>JAQQAF010000003.1:36694976-39360187 GCA_029747655.1 Ensete ventricosum
CCAATACAATGATAGCTCCAAACAGATGTAGGGTGGCCTCCCCAATGGCAACTATAATAACTCTTGCTTCATTACCCATCTTGAGGTCTATCTCATCTTTTGCTAATCTCCTAGGTCTTACCAGAACCTGCAATGAATTACAGATATGATAAGCACTCTCGGTATCCAATACCCATGTGTTATCATGAAAATCTAACAAGTGGAGACTGATCATGAATATACCTGAAGCTTCTCCAAGCTTTTATTTCACCTTATCTGCATGGTAGTCATTATAGTTCCTCTTCCAATACCCGTCTTGGTCGTAGTGGAAGCATTGTCCTTTATCCATTGTCAGGTCTTTCTTGACAACCTTTGCCTTACCTAGTCTTTCTTTGCCCTTGCACTTCTTAAGGGTCTTACTGACTTTCCCTTTCTTCTTGGTCTCACCAATGTAGAGAACTGGCTTCTCTTTCTTGATGGCACTTTCAACTTCCCTCAACATATTGAGGAGCTAAGAGAGAGTAATCTCAAACTTGTTCATATTAAAGTTAATAATGAACTGTGAAAAGGAATTTGGTAGGGACTAAAGTATAAGATCAACATACAGGTTTTTCTCTAGGACTATCTATATACTTCACAAAGCGAGTGATCTCATCCTCGCTTGTCATTTCCTCCAGCGTGGGCACAATCGTGTTAAGGATATATACGATGTTCTCCACTATGATAACACTTATCAAATTATGGAGCCAATCTATGTAATTAAGACCAGTGAGACGGTTGACATCAAGTATGCCACGCAGGGGGGTTTGCGAGCGACATGTTTCTGACAAACAAGCTATAGCACAAATAAATAACATACAAATTTTATGAAAAAAATATTAAGATATGGACTTCTATCTTAATGTAATTTAATTATTTTCCTAACGAATCACACGACACCTTCGACACGTGATATGAAAGTCTTTGGCAAACTCCTAGTGGGGATCGAGATCCAATTGACGTCTTAATGCAACCTCGAGGGACTCGACAAATTACACGAAGCCCAAAAGGTATGCAACTCTTACCAATCACAACTCTTTGCGATTCCTATTATGTTCGGTTTCTGAACTATCATGGTCTTGAGGGACTCATCCAACTATGATGTTTAGTTAAGTCATCACCATCTATTGGGAAACCTTAGCAGGTGCATCACATGCGCAGTGGAAATCAAAACAAAATTTGGCTTCCCACGTAAATCAAATCATCGTGCAAAAGATTGGGCTCACAAAAAAACTGCAAAAACTGCGATATGTGAGAAATTAATTTTACCTAGGGAGATCGTATATCTCTGTATTCCAGATTCGGATGGAGAAGATGAAGGAGGTCAAGCGTCCTCCTCTCTAGCGGTATCCACACGATGGATCTCTGCAGCGAAACTCCTCCAGTTTGATCTTGCAACTCTTGTACAGAGGGAGAGAGGAGAATAGGAGGGGGAAGCCAAAGCTGCAGCCTATCAACCATGAGTCTCCCCTCCTATTTATAGAGAGCCACCAAAAACCCTAGGGCTCCTGCCTTAGTGGGTATTGAATCTCCATCCAATTACCCACTAACCTTGTATTATTGGATCTCTATCCAATAATCTCCTTAGGCCTCTAATTGGGCCATAAGCAAGGAGCCCATTGCTGGTTACAGGTGCCCTGCGAGCTAATCACGTGAGTGATGGCACGTATGACATGTTGTATGATCTTTTTACTTATGATTAATATTAGCATATTCTCACATTATCTGTTGCATATATATTGTGATGTCCTTGGTTCTGTGTAATGGGAGTCAGATCATGAAGAGATCACGATAATGAGATTGATTCACCTTTAAACACAAATCCTAAATAATCCCGGTCATAGGTTACTCAAGAGGGACATTGAGATAATCAGACAGATCGGTGTACTATATACTCGTCCATATGATGGAGGCGGCTGGTCTCATAGCCACTTGTGTGCAGACACTAAGGATATAGTACAGGTGCTCATTGAAGAATGAGTTTACTAATTGATCCGCTTATGGAATGCTGTATGATTAATAATACCTAATGTCAGACAGTGATTCCTAGACTTGAGACACCAAGGATGCCTTGCATGAGTACTCATTTCTTTGATGCCAGACTTACAGGTTTGAAAAGTTTCAGATCTGGTACAGTTGGTTATCGGGATTGGTAGCCAACCTTACGAAGGCAATTGAGTGTTAATAGAGGATCATCCACTCTCGGTATCACGAGGGAATATCCCATATGTGCTTACTCAGATAAATCCCTTCTTAAGGGTCTTGTTGGCCTTCATTTTCTTTTTGGTCTCACCAATATAGAGAACTGGCTTCTCCTTCTTGATGACACTCTCAGCTTCCCTCAACATTGAGGAGCTCAGGGAGAGTCACCTCAAACATGCTCATGTTAAAATTCATGATGAAGTGAGAAAATGAATCTGGTAGGAACTGAAGGATTAGATCAACACACATGTTATCCTCTATAACTATTCTTAGACCTATGAGTTTCTCGATCCACTCTATCATCTTTAGGACATGGTTCTCAACCGATGTTCTTTCTATCATCCTAGCTTGGAAGAGTCTCTTAGATATATTATATCTTTGAGTTTTTTCCTGTTTCTTAAACAGTTGATGGAGATGAAGAAGGATAGAATCTGCATCCATACTCTTATGTTGCCTTTGTAACTCAGGAGTCATGGAGGCCAACATGTAACATTTTGGCAACGTGGAATCATCTATGTACTTCACATAGCGAGCAATCTCATCCTCGCTTGCCCCTTCTTTCGGCGTGGGCACAATTGTATCAAGGACATATGCGATTTTCTCCGTCGTGAGAATAATTCTTAAATTATAGAGCCAATCTGTATAGTTTGGACCAGTAAGGCGGTTGGCATCAAGTATGTCACGTAGGGGGTTTGTGAGCGACATGTTTATGACAAAACGAGATATAGCAAAAAATAAATAACATGTAGATTTTACAGAAAATACTAATTAAGATATTGACTTCTATTTTAATGTACTCCCACTATTTTCTTAGCGAATCATACGACACCCTCGACACGTGAGACGAAAGTCTCTTCCAGACTCCTAGTGGGGATCGGGATCCAATTGGCATCTTAATGCAACCTCGAGGGACTCTACCAATTACACTAAGCCCAAAAGGTGGGCAACTCTTGCCAATCACAACTCCTTGTGATTCCCGTCACGTTCGACCTCCGAATCATCATGGTCTCGAGGGACTCGACCAACCATGATATTCAGTTAAGTCATCACCATCGTTATAAGATGAGTCTGATTTGATGATATGCCCTCGAGGGACTCGACCAAGCATACCATGTCCTCAGGTCACCGGTGACATCTCTATGTCGTAGGCAAGAACTCGATCACGTAGATAGATGAGCCTCGAGGACTCGACCAACTCAACCTATGTCGTGATTTAATTACTTCCTATAACGATGGAAGGCCACGTGGGTCAATCTTATTACCTCACGCTTACTGACTTAATATTATCGTAGGAGGGGTTTTTGTATCGATCTCCTAATATATCATGTCACACACATATATATTTAATATATATCTACATCACATGTAAATATATATATACTTATCTCTAGTAGGTGTATAAACACATCACATATGCAAGCCACACTGGATGATCATGAGCCGTCACCTAATATGATTAAGCTCGAGCCAATGGGCCTAATCACTCACAATAGGATCTATGTGTGCATTGGCGCATCTTCATGCCTTGTGATTGTTGATCTCGTCATCATTGGTTCCGTCGGATCATCGCATCACCATACATCGTGATCTCTCATCATGGCATTGTGGATCCCACTGTAACCTCCACGCTCCTGCTGCACCTCTCCATATAATTATAAATAATCACAGGCACGCAGGCCCGATAATAAACGAAAAAAATAGAGGCTCGCAGGCCCCAATAATAATAATAATAATAATAATAATAATAATAATAATAATAATAATAATCATAATTACACACATCACAACGCATGGCTCTTGATCATCCATCCACATCATACATCACATGTACATCACATCATATGTAGGATTACTAGATATATATAATAATTAATTAAACTATTTAATTAATTATTTTTTTGAAAATCAGGAGATGCCCAAAATTTTAAGAATTGTCAAGGGCATTTTTGTAATTTTGGATCAGAGGACAGTCCTTAGAATTTTTAAAATTCTTGAGGGTATTTTGGGAATTCTATACATGAGGACAAAATTTCCCTAATCCAAAGGGGTATGATCATCCTTTTCTCAAAAGGATGCCATAGCCCTCTTGCCTTACCCTTCCTACGCCGCTACCACTGCCTTGCGCAGATGGCGGTACTACACGCCATCGGTGTGCGTAGCCGCCCCTGCGACAGGCACTGTTGCCCTCGGGCAGCACCTCGCGGGCGGGCGGTGCCGCCTTGCGCGGGCGCAGCCCCTGCAGGAGCGACCGCCCTTGCAGGCGGCAGCCCTGGCCGCGGGGCTCCCCCTTGCGGCCTTACAGTGGGCAGCCGCCCCCTGTGGCCTGGCCGCGGGCGCTGCCTATGCCCGCAGGCGCCGCCCCTACAGGCGCCAACCATGCCTGCGGGCGGCCGCGCATGCTAGCGGCTGCCCCTGCAAGGGGCCTTGGCCGCAACCGGTCTAGTCGTGGGTGGTCGACCCTGCATGGGGGCTGGCCGTGGCTAGCCACCCTTGCAAAGGGCTTGGCCATGGCCGACCACCCTCTTTCCTTACTGCCTTTGCTGTGAAAACGCAGCAATAACGTGTAGAACAATTCTACGTGATTCAATCTCATCACACGCAATTTAAATCCAATCTTTTGCATGAAAACCTTGGTTCTGATACCACTGTTGGGAAATCTCAGCGGGTGCATCACATGCGCAGCGAAAATCAAAACAAAATTTGATTTCACATGCAGATCAAATCATCGTGCAAAAGATTGGGGTCGTGAAAAAACTGCGATGTGTGAGAAATTGATTTTACCTAGGAAGATCGTATATCTTTGTATTCCAAATTCGGATAGAGAAGATGAAGGAGGTCAAGCGTCCTCCTCTCTAGCGGTTTCCACACAATGGATCTCTGCAGTGAAACTACTCTAGGTTGATCTCATAACTCTTGCGCAGAGGGAGAGAGGAGAATAGGAGGGGGAGGCCAAAACTGTAGCATATCAACCATGAATCTCCCCTCCTATTTATAGAGAGCCGCCAAAAATCCTAGGGCTCCTGCCTTTGTGGGTATTGGATCTCCATCCAATTATCCGCTAACCTTGTATTATTGGATCTCTATCCAATAATCTTCTGAGGCCTCTAATTGGGCCTTAAGTAAGAAGCCCATCAGCATAGGGTCTCATCTAATGAGAATAGTGGCTAATTGGATCTCCATCCAATCCTCTATTCGTTGAAGCATCCACCATATATGTGTGATCCTCTAGGTCCGATACCAAGTTGGCCATGAGTCACTCCCATCAGAACTCCTTATGATACAGTGAATTATTATCCCCATAATAATTCACTCGACTCATCGACTATGGACGTACTAGGCCACTACGCCATAGTCCCCAGACGGTACAGGGGGGATCAAATCCATTAGACCTGTCTGTCCATAGTTACCGTGTATCTATAATCCCTCATCCATCTAATATCCCAGAGACCGTATATTGGACATGGTATTTGTTTGAGCAAGCATATATGAGGTATTTGTCAGGCCACATATAGAATCCGTCATAGTCTCGCTCTAATCGGATTCTCTCAGAGAACTCTTTCTCTCTCAAGACGAATGACCCTGTCCAAGGATTTGTTTGAGCAAACATATATAAGATATTTCTCTCATGATACCGAGAGTAGATGATCCTCTATGGACACTCAAGTGCTTTCGTAAGGTTGGCTACTAATCTCGATAACCAGTTGTACTAGATCTAAAACTTTCCAATCATGTAAGTTTGGCGTCAAAGAAAGGAGTACTCATACAAGACATCCTTGGTGTCTCAAGTCTAAGGACCAGATACACAACTGGGACTATGGAATCAATGTCTGACATTAGATATCATTAACCATACAGTATTCCATAAGCGGATCAATCAGTGAACTCATTCTCCAATGAGCACCTGTACATATCTTTAATGTCTCCACACAAGTGGCTATGAGACTAGCCGCCTCCATCATATGGACGGGTATATAGTATACCGATATGTCCGGTTATCTCAATGTCTCTCTTCAGTAACCTATGACCGAGATTATTTAGGATATGTATTTAAAGGTGAATCGATCTCATTATTGTGATCTAATTACGATCCGACTCTCATTGCACAAAACCAAGGACATCACAATATATATGTAACAGATAATGTGAGAACATGCCAATATTAACTATAAGCAAAAAGATCATACTGCGTGTCACACGTGTCATCACTCACGTGATTGGCTTGCAGGGCCTCGATTTTTCTCATTTGGTTTAACACCCAAGAGAAATCGCTCTTATTAGCTTTTAGGAGAGCTTTTCTTTCTTTCGTCCTCCCATATTCAATGGGACGGACTACACTTATTAAAAAACTTGGATGAGAGTTTTCTTACTTTCTTTAGACCTTAATTTATAGATTATTGTTGAAAATAGATTTGAAAAGTCTTCTCTTCCAATGAACAATTGAAATAATTTGGAGAAGAAGACTCTTTAAACGCAAAGGCTATGAATGTCTTGCTTTGTGCTCTTGATAAAATTGAATTTGATCGGATTTCTTGTTTTGATTCGGCTTTTGATATATGGCATGCATTAGAAATAACATATGAAAACTCACTTAATATAAATGAATCATTAAATGAAAATACTTCTAAAAATGAACAAGAAGAACACCTTCCTAAGAACCGGAAGAAATGTGAACCGAGAAGAACACATGACTCATCGAGTGAGTGATGAGGACCTTGAACTTTTGACAAATGAACCAGAAAAATTAACAAACTTAAACCTTAAAAATAATGTAAAGATAGACAAAACCTCTTGCTATGAATGCAAGAAGCCGAGGAGCTCTAAAGATCAAATGCACAACCAAGAAGTGGAGAACCTCGCTCTTATGGCCATCAAAGATGAGGTTAGTGAGTCTTTAAATATATATATTTTAAATTATTAAGCATGTTTCATGATATGTTTGATGAGTTTAGACAACTTAGTAATTCATTTAAACTGCTTAAGAATGATCATGAATTGCTAGTTAGTAGACTTGATGAAATGCATGACTCACTAGTATCACACAACAACACATGCTCTAAATGTAAGATACTAGATAGTGTTAAAGAAGAAAACATCATGCTTAAATTAACACTAGAAAATTTTCAAATATGGAACAAATTCCTAAATATGATCCTTTCCAATAAGGGTCATATTAATAATAGAAATGACATAGGCTTTGTTGGTAAGGTTCAACAAAAGCCAACCATCTTTACAAAAGGACCTATATTAAATTTGTCATCTAAAAATAAATATAATTTTTGTGGTAGATTAGGACATAAAGCCTAAAAATATCTATTTAAAAATTATAGTCCACATAAATTAATTTGGGTTCTTAAATGAACCATAAACAACCTGAAGCCATTAGAGAAAATTAGAAGAACATGTCATGAAGGACCCAATATTAAATGGGTACCTAAATCAAAACCTCCCATAATATAAAGTTGTTTCCTAACAAGGCTAGGAGCAATAAAAATATTTTGAAATTAGATGCTAAAGTCATATTACTTGAGATCTAACACTCCTTCAAGCTTACTAGCCTAAGTAGTGATAAGAAAAGTATTAAAATTAAAATTATTGACAATAAATCTTTTAATGGTTCATCATTATATAATCTTGATGATGCACAACTAAAACATATAAGTATGAAGATGAACTAGAACCAAACAACCTTCATTATTGAAAATATGTTGAAATTTACATAAATGAGATTTTGATGATGATTGAATAATAAGTTCAAATCATTGATTTGAATATTTGGAAAGGCTATTGTTGAATGACCTAAATGTCATGAATGATTGATGGTTGAATAGTTGTATGATTGAATGTGTGATGATAAATTACCTTATTCAAACATGAAATAAATAAAAATTTGAAAATGAGTTTTCAACTCTTTGCACTATGTGTAAAGGGTTAGACTCATTTTAAAAAGTTAAAATTTAGATAGGTTGAATTTTGATTTAAGATGCTTCATGAAACCATGCTTGATGATTTAGTGATACATAGTGATTATACTTAATGAGTTTATATTTCAAAATTATGCATAATGATTTTTATGATTTATGGCTTATTGTTCTTTGTCATAATAAAAGCTTTTTTTCGGTTTTAAATGAAGATACATGTTTTTATTGGACTTAAAAGACAAAGGTATGCTTGTATGAAATAAAAATGAAATATATTTTTCATAAAAATTTCTCTTCCCTAAAACTTTCAAAAAGAGATTAATGAATCGATTATGTTCTTTTTATGACTCTCTTGAACTATGAAAGTGATTTTGATGATTTCATGATTTGAACTTGAATAAATTATTATCATAATTTTGGCAAGTTTAGAAAATGAAACTTGAAAATCTTCTTATGAACCATATTCTTGAAAACTTGAAATTTCATATATATAAATCAAGATCTTCTACTTTTTTCTTCCTTAAAATTAACTCATGATCTTGATATCTATAATATGATATCTTTATGAGATAAAGACTCTTCTTGGTTCTCTTATGGTTCTATTTTATCATATAAGAATATATTTATTAAATTAAATCATGTCTTTAATATTTATGAATATCTTTTGATATCAATATTTATCTTGACATGATTTATTTTAAAACTCATGAATGATATAACATATCATCAAAATTAGTATTTCTTAAATTTGTGATAAGTAAAAAATTGAAAGAGATTTGAATTATCATGAATATTTCCTTAATTTCTTGACTTAGACTTATATATTATGGGAATCACGTTATTGATCTCTATAATTTTCTCTTTTAAATAAAAATATGATTTATGATCTTAACAATATTAATTGAAGTTATTATCAAGATCATTCTTCTTTATTAAAAATATTTATCTTGGATGAATTGAGATTATCCCCTAAGACTCATTTTATTATTCACAAAAAAAGGGAAAAAAAACTTATTAAATGAAATCATGTCCTTTGATATTCAAAATTTTGATTTTATCTTTAATGACATTATCTCCTTGTACTTTTTGGTATAATTTGAATATGAATGCTAATAAGAAATTATGCCATCATATTTTTTTCTTGACAATAACAAAAAAAAGGAGAGATAAAATTATTAATATGACTAGAAGTAACTTGGATATGATAACCTTAAATAAGAAACAATTTTCTTGGAAGAAAATTTAGAATTTTCTAAATGGATGCAAAATACTTGATTTACAATTTGAGCTTGATCTACTATCATGCCTTCTTATGAAATTCTTGATGTTTTTTATCAAAATTTACAATAGATGATTTTTTGCTATACTTGAAATTACATTAGATGATTTTAAATGTATGAGTAGCTCTTAAACTTTTAAATCTCCTTAAATATCTTGAAGTTTTGAGCTTAATTTCGAAATTCACATCTATAAAATTTACATCTTTAAAATTGAGTATTTTTGTGATATGATATTTTTCATTTCTCTACCATGATTCTACCTTCTTGCTCACACATGTGGAGAAAAGAAATCACTAGCATTTCAAGAGACTAATAAGTCTATTAATTATATTTTAAATCTCTTGAAAGTGATTTTGATGATTTTGAAATTGAATAAGTGATTTATCTATATCGTAGTTTTGATTTCTTGGAATTATAACTTGAAATATTTTATGAAACAAAATCTTTTGTTATGTGTTTTCATATTATTTAAAAGGAGATTTTTATATAAATCATGAACTTGACAACTTAAGATTTCTTATGGATAAATAAAGAGATTTTATTTGTTTCTCCTATGACTTGTCTCTTGATATTCATAATTTGTTTTCATAAATTAAATATCTCATCACCATGTTAATTTTTTTTTATATATTTCATGTGATGATTCGTATATTTCTTGATTTATTTCTTAAAATATGATGTAATGGAAATTTTTTTACACTATTCTAACCATCCCTTCTTTTTTACAATGACAAAGGGGGAGTCAAACTTGTTAGCTTATAAAATTGTCAGCTTAACAATGCAAAGGAATCAAATATTTGCTAGCTTGCACTTCTCAAAAGAGAAGAATGAATTCACTAGATTGCATGTTCTAAAGTAATAAAAAAAATTTAAATTGCTAAGCTTTCATATATCAAAAACTTGCTAATTGCACTTCTCCTTTTGTTGATGACAAAGAGAGAGAAGGTATAATGATGTGAAATCATGTATAATGACCATGCATGTAATGATGATTTTGAAAATCTACAACAAGATAATGATTTGTTATTGTTCGTACTTATTTGCTATATTTTTTTGAAATTTATATGAGAAAAATTTGTTGATATCATATTCAAAATTTTATATATACAAGATTGAAGTTGAGACCTAGAAATGTTAAATTATGAAAATATATAAATTACTAATATAGATTTCATGAAATGAAGCATTTTTGTAATAATATTTTTTTGAAAACTTTCTCCATGATTTAATCTTATTATTTTCAAAAAAAAATTACATGAAGATGTGCCACATTTGAAATTTACAAGAGATAATTTTTGATATCAAGATATGACTTTTGTTACATTTAAAATACATAAGTAATCTTTAAATCTCTTGAACTTTTGATCTCATCTTAGTATTGATTTTAAAATTTATTAAGAGCTATTCTCGATGATGAAATGATTCAATAATACCTCCCTTATTTCTCTCCTTATTAAAGGGGAAGAAAATTTTATAATGCATATACTTAGGGGGAGTAATGTCATCCTGTGCTTTGAAATTATTAGCTATATTTCACCTTTTTATTGATGACAAAGGGGGAGAAATATATATTGATGATACAAGATGAATACATTGATGACACATGATTTTGTTGAAATACATGGATATCTTGGATAAGGATATGAATTGGACATCTTGGATATAGATGCTTAATTTCTTTTTACTCATGAGTTGATGACTTGATGCAAATTTATGTTAAAATTTACATAGAATGTTGATTGCTTGAATTTAAGAATATGTGATTCTCTTAAATTTAAGTGGTATGGATTTAGAGGGAGTTATGATAACTCCTATCATCAATTGATTATCATCATAAAAAATGGAAGATTATTGAATCTATTTGATGACGAAATCAATTGATGGGTTTTTTATTTAACATGGATTGTTAGAAATTGCTTGATGCATGATTAATTACGACAGAATGATTATTACAATCAGGATTGGCCAAGGTCAAGTCTATGCATCGGGTCAATGCGGTTGGAAACTTGCCATGAGTGCGTTAGGAGCTCGCCGAGGGTATCGGGAGTTTGCCATGATGGCGCAAGGGAGTTCGCTAGAAGAAGACCGAGACTCGCCGGAATATTATCGAGGGTAGCCGAAAAAGCTTGTCGGGAGTTAGGATGGTCTTATAATGGATGTTTGGCAATTATGATTGTACTTAATTAAGTCATAATTAGCATCGTGCAGGACTAACTATGACAGGAGCAATGAAGTTACAACCAGATGATGTGTCAAGATCAAGCTTAAGCATGGGCCGGGTTCGGACGATGCAGTGGGATCTCGCCGAAGTTCACTAGGAAATTCGTCGAAGGGATCGAGAAGCTCGTTGGGAACATGCCGGGAGATCGCCGGAAGAAGACCAAAAGACTCATCGCAAGAATGCCAGAGGCTGCTGATTGGTAGGAGTTAGGTTTTGATTATCTTCATTGGTCATTAAGTGTTGTAATTATTGAGTCATAGTTAAGGTTTGAGTCCAAATTGAGTTGGATTTGGAAGGAATCAAAATCAACTTAATAAGGTAATCGGGTCCACTATTGGGGTTTGATTGAGCTCAGGTTGAGCTCAATTGGTTGACCAGAGGGTTGATTAATATCAGGTTCAAGTCAGAATTCAAAAAGTGGAGAGAACCACTTTTGCAAAAATTTCGACAGGTAAACCGTTGGTGAGTGGCGGGTGTACCACCATCGAGCGACGGGTGTACCGCCGTCGCCCAGGTTTTCGGGCAGCTAATGGCGACTGACCCGCCCAGGCTGGGCGGTTGACCCGCCTTCGGGTGGCGGAGCTGCCCAGGTTGGCGGGTGAAATTTGGGGCCTATAAATACCCTAAGTTTTCTTACATTTTACATAATAATTTTAGGGATTATATTCTGAGAAAATATTGTGTGAGAATTGTAAGAAAAAGAAAAGGGGCAAGGGAGTGATCAAAGAGTGTAATCTTGTCTCCCTTGTAAGCAAAGTATAAGGGTTTGGTCTTCACACAAAGAAGATCAGTAATGGACGCCGAAGTGCCTCAAGAAGGAGGACTCAGGAGTGGATGTATGCCTTTGACGTCGAACCACTATAAAAATTGTGAGTGCTTTTTTGATTTCAATTGCTTACATGTTCTTGTATTAATGCTTTCGACTTAACTCAACCCCTTAAAAATAAAGTTTTCACGATAAGTTCTTTCCTTCAAACATTGCTTATCTTTCTGGTTAGCTCATTAACTTGGCAACTTTCTTTTAATCACTCACTCGTTTCACTAAGAACGAAAAGCTTCGGATTTCCTATCTTGGTTTAATTGAAAAGTTTTTATCTAAACCTAAAATTTATATTTGCACTAATGCACTCCTCTCCCTCCTCTTAGTGCCAATTGATCCTAACAATAGTACCTCCACCAAGCAGATGTAGGGTGATCTTGCCTATGGCAACTATAGCAACTCTTGCTCCATTGCCTATCTTGAGGTCCATCTCGCCTCTCGGTAGTCTCCTAGACCTTGCCAGAACCTGTAATTAATTACATATATGATAAGCACACCCAGTATCTAATACCCATGTGCTATCATAAAAATATGAAAAATAGAGACTGGTCATGAATGTACCTAAAGCTTCTCCAAGCTTCTGATTTGCCTTCTCTGTAAGGTACTCTTTACAGTTCCTCTTCCAGTGCCCGTCTTTACTGTAGTGGAAGCATTAGCCTTTGTCCTTGGTCGGGTCCTTCTTGGCAACCTTTGCCTGGCCTGGTTTACCCTTGCCTTTGCCCTTCTTAAGGGTTTTATCAGCTTTCCTTTTCTTCTGGGTCTTACCAATGTAGAGAACTGACTTCTCTTACTTGATGGTGCTCTTAGCTTCCCTCAACATATTGAGGAGCTCTGGCAGAGTCACCTCAAACTTGCTCATATTGAAGTTCATGATGAATTGAGAAAAAAAATCCGGTAGGGACTGAAGTATAAGATCAACACATATGTTATCCTCTATGACTATTTCTAGACCTGTGAGTTTCTTGATCCACTCTATCATTTTCAAGATATAGTTTAGAACTGATGTCCCTCCTATCATCCTAGCTCGGAAGAGTCTCTTGGATATCTCATATCTCTGAGTTCTTCCATATTCCTCAAATAACTAGAAAATATGAAGAAGGATGAAATTAGCATCTATGATCTTATGTTGCCTCTGTAACTCAGGAGTTATGGAGGCCAACGTATAGCATTATGCTAAAGTGGAATCATCTATATACTTCATGTAGTGAGCGATCTCATCCTCGCTTGCCCTTCCCTTAGCGTGGGCACAATCATGTCAAGGACATACACAATATTCTCTACCGTGAGAATAATTCTCAAATTATGGAGTCAATCCGTGTAGTTCGGACTAGTAAGGTAGTTGACATATACCACGTAGGGGGGTTTGCAAGTGACATATTTCTGACAAACAAGATATAGCATAAATGAATAACAAACAGATTTTACAGAAAACTAATTAAGATATAGACTTCTATCTTAATATACTCCCACTAATTTTCTTGCGAGTCACATGACACCCTCGGCACATGAAACGGAAGTCTCAAGCAGACTTCTAGTGGGGATCGAGATCCAATCGGTGTCTTAGTGTAACCTCGAGGGACTCGACCAATCACACTAAACCCAAAAAGGTAGGCAACTCTTGCCAAACACAACTCCTTGTGATTCCCATCCTATTCGACCTCCGAACCATCATGGTCTCGAGGGACTCGACCAATCTTGATGTTCAGTTAAGTCATCACCATCGTTACAAGATGAGTTTGATTTGATAATATGCCCTTGATGGACTCGACCAAGCATACCACGTCATCAAGTCACCGGTGACATCTCTATATCGTAGGAAAGATCTAGAATCATGAAGATAGGTGAGCCTCGAGGAACTTGACCAACTCAACCTATGTCGGGATTCATTTTCTTCCTATAACAATTGGAGATCACATGGGTCAATCTTATTACCTCATGCTTACCAACTTAATACTATCGTAGGAGGGGTTTTGTTTCATTTAGGTCTCCTAATAAATCATGTCACACACATACATATTTAATCACATATCACATGTTGAATCTCGAATTTTGATGATTAAATCAATTGATGAGTGTTTGATCTAACAAGGTTGTTAAAGTTGATTGATGCAGGATTAACTACGACAGAGAGAAGATTTCAATCAGAAGTTTGAAATCCTTATATAAATTCGTTCAAAGAAAGTCATATAAATAAATCATAATTTATCTCTTCGGATCTATAACTTAAAAATCTTCTTATAAACCATATTCTTGAAAACTTGAAGTTATATATATATATATATCAAGATCTTCTACTTTTTCCTCGAAATTAATTCATGATCTTGATATTTATAATTTGAGATGAAGACTCTTTTTTGTTCTCTTAAGGTTCTATTTTATTATCTAAGAGGAGATTTATTAAATTAAATCATGTCTTTAATATTCATGAATGCCTTTTGATATCAATATCTATCTTGACAAGATTTATTTTAAAACTCATAAATGACATAACTTATCACCAAAATTAGTATTTATTAAATTTGTGATAAGTTGAAAATTGAAAGAGATTTGTGTTATCATGAATATTCCCTTAATTTCTTGACTTGACTTTTACGTTAATGGAATCACGTTATTAATCTCTATAATTTTCTCTTTTTAATAAAAAGGAGATTTATGATCTTGACAATTATAAGTTGAAACTTTTTATCAAGATCATTCTTTCATTTTATTAAAAAAAGGGGGATCTATCTAAATAAATTAAGATTATTTAATCTCTTAAGACTTATGTTCACTATTTACAAAAAAAGGGGAAGAAACTTATTAAATGAAATCATGTATTTTGATATTCAAAAATTTGATTTTATCTTTAATGACATGATCTCCTTGTACTTTTTTGGTATAATTTGAATATGAATGTTAAGAAAAAATTATGCCATCATATTTCTTTCTTGACAACGACAAAAAAATGAGAGATAAAATTATTAATATGATTAGAAGTAAATTGGATATGATAACTTTGAATGAGAAACAATTTGCTTAGAAGAAAATTAGAACTTTCTAAATGCATGCAAAATATTGAATTTACAATTTGAGCCTAATCTACTATCATGTTTTCTTTTGGAATTCTTGATGATTATTATCAAAATATACATGAGATATGATTTGCTACCTTGCTTGAAATTTGTATAAGATTGTTCCATGCCGAAATTTTGAATTAACTTGCATGGGTAGCTCTTGTTTTTACTTGGATACTCAAATTTTACATCTATAAAATTTATATCTATAAAATTGAGCATTTTTTTATGATATGATATTTTTCACTTTTCTTCCTTGTTTCTACCTTCTTGTTTACAAAAACGGAAGAAAATATACATGAAAGATGATCTACAAAATACATGATTTGTTATTTGTATTAGAAAATCACATAATTTAAATGCATGAGTGGCACTTAATTCTTGGATCTTGAAATTTATATCTAAAAGATTGAGCCCTATTTTTGTGACACAATGTCTCTCACCCCCATCCCTTGTTTCTTATTTATTATTCAAAGAAAGGAAAGAAAATTATTTCATAAGAAAATTATGTTTATATCCTATCAATGGGGATCAAAACTTGTTAGCTTGTATGATGTAAAATTGCTAACTTGAACATTGTAAAGGAAGCAAAAATTTGTTAGCTTGCACTTCTCAAAAGAGAAGAAAAGAACTCACTAGCTTACATGTTCTAAAGTGATGAAAATTGCTAAATTGCTAAGTTTTCATATATTAAAATTTTGTTAATTGCACTTCTCCTTTTTGTTGATGACAAAAGGGGAGAAGATATGATGATGTAAAATCATATATGATGATAATGCATGTTGATTTTAAAAATATACATGATGATTTGGAATAATAATCATGATTTTATTATGATGATATGATACTGCACATAATGTGATTAAAATAGTTTCAACTTGGACTTTTGAGCTCATCTTAATATTTCATTTGAAAATTATTGAGAGCTCTTCTTAATTATATAATATTTTATAACTCCTCTCTTATTTTCTCTCCTTGTTTTTCACAAGAGGAAAAAAATTCTTTATGACTCATGTCGTATTTTACAAAGGGGGAGCAAAGATTCATGTGCTTTAAAATCCTTAGCCCTATATTTCACCTTTTTGTTGATGACAAAGGGGGTGAAATATACATTGATGACATATGATATTGAGAAATATACATTGATGACACATGATATTGATCATATACTTAATATCTTGGATATGGATGTATAATTATTTTTGAAATTCATGATTCGATGACTTGATGCAAATTCATTTTGAAATTTACTTGGAATGTTGATTGCTTAAAAATAATTAAATTTAAGAGTATGTGATTCTCTTAAATTTAAGTGGCATGGATTTAAGGAGAGTTAGGATTAACTCCTGTCATCAATTGATTATCATCATAAAAAAGGGAGAGATTGTTGAATCTCAAATTTTAATGAAGAAATTAATTGATGAGTGTTTGATCTAACAAGGTTGTTAAAGTTGATTGATGCAGGATTAACTACTACAAAGAGAAGATTATAATTAGAAGTTTGGCCAAAGTCAAGTCCATGCATCGGGTCAGGGTTCGAACGATGCGGTTGGGAACTCGCGAGAAGTGCATCGAGAGCTTGCCGAGGGTATCGAAAGCTTGCTAGGATGGCGTAAGGGAGTTTGCTAGAAGAAGACAGAGACTCATCGGAAGATTGTCGGGGGTAGCCGAAAAGCTTGCTGGGAGTTACGAATGTCTTGAAGTGGATATGTTTGACGATTATGATTACAATTAATTAAGTCGTAGTTAGCATCGTGCAGGTTAACCATGACGAAGAAAAGTAATTATAGATCAGACATGGATCCAGGATCAAGCTTAGGTATCAGAGCAAGGATTGGACGATGCGGAAGGAGCTCGTCGGGTGTTCGTTAGGAGATTCGCCGAAAGGATCGGGAAGCTCGCTAGGAACACATCGGGAGATCACCGAAGGAAGACAGTGAGACTCACTGCTTGGAATGCCAGAGGTTGCCAAATTACGGGTGTAAGGTCATAAGCTTAGTGGTCATGTCTTAATTATAATCTTTAAGTTGTAGGTTAAGTTTGAGTCCTAAATGAGTGTGATTTGGAAAGAATCCAAATCAACTCAAATTGGCAAACGGGTCCACTATGGGGTGTGATTCAGCTCAGGTCGAGCTCAATTAGTTGACTAGGGGATTGGTCAACTGATGATTCAAATCGGGAATAAAAAAGTGAAGGGAATCGCATTTCTGGGATTCCCTGCGGTTGAACCGTTGGTGGGGCGACAGTTCAACCGACCATACTAGGATTCCGAGCGACTATCAGTGGCTGAACTGCCTAGGCTGGGCGGCTGAACCGCCCGTACCCAGGAATCTGGGCACTTTCGACTGTTGACCCACCCAGGTCGGCAGGTGAACTGCCCGTACACAGATTTTTCGGGTGAGTTTGATTTTTGCTCCAAATTCTGAAGCCATTTGGGGTCTATAAATATCCCAAGTTTTCTTACATTCCATACAACAATTTTGGGGATTATATTCTGAGAAAATATTATGTGTGAATTGTAAGAAAAAGAAAAGGGGTAAGGGAGTGATCTAAGTGTGTAATCTTGTCTCCCTTGAAATGTTGTAAGGGTTTGATCTTCACTCAAAGGAGATTAATTATGGACGCCGATGTGTCTTAAGGAGGAGGACTCGAGAAGTGGACGTAGGCCAAAGTTGAGGTCGAACCAGTATAAATTATAAGTATTCCTTACTTGGTTCATTTACTACTTACAATTGTCATGTTCTTAATTGTGTTTAACAAAACATCAAGTGATGCTTTCGTTTTTATTTACTCCTTAAAAGTAAGGTTTCAAGTCAAGCACTTCTAAGAAACTTCGCATTTTATTTTTGAATCGTTCACTTGCTTTACTTGAACAAAAAGCTTCTGATTTTCATATACATGTCACACCAAATGATCATGAACTGTCACCTAATATGATTAAGTCCGAGCCAATGAGCCTAATTACTCATAATAGGATTTATGTGTGTATCGGCCCATCTTCATGCCCTGTGATTATCTTATCATCATCAGTTTCATTGGATCCTCAGTGCATCATCATGCATCATGACTGCTCATCTCAGCATCGTGGGTCTCGCTGGCACCCCCCCATAGTCCTACTGTGCCTCTTCATGTAATTACATCATAATCATAAGCATGCAGGCCCAACAATAAACGAGAAAAATGGAGGCTCGTAGACCTCAATAATAATAATAATCACACATATACACATCACATCACATGGTCCATGATCATCCATCCATATCGTACATCACATGTACACATATTATCATGTAGGAGTACTAGATAAATAGTAATATTTAATTAAATTTTTTAATTAACTATATTTTTTAAAATCTGGGACATATTGAGAATTTCCAGATTTATTAAGGGTATTTTCAAAATTCTTAACAAAAGGATAGGAATTTCATAAATTTTGAGGGGTAAAATCATCCTTTTGTCTTAAAGAAAACCCTAACCCCTTGTCCCCTTCTAGTGGGTCACCGTCGCTGCTCCTACCCCGACAGTGCTGCTGCATGTCGATGGTGGCTACCCCTGCACAAAGGCACCGCTGCATGTCGACGGTGGTCGGCCCTAGCCTTGGGCTACCGCCCCTTCGACGGGCACCACCTCCGCGGGTAGTGCCTCTACCTATAGGTAGCTTGCCTACGGGCGTGTGCTTGCAGGCGCCACCTTTGCGAGCGTTGTGCCCGCAAGCGTCGCCCTTGCTGGCAGCCTTCCCATAGGTGTCTGTCCTTGCAAGCAGCCTACCGCGAGCAACTTCCCTGCGGGGGCCTAGCCGTGGGCGACCGTCCCTGTAGGCGACCATAGGTGGCCCCGCAACCCCCGCCACCCCCCCACCCCCCCTAACACCCCCCCCCCCCCCCCCCCCCCCCCCCCCCCCCCCCCCAAGCAGTTTGCCTGCGAGCTCTGCCTTCACGGTTAAGCACAACAAGAATGCAGTAGAACATTTCTACACGATTCAATCTCATCACGCATAGTTTAAAAACCAATTATTGCCTGAGCAACCTGGCTCTGATACCACCGCTGGAAAACCGTTAGAGAGTATCACATGCTAAGAATCTGATTAGAGCGAGACAGACGGATTCCGTATGTGGCCTGACAATACTATGTCCAATATATGGTCTATGAGATATTAGTTGAATGAGTGACTATAGATATATGATAACTGTGGATAAACAAGTCTGATCGATTTGATCCCCCAGTACCGTTTAGGGACTACGGCGCAATGGCCTAGTATGCCTATTATCGATAAGTCAAGTGAATTATTATAGAGGTAATAATTCACTGTATTAGAAGGAGTTCTGATGGGAGCAACTCATGGCCAGCTCGGTATCGGACCTAGAGGGTCACACACATATGGTGGATGCTTCAGTGAATAGAGGATTAGATAGAGATCCAATTAGCCCCTATTCTCATTAGATAAGACCCTACACTGATGAGCTCCTTGCATAGGGCCAAAGAAGATTATCAGATAGAGATCCAATAATGTAATATAGTGAATAATTGGATAGAGATCCAATATCCACTAAGGCAGGACCCCTAGGATTTTTGGTGGCTCTCTATAAATAGGAGGGGAGGCTCATAGTTGATAGGCTGCATCTTTAGTCACCCTCTCATATTTTCCTCCCTCCCTCCCTCCCTCTACGCAAGAGTTGTGAGACTTGGGATTACGATTTATCCTCTCTATCTGCATCGGCAAAAATAGGGATATACGATCTCCCTAGGTAAACAATCTCTCACACAATGCGATTTTTTTGATTTTGCGATTTTCTCGCGACCCAATCTTTTGCATGACAATTAGATCTGCATGGGAAACCTATTATGTTTTGATCTTTCGCTGCACATTTAATGCTCCCCTTGGTTTCCCAATAGTTGTATCAGAGCCAAGGTTGTTCGTGCAAAAGATTAGTTTCAAACTGCATGTGATGAGATTGCATCACGTAGAACTGTTCTACGTGTCCTTACTGCATTTTCACAGTGAAGGCAGCGAGGCAAGGGGCAGCCAGCCATGGCCATGCCCTTGTAGGGGCGACCAACTACAGTCAATGCCCCCTGCAAGGGCAACAGCCTACAAGGGTGGCTGGGCCGCCTGTAGGGGCTACCGCTTGCAAGGGCAGTTGGGCCGCCCGTGGCTAGGGCCCCCTGAAGCATGGCACCTGTAGGGGTGGCGGCCTGTAGCGCGGCGTCCACCCGCAGCGGCAGCCGCCTGCGGGCACAGCGCCCATGGGCGTGCCCTGCGGACTAAGTGGCCACGTGAGGCGGCGTCGCCCGCTCATAGGGGTTGCCACCCGAGGGCAACAGCACCTACCCTCGAGCTGAGGCGGCTAGTGGTCGGCAACAGTAGCGACCACTGGAAGAGGGCAAAGGGCTTAGCGTTTCTGTTTTGGCAAAAGGGTGATTTTGCTACTTAGAATATGAAAATTTTTTATGTTTGTCCTTTGTCCAAAATTCATGAAATTTCCTAAACAATTCTGGAAATCCCAAGGACTCTCCTTCTATCTAGAATTCAGAAAATGCCCTTGACAATTCTAGATATTCTCAACATGTCTTGATTTCCAAAAAAATAATTAATTATTTTATATAGTAATCATACATATGATATGATGTACATGTGATATATGATGTGGATGGATGATCATAAGTCATGTGTTGTGATATGTGTTATTATGATTATTATTATTATTATTAGGGCCTGTGAGCCTCCATTTTTCTCATTTATTGTTGGGCCTGTGTACTTGTGATTATTTGATAATTATATAGAGAGGTACAACGAGAGTATAGAGGTGACAACAGGTCCCACGATGCCGTGGTGAGAGATCATGATATATGGTGATGCGATAAGGATCCAACTGAACCAATGATGATGAGATCAATGATCACAGGGTTTGGAGATGCATCGAGGCACACATAGATCATATTGCGAGTGATTAGGCCCATTGGCTCGAGCTTAATCATATTAGGTGACGGCTCATGATCATCCAGTGTGGCTTGCATATGTGATATGTATTATACACCTACTAGATATATGTGCACATATATTTACCTATGATGTAGATATATATTAAATATGTATGTGTGTGACACGACATATTAGGAAATCGATACAAAATAAAAAAATCTTTCTTATGATACTATTAAGTCGGTGAGTGTGAGGCAATAAGATTAACTCATATGGCATTCCATCGTTATAGGAAGAACTTGAATCACGACATAGGTTGAGTCGGTCGAGTCACTTGAGGCTCACCTATCTACGTGATTAAGTTCTTGCCTACGACATAGAGATGTCACCGGTGTCCTGAGGATATGGTATGACTTGGTCGAGCAATCGAGAGCATATCATCGAATCAGACTCATCTTGTAACGATGGTGATGACTTAACTGAACTTCATGGTTGGTTGAGCAATCGAGACCATGATGATTCGAAGGTTGAACATGACGAAAATCACAAGGAGTTGTGATTAGCAAGAGTTGTCTACCTTTCGGGCTTAATGTAATTGGTCGAGTTACTCGAGGTTGCACTAAGATGTCGATTGGATCTCGATCTCTACTAGGAGTCTACCGGAGACTTCTGTTTCACGTGCCGAGGGTGTCACGTAATTTTCTATGAAAATAATGGGAGTACATTAAGATAGAAGTCCATATCTTAATTAGTTTTTTCTACAAAATCTTTATGTGTTATTAATTTATGCTACATCATGTTTGTCGCTTGCAAACCTCCTACATGACATACTTGACACCAACCGCCTGACTGGTCTAAACTACATAGATTGGCTCTACAATTTGAGAATTGTTCTCACGATGAAAAAAATTGTATATGTTCTTAGCACGATTGTGCCCATGCCAAAGGAAAGGACAAGCGAGGATGAGATCACTCGCTTTGTGAAGTATATAGAGAGTCCTAAAGGATAACCTGTGTGTTGATCTTATACTTCAATCCCTACAAGATTCATTTTCACAGTTCATTATTAACTTTAATATGAACAAGTTTGAGGTGACTCTACCTTAGCTCCTAAATATGTTGAGGGAAGTTGAGAGCACCATTAAGAAAGAAAAGTCAGTTCTATATATTGATGAGACCAATATGAAAAGGAAGGCCATTAAAACCCTTAAGAAGGGCAAGGGTAAAGAAATACTGGGTAAGACAAAAGTTACCAAGAAAGACCCGACAAAGGACAGTGCTTCCACTGCGGCCAAGACGGACACTTGAAGAGGAATTGTAAGGACTACACAGATAAGGCGAAACATAAGCTTGGAGATAAGGCGAAACATAAGCTTGGAGAAGCTTCAGGTATATTTATGATCAGTCTCTACTTATTAGATTTTCATAATAACACATGAGTATTTAATACCAGGAGTGCTTATCATATCTGTAATTCGTTATAAGTTTTGACAACACCTAGGAGATTGGCCAGCGATAAGATGGACCTCAAGATGGGCAATGAAGCAAGAGTAGCCGCAGTTGCAATTGGGGAGGTCACCCTACATCTGCCTAGTGGAGCTATTATTATATTGGATGTATGCTATTTGTTTCCTCTATTATCAAAAATATTATTTTCATTTCTTATTTGATAATTAGTGGATAAAAATTAATTTTTGAGAATAATAATTATTCAATAATTATGGATGATGAGATCATCATTAGAGGAACCCTAATAAATGACTTATATGTGTTAGACACTTCTCCATATATCATGAATATAAATACGTCTAAGAGGAAAAGAAATAAGGTGAACAATGCATACTTATGGTATTGTAGGCTAGGTCATATACATGAGGGAATGATTCAAAAGTTGCTGAAAGATGGATACTTAAATCCATTTGACTATGAATCATATGCAACTTGCGAAACTTACCTTCGTAGGAAGATGACTAACTCTCCTTTTAGTGGAACTGGAGAGAGAGCCACTGAATTATTGGAACTTGTACATAGTGATGTATGTGGTCCCATGTCGACTCAGGCTCTAGGTGGTTACTCATACTTTATTACATTCACTGATGATTTCCCTATGTATGGACACATGTACTTGATGAAGTACAAGTCCAAGGTTTTTGATAAATTCAGAGAATATAAGAATGAGGTAGAGAACCAGATTAGAAAGAGTATTAAGACTCTTCGATCAGATCGAGAAGGAGAAAGCTTGAGTACAGAGTTCATCCATTTCCTCAGGGACCATAGGATTCTTTCCCAATGGACACCTCCTTATACACCTCAGCTCAATGGTGTATCAGAAAGGAGGAATCGTACGCTGTTAAACATGGTGTGGTCCATGATGAGTTCCACTGACCTTCCTGTCTGATTTTGGGGATACACCTTAGAGACCGTATCTTACCTTCTGAATAGAGTTCCATCAAAGTCAGTAGTATCTACACTATATGAGATATAGAAAGGAAAGAAGCTCAATCTTAAGGTGGTTAAGATTTGATGCCAACGTTAGAAAATACAACCCCAACAAGTTGGAATCAAGGACGGAACAATGCATATTCATGGGATACCCTAAGGAGACTTTTGGGTATTATTTCAATCATCCCGGGGACTGAAAGGTCTTTGTTACCAAAAGGGCTGTGTTTCTTGAGAAAGAACACATTCTTGGTGGAAACAGTGTGAGTGAGATAGAGTTGAGCGAGGTCAGAGAACCTAGCTCAAGCACCATTCGAGAGGTTAAGTTTGTTTATGTACCTAGCACACAAGTTTCAACTTTGCATAGGTCTAGTTGAGTATTGTTGGGAAACCTCAATGGGTGCATCACATGAGCTACGAAAATAAAACAAAACACTGGTTTCCCACGTAAATCAAATCATCTTGCAAAAGATTGGGGTTGCGAGAAAAATACCAAAACCGATAAAATTACGATATGTGAGAGATTGATTTTACCTAGAGAGATCGTATATCCCTGTATTCGAGATCCGGATGGAGATGATGAAGGAGGTCAAGCATCCTCCTCTCTAGCGGTATCCACATGATGGATCTCTGCAGTGAAACTTCTTCAATCTAATCTCGTAACTCTTGCGCAAAGGGAGGGAGGAGAATAGGAGGTGGTGGCTAAAGCTGCAACCTATCAACCATGAGTCTCACCTCCTATTTATAGAGAGCTACCAGAAAACCCTAGGGCTCCTACCTTAGTGGGTAGTAGATCTCCATCTAATAACCCACTAACCTTACATTATTGGATCTCTATCCAATAATCTCCTTAGGCCTCTAATTGGGCCTTAAGTAAGGAGCCCATCAGCATAGGGTCTCATCTAATGAGAATAGGGGCTAATTGGATCTTCATCCAATCCTCTATTCACTGAAGCATCCACCATATGTGTGTGACCCTCTAGGCCTGATACCGTGCTGGCCGTGAGTCACTTCTATCAAAACTCCTTCTGATAATGAATTATCATCCTCATAATAATTCACTCAACACATCTACTATGGATGTACTAGGCCACTACGCCATAGTCCCCAAACAGTACAGGGGGGATCAAATCCATCAGACCTATCTATCCATAGTTACCATATATCTAAAATCTCTCATCCAACTAATATCCCAGAGACCGTATCTTGGATATGGTACTGTCAAGCCACATATAGAATTCTTCATAGACTCGCTCTAATCAGATTCTCTCAGCGAACTCTTTCTCTCTTAATCCGAACGTCCCTGACTAGGGATTTATTTAAGGAAGCACATATGGGATATTCCTCTCGTGATACCAAGAGTGGATGATCCTCTATTAACACTCAATTGCCTTCGTAAGGTTGGCTACTAATCCCGATAACCAACTATACCAGATCTGAAACTTTTCAAACATGTAAGTCTGGCGTCAAAGAAAGGAGTACTTATACAAGGCATCCTTGGTGTCTCAAGTCTAAGGACTAGATACACAACAAAGACTATGGAATCACTGTCTGACATTAGGTATCATTAACCATACAACATTTCATAAGCGGATCAATCAGCGAACTCATTCTCCAATGAGCACTTGTATTATATCCTTAGTGTCTCCACACAAATTGCTATAAGACCAGCTGACTCCATCATATGGATGGGTATATAGTACACCGATTTGTTCGGTTATCTCAATGTCCTTCTTGAGTAACCTATGACCGGGATTATTTAGGATTTATGTTTAAAGTTGAATCGATCTCATTATCGTGATCTCATCACGATCCGACTCTCATTGCACAGAACCAAGGATATCACAATATATATGTAACAGATAATGTGAGAATATGCCAATATTACTCATAAGCAAAAAGATCACATAGTGTGTCACACGTGTCATCACTCACGTGATTGGCTTGCAGGGCACTTATAACCAGTAATCTCCCACTTGACCAAAAGCCAATCACTTATGTGTCTGATTCCCATCAGACCCCTGTGATGCTCAAATACAATCTAAGCCAGTGGCTTTGTTAGTGGATCTGCAATGTTATCTTCGGATGGAACTCTTTCCATTGCTATATCTTTTCGGGTCATGATCGCTCTAATCAGATAGAACCTCCTCAGAATAATTCTGTTAAGACTTAAGTTTCTTTGTTAGAGTTATCGCCCTATCGCTGTCACAATATATGGGAGTCAGCTCCACGCTGCTTAGTATGACTCTCAAATCCTTGATGATCTTCTTCATCCGAACCCCTTCCTTTGCTGCTTTTGCTGCAGTAATGTATTCAGCCTCTATGGTCAAGTCAGCAGTAGTATCTTGTATGGAACTCTTCCAGCTTACGGCTCCTTCATTCAGGGTGAAAATAAACCCTGAATTTGACTTGCAATCATCAATGTCAGACCAAAAACTCAAGTCCATGTAGCCCTCAACCTAGAGGCTACCTTCTCCATATATCAGTAAAAGATCCTTAGTGCTTCTCAAGTACTTAAGGATACACTTTACTGCCTTCTAGTATTCTAAACCTGGATCTGCCTGATACCTGCTCGTGATACTCAGAGCATGTGTTATATCAGGTCTGGTACATAGCATCGCATACATGATAGACCCTATCACTGAGTTATAAGGTATCTTATCCATGTCTGCCCTTTCTTCAGGATTCTTTGGGGACATACTCCTAGAAATTGATATTCCATGTCTCATCGGTATGAGACCTCTCTTGGAATTCTCCATGCCAAACCTTTTGACAATTGAGTCTATGTACCTAGACTAGAACAAGAAGGTGATAGCGCTTCCACTTACCTTCCTGTACATACAAGGCTCATCTTCATTCTTAACGAAGTCATAAGATTTGATAACCTCATCAAATCTTATGTTCCAACTTCGGGAAACTTGTTTCGATCCATAAATAGATCTAAGCAACCTGCACACTTTATCTGGACTCTCTTTGGATACGAATCCCTCTGGTTGTATCATATATACCTCCTCCTCGAGGTTGCCATTAAGGAATGTCGCTTTGACATCCATCTGCCAGATCTCATAGTCATAGTGTGTTACAATGGCCAAAATAATTCTAATGGACTTAAGCTTGGCTGTAGGTGAAAAGGTTTCATCATAGTCAACTTCTTATCTTTGACGATATCCTTTAGCTACAAGCTTTGCTTTATAGGTCTCTACCTTTCCATCCACTCTGATCTTCTTCTTGAAGATCCATTTGCAGCCGATGTGTACAATACCCTCAGGGGAATCTACAAGGTTCCAAACCTTGTTAGAGTACATGGAATCCATATCAGAATTTATGACTTCTTGTCACTTCCCGGAGTCTATACTCATAATAGCCTCTTCATAGGTCTGAGTATCAACATCCTGAGAGTCATCTCCACTAATATGTCCCACATATTTTTTAGGAGGGTGAGATACTCTACTAGACCTACGTAAAGTTGGAATTTATGTGTTAGGTACCCAAACAAACTCGGGCTTTGGAATGGTGCTTGAGCTAGGTTCTCCAAGGAACACAGCTCTCTTGGCAACAAAGACCTTTCGGTCTTCGGGATGATAGAAATAATATCCCAAAGTCTCCTTAGGGTATCCCACGAATGTGCACTGTTCCTTTTTTATTCCAATTTGTCGAGGTTGTATCTTCTAACGTGGGCAGGACAGCCCCAAATCTTAACCACCTTAAGATCAGACTTCTTTCCTTTCCATATCTCATATAGTGTAGACACTACCAACTTTAATGGAACTCTGTTCAGAAGGTCAGCTGCAGTCTCTAGTGCGTACCCCCAGAATGAGACGGGTAGGTCAGCGAAACTCATCAAGAACCGCACAATGTCTAACAACGTATGATTCCTCCTTTTTGATATACCATTGAGCTAAGGTGTATAAGGAGGTGTCCACTAGGATAGAATCCCATTGTCCTTGAGAAAATGAGTGAACTTCATACTCAAGTACTCTCCTCCTCGATCTGATCGAAGAGACATAATACTCTTTCCAATTTGGTTTTTTATCTCATTCTTATATTCCCTGAATTTCTCAAATGCCTCATATTTATACTTCATTCAGTACACATATCCATACATAGAGAAATCATCAATGGATGTAATAAAATATGAGTAACCACCAATAGCCTGAGTCGACATGGGACCACATACATCACTATGTATGAGTTCCAATAACTCGGTGGCTCTCTCTCAAGTTCCACTAAAAGGAGAGTTGGTCATCTTCCCACGAAGGCAAGGTTCACAAGTTGCATATGATTCATAGTCAAATGGATCTAAGTATCCATATTTCAGCAACTTTTGAATCCTTCCCTCATTAATATGACCTAACCTATAATTACATAGGTTTGCATTATTCACCTCATCTCTTTTTCTCTTAGACATTTATATTCATGATGTGTGGAGAAGTGTCTAAAACATATAAGCCATTTACAAGGGTCTCTCGAGTGATGATCTCATCATCCATAATAATTGAACAACTATTATTCTCAAAAACTAATTTATATTCACTAATTATCAAACAAGAGATGGATATAATATTTCTGATAATAGAGAGAACAAAATAGCATGCATCCAATTCAATGATAGCTCCACCAGGTAGATGTAGGGTGACTTTCCTAATGGCAACTGCAGCAACTCTTGCTCCATTGCCCATCTTGAGGTCCATCTTGCCTCTGGCCAGTCTCCTAGGTCTTGCCAGAACTTACAACGAATTATAGATATGATAAGTACTCCCGGTATCCAATACGCATGTGTTATCATAAAAATCTGACAAGTGAAGACTGATCATGAATATACTTGAAGCTTCTCTAAGCTTCTGTTTCGCCTTATCTACAAGGTAGTCCTTACAGTTTCTCTTCCAATGCATGTCTTGGCCGTAGTAGAAGCACTATCCTTTGTCCTTTGTCGGGTCTCTCTTGACAACCTTTGCCTTACCTGGTCTTTCTTTGCCCTGCCCTTTTTAAGGGTCTTTACTAGCCTTCCTTTTCCTATTGATCTCACTAATATAGAGAACTGACTTCTCTTTCTTGATGATACTCTCAGCTCCCCTCAACATATTGAGGAGCTCAGGTAAAGTCACCTCAAACTTGTTCATATTAAAGTTAACAATGAACAGCGAAAAAGAATATGGTAGGGACTGAAATATAAGATCAACATACAGGTTATCCTTTAGGACTTATCTTTATACTTCACAAAGCGAGCAATCTCATCCTCGCTTGTCCTTTTCTCTAGCGTGGGCACAATCGTGTTAAGGACATATACAATTGTCCCTTTTGTGAGAATAATTCTCAAATTGAGGAGCATTTGGACTAATGAGGTGGTTGGCATTAAGTATGCCACATAGGGGTTTTGCAAGCGACAAACAAGATATAGCGTAAATAAATAATATGCAAACTTTACAGAAAATACTAATTAAGATATAGGCTTTTATCTTAATATATTCCCACTATTTTCCTAGCGAATCACGTAACACCCTCGACACGTGAGATGAAAGTCTCTGGTAGACTCCTAGTGGGGATCGGTATCCAATTGGCGTCTTAGTGCAACCTCGGGGGAGTCGACCAATTACACTTAGCCCAAAAGGTAGGCATCGTGATATTCAGTTAAGTCCTTGTGATTCCCATCACGTTCGGCCTCCGAATCATCATAGTCTCGAGGGACTCAACCAACCATGATATTCAATTAAGTCATCACTATCGTTACAAGATGAGTTTAATTTGATGATATGTCATTGAGGGACTCGACCAAGTATGCCATGTCCTCAGGTCACCGGTGACATCTCTATGTCGTAGGTAAAAACTCGATCACGTAGATAGGTGAGCCTCGAGGGACTCGACCAACTCAACATATGTCGTGATTCAATTCTTTCTATAACGATGGAAGGCCACGTGGGTCAATCTTATTACCTCATGTTTACTGACTTAATATTATCGTAGAAAGGGTTTTTGTTTCGTATCAGTCTCCTAATATGTCGTGTCATACACATACATATTTAATATATATCTACATCTCATGCAAATACATATATGCATATATCTAGTAGGTGTATAACACATCACATATGCAAGCCACACCGAATGATCATGAGCCGTCACCTAATATGATTAAACCCGAGCCAATGGGCCTAATCACTCACAATAGGATCTATGTGTGCATTGGCGTATCTCCATGCCCTGTGATTGTTGATCTCGTCATCATCAGTTCTGTCGAATCGTCGCATCACCATGCGTCGTAATCTCCCACCACGACACGTGGGTCCTGCTGTCACCTCCACGCTCCTGCTTTGCCTCTCAATGTAATTACAAATAATCACAAACACGCATGCCCGACAATAAACGAGAAAAAATAGAAGCTTGCATGCCCCAATAATAATAATAATAATAATAATAATCATAATTACACACATCACAACACATGGCTCATGATCATCCATCCGGATCAGACATCACATGTACATCACATCATATGTAGGATTACAGTTATATATACTAATTAATTAAACTATTTAATTAATTATTATTTTTAAAATCAGGATATGCTCATAATTTCCAGAATTGTCAAGGGCATTTTCATAATTTTGGATGAGAGGACAATCCTCAAAATTTTTAGAATTATTGAGGGTATTATGGGAATTATATACACAAGGACAGTCCTCACTGCCTTTGCTACCAAAATGAACAAGAACGCGTAGAAAACCTTGGCTCCAATACCACTGTTGGGAAACCTTAGCCAGCACATCACATGCGCAGCGAAAATTAAAACAAAATACCGATTTTCCACGTAGATCCAATCGTCGTACAAAAGATTGGGGTTACAAAAAAACACAAAAACCGATAAAATCATAATGTATGAGAGATTGATTTTACCTAGGGAGATCGTATATCCCTGTATTCGAGATCCGGATGGAGATGATGAAGGAGGTCAAGCGTCCTCCTCTCTAGCGGTATACACACGATGGATCTCTATAGTGAAATTCCTCCAATCTGATCTCGCAACTCTGGCGTAGAGGAAGGGAGGAGAATAGGAGGTGGTGGCTAAAGTTGTAACCTATCAACCATGAGTCTCCCCTCCTATTTATAGAGAGCCACCAAAAAATCCTAGGGCTCCTGCCTTAGTGGGTATTAGATCTCCATCTAATAACCCACTAACCTTGCATTATTGGATCTCTATCCAATAATCTCCTTAGGCCTCTAATTGGGCCTTAAGTAAGGAGCCCATCAGCATAGGGTCTCATCTAATGAGAATAAGGGCTAATTGGATCTTCATTCAATTGTCTATTCGTTGAAGCATCCACTATATGTGTGGGACCCTCTAGACCTGATACCGAGCTGGCCGTGAGTCACTTCTATCAGAACTTCTGATATAGTGAATTATTATTCCCATAATAATTCACTCGACTCATCGACTATGGACGTACTAGGCCACTCTACACCATAGTCCCCAGACGGTACAAGAGGGATCAAATTCATCAGACCTGTCTGTCCATAATTATCGTGTAACTATAATCCCTCATCCAACAAATATCCCAGAGACCGTATATTGGACATGGTACTGTCAGGCCACATACAGAATCCTTCATAGTCTCGCTCTAATCGGATTCTCCCGGAGAACTCTTTCTCTCTTAATCTGAACGACCCTAGCCAGGGATTTGCCTGAGCAAGCACATATAGGATATTCCTCTCGTAATATCGAGAGTGGATGATCCTCTATTGACACTCAATTACCTTCGTAAGGTTGGCTACTAATCCCGATAACCAATTGTACCAGATTTGGAACTTTCCAAATATATAAGTCTGGCATCAAAGAGATGAGTACTCATATAAGACATCCTTGGTGTTTCAAGTCTAAGGACCAGATACACAATTGAGACTATGGAATCACTGTCTGACATTAGGTATCATTAACCATACAGCATTCCATAAGCGGATCAATCAGTGAACTCATTCTTCAATGAGCATATGTACTATATCCTTAATGTCTCCATACAAGTGGCTATGAGACCAGTCGCCTCCATCATATGGATGGGTATATAGTACACCGATCTGTCCGATTATCTCAGTGTCCCTCTTGAGTAACCTTTGACCGAAATTATTTATGATCTGTGTTTAAAGGTGAATTGATCGCATTATCGTGATCTCATCACGATCCGACTCCCATTGGACAGAACCAAGGACATCACAATATATATGTAACAGATAATATGAGAATATGCCAATATTAATCATAAGAAAAAGATCACACAGCGTGTCACACGTGCCATCACTCACGTGATTGGCTTGCAGGGCACCTGTAACCAGCAAGTATCTCACCCTCCTGAAAGATATGTGGGACATATTAATAGAGAGGACTCTCGGGATATTGATCCTCAGACCTACGAGGAGGTTATTATGAGTATAGACTTTAGGAAGTGGCAAGAAGTTATGAATTCTGAGATGAATTTCATGTACTCTAATAAGGTTGGAACCTTGTGGATACACTTGATGGTATCATACCCATTAGTTGTAAATGAATCTTCAAGAAGAAGATGGGAGTGATTGAAAATATGGAGACCTATAAGGCAAGGCTGGTAGCTAAAGGATATTGTCAAAGGTAAGAAGTTGACTATGACGAAACCTTTTCACCCGTAGTCATACTTAAATCCATTAGAATTCTTTTGGCCATTGCAGCACACTATGACTAAGAGATCTGACAGATGGATATGAAAATGATATTCCTCAATGGCAACCTCAAGTAAAGAGATTCATATCTAGAGAGAATCCAGATAAAGTTTGCAAGTTGCTGAGTTCCATTTATGGATCGAAGCAAACTTCCTGAAGTTGGAACATAAGATTTGATGAGGCGATCAGATCTTATGACTTTGTTAAGAATGAAGATGAGCTTTGTATGTATAAGAAGGTAAGTGAGAGTGCTATCACCTTCTTTGTGTTGTATGTGGATGACATCCTAATCATTGGGAGTGATGTAGGAATGCTCTTCACAGTAAAGTCTTGGTTATCCAAATACTTCTCCATTAAGGACTTAGGGTAAGTATCCTATATTTTAGGAATCCAAATCTATAGAGCTAGATCCAAGAGTATGCTTGGTTTGTCCTAGTCCAGGTGTATAGACTCCATTGTCAAAAGGTTTGGCATGAAGAATTTTAAGAGATGTCTCATACCAATGAGACATGAAATATCACTTTCTATGAGTATGTCCCTAAGGACTCCGGAAGAAAGTGTAGACATGGATAGGATACCATATACCTCAGTGATAGGGTCTATCATGTATGTTATGTTATGTACCAGGCCCGATATAACGCATGCTCTGAGTGTCACAAGTAGGTATTAAGTGGATCCAGGTTTAGAACATTAGAGGGCAATAAAGTGTATCCTTAAGCACTTAAGAAGGACTAAGAATCTTTTACTAGTATAAGGAGAAGGGAGCCTCCAGGTTGAGGTCTACATGGACTCGAGTTTCCCATCCGACATTAATGATAGCAAGTCAAACTCAAGGTATATTTTCACCCTGAATGGAGGAGCAGTAAGCTCGAAGAGTTCCAAGCAATATACTACTATTGACTTAACTATAGAGGCGGAATACATTATTGCAGCAGAAGCAATAAAGGAAGGGGTGTGGATGAAGAAGTTTATCAAGGATTTGAGAGTCATATCAAGCAGCATGGAGTTGATTCCTATATACCGTGATAGCGATAGGGCGATAGCTCTAGGAAGGGAACCTAGGTCTCGTCAAAATTGTTCTAAGGATGTTTTATTTGATTTGAGAGATCATAGCATGGTAAGATATAGCAATGGAAAGAGTTCCATCCAAAGAAAATAATACAGATCTATTGACGAAGCCGCTAGCTCATATTGTATTTGAGCACATATGAGTCTAATGGGGATCAGACACATAGGTGATTGGCTTTAGGTCAAGTGAGAGATTGCTGGTTACAAGTGCCCTGTAAGCCAATCATATGAGTGGTGACACGTATGACACATTGCATGATCTTTTTTATTTATGATTATTATTGACATATTCTCACATTATATATATATATATATATATATATATATTATGATGTCCTTGGTTCTATGCAATGGTAATCGGATCGTGATGAGATCACAATAATGAGATCGATTCACCTTTAAATATAGATCCTAAATAATCTCAATCACAGGTTACTCGAAAGGGACATCGAGATAACAGGATAGATCGGTGTACTATATACCTATCCGTATGATGGAGGTAGTTGGTCTCATAGCCACTTGTGTAGAGACACTAAAGATATTGTATATGTGCTCATTGGAGAATGAGTTCACTGATTGATCGACTTATGAAATGCTATATGGTTAATGCTACCTAATATAAGACAACAATTTCGTAGTCCCAGATGTGTATCTGGTCCTTAGACTTGACTAAGGATATCTTGTTTGAGGACTCCTTTCTTTGATGCCAAACTTATAGGTTTAGAAAGTTCCAGATCTAGTACAATTGGTTATCGAGATTTGTAGCCAACCTTACAATGGTAATTGAGTGTCAATAAAAGATCATTCACTCTCAGTATCGCGAGAGAAATATCTCATATATGTTTGCTCAGACAAATCCCTAGCCAGGGTCATTCAGATTGAGGGAGAAAGAGTTCTCCGAGAGAATCTGATTAGAGCAAGATAGACTGATTCCGTATGTGGCCTGACAGTACCATGTACAATATATGATCTTTGAGATATTAATTAGTTGAGGGACTATAGATATACGGTAACTATGGATCGACAGGTCTAATGGATTTAATACCCCTACACTGTTTGAGGACTATGGCACAGTGGCCTAGTACATCCATAGTCGATGTGTCAAGTGAATTATTATAGAGATAATAATTCACTATATCAAAAGGAGTCATGTTGGGAGCAACTTACGGACAGCTCGATATCGAGCCTAGAGGGTCACACATATATGATGGATGCTTTAGCAAATGAATGATTGGATAGAGATTCAATTAACCCTTATTCTCATTAGATGAGACTCTATACTGATGGGCTCCTTGGATGAGGCCCAATTAGAGGCCAAAGGAGATTATTGGATAGAGATCCAATAATGCAAGGTTAGTGGGTAATTAGATGGAGATCCAATACTCACTAAGGCAGGATCCCTAGGGTTGTTGGTAACTCTCTATAAATAGAAGGGGGGGCTCATAGTTGATAGGCTACATCTTTGGCCACCCCTTCCTATTCTCCTCCCTCCCTCCCTTTATATAAGAGTTGCAAGACCTGGGACTACGATTGGAGGAGGATTGCTGCAGCGATCCATCTTGTGGATACTGCAAAAACAGAGATATGTTTTGAGGAGGACTCTTAACCTCCTTCATCCTCTCTATCCGGATCTGCAAAAACAGAGATATACAATCTCCCTAAGTAAATAATCTCTTACATGATGCAGTTTTTTCGATTTTATGGCTTTCTCGCGACCCAATATTTTGCATGATGATTTGATCTATGTGGGAAATATTTTTTGTTTTTATCTTCCATTGTGCATATGATGCTTCCACTTAGTTTCCAAACAAGTATGGCCAGGCCTATGCAATAGTATCGTCCAAACAATCAGAAAGTGTTGTTTGTGCTTTTTTCGGTATTCCAGCGGTTGTGTCACCCCTTGCTGGCCATGATACTGCCCAGAGGTGGTGGTATCCCCTAGGCTGGTGGTGGTTTCCCTAGAGCCTAGATTCTTGGGCTTTGTTCGACTATATTACCACCCGGTGCTAGCAGTGGTACCGCTAGTACCCCGAAAACTTGGGGATTTAAAATTTTTGCTCCAATTTTGAAGCTATTTGAGGTCTATAAATACCCCACTCATTCTTGCTTGATGAAAGGTTAGTAAGTGAAAAAAAGGGTGAAATGAGAAAGAATTCTTTGATGAATCTCATATTTTGATGATGAAATCAATTGATGGATTTGTTTATTTAACATGTGTGTTGGAGATAAATGATGCATGATTAACTATGGTAATATAATACAATCAGATGTTGTACCCAAGTCAAGTTTGGTTCGGATGATATAGTGGGAACTCGCTAGGCGATCGTTAGAAGCTCGTCGAAGGTAGCGGGGGCTTGTAGGGAGTTCGTCGGAAGCTCGCCGAAGGTATCGGGGGCTTGCCAGGAATTTGCCAGGAGCTCGTCGAAGGTAATCGGAAGCTTGCCAGAAATGCGTCGGGGGTTCGCCAAAAGATGACCGAGACTCGTCAAGAGTTTGCCGGAGGTTACTGGAAAGATCGCTGGGAGTTGAGAAGGTTACTTGACACATTGGTCAAATTGATTGTATTTGTATGCCTTAGTATGTCATAGTTAGCATCGGTTTGGTTTAGAGTCCAAATTGAGTTAGATTTGGAAGGAATCTAAATTAACTCAATGTGAGGCAACCGGGTCCACTTTGGGTTGGATTTGAGCTCAGGTTGAGCTCATTTCATTGACCTGGAAAGGGGGTCAACGGGAGGTATAAGTCGCGTATGTAAAAGTATAGAAAAAGTAGCTTTTATGGGATTCGCGACGGTAGTACCACTGTCGCCCTATTTTCAGAGTGCCTTCGATGGTAGTACCGCCCGTGTACAGACGGAAAAGTTTAAATTTTGGCTCTATCAAGTTTTCTTGCTTGGAGAAGCAAGGGTGGTGAACAAAAAAGTGGGGTAAAATTTTATTAAAGATTATAAAATTTGATAGCTTCCCTTAAGTGCTTCAAAGTATAAAAGTGAGTCTAAAGGAAGTGAGAAACTCTTGTAAGAAAGTTCCTCTCCTGAACTTATGAAAATGAGAGAGAGTAAGTGTAAGGGTTTGGTCTTCACCTATAGAAGAATATCATTTATGGACTCTGGTGGGCCTCAACGAAGGAGGACTCTAAAAAGTGGACGTAGGTCAAGTTTTGGCTGAACCACTTAAAAATCTGTGAGCATCTCTACTCTTGTCTTTTCTATTACATTTATTTATTCTTAATTAGTTTGAAGAAAGACACGAGCATCATCTTTCGACTTTGGTTTAAATCGCTTACTTATTCACTTTCAAGAGAGTCCAAGAAACGCTTTCGATTTCTTCTTTACTTCAAGCAAGTTTTGTAAATCGAGTATTTTTACACGTGCACTAATTCACACCCCGCCCCCCCCTCCCCTCTTAGTGTCAACTTGATCCTAACAGTTGGTATTAGAGCCATGTTGTACTCATTAGATTAACACCCAAGTAAGTAAATAGCTTATTATAGCATTAACTAGGGTCAATGCATCACAAGTCCTCTTATGTTCAATAGGACGAACTACACCTCTTAGAAAATTTGAATGCGTATTTTCTTAATTACGATAGATTTTGATTTATGGTATATTGCCAAAATGGTTTTCCGAAGTCATCCAATCCATTAAATGATTAGAATGATTATGAAAAATAAATATTTTATTCAAATGCTAAAACAATGAATGCTTTATTTTGTGCTTTAAATAAAAATGAGTTTGATCAGGTTTCTTCTTATAATTCAGCTTTTGATATATGGCACACATTAAAAATCACATATGAAAGCACAACTAAATTAAATGAATCATTAAATGAAATGATTCGTAAAAGTGAACTTGGAGAACACCTTCCAGAGAACATGAAGGAAAGTACTTTAAGAACAGAAGAACATCACTTTCCAAAGGACAGTAAGGAACTAGAACTGAGAACAATAAATGATGAGAACTTTGAACCTTTGACAAATGAATCGGATAAATTAATGAACAAAAATCATAAAAAGAAACTTAAATTGGACAGAACCTCTTACTATGAATGCAAGAACCCAAGGCGCTCCAAAGATAAAGAGCACAATCAATAAGAAGTGAAGAATCTCGTGCTTATGGCCATCAATAATGAGGTAAGTGATTCCTCTAATGTCTCATTTACTTTTGATGAATTATCAAATATTTTTCGTAAGCTTTATGATAAATTTAGAATGGTTAGCAAATCATATAATTACTTAAGAAAGAGCATGCATCATTAGGTAGTAAACTTAAAAAAAGCATAATGCATCACCATCACACAATTCTTGCTCTAAATGCAAAATATTAGAAGAACTTAAAAAGAAAACTATTGTATTATAACAAACGTTAGAAAAATTTAGAATAAAAAAATTTCCTAAACATGATCCTTGCAAATAATGGCATATTTATAGGAAATATATTGGCTTTGTGAGTAACACTCAACAAAAGTCAACTATCATTATTAGAAGACCCATATTACACTTTTTGCACAAAAATAGATATAATTTTTATGGTAGATATGGACATTTTGCTTATTGCTTATAAGTGTTCATTTAGGAAATATAGTCCACATAAATTAATTTGAGTTCTTAAAGAAACCATAAACAACCTCAAGCCATTAGAGAAAATGGGAAGAGCCTTTCATGAGGGACCCAAACTCAAATGGGTACCTAAACCAAAACCCCTCATCTTGTAGAGTTGTCTCCTACAAGGCTAGGAGCACTAAATGATGTCTTGGAATTGGATGCTCAAGGCACATGACTTGAGATCTAACACTCTTTCAAACTCACTAGCCTAAGTAATAACAAGAAAAATTATTAAAAATAAAATTATTGGTAATGAACCTTTGGATGATTCATTATTATAATTAATCTTGATTGCTTTAACTTTAGCATGCTAGTATAAAAATGAATTAAAAAATTAATATTAAAAAAATGAGACTTTAGCTCATTTTAATGGAAAAGTATATACGTTCAAATTTATGAAAGATAGATTTTGATGATGATGATGCTTATATGCTTGTATTGACTTGTAATGGTTAAATGAGTGTCCGTTGAATGGAATGATTAAAAGTTGACTTTGAACTTCAAATAAAAAATTATGTATATGAAATCATACTTTATTATCTAATGTGGTTGAAAAAATTATTATTTTTAAATGAGAAGGAAAATTTCTTAGTAATATATTAGACTCATTTAACAAAGAAAAATCGTTGGATTGAAAATAAACTAAAAGATTTTGTTTGAAAATATTTTGTTATAATATCATAATGATTTCATTTGAAAATATTTTACTCATTTAGAGATTTTATATTGTAATGACCTTGATGACATTATGTTAATGTTAGTGTTGAATAAGTGACTTGAAATATGATTGAATTGTTGTTGTTAAATGTTAGAATTTGAGCATAGAAGAAAATAAAAAAGTGAGAGAAAAATCATGCTTCATTTTCTAGTATTTTTGAAAAATTAAAGATATTTTTGAAATGAGAATGAAATGATCATTTAACTCATTTCACTAAGTCAAAAGAGTTAGACTCACTTAAGAAAGAAAAATCATTGGAATTAAAATAGATCGAAGCTCTTGTTTGAAAATATTTATTGCAATGATCTTGATGAAACTCAGTTTTTGACTTTAAATGACATTGCATAAAAGTATTCTTGAAATAAATTACATAAATTGAAACAACTAAAAAGAATAAAGTATTTTTTCTTAAAAATTTAGAAATCTTTATTTTATTGAGTTTTCAATAAGAGATTGATGAATCTATTCATGATATTTCTAAATCTCAATTTTGATTATTTAAACTTGAAGTTATTATCTAAATCATGATCTTGATGTCTTGAAAATTATAACTTGAGATCTTCATAGTTTACTATGATTCTTACGTTTTAAAGCAAATTATCCAAATGAATCATTATTTATCTTTTTAATCTTTTGAAACTATAACATGAGATTTTTTTTCATTATGAACAATGATCTTGATAACTTGAAATTTCCTACATGAGAATCAAGATCTTATATCTTTTCTCCCTTGCAACTTGTAAAGAAAAGATTTTATTCTATTTATGATTTTGACTTCTCAATATTTATAACTTTATTATTTTTACATGAATCAAGATCTTTCTTATTATTTGATCTCCTAAAATTCCTTTTTGTTATTTAAGAGGAGATTTGACAAATTGAATCATGACATTTGATATTCTTCATGTCATGATTTATTCTTGATTTGCATTCATGAATGGTATACCTTATCACCAAATTAGTGTTTCTTAAAATTATGATAAGATAAAAATTGAATATTTTTACAAACTTTCCCTTAACCTGTTGACTTGTCTTAATTCTTTATGGGAATCAATGTTTGATCTCTATGATTTCTTTTTTCTAATTAAAAAGAGATTTACGATCTTAACAATTATAAGTTGAGACTTTTTATCAAGATCGTTCTTATGTTAAAAAGATTTATCTAAATAAATTAGATGTTTTAAAATTTATCTTCTTCTTTCTTATTCACAAAGGGGAAGAAAAATTTTTAATCAAAGAAAATTATGTCTCTTATCCTATTTTACTAAGGGAGAACAATGAAATAACTTCTTGGCCGAAATTTTTATTGACCCCCCGTACTATGTCTCAAAATCAAAGTCACTTTAAAACTCGTATAAGTGACCCCATCGTACTACGATTTCATATCAATGTCGCCCCTCGTATTTTAAAACTCGTCTAAGTGACCCCTCGTACTATGCCTTAAAATCAAAGTTATCTCATATACTTTAAAACTCATCTAAGTGACCCTCATACTATGCCTTAAAATCAAAGTCACCCATACTTTAAAACTCGTCTAAATGACCCTCCGTACTATGCCTCAAAATCAAAGTCACCCACGTACTATGATTTCGCATTAAAGTGACCCCTCGTACTATTCTATAAACATTAAACAAATCCCTTATGTTAATAAAAAGGGTAACGATATTTATTTTTAAAACACGCGTGCGTGGGGGGGGGGGGGGGGGGTCTGTTTGATTTTCTTCAATATAGCCAAACTATGGGAAGAGAACTTTAAAAATCAAAGACACCTCATGTACTATGATATGTTAATCAAATACACCCCCTATACTATCATCATTCATCAAATTTATCCTCTGAACATTAATATAATGGTATTAAGTGGTAGAAAAGTTATAAAAAAAATTGGTCTTAACTTCCAGCATTGTTTGAATTTATTTTACACTTTAAGCTTGATTGATGATAGTTTCTATTTATTATACACTTAATTATTTTAAGTAATTAAAAATCGATCTCCTAAAAATCTTAACGTGCAGGATTGTTACGATTATTTACTCTTTAAGTGTGACTAAATTTCGATAGCACCTCCCCGAAAACTCGAACATATCCTATTTACAATCAATCACATAACCTGCAAAGAATAACAAGATATAACTAATTGATTAAACTACCATAAAGTTAGAAACCTTGCCAATTAAACATATCATACAAACATCTAATGTACCCAATTACCAGTAATCCAACAACTATGTCAAGTGGAATGTACATCAATAGTAATCCATCTCATGTACCTAACTCATGAACAAAAAGTGAAATGCATGTAAACATCAATAGTCAAGTACTACTAATTATTGCCCTAATCACTTTATTCTCTGGTGCTTGCTTCATAATAAGCTTGCTTCTCCTTTTAGCTGGGGAGAATTTGGATTGTCTTGCTATAGTCTTGATATATATCTTAGTTGGGCGTCGTTCCTATATTAAAGATCATTTTCATAAAGTTAGTTTCAATTATTAAACTATGTGATAATTAATAGCATTGTTGAAAATGTACCTGTGATTAAAATTGAGACCGGTGGTGGTTGTTGACTTGGGTCCGATTCCAAATGGGTTGCTTTTATTGCTTAAGCTTGCTTAAATGTCATCCTATATCGCTTCGTCCTATTTGTAGACCGTTGATAATGCACTGCACGTACGGGATTAGTTATGCTATTTTGGCATCGACGAGCATTATGTCCTTATTGTCCACATCGCCCACACTTGTTTGGGTGCCTCGATTTTGTTCTTATTTGTGATGGTTGCCCCTCACCATCAGCTCGTTTTCTCACCTTTTTGGATCGACCAATCCTTTTGTTGAAATATGATGGCTCGATAGGGAACCCACCAACGGAAGGCCAATCATCAAATCTGTAAGTGATAATCTTTAGTAAAGGATCCATAAGTGGATTATAATATTGAAATAAAACCTATAATAGATTAAAAAAAAGTTATCTAACCAAGCACTGTGTGAACTCTCCCATTGTAGCATTTCTCCCACATATCCTTATAATAATAAGGATCTATGTAGTCTTTTGGGGCTTGCCTCTGGAAATATATGGCGGTTATGATATGTTGACAAGGAATACTTGTGAGCCCCCATCTAACCGTTCCCTTAGCCTAACGATGTATTTTTTTTTCCAGTAAAATGATCCACTTTAAATACAATACATTATCATTGGTACGAATCATAATCTAATCTTTGCATCGCTTCTTATCTTCATCCATCTTCTTCAAGATTCTAGGGCTATACTATGGCAATAACCCTATATTTTGACTCTTTGTGTCTCAGTTCTCTTTATCATTATTCTCCTAATCATCTCGCACATGGTGATAATCGGTTAGTCTTGCACTTTTAATATCCAAGAATTGAATGTTTCTACGATGCTACTAACCAACATGTCAGATTTAGGATACCTAAAATTGAAAAAAAAAAAGTCAAAGTTAGTAGTGATATATTTTTTTGTATAACAATAACAAATAAAATATATGAAGGGCAATATGCCATACAAAGTCGCTCCTTGACCATTGACGATTGTCCTTTGCTACTAACCAATGATACACATCTTCATTAACCTCTTTGATTTGGTTCATATAGTAACCAAATTTCCTTTCAGTCGTCGAGGAGGCTGCTTGCGAGGCCCTTCAAGACCCCACCCTTGAATTGCTTTTTGAAGTTCTCGTACATGTGGTGAAACACAAATCCTATGGTTAACACATGGCCAACCTCTGAAAATACCTCAATGAGCCCCTAAATTAACAATATACATAATATTCTAAGGTTAGTAAACAATTATAACTTATATTACCCAAAGCATGATATAGGAAATAGTTTAAAATACCTTATGTTGATCACTCATGAAATTCCAACCATGTGCCTCAACTAATCCAATGTTGAATAATAGCTCTTCAAGAAACCACTTTCAATTTTTTTTATTTTTTTATGCTAGCTACCGCCCATACTATTAGGAACATCCCATCATTGGCATATATTCCAACATATGCTAATAAGACCCCCTTGTAACGAGTCTTCAAATGACAATCATAAACTATAATATATCCCTCAATGAATCATTGCTTGTATGCAGCCAAATAGTAATAAAATCAATTGGACCTATTCCCATCATATGGATCGATTCCAACCTTACATGTTGACCCTGGGTTAGTCTCTAGGATTATAGATGCATAATCTCTTAGCTTGGAAAAGTGAAATATATCCTCAACTTGAAGGATCTTTAGAGCCTTCCTCTTTACACGATATCATTTTTGCTCTGTTACCTCCATATTAAACCTCCGCCTCACATTATTCTTAAATGTATTATTAGGCCACCATGTGTCATCCTTCAATGTGCCAAGATACTTCTTGGCTAAGAAAGAACTAGTAATATGGTGATTAATGTCATGGCGCCCGTAATATGCTGCTGAAAGGTGGGATGGTTTTTCGCAGGAGGAATTCTTTGACTTAAATTATCGGTGCATGAAATGGAGAGTGGGTTTTAGTAGGAGGATGTCGGTTCGATTGACCTCTAGAATTGCGAGCAGACCTAGGGTTTTTGTTCGCAGGAAGTCGTGGGTGGCGCCAAGGCCTTCAATCAGTGATCTCGTAGTAGCCTTCTGTCTGGCCTCTCTCGTTCTCATTGTTGGATGTATTGTCTATCTCTATGTTTTCCAATACTTAGACAGTGAGAATTTTGTTGCTGGATTAATTGGTGACGCTAATGTTTGTAATGTCTTTGATGGTAGTTGGGTGCCGGATAGTTCATTACCCTCTGTACAATAGTTGGGAATGTCCATTTGCTGAAAGGGGGTTTAACTGCTTGGCAAATGGGAGGAAGGATATCAACTATATCTTAAGCGGAGGTGGAAGCCACAGCAATGTGATGTACCTAAATTCAATGTGCATGACATCTTGGAAAGGCTGAGAGGGAAAAGGGTTGTCTTTGTAGGTGATTCAATTTGAGCATACAGTTTTTCCGCTCGGTGTTTCTTGTACAGCAAGGCTTGCCACCTCGACATGGGCCAAAATGGGTTCTGACAACACTGAAGCTGGACAAGATGGATGACATAAGCAGGAATTGGGTCGATTCAGACGTACTTATATTCAACTCTGGTCATTGGTGGACTTCAAGCAAACTCTTTGACATGTAAATCATTTAAATTTCTTCATGTCCATGAGTTATAGACATGTAAATTAGTGTTGTATTCAGAACAACACTAAAGCTTTTTAACAATGAAAGCCGAAGAATTTCTATGATAGCTCTGTCATCACCATCTTATAACTTTCATAAATTCATTGTCATCATAGTTTAGCAAAATTAACTCCTTCCATATGCTGGAATTTTGGTGGCAATTTTGTGCTTTCTCTACTCACTATGAGCTTTGAGTTCAAGTAATATCATTATACAGTTAATGCATATTGTCATTTAGAACAAATCTACTGTCCTTTTCTTGTGTTAATACTGGATTTTGAATGGTCTTTTTCTCAGGGGTTGCTATTTCCAGATTGGTGGAACCCTGAAGCTTGGAATGTCCATCAATTCTGCATTTAGAGTTGCTTTAAACACCTGAGCTTCTTGGGTCGAGACAAATGGTTGACACAAATAGAACTCATGTCTTCTTTCGGACTTATGAGCCCTCCCATTGGAGGTATCTATTTCTTATACCTCATTTTGAGTATGTAGTCGAGCCTTCTAGCTGGATTGGCTGCACTTCCTAATGAACTAGAAATGATTTCTTTTGGTAATTTTTATTTCAGCATTTTGCATGAGCAAGTACCTATAATGGTATATTTTCAAGTTTTGTTTGATATAGGTTACTGGTCAGATGGAGTTTGTGAAATACGTGGACTTTTATTTTTCTTGCTGAATTAGTTAACCATTTCTACTTCATATTCCCTCATATATTTATTTGTATGTTATTATGTAGACATGAACAGTCATTTTCTTTTTGGAATTTGCCTTGGGGAAAATTTATGCACTTCACAGAATCAATTGGAGCCTTCAGTGGAATTTGATATATTGCTCACAGAAAGTAAGAAAGGACAATCTTGAATAGGTTTGATGGTTAGAGATGTTAAATTGAGAGCTTTATAGGATCTTCAAGTTTAACTTAATCAGATTGAATACGGGATAATTTTATTTTTGATTCAAATTTAAGAATAACTAGTAGATCTAGAAATATTCCAAGTTCAAGTTAGAGATATAATTAAATAAGACAATATAATGTGAAAGAATTATCATCATGGTTCTAGTGAGGCAATATTCTATTAGAAAAACAACAAGCAACAAATTCATTATGAAGATAAAGAAGATACATATTACCAAGAGAATCTTGGAGTAGGGGAGAGGAAAGAGGCCTAGTCTAATGAGACAAAAGCAATGTGAAAGAGAATAATATAGGGGTACTGGTGGATGACAGTGCATTATTCAATGTATGATCATTAATATAATGCATATAACAGCAAAAATAATTTTTTTTCTCAATCAATACTAGTAACAATAACTTGAATTCTATGGCTCTTGTTATTGTAATTGGATCTTATTTTGTCACCTACCAATTAATTAAAGTTTGACTCTTGGCAAATAATAATAGAAGAATTTTTTTCTTACCTAAATTTAATTATTTAAAAGTTCAGTGCAGCTAGAGATATAAATCGAAAGATTATAACAAAAAATATCTATAATAATCGACCTCCATTGAAAACTAAGTACCTAAGTCCTAGTGCTACTAAGATCAAGCCTCTCATTCCTCCTTGGCTGATAACCCTTTTTTGAAAGCTTAATAGGCCAATGACATCGAGTGTAGGTTTGATCAACCTATTTCCAAATGAGAGTAGGACCAACTAGGCCAAGCCTACTCTTTCTATGGGTCCTCCTCATGCCTTAAAATGGGAAAAAAATCTACCTTATCTTGTTTTAGCTTATAATCATAGTTTGAGTAGAATGTTCTGAGTTTGATAAAGTAAAGCTCATGACCTCTTTAAATTGATGTAGAGATCCTTTTGGCTTTGGAATCCACCTTGTGGTCCACATTGCGATCCATCTCTAGAGTTGTCTTAGTCAAAGACACTTGATAAAGGGAACCATTAGCTACAAAGATGTCCTCTTTGTTTGTCAGTAAATTGACACAAGACAGACAAGTATGATAGTTACACTTTAATCTTATATTAGATTTGTCAGAAATTTAGAGAGGTGTTAATCCAAACAGCAGCTAAAGTTTTGAGATAAGATGAAAAGATGAGGGCAGAATTAGTTAAAAGTTAAAAAAATGCTTGTCATAGAGAAAGGGAAGATGACTAAGGTCATTGAGCATAAAGAAACAAAATTTTATTCCTGAACATTTTAGCCATGCATGTAAGTATTTATATATAAAATGTTGTGAATAGTTTTCTGGTGATTACCAAGCTGGAGGCTAGGGTGAAACCTAGGTTTTATTTTGTGATTCCCATGTGCTAATGTGAATTCCTTGCTGATTTTTTGGTCTGTAAGAAGACCATCAGGGCATCAGAATTTGCTCCAGCAAAGTTCCCTTCAATGGTCAATTTAGTAGATGGTCAAAATATAATAAACAAGTTAAAGGAGGAAAGAGAGAGATTCAAAGGTCACATTTTATCCTTTATATGGTCATGGTTACTCTGAGGGAATTTTAAGTAGGTGTTGGATTTAGCCAACCAAGAGTTGACACGTGTGAATGGGGATAATGATCAAAAGTCTGCATCCAAGATCTCAAGCTCAACACCATATGCATTGCATGGATGCCATATGGTACCCCAGACTGTACCTCCAACACCCATGATGGAATTAGAGCGCATTACTTCTGCATTCAAGATTAGGCTTTTAAGCAATTATGCGAATCTCACAATAGCAAAATTTTTTACTAGCTTGATTTGGGACATAGTATAATTTAAACTATATATTCTCTGCAGTAAGTTCTTTAGTAAGTTATAATGAATTTTGAGGATATTTTGTTTTTTGAAGCTAATAGCATCTTGATTTGATCCATAAATATGATATTAGACTTTTTTTTAGCTTGACATAGATTATCAAAATCTTACATTCCCAAGAAAAGTTGTCCTTTGAAAGATTTTTAGTTCACATGGCAACCATTTTAATTGGTTTGAACAAGTCACTACCCAGATATGAGATATGTCATTATGCTTCACCGAAATAAACCATATTAATCCTAAGATTAAGTATTAAAACATATTAATCTTGGGATCGAGTGTTATTTTTCATCCATCTGCCATGACAATTTCAGATACCTTGATTATTACTAATCTAACAAAGAAGATAAATATTTTCAATTAGTGAGTTCATCCATGCATAAGCATGGTAAAATAAGTTTTACAACAGAAGGTATATTAGATGTTAATAGATTGGTGCAATTCCATATTGGCAGTTGTAGCATTGTCCTTGCTGAATATAAAATTTGGTGTTGGGGTGTGCTTATTCATTCGGTAATGATTTCATTGACATTGGTAATATATTGTCTTTTTTTGAATTTTTGTCATGCTCTACCATCTAAAAAGTAATGCAAAACATTTTATTGTAGATATTGTAGCAAATAGTAGTAGTGTCATACTTGAAGTCATGCTGAAAAGACATATAGGTAGCTTTTGAGCAAGTTCACATACAAATTCTGGTTGATTATATTACTTACACATAGGTTGGTTCACGTCCGTCAGATCATGGTTTGGCCACTCTCAAAATGACATGTTGTTATTTAAGAAAAAAAAAAAAGAAGTAATAACCCTTCAGTTAAGAGATATCTTGGGCAATTGGAATGTGCTGGCACAATCAAAATGTATCATACAGAAACATATTGGCATACACCACACTAGCTTGCACCATGCCAATTCGTGTTGGAGGTTGCCAACGTATGGCTAGGCTAGCATTTGTCTCGTGCTGGTTGGCAATAGTGTCTTCTTACCTTAGAGGACACAGAATTGTAGTGTAGTACCATGAAGGTGGTAGCATGATGTTGTGTGTGTGGAACAATAATCCTCGTTTTGGATTCTGTTATAATCTATCAGACTTGTCTAGTATTAACAAGACTTGACTGTCTTACAGCTGATCTCTTGAGGATCATGGCTGATTTGGCAGACCTCAAATAGATAAAAAGAGAAAGAAAAAGAATTGGTATACATGATTAAATCTTACCAAAACTACCAAATTGGCTGAGACCATAAAGCATGAGTTCAAAATAATTGTTGGTGTATGCATATTTTTAGATGAGCAATATTAAATGTTGAAAATATAGTCATACTTCATTATAAAGTTTTGAAAGTACCCTAGATATGCAATTGTAGCATTATCATTGTTGATCTTCATTGTACATGTATGATTTTGGTATAAAATAATTCATGCCTTTGTTGTAAGCAAAGACTTCTGTTCCATTTATATCCATCTGGGGCCCATGTTGCAACTAAGTTACCTAAACATGGAAGTAAATTCTGGCATCCTAGATATATGGTATTATTCTGTACTGATCCATCTTGGTTATCCTTGGTCCTTCTGGTTTAACATTTGGTGTTGGTGAAGCTACTTTTATGCCCAAAACATTTGCCCCATTCAACTTGCGCTACTGTTTTTGTGGAGACCAGAATGCTTTTGAGTTCCTCTTCACTCTTGAAATTATTTGTTGGTTTTTATTTCACTCCTTCTCAATCAGAATTCAACCTCCATAAACCATGCAATTGTCCATTGTATCTAGTGCACAAGTTTTCATAAATCCCTGGAATCGTGGCCACAGTTTTCTATAAAGAGTAGGAAGACAACCATGGCTTTGTAAACCAGTACTTTTTGTGTCCATCTAAGATTTTAAAGGAATTACTGCAATGGAATTTAACCAGTTGAAAGGAATTACTTTTTGTGTTCATTCCTCGAACTTGACATGAACCACATTCCTTCTTTTTGACAATGCTACTAGATACTATGTCCCATTGTGTCAATCGCGTTTTGTATCATTGATTTTCCTTGTATTTTTAAAATTTAGAATTTAAAATCTGCACATTTGGTGTTACAGTGGTTCAAACCAGAAGGTCTGTGAAGTAACACAGCAGCCTTTGTCTGAGGTCAAAGTGAATGACAAAAGTGAGTTTGCAGATATCATAGCTGAGGTAGTGGAAAGGATGACAGTTCCTATGGCTGTTCTTAATGTAACTTCAATGGGGACTTTTAGGAGTGATGGATGCCGCCCAGCCATTGGTGTCTCCCTGGAGTCCCAGATGCTTGGAATGAACTTGTATTCTCCTGTCTGCTCAAAAAGGGTGAGTTTCTCGCATGCTGCAATTTGAGTTTTTGGTTCCTGTTATTTAATATGTGTCCCTATATTCTACTTAAGGATGCACATATAATTATGTTTTATGAAGGGCTTATTTGTAAAAATCAGAATCCTAATAGAAAAAGATTTCTTGCGAGAAGGAATTCTAGGGTTTCTTAAGCAGTATAATCTTATCTATCTCTTATTTAAATAAATTTGATTAGTTTAAGGGGTTATTTTTTCATATCATAAGTTGCCACATGGAATCATACTGAATAAATCTGATCTAGTAACCTAGTTTACTCAAGGAAGAAGAAAATGTGAAAAGATTTCGAAAAAATCATATTATGATTGTGATTGAAGATTTCAAATCCAAAATTGATATCTACGAAGATGAAAGTATATCAATCAAGAATGCTATCTTCTTCGAAGGGAAAATCAAATCATATATTTGATGTGGTGTAATTATAAATTTTTCTCTTTTTCTTTTCTTGTACTTGGCCTATAAAATGGGGCTAGAATATCGTAATACATCAATGAGAGATAAATCAATGAATCGTGTTTCTTTCCCACCTTATGTGTTAGTAATGTGAGATCACAATTCCAATTGTGAGACGTGCAGAGGTGCGAGGACTTCATCCTTGGAGTTTTGCTCATTGAGCCGAAGCGAGTCTGGTAGTTATCTTTTTTTTATAATTATTTTTCTGTTATTGTCTCTTTTCTTTTCTCTCTCTCCACCTCTCTGTCAACAAAAGGAAATCCACTGCTACTCGTCCTACATCAAAATATCTTTGTGTGAGCGATCTCTATGCCTTAAAAGAGGAATCCACTAGTTGATGGATTTGTATTAGGTACCCGAGAACAGCATTGGTGGGAGAATAAGATCATATCCTGTACTTAAAAGTTTTTATTAATCATCAGACCATGTAGGTCACAAGCCTATCATAGAAATATGTGAGTTGATCCATGAATATTTTTTATAGACCGATGATTTGATGAACATCTTGGATCTAGATATATTCATAAATCATGATTTATAATACTTTGAGAAATTTATATTATGTCTGCTTTGAATTTTGATTGATGTCATAAAGATATTTGCTTATAAAATCTTGATCAGATTTTTGAGTGTATGATAGATTCAAAAAAAAAAAAAAAAAAAAAAGGAGATAAAGGATCTGTCTTAGCCAGCTGAAGCATGCAACATATGAGTGGCTTGCGGTGGCAATCTCGATCAATGGAAGAAAAAAAGACCAAATTGCCTCAGCAAGCTGAGGCCATGGCTTGCTATCAACACTTGCAACATCCATGCAGCATATTAGTATAGGAAAAAAATAAAAATAAAAAGTGAAAAGAGAGGGTCATGGGCATGTTTGAAGACAAAAAAAAAAATACATGTGTTGCTGTCATCCAACCAAAGTTTGTGGGCAACCAAGGGAAGAAAAAAAATAGAGGAAAGAAAACAGAAAATAAGGAGAGAAAAGAAAAGTAGAAAAAGAAAGGATAATTTACCAAAAAAGTTCCCACTATTGGCTTTTTACCGAATGATGCCCCACATAAACTTTTTTTACCTGCAAGCATCCTTATTTTCCAATTTGAATGGAAATATCCTCACTATTTAGGGTAAATGACATCGGGACCAACTTAAAAATCATGATTTGGTTCTTTTTTGTTAAACTGGTTTGGTGCATTCTTAATAATTGAATTGATTTAGTATATATATGTGCATCCCAAATTACCCTTATCCTTCTTCACCTCCACCCCCACCCCTCCTCACCTTCGCCTCCTCGCCGCCTCACTCTCCTTCTCCTCGTCCTCCATTGCATCCTCCCCCTCCCCCTCCCCCTCCCCCTCCCCTTCCCTCACGGTCTCTTCTTCCAAAAAATATTTCTATAAAATTCAAATTTTTAATTTTTTTAAAATCCTCCAAAAATGGAAACAATACATGGATAAAAAATCACAATCATATGTTTTAGACCAAGGGTCGACTTCATATGTTTTAGACTATTTAAAAATATTATTTTTTAAAAAAAATCATATGTTTTAGACCAAGGTTCGACTTCGTGTATCAGTCACCGGTACGACAATCATCACCCTGTATTCGCGTGCCATGTGCTGGTACAACAGAACATGTTGACGATACCAAAAAATCTTCAAAAATCCCTGAAAAATAACTTGAAAAGTAGGGAAAAATTAGATTAGGATTTTTAATTTGGAACTAAATGAAAGTTTAGTTTAATTTTATAAAAAATCATCTAAATATATCTTTTTCAGATTTTGAGTAGCTTTGCTACACGTTTTGAACCTTTCTTCAATTAATATTAAATTTTTTACAAAGATATAACTTAAATTATCAAATGATGAGTCAAAACTTTAATATTCAAATAAATCAAGCAATAAATGGATTTATTGATAGATATACTTGGTTCTACCACCAAAATGAATAGAGGAACTCCATAAGCAATGGATCGGTCCTCGATCTTATGTATTTGTATATCAATATGATATGTTTGTCGGATTCAATCTTAAAATTGCTCCCACGACATGGTATATTGATAGACCATATGTCATTGGTGTATCAATGTGCTGACAGTTGTAGTTTAATCATCGTGAACCAAACGTGTTTGAGGCGACTCAAGCAAGTATGATTGTGGCATGTATTGGTGCCATAATCATATTATAAAACATGGAGAACGTCGAAACTTCTACTTTTGCCATTGACCTATTGCTTCATATTATAAAATTGATCAACCTCAAAAAAGGACCAACTATCATTGTACTATTGGTTGTTAGATAATCCATAATATAGGAATACGATGAACTCCACTTTATGTCTACATTGTATAGGGTCTATCTGATAGAATCCTAGAGTTTTATTGTTGAGAAAGATGGTAGAAAAGGGGATAATCAATCTCCCCGAGGGGATCGGGCCTCCTGGATCACTTCGAGGGGATCTGCCTCCTAGGGTTTTACCTTTTAACTAAAACAATTTTTCATTCCTTGATTGATTTCATGAAAGAGTTTACAGCCTTATTTATAGGGCTCTGCCAAGAATACCGCTAATCTTTGACTTTTAACTAACTTGATAAACTTCTAACTGAAAATAATAACTGACTCAATCCTATCCGAAGATAAAAATCAACTCTAATCAACTCATAACTGACTCGATTGGGCTCACCCGACTCATAACTGACTTCAACTGGACAGACTAACATGACTTAACTCGATTTAATCATGAATGGATGTACTTGACTTAGCTAGGGTCCTAACAGACCCGTCCACTTCAAATCAGCCTTGCCCTCAAGACTGAGCAGTATTAGATTTCGGGAGCACTTCAATGTTTGCCACGCATCACAACTCTTTGATCGATTAAATAGGGTCTCCACTTGGTGTAAGTGATGGTTTGGTCTTCTTGTGCAGTTGTCATTACAGTCTTCTGGATAATCATTTTCATCTAATAGCTAGTGGTAGTACCATATCTTCTTTTGAGGATTGCCACTTTGAAGTTTTCTTGGGGCATCAAAAAGAAATCGATAAATAGTTGTTTTACCTTTGAGCGCCTTTTATCACAAATTAGGATTTGCCCATTAGCAATCTTATCTTCAGATTTGGCATAACCTTTGTGATCGGACTCCACATTATCAATTTTTTATTCCTCCTTAGCTGGTTCAATCGTCAGAAGTTTATCGCAGCCTTCATATTTGGGTTCCACATTGTCAATTTTATTCCTCCTTAATTGGCTCAATTGTCAGAAGCTGCTCTTGTTTGCGATTGTCTATGTTGACCATAGTAAAGTCCTGTTTATTAAAGCTTCTGTTTCGATGAGTGTCCATAATGATTTTTCTTTCATGCTTATTGGCGAATGATATGACTGCTATCATGATACGAGGATGGTGAGCTTTAACTTCGCACAGAATCTCGGGATTAAGTCCCTCAATAAATTTTGGCACCAACTGTATCTCGGACCAATCTCGGGTTTGGTTCGACAGACACTTAAATCTGCTTTGGTACTCATGTATTGTGGAAGTATGGTGGATTTTAGCAATCTGTCCATTAATGTTCTTGTATTCCGATGGTCTGAAGCGAATCAGGAGCTCTCTCTTGAACTGTCCCCATGAAGGGACTCCGTGATAGGTCTCGTACAAATCATACCATTAGATCGCATCACCTTCGAGTTGTGTGGAAGCTATCTCCACCATTGATTCCTTTGAAATCCTGTGAAAATAAAAAAACTTTTCAGCACGTGAGATCCAACCGATTGGGTCTTCATTTTCCCATCTAGGAAGCTCCTTGTCTTGCCCTTGATCATATTTTTCAGATCTGTTCTCTTTGAGATTGAAACTTTCAGTATGCTAAGATTTGTTGGGACTCTCTGATCGACTTCTTCTAATTTCGCGGAGGAGCTCTTGAAAACTATCTTCCATGTGAGCCTCGAAGGCTTTAAACCTTGCATCAAGTGCATTATCTGTAGTCATCGTGTAGGATTGTAGATCAGTGATGTTCAGTTCTTTTTTTCTATTTTTTTGTTGTCGAGTCAAGGGCATGAGTTTGCGTCGTAGATGTGGTCAGACTTGGTCACAATGAGATTATCAGTGTAGACAAGCAATGGGAGGAGAGAAAGATGGATGCGGTTGCTGGAACTTGGCTAGGTTGCAGCAACAGGATGAAGGTGGCGCGGTAGATGCGGTTGTGGCAGAGGGAAGAAGACGAGGGGGGCGCGGTTGGAGGCGACTGCGGCAGCAAGGGAGGATGGCTGCAGCCTTCGGTCGCAGGACGGGAAGAATGTGTGACGGTGACACGGTTGAGGGTTGGAAGGCAATAGCGACAAAGGAGGAGGCAGTGATTGTGGTCGATGATGGCTGCAACTGTAGGGAAGAGGTTGGACAGCGCTGGATCAAGCAGTTGCAGTGGTGGTGACGTTGTTGTGCGAGAGTGGGCTGCGGCCGCAGATCTTGGATGGAGTCGAGGAAGAGGAAGCAGCGGCAGCAAGTAAGGCAACAGCAATGGCGACGACGGTTTACGTGGGTCACAGGGGAAGATGGGATGGGAAGCAGAGAGAAAGTAGTGGAGAAGCACGGATGGTCGGCGATAGTGGCAGGGAGGAGAGGAACAGAGGTGGCCGAGGGAAGAAAAGGCATAGGAGGGCTTGGCTGCAATGAAGAAGGGCTTGGCTACGACAGAAGCGGCTGGGAGGGGTCCGACGAGGGCTGCGGTAGCGGGAGAGCAGCGAGATCTAGCAAGGAAGCGAGGGAGGAAGCTGAGGAGGGCGCGGCTGGAGCAGCGACCGAGGAGGGGTATGGCCGGTTGGAAGCGGCTGCAGCTGCAGGAGAGCAGTGGGGTCCGGCCAGTGGCAACAGTGGCAGGGAGGCATGGGAGGAAGGCAGCACTAGAGGAGAAAGGGAGATGGTGGCCGACGGCAGGAGTAGGGGAGGAAGAAGGGGGAAGGTGTGGGGCCCCTTCTTCTTCTTCTTCTTCTTCTTCTCTCTCTCTCTTTTTCTTTTTTCTCTCTCTCTCTTTTTTTTGACCTGTTGAGGAGAAAGGAGGGGTGGCTGCAGCTTCTTTTCTTCTCTCTCTCTCTCTTTTTTTCTTTTAATTTTAAAGCAAGGTGACAGATATGACGATGCTAGCGGCGACGACGATGTTGACGACGATGGCGGCGGCGTCGACGATAACAAGAGGAGCAACTATGGAATCACAGCAGGAATGTCGAGAATCATTGCTTTGGTACCAAATGATAGAACCCTAGGGTTCTATCGTGAAGGAAGAGGGTAGAAAAGGAGATAATCGATCTCTTCGAAGGGATCGGGCCTCCTAGATCACTTCGAGGGGATCTGCCTCCTAGGGTTTTATCTTTTAACTAAAACAATTCTTCATTCCTTGATTGATTTCATGAAAGAGTTTACAGTCTTATTTATAGGACTCTATCAAGAAATCTCACTAATCTTCGACTCTTAACTAACTTGATAAACTTTTAACTGAAAATAATAACTGACTCCATCCTATCCGAAGATAAAAACTAACTCTAACTAACTCATAATTGACTCGATTGGGCTCACCCGACTTATAACTGACTTCAACTGGATAGACTAACATGACTCAACTCGATTTAATCATGAATGGATGGACCCGACTTAGTTAGGGTCCTAACACTATCGTATTTGCTTAAAGTCATCAATTGCCTTCCTCTTCCCTTTTCGAATGTAAACATGCTCAAAATCTTCATGATCTGAATCTTGGGTGGCATGCATAAAATGCTGCTCAGTATATGTATCACTCTAAAACTAAGTAGATCGACTTATCACCATCGCCACCATTGATGGTTGAGATACTACTGTTCATATCAGTGGTATGTCTACGGACTGAGCGGGTTGCTAAATGTGATTGAGAAGATGTCTCGTCACCCGACTTAGGTTCTTTCCAATGGTTGAATTGATGCTATTGCCTTCCCCTTTTGCCTTTGCATACTGGGTGGACGGTTGTGACTGTTGGGAGTCATGACCTTGAGTAGTCTGACTCAAGGATGTTCAGCTCCTTCTATCACGTTTTGACCGAACAGGATCTTCCTCCTACTACGGATGTTTTTCTTCTTCTTATATTATCTCGGTGATAAAATGAGAAGGACGTAGATGATCTCCCGCCTCATCAAGTAAAGGATCTCCTTGGTTCTTCGCTGCTTCGATCCATTCCAATATCGATTTTGAGTCTTCGTTGTGGTATTAAAGGTCGAAGGGATCAATCTTTAGTTCTTTTGACTCCTCTAGGTTGGCACATCACGACCTTAGCCGCATGTTGTAGTGGATATATACAAGTTGCTCCAGTCATCTATATGGTAGTCTATTGCGGACATTCTGGTGAATCATGTGAATGTTGACCAATTATGTCCGTAGCCATTCGATGTCGTCATCTGTGAAAATACACAAATTGCAACCTTTCTTAAATTGGGCGTGAACTCTCCAAATTGTAGCCACCACTTAGTTGCAAAAAACATATAAGTAAGACTTTATTAGTATAACAAATTATTACTATCAATTTTAATTTATAATTAAATATGGGTACGAAACTTTTTCTTATCAAGATCCATATTATAATGATGCGATATAGCTATATCGTCGGAGAATGAATCAACACTAAAATACACTTGATTTTGAATTGAAAATACACTCGAGTACAAAATTCTCAATTAGATAGATTTTAGTAAATAAGTATATTTTAATTCATTTTCGAGTGAGTTTATGTTAATTTAATTTTGAGTATAACATGTTAGCTTCAACCAAACCATCTCAAATTTTCACCAATATTCTAACATCATTAATAATGCTTTTTCATTTTTACAGGATTTTAAGATAATTAATTATTGAAAACTAGATTTTTTTTTTGGATAAGCTTATTGAATAAGTTAACCATGTTACAATGGAAAATGGACTAGTATATTTTAGTTCATTTTCGAGTGTAACATGGTTACCATCAACCAAACCATCTTATACTTTCACTAATCTACTAAGAAATCATTTTAACATTATAGTAATTTTTTTATTTTTAGATAATTTTAGGATAATTAATTATTAAAAATTAAATTTTTTTTGGATAGATTATATAAACGAGTATATTTTGTTCATTTTTAAATGCAGAGGATCAACTTTGGCCAAACCATCTCAAATTTTCACCACTCTACTAGAATATGATTATAATATAATAATTTTTTTTTATTTTAAAAAGATTTTAGGATAATTAATTATCAAAAATTTAGGTTTGTTGGATAGTACCTACGAACAAGGTTCTTTGTTTCGATCTGTCGGGTGGTACGTACCAGTCCGACAGGATATCGGTACGCGGACCGCTCGCTACCAAGCGATACCGTCGAAATCGACCGTCGTGGGTTAATTTCGATCGTTGGCGGTCGATTTTGACTGTCGGTGGTCGATTACGGGAGAAAGAAGAAGAGGGAGAAGAAGAAAAGGGAGAAAAGAGAGACATACCTGCTCTTCCCCAGTTCCCCGCGCGATCCGTCGTCCGCGAGCAATCCTTCGTCGGCGGGCTTCCTTCTCCGCTCGGGAAGAAGGGACGAGAAATGAGAAGGAAACTCCCAACGCGGGAATGAGGCGATGCCTCATCTCCCCACGCAGTGAGGAGAACAAGGCGGCGCCTCGTCTCTTCATTTTTTTTAAATATATATATAATATAATATTATATTATAATATATCGAGTGGTATGCACTGTGCATATCGCTCAGTACCGGGTACCATACCATACCAAGATAAACTCAGTAGGCCGATATGGACCGATACAGAGAACCTTGCCTACGAATAAGTATATTTTAGATTATTTTTTAGTGTAACAAGGTCAAATTTAATCAAACCATCTCAAGGTTTCACTAATCTATTAGGACATCATTCTAACTTCATTGGTAATATTTCTTTTATTTTTAGAGGATTTTATCATATAATTATTGGAATGTAGTTTTTGTGAAGTTATGTGAATGAGTGTATTTTAATTCATTTTGAGTGTAACGTGATCAAACCATCTCAAACTTTAATAATTCTACACATAATTCGAGCAAGGATTATACTATTTTTTTATTTTTTTAATGAATACATGATCATTTTGTATAGAAATAAATATTTTTAATATATTCTGTGGATCAATGTATTTCAGTTTATTTTCAAGTGTAACAAGGGTTTTTTAGGTAAATAATGAGTAGAATGAGACAAATGAGGGAGGATGGTGAGGGGGATGGGAGGCGGCGGAGGAGGAGAGTAAGGAGGCAGAGGTGGAGCTGAAGGCGGAGTGGGAGGAGGCAAAGGTAAAAGAGATTGGGATTTGACCCCAATCGGTTTATTGATCCAAACTGGTTCAAATATTTCATGAGGATAAAACTGGCATTTATGAGAAAAGGATGCCCCCGGGAAAAAAACGATTGAGGGGCACCATCTTATAAAGAATAATTAGGCTTTATTTGGTAAATTGCCCAAAAAGAGATTGGAACGATGAGACGTCGATGCATACAACAGTAGTTTGGATTGCGACAATAACTATTGAATGGGCAAAAAAGATGGGGAGGATTAGTGAAGAAAAAATAAAAAAAAAGAACTAATGGCTGCAACAAGCCAAGCCCATGGCTTGTTGGCATATGGTGATACCACCAGAGGCATACCAGCAAGTGAAAGAAAAAAAGACAAGGAAAAAAAAAAGAGTGGGAAGAAGGAAAGAAAGTAAAAAAAAAAAGGACGAGACAAGGTTACAATGAATGAGGGGAAGGGGAAAATAAAGGAGATAAAAGGAGGAAAAAAAAGAAATTATAATTAATATATCAATTAGATTATGCATCATAATACATTGGATTTTAAGATTTAATATGTGATTTTAATTTATGTTCATATAATTTTAGAAAAGGATGATCTTTAATCAATGTATTGGTTATGATAATCTACAACTAAAGCAAGTACTTGGTGACTCCATTGTTTTTCAAATTAAGAAATAGACTATTTAAAAGTACATGAATTGTAAGTATCATTTGAAAATTAAAATATTTAGTAATTTATAAAATATGTTATTATTTAGTATTATAAATTTTTATAGGAGTTAGTTTTGAAATCTTACATGATCATGCTTAGATTTGAAAAAGTTATATATTTTAAAAGAAGTCAAATTTTAAGTGTTCCATGTGTGTTAATATATTATGTTATAGACATGTTTGTTTAGCATGACTCTGATCTCAACCTGACCATTGGTATGTGACATATCTCAGTATAAGATGTCTAATATATATCCTTAGCCATACATATATTATTCTTTGAAAAAACAAATGTTGAAAATTTTTTGCTTCGAAAAAAATATTTAAAACTCTATCTATTATAAAATATATCATTCAGACCATATATGAAGCTTAGTTTTGATTTGTAAGTATTTGAAGTTTATGTTATTATTTTCTATAGAAAAAAGAAAGAGAAGTTTATGTTTTTATGTGTTTTAAGACAAATGCTCATTGAAGGATGATTTATAAGTTTTGATAAAAGATTTATTTTGTATATTAGTTGTGCTAGTATATGAGTTATCGGTGTGTTGCTTATATCTTATTTTTAGATGTTAAGGAGTATCTCGTAGGTGGATACACTTCGCAGCAAGGAATGCAATATCGATCGATATCGCTTGTATCAGACAGTACATACCGGTCTGCTAGTTGATCGGTACACGTATTGCTCGCTACCGGGTGATATCGCTGATTGGGGCTATTTTCGCTCTGTTACCACCCTTGGCGATCGATATCGAGCGGTATCAACTGAGGGAGGGAGAAAGAAGAAGAGGGAGAAGAAGAAGAGGGTGAAAAAGAGGAAGAAGGAAAACTTGAAGCCCAACGCTGCTCTTCACCCGCGCGCGATCTCTTTGCCCGCAGGCGATTTGTACTCCCCGCATTGGAGAAGAAACGTCTCCAAGCGTAGGGAGAAGGAACAAGGCGACGTCGTCTTTTTTTATTTTTTTCTTATATTATATCATATTATATATATCGAGTGGTATGCCTATACATACCATACCAAACCGAGCTGAGCTCGGTATACCGGTACGGACTTGTACTACGAACCTTGCTTAGAAGAATAATTAAAGTGTTTAAATTTTTTCATAAGTTTGTATTTAGTTCAAATAATAATATGATATGGTTTTGGATATTTCCTTGAGGATATATTTAAATTTATTGAATATATTTGTAGATGTATATGAGATCAAGGCTTGCAATTTCGACCTGTACTGCCCGGTATGGGCAGTACATACCGGTCCATCAGGTTGTCGGTACGCGGACCGCTCGCTACCGGGCGGTTTCGCCAAAAATCGACCGTCGACGACTGATTAAGGGAGATATCGACCGTCGGTGGTCGATTGAGGGAGAAATCGATCGTCAGCGACCGATTGAAGGAGAAAAAGGGAAGAAGAAGAGGAAAAGAAGAAAAAAAGGAAAAGAGGAGTACCTATTTCCCCATGCCATCCTCACCGGCATGCCGTCCGTCGTTGCCCGCAGGTCGCCAGCGCCCATGCTGTCATGGGCTTAGCTGAATTTGTCTAAGCCATGCGGCACCCATGCGTGTCCGTTCGCAAAGGTCAACCTTCCTCGAGATCTCCTAAGGTCCCTTAGACTTACAAAAGAGAAAACGGGCCAGAAGAAGCAATTCCATCGGGATCCATAAGCAACTGCTCAAGCAAACACTTTATAAAGCCAGATACAAATTACACCAATGGACATTACAACTCAGAAAGGTTACACACAAAGGATAATAGTATATTACAGACCGAAGTCCCCACAAGTGCTTATAAGATATACTCGTATTTACAAGCCAAAATTGATCACAAAGCAAATCAAACTAGGGCTGCTAAGCCTACTGCAATCCCACTTCTTGCTGTACAAGGTATGTACACAAATCGAAGGACACGGACAAACATGAGCATTTCATCGAACACCTTATTTATATTGTTGTCCGTGACAGCGCGTCGTCGTCGATCGCGGGTCGCGGGCGCTTTTTCTCCCGCACGAGGAGACGGAACGTCTCCCCGCACAGGGAGAAAGACCCCTTTTCTTTTTCTAATTAATATTTTAATATATTTAATATTATATTATAAAATATTTATATTATATTTTAATATACCGGGTGGTACTTACTGTGCATACCACCCGGTACCGGTACCGGTACCATACCAGTACCGTGATAAATTTGGTACACCAGTATGAATCGATAAATCAAACCTTGTATAAGATAATATAAATTTGTTCAAGTGTGTAAATTTAAGATGGTAAGTTATTTGTACATATTTTTTGCTTTGCATTTTAAATAAGGAAACTTGTGGGATTGCAATGTTGTACCCAATTATTAATATATGATGGTGTATAGTTTAATTAGTAAGGAAGCTTTTTGTTCAACATGTGAAGGTGAGATTTGAGCCTAAGACTTTACAATAAATTATCAAAGTCTTTACCAACTAAGCTAGTTAGCACCTTCGTAAATTTACAATCTTATTTGTTCTACAAATATATTGTTGATAATTACATTAATATAATGTCTTCACATTCACAAAGATTGATGGCTAATTGAAGTTGGTTTAATCTTTGATAGATACTGAATGAAACATAATGATAGGGTTTGGTTAATGTTGGTAGTGGATTCCAAGGATCTCGTCATCTTGTGCCGAGCGATGGTATCACTCATGAGCCGGATCGGTACTTACTAGTCGACATTGGTTTTTGGAACAAAGGTCATAAAATGACTCAAAAATAAAAAACCCATTTTTAGGGTTCTATCCTAACATAATTATATCTTTTTATTCTATTTTAATGATATGGAGTGAAGAGAAAATGAATTTACCTTTTCTGAATCATCAATGAGCAACTTTGTACGATCCTTCCATGCTTCCATTGAATTACCTACAAGTTAAGATATTAGATTATATGTGAATAAAGTAACAAATGAAAGTAACTTATATATACCTACTTCTATCACATTTCCTATAAAAATGGACGATAATACTTCATAGTCATTGGATTAGGTTCTTTAACTTTATGAATTTGTATATTAATATTGCATAGTCAGATCCAATCTTAAAATTGATTCCACGACATATCATATTAATAAATCGTATGTCATTGATGTATCTCATATTAATAAATCGTATGTCATTGATGTATCAACGTGGTAACAATTATTATTTGATCATTTTTAATGATGTGCGTCCACGGACCCTTTTAGGAAAGTATAACTATGGCATGTAAGGGTGGGGAGGTTGGAATACACTAAAAATTATACTATCGCTACTAACCTACTACTCTGTATCGTAAGAATGATCAAACTAACAAAAATGACCAACTATCAATGTCCATTTGTTGACAATAGAATCCTTCATAATATGAAGGTTGCAAATACAATGAGCTCATATTTATGTCATATATCATGGAGGCTTTATCGCATCTGCTCAAAGTCGTCGACAACCTCCTTCTTTATCCTTTCGATCATAAAATGATACACGTGAATCCTCAAGCTGTGTTTTGGATATTGGGTGACATGCAACCATAGATGATACACATGGATCCTCAATCTTTGTGATTTGAATCTTGGAAGGTATACATAAAATACTATTCCTTCATCCATGCCTCATCCTAAGGTCGAGTAGATAGAACAATTAACTAGCCACCATTATCCTCATCGTTGGTCGAGTCATTATCATTGATGTCGCTATTGTTTTTATAGTTGTTTCTTGTTAATTCTTTCAATGGATTGGTTGATGCTACTACTTCCCCTTCCCCTTTGCATGCTGCATGGGTGAATGTGATTGTTGAGTGCCATGACCCTGACTAGACTAATTTAACGCAATGCAGCCAGCATGTTCTGATTGAGGGCACTCGTCCTTCTGTTGGGATATTGGTCCTCTTCTTTTATAGCCTCCTCATCAAGCAAAGTATTCCCTAGGTATTGGTTGAGAATTTCTTGGTAAAACTAGAGGCTAAAAGGATTGATCTTTGGCTCCTCTAGTTCCTTGTCAACCTTAATACACCTAATCCTTAAATGCATATTATAGGGCACGTTTACAAGCTTCTTCAAGTGTCTATATGATAGCTAGCTGTTGACCTTCATGTGAATTAAGGTGAACTTTGACAAATTAAGTACATATTTCCTTGACGTCCATGCTAACTACAACCTTTATTTGATTGGGTGCGGACTCTCCAAATTATAACTACTGCTTATTGCAAAAAATATAATTGTTAGCATAATAAATCATTAATAATCATTTGAATTTATAATCAAATATGATGGTTGGATGCCTATACCAATCTTTCAGTTCAAATCACCTCCTCATCTAGATATGCACATGTATCTCCTTCAGCGTAGATGGTTGGATGCCTATATCAACCTTCTAAATTGATGACACTATGCTATGTTAGTACGGACCTTGGGCTCTATATGCTAAAATTATGTGGAAGCTAAACCATTTAGCAATGAATTTATCAATATCTAATTTTTTTTTTTTGTATATACATCATTAATCTTTGTCTGATTTGCTGCCTGATATCAGGTGCTATGCTCCTACCAAAGCCTCTTATGAAGTCCCATAAGGCACCCTACCTCCTACCTCAACTGAGGTGGAGAGGCAAGGACCCCCTAATTGGGTCTAAAAAGTATGAAAAATGATATTAATTGATTTCAATTATATTTTGATCATATAAATATAAGAAAATATCCTATCAATAACTAAATTTATAATGAAACAATTAATAACAAGTTGTGATTAAGCCTAAATTATTGGTAATGACTCCTAATTAAGTCTCAAAGGTATGAAAATTGATACTAATTGCCTCTAATTACACTTTAATCATATTAAATATAAGAAATGATCCTTAATCAATAATTAAATTTATAATAAAATAACTAACTAAAAGCAGTGATTAAGCCTCTTTACCCAATTTGGGCCTATAAGTAAAATAATGGGCCTAACTGTATATAAACTTAAGAAAAAGAAACTAATCACCCTTATAGCTTAGAGCTATGCTTGGGCCTAATTACCCCAGTTTGGACATAGAAGTAAGATAATGGACTTAATTGAGCTTAAAATTAAGAGAGAAATGCTAATTTCCCTTGACAAGTTGTGATTAGTGACAATTAGGATAAAGACACTTAATTACCCCAAACTGAGAGTACCCTAATTTTAGTTTAAACATAAGCCCTAATTGTGCCTAAACCTAAGAGAAATACACTAATAAGCCTTAACAAAATGTGATTAGGCAAATTCAGTCCAATTTGGACCTAAAAATAAGACAATAGACCTATTTAAGCCTAAGAGAAATATACTAATCACCCTTAATTATTCACTATTGTGAAATAATAATGTCTAATTTTCAAGGTTCGTTGCATCAGTTCATACCAGCATATCGAGTTTATCCCGATACGGTAAGGTACCCGGTATCGAGCAATATGCACAATATGTGTCGTCAGTATAATATAATATAAATATAATATAATATAATAATATATATTAAAAAAAGCGGAGAGACGACGCATTGCCTCGTTCTCCTCCCTGCGCAAGGAGAGGAGGCGCCGCCCCGTTCTCCCGCGGGAAGACGAGGCGTCACCTCGTTCCCTCGCGGGGAGTTCCCTTCTCCTTTCTCGCCCTTTCTCCTTGAGCGGTGAAGGATTGCTCGCGAGCGACGGATCGTATGGGGAACCGGGGAAGAGCAGGTCTCTCTCTCTTTTCTCCCTCTTTTTCTTTCTCTCTTAATCAACCATCGATGGCCGAAATCGATCGCTGATGGTCGATTTCGATGGTATCGCCCGGTAGTAGGCAGTTCGCTTATCGGTATCCTATCGGACTGGTATGTACCGCTCATACCCGACGGTACAGATCGAAATGGAGAACCTTGCTAATTATATCAAATGATAACTAAAACATAAGAACATAAATATCTTTAATTGAAGAGAATTTTTTATTGAATCCTGAGTTTGAATCCCACTAAATAAGAATTTGATTTGCACTAATCACCGATTAGGATTTTTAATCAAGTTAGAGTGAGAAAATTTGAAAAAGATGGGGAAAGTGAGTGAGAAAGAGGAGAAAAGAGTGAGGGGGAGTGAAAGAAAGGGAGGGGAGGGGAGGGGAGGGGTTTTAGAAGGGGTGAATCAGATTGGTAATGGTCCGACCCAAGGTTTTTAATATCGTACTATGTAGTACGGGCGGTATGTATCGATCTGCCAGCCTATCAACATGCAGACTGCCTGCTATCAAGTGGTATCAGATTTTTGGCCTCATATAGGTGGATACGGGGTTGTACTGACGGTATCGATTGATTTTGATCGTTACCGACTTATATCGGGTAGTAACGATCGAAATCGACCGCTACCAATTTATAACGGTTTTAAAACACTCAATTTGACCATTGGAAGCATCCAAAAGAGTTTTAAACACTTGTCTCCACCCTCTTTCAATCCATTTTACTCTCACTCTTTTAAACTCTCTAAGACTTATTTTTCCTCGTAATCTCTCTCTTATTCTCATATTTTCACTCACTCAATAAAGCAACTATTTATGAATTGAATCAAATTTGTGAGGCTAATTTAGGAGGATTAAGAGGAAGAATCTTACGGCCAACAGTAGCAAGGTTCGTCATACCGGTCCATACCGGCGTATCGAGATTTGGCCGGTATGGTATGGTATGTCGGTACAACTCGGTATGCTTGGGCATACTGAGCGGTATAAATAAATAATATTTTAATGATTAAAAAATATTATTTTTTAATACCTGAAAAATTAGAAAAAAAAATTGGGTTAGGGTTTGTAAAATAGAAATTGGTATAGATTCAACAAAATCAATGTAAATTAGGTAAAAATAATATTACATATCTTTTTTGAGCTTTGAAGAACTGTTTTGAGAAAGTGAGAGAGTTTGAGAAAGAGTGTGTGTAAAGTGAAATGGGATAAGGGTGAGTTTAAATAGAGTTAGAAAGAGTTTTTCAACCGTTACAGGGTTTGTAACAGTCGATTTTGACCTTTTATAGGGTCAGTAATGATTGAGTTTGATTGTTACAGGGTCTGTAATGATTGAGTTTGATTGTTACAGGGTCTGTAACGATTGAGTTCGACCGTACCGAGTGGTATCGGTCAATTTCGCCCGTTATATTTCTGTAACGGTCGATTCTGACCGTTATATACCATGTAACGGTTGGTACCGCTCGGTACCGGGCGGTCCGCGTATCGGTAAACCATTGGACCGGTATGTACCGCCCGTATTGGGCGATACGGAAAACCTTGAACAGTAGTACGGTGATAGTTGGTCATACTTCTCCGAGCAACAGTATGATACAGAGCAGCAGATCAATAGCGAAATTAGAAGTTCTAACATTCACTAATACATGCCTCAGGAGCTGCCTTGGACATATGATTCACGACGATCAACCTATGACCATCACTACATTGATGCACTAATGACATACGGTGTATCAATACACTATGTCGTGGGATCAATTTCAGGATTGGGTTTGACAAACATATCATATTGATATACATATACATATGATCGAGGGCTTTGATCCATCACTCGTGGAGGCCCATCATTTATTTCGGTGGTAGAATCAGGTATATCTACACATGTGATTACTTAATTCATTTGAATCTTAAAATTTAAGTTGTATATAAAGCAATCTAACAATTCAAGTAATTTTTTTATAGATAATTCAATATTAATGGAAGAACCATCCGGAGTGAATCAAAATTGCTAACCTTGCAAAGACTATCCTCAAAAAGATATGTGGCACTATTCTTATCTAATTTACATTAGTTTTGATAAAACTATACTACATATATTTATTTCTAACTTAAAAATCCTATTCTTTTTTTTATAGATATTTTTGGAGAATTTTATGCCATGGTTCAGTATTGATATTGGTTCAGTATAGTACAAATTTAAAAACCATGGTTCAGTATTGATATTGGTTGGCAACGATGGAACAAGGGGCTACCGCATAATTGTTGTTGAGCTAACAGGTAAGTAGCACCCGTGTCGTATAATTTCAAGAGGTATGGCAGTCGTTGGTGGATTCTACAACAATAACAATATTAATAACAAACTGTAATGTCTTAACTGTTTGAGGCTGACTAAATTTTTTCTTCCATTCATTTTTGTACAAGTCAAAGTCTCTTGTTTAATTATGAGGATTGTACCTCCTTTTGTTGTTTCCCTTAAATTTTTCTTAGTCCTCTTCTATTTTTCTACTGCTACTAATACTAATCAACTTAATTTATCTGATCACGCCTACATATATTCTTTGAATATCTTTATACCATCTTAGATAATCATCCTTGTTTATTTTCTATCGACACCTACACGAATGAGATATTCTTTTTCTTAGTAACTTTGCTGGTTCACTTCAGCATTTCCATCTCAGCTACATAAGTTTTTTGTCACATGATGTTCCTAATTATCCAGTACTTGGATCCATAAAATATGATTGGTAATTTTTTGTTTAATTAAAGGGGGCACCTGATTATCACATAACCATTAATAATTCTTGCATATTTAAGCACTAGTTTTTGTACTTTATGAAAAATATGTTCATCAATTTTTTTATTTTGTTAAATAATATATCATAGATACCTAAAACTTTTACTCAAATCTTATTGTCCATTCATCCTAATTACATCAATCCTTTTCTTAGTATTGCCAAATTTACATTTCATATATTTAATCTCGGTCCTACTGAATCTATAATCTTTATCTTCTAGGGTCTGTTTCCTTAAACTCAAGTTTAAATTTTAAATTTAACTTAATATAAACCCATATCAATTATAATTTTATGGCCAGTAAAAATAAAAATAATATTGTCAGCAAATAATATACATCATAGGAGTCTATATCTTATATGACGTGTATATTTATCCATTACTAATATAAGGTTAGGACTTAAAACTGATCTTAATAACAACTACATATAAGTTGATAATGATTAATGTCTAGGCAGCACAGTGGCTTCGTGGTGTTGACTTTGATTTTGTTATTAGTGCTAAAACCGTTTTGGTCATTTGCTAACTAATTGTGATGCTTAAAGTTCTTGTTTATTTTATATGTGCAGGCTGGAGAAAGTTGGAAAAACGATGTTCCAGATCATGATCTTTTCCTTTTTTCCTCGTTATAATTTGTTATTCTTTTTGGAAGTGCAAGATTGTCTCTGAGATGAAGCAGAATGCCAGGGAATGTGGTTCTCATCCATTCTTTAACTCTTTGATCGTCACCTTTTTTCTCCCTGATGAGCCCTTGCAGTTCCATTTGTAACATATTGTTCGTTTCTTTTCTCAAAGTAAGAGGCAATGAATTATCTTGGAACATGTGTGTAATGAGACTTATAATGACACTTATGTCTTACAATTGAGAATGCGAGTTTTGGTTTTACATGTAATTCCTATGATAAACCATAGTAATGAGAACATGTTTCAATTTCTTCTGAAAGACTATTTTCTCTCTCTTCCTATGTTATAACTTCTTTTTCTATAATTACTTCTTTACATCATCTATTTCAGAGAAGATGAAAACTACAATCTGTAGCTGTTATGCCATACCCACATCATCTTGTTTGCTTATTTTTCGTTTGGATTTGCAACTCCAATGATACAATTTACTAAGCAAGAAACGAGCAAGTTGGATTTGAAGGACTTTTACTAGACCTACTTACTGCGTACAGTTTTTATCGTCTTTTCTTTATTAGGATGTCCATGAAGTAGCAGAAGTCTCCTAATACTTTTGCTTTGAGATCCTGTTGGTTTTTGGAAACCCTATGCATATATGTAATGGTTGGCCAAGGCCCAATGATGTGTTTTGCAAGTAACCATTATCTCATATCTGCCTGTTCTTGTAGAGATCTATTGCAATAAGTTCTCTTTGTTTTATCAGCTCTATGATTCATTCACCTGAGAGGCCAAGCAGCATTACGAGAACGATATTGTTAGAACCCTAACGGATTCTAAGTTTGGGGTGATCACTATAGGGAATCAGTCTCCTTGGAACTCTATAGGGGTTTCCTCCTTCAAATTACTACTCAAAGGCTGCAGAAAATATTCTTCTATTCATGATAAAAAGTGGAGGATTACAAGACTATTTATATACCTTCTAATCCTAAGATGTCTCTTACTTCAAGACTCCTACTCTCAATCAACTCCTAAGGCAACTCCTAATGCATCGCTAAGTCTAACATCTAATCGGTCTTTCTAGGGGTGGTCGGTTGCTTATTGTTTCCTATTTCTACTCTAACTTTAACTAGGATAAGGGGTGGCTAATTAGGGTAACATGTATCATACTCTTTTCTTAAAATATCTTCCTCCCATCTAATCCTAACCTAGTTGATCTCCTTACTTCTTTAGGGGTCGGCTAGATCGAATTACATGAATACCCTTAGAATTTATATATTCACCTTATTTAATGAAACTAAATTAGGACTCCCCTAGCTAAAGTCCTAACAGACCCGCCCTCTTCAAATCAGCCTTGTCCTCGAGGTAGGTGCTCCATGAATTCTAAAAATTTAATTTTTAAATCGTCATAGTTCTCCCAAGTGGCCTCTTCTTCTAGAAGGTTCGCCCACTGTATTAGCACTTCAGTAGTGGGTCGTCGTCATCGTGTCACGATCCTTCGATCAATAATGGCACTCGGCTAAGTCTAAGTTCTCATTGGATAGTCATATTAGGTAAATGTCTTTGAACTATCTTGTCCTATCCTAATTTGAGCTTCAAGCATGACACATGAAAGATCGGATGGATTCAGGAGTCGATGGGTAAGTCCAATTTGTATGCTACTGCCCCGATGCGTTCCACAATATGGTAGGGTCCATAGAACCAAGGTGAAAGCTTCATGGATGCTCTGGTCTGGATCGATGTTTGCTTATATGGCTGGAGTCGTAGAAATACCCAATCTTCTACTACAAATTTTCTTTCACCTTTATGTTGATCATATTACTGTTTCAGCCTTGCTTGAATTATAGAGAGATTGTCTTTTAATAGCTTCAACGTTTTACCTCTATCCTATAGTTCCTTGTATATTTGTTCTACTTTAGAGGTGCCTAATACATATTTTGGGATTACAAGGGAGGCTGGCTATACATAGCCTCATAGGGTGTAATTTTCGTGGATGAATGATAAGTTGTGTTATACCACAACTCGACCCAAAGGAGCCACTTTGTCCACTCTTTTGGTTGGTCACCGGCGAAGCATTTGAGGTATGTCTCTAAACATCTGTTCACCACTTCAATCTAGCCGTCGATTTGTGGGTGATATGCTGTGCTCGTATTTAATTTAGTGTCCTGCATCTGGAATAATTCTGTTTAGAATTTGCTCATGAAGACCCTATCACGATCACTTACAATAGATCTTGGCATCTCATGTAATTTTATAATATTTTCTATAAAGATTCGGATAATGCTGGAAGCAATGTAGGGATTATGAACTGCACAGAAGTGAGCATACTTTGTAAGGCGATCAACAACAACAAGAATCATATCTTTTTCTTATGATGAGGGCAGCCCTTCGATGAAGTCCATTGATATATCGGTCCATATTGAGTCCGGGATGGGTAAAGGTTGCAGCTTTCTGGGGCTTGCCAATGTTTCGCCTTTATGTCATTGGTAGACATCACATTATGTCACAAATTTAGCAATAATATTTTTCATCCCTTCCCAATAAAAATTCTGCTTAATTCTCTTATAGGTTCTAAGGAACCCAGAATGCTCAACCGCGGGTGTGGAATGCATCTCTTGAAGGATGGTCTTTATGCAATTAGAATTTGGCACAAGCACAATGTGTCCCTTATAGCGTAGGTCTTTTGAGTCCCAACCATAATGAGCCATGAAACTTGGTTCTTCCTCCAATTTCTTTATGATCTTGCTAGTTCATGGTGTTGGGAAACCTTAGCGAGAGCATCAAATGCGTAGTGAAAATCAAAAACCAGTTTCCCACATAGATCAAATTATCGTGCAAAAGATCGGGTCGTGAGAAAATCATAAAAATCGATAAAACCACGTCATGTGATAGATTAATTACCTAGGGAGATAGTATATCCCTGTATTCCAGATCTGGATGGAGAGGATGTAGGAAGTCAAGCGTCTTTCTCTCTAGCGGTATCCACACGATGAATCTCTACAGCGAATCTCCTCCAATTTGATCTTGTAACTCTTACGCAGAGGGAGGGAGGAGAATAGAAGGAGGAGGCTAAGGATGCAGCCTATCAACCATGAGTCTCCCCTCCTATTTATAGAGAGTCACTAAAAAACCTTAGGGCTCCTACCTTAGTGGGTATTGGATCTTTATCCAATTACCCACTAACCTTGTATTATTGGATCTCTATCCAATAATCTCCTTAGGCCTCTACTTGGGTCTCAACTAATGAGCCCATCAGCATAGGGTCTCATCTAATAAGAATATGGGCTAATTGGATCTCCATCCAATCTTATATTCGCTGAAGCATCCATCATATGTGTGTAAATCACTCCCATCAATTGGACCCTCTAAGCTCGATACCGAGCTGGCCGTAAATCACTCCCATCAGAACTCCTTCTGATATAGTGAATTATTATCTCTATAATAATTCACTCAACTCATCGACTATGGATGTACTAGGCCACTACGCCATAGTCCCTAAACGGTATAGGGGGGATCGAATCCATCAGACCTGTCTGTCCATAATTACCGTATGTCTATAATTCCTCATCCAACTAATATCCCAAAGATCGTATATTGGACATGGTACTATTAGGTCACATAGGGAATCAGTTTGTCTTGCTCTAATTGGATTCTACCATAGAACTCTTTCTCTCTCAATCCAAATGACATTGTCCAGGGATTTGTCTGAGCAAGTACATATGGGATATTCCTCTCATGATACGAGTGTGGATGATCCTCTATTGATACTCAATTGCCTTCGTAAGGTTGGCTACCAATCTCGATAACTAGCTGTATCAGATCTGGAACTTTCCAACCTGTAAGTTTGGTGTCAAAGAAAAGAGTACTCATACAAGACATCATTAGTATCTCAAGTTAAAGGACTAGATACACAACTGGGACTATAAAATCGCTGTCTGACATTAGGTATATTTAACCATATAATATTTCATAAGCGGATCAATCAGTAACTCATTCTCCAATGAGCACCTATACTATATCTTTAGTGTCTCCACACAAGTGGCTATGAGATCAATTACCTCCATCATATGGACGGGTATATAGTACACCGGTCTGTCCGGTTATCTCGATGTCCCTCTTGAGTAAACTATGATCGGGATTATTCAGGATCTGTGTTTAAAGGTGAATCGATTTCATTATCGTGATCTCATCATAATCCGATTCCCATTGCACAGAACCAAGGACATCACAATATATATGCAACATATAGTATAATACGAGAATATGCCAATAATAATCATAAGCAAAAAGATCACACAACGTGCCACACGTGCCATCACTCAAGTGATTGGCTTGTAGGGCACCTGTAACCAGCACCTTGATCATCTTGCCATTCTCTCCTAATGTCCTCAAGGAAATTGCTAGTCGGAAGTGAAACGATCAAAAATTCAATTTGCTGGGTAGTCGTGAAAGCGCATCTGCAACAATATTTTCTTTTCCCTTTTTATAAATTATTTCATAATCATATCCAAGAAGCTTTGTTACCCATTTTTACTGCTCGAGGGAAGATATCTTCTACTCTAAGAAATATTTTAGGCTCTTATGGTCGGTCTTGATTTGGAAGTGTCACCCGATTAAGTATGGTCTCTATTTAGTCACCGCATGCAAAATCACGAGCATCTCCTTATCGTAAATAGTTATCTTGAGGTGGGAAGGAGATAAAGTCTTACTTGTGTATGCTAGGGGGTGGCCATCTTGCATTAACACAGCATATATTGCCACTCTGGAGGCATCAGCTTCAATAACAAAAGTCTTGTCGAAGTCAGGTAGCACAAGCATTATCGTCATTACGGTCTTAAGTTCATCGAAGGCGGTGGAGGCTCTATCCGACCATTGGAAAGCATCTTTTTTCAGTAAGGAAGTGAGAGATGCACTGATCTTCCGATAGTCTTTCACGAACTTGCGGTAGTAGCCTATTAAGCTGAGAAAGCCATGCAGCGATTTTATGTTCCTTGGGGTCGGCCAATTCTGTATTGTATCAATTTTGGAAGGGTCCACTGCCACTCCTTCCTCTGATATGATATGCCTAAGATACTCCACCTTATGTTGAAGACAGCTACACTTTGATTTTTTGACAAAGGGAACATGCTCTCGAAGAATCGTCAAAACAAGTCATAAGTGCTCAAAATGACTTTCAGTAGAAGGGCTGTAAATAGGGATGTCATCGAAGAAAATCAGCACAAACTTACGAAGATAATTTTGAAAGATATCATTCATAAGGCTTCGCAAGGTGGAGGGAGCATTGGTGGGACTGAAGGGCATTACCAGAAATTCGTAATGGCTGTTATGTGTCCGAAAGGTGGTTTTCGGTATGTCTTACTCGCACACTCGTATCTGATGATACCCGGATCGAAGGTTCAGCTTTGTGAAGATTAGTGCTCCCTTTAATTCATCAAGCAATTCATCTACTACTGGAATAGGGTACTTGTCTTTGACAATTATACTGTTGAGAGCTCTATAGTGGATGCACATTCACCATGTTCTATCATTCTTTGGTACAAGGAGTACGAGTGAAGAGTAGGGGTTGTAACTCGGTCGAATGACTCCTATTTCGAGCATCTCCTTCACAATCCTTTCTATTTCATCCTTTTGTAAATAAGGGTACTGATATGGCCGAGTGTTTGTTGGAGGTTTGTTTAGAAGAATCGGTATTCGATGATCATGTTGGCGGCTTGGAGGTAGGCGACACGGTTCGTTAAATATATCTGAAAATTCAGCAAGCAAGGGAAGTAGATTTGGGTCTTCAACTTCAGTTGCCTCCCCCTTGGATTGCTGCTCAAGTTGTACTAAGAAGTCGCTACATGTTTTGTGCAAGACTTTCTCCATTTGTCGTGTGTAGATCGTTGATATGTCGCTCCCCCGTTTGCTACGCAATACCATTTGTTTTCCTTGGCTGCAAAACTTTATGATTAATTTCAAAATATTTCAGGAAACATCACCTAATGTTGTTAGCCATTCAATGCCAAGCACAACTTATAATCATCAAGTGGGAGGAGGAAAAAATATGCGATTATTTCTTGATCCTGCAGCAAAAGCTTCACCCGTGGGCACCGACGATTACACTTCAGAATTCATCCGTGGGTGACTTTAACATCAAACTTACTGCAATCTTTAATAGGCAAGGCCATCCAGACAACAACCTTATTGTTCATGAAATTATTAGTGCTTTCGGTGTCAATGAGAATTGTAATTGGTTGTTGCTTCAAAAATCCTCCCACTTTCATCATTTGCAGGTTCGTGTAACCAGTAAGAGCATGCATTGTAATATCAACCGGTTGCTCTTCTTCATCCGTGACCTCCTCCTCCATATCTTCAAGAGGTTCAATCAATAGGAGGCGGCCCTTTTTGCAGTGATGATTGCGACTCCACGGTTCGTCGCAATGCCAACAAAGCCTCTTTGTTGATCGGTCACGTAATTCTTCTCTTGTCAATTTTTTTGGCAGTGAAGGATGGCTGGGAATAGAAGGAGGCTTGTATGCCATGGGCTTAGGAGTGGTTCTCGTCCTCCGGTCATCTTGGTTGAGTTGCTCTTCTTGTATATGGGCGAAGGAAATTGCAGCAGCTACGGTACGGGGCTGCCACGCCTTAACCTCCCCTTTTATCTCTGGCTTGAGTCCCTTAATGAAGGTACCTAGCAATTGTCGGTCAGTTCAATCACGAGCAAGGTAGGATAGCTTCTCAAACCTAGTTTGGTACTCTTAAATTGTAGAGGTTTGCCGAATTTTTGTAAGTTAGCCGTTGATATTTTCGTACTCCATAGGTCTGAAGCGGTTAAGTAGTGCATTTTTAAATTGATTCCACGTCGGAGCCCCATGATTATATTCCAGCTAATTGTACCATTGGATTGCATTACCTTCAAGGTGATGACAGTGATTTCCACCATAGCATCGTCCGACGTTCGGTAGTAGCGGAAGTAACGTTCAGCACGTGAAATCCACCCCACTGGGTCTCCTTCTTCCCAACGTGGGAAGTCTACCCTCATGCGTGGCTGAAGCATGTCTAAAGGTTGTCCCTCCTTCTCTGGAGGCCTCTCTAAACTCTCTCCTCGCTGAGATTTGTTGGGAAACCTCAGCGGGAGCATCACATGCGTAGTGAAAATCAAAACAAAATCAGTTTCCCACGCAGATCAAATCGTCGTGCAAAAGATTGGGTTGTGAGAAAGCCATAAAAATCGATAAAACCACATTATGTGACATATTGATTACTTGGAGAAATCGTATATCCCTATATTTCTAGATCCAGATGGAGAGATGAAGGAAGTCAAGTGTCTTCCTTTTAGCAGTATCCACACGATGGATCTCTGTAGTGAAACTCCTCTAATCTGATCTCACAACTCTTGCATAGAGGGAGAGGAGAGAATAGGAAGGGGAGGCCAAAGCTATAGCCTATCAACTATAAGTCTCCCCTCTTATTTATAGAGAGCCACCAAAAACCCTAGGGCTCTTGCCTTAGTTGGTATTGGATCTCCATCCAATTATCCACTAAATCCAATTATCCACTAACATTGTATTATTGGATCTCTATCCAATAATCTCCTTAGGCCTTTAATTGAGCCTCAATCAAAGAGCCCATCATCATAGGGTCTCATCTAATGAGAATAAGGGCTTATTGGATCTCCATTAAATCCTCTATTCGTTGAAGCATCCACCATATGTGTGTGACCCTCTAGACCCGATACCGAGTTGGCCGTGAGTTTCTCCCATTACAACTCCTTCTAATATAGTGAATTATTATCTCCTTAATAATCCAATTGACTCATCGACTATGGATGTACTAGGTCACTACACCATAGTCCCCAGATGGTACAGGGGGTTCAAATCCATCAGACTTGTTTGTCCACAGTTACCGTGTATCTATAATTCCTCATCCAACTAATATCCCAAAGACCATATATTGGACATGGTACTGTTAGGTCACATCCGAAATCAGTTTGTCTTGCTCTAATCAGATTCTACTGGAGAACTCTTTCTCTATCAATCTGAATGACCCTAGCTAGGGATTTGTCTGAGCAAGCACATACAGGATATTCCTCTCGTGATACCTAGAGTGGATGATCCTTTAGTGATACTCAATTGCCTTCGTAAGGTTGGTTACCAATCTCGATAACCAGCTGTACCAGATCTAGAACTTTCTAAACCTGTAAGTTTGGCATCAAAGAAAGGAGTACTCATATAAGGCATCCTTGGTGTCTCAAGTCAAAGGACCAGATACACAACTGGGACTATAGAATCGCTGTCTGACATTAGGTATCATCAACCATATAGCATTCCATAAGCGGATCAATTAGTGAACTCATTCTCCAATGAGTACCTGTACTATATCCTTAGTGTCTCCACATAAGTGGCTATGAGACCAGCCGCTTCCATCATAAGGATTGGTATATAGAACACCGATCTATTCGGTTATCTCGATGTCCCTCTCGAGTAACCTATGATCAGATCATTTAGGATTTATATTTAAAGGTGAATCGATTTAATTATCGTGATCTCATCACGATCTGATTCCCATTGCATAGAACCAAGGACATCATAATATATATATATATATATATATATATATATATATATATATATATAACATATAATATAATATAAGAAATACCAATATTAATCATAAGCAAAAAAATCACACAACGTGTCACACGTGCCATCAATCACGTGATTGGCTTGCCGGGCACCTGTAACCAACAATCTCCCACTTGACCTAAAGCCAATCATCTGTGTCTGATCCCCATCAAACTCCTGTGATGCTCAAATACAATATAAACCAGTAGCTTCGTCAATGAATCTGTAATGTTATATTCGGATGAAACTCTTTCCATTGCTATTTCTTTTCGGGTCATGATCGCTCTAATCAGATGAAACCTCCTCAGAACAATGATGAGACTTGAGTTCCCTTGCTAGAGATATCGCCTTGTCGCTGTCGCAATATATGGGAATCAGCTCCACGCTACTTGGTATGACTCCCAAATCTCTGATGATACCCCTTCCTTTGTTGTTTCTGCTGCAGCAATGTATTCCGCCTCTATGGTCGAGTCAGCAGTAGTATCTTGCTTGGAACTCTTCCAACTTACTGCTCCTCCATTCAGGGTGAAAACATACCCTGAGTTTGACTTGCTATCATCAATGTCGGACTAAAAACTTGAGTCCGTGTAGCCCTCAACCTAGAGGCTACCTCCCCCATATACTAGTAAAAGATTCTTAGTCCTTCTCAAGTACTCAATGATACACTTTACTGCCTTCTAGTATTCTAAACCTGAATCTGGCTGATACCTGCTCGTGACACTCAGAGTATGTGCTATATTGGGCCTGGTACATAACATAACATACATGATAGACCCTATCGCTGAGGCATAAGGTATCTTATTCATGTCTACCCTTTCTTTAGGAGTGTTTGGGGACATACTCCTAGAAAGTGATATTTCATGTCTCATCGGTATGAGACATCTCTTGAAATTCTCCGTGCCAAATATTTTGACAATAGAGTCTATGTACCTAGACGGGGACAAGCCAAGCATCATCTTGGATCTATCTCTATAGATTTGGATCCCCAAAATATAGGATGCTTCTCCTAACTCTTTCATGTAGAAGTTTCTGGATAGCCAAACCTTTATTGTGGAGAGCATTCCTACATCATTCCTAATGATTAGGATGTCGTCCATATACAGCACCAAGAAGGTGATAGTACTTTCACTTACCTTTTGTACATAAAAGACTCATCTTTATTCTTAACGATGTCATAAGATCTGATCGTCTCATCAAATCTTATGTTCCAACTTCTAGAAGCTTGCTTTAGTCCATAAATGGACTTGAGCAACCTGCACACTTTATTTGGACTCTCTTTGAATACGAATCCCTCTGGCTGTATCATATACACCTCCTCATCGAGGTTGCCATTGAGGAATACCGTTTTGACATCCATCTACCAGATCTCATAGTCATAGTGTACTACAATAGCCAAAAGAATTCTAATAAGCTTAAGCATGGCTATAGGTAAAAAGGCTTCGTCATAGTCAACTCATTATCTTTGACGATATCCTTTAGCTATTAGCCTTGCCTTATAGGTCTCCACCTTTCTATCTACTCTAATATTCTTTTTGAAGATCCACTTGCACTTGATGGGTACTATACCCTCAGGTGCATCCACAAGGTTCCAAACCTTGTTAGAGTACTTAGAATCCACATCAGAATTCATGACTTCTTGCCACTTCCTGGAGTCCATACTCATAATAGTCTCCTCATAGGTCTGAGGATTAATATCCTGAGAGTCCTCTCCACTGATATGTCCCACATATCTTTCACGAGTATGAGATACTCTGCTAGACTTACGTAAAGTTAGAACTTGTGTGTTAAGTACCTGAATAGACTCGGGCTCTGGAATGGTGCTAGGTTCTCTAACCTCGCTCAGTTTTATCTCACTCCTACTATTTTCACTAAGAATGTGTTCCTTCTCAAGGAACATAACTTTTCTGGGAACAAAGACCTTTCGATCCTCGGGATGATAGAAATAATACCCACAAGTTTCCTTAGGGTATCCCATGAATGTGCACCATTCTATCCTTAATTCAAACTTATCGGGGTTGTGTCTTCTAACGTGGGTAGGATTACCCCAAATCATAACCATCTTAGGATCAGACTTCTTTCCTTTCCATATCCCATATGGTGTAGACACTACCTACTTTGATGGAACTTTATTCAGAAGGTAAGCTGCAGTCTCTAGGGCGTACCCCTAGAATGACACGGGTAGGTCAGCAAAACTCATCATATATCACACCATATCTAACAGCGTGTAATTCCTCTTTTCTGATACACCATTGAGCTATGTATAAGGAGGTGTCCACTATGATAAAATCTCATTGTCCCTGAAGAAATGGGTGAACTCCGTACTCAAGTACTCACCTCCTTGATCTGATTGATGAGTCTTAATACTCTTTCCAATCTGGTTCTCTACCTCATTCTTATATTCCCTAAATTTCTCAAAGGCCTCAAATTTGTACTTCATCAAGTACACATGTCCATACCTAGAGAAATCATCAGTGAATATAACGAATATGAGTAACCACCTATAGCTAGAGTCGACATGGGACCATATACATCACTATGTATTTCCAATAACTCAATGACTCTCTCTCCAGTTCCACTAAAAGGAGAGTTGGTCATCTTTCCACGAAGGCAAGTTTCGTAAGTTGCATATGACTCATAGCCAAATAGATCTAAATATCCATCTTTCAGTAACTTTTGAATCCTTCTCTTATGTATATAACATAGCTTACAATGTCATAGGTATGAATTATTCACCCCATCTCTGTTCCTCTTAGACATATTTATATTCATGATGTGTGGAGAAGTGTCTAACATATATAAGTCATTTGTCAATGTCCCTCTAGTGATGATCTCATCATCCATAATTATTGAACAACTATTATTCTCAAAAACTAATTTGTATACACTAATTATCAAATAAGAGATATAAATAATATTTTAGAAGGAACAAAATAGCATACATCTAATACAATAATAGCTCCACTAGGCAGATGTAGGATGACCTCCCCAACAATAATTGTAGCAACTCTTACTCCATTGCGCATCTTGAGGTCCATCTCGCCTCTAGCCAATCTCCTAGCTCTTGCCAAAACCTACAACGAATTACAGATATGATAAACACTCTCGGTATCCAATACCCATGTGTTATCATGAAAATCTAACAAATAAAAACTGATCATGAATATATATAAAGCTCCTCCAAGCTTCTGTTTCGCATTCTCTATAAGGTAGTCCTTACAGTTCCTCTTCTAATGCCAATCTTAGCCGTAGTGGAAGAACTGTCCTTTGTCCTTTGTCCTTTGTCGGGTCTTTCTTGGAAACATTTTGCCTTACCCGGTCTTCCTTTGCCCTTGCCCTTCTTAAGGATCTTGCTGGCCTTCCTTTTCTTTTTGGTCTCACCAATATAGAGAACTGGCTTCCATTCTTGATGACACTCTCAGTTTCCCTCAACATATTGAAGAGCTCACAAGGAGAGTAACCTTAAACTTGCTCATGTTAAAATTCATGATAAAGTGAGAAAAAGAATCTGGTAGGGACTTAAGTATAAGATCAATGGACAGGTCAACCTCTAAGACTATTCCTAGACCTACGAATTTCTCTATCCACTCTATCATCTTTAGGACATGTTCTCAACCGATGTCCCTTCTGTCATCATGACTTGGAAGAGTCTCTTAGATATCTCATATCTTTGAGTTCTTCCCTATTTCTCAAATAGCTGGTGGAGATGAAGAAGGATAGAATCTGCATCCAGGCTCTCATGTTGCCTCTGTAACTCAAGAGTCATGGAGGCCAGCATATAACATTTTACCAATGTAAAATCATATATATACTTCACAAAGTGAGCGATCTCATCCTCGCTTGCCCCTTCTTCCGGTGTGAGCACAATTGTATCAAGGACGTACGTGATTTTCTCCGCCGTGAGAATAATTCTCAAATTATGAAGCAAATTTGTGTAGTTTTGACCAGTGAGGTGGTTAGCATCAAGTATGCCACATAGGGGGTTTGTAAGCGACATGTTTTTGATAAACAAGATATAGCATAAATAAATAACATACAAATTTTACAGAAAATACTTATTAAGATATTGACTTTTATCTTAATATACTCCCACTATTTTCCTAACGAATCACGTGACACCCTTGGCACGTGAAACGAAAGTCTCCGATAGACTCCTAGTGGGGATCGGGATCCAATTGGCGTCTTAATACAACCTCGAGGGACTCGACCAATTACACTAAGCCCAAAAGGTAGACAACTCTTGTCAATCACAACTCCTTGTGATTCTCGTCATGTTCGGTCTCTGAATCATCATGGTCTCGACTGCTCGACCAACTATGAAGTTCAATTAAGTCATCACCATTTTTACAAGATGAGTCTGATTTGATGGATATGCTCTCGACTGCTTGACCAAGTCATACCATGTCATCAGGTCACTGGTGACATCTATATGTCATAGGCAAGAACTCGATCACATATATAGGTGAGCCTCGAGTGACTCGACCAACTCAACCTATGTCGTGATTCAACTTCTTCCTATAACGATGGAAGGCCTCATGGGTCAATCTTATTGCCTCACACTTACCGACTTAATATTATCGTAGGAGGGGTTTTTGTTTTGTATCGATCTCTTAATATGTTGGGTCGCACATATACATATTTAATATATATCTACATCGCATGCAAATATATATATATATATATATATATATATATATATATATATATATATATATATATATATATATATATATATATATATATATATATATATCTATCTATCTATCTATCTCGTAGATGTATAACACATCATATATGCAAGCCACACTGGATGATAATGAGCCGTCACCTAAAATGATTAAGCTCGAGCCAATGGACATAATCACTCATAATAGGATCTATGTGTGCATTGACGCATCTCCATACCATGTGTCATGATATCCTGTCATGGCATCATGGGTCCCGCTGTCACCTCCATGCTCTCGCCGTGCCTCTCTATGCAATTACAAATAATCAGGCATGCAGGCTTAACAATAAACGAGAAAAATAGAGGCTCGCAGGCCCTAATAATAATAATAATAATAATCATCATAATTATATACATCATAACACATGACTCATGATCATCCATCCACATCATACATCACATGTACATCACATCATATATAGGATTATTAGATATATAATAATTAATTAAACTATTTAATTAATTATTTTTTGGAAATCAGGACATGCTCAAAATTTTTAGAATTATCAAGGGTATTTTTGTAATTTTGGATAGGAGGACCGTCCTTAAAATTTTTAAAATTTTTGATAGCGTTTTCAGAATTCTAAGCATAGGATAGACCTCATAATTTCTTAAATTGTGAGGGGCAGGATCATCCTTCTCTCAAAAGGATGCCTTAGCCTCTTCCCTCACCCTCACTCACCCTCACTACGTAGTTGTCGTCACCCCTGCCCAGGCAGCGGTTGCCTTGCTCGTCAATAGCTACCCTACCAAGGGGTGACTGCCCCTTGCGGGCGCCCTGCAGTCGGTCGCCCTTGCAGGTTGGCCGCAGCCGGCCATGCCCACAGGCGGCCGCCTACGGGCGTCTAGCAGCCCCCTTGCAGGGAGCCTTAGCTGTAGTCGGCTGCCCCTATAACCGGCCCTGCTGTGGGTGGCCGCCCTTGCAAGAGGGCTGGCCATAGTTGGCACCCCTGCAAGGGGTCTGGCCGTGGTTGGCCGCCCCTCCTTGTTGCGTTCACTGCAAAAACATAGCAAGAACGTATATAATGATTCTACGCGATTTAATCTCAACACTCGTAGTTTAAAATCAATCTTTCATATGAAAACCTTGGCTTTGATACCACTGTTGGGAAACCTCAGCGGGAGCATCACATGCGCAGCGAAAATCAAAACAAAACTGGTTTTCCTCATAATTCAAATCATCGTGCAAAAGATTGGGTCGCGAGAAAGCCACAAAAACTGATAAAACCATATCATGTGATATATTGATTACCCAGAGAGATCGTATATCCCTGTATTTCTAGATCCGAATAGAGAAATGAAAGAAGTCAAGTGCCTCCCTCTCTAGTGGTATCCACACGATGGATCTCTACAGCGAAACTCCTCCAATCTGATCTCACAACTCTTGCACAGAGGGAGGGAGGAGAATAGGAGGGGGAGGCCAAAGCTGCAGCCTATCAACCATGAGTCTCCCCTCCTATTTATATAGAGCCACCAAAAACCCTAGGGCTCCTGCCTTAGTGTGAATTGGTTCTCCATCCAATTACCTACTAATATTGTATTATTGGATCTCTATTATTAATCTCTTTAGGCCTCTAATTGGGCCTCAATCAAGGATCCCATCAGCATAGGCTCTCATCTAATTAGAATAGGGACTAATTGAATCTTCATATGATCCTTTATTCACTAAAGCATCCACCATATTTGTGTGACCTCTAGGCCCAATACCGAGCTGGCCGTGAGTCGCTCCCATCAGAACTCCTTTTGATATAGTGAATTATTATCTTCATAATAATTCCCTCGACTCATCAACTATGGACGTATTAGGCCACTACGCTATAGTTCCCAAACGATACAGGGGGATTGAATCTATCGGACTTGTTTGTCCACAGTTACAATGTATCTATAATCTCTCATCCAACTAATATCCCAAAGACCGTATATTAGACATGGTACTGTCAGGTTATATACGAAATTAGTATGTCTTGCTTTAATCGGATTCTACCGGAGAACTCTTTCTCTCTCAATCCGAATGACCCTGGCCAGGGATTTGTCTGAGCAAGCACATACGGGATATTCCTCTTACGATACCGAGAGTGGATGATCATTTATTGACACTCAATTACTTTCATAAGATTAGCTACCAATCCTGATAACCAGTTGTACAAGATCTGAAACTTTCTAAACCTATAAGTCTGACGTCAAAGAAAGGAGTACTTATAAAAGGCATCATTAATGTCTCAAGTCAAAGGACCATATACACAACTAGGACTATGAAATCATTATTTGACATTAGTATCATCAACCATATAGTATTCCATAAGCGGATCAATTAGTGAACTCATTCTCCAATGAGCACCTGTACTATATCCTTAGTGTCTCCATACAAGTGGTTATAAGACCAGCTGCCTCCATCATATGGACGGGTATATAGACATCGATTTGTCCAATTATCTCATTGTCCGTCTTGAGTAACCTATGATCAGGATCATTTAGGATCTGTGTTTAAAGATGAATCGATCTCATTATCATGATCTAATTCTCATTACACAGAACCAAAGACATCACAATATATATATATATATATATATATATATGTAACAAATAATATAATGTGAGAAATATCAATATTAATTATAAGCAAAATAATAGAACCCTAGAAGGAGCTATATAGATTTTGACCCTTGAGGGGGATCAACCCTTGGAATGCTGTAGGGGTTCCTCCCTTCTAAATTCGGCACAAGACTGAAATAAAATTGATAGTTGCTTGATAAAAGAGAGGGGGCGGCTACATCTTTATATAGGACTCTAAACCCTAGCCCATGGGGTGCTTATTCGAAGATCCGTTAAACCTGCCTAAGTAAAATTACCCCTTTGCCTCCTTCTATAGTCGACCTGCCTAAGTGGGAACAAGTGACGACTAGGTTGGTTCTATAGTGGTCTAAGCAGGGGGAAACCCTGGCCGACTAGCCCAGTAAAGAGGGCAGCGACTACTAAACCCTAAGGCCCCAATCTAAATCCTAACCACACTTCTTTATAGGATGGAAGTGGTTAGGTAGAGTTTTATTACAATCTTACAAGATTTTATTGACTACTTCTAGGGATATTAGGACTCAACCTTTCTAGAGTCCTATCAAGCCTGCCCTCTTAAAATCAGTCTTGTCCTTAAGGTTGAAGTTCCATGAACTCAGGGAACCGAGTCTTCAGCTCCTCATCAACTTGGGTGTCAGTTGGAAGAATTTGAGCTGAGTCATCGTCTTTAAATTTCCATTTGAGGTGGGATACTTGGAGGATCAACTGTAATTTTAATATGGTGCATGGATCTGACCTCCATGTTAGGGCCCCAATGTGATCCCCAATTTTACAAGACCCAATGAAATAGGGAGACCACTTCATTAAGGCTCAAGTTTCCTGCTGATCGGGTTAGAGGTGTAGGAAAATATGATCTTCAATTTCTCATCCATTCTGAAGTTTGTCAGGAGGTCGTTTCTTCTTTATATGTGCTGTCATATGGTTAGTCTTTAGTGATAGCCAATCTTTCTTCTGGGATAGTGACTTCCCTCTGGTATGACTCAGAAATCTAGAGTGCCCTACTGAAGGTGAAGAGTGCATCTCATGCAGAATAATCTGGATGCAAGGGGAAGCAGGAACAATCACAATTTGACTTTTGTAGCGCAAGTCCTTCGAATCCCAAGTGTAGTGGCCCATGGAACCCAGATCATTCTCTAATTTTTCTATGATGGCTCAGGTTTTTGGGTCATTCTTCCATTCCTCCCTAATATTATCGAGGAAGTCGTTGGAGGGAAGGGAGATGGCTGAAATTTTGGCTTGTCTTGGTAGCCGAGATAGGGAATCTGCAATAACATTCTCTTTTCCTTTTCGGTAAGTAATTTCATAATCAAAGCCAAGGAGTTTAGTTACCCATCGTTGTTGCTCCAGCGAGGATATTTTCTACTCCAAAAAATATTTAAGGCTTCGGTGGTCGGTCTTAATCTGGAAGCGCCGGTCGATCAGGTAGGGTCTCCACTTTGTGACTGCGTGTACGATGGCAAGCATTTCTTTGTCATACACGGATATTTTAAGATGTGAAGGATATAAAGCTTTGTTGGTGTAGGCAAGGGGTCGGCCATCTTGCATTAGAATAGCCCCATTTTCAACTCTAGATGCATCATCCTCAATCATAAAAGTTCGCGTGAAATCGGGTAACGTTAGGACCGGTGTTATCGTCATGGTGGCCTTGAGTCTTTCAAAGGCTGTGAAGGCTTGATCCGATGACGAAAAGGAGTTCTTCTTGAGTAAGGACGTGAGTGGGGCACTGATTTTGTCATAATCTCTCATGAACTTTCGGTAGTAGCCCGTGAGTCCAAGGAAGCCGCGTAGTGATTTTACGTTTGTAATTCTCGGCCATCCTTGCATTGCCTCGATCTTTGTCGGGTCTACCGCCACTCCATCCTCTGATATAATGTGCTCTAGATACTCCACTTTATGCTGTAAGAAGCTGTACTTTGATTGTTTAACATAAAGAGTATTCTCTCAAAGAATGGTTAGAATAGTTCGTAAGTGCTCAAAATATATATCAAACATAGGGCTATAAATGAGAAAATCATCGACGAATACCAATACAAACTTATGTAGAAACCTTCGAAAGATATCATTCATCAAGCTTTGAAAGGTAGAAGGATCATTTGTAAGTCCGAAAGGCGTTACCAAAAACTCATAGTGGTCGTTATGCATGTGAAATGCAGTTTTCGAAATATCTTCAGTGTATACCCGAATATGATGGTATCTGGATCGGAGATCCAATTTAGTGGAGTCTCAGGCTCCTTTTAATTCATCCAAGAGTTCATCTATGACTAGAATAGGATATTTATCCTTGATGGTGATGGCGTTTAGAGCCCGATAGTCAATGCACATCCACCACATACCATCCTTCTTACGCAGTAGCAACACCGGTAAGGAGTAAGGGCTGCAACTTGGTCGAATCACCCTAGTGTCAAGCATCTCCTTAATGATGTTCTTAATCTCATCCTTCTACAAGTGAGGATATCAGTACGGTCACAAATTTGCTGGAGGTTTGCTTGGCAAAATAGGAATGCGATGGTCATGCGGCCGGATAGAGTGCAGCTCGCGCGGCTCCGTGAAAACATCCGTGAATTCGTCCAGCAAGAGGGCAAGCTTGGGATCTGAGTTTTATATGTTCTCCCCATTAGATGGCTGTTGGATATGTATTAAGAATCTACCATGTACTTTATGCAAAACTTTCTCCATTCATTACGATGAAACAGTGGAAATATGGCTCCTGCGCTTGCCTTATAACGTGACCTGTCTCCCTTTGCAATAAAATTTTATAATTAATTTAGAAAAATTCTAGGAGATATCACCTAGTGTTGTGAGCCATTCAATCTTGAGTATGGTTTCATAATCATCAATGGGTAGGAGGAAGAAATTCGCTACGGTCTTGGAGGATAGTTTCACCCGCGGGCACCGTTGGTCGCAATTGAGGATTCGACCATCGATGACCTTTACGTCGAACTTGTTGCAACCATCGATTTGAAGCGCTAAATGTGCAGCAACCTTACTATTGAGGAAGTTATTTATGCTGCCCATGTCGATGATAATGGTGATGAGTTGCTATTTTAGAAGTCCTCCAACTTTCATCGTCTACGGGTTAGAGTAGCCGACCAATGCATGCACTACGTAGTCGGCCGGTTGAGAATCTTCCTCCATGGCTTCTTCTTTAGGTTCAATAGCTTCTTCAGATGGTTCATTGTCCTCATCGTCCACTGGTTCAATCATAAGGAGCCGGTCCTTTTTGCAATGATGTTCTCGGCTCCACGGTTCATCACAGTGCCAACACAATCCTTTGGCTGATCGTTCACGAAGCTCATCCCTCGTCATTTTTTTGGTGCGGGGGCTCGGATGGTAGTAGAGGGGGCTGTAGGCCTCAGCATGGCTGGTCGAGGAGCAACCCTTGTCCTTCATGCCTCTTGGTTCAATCGTTCTTCTTGAATACGCGCAAAGGAAATCACCGCCATAAGAGTGTACGGTTGTCGCGACTTTACTTCTCCCCGAATCTCCAGCTTTAGGCCCTCGATGAAAGTCCCTAAAAGTTATTTTTCAGACCAATCCATAGATTGATTAGATAAACATTCAAACTTTGTTTGGTATTCTTGTATTGTGGAGGTTTGACGAATCTTTGCCAATTGTCCGTCGATATTGTCAAAATCGATTGGTCCGAAGCGGTTCAGTAGTCCTTCCTTGAATCGCTGCCAAGAGAGTTCTCCATGGGTGTGCTCAAACTAATTAAACCACTGAATAACATCTCCCTCGATGTGGATTGCAGCAATCTCCACCCGTGTGGCGTCGGCGGTTCGGTAGAATCGAAAATAGCACTCTGCGCGTGAGATCCATCCGATCGGGTCTCCTTTTTCCCATCTAGGGAAGTCAACCTTCATGCATGTATTGTTGGACTCAGAGATGATGTGGCCATGTTCTTGAGGATCGTCTCGCTGATCTGAAGTATCTCCTTTGTGTTATTTCCTTGGGCTCGATGGTCGGCCAATGCTGAATTCGGCAAAAAGAGATCGTATCTTCTCTTCCATGCGGCTTTCAAAAGCTTCAAACTTTGCATTGATAGCTTCCTCTGATGCCATAGTATACGCCTCTAGATCTGTAATATTGAGGTGTTTTTTCTGTTGTCAGGTTAGTCGCATAAGAATTTTGGAGAAGGGGGCCGGTTGGAAGGTGAATCAGTTTGGATGGGAGTAGGCTGCGGTTTAGTGCTGATTTGGGTGGCTGTTTGGGATCAATTTAGGGTAAGGTTTGGAAGAGTTTTTGGTGAGGATGGTCGGGTTTGGAGATGAGGAAAAGAGAGTCCAAAATCTCACAAAAAATAGCGCTCAAATCTGACAGAATTCGATGGAAAAAAAGTGTTGCAATGTGTTATCCTGCCGAACAGATTTTATGTCGGAGAAACGATAACTTCTCAACATAAATTCCAGAGAAAAGTTCAAGAAAATTATGTAGAAACCCTTGGTTTAGATGTTGTTAATACTAGTAAAAAGTTTGACAAAATTTTGGCACTGTAACATTAGGGAAATAGGGCAAAAGACGAAAGGGATATCCTTCGTCGTAAAATTCCAATACTGCGTGATGGTGAAAGATTACACAAGAAAATCGGTTCTAGAAGGAGTTTTTTCCAGAAATCAATCCCAGATGAAACCAAGTTGATATTTAGAATTATGCAAAAATTTTGGCCAGAAAGGAGAAGAAATAAACTGGTTTCAAGAAGCAAATAGGTGACTGAAAATTTCTGCAGCGTTTCACATTTGCAACAACGATAATGTTTGTGACAAATGAAATTTGCAGTGGATAAAATTTGGAAAAAATCTTCAATGTGTAAAGTAAGGAATCTTGCAGTATTGAAGAGGCGTGGATGATAAAAATATACCAGATTTTCATATCACGCAAGGGGCGGTAGCAGATAGATGGATCTGTGGCTTGGTGGGCGATGGTGGATAGAGGCGACGTTAAAAGCAATTGTGGGACTTGCTTGAGGGGGATCAACCCTTGGAACGTTGTAAGGGTTCCTCCCTCCTAGATTCGGCACAAGGCTAAAATAAAATTGATAATTGCCTGATAAAAGAGAGGGCACAACTACATCTTTATATTGGGCTCTAAACCCTAGCTCATGGGGTGCTTGCCTAAGTAAAATTATCCCTTTGCCCCCTTCTATAGTCGACCTACCTAAGTGGGAATAGGTGGCGACTAGGTTGGCTCTATAGCCGACCTAAGCAAGGGAAACCCTGGTCGATCAGCCCAGTAAAGGGGGTGATGGCTACTAAACCCTAAGGCCCCAATCTAAACCCTAACCACACTTCTTTATAGGATAGAAGTGGCTAGGTAGGGTTTTATTACAATCTCACAAGGTTTTATTGACTACTTCTAGGGAGATTAGGACTCAACCCTACTGAAGTCCTATCACAAAAAAATCACACGGTGTGTCACACATACCATTGGATTGCATCACCTTCAAGGTAGATGATAGTGATTTCCACTATAGCATCGTCCGACATTCGGTAGTAGCGGAAGTAATGTTCAGCGCGTGAAATCCACCCCATCGAGTCTCCTTCCCAACGTGGGAAGTCCACTCTCATGCATGGCTGAAGGTTGTCCCTCCTTCTCTGGAGGTAGGGTTTTATTACAATCTCACAAGGTTTTATTGACTACTTCTAGGGAGATTAGGACTCAACCCTGCTGAAGTCCTATCACAAAAAAATCACACGGTGTGTCACACGTACCATTGGATTACATCACCTTCAAGGTAGATGATAGTGATTTCCACTATAGCATCGTCCGACATTCGGTAGTAGCGGAAGTAATGTTCAGCGCGTGAAATCCACCCCATCGAGTCTCCTTCCCAACGTGGGAAGTCCACTCTCATGCATGGCTGAAGGTTGTCCCTCCTTCTCTGGAGGTCTCTATGAACTCTCTCCTCACTGAGATATGGTTGGACTCGATGGTTGTCCAATTTTAAACTCCGCGAACAAAGCATGCAGTTTGTCCTCCAAGCGCGATTTGTGCCGCGATTCAAGCCGAGATTCCAATGCTTCAAACTTGGCATCAATTGGATCTTGGGAAGCCATGGTGGATGCTTATAGATCAAATATTTCTTTGTTTTTTTTCTAATGGGTCAATGGCATGGGTGGTGGAAGATTTGGACAATCGGTTGGTGATAGAAGGGTTCGGCTGCAATGGGTTTTTGTTTTGGGCTGAAGATTTTGGGGGTGTTAGGGTTATGAAAATAGGTTATGACGACTGTGTCTTAAGGCTAGAGGGATGCTCTAAAGATGTCTTGGGTGGTGGCAGCAAGATGGTTGGGTTTCGGTGGGTTAAGAAGAAGAAAGAAAAACAAAGGTGCAACAGTAGATTTTTTATCAAAAAAATTCCAACAGTGAAGACGAAAATTTTTTCAGAAATTTCCAATGAAAATCAGGTGAAACTCAAGGGGGATCTATTGGTAAGGAAGAGATAATATTGACAAAAATCTCAAGGAAAGAAATAACATCAATAGGTTCGGCAAAATCAAAGATCACGAAGAAGTACGATAGTAGATTTTACGTCTAAAGTGTAGTAGTTTGTACATAAAAGATCAGTGGGTTATCTTGATAATTTTTCAACGAAACAAAAAGGAGATATGAGGATAAGAAGTTCTAAAGCCTTGGTAAAAATTTTGTAGAGATTTGATCAGTAAAAACACAACAGCAAATTAAACAGTCAAGATTGTGTGTGGTTAGAATTCTGCAACATAACTTTCATCATAATGATGGAAACTTTGCGATGAAAAGTTTGTGTAGCAAATAGGAATAAATTTTTTTATATATTTTTTGAATAGGGATAACTAAATTACAACAGTAGTAAGGTAGGAAATCAGAACCTGTTGGAATTCACAGAGAGATCACAGGATGATCTGCGATAGTGGAGATGACGACAGAATTTAATATCGATCTTCAAGCAATTGTGGGAATTACTTTGGACGGCTTTGGGGGGCTGATGGATGGCTGTGGAAGGGCAACGAGATGCCAAGAATATTGCTCTGATACCAAGTGTTAGAATCGTAGCGGATTCTAAGCTTGGGGGTGATCACTATAAGGGATCGACATCCTTGGAACTCTATAGGGGTTCCCTCCTCCAAATTACTGCTCAAAGGCTACATAAAATATTCTTCTATTGATGATAAAAAGTGAAGGATTACAAGGCTATTTATAGGCCTTCTAACCCTAATTCCTAAGAGGTCTCCTACTTTAAGACTCCAACTCTTAATCAACTCCTAAGGTAACTCCTAATGCATCTCTAAGTCTAACATCCAACCGACCTATCTAGGGGTGGTCGGTTGCTTATTATTTTCTATTTCTACTCTAACTTAACCCCTCCTCAACCAACCTCTCTTTAACTAGGATAAGGGGTGGCTAATTAGGGCAACATGCATCCTACTCTTTCCCTAAAATATCTTCCTCGCATCTAATCCTAACCTAGCCAGCCTCCTTACTTCTTTATTAGGGGTCGACTAGATAGGATTTACATGAATGCCATTAGAATTTATATATTTGTCCTCTTTAATGAAACTAAATTAGAACTCTCATAGCTAAAGTCCTAACAGACATTTCATGGCCTCAGAATATTCTTATGTTGAAGTAGGATTCTATGACATGTTTGAGCTGCTTCTCTTCGCTTACTTGGGTCGTTTATGCCAGACTCGTGTCTGAGACCGATGGTAAATTGAAGCCACAATCCAAACTACAACTAATAGTTTATAGTTATAATTATCATCTCTATGAGACGTTATGAGCTAGGAGACGTGAAACACTTTAGTGCAAGTGGCTTCTTAATATGATTGTGTCTGCATAACAAATGAAACATCAACCAATATATCTACTTCTTCTTAGTTCTTATGGATATATGAAGTTTAACAAAAAATAGATGACGATAAAAAAAATAGGTCCAAATCAAGGTAGATGCAGTTTTAGCTGTAGCTGTTTACCATATATGGTTGTAGAGGAATAAGGCAGATAATGAAATGGTGGCACTCGAAATTATTAAACATGTATTGGTAGGAATCCATTTTCACCCAAAAAAAATGGTACAAATTAATAGAGCATGTGTTGCAAAACTAAATTCTTCTTTGTATTCTGTAGGAGTTTTATTAAGGTCGTATGATGGAAAGAATGCAAAGATCTAAAGAAAAAGAAGAATGGCAGCAAGACGAGCAATTATATTAAGTCGATGGAGTTTTCTTGTGGCTCTCACGTGGTGTTGATGATGGGATATAAAAGGATAAAGGTTTTTGTATACGAACAAATACTACCAGATCGTCACACACAGTGAAATTAAACAAAAATCATGATCAAATAAACATCAAGATTTACGTAGAAAACCCCTTCAACTCGAAGGGTAAAAACCACATGACAAGTCAGAGAAAATCCACTATAAAAATAATGAATGTACAGATCTCAATGCTTCTTATCCAAGCCCAAGCAACAATCACAAGAGAATGACATGGATACAAGGATTATATTACTATGCACAATATCCAAAACCTCCTCTAGTGATCACAATAAGAATCCACTACAGATCTGATATAACCTGAGATGAGAATACTGTTTGGATGATTGAGAATAGTCTTTCTCTGTCCTTTTATTTTTTCCTTTCCTGAATCTCTTATTTTCTGCCCTTTATTGCCAATCTATTTTTTTCTTTCTCTCTCTCATGTTTGCAATCATCGCTATCTACTTTTCCTCAACTTTAGCCATAAAAACTAGGGTTTAGGTTAAGAGAAATGAATGTTAGGGCTGTGGGCTTCAATAAAGCCCATTATAGCCTGAATCTAGGCCATCTACCCAACAACCTCCCCCTTCAGCTCATAAGGAGGTTGTCCAATGACTCCTCAATGTGAAGCTATGTCGACCAACTATTGGCACATCTTTTGTCTTTCTTTCAGTAAAGTCTTGGTTAACATATCTGCCTCATTATCATCTGTGTGAATTTTTTGAAGTTGTAACTGCTTTTCTCCAAACACATTTCTGATCCAATGATACCTGACATCTATATACTTTGACTTGGAATGAAATGTTAGGTTCTTGCACAAATGGATGACACTCTGGTTATCACAATACACCATATAGTTTTTCTGTTTCAACCCCAATTCTTGTAAGAATCCTTTCATCTATAACATTTCTTTGCAAACCTCTATAACAACAATATATTCTGCCTCTATGGTGGAGAGAACAATACGCCTTTATAATTTGAATTGCCATGACACAGCTCCCCTTGCAAAAGTAAGTACAAAACCTGATGCGGACTTCCTTGTGTCAATATCTCTTGCCATATCTACATCTGTGTAACCAGTCAATGTAGGTGGTCCACCTCCAAATCTTAGACAAACTTTAGAGCTCCCTCTGATATAACTAAAGATCCACTTCACTGCTGCCTAATGCTCTTTGCTTGGATTTACAAGTAATCTGCTAGCAACACCCACTGTATATGTGATGTCTGATCTCATACATACCATTGTGTATATTAAACTTCCAACTGTTGAAGCATAAGGAACCTTTTGCATTTACTCTTTCTCCTTATCACTTGACGGACTCTGATCTGAGCATAATTTAAAATGACCTAAAAGAGGAGACCCAACTGGCTTTGCATTGCTCATACTAAACATGTTTAATACCTTCTCAATGTATTTCTCCTATGACAACCAAATATTCTTATTTCTTCTATCACGAGAAATCTGCATGCCTAGTATTTGCTTTGCTGGACCTATGTCCTTCATTACAAAAGACTCACTCAATTCCTTCTTCAACCTATCAATCATAGATATATCTTTCCCAAGAATCATGTCATGAACATAAAGTAAGAGAATAATAAAATCCCCACCAAACCGTTTGATGTACACACAATGATCTGAAGCTATTCTTTTGTATTCATTTTCAATGATAAATGAATCAAACTTTTTATACCATTGTCTTGGAGCTTGCTTCAGCCCATACAAGCTCTTCTTCAACTTGCATATAAGATTTTCTTTACCTTTGACTTTGAAGCCTTCTAGTTGCTCCATATAAATTTTCTCATCCAAATCACCATAAAGGAAAGCTATCTCCACATCTAACTGCTCAACCTCCAAGTCTATGTTAGTAGTAATACCAAGAGCAACATGAATATAAGATATTTTAATAACAGGAGAAAAAATATCTTCAAAGTCAATACCTTTCTTTTGACCAAAGCCTTTCACAACCAATCTAGCTTTATACATTGGTTAAGAATAATGTTTTTGAGTCTTCAACCTGAAAACTCACTTATTCTTCAAGGCCTTACTTCCATTTGGTAGTTGCACTAAATCATATGTGTGGTTCTTCTATAGAGAATTCATCTCTTCCTGTATAGCAACTAACTACTTCTTTTTCTGTTCACTTTCAACTACTTCCTGGTAACTCTTTGGTTCACCTGCATCAGTTAGCATCATATACTCATCTATAGAGTATCTTCTGGAAGGTTGACGTGGTCTAGAAGATCTTCTCAACTGAGGTTCTGTGGAAACTTACTCCCTTTCTTTTTTATGCTCAATATATCCTGCAGGTATACCAACATCAGACTCTACACCATCTTCTTGCACATCTCCCCCATCACCCTGATATACTAGAGGAATAACTAGGTTACAATATGCTAATCCTTTTGTAGAAGTCTTGGCTGGTGCCTCCTTCAAATCCTCAAGGGTTTGATCTTTAAAGAAGACAACATCTCTGCTTCTGAACACCTTCTGCTTTTCTAGATCCCAAAGCTTGTAACCAAACTGATCATGTGAGTAGCCAAGTAAAATACACTCTTTTATCTTACCATCTAGCTTGGACCTCTCATTATCTAGAACATGTGCAAATGTACGATAACCAAATACTCTTAAATGCCTATAAGAGACATCTTTCCCTGACCATACATACTTTGCAATATCACCATCTCAAGCTGTACAGGGTGACAAGTTAATCATATCAATTGCAGTCCTCAAAGCCTTATCTCAAAATCTTTTGGGTAACTTGACATGTGAAAGCATATATCTGATCTTTTCTATGATGGTATGATTCATACTCTTTGCAATTGCATTATGCTGAGGTGTTCCTGTCAACTCATGCTAGATATCATGTGACCTACAATAATAATTAAACAATCTTGTGTACTCACTACTATTATCTGATCTTATGCATTTTAATTTTCTTTTTGTCTCCCCTTCAACTCTGACATAAAACTCCTTAGAGATATTAATATCCTGATATTTTATCTTCATAGCACAGGCCCAAACTTTTCTAGAAAAGTCACATATAAAAGTGACAAAATAAAGTGCACCACTGATACTATAAACAATAATAGATCCACCAGAAGTTTTTCTCCTTAAAGGACCACACAAATCTATATAAATACGATCCAAGGCATACATTTTTCTAGATAAAGCAGGACTAGTAAGGAAAACTCTATGTTGTTTGCCAGCCAAACAATCAATACAAGGATTCAGATATGTACCTCTAAGGTCTGGCAATACCTTTCTCTGGGAAAGAACTTGCAGCGCATTCTCGCTCATGTGTTCCAATCGCCTATGCCACAACTCCATGCTGAAGTCTTTCTCTGTAGCATTCAACTACTCACCACAAGCTTTAGCCTGCAATCTTTACAATGTGTGACATTTCTTCCGACTAGCTATAATAAGAGAACACTTACTGAGTTTCCACTGCCCTCTGGGAAATATGACATTAAAGTCTTCATCATCTACTCCAACTGAAATTAAATTCAGTCTTAAATCAACCACACGCCTCATATTCTTAAGCACCAACTTGCAGCCAAGGTTGGTCTTTATGTGGATATCACCTATGCTAATGATATATGTTGTGCCATAGTTACCTATCTTGACAACACCAAAATTTTCAGTCCTGTAAGTAGCAAAAAACTCCCTCCGTAGTGTAGTATGATAAGAAGCACCTGTGTCAATTATCCACCTGAGATCCTGACACACAAAAAAATATCATCAGAACTTGACAAAATCAAATAATTACTACCCTGCACTATAGTTGTGATATTCTTTCCCTTTTTTCTTTTTTGTTCTCAGGTTGCTTGCACTTGTAATGTTCTTTCTGACCACAATTATAGCAAATAATATCTTTACTTGATCTTGGCTTACTTCTACCCATGCTTGAGCCACTTCTATCCTTGGATTTTGACCTTCCTCTATTCTCTGAGCAAGTGCTTATGAATCAATCTGAGAAGTTGCTGAATTCTTTCTCCACAATTTCTCATTCAATAAACTGCTTGTTACTTGACTCATGGTGATAATATCATCTGGTGCAGAATTACTAAGGGAAACCACTAGTGTCTCCCAACTTTCTGGTAATGAATTGAGAGCTAACAATGCCTGCAACTCATCATCAAGAGATATTTTCATAGTGGATAACTGGTTAGTAATACTCTGCATTTCATTTAAATACTCAGCAATAGAAGTGCCCTCTTTATATTTCAAGTTCACAATTTTTTTGATCAAGAAAGCTTTGTTGCCAATAGTTTTTCTTTCATAGAGACCTTCCAACTTTTTCCAAAGAGAGTATGCAGAACTTTCAGTAGAAACATGATGAAAGACACTATCATCAAGCCACTATCGAATGAATCCAACCATTTTTCGATCTAATCTCTTCCACTCGTCATTTGTCATAGTTGTGGGCTTTGCACTATCCCTTTACAAAAGTCCATACAAGTCATTGCAATACAAGATATTTTCCATTCTTGGTTTTCATATCATCTAATTGTTTCCATTTAAGCTAATCATGCGAGAAATATTATCGGCCTCCATGTTCGAATACAAAAGTTAAATGCCACCAAACCTTACTCTAATACCAGTTGATGGGATATAAAACGATAAAGACTTTTGTATATGAATAAATACTAGCAGATCATCACACACAACGAAATTAAACAGAAACTACAATCAAATGAACACCAAAATTTATGTGGGAAACCCCTTCATCTCGAAGAGTAAAAAACCACGGGGCAAGCCAGAGAAAATCCACTATAAAAATAATGAATATATAAATCTCAATGCTTTCTGCCCAAGCCCAAGCCCAAGCAAGAATCACAAGAGAATGATAGGGATACAATGATTATATTACTATGCACAATATCCAAAGCCTCCTCAAGTGATCATAGTAAGAATCCACTATAGATCTGATCTAACCTGAGATGAGAATACTATTTGGATAATTAAGAATAGCCTTTCTCGGTCATTGTCTTCTTCCCTTTCCTAGATCTCTTATTTTCTGCCCTCTACTGCCAATTTGCTCTTTCTTTTCTCTCTCCCACGTTTGTAACCGTTGTTGTCAACTTTTCCTCAACTCTAGCTAAAAAACTAGGGTTTAGGTTAAGAGAAATGAATATAAGGACTGTGGACTTCACTAAAAAGCATTATGGACTAAATCTGGACCATCTGCCCAACAGTTGAAGGTGGCTTACTCCAATTTTTCAGCACGTCCTTCCACCGACAAAATCGCTCGAAGTAGATGTGCTACTTTGGATCGGTCATGTTGCGATTCTAGTGCTGGTCGAAGAAGTTGATGCTCTCGGCCTTCCGCCAGTTGTACTCCAACCCAGCCTTGGCCATCGTCGATAGAAGGCAGAAGCTCTGTTGATTCTCTGGCAAGCTGTCGTGTACTCCACCACGTCGAAGGTGCCTCATCGCTAGTGAAGTTTCAGCACAGGATGGCGTTCTAGTTACAGTCGTAGTTCCAGAAATAGAACCATGACTTCAGCCTCAGATAGTGCAGCACGTAGATGCCGGGTGTGTCTACCTCGGCTTCCTCGCCCTCACCCTATGGCTCTCGCCCTCACCCTGTGGCTCTCGCCCTCCCATAAATGCTTCATAAGGAACCTTTTGCATTTTCTCCTTCTCCTCATCACTTGACGGACTCTTATTTGAGCACAACTTGAAGTGACCTATAAGAGGAGAACCAACTAGCTTTGCATTGCTCATACTGAACCTGTCCAATACATTCTCAATATATTTCTCATGTGACAACCAAATCTTCTTGTTTCTTCTATCACGAGAAATATACATGCCCAGTATTTACTTTGCTGGTCCCATGTCCTTCATTGCAAAAGACTTACTCAGGTCCTTCTTCAACCTGTCAATCATAGACATATCTTTTCCAAGGATAAGCATGTCATTTTTACCAAACCGTTTGATGTACATACAATCATCTGAAGCTGTTCTTTTGTATTCATTTTTAATCATAAGTGATCAAACTTTTCATACCACTATATTGGAGCTTGCTTCAGCCCATACAAGCTCTTCTTCAACTTGCAGATAAGATTTTCTTTACCTTTGACTTTGAAGTCTTTCGGTTGCTCCATATAAATTTTTTCCTCCAAATTACCATGAGGGAAAGCTATTTTCACATCTAATTGCTCAATCTTCAAGTCTCGGTTAGCAATAATACCAAAAGCAACACGGATAAAAGATATTTTAACAACAGGAGAAGAAAATTTTTCAAAATCAATACCTTTCTTTTGACCAAAGCCTTTCACAACCAATCTAGCTTTGTACTTTGGTTGAGAACAATATTCTTGAGTCTTCAACCTAAAAACCAACTTGTTCTTCAAGGCTTTACTTCCCTCTAGTAGTTGCACCAAATCATATGTGTGGTTCTTCTGCAGAGAATTCATCTCTTCCTGCTTAGCAATAAACCACTTCTTTTTTTTGCTCACTTTCAACTGCTTCCTGGTAACTCTCTGGTTCACTTGCATTAGTAAGCATCACATACTCATATGTAGAGTATCTTCTAGAAGGTTGACGTGGTCTAGAAGATCTTCTTAATTGAGGTTCTAGGGAACTTGCTCTCTTTCTTCTTCTTGCTCAACATGTCCTACAAGTAGATCAACATCTGGCACTGCACCATCTTCCTGTACATCTCCCCCATCACCCTGATATATTGGAGGAATAACTGGGTCACAGTCTACAATTCCCTATGTAGAAGTCTTAGCTGGTGCCTCCTTCTTCAAATCCTCAATGGTTTGATCCTAAAAAAAGATAACATCTCTACTTTTGAACACCTTTTGCTTTTCTAGATCCCAAAACCTGTAACCAAACTGATCATGTAAGTAGCAAAAAAAATCCACTCTTTTGTCTTACCATCCAGCTTGGACCTCTCATTGTCTGGAACATATGCAAATGCACGACAACCAAATACTTTTAAGTGCTTATAGGAGATATCATTCCCTGACCATACATGCTCTGCAACATCACCATCTAGAGCTATACATGGTGACAAGTTAATCACATCAACTGCAGTCCTCAAAGTCTCATCCCAAAACATTTTGGATGGCTTGGCTTGTGAAAGCATACATATGATCTTTTTCATGATGGTGCAGTTCATCCTCTCTACAATTGCATTATGTTGAGGCGTACCAGGAACTGTCAACTCATGTTGGATACCATATGACCTACAATAATCATTAAATAATTATATGTACTCACCACAATTATTTGATCTTATACATTTTAATTATCTTTCTGTCTCCTTTTCAACTCTGGTATGAAACTCCTTGAAGACATTAATAACTTAATCTTTGGTCTTCAAAGCATAGGTCCAAACTTTCTTGGAAAAGTCATCTATAAAAGTGATAAAATAAAGTGCACCATTGATACTAGGAACATTAACATATCCACCAGAAGTTTTTGTCCTCAGGACCACACACATTTGTATAGACACGATCCAAGACATGCATTTTCCTATATAAAGCAGGACTAACAAAGGAAACTCTATGTTGTTTGCCAGCCAAACAATCAACACAAGGATTAAGACATGTACTTTTGAGGTTTGGTAATACCTCTTTCTTGAAAAGTGCTTGCAGCTCCTTCTCGCTCATGTGTCCCAGTCGCCTATGCCACAACTCCATGCTGAAATCTTTCTCTGTAGCATTCAATTGCTCACCACAAGCTTTAGCTTGTAATCTGTATAAGGTGTGACATTTCTTTCCATTAGCTATAAGAGAACCCTTACTGAGCTTCCATTGCCCTTTATGAAATTTGACATTAAAGTCTTCATCATCCAGCCTTCCAACTAAAATTAAATTCAGTCTTAAGTTAACCACATGCCTCACATCATTAAGCACCAACTTGCAGCCAAGGTTGCTCTTTATATGAATATCACCCATGCTAATGATATTTGTTGTGCCATAGTTGCTCATCTTAACAACACCAAAATTTCTGAACCTATAAGTAGCAAAGAACTCCCTCCGTGGTGTAGCATGATAAGAATCATCTGCGTCAATTATCCACTCGAGATCTTGGCACACACAAGAAAAAATATCATTAAAAGTAGATAAAATCAAATAATCACTATCTTGCACTATAGCTGTGATATTCTCTTTTGATTCTATATGCTCCACCTATTTCCTCTTTTTCTTGTTCTTCTTAGGTTGCTTGCACTGATCCTTATAATGTCCTTTCTCACCATAATTATAGCAAACAATATCCTTTCTTGATGTTGACTTGCTTCTACCCATACGTGAACCATTTCTCTCCTTTGACTTTGACATTTCTTTTTTCTCTGAGACAAATGCCTATGAATCAATCTGAGAAGTTACTGAATTCTTTCTCCTCAACTCCTCATTTAATAAATTGCTTGTTACTTGACTCATGGTGATAACACCATCTGGTGCAGAATTACTGAGGGAAACCACTAGTGTCTCTCAACTTTCTAGCAAAGAACTGAGAAGTAATAATGCTTGCAACTCATCATCAAGAGATATTTTCATAGAGGATAACTGGTTAGGAATACTCTGCATTTTATTCAAATGCTCAGGAATAGAAGTACCCTCTTTATATTTCAAGTTCACAAGTTTTTTTATCAGAAAAACTTTATTGTCAACCGTTTTTCTTTCATAAAGACCTTCTAACTTTTTCCATAGAGAGTCAATAGAACATTCAGTAGAAACATAGTGAAAGACACTATCATCAAGCCACTGACGAATAAATCCAACTATTTTTTAATCTAACCTCTTTCATTCATCATCTGTCATAGTTGTGGGCTTTGCACTATCCTCTTACAAAGGTCCATACAAATCTTTGCAATACAAGAGATCTTCCATTCTTGGTTTTCATGTCATCTAATTGTTTCCGTTCAAGCTAATCATGTGAGAAACATTACCGGCCTCCATGTTTAAATACAAAAGTCAAATGCCCCAAAACCCTGCTCTAATACCAGTTGATGGGAATAAACGAAATAAACTTTGTATATGAATAAATACTAGTAGGCTATCACACACAACGGAATCAAATAGAAATCACAATCAAATAAACACCAAGATTTACGTGGAAAACCCCCTCAACTCGAAGGGTAAAAACCACGGGACAAGCCATAGAAAATCTACTATCAAAACAATGAATATACAGATCTCAGGGCTTCTTGCCCAAACCAAAGCAACAGCCACAAGAGAATCACAGGGATATAAGGACTATAATACTAAGCATAATATTCAAAACCTTCCCAAGTGATCACAGTAAGAATCCACTACAAATTTATCTAACCTGAGATATAAATGATTGAGAATAGTATTTTTCTGTCCTTGTCTTCTTCCCTTTTCTGGATCTCTTATTTTCTAGCTTCTATTGTCAATCTACAGTCTTCTTTCTTTCTCCCACATTTTCAACCGTCGTTGTCCTCTTAATCTCAACCCTAGCCACCTAATCTAGGGTTTAGGTTAATATAAGTGAAGTTCTAGGCTGTAGGCTTCACTAAAACCCATTATGAGTTGAATCTGGATCCTCTGTCCATCTGCCCAACACCGTCTAGAACTCAGTATCGTCTCCCTCCAATGATTAACCTCAGCAACGATGAAATTTAGTTAGTCCAATTCTGAGATTATGTTGTCTATCATCTACATTTGCATCAAAATTTGGTATCTGCCATCAGTCCACATCCAGATCCGATATGTATCGAGGATCTGAAGCTGTTCTGCCAGATCGACCCAACATCTACAAATCTAGACCTGCATTCAGCAACAAATTAAGAATTCAGGTATCTACGATTTTGGTGGTTATGTTTCATCCACCGAAGGATTCATCTCCTGAACCATGTTTGTTTCTAGTTGTGTGGAGTACCAAGACACTAGCACGAACACCATGACACTAGAGCTGGATTGCTGGAGATGCTCATTTTGCTCCGCTGGGGAGTGGAGAAGAGTTAAAAGAGAACAGCATGCAGAGCCAGCTTCAATGGGTGAAACTTGCAGATTGAAGTCCAATCTGAAAACATGAACCTGAACCTGTCTCCTTTCAACTCTTTGACTTCATCTTCGTTTTGCTTGCGTCATCACTGGATCAGAAAGATAACAATCCGTGTCAAACTTTTTGGCAAGAAATGAACGGAGGCATCAAAATAAACTACAGGATCACATCAGTTACAGTATGTAGTAAATGCACAATGGACAGTATGTTAAATTCTTGTAGAAAATCCACAAAGTTACAGCCTTCTGACGTTGATCAAACGTTTCCAGTTCTTTATCAGGGATCACATCATTCGTTACTGAATTATCTTGAAAGCAGATCCTTCATCTCCTATCCATTTGTCCGTCACTGTTTTGGTCCTATATGTACGTTATGCCCCAGATTGGAAGTACATATTTGTTCTCCATGAATTTGCCTCTGCACCGGCAAATAAATCTCAAGTAATGACAAAAAAGATGGCCATACAATCGAAGCGATATGAAAAAAGAGACAGCTGGTTTACCGTCACTGATGCGAGGAACCTTCCTACCCAATAATGCATGCCCAGCCACTTCAAATGGATGAATATAAGAGAAACTGGAAGGAGAAATGGGCGATGAATGTTATGCCGGAAAATGTGAGACCATGTTATGTACTTGTCCTTTGCTTCGATGCCAGAGCTTCCTCTTTTAGAACTCTTTTTCATGTATTCATATGATATCATTTATCTAATCGAAACGGTTGCAATGGTAATTTCTGGAAGACTTTATGGGTTCTTTCTTAATTATTTTTAATAATTTATTGGTGATAGAATGTTAGTTGTAACAGATTTCATTAACCGAACGAAAAGATCTTTTTCATCGGTGGAAAGAAATCTTACTTCTATCATTGTATAAATAGATACTGAAACTAAATAACAAGTGTGTTTTTTGTTCCTCATATTCATTTTTAATATGGTATCATAGCTACTTACCTAGAGCAAGCTGTTGTATTGCTGTCAAATGGCAGCGAGTCTCCATCGCGTCCTGTCGCGTATCTCCTCTTCTTTTCTGTGAAGCTACAGCCGATCGATTTCTGTTTTCTCGGCAAAAACAGAGCATCCCTTTCGGCATCGCACGCAGCAAAATACCTACTGTCTTTCCTACATTGCTGCCCTGCCGCACCATTACCTCTCCTGTCGCAGCAGCTGCCCGCCCCATTAGCAACAGCAGGGGTTCTGGTTCGTGGCAGACCCCTTCTCTCTTCTCGCTGTCACACGACATCATTAGCAAAAAAGATCCCGTAGCGCCATCGCTCCTCTCGGTGGATCATCGCGGTTCCTTCTCTGATGTTGAGGTCTTCGTTAGCTGCAGCAGAACACTCTCTGCGGTATCTTTTGGTTACTACGTCTGCCGACTCATCATCGCTCAGTTCATGGAGACGAATTACTCCCAGACTGCACCATCAACGACTTGTTAGTGTGGCATTTTGGCAGTGACATCTGCTAGGTGAAACCATCGACAAGAGCCTGCAGCTGCTTCTTTCTCCTTCCTATCTTCAATTGCTCCCTGGTACTCTTCCACCCTTCTCCTGCTCTTCCTGTAGCAGTGTTGCTCTGCCCGGCGACTACGGTCTCTATGCCCACAACCTCTTCTGGTCACTGCACCTGCCACCGAGGGTCCAGAGACGAGACCCGTCGCACCTGTTGAGGGTCTAGAGCTGACCACCGCCGCCCCTGTCGGGACTCCAAAACCGAGCAGCAGCACACATGTTGTAGCGCCAAAGTCGAGCACCATCACTCTTGCAGCTTCGCTCTCTGGCGCGGATACCTCAAACCGAGTCTCCGAGGACTAGTGTCGCCCCCTCCACTCTACTGCACGCAACATCGGTGCCCTCCTTCACCTCTCTATTTTCTGCTTCACGGACATGCTCTGCTACCTCTGTTCCAACAGAAATCTAGCATCGTCGGGTACCGCACTCGAGCAGCCTGTCTTCGCCTCCTCCCCAAGGGTGTTGGCCTCGTCTGTTGTGTTGTGCCATAGTTTAGCATATCAGAAGCCCTTGATCTGATCCTAGACGGGGTGCAGAACCTTGTGGCGCCCATCGGCTCCATCGGTCGGAAGAAGCTTGCTGCCGCCGATTTCTACTGGCTGGCACAGGAGGACTTCGTCTGCTACTTCCTCGATTTTTGAACTCGTCATAGCCCAGTTCATAGAGAGCAGAACGTTGCCGCTAGCATTCTTCTGAGTAGCCAAAGACCAATTGCTTGGCACCCCTTGATTTCACCGCCTGGATCCAGATCAGCAGTGTACAACTTATCACTTCGGCTGGAATTTTCTTCTATCGCCAGACCCATCCCTTGGCTCCTTCAGTCAGCCCTCCTTCACACTACTGCTCTATGCCGACAGAACTCCTTAACTCGAGCGACAGAAAGCTCCCGCTCTAGCATACAACAGTAGCACTACTACTGCACCCACATGTCTCTTTGCTGCTTCTCCTCGGAGCTATAGCGGCATTGCAGCAACACTCAATTTTCAAACCAACGTCGGGCGCTTCTCAGTGGCCGCCTCTTCCTTCAGATCTTTGATTCCTCTTCTTGTTGGGGGCTGTGAAGTGTGGAAGGTTCTACATCGGTGAAGGCTTTCTCATCTTTCAACAATGGCAGCCTCATCTCTGACGTCGTTCACTGTGTGCCACATTATTTTTTGAAAGGGCTAGTTCTGGCAGACCAGGATTGCTGCATCCGGTCGCTAGTTCCAATAGGCATTTGTGCTGTGCAAGCCAATCACATGAGTGATGGCATATGTGACACGCTGTGTGATCATTTTACTTATGATTAATATTGACATATTCTCACATTATATTATCTGTTGCATATATATTGTGATGTCCTTGGTTCTATGCAATGGGAATTGTATCATGATGAGATCACGATAATGAGATCGATTCACCTTTCAATACAGATCCTAAATAATCCTGGGTATAGGTTATTCGAGAGGGACAACGAGATAACCGGACAGACCGATGTACTATATACCTATCCATATGTTGGAGGCGGCTGGTCTCATAGCCACTTGTGTGGAGACACTAAGGATATAGTACAAGTGCTCATTGGAGAATGAGTTCACTGATTGATCCACTTATGAAATACTGTATGGTTAATGATACCTAATGTCAGACATCGATTCCATAGTCCCTGATGTGTATCTGATCCTTAGAATTAAGACACCAAGGATGTCTTGTATGAGTATTCCTTTCTTTGACGCTAGACTTACAGGTTTGGAAAGTTCCAAATCTGGTACAACTGGTAATTGGGATTGGTAGCCAACCTTACGAAGGTAATTGAATATCAATAGAGGATCATCCACTCTCGGTATCATGAGAGGAATATCCCATATGTGCTTGCTCAGATAAATCTCTGGCCAAGGTCATTCGGATTGAGAGATAAAGTGTTCTTTGAGAGAATCTGATTAGAGCGAGACTATGATGGATTCAGTATGTAGCCTGACAGTACCATGTCCAATATATGGTCTCTGGGATATTAGTTGGATGAGGGATTATATATACACGGTAAATATGGACAGATAGGTCCGATGGATTTGATCCCCCTATACCGTTTGGGGACTATGGTGTAGTAGTCTAGTACGTTCATAGTCGATGAGTCGAGTGAATTAGTTATGGGGATAATAATTCACTATATCAAAAGGAGTTCTGATGGGAGTGACACACGGCCAGCTCGGTATCGGGCCAAGAGGGTCACGCACATATGGTGGATGCTTCAGTGAATAGAGGATTGGATAGAGATCCAATTAGCCCCTATTCTCATTAGATGGATTTTATGCTGATGGACTCCTTGATTAAGGCTCAATTAGAGGCCTAAGGAGTTTATTGGATATAGATCCAATATGCAAGGTTAGTGAATAATTGGATGGAGATCCAATACTCACTAAGAAAGAAGCCCTAGGGTATTTTGGTGGCTCTCGATAAATAGAAGGGGAGACTTATGGTTGATAGGTTGCAGCTTTAGCCACCACCTCCTATTCTCCTCCCACCCTCTATGCAAGAGTTGCAAGATCAGATTTGAGGAGTTTCGCTGCAGAGATCCATCGTGTGGATACTGCTAGATAGGAGGACGCTTGACCTCCTTCATCTTCTCCATCCGGATATGGAATACAGGGATATACAATCTCCCTAGGTAAAATCAATCTCTCACACATCGCAGTTTTATCAGTATTTACATTTTTCTCGCGATCCCAATATTTTGCATGATGATTTAATCTGTGTGGGAAACCAGTTTTTATTTTGATTTTCGCTTCGTATGTGATGCACCAGCTGAGGTTTCCTAACAGTGGTATTAGAGCCAAGATTTTCGTACGAAAGATTGGTTTTAAACTACCTGTGATGAGATTGAATCGCGTAGAATCATTCTATGTGTTCTTGCTGCATTTTTGCGGTAAACGTAACGAGGAAACGGATGGCTGGCCACGGCCAAAGCCCCTTGCAGGGGCAACCGCCAGCAGGCGCGGTCGCCCGTGGGCATGGCTGGTGTTTGCGGGCGTATGTAGCGCCCGCGGCCAGACCGCTCATAGCCAGGCCGCAAGGGGCGGCTGCCCACCGCGAGGCCGCAAGGGGCAGCCCCGCGGCCTCGCAGGCGGCCGCTGGTAGGAACGGCTGCCAGCAGGGGCAGCGCCCGCGCAAGGCGGCGTCGCCCACCCGCGAGGTGCCACCCAAGGGCAGCAGCGCTTCCCGCAAAAGCAGCTGCCCAAGTTGACGGTGTGCAACCGCGCTGCCTACGCAGGGCAGCGACGGCCAGAGAGGGAAAGGGCTAGGGTATCTTTTTTTAGAAAAGGATGATACTACCCTTTGTATTTGAGAAATTCCAGGGGCTGTACTATGCCCAGAATTCTAAAAAAGCCCTCAATAATTCTAGAAATTCCAAGGACTGTCCTATCATCTAGAATTACAAAAATACCCTTGATAATTTTGGAAATTCTAAGTATATCCTGATTTCTAGAAAAATAATTAATTAAATAATTTAATTAATTATTATATATATCTAGTAATCCTACATATGATGTGATGTATGATATGGATGGATGATCATGATCCAAGTGTTGTGATGTGTGTAATTGCGATTATTATTATTATTGGAGCCTGCGAGCCTACGTTTTTCTCGTTTATTGTTGAGCCTACGTGCTTGTGATTATTTGTAATTACATGGAGAGGCACAGCAGGAGCGTGGAGGTTACGGTGGGACCCACGATGCCGTGGTGAGAGATCACGACACATGGTGATGCGATGATCCGACATAGCCGATGATGACAAGATCAACAATCACAAGGCATGGAGATGCGCCAATGCACACATAGATCCTATTGTGAGTGATTTGGCCCATTGGCTCGGGCTTAATCATATTAGGTGATGGCTCATGATCATCCAGTGTGGCTTGCATGTGTGATGTGTTATACACTTACTAGATATATGTATTTATATATTTGCATGCGATGTAGATATATATTAAATATGTATGTGTGTGACACGACATATTAGGAGACCGATAGAAAACAAAGACCCCTCCTACGATAATATTAAGTCGGTAAGCATGAGACAATAAGATTGACCCACGTGGCCTTCCATCATTATAGGAAGAAATTGAATCCCGACATAGGTTGAGTTGGTCGAGTCCCTCGAAGCTCACTTATCTACGTGATCGAGATCTTGCCTAGGACATAGAGATGTCATCGATGACCTGAGGACATGGTATGCTTGGTCGAGTCCCTTGAGGGCATATCATCGAATCAGACTTATCTTGTAACGATGGTGATGACTTAACTGAACGTCGTGGTTGGTTGAGTCCCTCGAGACTATGATGATTCACAAGCCGAACATGACGGGAATCATAAGGAGTTGTGATTGGTAAGAGTTATCTACCTTTTGGGCTTAGTGTAATTGGTCAAGTCCCTTGAGGTTACACTAAGACGCCAATTGGATCCTGATCCCCACTAGGAGTTTGTTGGAGACTTCCGTCTCACGTGTCGAGGGTGTCGCGTGATTCACTAAAAAAATAGTGGGAGTACATTAAGGTAGAAGTCCATATCTTAATTAGTATTTTCAGTAAAATCTGAACGTTATGGTTGGTCGAGTCCCTCGAGACCATGATGATTCGGAGGCCGAACATGACGGGAATCACAAGGAGTTATGATTGGAAAAGTTGCCTACCTTTTGGGCTTAGTGTAATTGGTCGAGTCCCTTGAGATTGCACTAAGATGCCAATTGGATCCCGATCCCCAATAGGAGTCTGCCAGAGACTTCCGTCTCACGTGTCGAGGGTGTCGCATGATTCGCTAAGAAAATAGTGGGAGCACATTAAGATAGAAGTTCATATCTTAATTAGTATTTTCTAAAAAATCTGCATGTTATTTATTTTTGTTATATCTTGTTTTGTCAGAAACATGTCTCTCACAAACCCCCTACGTGGCATACTTGATGCCAACCGCCTCATTGGTCCAAACTATACAGATTGGCTCCGTAATTTGAGAATTGTTCTCACGACGGAGAAAATCACATACATCCTTGATACAATCGTGCCCACGCCGGAAGAAGGGGCAAGCGAGGATGAGATTGCTCGCTATGTGAATTACATAGATGATTCCACATTAGCAAATATTACATGTTGGCCTCCATGACTCCTGAGTTACAAAGGCAATATGAGAACATGGATGCAGATTCTATCCTTCATCTCCGCCAGCTGTTTGAGAAACAAGGAAGAACTCAAAGATATGAGATATCTAAGAAACTCTTCTAAGCTAGGATGACAGAAGGGACATCGGTTGAGAACCATGTCCTAAAGATTATAGAGTGGATCGAGAAACTCACAGGTCTAGGAATAGTCCTAGAGGATAATCTGTGCATTGATCTTATACTTCAGTCCCTACCAGATTTCTTTTCTCACTTCATCATAAATTTTAACATGAGCAAGTTTGAGGTGACTCTCCCTGAGCTCCTCAATATGTTCAGGGAAGCCGAAAGTGCCATCAAGAAGGAGAAGCCAGTTCTTTATATTGGTAAGACCAAAAAGAAAAGGAAGGCCAACAAGATCCTTAAGAAGGGCAAGGGCAAAGAAAGACCAGGTAAGGCAAAGGTTGCCAAGAAATACCCGGCAAAGGATAAATGACAATGCTTCCACTATGGCCAAGACGGACATTGGAAGAGGAAATGTAAGGACTACCTTGCAGAGAAGGCGAGACAGAAGCTTGGAGAAGCTTCAGGTATATTCATGATCAGTCTCCACTTGTCAGATTTTCATGATAACACATAGGTATTGGATACCGGGAGTGTTTATCATATCTGTAATTCGTTGCAGGTTTTGGCAAGACCTAGCAGATTGGCTAGAGGCGAGATGGACCTCAAGATGGCCAATGGAGCAAGAGTTGCTGCATTTACTATTGGAGATATCACCCTACATCTGCCTGGTGGAGTTATTATTGCATTAGATGCATGTCATTTTGTTCCCTCTATCATCAAAAATATAATTTCTATCTCTTGTTTGACAATTAATGGATATAAATTAGTTTTTGAGAATAATAGTTGTTCAATAATAATGGATGATAAGATCATCACTAGAGGGACCCTAATAAATAGCTTATATGTGTTAGACACTTCTCCACATATCATGAATATAAATATGTCTAAGAGGAAAAGAGATGAGGTGAATAATGCATACATATGGTATTGTAGGCTAAGTCATATACATGAGGGAAGGATTAAAAAATTATTGAAAGATGGATACTTAGATCCATTTGATTATGAGACATATGCAACTTGCGAACCTTGCTTTCATGGGAAGATGACCAACTCTCCTTTTAGTAGAACTGGAGAGAGAGCCACCGAGTTATTAGAACTCATACATAGTGATGTATGTGGTCCCATGTTGACTCAAGCTATAGGTGGTTACTTATACTTCATTCCATTCACTGATGATTTCTCTCGGTATGGACACGTGTACTTAATGAAGTACAAATATGAGGCCTTCGAGAAATTTAGGGAATATAAGAATAAGGTAGAGAACCAAATTGGAAAGAGTATCAAGACTCTTCGATCAGATCGAGGAGGAGAGTACTTGAGTATGGAGTTTATCCATTTCCTCAAGGACAATGGGATTCTATCCCAGTGGACACCTCCTTATACACCTCAGCTCAATGGTGTATCAGAAAGGAGGAATCACACGCTGTTAGACATGGTGTGATCCATGATGAGTTTCGTTGACCTACTCATCTCATTCTCGGGGTATGCCCTAGAGACTGCAGCTTACCTTCTGAACAGAGTTCCATCAAAGTCAGTAGTGTCTACACCATATGAGATATGGAAAGGAAAGAAGCCCAATCTTAAAATTGTTAAGATTTGGGGCTGTCCTGCCCACGTTAGAAGACACAACCCCGATATGTTGGAATCAAGGACAGAATGGTGCACATTCGTGGGATACCCAAAGGAAACTTGTGGGTATTATTTTTATCATCTCGAGGATCGAAAGGTCTTTGTTGCCAAGAGAGCTGTGTTCCTTGAGAAGGAACACATTCTTGGTGGAAACAGTGGGAGTGAGATAGAATTGAGCGAGGTTGGAGAACCTAACTCGAGCACCATTGCAGAGCCCGAGTCTGTTCAGGTACATAACACACAAGTTCTAACTTTACGTAGGTCTAGTAGAGTATCTCACCCTCCTGAAAGATATGTGGGACATATCAGTGGAGGTGACTCTCAGGATATTGATCCTCGGACCTACGATGGGCTATTATGAGTATAGACTCCGGGAAGTGGCAAGAAGCCATAAATTCTGAGATGGATTTCATGTACTCTAACAAGGTTTGGAACCTTGTGGATGCACCTGAGGGTATTGTACCCATCGACTGCAAATGGATCTTCAAGAAGAAGATCGGAGTGGATGGAAAGGTAGAGACCTATAAAGCAAGGCTAGTAGCTAAAGGATATCGTCAAAGATAAGAAGTTGACTATGACGAAATATTTTTAGCTGTAGCCATGCTTAAGTCCATTACAATTATTTTGGCCATTGTAGCACACTATGACTATGAGATCTGACATATGGATGTCAAAATGACATTCCTCAATGGCAACCTCGAGGAAGAGGTGTATATGATACAACCAGAGGGATTTGTATCCAAAGAGAGTCTCGATAAAGTGTGCAGGTTGCTTAGATCCATTTATGGATTGAAGCAAACTTCCCGAAGTTGGAACACAAGATTTGATGAGGTGATCATATCTTATGACTTTATTAAGAACGAAGATGAGCCTTGTGTGTATAGGAAGGTAAGTGAAAGCGCTATCACCTTCTTAGTGCTATATGTGGATGACATCTTAATTATTGGGAATGATGTAGGAATGCTCTTCATAGTAAAGGCTTGGCTATATAGAAACTTCTCCATGAAAGACTTAGTGGAAGCATCCTATATTTTGGGGATCAGGATCTATAGAGATAGATCCAAAAGGATGCTTGGCTTGTCCCGGTCTAGGTACATAGACTCAATTATCAAAAGGTTTGGCATGGAAAATTTTAAGAGAGGTCTCATACCGATGAGATATGGAATATCACTTTCTAGGAGTATGTCCCCAAAGACTCCTGATGAAAGGGCAAACATGGATAAGATATCTTATGCCTCAGCGATAGGATCTATCATGTATGCGATGCTATGTATTAGGCCTGATATAGCACATGCTCTAAGTGTCACGAGCAGGTATCAGGCAGATCCATATTTAGAACACTGGAAGGTAGTATAGTATATCCTTAAGTACTTGAGAAGGACTAAGAATCTTTTACTAGTATGTGGAGGAGGTAGCCTCAATGTTGAGGGCTATACAGACTCAAGTTTTCAGTCTGACATTGATGATAACAAGTCAAATTCAGGGTATATTTTCACCATGAATGAAGGAGCAGTAAGTTGGAAGAGTTTCAAGCAAGATACTACTGCTGACTCGACCACAGAGGCGGAATACATTGCTGTAGTAGAAGCAGCAAGACGAAGGAATTTGGATGATGAAGTTCATCAAGGATTTGGGAGTCATACCAAGTAGCGTGGAGTTGACTCCCATATATTGTGACAGCGATAGGGCGATAACTCTAGCAAGGGAACCTAGGTCTTATCAGAATTGTTCTAAGGAGGTTCTATCTGATTAGAGCGATCATGACCCGAAAAGATATAGCAATGGAAAGAGTTTCATCTGAAGATAACATTGCAGATCCACTGATAAAGTTGCTAGCTCATATTGTATTTGAGCGTCACAGGGGTCTGATGGGGATCAGACACATAGGTGATTGACTTTTGGTCAAGTGGGAGATTGCTGGTTACAAGTGCCCTCATGCCAATCACGTGAGTGATGGCACGTGTGACATATTGTATGATCTTTTTTCTTATGATTAATGTTGGTATATTCTCATATTATATTATTTACATATATATTGTGATGTCCTTGGTTCTGTGCAATGGGAATCGGATCGTGATAAGATCACGATAATGAGATCGATTCACCTTTAAACACAGATCTTAAATAATCCATGTCATAGGTTATTCAAGAGGGACATTAAGATAACCGGATAGATCGATGTACTATATACCCGTCCATATGATGAAGGCGACTGGTGTCATAGCCACTTGTGTGGAGACACTAAGGATATAGTACAGGTGCTCATTAGAGAATGCGTTCACTGATTGATCCATTTATGGAATGGTGTATGGGTAATGATACCTAATGTCAAACAGAGATTCCATAGTCCCAATTGTGTATCTGGTCCTTAGACTTGAGATACCAAGGATGCGTTGTATGAGTACTCCTTTCTTTGATGCCAGACTTACAGGTTTAAAAAGTTCTAGATCTGGTACAACTGGTTATCGGGATTGGTAGTCAACCTTACGAAGGCAATTGAGTGTCAATAGAGGATCATCCACTCTCAGTATCACGAGAGGAATATCCCATATGTGCTTGCTCAAACAAATCTCTGGCCAGGGTCATTCAGATTGAGAGAGAAGTTCTCCGGTAGAATCTGAATAGAGCAAGACAAATTGATTTCGTTTGTAACCTGACAATACCATGTTCAATATATGGTCTTTGGGATATTATTTGGATGAGGGATTATAGATATATGGTAACTATGGATAGATAGGTCCGATGGATTTTATCCCCCCTGTACCGTCTGGGGACTATGGCGTAGTGGTCTATTACGTCCATAGTCGATGAGTCGAGTGAATTATTATGGGGATAATAATTCACTATATCAGAACGAGTTCTGATGGGAGTAACTCATGGCCAGCTCGATATTGCGGTCATACACATATGGTGGATGCTTCAGCGAATAGGGGATTGGATGGAGATCCAATTAGCCCCTATTCTCATTAGATGAGACCCTATGCTGATGGGCTTCTTGATTAAGGCCCAATTATAGGTCTAATGAGATTATTGGATAGAGATCGAATAATACAAGGTTAGTGGATTATTGGATGGAGATCCAATACCACTAAGGAAGGAGCCCTAGGGTTTTGGTGGCTCTCTATAAATAGGAGGGGAGACTCATGGTTGATAGGCTACAACTTTAGCCACCACTTCCTATTCTCCTCCCTCCCTCTGCGCAAGAGTTACGAGATCAGATTGGAGGAGTTTCGCTGCAGAGATCCATCGTATGGATACCGCTAGAGAGGAGGACGCTTGACCTCATTCATTTTCTCCATCCAGATCCGGAATACAGGGATATACGATCTCCTTAGGTAAAATCAATCTCTCACCCATCGTGGTTTTTCGGTTTTTGCATTTTTCTCGCGACCCCAATCTTTTGCACGATGATTTGATCTGCATGGAAAACTGGGTTTTGTTTTAATTTTCGCTGCGCATGTGATGCACCCGCTAAGGTTTCCCAACATCAACCCTGTTGGAGTCCTATCAAACCCGCCCTCCTAAAATCAGCCTTGTCCTCAAGGCTGAAGTTCCATGAACTCGGGGAACCAGGTCTTCAGCTCCTCATATGATTCCCATGCTATTATCAAGTGAACTTTGGCCTCCTCATCAGCTGGGGTGTTAGTTGGAAGAATTTGGGCTGAGTCATCTTCTTTAAATTTTCATTTGAGGTGGGATACCCAGCGAATCAACTGTAATCTTGATCTGGTGCACGGATCTGATCTTCAGGTTAGGGCTCCAATGTGGTCCCAATTTTACAAGGCCTAAAGAAATAGGGAGACCACTTCCTTAAGGCTCGAGTTTCTTGCTGATCGGGCTGGAGGTATAAGAAAACTCGATCTTCAATTATTCGTCCATTCTGAAGTTTGTCGATAGGCCATTTCTTCTTTGCATATGCTGGCGTGAGCATGAATTATAATTCTTTTGGGCTTACTCTTCTTTCGTGCCATGGACCATCTTGCATAAGGGTGAAGCTGATCCCAACTCTGGATGTGTCTGTTCCAAGTACAAACACATTGCCATATTCAGGTAATGCTAGCATCGATATAGATGGCATCATGGTTGTGGGGGTCATGTGGATGTCTTTCTCCTGTTCCTTCTTGCAATCGTGGGCTATGGATCCAAGGTCATCATTAGGGAAGACTTTTAGCATCATGATCCGCTCCTCGGTGAAGTCGTGGAAGTAGCCCGAGATGAGGGAGCACTACATCAGAACCCATAGCTGGTTCAACTGAATATGACACTTCAGGAAGAGCTTACCCTGCAGGCAAAGAGACAAAGTATTTGGAAATAAAGTGTCATTGCAAGAGAAGATTGTGGTCGAATGACCCATAGCCGTATCTCTCGCATCTCCTGGATGATCTTTTTAGCTTCGGTCCTCTGAAAATGTGGACAGCAATATGACCGAATATGTACTGGTGGTTCCCCTTATAAGACCAACATACGAGGATCATGCAGTCTGGTAGGAAGGAGTCGGCTCAGTTCAGCAGACGTGCCTGAGATTTCAACGAGCTTCTCCAAGCACTTTGTGAAGATCATCTTTTCTTCGTTCTCTCCTTTCCCACATAAGGTCACTTGTTTTCTTTTATCATTCATAAGGTCGTTGGAGCTCCTGGTGTCGACGAGGATGGTGACGGGTTAATGCTTGATGAAGCCATTAATGTCCAATATTTATGGTGGAGCATGAAATGTGTGGGCAACTGATTGTGGTTTTTCCTTCATATCATTCTCCTTGGACTCGAGAGCCATATCTTTGAGTTTGGGTTCTTCAGTGGGCTTAACCAATAGAGGTCTCTCTTTTTTACAATGATGGTCTTGGCTCCATAGTTTATTACAATGCCAACATAGGCCCTGTGCCGATCTGTCACGAAACTCTTCTCTTTTTAACTTTTTTGGCTGAGGTGATCGGCTGATGGTAGATGGGGCCGAGAGTCTCTGTGCTGCTGATCTTTAAGTCACTGAATGGGCCTCCCAATGGTCTCAAATCAATCCTAATTAAGGCCCGACAGGCCCTTAATTGAGTTAGAATGATTACACTCAAAAGTAACTTAATTTAGACTTAACCATCTACAATCAAGACATAAATAACTAAAGACAAGAGTTCTATGTTGCTCGACATATCATTGATTCATCTGAATTTCGTCTAAACTTTCAGTGAATCGTTCAAATCTTCGACATATCATCCAATCCATTAGCATGTTAACTGTAGCAATATCCGATCTTATCGTAATGTCCAATTCTTTCGGCTCGACGCCCGATCTCTAACTCCGGCCTAACATCTGATTCTTCTATTTTAATTGTTTTGTCTTTTCATGATCGAAGTTAGTCCTATATCACTTAAACACTTATCAGATCATAACTTCATCTGATTTCATCATCAAAATCTGAGATCCAATAATCTCCCCGATTTTGATAATGACAACTAATTGATGATAAAATTTTAACTAAATTCCCCCTATCTATATGTCATATCGAAATAAAGTAAACTCGAATTAAAAAAGATTGATAACCTTTGAATTCAAGTCGAAGCAATCACTTTCACATCGCATCATAAAATCATGAGTATTGCATAAAAAATTTTGAATCATCATAATTTTAAAACATCAAAGTACATCATACCATACATGATTCAAATTTCAAATCATCATTATAGCTTCTCCCCTTTTATCTTCAACAAAAAGAAGAAAAGTGCAACTAGCAATTTTTTGAAACATGCAAACTAGCAATTTTTTAAGATATGCAAGTTAACAATTTTTGTTTCTTTGGAGATATGAAAGCTAGCAATTCTTCTCTTTTGAGATGTGCAAGCTAGCACTTTTTGCTTCTCTTTAGATGAGCAAGATTGCACTTTTTTTCTCTCCTTTGTCATTATCAAAACAAGAAAGAGAAGGGAATGATTCAATGGTGTAAAAATTTACATCAATGTCATCTCATGAAAAATAAAATGATCAAGTTGTGAATATCAAAAAACCATAGAACATTTTGACAAATCTCTTCTTTTGTAAATAGCAAGAAGAAGGAAACATAGGAAACTGATATTGATTGAAAAGAAAAACTCAAGTCATGAAAACCGAGAAATCAAGATAATAATCTAAAAAATATAAATGAAAAGAGTTCACACATTTAGAAGATTCAACATGCCTATCCCTCTTCCATAAAATCAAATTGTTTCACATTCAAATGTTTAGTAAAAATGTCTGCTAATAGATGTTTTATGTTAATAAAATCTAAAGATATATCATTATTATTAATATAATTTCTAATAAAATGATGTCTAATATCAATATGTTTAGTTCTAGAGTGTTGAATGAAATTCTTTGTTAAACAAATAACACTAGTATTATCGATTTTAAAGGGGTGTTTTTTAAGTAAAGTCAATAGTCTTCTAAAGTATTTTTCATCCAAATAACTTATGCACAACATGCCCCAGCTACTATATATTCAGCCTCAGCTATAGATAATGCAATAGAATTTTGTTTCTTGAAAGATCAAAAAATAAGAACATAACCTAGGAGTTACATGTTCCAGTTGTGCCTTTTCTCTCTATTCTACATCTAACAAAGTCAGCATCGGCATAAGTAATAAACTCAAAATTTTTAGAATTTGGATACCATAATCTTATATTAGGAGTTCATTTTAAATATCTAAAAATTATTTTAATTGCTTTAAAGTGAGATAGTTTGGGATTAGATTGAAATCTAATACAAAGTCTAACACTAAAGATAATATTATATCTAGATGCTATGAGGTATAGTAAACTATATATATAAGTCATTCAATTAAATCATTCTTCAGTCCATATCTAATTTTGTAGAAGTACTTATTGGTGTGTTAATAACCTTAGCACTATCCATATTAAATTATTTTAATAGATGTTGACTAATAAAAGTTCTATCTCTTAGTTGCCTAATTTATAATCCTAAAAAAAATATTAATTCACCCATTAAACTCATTTCAAATTATTTGCTCATACTTTTGACAAATGATTCTAATAAAAATTCATTTGTAGAACCAAAAATAATATCATCAATATAAAGTTGAACAATAAAAAAAATATTTTTATTTTTTTAATAAATAATATGGTATCGACCTTACCTTTTGAGAAATTATTTTGAATAAGGAAAGAACTAAGCTCTTATATTAAACCCTAGGGGCTTGCTTCAATCCATAAAGAGCATTAGATAACTTAAAAATATGATTTGGAAAAAAGAACATTATCAAATCCCAATGGTTGCTCAGCATAAACTTATTCATAAATAAAGCTATTAAGAAATACACTATTAACATCCATTTGAAATAACTTAAAATCATTACAACATGCATAAGTAAGGAGTATCCTTATGGCTTCAAATCTTTCAATAAGAGTGAGGGCTTCTTCACAGTCGATATCTTCTTCTTGGTTGAGATCTTTGGCTACTAATCTAGTTTTATTTCAAACCATGATGTCAAATTCGTCTTGTTTATTCCTAAAGACCATTTAGTGCCAATTATAAAATGTTTACTAAGTCTAGGAACAAGCGTCCAAACCTTATTTCTCTCAAATTGATTTAATCTTCAGCATTGTAGAATCTCATGAGTCATCTTTAAGAGCATCGTTAATGAATTTAGGTTCAAAGTTCAATTTGAGATAAAAAGATCACATTCGCACAAAAAATCTTAAAAGAAAAATGAGTTTGAACACCTTTCCATGTATATCCAATGATCAGCTCCTTAGGATGTGTATATATATACTTCTATTCCTTGTGTAATGATTCTTTGGAGGTAGATGCATCCAAGTTGCTTGGGAGAGGAGAATTCTTATTTAAATTCAACGTATTAAATTCAAAATCATAATCAATTTTTTTTTAATTCGAGAAACTTGTTAAAAACTACATATATAGATTTCTCAATAACTAAAGTTAATTAAAGACACGATAAGCTTTAAAAAATAGAGGAATATCCAAAAAATATGCCCTCATCGGATTTTACATCAAATTTTCCTAAGATATTTTTTATTTAAAATAAAATATTTATAACCAAAACTTTAAAATATGAAATGTTGGGTCTTTTATTATTCCATAATTCAGAAGGAATTTTAGAAAATAGTGGTCTTACGATAACCCTATTTATGACATAGCATATTGGCTTAACGGCTTCGGCCCAAACGTATTTATGTAGGTTATGTTCATTAAGCATGGTTCTTGGCATCTCTTGTAAACTCTTATTCTTTCTCTCAACAACTCCATTTTTTTATAGATTTCTTTGAATATAGTTGTGATCATACCCATTTGACTCAAAAAAATCTTGAAAACCATGATTTTTAAATTCACCACCTTGATCTCTACGAATAGACGAAATCATAAAAAAAAAATTATTTTAAATTAGTTTATAAAATTTTCAAAAATATTTAAAGCAATCACGTTTAAGTGCCAATAAGTATGTCCAAGTATATCTACTATAGTCATCTACAATTACAAAACATATTTGCTACCTCCTAGACTTGTGATGTCAATTAGTCTAAATAAATCTATATGTATTAATTATAATGGTCTAGATGTACTTAATTTTAGATTTAAAGCTACTCTTTATTTGTTTACCTAGTTGGCATGCATTATAAACTTTATCTTTGACCATTTTAATTCTAGGCATACCTCTTACAAGTTCTTTAGTTATAATTTATGAAATTAGTTTCATACTTGTATGACCTAATCTTCTATGCGAAAGTCATGCACCATCATTTAAAATCGAAAAGCAAGTTTCATCACAAAGATCATCAAGTCAATAATATACACATTATTAGTGCTTAAGACAATTATTGATCTATTTTTGTGAAGTATCTCTATAATGCAAGCATTAGATTCAAATTTGATGTTATAATCTTTATCACACAATTAATCGATACTTAGTAAGTTATGTTTTAAACTATCGACTAATAACATATCTTCAGTCAGGAGGTTTGATTTGTTACCTAAATTTCCTTTGCCAATAATTTTTATTTGTTATTGTCTTTGAAGGTGACATATTCTTCGTCTTAGCTAGTGAGCTTAGATAAATGTGTTGGATCCCCGATCATGTGTCTTGAGCATTTACTATCAAGATATTATCTCTTGCTCTTAGGTTTTGATTGTAGACATATCTATAAGAAAGGGAGGGTTTGCCTTACCCATTTAGCTTTGTATCCCTTATGAAAAGATTTATTTATTTTGACTAATGGCATTGAGTTAGTTATGGTTCTCTTAGGAACCCAAACTAATTTATGTGACCTATATTTTTTAAATAAATATTTATAAATATAATATCCACATCTATCATAAAAATTATATTTATTTTTAGGAAAAACATGTAATATGAGTTCTTTAACTAATATAGTCGAATTTGTTGAGTGTTACTACTTACAAACTGATTTCTTCTTTTCTATGTACATGACCTTTGTTAACAAGAATCATGTTTAATGATTTATTTCTAATTTTAGAATTTTTAATATTTGTTGTAGAACTATATTTTTATTTTTAACTGAGTCTAACTCTTCACATTTAGTACAAGAGGTTAACATACAATTGTCATGCTCAGTTCTAATTTTTCAAATTTATTAGAAATAGAATCATAATCTTTTTTTAGCAATTTATAGTTTTTACCAACTAATTTAAACTTATCATATAAATTATGAAAAATATCATATAATTCACTATAAGGTAAAGGAGATTTATTTAGCCACATACCTCATTGTCGAAAGTCATTAATGCATACTTCGCTACTTCATCTTTGTTAGTTTATTCTTCATCTTCAGATGCACCTGATTCATCCCAAGTTGTATTGAGTGCTTTCTTTTTTTTGGTAGCTTCTTTTTCAGTTAGGGACATTCACTTTTAAAGTATCCTGGCTTCTTACATTCATAGCAGATGATTGTATCATTTTTTAGTTCATTTTTGTTCTTAGGTCTTGTTTTGTTTTGTTCCTTTTTATGAATATTTAAAAAAAAAATTTAGGAGAGCCAAGTCATCATCATCACTTGAGCTTTCGTTTGAGTGGTCTTCTTTTGTTCTTATTGTAAGATCATTCTTATTCTTTGGAAGGTTGTTCTCATATTCATCATGTGTCATACAAGTCATCTCATAGGTCACTAATGACTCGATAAGTTTTTCAAGCGAAAAATAGTTTAAATCCTTTGCTTCTTGAATTGCAGTTACTTTTGAATTCCAACGTTTTAGAAGGGATCTTAGAATTTTATCAATAAGTTCAAGATTATTAAAACTTTTATCAAGTGCTTTCAAACCATTAACAATATACGTAAAACGGGTGCACATATCACCAATAGTTTTCACTTGGCTTCATTCAAAATAATTCAAAATTAACGCACTAAAAGATTAATTTTAAACTCTTTAACTCTACTTGTGCCTTGATGTGTTACTTCTAGAGTGTGCTAAATATCATGTGTAGTTTCACATATAGAAACATGATTAAATTCATTCTTGTCTAAAGCGCAAAGTAAAGCATTTATATCTTTCACATTTAAAGAAATGATTTTTTCTTTGGATTATTATATTCATTCATTGGTCTAGAGAATTTTTGAAAATCACATTCGATAATGTTTCATAAATTAAAGTCCATAGAGATCAGAAAAATCTTCATTCGTGTTTTCTAATATGTGTAGTTCATCCCATTGAACATAAGAGGACGAGTGATAGAATGACACTCTTGATTTTCGAAAAAAGTCATTTAGTCTCTCTTGGGTGTTAAATCAATTGAGAAAAACTTAGCTCTAATACCAACTATTTTGATCGTAATGACACTGAGAGGGAGGAGGGGGGCGGTGGGGGGGGTAGGGAAGAGGTGTGAATTAGTGTGGGTGGTGGGGTGGGAGAGGTGTGAATTAGTGATTTTGAAAAATTATATCGATTCAAAAAAATCATTCGATGAAACTATATCAGAAATGTGTTTTGACTTGGAAAAGTGAGTAAAGTGTTGTGAGCAACTACATCAGTAAGCAATAAGAATAAAAAGTACAAGGAAAAGAGCACACTAGATTTATAGTGATTCGATCATTGTGACCTATGTCCACTCTTGATTCCTCCTCTGTTGAGGTCATTGGCTTTCACTAACGATCTTCTTTCAATGAGCAAAGATCAACTATACTTACAACTTTTTCTCCTTTTCATAGGTTTAGGAGAGAACCTTTACAAGTCTCACACCTCCCTTATAATGAAACATAAACTTCAAGAGGAGGGAAACTCTCAACACTTAGAGCTTTACAATACTTTGAATCATAATTTTTGTTCACTTTTCTTGTGTAAACTCAGCAGGAAGGAGTGGGGTATTTATAAGCCTCAAATGGCTTCATAAATAGAGACAAAATTTAAATGTTTCAGATTTTTAGGGTACATGCAGTACGATCACCTGTACTAGATGGTACTACTACCTATAGTATTAAATGCTAGTGGTACTACTGCTAGCTTGGGCGATACTACCGCAAGACACAGTTTAGGAGATTGTGTCTAGGCAATACCACAGCTTGGCAATATGGGAGACTGTGTTGCTAGCTCATAGGCGATTCTACCACCTAATCTGGCGGTGCCACCGCTAGACTGGGCCTCCCAATGGACTTAAATCAACCTCCTAACTTGGCGGTGCCACCGCCAGACTGGGCCTCCCAACAGGCTCTTAATTGAGTTAACATGATTACACTCAAAACTAACTTAGTTTAAGCCTAATCGTCGACAATTAAGACATAAATAGCTAAGGACAAGAGTTATATGTTGTTAACTCTTGTCCGACATGTAATTAGTTCATCTGAACTTCGTTTGAACTTCCGACGCTTCATCTGAATCTTTGGTGTATCATCTGGTCTATCGGCATGTTGACTCCCGCAACATCCAATCTTGGTGGAATGTCCGATTCTTTCGGCCCGATGCTTGATCTTTAACTTTGGCCCAACATCTAATTTTTCTGCTTCAATTGTTTTGCCTTTCTATGATCAAAGTTTGTCCTATGTTACTTAAACGTTTATTAGATCATAACTTCATCAATTGATTTCATCATCAAAATATGACATTCAACATAAATGACTAATTTTCTATTTTTGGACATTTAAATTATCTATTTTTAGTTACTTAAACACTTCAAGAAGTGATATTTTCTAATTAATTTTATTGTTGGTCAATTTAATCTGAATTTACAAGATTTTTTGGCCAAAAGTTTATTAAACCTAGAAATATCTTATTAAGGCGTAAATAACCAATTTTGTATTTTTAGGCCTTGGAAGACTATTTCAGCTAATTTAATCATTAAAATGCTGAAAATTTCTTTTTTTTTTTTGACCAATTTAAGGCGAAGTTGGAACTAACTTAACAATCATCACTTTTATTTCATTAAACATCTTTTCTGGATTTTGAGATAAATTTTTTTGACTTTTATAAAAATATCTTAAGAAAAGAAAACTAAAAAAAATTTGCTTCGAGCACTTGCCCAAAATAATTTCATGCATTTCATATATATACTATGATAAAAAATCATGTTATTTATAAAGATAAACGATATATCATACACACTTACTAAGGTTCATGGAAGAGAAACAGTTAATTATTTTATGAAAAATTTAATTAAGTTAGTCGGTAAGGATTTTGACTTTGATGACAAGAGTATCAAATCCCATCATTTTTCACGAAAATGTCAATTAAGTTACCTCGAGATGTTTTTGACCTTGATAACACGTTTATCAAATCTGACCCCATCATTTTTTATGAAAATATCAATTAAAGTAAAGATTTGATCTTGACAGCAAGGTTATCAAATCAGATTTCATCTTCATCACTTACAGTAAAGTCTCCTTTAATATTTATGATAGATCACTTTGGTCTTATTTAATTTTAGTCTTTAAATTTGGTTTACTTTCTTTCAACGAAAGAAGTTGACATGCAAATATACTCATGTATCCTCATTGGAAAGACAGTAAGTACAAATGCAAACATTATAATTTAAAGAAACTGTATATGTAACAAAAGGGAAGCAAAAGAAGAAAGCCATATTGTCTGTCAGTACAGAACTATATTGACCAAATGACATTCACATGATGGATCACCATTATTGCTGGAGACAACAGTATGATTAATACAATAAGGACACAAGAAAGCGTGAGTGTGAGACTTGCATTACTTGACTTATCTCAGGACAAGGCTCCTTTGAGCCCACCTCTCTGATCACACCTGCACCTGAACCTGAGTATGAGATAGGAGAAGAACCTGTAAGCCAAGATGAAGCACACCATCATCATCACATTCTTCCACCTGCACTCCTCCTTTAATCCTTCCTTCCTCAGCACATCTTCCCCTCCCAGCAGGCACACCCCAAACCCGTACTCCAAGCACTTGCCGGAGCCAGAGAACTCGTTGATGAGGAATCCCTCGAACGGATACTTGAACAGGGAAACATAGTGCATGAACACCCAATAGCTTGGCATCCACTGCTTCGATATGAAGTAGCCGGAGAAAAGGAAGAAGGTGCCCATGACTCCTGAGATAATGGAGTTTCCGATGATGAAGTTGGGGGCAAGAGCGCTGAAGCAGACTACCACCGAGTTCGCGGTGTACAGGATTAGCCATATTAACAGCAAGAAGTACATGAAGGCTGAGCAGCCCGGCCGGAGCCCTGCGAGCCAGTAGACCGGGACGGAGAAGAGTACGGCCAGGATGAAGAGGAACGGAAGGAAGACGAGCCCGTTGGCAATCACATAAGAGGAGACTCGGTAGCTGCCACTCGACGTCTCCTTCATTAGAATCTCTCTTTCCTGGAGGAAGATCGGCAGGGCTTCCGTGGTACAAGAGAGCAGGAATGTCAAGATAAAGGCGAAGAGACCCACTCGTTCTCTGATGTTTTCGTCCTTGAGATTGTAGAATATCGAGCCGAGGACGACGCCGGAGACGAGCATTTGGATCGTCCGAAACGCAAACAGTTGCTTGGTCCGCATTACGTTCTTCAAGAAGCGGTGGGTGAGGATGGCGATCTCTCGGGGCTTTGAGTTAGCGTACTCGTAAGACAGGTCATCGGGGTCGAGCCCCGCGAGCGACTCCTCGTCGACCACCTTGTGCTGCTGAAAGAGCTGCTGCAGGGTGCATCTGTCTCTCTTGCCGTCAGCTCCGTCAACTAATTTCTTGGGTAACTGGGGTGGTGGTGCTCTTGCCGGCGGTGGTTGTTGCTGGTGATGCTCTAATTGCCAGCGGCGGAGGGTGTCGATGGAGTCCATGGCGAATTCGAGGACGTTGGCGTGCCGGGGTAGCTCGAGATCGACGGAACGGAGATGGGAGTGGAGCTGCTCGATAGTGCCGTGGTGGAGAACGGTGCCATCGGCGAGGAGGAGAACGCAGCCGAAGAGCTTCAGAATTCGAAACCCAGGCTGGTGGATGCTGAGGATGATGGTGCGGCCGCGGGTCTCGGCCATGTCCTTTAGCATGTCGACGATCTGCAGCGCCGACGTGCTATCGAGCCCGGACGTGGGCTCGTCGAGGATCAGCACTCTCGGGTCGTGTACGACCTCAACTCCGATGGAGACCCTCCGGCGCTCGCCGCCGGAGATACCCCGGAGGCGAGCGTCGTCACCCACACGAGCGTCGGCGACGCGCCCCAACCCGAGCTCCCGGAGGAGGGACTCCACCCGCCAGCTCAGCTGAGACTGGGAGAGGCCGCTGCCGCCGCCGCAGCCGAGGCGGAGGCGGGCGCTAAACATGAGCGTCTCTCGCACCGTCAGCAGCGGGAACAGCGTGTCCTTTTGAGTCACGTAGCCGGAGATCCTCCGGAAATTGGACTTGTCCACCGGCCGCTGGTTGATCAGGATGGTCGGCGGCGTCGACGGGCTTATCTTCCCGGCGAGAATCTCGAGCAATGTGGACTTGCCGGCGCCACTTGGGCCGACGATTGCCAGGATCTCCGACGGCTTGGCGCGGCAGTTGACGTTCTGCAGCACATTCCGGACTTTGCACTCGTTGCAGGCCTTCTCATCCGCTGCATCAACAACTTCTACATTGTCTTCCCCATTGCATGATGCAGGGCGGTGACTTGACGCACCACCACCCTCCTCTCCTCCTCTACTCCATATCTTCTTCAAGGGGTGACATCTCTTTGAGATGGAGATCTGGTAGCTGATGCCCGTGGCCTCTATCTCACAGCCGGGTTGTGGCTTCATGAGAGCTCTCCCACGGCTCCTCTAAGCCTCACACTCGCTGCCAAGGACACCCCACCTTACCTTCTTCCATAAGCATGGCAGTGCAAGATACTAGAAGACCATTCTGCCCCTTGAATACTAGGGTAGTTTCCCAGGTCATTTTCCATGTCCCTGTCCACGAAATGCGTTCATGTTTCTTGTCACAGTCTCTGTGATCCATGGACGTGGACAATGGTCATGATAAAAAGAAAGTTGGTATGGAAGGTAGGCGTGGGGATTTGAAGAATTGAGGAGGGTAGCGTGGGGGGTTTACGATAGGGGAGATGCACACCAAAGTGGCTGTCATGGTCTCATGGATGATGGCCCCACGGTCTCACACGAGGACTTGGTGGCTGATATTTAATTGGGGGCCACGGCTTATATTCTAGCCCTGGCTCATGAGTTCATTAGCTGGATAATGAGCAGTGCTTACTGGTAACTGTGGCACCACCACTTGAAAGAGCAGAAGCAAATCATCCAAGGTTTTGGTTCCCACATAATATTCCTTGATGCCTCCTCTGCCACAAATCTATTTAATTATAGGAGTGCCCTCAGGAAACTATTCTTAATATGAAGAGAACCCTTTTCCAAGGTACTTATAGGAACACAATGAGCTGAATCATAGTTGTGCTTCTGCTGAAAAGATTTGGTGTGATTGGATCCCCGCCACTGGAGTGAGAAGCTTAAAGAAAACCAGTGGCAGATTTGCAGTTCCCTTGCAAGTGGCAGGGTGGGTATGGGCGAGGCGTAAGTCTGGGGAATCAAAGGAAAACTAGTGGCTGAGAGTGGAGGGGTGAAAATATCTCAGGGCCCCACCCTTGGTTGGCACATGCTGACCTGGCTGTGTTCCTTTGTTTGCTTCCCTCTATATCTATAGATAAATATATATCCTCTGGCTCGCCCGTGACTTCTGCCCTCGTGAGGCTACCCTGGAATATACACACACACCACAACTGCACTTGAAAAAATGGCATAGTTGTGCGCCCGTGAACTCCTCCCTGTAGCTTTAGATTGACGGCTGAGATCTTTTCTCATTAGAGATTTTGATTTTATTGTAGGAAACTCGAGAAGGTTCTCGAATTATGGAAGCGTCATCATTGACACACCATCATTGGTTGCGAGTTAGTAGTCTTCATGTGATGTATTGCATGTTGCTGTTCTCCATATTCTAGCTCGTATACACTCTTCGTTTCGTCTGCAACTGTACAAGTGGATCGTAGAGGAAGAAGTGGTTGAGCGTCATGTAGATAAGATTTGTTATCCAAAAGAATGTGATTCGATTGCATTAGAGGACAAATGTAAGGTGGCAGAAATCGATCCCCCGTACATATCTACAGTCACGGGTGCATTGCAACACCTCTTGCAGGTCAACAATGCATAAGTCACAATGACTAGTGGATTCGCCTTCCCGAATGCAAGTGAGGGCTGTAACTTCACAAATAATATTTTGTTCTAGTGTATTTGGGGTTGATATCTCCTTTAGATTTTTTTTTTTTTTACACGGAAGTGGACTGGCATGAATATGAGGAGGTAAATTTGAACAATCATAGTGCTTGAATGTTGAAGAGTATCATTGCCAATTCATTGCGATTTTTCTGGATTAACAGTAACAATTCCTCCTTTTGCAGTCACATGGACAAACAAGTCTACCTGGCCTGCGCTAATGACTGTTTCTCTTTGAAGGGTCAATCTGAGGTGAAACCGCTAGAATACAACGGAAAGTTTTAGAATGGTGCAGGATACAGGTTTAAAGTGAAGGAGGTCATTTCTTCATTTGCTGGAGCCTCCCCTTGTACATCTAGAGGGGTCAAACAGTTGGAATATATTGCTATATTCGAAGAACTAAAAAAGAGAGCTCCTGTGGAGCACATGAATCATATTAAAATGTTGTTGGATGCCAAGGAGATAATTTGACTTATTAGCGAGGATATTGGAATGGATCTGTCTGGCCATTTAGGTCTCTAGACATTAGCGAGCTTTCTTCTAAAATAGACCTAGTTTTCATTACATTCGTAGATAGGAAATTTTTTTGGCTAATAGATTTGCAAATTATAATAGGAGATATACCAGAATATCTCCATAAGGAGAGTTGAAGGTCCCAATTTTTCTTCATCTATTCAGATCCTCTTGTAATGGGAGGTTAATGAATATATATTTTTTTAAAAGATCATCCTAAATTATACGAACACTTTATAAGAGTAAGTTGCTTACGAACATCAAAGACGAGAGATCAACAAAGTGTATCTCTTTTATTAATAAAACATTTGTAGACATAAACTTTATTTGTTAGTGGTACTCCCAACTTATCCGTTCTTGGTTGTAATTAATGGTGATTTAATTAATTAGAGTAGTTAGGTAGTATGCTTCACATTCATAAGCATCTATTTGGGCATGATTCAAGAAGCACTGTAAAAAGGTTGGTGAGCATTAGTTATGGCTACATTAAATGTGAAATCATCTAACTCTAATAATCTCTAAAACTATGCATCCAATCGTGAGATCTCTCTCTCTTTCTATCTCACGATGGAATGCATAGTTTTAGAGAAGCCGCCCCAACCAATTATTATTAGAGAGACACTTTTTTATCTCTAGTCTTTGATCGTAAGCATCTTACTCTTATAAAGTGTTCTTATAATTTAGGATGATCTTTTAAAAAAAATATATTCATTAACCTCCCATTATATATATATATATATATATATATATATATTAGGATTAATTGGCACTAACATACGGGTGAATTAGTGTAAGAGTAAATTATCGTTTTAACTTAATACTTTTCGTCTGAAGAAAGAGAGGAAAATTCGAAACTTTTAGTTTAAGTAAATTAATTTAATCTTATAGAGAAATAGTAAGCTTCTTGTTTGAAGAGGACTAAAAAATGGACAAGCAAACCTGAATAAGGAGATAGATAATATCATAAGTGAAGTGTTTTATTTCAAAGCTTTGCTTTCAAAACATAAATAAAATCGAAAGTGTCAAGACAAAAATAGTAAGCAAGGTAAGCAAAAAGGAACTCACAATTTTATAGTCATTCGGCACTAACCAACCTATGTTCACTCCGAGTCCTCTTCCTTGAGGTACACTGGCATCCACTACCAATCTTCTTGGATGAAGACCAAATCCTTCCAATCTTACAAGGGAGATAAGATTATAACTTTTTGATTACTTCCTTACCCCTTTTCTTTTTCTTACAATTCACACAAGTTTTTCACAGAATTTATCCCTCAAAAATGTTGTATGGAATGTAAAAAAACATGAGGTATTTATTATTGGAAAACGGTGCATCACATGCGCAGCGGAAATAAAAATAAAAACTGGTTTCCATGCAGATCAAATCGTTGTGTAAAATATTGGGGTCGCAAGAAAAACATAAAAATCGATAAAATTACGATATGTGAGAGATTGATTTTACCTAGGAAGATCGTATATCCCTGTATTCCAGATCCGGATGGAGAAGATAAATGAGGTCAAGCGTCCTCCACTCTAGCGGTATCCACATGATGGATCTCTACAGCGAAACTCCTCCAATCTAATCTCGCAACTCTTGTGCAGAGGAAGGGAGGAGAATAGGAGGTGGTGGCTAAAGCTTGCTGCCTATCAACCGTGAGTCTCCCCTCCTATTTATGAAGAGCCACCAAAAACGTTATGGCTCCTACCTTAGTGGGTATTGGATCTCCATTCAATAACCCACTAACATTGTATTATTGGATCTCTATCCAATAATCTCCTTAAACCTTTAAGCAATGAGCCCATCAACATAGGATCTCATCTAATAAGAATAGGGGCTAATTGGGTCTTCATCAAATCCTCTATTCGCTGTAGCATCCACCATATGTGTATGACCCTCTAGGCTTGATACTGAGCTGACCGTGAGTCACTCCCATCAGAACTCCTTCTGATATAGTGAATTATTATCCTCATAATAATTCACTCGACTCATTGACTATGGACGTACTAGGCCACTACGCCATAGTCCCCAAACGGTACAGGGGGATCGAATCTATCGGACTTGTCTATCCACAGTTACCATGTATCTATAATCCCTCACCCAAATAATATCATAGAGACCGTATATTGGATATGGTATTGTCAGGTCACATAAGGAATCAGTTTGTCTTGCTCTATTCGGATTCTACCGGAGAACTCCTTCTCTCTCAATGCGAATGACCCTGGTCAGGGATTTGTCTGAACAAGCACATATAGGATATTCCTCTCGTGATACCGAGAGTGGATGATCCTCTATTGACACTCAATTGCCTTCGTAAGGTTGGCTACCAATCCTGATAACCAGTTGTACTAGATCTGAAACTTTCCAAACATTAAGTCTGGCATCAAAGAAAGGAGTACTCATATAAAGCATCCTTGGTGTCTCAAGTCTAAGGACCAAATACATAACTGGGACTATGGAATCGCTGTCTGACATTAGGTATCATTAATCATACAACATTTCATAAGCGGATCAATCTGTAAACTCATTCTCTAATAAGCACATGTACTATATCCTTAGTGTCTCCGCACAAGTGGCTATGAGACCAGCCACCTCCATCATATGAACGGGTATATAGTACACCGATCTATCCGGTTATCTCAATGTTCCTCTTGAGTAACCTATGACCGGGATTATTTATGATCTGTGTTTAAGTGTGAATCGATCTCATTATCGTGATCTCATCACGATCCGATTCACATTGCATAGAACCAAGGACATCACAATATATATGTAACAAATAATATAATGTGAGAATATGTCAATATTAATCATAAACAAAAAGATCACATAGTGTGTCACACGTGTTATCACTCATGTGATTAGCTTGCAGGGCACCTGTAACTAGCAATCTCCCACTTGACCAAAAGCCAATCACCTATGTGTCTGATTCCCATCAGACCCTTGTGATGCTCAAATATAATCTTAGCTAGTGGCTTCGTCAATGGATCTGCAATGTTATCTTCGGATGGAACTATTTCCATTGCTATATCTTTTTCGGTCATGATCGCTCTAATCATATAGAACCTCCTCAAAACAATTCTGTTGAGACCTGAGTTCCTTTGTTAGAGTTATCGCACTGTCGCTGTCACAATATATGAGAGTCAACTCCACGCTACTTGGTATGACTCCCAAATCCTTGATGAACTTCTTCATCCAAACCCCTTCCTTTGTTGCTTCTACTATAGCAATGTATTTTGCCTCTATGGTCGAGTCAACAGTAATATCTTGCATGAAACTCTTCCAGCTTACTGCTCCTCCATTCAGGGTGAAAATAAACCCTGAATTTGACTTGCTATCATCAATGTTGGACTGAAAACTCGAGTCCGTGTAGCCCTCAACCTAGAGGCTACCTCCTCCATATACCAGTAAAAGATCCTTAGTCCTTCTCAAGTACTTAAGGATACACTTTACTGTCTTCCAGTGTTCTAAACCTGGATCTGCCTGATACCTTCTTGTGACACTCAGAGCATGTGCTATATCAGGCCTAGTACTTAGCATCGCATACATGATAGACCCTATCGCTGAGGCATAAGGTATCTTATCCGTGTCTGCCCTTTCTTTATGAGTCTTTTGGGACATACTCCTAGAAAATGATATTTCATGTCTCATCAGTATGAGACCTCTCTTGGAATTTTTCATGCCAAACCTTTTGACAATGGAGTCTATGTGCTTATACTGGGACAAGCCAAGCATCCTTTTGGATCTATCTCTATAGATCTGGATCCCCAAAATATAGGATACTTTCCCTAAGTCTTTCATGGAGAAGTTTCTAGATAGCCAAGCCTTTATTGTGGAGAGAATTCCTACATCATTCCTAATGATTAGGATGTCATCCACATATAGCACTAAGAAGGTGATAACACTTTCACTTACCTTCCTGTAAACACAAGGCTCATCTTCGTTCTTAACGAAGTCATAAGATCTGATCACCTCATCAAATCTTATGTTCCAACTTCGGGAAGCTTGCTTTAATCCATAAATGGATCTAAGCAACCTGCACACTTTATCTAGACTCTCTTTGGATATGAATCCCTCTTGTTGTATCATATACACCTCTTCCTCGAGGTTACCATTGAGGAATGTCGTTTTGACATCCATCTACCAGATCTCATAGTCATAGTGTGCTGCAATGGCCAAAATAATTCTAATGGACTTAAGCATGGCTACAGGTGAAAATGTTTCGTCATAGTCAACTCATTATCTTTTACGATATCATTTAGCTACCAGCCTTGCCTTATAGGTCTCTATCTTTCCATTCACTCTGATCTTCTTCTTGAAGATCTATTTACAACCGATGGGTACAATACCCTCAAGTGCATCCACAAGGTTTCAAACCTTGTTAGAGTACATGGAATCCATCTCAGTATTCATGGCTTCTTGCCACTTCCCGGAGTCTATACTCATAATAGTCTCCTCGTAGGTCTGAGGATCAACATCCTGAGAGTCATCTCCACTGATATGTCCTACATATCTTTCAGGAGGGTGAGATACTCTATTAGACCTACGTAAAGTTGGAACTTGTGTGTTATGTACCTGAACAGACGGGCTCTGGAATGGTGGTTGAGCTAGGTTCTCCAACCTCGCTCAATTCTATCTCACTCCCACTGTTTCCACTAAGAATGTGTTCCTTCTCAAAGAACACAGCTCTCTTGGCAACAAAGACCTTTCGATCCTCGGGATGATAGAAATAATATCCACAAGTTTCCTTTGGGTATCCCACGAATGTGCACCATTCTGTCCTTGATTCCAACTTGTCGGGGTTGTGTCTTCTAACATGGGCAGGACAGTCCCAAATCTTAACAATCTTAAGATCATACTTCTTTCATTTCCATATCTCATATGGTGTAGACACTACCTACTTTGATGGAACTCTGTTCATAAGGTAAGCTGTAGTCTCTAGGGCGTACCCCCAAAATAAAATGGGTAGGTCAGCGAAACTCATCATGGACCGCACCATGTCTAACAGCGTGCGATTCCTCCTTTTTGATACACCATTGAGCTGAGGTGTATAAGGAGGTGTCCATTGGGATAGAATCCCATTGTCCTTGAGGAAATGGGTGAACTCTATACTCAAGTACTCTCATCCTCGATCTGATCGAAGAGTCTTGATACTCTTTACAATTTGGTTCTCTACCTCATTCTTATATTCACTGAATTTCTCAAAGACCTCAGATTTCTACTTCATTAAGTACACGTGTCCATACCTAGAGAAATCATCAGTAAATGTAATGAAGTATGAGTAACCACCTATAGCTTGAGTCGATATGGGACCACATACATTACTATGTATGAGTTTCAATAACTCAGTGGTTCTCTCCAGTTCCACTAAAATGAGAGTTGGTCATTTTTCCACGAAGGCAAGGTTCGCAAGTTGCATATGACTCATAGTCAAATGGATCTAAGTATCCATCTTTCAGTAACTTTTGAATCCTTCCCTCATGTATATGACCTAGCCTATAATTCCATATGTATGCATTATTCACCTCATCTATTTTTGTCTTAGACATATTTATATTCATAATATGTGAAGAAGTATCTAACACATATAAGTCATTTATAAGGGTCCCTTTAGTGATAGTCTCATTATCCATAATTATTGAACAACTATTGTTCTCAAAAACTAATTTATAAGGGTCACTCTAGTGGAGAATTGTCAAACAAGAGATAGAAATAATATTTTTGATAATAGAGGGAATAAAATAGCATGCATCTAATGCAATAATAGCTCTACCAAGCAAATGTAGGGTGACCTCTCCAACAACAACTCTTGCTCCATTGCCCATCTTGAGGTCCATCTCGTCTCTAGCCAATCTCCTAGGTCTTGCCAGAACCTGTAATAAATTACAGATATGATAAACACTCTCGGTATCCAATACCCATGTGTTATCATGAAAATCTGACAAGTAGAGACTGATAATGAATATACCTGAAGCTTCTCCAAGCTTCTGTCTCGCCTTCTCTGCAAGGTAGTCCTTGCAGTTCCTCTTCCAATGTTCGTCTTGGCCATAGTGGAAGTATTGTACTTTGTCCTTTCCCAAGTATTTCTAGGCAACCTTTTCCTTACCTGATCTTTCTTTGCCCTTGCCCTTCTTAAGGGTCTTGCTGGCCTTCCTTTTCTTTTTTGTCTCACCAATATAGAGAACTGACTTCTCCTTCTTGATGTCAGTCTCACCTTCCCTCAATATATTGGGAGCTCAGGGAGAGTCACCTAAAACTTGCTTATGTTAAAATTCATGATGAAGTGAGAAAAGGAATTTGGTAGGGACTGAAGTATAAGATCAATGCACAGGTTATCCTCTAGGACTATTTCTAGACCTGTGAGTTTCTTGATCCACTCTATCATCTTTAGGACATGGTTCTCAACTGATGTCCCTTCTGTCATCCTGGCTTAAAAGAGTTTCTTAGATATCTCATATCTTTGAGTTCTTCCCTATTTCTCAAATAGTTGGTGGAGATGAAGAAGGATAGAATCTGCATCCATGCTCTCATGTTGCCTTTGTAACTCAAGAGTCATGGAGGCCAACATGTAACATTTGGCCAATGTGGAATCATCTATATACTTCACATAGCGAGCGATCTCATCCTCGCTTGTTCCTTCTTTCGGCGTGGGTAGAATTGTATCAAGGACATATGCGATTTTCTCCGCCATGAGAACAATTCTCAAATTACGGAGCCAATATGTATAGTTTGGACCAGTGAGGCTGTTAGCATCAAGTATGCCACGTAGGGGATTTGTGAGCGACATGTTTATGACAAAACAAGATATAGCAAAAATAAATAACATGCAGATTTTATAGAAAAAACTAACTAAGATATGGACTTCTATCTTAATGTACTCCTATTATTTTCTTAGCGAATCACGTGACACCCTCGACACGTGAGACGAAAGTCTCCGACAGACTCCTAGTGGGGATCGGGATCCAACTGTCATCTTAGTGCAACATTGAGAGACTCAACCAATTACACTAAGCCCAAAAGGTAGTCAACTCTTGCCAATCATAACTCCTTGTGATTCCCATCATGTTCGGCCTTCGAATCATCATGGTCTCGAGGGACTCGACCAACCATGATATTCAGTTAAGTCATTACCATCGTTATAAGATGAGTCTGATTTGATGATATGCCCTCGAGGGACTCGACCAAGCATACTATGTCCTCAGGTCACTGGTGACATCTCTATGTCATAGGCAAGAACTCGATCACGTAGATATGTGAGCCTCGAGGGACTCAACCAACTCAACCTATGTCGTGATTCAATTTCTTCCTATAACGATGGAAGGTCACGTGGGTCAATCTTATTGTCTCACGTTTACCGACTTAATATTATCGTAGGAGGGGTTTTTGTTTCGTATCGATCTCCTAATATATCGTGTCACACACATACATATTTAATATATATCTACATCGCATATAAATATATATATACATATATCTAGTAGGTGTATAACACATCACATATGCAAGCCACACCAAATGATCATGAGCCGTCACCTAATATGATTAAGCCCAAGCCAATGGGCCTAATCACTCACAATAGGATCTATATGTGCATTGGCGCATCTCCATGCCCTATGATTGTTGATCTCGTCATCATCGGTTCCGTCGGGTCATCGCATCACCATGCATCATGATCTCCCACCACGACATCGTGGTCCCGCTGTAACCTCCACGCTCCCGCTGTACCTCTTCATGTAATTACAAATAATCACAGGCACGCAGGCCTAACAATAAACGAGAAAAACGCAGGCTCGTAGGCCCAATAATAATAATAATCATAATTACACACATCACAACACATGGCTCATGATATATATAATAATTACTAGAATTGTCAAGGGCATTTTCGTAAGTCTGGATGAGAGGACAGTCCTCGGAATTTTCAGAATTATCAAGGGTATTTTCATAATTCTGAATGAGAGGATAGTTCTCAAAATTTTTAGAATTGTTGAGGGTATTTTTATAATTCTGGATAAGAGGATAGCCGCCGAAATTTTTAGAATTATTGAGGGTATTTTTGAAATTCTGTATATGAGGACAGTCCTCGAAATTTTTAAAATTTAGAGGGGCAGGATCGTCCTATTCTCAAAAGGATGCCCTAGCCCTCTCCTTGCCGCCCTTTGCGTCGTCGCCGCCGCTGCCCTTGCGCAGGCGGCCGCCCCCTTGCGGGAGCGATGGGTTACAGGTGCCCTGCAAGCCAATCACGTGAGTGATGGTACATGTGACACGCTGTATCACCTTTTTGCTAATGATTAATATTGGTATATTCTCACATTATATTATTTATTACATATATATTATGATGTCCTTGGTTCGATGCAATACGAATCGGATCGTGATGAGATCGATTCACCTTTAAACATAAATCATAAATAATCCCGATCATAGGTTACTCGAGAGGGACATCGAGATAACCGGATAGACCGGTGTACTATATACCCATCCATAGAGGTGGCTAGTCTCATAGCCACTTATGTGGAGACACTAAAGATATAGTACAAGTGCTCAGTGGAGAATGAGTTCACTGATTGATCCACTTATAGAATGTTGTATGGTTAATGATACCTAATGTTAGACAGTGATTCCATTATCCCAGTTGTGTATCTGGTCCTTAGACTTAAGGCACCAAGGATGCCTTGTATGAGTACTTCTTTCTTTGACGCCAGGCTTCAGGTTTGGAAAGTTCCAGATCTGGTACAATTGGTTATCGGGATTGGTAGCCAACCTTACGAAGGTAATTGAGTGTCAATAAAGGATCATCCACTCTCGGTATCATGAGAGGAATATTCCATATGTGCTTGCTCAGACAAATCCCTGGCCAGGGTTATTCGGATTGAGAGAGGAGTTCTCCGGTAGAATCCGAATAGAGCAAGACCAACTGATTCCATATGTGACATGACAGTACCATATCCAATATACGGTCTTTGGAATATTATTTGGATGAGGGATTATAGATATATGGTAACTATGGATAGACAGGTCTAATGGATTTGATCCCCCCTGTACTGTTTGCGGATTATGGCGCAGTGGCCTAGTACGTCCATAGTCGATGAGTCGAGTGAATTATTATGAGGATAATAATTCACTATATCAGAAGGAGTTCTGATAGGAGTGACTCACGGCCAGCTCGTTATCGGGCCTAGAGGGTTATACACATATGGTAGAGACTTCAGCGAATAGAGTATTGGATGAATACCCAATTAGCCCCTATTCTCATTAGATGAGACCCTATGTTGATGGGCTCCTTGATTAAGGCCCAATTATAGGCCTAAGGAGATTATTGGATAGAGATCCAATAATGCAAGGTTAGTGAGTTATTGGATAGAGATCCAATACCGACTAAAGAAGGAGCCCTAGGGTTTTGGTGGCTCTCTATAAATAGGAGGGGAGACTCATGGTTGATAGGCTGCAGCTTTAGCCACCACCTCCTATTCTTCTCCTTTCCTCTGAGCAAGAGTTGCAAGATCAGTTTGGAGGAGTTTCGCTGTAGAGATTAATCGTGTGGATACCGCTAGAGAGGAGGACGCTTGACCTCCTTCATCTTCTCCATTCAGATCTTGAATACAGGGATATACGATCTCCCTAAGTAAAATCAATCTTCACACATTGCGATTTTTATCGATTTTTACATTTTTCTCGTGACCCCAATCTTTTGGACGACAATTTGAGCTGCGTGGGAAACCAGTTTTTGTTTTGATTTCCGCTGTGCATGTGATGCACCCGCTGAGGTTTCCCAACAATGGTATCAGAGCCAAGGTTTTCGTGCGAAAGATTGGTTTTAAACTGCATCTGACGAGATTGAATCACATAGAATTGTTCTACGTGTTCTTGCTGCGTTTTCGCAGCGAAGGCAACGAGGAGGAGGGGCAGTAGGGCATGGCCTGACCATCTGCAAGGGGGCGGTCGACTGCAGCCAAGGGCCCCCTGCAAAGGGGCGGCCGACTACGACGAGGCCCCCCGCAAGGGGCGGCCAGCTACGACGAGGCCCCTCGCCAGCGGTCGCCTGCAAGGGGCAACCGCCAGCGACCGCCCGTAAGGGGCGACCGCCAGCGGCTAGGCCGCTAGGGGCGGCTGCCCGTGGCGCGCCTGTAAGGGGGCAGCTGCCAGCGACCTGCCCACGACACAGAGGGGGGCAAAGAGAGGGCTAGGGCATCCTTTTGAGAAAAGGATGATCCTGCCCCTCTGAATTTTAAAAATTTCGAGGACTGTCCTCATGTACAGAATTTAAAAAATATCCTCAATAATTTTAAAAATTCTATGGATTGTCCTCTCATCTAGAATTACAAAAATACCCTTAATAATTCTGAGTATATCCTGATTTTAGAAAAATAATTAATTAAATAGTTTAATTAATTATTAATATATCTAGTAATCCTATATATGATGTGATGTACATGTGATGTATGATGTGGATGGATGATCATGAGCCATGTGTTGTGATGTGTGTAATTGTGATTAGTATTATTATTAGGGCTTGCGAGCCTGCGTTTTTCTCATTTATTATTGGGCCTGCGTGCTTGTGATTATTTGTAATTATATGGAGAGGTGCATCGGGAGCGTGGAGGTGACAGCAGGACCCATGATGCCGTGGCGGAAGATTACGACGCATGGTGATGCGACTATCTGACGGAACCGATGATGACGAGATCAACAATCACACGACATGGAGATGCGCCAATGCACACATAGATCCTATTGTGAGTGATTAGGCCCATTGGCTCGGGCTTAATCATATTAGGTGATGGCTCATGATCATCTGGTGTGGCTTGCATATATGTTATACACCTACTAGATATATGTATATATATATTTGCATGCGATGTAGATATATATTAAATATGTATGTGTGTAACACGACATATTAGGAGACCGATACGAAACAAAAACCCCTCCTACGATAATATTAAGTCGGTAAGCATGAGGTAATAAGATTGACCCACGTGGCCTTCCATCATTATAAGAAGAAATTGAATCACGATAAAGGTTGAGTTGGTCGAGTCCCTCAAGGCTCACCTATCTACGTGATCGAGTTCTTACCTAAGACATAGAGATGTCACTAGTGACCTTAGGACATGGTATGCTTGGTCGAGTCCCTCGAGAGCATATCATCAAATCAGACTCATCTTGTAATGATGGTGATGACTTAATTGAATATCATGGTTGATCGAGTCCCTCGAGAACATGATGATTCAGAGGCAAAACGTTACGGGAATCACAAAGAGTTATGATTGACAAGAATTGCCTACCTTTTGGGCTTAGTGTAATTGGTCGAGTCTCTCAAGGTTGCACTAAGATGCCAATTGGATCCTGATCCCCACTAGGAGTCTGCCGGAGACTTCCGTCTCACGTGTCGAGGGTGTTGCTTGATTCGCTAAGAAAATAATGAAAGTACATTAAAATAAAAGTCTATATCTTAATTAGTATTTTCTACAAAATCTGCATGTTATTTATTTTTGCTATATCTTGTTTTGTCAGAAACATGTCACTCACAAACCCCCTACGTGGCATACTTGATGCAAACCGCCTCACTGGTCCAAACTATATAGATTGGCTCCATAATTTGAGAATTATTCTCACGGCGGAGAAAATCACATATGTCCTTGATACAATTCTGCCCACGCCGGAAGAAGGGACAAGCGAGGATGAGATCGCTCGCTATGTAAAGTATATAGATGATTCCACATTGGCAAAATGTTATATGTTGCCCTCCATGGATGTAGATGATATCCTTCTTCATCTCCGCCAGCTATTTGAGAAATAGGGAAGAACTCAAAGATATGAGATATCTAAGAAACTCTTCTAAGCTAGGATGACAGAAGGGACATCGGTTGAGAACCATGTCCTAAAGATGATAGAGTGGATCGAGAAACTCACAGGTTTAGAAATAGTAGTAGAGGATAACCTGTGCGTTGATCTTATACTTCAGTCCCTACCAGATTCCTTTTCTCACTTCATTATGAATTTTAACATGAGCAAGTTTGAGGTGACTCTCCCTGAGCTCCTCAATATGTTGAGGGAAGTTGAGAGTGCCATTAAGAATGAGAAGCCAGTTCTCTATATTGGTGAGACAAAAAAGAAGAGGAAGGCCACTAAGACCCTTAAGAAGGGCAAGGGCAAGGGCAAAGAAAGACCAGGTAAGGCAAATGTTGCCAAGAAATACCTGGGAAATGATAAAGGATAATTCTTTCACTATGGCCAAGACGGACATTGGAAGAGGAACTGCAAGGACTACCTTATAGAGAAGGCGAGACAGAAGCTTGGAGAAGCTTTAGGTATATTCATGATCAGTCTCCACTTGTCAGATTTTCATGATAACACATGGGTATTGGATATCAGGAGTGTTTATCATATCTGTAATTTGTTGCAGATTCTGGCAAGACATAGGAGCTTGGCTAGAGGCGAGATAGACCTCAAGATGGGCAATGGAGCAAGAGTTGCTGCAGTTGCTATTGGAGATGTCACCCTATATCTGCCTAGTGGAGCTATTATTACATTAGATGCATGCTATTTTGTTCCCTCTATTATCAAAAATATTATTTCTATCTCTTGTTTGACAATTAGTGGATATAAATTAGTTTTCGAGAACAATAGTTGTTCAATAATTATGGATGATGAGATCATCACTAGAGGGACCCTTATAAATGGCTTATATGTGTTAGATACTTCTCCACATATCATGAATATAAATTTATCTAAGAGGAAAAGAGATGAGGAGAATAATGCATACCTATGACATTGTAGGCTAGGTCATATACATGAGGGAAATATTCAAAAGTTGTTGAAAGATGGATACTTAGATCCATTTGACTATGAGACATATGTAACCTGCGAACCTTACCTTCATGGGAAGATGACCAACTCTTCTTTTAGTGGAACTGGAGAGAGAGCCATCGAGTTATTGGAACTCATACATAGTGATTTATGTGGTCCCATGTCGACTCAGGCTATAGGTGGTTATTCATACTTCATTACATTCACTGATGATTTCTCTAGGTATGTACACATGTACTTAATGAAGTACAAATCTGAGGCCTTCGAGAAATTCAGGGAATATCAGAATGAGATAGAGAACTAAATTGGAAAGAGTATCAAGACTCTTCGATCAGATCAAGGATGAGAGTACTTGAGTATGGAGTTCACCCATTTCCTCAAGGACAATGAGATTCTATCCCAGTGGACACCTCGTTATACACCTCAGCTCAATGGTGTATCAGAAAGGAGGAATCACACGCTGTTAGACATGGTGCGGTCCATAATGAGTTTCGCTGATCTATCCGTCTCCTTCTGAGGGTACACCCTAGAGACCGCAGCTTACATTCAGAACAGAGTTTCATCAAAGTTGGTAGTGTCTACATCATATGAGATATGAAAAGAAAAGAAGCCCGATCTTAAGGTGGTTAAGATTTGGGGTTGTCCTACCCACGTTAGAAGATAACCCCGATAAGTTGGAATCAAGGATAGAATGGTGCACATTCGTAAAATACCCAAAGGAAACTTGTAGGTATTATTTCTATCATCCCGAGGACTGAAAGGTCGTTGTTGTCAAGAGAGCTGTGTTCCTTGAGAAGGAACACATTCTTGGTATAAATAGTGGGAGTGAGATAGAATTGAGCGAGGTTGGAGAACCTAGCTCAAGCACCATTCCAGAGCCCGAGTCTGTTCAGGTACCTAATACACAAGTTCCAACTTTACGTAGGTCTAATAGAGTATCTCACCCTCCTAACAAATATATGGGATATATCAGTGGAGATGACTCTCAAGATGTTGATTCTCAGACCTACAAGGAGGCTATTATGAGTATAGACTTCGGAAAGTGGCAATAAGCCATGAATTCTAAGATGGATTCTATGTACTCTAACAAGGTTTGGAACCTTGTGGATGCACCTAAGGGTATTGTACCAATCGGCTGTAAATGGATCCTCAAGAAGAAGATCGGAGTGGATGGAATGGTATAGACCTATAAAGCAAGGCTGGCAGCTAAAGGATATCGACAAAGACAAGGAGTTGACTATGACGAAACCTTTTCACCTTTAGCCATGCTTAAATCCATTAGAATTATTTTGGCTATTGCAGTACACTATGACTATGAGACCTGACAAATGGATGTCAAAACGGTATTCCTCAATGGCAACCTTGAGGAAGAGGTGTATATGAAACAACCAAAGGGATTCGTATATAAAGAGAGTCCATATAAAGTGTGCGGGTTGCTTAGATCCATTTATGGATTGAAGCAAGCTTCCCGAAGTTGGAACATAAGATTTGATGAGATGATCAGATCTTATGACTTCGTTAAAAGCGAAGATGAGCCTTGTGTGTACAGGAAGGTAAGTAGAAGCGCTATCACCTTCTTGGTGCTATATGTGGATGACATCCTAATCATTGGGAATAATGTAAGAATGCTCTCCACAATAGAGGCTTGGCTATCTAGAAACTTTTCCATGAAAGATTTAAGGGAAGCATCCTATATTTTGGGGATCTTGATCTATAGAGATAGATCCAAAAGGATGCTTGGCTTATCCCAGTCTAGGTACATAAACTCCATTGTCAAAAGGTTTGGCATGAAAAATTCCAAGAGAGATCTCATACCGATGAGACATGAAATATCACTTTCTAGGAGTATGTCCCCAAAGACTCCTGAAGAAAGGGTATACATGAATAAGATACCTTATGCCTCAGCGATAGGGTCTATCATGTATGCGATGCTATGTACTAGGCCTGATATAGCATATGCTCTGAGTGTTACGAGCAGGTATCAGGCAGATCCAGGTTTAGAACACTAGAAGGTAGTAAAGTGTATCCTTAAGTACTTGATAATGACTAAGGATATTTTACTAGTATATGAAGGAGGTAGCCACTAACATTGATGATAGCAAGTTAAATTCAGAGTATGTTTTCACTCTGAATATAGGAGTGGTAAGCTGGAAGAGTTCCAAACAAGATACTACTGCTGACTCGACCACAAAGGTGGAATACATTGCTGTAGTAGAAGCAGCAAGACAAATAGGTATGGATGAAGAAGTTCATCAAGGATTTGGGAGTCATACCAAGCAGCATGGAGTTGACTCTCATATATTGTGATAGCGACAGGGCGATAACTCTAGCAAGGGAATCCAGGTCTCATCAAAATTGTTCTGAGGAGATTCCATCTAATTAGAGCGATCATGACCCGAAAAGATATAGCAATGGAAAGAGTTCCATCTGAAGATAACATTGCAGATTCACTAACGAAGCTGCTGGCCCAGATTGTATTTGAGCGTCATAGGGGTCTGATGAGGATTAGAAACATAGGTGATTGGTTTTTGATCAAGTGGGAGATTACTGATTCAGGTGCCCTGCAAGCTAATCACGTGAGTGATGGCACGTGTGACACACTGTGTCATCTTTTTTCTTATGATTATATTGGCATATTCTCACATTATATTATTTGTTACATATATATTGTGATGTCCATGGTTCTGTGTAATGAGAATCAGATCATGATAAGATCATGATAATGAGATCGATTCACCTTTAAATATAGATCCTAAATAATCCCGATCATAGGTTACTCGAGAGGGACATCGAGATAACCAGATAGATCGGTGTACTATATACCCGTCCATATGATGGAGGTGGCTGGTCTCATAGCCACTTGTGTGGAGATACTAAGGATATAATATAGGTGCTCATTGGAGAATGAGTTCACTGATTGATCCATTTATGGAATGTTGTATGGTTAATGATACCTAATGTTAGACAGTGATTCCATTGTCCCAGTTGTGTATCTGGTCCTTAGACTTAAGGCACCAAGGATGTCTTGTATGAGTACTCCTTTCTTTGACACTAGACTTACAAGTTTGGAAAATTTTAGATATGGTACAGTTGGTTATCAGTATTGGTAGCCAACCTTACGAAGGCAATTGAGTGTCAATAGAGGATCATCCACTCTCGGTATCATGTGAAGAATATCACATATGTGCTTGCTCAGACAAATCCCTAACCAGGGTCATTCGGATTGAGAGAGTAGGAGTTCTTTGGTAGAATCCAAATAGAGCAAGATAAATTGATTCCGTATGTGACCTGTTAGTACCATGTCCAATATATGGTATCTGGGATATTATTTGGATGAGGGATTATAGATACATGGTAACTGTGGATAGACATGTCCGATGGATTTGATCCCCCCTATACCGTCTGAGGACTATGGCGTAGTGGCCTAGTACATCCATAGTCGATGAGTCGAGTGAATTATTATGAGAATAATAATTTACTATATCAGAAGGAGTTCTGATAGAAGTGACTCACGACCAGCTCGGTATCGGGCCTAGAGGGTCACACACATATGGTGGATGCTTCAGCGAATAGGGGATTGGATAAAGATCCAATTAGCCCCTATTCTCATTAGATGAGACCCTATGTTGGTGGGCTCCTTAATTAAGGCCCAATTATAGGCCTAAGGAGATTATTGGATAGAGATCCAATAATGCATGGTTAGTGGGTTATTGGATGGAGATCCAATACCCACTAAAGAAAGAGCCCTAGGGTTTTGGTGGCTCTTTATAAATACGAGGGGAGACTCATGGTTGACAGGCTGCAGCTTTAGCCACCACCTCCTATTCTCCTCCTTCCATCTGAGCAAGAGTTGCAAGATCAGATTGGAGGAGTTTCGCAGCAGAGATCTATCGTGTGGATACCGCTAGAGAGGAGGATGCTTGACCTCCTTCATCTTCTCCATCTGGATCTGGAATACAGGGATATACGGTCTTCCTAGGTAAAATCAATCTCTCACACATCATGATTTTTTTTTTATTTTTATATTTTTCTCGTGACCCCAATCTTTTGCACGACGATTTGATCTGCATGGGAAATCAAATTTTGTTTTGATTTTCACTGCGCATATGATGCACCTGCGGAGGTTTCCCAACAACCGCATCATCCAAATCTTGGCCCGATGCCTAAGCTTGATCCTGGGTCCATGTCTGATTTGTAACTTCTTTTTACCGTGGTGGTTAAACCTGCATGATGCCAACTATAACTTGATTAATTATAATCAACATGGCCATAAATCCACTTCAAGACCTTCCCAACTCCTGGCAAGCCTTTCGGCTACTCTCGATAATCTTCCGACGAGTCTTAGTCTTCTTCCGATAGAATAATAAGGAGAGAAAAAAGGAATGAATTGTGAAAGCATCATTAAGAAGAGCCCTTAATAAATTTTAAAAATAATATTAAGATGAGCTCAAAAGTCGAAGTTGAAACTATTTTAATCACATCATATGCAATACATCATATCATTATAATAAAATCATGATTATTATTCCAAATCATCATGTATATTTTCAAAATCAACATATATTATCATCATACATGATTTCACATCATCATATCTTCTCCCCCTTTGTCATCAACAAAAAGGAGAAGTGTAATTAACAAGTTTTTGATATATGAAAGCTTAACAATTTAGCAAATTTTTCTTCACTTAGAACAGGCAAGCTAGTGAGTTATTTCTTCTCTTTTGAGAAGTGCAAGCTAGCAAACTTTGCTTCCTTTGTAATGTTAAAGCTAGCAATTTTATATAATGCAAGCTAACAAGTTGGCAAGTGTTACTTCTCTTAGTATATATTTTTTTGAAAATGTGAGGTTAAGCAAAATTTTGTTTCTCTTGAGATAGCAGCACTTATTCCTTCTCTTTTGAGATGAGCAAGCTAGCAAGTTTTGCTCCCTCTTTGTCATTCTAAAAAAGAAGAGATGGTTACATGGTACAAAACTTTTCTCATTACATCAATTTTCAAATCATCACATGAAATATATTAAGAAAAATTAACATGATGATGAGATATACAATTCATGAAGACAAATTATGAATATCAAGAGACAAATCATAGGAGAAACAAATAAAATATTTGATTCATGCATAATAAATCTCAAGTTATCAAAAGCATGATTTATAAAAAAAAATCTACTTTTAAATAATACAAGAACACATAATAAGAGATTTTGATTCATAAAGGATTTTAAGTTATAATTCTGAGGAATCAAAATCAAGGTAAAGAAGTCATTCAATTTTAAAATCATCAAAATCACTTTCAAGAGATTCAAAATGAAATTAGTAGACTTATCGGTCTATTGAAATGCTAGTAATTTTCTTTCTTCACTTTGTGTGAATAAGAAGGCAGAATTAAGGTGGAGAAGTGAAAAACATCACAAAAACACTCAATTTTATAGACGTAAATTTTATAGATGTAAATTCCAAAATCTAAGAAAAAAAATCAAGAGCTATCCATGTAATTTAATTTATTTTATGCAAATTTCAAGTAAGGTAGCAAATCATGCATTTTGCATGTATTTAGAAATTTTAAAATTTTAAATTTTTTTCTAAGCAAATTATTTCTCATTCAATGTTATCATATCCAATTTACTTCTAATCATATTAATAAATTTATCTCCCACTTTTTGTCATTGTCAAGAAAGAAATATGATTATATAATTTATTCTTAACATCCATATTCAAATTACACCCAAAAGTACAAGGAGATCATGTCATAAAATCAAATCTTTAAGTACCAAAAGACTTGATTTAAATTAATAAATTTGCCCATCCTTGTTGTTTGTAAATTTCAACATAATTAAGAAATCTTATGTATTCAAAATTCAAAATTTTCTTTTTAGCAAATTGCTCCTTATCGAATGAAGGTTTTTCATAATCAAAGTATTTAAATTCGTTATTGTAAAATATCACTTTTGTCTCTCCTTTAGTCATTGTCAAAGTAATAATTAAAATACAATAGTACCAAGTTTTAAGATTATAACTTTACAAATTATGATATGGAAATATAGGATCTCAATATATATACGTGATTTTAAATCATCAAGATCATTATTTATAAAAAGATTCATGTTATAGTTCCAAAAAGATAAACTAATGATTCATTTATAAACTTCTTCAAATGAACTTGATTTATGTAAAGATTTCAATTTTCATTTTCTAAACTTACCAAAATCATGATAATAACTTATTCATGTTCAAATCATCAAAATCACTTTCATAGTTCAAGAGATTCATAAAAAATAATATGATTGATTAATTAATATATTTTTAAAAAAATTATAAGATAGAAAATTTTTCAAGAAAAATGTATTCCCTTTTTATTTCATACAAGCATGCCTTTGTCTTCTAAGCCAACATGCATCATCATTTAAAACCGAAAAAGAATTTTTATTACGATAAAGATCAATAAACCATAAATCACAAATATCATCATGCATAATTTCAAAATATAAACTCATTAAGCATGATCACTATGCATCATTAAATCATCAAGCATGATTTTATTGAATATAAAACATCTTCAATTAAAATTTAACCTATCTCAATTTCAACTTTTAAATGAGTCTAACTCTTTACACATAGTACAAGGAGTTGACAAACTCATTTCAAAATTTTTATTTGTTTCATATTCAAATTCAAAAGTAATCTATCATTTAACAATATACATTCAATCTTAACATATAACTATTCAATCATTTAAATCAATCATTCAATAACCATAACATTTAAGTCATTCAATAATAGCCTTTCCAAATATTTAAGCAAATGATTTTGAACCTATTTTTCAATCATCATTAAAATCTCATTTTCATAAATTTCAATATGAATAATTTTTTATTAACAATAACTTGGGTTCTTTTAGTTCTAGTTTTAGCATGCTCTAGCTATACATTATCAATTAAGGTTATGGTAAGATAAATCCAAATGAGTAAATCACTTTCAAGTGGTATCATTACTATGAGATAATCTTCAACCAAAATCCAATAATTTTTTTTATGTTAGAAGATTCTATCATGTTGTCAAGAAGTTTTCCTTTAAAGAAAAATGATTTTGTTTATGACTTTTAAGTTCAAAATTAACACAAATCATCAACACAAGTCAATACAATAATCATCATCAAAACCTTCCTTTCATACATATGACTTTTATTCAAGATAACTAAACTTTCTTTGTTCTAATTATAGCATGCAACGAAAGGATTACACACAATGATAATAAAGATTTATTTTTATTTTTAATAATTTATCTTATTAGTATTTAGGCTAGTGAGCTTGAAAGAGTGTTAGATCTCAAGTTATATATCTTGAGCATTTAAAGTATTATTCGGGGCTCCTAGCTTTAATTTAGAGACAAATCTATAAGAAAGATATTTTTGATTTAGGTACATATTTTATATTAGGACTTTCATAAAGAACTTTATCTTTCTTTTCAAATCACTTTTTATTGTATGAAGTTCCCTTGCGAACCCAAACTAATTGGTGTGGACTATATTTTTTAAATAGACATTTGTTTGTCTTATATCCTATTTTTTCACAGAAAATATATTTAATTTTTGGTGGTACATTTAAGGTTGGTCCTTTAACAAATATGGTTAGCTTTTATTGAATGTTACCAACAAAACCTATGCTATTTCTTCTATTAATATGACCCTTATTGGTAAGATCATATTTAGGAATTTGTTCATAATTTCAAAAAAATTTAATGTTAGATTAAGTATAATGTTCTCTTCTTTAATATTATCAAGCATATCACGTTTAGAACATGGGTTATGTGATACTAATGAATCATACATTTCGTCAAGTTTACTAACTAACAAATCATTATCATTCTTAAGCAACTTAAAAGATTTGCTAAGTTTTCTAAACTCATCAAATAAATCATGAAACATATTTAACAATTCCAAAAAGGAAATATTTAATGAGTCACTAACCTTGTTGTCGATGGCCATAAGTGTGAGATTCTCCACTTCTTGGTTGTGCACTTCATCTTCGGAGTGCCTCGGCTTCTTACGTTCATAGCAAGAGGTTTTGTCCAATTTAAGTTTATTTTTATGGTCTTTGTTCATTAATTTTTCTGATTCATTAGTCAAGAGTCAAGTTCAAGGTCCTCATCACCCGAGGTTTCCCTCGATGAGTTATATGTCAAACTTAATTCAAATTTCTTCCTATTTTTTGGAAGGTCTTAATCTGTTATCAATTCATTATCCTTCCTATTCCTTGGAAGGTGTTCTCCAAATTCATTTTTAGAAGTATTTTTATTTAGTGTTTATTTAGATTAGTTGTATTTTTATATGTCCTTTTTAATATATGCCATATATCGAAAGCTGAATCAAAAGAGGAAACATGATTAAACTCATTCTTGTCAAGAGCACAAAATAAGACATTCATAGCCTCGACATTAAAGAGAAAGTATTCTTCTCCAAATCATTCAAATCATTTATTGGAAGAGAAGACATTTCAAATCTGTTTTCAATAATATTCCATAAATCAAGGTTCAAGGAAAGCAAGAAAACTCTCATCCGAGTTTTCCAATAAGTGTAGTCCGTCCCATTGAACATGGGAGGATGAACGATATAAAAATCCTTTTGAAAGCCAAAAGGAGTAATTTCTCTTGGGTGTTAAATCAAATGAGAAAAACGTGGCTCTGATACCAATTGTTATGATCAATTTGCACTAAGAGAGGAGGGGGGTAGGGGTGAATTAGTGCAAGAGTAAATTTTTGTTTTAACTTAAAACTTTTCGCTTGAAGTAAGAAAGGAAAATTCAAAGTTTTTAGTTCAAGTAAAATAATTTAATCTTATAGAGAAATAGTAAGCTTCTTGCTTAAAGATGACTCAAAAAAGAATAAGCAAATCTGAATAAGGAGATAGGCAATGTTGTAAGTGAAGTACTTGATTTCGAAGCCTTGCTTTCAAAACATAAATAAAATTGGAAGCGTCAATACAAAAGTAGTAAGCAAGGTAAGCAAAAAAGAACTCAGTTTTATAATGGTTCAGTACTAACCAGCCTACGTCTGCTTCCGAGTCCTCCTTCTTGAGGCACACTTGCGTCCACGACTGATTTTCTTTGGGTGAAGATCAAACCCTTACAATCTTACAAGGGAGACAAGATTATAACTCTTTGATCACTCCCTTACCCATTTTATTTTTCTTACAATTCACACAACTTTTTCACAAAATTTATCCCCCAAAAGTGTTGTATGGAATGCAAGAAAACTTGGGGTATTTATAGGCCCAAATTGACTTTAGAATTTTGGAGCCAAAATTCAAACTCACCTAGAAAATCTGGGTGTGGCCGATTTAGCCATCGGCCTGGGTTGGTCAACCGTCGAAAGTACCTAGAATCTAGGGTACGGGATATTCAGCCGCCCAACCTGAGTGGTTCAACCGCTGACAGCCACCCGAAATCCTAGGCAACGGTAGTACACCAGTTGCTCATCGACGGTTCAACGTGTCAAGAATCCCAAAAAAGTGATTCCCTTCACTTTTCCAATCCTGAATTGAACCACACATTGACCAATTCTCTAATCAACCAATTGAGCTCAGTCTAAGCTCAATCAAACCCTTTTAGTGGACCCGGTTGCTTCTTTGAGTTGATTTGGATTCCTTCTAAATCACACTCATTTATGACTCGATCTTAACCTACGACTTAAAGATTATAATCAAACGACCACCAAGTTTACGACCTCACTCCCGCAATCCGGCAACCTCCGACATTCCCTACGGCGAGTCTCACGATCTTCCTCCGACAATCTCCTAGCATGTTCCTAGCGATTTTCCCGATACCTTCGGCGAAATCCTAGCGAACTCTTGGCGGGCTCCCATTGCATCGTCCAAACTTTGGCCCGATGCCTAAGCTTGATCCTGGGTCCATGTCTGATATGTAACTCCTTTTCACCATCGTGGTTAAACCTGCACGATGCTAACTATAACTTGATTAATTACATTCAACGTGGCTACAAATCCACTTTAAGACCTTCCCAACTCCCGGCAAGCCTTTCAGCTATCGTCGACAATCTTCTGGCGAGTCTTGGTCTTCTTTCGACGAACTCCCTTGCACCATCCTAGCAAGCTCCCGATACCCTCGGCGAGCTCCTGACGCACTCCAGCATCATCCGAGCCCCAGCCCGATGCTTAGACTTGACTCTAGCCAAAGCTCTGATCGTAATAATCTCGCTGTCATATTTAATCCTGCATCAATCAACTCTAACAATCTTGTTAAATCAAACACTCATCAAATAATTTTATTATCAAAATCTAAAATTCAATAATATATATATATATATATATATATTCTTGTCGATTATTGCCCGGCACTCAAGACTTAGCCATGTCTTCCCTCTATCAATCACTCCCTTCAGCCCTGAACAAGCATGATAACATGAAGGCCCCTTGTTGTCTGGGTATGTAGATTCTCCTGGTTATTAATTATTAATAAAAAAAAGGGGGACGATGGGGAGTGGATCATGTTAGTCGTAATTAACAAGGAAATAGATGAGGTATGCTGCGTACTCACTGTATCACTCCTTAATTAAACTAAGTACCAAATTCAGCCTATAAACTATGGTTACGCCAAGATAGGCTCATTCTTCAAGTAATTCAAGCCTCTGTCGCTGGATCCATTACCTCCCTTGTATCCTCTTGTACTACTGCTGCAGAAGCTTGGACCAAGTTACAAACCACCTTAGCGAATCGCTCGTGGACTCGCATGCTTGGACTACTCTCCAACCTTATGAACTTCAAGCAGGAGGAAGTACTAGTGCCGACTATTTATAATATATCAAAATGATTATCGATGACTTGGCTTTGATAGGTCATTCTCTCACTAATGAAGAAGTTCTTGTCCACACACTTAATGGACTGCGTGCAGATTTCAAGGAATTGGTAGCAACACTTCGAGCATGTCATTCTCTCATTTCCTTTGAAGAACTTTATGACAAGTTAACAGACTTTAAAGCTTATCTGAAGCATAATAATAGGTTACTAGGACCTCTACCAGGACCTCCCATCACAGCTCAGTTCAACCAAAAGTCCAAATGACAAAACCGTAAATACAACAAGAGTGCTTCAAAAGGTGTGACCAGCTATCCTCCTACTTCTATGGGCACCACCCCATATCTTCCCTCTCTACATCCTCCAAACTTCAATCATAGCTAGGGTGTTTCTTTCCAGCCATGTCATCCTCCTCCTGCATTTCACCAACAAGTCGTATGCTAGTTGTGTGACAAAATTGATCACTCTGCAAAAGTTTGTCGGTCTCAATCTCGCCTTCCAGCTCCGTCAACCTGGCCTTAGGCAAATGTCATGACTACTCTGTCAGCTAATCACTCCAATTGGATTGTGGGCTTTGGTGCTTCTCACCATATCACTTTCAATCTCTAGAATCTATTAATCCACAACAACTATGGCGAAAATGAAGATATCGTCATCGGTGATGGTAAACAAATTCCTATTGTTGAAAGATAGAGTTGTTAGCGTTGTTGTAACAACCAGTACCAGAATAGTTAGATTGTTGAGGGAAATTCTCAATGTCTAACCTCTCTATCCCTCTCTTCCTTTATATAAATAGACATCAGTGAATGAATAAAAGTATGTACACTTCACTTCATTCGACTCTTCCTTTCACTTCTATCATGGTATCAGAGCCACTTGCCTAGAGCAAGCTCTCTTCTCGCTATCAAACGACAGCAAGTTTTCACCATCCTCTCCAACCGCATCTGTGGAAGCCGGAGACGTATTCCTCTAGTAAATCTTCGGCCACCACAAACCCTCCTCGGCCGCTCGACTCCTACCCATCTGACGTCGCGGCACTTCCGCCTCCTCTATCGATGGAACCACCGGACAACTTCTCACAGCGAGCGCTTCATCCGTTGCGTACCGCTGCCTTTTCTCCACCATGCCACCTCCCCCCGCTTGCAGCCATCTTCAACCAGGTCCTCTACGCTACTCCCTACCTCTTTGCTCGATCTCTACAGTCAACACATCACCACCAATTGTCGTCGCTCCTCCATGGAGCGATCGGGAATAGAGGTCCACCTCCCGCGACAGTTGCCCGTGCTCGCTTAAACCAGACCTGCAGCGCTGGAGCAGCAGAGGAGGCACGCCCAATCTTTGTGCTCGATTGTGACTGAACCTTCTTTGGAAAGAACTGCATCATCTGCTGTTTCCTCTGTTCCGAAGCGATCTTTCACCTACTACCCTTCGCTGCCATCAGTAGCGATCCATCATCAGGAGCAACTGATGCTCCTCTCCGACCGACCACCTCTGCTGCGGCCAAGCGATTGCCAATTGCCGCTGGCGCACCTGCTCCTACTACCACGAGCAAGCCGCGTAGCCCCGGCTCTTCCCTTTCAAAGGCTCCTTCTATAGGAAGCCCCCCAATGACAACTGCACAGCGGTACCCAGTGAGACACAAGTCGGTAGAACCAATAAAAAAATAATAATAAACAAACAAACAAAAAAACAACACAAAAAAAGGGCACAAAAATATTTGATATTCCTTTCCTCTATAATGTCTTCATCGACTACTTCTTTGGTTTCTGTCAGTGTTATTACAGGAAGCACCAGTACCTCTCAGAGTACGGGACCGATCTCCATCAATGCTGTCATCATCATCCCCTTCAAATTATCCAAAGGGAACTATGCTTCATGGCACACTCAGTTCAGTAATCTCCTCTACCTTGGCAAATCACTCGTGCACTCGCATGCTCGACCTTCTCTCCAGACTTATGAACATAAAACAAGAGGAAAGTACCATCGTTGATTATCTCCAAACTATCAAGGTAATTATCGATGACTTAGTCTTAATAGGATATTATCTCAGTGATGATGAAGTTATCATCCACACCCTCAATGGTCTTGGGGCTGAATACATAGAATTAGCAGCAGCAATCCGGGCACGTGACTCCCCACTATCATTTGAAGAGTTGTACGACAAGTTAACTGACTACGAGACTTATTTGAAGCACGAAAATAAAGCACTAGCACAACCTATTACTGCCCAAGTAAGTCAAAAATTCAAACAAAAAAATAATCAGTATTATAAGTCTGCCAACAAGGGTCCAGAGCAGGCACCATCTTAACACAATCCAAGTGGCAACTATGGTACCCAACCATCTTGGCATCCTACTCCATGCCGGGCGGCAGCAACATCCTTCACCACTAGCCCTAGCGTCCTGCTCCCATACCTCAAGGCAGTAATAATAATTATCACCAGCCTTGGCATCCTGCTCCTATGCCTCAACACAGAGTAGTCTGCTAGCTATGTGATAAGGTTGGTCACTCCACCAAGGTCTGTTGTTCTCGTCCTCGACCTCTGGCTACCATGCCCCAGGCACATCTCACTACTGCTCCACCTTTTGATCAACACTCCTGGGTTATGGACTCTGGTGCCTCTCATCACATCACATCGGATCTCCAGAACTTGTCCTTTTCCAACAGCTATGGTGGTACTGATGACATCATCATTGGTGATGGTAAGTGCCTTCCTATTACTCATACTTGCTCCACAATGCTTAATTCACATTACCTTAACTTTACACTCGGTGATGTGTTGTGCACTCCTCATATCAAACAGAATATCATCTCTGTCTCTCAATTCTGTAAACAAAATAATACCTCTATTGAATTTTTTCTTGATTACTTTCTTGTTAATGATCTGAACACGGGGGCATCGTTAGTTTAAGGCCAGAGTAAAGATAAATCTACTAGTGGCCATCCACCTCTCAGCCTACTGCCTATTCTTCTGTTGCTGCTTCCACATATGTGTGGCATCATCGTCTCGGTCACCCTTCTTCCTCTACTCTACAAACGTTTCTATCCCGTTATGCTCTTCCTTCATTTAAAGCTAGTCATATTGTTACTCATTGTAATGCATGTCTTAGTAATAAAAGTCATCGACTGCCGTTTGCTCATTCTTCTATTTCTTGCACACATCCATTTGAAGTTCTATATACTGATGTTTGGGGTCCTGCACTAAATATTTCTTTTGACAAATATAGATTTTATGTTATCTTTACTGAGTATTTTACCAAATATACTTGGTTTTATCCTCTTTAACATAAGTCTGAGGTCTCCACAATCTTCCTTACTTAAAAAAAATGGTAGAAAATATCTTTCAGTCCTATATCAAAACAGTTTATTCTGACGGTGGGGGTGAATACCAAACACTAACATCACACTTGTTAGCCTGTGGTATTCAGCATCTCAAATCTCCTTCGTACACTCCTCAGCTAGTTGGCTCTACCGAACGCAAACATCGACATATAGTTGAAATCGGTCTCACACTTCTCCATCATGCTTCCATGCTACCTACCTTCTGGTTTGCAGCTTTTCAGACCGCCGTCTATCTGATAAATCGTATGCCTACTCCTGTCCTCCATAATCAATCACCATTTGAAAAGCTGTTTCATTGATCCCAAATCTTCAAAAATTTAGGGTTTTTGGTTGTGTCTGCTATCCTTGGTTGCGTCCTTATGCATCAAATAAACTAGCCCCATGGTCAAAGCCTTGTCCTTCATTGGTTACTCTCTTGAACACAATGCTTACCGATGCTATGATCCTTCAACTCACAAGGTCTTTGTGTCTCGTCATGTTGTCTTTGTGGAGTCTTCCTTTCCATTTCAACAACACAAATCCTCCACTATATCAACCACTCCGGTGAATATGCATTAGTGGCACATGCCATTATCCAATGAACCTCCACATGAATCACCCACTCTAACTCATGAGTGGAGCACCCCCTAATACAACATCTCACTCCCTCTTTTCTTTCTCCCTTTTCTGCTATCACAGACATCCAATCATCGGACACTCAACAATTAGCATTTCCCTCGCCTCAGCCTACTACCACTACTGTTCCACATTCCAACTCACCCTGTTCTACTACTTCACCCACACTCATTCCACTATTATCTCCTAAACCACTTGGATATCCAATGACAACAGGCTCTAAAAGTGGCATTTTCAAGCCATGTCAGGTTCTCGATCTCAATACGATTGTGACTCCCTTTGTTGAGACTTGTGAACCTACCACGGTCACTCAAGCCTAAAAGTCCCCTCATTGGTATCAAGTTATGTCTGATGAATATGACGCCCTACTTCATAACTTTACCTAGACACTTGTTTCGTTTCATCCTGCATAAAATGTCATCGGGTGTAAATGGGTTTTTCGAGTTAAGCGGAACCCTGATGGGTCCATTGCTAGGTATAAGGCCCGCTTAGTGGTCAAAGGTTTCCATCAACGTCCTGGTGTTGATTTTACACAGACATTCAGTCCTATTGTTAAGTCCACAATAATCCGACTGATTTTGAGTTTAGCTGTTTCAAAAGGATGACAACTGTGATAACTTGATGTGAACAATCCATTCTTACAAGGAACATTAACTGACGAGGTCTTTATGGAGTAACCTCTTGGTTTTCTTCATCCTCAGTATCCGAAACATGTCTACAAACTCCACAAGGCTATTTATGGTCTTCGGCAAGCTCCGAGAGTCTGGTACAATGAACTTGACTCATTTTTTATGTCCGTCAGCTTCTCTAACTCTAAGTCTGACACCTCCTTATTTCTCCATCAACAACCTGGCAATACAATATATCTTCTGGTATATGTTGATAATATTATTATGACAGGTAGTAATTCTATGGAGGTCACAATGTTCATTAACCAATTGGCCGCCAGATTTTTCCTCAAAGATCTAGGTCCCTTGAATTATTTTTTGGGTGTGGAGGCAACGTCTACATCTTCGGGACTCTTCCTCTCTCAATAGAAATACACTCAAGACTTATTAGTAAAGATAAACATGAAGGATGCAAATACTGTTTCGACTCCTCTTTCCACTGGTGAATCGCTTCGGTTAAATGATGGCAGTCCTGCTACGGATTCTACACAATATCGACAAGTGATTGGCTCCTTACAATATTTAGCCCTCACTCGCCCAGATATCTCATTTGTCGTTAACAAGCAATCATAATTCATGCATAGACCATCTATCACTCATTGGTCAGCTGTTAAACGAATATTACGATATCTTAAAGGTACTCTTGACTATGGCATCGTTTTCTACAAAAACTCTCCACTTCAACTTCATGCTTATGCTGACGCTGATTGGGCTGGGAACATTGAAGATAGAACATCAACATCTGGGTATATTATATTTCTCGGAGCCAATCCAATCAGTTGGAGTTTCAAGAAATAAAAAATAGTTGCTCGGTCATATACTGAAGCTGAGTATCGCTCAATTGTAACTACAGCTGCTGAACTTAACTAGGTGATGAATCTGCTCAAAGAGCTTGACATCCGCTCCTCTGCTACTCCTATAATATACTGTGATAATATCGGGGCTACCTACTTATGTGCTAATCTGGTGTTTCACTCTCGTATTAAACATATAGCAATTGACTTCCACTTTGTACGAGATCAAGTGATGAATCATCAACTACGTGTCTCTCATATTCACACAGCAGATCAATTGGCGGACTCCCTCACGAAGCCACTCTCCCGTAAGTTATTTTCACTTCATCCGTCCAAGATCGGTATCCTTGGTAGGAGCGCGATCTTACGGGGGCATGTTGAAAGATAGAGTTGTTAGCGTTGTTGTAACAACCAGTACCAGAATAGTTAGATTGTTGAGGGAAATCCTCAACGTCTAACCCCTCTATCCCTCTCTTCCTTTGTATAAATAGCCATCAGTGAATGAATAAAAGTATGTACACTTCACTTCATTCGACTCTTCCTTTCACTTCTATCACCTATCACTCATACTGGTTCTACGATACTTAATTCACATACTACTTCTTTCACACTCGATGATATTTTGTGTGCACCCCACATTAAAAGAAATCTTATTTCTGTCTCTCAATTCTATCAACAAAATCATACTTTCATTGAATTCTTTCCTGATTATTTTCTTGTTAAGGACTTGTACATGAGGGCATCCTTGGTTCGTGGCCCGAATAAAGACAACATTTATGAATGGTCAGCAACCTTGTATTTCACTCGACCAACCACTAACACTTCTTCTGCTGCTCCGGTTGACATATGACATCAACGTCTTGGTCATCCCTCGACTTCTATTCAATAAAAGATACTTTCTCGTTATTCTATTCCTAACTGAAAATCTAGTACTATTATCACTCACTGTGATGCTTGTCTTAGCTCTAAGAGTCATCGACTATCTTTTGGTACATTATTTATTTTCTATGCTAAACCGTTTGAGGTTGTTTATACTGATGTTTGGGGTCCTGCGTCAGTTGTTTCGTTTGACAAGTTTCAATTCTATGTTGTCTTTGTAGACTATTTTATAAAGTATATATGGTTATATCCTCCCCGTCAAAAGTTTGACGTTATTATTGTCTTCTCCAATTTTAAGGCCTTAGTTGAGAACTACTTTCATATTACCATTAAAACTATCTATTATGATGGCGGGGGTGAATATCAAGCTCTTGTATCTTATCTGTCCACTTGTAGTATTCAACATCTCAAGTCCCCTCCATATACTCCTCAACTGGTTGGCTCTGTCAAACACAAACATTGACATATTGTTGAAACTAGTCTTATGATGCTCCATCAGGCTTCCATGTCATCTACCTTTTGGTCTATAGCATTTCAAACTACTGTATACCTTATAAATCGCTTGCCTATTCCTATCTTACAATATCAATCACCATTTGAAAAGTTATTTCACAAACGTCCTAATTTATAAACATTACAGGTATTTGGCTGTTTATATTATCCATGGTTACATCCCTATAATCCCATAAAATGCAACCTCGATCTCGCCCTTGTATTTTCATCGGCTATTCTCTTGAACATAATACATTTTGGTGCTATAACCCTCACACTTCTAAGGTTTTTGTTTCTAGACATGTCACTTTTGTGGAGTCTGTTTTTCCCTTTTGGGACCCCAAGCACTTTGTTGTCCCATTGGATTCCTATGATACATCTCCGTCCTCCCATGACTCTCCATTGGATCCACACTCTCTTGTTACTTTTGTTCCGCTGCTTTCACCTCTCTCCTCTCCTCTAGATCCTCCTCCTCTTGAGCAATTATCTCTAGAAACACAACCTTTGTCTTCCCCTCGCCAGGATACTTTTGTCGTTCTTCAGCCTGACTCAAACTGTGATAATCCTCATCCCCTACCCCCCAATACTATTACAGCCTCCCGGCATCCTATGCAAACTCATTCTAGGAGCGGTGTCTTTGAACCACGTCAGGTTCTTGACTTACATACTAGCATTGAACCTTCCTTTGACTCTGTTGAACCAACATCTTTTACCCATGCCCAAAAATCTCTATATTAGCGTAAAGCCATATGTGAGGAGTATGATGCTCTCCCTCATAATGCTACATGGACTCTTACCCCTTCTCACTCTATAGAAAACATTATCGGGTGCAAGTGGGTGTTTCGAATTAAGCGGAACCCCGATGGTTCGATTGCTCGTTATAAAGCATGACTTATGGCAAAAGGATTTCATCAATGACCTAGTGTTAACTACACTGAGACATTTAGTCCTGTCATCAAGCCTACTACAATCCGGATTATCCTAAGTCTGACAATCTCCAAAGGCTGGTGCTTACGCTAATTAGATAATAATAATGTATTTTTAAAAGGGACCCTCACTGAAGATGTCTTCATAGAGCAACCTCCAGGCTTTATACATCCTCAATATCCATGGCATGTCTGTAAACTTCACAATGCTATTTATGGACTCCGTTAAACTCCACGAGCTTGGTATACTGAACTTGGTCTTTACTTATCTTCAGTTGGCTTCATCAACTCTAAGTCTGACGTCTCCCTATTTTTACACTAACAACATGGGGCCACCATCTATCTTCTAGTCTATGTAGATGATATTATTATCATAGGTGATAACTTTATGGAAGTTCAGACGTTTATCAAGCAATTGGCTGATCTGAGTTATTTTCTTGGTGTCGAGACTACGTTTACATCCTCTGACCTCTTTCTTTCACAGAGAAGTACATTCAAGATTTGCTATTGAAGATAAACATGCAAGATACAAATGAGGTTACCACTCCTCTATTTGCTACCGAATCACTAAAGTTATGTGATGATAGTCCTGCTACAGACCCTACTCAGTATCGATAAGTAGTTGGCTCTTTACAATATCTCACTCTTACCCGTCCAGATGCCTCCTTTGTAGTTAATAAATTATCCCAGTTTATGCATCAACCGTCTACTTTACACTGGACTGCTGTCAAACATATTTTACGTTATCTCAAGGGGACCATCGATGATGCTATTTTTCTTCACAAGCACTATTCATCTCAGTTTCATGTCTTTGTCAATGCAGACTCAGCCTGTAATGTTGATGATAGAACCTCTACATCAGGGTATATTATTTTTCTTGGTGCTAATTCGATTAGTTGAAGTTCTAAGAAATAAAAAACAGTTGCTAGGTCTACTACTGAAGTTAAATATCATGCTATTGCCAGTGTTGCTACCGAACTTAATTGGATTACTAACTTACTTACGGAGCTCCACATTCACTCTGCTTCTACGCCTGTTATTTATTATGATAACATTGGTGTTAATTATCTTTGTGCTAATCCAGTTTTTCACTCCTGCATGAAGCATATTACTATTGATTTTCATTTTGTGTGTGATCAAGTCATCCACCAGCAGCTCTGTGTTTCTCATGTCCACACGGCTGATCAACTCGCAGACTCCCTCACGAAGGCTCTGGCTCGTAAACTCTTTTCCTTGCATCGATTCAAGATCGACGTCCTTGACAGGAGCTCGATCTTACGGGGGCATGTTAGCTGAACAGATTTGTAACTGAAAGAGAAGATTTCATTCATCAGTTGAGAAAAATCTTCCCTCAACCTTGTATAAATAAGTGTTACATCAATAAATAAAAAAAACATATTCTTTTATTTTTTACCTCTATTTCTATTACTCTCTCCCTTCTCCATTTCTCTCTCTTCTATCATGCCTCTTCTCCTCATAGTTTAATTTAAAAAAGTATTATTATCAAAGGTGAAAAAGAAGGAAATCAAAGAGAAGAGAGAGGGTAACGAGGAGGAGAAACTTAAAAGGAGGATAAGGAGAAAGAAAGCTAATGGAAAGGGGATGAGTGGGACGAGGAGGTGACTAATGAGATGGAATGAGAATAGAAGAGGTGAGAAATAATTTGAAAAAAATTAAAAAATAATCTAAAATTTAATTAAATCAAATTAGATAGTTAAAATTTAGTAGAACTGATCATATCTAATTCATTTAAAAAATAGGATCAGTTCTTTAAAAAAATCAACTTAAAGCTAATTAAAATCTTTTTAAGGATATTTTGAGTAAAATTAGAAAAAGAGTGCATTGGTTATAATTAAATATGGGGTGTAATATGATAAAAATTTATTACTAAGAATTTTTTATAAATTATTATTATTATTATTATTAGGTGTTGTGTACAAGCGCATCAGTATAATTGCGGGTCCCAGATGTTTCCAATAAGGGCATCAGTATAATTGCGGGTCCCAGATGTTTCCAATCAGGATAATTGACCGATGCTGGTATAGCTATCATGTAGAAGAGGTAGGTTACCGGAGACCTCAACCTCGATTCATGTGGCGTCTTTTCTCCTCCACGAAAATAATCCACTTTATCCATTTGTTGCACACTAGTGACCGAGGTTGTGACGGGGTGGGCCAACCCACGTCGCAATTCCAGGGGGCGACGTCCCCGCGTCAGAGAGTGGGTAGTAAAGGAACTGTGCGTGTTGTGCGGGCGCTGGCGTTGGGTCATAATTATGCGGACGCTGTCGTCAGAAAGTCGGTATTTAAAGATTTATTTTGGCCCCATGTCTTTCTCGTACGTTTTTCTATTTCAACCTTCTTAAGGGGCAGGGCAGGGCAGGGCAGGCCTCTCATGATTTTTCAATGCAAAAAAAATGGTTCTTGGTACACTTGGTCCCTATCTCTCCAATAATTGTATAATTTATAATAATTTCTTGAATTTTAGCTTATGTTATAATTAAATCACAACTGTACAATAATTGCACACTTGCTCAGCCTCTCTCTCTACAAGAGGCTTATAATTAATTCATAACTTACAAATACGTTTCTATTTGTGTGAAGATGAGGAAGTCTAGTTGTACCAATCACAAATAAATTGTCATTTTAGGGAAGTTTCTTTATTCTATGTTTTGTGAATAGAAGATATGTTTTGATGCTTTTCTTGACATGTACAAGTTCCATCACAGGAATCAGTGCGAGAGAGCCGATCATTCCGTAAAGCTGGATCATTTTAAAATAATATTTGCTAAGAACAAATTGGACGCATGAGAACGATATGAGTGGTTTTGGCCACTCATTCATATATATATATATATATATATATATATATATATATATATATATATATATATATATATATATATATATATATATATATATATATATATATATATATATATATATATATATATATATATATATATATATTGTTGGATATAAGTGTTGTATATGTTAATTACGTGAGTCAGTGATGATACGTGTGATATATATTATAGTCTTTTTATATTATTAAGTAAATATATATTATGATGTTATTGAATTTATGTAATGAGGATCGTATCGTGATGAGATCATGATAATCTCGAGAAAGACATCGAGATAATCGAACAAATCGATGTATTATATTCTCATCCATGTGTTGGAGGCGATTGGTCTGATAGCCGCTCTTGTGGGGACACTAATAGTACAGTATAAGTGCTCATTGGAGAATGAGTTTGATAATTGATCTACTTGAAAAATGTTGGATGGATAATAATACTTGACGTTAGACATCGATTTTATTGTTATAGTTGTGTCGAGTCCTTAAACTTTAGAAACCAATGATGTCTTGTTTGAGTACTCTTTTCCTTGACGTCAGACTTACATGTCTAGAAGTTTCAGATTTAGTACAACCGGTTATCAAGATTAGTAGCCAACCTTATGATGGTAATTGAGTGTCAACAGAGGATCATCAATTCTCGGTATCATGAGAGGAATATCTCGTGTGCTCTTGTTCAGGCAAATCCTTAGCGAGGGTTGTTCAAGAGAAAGAGTTCTTCAGGAGAATCTGATTAAAGCAAGACTCGGATGGATTCCGTTTGAGGTATAATAGTACCATATCCAATATATGATTTCTAAGATATTAGATGGATGACGAACTATAGATGCATAGGTAATTAAAGATAGACAAGTCCAATGGATTAGATCCCCATGTACTATTTGGGGACTATGACGTAGTCGCCTAGTACATCTATAGTCGATGAATTGAGCGAATTATTCATTGAGTTAGAAGGAGTTCTGACGGATGCCACTCATGGTTAGCTCGGTATTAGGCCTAAAGGGTCACACACATATAGTGGATGTTGCAACTATTGAGAAACTAAGCGGGAGCATCATATGTGTACTGGAAGATAAAAAAATAAAAATAGGTTTCCCACATAGATCAAATCATCGTGTAAAAGATTAGATTGCGAGAAAAATCATAAAATAAAAATCACATCGTGTGAGAGATTATTTACCTAGGGAGATCGTATATCCCTATTTTTCCACATCAGGATAGAAAGGGGTAAAGGAGGTCAAGTGTCCTCCTCTCTAGCAGTATCCACATGATGGATCACTGCAGCCATACTTCTCTGATCACAGCCCTCAGTCTCATAACTTTTGCATAAAGGGAGGGAGGAGAATAGGAGGGGGCAACCAAAGATACAGCCTATTATCTATATGCCTCTCTCCTATTTATAAAGAGCTACCAAAAGTCCTAGGGGTGCTGCCTTAGTAGGTATTGTATCTCTATCTAATAATCTCCTCTGGCCTCTAATTGGGTCTCATGCAAGGAGCCCACTAATGTCTGGTCTTATCTAATGAGAATGGGGCTAATTAGATTTCTATCTAATCTTCTATTCGTTGAAGCATCCACCATATATGTGTGACCCTCTAAGCCCAATACCGAGTTGGCCGTAAGTCGCTCCCATCATAACTCCTTTTAATATAGTGAATTATTATCCCCAAAATAATTCACTCGACTCATTGACTATAGACGTACAAGACCACTGCGCCACAGTCCCCAGATGCAGTGGGGTCGAATCTATCAGACCTGTCTATTCATAGTTATCATGTATCTATAATCCATTATATAACTAATATTCCAAAGACCGTATATTGGACATTGTACTTCAGGTCACATATGGAATCTATCTGAATCTCGCTTTAATTAGATTCTCTTGGAGAACTCCTCTCTTAATTCGAATGACCCTTGCTAGAGATTTGTCTGAGCAAGCACACATTGGATATCCCTCTCGTGATACCAAGAGTGGCTAATCCTTTATTGACACTCAATTGCCTTCGTAAGGTTAGCTACCAATCTCAATAATCGATTGTACTAGATCAAGAACTTTCTAAACCTGTAAGTACGACATCAAAGAAAGGAGTACTCAAACAATCTATCATTGGTGTCTCAAGTCTAAGGACCAGATACACAACTAGGACTATGGAATCATTGTCTAATATTAGGTATCATTAATCATATAGTATTTCATAAGTGAATCAATTAGTGAACTCATTCTCTAATGAGCATATGTACTGTATCCTTAGTGTCTTCACACAAGTGGCTATAAGATTAGCTACCTCCATCATATGGACGGGTATACAGTACACCGGTCTCTTCGGTTATCTCGATGTCCCTCTCGAGTAACCTATGATCAAAATTATTTAGGATATATGTTTAAAGACAAATCGATCTCATTATCATGATCTCATCACGATTTGATTCCTATTGTGTGTGTGTGTATATATATATATATATATATATATATATATATATATATATATATATATATATATATATATATATATATATATATATATATATATATATATATATATATATATATATACACACATAATAAATAATATAATATGAGAATATATCAATAATAATCATAAGCAAAAAGATCGAGTAGCGTGTCACACGTGCCATCACTCACATGATTAGCTTGTAGGACACTTATAAACAATAATCTTCCACTTGACCTAAAGCCAATCGCCTATATATCTGATCTCCATTAGACCCTTGTGATGCTCAAATACAATCTGAGCCAACGACTTTGTTAGTAAATCTGTAATATTATCTTTGGATGAAACTCTTTCCATTGTTATATCTTTCTAGGCTACGATCTCTCTAATTAAGTGAAACCTCCTTAGAACAATTCTGATAAGACATGGGTGTTAGGATCAATTGGTACTAAGGGGGGTGGGGGTGGGGGTAAATTAGTGCAAGTGTAAATTTTTCATTTTAAACAAAAATGTTTTGGTTTAAACACGATAGGAAGATCGAAATCTTGTTGTTCAAATAAAGCAAGTGAATGATAAGAATATTACTAAGTTACTTGCTTATTAATTACTTAAAAAAGAGCAAAGAAATTCGAAAGATAAGAAATATCGTAAGTGAAATATTTGCTTTCAAAAAGTAAACAAGATCGGAAGCGTTAATAAGGAAAGCAAAAGATGAACTCACAATTTTTATAGTAGTTTAGTACCAACGACCTACGTACACTCCCGAGTCCTCCTTCTTGAGGCACACCGGCATCCACTACCGATCTTCTTTGGGTAAAGACTAAACCCTTACACTTTACTTACAAGGGAGACAAGATCACACTCTTTGATCACTCCCTTACCCCTTTTCTTTTTCTTACAATTCTCACACAATATTTTCTTAGAATATAATCCCCAAAATTATTGTGTAGAATATAAGAAAACTTGGGGTATTTATAGGCCCCAAATTGGCTTCAAAACTGGAGCCAAAATTCAACCGTATTCGAAAAATCTGGGTACAGGCGGTTTACCCGCCGGCCTGGGCGGGTCAACCGCCGAAAGTACCCAGATTCCTAGGTACGGGTGGTTCAACTACCCAGCCTGGGCGGGTCAACCGCTGTCAGTCGCCCGAAAGCCTAGGCGACGGTGGTACACCCACCCCTTACCGACGGTTTAGCCACCGTAATTTCTACAAAAGTGGTTCCTTTCACTTTTCAAATTCCGGCTTGAACCTGATGTTGACCAACCCTTTGGTCAACCAATTAAGCTCAACCTGAGCTCAATTAAACCCTAATAGTGGACCCGATTTCCTTATTAAGTTGATTTGAATTTCATCCAAATCTAACTCAATTAGGACTCAATTTCTAACTACGACTCAATGATTACAACACTTAATAACCAACAAGCTAAACAAGACCTAACTCTTGCCAATCCGACAGCCTGCGGTATTCTTATGGTAAGTTTTCCTGTCTTCTTCCGGTGATCTCCCGGCATGTTCCCAGTGAGCTTCCTGATCCCTTCGGCGTTTTCCTGTCTTATTCGTCTGAACTCGACCCGATGCTCAAGCTTGATCTTGGCCCATCATCTGGTGTAACTCCATTGCTCCTGTTATAGTTAGTCTTGCACGATGCTAATTATGACTTAATTAAATATAATCATAATTGCCAAACATCCATTACAAGATCATCCCAACTCCCAGCAGGCTTTTCGACTACCCTTGACAATCTTCCAGCGAGTCTCGGTCTTCTTCTGGCGAACTCCCTTGCGCCATCCTAGCAAACTCCCAATACCCTCAGCGAGCTCCCGACACACTCCTAGCGAGTTCCCAATCGCATCGATCCGATACATGGACTTGACCTTGGCCAATCCTAATTGTAATAATCATTATGTCGTAATTAATCCTACATCAATCAATTTCTAACAATCCATGTTAGATAAAAAAACCCATCAATTGATTTCATCATCAAAATTCGAGATTCAACAATCTCCCTCTTTTTGATGATAACAATCAATTGATGACAAGAGTTAATCCTAACTCCCCCTAAATCCATGCCACTTAAATTTCATAGAAGCACACACTCTTAAATTCAAACAATCAACATTCTATACAAATTTCAACATAAATTTACATCAAGTTATCAACTCATGAGTAAAAAGGAATTAAACATCTATATACAAGATGTCCAATTCATATCCTTATCCAAGATATCTATCTATTTCAACAAGATCACGTGTCATCAATGTATTCATGTGTTATCAATATATATTTCTCCCCATTTATCATCAATAAAAAGGTAAAATATAGCTAATAATTTCAAAGCACGGGATGATATTACTCCCCCTTAGTATATGCATTATAAAATTTTCTTCCCCTTTAATAAGGAGAGAAATAAGGGAGGTATTGTTGAATCATTTCATTATAGAGAAGAGCTCTTAATAAATTTTAAATGCAATACTAAGGTGAGCTCAAAAGTTTAAGAGATTTAAAGATTACTTTTTAGATGTAGTAAAAGTCATCTCTTGATATAAAAAATTATATATTGTAAATTTCAAATGTGGCACATTTTTATGTAAGTTTTTTTTTAAAACAATAAGATAAAATCATGGAGAAAGTTTTCAAAAAAAATATATTATCACAAAAGGCTTTATTTCATGAAATATATATTAACAATTTATACATTTTCATGATTTAATATTTCTAAGTCTCAACCTCAATCTTGTATATATATAAAATTTTGAATATGAGCTCAATAATTTTTTCTCATGTAAATTTCAAGAAAATATAGTAAATAAATCCGAGCAATAACAAATCATTATCTTTATGTAGATTTTTAAAATCATCATTATATGCATGATTATCATACATGATTTCAAATCTTTATACCTTCTCTCTCTTTATCATCAACAAAAGGAGAAATGCAATTAGCAAGTTTTTGATATATGAAAGCTTAGCAATTTAACAAATTTTTCATTACTTTAAAACATGCAAGCTAGTGAATTCGTTCTTCTCTTTTGAGAAGTGCAAGCTAGTAAATATTTGCTTCCTTTGCATTGTTCAAGCTAGCAATTTTATAAGCTAACAAGTTTTGCTCTCCATTTATCATTATAAAAAAGAAGAGATGGTTAGAATAATGCAAATAATTTTCCATTACATCATTTTATACCAATCATCACATGAAATATATCAAGAAAAATTAACATGGTGATGATATATTCAATTTATGAAAATAAATTATGAATATCAAGAGACAAGTCATAAGAGAAACAAATAAAATCTCTTGATTTATCCATAAGAAATCTTAAGTTGTCAAGTTCATGATTTGTATAAAAATCTCCTTTTAAATAATATAAAAATACATAACAAAAGATTTTGATTCATAAAAGATTTTATGTTATAATTCCAAGAAACCAAAACTACGATATAGATAAATCACTTAAGCTGAGTGATCTATATATTGATGAAATAGTAAGACTCTATGGTATTCCAAGAGAGATTATATTTGATAGAGACTCCAGATTTCTTTCTAGGTTATGGAGAAGACTACAGGAATCTATGGGCACTAAAGTAAAGTCGCACTAAAGTAAAGTTTAGCATTGCTTATCACCCTCAAACCGATGGTCAATCAAAAAGAACCATTCAAACACTTGAGGATTTGCTCAGAGACTATGTCATAGATTGAAAAGATGATTGGGATAAAGATATTTCTCTCGTTGAGTTCAATTACAATAATAGTTACCATTCAAGCATTTAGATGACTCCTTATGAAGCTTTGTATGGGTGAAAGTGTGGATCGTCTATATGCTGGGAGGAAGCTAGTGATAGGAAGTTGTTAGCACCCGACAAAGTACAAAAGACTATCGAAAAGATTCAACTTATAAGAGAAAGGCTAAAGACTGCTCAAAGTTGTCAAAAGAGCTATGCTAACAATAGAAGACGAGAAATTGAGTTTCAAGTAGTGGATTTTGTATTCTTGAAGGTCTCTCCTTCTAAGGGCGTGGTAAGATTTGGGAAGAAAGGAAAGTTAAGCCCTAGATTTATTGGACCATTTGAGGTCCTTGAGAGGATTGGTTCTATCACTTACAGGATTGCCTTTCCACCATCCTTGTATCATATCCATGATATATTTCATATTTTAATGCTCAGAAAGCATATACCAGATCTTTCCTATATCATCAAGTATGAACCGATTGTGATCGATGATGACTTGTCTTATGTGGAAAGAGCTTATTCAGATTATTGATAAGAAAGAAAAGATACTAAGGAATCAGGTCATTCCTCTAGTTAAAGTGATTTGGAGGCATCATTCTATAGATGAAACGACTTAGGAGCTAGAGGAGGAAATGAAGAAAATTGATCCTCATCTTTTCATCGATGGAGGTATGATAAATTTAGAAGACTAAAATTTTTATTTTAAAAGGGGGAGAGTATAATATCCCTTATTTCTGATAAATTTAGAAGACTAATAATTCTTTTGATTAAATAATTTTATATTAAAAGTTTATTGCTTTGGACCTAAATGTGATTGGATCTATCCTTTTATTTAGAATTCTAAGAATACCCTTAATAATTTTAGAAATTCCTAACATAGCATGATTTCTAGAAAAATAATTAATTAAATAATTTAATTAAGTATTTATTATCTATTAATCCTATATGGTGATGTGTACATGTGATGTATGATGTGAATGGATGATCATAAGTCATGTGATGTGATGTGTATACATATGATTATTATTATTATTGAGGTCTGCGAGCCTTTATTTTTCTCGTTTATTGTCGGCCCTGCATGCTTGTGATTATTTTGTAATTACACGAAAACATGCAGTGGGAGCATGGAGGTGATAGTAGGAACCACGATGCCCTAGTGGCAGATCACGATCCATAGTGATGCGGTGAAGATATGAGGAATCGATGATGATGAGATCAATGATCACAGCGTATGGAGATGTACCGATGCATACTTAGATCCTATTGTGAGTGGTTAGGTCCATTGGCTCAGGCTTAAATATGTATATGTGTGACACAACATATTATGAGACCGATACAAAACAAAAACCCCTCCTACGATAATATTAAGGCGGTGAGCATGAGACAATAAAATTGACCCATGTGGCCTTCCATCATTATAGGAAGAAATTGAATCAATAACATAGGTTGAGTCGATTGAATCCCTTGAGGCTCACCTATCTACGTAATCAAGATCTTGCCTAAGATATAGAGATGTCATCGATGACCTGAGTACATGGTATGCTTAGTCGAGTCCCTCGAGGGCATATTATCGAATCAGACTCATCTTGTAACGATGGTGATGACTTAACTGAACATCATAGTTGATCGAGTCCCTCGAGACCATGATGGTTCGAAGGCTGAACATGATGAGAATCACAAAGAGTTATGATTGGCAAAAGTTATCTACCTTTTGAGCTTAGTGTAAATGGCCGAGTTCCTCGAGGTTACATTAAGATGCCAATTGGATCCGGATCCCCACTAGAAGTCAACCGGAGACTTTCACTTTACGTACCGAGGGTGTCACGTGATTTGCCAGAAAAATTAGTGGGAGTAAATTAAGATAGAAGTCTATATCTTAATTATCTTTTCTGTAAAATTTGCATGTTATTTATTTATGCTATATCTTGTTTGTTAGAAACATATTGCTCGTAAATCATCTACGTGGCATACTTGATACAATCGCCTCACTGGTCCAAACTATATGGATTGGCTCCGTAAATTGAGAATTATTCTCACAACAGAGAAAATTATGTATGTCCTTGATACGATTGAGCCCACACTGAAGGAAGGGGCAAGCAAGGATGAGATCACTCGCTATGTGAAGTATATAGATGATTCTACGTTGACAAAATGCTACATGTTGGCCACCATGACTCCTGAGTTACAAAGGCAATATAAGAGCATGAATGTCAATTCTATCATTCTTCATTTCCGCTAGATGTTTGAGGAACAGGGAAGAACTCAAAGATATAAGATATCAAAGAGTCTCTTTTATGTTAGGATGACTGACGAGACATCGGTTCAGAACCATGTTCTAAAGATGATAGAGTGGATCGAGAAACTCACAAGTCTAGGAATAGTCCTTGAGTAACCTATGTGTTGATCTTATACTTTAGTCCCTGCCAAATGCCTTTGCTCACTTCATCATAAATTTTAACATGAGCAAGTTTGAGGTAACTCTCTCTAAGCTCCTCAGTATGTTGAGGGAAGCTGAGAGTGCCATAAAAAAGGAGAAGCCAATTCTCTATATTGGTGGGACCAAAAAGAAAAGGAAGGCCAGTAAAACCCTTAAGAAGCACAAGGGAAAAGAAAGATTGGGTAAGGCAAATGTTGCTAAGAAAGATCCGACAAAGGACAAAGGATAATGCTTCCACTATGAGAAAGATAGACACTGGAAGAGGAACCGTAAGGATTACCTTATAGATAAGGCGAAATAGAAGCTTGGAGAAGCTTTAGGTATATTCATAATCGGTCTTCCCTTGTCAGATTTTTATGATAACATATAGGTATTGGATATCGGGAATGCTTATCAAATCTACAATACATTACAGATTCTGGAACAACCTAGGAGATTGACCAGAAGCGAGATGGACCTCAAGATGGAAAATGGAGCAAGAGTTGCTGTAATTGCCGTTAGGGAGGTCACCCTATATCTGCCTGGTCGAGCTATCATTGCATTGGATGCATGCTATTTTATTCCCTCTATTGTCGAAAACATTATTTTCATTTCTTGTTTGATAATTAGTTGATATAAATTAGTTTTTGAGAATAATAGTTATGTAATAATTCTGGATGATGAGATTATTATGACTATGAGATCTAACTGATGGATGTGAAAACTACATTCCTCAATAGCAACCTTGAGGAGGTGTATATGATACAACCAAAGAGATTGGTATCCAGAGAAAATCTAGATAAAGTGTGCAGATTACTCAGGTCCATCTATGGATTGAAGCAAGCCTCCCAAAGTTGGAACATCGTTAAGAACGAAGATGAGTCTTGTGTGTCTAGGAAGGTAAGTGAGAGCGTTATCACCTTCTTGGTGTTATATGTGGATGACATCCTAATCATTGAGAATTATGTAGGAATGCTTTCCACAGTAAAGGCTTGGCTATCCAGAAACTTCTCCATGAAGGACTTAGGAGAAGCATCATATATTTTGGGATCCAGATCTATAGAGATAGATCCAAGATGATGTTTGGCTTGTCTCAGTCCAAATACATAGACTCTATTATTAAAAGGTTTGACATGGAGAATTTCAAGAGAGGTCTTATACCGATTAGACATGGAATATCATTTTTTAGGAGTATGTCCCTAAAGACTCCTGAAAAAAGGGCAGGCATAGATAAGATACCTTATGCTTATGCGATAGGGTCTATCATGTATGCTGCTATGTACTAGGCCTGATATAGTACATGTTTTGAGTGTTACGAGCACGTATCAGGCGGATCTTGGTTTGATACACTGGAAGGCAGTAAAGTGTATCTTTAAGTACTTGAGAAGGACTAAAGATATTTTACTAGCATATGGAGAAAGTAGCCTCCATGTTGAGGGCTACATGGACTTAATTTTCTTATCCGACAATGATGATAGTAAGTCAAACTCAAGGTATGTTTTCATCCTGAATAGAGGAGCAGTAAGCCGGAAGAGTTCCAAGTAAGAAACTACTACTAACTCAACCATAGAAGCATAATACATTACTATAGCAGAAGTAGCAAAGGAAGGGGTGTGAATGAAGAAGTTTATCAGGATTAGGAGTCGTATCGAGTAGTGTGGAGCCGATATTCCCATATATTATGATAATAATGGGATAATAGCTCTAACAAGGGAACCCAGGTCTCATAAGAAGTGTTCTGAGGAGGTTCCAATTGATTAGAGAGATCATAGTCTGGAAAAATATAACAATGAAAAGAGTTTCATCTGAGGATAACATTACAAATCTACTAATAAAGCCATTGGCTCATATTGTCTTTGAGCATTACAGGGGTCTGATGGGGATCAGACATATATGTGATTAGCTTTAGGTCAAGTGAGAGATTGCTAGTTACAAGTGTCATGTAAGTCAATCGCGTGAGTGATGACACATGTGACACATTGCATAGTTTTTTTGTATAATTATTATTATTAGTATATTCTCACATTATATTATTTGTTGAATATATATATATATATTATAATATCTTTAGTTCTATGCAATAGGAATCAGATCATGATGAGATCATAATAATGAGACCGATTCACCTTTAAACATAGATCCTAAATAATCATGGTCATATGTTGCTCAATAGAGATATTGAGACAACTGAATAGACCGGTGTGTTATATACCTGTCCATATGATGGAGACGGTTGGTCTCATAGCCACTTATGTAGAGACACTAAGGATACAATACATGTGCTCATTTGAGAATGAGTTTACTGATCAGAATAATATATGGTCAATGATATCTAACGTTAGATAGCGATTCAGTAGTCCCAATTGTATATCTGATACTTAGACTTAAGACACCAAAGATACCTTACTTGAGTACTCCTCTCTTTGATGCCAGACTTACAGGTTTTGAAAGTTCCTAATCTATTATAGCCGGTTATCGGGATTGGTAGCTAAACTTACGAAGGCTATTGAGTGTCAATAGATGATCATCCACTCTTGGTACTATGAGAGGAATATCGTATATACTCTCGCTCAGGTAAATCCCTGATTAGGTTGGTCAGATTGAGAGAGAAGGAGTTCTTTAGGATAATCAGATTAGAATGAGACTTAGACGGATTCCTTATGTGACCTGACAGCACCATGCCCGGTAAATAGTCTCTCACATATTAGATGGATAAGAGATTATGGATACATGGTAACTAATGATAGATAAGCCCAATGGATAAGATCTCTTGTACTGTCTGGGGACCATAGCACAATGGCCCAGTATGTCTATAGTCGATGAGTCGAGTGAATTATTATGATATAATAATTCACTAAGTTAGAAGGAGTTCTGACAAGTAGGACTCACGACCAGCTTGGTATTGGGCCTCGAGGGTCACACACATATGGTAGATTCTTTAGCGAATAAAGGATTGGATATGAGTTATCCAATTAGCCCATATTCTCATTAGATGAGACCCTACATTGATGGGCTCCTTGCATGAGGCTCAATTAGAGACCAAAGGAGATTATTGGATAAAGATCTAATGATCCAAGGTTAGTGGGTAATTGGATGGAGATCCAATACCCACTGAGGTAGGATCCATTAGGGTTATATAGGTGGCTCTCTACAAATAGGAGGGGAGGCACATAGATGATAGGCTGCACCTTTGGCTACCCTCTCTAATTCTCCTCCCTCCCTCTACGCAAGAGTTACGAGACTTGGGGCTACGATTGGAGGAGTATTGCTGTAGAAATCCGTTGTATGGATACCGGTATAGAGGAGGACGATTGACCTCCTTCATCCTCTCTATCCGAATATGAAAACATAGAGATATATGATCTCCCTAGGTACACAATCTCTTACACGATATGGATTTTATTTTTGTGACTTTTTCTACGCACCAATCTTTGCACGACGATTTTGATGTACGTGGTAAATCAATTTTATTTTGATCTTTCACTGCATATGTGATGCTCTCGCTGAGGTTTCATAATAAAAAAGTTAGGATTTAGATTAAGAAAAAATGGTTAAGGCTATAGGCTTTAATAAAGCTTAATATGGGCTGAATAATGGGCTACCTGCCTAACAACCTCCCCCTTTAGCCCATAAGGGAGGCTGTCCTATGACTCCTCAATGTGAAGCTATATCAACTAGTCATCGACATATCTCTTGCCCTTCTTTCGGTAAGTCTTTGTCGACATGTCTATCATATTATGATGTTTATAAAATTTTCTAAAGTTGTAACTACTAGTTACAAGTGCCCTACAAGTCAATCACGTGAGTGATGACACGTGTGACACGCTGCATGATCTTTTTACTTATGATTATTATTAGCATATTTTGATACACTGCACGATCTTTTTACTTTTGATTATTATTGGCATATTCTCGCATTATATAATATGTAGCATACATATATTATGATGTCCTTGGTTCTATGCAATGAGAATCGAATCATGATTAGATCATGATAATGAGATCGATTCACCTTTAAATATATGTCTTAAATACTCTCGGTTATAGATTACTCGAGAGGGACATCATGATAACCGGACAGAACGGTGTATTGTATATCCATCCATATAATGGAGGTGGTTGGTCTTATAGCCACTTGTTTAGAGACACTAAAAGTATAGTATAGATGCTCATTGGAGAATAAGTTCACTGATTGATCCCTTATGGAATACTGTATGGTTAATGATATCTAATGTTAGAGAGTGATTCCATCATCACAGTTATGCATATGGTCCTTAGACTTGAGACACCAAGGATATGTTAGAACCCTTACAGATTCTAAGCTTGGGGTTTGATCTCTATAGAGGATCGACCTTCTGGAACTCTATTGGGGTTCCCTCCTCTAAGGTATTCAACACAATAGCTGAAGAAAGGTTAATCTTATTCATGATAAAGAAAGGTTGTGGCTATAAGTGTTTATATAGAGTCTTAAAACCCTAATCCTAATAGGACTCATACTCCATGAAGACTCCTCCCTAATGCAAGACTCCAACTCCTAGTGAAACTCCTACTACAAGTAAACTAAGATTCCAACTCCTAATCAACCTTAGAGAGAGTCATAACTAAATGGAACTCTCCCTTTCTTACCTTAGCCGCCTCCTCTCAGCCCTAGCCAACTTCCCCTCATCAAGGTGAGTAGCCAATTAGGTTGATTACAAGATTAACTTGGTTGACCCGACCCGAATCCAACTCTAACTTCTAACCCGACTCCAATTCAGTCGAATCATAACTCTACTAGGATTTGGGCTGATTAATTATAATGGACTCGAATCTCCTCCTAGCCATCCTAATATTAGGTTTAGGTAGGCCAACAATGCCCAATCTAAGGACTCAACTCAATCGACAAGGACCCGGCTCAACTAAGGTCCTAATAGACTCACCCTCTTCAAATCAGCCTTGTCCTCAAGGTTGAGACTCCATGACTCTGGGTTTTGATTTGTAACTCTTCATGAGGCTCCCTTGTGGCCCTTGTAGTAGGCGCATCATGATCATATGGTCCAGCATTATCTTGTATCTTTTTATCAACAATAGTGTCTAGATAGTGATGTGTCATGATCCTACGATCTCATGTAATCTCTAGCTAGAACTGAGCCTCCTCGTTAGTCAAGATGTCAGGTGGATGGATTTGGGTTGAGTCCTCTCGAAACTTCTATTTGAGGTGTGATACTAGGAGGATCAGTTGTATTTCTGAATTGGTGCACATATCTGATCCACAAGTCATGGCTCCAATATGATCTCTAATTTTATAGGGTCCAAAGAAATAGGGAGACCACTTCCTTGAGGCTAAAGTCTTTATAAATTCCTATTGGTAGGGCTGAAGACGGAGGAAGACTAGATCTTCAATAGCAAACTTCCTTCTACTCTGACATTTATCAGGTGGATGTTTTTTTCTTATGTGGGATGGCATGTGATTATTCTTTAATGATAGCCAGGCTTTCCTTTGAGATGGTGATGGCCCTCTGGTAGAGTCAATGATAATGTGAGCCGGATCTGAGTTTGAAGTGAGTAGAAGCTACAATTTTCCCAGGCTTATCTCTCCTTTGTGTCATTGACCTGTATCATGCCAAGCCTCAATTATATCAATGATTAGTATCTTCTCATTGTAGATTGAAAGCCTTGGGTGAGGTGAAGAGCGAGCTATAATGTAGATTAGGGTTCAGCTCGACTGGGAGTGGTATTCCAAAAGAAGTTTGTCCCTATCGACAAAGATGTAGAGCTTTTGGAGGCAATTGTCGTAGAGGGGAAGAGTTGCGGCCGATTGATCCATGTCTCTAGTGTCTCCTAGGAAATCCTCTTAGCTTTGGCCTTCTAAAGATGTGGACAGCAATATGGCTGAATAAGGGCAAGTGGTTCCTCTTGCAAGATCAGCATACGGAGGTCATGCTTCCTAGTAGGAAGTAGTCTGCTCAGTTTGGTGGAGACGCCTGAAATTTCAGCAAGCTGTGGGAGAGGGTTCATGTCTTCAATTTTCTTCAGCTTTATCTCCTGAAGTTCTTGAATTTGAAGTGAGCAGTCATTGGACTCTTTTTGTGGTACCTTCTCTAAGCGCTATGTTGCAATTGTAGTCACTTCACTCCCATTTTTCCCATATAGGATCACTTGTTCCCCTTTGCTAAAAAATTTCATGGTTAGCTTTGAAAAGTTCTAGGAAATATCTCCTATCGTGGATAACCATTCAATACCGAGCACCACTTCATAATGATCGAGAGGGAGGAGAAAAAAAATAAGCAATGATCTTTTGGCCCTGTAAAAATAATTTCACCTGCGAGCACTTTTGGTTGCATTTCAGGATTCGGCCATCAGCTACTTTGACGTTGAACCTGCTGTAATTTTCATTTTGGAGCATCAATTAGGTAGCAATCTTGTTATTCATAAAGTTGTCGGTGCTCCTAGTCTCGATGAGGATGGTGGCTGGTCGTTACTTAAGGAATCCTTTAACTTTCATTGTTTGTGGGTTCACATAGCTGGCTAGAGCGTGAGTCGTACAATTGGTCGGTTACGGGTCTTCCTTCGTGTTCTCCTCGTGCTCGAGGTCCTCCTCTTCATGTTTAGATTTTTCAATGGGTTCAATCATGTGAAGTCTCCCTTTTTTGCAATGATGGTCGTGGCTCCACATCTCGCCATAATGCTAACATAAGTCCTTCGCGAATTTGTCACGAAGTTCTTCTCTCGATAACTTCTTCGGTTGAGGTGGCTGGTTGGTGGTAGATGGAGTCAAGGGTCTCTATGCTGCTGATTGTGTGATTACTTTGTTCCTCCAAGCATCTTTATTCAGCCTTTCTTCTTGTAGTTGCACGATGGAGATAGCTACCATCATCGTGTAAGGTCATCGCGCTTTGACTTCTTGAATTTTCAGCTTCAACCCCTCAATAAAAGTCCCTAACAATTGCCTTTCAAACTAGTATCTTATTTGGTTAGAGAGTCCTTTAAACCTGGTATGTTACTCTTGAACTGTGGAGGTCTGGTGGAGTTTTGAGAGTTGGCCGTCGATATTTTCGTACTCAGATGGTCTAAAATAAAGTAGCAGCCCACTCTTGAATTGCCTCTATATTGGAACTCTGTGGGTGTGCTTGTAATAATCATACCATTAAGTAGCTTCTCTTCCTAGATGCATGGCAACAATATTGATCATAGAAGCCTCTGATGTCCTGTGATAGACGAAGTATTGCTCCGTGCACGAAATCCATCTTGTCTGGTTTCCGTCTTCCCATTGAGGGAAGTCCAACTTGTTAAGATCAATTGGCACTAAGAGGGGGGGGGGGGGGTTAATTAGTGCAAGTGTAAATTTTTAGTTTAGATGAAAACTTTTCAATTAAACCAAGATAGAAAATTTGAAGCTTTTCGTTCTTAGTGAAATGAGTGAGTGATTGAAAAAAAATTACCAAGTTAATAAGCAAACCAAAAAGATAAGCAACATTTGAAGCAAAGAACTTATCGTGAAAACTTTGCTTTCAAAGAGTTGAGTTAAATCGGAAGCGTTAATACAAAAATATGTAAGCAATAAAAGCAAGGAAACACTCACAATTTGTATAGTGGTTCGGCGCTAACAGCCTACATCCACTCCCGAGTCCTCCTTCTTGAGGCACACCAGCATCTACTACCAATATTCTTTGGGTGAAGACCAAACCCTTACACTTTGCTTATAAGGGAGACAAGATTACACTCTTCAAGCACTCCCTTACCCCTTTTCTTTTTCTTACAATTCTTACATAATATTTTCTCAGAATATAATCTCCAAAAATTGTTGTGTAGAATGCAAGAAAACTTGGGGTGTTTATAGGCCACAAGTGGCTTCAGATTTTTGGAGCCAAAAATCATACCCGAAAAAATCGAGTATGGGCGGTTTACAAGCCGACCTGGGGGCTCAGCCGCCCGAACACCAGGGTACGTGTGGTTTACCCGTCGATCCTTGGTGGGTCAACCGTTAAAAGTACCTAGATTCCTAGGTACGGGTGGTTCAACCACCCAGTCTGAGCGAGTCAGCCACCGTCAGCCACCTGAAAGCCTAGGCAGTGGCGGTACACCCGTCACTGACCGACGATTTATCCGTCGAAATTTTTGTAAAAGTGGTTCCCTCCACTTTTTGAATTCCGGCTTAAATCATCAGTTGACCATTCCCTTGGTCAACTAATTGAGCTTAACCAAACCCTATAGTGGACCTGGTTGTCTTATTGAGTTGATTTGGATTTTATCTAAATCCAACTCAATTAGGACTCAATTCCTAACTACGACTCAATGATTACAACATTTAATGACCAACAAGCTAAACCAAGACCTAGCTCCTACCAATCCTTGCAGCCTCCAACATTCTTGTGGTGAGTCTTCCGGTCTTCTTTCGGCGATCTCCTGGTGTGTTCCCAGCGAGTTTCCCGATCCCTTTGGCGAATCTCCTAGCGAACTTCGGCGAGATCCCACTACATCATCTGAACCCCGGTCTGATGCTCAAGCTTGATCTTGGCCCATCATCTAATTGCAACTCCATTGCTCCTGTCATAGTTAGTCCTACACGATGCTAATTATGACTTAATTAAATATAATCATAATTGCCAAACATCTATTACAAGACCATCCTAACTCTCGGCAAGCTTTCGACTACCCGCGATAATCTTTCGGTAAGTCTCAATCTTCTTCTAGCGAACTCCCTTGCACCATCCTGGCAAACTCCCGATACCCTCGGCGAGCTCCCGACGCACTCATGGCGAGTTCCCATCCGCATCGACTCGATGCATGGACTTAACCTTGGCCAATCCTAATTGTAATAATAATTCTATCATAATTAATCCTGCATCATTCAATTCTAACAATCATGTTGGATCAATAACTCATCAATTGATTTCACCATCACACACTCTTAAATTCAATCAATCAACATTTTATACAAATTTCAACATAAATTTGCATCAAGTCATCAAATCATAATAAGAATTATGCACTCATATCCATATCCAAGATGTCCAATCCATATCCATATCCATATCATGTGTTATCAGTGTATATCATCAATATCATGAGTCATCAATCAATATCATGTGTCATCAATGTACATTTCTCCCCCTTTGACTTCAACAAAAAGGTGAGATTTTAAGGCACATGAGTCTTTGCTCTCCCTTTATAAAATACGACATAAGTCATAAATAGTTTTCTTCCTCTTATGAAAAAGAAGAAAAAAAAATAAGAGAGGAGTTGTAAAACATCATTAAGAAGAGCTCTTAATAAATTTCAAAAAGAATATTAAGATGAGCTCAAAAGTTCAAGTTGAAACTATTTTAACCACATCATATGCAATACATCATATATTATAAAATTATGATTATTATTCCAAATCATCATGTATATTTTTAAAAATTAATATGCATTATCATCATACATGATTTCACATCATCATATCTTCTCCCCCTTTGTCATCAATAAAAAGGAGAAGTGTAATTAGCAAGTTTTTGATATATAAGAGCTTAGCAATTTAGCGAATTTTTCATCACTTTAGAACGTGTAAGCTAGTAAGTTCTTTCTTTTCTTTTGAGAAGTGCAAGCTAGCAAATTTTTGCTTCTTTTTCAAGCTAGCAATTTACATCATACAAGCAAATAAGTTTTGCTCCCCCTTTGTCATTGTCAAAAAGAAGAGATAGTGTAAAACTTTTCCCATTACATCATTTTTCAACTCATCACATGAAATATATCAAGAAAAATTAACATAGTGATGAGATGTACAATTCATGAAGACAAATTATGACTATCAAGAGACAAATTATAAGAGAAACAAATAAAATAAAATCTCTTGATTTATTCGTAAGAAATCTCAAGTTGTCAAGTTCATAATTTGTATAATTTTTTTTTAAAATAATACGAGAACACATAACAAAAGATTTTGATTCATAAAAGATTTCAAGTTGTAATTCCAAGAAATCAAAACCACGATATTGGTAAATCACTCATTTCAAAATCATCAAAATCACTTTCAAGAGATTCGAAATGTAATTAATAGACTTATTAGTCTCTTGAAATGCTAATGATTTTCTTTCTCCACTTTGTGTGAACAAGAAGATAGAATCAAGGTAGAGAAATGAAAAATATCATATCACAAGAATGCTAAAGATGTAAATTTTATAGATGTGAATTTTTAAATTAAGCTCAAAACTTCAAGATATTCAAGGAGATCCAAAAGTTTAAGAGCTACTCATGCATTTAAAATCATTTCATGCAATTTCAAGTATAGCAAAAATATTATTTATTATAAATTTTGATAAAAAGCATCAAGAATTTCATAAGAAGGCATAATAGTAGATCAAGCTCAAATTATAAATCAAGTATTTTGCATGCATTTAGAAAGTCCTAATTTTCTTCTAAGCAGTTGTTGCTCATTCAATATTATCATATCCAAATTTACTTCTAATCATATTAATAATTTTATCTCTCTTTTTTATTTGTCATTGTCAAGAAAGATATATGATAACATAATCTTTTATTAGCATTCATATTCAAATTATACCAAAAAGTACAAGGAGATCATGTCATTAAAGATAAAATCAAATTTTTGAATATTAAAAGACATGATTTCGTTTAATAAGTTTCTTTTCCTCTTTTTTTGTGAATAATAAAAATGAGTCTTAGGGGATAATCTCAATTCATTCAAGATAATTTTTTTAATTAAAAAAGAATTATCTTGACAAAAAATTCAATTATTATTGTTAAGATAATAAATCTTCTTTTTATAAAAAGAGAAAATTATAGAGATCAATAACGTGATTCCCATAACGTAAAAGTTAAGTCAAGAAATTAAGGGAATATTTATGATAATATAAATCTCTTTCAATTTTTAACTTATCACAAATTTAAGAAATACTAATTTTGGTGATAAGTTATGTCATTCATGAGTTTTTAAAATAAATCATGTCAAGATAAATATTGATATCAAAAGATATTCATGAATATTAAAGACATGATTTAGTTTAATAAATCTCTTCTTAGATGATAAAATAGAATCTTAAGAGATCAAAGAAGAGTCTTTTTTCATAAAGATATTATTTTGTATATATCAAGATCATGAGTTAATTTCAAGAAAGAAAAAAAAGAAGATCTTGATTTATATATATGAAACTTTAAGTTATCAAGAATATGGTTCATAAGAAGATTTTCAAGTAATAGATCCAAAGAGACAAATTATGATTCATTCATATGACTTTCTTTGAATGAATTTATATAAGGACTTCAAAGCGTAATTTTTTTTAACTTGTCAAGATTATGATAAAATCATCAAAATATCAATAACTGGATAGATTCATCAATCTCATTTTAAAATAAAATCATTTGTAAACTTATCCAAAATCATCATCAAAAATCACTTTTTTAGAAAATTTCAATAAAGTCAACAAAGATTATTTTCCAAAAGAAAATAGCTAAAGTTTTCTAATTCATTTTTGTAGTTAAAGAGATTCAATAATAAATCTATCATTTTATCTTGTTGAAGGATTCATAGGAAAAAAAATTCTTTCATGAATAATTGTCCTTCTTTTGAAATTTATTTCTAGAATGCAATATCATTTAAAGTCAAAAACAAAATCTCATCATTGTAATAAAATATTTTCAAACAAAAACTTTAACTTATTTAAATTCCAATGATTTCTAGACTTAGTGTAGTGAGTTACCATGCTCATTTATTCTCATTAAATATATTTTTAATTTACAAAAATACTAGACAGTGAAGCATGATTTTTCTCTCCCTTTTCTATATTGTACTATGCTAAAATTCTATCATTCAACACAATCATTCAATTATAGCATTTCAATCAATGTAACATTTAAATCAATCATTCCATAGACTTTGTCAATATTTGAACCATTTAACAATAGTATTTACATTTAAACAAGCCAATGATTTTAGCATTCACTCAAAATCTCATTTTTGTAAGTTTCAATATAAATATATTTTTTCATAACTAAGGTTCTTTGGTTCTAATACATTTTCATACTTATATACTCTAGCTATGCAACATTAATATTAATGATGAACCATTAAAAGATTTATTATCAATAATTTTAATTCCAATAATTTTCTTATTACTACTTAGGCTAGTAAGCTTGAAAGAGTATTAGATCTCAGGTAATATGACTTGAGCATCTACTTTTAAAATATTTTTATTGCTCCTAGCCTTGTTAAGAAATAACTTTACATTAAGGGAGGTTTTGATTTAGGTACCCATTTAATATTGGGTCCTTCCCATTTAATATTGGCTTCTTCTATTCATAGCAAGACATTTTGTCTATTTTTAGATTATTTTTAAGGTTCAAGTTCATCAATTTTTCTGGTTTATTTGTCAAAAGTTCAAGGTCCTCGTCACTCAAGATTTTACTCGAGGAGTTATGTGTTCTTCTCAGTTCACATTCCTTCCGGTTCTTAGGAATGTGTTCTTCTTATTCATTTTTAGAAGTATTTTTATTTAATGATTCATTTATATTAAGTGTGCTTTCATATGTTATTTCTAATGCATGTTATATATCAAAAGTCGAATCAAAACAAGAAATCCAATCAAATTTGTTTTTATCTAAGATGCAAAATAACGCATTCGTAGCCTTGGCATTTAAAGAGAAAGCCTTCTTCTCCAAATCATTTCAATTATTCATTAAAAGAGAAGACCTTTCAAATCTATTTTTAATAATAGTCCATAAATCAAGGTCTAAAGAAAGCAAGAAAATTCTCATCCAAGTTTTCCAATAAGTGTAATTCGTCCCATTGAATATGGGAGGACGAACGATAGAAAAGCCCTCTTGAAAGCCAATAAGTGTCATTTCTCTTAGGTGTTAAATCAAATGAGAAAAACCGAGGCTCTGATACCAACTGTTAGGATCAATTGGCACTAAGAAGTGCGGGGGGGGGGGGGGGGGGGGGCGGGGGGAGGGGTGGGGTGAATTAGTGCAAGTGTAAATTTTCAGTTTAGATAAGCAATGTTTGAAGGAAAGAACTTATCGTGAAAACTTTACTTTCAAAGAGTTGAGTTAAATCGGAAGCGTCAATACAAAAATATATAAGCAATGAAAGTAAGAAAATACTCATAATTTTTATAGTGGTTCGGCACCAACGACCTACATCCACTCCTGAGTCCTCCTTTTTTAGGCACATCGGCATCCACTACCGATCTTATTTGGGTGAAGACCAAACCCTTACACTTTGCTTACAAGGGAGACAAGATTACACTCTTTGATCACTCCCTTAGCCCTTTTCTTTTTCTTACAATTCTTACATAATATTTTCTCAGAATATAATCCCCAAAAATTATTATATAGAATGCAAGAAACCTTTGAGTATTTATAGGCCCCAAGAGGCTTAAGATTTTTGAAGCCAAAAATCAAACATACCCAAAAAATCGGGTACGAACGGTTTACCTATCGACCTGGGCGGCTCAGCCGCCCGAACACTATGGTACAGGCGATTTACCCGTCGGTCCTGGACGGGTTAATTGCCAAAAGAACCCAGATTCCAAGGTACGAGTGGTTCAATCGCCTAGTCTGAGCGGGTCAGCCACCCAAAAGCTTGGGCGGCGACAGTACACCCGTCGCTCACTAGCGATTTACCTGTCAAAATTTTTACAAAAGTGGTTCCCTCCACTTTTTGAATTTCGGCTTGAACCATCAGTTGACCGTTCCCTTGGTCAACTAATTGAGCTCAACTAAACCTTATAGTGGACCCGGTTGCCTTATTGAGTTGATTTAAATTTTATCCAAATCTAACTCAATTAGGACTACATTCCTAACTACGACTCAATGATTACAATACTTAATGACCAATAAGCTAAACCATGAACTAACTCCCACCAATCCGGTAACCTCTAGCATTCTTGCGACGAGTCTTCCGGTCTTCTTCCGGCGATCTCCCGGTGTGTTCCCAGTGAGTTTCTTGATCCCTTCGGCGAATCTCCTAGCGAACTTCAGTGAGATCCCACTACATCATCCGAACCCCGGCCCGATACTCAAGCTTGATCTTAGCCCATCATCTAGTTGTAACTCCATTGCTCCTTTATAGTTAGTCTTGCATGATGCTAATTATAACTTAATTAAATATAATCATAATTGTCAAATATCCATTACAAGACCATCCTAACTCCTGACAAGCTTTTCAGCTACCCTCGACAATCTTTAGGCGAGACTTGGTCTTCTTCTAGCGAACTCCCTTGTGTCATCCTGGAAAACTCCCGATACCCTCAACGAGCTCCTGACGCACTCCTGGCAAGTTCCTAACCGCATCGACCCGATGCATAGACTTGACCTTGGCCAATCCTGATTGTAATAGTCATTTTGTCATAATTAATCCTGCATCAATCAATTATAATAATCCTGTTAGATAAATAACCCATCAATTGATTTCATCATCAAAATTTGAGATTCAACACACCCTCATGCGTGGATATATTGAATTTGTCGCTTGTTCCTCTTTCTCAAAAGGGTTACGCATCTCAAAAGCCTCCAACTTGGCACCGATCAGATCTAACGATGCCATAGCGTAAGACCCTAGATCTATGGTTCAAGATTCTTCTCTTACTGTTGGGTTAATGGAATGAGCCGGTTAGGTGGATTGGTGGCCTAAAGAGGTGGTGGATCAAGGGTAGATGGTTGCGATTTTGGGCTGATAGGTTGTTATTTTTTGTTGTTGTTGGGGCTATAGTTTGGAGCTACTATAGGAGTTATATAGGGGGTATGATGGCTGAGGGCTAAGGTTAGAGAGATGGCTTAGGGTTGCTGTTAATGATAGCAATGGATTCGGTAGGGATCGGGTGTGGATGTAGCAAGTAATACAGAAGGTAGTGTAGCAGAATTTTTCATCAAAGGGGGTGCTGTTGATACTGCTGTTTGGGGCTATTGTAGAGGCTATAATGGCGGTTTGGTGATAGAGGTTTAGGGTTATAGGAGTGGCATAGGGTTGCTAGTGATGGTAGCAACCAGTTTGGTAGGGATTATGGCAAGAAGTGTAGGATATGGCTGGAAACCTGCGTTAACGATGGAAGATCATTGCAACAGTTTTTTTATGCTATTATTTGGGCTGACTATAAAGATTGAAAATAGGCTACGATGGCTATGTCTTAAGGCTAAAGGGGTGACGTAAAGACATCATGGTTGGTGGCAGCAAATTCGGTAGAATCTGGTGGTTTACAAGAAGAAAAACTGTAAAAAAGTTTAGCAACATAATTTTTCATCAAAAATTTCAGCAGTATAGACATAAAATTTATAGTAGTTCATAACAAGGATTCGAGTAGAACTCAATGGGAATCCACTAGTAGAAAAAGATAATACCATCGAAAAATTTAGTAATAAATTTGGCAAGATCAAGGAGTATGAGAAGGTGCTGCAATAGATTTTTACATATATAGTTCAGCAGTTTGGACATAAAATTTTAGCGATTTGTATTAAAAAAAATTTATATAGAACCTAACGGAAATCCACTGATAAGAAGTGCCAAAGCCATCGTAAAAGTATGTGAAAGATATGGCAACAAGATCAAAGATAGGGCAGTAGTATGCTGCCAAAATTTGTAACATAACTTTTATCATAAAGATGGTAACCTTGCAATGACAAGTTTATATAGCATAAAATAGGAACATTTTTTTGGGTTTAGGATAACTAAATTGCAGTAATCGGGAAGGTAGATTACCAGAACCTGATACAATTCTTGTGGAAACTATGGGGGAATCTGTCGCAGTGGTGATGATAGTGGAGTTTGGCGATGATCTTAGCAATTGTGGGAATTGCTTTGACGGCTGGATGAAGATGATGGACGGCTATGGAAGGGCAACGAAGCACCAAGGAACGCTGCTCTGATACCAAGTGTTAGAACCCTTATGAATTCTAAGCTTGGGGTTTGATCTCTATAGGGGATCAACCTCCTGGAACTCTATAGGGGTTCCCTCCTTCAAGGTATTCGACACAATAGTTGAAGAAAGATTGATCTTATTCATGATAAAAAAGGTTTTGGCTATAAGTGTTTATATAGAGTCTGAAAACCCGAATCCTAATAGGACTCCTACTCCATGAAGACTCCTCCCTAATGGAAGATAACGACACCTAGTGAAACTCCTACTCCAAGTAAACTAAGACTCCAATTGTAATTTAACTCTTAATCAACCTTAGAGAGAGTCCTAATTAAATGGACTCTCCCTTTCTTACCTTACCCGCCTCCTCTCAGCCCTATCTAACTTTCACTCATCAAGATGGGTAGCCAATTGGGTTGATTACAAGATTGACTTGGTTGACTCGACCCGAATCCAACTCCGACTCATAATCTGACTCTAGTTCAGTCGAATCCTAACCCTACTAGGATTTGGGCCGATTTTAAATAATGGACTACAATATCCTCATAGCCGTCCTAATGTCAAGTCTAAGTTGGCCAACAATGTCTAATCTAAGGACTCGACTCAATCGACTAGGATCCGACTCAACTAGGATCCTAATAAGATGCCTTGTTTAAGTACTCCTTTCTTTGGTGCCAGACTTTCATGTTTGGAAAGTTTCAAATACGGTATAGTTAGTTATCAGGATTGGCAGCCAATTTTACAAAAATAATTAAGTGTCAATAATGGATCATCCACTCTTAGTATTATGAGAGGAATATTCCTTGTGTGCTTGCTCAAACAAATCCCTGGCCAAGGTCATTCGGATTGAGAGAAAAAGAGTTCTCTGGGAGAATCCGATTAGAACGAGACTCATATGGATTATGATTGTGGCCTGATAGTACTATGTCTAATATACGATCTTTGAGATATTAGTTGGATGAGGGACTATAGATACATGATAATTATGGATAGACAGGTCTTACAGATTTGATCCCCCTTACCGTCTGGAGACTATGGTACAATGGTAAAGTACATCCATAGTCGATAAGTTGAGTGAATTATTATAGGAATAATAATTCACTACATCATGAGGTGTTTTGATGGGAGCGACTCACGACCAGCTTGGTATCAGTTCTAGAGGGTCACAAACATATGGTGGATGCTTCAACAAATAAAGGATTTGATATAAGTTATCCAATTAGTCCCTATTCTTATCAGATGAGATCCTATATTGATGGATTCCTTGCATGAGACCCATTTAGAGGCCAAAAGAGATCATTAGATAGAGATCCAATAAATCAAGATTAGTGGGTAATTGGATGGAGATCCAATACCCACTAAGGTAGGACCCCTATGGTTTTTAGTGGCTCTCTATAAATAGGAGACAGGGGCGGCACATAAATGATAGGCTATACACCTTTGGCCGTCCCCTCCTATTATCCTCCCTCCCTTTGCGTAAGAGTTACAAGATTTGTTATTACGATTGGAGGAGTATCACTGCAGCAATCTATCATGTGGCTATCACTAGAGAGGATAACGTTTGACATCCTTCATTCTCTTCATCGATTTGGAAAAATAAGGATATATAATCTTCCTAGGTAAACAATCTCTTACACGATGTGATTTTTTATTTTGTAGCTTTTTCAAGCACCAATCTTTTACACGATGATTTTGATCTACTTGGGAAATTGGTTTTGTTTTGATTTTCTGCTATGTATGTGATGCTCCAACTGAGGTTTCCCAGTAGTAACTACTTCTCTTCAAACACATTTCTAATATAGTGATATATGACATCTATATGCCTTAACTTGGAATGAAATGTTGAGTTCTTACACAAATTGATGGTGCTTTGGCTATCATAATGAACCACATAATTTTTCTATTTCAGCCTCAATTCTTGTAAGAATTCTTTTATCCATAGCATTTCTTTGCAAACCTCTATAACAACAATATATTCTGCCTCTATGGTGAAGAGAGTGATACACCTTAGCAATCTGGATTGTCATGACACAGCTCCCCTTATAAAAGTGAGTATAAAACCTGATGTGAACTTCGGCGTATCAATATCTATTGCCATATATGCATCTGTGTAACCTGTCAACACAACACAGGTGGTCCACCTCAAAGCTTAGACAAACTTTATAGCTTCCTCTGAGATATCTAAAAATCCACTTCATAACTGCATAGTGCTCTTTGCCTAGATTTACAAGAAATCTGCTAGCAATACCCACTACATATACAATGTCAGGTCTTGTACATATCATTGCGTACATTAAACTTCTTACTGCTGAAGCATAAGGAACCTTTTACATTTTCCCCTTCTCCTCATCACTTGACGGACGCTACTCTGAGCACAACTTGAAGTAACCTGAAAGAGGAGAACCAACTAGCTTTGCATAGCTCATACTGAATATGTTCAATACATTATCAATATATTTCTCTTATGACAACCAAATCTTTTTGTTTCTTTTATCATGAGAAATTTGTATGCCTGATATTTACTTTGCTGGCCCCATATCCTTCATTGCAAAAGACTCACTTAATTCTTTCTTCAACCTGTCAATTGTAGATATATCTTTTTGAAGGATAAGTATATCATCAACATAGAGTAAGAGAATAATAAAAACCTCACCAAACCGTTTGATATACACACAATGATCTGAAGCCATTCTTTTATATCTATTTTCAATTATAAATGAATCAAACTTTTTATTTCATTGTCTTGGAGCTTGCTTCAGTCTATATAAGCTCTTCCTCAACTTGCAAATAAAATTTTTTTTACCTTTGACTTTGAAGCCTTCCAGTTGCTCCATATAAATTTTCTCCTGTAAATCATTATGAAGGAAAGTTATTCTCACATCCAACTGATCAATCTCCAAGTCCAGGTTAGCAACAATTCTAAGATCAATACAGATAGAAGACATTTTAACAACAGGAGAAAAAGTCACTTCAAAGTCAATACCTTTCTGTTGACAAAGCCTTTCACAACCAATCTAGCATTGTGCTTTGGTTGAGAACAATATTCTTGAGTCTTAAACATGAAAATCCACTTATTCCTCAAGGCCTTACTTTTTTTTGGTAGTTGCACCAAATCATGTGTGGTTCTTCTACGGAGCATTCATCTCATTCTGCATAGCAACTAACCACTTTTTTGTATACTCACTTTCAATATTTCCTGGACTCTCTAGTTCACCTACATTAGTAAGCATCACATACTGCTCTGTAGAGTATCTTCTGGAAGGTTGACGTGGTCTAGAAGATCTTCTCAACCAAGGTTTTGTGGGAAGTTGCTCCCTATCTTCTTCTTATTCAACATGTCATACAAGTAGATCAATATAAGACTCTACACCATCTTCCTGCACATCTCCCCCATCACCATGATGTATAGGAGGAGTAATTGGGTCACAGTATACTAATCCTTCTGTAAAGGTATTAGTTGGTGACTCCTTATTTAAATCCTCAAGGGTTTGACCCTCAAATGAGACAACATTTCTATTTCTAAACACCTTTTGTTTCTCTAGATCCCAGAACCTCTAGCCAAACTGATCATGTGAGTAGCTAAGAAAAATACACTCTTTTGTCTTACCATCCAGCTTGGACCTCTCATTGTCTGAAACATATGCAAATGCACGATAACTAAACACTCTTAAATGCCTACAGGTGACATCTTTTCCTAACCATACATGCTCTACAACATCACCATCTAGAGCTATACAAGATGACAAGTTGATTACATCAATTGCAGTCCTCAAAGCCTTATCCAAAATTTTTTTTGGGTAACTTGACTTGTGAAATCATATATTTGATTGTTTTTATGATAGGGTGGTTCATCATCTCTGCAATTGCATTATGCTAAGACATACCAGGAACTGCCATCTCATATTAGATGCTATGTGACATGTAATAATCATTAAATAATCTTGTATACTCACCACCATTATCTGATCTTATACATTTCAAGTGTCTTTTTGTCTCCCTTTTAACTATGATAAAATTCCTTAAAGACATTAATGACCTAATCTTTAGTCTTCAAAGCATAGACCCAAACTTTTTTTGGAAAGGTCATCTAAATAGTGACAAAAAAAGTGTACTACAAATACTAGTAACATTAATAGATCCAACATAAGTTTTTGTCCTTAAATGACCATATACATCTGTATAGATGCAGCCCAAGACATGCATTTTTCTAGACAAAACAAGATTAGTAAAGAAAACTCTATGTTGTTTGCCAACCAAACAATCAAAATAAGGGTTCAGACATGTACCTTTGACGTCTGGCAATACCTCTCTTGGAAAGAACTTGCAACCCCTTCTCGCTAATGTGTCTTAGTCGCCTATGCCACAACTTAATGCTAAAGTCTTTCTTTGTAGCATTCAACTGCTCACTACAAGCTTTAGCTTACAATCTATACAAAGTGTGATATTTCTTTCCACTAGCTACAACAAGAGAACCCATACTAGCTTCCACTACCTCTGTGAAATCTGATATCAAAGTCTTCATCATCTAGCCTTCCAACTGAAATTAAATTCAGTCTTAAGTCAACCACATGCTTCACATCCTCAAGCGCCAACTTGCAGCCTGTTGGGCAGATGACCCAGATTCAGCCCATAATGGGTTTTAGTGAAGCCCACAGCCCAAAACCTCACTTATATTAACCTAAAACCTAGATTAGGTGGCTAAGGGTTGAGATTAAGAGAGTAGCAGCAGCTGAAAACGTAGGTGAGAGAAAGAAGACTGCAGATTGACAGTAGAGGTCAGAAAATAAGAGATCCAGGAAAGGGAAGAAGATAAGGGCAGGAAAAGACTATTCTCAATCATTCAAATCTCAGGTTAGATCAGTTTGCAGTAGATTCTTACTGTGATCTCTTGGGAAGGTTTTGGATATTGTGTTTAGGATTATAGTCCTTGTATCCCTGTGATTCTCTTGTGGCTATTGCTTTGGGCTTGGGCAAAAAGCTTTGAGATCTGTATATTCATTATTTTAATAGTGGATTTTCTTTGGCTTGTCCCGTGGTTTTTACCCTTCGAGTTGAAGGAGTTTTCCACGTAAATCTTGGTGTTCATTTGATTGTGATTTTTGTTTGATTCCGCTGTGTGTGACGGTCTGCTAGTATTTATTCATATATAAAGTTTATTCCTATTTTATTCCCATCAACTGGTATCAGAGCAGGGTTCTGGTGGTATTTAATCTTTTGTATCTGAACATGGAGGCCGGTAATGTTTCTCGCATGATTAGTTTAAACAGAAACAATTGGATGATATAGAAACCAAGAATGGAAGATCTCTTGTATTGTAAAGATTTATATGGACCTTTTGTAAGGAGATAGTGCAAAGCCCACATCTATGACAGATGATGAGTGGAAGAGGTTAGATCAAAAAATAGTTGGCTTTATTCGACAATGGTTAGATAATAGTGTCTTTCACCATGTTTCTATTGAATGTTCTGCTTACTCTCTTTGGAAAAAGTTAGAAGGTCTTTATAAAAGAAAAACGGTTGGCAACAAAGCTTTTCTGATAAAAAAACTTGTGAACTTGAAATATAAATAGGGTACTTCTATTCCTGAGCATTTGAATGAAATGCAGAGTATTACTAACTAGTTAGCATCTATGAAAATGTCTCTTGATGATAAGTTGCAGGCATTGTTACTTCTCAGTTCTTTGCCAAAAAGTTGGGAGACACTGGTGGTTTCCCTCAGTAATTCGGCACCAGATGGTATTGTCACCATGAGTCAAGTAACAAGCAGTTTGTTGAATGAGGAGTTAAGGAGAAAGAATTCAAAAACTTCTCAAATTGATTCACAAGCACTTGTCTCAAAGGAAGGTCAAAGTCAAAGGATAGAAGTGGTTCACGCGTGGGTAGAAGCAAGTCAAGATCAAGGAAAGATATTGTTTGCTACAATTGTGGTGAGAAAGGACATTACAAGAATCAGTGCAAGCAACCTAAGAAGAACAAGAAAAGGGGGAAAGAAGTGGAGCATACAGAGTCAAAAGAGAATATCACAGCTATAGTATAAGGTAGTGATTATTTGATTTTATCTACTTCCGATGATATTTTTTCTTGTGTGTGCCAGGATCTCGAGTGGATAATTGACATAGGTGCTTCTTATCATGCTACACCATGGAGGGAGTTCTTTGCTACTTACAAGTCTGGAAATTTTGGTGTTGTCAAGATGGGCAACTATGGCACAGCAAACATCATTGGCATGAGAGATATCCATATAAAGACCAACCTTGGTTGTAAGTTGGTGCTTAAGGATGTGAGGCATGTGATTGACTTAAGACTGAATTTAATTTCAGTTGGAAGGCTGGACGATGAAGACTTTGATGTCAGATTTCACAAAGGGCAGTGGAAGCTCAGTAAGGGTTCTCTTATTATAGCAATAGGAAGAAATGTCATACATTATACAGATTACAGGCTAAAGCTTGTGGTGAGCAGTTGAATGCTACAGAGAAAGACTTCAGTATAGAGTTGTGGCATAGGCGACTGGGACACATGAGCGAGAAAGGTCTGCAAGAACTTTCTAAGAGAGATGTATTGCCATACCTCAGAGGTACACGTTTGAACCCTTGTATTGATTATTTGGCTGGTAAACAACATAGAGTTTTCTTTGTTAGTCCTGCCTTATCTAGAAAAATGTATGCCTTGGACTGTGTCTATAAAGATGTGTGTGGTCATTTGAGGACAAAAACTCATAGTGGATTTATTAATGTTCCTAGTATCAATGGTGCACTTTATTTTGTTACTTTTATAGATGACTTTTCTAGGAAAGTTTGGGCCTATGCTTTGAAGACTAAAGATAAGGTTATTAATGTCTTTAAAGAGTTTCATGCCAGAGTTGAAAGGAAGACAGAAAGAAAATTGAAATGTATAAGATCATATAATGGTGGTGAGTACACAAGATTGTTTAATGATTATTGTAAGTCACATGACATCCAACATGAGTTGACAGTCCCTGGTACGCCTCAGCATAATGCAATTACAGAGAGGATGAACCGCACCATCATGGAAAAGATCAGATGTATGCTTTCACAGGCCAAGCTACCCAAAAGGTTTTGGGATGAGGCTTTGAGGACTACAGTTGATGTAATCAACTTATCACCATGTACAGCTCTAGATGGTGATGTTGCAGAGCATGTATGGTCAGGGAAAGATGTCTCCTATAGGCATTTAAGAGTGTTTGGTTATCGTGCATTTGCACATATTCCAAACAACGAGAGGTCCAAGCTGGATGGTAAGACAAAAGAGTATATTTTTCTTGGTTACTCACATGATTAGCTTGGTTACAGGCTTTGGGATCCAGAAAAGCATAAGGTATTCAGAAGCAGAGATGTTGTCTTCTTTGAGGATCAAACCATTGAGGATTTGAAGAAGGAGGCACCAGTTAAGACTTCTGCAGAGGGATTTGTAGACTGTGACCCAGTTATTCCTCTAGTATATCAGGGTGATGGGGGAGATGTGCAGGAAGATGGTGTAAAGCCATATGTTGATCTACCTGTAAGACATATTGAACAGGAAGAAGAAAGATAGCAAGTTCCCACAGAACCTCAGTTAAGAAGATCTTCTAGACCACGTCAATCTTCTAGGAGATACTCTACAGATGAGTATGTGATACTTACTAATGCAGGTGAACCAGAAAGTTACCAGGAAGTAGCTGAAAGTGAGCAGAAAAAGAAGTGGTTTATTGCTTATGTAGGAAGAGATGAGTTCTCTGCAGAAGAATCACACATATGATTTGGTGCAACTATCAGAGGGAAGTAAGGCCTTGAAGAACAAGTTGGTTTTTAGGTTGAAGACTCAAGAATATTATTCTCAACCAAAGTATAAAGCTAGATTGGTTGTGAAAGGCTTTGGTCGAAAGAAAGGTATTGACTTTGAAGAAATATTTTCTCCTATTGTTAAAATGTCTTATATCCGTGTTGCTCTTGGTATTGCTGCTAACCTAGACTTCGAGATTGAATAGTTAGATGTGAAAATAACTTCCCTTCATGGTGATTTGGAGGAGAAAATTTATATAGAGCAACCAGAAGGCTTCAAAGTCAAAGGTAAAGAAAATCTTGTCTGCAAGTTGAAGAAGAGCTTGTATGGGCTGAAGCAAGCTCCAAGACAGTGGTATAAAAAGTTTGATTCATTTATGATTGAAAATGAATATAAAAGAACAGCTTCAGATCATTGTGTGTACATCAAACGGTTTGGTGAGAATTTTATTATTCTCTTACTTTATGTTGATGATATGCTTATCCTTAGGAAAGATATATCTATGATTAGCAAGTTTGAAGAAGGAACTGAGTGAGTCTTTTGCAATGAAGGACATGGGGCCAGTAAAGCAAATACTAGGCATGCAGATTTCTCGTGACAGAAGAAAGAGAAAGATTTGGTTGTCACAGGAGAAATATATTGAGAACGTATTGGATATATTCAGTATGAGTAATGCAAAGCCAGTTGGTTCTCCTCTTGTAGGTCTCTTCAAGTTGTGCTCAGATCAGAGTCCATCAAGTGATGAGGAGAAGGAGAAAATGCAAAAGGTTCCTTATGCTTCAGTAGTTGGAAGTTTAATGCACGCAATGGTATGTACGAGGCCGGACATCGCATATGCAGTGGGTGTTACTAGTAGATTTCTTGCAAAACCAGGTAAAGAGCATTGAACAGCAGTGAAGTGGATTTTTAGATATCTCAGAGGAAGTTCTAAAGTTTGTTTAAGCTTTGGAGGTAGACCACTTGTATTGACAAGTTACACAGATACAGATATAGCAAGAGATATTGACACAAGGAAGTCCACATCAGGTTTTGTACTTACTTTTGTAGGGGGGTCTGTGTCATAGCAGTCCATATTGCAAAGGTGTATTGCTCTCTCCACCATAGAGGCAGAATATATTACTGCTATAAAGGTTTGCAAAGAAATGTTATGGATGAAAGGATTCTTACAAGAATTGGGGTTGAAACAGGAAAACTATGTGGTGTATTGTGACAACCAGAGTGCCATCCATTTATGCAAGAACCCAACATTTCATTCCAAGTCAAAGCATATAAATGTCAGATATCACTGGATCAGAAATGTGCTTGAAGAGAAGTAGTTACAGCTTCAGAAAATTCACATAGATGATAATGGGGCAGACATGTTGACAAAGGCTTTACCGAAAGAGAGACAGGAGATGTGCCGATAGTTGGTCGGCATGACTTCATGCTCTTCCAGGTAAAGAGCATTGAATAGCAGTGAAGTGGATTTTTAGATATCTCAGAGGAAGTTCTAAAGTTTGTTTAAGCTTTGGAGGTAGACCACTTGTATTGACAGGTTACACAGATACAGATATAGCAAGAGATATTGACACAAGGAAGTCCACATCAGGTTTTGTACTTACTTTTGTAGGGGGAGCTGTGTCATAGCAGTCCATTTTGCAAAGGTGTATTGCTCTCTACACCATAGAGGCAGAATATATTACTGCTATAAAGGTTTGCAAAGAAATGTTATGGATGAAATGATTCTTACAAGAATTGGGGTTGAAATAGGAAAACTATGTGGTGTATTATGACAACCAGAGTGCCATCCATTTATGCAAGAACCCAACATTTCATTCCAAGTCAAAGCATATAAATGTCAGATATCACTGGATCAGAAATGTGCTTGAAGAGAAGTAGTTACAGCTTCAGAAAATTCACACAGATGATAATGGGGCAGACATGTTGACAAAGGCTTTACCGAAAGAGAGACAGGAGATGTGCCGATAGTTGGTCGGCATGACTTCACATTAAAGAGTCATAAGATAGCCTCCCTTATGGACTGAAGGGGGAGGTTGTTGGGCATATGGCCTAGATTCAGCCCATAATGGGCTTTAGTGAAGCCCACAGCCCAAAACCTCACTTATATTAACCTAAAACCTAGATTAGGTGGCTAAGGGTTGAGATTAAGAGAGCAACGGCGACTGAAAACATGGGTGAGAGAAAGAAGACTGCAGATTGATAGTAGAGGTCAGAAAATAAAAGATCTAGGAAAGAGAAGAAGACAAGGGCAGGAAAAAACTATTCTCAATCATTCAAATCTCAGGTTAGATCAATTTGCAGTGGATTCTTAATGTGATCTCTTGGGAAGGTTTTGGATATTGTGCTTAGGATTATAGTCCTTGTATCCTTGTGATTCTCTTGTGGCTATTGCTTTGGGCTTGGGCAAGAAGCCTTGAGATCTGTATATTCATTATTTGGATAGTGAATTTTCTCTGGCTTGTCCCGTGGTTTTTACCCTTCGAGTTAAAGGGGTTTTCCACGTAAATCTTAGTATTCATCTGATTATGATTTCTGTTTGATTCCATTGTGTGTGACGGTCTGCTAGTATTTGTTTGTATACAAAGTTTATTTCTATTTTATTCTCATCACAGCCAAGGTTGGTCTTTTTATGGATATCACCCATGCCGATGATGTTTATTGTGCTATACTTGTCAATCTTGACAATACCAAAATTTCTAGACCTATAGGTAGCAAAGAACTCACTTTGTGGTGTAGCATGATAAGAAGTACATGTGTTAGTTATCCACTCAAGATTCTGACACACACAAGAAAAAAATATCATCAGAAGTAGACAAAATCAAATAGTCACTACCCTAGACTGTAATGGTGGTATTATCTTTGGACTCTGTAGACTCCACTTCTTTCCCCTTTATCTTTCTCTTCTTAGGTTACTTGTATTGATTTTTGTAATATTATTTCTCACCATAATTATAGCAACAATATATTTTCTTGATCTTGACTTACTTCTACCTATACATGAACCACTTCTATTCTTGGATTTTGACCTTCCTCTATTCTCTAAGACAAGTGCATGTGAATCAATCTGAGATGTTGCTGGATTCTTTCTCCTTAACTCATTGTTCAATAAATTGCTTATTATTTGACTCATAGTGACAACACCATCTAGTGCAGAATTACTGAGGTAAACCACTAATATCTCCCAACTTTCTGACAATGAACTAAGAATTAATAATATTTGTAACTCCTCATCAAGAGACATTGTCAAAGAGGATAACTAGTTAGTAATACTTTACATTTCATTCAAATGCTCAGCAATAAAAGTACCCTCTTTATATTTTAGGTTCGTAAGTTTTTTGATCAAAAAAGCTTTGTTACCAACTAGTTTTCTTTCCTAGAGACCTTCCAACAAATGTACCCCCTATGAGGCATTGTATGGCCAACCACCCCCTGTAATACCCATGTAGTTGGTGCAGCCAAAGTGGATTAGGTTGACCAAAACTTAATTAACAGGGACAAGCTTCTACAATTGCTGAAATACAACCTAACTGCCGCCCAAGCTCACATGAAGCAACAAGTAGACACTCATCGGAGCAAACAAGAATTTTCGGTAGGAGATTAGGTCTACCTTCGCCTACAATCATACAAGTAACTATCAATCAACACTAGAGCATCGATGAAGCTATCTCCATGATTCTACGGACCATATTAAATTTTGGAGCGTGTTGGGGTCGTGGCGTATAGGTTAAAACTCCCAAATGACGCTAAGATTCATCCCATCTTCGACATATCTTTACTAAAGCTGAAATTGGGAGACCATGAGTTAGCTCAGACTCAGTTGTCGAGCACTACAAATGATGGTGCGATTCAAGCTCAACCTAAAACTATACTTGATCGGAGGATTGTGATGCACCATCGACGCCCCTCAACTGAAGTACTCGTAAAGTGGAATAATCTACCATCCGAAGACGCAACGTGGGAGTCTTACGAGAAGCTAAAGACCTGGCTCCCAGAGTTTATGGACTCTCAGCCTTGAGGACAAGGCTGATTCTAATAGGGTGGGCTTGATAGGACTCCAGTAGGGTTGAGTCCTAATCACCCTAGAAGTAATCAATAGAACCTTATGAGATTGTAATAAAACTCTACCTAGCCACTTCTATCCTATAAAAAAGTATGGTTAGGGTTTAGATTGGGGCCTTAGGACTTAGTAGTTGCCGCCCCCTTTACTGGACTAGTCGGCCAGGGTTTTCCCCTGCTTAGGTCGGCTATAGAGCCAACCTAGCCGCCCCCTGTTCCTACTAAGACAGGTCAGCTATAGAAGGGGTAAAAGGGTAAATTTACTTCGACAGACATCACATGGGCTAGGGTTTAGAACCTATATAATGATATGGCCGCCCCCTCTCCTTTATCAAGTAAGATTAATCTTTTATTTAGCATTGTGCTGAGTTTTAAGAGGGAGGAACCCTTATAACGTTCCAAGGGTTGATCCCCCTTAGAAATCAAAATCTATATAGCTCCTTCTTGGATTTTATCATAATACTTTACATTTTATTCAAATGCACAGCAATAGAAGTGCCCTCTTATATTTCTGGTTCACAAGTTTTTTTATCAAGAAAGCTTTATTACCAACTATTTTTCTTTCCTAGAGACCTTCCAACTTTTTTCAAAGAGTGTATGCAAAACTTTCAGTAGAAACATTGTGAAAGATACTGTCATCAAGCCATTGTTGAATGAACCCAACTATTTTTGAAACTAATCTCTTCCACTCATCATCTGTCTAGTTGTGGGCTTTGCACGATCCCATTGCAAAGGTCCATACAAATCCTTGCAATACAAGATATTTTTCATTCTTTGTTTTCATATTATCCAATTGTTTCCATTTAAGCTAATCATGTGAGAAATATTACCGGCCTCCATATTCGAATACAAAAATTAAATGTCACCAAAATATACTCTAATACCAATTAGTGGGATAAAATAAAAGGACTCTATATATGGACAAATACTAACTGACAGTAATACGCAAGGAAGCAAAATTAAACATAAATCATAATCAAATAAAACTAAGATTTACATAGAAAACCCCTCCAACTCGAATGGTAAAAAATCACAAGCAATCTAGAGAAAATCTAATATAAGAATAATGAATGTATAAATCCCAAAGCCTCTTGCCCAAGCCCAAACAACAATAATAAAAGAATGACATGGATACAAGGATTACTTTATTATGTACAATATCTAAAACATCCTCAACTGATCGTAGTAAGAATCTACTACAAATATGATCTAACTTGAGGTGAGAATACTATTTGGATGATTGATAATAGTATTTGCATTGTCCGTGTCTTATTTTATTTTTTGCTTCTCTTATTTTTCAGTCCTCAATTACTATTGTTATTTTTCCCTTTTTCTTAATCACGTTCATAGCCATCATTGTCTTCCTTTTTTCAGTCCTAGTCACCAAATCTAGATTAAAAGAGTTAACGTTTAAGTTAAAAAAAAGATTAAAATGATGAGCTTTAATAAAATCTAATATAAGCAAAATAGTGGACTATCTCTCCAACATGATCGTAGGATGTGATATTTTCACATGGATAAATGCCCCCATATAGCAAGAGCTATGGATCCATCATACAATAAGCAGTATTCACTAGTTTAAATTCTAATATCATCCTTTAGTATGATGGATTATCTTGTGTTTGTATACTTGATTGATCAATATAATAATATGAATACCCGATGGTATGATGACATGTTGCATGAGATTAAAGCTGTGAACAATAATTTCATTGTTCTTAACCGTCAACTCAACCTTAAATGCTGGGTCCAAGCTCGATGCAAATGGCTTGATTCTGGTGATTTAAATACTAATTATTTCTACAAGCTTGTCTCAATTAGAAAGCGTTAAAACATCATACATCTAATTCTTGATGAGATCAACAAATACCTTAATGACAAAAGAAGTAAATTGTTTTGCTTCTTATTATACCTCACTTTGGTTGAATGGCCAGCCTTCTCCTTCCCTTATTTGGCATGCATGCTTTATTCTTCCCAAACTATCTGATTTTGAGCGATTTTCTATAATAAAAATTTTCTTTATTTTCTTTGCTTTGGATCAAATAGGTTAGGGAAAAAGCCTTGGCTCTGATATAGTCAAATTCTTTAAAACTTATTGTGCTATCATTAAAAATTCTATTTACAATGCTTTTAATGCCTTTGATTCTAATGCTCACATCCCTTGTTTTTATTCCTAAAAAGCCTAACTCTTGTAGAGTTAAAAGACTTTCAATCAATCGCTCTTTACAACGTTATTTATAAACTTCCCATAAAAACTTTAGCCAATCATGTTAAACCCTTTCTTTCTGTTCTAATTAATCAAGAATAATATGCTTTTATTATCGGTAGAAGTATTCATAATAATATTAATATTGCATCTGGATTGATCCATTTCATGGCTAAATCAAAGAGAAAATCATCACTTATTATCATCAAACTTGACTTTATTATCATCAAGCTTGACATTGAAAAAGCCTTGGACAAGGTTTCTTCTTTGCAATTACTAAACCTCTCCATAATTTAAACTTTCCCTCTTAGTTAATTACGTGGATCACCATTTGCATTTCTACCTAATGTTGTTCTCTTGTAGAATCAATGAGACTCAATCTAAATAGTTTCGTAGCTATAAAGGTGTTTGACAAGAGGATCCTATTTCACAATATCTTTTCATTATTATTTAATAAAAAATTTCTTTCATTCTTCAATCTGTGGTTGACCGTAAACTTATCACTCCATTTAACCTTAATCCGAATTTCTCATCTTATTTATGTTGTTGATATCCTCGTTTTTATTAGAGGCAATGTCAAATCCCACTCTAATTTTTTAGTCTAAATAAATCTAATTTCAATTTTTTTTTTACTTAATTATGATCTAATCACTAAGTATCAGATCTATAATTCTTTTGGTATTAAATAAGGTAGCTGGCCTCTTAAGTACCCTGGAACCTATGTCACTCCAGATTGACTTTCCAATCGTTATCAAAATGATTTGATTGATAGAATTTTAAATAAAATCCATAAATAATCCCTTATTTCATAAGCCGATAAGGTTGCATAAATCAACTATGTGGTTAATGCTATTCCTATCCACATGTTTATGAGTTCTAGAATATTTGAAAAGAACATACATCTAATTAAGAGGAGCTCTAGAGACTTCTTCTGCAATGACAATAATAATCATAAGAAGCTTAATATCTTAAGTTGGGACTATATCACTTCTAAAAATGTCAGACGTTTAGGTATAGAGACTATCATTTTTTAAGGAAAAGTATAGGTGCCAAACGAATTATTTCTTTGATTAATAATAATATATCCTTATAGGTCATTGTCCTTAGGTCTAAATATAATCCTCCACCCTAAGTATTAAAATCCCAAACCTTCCTCATCTTGGATCTGGAAAGGTATATATCATCTCTCTAAAAACTTCAAAGATGGTTTTCACTTGTTGGGAATGGCCACTGTATTAATATTTGGTCGAGCCCCTGATTTGATAACATTCCTTTGAACAGATCATCTATTATGTTTAACAGTGACTTGATACATAGGGTTTCTATTATTTCTGACCTCATTCTTGGAAATTCTTAGAAACTTCACCTAAATTTATATTCTACTCGAATCTTGTAAAAATCTTAGTTATCTTTATTCTACTAATCCCTTATGAAGATAAATGGGTTTAGATTTCCTATCCACTTGGTCTCTCATCTACAAATAGTGCTGAAGTTCTGAAAAAAAAATATGAATTGTCTTTTGATAATGATTGGATTGGTTGGAATATAATTTAGGATTTAGCCATCCTTTCCAAAGTTGAAATATTCTTATGAAAACTTATTTGGTATTGCCTACCCACCTCTACACAAAGGAGTTCAATATATTATTGTCCACTCATATTGCCAACAAACCATATCATTTCACCAAGCATAAAATATTTTCATGGTCTAGTCGAACTTTTATTTTCTTATTCTTACTACGATAATAGAATAAAGTAAATTTATTTTTCTTAAAAAAATATATAAAGCTTCATACACTATGACTAGAGAGAGAGAAATTATAGGGACAATTATCTCCTTTTTACCAATAGTCCAAGTATTAGTAACTTAAGAATAAAAAATGAAATGTACAAATGCATACAACCTTAGCCATATCTCAGTCTGAATCAAGAACACAATAACTACTTAATTATCTATCTTTGGAAAAATAATGAAACTAAATTTTCCATGTAATGCAATGTCTAACAACATCCACTTTGAACAGGATATGAGTTTTTTTCTTTTTCTTTATTTTTTTCCCTTCCTAGCATTAAGAATTTGCCTTTTGGCTTGAATTTTTCCAACTAACTAATTGATCACAAGGTGGACAAGAAAAATCCAAAGAGCTGTAACAAGACGTCCAACTTGTTGAAGCCCTGGAAACTATGTAACATGACTGCAGCATCATTATTACCTTATACAATCAACCTGTTCATGTACTGGAAAATAAACTACATGACTGCAGTATCTTGCTTTTTCTTATACACATAAGCTTGCGTGAAGTAAACGTAGAGACCTAGCTCGATCATGCTGAGCCCCGCAAGAAGCCAATAGAAGTAATCGAGATGAGCACGGTTAAGATTGTTGGAAAACCAGCTGTCTCCACCTCTGCCCGTCGTTTTGTTGATCACAGAAATCAGGAATCCACTGATGAAGCTGCCGATGCCGAAGATGCTTAGGTAGAGAGCCAGCCCCAGGCTCCTCAATGCATCAGGGACTTGGTCATAGAAGAACTCCTGCAGGCCAACCATGGTGAAAACATCTGCAACCCCGAGAAGAACATACTGAGGCACCAGCCACCACAAGCTCATCGGAATCGTAGCGCTGGGTTGATCCACCAGACCGAACTCTCGAGCAGTTTTGAGCCGCTTCATCTCCACCAGAGCCGCTATCATCATGGAGATCAGAGAGAGAGCCATCCCGGTGCCAATCCTCTGCAGCATGGTGATGCCGGAAGGAAGCCCGGAGAACTTCCGAGCCACGGGAACGAGGATACCATCGTAGATAGGGATGGAGACAATGATGGAGGCGCTGATAAAACTCTGCAGAGCCGCCGGCGGCATCTGAAGCTTGGAGCTGATCCTCCTGTCCAATGTACCGCCTTGCTTGGTAAACAGAGTTGAGGACTGCGCGAACACAACGGCGTAAATCAAACACGTCGTCCATATGGGGAACAGGCGAAGCAGCCCCTTCGTCTCCTCCACACGTTCGATACTGCCCAGAAATCATTAGTCTTCGCTAATCTACCACCAGAGGATACTACTATCAACAGGTTTCAGAATAATAGTCTTACTCGGATTGCAGTTCGGTAATGGGAAGTTTTCCCTGCCTCTTTCTTGCCAATGCGACGACCGTTCTGCCGATCCGAGAGAAGGGACTCTCCTCTTGCAAGAGGCAGAAGCGGTAAGTCCTGGTTCCGAGCAAGAACAACACGAGAGCAAACAGCATAACGATGCAGGGGATTCCGAACCCAAGGCCCCAGCCGATGCTGTCCTGGACGTAGCTGAGGACGACGAGGGTAACCAGGACGCCGCAGCAAATTCCGAAGTACCACCAGTTGAAGAACGAAATCCTGGCGACGCGTTCCTGGGGGTCGTTCTGGTCGAACTGGTCCGCGCCGAAGGCTTGGACGCAGGGCTTATGGCCTCCTTGGGCGATTGCCACCAGGTAGAGGGAGACGTAGAACAGGGCCACTTGGAGCGGAGGAGGTGAGCAAGCCATTCCACATTTCGCCGGATGGAAGATAGGTAGCATAGATGACAGCGTCAGCGTGCCTAGACCCTGTTAAAGAACATGAAAATAGTTAACACTTAAAAGCGATAGAAAGAGCAAACAGAGGACAGGAGAAGGCCAAAAATCATGAGCAGTACGTCTGCGGCCAAATGAAGACAAGCAAGGCAATCAATCAGCATGGCTTTTATATTACAAAGATCTTTCGTTATATTATAAAAATATCTTTTTATAATTTTATATAATATGTTGTACCAATAACCCACTGATATGAGATTTGATGACCCAGTTATTCAACTTTTTATTAAACTTGAGTCATCAATTGACGAGGTGGTCGTGGGCTGCTTCATCAATTGAAGAGGTGAACGTGTACTACTTTGGCGTACATCGATACGAAAACGGGTGCTGTGTGGCTCAAATCAGACGACAAGACACGTATTTCTTCACTATTTTACAATCAAGCAATTGTTTTAACTCTCACCAAATTGAAGAGTAGTGGATGGAACTGCAACGACTTATTTGTTTTCTATGACATTCGTCATCTCAGGTGGGCTCCGTCATCCCATCACATATCAGTCAATATGAAATCGACGGATGATGGTCGAGCAGATATTATTTTACTAAATAGAGGCTTCGACGGGTGATAAATTATATTTATTAATCTTATTTCATTTTTGAATTAAATATACACTGACCTAACTTAAGACATGCATGAAAGAAGAATAAATGGTATACCAATGAAAATTTTGAAACAATTCAGGCGTCTATCTAGTGAAGTATGTAAGATGGATGGAATTGATGAGGTTGTATCAATTATTCTTGCTAGATGGGAATAAATCAAAGGATTTCTTGGATATACATATCCATCTGACCAATTTAAATTGGTCTAAAATTCTAAATCTATCTATTTTGAAGTAGGCGGAAGCACGGAGTTGTTAATTAATTTTCAATCCGATAGGGTGAATTTTGAGACGTCCTAACTGTTGCCAATTCTATTTTTCTACTACTCTCACAAGGAGCTCATGCGTCCAGGCTTTACCACTTAGGAGAACCAATGGATACGTGTACTAATTTTCACCATGGTTGAGGACTCACACGACGAAAGAAGGATTTCGAAGGATTCCTACGATTCGCACCTGGGTAAAAGCACAGGGAGAGCAAGAAGAAGGAGACGGGTAGAAGCACGCACGCACGCACCAGGATGTAGAGGAGAGAGGCGATGATGATGGTTCGGTAGCGCCCCAGGTAGGAATCGGCGACGAAGGCCCCCAGGAGCGGCAGCATCGACGCCACGCCGTTCCACGCGTTGAGCGCCGCCGCCGCCATCGCCGTCGACTCTCCGAGCGGGCCGGTGAGGTAGGAAATCAGGTTGGATGATATTCCGTAGAAGGCGAATCTCTCGGCTATCTCCACCCCTGCATACCTCCGATCCAGATCAAACGGAGGACAGAGATCGAGGAGGAGGAAGACGAGGCTGGGGAAGAGGGGAATTAATACCTATGATGAAGAGGGCGGAAGTCCAGCCGCCGGAGGTGGATCTGTTAGCGGGGCGGCCGCGGTAGTCGACGATGTCCACCATGAGATCTGAGGGGCAGTGACGCAGGCCAAGGAGACGATCCGTGTTGCCCATCTCCCCTTCCTCGCTTTAATCTCTCCCTTCCTTTCCCAAACCACGCTTGCACGCCACCACTTCCGCCGCTAGCTCTCTCTACGGGAGGCGATAAATTAGGCCGAATTCCCTTCGAATGACGGGCCGAAGCATGTGATAATCGCAGCGATGCCAATGAGCAGTGAGCGTTACTTCCCTCCGTGCCGTGCGGAAAAATATCAACCTAGTTGATAACAAAATTTTTTCGGATGAAGAATCATTTTTCTTATTTTCAGATTGCGATACTTACTGTAGATAGCTAAGTAATATGATTGAATCTGATTTTTATCATTTATCTTTTGTAAAAAATAAAATAAGTGTTTCACGTAATTTTAAATTTTAAATTCTAAATAAGTCTCTCGTGAAGGTACCTAATGCTGAGCTGCTATTGATACAATTTGCGCTCCCAACAAAAAATGAGTCAACATCAATAGGAGATATTTAAAACGAATGATGTTAACCTTTCAACCAAAGGTTTAAACAAATGTCTCAAGGGCCAATGCGAACGTACTAGTTATACTTTAGACAATTTATCAAATAGCATTTTTACTATTTGTTTTTTTATAGGATGACATCATACTATTCGTTTTCAATTAGATGACATTTTTTTTCATATATACTATTTTAATTTTTATTTAAAAATATTTTTACTTGATTTAAATTAATATATTAATTTAGACTAATAAATTGATTTAAAACAAAAGACTGATTGGGTCAAATATGTTTATTTATCCTCCTCTCTCCCTCTCCCTTCACCTAGCTTCTTCTTCCTCCTCCTCCTCTTTATTTGATTTCCTCCTTTCTTTTTTTCTTCATCTTCTTTTTCTTTTCCGCCTACTCCTCCTCCCACTCAACTGCCTTCTCCCCCTTCTTATTAGCTTTCTTCCCCTCGCACTTGGTTTTTTCACTTCCTCTTTGCCTCCACCTCCTCCTCTCATTGCACCTCCACTGCTTCCTTCTCTACTCCTTCGACTTCCTCCTTCTCCTCCTCCCACTTCCACTCCCGCTCCTCCCCCTACTTCTCCTCCTCCTTCCCCTCCCTCTCCTTCTCATCATCTTTTACCTTCTAATCCTCCTCCACTGCTCCCTCTCCTCTATCCCTCCTCTGTCTCCTCCTTATTTATCTAGAAAAATACTGTTATACTTAAGTCACAATCAAACTATACTCATTCACCAAACAAATAAAAACATATTAAATTTATATAAACTTACTCTAAATTTATCCTACAATGAAAAACAAGGATAATTTTTGTTAGAATCATATTCTAGTAGATAGATCAAAGTTTTGATAATTAATTTTAAAATAAGTTAGACAATTGAGTTTACTTAGTTCAATTTTAAGTGGAACTAGTCCAACATGAAAAATAGAAAATAAGAAATATAGGATTTTATGATTAGTTTTATGATTAAATTTAGGATAGTTTTATATAAAATTTAATATATATTTTAATATATTTTATGAATGAGATTAACTTATATGCAACCCGAATGTAACTATAAGTGTTATAATATTTAAATTTATCATAAAACTAAATTTGATTAACGATAAATCGTGTTCATGATAAACTTTGTTTCATGATATAAATCATATTCCACGATACATAATACATTTGAGTTATGATATGTCATGGCAGTGATTAATAATTTTAAATTTTGTTTGATACTATATTACATATTTATATGCACTTGATTAATATGGATCGACAAATGCATTTGTCATTATATAAGTTTTGTTTATGCTAATATATACAATTGGTTTTTGATATTGTGATGAGTTTATTATGCAATAGCAATGCATCATCCATTTTTGGTATTAGATGACTAAGGATGATTTTCTCTCATTGGCTGCAGAAAATATGGTCTATTTTTTATACAGATAGTATTGTTTGAAGTTAAATAGTTATGTGATGATATAATCTATAGTTGGATGGAGATGATATAATCTATAGTTGGATGGAGGTGGTTAAACTTATTTGTGCTATCTTTTACTTTAGTTTAATCAGTCGTCTGTTGGTGACCGGATTGAAGGATAGTTGGCAGTATGACCGAATTGAAGCACTTCGTGACTTACCCACTGGGTGCTAATCCGGAGTGTGCTGAGGTATTTTAGGTGTTACTAATTTACATTACTATTATGTTGACTCTAGCAACGTTGATTTGCCTTGTACCTCGACTGGGAGGCTTTGCCGGGAGACATAATATTGTATGTGTCAATGTCTTACTAATATAATTTACTTTTCCAAATTAAATCCTAAAGCGTTCTAAGGGTTGATCCTCCTACAAGATCAATCTCTATAGAATTCCTCTAGAGTTCTATCATCTGATATCATAGCAACGATCTTGTTGCCCTTGCTGCCATCTCTGCCGCCTCCATCAAGCCAAGCAATTCCCATAACTGCTTTTGATGTCGCCTCTATCGTCATCCTCCTACTGCAGATCAAATCAATATGCTGGTGTCATCATCAATTGCACTAGAGATCTGGTATTTCCCTACCACCCACACCTTTTGCTACTGTAATTTTCCATCTACAAAACACCAAAAAGAATTTCCTATCTTTTCCTTGCTGCAAATTCCTTTCGTCACAAAAGTGATCATCTTTGCGAATGAAGAATTGCTGTAGAATATTTCAACTTTATATAGGTTTTTGAACCGATCTCTTTGGCATCTTTTGTGGATGAAAATTTTCACACGTTTCGTAGATCGTCTTGGCTTTCATTTGAGATTGATCTACTATGAAACTCCTTTTTGAAACAATTCTTATACTAATGCAAATTATCGTCGATAACCGTTGAAATTTTACGACGAGAGTTCTACCATCTTATCTTGCATCAGTTTTCTTACCATTACGCTGTCAAAATTTTCTTGTTCCAAATTGCTATTGCTGCTACTATTTGAAATAAGATTTTGCTATCAAAATTATCCATAATTTTCTTGAGTCTTTGCCAGAATTTACATCGAGAAACTGCTACTTCTTCGACGATAATTTTGTTTGGCAGTATAGCATATACCGCAGCGATCTTTTATCGAATTTTATCAAATCTCATTTCCATCCTTTCCAGATTTGAAATTCTCCTTCCCTAACCTTCATCCCCTACAATCACAGCCCCAAAACTTGCCAAAACTGCACCCAAATCAGCCATAAAATAGCCCCAAACCGTAGCCTACACATCCACTGATCCATCCCCCTTTCGGTCACAACTTTTCCAAACCGATCCATGCCCTTAACTTGACAACAAAAGAGATATCTTAATATTATAGATCTAGAGGCTTACACTATTGCATCGGAGGAGGCCATCAATACAAAATTCGAAACCTTTGAGACTCGAATGAAGGAGAAAATATGAACTATCTTCACTGAACTCAGTATGGGCCGACCACAAAGCCCGAAGAGATCACATCATGGAGAGAGCTCTGATCGAAGAGATGACTTCCAGGAGAGGGGAGGCTCTATGACCAACCCCTACAATCCACGCATGAGGGTGGACTTCCCTTGATGGGAAGGAGACCCGATTGGTTGGATCTCACACGCGGAGCGTTATTTTCAATTCCACCAAACCACAGATGCTTATATGGTGGAAACTTTAGCTATACATCTTGAAGGGGATATCATACAGTGGTTTGATTGGCTTGAACATACCCATGTCAGCCTCTCATAGAGATAATTCAAAGAAGGGATGTTGATCCGCTTCGGACCGACAGACTACGAGAACGTCGATGGCCAATTAGTAAAGATCCGACAAACCTCAACCATCCAAGAATATCAAACAAAATTTGAAAGATTATCTAATCAAACTCATGATTGGTTTGAGAAACAGCTATTGAGAACCTTGAGGGCTTGAAGCTAGAGATCAGAGAGAAGTTAAAGCACGACAACCGTACACGCTTATGGCGGCCATCTCTTTCGTGCGACTTTAAGAGGAGCGATTGAACCATGAAGCCCGGAGGACTAGGGTTGCTCCCCGACTAGCAATACCAAAGCCCTCAGCCCCCTCTACAGCCATCCAAGCCCTCGCACCCAAAAATTTGATGAGAGAAGAGCTTCGAGAGGGATCTACGAAGGGTTTGTGTTGGCAATAAGACGAGCCATAGAGCTGTAAACATCACTACAAGAAGGGGCGACTTCTCATGATTGAACCAGTAGAAGAAGAAGTTATCGAACCATCAAAAGAGAGCCTTGAACATGAAGAAGAAGTTGCGGAAGAAGAGCTCCAACCGGTCAACTTTATGGTACACGTGCTTGCCGGCTACTCTAACCCACAAACGATGAAAGTTGGAGGCCTCCTCAGATAGCAATCGATCAGTGTTCTTATCAACATGGGCAACACTAATAATTTCCTAAATAGTAAGGTTGTTGCTTGTATGACACTCCACATCGAAGGTTGCAATAAGTTCGATGTAAAGGTCACCGACAATCGAATCCTAAAGTGTGACCAAAGTGTTCACGAGTGAAATTGCTGCTGCAAGACCAAGAAATCATTGCTGACTTCTTCCTCCTACAATTGATGATTGTGAAGCCGTCCTCGGCATAGAGTGGCTAACGATGCTAGGTGATATCTCCTGGAACTTTTCTAAATTGGTTATGAAATTCTATTGTAAAGGTAGACAGGTCACTCTACGTGGCAAGCGCGGAAGCCACATCTCCACCGTTTCGACGCTACGAATGGAGAAAGTCCTATACAAGGCACATGGTGGTTTTTTGATGCATCTCCAGTAGTAATCAGAGGAGAAGAATATGAAAACTGAAGATCAAAACCTCGCTCAACTGCTTATTGAATTCGCTGATGTTTTTGCTGAATCGCGTGGTATTCCTTCTACCTAGCAACATGATCACAGAATTCCAATTCTCTTGGCCAAACCACCAGCGAACTCTCGGCTGCATCACTATCCTCACCTCCAGAAGGATGAGATTAAAAATATTATAAAGGAAATGCTTGACACAAGGGTGATTCGGCCAAGCTACAGCCCCTATTTCTCACCGGTGTTGCTAGTGCGCAAGAAGGATGGAACTTGGTGGATGTGCATCGACTACTGAGCTCAAAATGCCATGACCGTCAAGGAAAAGTACCCAATACCAGTAGTGGATGAACTCTTGGGTGAATTAAAAGGAGCCCAAGTCTTCACGAAGTTGGACCTCTGATCCGGGTATAATCAAATTCGGGTATATGTAGAAGACATTCCAAAAATAGCATTCCGAATGCACAACAAACATTATGAATTTTTTGGTAATACCTTTTGGATCGCTAACATTCCTTTCACTTTTTAAAGTTTGATGAACGATATTTTCAGAGCTTTCTATGCGAATTTGTGCTGGTGTTTTTGGATGATATTCTCATTTCAAGCCCTACTCTCGAGACTTATTTTTAGCACTTGCGATTTGTTCTAATGATCCTTCGGGAGAATACTCTTTTTATTAAATGATCAAAGTGCACCTTCCTCCAACAAAACGTAAAGTATCTTGGGCACATAATATCATAAGAAGAAGTGGCGGTCGACTTGACAAAAATTGAGGCAATGCAAGGCTAGCCGAAACCTACAAATATGAAATTATTGTGCGGATTCCTTGGACTAACAGGCTACTACTGAAAGTTTTTAAGGATTGTGGGAAGATCAGTGCACCACTCACCTCTCTACTGAAAAAAGATGCTTTCTTATGGTCGGATGAAGCATCTGCTGCCTTTGACTTGTGCTGCCAGATTTTATCTGCCCCTTCATCATTGAGGCTGACGCATCTGGAGTCAGAATTGGAGCCATTCTAATGCAATATGGTTGACCCCTCGCATATACCAGAAAGGTCTTGTCTCCCTCCCATCACTGAATGTTAATATATGATAAGGAGATGATCACCATTGTGCACGTCGTAACGAAGTGGAGACCCTACCTGATTGGTCGACGCTTCTAGATTAAAATCGATCGCCGAAGCCTCAAGTACCTTTTGGAGCAAAAGATATCATCCCCTGAGTAGCAAAAATGGGTAACCAAACTTCTCAGATTTGATTATTAAATTGTTTATAAAAAGGAGAAAAAAATATTATTGCAGATGCACTCTCCCGGGCCACCCGAACAAGCCAAAATTTTCGCCATCTCCCTTCCTTCCACCGGCTTCCTCGAGGACATTAGGGAGGAATGGGTAACCAAACTTCTCAGATTTGATTATTAAATTATTTATAAAAAGGAGCAAGAGAACATTGTTGCAGATGCACTCTCCCGGCCACCCGAACAAGCCAAAATTGTAGCCATCTCCCTTCCTTCCACCGGCTTCCTCGAGGACATTAGGGAGTAATGGAAGAAGGATCCAGAGACCAGCAACATCATAGAAAACTGGAGAAGGATCCAAGCACTATAGCCCACCACTTGGGATTTGAGGGATCTTCACTACAAAGTCGCATTATGCTTGTACCCAACTCTCCTTGCATTAAAATCATCCTGCACAAAATGCACTCGAAACCTTCAGCAGGGCACTTCAGATTTTTGAGAACCTACAAAAGATTGAAGCAAAATTTTTATTGGAGAGGGATGAAAAAAAATATATTTCTGAATATGGAGCACAATGTGATGTATGTCAGTCAATAACAAAAGGGTAAAACGGTGGCAAGTCCAAGGAAGCTACAACCTCTACCTATACCAGACTCAATATGGACCGACATCTCTATGGATTTCATCGAGGGGCCACCACCTTCCCATGGTAAAAGTATAATCTTTGTGGTGGTTGATCGATTGATAAAGAATACCCATTTCTGTACTGTGCGACATACCTATACTACTGCTAGTATTGCTTAGATTTTTGTTGAAAATATTATTAAACTGCATGGGATGCCAAGGTCTGTTGTGAGTGACTATGATAAGGTTTTCACTAGTAAATTTTGGACCGAGTTATTTCAACTATAGGGCACCAAACTCAAGATAAGCACAATATACCAAGTGTCTAGAGACATACCTTTAGTGCTTCGCTAGTGATCGACCAAAGGAGTGGACGAAGTGGCTTCCTTGGGCCGAATGGTGGTATAATACTACATATCATTCATCTACAAAATGCACCCCATATGAGGCATAGTATGGCTGATCAGCCCTTGTGATTCTAAAATATGTAATTGGTGCGACCAAAGTGGATCAGGTCGACCAAAATTTAATTGACAGGGACACACTTCTACAATTGCTGAAGGATAATCTCTCTACCGCTTAAGCCAGAATGAAGCAATAAGCTGACACACATTGAAGCGAAAGGGAGTTTTTAGTAGGAGGTGAAATTTATCTTCGCCTGCAACCATACAAGCAACTATCTATCAACACACGAGCCTCTATAAAGTTGTCCCCTCATTTTTATGGGCCTTATCAAATCATGGAGTGTATTGGAGCTGTGACATATAGACTTAAATTTTCCGAGGATGTCAAAATTCACCCCGTCTTTCACGTGTCTTGCTTGAAGCCTAAGTTGGGAGAACATGAGTCAACTTAGACTCAACTGCTGAACACCACTGATGATGGAAATATTCAAGCCAACCACAAGTCATCCTGGATCGAAGAGTTGTGATGCATCGCCAACATCCTTCTACTGAAGTACTAGTGCATTGGAATAATTTACCAGGTGAAGATGCCACCTACAAATCACACGAGGAGCTGAAAACCTGGTTCCCTGAGTTCACGAAACCTTAACCTTGAGGACAAGGTGGATTTGAAGAGAGCGGGCTTAATAGGACCCCAGTAGGGTTAAGTCCTACTCAACCAAGTAGCAGTTAATAAAAATCCTGTGAGATTGTAATAAACCTCACATAGCCACCTCTATCCTAAAAAGAAGAGTGGCTATGGTTTTATTTTAGGGCATTAGGGCTTTCAAGTCGCCACTCCCTTTACTAGGCTGGTCGGCTAGGGTTTCTGGCAGAGACGCATGGATTATGTAGCCCCTTAGGCCGCTGCCCCCCCCCCCATTTAGGCAGGTCGGCTATATGAAGGGTAAAAGGAGGAATTCACTTAAGAAGCACCCTCTAGGGCTATGGTTGGAGCCCTATATAAGCTTGTAGCCTCCATCTCATTTTTGTTAAGCAATAGATCAGTTTCTTTCAGCCATCTGGCCAACTACAAGGAGGGAGGAACCCCTATAGCATTCCAAGGGTTGATCCCCCTCAAAGATCAATCTCCATAGAATTTCTCTAGGGTTCTATCATTATGTGATGATATAATCTATAGTTGGATGGAGGTGGTTAACCTCATTTGTGCTATCTTTTATGTTAGTTTAATCAGTCGTCTGTTGGTGACCGAATTGAAGGATAGTTGGCAGTGTGACCGAATTGAAGCACTTCGTGACTTACCCACTAAGTGCTAATTCAAAGTGCGTTGAGGTATTTTAGGTGTTACTAATTTACATTATAATTGCATTGACTTTAGCAAGGTTGATTTGCCTTGTACCTCGACTGGAAGGCTTTGTCGGGAGACACAATATTGTATATGCCAATGTCTTACTAATATAATTTACTTTCTCAAATTAAATCCGAGTATCATAGCTCGTATGCATTTAACTTAAGTTTTAATCTCATTTTTTCTTTTGTTATTCAATCATTAGGGATTAAGTGGATTTAGTTGTTAGCATAAAATCCATATACTATCTGTTATGCAAAAAAACTTAGATGCTATAATCTAAAATTAAATAACAATGGATCTAAATATTTTACGATACATACCTTTCAATGTTGCTATTCGAAAACTCTTCATTTGATCTGCAAGCGCACTATCATCAGATCCGAGATCTGTAATAATGTCAATCTGCAAGGAGAACTAGACTCACATTCTCTTCTCCCCTGATCCTTTCACTGGACCACTATGATCGATGGATTTAGGAAACATAAGAATATGAGATCTGTAATCTCTTATTGATAGATTCACGTGACTAAGGGGAGATGGAGAGAAGATCTGTAGTCTCTTAATTATGTCATGTATTATATTATGCTCTTTTTAACGTGTTGTGCCCCTAAGAGGTCCTGTCTATTTATATGCGAGAACAAAGGGTCTAAAATAAGTAATTTGAAGAGTTACTCTCATCAAGGGCATCTATTAAAGAATCATACCTTAATTAGACTTCATTTATTGGACAATAACCATAATCAGAAGCCAATTATATCCATAATATATCTTAATTAAATAGGGTCATATAATCTAATATTCTCCCACTTATCCTATTAATTTAATAAGACAATAATGATTCAAAATAAAAAATAAATTGTTAGGACTCTAGTTAATTAAATCTTAATTTTAATTAATTCAAATATGGAAGGCACACATGTAAAACTCTAGCCAGCGGCCCCCTACTATAGTTAAAAGGGTCGGCTAAGGTTAGGGTTAGAATTAGAGAAGGATTAGGAGTTGGTAACCATTGGCCACTCCTAGTAGAGGTGGGCTAGGGAGTTGATTAGGAGTTGGAGTCTTTGAGTAAGAGTCTTATTAGAAGTTAGGATTTAGAAGCTATATAAATAGCTTGTCTCCTCTTTTCATCAGGAATAGATCAATATTCTTTCAGTCATTGTGCAGAAAATCAAGGAGGGAGGAACCCCTATAGAGTTCCAAGGAGGCCGATCCCCTAAAGAGATCAACACAAGCTTAGAATCCATAAGAGTTCTAACACTTGGTATCGTAGCAGCATTCTTGGCGTCTCACTGCCCTTCCATAGCCGCCCATCATCCTTCCACAGCCACCCAAGTAATTCCCATAATTGCTTACATCGTCGTCGAATTCCGTCGTCATCTCCACCACAATAGATCACCTTTTGATCTCCCTAAGAATTGCACCAACAAAAAAAAAATTCCTATCTTCCTACACAAACTCTTCATCACAAAGTTTCCATCTTTACGATGAAAGTTACGCTGTAGAATTTATCGGGCCTGCGTGCCTGTGATTATTGGTAATTACATGGAGAGACGCGACGGGATGTGAGGTGACAGCGGGACCCATGATGCTATGGCGGGAGATTACGATGCATGGTGATGCGACAATCCGACGGAACTGATGATGACGAGATCAACAATCACAGGGCATGGAGATGCGCTGATGCACACATAGATCCTATTGTGAGTGATAAGGCATATTGGCTCGGGCTTAATCATATTAGGTGACGGCTCATAATCATTCAGTGTGGTTTGCATATGTGATGTGTTATACACCTACTAGATATATGTATATATATATTTACATTCGCTATAGATATATATTAAATATGTATGTGTGTGACATGACATATTACGATACAAAAACCCTCATACGATAATATTAAGTCGGTAAGCATGAGGCAATAAGATTGACTCACGTGGCCTTCCATCGTTATTAGAAGAAATTGAATCGTGACATAGGTTGAGTGGTCGAGTCCCTCGAGACTCATCTATCTACATGATCGAGATCTTGCCTACGACATAGAGATGTCACCAGTGACCTAAGGACATAGTATGCTTGGTCGAGTCCCTTGAGGGCATATCATTAAATCAGACTCATCTTGTAATGATGGTGATGACTTAACTGAATATTATGGTTAGTCGAGTCCCTCGAGACCATGATGATTTGGAGGCAGAAAGAACATAATGGAAATTATAAGGAGTTATAATTGGCAAGAGTTGCCTACCTTTTGGGCTCAGTGTAATTGGTCGAGTCTCTCGAGGTTGCACTAAGATGTTGATTGGATCCCGATCTCCACTAGGAGTTTACTGGAGATTTTTGTCTCATGTGCCGAGGGTGTCGTGTGATTCGCTAGGAAAATAGTGGGAGTACATTAAGATAGAAGTCCATATTTTAATTAGTATTTTCTATAAAGTTTGTATGTTATTTATTTACGCTATATCTTGTTTGTCGCTTACAAAACCCCCATGTGGTATACTTGATGCCAACCGCCTCATTGGTCCAAAGGCTCCGTAATTTGAAAATTCTTCTCATGAAATAGAAAATCGTATATGTCATTAATACGATTGTGCCCATGCCGGAGGAAAGGACAAGAGAGTATGAGATCGCTCGCTTTGTGAAGTATAAAGATAGTCATAAAGGATAACCTATATGTTGATCTTATACTTCAGTCCCTACCTTTTCATAGTTCATTATTAACTTTAATATAAACAAGTTTGAGGTGACTCTACCTGAGCTCCTCAATATGTTGAGGGAAGCTGAGAGTACCATCAAGAAGGAGAAACTAGTTCTCTATAATGGTGAGACCAAAAAGAAAAGGAAGGCCATCAAGACCCTTAAGAAGGGCAAGGGCAAAAAAAGACTGGGTAAGGCAAAGGTTGCCACGAAAGACCCGGTAAAGGATAAAGGACAGTGCTTTCATTGCGGCCAAGACGGGCATTGGAAGAGGAACTGTAAGGACTACCTTGTAAATAAGGTGAAATAGAAGCTTGGAGAAGCTTCAGGGATATTCATAATCAATCTCCACCTATTGGATACCAGGAGTGCTTATCATATCTACAATTCGTTGTAGGTTCTGACAAGACCTAGGAGATTGGCCAGAGGCGAGATGGACCTCAAGATGGGCAATGGAGCAAGAGTTGCTACAATTGTTATTAGGGAGGTCATCCTACATCTACCTAGTGGAGTTATTATTGCATTAGATGCATGCTATTTTGTCCCTTCCATTATAAAAATATTATTTTCATCTCTTGTTTGACACTTAGTGGATATAAATTAGTCTTTAAGAATAATAGTTATTCAATAATTATGGATGACGAGATCATCACTAGAGGAACCCTTATAAATGACTTATATATGTTAGACACTTCTCCACTCATCATGAATATAAATATGTCTATGATAATAAGAGATGAGGTGAATAGTATATACCTATGGCATTGTAGGCTAGGTCATATACATGAGAGAAGGATTCAAAAGTTGCTGAAAGATGGATACTTAGATCCATTTGACTATGAGTCATATGCAACTTGTGAACCTTGCCTTCATGGGAAGATGACCAACTCTCCTTTTAATTGAACGAGAGAGAGAGCCATTGAGTTATTGAAACTTATACATAGTGATATATGTGGTCCCATGTCGACTCAGGCTATAGGTGGTTACTCATACTTCATTACATTCACTGATGATTTCTCTAGGTATGGACATGTGTACTTGATGAAGTACAAATCTGAGGCCTTTGAGAAATTCATGGAATATAAGAATGAAGTCGAGAACTAGATTAGAAAGAGTATTAAGACTCTTCGATCAGATCGAAGAGGAGAGTACTTGAGTACGAAGTTCACCCATTTCCTTCGGGACAATGAGATTATATCCCATTGGAACCTACTTATACACCTCAGCTAAATGATGTATCAGAAAGGAGGAATTGCACACTGTTAGACATGGTGCGATCCATGATGAGTTTCGTTGACCTACTCGTCTCGTTCTGGGGATACGCCCTAGAGACCGAAACTTACCTCAAGAACAGAGTTCCATCAAAGTTCGTAGTGTCTACACCATATGAGATATGCAAAGAAAAGAAGCCCGATCTTAAGGTGGTTAAGATTTGGGGCTATCCTGCCCACGTTAGAAGACACAACCCCGACAAGTTAGAATCAAGGATGGAATGGTGCACGTTCGTGGGATATCCTAAGGAGACTTTGGGATATTATTTATATAATCTCGAGTACCGAAAAGTCTTTGTTGTCAAGAGAGATGTGTTCCTTGAGAAGGAACACATTCTTGGTGGAAACAGTGGGAGTGAGATAGAAATGAGCGAAGTTGGAGAACCTAGCTCAAGCACCATTCTAGAGCCCGAGTCTGTTCAGGTACCTAACACACAAATTCCAACTTTGCATAGGTCTAGCAGAGTATCTCACCCTCCTGAAAGATATGTGGGACATATCAGTGGAGAGGACTCTCAAGATGTTGATTCTCAAACCTACGAGACAGCTATTATGAGTATAGACTCAGGAAAGTGGCAAGAAGCCATGAATTCTGAGATAGATTCCATGTACTCTAACAAGGTTTGGAACCTTGTGGATGCACTTGAGGGTATCGTACCCATCGGCTGCAAGCGGATCTTCAAAAAGAAGATCGAAGTAGATGGAAAGGTGGAGACCTATAAGGCAAGACAAGTAGCTAAAGGTTATCATTAAAGATAAGAAGTTGACTATGACGAAACCTTTTCACCTGTAGCCATGTTTAAGTCCATTAGAATTCTTTTGGCCATTGCAGCACACTATGACTATGAGATCTGACAGATGGATATCAAAGCAACATTCCTCAATGGCAACCTTGAGGAGGAGGTGTATATGATATAGCCAGAGGGATTCGTATCTAGAGAGAGTCCAGATAAAGTGTGCAGGTTGCTCAAGTCCATTTATGAACTATATCAAGCTTCCCGAAGTTGGAACATAAGATTTGATGAGACGATAAGATCTTATGATTTCGTTAAGAATGAAGATGAGCCTTGTATGTATAGGAAGGTAAGTGGGAGTGCTATAATCGTCTTGGTATTATATGTGGATGACATCCTAATCATTGGGAATGATATAGGAATGCTCTCCACAGTAAAGACTTGGCTATCCGGAAACTTCTCCATGAAAGACTTAGGGGAAGCATCCTATATTTTGGGGATCTTAGATCTATAGAGATAGATCTAAGAGGATGTTTGGCTTGTCTCAGTCTAGGTACATAGACTTTATTGTTAAAAGGTTTGGCATGGAGAATTCTAAGAGAGGACTCATATCGATAAGACATAAAATATCACTTTCTAGGAATATGTCCCTAAAGACTCCTGAAGAAAGGGCAGACATGAATAAGATACCTTATACCTCAGTGATAGGGTCTATCATATATGCTATGCTATGCTATGTACCAGGTCTGATACATGGAGCTGATTCCCATATATTGTGATAACAATGATAGGGCGATAGCTCTAGCAAGGGAACCCAGGTCTCATCCGAATTATTCTAAGGAGGTTCCAGTGGATTAGAGCGATTATGACCCAAAAAGATATAACAATGGAAAGAGTTCTATCCGAAGATAACATTGTAGATCCACTGACAAAGCCGTTGGCTCAGATTGTATTTGAGCGTCACAGGGGTCTAATGGGGATCAGACACATATGTGATTGTCTTTTGGTCAAGTGAGAGATTGCTGGTTATAGGTGCCCTACAAGCTAATCACGTAAGTGATGACACGTTTGACATGCTGCGTGATCTTTTTGCTTATGATTAATATTGGTATTTCTCATATTATATTATCTGTTGAATATATATATTATCGTGTCCTTGGTTTTGTGCAGTGGTAATCAGATAGTGATGAGATCACGATAATGAAATCGATTCTCCTTTAAACATAGATCCTAAATTATCTCTATCATAGGTTACTCAAGAGGGATATCGAGATAACCGGATAGCCCGATGTACTATATACCCGTCCATATGATAGAGACGGCTAGTCTCATAGCCACTTGTGTGGAGACACTAAAGATATAGTATAGGTGCTCATTGGAGAATGAGTTCACTGATTAATTCGCTTATGGAATGTTGTATGGTTGATGATACCTAATGTCAGACAGTGATTCCATAGTCTCAGCTGTATATCTGGTCCTTAGACTAGAGACACAAAGGATGCCTTATATGAGTACTCCTTTCTTTGACGCCAGACTTACATGTTTGGAAAGTTTCAGATCTGGTACAATTGGTTACAGGATTGGTAGCCAACCTTACGAAGGCAATTGATTATCAATAGAGGACCATCCACTCTTAGTATCACGAGAGGAATATCCCGTATGTGCTTGCTCAGACAAATCCCAAGCCAGGGTCATTTAGATTGAGAGAGAGAGTTCTCCAGTAGAATCTGATTAGAGCAAGATAAACTGATTCTGTTTGTGACCTGACAGTACCATGTCCAATATACGATCTCTGGGATATTAGTTGGACAAGGGATTATAGATACACGGTAACTGTAGACAGATATGTTCAATGGATTTGATCCCCCTGTACTGTTTGGTGATTATGGCATAGTGGCCTAGTATGTCCATAGTCGATGAGTCGACTGAATTATTATGGGGATAATAATTCACTATATCAGAAGGAGTTTCGATCGGTGTGACTCAAGGTCAGCTTGGTATCGGGCCTAGAGTGTCACACACATATGGTGGATGCTTCAGCGAATAGAGGATTGGATGAAGATCCAATTAGCCCCTATTCTCATTAGATGAGACCCTATACTGACGGGCTCCTTGTTTGAGACCAATTAGAGGCCTAAGGAGATTATTGGATAGAGATCCAATAATGCAAGGTTAGTGGGTAATTGTATAGAGATCCAATACCCACTAAGGCTGGAGCCCTAGGGTTTTTTGGTGGCTCTCTATAAATAGGAGGGGAGACTCATGGTTGAGAGGCTACAGCTTTAGCCTCCCCCTCCTATTCTCCTCCCTCACTTTGTGCAAGAGTTGCGAGATCAGATTGGAGGAGTTTTGCTACAGAGATCCATCTTGTGGATACCGCTAGAGAGGGGGATGCTTGACCTCCTTCATCCTCTCCATCCAGATCTGAAATATAGGGATATACGATCTCCCTAGGTAAAACCAATCTCTCATGTATTGCGATTTTTTAATTTTTATAGCTTTTCTCGTGACTGTAATCTTTTGCATGATGATTTAATCTTCGTGGGAAACCGATTTTTGTTTTAATTTCTACTGTGCATGTGATGTACCCACTGAGGTTTCCTAACAACTGTAACCCAAAACAGCGAACTATCGCAGCCATAACCCTCTACCCACTGATCTTATCTTCCGTTGCCACCAAACCTTCCACCACCCTATGCCCTTACCCGTGAACAGAAAAAAAAAATAGAAACATCGCAGATCTAGAGGCATACACAATGGCATCTTGAGATTCAATTGATGCCAAGTTAGAGGCATTTGAATCACGCATGAAGGATAAATTGCGTGCTTTATTTGCAAAATTTAGAATTGGACGATCCCCGAGTCCAACAAAATTTCAGCAAGGAGAAAGTTCAAAGAGGCCTCCAGAGAAGGAAGGACAAGACTCAGACATGATGCAACTATGCATGAGGGTAGACTTCCCTCGATGGGAAGAAGGAGACCCGACGGGATGGCTTTCGCGGGCCGAATGTTACTTTCGCTATTACCGAACATTGGCGGATTCCGTGGTGGACATCTTTGTCATCCACCTCAAAGAATATGCAATCTAGTGGTACAACTGGCTTGAATACACCCATGGAATCCCAACGTGAACACAATTCAAGAGCTGGCTACTGAATCGCTTTGGACCGATAGAGTACGAAAATATCGACGGACGACTCACGAAGATTCGACAAAACTCAGTCTGACAAACAATTATTAGGGACATTCATCGAAGGACTCAACCTGGAAATAAAATGAGAGGTTAAAGTACGGCAGCCCCGCACCATGATGGTTGTAATTTCTTTCATCGAAATCCAAGAGGAACGACTCAACCAAGACGCTCGAAGGATGAGCACTACTCCTAGACTAGTAACATATAAACCTCCAATACCCCCTGCTCCCAGCGATCCCTCGCTGCATTGACAAGAGAAGAACTTCATGATAGATTAGCGAAAGGCCTTTGTTGGCATTGCGATGAACCATGGAGCTGTGACCATCGCTGCAAAAAGGGATGCCTTCTACTACTTGAGCCTATTGAAGATATGGAGGAGACCCAGGAGCATGAGGAAGAGGTCATAGAGGAAGAATAGCAATCAACTGATTATACGATGCATGCTCTTGTCGGCTACACGAACCCGTAAATGATGAAAGTGGAAGGACTTCTTAAACAACAACCAATCACCAACCTCATTGATACCAGGAGCACTAATATTTCATGAATAGCAAGGTTGCTATTCAGATGGCCATATTTATCGAAGATTGTAGTAGGTTTGACATTAAGGTTGCCGACGGTCGAATTTTAAAGTACGACTGCAGATGCCCGCGGGTGAAATTATTGCTATAGGACCGGGAGATAATTGCACATTTCTTCCTCCTCCCACTCGACAATTATGAGGCCATGCTTGGCTTCAAATGGCTGACTATATTAGGTGATATTTTTTAGAATTTTTCAAAATTAATTATTAAATTTTACAGCAAAGGGAAATAGGTGATTCTGCGCAGGAAACACGGGAGCGATGTAACGATGATTTGCACATAGTGAATGGAGAAAGTTGTGCACAAAATGAATATCAAATTTTTAGATATCTTCGCTGAACTACACAATCTACCTCCTACCTGATGACATGATCATCGAATTTTGATTCTTTCGGGCAAACCACCAGTGAACACTCGGCCATATCGCTATCCTAACCTCTAGAAAGATAAAATAGAGAGGATTATAAAGGAGATGCTTGAAACAGGAGTCATTCGGCTACAACCCCTACTCTTCATCGGTACTCCTCGTACGAAAGAAAAATGGAATGTGACAAATGTGCATCGACTTCAGAGCTCTCAACAGCATAACCGTCAAAGACAAATACCATATTCCAATGGTGGATGAATTACTTGATGAATTAAAGGAAGCACGAGTCTTCACGAAACTAGACCTTCGATCCAAAATTTCATCAAATTTGGGTGTGTGAAGAAGACATATCGTTCAAAATCACCTTTCGGACGCACAATGGCCACTATGGATTTTTGGTATTGCCTTTTGGTCTCACCAATGCTCCCTCCAACTTTCAGAGCCTTATGAATGATATTTTCCAGAGTTATCTTTGTAAGTTCGTATTGGTTTTCTTCAATGACATCTTTATTTACAGTTCTTCTCTTGAAAGTTATTTTCAACACTTATGACTTATTTTGATGATTCTTCAAAAATAGAGGAAATACGAGGCTAGCCGACACCAAAGAACATAAAATCGCTATGCGGTTTCCTCGGTTTGATGACCTACTAACGCAAGTTCATCAAAGATTATAGAAAGATCAGTGCACCCCTCACATCCTTGCTAAAAAAATATGCCTTCTAGTGGTCGGACAAAGCCTCCACTGTCTTTCGACGATCTCAAGGTAGCCATGACATCAACGCCTATGCTAGCGCTACTTGACATCAACAAAACTTTTTATCATTGAATCCGATGCATTCGGAGTTGGGATTGGCGCTATCCTCATGCAAGATGGACAAACCCTTGCTTACACCTGTAAGGCATTGTCTCCCTCTCATTTGAAAATTTCTATCTATGACAAGGAGATGCTCATAATTGTGCACGCTATAACAAAGTGGAGACCTTACTAGATTAGGCGGCGCTTCTAAATAAAAACCGACCACAAGAGCCTCAAATATTTTTTGGAACAGAAGATATCCTCCCCCGAATAGCAAAAATTGGTAACAAAACTTCTTGGGTATGATTATGAAATAACTTACAAAAAGGGGAAATAAAATGTTATTGTAGATGTGCTTTCGCTGCTACCTGAGCAAGCTGAATTTTTGGCCCTCTCCCTTCCAACCAACTACTTCCTTAAGGACATTAGGAAGGAATGGAGAGATGATACAGAGACTAGTAAGATCATCAAAAAATTGGAGGAACCAAGCTCCGTGACTCATTATAATTGGGATTTGAAGGACTTGCGCTGTAAGGGACGTATCATGCTTGTGCTGAATTCTACTTGCATAAAGACTATCCTTCAAGAGATGCATTCTACACTAGTGGTGGGGCACTCTGGATTCCCTAGAACTTATAAGAGAATTAAGAAAAAAATTTATTGGAGAGGGATGAAAAAAATATTATTGCTAAATTTGTAGCATAATGTGATGTATACCAATGACATAAAGGCGAAACAGTGGCAAGCCCTGTAAAGCTGCAACCTCTACACATCCCAGACTCAATATGGATCGATATATCGATGGACTTTATCGAAGCACTACACTCATCCCAAGGAAAAGGTACAATTCGTTGTGGTTGATCGCCTTACGATGTATGCTCACTTTTGTGCTATCCGCAACCCCTATACTGCTTCCAGTATTGCTCATATCTTTGTGAAAAATATTGTAAAGTTGCATGGGATGCCAAGATCTATTGTAAGTGATCATGATAGGGTCTTCACCAGCAAATTTTGGACAAAATTATTTCGGTTGTAGGGCACTAAGTTGAAGATGAGCACGACATACCATCCACAAACTGATGGCCAGACCAAATTAGTGAAGAGGTGCTTAAAGACATACTTTAGGTGCTTCACTAGTGATCAGCCCAAAGAGTAGACAAAGTGGCTTCCTTGGGCCAAATGGTGGTATAACATGACTTATCATTCATCGATAAAATGTACTCCTTATGAAGCCATATATGGCCAACTACCCCTTGTAATTTCAGAGTATGTCCTGGGCACATCTAAAGTAGAACAGGTATACAGGGAGCTCAAGGACAGAGACAAAATTTTGAAGCTACTAAAAATTAATCTCTCAGTAACTAGGCAAGGTTGAAATAGTAGTACGATCAACACAAAAGTGAAAGAGCATCCATGAAGCTTTTATCACAGTTCTATGGACCATACTAGATCATGGAGCACATCGGAGTAGTGACATACAGATTGGACTTACCTGCCAGCTCCCGGATCCACCCAGTTTTTCATATGTCGTGCCTGAAGACCAAATTGGGACAAAACAAGACAACCCAAAATCACCTACCAAACATTATAGCCTATGGAGAGCTCCAGATCTAACCAAGTGTCATCATTGATCGATGACTTGTGACTCAACATCTAAGACCCATTACTGAGGTGTTGGTATAATGGACGAACCTACCTGTAGAAGATGCCACCTAGGAGAGTTATAAAGACTTGAAGATCGAATTTCCAAAATTCATGGAGCGTCAGCCATGAGTACAAGGCTGATTTGAAGAGAACGGGTCTATTATGACTCTAGTTAATTAAGTCCTATTTTTAATTAATTCAAATAGGAGAGGCACACATGTAAATCCCTAGCAAGCCACCCCCTACTATAGTTAAACGGGTCGGCTAAGGTTAGGGTAAGAATTAGAGAAGGATTAGGAGTTGATAGTCGCCGGCCACTCCTAGTAAAGGTCGACTAGGGAGTTGATTAGGAGTTGGAGTCTTTGAGTATGAGTCTTATTAAAGAGTTAGAATTTAGAAGTTCTATAAATAGCTTGTATTCACTCTTCTTTTAATCATGAGTAGATCAATATTCTTTCAGTCATTGTGCAGAAAGCTAAGTAGGGAGGAACCCCTATAGAGTTCCAAGGAGGCTGATTCCTTATAGAGATTAACCCAATCTTAAGAATCTACAAGGGTTCTATCATAAATAAATAAAATTTATTTAAAAATAAGTTTACATAATTATATTCTAAAATTTGAAAACTATTTACATGCATACAAATTTTAAAATAGGCCAATAAGTCCAATAAATATAATAATACTACATTAAGTCTAACTAGCAATGCGAGTCATAGCGGTTATATATCATCAATGTCATATTTCCTTTTATGTACCATAACACTATTAGTCTTTCCTAACTCAGTCTAAAAGAACCCCTATAATTTATCTTGTCAAGACAATCATGTCATTACATTCAACCATAATATGTATATACATAACTATGAACAAGACATCATAAATAAATAACTTTAAGTATGCAAGTAGGAATATCAATTATAGTGTTATTCAAATATTCATCACCATATCGTTTATGGGTTGCTCACAAACTCAATCATAAGAATATGTTCTTTCAAAACACTTTAGGCTATAAGTCATAAGTGAATGGATTAGTAATTGATATAATAAAACTCAATTTATTAATTAACATTAGATATTTCTAGACTCTTTTTTTCTAACCATCAAATACTTTATACTATAATGCATAGAGATACAATAGTACTTGTCATTCTTAGAGAAGAAAACTACTATAATGTGCAACAAAATATTTTTAACGACTTGATAATTGAGTCTGATTACACCAAGTCTTAAGATAAACTTTTATAGTCATAAAGTTTGATTAGTGGCGTCAAAGCATACCACAAAATCAACTTCTATTATTAATAATGTAATAACAAATTACCCCTCTAATTGATATAGATATAAAAATTATAAGGTGGACTTTCTATTATCAAGGTAATTAGTAATTAATATAGTGGAGCTCAAGTTATTAATTGACATTAGATGTTTCTGGAGTATTTTTCTTTAACCATCAAGTAATTTATACTATAATGCATAGAGATACAATAGTACTTGTCATTTTTAGAGAAGAAAACTACTACGATATGTTATGAAATATTTTCAACGACCTAATACTTGAGTCTGATTACACAAGTCTTGAGATAAATTTTTATAGTCATAAAGTTTGATTAGTCTCATCAAAGCATACCACAAAATCAAATTTTATTGTTAATAATGTAATAACAAATTGTCTCTCTAATTGATATAGATATAGAAACTCTAAGGTGGACTTTTTGTTATCAAGGTAATTTACAAAATCAGTACTTGAAAAATATCATTGTTTTAAGCTGATATAATTTTATACATATGAGCATATAATCCTTCGTCATTTTTAGATATCTTATTATTTTCTTTGTAGTCCTTTAGTATTTTCACTTCTAGTTAACTCTAATATCTATGTAATATTTTAACTATAAAAACCGATATCTATTTTGACATAGGCTTGAGCATAGACTTCCAACTACGTATAACCTTAAAATACTTAGTGATAAATTTTTTTGATTTAGTAGAATAAACCAAGATCACAATTGACAAGTAAAATATTATCCATATACATAACTAATATAATAAACATTCCCCTATCTTTATACATAAATACTGATTATTAATATTTTTCTTAAATAAGAAAGAATAAACGATATCAAGAAACTTTATGTATCATTGTTTAGAAGTTTGTTTAATATCAAAAAGGGATTCTTAAATTTGCATACCAAATTTTATGTTTCTTTCATTTTCTCTATGAATCATATAGAGTAACTTATATAAAACTAGATCTTTAATCAGAAAACTTATTTTCACATCCTTATAATGTAACTCAAACACATAATGAGTCACCAATGTCATTACGATTCTTAACGAGTTCATTTAAAACTAAACAAAATATCTCATTATGATTGATGCATTCCTTATGAGCAAAATATTTAATCATAAGTCTTACCATTATTTCGTTTGATATTGTCCTTTGAGTCTTATTCATTTAACAAAACTCTTTTATTATTAGACAATTCATCGAATTCTTAAACACTATTTTGGTTATTGATTTTAACTCTTCATTTATTACATCATATTATTTTTCAGAATCCCTATATTTCATGACTTGTGAAAATAATGAGGGATCTTTTATGATTCTTATATCATAATATAATTCTTGTAGATATACCACATAATAATCATAAATTACAGGATTCTGTTTCCTTGAGATATTCCCAAAACTATCAATTGTGATTAATCAATAAGATCATTAAAAATGATATCATTATAATGTGGGAGTTTAATAATATTATTTTATTACCTATTTTTATCAAACCATTTAATGATTTGAGTAACAACAATCTCTCAACTTATAAAGGAGTTTCAACCTGAATCTCCCAAATATCAAAATTTAATTTTGAGATTTTTACTCTCACTACTTCATTATTTTATAAGAATATTATATTATCATATTTAACTATCATCGTACTATGATTAGGGCAATAAGATATGTATCCTTTTGAACTTTTCTGAATAGATAATAAAATATTTAAAAATAATTATTAAATCTAATTTTCTTTTTTTATGAATTAAAGATCCTTATCTCTACAGGATAATCCCAAGTATATAAATATCTTAAGTTGGGTTTCCTATCAATGCATATCTCAAAAAAAGGTAATGAGATTAATTCAATAGGAACCCTTTTTAAGATATACATGATTATCCTTAGAGCTTCTCCTCATATTGATTTGGGCATAAAAGAATAACATATCATGCTTCTAATCATATTTATAAGAGTGCGAGTAACTTTCAACAATTATATTTTGTTATGACATATCTAGTAAATCATATGAAACACATATACCCTACTTTTTCGAGAATATAGTAAAAGAATTATAATTGAGTTCATTATAAATACCATAAAATTTATCACTCATACTAGATATGAGAATTTTGATTTTTCTATCTAATTATCTCTTGACCTCATTTATGTACATTTAAAGAGAGTCATTGACCTAAGACTTTACATGAATTAGATGTATCTAATCATATCTTGATAAGCTATTTATAAGGTGATAAAATATCTCTCTTTAATAAATAAAAACATAGAGTGATGGGCAGATATAAGCATAATCTCAAGGAGTTTATGAAACTATATTTTATTTTAATATTTAATTATAGTATCATTGTAAACTCAATATTCATATTAATTTTATATAAACTATCATACAGAATTCTAAAGTTAATTTTTATTTAATCATACTAAGTTTACAATCACCAAAAGAGAAACAATAATCTATCATTTCTAGGTTAAGAATCCAAATTCTAAAAATTGTATGAACCTACTATATATCATCAAGATCTATCAAATGAATCATTTTTAGGCATAAGCGATAAATACAAACTATTATTGCTTTCGCTTTAAGATGATTCCTTGTAACAATGAATATTTCTTTCTTTTTTAGTTTTTATATTAAAATAAATCTATTATTGGTAACATATATTGAAGCATCAAAGTTAATCCACCAAGTATTAGAAAATAAATTCTATAATATTGGATTTGAACCATTCAATGGTCAGACTTGCACCTTTTCCTTTCAAATTAAATGTTATAGTTCTTCATATGACTTTCTTTCATACAGAAGTAACACTTTATTATGAAGAATTTTATTTTATGAGTTTATATAGTATTTATAATCTTAGGTGACACTTCAACTTTCTTTATTGTTACCCACTCCTTGAGTAGTACTCAAAATATTATGAGTTTTTTTATTTTAATTTTAATTCTTTCAAATACATATATATTAGAACTCTAGCTGGGAGAGGCCTAATTTAGTTTCATTAAAGAGGACAAATATGTAAATCCTAAGGGCATTCATGTAAATTCTATCTAGCTGACCCCTAATAAAGAAGTAAGGAGGCCGACTAAGTTAGGATTAGATGGGAGGAAGATATTTTGAGGGAATAATAAGAGACATGTCACCCAAATTAATCACCCCTTATCCTAGTTAAAGTGGGGTTGGTTGAGGAGGGGTTAAGTTCAAATAGGATTAGGATTAGTTTAGAGGTTGCTTCTTAGAGTTGGAGTTGGAGTTGTTGGAAGTAGGAGTTGCTTCTTAGAGTTGGAGTAGGAGTTGTTAGGAGTAGGAGTCTTAAGTATGAATCCTATTAGGAGTTGGGGTCTAGAAGCTCTATAAATATCCTTGTATTCTCCCATCTTTCATCATTAATAGATCAATTGTCTTTCAGCTCATGTAGCAAAAAACCAAGGAGGGAGGAACCCCTATAGAGTTCCATGGAGGCCGATCCCCTCTAGAGATCACCCCAAGCTTAGAATCCATAAGGGTTCTAACACTTGGTATCAGAGCAGCGTTCTTGGCATCTCGCTACCCTTCCACAGCCATCCATCATCCTTCCACAGTCGTCCAAAGCAATTCCCAGAATTACATGAAGATCATCACCTAATTTCGTCGTCATCTCCACTACCGCAGAACATCCTTTGATCTCCTCGTGAATTACAACAGGTTCTGCTTTTCTACCTTACTATTGCTGCAATTTAGTTAATCCTTATTTAAAAAAATCAAAAAATTCATTCCTATTTTGCTGTATAAACTTTTCATCGTAAAGTTTCCATCTTTACAATGAAATTTATGCTGTAGAATTTCAGTCGCACACCCTAGACTATTTGATTTGCTACTGCGTTTTTGCTGATCCAATCTCTATGAAATTTTTATGATGGCTTTAGCACTTTATATATTTGGATTTCCTTTTAGTTTTGTTGAAAAATTCTCAATATAAATCACTAATCTTTTATGTCTAAGCTGCTGCACTTTAGACGTTAAAATCTGCTGTAGTACATTCTAGTGATCTTCGATTTTGTAGAACCTTTTGCTGCCATTTTCTTCCACGAATTTTTTGTCGGCATTATCTTTCCCTTACTCACAGATTATCCTTCTTGAGGTTTATTCAAATCCTTATTTTGAATAGCTGGAAAAAAATCTTGTCTATACTATTGAAATCTTTCGACGAAAAAATTATGTTGCAGTATCTTCTCATATTCCTTGATCTTGCCAAAACTTTTATTGCCAATTTCTTCCATGAATTTTTTGACAGCATCATCTTTCCCTTGCCAGTGGATTCCCATTAAGTTTTACTCGATTCCTTATTATGAACTGCTACAAATTTTTTTGACTATACTACTGAAATCTTTCGCTGAAAAAATTCTACAGTAACACCTTCTTGCAATCTTTGATTTTGGTGAAACTTTTGCTACCGTTTCTTTCCATGAAATTTTTGAGAACATTACCTGCCCCTTACCAATAGATTCCCCTTGAGTTTCACTTGAATTTTTATTGAGAATTTCTAGAAAAAATTACGTCTTCACTATTGGAATTTTTTTGACGAAAAATATACTGCTGCACCTTTATCTTTCTTCTTCTCCTTAATCCATCGAAACCCAACTATCTTGCTGCCACCATCTAAGACATCTTTACGACATCCCTTTAGCCTTAAGATGCAACCATCGTAACATATTTTCATAACCCAAACAACACCCAAAATCGTAGCCCAAACAACGACATATCACAGTTAATCAACGCAAAATTCTATAGCATTACATTTCGATGTTTTTGCTACACCCACATCTGATCCTTACCAAAATTGTTGCTTCCACCCACATCGTCTTTAGAGGACCCCTCTAGCTTTAAGACATAGGCATCGTAGAAATTTTTTGATCTTCACACCTCTAGCCTTAAGATGCAACTATCATAACCTATTTCTAGAATCCGCAGCCAACTCAAACCGCATCCTAAATAGCGGTCTTCTGTAGCCACCGAACCTTCCATTGATCCTTACCCTCCATAGTCACCAATCCTACAAAACCGATTGCTACCATCAATAACAACCCTAAGCCATCTCTTTAACCCTAAACCTCTATCACCAAACCCTCTTTATAGCCCTTAATCATAGCCCCAACAACACCTAATAAAATAACAACCTGTTAGCCCTAAACCGTAGCCATCTACCCATGATCCACTATCCATTTCGGCCACCAAATCACCCAACCATTCTATACCACTGACGAAATAGTAGGAGAGGGACATTGGCATCTCAGATCTAGAGGCACACACAATGGCATTTCAAGGTTCAATAGATGCCAAGTTTTAGGTGTTTGAATCATGCATAGAGGACAGATTGCGCGCCTTATTCGTCGAATTCAGATTGAGCTGATTTCTGAGCCCAATAAAATTTCAGCAAGGTCAAAGTTCAAAGGCCTCTCAAAAAGAAAGAATGAGCCACTAGTATGAGGCAGCCATGCATGAGGGTGGACTTCCCTCGATGGAAAGAAGGAGACCCGACGGGATGAATTTCACACGTCGAATGTTACTTCCGTCATCACCCAACACCGGAGGATTCCATGGTGGACACCACTGTCATCCACCTTGAAGGAGATGTTATACAATGTTACAATTGGCTTGAATACAACTATGAGACTCTGACATGGATACAATTTAAGAATGCGCTGCTGAACTGCTTTGGGCTGACCAAGTATAAGAATATCAATGGACAACTTGCCAAGATCCGACAAACCTCTATGATCCAAGAATACTATACTAGGTTTGAGGAATTATCTTACTTTGCTCGTGGCTGGACTAACAGACAAGTTTTAGGGATGTTCATCGAAGGACTCAAGCCAAAAATTAAAGGAGAGGTTAAAGCACGATATCCCCCCACCGTGAAGGCCACAATCTCTTTCGTTCGAATCCAAGAGGAACGACTGAACCAAGATGCTCAGGGGATGAGAACTACTCTTAAACCAACAACATATAAACCTCCCTCTGCTCCTAGCCATTTTGCAACAAACTTTAGAGACACAACCATCACTGCAAAAAAGGGGAGTTTTCCATGATAAAATCTATTAAAGAATCTAAAGAAGAGGTCCAGGAACCTGAGGAGGAGAACACAAGGAAGACCTACAACCGACCAATTCACGACTCACGCTTTAGCCGGCCATGCGTATCCGCAAGCAGCAAAAGTTGAAGAATCCTTTAAGCAGCAACCCGTCACCGTCCTCACCAACAATCTTATGAATGGAAAGGGAGAACAAGTGACCTTATGCAAGAAACATGGGAGTGAAGTAATGACGATCTCGACACAATGCTTGCAGAAGCTTGCTGAAATTTCAGACGCCTCCACCGAACTGAGCTGACTACTTCCTACCAGGCTATACAATATTCATGTGCTGATATTGCAGGAGGAACCACTAGCACATATTCGGCCATATTGTTGTCTACATCCTTAGAGGGCCGAAGCTAAAAGGATCGTCTAGGAGACGCAGGAGACACAGATCATTCGGCCACAACCTTCCTTCCTATAACATAACCCTTATTGGCAAGGATCATGTTTAGAGAAGTATTGCCTATTTTAAACTTTGCTAAGGTTTGTTGTAATATGACATTTTCCTTTTTAGTTGCATCTAGCATCTTACATTTAGAGCAAGAAATACATGGTGTTTATGCTTCATATATGGTTTTAAGTTTAATAGCAAGTAGTGCATGATCCATATTGAGTGATTTATAAGCTTTACTAATCTTTTTACACTCATCAAATAATTCATAAAAGATAATAAGCAACTCATTAATGTAAAAGAGGCTTTGGAAGAGCCACTTATCTCATCATTGATGGCCATGAGCGCATAGTTCATCATTTATTCTTGGTTGTCCTCTTGATCTTCGGAGTGCCTCGGCTTCTTGCGTTCATAGCAAGAGGTTGTATCTTCCTTGAGTTCATTTTTGTTTTGAATATCTTATTTTGTTTTGTTACTTTTCATGAATTTTTTAGGTTCTTTTGTCATAAGTTCAATGTTATAGTCCTCATCAATCGAGGTTTCATTCAAGGAGTCTTCTTTTATTCTAAATTTAATGTTCTTCTTGATCTTTGGAAGATGTTCTTATTTTGTTCTCAGTTTTAAATCCTTTCTATCCTTTGGAAGGTTGTTCTTATGTTCATCTTTGCAAGTCTTTATATGATTATGTACTAAGAGATTCATTTTTTATTTCTTTACTTTACTTGTGTTTCATGTGTGACTTCTAATATGTGCCATATATCAAAAGCAGAATTACAAGCAGAAACTTAGTTAAATTCATTTTTGTCTAAAGCACAAGACAAAGCATTTATAACTTTAGCATTTAAAGAAAATATCTTTCTTTTATAATTATTCTAATCATTTATAGGATTGGAAGACTTTTGAAAGCGATTTTCAACTAAGTTTCATAACTCAAAATCCATTGAATTCAAAAAAATTCTCATCTTAGTTTTTCAATAGGTGTAGTCTATCCCATTGAACATAGGAGGACGTATGATGGAATGGTTCTCGTTAATGTCAAAAACAACCATTAAACTCACTTAGGTATTAATCCAATTAAGTCGAATGTGGCTCTGATACCAAATGTTAGGATCGAGTTGGCACTAAGAGGAGGGGGGGGGGGGGGGGGGGGGGATTTAATGAATGCAAGTGTTAATAGAATAACTCAGTTTAAAAAAATTCACTTGAAGTAAAATAAAAAGAAAAAGTGCTTTAGTTTAGAATTGGTTAAGAGCAAATTAGAGAACGATTTAAAACCAAATAGAGAAGCTTAAGCTTTTCTTAGAACTAGTTATAAGCTACTAAAATCAAGAGCAAATAAAAAGAAGGACAAGGAAGAGATGCTCATAGTATTTTATAGTGGTTCGATCAAAACTTTGACTTACGTCCACTCCCGATCCCTCTTCACTCGATGTCACGAACGGTCGTCGCTCAATCGCAACACCTTCGCTCCGCGAACCGTTCGTCACTTTTTCTTGCTTGTACATATGTTTGACAGCTTGTTTTACCTTGAGTTTATGTGTTTTTACCTAAGAAATGTGAGCGAAAGTAGTGTAGAAGACTGCAAAACGATCGCTCACTACGCAAAGTCAAAACAGCCCAAAATAGCACTGCTTTTGGGTCTTTTTTGTGTGCCACGGTACCCTTTCTGAGTGGTGTGAAATGTCAGCCATTTCAGCACCTTGGAACCCCCCGGGTGGCACCGAGCTGGATGGGGTTCCGGGTATATGTCGGGCGTAGGCGTTCATCAACAATTGAACTTGTCTTGCATCTGATACCTTGGGAACCGTCGTTTGTGGACTTACGACCGTTCTTACAACCTCTAAAGTCCTATTTCGCTCTCTTTCTCTCTTTTCTATGTGCCCTCAAGGTGTTCGATAAATTACTTATATAGCTTTCCACTTTGTCGGGACTTGTCCGTTGCTCGTTTCTAAACTAATCAACTTCTTCGTTGCAGGTCCTATGGGACCTTAAGAGGTTGTAAGAGGGCTGACCCTTTGCGGACAGATAACGCTTTGGGCGTTTCATGACTTAGACAATCCCAGCTAAGTCTGGAATAGTGGGCAAGGTGGCTTCACGACTTAGGCAATTTCAGCTAAGTTTTGAGAGTGCCGCGAGGGTACGGCATGACTTAGGCAAATTCAGCTAAGTCCGTGACAGTGTGGTATCAGAGCAGGCAAGCAATTCAAACGAACAGTGAAGAGGATTCACAATCTCACCATGGTGAAACATCATGGTGAATCGAGCAAGATGGGGCAAGCCGGACTCTTGCTCCAAGCAACCGCAGGTGGGCTGCAAGTGCAAACTCGCTCGTAAACTATGGGAGCCGCTCGTGAGGAGCGCTACAGTGAATAAGACAAGCGTGAAGTTGAGTATTCTCTATGAGGGGAGGAGGCACCATCTGGAGTGCCAACCGAGAAAAAGAGTCACAAGGAGAGAATTATAACGACAGAGACCCGCCTTGATGTTCTTGAAGCGAGCGTGGATGAACTCTACCAAGGCCAGGAAAGGCTACTTGGGGTAGAGAGCTCGTAAGAAGAAGCTGAATCTCGGATCGAGAAAGTTGAATCCCTGATTGATCAACTGACAGAGGACACCAAAGATTTCGTACGACATCTACACGAAGTTGTGGTGGAACTCACGGTTAAGGTGAAGGTGTTAACAAGGACTCTTGATGCGGGAGGGAACAATACCCGCGCTACGCCACCATAAAACTTTAGGGCACCGGAGCTGCAGTGCTACGGAGGTGCTAAGGATGCCAAAGAGCTTGAAAATTTCTTGTTCGACATGGAACAGTATTTTCGTGCTACGAGGCTCGATTCTGAAGAAACCAAAGTTGCTATAAGAATAATGTATCTGAATGGGGATGCAAAACTTTAGTGGCGAACCTGTTGGGAAGAGATCCAGCAAGGCCGATGTCGAGTGGATACATGGGGAGACTTGAAGCAAGAGTTGAGAACTCAGTTCTTGCCCGAGAACATAGAGTTTGTCGCAAGAAGGAAACTGAGACAACTCCGCCAGAGTACAACAATCCGAGACTATGTGAAATAATTTTCAACACTAATGCTGGATATATAGGACATGTCTGAGAAAGATAAGCTATTTAGCTTCCTCGATGGCTTGAAGCCATGGGTATAACAAGAACTACATCGGAGGAATGTCACTGACGTAGTCGGGGTAATTACAGCCGCGGAAAGGCTAACTGACTTTGTTTCTTCGGAGGATTCGAGAAATAAGAAACAATCTTCGGAAAATCACCCATCTAAATACTCTCGAGCGAAGGAGTCTGGGGGCGAGCAAAAGAAGAAGAATTTTCACAAGGGACCGGGCTCAAGAGGTAGAGTCTCAAAGTCTAGTGGATGCTTCTTGTGTGGAGGACCGCACATGGTGAGGGAGTGCCCACAAAAATAGGCACTCAATGCTTTAACGACATCGATTCTATCCCGTAAGTCAGACAAGGGCAAAGCTATCGCCCTTAGTTCGAGCAGTTCTGACTCTAGTAGCGATAGTGAGGCGTCGCAAGGACCCAGGATGGGAGCAATGCGTTTGTTGAATGCGTTGCAGGGTCAAGTGGGGGAGAACACAAAGGCATAGCCACCGAAGGCAAGAAGCAGCGAGTTGATGTATGTGGACATAAAGCTTAATGGTTGAACAACCCGTGCAATGGTGGACACGAGCGCGACCCATAATTTTATTGCCGATCGTGAAGCTAAGCGACTTGGATTAATATTGGAAAAGAGCCCAAGTCATATGAAGGTGGTGAACTCGGAGGCCAAGCAGATCTCCAGATAAGCAAAGGGGGTCCCCATCAAGATCAGGACATGGAGCGGGAGCACAAACTTGATGGCGGTGCCATTGGACGACTTCCAAGTGATTCTCGAAATGGAGTTTATGCACGTAGCAAAGTTGGTGCCAATACCGTTCCTGAACTTCTTGTGTCTGATGGGAGGCAATGATCCCTGTGTGGTTCCAGTTTCTCGAGGAGGAACCAAGGACCTACAACAAATATCGACTTTACAATTGAAGAAAGGGGTGTGAAAAGGTGAATCAACCTTTGTAGCTGCTATGAAGCTAGAGACACTTGACGGGGAGGCCATTCAGGAATCTGCTATTGTGGCGAACATCCTGAAGGAGTTCTTAGATGTGATGCTAACAGAGTCACCGAGAACTCTACCACCACGTAGAGGCGTGGATCATCGAATTGAGTTGGAGCCAGGAGTTAAGCCTCCAGCGAGACCACCATACCGCATGGCCCCTCCAGAGTTGGCAGAACTGAGGAAGCAGTTAGATGAACTGCTAAGCGGTGGTCTTATACGTAGTTCAAAAGCACCTTTTGGAGCTCCAGTCCTCTTCCAAAAGAAACGAGATAGGAGTCTCCGATTATGCATTGATTATCAAGCCCTCAACAAGATGACGATGAAGAACAAGTACCCTATCCCGCTCATCGCAGACTTGTTCGATCAATTGGGCAAGGCAAAGTACTTCTCCAAACTCGACCTTTGATCAGGGTATTGGCAGGTGCGCATTGCAGAAGGTGATGAGGCGAAGACTACCTGTGTGACCAGGTATGGAGCATTCGAGTTCTTGGTGATGCCTTTCGGCTTAACCAACGCTCCGGCCATATTCTGCACTCTCATGAACCAACTATTCAATGAGTATCTGGACAAGTTTGTCGTCGTCTACTTAGACGATATCGTCGTCTATAGCCAAACATTTGAGGAGCATGTTAGATATATTCGAACAATTTTCAAAGTTCTCAGGGAGAACACCTTGTTCGTGAAGAGAAAAAAGTGCTACTTTGCCCAAATGAAGATTTTATTCTTGGGGCATCCAATCGGTAATGGTTCCATTTGAATGGACAAGTCTACGGTGCAAGTTATGGCCCGACTGGCGAACACCAAAGAAGGTGCCAGAGTTGAGATCCTTCCTTAGGTTCGTCAACTATTATAGGCGCTTCATAGCTGGATATTCGAAGCGCGTAGCTCCGTTGATGGAGTTGCTAAAGAAGGAGCAGTCCTGGCGATGGTCGGACAAATGTGAGGCGACATTTCAAGACCTAAAGACTGTTGTGTTGGAGGAACCTGTACTCAGATTACCAGACTATGGGAAGTCTTTTAAAGTCCATACAAATGCTTTTGATTTTACTATTAGGGGAGTTCTTATGCAAGAGGGTCATCCGGTAGCCTACGAGAGTCACAAGTTCAACGAGACCGAGCACCGATATCCTGTGCATGAGAAGGAGATGACAGCGGTGGTCCATTGTTTACGAGTGTGGTGACACTACCTTCTAGGAGCACCATTTGTGCTAAGGATAGACAATGTTGCATTGAGTTACTTCCAAACTCAAAAGAAACTCACCCCAAAGCAAGCACGATGGCAGGACTTATTGGCTGAGTTCGACATGGTAATGGAGTACAAGCCCGGAAAAGCAAATATCGTGGCCGATGCATTGAGTCGGAAAGTGGAGCTAGTGAATGCTATACAGTTGGAGGGCAGAGGCCAAGCAAATCAATTGTGCTCGAACTTCATTTCCAGGATCTGGGATGGACTGTACCGAGACCCTTAGGAGGTAACTCTGATGCAACTCATCAAAGAGGGCAAGGCGTGACGATTTTGGGTCTAGGAGGGACTCATCTACACCAAGGGGAATAGAGTTTATGTCCCGCGAGAGGATAACTTGAAGCGTGAACTCTTGAAAGAGTGTCACGATTCCCTTTGGGCTGGACATCTGGGTATCCACCGAACAATGGCTCTCGTGGAGAGGGCCTTCTATTGGCTGAAAATGGGGACAGATGTGGAGGAATATGTTTGAACATGCCTTACTTATCAACAGGATAAGGTAGAGCAGCAGAAGCCAGTGGGACTTTTAGAGCTGCTGCCTGTACCAGAAAGGCCATGGGAGAGCATTTCCTTGGACTTCATATCAAGCTTGCCCGCAGTAGGGGGACTTGGATCGATACTCGTGGTAGTTGATCAGTTTTCGAAGTATGCAACATTCATTGCTGCACCCCTACATTGCTCAGTGGAGGAGGCGACTAAGTTGATGATGAAGAATGTGGTTAAGTATTGGGGAGTCCCACACAACATCATCAGTGATCGAGATTCTCGGTTCTTGGGATGATTCTGGACCGAGTTGTTTAAGTTGTTGGGGTCTAAATTATACTTCTCCACAAGCCTCCACCCCCAAATGGATGGCCAAACAGAAAGAATTAACTCGCTCTTGGAGCAATATCTCCGGCACTACGTGAGTGCCAACCAACAAGATTGGGTGAAGCTGTTGGACATAGCCCAATTCTCCTACAACTTGCAGCAGAGCTCTGCATCCAACAAGAGCCCCTTTGAGATTATTACGGGACAACAACCATTAACTCCTCACACCTTAGTTATTGGTTATACAGGGAGTAGCCCATCAGCCTATCACTTCGCAAAGGAATGGCATCACAATGCAGATATTGTGCGGGCTTACTTTGAGAAGGCGGCCAAAAAGATGAAGAAGTGGTCAGACTTGGGAAGGCAACCACAAGAGTTTAAAGTTGGTGACATAGTGTTGGTGAAACTCCAACCAGCATCACTCTAGTTCTTTAGGCATAAAGTGCACAAGGGATTGGTGCGCAAGTATGAAGGGTCTTTCCCAATCATCAACAGGGTAGGCAATGTCTCATACAAGTTGCAACTATCAGCATGGTTTAGAATTCATAACGTCTTCTATGCGAGTAACTTGAAAGCCTACCACTCAGATCCGCGAGATGATTCTCGAAATGTTCCAACTAGACTACCCCCCACTAGAGCCTCTTACGAGAAACGAGTTGAAACTATTCTAGCGGATCGCAAGATAAAGCTACCCAATGGAGCGCAGCAAATTGAGTACTTGGTGAAATGACAAAAGCTTCCTCGAACAGAAGCCAATTGGAAGCCAGAAGACGCCCTACGACATGAAGAAGCTCGTATCAAAGCCTATCAACAAGCGTCGATGAGGGCGTCGACAGTTTAAGTAGGGGAGAATGTCACGAACGATCATCGCTCAACCGCAACGCCTTCGCTCTGTGAACCGTTTGTCACTTTTTCTTGCTTGTACATATGTTTGGCAGCTTGTTTTGCCTTGAGTTTATGTGTTTTTACCTAAGAAATGTGAGCGAAAGTAGTGTAGAAGGCTGCAGAACGATCGCTCACTACGCAGAGTCAAAACAACCCTATTTTTGGGTCTTTTTCGTGTGCCACGACACCCTTTCTGAGTGGTGCGAAATGTCAGCCATTTCAGCACCTTGGAACCCCCCGGGTGGCACCGGGCTAGATGGGGTTCCAAATATATGTCGGGCGTAGGCGTTCATCAATAATTGAACTTGTCTTGCGTCCGATACCTTGGGAACTATCGTTTGTGGACTTGCGACTGTTCTTACAACCCTCTAAAGTCCTATTTCGCTCTCTTTCTGTCTTTTCTCTATGCCCTCAAGGTGTTCGATAAATTGCTTGTATAGCTTTCCGCTTTGCGAGACGTCGGGACTTGTCCATCGCTCGTTTCTAAACTAATCAACTTCTTCGTTGCAGGTCCTACGGGACCTTAAGAGGTTGTAAGAGGGCTGACCCTTTGTAGATAGATAACGCTTTGGGCGTTTCATGACTTAGACAATTTCAACTAAGTCCGGAATAGTTGGCAAGGTGACTTCACGACTTAGGCAATTTCAGCTAAGTCGTCGAGAGTGCCGCGAGGGTGTCGTACGGCTTAGGCAAATTCAGCTAAGTCCGTGACAAGCCAATCGATATCCACTATCGATTTTCTTTCACAAGAGAAAATCAAACACCCCTTTATATATCTTTCTCCTTTACATAAGCTTAGGAGAACAACATTTATACTCTAATTTTCTCAGGCTTAGTAGATCAATATTTACTACTGAATCAACCATTCCCCTAAACTCACTTTCCACTTGAAAGACAAAGTGAAGCTCTCAATCAATTTTCACAGAATTTTACTAAGTATTTTTCCCACTTTCTTACTCTACCAGGCAAGAATACTTGGGATATTTAGTGGCCCCAATTGACTTCAAAAATTGAAGCAAAAAAAACCAAACACTCTGAAATTTTGGGGTACGGGCGGTACCATCATTGGCACCAATGGTACCACCGATGAAAGCACCCCTAGATTCTAGGCGACGGTGATACTACCACTATTCACTGGCAATACCACCGCCCAGATCCTAGAAATAATAAGAAAAAGTATTATTGTACCTGAGTTGTACCTTTTGTTGACCTCCTTCCAGATCAACGAAACGAGCTTTATCATGTGCTTAAATCAAACCCAAAGTGAACCTAATTGGCCCCTAATTGAGTTAGTAAAACTAATTCTAATCAAGATGCTAACTATGATACTTAGAGAGAAACACAATTACACTAATCTTCATTGTCCGACACGTCAATCAATCTTTCAGCGAACTCCTAGCATCCTTCTGATGAGCTCCCGGCAACCTTCGGCGAACTCCCGGCCAGCTCCCAACAACCAGTTGGCCGTTAATTGAGTTATCTCCTTCTGACGAGCTCTCGACCACTTGTCGACGAACTTCCAACGAACTACTGACAAACCTTTGGTAAACTCCCAGCGAGCTTCCGCCACATCGTCCGAAGCCTTAGCGTACCTCCAATTCTTCCGACTCGATGCCCGATCTTGACTTCGACCCATCGATAGATTCTTTCTTAATTATTTTATCTTTTTTAGTCATAGTTAATCCTACACACTTATCTCCAACATAATGGTTAGATCATAAATTCATCAAATAATTTTATCATCAAAATATGAGATTCAACACATGACCTGAGATCCAACATAATTCTCAAAGCTCACTAGCCGAGTCGGAGGATATGTCACCTTCGGAGACAATAATAAAAGAAAGATTATCAGTATTAAAAAAATTGGTAACAAATCAAATCTTTTGATTGAAGATGTTTCGTTAGTAGATGGTTTAAAACATAACTTATTAAGTATTAGTCAATAGTGTGATAAGGGATATAATATTAAATTTAAATCTAATGCTTGCATTATAGATAAACCACATAAGAATAAATCTTTGATTGCCTTAAGGAACAATAATGTTTGTACCATTGATCTTGATGATTTTTATGCTGAAACTTATTTTTTGATTTTAAATGATAATGCATGACTTCGGCATAGGAGATTATATCATGCAAGTATGAAATTGATCTTGCAAATTAGAACTAAAGAACTTGTAAGATGAATGCCTAGAATTAAATTTGTCAAAGATAAAATTTGTGATGCATGTCAACTAGGAAAACAAATAAAGAGTAGCTTTAAACCTAAAAATCAAGTAAGCACCTCTAGTCCATTATAATTAATTTATATGGATTTATATGAACAATTGATATCACAAGTCTGGAGGTAGTAAATATGCTTTTGTGATTGTTGATGATTATAATAGATATACTTGGACATACTTCTTGGCACATAAAAGTGAAGTTTTACGAAGTTTTGTAAACAAGTTCAAAATGAAATAATTTTTATGATTTCTTCTATTTGTAATGATCATGATGGTAAATTTAAAAATCATAATTTTTAATAACTTTGTGATTTGAATGGGTATGGCCATAATCTCTTTACTCAAAGAAATTCCAACAAAATGGAGTTGTTGAGAGAAAGAATAAGAGTTTACAATGTTAAATCTTGAATTTTGATGATGAAACCAATTGATAAAGTTGTGATATAATATACATTTGAGCGACAAAGGACTAGCTTCAATTAAGGAGAGGCAAATTGATTAAAGTAGTGGAATCAATTGTTGGGCCGGAGTGAAACATATCGAAAGATTGGTTGTCGTGTCGATAGAAGGATTCGTGCCATAAGTTCAGGCATCGGGCTAGAAGGATCGGACATTGCGCTAAGGAGATCAGATGTTACAGAGGTCAAAATGTCGATTGGGCAATATACCATAAGAGACGATGATGTGTCGAAGAGTTGGACGAAGTATTAGATGAATCAATGACATGTCGGACAACATGCGATTCATGCTTTAAAATAATTTGTCTAGATTGAAATAGTTGTGATTATAATTGAGTTGGTTTTAGGTGTAACCATGCCAACTTAATTAAAGACCCACTGGGCATAATTAAGCCTTAATTAAGGTTGATTGGAGCCTATTAGGAGGCTTATTTCGTTGACCTAGGAGGAGATATAGTTAAGTCAACTCAAGGAATAAAAAGTACTTTAATATACTTTCCAAGATACCTGGGTGGTGGTACAATCGACTATTGATGATAGTACTATCAAGCGGTGATAGTACCACTTATTTCGAGTAGTGGTACTACCCGATCCTAGAATCATGGGCTTTGTTCGATGATGGTACTGCCCGATGCTAGCGGTATATCCCAAAATCTCAGGGTGTTTGAATTTTTAGCTCCAAGATCTAAAGTCATGTGAGGTCTATAAATACCATAGGTACTCTTGCTTGGTATAGCAAGAATAGAGATTGAAAAACTTGTGTGAAAATCCTATTAGAAAGTTGAGTTCTATTATCTAGAAGCTTAGAGGTTTTTTAATGAGAGTGTGAGAGAATACTTGTAAAGAGTTGTAAAGATTCACTCCCGAGCCTGAGAAAAGGTGAAAGAGTTGTAAGGGGTGGTTGATCTTCACTCATTGGAAAAAGATGGAAGCCGGTGGTCTCAAGTAAAATGGAATTGGGAGTGGAGTAGGCCACATAGATCGAACTACAATAAAATTGGTGTGCCTTCTCTTCTTTACTGTTTATATTTGTTGCTTACTTAGCTACTCACTTAATTTTATACTTACTCTAAGTCAAGCTCACTTTTGATATCAACTTTCATTGAACGTAGTTTTACAAACTGGTGTTTTTAATAAAAGCACTAATTCACCCCCACAGCCCCCGCCCCCTAACCAGCGCGCACCCCCCCCCCCCCCGCCCCCCATCTTAGTGTGGATTCAGTCCTAGCAATTGGTATCAGAGCAAAGTTTCTCTCTATTTGGTTTAAAACCCAAGAGAGATGGCTTTTGCTGACAAGAGGGTCTTTCTATCACTCATCCTCCTATATTCAATGGGACGGACTACACATATTGGGAAACACACATGAGAGTTCTCTTGCTGGATTTCAATTTGTGGAACATCGTTGAATATGGCTTTCAAAAATCTTCCAATCTAATGAATGGTTGGAATAATTTTGAAAAGAAAACATTTTCTTTGAATGTTAAGCTATGAATGCCTTATTTTACACTTTAGACAGAAATGAGTTTAATCATATTTTTATATGTGAAACTACTCACGATATTTGGCACACACTTGAAATCACACATGAAGGCACTAGTAGAGTTAAAGAATCTAAGATAAATCTTTTGATGCATAGTTTGGAATTATTTTAAATAAAACCAAGTGAAACCATTGAAGACATGTATACTCATTTTACGGATGTCGTCAATGGTTTGAGAGCACTTGGTAAATATTTTTTAATCTTTAACTTGTCAATAAAATTTTAAGATCTCTTCCTAAAAATTGGGATATAAAAGTCACTGTCATACAAGAAGCAAAAGACTTAAACTATTTTTCGCTTGAAGAACCTATCAGGTTATTGATGACTAATGAAAAGATATGTATGGCATTTGATGGACATACGAAGAACCTTCCAAATAACAGGATGGACTTGGCACTTAGAACAAAGGAAGACCACTTAAGCGAAAGCTCAAGTGACGAGGATGACCTTGAACTCTTCACAAAAATATTTTAAAAAGTTCATAAAACATGAATGTAAGAATAAAAATGAACTAAAAAATAACATAATAACTTGCTACGAATGTAATCGGCTAGGGCACTTCAAAAGTTAATGTTCTAATTTGAAGAAGAAGCTGCAAAAGAAGAAGAACACGGTCAAGATGACCTTAGAAAAATCAAGTGCATCCGAAGATGAGGAGCAAACAAGTAAAGATGAGGCTCACAACTATGAGGTAAGTAAGTCAAACAAATCTTTTTTACCTTACAATGAATTGCCAAAAGTCACTGTCAAACAAGAAGCAAAAGACTTAAACTGTATTTCGCTTGAAGAGCCTATCGAGTCATTAATGACCAATGAAATGACATGTATGGCATATGATGGACATACGAAGAACCTTCCAAAGAACAGGAAGGACTTGACACTTAGAATAAAGGAAGACCACTCGAGCGAAAGCTTAAATGACGAGGAAGACCTTGAATTCTTCACAAAATAACACAATAACTTGCTATGAATGTAATCGGTCGGGGCACTTCAAAAGTGAATGTCCCAATTTGAAGAAACTACAAAAGAAGAAAAACACGCTCAAAGCGACCTTAGAAGAATCAAGTGCATCCGAAGATGAGGAGCAAACAAGTAAAGATGAGGCTCACAACTATTAGGTAAGTTAGTTAAGCAAATCTTTTTTACCTTACAATGAATTACTTGAAGCTTTTCATAAATTATTTGATGAAAAAGTTTAGTAAGAAATGTATATATATATATATATATATCATTGAAATTTGATGATTTTTTGTTTTAATAAATCTTTTGAATAAAGATGGTTTATGCCTAAATATTTAAGATTTTCATGATAAAGCTTGTTTTTTGGTTTTAAACAATGATGCTATGAAATCAATCACAACTAAAAAGGAAATGGAGTTTGTTCAAAAAATTTCTATTTCTAAAAGCTTTTTATTTTTCAAAAAGAGATCCTTAGTCATTGTCAAATCTATTTATGTCATTTTGAATCTCTTGAAAGTGATTTTGATGATTTGATTACTCGAATTTGAATGAGTTTTATCCAAATATTATACTTGATACATAAAATTTTATATGAATCAAGATTTTTTCATCAATTGATCTCCTAAACTTTCTTTATATTATTTAAGAGGAGATTTGCCAAAATGAATCATGTTTTTTGGTATTCACTAATTGATCCTTCTTGATCTTTCATATTAACATATTTCATGTCATGATTTTCATATTACTTCTTTGTATTTATGTTTATATATCTTATGTTATGATTAGAATATTGACGCAAAAGAAAGCAAAAGTACTAGCTTGAGTATTAAACTTAGGCATGTTAAAACTCTCAAATGCATAAATTCTTCTTCCATTTTTTTGGATCATTATCTTAATTACTTGGTTTTTATGTCTTGAGTTCTCTTTTTAAATCAAGATCGTTTCCTATCGTTTCTTCTATTTACAAAAGAAGAGATTTGTTAAAAATGACTCATGGTCTTTTGGCATTCATGGCTCGATCTTCCATTTTTTATGATTGAAATATTGATGTAAATTTATCTTTGTTATTAATATTTGTCATGATTTGAAAATTGATGTAAAGGAAAAAAGAATTACAACATTACATTATTCCCTTCTTTTTAACAATGACAAAGGGGGAGAAAATATTACTAGCTTGCACGTTTCAAGAAGAAGCAAAATCGCTAGCTTGCACTTCTCAAAAGAGAAGAAAGAATTTGCTAGTTGCACATCCCAAGAATAGCAAAAATTTGCTAACCATACATATCTCAAAAATTACTAGCTTGCATGTTTCAATAACTTGCATAATGCACTTTTCTCCTTTTTGTTGATGACAAAGGGGGAGAAGTTATGATGATGATTTAATCATGTATTAGATGATGTACTTTAAGGGAGAGAAGTTATGATGATAACTTAAAATTTGAATCATATATATGCAATACCCATGATTTTATGATGCATGTAATAATGCAATTCTCATGATTTTCTGAATTCAAAGTTTCTATCAATATGACATATTGATAGGGGGAGTTTAGTTAAACTCTATCATCAATTGGTTGTCATCATAAAAAAAGGGGAGATTGTTGAATCTCATATTTTGATGATGAAATCAATTGATAAAGTTGTGATCTAATATCCGTTTCAGTGACATAGGACTAGCTTTAATCAAGGAGAGGCAAATCGATTAAAGTAGTAGAATTAATTATTGGGCCAGAGTGGAACATCTTAGAAGATTGGTTGTCGTGTCAGCAGAAGGCTTCGTGCCATGAGTTCATTCATCGGGCCAGAAGGATCAGACATTGTGCTAAAGAGATTGGATATTATGGAGGTCAACATGTCGATTGGGCAATATGCTGCAAGAGATGACGATTCATCAAAGAGTCAAATGAAGCACCAGATAAACTAACGACATGTCAGACAACATGTGATTCATACTTTGTAATAATTTGTCTAGATTAAAGTAATTATGATTGTAATTGAGTTGGTTTTGGGTGTAACCATGGTAACTCAATTAAGGGCCCATTGGGCATAATTAAGCCTTAATTAAGGCTGATTTGAGCCCATTAGGAGGCCCATTTCGTTGACCTGGAAGGAGGTACTTAAACATACTTTTTTGACCTGGGAGGAGGTCAAAAGATGGTATAGCTTAGGGTATAAAAAGTACTTAAACATACTTTTTTGAGATACTTGGGCGATGGTACTATCGATTGTTAGTGGTAGTACCACTAGGTGGTGGTAATACCATTAGGCAATGGTAGTATACCACCTATTATGGGAAGTGGTACTGCCCAAGATCAGAATCTCGGGCTTTGTTCGACAGTGGTACTGCCCAGTGCCGACGGAGGTACTGCCCTTACCCTAAAATCTCGGGGTATTTGAATTTTTGACTCCAAGATTTGAAGCCATTTTGGGTTTATAAATACTCCAGGTATTCTTGCTTGGAATGGCCAGCATTGAGATTAAAAAACTTATGTGAAAACCCTATTAGAAAGTTGAGTTCCCTTCTCCAGAAGCTTCGAGATTATTCTAAGGGAGAGTGTTAGGGAATACTTGTAAAAGGTTATAAAGGTTCACTCCTGAGCCTGAGAAAAGGAGAAAGAGTTGTAAGGGGTGGTTGATCTTCGCCCATTGGAAAAAGATCAGTAGTGGAAGTTGGTGGTCTCGAGTGAAGAAGAATCGGGAGTGGAGTAGGTCACTTGAATTGTAGGCTTAGTATGATTAGTTGAGTCACTTGAGGTCATGCTAAGACACTGATTAGATTCTAATCCCCACTAGAAATCTGCCAAAGATTTTTTATTAACATAGTAGAGGGAGTTGTGTGTTTCATGAGAAAATATTGGGAGTGAATTAAGATAGAACTCCATAGCTTAGTTTTTTTTATTACAAATCCAAAGTCTGCATGTTATTTATGTTTAATATCATACTTTGATAATGAAATCAATTGATGAAGTTATGATCTAATGAGCGTTTAAGGGACGCAGGAAAAACTTTGATCATGGACATGAACCATCACATGCAAATCGTCAAAGCAGGAGAATCAGATGTTGGGCTAGCGTAGTATCATATCAGAGATTGGATGTCGAGCTAGAGAATTAGTCGACGTGTCGAAGGATGGACTTCATGCTATAAGTTTGGGCATCGGGTCGGAAGGATCGGGTATTGCACCAAAAGATCGATAGTTACGAAAAGTCAACATGTTGATATATTAGGCGATATGCCAAAGGAAAGGATGATGTGCTGAAGGTTTGGATGAAGTATCAGATAATCAGATGACATGATGGAATGCTAGACAATATACTAATTGCTTCATGATTGTGTTAGATATGTGATTGAATGATTACATTTTGATCGTGGTCGTGTAGAGTCTAATTAAGCTGGTATTAGGTTGTAACCATGCCAACTTGATTCAAAGCCCATTGGGCCTAAACTAGGGTTAAATTTGGCCTAATGAAAGGTAAATTTGCTGACTTGAAAATGACATGGGTGGTGGTACCACTATGTCTAGACGGTGGTACTACCCAAGCTATGAAAATACTATTCTGTGCTTTTTTGTAGTTTTCGATGGTGATACCATCACCAACCGATAGTGGTACAACCTAATTTGATGGTACTATCACTAGAACCCAAGATTTGGGGCTCTGTTCGATGATAGTACCATCTAGTATATGCGGTAGTACCGCTAGTACCTCAAAAATATGAGGATTTAAAATTTTGGCTCTAATTTTAAAGTCATTGAGGATCTATAAGTACCCTACCCATTCTTACTTACTGAAATAAGAAAAAAGGGTGAAAAATTAATAGAATCCTTGAGCTAAAACTGTTGTAAACTCTTAATGTTTGAGTCTCTTCCTCCTCATGTTCAGTGGTCATTATCAGGAGGGTTGAGGTCTTATGAGAAAGAGTTTATAAAGTTTGTCTCATGAGCCTGGTAAATGGAGAAAGAGTTATAAGGGTAGTTGATCTTCACCTATTGGAAGAAAGATCAGTAGTGAAAGTCAATGGTCTCAAGAGAATAGGAATCAGGAGTATATGTAGGTCGAGACGACCATGTTATGATCGTATCGACACTAGGGGGGTCAATTAGTTCTTTCGAAAAGTTATGATTTGAAACTTCATTCGATTAAAATCGATATTAAAAATATGCTTGACTTGGAATATGAGTAAGTGTAATAAGCAATTAATTCTGAAAGTAATAATAATGAAGAGCATAGAAGCAAATGCATAATGAATTTATAATGGTTCGATCATCATAACCTACGTCCACTCATGATTCCTCCTCCATCGAGGGCATCGACTTTCACTAATGATCTTCTTATAATGGGCGAAGATTAACTACTCTTACAACTCTTTTATCCTTTTCACAGGTTTAGGAGAGAACCTTTATAAGTCTCCAACCTCCCTTAAAATAAAACCTCAACTTTAAGAGGAGGGGAACTCTCAACACTTAGAGCTTTACAACACTTTCAATCATAATTTATATTCACTTTTCTTGCTTTTTCAAGCAAGAATGAGTGGGGTATTCATAGGCCTCAAATGTCTTTAAAAAATGGAGCCAAAATTTAAATTTTTGGGTCTTCAGGGTTCTGGCGGTACCACCTCCTAGTAGAGCCTAGGAGATCAGGCTCTAGTGGTACTACCACTAGCTTGGGCAGTACCTATTGGTTATAGGTGCCCTGCAAGCCAATCACGTGAGTGATGACATGTATGATATGCTGCACAATCTTTTTACATTATTATTATTGATATATTCTCACATTATATTATATGTTGAATATATATTATAATGTCTTTGGTCCTATGCAATGAGAATCAGATCGTGATGAGATCACAATAATGAGACTGATTCACCTTTAAATGTAGTTCCTAAATAATCTCAATCATAGGTTACTCGAGAGGGACATTGAGATAACCGGACAAACTGGTGTACTGTATACCTATCCATTTGATGGAGGTGATTGGTCTCATAGCCACTTATGCTGGGACACTAAGGATATAGTACAGGTACTCATTGGAGAATGAGTTCACTGATTGATCCATTTATAGAATGCTAGATGGTAAATGATATCTATCGTTAGATAGCGATTCTGTAGTCCTAGTTATATATCTTATTATTAGAATTGAGACATCAAGGATGTCTTGTTTTAGTACTCCTTTCTTTGACAATGGACTTACAGGTCTGAAAAATTTTAGATCTGGTACAGCTAGTTATCGAGATTGGTAGCCAAACTTACAAAGGCAATTGAGTGTCAATAGAGGATTATCCACTCTTAGTCATAAGAGGAATATCTTATGTGTTATCATTCGGATAAATCCTTGACGGGCTCGATCGGATTAAGAGAGGAGTTCTCCGGGAGAATCTGATTATAGCGAGACTCGGACGGATTCCATATGAGGCCTGATAATACCATGCCCAATATACGGTCTTTGGGATATTAGATGGATGAGAGACTATAGATATATGGTAACTAATGACAGATAGGTCCAATGGATAATATCCTCTATACCGTCTGGGGACTATGGCGTAGTGGCCTAGTCCATAGTCGATGAGTCAAGTGGATTATTATGAGATAATAATTCACTGAGTAAGAAGGATTTCTGATAGGTAGGACTCACGGTCAGCATGGTATTAGGCCTAGAGGGTCACACACGTATAGTGGATGTTTTAGCTAGTAGAGGATTAAATATGAGTTATCTAATTAGCCATTGTTCTCATTAGATGAGACCCAACATTGATTAGCTCCTTGCATGAGGCCCAATTAGAGGCCAATTATTTATTGGATAAAAATCTAATAATCTAATATTAGTGAGTAATTAGATGGAGTTTCAATACCCACTAAGGCAGGATCCATTAAGGTTTTTGGGTGGCTTTCTATAAATAGGAGGTAGGGGCAGCATATTAGTGATAGGTTGCACCTTTGGCCACCCATTCCTATTCTCCTCCATTCCTCTGAGCAAGAGTTGCGAGCTTTTGGGCTATATTTGGAGGAGCATTGCTGCAACAAACATCGTGTGGATACCGCTAGAGAGGATACCTATTTGATATACATGGGATACCTGTTTTGTTTTGTTTTTTATGTTAAGCATGTGATGCTCTTTCCTGCTGGGTTCCCCAACAGTGGTATCAGAGCCAGGTTGCTCATGCAAAAAATTAGTTTTTTTAACTGTGTAATGAGATTGAATCATGTAGAACTATTTTATACATCCTTGCAGTGATTAGCATCAAAGGTAGCACTCGCAGGCATACTACCTACAGGCGAGGGGCAGCCACCTATGGGCTGGCTACCTATAGGGGAGACCATGTACTTCACTTTCTAGCTCATAGGCGATTCCACCTATTGAGTCTCGGATTTTGATAAAGAAATTAATTGATGAAGTAATGATCTAATGAGCATTTAAGTGATGTATTACAAACTTTGATTATGGAAAGATAAATTGATTGAAGTAGGAAGAATCAAATGTTGGGCTGGAATGTATCATGTCAGAGATTGGATGTCGGGCCAAAAGATAAACTTTGTGCCATGAGTTCGGGCATCAGGCTAGAAGGATGGGACATTATGTTAAGAAGATTGGATATTGCGGGAGTCAAAATGCCGATAGATCAGGCCATACGTCGAAGTAGATGGTTCGGACGAAACGTCGATGAACCAATGACATATCGGATAACATATTATTCTTATTTTGTAATTGTTATGTCTAGATCATTGTAGTTTAGGTCTTAATTAAGTTAGCTTTAGGTGTAACCATGCTAACTCAATTAAAGGTCCATTGGGTCTTAATTGTGACAGATTTGGACCCATTGGGAGGCTCATTCAGTGAACCAAACATGGGTCAAACGATGGCACCGCTAGACCAAGCTGTGGAACCACCTATGAGCTTGCAACATGGTCTCCCATGTTGCCAAGCGATGATACCATCCAGACACGGTCTCTCAAATTGTGTCAGGAGGTGGTACCACCTAGGCTGACGGTAGTACTACCCAATGCAGGTGGTCGTACCACCTATACCCTGAAAACCTAAAAAATTTAAGTTTTCGCTCCATTTTTAAAGCCATTTGGGCCTATAAATACCCCACTGATTCCTACTGGGTTTACATAAGAAAAGTGAGAAAAAATTATGATTGAAAGTGTTGTAAAGCTCTAAGTGTTGAGACTCTCTTATCTTGAAATTTAGGTTTCATTCTAAGGGAGATGGGAGACTTGTAAAGGTTCTCTCCTAAATCTGTAAAAAGGATAAAAGAGTTGTAAGGGTAGTTTATCTTCGCTCATTAAAAGAAGATCATTAGTAAAAGCCAGTGGTCTTGACGGTGGAGGAATTGGGAGTGGACGTAAATCACGACGATCAAACTACTATAAATCCGTTGTGCTCTTCTCATTGTGCTTTTCATTATTATTGCTTATTGATTTAGTTGCTCACAACACTTTACTCACTTTCCAAGTCAAAATACAATTTTTGATATGGTTTTTATAAAAGCACTAATTCACCTCGCCCCCCCCCCCCCCCTCCCACCCCCTATCTCTCTTAGTGCCGGTACAGTCGTAACAATTGGTCTCATTGGTATCATAGCCAAGTTTTTCTGAATTGGTTTAACACCCAAGAAAGACTAAATATCTTTTTCTAGCAATCAAGAGGGTCATTCAATCACTTGTCCTCCTATATTCAATAGGACAAACTACACATATTAGAAAATATGAATGACGATTTTTCTGATTTCTATGAACTTTGATTAATGGAATATTATCAAATATGGTTTTCAGAAATCCTCTAGACCAATGAATAAATGAAATGATCTAGAAAAAAAATTATTTTCTTTAAATGTGAAAGTTGTGAATGCTTTATTTTGTACTTTAGATAAAAATAAATTTAATCTTATTTCTATATGTGAAACTATATATGATATTTGGCACACACTCGAAGTCACACATGAAGGCACAAGTAGAGTTAAGAGTCTAAGATTAATCTTTTGGTGCATAATTATAAATTATTTTGAATGAAGAAAAATGAAATAATGGGTAATACGTACACCCATTTTATAGATATTGTTCATTGTTTGAAAGTACTTAGTAAAAGTTTTACTAATCTTTAACTTGTTAATAAAATTCTTAGTTCCCTTCCAAAAAGTTGGTATTCAAAAGTAACTGCAATTCAAGAAGCAAAGGACTTAAACTATTTTTCGCTTGAAGAACTTATCAAGTCATTAGTGACCTATGAGATTACTTGTATGACGCATGACGAACATGAGAACAACCTACCAAAGAACAAAAAGGATCTTGCACTGAGAACAAAATAAGACCACTCGAGCGAAAGCTCAAGTGACAATGATGACTTGGCTCTCCTCATAAGAAAATTTAAAAAATTCATAAAAATGAACAAAATAAAATAAGGCACTAAGAACAAAAATGAACTAAAAAAGAACATAATCATTAGCTATGAGCGCAAGAAACCGGGACACTTCAAAAATGAATGTCCTCAACTGAAGAAGATACTACCAAAGAAAAAGAAAGCACTTAAGGTAACTTGGGATGAAGCGAGTGCATCTGAAGATAAAGAACAAAACCACAAAGACTCAAATGAATCTTCTTTACCTTATAATGAATTATTCGATGCTTTTCATAATTTATATGATGAGTTTGAATTAGTTGGTAAGAAATATAAATTACTAAAAAAGGATTATAACTCTCTTTCTAGTAAATCTAAAAAATTAAAAAATGAGCATGGTAAGTGCATGTTAACCTCTTGTACCCAATGTGAAGAGTTAGACTTAGTAAAAAAGGAAAATACGATTTTACAACAAATATTAAAAGAATTTAAAATTAGAAACAAATCATTAAATATGATCGTTGCTAACAAAGGTCATGTACATAGAAAAGAAGTATTCAGTTTTGTGAGTAGTAATACTCAACAAAAGCTGGCTATATTTTTTAAAGGAATCATATTACATGTTTTCCCTAAAAATAAATATAATTTTTGTAGTAGATATAGATATTATGCTTATAAATGTCCATTTAAAATTATAGCTCATAAATTAGTTTTGGTTCCTATAGGAACCATAAATAACTCAATGCCATTAGTCGAAATAGGTAGATCGTTTCATGAGGGACCCAAAGCTAAATGGGTACCTAAAGCAAACTACACTTTCTTGTAGGTATATCTACAATCAAAAGCTAGGAGTAAGAGTGCTAGTTACAGGTGCCCAACAAGTCAATCATATGAGTGATGACACATGATAATCTACATGATCTTTTTGCTTATAATTATTATTAGAATATTCTCATATTATATTATCTATTAATTATATATTATGATGTCCTTGGTTCTGTGGAATGAGAATCAGATCGTGATGAGATCATGATAATGAGATCAATTTATTTTTAAACATAAATCCTAAATAATCTCGGTCATAGGTTACTCGAGAGGGACATCAAGATAATCGGACATGGGATGTTGTATACCTGTCCATATGATGGAGGCGGTCGATCTCATGACCACTTGTGTAGGGACACTAAAAGTATAGTACAGGTTCTCATTGGAATGAGTTCACTGATTGATCTGCTTACTGAATACTGGATGGTTAATGATACCTTTCGTCAGACAGTGATTTCATAGTCCTAACTGTGTCTGGTCCTTAGACTTGAGTCCCTAAGGATGTCTTGTTTGAGTACTCTTTTCTTTAATACCAAACTTACAAGTCTGAAAAGTTTCAAATCTAGTACCATCGATTATCAGGATTGGTAGCTAACCTTATGAAGGCAATTGAGTATTAATAGATGATCATCCATTCTCAATATCATGAGAGGAATATCTCGTTTGTTATCGCTCAAATAAATCCTCGGCCGAGGCTGTTCAGATTGAGAGAGAAGCTCTCTATGAGAATTCGATTAGAGTGAGACTCGGACAGATTCCATATGTGGCCTAATAGAAGCATGCACAATATACGATCTCTAGGATAGTAGTTGGATAAGGGACTCTAGATACAAGGTAACTGAGGATAGACAAGTCCAATGGATAAGATCCCTTATATCGTTATCGGACTATGACGTAGTGGCCTAATACGCCCATAGTTGATTTGTTGAGTGAATTATTATGAGATAATAATTCAATAAGTTAGGAGAAGTTCTGACAAGTAAGACTCATGGCTAGCTCGGTATTGGGTCTAGAGGGTCACACATATATTATGAATGTTTCAACGAGTAGAAGATTATATATGAGTTATCTAATTAGCCCATGTTCTCATTACATGAGACCTAACATTAATGAGCTCCTTACATGAGGCCCAATTAGAGGCGAACTGAGATTATTGGATAGAGATCCAATAATCTAACATTAGTAGGTAATTGGATGGAGATCTAATATCCATTAAGGATAGATCCATTAGGGTTTTTCGGTGGCTCTCTATAAATAGGAGGCAGGGGTAACATATTAGTGATAGGCTACACCTTTGTCCACCCCCTCCTATTCTTCTCTCTCCCTCTATAAAAGAGTTGTGAGCTTTTGGACTGCGATTGGAGGCTATGATCCATCGTATGGATACCGCTAGAGAGGAGGACGTTTGACTTTCTTCATCCTCGCTATCTAGATCTGGATTTTCAGAGATATATGATCTCACTAGGTAATCAATCTCACTAGGTAATCAATCTATCACGTATCATAGTTTTTATTTTTGTAAGTTTTCATGCTCTAATCTTTGCATGATGATTTAATATATGTAAGAAACATGTTCTTCCGCTACGCATGTGATGCTCCCGCGAGGTTTCCCAATAGTGGTATCAGAGCTAGGTTGCTCGTGCAAAAGATTAGCTTTTATATTGTGTGATGAGATTCAATCACGTAGAACTATTCTACGCATTCTTGCAGCGATTGGCAGTGCCCACAGGCAAGCTACGAGTGAGGGGCGGCCACCTGCGGGCTGGTCGCATGTAGGGGTGGTCGCCAACGGCCAAGCACCATGCAGGGGTGGTCGCCCACTGCCATAAGACCTGCAGGGGTGGCCAGGCCGCCTGCAAGGGCGGTCGCCCACGACCAAGCCCCATGTAGGGATGGCCAGGGCCACCTACAATGGTAGCAAAGCATGGCCAGGGCCGATCGCCCGCGAGCAGAGCTGCCTGCAAGGGCGGCCGCCTGCGTCTAGGGCTACCTATAACGATGGTACATGCGAGTAGGGGCAGCTGCCGCAAGAATAGGGCAGTAAGGGTTAGGGTTTTTTCTGTGGTAAAGATTTGATACCGCCCCTCAAAATTTAAAAAATTCCTAGATCTGTCCTTTATCCAGAATTCTAATAATGTCCTTAACAATTTTAAAATTCTTAACATGTGCCGATTTTCAGAAAAATAATTAATTAAATAGTTTAATTAATTATTCATTATCTAGTAGTCCTATATGATAATGTGTACACGTGATGTATGATGTGGATGGATGATCATGAGTCATATGTTGTGATGTGTGTAAATGTGATTATTATTATTATTAGGGCTTGTGAGCCTCTATTTTTCTTGTTTATTATCGGGCATGCGTGCTTGTGATTATGTTATAATTACATGGAGCGTGGAAGTGTTAGCGGGACACATGATGTCGTGGCGGGCGATCATGATTCATGGTGATGCGCCAAGGATCCGACAGAACTGACAATGATAAGGACGATCACAAGGCATGGAGATATGCTGATACACATATATATCCTATTGTGAGTGATTGGGCCCACTAGCTCAGGCCTAATCATATTAGGTCATGGTTCATAATCATCCAATGTGGCACGCATATGAGATATGTGATAATACACCTACTATATATATATATTTACATACAATGTAGATATATATTAAATATGTATATGTGTAACATGATATATTAGGAGATCGATACAAAACAAAAACCCCTCTTATGATAATATTAAGTTAGTGAGCGTGAGGTAATAAAATTGACCAATATGGCCTCTATCATTATAGGAAGAAATTGAATCACAATATCAATTGAGTTAGCCAAGTCCCTCGAGACTCACCTATCTACGTGATTGAGATCTTGCTTACGACATATAGATGTCACCAGTGACATAAGGACATAGTATGCTTGGTGAAGTCCCTCGAGGGTATATAATCAAATCAGACTCATCTTGGAATGATGGTGATGACTTAACTGAACATCATGGTTGGTCGAGAGGTCGAGACCATGATGATTTGAAGACCCAACATGACAGGAATCATAAGAACTTATGATTGGCAAGAGTTGCCTATCTTTTTGGGCTTAGTATAATTGGTTGAGTCCCTCGAGGTTGCATTAAGATGCTAATTGGATCCCGATCCCCATTAGAAGTATATCGAAAACTTCACTTTACATGTCAAGTGTGTCGCATAATTCGCTAGGAAAATAGTGGGAGTACATTAAGATAAAAGTCTGTATCTTAATTATTTTTTTATAAAGTTTACATGTTATTCATTTGTGCTATATCTTGTATCAGAAACATGTCGCTTACAAAACCCTTTATAGCATACTTGATGTCAACTGCCTTACTAGTCCAAACGACGAGGCAACATGAGAGTATGGATGTGTAAGTGAGGATTGTGCCCATAATTCGAGAGCATGGATGTGATTGGCTCCGTAATTTGAGAATTATTCTCATGATGAAAAAAATCATATATGTCCATAACATGATTATGCCCACATCGGAGGAAGGTGCAAGTGAGGATGAGATCGCTTGCTATGTAAAGTATATAGATGATTCCACCTTAGCAAAGTGCTATATGTTGGCCTCCATGACTCCATAGTTATAGAGGCAACATGAGATAATAGATGTCAATTCTATCCTTCTTCATCTTCACCAGCTATTTAAGGAGCAAGGAAGAACTCAAATATATGAGATATCTAAGAGTCTCTTCCGAGCCAGGATGACAGAAGGGGCATCGGTTTAGAATCATGTCCTAAAGATGATGGAGAAGATCGAGAAACTCATAGGTCTAGGAATAGTCCTAGAGGATAACCTATGTGTTGATCTTATACTTTAGTCCTTGTTAGATTCTTTTTTATATTTTATTATGAACTTTAATATGAGCAAGTTTGAGGTGTCTCAACTTGAGTTCCTTAATATGTTGATGGAAGTTAAGAGCACAATCAAGAAAGAGAAGCTAGTTCTCTATGTTGGTGAGACCAATAAGAAAATAAAGACTAATATGAGCCTTGAGAAGGGAATGGGCAAGGATAAACTGGGTAAAGCAAAGGTTGCCAAGATTAGTCTCAATTTGTCAGATTTTCATAATAACACTTAGGAATTGGATATCGGGAGTTCTTATCATATCTATAATTTGTTGTAGGCTCTGTCAAGGCCTAGGAGAATGGCCAGAGGTGAGATTGACCTCAAGATGGGCAATGAAGCAAGAGTTATTATAATTGTCATTGGCGAGGTCACCCTACATCTGCTTGGTGGAGTTACTATTACATTAGATGCATGCTATTATGTTTCCTCTATTATCAAAAATATTATTTTTATTTCTTGTTTAATAGTTAGTTGATATAAATTGGTTTTTGAGAACAATAGTTGTTCATTAATTTTGGATGATGAGATCATCACAAGAGGGACCTTGATTAATGGCTTATATGTTTTAGGTACTTCTCTACACATCATGAATATAAGTACGTCTAAGAGGAAACGAGACGAGGTGAATGAGGCATACCTATGACATTATAGGCTAGGTCATATCCTTGAGAGAAGGATTCAAAAGTGCTAAAAGATGGATATTTGGGTTCATTTGACTATGAGTCAAATGCAATATGTAAACCTTGCCTTTATAAAAAGTTGACCAACTATCCTTTTAGTGGAACTAGAGAAAAAGCCACTGAGTTACTGGAACTTATACAAAGTGATATATGTGGTCCCAAGTCGACTCAGGTGATAGGTGGTTACTCCTACTTCATTGAATTCATTGACGATCTCTCTAGGTATGGACATGTGTACTTGATGAAGTATAAGTCTAAGACATTTGAGAAATTCAGGGAATATAAGAATGAAATGAAGAACCAGATTAGAAAGCATATTAAGACTCTTCAATTAGATCGAGGAGTAGAGTACTTGAATATAAAGTTCACCCATTTACTCAGGGGCCATGAGATTCTATCCCAATGGACACCTTCTTATACATCTGAGCTCGATGGTATATCAGAAAAGAGGAATCACACATTATTAGACATGGTGTGGTCCACAATGAGTTTCATTGACCTACCCAACTCATTCTGGAGATACACCATAGAGACCGCAACTTACCTTCTAAATAGAGTTCCATCTAGGTCGACAGTATCTACACCATATGAGATATAAAAAGGGAAGAAGTCTGATCTTAAGGTTGTTAAGATTTGGGCTGTCCTGCCCATGTTAGGAGACACAACTCCAAAAAGTTAAAATTAAAGATAGAACGATGCAAGTTCGTGAGATACCCTAAGGAAACTTATGGATATTATTTCTATCATCCCAAGGATCAAAAAATCTTTATTACCAAGAGAGTTGTGTTCCTTGCGAAGGAACACGTTCTTGGTGGAAATAGTGGGAGTGATATTTATTGGGAAACCTCAGCGGGAGCATCACATGTGTAGCGAAAAAAAAAAAAAAAATTGGTTTCCTACGCAGATCAAATCATCGTGCAAAATATTGGGGTCATAAGAAAAATACAAAAATTGATAAAATTGTGATGTGTGAGTGATTGATTTTCCCTAAGGAGATCGTATATCCCTGTATTCCAAATTTGGAAGGAGAAGATGAAGGAGGTCAAGCGTCCTCCTCTCTAGCGGTATCCATACGATGGATCTCTGTAGCGAAACAACTCCAATCTGATTTCGTAACTCATGCATAGAGGGAGGGAGGAGAATAGGAGGTTGTGGCAAAAGTTGCAGCCTCTCAATCATGAGTCTCCCCTCTTATTTATAGAGAGCCACCAAAAAACCCTAGGGCTCCTTCCTTAGTTGGTATTGGATCTCTATCCAATTATCCACTAACCTTGTATTACTGGATCTCTATCCAATAATCTCCTTATGCCTCTAATTGGGCCTTAATCAAGAAGCCCATCAACATAGAGTCTAATCTAATGAGAATATGGGCTAATTAGATCACCATCCAATCCTCTATTCATTGAAGCATTCACCATATGTGTGTGACCCTCTAGGCCCGATACCGAGCTGGCCGTGAGTCACTCCAATTAGAACTCCTTCTGATATAGTGGATTATTATCCCCATAATAATTCACTCGATTCATCGACTATGGACGTACTAGGCCACTACGCTATAGTCCCCAGATGGTACAGGGGGATCAAATCCATCGGACCTGTCTATCCACAGTTATCGTGTATCTATAATCCCTCATCCAACTAATATTCCAGAGACCGTATATTGGACATGTTACTATCAGGCCACATAAAGAATCCTTTATAGTCTCGCTTTAATCAGATTCTCCCGGAGAACTCTTTCTCTCTTAATCCAAACGACCCTGGCCAGAGATTTGTCTGAGCAAGCACATATGAGATATTTCTCTCATGATACCGAGAGTGGATGATCCTCTATTGACACTCAATTACCTTCGTAAGGTTGGCTACCAATCTCGATAACTAGTTGTACCAGATCTGGAGCTTTCCAAACCTGTAAGTCTGGCGTTAAAGAAAGGAGTACTCATACAAGACATCCTTGGTGTCTCAAGTCTAAGGACCAGATACAAAACTGGGACTTTGGAATCACTGTCTGACATTAAGTATCATTAACCATGCAGCATTCTATAAGCGAATCAATCAGTGAACTCATTCTCCAATGAGCACCTGTGCTATATCCTTAGTGTCTCCACATAAGTGACTATGAGACCAGCCGCCTCTTAGAAAGCAAAGTTTTCATAATAATTCAAATGTTGCTTATCTTTCCAGATTGATTATTATCATAGCAACTTTTCTTAATACACTCAATCATTTCACTAAGAACGAAAAGCTTCAATTTCCCTATCTTGTTTTAATTGAAAAGATTTTATCTAGAAAAAAAATTTACACTTGCACTAATTCACCCCCCCTCTTAGTGCCAATTGATCCTAATAGTTAAGAGAAAGAACAGGAGTTTATAAGAGATGGCAAGAACCATGCATATGGCCTACCCAAATACTTTTGGGCCCAAACCGTTAACATGGAATGTCATGTTATGAACAAGGTTCTCGTAAAACCACTATTTTCTAAAACCCTTACAAATTGCGAAATAATAAAAGTCCCAATATTTTATATTTTAAAGTTTTTGGTTAGATTTTATTTTTTAAAAAAATGCCTTAGAAAAATTTGATACAAAATCGGATGAAGGCATATTTCTTGGATATTCCTCTATTTCTAAAGCTTATCATATCTTTACTAAAAGAACTTTGGTTATCGAGGAATTCATCCATGTTATTTTTAATGAGTTTTTTAAATTTAAGAAAAATAATTTTGATGATAGTTTTGAATTTAATATGTTGATTTTGAATGAGAATTCTCATCTCCTCAGCAACTTGGATGCATCTACTTCCAAAGAATCCTTACTAAGGAATGGAACTATGTAGATGCACATCCTAAGTGTCTAATTATTGGACATACATCGAAAGATATTCAAACTCGTTCCTCTTTAAAAAAAATGTGTGAATGCGGCCTTTTTGTCTAAAAAATATATTGACGATACTATTAAAGATGACTTATGGGTTTTTACAATGCATAAAGAATTAAATTAATTTGATAGAAATAAAGTTTGGATGCTTGTTCCTAGACATGGTGACCATCTTGTAATTGACACTAAATGGGTCTTTAGGAATAAGCAAGATGAATTTGGTATCATGATTCGAAATAAGGCTAGATTAGTGGCCAAATGTTTCAACCACGAAGAATGTATCGACTATAAAAAAACCTTCACTCCTATGTTAAGACTTGAATCCATAAAAATACTCATGTCTATGCATGTAGTAATAATTTTAAGTAATTTCAAATAGATATTAATAGTGCTTTAATTGCTTTGTTTCCGAAAAAGTTTACGTCGAGCAACTACCCGGATTTAAAAATGTTCTTTTTTTGAATCATATTTTTAAGTTATCTAAGGCTCTCTATAGATTGAGCAAGTACCTAGGACAAGGTGAATACCATATTATTTATTAAAAAAATTAAAAATAATTTTTTTATTGTTCAAATTTATGTTAATGATATTATTTTTAGTTCTACAAATGAATCTTGAGGTGAGTTATTTGTCAAAAGTATGAACCAAAAATTTAAAATGAGTTTAATGAGTGAATTAATATTTTTCTTAAGATTGTAAATTAAGCAACTAGAGATGGAACTTTTATTAGTCAATCCAAATACCCTTTAGATATATTAATATGGATAGTGCTAAGACTATTAACACACCAATGAGCACTTTTAAAAAATTAGATACAGACATGATGGAGAATATTTTGATCAAAATTAGATATGGACCTGATATTATGTTTAGTGTTAGACTTTGTGCTAGATTTCAATCTAATCTCAAACAATCACACTTTAAAGTAGTTAAAAAGATTTTTAGATATTTAAAAGGAACTCCTAATCTAGGATCATAATATCTAAAATTTACATATTTTGAATTGATTGCTTATGTCGATGTTGACTTTGCTGGATGTAGCATAGACAAAAAAAAAACACATATGGAATATGTGAACACCTAAGTCATGCACTTGTTTCTTGATCTTTCAAGAAACAAAATTTTATTATATTAACTACAACCGAGGCTAAATATATAGCAGCTTGTGCATGTTATGCATAAGTTATTTAGATGAATAACACTTTAGAAAACTATAGACTTTACTTGAAAAACATTCCTGTAAAATGTGATAATACTAGTGCAATATGTTTAATGAAGAATCTCATTCAACACTCTAGAACTAAACACATTAATATTAGACATCATTTTATTAGAGATTATGTTAATAATTATGATATATCTTTAGATTTTATTGACACAAAACATCAATTAGTAGATATGTTTACTAAACCTTTGAATGAGGAACAATTTGACTTCATTAGAAGAGAGATAGGCATGTTAAATCTTCTAAATGCATGAACTCTTTTCATATAAATTTTTAGATCATTATCTTGATTCTCGGTTTTCATGACTTGAGTTTTTCTTTTAAATCAAGATCATTTCCTATAATTCCTTCTTCTTACTATTTATAAAAGAAGAAATTGTTCATTGTTTTTCGGTATTCATGACTTGATCTTTCATTTTTCATGTGACAAAATTGATGTAAATTTTTACACCATTGCATCATTCTCTTCTCTTTTTTGTTTTTTTTTATAATGACAAAGAGGAGAAAAAGAAATGTGATTTTGCTCATCTCAAGAAAAACAAAAGAACCAACTTGCACATCTTAAAAGAGAAGCAAAAATTTCTAGCTTGCACATCTCATAAAAAAAAAAAATTTCTAACTTGCATATCACAAAAAAAAATTGCTAGCTTTCATATTTTAAAAACTTGCTAGTTGCACTTTTCTCCTTTTTTGTTGATGACAAAGGGAGAGAAGTAATGATGATGATGCTTGATGATTTAGCATCTTAACTCACTCTTTGATTGTATAATGTAGTTTAATGTTTTGAAATTATGATGATTTGAAATTATGCATGCAGTACTCATGATTTTATATTGCATGCTATGATATGAAAGTCATTGTTTTGACTTGAAAACAAAGGTTTTTGCTTTATTTTGATATGACATATAGATAGGGAAAGTTTAGTTAAAACTCTGCCATCAATTAGTTGTCACCATAAAAAATGGGGAGATTGTTGAATCTCGGATTTTGATAATAAAATTAATTGATGAAATTATGACCTAATAAGCATTTAAGCGATTCATGACTAACTTCGATCATGGAAAGATAAATCAGTTGAAGTAAGAAGAATCAAGCATTAGGCCAGAATGGATCATGTCAAAAATTGGACGTCGGACCAGAAGATGGACTTCATGCCATGAGTTCAGGCATCGTGCCAAAAGGATCGGACATTACGCTAAACAGATCGGATGTTACGGGAGACATGCTGATGGATCAGGAAATACGCCGAAGGAGAGGATGATGCATCGAAGGTTAGGACGAAGCATCTGATGAACCAATGAGATGTCAAACAACATAGGATTCTTATTTGTAATCATTATGTTTTGATCATCATAGTTTAGGTCTTAATTAAGTTAGTTTTGTGTGTAACCATGTTAACTCAATTATGAAACTAACTCAATTAAGGGCCCATTGGGCCTTAGAGTTGATTTGGACCATTGGGAGGCCCATTTAGTGACCCAAAGATGGGTCAGGTGGTGGCATCGCCAAACTAGGTGGTGGCACCGCTAAACTAGGTGATGGAATCGCCTATAAGCTAACACAGTCTCCTATGTTGCCAAGCGATGGTACCGCCTTGACTAGGTTATGGTACTACCCAGATATAGTCTCCCAAACTATGTCAGGTAGTGGTAACACCCAGGCTGGCAGTAGTACCGCTAGCATTTAATAAAGTAGGCAGTAGTATCGTCCAGTGCAGGTGATAGTACAGTTTGTAACCCGAAAACTTGAAAACATTAAATTTTGGCTCCATTTTTTAAGCCATTTGGGTCCTTTAAATACTCCACTCATCCCTACTAGATTTACATAAGAAAAGTGAGCAAAAATTATGATTGAAAGTGTTGTAAAGCTTTAAAGTGTTGAGAGTTCCCCTCCTCTTGAAGTTTAGGTTTCATTCTAAGGGAGGTGTGATACTTGTAAAGGTTCTCTCCTAAACCTGTCAAAAACAGAAAAGAGTTGTAAGAGTAGTTGATCTTTGCCCATTGAATGAAAGTCGTTAGTGAAAGTTGGTGGCCTTGACAAAGAAGGAATTAGGAGTAGAGGTAGATCATGACGACCGAACTACTATAAATCTGGTATACTCTTTTCCTTGTGCTTTTCATTCTTATTGCTTACTGATTTAGTTGCTCACAACACTTTACTTACTTTCCAAGTCAAAACATACTTTCGATATGATTTCATCGAACGATTTTTCAAATCGATGTAATTTTACAAAAGCACTAATTCACCCCATCCACCCTCTCTTAGTACCAATACGGTTCTAAAACCACCGCCAAGTCAGGTGGTGCCATCGCCTGACCCAATTGTGGGTCACTGAATGGACCACCCAATGGGCCCAAATTAGCCCCAATTAAGGCCCAAGGGGCCCTTAATTGAGTTAGCTTGGTTACTCCCAAAACTATCTCAATTTAGACATAACCTTCGACAATCAAGACATAAACGACTAAAGACAAGAGCTCTATGTTGCTCGATATGTAGTTGGTTCATCTAAACTTCATCCGAAATTATGGCACTTCATTCGAATCTTTGGCATATCGCCCAAACTATTGGCATATTGATTCCCGCAACATTTGATCTTAGCGTAATATCTTATTCTTCCGGCTCGATGCCCAATATCTAACTTCGACCCAATATCTAATTCTTCTACTTCAATTGTTTTATCTTTTCATAATTAAAGTTAGTCCTGCATCACTTTTGTCAAATGCTAATTCGATCACTAACTCATCAATTGATTTCATCATCAAAATCTATGATTCAACAATCTCCCTCTTTTTGATGATGATAATAAATGGATAATCAAGTTTTAACTAAACTCCTCTATCTATATGTCATATTAAAATAATCTTGAATTCATAGAATGATAACCTTCTAATCATAGTATCTTTGCATTCAAATCAGCAAGTTTTGCATAATTCCAAAATATAAGAATTCAAATAATCATCACTTTGGCCATAACTTCAAATAATCAAGGTACATCATGCATAATCAGAAAGTATTAAAATTTCAAATCTTCATCGTAGCTTCTCCTCCTTTGTCATTAACAAAAAGGAGAAGAGCAACTGGCAAATTTTGGGGACTTTAAAGCTAGTAATTTAGTAATTTTTACGTCACGTTAGAACATGAAGATTAACAAAATTTTGCTTTTCTTGAGATGTGCAAAATAGTTATTTTTGCTTCTTGGGATTGTACAAGCTAGCACTTTTTGCTTCTTGAGATTGTACATACTAGCAAATTTTGTTTCTTGAGATGGGCAAGCTAGTAATTTTTGCTTTTCCCCTTTATCATTATACAAAAAAAAAAGAAAGGAGGAGGGAATGATTCAATGGTGCAAAAATTTACATCAATATTGTAATTATAACAAAAAAAGGAAGGATTAAGTCATGAATACTGAAATATCATGAGTCATTTTTGCAAATCTTTTTTTTGTAAATAGCAAGAAGAAAGACTAATAGGAAACAATCTTGATTCAAAAAGAAAATTTAAGTCATGAAAACAGAGAAATCAAGATAATGATCCGAAAAAAAATGTATAAGAAGGATTTATCATTTGGGAGGTTTAACATGCATAATTATCTTCTAATAAAATTGAATTGTTCCTCATTCAATGGTTTCATAAAAATATCTACTAATTAATATTTTGTATCAATAAAATCTAAATATATATCATGATTATTAATATGATCTCTAATAAAATGATGTCTAATATTAATATGTTTAGTTCTAGAGTATTGAATGGGATTTTTTATTGAACATATCGCACTAGAGTTATCACATTTTATAAGAATATTTTTCAAGTAAAATCCATAGACTTCTAAAGTGTTTTTTATTTAAATAACTTGTACATAACATTATATATTCAACCTCAGTTGTAGATAATACAACAGAACATATTCTAAATGTGCTTTTTTCTATCTATTCTACATCTAGCAAAGTTAGCATTGGCATAAAAAATCAATTCAAAATTTTTAGATTATGGATACCATAATCCTATATTAGGAGTTCCTTTTAAATATAAAAAAATTCTTTTAACTACTTTAAAGTGAGACTGTTTGGGATTAGACTGAAATCTAGCATAAATCCAACACTAAACATAATATCGGGTCTAATTGTTGTGAGGTATAGTAATCTACCTATCATACCCTATAAGTCTTTTGATCAAAACATTATCCATCATGGCCCATATCTAATTTTGTAGAAGTTCCCATTGTTGTGTTAATAGCCTTAGCACTATCCATATTAAATCATTTTAATATATCTAAAGTATACTTAGTTTGACTAATAAAGGTTCCATCACTTACTTGGTTAATTAGCAAGCCTAAGAAAAATATCAATTCATCCATTCAACTCATTTCGAATTCTTATTATCAACAGACATTTAAATAATAAAAAAATTATTTTAAATTTTTTAATAAATAATATGGTATCAACGTTGCCTTTTGAGAAATTATTTTCAATAAGAAAAGAACTAAACCTCTCATACCAAACCATAGGTGATTGTTTCAATCCATATAGAGACTTAGATAACTTAAAAACATGGCTCGAAAAAAAAAATATTCTCAAATCCGGGTGGTTGCTCAACATAAACTTCTTTGGAAATAACGTCATTAAGAAAAGTATCATTGACATCCATTTGAAATAAGTTAAAATTATTATAATATCCATAGATAAGGAGTATCCTTATGGCTTCAAGTCTTGTCATAGGAGCAAAGGTTTCTTCATAGTCGATACCTTCTTCTTAGTTGAAACCTTTAGCCACTAATCTAACCTTATTTTGAACCACGATACAAAGTTCATCTTGCTTGTTTCTAAAGACCCATTTAGTGCCAATTATAAGATGGTCGCTAGGTTTAGAAACAAGCTTCCACACCTCATTTCTCTTAAATTTATTTAACTTCTTATGCATTGCAAAAACCCATGAATTATCTTTTAGAGCATCGTTAATGCATTTTGATTCAATTTAAGATAAAAAGGCAGTATTAACATAAAAAAATTTAAATAAAGAATGAGTTTGAACACCTTTTGATTCATCTCCAATGATTAGCTCCTTAGGATAAGCATCTATATGTTGGGAAATCTCAGCGGGTGCATCACATGCACAACGAAAATTAAAACAAAAATTGGTTTCCCATGCAGATCAAATCGTCGTGCAAAATATTAGGGTCACGAGAAAAAAAATACAAAAACTGATAAAACTGCGATGTGTGAGAGATTGATTTTACCTAGGGAGATTGTATATCCGAGTATTCCAGATCCGGATGGAGAAGATGAAGGAGGTCAAGCGTCCTCCTCTCTAGCGGTATCCACACGATGGATCTCTGCAGTGAAACTCCTCCAATATGATCTCGTAACTCTTGCACAGAGGGAGGGAGGAGAATAGGAGGTGGTGGCTAAAGCTGCAGCCTATCAACCATATATATGTGACCCTCTAGGCCTGATACCGAGCTAGTCGTGAGTCACTCCCATCAGAACTCCTTATGATATAGTGAATTATTATCCCCATAATAATTCACTCGACTAATCGACTATGGACGTACTAGGCCAATACGCCAAAGTCCCCAGACGGTACAGGGGTGATCAAATCCATCGGACCTATCTGTCCACAGTTACCATGTATCTATAATCCCTCATCCATCTAATATCCCAGAGACCATATATTAGACATGGTACTGTCAGGTCACATACGGAATCCGTCATAGTCTAGCTTTAATCGGATTCTCCCGGAGAACTCTTTCTCTCTCAATCCAAATAACCCTGGCTAGGGATTTATCTAAGCAAGCATATATGGGATATTCCTCTCATGATACCGAGAGTGGATGATCCTTTATTGACACTCAATTACCTTCGTAAGGTTGGCTACCAATCCCGATAACCAATTGTACCAGATCTGGAACTTTTCAAACCTGTATGTTTGGCGTCAAAGAAAGGAGTACTCATACAAGACATCCTTGATGTCTCAAGTCTAAGGACCAGATACACAATTGAGACTATGGAATCGCTGTTTGACATTAGGTATCATTAACCATACAACATTCCAGAAGCGGATCAATCAGTGAACTCATTCTCCAATGAGCACTTGTACTATATCCTTAGTGTCTCCAAATAAGTGACTATGAGACCAGCCGCCTCCATCATATGGACTGGTATAAAGTACACCAGTCTGTCCGGTTATCTCAATATCCCTCTCGAGTAACCTATGACCGAGATTATTTAGGATATGTGTTTAAAGGTGAATCGATCTCATTATCGTGATCCCATCACTATCCGATTCTCATTGCATAGAACCAAGGACATCACAGTATATATGCTATAGATAATATAATGTGAGAATATGCCAATATTAATCATAATAAAAAAGATCACACAGCGTGTCACATATGCCATCACTCACATGATTGACTTACAGGGCACCTATAACCAGCAATCTCTCACTTGACCAAAAGTCAATCACCTATATGTTTGATCCCCATTAGACCCTTGTGGCGCTCAAATTCAATCTGAGCTACTGGCTTCATCAGTGGATCTGCAAAGTTATCGTCGGATGGAACTCTTTCCATTGTTATATCTTTTCGGGTCATGATCACTCTAATCAGATGAATCTCCTCAGAACAATTCTAATGAGACCTGGGTTCCCTTATTAGAGTTATCGCCCTGTCGTTGTCACAATATATGGGAGTCAGCTCCACGCTACTTGGTATGACTCCCAAATCCTTGATGAACTTCTTCATCCACACCCCTTTCTTTGCTGCTTCTACTGTATCAATGTATTTTGCCTCTGTGGTCGAGTCAGCAGTAGTATTTTGCTTGGAACTCTTCCAGCTTACTTTTCCTCCTTTTAGGTTAAAAACATACCCTGAATTTGACTTGCTATCATCAATGTCGGACTGAAAACTCGAGTCCGTGTAGCCCTCAACTTGGAGGCTACCTTCTTCATATATCAGTAAAAGATCCTTAGTGCTTCTTAAGTACTTAAGGATACACTTTACTGCCTTCTAGTATTCTAAACCTGAATCTGCCTTATACCTGCTCGTGACACTCAGAGTATGTGCTATATCAGGCCTGGTACATAGCATCGCATACATGATAGACCCTATCGCTAAGGCATAAGGTATCTTATATATGTCTGCCCTTTCTTCAGGAGTCTCTGGGGACATACTCCTAGAAAGTGATATTCCATGTCTTATCAGTATGAGACATCTCTTGGAATTCTTCATGCCAAACTTTTTGACAATGGAGTCTATGTACCTAGACTAGGACAAGCCAGACATCCTTTTGGATTTATCTCTATAGATCCGGATGCCCAAAATATAGGATGCTTCCCCTAAGTCTTTCATGGAGAAGTTTCTGGATAGCCAAGCCTTTACTATGGAGAGCATTCCTATATCATTCCCAATGATTAGCATATCATCCACATATAGCACCGAGAAAGTGATAGCACTTCCACTTACCTTCATCTACACACAAGGCTTATCTTCGTTCTTAACGAAGTCATAAGATCTGATCACCTCATCAAATCTTATGTTCCAACTTCGGGAAGCTTGCTTCAATCTATAAATGGATCCAAGCAACCTGCACACTTTATCTAGACTCTCTTCGAGTATGAATCCCTCTGGTTGTCTCATATACACCTCATCCTCAAGATTGTCATTGAGGAATACCGTTTTGATATCCATATACCAGATCTCATAGTTATAGTATGCTGCAATAGCCAAAAGAATTATAATGGACTTAAGCATGACTACAGGTGAAAAAGTTTCATCATAGTCAACTCCTTATCTTTGACGAGATCCTTTTGCTACTAGCCTTGCCTTATAGGCCTCTACCTTTCCTACAAGGTAGTCAATTACCTGAAGCTTCTCTAAGCTTCGGTTTCACCTTATCTACAAGGTAGTTCTTATAGTTCCTCTTCCAATGCCCGTCTTGGCTGAAGTGGAAGCACTATCCTTTATCATTTGCCGGGTCTTTCTAGACAACATTTGCCTTACCTGGTCTTTCGTTGCCCTTACCCTTCTTAAGGCTCTTGTTGGCCTTACTTTTCTTTTTGATTTCACCAATATAGATAATTGACTTCTCCTTCTTGATGGCACTCTCAGCATCCCTCAACATATTGAGGAGCATAGGGAGAGTCACCTCAAACTTGTTCATCTAAAGTTAATAATGAACTGTGAAAATGAATCTGGTAGAGACTGAAGTATAAGATCAACACATAGGTTATCCTCTAGGACTATCTATATACTTCACAAAACGAGTGTTCTCATCCTCGCTTATCCTTTCCTCCAGCGTGGGCATAATCATGTTAAGGACATATATGATTTTTCTCCATAGTGAGAATAATTCTTAAATTACGGAGCCAATCCATTGAGTTTGGACTACTGAGGCGATTGGCATCAAGTATGCCATATAAGGGGTTTGCAAGCGACAAATAAGATATAGCGTAAATTAAATAACATATAGCTTTTGCAGAAAAATACTAATTAAGATATGGACTTCTATCTTAATGTACTCTCACTATTTTCTTAGCGAATCACGCGACATCCTTGAGACGTGTGACGCAAGTCTCCGGCAGACTCCTAGTGGGGATCGGGATCCAATTGGCATCTTAGTGCAATCTCGAGGGACTTGACCAACTACACTAAGCCCAAAAGGTAGACAACTCCTTGTGATTCCCATCATATTTGGCCTCCGAATCATCATGGTCTCGATTGCTCGACCAACCATGAAGTTCAGTTAAGTCATCACCATCGTTACAAGATAAGTCTGATTCGATGGATATGCTCTCGACTGCTCGATCAAGTCATACCATGTCCTCAGGTCATCGGTGACATATATATGTCGTAGGCAAGAACACGATCATGTGGATAGGTGAGTCTCGAGTGACTCGACCAACTCAACCTATGTCGGGATTCAATTTCTTCCTATAACGATGGAAGGCCACGTGGGTCAATATTATTGCCTCACGCTTACCGACTTAATATTATCGTAGGAGGTATTTTTATTTTCTATCGGTCTCCTAATATGTCATGTCACACACACATATTTAATATATATCTACATTGCATGTAAATATATATATACATATATCTAGTAGGTGTATAACACATCACACATGCAAGCCATATCGGATGATCATGAGCCGTCACCTAAATGATTAAGCCCGAGCCAATGGGCATAATTACTCACAATATGATCTATGTGTTCATCGGCGCATCTCTATGCCTTGTGATTGTTGATCTTATCATCATCGGTGTCGTCGGATCGTCGCATCGCCATGCGTCATAATCTCTCACCACGGCATCATGGGTCCCGTTGTCACCTCCATACTCTCGCCGCGCCTCTCCATGTAATTACAAATAATCACCGGGATGTAGACCCGACAATAAACGAGAAAAACGGAGGCTCGCAGGCTCCAATAATAATAATAATAATAATAATCACAATTACACACATCATAACATATGACTCATGATCATCCATCCATATCATTCATCACATGTACATCACATCATATGTAGGATTACTAGATATATTTAATAATTAATTAAACTATTTAATTAATTATTTTTTGAAAATCATGACATGTTAAGAATTTTTAGAATTATCAAGGGTATTTTTGTAATTCTGAATAAGAGGACAGTCCTTGGAGTTTCCAGAATTATTGAGAGCATTTTTAGAATTCTGTACATAAGAACAGTCCTCAAAATTTTCTAAATTTAGGAGGGGCAGGATCATCCTTTTGTCAAAAAAGGATGCCCTAGCTCTCCCCTTCTGCCCTCATTCAACGGTCGCCTTGCCCACGAGCGGCCCCCTTTGCGGTAGGCGTCGTTGCTGCCCCTGCGTTGTGAGAAAGAGTTTGTAAAGGTTCTCTCCTGAGCCTGGTAAAAGGAGAAAGTGTTGTAAGGATAGTTAATCTTCGCTTGCTGGAAGGAAGATCGGTAGTGAAAGCTGATAGCCACAAAAGAAGAGGAATCGAGAGTGGACGTAGGTCGGGACGACTAAACCACTATAAATCGATTTACATTTTCTTCTTGGTTTTACTTATCATCTGCTTACTGATTTACTCACTACTTTACTATTACTTTCAAGTTAAATGGATTTCCAATTCATATTCTTCTTTGAACGATTTCAAATCGGATCTTTTTTTTATAAGCACTAATTCAACCCCCCCCCCCCTCTTAGTATCATTATGGTCTTGACAATTTACTTTTGGCTACATTTTTATTTTCAGAAAATGTTGCTTTTAAATCCCTTACGTGGCATACTTGATGCCAACTACCTCGCTGGTCCAAATTACACGGCTTAGCTTAGTAAGTAAATAGCTTTATTTGGCATAAACGAGAGACATTCCATTATACGTCCTCCCATGTTTAATGGGACATATTACACGTATTAGAAAACAAGGATGCATATTTTTCTGATTTATATAGATTTTGATTTATGACACATTGTTGAGGATGATTTTGAAAAGTCTTCCAAACCAATAAACAAATGGAATGATTTGGGACAAAAAAACTTTTCTTTAAATTCAAAAGAAATTAATGCTTTATTTTATGCTCTTGATAAGAATGAGTTTAATCGGGTTTTTGTTTATGAAACTGCTCACGAGATTTGGCACACATTTGAAATCACACACGAAGGTACTAGTCGAGTTAAAGAGTCTAAATTAACCTTTTAGTGTATAGTTATAAGTTCTTTCGAATAAAACCAAATGAGACCACTGGAGACATGTACACCCAGTTCACGGATGTCGTCATTGGTCTAAAAGCTCTTGGTAAAAGTTTTTTTAATTTTGAACTTAGTAAAAGTCATCATGCATAGTTAAGATCTCTTTAGAAAAGTTGGATTCCTAAACTAACTACAATTCAAAAACTAAAGACCTAAATAATTTTCCTCTTAGAAAACTTATTAGATCACTTATGACTTATGAACTAAGCTGTAAAACTCATGATGAACTTAAAGAACCCCTTCCAAAGAACAGGAAGGACATGACAATGAGAACTAAAGTTGAACACATTTCAAAGAATAGAAAGGACTTGGCATTAAGAACTGCAGATGACTCCTCTAGTGAAACCTCGAGTGATAAGGACAATGACATTGCACTAGGACAAGAAAATTTTAAAAAATTATAAAAAAGAATAAAAAATATAAAAATAAAAATGAACCAAAAAAGGACAACATAATATATTTTGAATGCAAGAAGCCAAGGCATTTCAAAAGTAAGTGTACACAATTATAGAAGAATGCATTATACAAGAAGAATGCTCTCTCAGCAACTTGGGATGAGTCAAGCTCATCAAATGAAGAAGATCACATTAAGGAAGAGGTTGGCAACTATGCTCTCATGGCAATCCATGACAAGGTATGTGAGTCTTCCGATATATCTTTTATTGAATTATTGAATATTTTTCATGAGCTTTATAATGAATTTAGAAAAATTAGTAAGTCTTATAAAATACTTAAGAAAAAGCATGATTCATTTGTTAGTAAATTTGAAGAAATACATGAAGCATCACCATCACGCAATCCATGCACTAAATGTGAAACTTTAGAGGAACTTATAAAGGAAAATATTGTAAGGGTCATGTTCATAGGAAAGAAGGTATAGGGCTTTAAGGCAATACTCAACAAAAGCTGACTATCTTCACTAAAGGACCCATTTTAAACTCGTCGTCAAATATTAAATGTAAATTTTTTGGTAGATTAGGACATATAGCTTATAAGTGTTTATTTAGAAAGTATAATCCACATGAATTAATTTGAGTTCCTAAAGGGACCATAAACAACCAAAAACCTCTAGTTAAATTAGGTATAGCTCTTCATGAGGAACAAAGTAAAATAGGTATCTAAATTAAAATAATCTTTCTTATAGTTTTATCTCTAAAGTAAGGCTAGGAGCACTAAATGGTACCTTAATAGTGGATGCTCTAAGCACATGACTTGAGATCTAAAATATTTTTCAAGCTCACTAGCCTAAACAACGATAATAAGAAAAATTCTTAGAATTAAAATTATTGGCAACGAATCTTTTGGTGGATCATTATTATATAATTAAACTTGATGATGCATAGCTAGAGCATACTAGTACAAAAATGAACTAGAACTAAAGAACCGTAGTTATTTTTAATCCAAAATGATCTAAGTTGTAATTTACAAAAAAGGGATTTTGATAATAGGTTAAAAATTATTGGCGTGAATGATTAAAATATTGGATGGGTTATATATTGACCTAAATTAGGTTGTATAATTAAAATGATAGATTGCTTTTGAATTTGAACAAATAAAAATTTTGAAATGAGCATGACAACTCCTTGCACTGAGTGTAAAGAATTAGACCCACCTAAATGTTAGATTAAAGTAAATCTAATTATTTTGTTTGAAGATATTTTATTATTTTAATGTGTTGTATTAATGATATTATTGATTTCTTTTGAAATGATGCTTGATTTTTGGTCTTAAATGATAATGCATTGATTTGGAAAGTATTCTTGAAACAAATCACATTAAATAATTAAAAAGAAGAAAACTCCTTTTGAAATTATCTATATTCTATCAAGCTTTCAATAAAAGATAAAGTGATACCATTTGAATCTCTTAAACTACAAATATGATTTTGATGATTGAAATTTGAATGAATTTTTTTAAACTAAATCTTGAACTTTCTCATGATTTATTAACTTCAGAAATCTCTTAAAGGAATCAAAATGCTAACTTCTATTATCTTTCTTATTAGTTACTATTTAAGAGATTTAAGATCTTATAACTAGATTCTTCTTATGAACTATATTATTGAAGTTTCCTATACACGAACCAAGATTTTTTTATCTTTTCTCATTTACAATTTATTCATGATCTTGATTTTTATAACTTGATAAATAAAGACCCTTTTTATTATTTTATCTCCTAAGAATTATTTTTATCAACTAAGAAGAGATTTCTCAAAATAAGATATGTCATTTAGTATTCAAGATTTGATATTAATATTCTTCATGACATGATTATTTATTACTTTCTTCTTAGTATAACTTATCACCAAATTAATATTTCTCAAATTTATGATAAGTTGAAAATTAAATAAGATTTTCTTTATCATGAACATTCCCTTGACTTATCATATCCTTAATGGAAATTAAAATTTTAACCTCTATGATTTCTTTGTTTTGCTAAAAATGAGATTTATGATTTTGACAATTATAATTTAAGATTTATTAATAAAGATTGTTTAGATCCATAAGATTTATTATTATGAGAGTTATTAAATTAAATCATGTCTTTTAGCACTTATGATTTGATCCTTTATCTTTAATGATATGATTCCTTTTGTACTCATGATCATAAATAGAACATGGTTGTAAAAGAAAAATTAAACCATTATATTTCTATTTGATAATAACAAAGGGAGAGACAAAATTGTTAATTTGGTTAAAATAAATTTGGATAGGAAATATCTTCTAACATTGGATGATAAATAATTTAATTAAAAGAAAATTTGAAATGATTTTAAATCTTCCAAATGCATGATTTGCTACCATATTATTTGAATTTCTTAGTTTTTCATCATAAGAATTTTACATAAGATGAATGCATAAGTGGATTATAAGAATTTTACCATATTTTATTAATGGGGAGTAATGAAACAACTTCTTTATGCACTAAATGTTTAGATATATAATCAATATTTATTTTTCTAGCAAATATGGAGAAATTTGACACATGATGAGATTATATGCCTTGAAATTAGTTGCTCAACATTTCACCTTTTTGTTGATGAGAAAGGGGGAGAAATGGCTTATTGATGACACATGTTGAAAAATGGTAAAATGGGCATTTCTCCTTTTCGTTGATAAACAAAGGGGGAATTTTAAATTAATGTATGATTGATGCATGAATTTGAATGTAATGTTGTAACATTGAAAATCTTTGATGAGATGACGGTTGATGACTTAAGGTAAAAATATTTGAAATTGATGTTATATTATTTTTGAAATTGATAAATGAATGTAATGCTGCATCTATGACATATTGATGAAAATTGTTTGAAATGTTATATTATGATATTTGAATACAAGAGTGTTTGGTTCTATTGAATTTAAGTTTACCCTATGTATGCATGGACATAGGGGGAGTAAAGATTATAACTCCCATCATCAATTAGTTGCCATCATAAAAAATGGAAGATAGTTTAATATCAGATTTTGATGATGAAATTAATTAATAGGTGTTTGATCTAACCTGTGTGTTAGAGATGAATGATGCAGGATTAATTACGATAAGGTAATACAATCAGATGTCGGGCCGGAGTCAAGTTCAGGCATCGGGGTGAGTCTCAGAAGATTCAGTGGGAACTCACCAAGGAGATTATCGGAAGCTCGCCGTTGGTATCGAGGGCTTGCTAGGAGATCATTGGGAGATTACCGAGGGTAATCGGGGGCTTGCTAGGAGCTCATCGGAAGCTCGGGAGCTCATCGAAGGCGGTCGGGAGCTTGTTGAGAATGCGCCGGGGGTTCACTAGAAGATGACCGAGACTCACCAGAAGTTCGCTGGAGGTTGTCGGGAAGATCACTAGGAGTTAGGAAGGTCACTTAACACGTTAGTCACATTGATTATATTTGTATCCCTTAGTATATTGTAGTTAGCATCGGTTTGGTTTAGAGTCCAAATTAAGTTAGATTTGGAAGGATCCAAATTAAGTTAGATTTTGAAGGATCCAAATTAACTAAATGTAAGGCAACTAGGTCCCTTGTGGTTGGATTTGAGCTCAGGTTGAGCTCATTTCGCCAACCTAAAAAGGGGTCAACAGGAGGTATGAGTCGGATACATAAAAGTATTGACTTTTGTAGGATTCTCGATGGTAGTACCATCGGTGAACGATGATAATAACGGTCAGGGAGTAGTAATCCCATCGCTACCCTTATTTTAAAGGTGCTTTCAGTGGTAGTACTGCTAGCACCGGTGATAGTACCACTAGCACCGGCGATAGTACCGCTAGCGCCGACGATAGTATCGCTAGCGCGTTCGGTAGTACCGCTAGTACCAGGATTTTTCAGGATTAGTTGGATTTTGGCTCGATTTCTGAAGTCAACTGGGGTCTATAAATACCGTAAGTTTTCTTGCTTAGAGAAGCAGGGGTGGTGAACGAAAAAGGAAGAATATTCTTGTGAAAAGTGTTTTAAAAATCTTGAGAGCTTCCTTTGTGATCTCTTATAAGAGAAAAGAGAGACTAAGGGATGAACTAGGAGCGCTATCACTTTCTTGGTGTTGTATGTGGATGACATCCTAATCATTGAGAATGATATAGGAATGTTTTCCATAGTAAAAGCTTTACTATCCAGAAACTTCTCCGGGAATGACTTAAAAGAAGTATCATATATTTTGGAAATCCGGATCTATAGAGATAGATCCAATAAGATGCTTGGCTTTTCCTAGTCTAAGTACATAGACTCTTTTATCAAAAGGTTTGGCATGCAGAATTCCAAGAGAGGTCTCACACTGATGAGACATGGAATATCACTTTCTAGGAGTATGTTATGCTATGTAGTGCCCAAAGACTCTTGAAGAAATGATAAACATAGATAAGATATCCTATGCCTCAGCGATAGGGTCTATCATGTATGTTATGCTATGTACTAGGCCTGATATAACGCATGCTCTGAATGTCACGAGTAGGTATCAGGCATATCTAGGTTTGAAACACTAGAAGGCAGTAAAGTGTATCCTTAGGTACTTTAGAAGAACTAAGGATCTTTTATTAGTATATGGAGAAGGTAGCCTCTGTTGGGAAACCTTAATAGGAGTATCACATGCGTAGCAGAAGATTAAAATAAAATAGGTTTCTCATGCAGATCAAATTGTCGTGCAAAAAATTAGGACATGAGAAAGTCACAAAAATTAAAAAACTGTGATACGTGAGAGATTGATCACCTAGGGAGATCATATATCCTTGTTTTTTCAGATCTAGATGAAGAGGATGAAGAAGGTCAAGTGTCCTCCTCTCTAGCGCAATCCATACAATGAATCTCTATAATAAGACTCCTATCATATCTCGTAACTCTAGCGTAGAGGGAGAGAGAAAATAGGAGGGGGTGACCACAACTATAACATATCAACCATGAGCCTCTCCTCCTATTTATAGAGAGCCACTAAAAATCATAGGGGTCCTATCTTAATAGGTATTAGATCTTCATTCAATTACCCACTAACCTTGTATTATTGGATCTCTATCCAATAATCAACTTTGGTCTCTAATTGGGTCTCATGCAAGAAGCCCATCAGTGCAGGGTCTCATCTAATAAGAATATGAGCTAATTGGATCTTCATCCAATTCTCTATTAGTTGAAGCATCCACCATATATGTGTGACCCTCTAGGCCCGATACCGAGCTGGCCATAAGTCGCTCTCATCGAACCTCCTTCTGATATAGTGAATTATTATCTCCATAATAATTCACTCAACTCATTGACTATGGACGTACTAGGCTACTACGCTATAGTCCCCAGTCGGTACAGGGGGATTAAATCTATCGGACCTGTCGGTCCATAGTTACCGTGTAACTATAGTCCATCATCCAATTAATATCCCAAAGACCATATATTCGGCATAGTACTGTCAGGTCACATACGAAATATGTCTAAGTCTCGCTCTAATCGGATTCTCTCAGAGAACCCATTCTCTCTCAATTTGAATGACCCTGGCCAGAGATTTGTCCGAGCAAACACATATGGGATATTTCGCTCACGATACCGAGAGTAGATGATCCCTTATTGACACTCAATTACCTTCGTAAGGTTGGCTACTAATCCCGATAACCGGTTGTATTAGATGTAAAACTTTCCAAACCTATAAGTCCGACGTTAAAGAAAGGAGTACTTAAACAAGGCATTCTTGGTGTCTCAAGTCTAAAGACCAAACACAACCGACGTTAAAGAAAGGAGTACTTAAACAAGGCATTCTTGGTGTCTCAAGTCTAAAGACCAAACACAACTAGAACCATAGAATCGTTGTTTGACATTAGGTATTATTAACCATATAACATTTCATAAATAGATCAGTTAGTAAACTCATTCTCCAATGAGCATATGTACTATATTCTTAATGTCTCTATACAAGTGGCTATGAGACCAACCACCTCCATCATATGGATGGGTATATAGTAAACTGATTTGTCTAGTTATCTCGATGTCCCTCTCGAATAACCTATGACTCCGATTATTTAGGATCTGTGTTTAAAGGTGAATAATCTCATTATCATGATCTTATTCCCATTACACAGAACCAAGGACATCACAATATATATATATATATATATATATCCCAATAATAATCATAAGCAAAAATATCGCATAGCATGTCACATGTGTCATCACTCACGTGATTGGCTTATAGGGCACATGTAACCAGCAGCCTTTAGGTTAAGGGCTACACGGACCAGAGTTTCTAGTCTGACATTAATAATAGCAAGTTGAACTTAGGGTATGTTTTCACTCTAAATGGAGGAGCAGTAAGATGGAAGAGTTTCAAGCAAGATACTACCACTGACTCGACCACAGAGGTGGAATACATTGCTGCAGCAAAAGCAGCAAAGGAAGGGATGTGGATGAAGAAGCTCATCAGAAATTTGGGAGTCGTACTGAGCAACGTGGAGTCGATTCCCATATATAGCGACACCAACGGGTCGATAGCTCTAGCAAGGGAACCCAGGTCTGATGGAAGAGTCGTACCGGTATGCTGTATACTAGTCCATATGATAGAGGTGGCTGGACTCATCGTCACTTGTGTGGAGATACTAAGGATATAATACAAGTGCTCATGGGAGAATGAGTTCACTGATTGATCTACTTATAAAATGTTGTATAGCTAATGATACCTAATATCATATAGCGATTCCATAGTTTTAGTTGTGCATCTGATCCTTATACTTGAGACACCAAGGATGTCTTGTTTGAGTACTCCTTTCTTTAACACCAGATTTATAGGTTTGGAAAGTTCCAGATCTAGTATAGTCAGTTATCGGGATTTAACCTTACGAAGGCAATTGAGTGTCAATAAAGGATCATCCACTCTCGGTATCGCAAGAGAAATATTCATTGTGTGCTTGCTCAAACAAATCCCTGGCCAGGGTGATTCAGACTAAGAGAGGAGTTCTCCAAGAGAATCCGATTAGAGCAAGACTCGGATGGATTCCGTATGTGGCCTTACAGTAGTACTACATCCAATATATGGTCTCTAGGATGTTAGTTGGATGAGGAACTATAGATATATGATAATTATGGATAGAGAGGTCTGACGGATTCGATCCCCTTATACCGTATGGGGACTATGGCACAATGGACTAGTACGTCCATAGTCGATGAGTTAAGTGAATTATTATAGGGATAATAAGTCATTATATCGGAATGAGTTCTAATGGGAGCGACTCATAACTAACTCAGTATCGGACCTAAAGGATCACACACATATGTTAGATATTTCAGATAATAGAGGATTGGATATGAGTTATCTAATTAACTCATGTTCTCATCAGATGAGACCCTATATTGATGATCTCCTTACAAGAGGCCTAATTAGAGGTGAAAGGAGATTATTGGATAGATATCCAGTAATATAAGGTTAGTGGGTAATTGGATAGAGATCCAATGCCACTAAGGCAGGATCCCTTATGGTTTTTATGGGTGGCTCTCTATAAATAGGAGGGCGGCACATATAGGTGATAGGCTGCACCCTTGGCTGCCCCCTCCTATTCTCCTCATCTCCCTCACCTTCTTAGTCGACGAGCCCCTCTCAAGTATGAAGGCAGCGAAGAACATAGAGGATCTTCTTCCAAGTTAGTTGCGAGAAGCTATGCAAGAGTTATGAAACTTGGGCTGCGATTGGAGGAGTATCGCTATAGCGATCCAACGTGTAGATACTACTAGAGAGGAGGACACTTGACCTCCTTCATCTTCTCCATCGGGATCTAAAAAAATAGGGATAAATGATCTCCCTAGGTAAACAATCTTATACATGATGTAGTTTTTTGATTTTGTGGTTTTTCTCGCACCAATCTTTGTACGATGATTTTGATCTACTTGGGAAATCAGTTTCTTTTGATCTTTCATTATGCATGTGATGCTAACACTTGGTTTCTCATCAAAAACTCCATCATCAATTGGTTGTTATCATCATAAAGGGGGAGATTGTTGAATCTCATATTTTTGATGTTATAGTTAATTGATAAAATTATGATCTAATTAGTGTTCAAGAAAAGTGATGCATGATTATCTTCGATCATTAAAAGATAAATCAATTGAAGTAAGAAATTCTTGGACTAGAGTCAAAGAACGGGCATTAGGCTAAAAAATATAAAATTATGTCAAGATCGGATGTTGTGGGAGTCAACATTCCAATGGATCAAGCAATATGCTGAAGGATAGCATGATGCACCGAGGGTTCAATGAACCAATGACATGCCGAACAATATAAGATTTATGCTTCGTAATTATATATATCATGATCATCATAGTTAAATCTTAATTGAGTTAGTTTTGGTGTAACCTTGCTAAATCAATTAAGATACCATTGGACCTTAATTGGGACTGATTTAGGCCTATTATAAGGCCCTTTTCAGTGACCCGAAATAGGTCTGGCAATGGCACCACCCAGAAGACAGTCCTTAAGACTGTCAGGCGATAGTACCACCCAGACTGAGTGATGGTACCGCCCAGATAAAGTCTTGGAGACTATGTTAGGCGATAGTACCGCCCAGGCTGGCGTTACCACCACTAGAACACAATCTCCAAGACTGTAAGGCTGCCAACACCTTGGAAATCTCAAAAATTTAATTTTTTGTTCTAATTTTTTAAGCCATTTGGGGCCTATAAATACCTCACTCATACCTGCTTAAGGTAGCAAGAATTTAGATCAAAAACTTGTGATTCTAAGTGTGCAAATGTTGTTGTAATCTCTTGAGAGTTCTCCTCTTAAAAGTCTAGAGTTCATTCTAAGGGAGGTGTGAGATTTGTAAAGGTTGTCTCTTAAGCCTATGAAAAGAAGAAAGAGTTGTAAAAGGATAGTTGATCTTCGCACATTGAAGGAAGATTGTTAGTGAACACCGATGACCTCAATGGAGGAGGAATAGGGAGTGGATGTAGGCCACAATAATCGAACCATTATAAAATCAATATGTTTTTTTCCTTGTGTTTTATTCTTATTGCTTGCTTAATAGCTCGCTACTTTCACTCGCATTACATGTCTAACATATTTCCAATATGAGTTTTGATCGTACAATTATTTTTTTAATAGATATAATTTTTGAAAGCACTAATTCACACTCTCCCCCTCTTAGTGTCATCATGATCCTAACATAATCTACTCTCGCTATTTTCATAGCGAATCATACAACACCCTTGGCACGTAAAATGGAAATCTCCTATAGACTTCTAGTGGGGATCAGGATCCAATCAATGTCTTAGTGTAACCTTGAGGGACTCAACCAATCACACTATGCCCAAAAAGGTAGGCAACTCTTGCCAATCACAACTCCTTGTGATTCCTGTCCTATTCAGCCTCCAAACCATCATGGTCTCGAGGGACTTGACTAATCATGATATTTAGTTAAGTAATCATCATTATTACTAGATGAGTTTGATTTGATGATATACCCTCAAGGGACTCAACCAAACATACCATGCCCTCAAGTCATCGGTGACATCTCTATGTCGTAGGCAAGACCTCGAACCATGTAGTAAGTGAGCCTCGAGGGACTCGGCCAACTTAACCTATATCGTGATTCAATTTCTTCCTATAATGATGGAAGGTCACATGGGTCAATTTTATTGCTTCATACTCATTGACTTCATATTATTGTAGGAGGGGTCTTTATTTTGTTTTGTTTTGTTTTGGTCTCCAAATAATATGTATCCACGTCGCATGTAATATATATATATATATATATATATATATATATATATATATATATATATATATACATGTATATATATACATGTATACATATATACATGTATATATATATATATATATATATATATATATACATGTATATATATATATATATATATATACATGTATATATATATATACATATATATATATACATATACATATATCTAATAGATATATAATCACATATCACATATGTATGCCACACCGGATGATCATGAACTATCATTGAACGTGATTAAGTTTGAGCCAATGGGTCCAATCACTCATACTAGGATCTATGTGTATATCGGTGCATTTCTATAAGTTACGATCGCCTGTCATGGCATCGTGAATCCCGCTGCCACCTCAAGCCCTTATCACGTTTCTTCGTGTAATTACAACATAATCATAGGCATGCTAACCCAACAATAAACGAGAAAAATGAGGCTCTAGACCCTAATAATAATAGTAATCACATATACATATATCACAACACATGACTCAATACTAATAATAATAACATATACGCACATCATCATGTTGGACTATTAGATAAATAATAATTAATTAAAATATTTAATAAATTATTTTTCTAGAAATCGAGACATGCAAGGAATTTTGAGAATTATTAAGGGTATTTTTGAAATTCTAGATAAAAGGACAAATCCTAGAAATTTTTAAATCCCAAGGCATTTGCAGGTGGCCTGGTCGTCATTGCAAATGGCCTAGCAACCCCTTTAGGCGGCTTGGCCATGGATGGCCACCCCTACAGGCAGCTAGCCTACAGGTGGCCACCCTCGCCCTCAAGCAGCTTGTTTGTAAAAGCTGTCTTTGCAATTAATCGTTGCAAGAACGCATAGAACATTTCTACGTGAATCATTCTCATCACACGCAGTTTAAAAACCAATCTTTTGTATGAGCAATCTGGCTCTGATACGAATGTTGGAAAACCTAATGGGAGCATCACATGCGTAGCAGAAGAAAGAAATCAAAATAGGTTTTTCACATATATCAAGTCATCGTACAAATATTAGTGCGCGAAAATCTCACAACCAAAAATTACAATACGTGAGAGATTGATTACCTAAGAAGATCGTATATCCTTGAAATTCTAGATCTAGATGGAGAGGATGAAAAATGTCAAACATCCTCCTCTCTAGCAGTATCCACATGATAGATCGTTGCAGCAATGTTCCTCCAATCACAGCCCAAAAACTTATAACTATTACTTACCTTCTTGCAGCACTCATGGAAGAAGATGACCCATCTTCTTCCCTACCTTCTCGTAGTAGAGACGGGTTGGTCGCTTGAGAAGATAAGGGAGGGAGGAGATTAGGAGGGGACAACCAAAGGTGTAGCCTATCACTATTATGCCACCCTTGCATCATATTTATAGAGCCACCCAAAAACCCTAATAGATCTTGCTTTAGTAGGTATTAGATCTCCATCCAATTACCCACTAATCTTAGATTACTGGATCTTTATCCAATAATCTCAATTAACCTCTAATTGAGTCTCATGCAAGAGATCCATCAATGTTGGGTCTCATCCAATGAGAATAGGGGCTAATTGAATAACTCATATCAAATCCTCTACACGCTGAAACATCCACCTTATGTGTGTGACCCTCTAGGACCAATACCGAGTTGGTCATAAGTCTCACTTATTAAAACTCCTTCTGACTTAGTGAATTATTATCCCATAATAATTCACTCAACTCATTGATCATGGATGTAATAGGCCACTGTGCTATAGTCCCTAAATGGTACAAAGGATCCAATCCATGGGACCTGTCTGTCCTTAGTTACCTTGTAACTATAGTCCTTCATCTATCTAATATCTCAAATATCATTTATTGGGTAGGGTACTATCGGGCCTTATACAGAATCCATCTAAGTCTCACTCTAATCAGATTCTCTTGGAGAACTCCTCTCTCAATCTAAATAACCTCGATCGAGAATTTGTTCGAGTGATAATACACGGGATATTCCTCTCACAATACCGAGAGTGGATGATTCTCTATTGATTGACACTTAATTACCTTCATAAGTTGGCTACCAATCCTAATAATCAGTTATACTAGATATTAAACTTTCTAGACTTGTAAATCTGGCTTCATTGAAAGGAGTACTCGAACAATGCATCATTGGTGTCTCAAGTCTAAAGACAAGACACACAACTGGGACTACGGAATTATGGTCTGACGTTAGGTATTATTAACCATCTAACATTCTGTAAGCAAATTAATCAGTGAACTCATTCTCCAATGAACACTTATAGTGTCTCCACACAAGTGACATGAGACCAGCCACCTCAATTATATGGACAGGTATACACTACACTGATCTATTTGGTTCTCTCAATGTCCCTCTCGAGTAACCTATGACCGAGATTATTTAGGATCTGTGTTTAAAGGTGAATCAATCTCATTATCGTAATCTCATCATGATCTAATTCCCATTGCATAAAACCAATGACATCATAATATATATATGATAGATAATATAATATGAGAATATATCAATAATAATAATACAAAAAGACTGTACAGCATGTCACAAGTGCCATTACTCACGTGATTGGCTTGTAGGGCACCTGTAACCAATAGTTATAAAAAGATAGTTGATATGTGTCCATTGAAGGAAGATCGTTAGTGAAAGCTAGTGACCTCGAAAGAGGAATCGGGAGTGGACATAGGTCACGACGATCGAACCACTATAAACTTAGTGTGCATTTCTTTGTATTCTTTTCATTGGTATTTCTTTCTGATTTAACTACTTACGACACTTTCCTAGTCAAAGCACACTTTCAATATTGGTTTTTATCGAACAAAATTTTCAAACCGAGATTTTTACGGAAGCACTAATCCAATCCCCCCTCTCTTAGTGCCGATATGATCCAAACAATTATGCCCAACATGACAAGAGTTTCATGCCCATCATGTAACAAGTAGCATCCACCATATCGAATCTCCTATATCTTCCTCCTAGTATGATCTACTAATTTGTGATTACGTGCTTGACCGATCAATACAATAATTGAATAATATAATGAGATGATGACATGTTACATGAGATTAAAACCCTGAATGACAAGTTCATTGCTCTTAACCATCAGCTCAACCTTAAATGATGGGTCCAAGCTAAATGTAAATGGCTTCATTATGATGATTTAAATACTAATTCAACAAGCTTTTCTCTATTACAAAGTGTTAAAACACCATGCATCTAATCCTAGATGAGACCAACAGAATCTTAATGACAACAGAAGTATTCTTAATGACGACAGGAGAATCTTAATGACAACATTCTCCTTCCCCTATTTGGCATGCATGTTCTATTCTTCCTAACCTATTTGATTTTGATCGACTTTCTATAATAAGAGATTTCTTCCTTAATTCTATTTTTTTTGCTTAGGGTCAAATAGAGTGGGGAAAAAGCCCTAGCTCAGATAGTTACATAGTCGAATTCTATAAAACTTGTTGGGCTATCATTAAAAATTATTTATAATGCTTTTAATACCTTTCATTCTAGTGCTCACATCCCTTGTTTTTATCCCTAAAAAGCCTTACAATTGTAGAGTTAAAAGACTTTCGACCAATCACTCTTTACAACGTTATTTATAAACTTTTAACAAAAACTTTAGCCAATCATGTTAAACCTCTTCTTTCTGGCATAATTAATCAAGAGTAATATGCTTTTTAATAATGGTAGAAGTATCCGTGATAATATTATTATTGCCTCCGGATAAATTCCATGACTAAATAAAAATAAAAATCACCACTTATTATCATCAAGCTTGACTTTGAAAAAGCATTTGACAAGCTTTCTTGCTATGCAATTACTAAACCTCTCCATAATTAAACTTTTCCTCCCAGTTTATTACTTGGACCACCACTTACATTTTCACCCCCATGTTCTCTTGTAGAATCTAAATAGTTTCGTAGGTGTTCCACAAGGGGATCCTATTACACCATATCTCTTCATAATTATTTAATATATTTTTTTTTTCATTCTTTAATCCATAAATGATCGGAAACTTATTGCTCCATGTAACCTTAATGGAGGATTTAGATTTTTCATCTTATTTATGTTATTGATGTTGTCATTTCCATCAGAGGCAAAGCCTAGTCGCATTTTAACATTTCCAAACTCTTAGACCTTTCAATCTAAAACTCAATAAATCTAACTCTGAAATTCTTTTCCCACCTAATTATGATCCAAACACTAAGCATTAGATATATAATTTATCTGGTATTAGAGAAGGTAGCTGACCTTTTAAGTACCTTAGTACTTATGTCACTCCAGGTTGAATTCCCCGTCGTTACCAAAATGAGTTGATTGATAAAATTTTAAATAAGATCAAGAAATGATGGAAATCCCTTATTTCACAAGCCAATAAGATTGTATAAATCAACTATGTGAATAATGCTATTCTTATCCACATGTTTAGTTTTAGAATATTTGAAAAGATCACACATCTAATTAGGAGGACCTCTAGGAATTTCTTTTGGAATGATAATTTACAGGGTATATTTTGTCCCGTCCAACATATATTTCAAGGTCAGATCAGCTCAAGGTCTCCGGAAGAAGTACTACCCCTGACCACTGCTTGAGGGACTAGGCCTATGACGCATCCCTTGCCTCTACCGCAAGGTTTTATTCTATACATCCCCTACATAATAGGTGGACCTGTTTCAACTCAGACAACGGCCCGTGGAATGATCATGCCTACTGTAGATACATAATAAAAGCAACCAATACAATAGTCAGAATTGATAGACAGTCGGGAGTTTAGCCACCAACCAACGTACGATGCCGACCTACCACCCACACACATTAATGCACTTCGTATGACTTCTGCCTCCCTAAATAATATAAAAGGTGCCTAAGCAAATAAGAAGGGGGACCTTCTCCAATACTAGGCATACTACACATAATAATTCACCTAGCTGAGTTGACCGACGGAGGGGCCGAGTCAGGGGGCACCTCACCCCCCGACCGCAGCCTTGGCGTAGGCGTCAAAGACCGGAGAGTCAGCTGAGAAGTGGAAGGATACACTCGAAAGAGGGAAGCTTTGCCCACTGGAAGCTAACCAAAAAGGTTCCTGACCGAAGATGAGCAATTCCCCTCGGAATGTCGCAACGAATACCGAGCGACTATAGCTCAACCAAGGATCAAAAGTCAACTCTATCACGAGGCAACCATCCAGGTTTCCAATCTACCAGCCGACATCCTGAGGAGCTAGCATATCCCTTGAGCGCCAACAAAGAACCCCGGGGTGTCCATGTGTACACGGGACAGTACTAAGCCAAGGCGACACCTCAACCTCGGTATATAAAATGTATAACATTATTTTGGCACTAGAAGGAGGGCCCGCATCACTTGAGTGCCCAACATCATATTTGAACTCGAGAAAACACCCCGGTCGAGTCGCTTGCATGCATTTTCCTAATCCGGGTTCTAGGGGCCCTACTCTCATCCTCTTCCTCGCAAACGGGAATGTTGACCAGAAGGCTTGACGCCAACCCTACCTCTCTACAGTGGCCCTGCTCGGAGTAGGTCCACCACCTTGGGGTAATAGATGTGACCCCCTCAATCAGGACAAATCAAATAAAGTCAAGGTAACTTATCGACCCCCAAGTCATTGTGGCCAGTCAGCCGAAGAGCAACTATAGTGTCATGTAGCGCCTCTCGATATCTCATCAAAGTCAAAAGGTGTCATGATCCAGGTTTCAGAAGAGGATGTCACCCTATCCAGAAGAGCCAAGACTCCAACACAAATGCAACACACTTATCATCAAACGCCAACATGCAAAAATGGAAGAGAAGGATATGCTTTTATTGGTCAAGAAAGTCAGGATCAGACATCTTACAACAAATTAAGCATATTACAAATGCTTTACATGTGATAAAATGAAATTATCAACTCCATTGAAGAGGGAGCCCTATTCAAGTTGCTGCCCAACAGTGAAGCGTGGAGGCACCCCTCTAAGCCAGATTTAGGGTTTATCGACCTACGACGATGGACAGCTGATGCTCGTATATGTCGAGGCTGCTTCTAGAAGAGCGAGGGAGTGAACCCTTGCCCTTGGCCACTTAGTCCACTCCGGTTGAAGGGAGGTCCTCTGCCTCTTCGTCCTATGCCAGGGCTCCCTCTAGATAAAGCTTTAAAACTCGAACCTCTTTCATTCGGGCTGTTGCACTAGAGTGAGCACCAGTAGTCACAGGGGCTATTGTAAAACTTCTTGGGGCCCCATGACCGAGGGACGAAATGAAAGGTAAAATAAGATGCTGCAGTCAAAAATCGCCAATCAGGGCTCATCCAACAAGAAAAAGCCACCTAGGCAGATGGACTTACCGCGACCAAGGTAGCAAAGGCCCCTGCCTCAAGCCCCAAGGTAAAACAAGATGTTGTGAATAAAATCCCAAGTCAGGAGTTGGCAAGCAAAGAAGAGGGGTGGCCAACTAGCCTTATCGTGACTAAGGTCTTGTTGAAGTGCCCCACCCGCCATCTTGAGGGTGTCAAGCAGACCTCTCCGGCAGGGCAGAGGATCAAAAGGTCATATGAAGAGCATGCAAAGAAATCAAGATGAGGGGATACGAGCATGAAGATACTGACATAATAGTAAGCCCCTCAAGGTTTATAAAGATCAACTCAAAACGAATACCAAGCCCGAGGAGCTTGTTTCAATCCATAAAGAGCTTTAGAATGTCTGAAAACATGATTCGAAAGAAGACTATTTTCAAAACCAGGAGGTTGTTCAACATATACTTCTTCGGAAATGAAACCATTAAGAAAAGTACTTTTAACATCCATTTAAAATAACTTAAAATATTTAAAAGACGTAAAGACAAGGAGCATCCTTATAGCTTCAAGTCTACCTACAGGAGCGAAGGTTTCTTCATAATCGATCCATTATTCTTGGTTGAAACCTTTGGCCACTAATATAGTCTTGTTTCTAACCACGATAACATTTTCATCTTGCTTATTTCTAAAGACCCATTTAGTACCAATCACTAAACGATCATTAGGTCTAGGAATAAGCTCTTATATCTCATCCTCTCAAATTGATTTAACTCTTCATACATTGCAATAACCCAAGAGTCATCTCTTAGGGCTTCATCAATACATATTGGTTCAACTTGAGAAAGAAATGCGGTATTAGCACAAAAAATTTTAAAATAAGAATGGGTTTGAACACCTCTTGATGTATCTCCTATTATAAGCTCTTTAGGATGAGCATTTATGTACTTCCATTCATTGGGTAATGATTTGGAAGTAGATTCATCCAAGTTGCTTATCATTTAAATTCAAAGAACCAAAATCAAATTCATCATCAAAATCAATTTTCTTTAGTTCAAAAATATCATTGAAAACAACATGAATAGATTCTTCAATTACTAAAATTCTTTTATTGAATACATGATAAGCTTTCGAAATAGAGGAATAACTAAGAAAAATACCTTTATCGAATTTTTGCATCAAATTTTTCTAAGGTATCCTTTTCATTCAAAATAAAATATTTATAATAAAAAACTTTAAAATATGAAATATTGGGTTTTTTACCATTTCACAATTCATAAGAAGTTTTAGAGAGTAATGGTCTTACAAGAATCCAATTTAAAATATAGCATGATGTGTTAACAGCTTCAGCCTAAAAATATTTAGGTAGGCTATATTCATTTAACATAGTTCTAGCTATTTCTTTTAAGCTCCTATTTTGTCTATTACTCCATTTTGTTGTGGATTTTTTAGAGTAAAGAAGTTATGGATATACTCATTTGACTCACAAAAATTTTAAAATTTATTATTTTGAAAGTAACTACCATAATACTACATATAGATGAAATCATAAAACCTTTTTCATTTTGCATAATTTTATAAAATTTTGAAAAATATTTTAAAGAATCACTTTTGTGTGCCAATAAATAAGTCCAAGTATATCTACTATAACAAATGCATATTTGCTACCTCCTAAACTTGTAGTATTAATTGTTCCAAATAAATTTACATGGATCAATTGTAGTGGCATAGAGGTGCTTATTTGATTTTTCAACTTAAAGCTATTTTTTATTTGTTTTCCTAATTGACAAGTATTACATACTTTATCCTTAACAAACTTAAGGCTGGGTAGTCCTCTTACTAAATCCGAAGTTGAAATCTAGTTTAGTAGTTTCATACTAGCATGGCCTAGTCTCGTATGTCAAATCCAAGCATCATCATTTAAGATCGAAAAATATGTTTCATCATAAAACTTTTCAATATCAATAGTATACACATATTGTTTCTTAAGACAATCAAAGATTATTTTTTTGTGACATTTAAATTATACAAGCATTAGGTTCAAACTTAACAATATATCCTTTATCACATAATTGGCTAATACTAAGTAGATTATATTTTAAACCGTCAACTAATAACATATCTTCAATTAAAAAGTTTGATATGTTACCTATGGTTCATTTCCCAATGATTTTACCTTTGTTGTTATCTCTGAAGGTGATAACTCCTTTATTTAGGCTAGTGAGCTTAGAAAAATAAGTAGGATCTCCGGTCCTGTGCCTTGAACATCTACTATTAAGGTACCATTTGGTGCTCCTAGCCTTAGTTTGGAGACAAACCTACAAGAAAGATGGTTGTAATTTTGGTACCCATTTCACTTTGGGTCCTTAATGAAGAGTTTTACCAAATTTATATAAAGGTTTTTAGTTGTTTATGGTTCCTCTAGGAACCTAAATTAGTTTATGTGGAGCATATTTTTTGAATGAACATTTGTATGCTTTATGTCCTAATCTACGACAAAAGTTACATTTTATTTTTTGGTGGTAAATTTAGAGTGGGTCCTTTAACAAAGATAGTTGGCTTATTGAGTATTTCTAACAAAGTCTATACCTTCTCCTATGAACATGACCCTTATTTGCAAGGATCATGTTTAGGGATTTATTCCCTATTTCAAATTTTTTTAATGTTTGTTTTAATACAAAGTTTTCTTTTCTAAGTTCATCTAAAGTTTCACAATTGGTGCATGAATTATATGATGGTGATGCTACATGTATTTCTTCAAATTTACTAACTAGTAAATCATGATATTTTCTAAGTATAATTTTTTGAAACTCATCATAAAGCTCATAAAACATATTCAATAATTCAATAAAGGAAATATTGGAAGACTCACTTACCTCGTCATAGATGACCATGAGAGCATAGTTGGTAACCTCTTCTTTGGTGTGGTCTTCTTCATCTGATGAGCTTGAATCATCCTAAATAGCCGATAGTGCCTTCTTGTGCGGCACCTTCTTTTTTAATTGAGGGCACTCATAATTGAAATGTCCTGGCTTCTTAACTTTGGCCCATATCTGATTATAATTATCTTTCTCTATCGTAGTTAATCTTGCATCAATCATCTCTAACAAATATGTTAGATCAACAAACCATTAATTGATTTCATCACTAAAATCCAAGATTTAAAACTTTCAAGGGCTTCGGAGCTCTCAAAGTTCTCTACGTCTCGAATAGATTCTCAAGAGCTTCCAAGCTTTCAAAGGGCTTGCAGACCCTAACACAGGCCTCTCAGTCCCGACAAGCTTTCAAGAGCTTCCAAGCTCTTATAGGGCTCTTAGTCCCGAACAACTTTAAAGAGCTTCTAAGCTCTCACAGGGCTCTTAGTCCCGATCAAATTTTCAAGAGCTTCTGAGCTCCCACAGGGCTCTCAGTCCCAATCAAATTTTTAAGAGCTTTTGAAATCTCACTGGGCTCATAGTCCAAAATAAATTTTCAACTACTTCATAGCTCCCGCAGGGCTTTCAATCCCGAACAAAGAACTCTCAGTCCAAAACGACCCCCAAAGAGCTCTCAGCCATAAGACAAGAATGAAGGGCCCCCGAGCTTCCAACCCCCAATTGATCTCCAACCCTGGATGACTCCCAAAGGAATTCTAGTCCTGAACAATCTTCGAGGGCCTATCTACACCAGACCGACAAAAGTCCTCGTTTCTGAACGTGACCCTCACCTAGTCATTCATATCGACTATAAGTCTCGATCAACTCCACCCGCTTCAAATACCGACCAGTCCCACCAGTTTTGATTTCAATCCAAAAGCCAACACTCCTAAAACAAAGCCTACGAAGCAAGAAAAACCCCAATCATGAGCCGCGCACCCCGGTTCTCCCAAGGCATGACTCTCTATCGAGGGAAGAGAATGATAGGGCATATTTTGGACCGTCCAATATATACTTCCACGTCACCTCCAAAAGCTAAGTAGACATGGCTGACTCAGCTCAAATCAAGGTCTTGGGAAGAAGCGTTGCCCCATACCACTACTCGAGGGGCTAGGCCCAGGCCGCATCCCCTGCCTCCACAGTAATGTTTCCTTCTGTATATCCCCTAAATAGTTGGAGGACCTATTTCAACTTACACAATGACCCATGGAAGGATCGTGCCTACTGCAGATACGTAATAAAAGCAACTAGCACAATAGTCAGAATTGGCAGACAAGTCAGGGGTTCAGCCACCGATCAAAGTATGGAGTCGATCTACCACTTATGTGCATTAACCCACTTCATACGACTTATGCCACCCTTGGTAGTATAAAAGGCGCCCAAGCAAATAAGTAGAGAGACCTTCTTCAACACTAGGCCTACTACACATAACAATTCACCTAGCTAACTTGACCATCAGAGGGGCCGAGTCGGGGCGGCACCTTACCCCCCGACGGTGGCCTTGGCGCAGGCATCGACGATCGGAGAACCAATTGATGAGCGGATGTACGCACTCGTAAAGAGGAAAGTTTTACCCATGGAGGCCTACCAAATAAGATTCCCGACCAAAGATTAGCAACTACCCTCGGAACGTCGCAAAGGACTCCGAGTGGTTGTAGCTCAACATAGGACTAGAAGTCGACTCCAGCACGAGGTGATCGCCCAAGTTCCCAATGTAATAGCCGATGTCCCGAGGAGCTAGCACATCTCTCGAGTGCCAATGAAGAATCCCGGGTGTCTATTTGTATGCGGACAGTATCAAACCAAGATGACACCTTAAGCATTATATCAATGATTCTAAAGATGTCAGAGATTTAGGTATCAAAGACCTTCATTTTGTATTGAAAAGTATGAGTGCCAAACGAATTATTCCTTTAATCAATAATGATAAGTCCTTATTGGCCACTATCCTTGGGTCTCAATATGATATCCTCCGCTATTGATATTCAAATCCAAAACCTTACTCATCTTGTATCTGGAAAGGTATATGTCACATTTCTAATAACTTTAAAGAGGGTTTTCACTTACTTGGCAATGGCCACTCCATCAATATTTTGTTAGGCCCCCATATTATTCCTTTGAACAGATCACCTATTATGTTTAACATTGACTTAGTACATAGGGTTTCTATTGTTTCTAACCTCGTTCTTGGAAATACTTAGAATCTTCACCTAATTAATTCTATATTCTACTCGAATAATTTATAGCAAAAATCTTAGCTATCTCTATTATGCTCATCCAAGATAATTGGGTTTGGACTCCCCATCCACTTGGTCTCTCTTATACTCAATGCCTATAAGTTCTCATAAAATTATGAACTCTCTTGATAATAATTGGATTGGTTGGTATATAATTTAGGATTTACTCATCTTTCCGAAAGTTAAAATATTCTTATGAAAACTTATTTAGCTTTGCTTACCCACCTTTACTTGCTTTCTAATATTTTTCATTATGTGACCTTTTTCTGTTTTTGTTGTCACATTTTCACTGATTCTATTTTACACATATTCTTCCAATATTCTTTTGCTAGACTATTTTGGAATTGTGTCAGATAAGCTGAATACCTCTTTTTGTCTTTTTAGCAGTTGAAGTTTTAACGCTCGAGTCCATAAAAGTAATAATTGGAACAAGATTTGTTAATATATATATATATATATATATTATTCCAAATTCTCTTTGACTTCTTTGGAATAATCCCAATAATTAACTTTTTTGCAATTGACACTCCAAGCATTTTTTTTAATATTTTGCAGAGCTACTACTCTAACTAATAAAAAAATTCTTGCATGAATTCTCTTGAGAAATATTTAAATGCTACCAGCATATCTATCATCTAAGGTATTGACGTAATTAATGCTTATTTTTCATAATATAATTGTTCAATCTCAACAAGAAACAATAATAGTGGCATAGGTTACTTTCTCAAACACCATGATGACTCTATGCTTGTTGAAGGATGTTCAAGTTTTCATTCATCCTTCCTGTTACAAATTGAATCTTGTGACTTTAAAGAAGGATTACTCGTTGCCTTGCACAAAGGAGTTCAACATCTTATAATCCACTCATATTGCCAATAAGCCATATCATTAATCACAATATCAACTATCACTCACCATGACATCAATTACCACGTCGACTCTTTTACCTCCATTCAATGACTATATCATAGACTAAATTATGTGGCATTTCTTTACTTAATTTTGCTCGATGAAGACTTATTGTTATTCTTATAGATCTAATTTCCAAGATGAGTTTTTGTAGAAACTCTAATTTCTTTGTTCTTACTATAATAATAAAATAAAGTAATTTTATTTTCTTAAAAATATATAAAGCTTCATACACTATCCCTAGAGAGAGACAAATTATAGGGACAATTATATTATTTTTATCAATAGCCCAAGTATTGGTAACTTAAGAATAAAAAAAGACTAAAAAATGAAATGTACAAATCTATAGAGCCTTAACCATATCTCGGTCTAAATCAAGAACACAACAACTACTTAATTATCTGTTGGGTCGCCCCACAACGTAGGATGACGGATCACCTGGATGAGGTCCCATGTGCGTAGGGTCGCCTCTGTGGCCCGGTGATGTGGCAACTCTGCCCCACTCTTTGGGCAGCTTCCTCGGTTGGTCGACGATGTGTCCTGCAAAAAGACCTAGACCAAGTTGTTTGGGCTCGGTCGAGCCCCTCTAACGATCAAGTCAGGGGACGGTCGGATTGAATGAAGAGATCTAGTTCTTTTTCGCTCTCTCGGCCCCCCTCGATCAGTGGTGGTCATGGGACATTTATACCTACGTAGGCGAGTTGGTCGTACGTAGGCCATGTCGTTGCTATAGTGTCTGACAAGTCGCCAACCGCCCGTTGTCAGAGGTACTGTTGACTAGTCGGCTGCTGCGTCTACCTTGCCACGTTGCCTGTCGCCTGCTGTCAGGGGTCAGGAGGCACTGTTCGTCAGTCGGTCTGTTGTTTCTGCCCTGCCACGCCGCCAGCCGCCTGCTGCCATGGGCCATGGGCATTGGTCGAGGGTTGGTCTGGCACGTCGACTCTGTTGTGCCGCCCGTTGTTAGGGGAGACAATTAGCTGGCCACGGGACTTCCAGAGGATCCTTTGAGGTCGGATCAAGCACGCGATGCAGGCCTGAAGTGGCTGAATCATGACGTGGTCGAGGTGGGGACGCGATGTTCTTTGCCTCGTTAGATTGACCATTATGGGCCCCATCATTCTCTCCCCCTTGCAGAAATCATTTTCGTTGTTTCTTTATGGGACACACCTGCAAAGGACTGTATCGGGGCTTGGACTATGGCGAAAAGGATTACCGCGAAGCTTTAGATATTTTGGGGCATGTTGCGAGGAAGTTGGTTGGCTTGGACGCCACGGACTCGTGGCAACTGGTGGCGATCGAGGCACATCGATGGGACATGTTCTAGCTGATGGTGACCAAAGGATGTGTCTCGGGTATGACTGGACTGAAGGTGGCTGAGGGATGGAGCTTGGGCACGACTGGACCGATGGTGGCCAAGAGATGCATCTCGGGCATGATTGGACTGACGGTGGCCAAGAGAAACGTCTCAGGCATGATTGGACTGATGATGGCTGAGAGATGCATCTCAGGTACGATTGGACTGATGATGAGCCGAGAGATGTGTCTCGGGCACGATTGGACTGATGGTGGCTGAGAGATGGAGCTTGGGCACTACTGGACTGATGGTGGCCGAGAGATGCGTCTCGGGCACGATTGGACTGATGATGGCCGAGAGATACATCTCGGGCACGATTGGACTGATGGTGGCTGAGAGATTCATCTCGGGCACGATTGAACTGATGGTGGCTGAGAGACATGTCTCAGGCACGACTGGACTGATGATAGCCGAGAGATGCGTCTCGGGCATGATTGGACTGATGGTGGCCGAGAGATGCATATCGGTCACGATTAGACTAATGGTGGTCGAGAGACGCGTCTTGGGCACGATTGGACTGATGATGGCCAATAGATGCATCTTAGGCACGATTGGACTTATAATGGCCGAGAGATGCGTCTCGAGCATGATTGGACTGATGGTGGCCGAGAGATGCGTCTCGGGCACGATTGGACCGATGGTGGCCGAGAGACGCGTCTCGGGCACGACTGGATTGATGGTGACTAAGACACACATCTCGGGCATGATTGGACTGATGGTGACCGAGATACGCATCTTGGGCATGACTGGACTGATGATGATCAAGGGTGTGCATTGAGAACACATGCCGATATACTGCACGTGACCAGCACGCATGAGTTTTGGCCATAGTGGGTCGCGTGCGCACGGACTCGCGCTTCGGTCTGTCGCGTGCTGTGCCCATGATTTCGGCGGTGGACGGCAATGGTCGTTTAGGGCTGACATGAACCTGTATTTATTGATATGATGGGTTCTCTGGGCAGTGTTCTCTCTCTACCTCGTGCATTCGAACCGCCGTTCAGAGGCTTTATAACCCTATCTTCCGCGACCAGAGACCTTACTTGCTCTTCTGAACTCCCTTTGCTTTCACCTTAGCCTTTCGCAGTTCTCCTCCTTCCGTCCCCTTATCTCCTTTGATCAGGTCGGATGTCCTCCTCGGGTTCGTCTAGTGTCTGGGTCGTTCCCTTTGCCAGTTCAAAGGGGATGCGGTCCGAGGGTTCCGAAACTAGCGTCTCAGGGTCGTCATGTTCGGGGATACCTTCCCCGGAGGATGCCCGATCATAGAGGGATCTTGAGGTTATGAAGTCTTGTCATGACATTGCCTCGGTCATGAGTGAGGAAGCACTTGAGTACATTTGGGAGTGTTATAGCATCCCCGAGGGGTACGTGCTTCGGGCTCCTTTGCATGAGTAGCGGCCTACCAACCCGGGCCCTCCGAGATAAGTATCTCAGTGGATGCGCTGGAGGCTGGTTTGTACTTCCCTCTACATCCCACCATAGCGGAGTGCCTTAGGTGGTGGAGGATTTCTCCAAGTTAGATGGCACCCAACTCGTGGCGTTATCTGATTGTGTTATTAGGCGAGTGTCAGGGTGCCGACATTGTTCCTACCCGAACCCTATTTTTCACTTGCTTTCATCTCTGTAAGAGTCGGGAAGGTTACTATTTGACGGCTCGAACTAGTTTTAAGGTCAGTGATGCACCGACCAATAACAAAGGTTGGAAGGCTCGGTACTTTTTTGTTAGTGGTCCGAGTTGGGGTTTCAAAGTCGATTGGTCAATTCATCTGATCAGCAATGTCCCACCCTTATTATCCGAGGAGGAGTCTATCATGGTCAACAGGTTGAGGGGAATTCTTCCCCTTTCCCAGGCAATCCGGGATATGACCGAGAAGTGGTTGGTTGAAGTCAGGCTCAGTCCAGCTTCTCGGGGTATACTTGTACCCTAACGCTTGTTGTATGTGTGACTGTCATCCGGATCCTAACTTGTTGGTCGGGATGCAGGTGCCATGGATCTGAGCATTCTACGCAAGAAGCCTAGGATGCCGGACTGGAAGAGCGCTCCCGCCGCTGGACCCGAGAGTACACAACCGGAGGTGGAAGTGATCCACATGGAGACTTCGGCAAAAAGGCATGTCGGGAGTATGGTTGCTGACCAGGCTACTACTAGCCGACCCGGTAAGTGGGTCAAGATAGCGGTGAGAAAGCACAAGTCCCGTCGCGACAAGGGGAGCTCCCGGTGGGCAACTCGAGAGAGAGAACCGGAGGTTTCTGCAGAGGACTCCTCTCCGACCTGCCGCCGACCAAAATTGATGAAGGACCTATGTGGCATACAGGTCCGTGAAGATGAGGAGGGCTACTACATCCTTCAGATGGCCAACTGGGCCCTGAAGGACTCGAGTGCTGTGATGCGAGCTCGGTGGCCGAACCTCTTGTACCAGGCTAGGGTTTAGGATGACCCCGAAGCAGCCTCGGAGTTTGGTCGGGGAGTGTTGCACTCGACCTTGGCCAAGAACCTCTATACCCTGCCTTTAGAGGTCCTCATAGCTTGAACTGCAAAGTAGATTGGGATGGTAAGTCATGTCTTGGTACTTAATGTGGTCACTTTCTCTTTTTCCTTATGTTGACTACTTTTTGCATTTTTGCTGGGGTACCATTACCAAATGGCTCTTCTGGATATGGTACATGACTTTGGTTGTCTGGTGACCCATATGGGGAACTGGGCATCCCTACTCGAGGTGGAACTCGAGAAACTGAAGATGAAAAGGGACCCTGAGTAGCTAACCCTGGACAGCAGCGAGTGGACGAGCTATAGGCGGACAATGCCAAGCTGAGGTCGGGAGTGGACAAGCTGACCAGTCGATTGGTACATGCTAACAAGGAGATAGACGAGCTTCGTGAGGGCTTGGCAGAGCGCCAGCGTCAGTTGAAGGAACAAAAAGTCGATCATCGTAAGGCAGACGATGAACTGTTGAAACTGATGAGGGAGAACGAGTTCCTCAAGGCCGAGCTGCCAGGCAGAAGTGTCGCCAATTACAAGCAGTCGGTCGGGTTCGGGTGGGGGCTGTGACGAATGGGCCAGGTTTCATACGAATATGGGTATCGGGTTGCCTTGGCCCATTTTCAGGCCCGATATCCTAACTTGGCAGTCAACATTGATCCGTTCACCGAGCAGCCTGAAGATAGCTCAGTGCCGATGGAGACTTGACAAGAATTCGATGACTCCATCCCCCCTGAGGAATGATCGGGAGTTTTATAATTTTTGGTATTTGAGTAGGTTGGCATATGTGATTTGTATGTAACTTTGACCCCGGTCTCGGGGATCGACCATGGTAGGCACTTTGCAATCGATAATTTTTATAACTGGACATTTCATTTAATGCAAAATGGTCTTTTGGTTCCCACCCTATGTGTAGAACTTTCTCAGATTGGATATGTGTCAGGTTCTTGGCAACTGTTTATCGTCTAGGTTCGCGAGGATGCAAGTACCCTCTCGAACCATTTTGACGACTAGGTATGGACCTTGCCAAGTGAGTGGTAGTTTACACAGAGTTTGAGATGGATCTCTTATCTCGGCTTTGCACAGGACGAGGTCGTCCGTGGTCACTTGTCGAGGGCGTACTTTAGTATTGTAGAGCCTTGCAATGGCCTTCTTGTATGTGAGTTCCCGTAGGTGTGCCTCGGTGTGCCTTTCCTCCAACAGGTCCAAGTTCTCACGTAGTTGTGCATCTGAGGTATCTTTTTCATAACGCTCGGCCTTGAGTGTCGGGAAGACCATCTCGGACGGTAAGACTGCCACAGTCCCGAGGCGAGGCTGAATGGAGATTCAGTCGTTGATGTTTTCAAGGTTGTTCTTGAAGCCCACAGGATGCTGGTAGCTCATCGGCCTAAGTTCCTTGTGTGCTAGTGACTCTTTTCTTCAGACCTTCAAGGATGGCTCGGTTAGTAACCTCGGTGAGCCCGTTGGCTTTGGGATACGCGACCGAGCTGAACTTGAGTTGGATGTTAAAACTGTTGGAAAACCTTAGTGGGTGCATCACATGCGCAGCGAAAATCAAAACAAAAAATTGGTTTCCCACGCAGATCAAATCATCGTGCAAAATATTGTGGTCGCGAGAAAAATGCAAAAACTGATAAAACTGAGATGTGTGAGAGATTGATTTTACCTAGGGTGATCATATATCCCTGTATTCCAGATCCGGATGGAGAAGATGAAGGAGGTCAAGCGTCCTCCTCTCTAGCGGTATCCACACGATGAATCTCTACAGGAAAACTCCTCTAATCTGATCTTGCAACTCTTACACAGAGGGAGGGAGGAGAATAGGAGGTGGTGGCTAAAGCTGCAGCCTATCAACCATGAGTCACCCCTCCTATTTATAGAGAGCCACCAAAAACCCTAGGGCTCCTGCCTTAGTGGGTATTGGATCTCCATCTAATTACCCACTAATCTTGTATTATTTGATCTCTTTCCAATAATCTCCTTAGGCCTCTAATTGGGCCTTAAGCAAGGACCCAATCAACATAGGGTCTCATCTAATGAGAATATGGGCGAATTGGATCTTCATCTAATCCTCTATTCGCTGAAGCATCCACCATATGTGTGTGATCCTCTAGGCCCGATACCGAGCTGACCGTTAGTCACTCCCATCAGAACTCCTTCTGATATAGTGAATTATTATCCCCATAATAATTCACTCGACTCATCGACTATGGACGTACTATGCTACTACGCCATAGTCCCCAAACGATATAGGGGGGTTCAAATTCATCGGACCTATCTGTCAATAGTTACTGTGTATCTATAATCCATTATCCAACTAATATCCCAAAGACTGTATGTTAAACATGATACTGTCAGGTCACATACGGAATCCGTCTTAGTCTCGCTCTAATCGGATTCTCCCAAAGAACTGTATCTCTCTCAATCTGAATAACCCTGGCTAGGGATTTGTCTGAGCAAGCACATATGAGATATTTCTCTCATGATACTGAGAGTGGATGATCCTCCATTGATACTCAATTGCCTTCGTAAGGTTGGCTACCAATCCCGATAACCAATTGTACCATATTTGGAACTTTCCAAACCTGTAAGTCTGGCGTCAAAGAAAGGAATACTCATACAAGGCATCTTTGATTTCTCAAGTCTAAGGACCAGATATACAATTGGGACTATGAAATCGCTGTCTGACATTAGGTATCATTAACCATACAACATTCCATAAGCGGATCAATTAGTGAACTCATTCTCCAATGAGAACTTATACTATATCCTTAGTGTCTTCACACAAGTAGCTATGAGACCAACCGCCTCTATCATATGGACGGGTATATAGTACATCGATTGGTCTGATTATCTCAATGTCCCTCTTGAGTAACCTATGACCGAGATTATTTAGGATCTATGTTTAAAGGTGAATCGATCCCATTATCATGATCTTATCATGATCTGACTCACATTGCATAGAACCAAGGACATCATAGTATATATGTAACAGATAATGTGAGAATATGTCAATATTAACCAAAAGCAAAAAGATCACACAGCGTGTCACACGTGCAATCACTCACGTGATTGGCTTGCAGGGCACATGTAACCAGCAATCTCCCACTTGACCAAAAGCCAATCACTTATGTGTTTGATCTCCATCAGACCCTTATGACGCTCAAATACAATCTGAACCAGCGGCTTCGTCAATGGACTACAATGTTATCTTCGGATGGAACTCTTTCCATTGTTATATCTATTCGGGTCATGATCGCTCTAATCAGATGGAACCTCTTGAGAACAATTCTGTTGAGACCTGAGTTCCTTTGTTCTGTGACAGCGACGAGGCGATAACAATGGAAAGAGTCCCATAAATGGATCTAAGCAACCTGCACACTTTATATGGACTCTCTTTGGATATGAATCTCTTTGGCTGTATCATGTACACCTCCTCCTCGAGGTTGCCATTGAGGAATGCCATTTTGACATCCATCTGCCAGATCTCATAGTCATAGTGTGCTGCAATGGCCAAAATAATTCTAATGGACTTCAGCATGGCTACAAGTGAAAAGGTTTCGTCATAGTCAACTCCTTATCATTGACGATATACTTTCGCTACCAGCCTTGCTTTATAGGTCTCTACCTTTCCATCCACTCCGATCTTCTTCTTGAAGATCCATTTGCAGCCGATGGGTATAATACCCTCAGGTGCATCCATAAGGTTCCAAACCGTGTTAGAGTACAAGGAATCCATCCCAAAATTCATGGCTTCTTGCCACTTCCCGGAGTCTATACTCATAATAGCCTCATCGTAGGTCTAATGATCAACATCCTAAGAGTCATCTCCACTGATATGTCCCACATATCTTTTAGGAGGGTGAGATACTCTGCTAGAAAAGTTGAAACTTATGTGTTAGGTAGCTGAACAGACTCAGACTCTGGAATGGTGCTTGAGCTAGGTTCTCCAACCTTGCTCTTCCACCAAGAATGTGTTCCTTCTCAAGGAACACATCTCTCTTAGCAACAAAGACCTTTTGGTCCTCGGGATAATAGAAATAATACCCCAAAGTCTACTTAGGGTATCCCACGAACGTGCACCATTCCGTCCTTGATTCTAACTTGTCGGGGTTGTATCTTCTAACATGGGCAGGAAGCCCCAAATCTTAACCACCTTAAGATCGAACTTCGTTCATTTCCATATCTCATATGGTATAGACACTACCGACTATAATGGAACTCTATTCAGAAAGTAAGCTGCAGTCTCTAGGGCGTACCCCCAGAATGAGACAGGTAGGTCAGCGAAATTCATCATGGATCGTATCATATATAACAACGTGTGATTTCTCCTTTCTTATACACCATTAAGCTGAGGTGTATAAGGAAGTGTACACTAGGATAGAATCCCATTAGCCCTGAGGAAATGGGTGAACTCTATACTCAAGTACTCTACTCCTCAATCTGATCGAAGAGTTTTAATACTTTTTCCAATATGGTTCTCCACCTCATTCTTATATTCCCCGAATTTCTCAAAGGCCTCAAATTTGTACTTCCTCAAGTACATGTGTCCATACCTAGAGAAATCATCAGTGAATGTAATGAAGTATGAGTAACCACCTATAGCTTGAGTCAATATGGGACCACATACATCACTATGTATGAGTTCCAATAACTCAATGGCTTTCTCTCCAGTTCCACTAAAAGAAGAGTTGGTCATTTTTCCACGAAAGCAAGGTTCGTAAGTTGCATATGACTTATAGTCAAATGGATCTAAGTATCTATCTTTTAGCAACTTTTGAATCCTTCCCTTATGCATATGACCTAGCCTACAATGCCATAGGTATGCATTTTTCACCTCATCTCTTTTCCTCTTAGATATATTTATACTCATGATATGTGGAGAAGTGTCTAACACATATAAGCCCTTTATAAGGGTCCCTCTAGTGATGATCTCATCATCCATAATTATTGAACAACTATTATTCTCAAAAATTAATTTATATCAACTAATTGTCAAACAAGAAATAGAAATAATATTTTTGATAATAGAAGGGACAAAATAGCATGTATCTAATATAATAATAGCTCAACTAGGCAGATATTGGATGCCCCCCCCCCCCCCCCCCCAACAGCATCTGTAACAACTTTTGCTCCATTACCTATTTTGAGATCCATCTCGCCTCTAGGCAATCTCCTAGGTCTTATCAGAACTTGCAATGAATTACAGATATGATAAATACTCCCGGTATCCAATACCCATGTGTTATCCTGAAAATCTAACAAGTGAAGACTAATTATGAATATACCTGAAGCTTCTCTAAGCTTCTGTTTCACCTTATCTACAAGGTAGTCCTTACAGTTCATCTTCCAATTCCCATCTTGGCCGTAGTGGAAGCACTATCCTTTGTCTTTTGCCAGGTCTTTCTTGGCAACCTTTGCCTTACCCGATCTTCCTTTGCTCTTGCCCTTCTTAAGGGTCTTATTAGCATTCCTTTTCCTATTAGTCTCACCAATATAGAGAACTGACTTCTCTTTCTTGATGGTACTCTCAACTTCCCTCAATATATTGAGGAGCTCAGGTAGAGTCACCTCAAACTTGTTCATATTAAAGTTAATAATGAAATGTGAAAAGGAATCTGGTAGGGACTGAAGTATAAGATCAACATACAGGTTATCCTTTAGGACTATCTTTATACTTCACAAAGCGAGCGATCTCATCCTCGCTCGTCCTTTCCTCCAGCATGGGTACAATCGTATCAAGGACGTATATAATTTTCTCAACCATGAGAACAATTCTCAAATTACGGAGCCAATCTATATAGTTTGGACCAGTGAGGCGGTTGGCATCAAATATGCCACGTAGGGGGTTTGTGAGCGACATGTTTCTGAAAAACAAGATATAGTAAAAAATAAATAACATACAGATTTTATAGAAAATACTAATTAAGATATGAATTTCTATCTTAATATACTCCCACTATTTTCCTAGCGAATCACGCAACACCCTCGACACATGAGACGAAAGTCTCCGGCAGACTCCTAGTGGGGATCGGGATCCAATTGGCATCTTCGGGCAATCTCAAGGGACTCGACCAACTACACTAAGCCTACCTAAAAGGTAGACAACTCTTGTCAATCACAACTCCTTGTGATTCCCGTCATGTTCGGCCTCTGAATCATCATGGTCTCGATTGCTTGACCAACCATGAAGTTCAGTTAAGTCATCACCATCATTACAAGATGAGTCTGATTTGATGAATATGCTCTCGACTGCTCGACCAAGTCATATAATGTCCTCAGGTCACCGATGACATATATATGTCATAGGCAAGAACTCGATCACGTAGATAGGTGAGCCTCGAGTGACTCGACCAACTCAACCTATGTCGAGATTCAATTTCTTCCTATAACAATGGAAGGCCACGTGGGTCAATCTTATTACCTCACGCTTACCAACTTAATATTATCGTAGGAGGGGTTCTTATTTTCTATCGGTCTCCTAATATATCGTGTCACACACATACATATTTAATGCATATCTACATCACATACAAATATATATATACATATATCTAGTAAGTGTATAACACATCACACATGCAAGCCACACTAGATGATCATGAGCTGTCACCTAATATGATTAAGCCCGAGCCAATGGGCCTAATCACTCACAATAGGATTTTTGTGTGCATCGGCACATCTCCATGCCCTGTGATTGTTGATCTCGTCATCATCGGTTCCGTCGGATCGTCGCATCATCATGCGTCGTAATCTCCCACCACGGCATCGTGGGTCCCGCTGTCACCTCCACGTTCCCACCGTGCCTCTCCATGTAATTACAAATAATCACAGGAATGCAGGCCCGACAATAAACGAGAAAAACGGAGGCTTGCAAGCCCCAATAATAATAATAATCACAATTATACACATCACAACACATGGCTCATGATCATCCATCCACATCATACATCATATATACATCACATCAAATGTAGGATTTCTAGATATATATAATAATTAATTAAACTATTTAATTAATTATTTTTTAGAAATCAGGATATGCTCGGAATTTCCAGAATTGTAAAAGGCATTTTTATAATTTTGGATGAGAGGACAGTCCTCAGAATTTCTAAAATTATTGAGGGTGTATTCGGTATTCTGGATGAGAGGACAATCCTCGAAATTTCTAAAATTATTGAGGGTATTTTAGAAATTTTATACACGAGGACAGTCCTCGAAATTTTTTGAATTCATAGGGGTAGGATCATCCTTTTCTCCAAAGGATGAGCTAACCCCTCTTTCCCCTCTGCGGCGCTGCCGCCGCTGCTGCCCTTGCACAGGCGACGGCTACCCTTGCCCGCTGGCAGCCGCCCCTGTGGTCGGCGTCGTGCCCGCAGGTGGCGCCTCTGTGAGCGCTGCCCCTCTGCAAGTTGGCCGCAAACGGTCGTGCTTGTAGGCGGCTGCTGCCCCCGCGGGTGGTGCTTCTGCCCATAGGCGTCGCCCCTTGCGGGCACTACTGGCCTCCCTTTCAGGCTGGCCCTGGTCGTAACTAGTCGCCCAATTGCAGGGGGCCTTGGCCGCGGCCTGGCCGTGGGTGGCCGGCCCTGCATGGGGGCTGGACGTGGCTGGCCGCCCCTCCTCTTCACTCCCTTCGCTGCGAAAACGTAGCAAGAACACGTAGAACGAATCTACGCAATACAATCTCATCACACGTAGTTTAAAACCAATCTTTCACACGAAAACCTTGGCTCTGATACCACTGTTGGGAAACCTCAACGGGTGCATCACATGCGCAGCGGAAATCAAAACAAAAAATTGGTTTCCTACACAGATCAAATCATAATACAAAATATTGGGGTCGCGAGAAAAATACAAAAATCGATAAAATCATGATGTGTGAGAGATTGATTTTACCTAGGGAGATCATATATCCTTGTATTCCAAATCCGAATGGAGAAGATGAAGGAGGTCAAGCGTCCTCCTCTCTAGCGGTATCCACACGATGGATTTCTACAGCGAAACTTCTCCAATTTGATCTCGTAACTCTTGCACAGAGGAAGGGAGGAGAATAGGAGATGGTGGCTAAAGCTGCAGCCTATCAACCATGAGTCTCCCCTCCTATTTATAGAGAGCCACCAAAAACCCTAGGGCTCCTACCTTAGTGGGTATTGGATCTCCATCCAATAACCCACTAACCTTGCATTATTGGATCTCTATCCAATAATCTCCTTAGGCCTCTAATTGGGCCTTAAGCAAGGAGTCCATCAATAAAGGGTCTCATCTAATGAGAATAGAGGCTAATTGGATCTTCATCTAATCCTCTATTCATTGAAGTATCCACGATACGTGTGTGACCCTCTAGGCCCGATACCGAGCTGGTCAAGAGTCACTCCCATCAGAACTCCTTCTGATATAGCGAATTATTATCCCCATAATAATTCACTCGATTCATCGACTCTGGACGTACTAGGTCACTACGCCATAGTCCCCAAACGGTACAGGGGGATCAAATCCATCGGACCCGTCTGTCCATAATTACTGTGTATCTATAATCCCTCATCCAACTAATATCCCAGAGATCGTACATTGGATATGGTATTGTCAGGTCACATGCGGAATCTGTCACAGTCTCGCTCTAATATGATTCTCCCAAAGAGCTCTTTCTCTCTCAATCTGAATGACCCTGGCCAGGGATTTGTTTGAGCAAGCACATAAGGGATATTCTTCTCATGAAATCGAGAGTGAATGATCCTCTATTGACACTCAATTGCCTTCGTAAGGTTGGCTACCAATCCCGATAACTAACTGTACCAAATCTGAAACTTTTCAAACCTGTAAGTCTGGCATCAAAGAAAGGAGTACTCATACCCTTGGTGTCTCAAGTCTAAGGACCAGATACACAACTGAGACTATGGAATCACTATCTGACATTAGGTATCATTAACCATACAACATTCCATAAGCGGATCAATTAATGAACTCATTCTCCAATAAGCACCTGTACTATATTCTTAGTTTCTCTACACAAGTGGCTATGAGCCCAGCCGCCTCCATCATATGGACGGATATATAGTACATCGATCTGTCTGATTATTTCAATGTCCCTCTTGAGTAACCTATGACCGGGATTATTTATGATATGTGTTTATAGGTGAATCGATCTCATTATTATGATCTCATCACGATCCGACTCCCATTGCATAGAACCAAGGACATCACAATATATATGTAACAGATATTGTGAGAATATACCAATATTAATCATAAGCAAAAAGATCACACAGCGTGTCACACGTGCCATCACTCTTGTAGGGCACCTGTAACTAGCAAAAACCTCGACAGAAATCTTTGAACTTTTGGTTGTTGAATTGTGTCCCATTGTTTGTGATTATGACTTTGGGTATACCGAACCTGGTGATGATATTCTTCCAAACGAAGTTTTCGACTTGCTTCTCTGTGATTGAGGCCATTGGTTCGGCTTCAACCCACTTGGTGAAGTAGTCGACCCCCACTATAAGGAATTTACGCTGTCCCGAGGTGAGGGGGAATGGGTCGAGCTGGTCCATTCCCCACAGGGCGAATGGCCAGAACGCCTCAGTCGTTGCCATGGGAGTCGCTAGCTGGTGTGGCATATGAGCGTGACGTTGACATCGTTCTTATTTTTGTACGTAGGTCTGAGCATCCTTTCATATGGTCGGCCAATAGTAGCCTTGTCTTAGGATTTTGTGAGCGAGTGTGCGGGCCCCGATATGTTCTTCGCACACCCCCTTGTGTACCTTGGCGAGCGTCATCTGCGCTTCGCTCAAGCGGAGGCATCTAAGCAGAGGTCGGCTGAAGCCTCTCCTGTAGAGGCATCCGTTGATCACACAATACCAGGATGCCGATCACTTTATTCGATGCGCCTCCACTTGCTCATCAGGCAAGGCACCCTTTGTCTTTAACCAGAGAAGCTGGTCGAGCCAACATTCCCCTGTTTCTACTGCCGCCACCTCAGGCGTGCTGATGGAAGGTCGGGTGAGCTTGGCCAACTGAACAGTTTGCTCACAAGTGTTTTGATCTGAAGCAAGCTTCACTAAGGAGTCTGCACGTGCTTTTTTGGTTCGCGACACTTTAGCGATGGAGAAATGCCGAAAGGTGTTGATCAGTCGTTGTGCCTCGGCTATGTATTTCGCCATGGTGTCGTCTCGAGCCTCGAACTCTCCGCAAACCTGGCCAGCTACAAGTTGGGAGTCGATGAAGGTCTCAACCTTCTCGACTTGGAGTTCCACTGCCAGCCTCAACCCAAAGAGCAATGCTTCATATTCTGCCTTATTGTTGGTGGCTCTGAAGTCAAGGCGAAGGGCATGTTCATATACCAGGTTGGTGGGACATTCTAGTACGAGGCCGGCACCCCCTCCCTTGGCGTTTGCTGAGCCATCCACATACAATTTCCAGACTGAGAGCGCGTCGGCTGGATCGTTCATAGGAATAAGTTTGGCAAGGAAGTCCACCATCACTTGCGCTTTTATGGTCGTCCTGGGTACGTATTTGAGATCGAACTCCCCCAGCTTGACTGACCACTTGAGCATACAGCCTGCGACATCAAATTTAAAAAGATTTGACGTAGTGGTTGGTCGGTTATTACCTTAATGAAATGCCCTTAAAAATATGGTCTGAGTCTTCTTGTGGCCATCACCAGCGCTACGGCCAACTTCTCGATCGGGGGATATCGCTCCTCGGGACCGTTGAGGATGTGACTTGAGAAATAAACTGGCCTTTCCACCTCGGTGAGTGTGACCAGGACCGAGCTAATGGCCACTGTCGACGCTGCCAAGTATAGTCCAAGGGGTTCCCCCGGGGAGACCACAAACAGCTGGGGTAGCTGGGGGAGATGTGCCTTTAGTTCTTGAAAAGCTTCTTCACACTGAGGCGTCCACAATAAATCTTTGGCCTTCTTTAGGGTGCGGAAAAAGAGATAAGTTCTGTCACCTGCCCGAGAGATGAAACGACTCAAAGCTGCGAGTTTCCCGGTAAGCTACTATACTTCCTTCACCGTTCTGGGGGCTCTCATTTGGAGGATCGCCTCTATCTTCTTGGGGTTGGCGTCAATTCCTCGTTGGTGGATCATGAAGTTGAAAAATTTTCCTGACGTGACCCCGAAGACACATTTGCTAGGATTGAGTCGCATTCTGATGCGTCTCTTGGTCCGGAACGTTTCTGCTACATCTCTTAAGTGGTCTTCCGAGGCTTTGCTTTCTACAATCATGTCATCGACGTGAACCTCCATGGTGTTGTCGATCTGGTCCTTGAATAGGTGGTTCACCATTCTTTGATAGGTGGCGCCTGCATTTTTCAATCCAAACGACATTACTTTGAAGCAGTAAGTGCCAACATGCGTGATGAAGGCAGTGTTCCCCCGATCTCGAGGTGCCAGGCGGATCTGGTTGTATCCCGAGTACGCATCCATGAAGGAAAGCATTTCATAGCCCGACGTGGCGTCTACCAATTGGTCAATGTGAGGTAGGGGGTAGCAATCTTTTGGGCAGGCCCAATTTAGATCAGTATAGTCAACGCACATCCGTCAGTTTCCATTGGGCTTTTTAACCAATTCAGTGTTAGACAACCAAGTCAGATACGTGACTTCTGCAAAGAAGTTGGCTTCGAGTAGGCATGCCACCTCCTCCTCGATGACCCTCTGATGCTCCGGGGCGAACCTTCTCAACTTTTGTTTGACTGGTCGGGCATCGGGGGTTATATTGAGGTAGCGTTGTGCCTCATTTGGGTTAACGCCGGGCATCTCTTCCGGGGTCCATGCAAACAGGTCGACATTCTTTTCCAGAAACTCTATCATTTTGACTTGTTCACCTGAGAGCGTCGAGTCGATTCTTAAGTTTTTGTCAGGTTGCCTGGGGTTGGCGATGATCTCTGTCACGCCTTCGACCAGTTCGGGGTTCAAAGCTAGTTTGCTGGGTCCTCTCGGGTTGGTCCCCAGGCTCGTTGTTCTGGGTTTCTTTGGGAGTGTGGTGGCGGTCAAGTAGCATCGTCGAGACTCCCATGGATCACTACAAGCCTCGCCGACTCCAGCATCAGTTGGGAACTTCATGGAGCGGTGGAATGTCGACACCATGGCCCTCAACCTGTTGAGGGTTGGTCAGCCAATTATAGCATTGTAAGCCGAGGGGAGGTCGACCACCATGAAAATGACCATTACTGTCTTGGTGAGTGGCTCCTCGTCGATCGTCAACGGTAGGGTCGTCGTTCCAAGAGGGGCGATTGAATCTCCTATAAACCCCTATCAACATAGAGGTCAGTGGGGTTAAATCTCGGTCGGTTAGACCTAGCTTCTAGAAGGCTTCGAAATATAAAATGTCTGCAGCACTCCCTGTGTCTATCATTATCCACTTAACTCGGGCGTTGGCGATACGTATGGTGATGACCAGGGTGTCATCATGATCTGGATACTCTTCTCCCTCCGGTTGGAAGCTGATTTAGGGGTCAGGGCGGTGCCTCGGCCTCTTCTCGACTGTAGCCCTAGCATAGAACTTGTGTGCCGAGGCACTATCTCCATCCGCAGTCGGTCTGCCGACTATGACGTCGATATGTCTTTCGACTGGGTCGGCCGGGCGCGGTTGTCGGTCTCTCTCCGATCGCCTGTCGGGGTGGTCTCCTCGCCTTTGGACATAATGATCGAGGTGTCCTTGGCGGATCAAGTCTTCGATTTGGTTCTTTAGGTCCCGACACTCCTTGGTGTCGTGGTCATATTCACGATGGAAACAACAATATCTGCCCTGGTCCCTTTCCTCGGGATGGGTCTTGATGCAATTTGGGGGTGCTAGGAGCCCTTTCCCCCTTATTTGGAGGAAAATCTCGGTCCGCGTGGAGTTGAGAAGAGTTGTCGGAGGTCGTGAGCGGCTAAAGTCCGGCCCCTCTATCCTCCTCCTTGACGGCCCCAAGGTGGGACCCTGGGGTTGTTTCATTCGGGGATGCTTCTGCTCCTCGCGCTTTTCGACGATCAAAGTTTCGACTGTGATGAAATGTTTTGCCCTCTGCATCATCTTGGGGATTATGGTCGGAGGTCTTTCGACCAAAGACCATAACAGTTTGGACGGGCGTATCCCCATCAGAAAGGCTTGGATAACTAGGGAGGGATGCGCGTTGGGGATCGCTCATGTTTCAGTGGCGAATATGTTGATGAACTGGGCGAGCGACTCCTCTCTTCCCTAGGCGATGCCAAGGAGCGAGGCTACTGTGGGCTTTGGTCGGGCGTTGCCCAGAAAGTTTTGCTCCAATTCCTTCACGAGCTGGTCGAAGGAAATAATGGATGTCGGCTTTAGACAGATGTACAACATCCGAGCTGGTCCCCTCAAGGTGGTCGGGAAAACCCAACATATGAGTGCATCGGACGAGTCGTACAATACCATTTGAGCTCGGAAGGCCACCACATGCTCGTTCGGATCCGAGCTTCCATCATACGATTCTAAGATGGGTAACTCAAAGTTGGTCGGTACTGGCTTGTCTTGTATCTCCGGGGCAAAGGATGATTTATGTTTGGGGTTCTCCCTAGCCTCGTCTTTTGATTTGGTAACCTCCTTCTGTACCTCATCGAGCCATTTGTTTACGCGTCGGAGCTGCATTTGGAATGAGTTGGTCGAGTCCGACGATAAGGTGTCCAACTCCCGCAGGGTGTGCTCCTCCCCGAGGTGTGGAGCAGTCAATTTTTCTGGGACGATCGAAGGGGTCTCAAACCAGGCCTCGGGAGGGTTCTGTTCCATCGGGCCAGGTCGAGTTGGCACTGAGTGTTCCCGAGACCCCCCTTGGTTGGTCGGGGGCTGCTGGGGCTCCGATTGGGGGGGGGAGCCATCGTCTGGGTGAGCTGAGGAATATGGGGGATGGTAGCCTGTATCGTCCCCGTCAAGGCATGTACTTGATGGGCTAGCCCGAGGAAGGCCTCCACGGTAACTGCTTGTGGCGCGGTGTGACCCGGAGGGGTTAGCTCGGGATCGATAAGTAGCCTCCAGTATCTGTCGGGAGTTAGGGTAGATTATCCCCCATCTGTAAGCCCTAGATGGGGGGCCGAGGGTGTGGTCATAATCTGAGGCATGGTCACTACGATTGGGGGTAGGTGGAACTGCTTCCTCGATCACCTGATTGGGGAAGAGATTGGAGAGGCGATCTTGCGACATGGGCCCTCCTTCTAGCACCAAATGTTGGGGTTGCCCGTAGCGTAGGATGACGGATCATCCAGATGAGGTCTCCCGTGTGCGCAGGGTCGCCTCCGTGGTAACTCCACCCCACTCTTTGGGCAGCTTCCTCGGTCAGTCGGCGATGTGTCCTATAAAGAAACCCAGACCGAGTTGTTTGGGCTCGGTCGAGCCCCTCCGATGATCAAGTCAGGGGATGCTCAGATTGAATGAAGAGATTTGGTTCTTTTTCCCTCTCTCGGCCCCCCTTGATCAACGGTGGTTAGGGGACATTTATACCTACGTAGGCAAGTTGGTCGTACATGGGTCACGTTATCGCTATAGTGCCTGACAAGTCGCCAACCGCCCATTGTAAGGGGCACTGTTCACTGGTCGGCTGCTGCGTCTGCCCTGCCATGCCGCCTGTCGCCTGCTGTCAGGGGTCAAGGGGCACTATTCGTCGGTCGATCTATTGTGTCTGCCCTGCCACGCCGCTAGTCGGTTGCTGCCATGGGCCAGGGGCATTGGTCGAGGGTTGGTCTAGCAAGTCGGCTCTGCTACGTTGCCCGTTGTTAGGGGAGACAATTAGCTGGCCACGGGACTTCCATAGGATCCTCCAAGGTCGGGTCGGGAGCGTGATACAGGCCTAACGTGACTGAATCGTGACATGATCGAGATGGGGAGACAATATTCTTTACCTCGTTAGACGGACCATTATGGCCCCATGATTATCTATCTTGACGAAATAATAAAACTAAAATTTCCATGCAATGCATTGTCTAACAACGTTTGCTTCGACCATGTGATTTTTCTGTTTCTATTTTTTCCCTGCCTAGCATTAAGGTTTACCTTTTGGATTGAATTTTTCCACCTAAATAATAATTACTCTTAGTGGGCACGAAAAATCCAAAGAGCTGTAACTTACTTCCAACTTGTTCAAGCCCTGGAAACTCTATAATATTACTGCTGCATTATTTTACCTTTTATAATCAAACTGTTCATTTTCTGGAAAATAAACTACATGACTGCAGTATCCTGCGTTTTCATATACACATAAGCATGTGTTAAGTAACACATAGAGAACCAGATATTAGTTTACTAAAGTGGGGCTTCGATGGGTAATAAATTATATTTATTAATCTTATTTCATTTTGAATTAAATAGACACTGATCTAACTTAGGACATGCATAAAAAAAAAGAATAAATAGTATATCAATGAAAATTTTGAAACAGTTCAAGCATCTATCTAGTGAATTACGTAAGGTGAATGGAATTCATGAGGTTGTATCAATTATTCTTGCTAGAAAGGCATCGGCGACGAAAGCCCCCGCAACCATCATCGTCGTCGAGTCTCTGACCGGGGAGGTAGGATATTAAGTTGGATGATATCCCGTAGAAGGTGAATCTCCGCTATCTCCACCCCTGCATACCTCCGATCCAAATCAAACGGACGACAGAGGTCGAGGATAAGGAAGAGGAGGATGGGGAAGAGAGGAATTAATACCTATAATGAAGAGGGCGTTATAAGATTATGTGATCATTTATAATTGAATAAGATATATAATGAGATTAATTGGATTCTGATGTGAGATATTAGTCAATATTAAATTAAAGTCCATATTATATTAAGATATTTTAGGGGATGCCCTTGATGGAAGGAACTCTCCTAATAACCTATCCTAGACCCTCTACTCTCGTCTATAAATAAACTGGACCTCTTCTAAACCTAATACGCTGTAGAATGGTGCATACGACATATACAGTTGAAAGATTACAGCTATTCTCTCATCTTCCCTAAAACTATCAATTTCAGTGGTCCTGTGAAAAGATAGGACCATTCAAAGCATTGAGCACTGTAGCAGCCACCGCCGTCGAGTCTCCGAGCGAGCCGAGGAGGTAGGATATTAGGTTGGATGATATCCCGTAAAAGGTGAATATCTCAGCTATCTACACCCCTGTATACCTCTAATCTAGATCAAATGGACGACTGAGGTCAAGGATGAGGAAGAGGAGGATGGGGAAGAGGGGAATTAATGATGAATAGGGCAGTGTAAGATTATGTGGCCCTTTATAGTTGAATAAGATATATAATAGGATTGATTATATTCTGATAAGAGATATTAGATAATATTAAATTAATATCAATATTATATTAGGATATTTTAGGGGATACCCTTAATGGAAGGAACTCTCCTAATAATCTACCCTAGACCCTCTGCTCTCGCCTATAAATAGACAAGACCTTTTCTAAACCTAATACGCTATAGAACGATGCATATGCTATAGGATCATAATCTGGTTCTGATACCAATTGTAAGCATAAAAAACTTTAATATGCAATCTGTTATGTGAAAAAAATTTTATGACAGGATTGAAATCTAATAATATTATATCAGTTTACGATATGTACCTTTAGATGCCATTTGAATATGATCTCTTTCTGATCTGCAAAAGCACCATTCTCTAATCCTAATATCATCGTAACATTGATCTGTAAAAGAGAACTAGAAGAGATCTAGAACTCTTTCACTCTTCCTATCTTTTCACAGGATCACTGAAATTGATTATTTTAGGGAGGATGAGAGAATAGCCATAATCTCTCAATTCTATGTCGTATGCACCGTTCTATAATGTACTAGGTTTAGAGAATGTCCTATATATTTATAGGTGAGAGTAGAGGATCTATGATAGGTTATTATGAGAGTTTCTTTCATGAAAAATATTCTCTAAAATATCATAATATAATATAAATTTTAATTTAATATTAACTAATATCTCTCATCAGAATTTAATTAATCTCATTATATATCCTATTCTATTATAAATTACTACATAATCTTACAGGCGGAAGTCCAGCCGCTAGAGGTGTATCTGTTAGCGAGATGACCGCGGTAGTTGACGATGTCCACCATGAGATCTGAGGGACGGTGACGTAGGCTCAGGAGAGGATCCGTGTTTCCCACCACTTTAATCTCTCCCCTCATCGCCCCTACCGTGATTGCAAGCCACCACTTCCGCTAGCTCTCTCGACATAAGGCGATGAATGAGGCCGAATTCCCTTTGAATGATCGGCCGAAGCATGTGATAGTCGCAGCGATTTTTTATGCCAATGTGATCCTCAAACTAGAATGCTGTAGCAATCAAATTATTTGATCATCTGTCACCTGTCATCTTTAATAGCTAACAAAAAGATAAATTGACTTCAAGTTAACTTAGTTTAACCATTCAATGTGGTAGTCAGTCATAAAGTCAAATAATATAAAATGTATTTTTTTAATTTTCTTACTGATTTGGTTGCTGATTGATCTCATGTAAATGATTAAAAATCAACTCGGCACAATAAAATAAAAAAAGAAAGATGTGATGTACATGCAGTTGTAGGATCATCTTAATATTGACCCATAAGTGGATGGATCTAAATAATTTAAACCAAATATAGAGCTATCTTTTTGACTTGTGTTGTGGAGGCTTTCTTGCCTACATTTGGAAGTGGCCAAAGGAAAGGTCTTTCATTACATTATTTTTTTTGCAGATCATATGTTTCTCTTTTTGCAAATGAATTCATTCCAAAGTCTTTTTTTTTTCATTCCAAGTCTTCATTTCGAAGGTTCATTTGTCATGATTTCTAAAATATAAAAAAGCCGGCCAGCCTCTTGATGTCTCGCGAAGATATCTTCAATTGTCAGAAACACGTGGATTCCTGATGCTGAGCTACTATTGATATAGTTTGTTGTCACAACAAAAAATGGATCAACATCAATAGGTGACATCTAAAAAGAATGATGTTAACCTTCGATTCAGTGCAAATTAAAGGTTTGTGCAAATGTTTCAAGGACCAATTTGAACGACCTAATTGCACTTCAGGCAATCTAGCGAATAGCATTTTTACTATTTGTTTTTTTTTATATAGGATGGCATCATACTGTTCGTTTTTAATCAGATGATAATTTTTTTCATAAATACTTATTTTTTATTTTTTAAATATTTTGAGCCAATTTAAATTACTATATTTAATAAATCGATTTAAACCAATAAACTGATTCGGATCAACTCTACTCTCTATCCTCCTCTTCTCACTCCACCTCTATCTCTCTCATTCAGTTTCCTCATATTGATTTTCTCCCCCACCCCCTTCTCTTCCTTTTGCTTCCTTCTCCTCCTGCCACCGCCTTCTCCCCCTCTCCATTGGCTTCCTCTCTATTTTCCTTAGTTTTCTTCTCCTTTTCCTTTTTCTCCTCCTCCTACATCAGCCTCCTGTTCTCATTTCATCTCCACTACTTCCTTCTCGTCCCATTAGACTTTCTCCTCCTCCTTTACCTTCGTCTCCTCCCACTTCCACTATCCTATCTCTCATCCCCACCTTTTCTTCTCCTTATCCTCTTTTACCTTCTAATATTCCTCCACTGCTCTCTCTCTCTCCCTCTCCTCCTCGATCTCCTCATTCTTATTTATTTAAAAATTCCTATTATACTAAAGTCATAATCAAGCTATACTCATTCATGAAACCTATAAAAATATATTAATTTTTATAAACTTATTCTAAATTTTATCATGAAATAAAAAATAGTATAAGTTTTATTAGAATCATATTCTAACATATATATGATAGTTTTGATAATTAATTATTATTATATTATTTTTAACCAAAAATTATTAATTTTAAAATCAGTTAGACAGTCGAGTTTAACTTAGTTTAATTTTTAGCATAATTAGATCAACATAGAAAATAGGAAATACTAAATATAAGATTTTATGATTTGTTTCTTATTAAATTAGAATAATTTTATATAAAATTTAATATATTTTCAATATATTTTATGAGTGAGTATAATTTATATGTAATCCGAGTGTAACTTAAGTATAATACATTTTTAATATATTCTAAATTTATCATAAAACTAAATTTGATTTATGATAAATCGTGTTCCATGATAAACTGTTTCATGATATAAATCATATTCTATGATAGATAATATATTTGAGTTATGATATGTCATGATACTGATTAATAATTTAAAATTTTGTTTGATACTACATTGCAAATGTATTTGCACTTGATTCATAAGGATGGACAAATGCATTTGACATTATATAAGTTTTGTGTATGCTAATATATACAATTGGTTTTTGATATTGTATATTTATTATGCAATAGAAATGCATCATCCATTTTTGGTATTCCATGACTAGGGATGATTTTCCAAATCTGAATCTACATGACTACGGATAATATGGTCTAGTTTGGATATAGATTATATTATTTTAAATAATAATGATATGATGATATAATCTATAGTTTGATGAAGATGGTTAACATCATTTTGTTTGATACTACATTACAAATGATTTTCCAAATCTGAATCTACATGATAGAATCAGTCGTATGGTGCACACCGAATTGAAGGCCAGTTAGTATGACCGAATTGAAGTACTTTGTGATTTACCCCCAATCTTAATCAAAGTGCGTGCCTCAGACCTACTGGGGGCTAGTTCGGAGTGTGCTGAGGTTTCTTGGGTCGTACTAATTTGTATTGTGTTCGAATCTAGCAAGTTTGATTTGCCTTGTAACTAGACTAAGGGACTTTGTCAGGAGACACAATATTATCGAGTGCCAATGTCTTACTAACATAATATATCTTGCCAAATCAAATCCGAACATCATAACTCATATGCGATTAATTTAAGTTTTAGTCTCATATTTTCTTTTGTTATTCTATTGTTACATATAACGATTAAGAGGATTTAGTTTCATTGATACTAGTGCATATGAAATATATTTAAATTAAATTTGATCCTCATTAATTGAGCTTAAAATTGATATAAATAGAGAATAACATGAGTAAAATTAACTTACTAGAATTAGGATGAGAAGGTAATAAGATAATATTCATAAATAACTGATAGGGGTAATAATGGGCCCCCTCCCCGATTGATCGACGTGGCCTGGGCAGAGCCGACCTAGAGCGGGACCGACTGACTGGGCACGCGATGGGACACCTAACATCTACGAACGATGCGCCATAATACGATCCCCTAAGCACCAACAAAGAACCCCCGGGTGTCCATGTGTATGCCGACATTATCAAGCCAAGACGGCACCTCAATCTTAGTACATAAAATGTACAACATTCTTTTGGCACTAGAAGGAGGGCCCGCATCACTTGAGCGCCCAACATCATATGCGAACCCGGGAAAACACCCTGGTCCAGTCGCTTGCATGCATTTTTCTACTCCGGATTCTAGGGGCCCTACTCTCATCCTCTTCCTCGCAAATGAGAATGTTGACTAGAAGACTTGACGCCAACCCTGCCTCTCTATAGAGGCCCTGCTCGGACTAGGTCCAACCACCTCGGGGTAATAGTTACGACCCCCTCGACCAGGACAAATCAAATAAAGTCGGGGTAACTTATCGATCCCCAAGTCATTGTGGCCAGTCAGTCGAAGAGCAACTACAGCGTCATGTAGCGCCTCTCGATGTCTCATCAAAACCAAAACTTATCATGATCCAGGTTATAGAAGAGGATGTCGCCCCATCCAAAAGAGCCAAGATCCAACACAAATGCAACATACTTATCATCAAACACCGACATGCAAAAGTGGAAGAGAAGAATCCGCTTTTATTGGTAAGGAAAGTCAGGATCAGACATCTTACAACAAATTAAGCATATTACAAATGCTTTGCATGAGATAAGATGAAATTATCAACTCCAATAAAGAGGGAGCCCTATTCAAGTTACTGCCTAATAGTGAAACGCGGAGGCACCCCTTTTAGCCAGATTTAGGATTTGTCGACCTACGATGATGGATAGCTGATGCTCGTATATGCAGAGGTCATTTTCGGAAGAGCGGGGGAGTGAACCCTTGCCCTTGGCCACTTAGTCCACTCCGGTCAAAGGGAGGTCCTCTGCCTCTCCGTCCTACGCTAGGGCTCCCTCTATATCAAGCTTTAAAACCGAACCTCTTTCATTCGGGCTGTTACACTAGAGTGAGCACCCGTAGTCACAGCGGCTATTGTAAAACTTCTTGGGGCCCTATGATCGAGGGACGAAATGAAAGGTAAAACAAGATGCTGCAGTCAAAAATCGCCAATCAAGGCTCATCCAACAAGAAAAAGCCACCTAGGTAGATGGACATACCATGACTAAGGTAGCAAAGGCCCTTGCCTCGAGCCCCAAGGTAAAACTGTTGGGAAACCTCAACAGGTGCATGACATGCGCAGCGAAAATCAAAACAAAATATTGGTTTCCCACGTAGATCAAATCATCGTGCAAAAGATTGGGGTCGCAAGAAAAACGCAAAAATTGAAAAAATTACGATAAGTGAGAGATTGATTTTACCTAGGGAGATCGTATATCCCTGTATTCCAGATCCGGATGGAGAAGATGAAGGAGGTCAAGCGTCCTCCTCTCTAGCGGTATCCACACGATGGATCTCTGCAGTGAAACTCCTCCAATCTGATCTCGCAACTCTTGCGCAGAAGGAGGAGAAATAGGAGGTGGTGGCTAAAGCTGCAGCCTATCAACTATGAGTCTCCCCTCCCATAGAGAGTCACCAAAAATCCTAGGACTCCTATTTAGTGGGTATTGGATCTCCATCCAATAACCTACTAACCTTACATTATTAAATCTCTATCCAATAATCTCCTTAGGCCTCTAATTGGGCCTTAAGCAAGGAGTCTATCAGCATAGGGTCTCATCTAATGAGAATAGGGGCTAATTGGATCTTCATCAAATCCTCTATTCACTGAAGCATCCACCATATGTGTGTGACCCTCTAGGCTCGATACCAAGCTGGCCGTGAGTCACTCCCATCAGAACTCCTTCTGATATAGTGAATTATTATCCCCATAATAATTCACTCGACTCATCGACTATGGACGTACTAGGCCACTACGCCATAGTCCCTAGACAGTACAAGGGGGATCAAATTCATCGGACCTGTCTGTGCACAGTTACCATGTATCTATAATCCCTCATCTAAATAATATCCCAAGGATCATATATTGGACATGGTACTGTCATGTCACATACAAAATCAGTTTGTCTTGCTCTATTTGGATTCTACCGGAGAACGCCTTCTCTCTCAATCCGAATGAGCTTGGCCAGGGATTTTTCTGAGCAAGCATATATGAGATATTCCTCTCGTGATATCGAGAGTGGATGATCCTCTATTGACACTCAATTGCCTTCGTAAGGTTCGCTACAAATCCCGATAACCAACTGTACCAGATCTGGAACTTTCCAAACTTGTAAGTCTGGCGTCAAAGAAAGGAGTACTCATACAAGACATCCTTGGTGTCTCAAGTCTAAGGACTAGATATACAACTGGGACTATAAAATTACTGTTTGACATTATGTATCATTAACCATACAGCATTCCATAAGCGGATCAATCAGTGAACTCATTCTCTAATGAGCACCTGTACTATATCCTTAGTGTCTCCACACAAGTGGCTATGAGACCAGTCACCTCCATCTTATGGACGGGTATATAGTACATCGATCTATCCGGTTATCTCAATGTCTCTCTTGAGTAACCTATGACCAGGATTATTTAGGATTTGTGTTTAAATGTGAATCGATCTCATTATCATGATCTCATCACGATCCGATTCCCATTGTACAGAACCAAGGACATCACAATATATATGTTACAGATGCCCTGCAAGCCAATCACGTGAGTGATGGCAGGTGTGACACGCTGTGTGATCTTTTTGCTTATGATTAATATTGGCATATTCTCATATTATATTATTTGTTACATATATATTGTGATGTCCTTGGTTCTGTGCAATGGGAATAGGATCGTGATGAGATCACGATAATGAGATTGATTCACTTTTAAACACAGATCCTAAATAATCTCGGTCATAGGTTACTCGAGAAGGACATCGAGATAACCGGATAGATCGGTGTACTATATACCCGTCCATATGATGGAGGTGGCTGGTCTCATAGCCACTTATGTGGAGACACTAAGGATATAGTACAAGTGCTCATTAGAGAATGAGTTCACTGATTGATCCGTTTATGGAATGCTATATGGTTAATGATATATAATGTCAGACAGCGATTTCATAGTCCCAATTGTGTATCTGGTCCTTAGACTTGAGACATCAAGGATGCCATGTATGAGTACTTATTTCTTTGATGCAAGACTTACATGTTTGGAGAGTTCCAGATCTACTACAGTTGGTTATCGGGATTGGTAGCCAACCTTATGAAGGTAATTGAGTGTCAATAGAGGATCATCCACTCTCGGTATCATGAGAAGAATATCCCATATGTGCTTGCTCAGACAAATCCCTGACTAGGGTTATTCGGATTGAGAGAGAAGGAGTTCTCTGGTAGAATCCGAATAGAGCAAGACAAACTGATTCCATATGTTACCTGACAGTACCATGTCCAATATACGGTCTCTGGGATGTTATTTGGATTATAGATACATGATAACTGTGGACAGACAGGTCCGATAGATTCGATGCCCCTATACCATCTGGGGACTATAGCGTAGTGGCCTAGTACGTCCATAGTCGATGAGTCGAGTGAATTATTATGAGGATAATAATTCACTATATCAGAAGGAGTTCTGATGAGAGTGACTCACGGCCAGCTTAGTATCGAGCCTAGAGGGTCACACACATATGGTGGATGCTTCAGCGAATAGAGGATTGGATGAAGATCCAATTAGCCCTTATTCTCATTAGATGAGACCCTATGCTGATGGGCTCCTTGCTTAAGGCCCAATTAGAGGCCTAAGGAGATTATTGGATAGAGATCCAATAATGCAAGGTTAGTGGGTTATTGGATAGAGATCTAATGCCCACTAAGGCAGGAGCCCTAGGGTTTCTTGGTGGCTCTCTATAAATAGGAGGGGAGACTCATAGTTGATAGGCTAAAGCTTTAGCCACCACCTCCTATTCTCCTTCGTCCCTTTGAGCAAGAGATGCAAGATAAGATTAGAGGAGTCTCGCTGTCGAGATCCATCATGTGGATACCGCTAGAGAGGAGGATGCTTAACCTCCTTCATCTTCTCCATCCGAATCTGGAATACAGGGATATACGAACTCCCTAGGTAAAATCAATCTCTCACACATTGTGATTTTTTTGTTTTAACCATTTTTCTCGCGACCCCAATCTTTTACACGACGATTTGATCTACGTGGGAAACCGATTTTTGTTTTAATTTCCACTGCGCATGTGATGCACCAACTGAGGTTTCCCAACAGTGGTATCAGAGCCAAGGTTTTCGTACGAAAGATTGGTTTTAAACTGCATGTGATGAGATTGAACCGCGTAGAATCATTCTATGTGTTCTTGCTGTGTTTTCGCAGCGAAGGCAATGAGGAGGAGGGACAACATGGCATGGCCTGGCCACCTGCAAGGGGGTGGCTGGCTACAGCCAAGGCCCCCCTGCAAAGGGGTGGCTAGCTGCGGCCAGGCCCCCCTACAAAAGGGTGGCTGGCTGCGGCCAGGCCCCATGCAAGGGGCGACCACCCGCGGGCACGATCGGCTGCACCCAAGGCCCCCTTGCAAAGGGGCGACCGGCTGCGGCCAGGCCCCCTGCAAGGGGCGACAACTCACGGAGACAACAGCCCACAAGGGGCGGCCACCCGCAGGGGTAGCAGCCGCCCGCGGGCACGACCACAAAGGGCAGCCGCCCGCGGCCAGGTCGCAAGGGGTGGTTGCCCGCGACGCGCCCAGAAGGGGCGGCTGCCGGCAGCGTGGGCAACGACGACGTAGAGGGGGGCAAGGAGAGGGCTAGGGCATCCTTTTAAGAAAAGGATGGTCCCGCCCCTTTGAATTTTAAAAATTTCGAGGATTGTCCTTTTATTTAGAATTACATAAATACCCTTGATAATTTTTAAAATTTTGAGCATGTCCTGATTTCCAAAAAAATAATTAATTAAATAATTTAATTAATTATTATATATATCTAGTAATCCTATATATGATATGCTGTACATGTGATGTATGATGTGGATGGATGATCATGAGCCATGTGTTGCGATGTGTGTAATTGTGATTATTATTATTATTGGGGCCTGCGTGCCTATGTTTTTCTCGTTTATTATTGGGCCTGCGTGCCTGTGATTATTTATAATTACATGGAGAGGCACAGCGGGAGCGTGGAGGTAACAGCGGGACCCACAATGTCGTGGCGGGAGATTACGACGTATGGTGATGCGACGATCCGACGGAACCGATGATGATGAGATCAACAATCACAGGGCAAGGAGATGCGCCAATGCACACATAGATCCTATTGTGAGTGATTAGGCCCATTGGCTCGTGCTTAATCATATTAGGTGATGGCTCATGATCATCTGGTGTGGTTTGCATATGTGATGTGTTATACACCTACTAGATATATGTATATATATATTTGCATGTGATGTAGATATATATTAAATATGTATGTGTGTGACACGACATATTAGGCGACTGATACGAAATAAAAACCCCTCCTGTGATAATATTAATTTGGTAAGCGTGAGGTAATAAGATTGACCCACATGGCCTTCCATCGTTATAGGAAGAAATTTAATCTTGACATAGGTTCAGTTGGTCGAGTCCCTCGAGGCTCACCTATCTACGTGATCGAGTTCTTACCTACGACATAGAGATGTCACCGGTGACTTGAGGACATGGTATTCTTGGTCGAGTCCCTCAAGGGCATATCATCAAATCAGACTCATCTTGTAACGATGGTGATGACTTAACTGAATATCATGGTTGGTCGAGTCCCTCGAGACCATGATGATTCGGAGGCCGAACGTAACAGGAATCATAAGGAGTTGTGATTGGCAAGAGTTACCTACCTTTTGGGCTCAGTGTAATTGGTCGAGTCCATCGAGGTTGCACTAAGATGCCAATTGGATCCCGATCCCCACTTGGAGTTTGCTGGAGACTTCCGTCTCACATGTCGGGGGTGTCACGTGTTTCGCTAAGAAAATAGTGGGAGTACATTAAGATAGAAGTCCATATCTTAATTAGTATTTTTTGTAAAATCTGTATGTTATTTATTTTTGCTATATCTTGTTGTGTTAGAAATATGTCGCTCACAAACCCCTTACGTGGCATACTTAATGCCAACCGCCTCACTGGTCCAAACTATACAGATTGGCTCCGTAATTTGAGAATTGTTCTCATGGCGGAGAAAATCGCATGTCTTTGATACAATTCTGCTCACGCCGGAAGAAGGGGTCAGCGAGGATGAGATCGCTCGCTATATGAAGTATATAGATGATTCCACATTGGCAAAATGTTACATGTTGACCTCCATGACTCCTGAGTTACAAAGGCAACATGAGAGCATGGATGCAGATTCTATCCTTCTTCATCTCCGCCAGTTGTTTGAGAAACAGGGAAGAACTCAAAGATATGAGATATCTAAGAAACTCTTCCAAGCTAGGATGATAGAAGGGACATCGGTTGAGAACCATATCCTAAAGATGATAGAGTGGATCGAGAAACTCATAGGTCTAAGAATAGTCCTAGAGGATAACCTGTGCGTTGATCTTATACTTCAGTCCCTACCAGATTTCTTTTCTCACTTCATCATGAATTAAAACATGAGCAAGTTTGAGGTGACTCTCCCTGAGCTCCTCAATATGTTGAGGGAAGCTGAGAGTGCCATCAAGAAGGAGAAGCCAGTTCTATATTGGTGAGACCAAAAAGAAAAGGAAGGCCAGCAAGACCCTTAAGAAAGGCAAGGGCAAAGAAAGACCAGGTAAGCCAAAGTTTGCTAAGAAATACCCGGGAAAGGATAAAGAACAATGCTTCTACTGTAGCCAAGACGGACATTGGAAGAGGAACTACAAGGACTACCTTGCAGAGAAGGCGAGACAAAAGCTTGGAGAAGCTTTAGGTATATTCATGATCAGTCTCCACTTGTCAGATTTTCATGATAACACATGGGTATTAGATACCGGGAGTGTTTATCATATCTGTAATTCATTGTAGGTTATGGCAAGACCTAGGAGATTGACTAGAGGCGAGATGGACCTCAAGATGGGCAATGGAGCAAGAGTTGCTACAGTTGCTGTTGGAGAGGTCACCCTACATCTGCCTGGTGGAGCTATTATTGCATTAGATGCATGCTATTTTGTCCCCTCTATTATCAAAAATATTATTTCTATCTCTTGTTTGACAATTAGTGAATATAAATTAGTTTTTGAGAACAATAGTTGTTCAATAATTATGGATGATGAGATCATCAATAGAGGGACCCTTATAAATGGCTTATATGTGTGAAACACTTCTCCACATATCATGAATATAAATATGTCTAAGAGAAAAAGTGATGATGTGAATAATGTATACCTATGACATTGTAGGCTAGGTCATATACATTGTAGGCTATAGGTGGTTACCCATACTTCATTACATTCATTGATGATTTCTCTAGGTATGGACACGTGTACTTAATGAAGTACAAATCTGAGGCTTTCAAGAAATTCAGGGAATATAAGAATGAGGTAGAGAACCAAATTGGAAAGAGTATTAAGACTCTTCGATCAGATCGAGGAGGAGAGTACTTGAGTATAGAGTTCACCTATTTCCTCAAGGACAATGAGATTCTATCTCAGTGGACACCTCGTATACACATCTGCTCAATGGGTATCAGAAAGGAGGAATCGCACGTTGTTAGACATGAGCGGTCCATGATGAGTTTCGCTGACCTACCCGTTTCATTCTGGGCGTACACCCTAGAGACTCTAGCTTACCTTCTGAACAGAGTTCCATCAAAGTCGGTAGTATCTACACCATATGAGATATGGAAAAGAAAGAAGCCCAATCTTAAAATTGTTATGATTTGAGACTGTCTTGCCCACATTAAAAGACACAACCCCGATAAGTTGGAATCAAGGACAGAATGGTACACATTCGTGGGATACCCAAAGAAAACTTGTAGATATTATTTCTATCATCTCGAGGACCGAAAGGTCTTTGTTGCCAAGAGAGCTGTGTTCCTTGAGAAGGAACACATTCTTGGTGGAAACAGTGGGAGTGAGATAGAATTGAGCGAGGTTGGAGAACCTAGCTCAAGCACCATTCTAGAGCCCGAGTCTGTTCAGGTACCTAACACACAATTTCCTACTTTATGTAGGTCTAATATAGTATCTCACCCTCCTGAAAGATATGTGGGACATATCAGCAGAGATGACTCTCAAGATACTGATCCTCAGACCTACGAGGAGGCTATTATGAGTATAGACTCTGGGAAGTGGCAAGAAGCCATGAATTCTGAGATGGATTCCATGTACTCTAATAAGGTTTGGAACCTTGTGGATGCACCTGAGGGTATTATACCCATCGACTGCAAATGGATCTTCAAGAAGAAGATCAGAGTGAATAGAAAGGTCTATAAAGTAAGGCTGGTAGCTAAAGGATATCGTCAAAGACAAGGAGTTGATTGTGACGAAATCTTTTCACCTATAATAATATTTAAATCCATTAGAATTATTTTGGCTATTGCAGCATACTATAACTATGAGGTCTGGCAGATAGATGTCAAAATATCATTCCTCAATGGCAACCTCTAGGAGGAGGTGTATATGATACAACCAGAGGGATTTGTATCCAAAGAGAGTTCAGATAAAGTGTGCAGGTTGGTTAGATCCATTTATGGATTGAAGCAAGCTTCCTGAAGTTAGAACATAAGATTTGATGAGGTGATTAGATCTTATGACTTCATTAAGAACGAAGATGAGCCTTATGTGTACACGAAGGTAAGTTGAAGCGCTATCACCTTCTTGGTGCTATATGTGGATGACATCCTAATAATTGGGAATGATGTAGGAATGCTCTCCACAGTAAAGACTTGGCTATCCAGAAACTTCTCTATGAAAAGACTTAGGGGAAGCATCCTATATTTTGGGGATCCGGATCTACAGAGATAGATCCAAAAGGATGCTTGGCTTGTCCCAGTCTAGGTACATAGACTCTATTGTTAAAAGATTTGGCATGAAGAATTCCAAGAGAGGTCTCATACCGATGAGACATGGAATATCACTTTCTAGGAGTATGTCCCAAAGACTCTTGAAGAAAGGACATACATGTATAAGATACTTTATGCCTCAGTGATAGGGTCTATCATGTATGCGATGCTATGTACTAGGCCTGACATAGCACATGCTCTAAGTGTCACGAGCAGGTATTAGGCAGATCCAGGTTTAGAATACTAGAAGGGAGTAAAGTGTATCCTTAAGTACTTGAGAAGGACTAAGGATCTTTTACTAGTATATGAAGGAGATAGCCTCTAGGTTGAGGGCTACACGGACTCGAGTTTTCAGTCCAACATTGATGATAGCAAGTCAAATTCAGGGTATGTTTTCATCTAGAATGGAAGAGCAGTAAGCTGGAAGAGTTCTAAGCAAGATACTACTGCTGACTCGACCATAGCGGCGAAATACATTACTGCAGCAGAAGCAGCAAAGGAAGGGGTGTGGATAAAGAAGTTCATCAAAGATTTAGTAGTCATACCAAGCAGCGTGCAGCTGACTCCTATATATTGTGACAACGACAGTGCGATAACTCTAGCAAGTGAATCCAGGTCTCATCAGAATTGTTCTGAGGAGGTTCCATCTGATTAGAGCGATCATGACCCGAAAAGATATAGCAATCGAAAGAGTTCCATCCGAAGATAACATTGCAGATCCACTAACGAAGCCGCTGGTTCAGATTGTATTTGAGCGTCATAGGGGTCTGTTGGGGATTAGACATATAGGTGATTGGCTTTTGGTCAAGTGGGAGATTGCTAGTTACAAGTGCCCTGCAAGCCAATCACATGAGTGATGGCACGTGTGACACGCTGTGTGATCTTTTTGCTTATGATTAATATTGGCATATTCTCACATTATATTATTTGTTACATATATATTGTGATGTCCTTATTTCTATGCAATGGGAATCAGATCGTGATGAGTTCACGATAATGAGATTGATTCACCTTTAAACAGAGATCCTAAATAATTTCGATCATAGGTTACTCGAGAAGGTCATCAAGATAACCGGATAGACCGATGTACTATATACCCGTCCATATGATAGAGGCCGCTGGTCTCATAGCCACTTATGTGGAGACACTGAGGATATAGTACAGGTGTTCATTAGAGAACGAGTTCACTGATTGATCCGCTTATGGAATATTGTATGGTTAATGATACATAATGTCAGACAGTGACTCCATAGTCCCAATTGTGTATCTAGTCCTTAGACTTGAGACATCAAGGATGCATTATATGAGTACTCCTTTCTTTGACGCTAGACTTACAGGTTTGAAGAGTTCCAGATCTGATACAGTTGGTTATCGGGATTGGTAGCCAACCTTACGAAGGCAATTGAGTGTCAATAGACTATCATCCACTCTCGGTATCATGAGAGAAATATCCCATATGTGCTTGCTCAGACAAATCCCTAGCTAAGGTCATTCGGATTGAGAGAGAAGGAGTTCTCTGGTAGAATCTGAATAGAGCAAGATAAACTGATTCTGTTTGTGACCTGATAGTACTATGTCCAATATACAATCTCTAGGATATTATTTGGATTAGGGATTATAGATACATGGTAATTATGGATAGACAGGTCCGACTGATTGGATTTCCCTATACCGTTTGGGGACTATGACATAGTGGCCTAGTACGTCCTTAGTCGATAAGTCGAGTGAATTATTATGAGGATAATAATTCACTATATCAGAAGGAGTTATAATCGGAGTGACTCACGGCTAGCTCGGTATTGGGCCTAGAGGGTCACACACATATGGTGGATGCTTCAGCGAATAAAGGATTAGATGAAGATGCAATTAGCCCTTATTCTCATTAGATGAGACCCTATGCTGATGGGCTCTTTGCTTAAGGCCCAATTAGAGGCCTAAGGAGATTATTGGATAGAGATCGAATAATGCAAGGTTAGTGGGTTATTTGATTGAGATCCAATACCCACTAGGGCAGGAGCCCTATGGTTTCTTCGTGGCTCTCTATAAATAGGAGGGGAGACTTACAGTTGATAGGCTGCAGCTTTAGCCACCACCTCCTATTCGACTCCCTCCCTCTTAGCAAGAGTTGCAAGATTAGATTTGAGGAGTCTCGCTACAGAGATTCATCGTGTGGATACCGCTAGAGAGGAGGACGCTTGACCTCCTTCATCTTCTCCATCCGGATCTGGAATACAGGGATATACGATCTCCTTATGTAAAATCAATCTCTCACACATCGTGGTTTTTCGGTTTTGTGATTTTTCTCGCGACCCCAATCTTTTGCACGACGATTTGATCTGCGTGGAAAACTGGTTTTTGTTTTGATTTCCGCTGCGCATGTGATGCACCCGCTGAGGATTCTTAACAATGTTGACTTAGGCTATAGGTGGTTACTCATACTTCATTACATTCACTAATAATTTCTCTAGGTATGGACATGTGTACTTAATGAAGTATAAGTCCGAGGCCTTTGAGAAGTTCAGGGAATATAAGAATGAGATAGAGAATTAGATAGGAAAGAGTCTTAATACCTTTAATACGATCAAGAAGGAGAACATTTGAGTACAAAGTTCACCCATTTTCTTATGGACCATAGTATTCTATCGTAATGGGCACCTCTTCATACACCTCAGCTCAGTGGTGTATCTATCATAAAGGAGGAATCACATACTATTAGATATGGTACGGTCTATTATGATTTTCGCTGACCTACACGTCTCATTCTAGGAATACGCCTTAGAGACTGCAGCTTATCTTCTGAACAGAGTTCCATCAAAGTCAATAGTGTCTACACTATATAAGATATGAAAAAGGAAAGAAGCATAATCTTAAGGTGCTTAAGATTTGGGGCTATCTTGTACATATTAGAAGACACGACCTCGATAAGTCAAAATTAAGGACAAAATGGTGCATGTTCGTGGGATACCTTAAGGAGACTTTTGGGTATTATTTCTATCATCCCGAGGACCGAAAGGTCTTTGTTGCTAAAAGAGTTGTGTTCCTTGAGAAGGAACACATTCTTGGTGGAAATAATGGGAGTGTGATAGAGTTGAGCGAGGTTGGAGAACCTTGCTCAAGCACCATTCTAAAGTGAGTCTGTTAAGATACTTAGAACATAAGTTCTAACTTTACGTAGGTCTAGCAGAGTATCTCATCCTCTTGAAAGATATGTGAGACATATCAGTGGAGAAGACTCTCAGAATGTTGATCCTCAGACCTACGAGGAGGCTATTATGAGTATAGATTCTGAGAAGTAGCAAGAAGCCGTGAATTCTTAGATGGATTCCATGTACTCCAATAAGGTTTAGAACATTATGGATGCACCTTAGGGTATCATACCCATCGATTGCAAATGGATCTTCTAAAAGAAGATCAGAGTGGATGGAAAAATAGAGACCTATAAGGTAAGGCTAGTAGTTAAAAGATATCGTCAAAGGCAAGGAGTTTATGATGAAACCTTTTCACCCATAGCCATGCTTAAATCCATCATAATTCTTTTGGCCATTATAGCACACTATGACTATGAGATCTGGTAGATGGATGTGAAAATAATATTCCTCAATGGTCATCTCGAGGAGGAGATGTATATGATAAAGCTAGAGGGATTCATATCCTGAGAGAGTCTAGATAAAATATACAGGTTTCTCAGGTCCATTTATGGATTGAAGCAAACTTCTCGAAGTTGGAACATAAGATTTGATGAGACAATCAGATCTTATGACTTCGTTAAGAATAAAGATAAGCCTTATTTGTATAGGAAGATAAGTGGCAGCACTATTACTTTTTTGATGCTATATGTGGATGATATCCTAATAATTGAGAATGATGTAAGAATGCTCTCCATAATAAAGGCTTGGCTATCCAAAAACTTCTTCATGAAGGATTTAGGGGAAGCACCCTATATTTTGGGGATCAAGATCTATAAAGAAAGATCCAAGAGGGTGCTTGGCTTGTCCTAGTCCAGGTACATAGACTCCATTGTCAAAAGGTTTGGCATGAAGAATTCCAAGAGAGGTCTCATACCGATAAGACATGAAATATTACTTTCTAGAAATATGTTCCTAAAGACTCTTGAAGAAAGGGCAGACATGGATAGAATACCCTATGCCTCAGCGATAGGGTCTATCATATATAATATGTTATATCCCAAGCCTAATATAGTGCATGCTTTAAGTGTCACGAACAGGTATCAGGCGAATCTAGGTTTAGAATACTGGAAGGTAGTAAAAATGTATATTAAGTACTTAAGAAGGACGAAGGATCTTTTACTGGTATCTGAAGGATCTAATTGAGTTGGATTTAGATGAAATCCAAATCAACTCAATAAGGTAATTGGGCACACTATAGGGTTTGGTTAAACTCAGGTTGAGCTCAATTAGTTGACCAAGGGAATGAATGGTCAATTGATGGTTCAAGTCAGAATTTAAAAAGTCACGGGAACTATTTTTGTGAAAATTTCGATAGGTAAACCATCAGTGAGCGGCAGGTGTACCACCACTGCCCAAGCTTTTGGGCGGCTAACAGTGGCTGACTCGCTCAGACTGGGCGGTCGAACCGCCAGTACTCAGGAATCTGGGTACTTTCGGCTATTGACCCACACAGGACCGGTGGGTAAATCGCCCGTACCCTGGTGTTCGGGCGACTGAGCTGCCCAGGTCAACGGGTAAACCGCATGTACCCAGTTTTTTCGAGTATGTTTGATTTTTGGCTCTAAAAATCTGAAGCCACTTTGGGCCTATAAATACCCTAAGTTTTCTTGCATTCTAGACAATAATTTTTGGGGATTATATTATGAGAAAATATTGTGTGAGAATTGTAAGAAAAAGAAAAGGGGTAAGGGATTGATCAAATAGTGTAATCTTATTTCCCGTATAAGTAAAGTGTAAGGGTTTGGTCTTCACCCAAAGAAGATCGGTAGTGGACGCCGGTGTGCTGCAAGAAGGAGGACTTGGGAGTGGATGTAGGCCATTGGCGCCGAACCACTATAAAAATTGTGAGTGTTTCCTTGCTTTCATTGCTTACATATTTTTGTATTGACTCTTCCGATTTAACTCAACTCTTTGAATGCAAAGTTTTCACGATAAGTTCTTTCCTTCAAACATTGCTTATCTTTTCGGTTTACTTATTAACTTAGCAACTTTCTTTTAATCACTCACTTGTTTCACTAAGAACGAAAAGCTTCGGATTTCCTATTTTGGTTTCACCAAAAAGTTTTCATCTAAACTAAAATACATTTGCACTAATTCATCCCCCACACCCTCCCCCCTCCTCTTAGTGCCAATTGATCCTAACAATTGGTATCAGAGTCACATTTTTCTCATTTTGTTTAACACCCAAGAGAATAGCTCTTTTTGGCTTTCAAAAGGGTTTTTCTATCATTCATTCCCTATGTTAATGGGACGGACCACATTTATTGAAAAACTTGAATGAGAGTTTTCTTGCTTTCTTTAGACCTTGATTTATGGGCTATTATTGAAAATAGATTTGAAATGTCTTCTCTTCCAATGAACAATTGGAATGATTTGGAGAAGAAGACTTTCTCTTTAAATGCCAAGGCTATGAATGCCTTATTTTGCTCCTTAGATAAAAATGAATTTGATCGGGTTTCTTGTTGTGATTCGGCTTTTGAAATTTGGCTTACATTGGAATTGACACATAACAACACACTTAATTTAAATGACTCATTAAATGAAATGTCACATAAAAATGAACATGAAGAACACCTTCCAAAGAACAGGAAGGATTGTGAACTAAGAATGACAGATAAATCCTCGAGTAAAATCTTGAGTGATGAGAACCTTGGACATGAACTTTTGACAAATGAACTAGAAAAATTAATGAACTTGAACCTTAAAAATAATCTAAAGATGGACAAAACCTCTTGCTATGAACGCAAGAAGTCGAGGCGCTCCAAAGATGATGAATATAATCAAGAAGAAGTGGAAGATCTCATGCTCGTGGCCAATCACGATGAGGTAAGTAACCACCCTGAAAGTTCTTTTACTTTTAATGAGTTATTACTTTCTTTTCATGAGCTTTATGATGAGTTTAGAAAACTTAGCAAATCTTTTAAGTTGCCTAAAAATGAACATAATTTGTTAATTGGTAAAGTTGATGAAATGCATGAGTAATTTGCATCACATAATCTTAGTTCTAAATATGAAATGCTAGACAACATTAAAGAAGAAAATATCATGCTTAAGACAACGTTAGAAAATTTTAAAATTATAAATAAATCCTTGAATATGATCCTTGCCAATACGGGTCATATTAATAGTAGAAATGACATAGGCTTTGTTGGTAATGTTTAACAAAAGCTAACCATCTTTACCAAAGGACTTACATTAAATGTGCCACCAAAAATCAAGTGTAATTTTTATGGAAGATTAGGACATATAGCCTACAAATGTTCATTTAAAAATTATAATCCACATAAATTAATTTGGGTTCCTAAAGGAACCATAAACAACCTTAATCCATTCGAAAAAATTGGAAGAATATATCATGAAGGACCTAACTCAAATGGGTACCTAAATCAAAACCACCCATAATATAAAGTTGCCTCATAACAAGGCTAGGAGCACTAAGTAACGTTTTGAAAGTAGATGCTCAAGACTTGAGATCTAATACTCTTTCAAAGATCACTAGCCAATGTAATAATAACAAAAAAAATTATTTGAATTAAGATTTTTGAAGCTTAATGATCCTTGTTTCTATTATAACAAATCCTTTTATTGAAAATAGTTCATCATTATATAATTAATCTTGTTGATACATAGTTAGAGCATGCTAGAATTAGAAAGACGAAAGTATAGTTAACTTAAATAAAAGTCATATATATGAAAGAAAGATTTTGATGATGATTATTGTATTAATGTGTATTAACTTTTGTTGATGATTTATATTATTTTTGAAAATAAAAATCATATATAAAATCATCTTTCTTTAAAAGAAAAACTTCTTGATAACATAATAGAATCTTCCAACATGCAAAAATCATTGAATTTAAAATGAATCAAAGCTTTTGTTTGAAAATATTTTTGCAATGATCATAATGAAATTTCATTTTTGACTTTAAATGCCAATGCATTCTTGAAATAAATATCAAAAGAATGATAATTCTTCTTAAAAGAATATTTATCCCATGAATCCTTCAACAAAGATAAAATGACACATTTATTATTGAATCTCTTTAACTACAAAAATGAATGAGAAAACTTTAGCTATTTTCTTTTGGAAAACAATCTATGTTGACTTTATTGAAATTTTCCAAAAACATAATTTTGGATAAGTTTACAAATGATTTTGTTTTAAAATAAGATTGATGAATCTATCCAACATTATTGATATTTTGATGATTTTATCATAATCTTGACAAGTTGAAAAAAAATTACACTTTGAAATCCTTATACAAATTCATTTAAAGAAAGTCATGAATTAATCATAATTTGTCTCTTCGGATCTATTACTTGAAAATCTTCTTATGAACTATATTCTTGAAAACTTGAAGTTTCATATATATAAATCAAAATCTTCTACTTTTTCTTCCTTGAAATTAACGCATAATCTACAAAATGATATCTTTATGAATAAAGACTCTTCTTTGATCTCTTAAGATTCTATTTTATCTTCGAAGAAGAGATTTATTAAATTAAATCATGTCTTTAGTATTTCTTAAATTTGTGATAAGTTAAAAATTGAAAGAGATTTGTATTATCATGAATATTCCCTTAATTTATTGACATGACTTCTACGTTATGAGAATCACGTTATTGATCTCTATAATTTTCTCTTCTTAATAAAAAAGAGATTTATGATCTGAACAATAATAATTAAAAATTTTATCAAGATCATTCTTCTTTTTTATTAAAAAGATTTATCTTGGATGAATTGGGATTATCCTCTAAGACTTATTTTTATAATTCACAAAAAAAAAGGGAGAAAAAAACTTATTAAACGAAATCATGTGTTTTGATATTCAAAAATTTGATTTTATCTTTAATGACATGATCTCCTTGTACTTTTTAGCATAATTTGAATATGAATGATAAGAAGAAATTATGTCATCATATTTCTTTCTTGACATTGACAAAAACTATTAATTTGATTAGAAGTAAATTTGGATATGATAACATTGAATGAGGAACAATTGCTTAGAAGAAAATTAAGACTTTCTAAATACATGCAAAATACTTGATTTACAATTTGAGCTTGATCTACTATCATGTCTTCTTATGAAATTTTTTATGCTTTTTATCAAAATTTATAATAAATAATTTTTTTTTCTATATTTGAAATTGCATGAGATGATTTTAAATGCATGAGTAGCTCTTAAACTTTTGAATTTCCTTGAATATCTTGAGGTTTTGAGCTTAATTTTAAAATTCACATCTATAAAATTTACATCTTTAAAATTGAGCATTTTTATGATATGATATTTTTCATTTCTCTACCTTGATTCTACCTTCTTGCTCCCACAAAGTAGAGAAAAGAAATCACTAGCATTTCTAGAGACTAATAAGTCTATTAATTATATTTTGAATCTCTTGAAAGTGATTTTGATGATTTTGAAATTGAATGAGTGATTTACCTATTAATTATATCGTGGTTTTGATTTCATGGAATTACAACTTGAAATATTTTATGAATCAAAATATTTTATTATGTGTTCTTATATTATTTAAAAAAAAAATTATACAAATCATGAACTTGACAACTTGAGATTTATTATGAATGAATTAAGAGATTTTATTTTATTTGTTTCTCTTATAATTTGTCTTTTGATAGTCACAATTTGTCTTCATGAATTGTACATCTCATCACTTTGTTAATTTTTCTTGATATATTTCATGTGATGATTTGAAAAATGAAGTAATGGAAAAAGTTTTGCACTATCTCTTCTTTTTGACAATGACAAAGGGGGAGCAAAACTTGTTTGCTTGCATGATGTAAATTGCTAGCTTGAATATTGCAAAGGAAGCAAATATTTGCTAGCTTGCACTTCTCAAAAGAGAAGAAAGAACTTACTAGCTTGCTTGTTCTAAAGTGATGAAAAATTTGCTAAATTGCTAAGCTCTCATATATCAAAAACTTGCTAATTGCACTTCTCCTTTTTGTTGATGATAAAGGGAGAAAAGATATGATGATGTGAAATCATGTATGATGATAATGCATGTTGATTTTTGAAAATATACATGATGATTTAGAATAATAATCATAATTTTATAATATGATGTATTGCATATGATGTGATTAAAATAGTTTCAACTTAGACTTTTGAGCTCATCTTAATATTCTTTTTGAAATTTATTAAGAGCTTTTCTCAATGATGTTTTACAACTCCTCCCTTATTTTCTTTCCTTTTTTTTCACAAGAGGAAGAAAATTATTTATGACTCATGTCGTTTTTTACAAAGGGAGAGCAAAGACTCATATGCCTTCAAATCCTTAGTCTTATATTTCATCTTTTTGTTGATGACAAAGGGGGAGAAATATACATTGATGACACATGATATTGATTGATGACTCATGATATTGATAATATACACTGATAACATATGATATTGATATAGATATGGATTGGACATCTTGGATATGGATATGAGTGCATAATTCTTATTATGATTTGATGACTTGATGAAATTCATGATTTGATAACTTGATGCAAATTTATGTTGAAATTTACATAAAATGTGTGATTCTCTTAAATTTATGTGGCATGGATTTAAGGGGAGTTAGGATTAACTCCTATCATCAATTGATTATCATCATAAAAAAAGGGGAGATTGTTGAATCTCGAATTTTGATGATGAAATCAATTGATGGGTTATTGAACTAATAGGATTGTTAGAATTGATTGATACAGAATTAATTATGATAGAATGATTATTACAATCAGGATTTGCCAAGGTCAAGTCCATGCATCAAGTCGATGCGGTTGGGAACTCGCCAGGAGTGCGTTAGGAGCTCGCTGAGGGTATCAGGAGTTTGCTAGGATGGTGCAAGGGAGTTCCCCAGAAGAAGATCGAGACTCACCGGAAGATTATCGGGGGTAGATGAAAAGCTTGCCGGGAGTTAGAATGATCTTGTAATGGATGTTTAGCAATTATAATTATATATAATTAAATCATAATTAGCAAATTAAATCATAATTAGCATCGTGTAGGACTAACTATGATAGGAGCAATAGAGTTACAACCAGATGATGGGCCAAGATCAAGCTTGAGCATCCAGTCGGGTTCGAACGATCTAGTGGGATCTCACCGAAGTTCGCTAGGAGATTTGCCGAAGAGATCGGGAAGCTTGCTGGGAACACACCGGGAGATCGCCGAAAGAAGACCGAAAGACTCACCGCAAGAATGCCGGAGGCTGCTAGATTAATGAGAGTTAGGTCTTGGTTTAGCTTGTTGGTCATTAAGTGTTGGAATCATTGAGTCGTAATTAGGAATTAAGTCATAATTGAGTTGGATCGGATGAAATCCAAATAAACTCAATAAGGCAACCGAGTCCACTATAGGGTTTGGTTGAGCTTAGGTTGAGCTCAATTAGTTGACCAAAGGAATGGTCAACTGATGGTTCAAGCCAGAATTCGAAAAGTGGAGGGAACCACTTTTACGAAAATTCCAACGAGTAAATGGATGGTGAGCGACGGGTGTACCATCGTTGCCCAGGCTTTCGGGCGACTGACCCGCTCAGACTGAGCTGTTGAATCGCCCGTACCTAGGAATTTGGGTACTTTCAATGGTTGACCAGCCCAGGACCGATAGGTAAACCACCCGTACCCTGGTGTTCGGGCAGCTGGGCCATCGAGGTCGGTGGGTAAACTTCTCGTACCTAATTTTTTCGGGTATGTTTGATTTTTGGCTCTAAAATCTAAAGTCACTTGGGGCCTATAAATACCCCAAGTTTTCTTGCATTCTAGACAATAATTTTTGGGGATTATATTTTGAGAAAATATTATGTGAGAATTATAAGAAATAGAAAAGGGGTAGTAAGGGAGTGATCAAAGAGTGTAATCTTGTCTCCCTTGTAAGCGAAGTTTAAGGGTTTGGTCTTCACCCAAAGAAGATCGGTAGTGGACGCCAGTTGTGCCTCAAGGAGGACTCGGGAGTGGACGTAGGTCATTGGCATCGAACTACTATAAAATTGTAAGTGTTTTTTTGCTTTCATTGCTTACATATTTTTGTATTGAGGCTTCCGATTTAACTCAACTCTTTGAATGTAAAGTTTTCACGATAAGTTCCTTCCTTCAAACATTGCTTGTCTTTTCAGTTTGCTTATTAACTTAGCAACTTTCTTTTAATCACTCACTCCAAAAAGCTTCAAATTTCTTATCCTGGTTTAATTGAAAAGTTTTCATCTAAACTGAAAATTTACACTTGCACTAATTCACCCCCCCCCCCCCCCCCCCCCCTCCTCCTCCTCCTCCTCTTAGTGTCAATTGATCCTAACAAAGGAAGGATTTTACTAACCTTCATTTTCTTATTAGTCTCACCAATATAGAGAACTGGCTTCTCTTTCTTGATGGTACTCTCAACTTCCCTCAACATATTGAGGAGCTAAGATAGAGTCACCTCAAGCTTGTTCATATTAAAGTTACTAATGAACTGTTAAAAGGAATTGAGTAAGGACTGAAGTATAAGATTAATACACAGGTTATCTTCTAGAACTATCTATATACTTCACAAAGCGAGCGATCTCATCCTCACTTGACATTTCCTCTGATGTGGGCATAATCATGTTAAGGACATACGCGACTTTTTTCATCGTGAGAACAATTCTCAAATTACGGAGCCAATCTATATAGTTTGGACCAGTGAGGCGGTTGACATCAAGTATGCCACGTAGAGGGTTTGTGAGCGACATGTTTATGACAAAACAAGATATAGCGAAAAATATCTTGTTTTACGAACACTATTTTGTGAGTGACATGTTTCTGACAAAATAAGTAATCTTAGTTTACTCCCACTATTTTCCTAGCGAATCACGTGACACCTCGACACGTGAAATGAAAGTCTCCAGCAGACTCCTAGTGGGGATCGGGATCCAATTGACGTCTTAGTACAACCTCGAGGGACTCGACCAATTACACTAAGCCGAAAAGGTAGGCAACTCTTGCCAATCACAACTCATTCTGATTCCCGTCACGTTCGGCCTTCGAATCATCATGATCTCGAGGGACTCGACCAACTATGATATTCAGTTAAGCCATCACTATCGTTACAAGATGAGTATGATTTGATGATATGCCCTCGAGGGACTCGACCAAGCATACCATGTCCTCAGGTCACCAGTGACATCTCTATGTCGTAGGCAAGATCTCGATCACATAGATAGGTGAGCCTCGAGGGACTCGACCAACTAAACCTATGTCGTGATTCAATTTCTTCATATAACGATGGAAGGCCACGTGGGTCAATCTTATAGCCTCATGCTTACCTACTTAATATTATCGTAGGACGGGTTTTTGTTTCGTATTGATCTCCTAATATATCGTGTCACACACATACATATTTAATATATATCTACATCGCATGCAAATATATATATACATATATCTAGTTGGTGTATAACACATCACATATGCAAGCCACACCGGATGATCATGAGACGTCACCTAATACGATTAAGCCTGAGCCAATGGGCCTAATCACTCACAATAGGATCTATGTGTGCATCGGCGCATCTCCATGCCCTGTGATTATTGATCTCGTCATCATCAGTTCCATCGGATAGTCGTATCACCATGCGACGTGATCTCCCGCCACGGCATCATGGGTCCCATTGTCACCTCCACGCTCCTGCCACGCCTCTCCATATAATTACAAATAATCACTAACATGCAGGCCCGACAATAAACGAGAAAAATAGAGGCTCCCAGGCCCTAATAATAATAATAATCATAATTACACATATCACAACACATGGCTCATGATCATCCATCCACATCATATATCACATGTAAATCACATTATTATGTAGGATTACTAGATATATATAATAATTAATTAAACTATTTGATTAATTATTTTTTGGAAATCAGGACATGCTCAGAATTTTTAAAATTATCAAGGGTATTTTTATAATTCTGGATGAGAGGACAGTCTTCAAAATTTCCAGAATTATTGAGGGTATTTTAGGAATTTTCTAAATTTAGAGGGGGTAAAATAGTCCTATTCTCAAAAGGAATGCCCTAGGTCCTCCCTTCCCTCTCTGCGTCGCTACTGCCATTGCCCCTACGCAGGCGGCAGGGGTCGTCCCTCTGCAGGCTGGCCGCGGGTGGGCACTGCCCCTATAGCCTCGCCGTGGGCAGCCGACCCTGGCGGTCTGGCCGTGGGCGGGCGCTGCCCCTACGGCCTCACCGCAGGCGAGCATCCCCTTACGGGTTGGCCGCTGGCGACCGCACCTTACGTGCACCACGCTGCAAGCGGTCGTGCCCACAAGCGCTTGCCGCCCCTATGGGCGCCGCACTGCATGTGGCCGTGCCCGCAAGCGCCTGTCATGCCTGCGGGCTGGCCACAGCCGTCCATGCCTGCGATCTAGCTGCAAACGACCACCCCCTGTGCAGGGGGCCTTGGCCACAGCCAATTGTCGTTTACAGGGGGCCTGGGCCACAGCCGGCCGCCCCCTTGCAAGTGGCCTGGCCGTGGCCAGCCGCCCCTGCAGGAGGCATGGCCGTGGCTAGCCGCCCATCCTCCTCGCTGCGTTTATTGTGAAAACGTAGCAAGAACGCGTAGAATGATTATACGTGATTTAATCTCATCACACGTAATTTAAAACAAATCTTTCGTACGAAAACCTTAACTCTGATACCACTGTTGGGAAACCTCAGCGGGTGCATCACATGCATAGTGAAAATCAAAATAAAAAATCGGTTCCCATGCATATCAAATCATCGTGCAAAAGATTGGGGTAGCGAGAAAAAAATGTAAAACAGAAAAATCGCATCATGTGTGAGAGATTGGTTACCGAAAAATTGCATCATGTATTCTAGATCTGGATGGAGAAAATGAAGGAGGTCAAGCATCCTCCTCTCTAGCGGTATCCATACGATGGATCTCTACAGCGAAACTCCTCCAATCTGATCTCGTAACTATTGCATAGAGGGAGAGAGGAGAATAGGAGGTGGTGGCTAAAGCTACAGCCTATCAACCATGAGTCTCCCCTCCTATTTACAGAGAGCCACCAAAAAATCATAGGGCTCCTTCCTTAGTGGGTATTAGATCTTTATCCAATTACCTACTAACCGGGTATTATTGGATCTCTATCCAATAATCTTCTTAGGCCTCTAATTGAGTCTTAATCAAAGAGTTCATCAGTATAGGGTCTCATCTAATAAGAATAGGGGCTAATTAGATCTCTATCAAATTTTCTATTCATTGAAGCATCCACCATATGTGTGTGACCCTCTAGGCCCGATATCGAGCTGGCCGTGAGTCACTCCCATTAGAACTCCTTCTGATATAGTGAATTATTATCCCCATAATAATTCACTCGACTCATCCACTATGGATGTACTAGGCCACTACGCCATAGTCTCCAAATGGTACAGGAGGATCGAATCCATCAGACCTGTCTATTCACAATTACCGTGTATCTATAATCCCTTATCTAACTAATATCCCAGAGTCTATATATTGGACATGGTACTATCAGGTCACATACGGAATTTGTCATAGTCTCGCTCTAATCGGATTCTCTGGGAGAACTCTTTCTCTCTCAATCTGAATGACCCTGGCCAGGGATTTGTTTGAGCATGCACATATAGGATATTTCTCTCATCATACTAAGAGTGGATGATCCTCTATTGACACTCAATTACCTTTGTAAGGTTGGCTACCGATCCCGATAACCAACTGTACCAGATCTGGAACTTTTCAAACCTGTAAGTTTGGCATCAAAAAAAGGAGTACTCATACAAGTCATCCTTGGTGTCTCAAGTCTAAGAACCAGATACACAATTGGGACTATGGAATCGCTGTCTATACAGCATTCTATAAGCAGATCAATCAGTGAACTCATTCTCCAATGAGCACCTATACTATATCCTTAGTGTCTCCACACAAGTGGCTATGAAACTTGCCGCCTCCATCATATGGACGGGTATATAGTACATCGGTCTGTCTGGTTATTACGATGTCCCTCTCGAGTAACTTATGACCGGGATTATTTAGGATCTGTGTTTAAAGGTGAATCGATCTCATTATCATGATCTCATCATGATCTGATTCCCATTGCACAGAACTAAGGACATCACAGTATATATGCTACAGATAATATAATGTGAGAATATGTCAATATTAATCATAAGCAAAAAAATCACACAACGTGTCACACATGCCATCACTCACGTGATTGGCTTGTAGGGCACTTGTAACCAGCACTATGTGCCACCCCTGCCTCCTATTTATAGAGAGACACCAAAAACCCTAGCGGACCTGCCTTAGTGGGTATTGGATCTCCATTCAATTACCCTCTAATATTAAATTATTGAATCTCTATCCAATCATCTTCGTTGCCCTTTAATTGGGCCTCATGCAAGAAGCTCATTAATGTAGGGTCTCATCTGATGAGAACAAAGACTAATTGGATAACTCAAATCCAATACTTTATTCGCTGAAGCATCCACCATATGTGTGTGACCCTCTAGTCCCGATACCAAGCTAGCCGGGAGTTGCTCCTATAAGAACTCCTTCTAATATACTGAATTATTATCCTCATAATAATTCACTCGACTCATCGACGATGGACATACTAGGCCACTGCACCATCGTCCGAGACGGTACAAGGGGATCAAATCCATCGGACCTGTTTGCCCACAGTTATTATGTATCTATAGTCCATCATCCAACTAATATCCCAGAGACCATATATTGGACATGGTACTGTTAGGCCACATACAGAATCCATCAGAGTCTCGCTCTAATTGGATTCTTCTAGAGAACTTCTGTCTCTATTCGAATGACCCCAACTAGGGATTTGTTTGAGCAAGCACACAAGGGATATTCCTCTTATGATAACGAGAGTGGATGATCCTTTAGTTACACTCAATTGCCTTCATAATGTTTCCTACCAATCCCGATAACCAGTTGTATCAGATTTGAAACTTTCCAAACCTATAAGTCCAGCGTCAAAGAAAGGAGTATTCAAATAAAGCATCCTTGGTGTCTCAAGTCTAAGGACCAGATACATAACTGAGATTCTGACATTAGGTATCATTAACCATATAATATTCTATAAGCAGATGAATCAGTGAACTCATTCTTTAATGAGCACCTGTACTGTATCCTTAGTGTCGCCACACAACTATGAGATTAGTCATCTCCATCATATGAATGGGTATACAGTACACCGATCTATCCAATTATCTTAATATCCATCTCGAGTAACTTATGACTGAGATTATTTGGGATCTGTGTTTAAAGGTAAATGGATCTCATTATCGTGATCTCATCGTGATTAGATTCTCATTACACAAAACCAAGGACATCATAATATATATATATAATAAATAATATAATATAAGAATATGTCAATAATAATCATAAGCAAAAAGATCATGTAACGCATCTCATGTGTCATCACTCACGTGATTGGCTTGCAAGGCACCTGTAACTAGCAAAATCCTCTAGCCCGATATCAAATCTCTGACATGATACTTTCCGACCAAATGTTTAATATTCCTACTTCGGCAATTTGCCCTGTGATGGTTCGTGTCTGTGATTAAAGTTTTTCATGTGTTACTTATCATCAAAAGTTTATTAGTCCATAATCTCATCAAATGATTTTATCATCAAAATTCGGGATTCAGCATTATGGGATTCTCCTTATTGTTAATCTTTATCTACTCGAGGGCTTTGTTGGACTCCTTAAAGCTTCAAGGATATTGCTGCCCTTTTTGATTTCTCTTCATCTTTAATCATATTGGAGGGAAGCTTTGATTCTTTGTATGTCTAAATAAGAGCCATAAGCTTTTGGTAAGAATTCACTATTCTCTTAGATTGGTCGATGACTATTATGACTTCCATCAAACTAATCTGATCTTAGGTGATAAGGAACTTTTTTCCATCCTTATGGAGTTGATATCTCTAGGGTCATGAAAGTAAACAACATCTTGATCCCATAAGTAGTGGCTCTTATTGATGACTTGATATATATTAAGTGGAACCACATCACTCATCACCTCATCGATGAATTCCTTAGTAATGGTGAAGTATATCTTACATTGTTAGTTAATCTTTATCTCCACATCATCATGAAGCTATCCAAGAGGATATGTGCATGGATGTAGTATTATCACTAGGCTGAGTTTCTTTACTAAGCTCGTTGAGATAATATTTTTTTGACACTTGGTGTTGAAGATTATGCCAATGACTTCTTGCTTCACTTGGATCTTTATGGTGAAGAGCTCTTCTCGAACCTTTGGACTAAGGCTTGTATTCATATGTATAATATTGGACTTGCCATTAGTGATAGACTTGGATCTGCTTGCAAGATTGATGAAAGTTTCATTGACTCATCACTTTTGGTCACAACCATGGCTCATCCAATTTTCAGATGAACCTTCTAACAATTTTCTCTAAAGTAACCTGCAATTTTATAATATACACAATAAAGATTAGTTCAACTGGAAGAAGAAACAATTTTGCCATCCTTAATATTCTCTTGGGCCTTCTGGTGGCTACCTCTAGCCTTCTCTATGGGCTTCTCACTGTGAGTATGATTCTTTCTCTCGATCATCATTGTCATATTGTTAATAGTTGAAAAATGATATAATTTGAAGAGGCTTAGTTCTATATGAATATGTTCATGGAAGTTGACAGTATATTTCATTATCATTAAGTGGTCATTGAGGGTAATTCCTAGTTCCATCACTTATTGTTAAAACTCAATGGTGTATTCTTACATGGATTGGTCCCGTTGTTAGCTTACATATTATCTCTTCTTCCATCTTTCTTCAAGATACCTCATAGGGCCTTTTGAATTGTCCATGATTTGCTTTCATTATTGTTCGTTCGAAGATAGACTTTCCACCATGTAAGTACACATCCCATCAACTTGTGTCACATATGCATCACCTTATCCTTAATGTTGTATTCATATGGATCAAAAAATATCAAGTTGATCTATCCATGTGTCTAATACATCCATGTTGATTGAGCCATCGTAGGAGGGTATGTCGACATGAGCCTTGATGCAAAAGGGTCAAGTCATTACTATGATTTTCTATTCAGCAACATCCTCTTCGTGTCCTCTCCTTTATTATGATGTTCTTTGCTCATCATCTTTCATTATAGAGTTGGTTTGAACATACATCCAACCCATCACGATCTCCATCTATTGGGCTAATACCACAATCTCATTGGTGTTTCTTCCATCAGGTGACCGTGGCTTCGACTCCAACTCTTTGTGCCCTTGTCTCGTGATTACCATCCATCAGATCATTGCACTAATAGCACTTGATCAGTATAGGGTTTGTTAAGATCAACTGACACTAAGAGAGGGGGAGGGTGAATTAGTGCAAGTGTAAATTCTTGTTTTAACAAAAAACTTTTCGCTTGAAGCAAGATAGAAAATCTGAAGCTTTTCATTTAAGTAAAGCAATTTAATCTTATAGAGAAGTGCTAAGCTTCTTGCTTAAAGATTACTCAAAAAGAACTAGCAAATCCGAATAAGAAGATAGACAATGTCGTAAGAGAAGTGCTTGATTTTGAAGCCTTGCTTTCAAAACGTAAATAAAATCAGAAGTGTCAATACAAAAGTAGTGAGCAAGATAAGTAAAGAGAACTTATAGTTTTATAGTGGTTTGCACTAATCGACCTACGTCCACTCCCAAGTCCTCCTCCTTGAGGCACACCGGCGTCCACTACCGATCTTCTTTGGGTGAAGACCAAATCCTTACACTCGAGCTTACAAGGGAGACTTCAAGAGTTTTTCTAACTCTAAGCTCTCTCCCTTCCCCTTTTCTTTTTCTTACAATTCACACATAATTTTTTTAACATAATATAATCCCCAAAATTATTGTATGGAATGCAAGAAAACTTGGGGTATTTATAGGCCCTAAGTAGCTTCTGAACTTTGGAGCCAAAATTCAAACATACCCGAAAAAATCGGGTATGAGCGATTCAGTCATCGGCCTAGGCAGGTCAACCGTCAAAAGCACCTTGGATTCCAGGGTATGGGCAGTTCAACTGCCCCGCTTGGGTAGGCCAACCATCGAAAGTACCCTGATTATAGGGTAGTTTGGTTCAGACGTTCGGCTTGGGTGGGTCAACTGTCGTCGCTCACCGATGGTTCATCCATTGAGAATCCCGAACAAAATGATTCCCTTCACTTTTCCAATCCTGACTTGAACCACATGTTGACTAATTCTCTAGTCAACCAATTGAGCTCAACCTAAGCTCAATCAAACCCTTTCAGTGGACCCGATTGCATCTATGAGTTAATTTAGATTCCTTCTAAATCACACTCATTTCAGACTCAACCTTAACCTACAACTTAAAGATTATAATCATACTTGACTATCAAGCTTACAACCTCACTCCCGCAATCCGGTAACCTACGGTATTCCCAGCGGCAAGTCTCACGGTCTTCCTCCGCTGATATCCCGGTGTGTTCCTAACGATCTTCCCGATACCTTCGGCGAAGTCCTAGTGAACTCTCGGCGAGCTCCCACTGCATCGTCCAAACCTTGGCCTGATGCCTAAGATTGATCCTGGGTCCATGTCTGATCTGTAACTCCTTTTCACTGTCGTGGTTAAACCTGCACAATGCTAACTTTGACTTAATTAATTACAATCATAATAGCCAACGCATCCACTTCAAGACCTTCCCAACTCCCGGCAAGCCTTTCAACTACCCCAACAATCTTCAAGCGAGTCTCGGTCTTCTTTCGGCGAACTCCCTTGCGCCATCCTTGCAGGTTCCCAACCGCATCGTTTGAACCCCGGGATGATGCCTAGATTTGACTTTAGCCAAACCTCTGATTGTAATCTTCTCTCTGTCGTAGTTAATCATGCATCAATCAACTCTAACAACCTTGTTAGATCAAACACTCATAAATTGATTTCATCGTTAAAATCCAAGATTCAACAATCACCCCTTTTTTGATGATGACAATTAATTGATGACAGAAGTTAATCGTAACTCCCCCCTAAATCGATACCTCAATAAAGAAACCTTAAATTCAAGAGAACCACACCCTCTTGAATTCAAATATCACAAAATAAATCATATTCCAAGCAAATTTCAACAAGAATTTGCATCAAGTCATTGAATCATGAATTTCAAAAAGAATTATGCATCCATATCCAAGATATCCAAGTATATAATCAGTATCATTGTCATCAATGTATATCATTAATATCATGTGTTATCAATATATATTTCTCCCCCTTTATTATCAACAAGAAGATGAAATGTATAGCTAATAATTTCAAAGCATATGATAACATTACTCTCCCTTAGTAAAATAGAATATGCATTATAAAATTTTCTTCCCCTTCGTGATTAATAAGAAGAGAAACAATGAAGGAGTAACGAAAGTATCATTAAGAAGAGCTCTTAATAAATTTCAAAAAAATTATTAAGTTGCGCTTAAAAGTCCAAGTTGAAACTATTTTAATCACATCATATCATCATAATAAAATCATGATATTATTCAAAATCATCATATATATTTTTAAAATCAACATGCATTATCATCATACATGATTTCACATCATCATATCTTCTCCCCATTTGTCATCAACAAAATGGAGGAGTGCAATTAGCAAGTTTTTGATATATGAAAGCTTAGCAATTTAGCAATTTTTTCATCACTTTAGAACATGCAAGCTAGTGAGTTCTTTCTTCTCTTTTGAGAAGTGCAAGCTAGCAAGTTTTGCTCCCCCTTTGTCATTATAAAAAAGAAGGGATGGTTACAATAGTGCAAAACTTTTCCTATTACATCAATTTTTAAATCATCACATGAAATATATCAAGAAAAATTAACTATTAGGATCAATTGGCACTAAGAATGGGGGGGGGGGGGGGGGGGGGGGTGGGGGGGGGATCGGGGGCGGGGGGTGAATTAGTGCAAGAGTAAATTAATATTTTAAACAAAAAATATTTCACTTGAAGCAAGATAGAAAATCCAAAGCTTTTCATTTAAGTTAAGCAAGTGAATCTTATAGAGAAGTGCTAAGGTTCTTGCTTAAAGACAACTCAAAAAGAACAAACAAATCCGAATAAGGAGGTAGGCAATGTCGTAAGTGAAGTGCTTGATTTCGAAGTCTTGATTTCAAAACGTAAATAAAAAATCAGAAGCGTCTATTTATGTTTTGAAATCAATTAAGAACCCTGCAATTGTAAGCAGTAAATCAAAGAAGTAAGAACACTTATAATTATAGTGGTTCGGCACTAATCGACCTACATCCACTTCTGAGTCCTCCTCCTTAAGGCACACCGGCGTGCACTATTGATCTCTTTTGGGTGAAGATCAAACCCTTACAACACTAACAATGGAGACAAGATTACAACTCTTGGATCACTCTTACCAATTTTCTTTTTTTTTTACAATTCACACACAATATTTTCTCATAATATAATCCCCAAAATTATTGTATAGAATGCAAGAAAACTTGGGGTACTTATAAGCCCCACATGGCTTCAGAATTTGAAGCCAAAAATCAAACTCACCTAGAAAATCCGGGTACGGGTGGTTCACCCGCCGACCTGGGCGGGTCAACCACCAAAAGTGCCCATATTCTTAGGTACGGGCAGTTCAGCCACCCAGCCTGGGCGGTTCAGCCATTGACAACCGCTCGGAATCCTGATACGGTCGATTGAACCGTTGCCCACCGATGGTTCAATCGTTGGGAATCTCGAAAAAGTGATTCCCTTCACTTTTCTAATCCTGATTTAAACCATCAGTTGACCAATCCCTTGGTTAACTAATTGAGCTTGACCAGAGCTCAATAACACCCCATAGTGGACCCAATTGTTAATTTGAGTTGATTTGGATTCATTCCAAATCACACTCATTTAGGACCCAAACTTAACCTATGACTTAAAGATTAAAATCAAACATGACCACCAAGCTTACGACCTCACTCCCGCAATCTGACAACCTCCGGATTCTACATTGGCGAGTCTCATGGTCTTCCTCCGACGATCTCCCGACGTTTCCTGGCGAGCTTCTCGATCCCTTTGGCGAATCTCCTAGCGAACTCTCAGCGAGCTCCCTCTGCATCATCCAATTATTGGCCTGATGCCTAAGCTTGATCTTGTGTCCATGTCTGGTCTATAATTCCTTTTCACCGTCGTGGTTAACCTACATAATGCTAACTATGACCTAATTAATTATAATCATAATTGCTAAACACATCCACTTTAATACCTTCCCAACTCATGATAAGCTTTTCGGCTACCCCCGATAATTTTTTGACGAGTGTCAGTCTTCTTCTAGTGAACTCCATTGTGCCATCCTGGCAAGCTCCCGATACTCTCGGCAAGTTCCCAATGCACTCCTAGCGAGTTCCCAACCGCATCGTCCGAACCCCAGCTCAATGCATGGACTTAACTTTGGCCAATCCTGATTGTCATATTCTCTCTATCATAGTTAATCCTGCATCCATCAACTTCTAACAACCTGATAGGACTCCAGCAGGGTTGAGTCCTAATCATCTTAGTACTAGTCAATAAAAACCCTATTAGATTGTAATAAAGCCACTCCTATCTTATAAAGGAGTATGGCTAAGGTCTATATTAGCCCTTAGGGCTTAGTAGCCGCCACACCCCTTACTAGGTTGGTCGGCTAGGGTTTCCCCCTGCTTAAGTCGGCTATAGAGTCACTTAGCTGCCTCCTATTCTTATTAAGGCATGTTGGCTATAGGAGGGGCAAAGGGGTAATTCTACTTAGGCAAGCACCCCCTTAGGCTAGGGTTTTGATCCCTATTTAAAGATGTAGTTGCCCCCCCTCTTGAATCAAGTAATTATCAATTTTATTTCAGTCTTATGCTAAATTTAGGAGGGAGGAACCCCTATAGCGTTCCAAGGGTTGATCCCCCTCAAGGGTCAAAATCTATATAGCTCCTTCTATGGATCAGAGCCGCATTCCTACTGCCCTGTAGCCATCTCAATCATCTCCACCTTTCCAAGCAATTCCCACAATTGCTTTTGATGTCGCCTCCTTCGTCACCCACCAAGCCGCAGATCCATCAATCTACAACCTTCCTCTGCATCAACATTAAAGATATGCCAGCAGCAATCCTTATGGTAAAAAACTACCAGCAGTGATCTTTTGATGTAATTTGTTTACATCGTAGCCCGCAACAATCGTTCGCTGCCAACTATCTTCGTCGTGGCCAACAATAAATTGAACACAACAGCAGTCGTCTCTCGCTCCATATTGCTGCTACCCTCCTCCGCAACAGCTATGTACATCACTGCCCCACCTTCCTCCTATTTCAGTTGCACCCTTGCTGTAACCGACGCCACTTGCAGCCACGAAGTCGCAGTGTAGTCGCAATCGACGTTGCTACTGCCCTCTTCTTCTTCCACCGTCACTGCTACCCTTGGCTGCCATCGTCCACTTAGAGACTTCACCCCTGCAGTCCCGACATTGGTGCCATTCATTGCCTTCAACATTAAAATTACAGCTACACTTTTCAGTCGATTTGTTTGACAGGTTGGAGATCCTTACATCATGACATCACTGGGCTTATTTGAAGCCAAATTGGAGGCTTTCGAGACGCATATGGATGCTAAATTATGTGCTCTCTTCGAGGAGTTTAGATTGGGCTGATCACCAAGCCCAAGAAGATCACAACATGGAGCAAATTTTGATTGCAAAAAGAACCCATCAGAAATCAGAAGCGAGGATAAGACATGGCAGCCCTACACCTCGACGACGTCGATCTCCTTTGTACAACTTCAAGAAGGGGGCCTCAATCAAGATGCTCAAAGCATGAGAGCCACATCCCAACCAAAAGCATATAAACCTTCAGCACCAATCAATTACATGAACCTTGACGAAGAACTAACGAAGATCCGTCAAACCTCTACCATCCAAGAGTACCAAATCAGGTTTAAAACGTTAACTAATCAAACTCGTGAGTGGTCTGAAAAATAGATATTGAGGACTTTCATTGAGGGCTTGAAGCCAGAGATTCAAGAAGAAGTTAAAGTGCGACAACCATACACACTTAAGGCAGCCATCTCCTTTGCACGACTACACGAAGATAGGCTGAACCAAGATGCTTGGAGGACCAAAGTTGCCACACGACCAGTAGCATAGAGACTCTTAGCCCCATTTACCACCAGTCGGTCACCTCAGCCGAAAAAGTTAACAAGAGAAGAGTTTCCTAACAGATCGACAAAGGGCCTATGATGACATTGTAATAAACTATGGAGCCGAGACCACCATTATAAAAAAGAGAGACCTCTATTGGTTGAGCCCACTAAAGAACCTAAACTCAAAGATATGGCTCTCGAGTCCCAGGAGAAGGATATGAAGGAAAAAACCACAATCAGCTGCCCGCACCTTTCATGCTCCACCACAGATATTGGACATTGATGGCTTCATCAAGCATCAGCTCGTCACCATCCTTGTCGACACCAGGAGCTCCAACGACCTTATGAATGACAAAAGAAAATAGGTGACCTTATATGGGAAATGAGAGAACGAAGAAAAGATGATCTCAAAATAGTGCTTGGAGAAGCTCGCTGAAATCTCAAGCATGTCCGTTGAACCGAGCCGACTCATTCCTACCAGACTACACGACCCCCGTATGTTGGTCTTATAAGGTAAACCACCAGCACATATTCAGTCATATTGCTGTCCACATTTTCAAAGAATTGAAGCTAAAAAGATCGTCCAGGAGATACGAGAGATACTGATCATTCGACCACAACCTTCCCTTGTAATGACACTTTATCTCCAAAAACTTTGCCTCTTTGTCTACAGGGATAAGCTGTTCCTGAAGTGTCATATTCAGCTGAACCAGCTATGGGTTCTGATGTAGTGCTCCCTCATCTCAGGTTACTTCCATGACTTCACTGAGGAGCGGACCATGATGCTAAAAGTCTTCCCTGATGATGACCTCGAATCCACGGCCCATGATCACAAGAAGGAACAGGAGAAAGGTATCCACATGACCCCCACAGCCATGATACTATCTATATTGATGCTAGCATTTCCTGAATGTGATAATATGTTCGTACTTGGAGCAGACACATCCAGAGTTGGGATCGGCGTCACGCTTATGCAAGATGGTCGACTCCTAATTCATACCGAGGCTTCCCCACACTTCAAACGAAATTTTTAAAGGGGATACTCATTGCTACCAAATTTAAAATTTGGTTAGATACAGGTCCATGGCACGAAAGAGGAGTAAGCCTAAAAGAATTACAATCCATACTCACGCTAGCACATGCAAAGAACAAATGGCCTCCCAACAAACTTCAGAATGGACAAAAAATTGAAGATCAAGTTTTCTTACACCTCCAACCCAATCAGTAGGAAACTCAAGCCTTAAGGAAGTGGTCTCCCTATTTCATTGGGCCTTGCAAAATTGGGGACCACATTGGAGCCCTAATCTGGAGATCAGATCCGCGCACCAGATCAAGATTACAGTTGATCCATCGGGTATCCCACCTCAAATGAAAATTTAAAAAAATGACTCAGCCCAAATCCTTCCAACTAACACCCCAGCTGATGAGGAGGCCAAAGTTCAGTTGATGATAGCATGGGAGTCACATGAGGAGTTGAAGATCCAATTTCTAGAGTTTATGGACCCTCAGCCTTGAGGACAAGGCTGATCTAAAGAGAGCAGACTTGATAGGACTCCAGCAGGGTTGAGTCCTGATCATCTTAGTACTAGTCAATAAAAAACCTGTTAGATTGTAATAAAGTCACTCCTATCTTATAAAGGAGTATGACTAAGGTCTAGATTAGCCCTTAGGCTTTAGTAGCCGCCACACCTCTTACTGGGTTGGTCGACTAGGGTTTCCCCCTGCTTAGGTCGGCTATAGAGCCACTTAGCCGCCTCCTATTCCTATTAAGGCAAGTTAGCTATAGGAGGGGCAAATAGGTAATTATACTTAGGCAAGCACCCCCTTAGGCTAGGGTTTTGATCCTTATTTAAAGATGTAGCTGCTCCCCCTTTTGAATCAAGCAATTGTCAATTTTATTTTAGCCTTGTGCCGAATCTAGGAGGGAGGAACCCCTACAGCGTTCCAAAGGTTGATCCTCCTCAAGTGTCAAAATCTATAGAGCTCCTTCTGGGTCTTATCAAAACCCATGTTATATTAATAACTCATTAATTGATTTCATCATCAGAATTCGAGATTCAATAATCTCCCCCCTTTTTTATGATGATAATCAATTGATGACAGGAATAATCCTAACTCCCCCTAAATCCATGTCACTTAAATTTAAGAGAATCACACACTCTTAAATTTAAGCAATCAAACAATCTACACAAATTTTAACATAAATTTACATTAAGTCATTAAATCATGAGTTTTAAAAATATAACCAAGATATCCAAGTATATGATTCGTATCATGTGTCATCAATGTATATTTCTCAATATCATTTGTCATCAATGTATATTTCTCCCCCTTTGTCATCAATAAAAATGTGAAATATAGGGTTAAAAATTTTAAGACACATGAGTTTGTGCAAAACATCATTTAGAAGAGCTCTTAATAAATTTCAAAAAGTATATTATGATGAGCTTAAAAGTCCAAGTTGAAACTATTTTAATCACACCATTATATCATTATAATAAAATCATGATATTATTTCAAATCATCATGTATATTTTCAAAAGTCAACCTGCAGTATCATCATACATTATTTCTCATCATCATATCTTCTTCCTCTTTATTATCAACAAAAAGGAGAAGTGCAATTAGCAAGTTTTTGATATATGAAAGCTTAGCAATTTAGCAAATTTTTCATTATTTTAGAACATGCAAGCTAGTCAGTTCTTTCTTCTCTTTTGAGAAGTGCAAACTAGCAAATTTTTGCTTCCTTTGCAATATTCAAGCTAGCAATTTACATCATGCAAGCAAACAAGTTTTGCTCCCACTTAATAGGATAAAAACAAAACTTTCTTTTGAATAATTTTCTTTCATTTCTTTCATTTCTTTTGAATATTTTTGTAAGACATTGTATTACAAAAATAGGGCTCAATCTTTTAGATGTAAATTCCAAAATCCAAGAATTGATATCTACCCATACAATTTAATTCATTTAAATCAAGAGTAGCACATCAAGTGATTTATCAATGATTTAATGTCAAAGACTTATATCAAGCATCATAGAAGTTTATGTTATATATATTTTTTCCTTTGTAAACATTCATCAAGATTCATGAAACAAGAATAATCTTTAAAACTATCTCATCACAAAAAATTGAATCCTCTTCTTATGTTCATTTTAACTAGAGTGATTTCGAAAATAAATTCAAAAATCCAAGAAATCCAAGAAGAATAAAGAGTCACTCATACATTTAAATTGTGTGATTTTCTAACACAAATAGCAAATCATGTATTTTGTAGATCACCTTCCATTTATATTTTCTTCCCTTTTTGTAAACAAGAAGGTAAAAATCAGGAAAAAAAACGTGAAAAACATCATATCATAAAAATGCTCAATTTTATAGATGTAAATTTTATAGATATAGATTTCAAAATCTAATTAAAAATCAAAAGCTACCCATGCAATTTAATTTATCTTATACAAATTTCAAGCAAGGTAGCAAATCAAGCAAATCATGCATTTTACATGTATTTAGAAAATTTAAAATTCTAAATTTTTTCTAGGCAAATTATTTTTCATTTAATGTTATCATATCCAATTTGCTTCCAATCATACTGATAATTTTATTTCCCCTTTGTTAATGTCAAAAAGAAATATGATGGTTTAATTTTTATTTTGCATTCATGTTATAATGACACCCAAAAGTATAAGGGAATATGTCATTATAAATCAAATTTGAAAGACATGATTGAATAATTCTCGAAACAATCTTGATTGGAAATTTTATGAGATCTAAACAATCTTGATCTTAGATTATAATAATGAAAATCATATATCTCATTTTTGTCAAAACAAATAAATCATGGATGTTCAAAAACTTGATTTCTATTGAGGATATGACAAGTTTAGAAATCAAGAGAATGTTCATGAGAAAACAAATCTCATTAAATTCTTATCTCAAATTTAAGAAATAATAATTTTGATGATAAGTTATATTAAGAAGAAAGTCATAAGTAATCATGTCAAGAAGAATATTATTATCAAATCAGAAATGCAAAGAACATGATTTATTTTGACATATTTCTTCCTAGATAAAATTTCAAAGCTTTAAAAATCTTAGGAGATCTTGTAAGAAGGATCTTGATTCTTATAGAAATATCAAGTTATAAATATTGAGAAGTCAAGATCATGATTAGGATGAAAACTTTTATTTAATAAAGGATAGAAATCTTAGTGAACAAAAAAGATCTCAAATTATAGTTTTCAATATTTCAAGGTCATGATTCAAGTTATCAAATAATCAAAAGCAAAATATCAATGAAGTTGGATAGATTCAAACATATCCATTCTTTAAAACAAAATCATTTGAAAACATATCCATTCTTTAAAACAAAATCATTTGAAAACATATCCAAAATCATCATTAAAAATTGCTTTTCGAAAATTTTTAATGAAATCAACATAGATTCTTTTCTGAAAGAAAATAACTAAAGTTTTCTAATTTATTTTGTAGTTAAAGAGATTCAATTTAATCATTCAATCATCATAGTATTTCAATCAACGTAACATTCAAATTAGTCATTCCATAGACTTCGTCAATATTTGAACCATTTAACAATAGTCTTTACATTTAAACCTACATCCAAGTTAATGATTTTGAACTTATCATTTAATCATAATCATCATCAAAATCTTTCTTTCATAACTTTGAATTTAGATAAAGTTTATAATTCATTTTTGTACTAGCATACCAAAGTTAGAGCGATCAAGATTAATGAGTTATCCAAAGATTCATTAATAATGATTTCATTTCAATAATTTTTTTTTATTACCTAGGCTAGTGAGCTTTGAAAGAATATTAGATCTCAAGTAATGTGCCTTGAGCATATACTTTCAAAACATAACTTAGTGCTTCTAGCCTTGTTAGGAGGTAACTTTATATTATGGGAGGTTTTGATTTAGGTACTCATTTGAGTTTGGGTCCTTCATGATATGCTCTTCCCATTTTCTCTAATGGCTTAAGGTTTTTATGGTTCCTTTAGGAACCCAAATTAATTTATTTGGACTATAATTTTTAAATGGACGTTTGTTTATCTTACATCTTAATTTTTCATAAAAAATTATATTTGATTCTTGGTGGTAGATTTAAGGTTGATCCTTTAACAAAAGTAGTTGGCTTTTGTTGGGTATTGCCCACAAAACCTATTTCATTTCTTCTATTAATATGCCCCTTATTAGCAAGAATCATATTAAGAGATTTATTTTCTATTTTAAATTTCTCTAAGGTTTGTTTTAGCATTATGTTTTCTTCTTTAACACACATATCACATTTAGAACAAGCATTGTGTATTGGTAAAGTATCATGCAAGGTTTCTTATTTGGTGCATGTATTGTGTGATGGTGCTACTTCATGCATTTCATCAAGTTTAATAACTAATGATGCATGCACTACCTTAAGTAATTTATAGGATTTGCTAATCCTTCTAAATTCATCATATAGCTCATGAAAAGAAAGTAATAACTGATTAAAAGTAAAAGAGCTTTCCGGTGGGTTACTTACCTCATCGTGGTTGACCACGAGCACGAGATCTTCCACTTCTTCTTGATTGTATTCTTCATCTTTGGAGCACCTCGGCTTCTTACATTCATAGCAAGAAGTTTTGTCAATCTTTAAATCATTTTTATGGTTCATGTTGATTAAATTTTTTGGTTCATTTGTCAAATGTTCAAAGTCCTCATCACTCGAGATTTCACTCGAGGAGTCATATGTTCTTAGTTCAAGTTCCTTCCTGTTCTTTGAAAGGTATTCTTCAAATTTATTTTTAGAAGTATTTTCATTTAATGATTCATTTATATTAGTTGTGCTTTTATATATCATTTCTAATGTATACCATATATCGAAAGCTGAATCAAAATAAGAAATACGATCAAATTCATTTTTATCGAGAGCACAATATAAGACATTCATAGCCTTTGCATTCAATGAAAATATTTATTTTTCATAATCATTCCAATCATTTATTTGATTGGATGACTTCTAAAAATCTTCTTCAATAATACGCCATAAATTAAAATCTATTAATATAAAAAAGATATGCATTCGAATTTTTCAAGATGTATAGGAGGACTTATGATGCATTGACCCTTGTTAATGCCGAAAAGAGTCATTTCTCTTTGATGTTAAACCAAATGAGAAAAATTTGGCTCTGATACCAATTGTTATGATCAATTAGCACTAGGAAAGAGGGAGGTGAATTAGTGCAAGAGTAAATTAATATTTTAAAAATATTTTCGCTTGAAGCAAGATAGAAAATCCGAAGCTTTTAATTTAAATTACGCAAGTGAATCTTATAGAGAAGTGCTAAGCTTCTTGCTTAAAGACGACTAAAGAAGAACAAGCAAATCTGAATAAGGAGATATGCAATGTGGTAAGTGAAGTGCTTGATTTCGAAGCCTTGATTTCAAAACATAAAGAAAAATTCAGAAGCGTCTATTTGTGTTTTGAAATTAATTAAGAACCAGGCAATTGTAAGTAGTAAATCAAAGAAGTAAGAACACTTACAATTATAGTGATTTGGCACTAACCGGCCTATGTCCACTTCTGAGTCCTCCTCCTTGAGACACACCGACGTCCACTATTGATCTCCTTTGGGTGAAGATCAAACTCTTACAACACTAACAAGGGAGACAAGATTATAACTCTTGGATCACTCCCTTACACCTTTTCTTTTTTTTATAATTCACATACAATATTTTCTCAGAATATATTCTCCAAAATTATTGTATGGAATGCAAGAAAACTTGGGGTATTTATAAGCTCCAAATGGCTTCAAAATTTGGAGCCAAAAATCAAACTCACCTGAAAAATCCGGGTATAAGCGGTTCACCCGTCGGCTTGGGCGGGTCAACACTCGAAAGTGCCCAGATTCCTGGGTATGGACAATTCAGCTAACCAGCTTGTGTGGTTCAGCCACTGACAGCCGCCCGAAATCCTAGTATAGTTGGTTGAACCGCTGCACACTGGCGGTTCAGCTGTCGAGAATCTCAGAGAAGTGATTCCTTTCACTTTTCCAATCCCGATTTGAACCATCAATTGATCAATCCCCTGGTCAACTAATTGAGCTCGACCTGAGCTCAATCACACCCCATAGTAGACCCGATTGTCCATTTGAGTTGATTTAGATTCCTTTCAAATCATACTCATTTATGACTCAAACTTAACTTATGACTTAAAGATTACAATCAAACATGACCACCAAGCTTATAACCTCACTCCCACAATCCAACAACCTCTGGATTCTACAGTGGTGAGTCTCACGGCCTTCCTTCAGTGATCTCCCGTGTGTTGCTTGCGAGCTTCCCGATCCCTTCGGTGAATCTCCTAATGAACTCCCGGCGAGCTCCCTTTGCATCGTCCAATCATTATACCGATGCCTAAGCTTGATCCTGAGTCCATGTATGATCTATAATTCCTTTTCACCATCATGGTTAACCTGCATGATGCTAACTATGACTTAATTAATTATAATCATAATTACCAAACATGTCCACTTCAAGACCTTCCTAACTCCCGACAAGTTTTTCGGCTACCCCCGATAATCTTCCGATGAGTCTTGGTCTTCTTATGGCAAACTCCCTTGCACCATCCTAGCAAGCTCCCGATACCCTCGTTGAGCTCCCGACGCACTTCTGACGAGTTCCCAACTGCATCGTCCAAACCCCGGCCCGATGCATGGACTTGACTTTGGCCAATCCTGATTGTCATATTCTCTCTGTCGTAGTTAATCCTGCATCAATTAACTTCTAACAACCCATGTTAGATCAATAACCCATCAATTGATGTCATCATCAAAATATGAGATTCAATATTAACATGATGATGAGATATAAAATTCATGAAGATAAATTACGAATATCAAGAGACAATTCATAAGACAAAATATCTTGATTCATATATAAGAAATCTCAAGTTGTCAAAATCATGATTTATATAATAATCTCCTTTTAAATAATACAAGAACACATAATAAAAGTTTTTGATTCATAAAGGATTTCAAGTTATAATTCAAAATCATGATATAGGTAAAGAACTCATTTAATTTTAAAATAATCAAAATCACTTTCAAGAGATTCAAAATGAAATTAATAGACTTATTGATCTCTCATAATGCTAGTGATTTCTTTTCTCCACTTTGTGTGAACAAGAAGGTAAAATCAAGGTAGAGAAGTGAAAAACATTACAAAATACTCAATTTTATAGATATAGATTTTATAGATGTAAATTCTGAAATCCAAGAAAAAATCAAGAGCTACCCATGCAATTTAATTTATCTTATGCAAATTTCAAGTAAGGTAACAAATCAAGCAAATCATACATTTAAAGATAATCTCATGTAAATTTTGATAATAAGCATCAAGAATTTCAACAAAAAACAGGATAGTAAATCAAGCTCAAATTTATTAATCGAGTATTTTGCATGCATTTAGAAAGTTTTAATTTTCTTTTAAGCAATTTGTTCTTCATTTAATGTTAGAAGATTTTTTTATATCCAAATTCTCTTCTAACCAAATCAGTATTTTTATTTTCCCTTTTTGGTCATTATCATGAAAGAAATATGATGGCATAATTTCTTTTTAACATGCATATTCAAATTAAGCCCAAAAGTCCAAAAGCACAAGGAGATCATGTTATAAAATCAAATCTTTAAGTACAAAAAGACATCATTTATATTATAAATTTACCCCTCATTATTTTTTATGAATTTCAACATATGTAATCAAGAAATCTTATTTATTCAAAATTCAAGTAAAATAGAAATCCAATCATGCAAAATCTCATATATTTAAAATTCCTAATTTTCTTTTTAGTAAATTGCTCCTCATCCAATGAAGATTTTTCATAATCAAAGTATTTAATTTCATTATTACAAAATATCACTTTTGTCTCTTCCTTTTCTATATTGTTCTATGCTCAAATTAAAATAAATCATGTAACATTTAAATCAATCATTCAATAATAATATTTTACTTAGCCAAAAACACCATAATATTTAAGTCATTCAATGATAGCCTTTGCATTTAAATCAACAAATATTCAAGCCAATTATTTTGAATCTATCATAAAAAAATTTCTTTCATAAATTTAAGTTTAGATAAAGCTTCTAATTCATTTTTATACTAGCATGCCAAAGCTAGAGTGATCAAGATTAATGAGTTATCTAAATATTCATTGCCAATGATTTTATTTCAATAATTTTTGTTATTACCTAGGCTAGTGAGCTTTGAAAGAATATTAGATCTCAAGTCATGTGCTTTGAGCATCTACTTTCAAAATATTACTTAGTACTCCTAGCTTTGTTTGGAGGCAACTTTATATTATATGAGGTTTTGATTTAGGTACCCATTTGAGTGTGGGTCCTTCAAGATATATTCTTCCCATTTTCTCTAATGGCTTAAGGTTATTTATGGTTCCTTTAGGAACCCAAACTAATTTATATGGACTATAATTTTTGAATGGACATTTGTATGCTTTATATCCTAATTTTTCACAAAAATTATATTTATTTTTCGGTGGCAAATTTAATGTAGGTCTTTTAACAAACATGGTTAGCTTTTGTTGAATGTTACCAATAAAGCCTATGTCATTTCTTCTATTAATATTACCCTTATTGGCAAGGATCATATTTAGGGATTTGTTCCTGATTTTAAAATTTTCTAATATTGTCTTAAGCATGATATCCTCTTCTTTAACATTATCTACCATATCACATTTAGAACATGAGTTATGTGATACTAATGAATCATTCATTTCGTCAAGTCTATTAACTAATAAATCATGATCATTCTTAAGCAACTTGAAAGATTTGCAAAGTTTTCTAAACTCATCAAATAAATCATGAAACATATTTAATAACTCCAAAAAGAAATACTTAATGAATCACTAATCTCATTGTCGAAGGCCATAAGCGCAAGATTCTCTACTTCTTCTTGATTGTGTTCTTTATCTTTGGAGCGTCTCGACTTCTTGCATTCTTAGCAAGAAGTTTTGTGAATCTTAAGATCATTTTTATGGTTCATGTTCATTAATTTATATGGTTAATTTATCAAATATTCAATGTCCTCATCACTCGAGATTTCACTCGAGTCATATATTCTTCTCGGTTCACATTACTTCCGGTTCTTTGGAAGGTATTCTTGGGTTCTCAACATAAATTCTTAGGAATGTATTCTTCTTATTCATTTTTTCAAGATATTTTACTTAATGATTCTTTTAGATTAATTATGCTTTTATATGTGATTTTCAATGTATGCCAAATATCAAAAGCCAAATCATAAGCGAAAACACGATTAAACTCATTCTTGTCAAAAGCACAAAATAAGGCATTCATAGCCTCGACATTTAAAGAGAAAATTTTCTTCTCCAAATCATTCCAATCATTTATTGGAAGAGAAAATCTTTCAAATTTATTTTTAACGATATTCCATATATCAAGGTTCTAGGAAAGCAAGAAAATTCTCATCCGAGTTTTTCAATAAGTATAGTCCGTCCCATTGAACATGGGAGGATGAACGATAGAAAAGCCCTCTTGAAAGATGAAAAGAGCCATTTCTCTTGGGTGTTATACTAAATGAGAAAAATGTGCCTCTGATACCAATTACTATGACAATTGGCATGGGGGGGGGGGGGGGGGGGGCGGTGGTTAATTAGTACAAGTGTAAATTTTTATTTTAATAAAAAAACTTTTCGTTTGAAGCAAGATAGAAAATCTGAAGCTTTTCATTTAAGTAATTTAATCTTATAGAGAAGTGCTAAGCTTCTTGCTTAAAGATGACTCAAAAAGAACAAACAAATCCGAATAAGGAGATAAGCAATGTCATAAGTGAAATGCTTGATTTCGAAGCCTTGCTTTTAAAACATAAATAAAATTGGAAGTATCAATAAAAAAGTAGTGAGCAAGATAAGCAAAGAGAACTCACAGTTTTATAGTGGTTCAGCACTGACCGGCCTACGTCCACTCCCGAGTCCTCCTCCTTGGGACACACCGGCATCCGCTACCGATCTTCTTTGGGTGAAGACTATACCCTTACACTTGAGCTTATAAGAGAGACTTCAAGAATTTTTCTAACTCTAAGCTCTCTCCCTTCCCCTTTTCTATTTCTTACAATTCACACATAATTTTTTTCACAAAATATAATCCCTAAAATTATTGTATGAAATGCAAGAAAACTTGAGATATTTATAGGCCCCAAGTGACTTTTAAATTTTGGAGCCAAAATTCAAACATATCAGGAAAAATTGGGTACGGGCTGTTCAGCCATCAACCTGAGCGGGTCAACCATTGAAAAGCACCCTGGATTCCAGGGTATAGGTGGTTCAACCGCTAGACCTAGGCGGGTCAATTGCTAAATGCCCTGATTCCAGGGTACGGGCAGTTCAACTGTCCGACCTGGGCAAGTCAGTTGCCATCAACCGCCCAAAATCCTGGGTAGCGGTGGCTTAATCGTCGCTCCCTAAGGTTCATATGCTAGGAATCCTAGAAAAAGTGATTCCCTTTACGTTTCCAATCCTGACTTGAACCACGTGTTGATAAATTTATAGTCAACCAATTAAGCTCAAACTGAGCTCACTCAAACCCTTTCAGTGGGCCCGGTTACATCTTTGAGTTGATTTGGATTCCTTCCAAATCACACTCATTTTGGATTCAACCTTAACCTACAACTTAAAGATTACAATCATACATGACCGCCAAGCTTACAACCTTACTCTCGTAATCTGGCAACCTCCGGTATTCCCAGCGGTGAGTCTCACGGTCTTCCTCCGACGATCTCTCGACGTGTTCCTAGCGATCTTCCCGATACCCTCGGCGAAGTCCTAGCAAACTCCTGACGAGCTCCCACCGCATCGTCCAAACCTTGGCCTGATGCCTGAGCTTGATCTTGGGTCCATGTCTGATCTCTAACTCCTTTTCACCATCATGGTTAAACCTGCACATGCTAATTATAACTTAATTAACTATAATCATAATGGCCAACACATCCACTTCAAGACCTTCCCAACTCCCGACAAGCCTTTTGGCTACACCCAACAATCTTCTGGCGAGTCTCATTCTTCTTCCGGTGAACTCCCTTATACCATCCTTGTAAGCTCCCGATACCCTCGGTGAGCTCCCGACGCACTCCAAGCGAGTTCCCAATCACATCATCCAAATCTCAGCCTGATGCCTGAACTTGACTTTGGCCAAACCTTTGATTGTAATCTTCTCTCTGTCGTAGTTAATCATACATCAATCAACTCTAACAACCTTGTTAGATCAAACACTCATCAATTGATTTTATCATCAAAATAGGAGATTCAATAGGGTTCAGGTTTGATAATCTATTAACATGATACCATCTTTCGGATGAAATTTTTGACGGAGGAGAGAATTATTGTAGAAAAACTAAGCATAAAAATCAAAAGAAAACAACCTCTATTGTTTGTAAAGCTAAAGTTCTAGATACGAGACTTGAAAGAATAGAATTAAAAACATGATAGAAAGCTTATAGATGTGTAAGAACACTATTCTTTGGATAGTACTTGGGTACTCTCAATAGTTAGCTTATCATTGATAGTTTTAGTCTTCTCCTACTCTCTCACTATTGGAACCTCCTTTTGAAGTTTGGACAACAGGCAGCAATAGGCTTTAGGTACTTCTCACAATAGCTAGATGAAGCTATCGGATGGAGCTGTGGACTACTAGAATGTGAGAAAGAAGCCAATAATTAGAAGTAGGCTATAATAGTGTAGAATCCTTTTGTCTCTCTTGCTCTGAGGCTACAAAACTAGGGTCGACTAGCTCTTTGCTACGGACTGTTGGTTACAGGTGCCCCGCAAGCCAATCACGTGAGTGATGGCACGTGTGACACACTGTGATCTTTTTTCTTATTATTATTATTGACATATTCTCATTTTATATTGCTTGTTGTATATACTATAATATCCTTGGATCTGTACAATGGGAATCAAATCGTGATAAGATCATGATAATGAGACTGATTCACCTTTAAACACAAACTCTAAATAATCCAGTCCTAGGTTACTCGAGAGGGACATTGAGATAACCAGACAAACTGGTGTACTGTGTACCCATCCATATAATGGAGATGACTAGTCTCATAGTTGCTTGTGTGGGGACACTAAGAGTACAGTACAGGTGCTCAATAGAGATTGAGTTCACTAATTGATCCTCTTATGCAATGATGGATAGTTAATGATACCTAATGTCAAACAACATGCAAATATAGATGTCAATTATATCCTTCTTCATCTTTGCCAACTATTTGAGGAATAGGAAAGAACTCAAAGATTTGAGATATCCAAGAGTCTATTCTACCATAAGACAATAGAAGAGTCATCGGTTTAGAACTATGTCCTGAGAATGATTAAGTGGATTGAGAAACACACAGGTCTAGGAATGGCCCTAAAGGATAACCTGTGTATTGATCTTATGCTTCAGACGTACCAAATTCCTTTTCTCAGTTTATTATAAATTTTAATATGAACAAACTTGATGTGACTCTCCCTGATCTCCTCAATATGTTGAGGGAGGTTGAGATCAAGAAAGAGAAGCTAGTTCTTTACATTAGTGAGTTCAAAAAGAAAAGGAAGGCTTATAAATCCCTTAAGAAGGGCAAGGGCAAGGGTAAACCGGGTAAGGCAAAGGTTGCTAAGAAAGATCCGACAAAGGACAAAGGCTAATGCTTCCGCTATAGTAAAGATGGGCATTGGAAGAGAAACTGCAAAGAGTACCTTATAGATATGGTAAAATAGAAGCTTGGAGAAGCTTTAGATACATTCATAATCAGTCTTTATTTGTCAAATTCTTATGATAACACATGGGTATTTGATACTGAAAGTGTTTATCATATCTGTAACTCGTTGCAGGTTCTAGCATTGCCTAGAAGACTAGCGAGAGGTGAGAAGGACATTAAGATGGACAATGAAGTAAGAGTTGTTATAGTTGCTATTAGCGATGTCACCCTACATCTGCTTAGTGGAGCTACTATTGCATTAGAAGAATATTATGATGTTCCTTCTATCATCAAAATTATTATCTCCATTGCATGTTTAACAATTATAACATAAATTAGTTTTTGAGAATAATAGTTATTCATTGATTTTGGATGATAAGATCATCACTAGAGATATATTGCATAATGGTTTATTTGTGCTAAATATAACTCCATGAATCATAAATGTAAGTGCATCCAATAGAAAAGGAGATGAGGTAAACAATGCATACTTGTGGCATTATAGTCTTGGTCATATCTATGAGGAAAGGATTTAAAAGTTGTTGAAGGATGACTACTTAGATCCATTCGACTAAGAGTCAAATGTAACTTATGAACCATGCCTTCATGGAAAGTTAACCAACTCTCCATTTAGTTGAACTGGAGAGAGAACTACTGAGTTATTGAAACTTATACATAGTGATATGTGTGGTCCCATGTTGACTCAGGTCGTAGGTGATTACTCCTAATTCATAACTTTCACTAATGATTTCTCTAGGTATAGATATATGTACTTGATAAAGTAAAAGTCTGAGGACTTTATAAAATTTAAGAAATACAAGAATGAAGTAGAGAACTAGACTTAAAAGAGTATTAAAACCTTTTGATCAGATCGAGAAGGAGAGTACTTAAGTACAAAAGGAGTATGATAGAGTTGAGCAAGCTTTGAGAACCTAGTTCAAGCACCACTCTAGAGGTCGAGTCTGTTCAGTTATCTAGCACACAAGTTTCAACTTTGCGTAGGTCTGGTAAAGTATCTCACTCTCCTGAAAAATATGTGGAACATATCAGTGGAGAGGACACTCTAGATATTGATCCTCAAGTCATAAATTCTGAAATGGATTTCATGTACTTCAATAAGGTTTGGAACCTTGTTGATGCACCTAAGGGCATCATAGCCATCAACTACAAATGGATCTTCAAGAAGAAGATTGAGGTAAATAGGAAGATGGAGACCTATAAGATAAGGCTAGTGGAAAAGAGTCGTCAAAGGTAAGTAGTTGACTATGACGAAACCTTCAAACCAATTGCCATTATGAAATCCATCATAATTCTTTTGGCCATTGCAGCACACTAAAACTATGAGATCTAGCAGATAGATGTGAAAATCATATTCCTCAATGGTAACCTCGAGGAGGAAGTGTATATAATACAGCCTTAGGGATTCATATCTAAAGAAAGTCCAGATAAGGTATGTAGGTTAATCAGATCCATCTATAGAAAGCAAGCTTCACAATGTTAGAACATAAGATTTGATGTGGCGATTGTTGGGAAACCTCAGCGGGTGCATCACATGCGTAGCGGAAATCAAAATAAAAACTGGTTTCCCACACAGATCAAATCAATGTACAAAAGATTGGGATCGCGAGAAAAATCACAAAAACTAAAAACTGCAATGTGTGAGAGATTGATTTTACCTAGGGAGATCGTATATCCCTGTATTCCAGATTCGGATGGAGAAGATGAAGGAGGTCAAGCGTCCTCCTCTCTAGCGGTATCCACACGATGGATCTCTACAGCAAAACTCCTCCAATCTGATCTCGCAACTCTTGCACAGAGGGAGGGAGGAGAATAGGAGGTGGTGGCGAAAGCTGTAGCCTATCAACCATAAGTCTCCCCCCTATTTATAGAGAGCCACCAAAAAACCTTAGGGCTCCTGCCTTAGTGGGTATTGGATCTCCATCTAATTATCCACTAACCTTGTATTATTGGATCTCTGTCCAATAATCTCCTTAGGCCTTTAATTGGGCCTTAATCAAGGAGTCCATCAGCTTAGGGTCTCATTTACAGAGAATATGGGCTAATTGGATCTCTATCCAATCCTCTATTCGCTGAAGCATCCACCATATATATGTGACCCTCTAGGCCCGATACCGAACTGGCCATGAGTCACTCCCATCAGAACTCCTTCTGATATAGTGAATTATTATCCCCATAATAATTCACTCGACTCATCGACTATGGATGTACTAGGCCACTATGCCATAGTCCCCAGAAGGTACAGGAGGGATCAAATCCATCGGACCTATCTATCCACAATTATCGTGTATCTATAATCCCTCATCCAAATAATATCCCAGAGACCGTATATTGGACATGGTACTATTAAGTCACATACGGAATCAGTTTGTCTTGCTCTAATCAGATTCTACCGAAGAACTCCTTCTCTCTCAATCCGAATGACCCTGGCCAGGGATTTGTCTGAGCAAGCACCTATGATATTCCTCTTGTGATACCGAGAGTGGATGATCCTCTTCTGATACTGAGAGTGGATGATCCTCTATTGACACCCATCATATGGACGGGTAGATAGTACATCGATCTATCCGGTTATCTCAATGTCCCTCTTGAGTAACCTATGACCGAGATTATTTAGGATCTGTGTTTAAAGGTGAATCGATCTCATTATCGTGATCTCATCACGATCCGATTCTCATTGCACAGAATCAAGGACATCACAATATATATGTAACAAATAATATAATGTGAGAATATGTCAATATTAATCATAAGCAAAAAGATCACACAACGTGTCACATTTGCCATCACTCACGTGATTAGCTTGCAGGGCACCTATAACCAGTAATCTCCAACTTGACCAAAAGCCAATCACCTATGTGTCTGATCCCCATCAGACCCTTGTAACGCTCAAATATAATCTGAGCTAGTGGCTTCATCAATGGATCTACAATGTTATCTTCGGATGGAACTATTCCTATTGCTATATCTTTTTGGGTCATGATCGCTCTAATCATATGGAACCTCCTCAAAATAATTATGTTGAGACTTGAGTTCCTTTGTTAGAGTTATCGCTCTGTCGTTGTCACAATATATGGGAGTCAGCTCCACGCTGCTTGGTATGACTCACAAATCCTTGATGAAATTCTTCATCCACACCCCTTCGTCTTGCTTCTTCTACTACAGCAATGTATTCCGCCTCTATGGTCGAGTCAGCAGTAGTATCTTGCTTGGAACTCTTCCAGCTTACTACTCCTCTATTCAGGGTGAAAACATACCCTGAATTTGATTTGCTATCATCAATATTGGTCTGAAAACTCGAGTCCATGTAGCCCTCAACCTGGAGGCTACCTCCTCCATATACCAGTGAAAGATCCTTAATCATTCTCAAGTACTTAAGGATACACTTTACTACCTTCCAGTGTTCTAAACCTAGATCTGCCTTATACCTGCTCGTGACACTCAGAGCATGTGTTACATCAGGCCTAGTACATAGCATCGCATACATGATAGACCTTATCGCTGAGGCATAAGGTATCTTATCTATGTCTGTCCTTTCTTCAGGAGTCTTTGGTGACATACTCCTAGAAAGTGATATTCCATGTCACATCGGTATGAGACCTCTCTTGGAATTTTTTATGCCAAACCTTTTGACAATGGAGTCTATGTACCTAGACTAGAACAAGCCAAGCATCCTTTTGGAGCTATCTCTATAGTTCCGGGTCCCCAAAATATAGAATGCTTCCCCTAAGTCTTTCATGGAGAAGTTTCTAGATAGCCAAGCCTTTACTGTGGAGAACATTCTTATATCATTCCCAATGATTAGGATGTTATCCATAAGCACCAAGAAGGTGATAGCACTTTCACTTATCTTCCTGTACACACAAGGCTTATCTTCGTTCTTAACGAAGCCATAAGATCTGATCTCCTCATCAAATCTTATATTTCAACTTCGAGAAGCTTGCTTCAATCCATAAATGGATCTAAGCAACCTGCACACTTTATCTGGATTCTCTTTGGATACGAATCCCTCTGGTTGTATCTGTCGGGAAACCTCAGCGGGTGCATCACATGCGCAGCGAAAATCAAAACAAAAACTGGTTTCCCACGCATATCAAATCGTCATATAAAAGATTGGGGTTGCGAGAAAAACGCAAAATTCGATAAAACCACTATATGAAAGAGATTGATTTTACCTAGGGAGATCGTATATCCCAGTATTCCAAGTCCAAATGGACAAGATGAAGGAGGTCAAGGGTCCTCCTCTCTAGCGGTATCCACACGATAGATCTCTACAGCGAAACTCCTCCAATCTGATCTCACAACTCTTGCTCAGAGGGAGGGAGGAGAATAGGAGGTGGTGGCTAAAGCTGTAGCCTATCAACCTTGAGTCTCCTTTCCTATTTATAGAAAGCCACCAAAACCCTAGGGCTCCTTCCCTAGTGGGTATTGGATCTTTATCCAATAACCCACTAATCTTGTATTATTGGATCACTATCCAATAATCTCCTTAGGCCTATAATTGTGCCTTAATCAAGGAGCCCATCAACATAGGGTCTCATCTAATTAGAATAGGAGTTAATTGGATCTTCATCTAATCCTCTATTCACTAAAGCATCCACCATATGTGTGTGACCCTCTAGGCCCGATACCGAGCTTGCCGTGAGTTACTCCCATCAGAACTCCTTCTGATATAGTGAATTATTATTCCCATAATAATTCATTTGACTCATCGACTATGGACGTACTAGGCCACTACGTCATAGTCCCTAGACCGTACAGGGAGGATCAAATCCATCGGACCTATCTGTCCACAATTACCATGTATTTATAATCACTCATCCAACTAATATCCCAGAGACCGTATATTAGATATGGTACTGTCAGGTCATATACGGAATCAATTTGTCTTGCTCTAATCGGATTATACCAAAGAACTCCTTCTCTCTCAATCCAAATGACCCTGGTCAAGGATTTATCTAAGGAAGCATATATGGGATATTCCTCTCGTGATACCGAGAGTGGATGATCCTCTATTGACACTCAATTGCCTTCGTAAGGTTAGCTATCAATCCCGATAACCAACTGTACCAGATCTAGAACTTTCCAAACTTGTAAGTCTAGCGTCAAAGAAAGAAGTACTCATACAAGGCATCCTTGGTCTCACAAGTCTAAGGACCAGATGCACAACTAGGACTATGGAATCGCTGTCTGACATTAGGTATCATTAACCATACAACATTCCATAAGCGGATCAATCAGCGAACTCATTCTCCAATGAGCACTTGTATTATATCCTTAATGTCTCCACATAAGTGGCTATGAGACCAGCCGCCTCCACCATCTGGACGGGTATATAGTAAACCGATCTATCCGGTTATCTCAATGTTCCTCTTGAGTAACCTTTGACAGGATTATTTAGGATCTGTCTTTAAAGGTGAATCGATCTCATTATCGTGATCTCATCACGATCCGATTCCCATTGAACAAAACTAAGGATATCACAATATATATGTAACAAATAATATAATGTGAGAATATGCCAATATTAATCATAAGCAAAAAGATCACATAGCATGTCACACGTGCCATCACTCACGTGATTGGCTTGCAGGGCACCTATAACCAGCAATCTCTCACTTGACCAAAAGCCAATTACCTATGTGTCTGATCCCCATTAGACCCCCGTGACGCTCAAATATAATTTGAGCCAATGACTTCGTTAGTGGATCTGCAATGTTATCTTCGGATAGAACTATTTCCATTGTTATATCTTTTCAGGTCATGATCGCTCTAATCAGATTGAACCTCCTCAGAATAATTCTAATGAGACCTGAGTTCCCTTGCTAGTGTTATCACTCTATCACTGTCACAATATGTGGGAGTCAGCTCTACGCTGCTTGGTATGACTCCCAAATCCTTGATAAATTTCTTCATCCACACCCCTTTGTCTTGCTGCTTCTACTACAACAATGTATTCCGCCTCTGTGGTTGAGTCAGCAGTAGTATCTTGCTTGGAACTCTTCCAGCTTACTACTCCTCCATTCATGGTGAAAACATACCCTGAATTTGACTTTCTATCATCAATGTTGGACTGAAAACTCGAGTCTGTGTAGCCCTCAACCTGGAGGCTACCTCCTCCATATACTAGTAAAAGATCCTTAGTCCTTCTCAAGTACTTAAGGATACACTTTACTGCCTTCCAGTGTTCTAAACCTAGATCTACCTGATACCTGCTCGTGACACTCAGAGCATGTGCTATATCAGGCCTGGTACATAGCATCGCATACATGATAGACCCTATCACTATGGCATCAGGTATCTTAGCCATGTTTGCCGTTTCTTTAGGAGTCTTTGGGGACATACTCCTAGAAAGTGATATTCCATGTCTCAGCGATATGAGACCTCTCTTGGAATTTTTCATGCCAAACCTTTTGACAATAGAGTCTATGTACCTAGACTGGGATAAGCCAAGCATCCTTTTGGATCTATCTCTATAGTTTCGGTCCCCAAAATATAGGATGCTTCCCCTAAGTCATTCATGGAGAAGTTTCTAGATAGCCAAGCCTTTACTGTGGAGAGCATTCCTATATCATTCCCAATGATTAGGATGTTATCCATATATAGCACCAAGAAGGTGATAGCGCTTCCACTTACCTTCCTGTACACACAAGGCTCATCTTTGTTCTTAACGAAGTCATAAGATCTGATCACTTCATGAAATCTTTTGTTCCAACTTCGAGAAGCTTGCTTCAATCCATAAATGGATCTAGGCAATCTGCACACCTTATTTGGACTCTCTTTGGATACGAATCTCTCTAGTTGTATCATATATGCACCTCTTCCTGTTGCAATTGAGGAATGTCGTTTTGACATCCATCTGCTAGATCTCATAGTCATAGTATGTTGCAATGGCCAAAATAATTCTAATAGACTTAAGCATGGCTATAGGTGAAAAGGTTTCGTCATAATCAACTCTTTGTCTTTGACAATATCCTTTAGCGACCAGCCTAGCCTTGCTTTATTGGACTCTACCTTTCCATCCACTCTGATCTTCTTCTTGAAGATCTATTTGGATGCGATGGGTACAATACCCTCAGGTGCATCCACAAGGTTCCAAACCTTGTTAAAGTACATGGAATCCATCTCAGAATTCATGGCTTCTTGCCACTTCACGGAGTCTATACTCATAATAGCCTCCTTGTAAGTCTGAGGATTAACATCTTGAGAGTCATCTCCACTTATATTTGGATGCGATGGGTGAGATACTCTACTGGACCTACGTAAATTTAGAATTTGTATGTTAGGTACCTAAACAGACTCGAGCTCTGGAATGGTGTTTGAGCTAGGTTCTCCAACCTCGCTCAATTCTATCTCACTCCTACTGTTTCGACCAAGAATGTGTTCCTTCTCAAGGAACACAGCTCTCTTGGCAACAAAGACCTTTCGGTCCTCGGGATGATTGACATAATACTCGCATATTTCCATTGGGTATCCCACGAATGTACACAATTCTGTCCTTGATTCCAACTTATCGGGGTTGTGTCTTTTAACGTGGGCAGGACAACCCCAAATCTTAATAATTTTAAGATCGGGCTTCTTTTCTTTCCATATCTCATATGGCGTAGACAGTACCGACTTTGATGGAACTCTGTTCAGAAGGTAAGCTGTAGTCTCTAGGGTGTACCCCCAGAATAAGACGGATAGGTTAGCGAAACTCATCATGGATCGCACCATGTCTAACAGCGTGCGACTTCTCCTTTCTGATACACTATTGAGCTGAGGTGTATAAGGAGGTGTCCACTGGGATAGAATCTCATTGTCCTTGAGGAAATGGGTGAAATCCATACACAAGTACTCTCATTCTCGATCTGATCAAAGAGTCTTAATACTCTTTCCAATTTGGTTCTCTACCTCATTCTTATATTCCCTGAATTTCTCGAAGGCCTTAGATTTGTACTGCATTAAGTACACGTGTCCATACCTAAAGAAATCATCAGTGAAAGTAATTAAGTATGAGTAATCGCCTATAGCTTGAGTCAACATGGGACCACATACATCACTATGTATGAGTTCCAATAACTCGGTGGCTCTCTCTCCAGTTCCACTAAAAGGAGAGTTGGTCATCTTCCCACGAAGGCAAGGTTCGCAAGTTGCATATGTCTTATAGTCAAATGGATCTAAGTATCAATCTTTCAATAACTTTTGAATCCTTCCCTCATGTATATGACCTAGCCTATAATGCCATAGGTATGCATTATTCACCTCATCTCTTTTCCTCTTAGACATATTTATATTCATGATATGTGGAGAAGTGTCTAACACATATAAGCCATTTATTAGGGTCCCTCTAGTGATGATCTTATCATCCATTATTATTGAACAACTATTATTCTTAAAAATAAATTTATATCCATTTATTGTCAAACAAGATATAGAAAAAATATTTTTGATGATAGAGAAAATAAAATAGCATGCATCTAATGCTATAATAGCTCCACCAGGCAGATGTAGGGTGACCTCTCCGACAGCAACTGCAGTAACTCTTACTCCATTGCCCATCTTAAGGTCCATCTCGCCTCTAGCCAATCTCCTAGGTCTTACCAGAACCTGCAACGAATTACAGATATGACAAACACTCCCGGAATCCAATACCCATGTGTTATCATGAAAATATGATAAGTGGAGACTGATCATGAATATACCTGAAGCTTCTCCAAGCTTTTGTCTCACCTTCTCTGCAAGGTAGTCCTTATAGTTCCTCTTCCAATGTCCGTCTTAGCCATAGTGGAAGCATTGTCCTTTGTCCTTTGCTGGGTATTTCTTGGCAACCTTTGCCTTACCTGGTCTTTCTTTGCCCTTGCCTTTCTTAAGGATCTTGCCGGCCTTCCTTTTCTTTTTGGTCTCACCAATATAGAGAATTGGCTTCTCCTTTTTTATGACACTCTCAGCTTCCCTCAACATATTGAAGAGCTCAGGGAGAGTTACCTCAAACTTTCTCATGTTAAAATTCATAATGAAGTGAGACAAGGAATCTGGTAGGGACTGAAGTATAAGATCAATGGATAGGTTATCCTCTAGGACTATTCCCAGACCTGTGAGTTTCTCGATCCACTATATCCTCTTTAGGACATGGTTCTCAACCGATGTCCCTTCTGTCATCCTAGCTTGGAAGAGTTTCTTAGATATATCATATCTTTGAGTTCTTCCCTGTTTCTCAAACAACTGGCGGAGATGAAGAAGAATAAAATCTGCATCCAAGCTCTCATTGCCTTTGTAACTCAGGAGTCATAGAGGTCAACATATAACATTTTGCTAACGTGGAATCATCTATGTACTTCATATAGCGAGCGATATCATCCTCGCTTGCCCCTTCTTCTGGCGTGGGCATGATTGTATCAAGGACGTATGCGATTTTCTCCGCCGTGAGAACAATTCTCAAATTACGAAGCCAATATGTATAGTTTGGACCAGCGAGGCGATTGGCATCAAGTATGCCATATAGGGGGTTTGTTAGCGATATGTTTCTGACAAAACAAGATATAGCAAAAGTAAATAACATGCAGATTTCACAGAAAATTCTAATTAAGATATGGACTTCTATCTTAATGTACTCCCACTATTTTCTTAGCGAATCAAGCGACACCCTCGACACGTGAGACGAAAGTCTCCGGCAGACTCCTAGTAGGGATCGAGATCCAATTGGCATCTTAGAGCAACCTCGAGGGACTCGACCAATTACAATAAGCCTAGAAGGTAGGCAACTCTTGCCAATCACAACTCCTTGTGATTCCCGTCACGTTCGGCCTCCGAATCATCATGGTCTCGAGGGACTCAACCAACCATAACGTTCAGTTAAGTCATCACCATCGTTACAAGATGAGTTTGATTCAACGATATGCCCTCGAGGGACTCGACCAAGTATACCATCGTTACAAGATGAGTTTGATTCAATAATCACAGGCACGTAGGCCCAAAAAATAAACGAGAAAAACGTAAGCTCGCAGGCCCCAATAATAATAATAATTATAATTACACACATCACAACACATGGCTCATGATCATCCATTCATATCATACATCATATGTACATCACATCAAATGTAAGATTACTAGATATATATAATAATTAATTAAACTATTTAATTAATTATTTTTCTAGAAATCAGGACATGCTCAAAATTTCTAGAATTATCAAGGGCATTTTTATAATTCTGGATGAGAGGACAGTCCTCAAAATTTCCAAAATTATTGAGGGTATTTTCATACTTCTGTACACAAGGACAGAGCTGGAATTTCCCAAATACTGAAGGGTATAATCATCTTTTTAAAAAAGTTTCCTAGCCCTCCTTCACCATCACCGCACCGCCGCCGCTGCGTAGGCGGCGACTGCTCTTGCTCGCCGACAGCCACTCTGCTAAGCGGCGGCCACCCCTACGACCGGCACCTCTACGGGTGTCACCCCTGCAGGCGCTACCACTGCTGACGGTCACCCTTGCAGGCGCCAGCCCTTGCGGGTGGTGCCTCTGCCCGCAGGGTGCCTACCTGGGGCGCCGAACCCGCAGTCGGCCACCCCTTGTGGGCTAGCCGTGAGCGGCCGTCTACAGACCGTTGGCAGCAGCCCCTGCGGCAAGGCCGCGGGCGGCTGCCCCTATGGTCTGGCCACGGGCGGGCGCCGCCCCTTTGCAGGGGGCCTTGCTGCAACCGGTCGCCCCTTTGTATGGGGGCCTTGGCTGCAGCCGGTCGCCCCTTGCAGGGGGCCTAGCTGCAGCCGGCCGCCCCATTGCAGGTGGTCGGCCGCCCCTGCAAGGGGGCTGGCCATGGCCATTCCAGGCTGCCCCTTGCAAGGGCTTCCTTCGCTCCGAAAACACAGTAAGAACGCGTAGAACGATTCTACGTGATTCAATCTCATCACACGTAGTTTAAAACCAATCTTTCATACGAAAACCTAGGCTTTGATACCACTATTGGGAAACCTCAGCGAGTGCATCACATGCGCAGCGGAGATCAAAACAAAAACCAGTTTCCCACGCAGATCAAATCATCGTGCAAAAGATTGGGGTCGCGAGAAAAATGTAAAAATCGATAAAACCACGATGTGAAAGAGATTGATTTTACCTAGGGAGATCGTATATCCCTATATTTCATATCCGGATGGAGAAGATGAAGGAGGTCGAGCGTCCTCCTCTCTAACGGTATCCACACGATGGATCTCTGCAGCAAAACTCCTCCAATCTGATCCCGCAACTCTTGCTCAGAGGGAGGGAGGAGAATAGGAGGTGGTGACTAAAGCTGCAGCTTATCAACCCTGAGTCTCCCCTCCTATTTATAGAGAGCCACCAAAACTCTAGGGCTCCTTCCTTAGTGGGTAACAGATCTCCATCCAATAACCCACTAATCTTGCATTATTGGATCTCTATCCAATAATCTCCTTAGGCCTATAATTGGGCCTTAATCAAGGAACCCATCAACATAGGGTCTCATCTAATGAGAATATGGGCTAATTGGATCTTCATCCAATCCTCTAATAATTATTATTCCTATAATAATTCACTCGACTCCCCGACTATGGACGTACTAGGCCACTACGCCATAGTCCCCAAACGGTACAGGAGGGATCAAATCCATCGGACCTGTCTGTCCACAGTTACAATGTATCTATAATCGCTCATCCAACTAATATCCCAGAGATTGTATATTGGATATGGTACTGTCAAGTCATATACGAAATTAATTTATCTTGCTCTAATCTGATTATACCGGAGAACTCTTCTCTCTCAATCCAAATGACCCTGGTCAGGGATTTGTCTAAGCAAGCACATATGGGATATTCCTCTCATGATATTGAGAGTGGATGATCCTGTATTGACACTTAATTACCTTCGTAAGGTTGGCTACCAATCCCGATAACCAATTGTACCAAATCTGAAACTTTCCAAACATATAAGTCTGGCGTCAAAGAAAGGAGTACTCATACAAGGCATCCTTGGTGTCTCAAGTCTAAGGACCAGATACATAACTGGGACTATGAAATCACTGTCGGACATTAGTATCATTAACCATACAACATTCCATAAGTGGATCAATCAGTGAACTCATTCTCCAATGAGCACCTGTACTATATCCTTAGTGTCTCCACACAAGTGGCTATAAGACCAACCGCCTCCATCATATGGATGGGTATATAGTACACCAATCTATCCGGTTATCTCAATGTCCCTCTTGAGTAACCTATGACCGGGATTATTTAGGATTTGTGTTTAAAGGTGAATCGATCTCATTATCGTGATCTCATCACGATCCGATTCTCATTGCACAGAACTAAGGACATCACAATATATATGTAACAAATAATATAATGTGAAAATATGCCAATATTAATCATAAGCAAAAAGATCACACAGCATGTCACACGTGCCATCACTCACATGATTGGCTTGCAAGGCACCTGTAACTAGCAGTATCATATACATCTCTTCCTCGAGGTTGTCATTTTGACATCCATCTGCCATATCTCATAGTCATAGTGTGCTGCAATGGCCAAAATAATTCTAGTGGACTTAAGCATGGCTACAGGTGAAAAGGTTTTGTCATAGTCAACTCCTTGTCTTTGACGATACCCTTTAGCTACCAGCCTTGCTTTATAGGTCTCTACCTTTCTATCCACTCCAATCTTCTTCTTGAAGATTCATTTGCAGTCGATGGGTACAATACCCTCAGGTGCATCCATGAGGTTCCAAACCTTGTTAGAGTACATAGAGTCTTTCTCAGAATTCACAGTTTCTTGCCACTTCCAGGAGTCTATAATCATAATAGCCTCCTCGTAGGTCTGAGGATCAACATTCTGGGAGTCATCTCCACTAATATGTCTCATATATCTTTCAGGAGGGTGAGATAGTCTACTAGACCTACGTAAATTTAGAATTTGTGTGTTAGGTACCTGAACAAACTCGGACTGTGGAATGGTGCTTGAGCTAGGTTCTCCAACCTTATTCAAATCTATCTCACTCCCACTATTTCCACCAAGAATGTGTTCCTTCTCAAGGAACACAGCTCTCTTAGCAACAAAGACCTTTCGGTCCTCAGGATGATAGAAATAATACCCACAAGTTTCCTTTGTGTACCCCACAGATGTGCACCATTTTGTTCTTGATTCCAACTTATCGGAGTTGTATCTTCTAACATGGACAGGACAGCCCCAAATCTTAACAATCTTAAGATCAGACTTCTTTCATTTCTATATCTCATATGGTGTAGACACTATCGAATTTGATGGAATTTTGTTCAGAAAGTAAGCTACCGTCTCTAGGGCGTACCCCTAGAATGAGGCAGGTAGGTCAGCGAAACTCATCATGGATCGCACCATGTCTAACAGCGTGCGATTCCTGTTGGCATAAAAACTATAATTTTACAAACTATTATGCGGAAAAACTATTATGCTAGGATTGAAATCAAATAATACTAGATATGTTTATGATGCGTACCTTTAGATGCCATCTGATTAAGATCCAATTAGATCTTCAAGAGCACTGCCCGTCGGATCTGAATAACACCGAGATATCGATCTGCAAGAGGAACTAGAATAGATCTAGACCCCTTCTTCTCTCTTCCTATCCTTTCACAGGACTACCTTAATTGATGGTTTTGGGAGATCAAGAGAATAATCGTAATCTCTTGCTCTATTCACCCCTTTGTCGTTCTGTGTTGTACCGTGCATTGGGTTTATAGTAGGTCCTGTCTATTTATAAGCGAGAGCAGAGGGTCTAGGGTAAGTTATTAGGAGAATTCCTTCCATCAAGGGCATCCCCTAAAATATCCCAATATAATATGGACTTTATTTAATATTGGCTAATATCTTTTTTCAGAATCTAAATAATCCATAATATATCTTATTCAATTAATAAAGGGCCACATAATCTTACATTCTCCCACTTGGCCCATTAATTGATAAGATATAAAAGATATCCAAAATTAAAATAAATAAAATAAAATTTATTTGAAAATAATTTTATATAATTCGATTCTGAAAATTTTGAAAAGCATTTTATACATGGCCATGATTTTTAAATAAAAGCCAATAAGTCCAATAAGCATAATAATACTATATTCAGTCCAACTATCAATGTGGGGCATAGCGGTTATATGTCATCAATGCCACACTTCCTTCTATGTACTACAAGTCTTTCCTTATATAGTCTATAATGACCCGTATAATTTATCTTGTCAAGACAATCTTGTTTCTTGCATTTAACCATAATATGCATAATTATAAACACAAACAAACAGATAGCAGAAATAATTAACTTTAATTATGCAAAAGAAATATCAATAATAGCATCCACTTAAACATGCATCACCATATCCTTTATAGCTTGCTCATAAGCCCCATTCTAAGATTATGTTCTTTAAATGTTTTACACTGCAAAGCTTTAGTAAATGGATCAGCAATCATCATAGTGATGCTCAAATTTTTAATTGACACTTGTTGTTTCTGGACTCATTCTCTAACCACCAAGTACTTTATCTCAATGTGCTTGGAACCACTAGAGTACTTGTCATTCTTAGAGAAGAAAATTGTTGCAGTATTATCACAAAATATCTTCAGCGGCTTGGCAATTGAATCGACCACACCAAGTCCTGAGATATAATTCTGCAACCATAAAGCTTGATTTGTGGCCTCAAAGCATGCCACAAATTCAACTTCCATCGTAGATGATGCAATAAGTGATTGTTTTACACTTTTCGAAGAAATTGCCCCATCAGCCAGCATGAACACAAATCCTGAAGTGGATTTCCTGCTATCGAGGCAATTTACAAAATCAGCATCCGAATATCCCGTCACTTCAAGCTAATCTGATTTCCTATATGTGAGCATATAATCTTTTGTCCCTTGCAGATATCTCATTACTTTCTTTGTAGCTTTCCAATGTTTCATTCCTGGGTTACTCTGGTATCTACCCAGCATTGTCATTGCAAAACTTATATCTGGCCTTGTACAGGTTTGAGCATATAATAGACTTTCAATTTCGCACCCATAAAGAATATTCTTCATTTGATCCCTTTCTAAGTCATTCTTCGAGCACTGATTTTGGCTGAATTTTTCACCTCTAGTAATAGGTGTATCATTGGCTTTACAATGCTACATATTAAATCTTTCCAAGATACGATTAATATAACCTTTCTGAGATAGTCCTAACAAACCTTGAGATCTGCCCCTGAATATCTCAATGCCAATAACATAGGATGCCTCATTCATATCAACCATCTTAAAGTTCTTGTTGAGAAATATCTTGGTTTCGTGCAACAAACCAAGATCACTATTGGCAAGCAATATATCATCCATATATAAAACTAATATAATAAACTTACTCCCAGTAACCTTCAGATATATACACTGATCAACAGTGTTTTTCTTAAATCCAAAGGAAGTAATGGTATCATGAAATTTTATATAAAAATGTCTCGAAGCTTGTTTAAGGCCATAAATGGATTTCTTAAGTTTACAAGCCCAACTTTCCTTTCCCTTTTCTATGAATCCTTCTGGTTGTTCCATATAGATTTTCTCATCTAGATCCCTATTCAGAAATGTTGTTTTCACATCCATCTGATGTAACTCAAGATCATAATAAGTTACTAATGCCATGATGATTCTCAATGAGTCCTTTCGAGAAACCGGAGAAATTGTCTCATGGTAGTCAATGCCTTTTTTTTGAGAAAAACCTTTGACCACAAGTCTAGCTTTATATCGTTCGATATTGCCCACCGAGTCGCGTTTAGTCTTAAAGACTCATTTACAATCGACTCTTTTACAATTATTGGGCAATTCAATGAGTTCCCAAACACTATTCTGGTCCATTGATTTTAACTCGTCTTTCATTGCATCATATCATTTTTCAGAATCATTACTTTCTATGGCTTGTGAAAACGATAAGGGGTCTCTTTTCATTCCTATATCAAAATCTGATTCTTGCAGATATACCACGATCATCATATATGACATATTTCCTTTTTCTTTGAGATCTTCTCAAATCCACCAATTGTGATTGTTCTACAAGACTATCAGCGGCGACATCAATATCATGTGAGAATTCATCAATGTTATTTTGTTATTCACCCTTATCAATTCTCTCATTGATTTGAGGAACAATAATTTCTCGAATAGGGGATAATATAGGAGAAGCCTGAATCTTGCATTACCAGATTCTACTATCCTCATATTATGATTAAGGTAATAAAATCTATATCCCTTGGATCTTTTTGGGTAACCAATAAAATATCCAGAAATATTCTTGGATCTAATTTCTTTTCATGTGGATTAAATACTCTTATCTCTGCAGGACACCCCCAAATATGTAAATGTCTCAAACTGGGTTTCCTACCAGTCCATAACTCAAATGGAGTTGATGGAACTGATTTACTAGGAACCCTGTTCAGGATATACATAGCTGTCCTAATAGCATCACCCACATTGACTCAGGTATAGAGGAATAACTCATCATGCTCCTAACCATATCCATAAGAGTACGATTTCACCTTTCAGTAACATTGTTCTACTGTGGCACACTTGGCAATGCATACTAAGCACAAATACCCCGCTGTTCTAGGAATCTAGCAAAAGGACCAATATTCTGATCGGATTCATCATATCTGCCATAAAATTCACCACCCCTGTATGATCTGACAATTTTAATTTTTCTATCTAATTGTCTCTCGACCTCATTTATGTACACTTCAAGAATGTCAACGGCCTGAGACTTTTCATGTATTAGATAAACATAGCCATATCTGGATAGGTCATCTATAAATGTGATGAAATACCTTTCTCCACTAAAACAAGGAATATAGAGTGGTCCGCATATATCAGTATGAATAATTTCAAGAAGTTCTTTACTCATTGTGGCATTTTTCTTTGTATGTTTAGTTTACTTTCCTTTAATGCAATCTATGCAAACATCAAAATCAGTGAAATCTAAATTTTTCAAAATATTATCCTTCACTAATCTTTCAATTCTTTCCTTGGAGATATGCCCAAAATGTCTATACCACAATATAGAAGATCTTTCATTATTGGAATTGTGTTTCATTCCAATACTTGATTGTAGGGTCAATAATGTATTTGCAAACTCAAGATTCAAATTAATTCTGTACAAACCATCACACAGAATTTCAGAACCAACTTTTATTGAATCATAAAATATGTTGAGTTTACCATTACCAAAAGAAACACAGTATCCTAACTCATCAATTCTAGAGAGAGAAATTAAATTTTTAGAAATTATATGAACAAAACATGTGTCTTTCAGATCCATCAGATGATTCGTCTCTAGGCGTAAGCGATAAGTCCCTACTGATACCACTTTTGCTTTGAGATGATTTCCCATAATTATGAATCTTTCATGTTCTTTTGATTTCCGGATTGAAAGGAATCCCTGCATATTATTAGTAACATGAGTTAAAGCGCAGAATCAATCCATCATATATTAGAAGGAACTTCTGTAATGTTTGCTTCAAAACATACAAAGGTTGAGTTTATACCTTTCTTTTCGAACAAAGTCCTACGTTTAATGTACTCCTTCTTTACATGTCCTTTCTTACCACAAAAGAAGCATTTTACTGTGATAGCTTTCTTTTCAATAGTCTATCTAACACTTCCAAACCCGGAAATTTCTTTGATGGATGATGTTTCGATTTTCTTTTCTTGTTACTAATTCCTTGAGTAGTAGTCAGTACATTATATGAACTTTCTTACCTTAATCTTAATTCTTCCTGAACACACATACTAGTTAACTCATTTAAGTCCCACTTATCCTTATTTGTATTGTAGTGAATCTTGAATGAGCCAAACTGAGAAGGAAGAGAATTAAGAATGAATTGCACAAGGAAAGATTCATCAACATTCATTCCCAACGCCTTAAGTTTCGTAGCTTTGTCAGCCATATAGATGATGTGATCCTGAATTCCTCGAGTGCCATCATACTAAGCTATAGTCAGTTCTTTCATTAATGTGTCAGCCAATGACTTATCAGCATATTTAAATCTGTCTTCACTAACCTTTAAATATTCACGTGCACTAGATGCAACCGGTAATGAAGTCTTTATAATATTTGCAATTGTCATCCTTATGAACATTAAACTGAGCCTATCAGATCTTTTCCAAGCCTTCATTTCATTAACTTGTTCCACAGTACTTTTGTCAGTTAATTCTGCGGGCTTTTCAACAAGTAATGCCAAATCAAGATCTAATACGCCCAATGTAAATTGCACATGCTCTAACCATTCTGAATAATTTGATTCAAAGAGTACAGGGACACTAGAAGCATGGGAATGTATGGACGGGATTACCATTGTAGAATATAAAATAATATTAATGCTTTGAGTTTTACCAAAATATGATAAACTATTGATATCATCAATATTTAACCTTTCGGTAAAAATATTGACATATCTAGTGTTTACTTAAGATCATTTATGGAGGATTGATACCATCCTTGTGGAATAGTTTTGCTACCTTTGGGTATACAATTCTAAACTACAAGGATATCCAAAACAGTATCATCCTACCCCATCACATAATTATTTAAAATAGATTATCCTTTGGGATTATCTAAATCTCCTAATTATGCATGTAATTTTGAATATTATTTCCTTAATATCATTGAGGACTTGTTCCTCGATGTAATTTTATAAATCATTAATCTAGACCACTTTGGTAACTACAAGACCAATGCAGTAATATAAAATATAAATTAAATTATCCTATGAATGATAAGACTTCAATTATATTTCATATCTTATAAGCCTACCATCCTAGGCTACTTTGGCAGCTACCGGTCAGGCATAACTTAAGGAGATGAACTACAAATAATATTCATCAAGTTCATTTGAACTAATTTATGCTGAGACAGTTCAATAATAGAATAACAACTATAATAATTATTGAACACTTAATCATCAGGAAAAAACTCATATGATAACTGTAATCATGATAATACATAAATCATGTATTTATGTAAAAAATAAATATTATTTCATAATTCTCAACATATGCATGTAAATAACTGAATAAATATCCAAAAACTAATAATTGGATTTAACACATGCAATTAATAATTCATATGAGAAAACTATAAAGAAACAATAATTTATAAAAAAATTAATTAAACTAATTACTTTTATTTAATTGGAGAAGCCTATAAGTCCAATTAAATAAATTGATCAAAGTAAAATGTAATCAATGAATAATCAAAATATAATCATGATTAAATTTTATTAAATTATATATTGATCAATTTTGAGAAAATAAACCATAATTTCTCAATTTTATAATGATAGAATTATAATTCTAAAAGAATATAAAAAGAATTACAAAATTTTAAAGGGTAAAAATATTATAGGATTAATAAAACATAGAAAGGGTAAAACTATAAATAATCCTATTCAACCGAAGGATAAAACTGTAATTTCGGTGAATGGCAAAATTGTAATTTGAGCAGAATGGCAAAATCATAATTTTTCACTTAATGGCAAAATTGTAATTTTTTATTCAATTGTAAAACTATAATTTTCTTTAAGAAAAACCCTAACTTCTCTTCCCTTCTGTCGTCGCCGTCGCCTATGCGGCCGCCAGCCGCTGGCATGCGGCTACTACCGTTGGCGGGTGAGGCCGCCACTTGTGCGGCCTCTTTCTGCACACGGCCTCCATGGCTATGACCAACCGTTCGTGGCAGACCAGCATGCGACTGCCGCTTGATGCGGCTGCCGCCTACGCGCATCCGACCTAGCGTCTGCCTGGGCTGTCGGCAGCGCCGCCGACGCTACTGATCTATACACATACTCGGTGCTGTCGCAGGTAGATCTGGCCAAAAAACGTAGCAAGATTGCTGCGTCTTTTCCACGCAACACAATAACCATCAAGAATCATTCGCAAGTAAACGATAAAAATTACAGAGAAAAAAACAGATCAATAAGATATTCAAATCAACGCATCATTAACAAAATAATAGATCTAATATTTTAAACTTAAAACCTAGGCTCTAATACCAATTGTTGACATAAAAATTATAATTATGCACACTATTATGCCAGGATTGAAATCAAATAATACGAGATCTGTTTACGATGCGTACCTTTAGATGTCATCTGATTGAGATCCAATTATATCTTCAAGAGCACCGCCCGTCGGATCTGAATAACGCTGAGATATCGATCTGCAACTAGAATAGATCTAGACCTCTTCTCCTCTCTTCCTATCCTTTCACAGGACCACCTTAATTGATGGTTTTGGGAGATCAAGAGAATAACCATAATCACTTGCTCTATTCACCCCTTTGTCGTTCTGTGTTGTGTCGTGCATTGGGTTTATAGTAGGTCTTGTCTATTTATAGGCGAGAGCAGAGGGTCTAGGGTAAGTTATTAGGAGAATTCCTTCCATCAAAGGCATCCCTTAAAATATCCCAATATAATATGGACTTTATTTAATATTGGCTAATATCTTTTATCAGAATCCAAATAATCCATAATATATCTTATTCAATTAATAAAGGGCCACATAATCTTACAATTCCTTCTTTCTGATACACCATTGAGGTGAGGTGTATAAGGAGGTGTCTAATGGGACACCTCTCCATGTAATTACAAATAATCACAGGCACGCAGGCCCAAAAATAAATGAGAAAAACGTAAGCTCGCAGGCCCCAATAATAATAATAATCAAATTTACACACATCACAACATATGGCTCATGATCATCCATCCACATTATACATCACATGTACATCACATCATATGTAGGATTACTAGATATATATAATAATTAATTAAACTATTTAATTAATTATTTTTCTGGAAATCAGGACATGCTCGAAATTTCAAGAATTGTCAAGGGCATTTTTATAATTCTGGATAAGAGGATAGTACTCAAAATTTCCAGAACTATCAAGGGTATTTTCATAATTCTGGATGAGTGGACAGTTCTTAGAATTTTTAGAATTATTGAGGGTATTTTCATAATTCTAGATAAGAGGACAGTCCTCGAAATTTGTAAAACTATTGAGGGCATTTTCAGAATTCTGTACATGTGGACAGTCCTTGAAATTTTTTAAATTTAGAGGGGTAAGATCATCCTTTTCTCAAAAAGATGCCCTAGCCCTCTCCTTGCCGCCCTATGCGCCGCCGCCGTCGCTGCCCTTACGCAGGCGGCAGGGCTGGTCGCTTATGGGCTGGCCACCACTTGCGCGCATCGTCCTGCAGCCTGTCCCTTTACGGGGGCCGTGTCGCGGGCAGTTGCCACCCTTGCGGGTTGGTCGCAGCCCGCCGTGCCCGCAGGCGCCGCCCCTTGTGGGCTGGTCGTGGCTGGCTGCCCCTCCTCCTCGCTAATTTCACTGTGAAAATGCAACAAAAATATATAGAACGATTCTACGCAATACAATCTCATCACACGCGGTTTAAAACCAATATTTTGCACGAAAACCTTGTCTCTGATACCACTATTGGGAAACCTCAGTGGGTGCATCACATGCAAACGGAAATGAAAATAAAAATCGGTTTTTCATGCAGATCAAATCGTCATGCAAAATATTGGGGTCGCGAGAAAAATCACAAAAACTAAAAAAATCACGATATGTGAGAGATTGATTTTACCTAGGGAGATCGTATATCCTTGTATTCCAGATCCAGATGGAGAAGATGAAGGAGGTCAAGCGTCCTCCTCTCTAGTGGTATCCACACGATGGATCTCTGCAGTAAAACTCCTCCAATCTGATCTCGTAACTCTTGCATAGAGGGAGGGAGGAGAATAGGAGGTGGTGGCTAAAGCTACAGCCTATCAATCATGAGTCTCCCCTCCTATTTATAGAGAGCCACCAAAAAACCCTAGGGCGCCTGCCTTAGTGGGTATCATATCTCCATCTAATTACTCACTAACCTTGTATTATTGGATCTCTATCCAATAATCTCCTTAGGTCTTTAACTGGGCCTTAATCAAGGAGCGCATCAGCTTAGGGTCTCATTTAATGAGAATAGGGGCTAATTGGATCTGTATCCAATCCTTTATTCGCCCAAGCATCTACCATATGTGTGTGACCATCTAGGCCCGATACCGAGCTAGCCGTGAGTCACTCCCATCAGAACTCCTTCTGATATAGCGAATTATTATCCCCATAATAATTCACTCTACTCATCGACTATGGACGTACTAGGCCACTACGCCATAGTCCCCAAACGGTACAGAGGAGATCAAATCCATCGGACCTGTCTGTCCACAATTATCGTGTATCTATAATTTCTCATCCAACTAATATCCCAAAGACCGTATATTGAATATGGTACTATCATGTCACATACATAATCAGTTTGTCTTGCTCTAATCGGATTCTACCGGAGAACTCCTTCTCTCTTAATCCAAATGACCCTAGCTAGGGATTTGTCTGAGCAAGCATAAATAAGATATTCCTCTCGTGATACCGAGAATGGATGATCCTGTTCTGACACTCAATTACTTTCGTAAGGTTGGTTACCAATCCCGATAACCAGTTGTACCAGATTTGGAGCTTTCCAAACCTGTAAGTCTGGCGTCAATGAAAAGAGTACTCATACAAGGCATCCTTGGTGTCTCAAGTCTAAGGACCAGATACATAACTAGGACTATGGAATCAGACATTAGGTATCATTAACCATACGACATTCCATAAGCAAATCAATTAGTGAACTCATTCTCTAATGAGCACCTGTACTATATCCTTAGTGTCTCCACACAAATGGCTATGAGACCAATCGCCTTCATTATTTGGACGGGTATATAGTACACTTATCTATCCGGTTATCTCAATATCCCTCTTGAGTAACCTATGGCCGAGATTATTTAGGATATGTGTTTAAAGGTGAACTGATCTCATTATCATGATCTCATCACGATCCGATTCCCAATACACAGAACCAAGGACATCACAATATATATGTAACAAATAATATAATGTGAGAATATGTCAATATTAATCATAAGCAAAAAGATCACACAACGTGTCATACGTGTCATCACTCACGTGATTGGCTTGCAGGGCACTTATAACCAGCAGCGATCATATCTTATAACCTCATTAAGAACAAAGATGAGTCTTATGTATACAGGAAAGGTAAGTGGAAGTGCTATCACCTTTTTGGTATTGTATGTGAATGACATCTTGATCATTGGGAATGATATAGGAATGCTCTTTATAGTTAAGGCTTGACTATCCATACACTTCTCTATGAAGGACTTTGGGAAACATCCTACATTTAAGGGATTGGGATCTATAGAGATAAATCCAAGATTATGCTTGGCTTATCCTAGTCCAAGTACATAGACTCTATTGCCAAAAGATTTGGCATGAAAAACTCCAAGAGAGGGTAGACTTAGATAAGATACCTTATGCCTCAGCGATAGAGTCTATCATATATGCTATGCTATAAACCAGGTCTGATATAGTGCATACTCTAAGTGTCACGAGCAGGTAGGTATTAGGCGGATCTAGGTTTGAAACACTGGAAGGTAGTAAAGTGCATCAAGTACTTGAGAATGATTAAGAATCTTTTACTAGTATAGAGGAGGTAGCTTCTAGGTTGAGGGCTACACGTACTCGAGTTTCCAATCTGATGTCGATGATAGCAAGTCGAACTCAGGGTATGTCTTCACCCTGAATGGTGTAGCAGTTAGCTGGAATAGTTTCAAGAAAGACACTACTACTGATTTGACCATAGAGTCGGAGTACATTGCTATGGCAAAAGCGACAAAGGAGGGAGTCTAGATGATGATATTCATCGTGGACTTGAGAGTCATACCTAGCAGCCAGGAACTAATTCTCATATATTACGACACCAATAGGGCGATAACTCTAGCAAGGTAACCCAGGTCTCATTCTAAGGAGGTTCCAACTGATTAGAGAGATCGTGACCCATAGAGATGTAGCAATAGAAAGAGTTCTATCCGAAGATAACATTGCAGATCTATTGATGAAACCATTGTCTCATATTGTATTTAAGCGTTAAAAGGATCTGATAGAGATTAGACATATAGGTGATTTGCTTTAGGTAACATGAGAGATTGTTTGTTACAAGTGCCCTACAAGCCAATCACATGAGTGATGGCACGTGTAATATACTGCATGATCTTTTTACTTATTATTATTATTGACATATTCTTACTTTATATTACCTATTGCATATGCTATGATGTCCTTGGATCTGTGCAATGGGAATCGGATCGTGATGAGATCACGATAATGAGACAAATTTACCTTTAAACACAAACCTTAAATAATCTCAATCATAGGTTACTCGAGAGGGATATCGAGATAACCTAACAGATCGGTGTATTTTATACTCATCCATATGATGGAGGCAATTGATCCTATAGCCACTTATGTGGGGATAATAAGGGTACAATATAGGTGCTTATTGGAGAATGAGTTCACTGATTGATCCTCTTACGAAATGCTGGATGGTTAATGATACCTAATGTTAGACAGCGATTTCGTAGTTTCAGTTGTGTGTCTGGTCTATAGACTTGAGACACTAAGGATGTCTTGTTTGAGTACTCATTTCTTTGACACCATTATAGGTCTAGAAATTCAAGATCTGGTATAGCTAGTTATCAAGATTAGTAGCCAACCTTAAGAAGAATTGAGTGTCAATAGAGATTGTCCACTCTCAATATCATGATAGGAATATCGTGTGTGTTCTTGCTCAAGTAAATCCCAAGCCAGGGTCGTTCGATTTGAGAGAGTAGTTCTTCGGGAGAATCCGATTAGAATGATACTCGGATGGATTTCATATTAGGCTGGACAATACCATATCTAATATATGATCTCTGTGATATTAGATGGGTAAAGAACTATATATACATGATAACTGAGGATAGATAGGTCCAATAGATTAAATCCTCCTGTACCGTCTGGGGACTATGGCGTAGTGGCTTAATATATCTATAGTCGATGAGTTGAGTGAATTTGTTATAGGATAAAAATTCACTTGAGTTAAAAAGAGTTCTAACAGGTGCAACTCATGGCCAGCTCAGTATTGGGCCTTGAGGGTCACACACATATAGTTGGATGTTGCGATGAGTAGAGGCTTAGATGAGTAATCCAATAAGCCCCTATTTCATTGGAGAGACCCAAGATTAATGGATTCCTTGCATGAGGTCTATTAAAGGCGAATTGAGATTATTAGATAGATTTCGAATAATCTAAGAGGTGAGGGTAATTGGATAGAGATACAATACACACTAAGATAAGATTAATTACCATTTAAAGAGGCTCTCTATAAATAAGAGATAGGGGCCACCAAGAAATGTGATAGGCTGCACCTTTGGCTGCCCCCTCCTATTACCTCCCTCCCTTCTCTTCTCAATTGACCACCCTTCTCTTTGGTGCACAAGGACAGTGAAGAATAAAGGAATTCTTCTTCCATGTTTGCTGCAAGATAGTGTGCAAAAACTGCGAAGAATCGCAAAAGCTACGAGTTTTTATGCTATGATTGGAGGTGCATTACTGCATCGATCTATCATGTGGACACCATTAGAATTGAGGACATCTGACCTTCTTTATCTATGTCTATTGATCTAGGTTATGAGTGAGATATATGATTTTCTTGGGTAAAACATCTAATACACAATGTATAGATTTTTTGGTTTTACGATTTTTCACACATCAATAATCGCACGACGATTTGACCAATATGGGAGATCTTTTTTATTTTGTTTTTACATTGCACATGTGATACTCTGATAAGATTTCTCAATAGGGACTTCTTTCATTGCTTTAGGATACTTTGGATGAGACTTTCCACTTCCTTTTATAGTTGTGGAAGGAGATGATTAGAACTTCAAGAATCCTAATGAAGTTAGGACTTGGAGAGTCCTAATTCCTTTATGTTTTAGAGAGTCCTAGTTCATTTAAGACTTGGAAAGTCCTAATGTTATTAGGACTTATTTATGATTGGCATGTAGAAGTCCTACTCCTATTAATGGCATCGCCTTGTTCTTGTAGCTACCCAAGTCCTACTCCTATTAATGGCATCGCCTTGTTCTTGTAGCTGCCCCTATTTGGGTGAGGGTTGTCCTAATCCTAATCCAACTAGGATTCAATTAAGGTAAGTGGGTTGCTATCATACAGACTTTTCTTGGACAAATAGGGCTTTAAGACTTCAAGAGGCCCTTCGATAGAGCTTGGTCAGTTTTGGTTGAGGATTGTTGAGATCGTCCCTAATCACTTGCCATCACCGAGGGTTATAACCACCAGAGACAACTCATTGCCTCAGAGGAAGGAAGGGTTTCTGGAGAGAATTCACTATTATGGAGGAAGGAAGGGTTGTCAAAGACAACTAGCCATCGACGAACATTGAAGCTTGATGGAAACAACTCGCTAGAGAGAGGATCTTGTCGTCGCCTACACTAGGATTACACTAATTAAGTGTAACCCGTGATTTGCCCCTTTCCCATTTAAGTTGGTAGATTTGATCCGGTAAAAGCTCACTCCGTCTGTTGCAAATAAAGCTTAATTTGATTTGTTACGATTGAACCCAATATAATCTAAAGCGACTATATCTAGCATGATCGAACTTGATCCAGATCCAAAGTGACCTAATCCCAAGTGAATTGATCTAGATCAAGACACATTGATCAAACCAAATCTAGTTCAAGGGTATTATCAAAATTTTAAAAAAGGACATCTGTTGGTAAAAATCAATTATGAGGTCTCATTTAGTAAAAGTCCAATATTATGGGCCTTTTTATAAATATAATCAATCACTATATATATTTAAGTTAAATATATAAATAACATTATAGAAGTATTTTTAGGATGAAGCAAACACGTAGAGAAATTATAGGTAACAAATATAATATGTTTTTATTAATTTTCATCTTTATAATAAAAAGACTTGGGCAACCTTAAAAATTAATAACAATAAATAAATAAATAAATCAGTGAGTAATTCAATTTTATTAAGGTCAAAATTGTATAAATAGTGAACTAAGAATTCGGAGATTGATTTTTTTCCGATCCAATAGATCGGTATACTTTCAATTTGATAACAATGATAAGAAGTGTTGCATGCACATTACAATTGGTCGTGCAGTTGTACAGCAGGACACCATGAAAAAACTTTTTTTCGAGAATTTATGAGGAGAATTTGACTTTGGTATCTTCTAATTTTCCTTTTTCTTTGAATTAGGTTCTATAATTGAACTTTTCAAGCCAGAGAGAGATATCTTTACCAGAATTGCGTGATTGTGATAATAATGAAGAACACCTAGCAGAAGCTTGTGATAGAATCCAAATGACCTCTATTTCCAAGAACAAGTGCTTGTCCATATCATCTAATTGCTGTCATCCACCAGGTGATTCCCTGGTTGTTTATGCTCATCTCTATCTCCATCTTTAAAAGTACAAAGTGGAATCATAAACCAGCAGCAGATCACATTGATCAGTTCATACGAGAAAGGGCGATAATATCTTTTCATACTTATAACAGAAGAATTAACAGAGTAACTCGTTCACTTGGTAGTATATCGTCTGAATCATCTCAGTTACAAAGACATCAAGGCACTGGCCATCCAGACATGCAGCTGCACTACCCTTCACCAAATCCTACAACCAAAGAAAGCCACAGATTCTTCACACGTAAAGCCAAAATCTAATATTAGAAAGTTCTTTAATGGCAAGCTGTGGATGAAAGATGTCGGCTTCTCCATGTAAACACTTGGCCTTCCTGGAATATGACACACCAATCGAGGCTTCTTTTCTTCATTGTGATCTAGTTGGGAGCATGTTTAACAAAAGATGATGCAGTTCATGAATAGTAGATAGGTTCAGTATTGTTCAGAAGGAGAAGGCAACAAGCTCAGCTGAAGGTCTTTTTTATACAAGGGACACGTACATCACGCGCTTCTACTCGTTCTGATCGACATAACTCTTCTCCATCATGGCCAAAACGAAGATCCTGCATGTGGTGTTTTTCCTGCTCTTTATGATGGAAGTGAGCCTGCATGATTTTATCATGTTTACGTATGACTTAAACAGTGTTTGTTTGTTTGATGTTCTTTAGAAGTCCCAGTTTCCACGCATAGATTCTATCGAATCATGAAGGAAAAAGAGATAACGATGTAGAGATCGTTGTTTCCCCTTTTCTTTTAGCTTAAAAAACAATTCTTTAAGCTACTTCAAGAAAGCATCACAAGTTTGATTCATTTACTGGTTGTGTAGCCTCGTTTATAACATATAAACTATCAACTGAAGGAAGGTACATCAGCCTATATTAACCTGTGCTTCAGCTTTTTTATATCATCCTTTTGAAGAAAGAAAATAAGTTAGGAATGTACTCTTTGTTTAAGTAGGTAGATTCAGTGCGAGTGATGGAAACTGACCCATCCAAGTATGCAGCTGCCCATTATTTTTCATATAATAAATAATATCTTAAACAGGTGAGCATCTTTAAAGAACTGTTTTCAAATCAGAAACAGGTGAGCCTCTTTGGCGACTAATGCATGCTTCTCGTTCTAGTACCAATTCACCTGTTAAGATCTTCAATGATATGTTGCTTCTCCTTCTTGATGCAATTTACTAGCATCAGTTCTCTGCAGATTCCCAGCTTCAATGGAGAAATTGAAGGTGATGCACAAGAAATAAGTAAGTCCAGATGACAAGAAATTTATGATGATATATGTAGCCTTGTATTGAGGGCAACCATCTGGTAAGAGTTTAGATACATTTTTTACTTTGCAGACTGTGCTGCGAAGTGTGCGTGTCGCTGCAGCAAGGCATCGCGGCAGAAGATGTGCATCAGGGCTTGCAACACATGCTGTAGCCGTTGTAGCTGCGTTCCGCCGGGGCCTTACGGCAACAGGGACGTCTGTCCCTGCTATGCTAACATGAAAACCCATGACGGTCGGCTTAAGTGCCCGTAGAAGACATGTCTGCATGCCCAAAGTCCATTACCATCACTCCCAGTAGTTAATCTGCAACTGCTCTCAGCCTCTACTTATCTTTATGATAACTTGTAGCTGTAATCATGGTAAATAAATTTATGTTATGCAGCATCTCTGTGCATGAGAAGAAGCTTATGCAGCACCTTAACAATGATTTGTTCTTGTAAATGTATCGAATAATATATTTAAACATTATTATATAGTCGCACCAATACTCCATGCAATATAATAAGGTTAAAATTCTTATTGACCATTCGTACTATGCCTTCAAATTAAAGTCACCATTCGTAGTTTAAAATTCGTCTAAATGATTCTGTATATTATGCCTCAAAATCAAAGTCACGTCTCGTACTTTAAAACTTATCTAAATGATCTCCCGTACTAAATCTCAAAATCAAAGTCACGTCTCGTACTTTAAAACTCGTCTAAATGACCTCTCGTACTATGCCTCAAAATCAAAGTCACCCTCCATACTTTAAAACTCGTCTAAGTGACCCCTCGTACTATGCCTAAAAATTAAAATCACCCCTCATACTTTAAAGCTCGTCTAAGTAACCCTCGTACTACGATTTTACATCAAAGTGACCCCTCGTACTATTCTATAGACATTAAATAAACTCCTTTTGTTAATAAAAATGGTAACAACATTTGTTTTTAAAATAGGGTGGAGGCATATTTGATTTTCGACGAGTTATCACTGTTCTTTGTATCCTTTTCATCTGAGTCACTACCTGAAGAAGCTAGAGCGTCTCTTTCTTCGTGAGGCATTACTCTATCAAATGAAATAGTTTTGTGCATGGCTTGCAACTTATGTTGAGGTCCTACATACAACAAAGTTTCGAGTTATTCCATGTCAATCACCTTTTCCTAGTTTCTGAAGATGCTCATCTTCGGTCCAAGGGACACTTGCTAACCGGTGCACTATTAGTATATTGGTTCTCTAAATTTAATATAAGATTTCAACAACGAAATCTAAACCTAAATTTTAAACATAAGAAATGTTTCATAGTTTATCATAATTCAAAAGTGCCATGAAATAGATGAGACACGTAACCTGAACCTTTACACAAACATATAGGAAAAAGCTAAAAATTTACATGGTACGTCAACATCTAAAAATTAAAATTTATTTCTAGAAAGTCTTGCTAGTAGTTAAAGATGTAAACATAAAACAATATTACTCTAAATATTCATAAAACAAAGAATAAAATTATCGGACAAGTATTCTCAAATCATCATTAAATAATTTGATATGAGATATCTTTCAGAAATTTATCTTACAAAAAAAATTAAGATATGGTTCTAAAAGTCTTGTTATAGATACACCCCCTCCATGGACTGTATATTTTTTAGAGTCTTATAGATGATGCTAGCATTTTTGACTGACTTGGTTGATCTAGTAATGAGAAAATAACATATCCTAACATGATAGAAGCTCTTATCTCATCGTTGCTTTCTAAATATGAGAATTAGCAAATAGAGAATGACCGAAAAGACAGAACATAACACTTGACCCAGAAAAAGCACACACATTTTTACCTTTAATTTATTTGTCAATAAAATTATAGAAATTGTAGATCTCAAATAAAGAAAAAATAGAAAGGCTGAAAGATAGCGAAAAGACGAACAAACAAACGTCAAAGAAAAAACAAGAAAGGTAGAAAGACAGTGGAAAGGTGAACAAACTAACGTCGATAAAGGTTGATAAAGAAAGACAGAGATCAAAGTTGCAGAAACGAACATTGAAAGAGGTTGGAGAAGAAAAAAAGAGAGAAAAATGGATCAGGGATATGAGATTATTTAGTTATAATTCTTAAATAAAAATAATCTCCTAAATTATTTTACATAATGACATAACCTTATTTCTAACAGAGGAGGCCACTTTGATGCAAAATCGTAGTACGAGAAGTCACTTAGACGAGGTTTAAAGTATATGGGTGATTTTGATTTTGAGACATAGTATGAGAGGTTACTTAGACGAGTTTTAAAGTACAGGAGGTAACTTTGATTTTGGGGCATAGTATGGAGGGTCACTTAACGAGTTTTAAAGTACGAGGGTGACTTTGATCTTGAGACATAGTACGAGAATTCACTTAGATGAGATTTAAAGTACGAGGGAGTGATTTTGATTTTGAGGCATAGTACGAAGGATTACTTAGATGAGTATTAAAGTATGAAAGATAATCTTGATGTGAAATCATAATATAAAGAATTAATTAAATAAATTTTAAAATATAAAAAAAAATTTAATTTTAAGATATAATACAAAGAATCAATAAAAAATTTACTCTTCTAATAAAAACCAACTATGCAAGTATCATCGATCTCGACAATACCAATTCCCACTAGCTTTCACTTTTACAGCTTTAAAAAATATGATTCACGCTGTATGTTACATGGTCCAACATGTACAGTATAAAAGCTTGCATCAGTTGTGGTCAACTGTAACAATACGGAATATCACGCTGGACTCAATCCCAAGAATGAACTCATTCTTGAGATTGACTTAGGATTGTTATGAGAAAGCAGTTCAATTAGAAAGTAATAAAGATTGACAAATTTATACTATATATGAATATAATCAATCATTATATATATTTAAGTTAAATATATGAATAACGTTATAGAAGTCTTTTTAGGATGAAGCAAACACGTAGAGAAATTACAGGGTAACAAATATAATATTTTTTTATTAATTTTCATCTTTATAATAAAAAGACTTAGGTAATCTTAAATATTAATAATAATAAATAAATAAATCAAAAGATGAGAGTAATTCAATCTTATTAAAGTCAAAATGGTATAAACAATGAACTAAGAATTGGGAGAATGAATTTTTTCAGATCCAATAGATCGGTATACTTTCAATTTGATAACGATGATACCAAGTGTCGCATGCACATTACAATTGGTCGTGCAGTTGTACAGCAGTACACCATGAAAAAACTTTTTTTCGAGAATTTATGAGGAGAATTTGACTTTGGTATCTTCTAATTTTCCTTTTTCTTTGAATTAGGTTCTATAATTGAACATTTGAAGCCAGAGAAAGATATCTTTACCAGAATTGTGTGATTGTGATAATAATGAAGAACACTTCTATGCAACAACACGTAGCAGAAGCTTGTGAGAGAATCCAAATGACCTCTGCTTGTCCATATCATCTAATTGCTGTCATCCACCAGGTGATTCCCTGCTTGTTTATGCTCATCTATAACTCCATCTTTAAAAGTACAAAGTGGAATCATAAACCAGCAGCAGATCACATTGATCAGTTCATACGAAAAAGTGCGATAATATCTTTTTCATACTTATAACAGAAGAATTAACAGAGTAACTCGTTCACTTGGTAGTATATCGTCTGAATCATCTCAGTTACAAAGACATCAAGGCACTGGCCATCCAGACATGCAGCTGCACTACCCTTCACCAAATCCTACAACCAAAGAAAGCCACAGATTCTCCACACGTAAAGCCAAAATCCAATATTAGAAGTTCTTTAATGACAAGCTGTGGATGAAAGATGTCGGCTTCTCCATGTATAAACACTTGGCATTCTTGGAATATGACACACCAATCGAGGCTTTTTTTTTTTTTTTTTCATTGTGATCCAGCTGGGACCATGTTTAACAAAAGATGATTCAGTTCATGAATAGTAGATAGGTTCATTGTAAATAGTTGACAAATTTATCCCTGACAAATATTATCAGTCTAAAAATATAGTGACAAGATATTTAATAAAGATGAGTGATAAAAATTGAAATGAGTGTAACACAAAAAAAATTTCTCTTCAAGATCCACAGTAATAGATAAAATACTTACCTAAGAGAGATTGTTAAAATTGATAAGTATTTTGACGATTCCTTCGGTAAGTATCCCAAAAGGATAAAAAATTCTCAAACAAGTTGGAGTCATCCTAAAAGGAAAAAATATTGGATATTAAGGTTTGACTCTTCTATAAATATTATATATATTTCTAGATTTTGATGAGAAAAAATAAGATGTGAGGAATACTTTGAGTGCTCCTGATTTTCTCTCTAAGGTGTCTAAAGAGTATGCTCTTTAGGGATTTCAGAGGGTGAGAAAAAAATCTAAATACTTTAGGATATATATGATGATGTACAAGAGAATTATGCTTGAGTAATAATAACTCAAAGGTCTTATACTTGTCTCACATGGTGAAAAATTTAATTTTCTTTATGAATGTAGGAGTTATCAAATTACATTAATCTTGCATCGTGACATATTTTTTAATGTTGATCTTTATAATTTTTTTATTTTATCGGTGTTCTCTCTCTCCCCAATAATACCTCTTGTGGTCGAAACAATAGGTGACAGTTAACTGTAACAACTGATGATTTGGATAATTCTTAGTAATGCCTAAAAATCTTAAATAATTGATCCCACAAACTATCTCTCCACTTAGCACCTATGGTAAGCAAAGACTTCTATAAATGATTTCAGAGTATAGAGATAGCTCAAATTCTCTAAATTTTTTGAAACCCCATTACTTTACTAGTTTCCTACACTAACTTAATCATTGGAATAGCTTGTATCAAGCATATCATCTGATACAGGACAAAATATACCTTTCCAAAGTTGACACATGCACACCTCCCCCTCAACTTAGTAGGACAATTGCGACATGTAACTTCATAATAGGCATTTAAGCCACCTCTATTATTAATTGAGCTACTTCCATAAGCGGTTTGGCCATCTTTGTAGGAGGTTATGACATCTCTGACAACTATCTTGACTACCTTGGTAGGAGGTTTGGAGTATACTAAGAGATAACTCAAATTCTCTAAATTTTTTGAAACCTCTATTATATTAGGACTTAGGGAAGTCCTAATTTAATTTCATTCCTCTATTATGTTAGGACTCTAGATAGGGAAGTCCTAATTTAGTTTCATTGAAAAAAGATAAATATGTAAATCCAAAAGATATTTATATAAATCTTATTTAGTCGGCCCTTATTAAAGAGGTGAGAAGGCCGGCTATGTTAGGATTAGTTTGGAGGAAAATATTTTAAGGAAAGAATAAAATACATGTCACCCTAATTAACGACCCCTTATCCTAGTTAAAGAGAGGTTGGTTGAGTATGGGTTAAGTTAGAATAGGATTAGGACTAGTTTGAAGGTTGCTACTTAGAGTTACATTAGAAGTTGTTAGAAGTAGGAGTTTTGGAGTGGGAGTCCTATTAGAAGTTAGGGTTTAGAAGGCCTATAAATAACTTTGTAATCCGCTACTTTCATAATCAATAGATCAATTATTTTTCAGTCATTATGCAGAAAACCAAAGAGGGAGGAACCCATATAGAGTTACAATGAGATCGATCCCCTATAGAGATCACCCTAAGCTTAGAATCCGTAAGGGTCCATCAACTACAAATTGATCTTCAAGAAGAAGATCGAGGTAAACAAAAAGGTAGAAACCTATAAGACAAGGCTAGTGGAAAAGAGTCGTCAAAGGTAAGTAGTTAATTATGACAAAACCTTCAAACCAATTGCCATGATGAAATCCATCAGAATTCTTTTGGCCATTGTAGCACTCTATAACTATGAGATCTAGCAGATGGATGTAAAAATCATATTCCTCAATGGTAACCTCGAGGAGGAGGTGTATATGATACAGCCTTAGGGATTTATATTTAAAAAGAGTCTAGATAAGGTGTGTAGGTTACTCAGATCCATCTATAGACTAAAGCAAACTTTCCAAAGTTAGAACATAAGATTTGATGAGGCGATCATATCTTATAACCTCATTAAGAACAAAGATGAGTCTTATGTGTACAGGAAATGTAAGTGGGAGTGTTATCACCTTTTTGGTATTGTATGTGAATGACATCCTGATCATTGGGAATGATATAGGAATGCTCTTTATAGTTAAGGCTTGACTATCCATATACTTCTCCATGAAGGACTTTGGGAAGCATCCTACATTTTAGGGATTGAGATCTATAGAGATAAATCCAAGATGATGATTGGCTTATACTAGTCCAAGTACATAGACTGTATTGCCAAAAGGTTTGGAATGAAAAACTCCAAGAGAGGGCAGACTTAGTTAAGATACCTTATGCCTCAACGATAGAGTCTATCATATATGCTATGCTATAAACCAGGTCTGATATAGTGCATACTCTGAGTGTCACGAGCAGGTATTAGGCGAATCTAAGTTTAGAATACTGGAAGGCAGTAACGTGCATCAAGTACTTGAGAATGATTAAGGATCTTTTACTAGTATATAGAGGAGGTAGCTTCCAGGTTGAGGGCTACACGTATTCGAGTTTTCAATCCGATGTCGATGATAGTAAGTCGAACTCAGGGTATGTCTTCACCCAGAATGGTGGAGCAGTAAGCTGGAATAGTTTCAAGAAAGATACTACTACTGATTTGACCACAAAGGCGGAGTACATTGCTATGACAAAAGCGACAAAGGAGTGAAGATATTCATCGTGGACTTGGGAGTCATACCTAACAAAAGGAGCCAATTCCCATGTATTATGACACCAATAAGGCGATAACTCTAGCAAGGTAACCTATGTCTCATTCTAAGGAGGTTCCAACTGATTAGAGAGATTGTGACCCATAGAGATATAGCAATGAAAAGAGTTTCATCCAAATATAACATTGCAGATCTATTGATGAAACCATTGTCTTAGATTGTATTTAAGCATTAAAGGGATCTGATATAGATTAGAGACATAGGTGATTGACTTTAGGTAAAATGAGGGATTGCTTGTTACAAGTGTCCTACAAGCCAATCACATAAGTGATGACACGTGTGACATGCTGTATGATCTTTTTACTTATTATTTTTATTGACATATTTTTACTTTATATTTCCTAATGCATATGTTGTTATGAGCCATAGATCTGTGTAATGAGAATCAGATCATGATGAGATCACGATAATGAGACAAATTCACCTTTAAACATAAACCTTAAATAATCTCAATCATAGGTTACTCGAGAGGGATATCGAGATAACCTAATAGATCGGTGTATTGTATAGTCATCTATATGATAGAGGTAGCTGATCCTATAACCACTTATGTGAGGATAATAAGGGTATAATATAGGCACTCATTGGAGAATGAGTTCATTGATTGATCCTCTTACGAAATGCTAGATGGTTAATGATACCTAGTGTTATACAACGACGTAGTTTCAGTTGTGTGCTTGGTCTATAGACTTGAGACACCAATGATGCCTTGTTTGAGTAGTTATTTCTTTGACACTTGACTTATAGGTCTAGAAATTCAAGATCTGGTATAGCTAGTTATCAAGATTAGTAGACAACCTTAAGAAGAATTGAGTGTCAATAAAGATTGTCCACTCTCAATATCATGATAGGAATGTCGTGTGTGTTCTTGCTCAAGCAAATCCCAAGCCAGGGTCATTCGATTTGAGAGAGTAGTTCTTTGGAAGAATCCGATTAGAGTGATACTCTGATGGATTTCGTATTAGGCTGGATAATACCATATCAAATATATGATCTCTGTGATATTAGATGGATAAGGAACTATATATACATGATAACTGAGGATAGACAGGTCTAATGGATTAAATCCTCCTATATCGTCTGGGGACTATGGCGTAGTGGCCTAGTACATCTATAGTTGATGAGTTGAGTGAATTTGTTATGTTATAAAAATTCACTTGAGTCAAAAGGAGTTCTAACAGGTGCAACTCATGACCAGTTCAGTATTGGGCCTTGAGGGTCACACACATATGGTTGGATGTTGCGATGAGTAGAGGATTAGATAAGTTATCCAATAAGCCCCTATTTCATTGGAGAGACCCAAGATTAATGGATTCCTTGCATGAGGTCTATTAGAGGTGAATTGAGATTATTAGATAGATTTCCAATAATCCAAGGGGTGAGGGTAATTGGATAGAGATCAAATACCCACTAAGGTAAGATTCATTACCATTTAAAGAGGCTTTTTATAAATAAGAGATAGGGGCCGCTAAGAAATGTATTAGGCTGCACCTTTGGCTACCCCCTCCTATTACCTCCCTCCCTTCTCTTCTCATTTGACCACCCCTCTCTTTGGTGCATAAGGATAGCGAAGAATAAATGAATTCTTCCACCATATTTATTGCAAGATAGTATGCAAAAGCTGTGAAGAACCATAAAAGCTACGAGTTTTTATGCTACGATTGGAGGTACATTACTGCATCAATCTATCATGTGGACACCACTAGAATTGAGGATATCTGACCATCTTCATCTATGCCTATCGATCTGGATTATGAGAGATATACGATCTTCCTGAGTAAAACATCTAATACACAATGCGCAGATAATTTGGTTTTATGATTTTTCACACATCAATCATCGCATGATGATTTGACCAATGTGGGAGACCTTTTTTATTTTATTTTTATGCTGCGCATGTGATGCTCTGATAAGATTTCTCAATAGGGACTTCTTTCATTGCTTTAGGATACTTTGGATGAAACTTTCCTCTTCCTTTTATAGTTATGGAAGGAGATGATTATAACTTCCAGAATCCTAATGAAGTTAGGACTTGGAGAGTCCTAATTCCATTATGTTTTAGAGAGTCCTAATGCATTTAAGACTTGGAAAGTCCTAATGTTATTAGGACTTATTTATGATTGGCATGTAGAAGTCCTACTCCTATTACAGTTGGCATCACCCTGTTCTAGTAGCTGCCCCTATTTGGGTGAGGGTTGTCCTAATCCTAGTCCAACTAGGATTCAATTGAGGTAAGTTGGTTGCTATCATACAAGTTTTTCTTGGACAAATAGGGCTTTAAGACTTCAAGAGGCCCTTCGATAGAGCTTGGTCAGTTTTGGTTGAGGATTGTTGAGATCATCCCTAATCACTTGCCATCACCGAGGGTTATAGTTACTAGAGACAACTCATTGCCATAGAGGAAGGAAGGTTGCCGGAGAGAATTCACTACTATGGAGGAAGGGTTGTCAAAGACAACTCGCCATCGAGGAACATTGAAGCTTGATGGAAACAAATCGCGAGAGAGAGGATCTTGTCATCGCCTACACTAGGATTACACTAATTAAGTGTAACCCGTGATCTGCCCCTTTCCCATTTAAGTTAGTAAATTTGATCTAGGAATAGCTCACTCCATCTATTGCAAATAAAGCTTAATTTGATTTGCTACGATTGAATCCAATCTGATCTAAAGCGACTATATCTAGCATGATCGAACTTGATCCTAATCCAAAGTGACCTAATCCGAAGTGAATTGATCTAGATCAAGACACATTGATCAAACTAAACCGACCCGCGATATGTGACTTGAAATAGTCTAGTTCAAGGGTATAATCAAAATTTAAAAAAAGGATATCTGTTGGTAAAAATCAATTATGGGGGTGTCATTTAGTAAAAGTCCAATATTATGAGCTTTTTTTTATGGATATAATCAATCACTATATATATTTAAGTGAAATATATAAATAACATTATAGAAGTATTTTTAGGACGAAGCAAACACAGAGAAATTATAGGGTAACAAATATAATATGTTTTTATTAATTTTCATCTTTATAATAAAAAGACTTGGGCAACATTTAAAATTAATAATAAGTAAATAAATAAATGAATCTGAGTAATTAAATCTTATTAAGGTCAAAATTTTATAAATAGTGAACTAAGAATTCGGATATTGATTTTTTTTCAGATCCAATAGATCGGTATACTTTCAATTTGATAACAATGATACCAAGTGTCGCATGCACATTACAATTGGTCGTGCAGTTGTACAGCAGTACACCATGAAAAAACTTTTTTTCGAGAATTTATGAGGAGAATTTGACTTTTCAAGCCAGAGAGAGATATCTTTACCAGAATTGCGTGATTGTGATAATAATGAAGAACACTTCTATGCAACAACACGTAGCAGAAGCTTGTGAGAGAATCCAAATGACCTCTGCTTGTCCATATCATCTAATTGCTGTCATCCACCAGGTGATTCCCTGCTTGTTTATGCTCATCTATAACTCCATCTTTAAAAGTACAAAGTGGAATCATAAACCAGCAGCAGATCACATTGATCAGTTCATACGAAAAAGTGCGATAATATCTTTTTCATACTTATAACAGAAGAATTAACAGAGTAACTCGTTCACTTGGTAGTATATCGTCTGAATCATCTCAGTTACAAAGACATCAAGGCACTGGCCATCCAGACATGCAGCTGCACTACCCTTCACCAAATCCTACAACCAAAGAAAGCCACAGATTCTCCACACGTAAAGCCAAAATCCAATATTAGAAGTTCTTTAATGGCAAGCTGTGGATGAAAGATGTCGGCTTCTCCACGTAAACACTTGGCCGTCTTGGAATATGACACATCAATCGAGGCTTTTATTCTTCATTGTGATCCAGCTGGGAGCATGTTTAACAAAAGATGATTCAGTTCATGAATAGTAGATAGGTTCATTGTAAGTAGTAGACAAATTTATCCCTGACAAATATTATCAGAGTCTAAAAATATAGTGACAAGATATTTAATAAAGATAGTGATAAAAATTGAAATGAGCTTAACACAAAAAAAGTTTTCTCTTCGAGATCCACAATAGTAGATACAATATTTACTTAAGAGAGATTTTTAAAATTGAAAAGTATTTTGAGGATTCCTTAGGTAAGTGTCTCAGGATAAAAAATTCTCATACAAGTTGGAGTCATCCTAAAAGGAGAAAATATTGGATATTAAGGTTTGGCTCTTCTATAAATATCATACATATTTCTAGGTTTTAAGTGCTCCTGATTTTCTCTCTAAGGTGTCTAAAGAGTGTGCTCTCTAGGGTTTTAAGAGAGGGTGAGAAAAAAATATAAATGTTTTAGGATTTATATGAGATGGTGTACAAGGAGATTATGCTTGAGTGATAATAACTCAAAGGTCTTATACTTGATCTCATATGGAAGAATTTAATTTTTTTTATGGATATAAGACGTATCAAATTACATTAATCTTGCATCGACTTTGTGACATATTTTTGAATGTTGATCTTTATAATTTTTTTATTTTTTGGTATTCTCTCTCTCCCCAATAATAGCTCATGCAGTCGATACAATAGGTGACAGTTAACTGTAACAACTGATGATTTGGACAATTATTAGTAATGCCTAAAAATCTTAAATAATTGATCCCACAAATTATCTCTCCACCTAGCACCTGTGGTAACCAAGGACTTCTACAAAAGATTTCAGAGAGATAACTCAAATTCTCTAAATTTTTTGAAACCCCATTACTTTACTAGTTTCCTACACTAATTTAGGCATTGGAATAGCTTGTATCAAGCATATCATCTGATGTTGACACTTGGACACCTCCCCCTCAACAACGAAGGCTACAACCTTAGTAGGACAATTACGACATGTAACTTCGTAAGAGGCATTTAAGCCACCTCGACAAGTAATTGAGCCACTTCTATAAGCGGTTTGGCCATCTTTGTAGGAGGTTATGCCATCTCCGATAACTACCTTAACTACCTTGGTAGGAAGTTTAGAGTATACTTCTTTACCTAAGAGAGATAACTCAAATTCTCTAAATTTTTTGAAACCTCAATTATGTTAGGACTCTAGCTAAGCAAGTCATAATTTAGTTTTATTGAAAAGGACAAACATGTAAATCCAAAGGGTATTCATGTAAATCTTACCTAACCGACCCCTATTAACGAAGTGAGGAGGCCGGCTACGTTAGGATTAGTTTGGAGGAAGATATTTTGAGAAAATAATAAGATACATGTCACCCTAATTAACTACCTCTTATCCTAGTTAAAGAGGGGTTGGTTGAGAAGGAGTTATAATAGGATTAGGATTAGTTTAGAGGTTGCTACTTAGAGTTGCATTAGAAGTTGTTGGAAGTAGGAGTCTTGGAGTGGGAGTCTTATTAGGAGTTAGGGTTTAGAAGGCCTATAAATAGCCTTATCATCATCTACTTTTCATCATCAATAGATCAATTATTTTTCAACAATTGTGTAGAAAACCAAGGAGGGAGTATCCCGTATAGAGTTCCAAGGAGGTCAATCCCCTATAGAGATCACCCCAAGCTTAGAATTCGTAAGGATTCTAACACTTGGTATCAAAGCAGCATTCTTGACATCTCGCTGCCCTTCCACAGCCATCCATCAGCCCCCCATAGCTGTCTAAAGCAATTCCCACAATTGCTTGAAGATCGTCACCAAATTCTGTTGTCATCTCCACTACCGCAGATCATCCTTTGATCTCCCTGTGAATTGCAACAGGTTTTGGTTTCCTACCTTACTACTGCTGCAATTTAGTTATCCCTATTCAAAAAATCCAAAAAAATTCATTCCTATTTGCTACACAAACTTTTCATCCCAAAGTTTTCATCATTACGATGAAAGTTACGCTATAGAATTCCAGCCGCACACCCTTGACTATTTGATTTGCTGTTGCGTGTTTACTGATCCAATCTTTACGAAATTTTTTCAACGGCTTTAGCACTTCCTATATTTGAGTTTTCTTTTTATTTTGTCAAAAAATTCTTAATATAAATCACTGATCTTTTACGTCCAAACTGCTACACTTAAATGTAAAAATCTACTACAGTACCTTCCCATGATCTTCGATTTTGTCGAACCTTTTGCTGTTGGTTTCTTTCATGAATTTTTTTGTCAGCATTACCTTTCCCTTACCAATAGATTCTCTTTAAGTTTTACTCGAATCCTTATTTTGAACTACTGGAAAAAAATCTCATTTATACTGCTGAAATCTTTTAACGAAAAAATTCTATCGTAGTACCTTCTCATATTCCTTAATCTTACCAAAACTTTTGCTGCTGATTTCTTCAATGAATTTTTTGATAATATTATCATTCCCTTGCCAGTGGATTCCCAATGAATTTTACTCGATTCCTTGTTATGAACTGCTGCAAAATTTTTTGACTATACTACTAAAATCTTTTGCTGAAAATTTTTTGTAGCAACACCTTCTTGCAATATTTGATTTTGCCAAAACTTTTACTATCATTTTTTTCCATAAAATTTTTGATGATATTATCTCTCCCTTACTAGTAGATTCCCCTTAATTTCACTCAAATTTTCATTGAGAATTTTTGGAAAAAATTATGTCTTCACTATTGGAAATTTTTTGATGAAAAATCTACTATTGCACCTTTGTCTTTCTTTTTCTCCTTAACCCACCGAAACCCAACTATCTTGCTGCCACCACCTAAGACATCTTTAGGGCATCCCGTTAGTCTTAAGATGCAACTATCATAACCTATTTTCATAACCCAAACAACACCCAAGACCTCTGCCCAAAATAGTGACCTATCGCAGCCTATCGACGCAGAATTTTACAGCACTATCTTTTGGTGTTTATTGCACCAATATCTGATCCTTATCGAAATTATTGTTGCTACCCACGTCATCTTTATGGCACCCCCCTAGCCTTAAGATGCATCCATCATAACCTCTTTCTAGAATATGAAGCCAACTCAAACCACAGCCAAAATCGTAACCTAAACAGCAGTCTTCCGCAACCACCGACCCTTCCACTGATCCTTACCCTCCGTAGCCACCAATCCTACAAAATCAGTTATTTCCATCAATAAAAACCCTAAGTCATCCCTCTAACCCTAAACCTCTATCACCAAACCCTCCTTACAGCCCCTACAATAGCCCTAAATCATAGCCCTAATAGCACCCAAAGAAACATCACAACCTGTCAACCCCAAACTTTAACATCTACCCATGATCCACCTTCCCTTTCGGTCACCAAACCACCCAACCGTTCCATACCACTGACCCAATAGCAGGAGAGGGACATTGGCATCTCAGATTTGGAGGCACGTGCAATGGCATCTCAAGGTTCAATTGATGCCAAATTGGAGGCTTTTGAATCATACATAGAGGATAGATTGTGTGCCTTATTCGTCGAATTCGAATTGAGCCGATCTCTGAGCCCTATAAAATTCTAGCAAGGTGAAAGTTCAAAGAGGCCTCTCAAAAAGAAAGAACGAGCTGTTGATATGAGGTAGCCACGCATGAGGGTGGACTTCCCTCGATGGGAAGAAGGAGACCTGATGGGATGGATTTTGCGCGTCGAACGTTACTTCCATCATCACAAAACACCAGAGGATTCAATGGTGGATGCTACTACCATCCATCTTAAAGGAGATGCTATACGATGGTACAATTGGCTTGAATACAACTATGGGGCTCCGACGTGGATACATTTCAAGTATGTGCTACTGAACCACTTTGGGCCGACCAAGTAAATGAATATCAATGAACATATGCTAGACACCATATATTGAACATGGTACTACCAGGCCTCATACGAAATCTATCAAAGTCTCAATCTAATTAGATTCTCTCAGATAACTCTTTTTTTTCAATCATAATGACCTTGGCCAAGGATTTTCTTGAGTAAGAATGCATGGGATATTCCTCTCACGATACTGAGAGTGGATAATCTTCTATTGACACTCAATTACCTTCGTAAGGTTGGCTGTCATTCCCAATGACCAACTAAATTAGATCTGAAACTTCAAAACCCATAAGTCCAGTATTAAATAATAGAGTACTCAAACAATACATATTTAGTATCTCAAGTCTAACGACCAGAGACGTAATTAAGATTACAGAATCATTATTGATGATCAACTATCATTAACTATTCAGCATTCCGTAAACGGATCAATCATTGAACTTATTCTCCGATGAGCACCTACATGATATCCCTAGTGTCATCACATAAACAGCTTGAGATCAGTTGCCTCTATTATATGGACGAGTATATAGCACACCGATCTATTTGGTTATCTTGATGTCCCTTTCGGCTAACCTATGATCGGGATTATTTGGGGCTATGTTTAAAGATGAATTGGTCTCATTACCATGATTGCATCATGATCTAATTTCCATTACACAGATCCATGGACATCATAATATATTAATCTAATTATAATATAAAGTAAAAAAATATCATAATATTAGTAACAAAAAAGAGTACATAGTATATCACACGTGAATGACATGCAGCCCTATGACTAGCAATCTTCCACTTGACCTATAGCCAGTCTCTTACATGCCAGATCCCCATTAGGTCTCGGTGCCACTCAAATATAATATGAGATAATGGTTTTGTTAGTGTATCTATAATATTATTATAAGATGAAACTCTTTCTATTCCTATATCACAACGGGCTACGATCTATCTGATCAAGTAGAGCCTCCTTAGAACATGCTTGGACTTCTAATAAAACCTGTCTTCGCTTAAGTAATTGTCTAGTTATTGTTCCAATATAAGGGGATTGGCTTCTCGTTGCCCGACACAACTCCTAGATCTATGATGAACTTCTTTATTCATACTCTCCCCTTTACTACTTCTACTGTAACAATCTACTCTGCTTCTATGGTCGAGTTAGCAGTAATATCTTGCTTGAAACTCTTCCAACTTACTACTCCTCCATTCAAGATGAAGGCATATCCCGAGTTTAACTTGCTATCGTTAACATTAGATTAGAAACTTGAGTCCATGTAGCCATCAACCAAGAGGCTACTGTTAGGATCAATTGACACTAAGTGTAAATTCTCATTTTAACCAAAACCTTTCGCTTGAAGCAAGATAGAAAAATCAAAAGATTTTTGTTCAAGTAAAGTAAGTAAATAATTTAAAATAAAATGCTAAGTTTCTTGGAAGTGCTTGACTTAAAACCTTGCTTTCAAGGAGTAAATAAAATCGGAAGCATCACATGATATTTTGTTGAACACAATTAAGAACCCGACAATTGTAAGTAGTAAATGAAACAAGTAAGGAACACTTACAATTTATAGTAGTTCTGCCTCAACCTTGGCCTACATCTACTTCCCGAGTCCTCCTCCTTGAGGCATACCGACTTCCACTATTGATCTCCTTTCGGTGAAGATCAAACCCTTACAATGTTTCAAGGGAGACAATATTACACACTTGGATCACTCCCTTACCCCTTTTATTTTTCTTACAATTCACACAAGCTTTTCATAGAATTTTAATCCCTAAATTATTACTTAAAATGGGGTATTTATAGGCCCAAAATAGCTTCAGAATTTGGAGCCAAAATTTAAATTCACCTGAAAAACCCGAGTATGAGCGGTTCAGCCGCCAAAAGTATACTGGATTCCAGGGTACGGGCGGTTCAACTACCCGACAACCTCGACGGTTGTGGTTGAACCGCCGCTCACCGATAGTTCATTCGTCGAGAATCTCGGAAAAGTGATTCCCTTCACTTTTCCAATCCCGACTTAAACCATATGTTGACCAATTCTTTGGTTAACCAAGTGAGCTCAATCAAACCCTTTTAGTGGACCCGGTTGCCTCTTTGAGTTGATTTGGATTCCTTCCAAATCACACTCATTTAGAACTCAATCTTAACCTACCACTTAAAGATTACAATCAAACATGACCACCAAGCTTACGACCTCACTCCCGCAATCCAGCAACCTCCGGCATTCCCTACGGCGAGTCTCATGGTCTTCCTCTAGCGATCTCCCGACGTGTTCCTAGCAATCTTCCCGATACCTTTGGCGAAGTCCTAGGGAACTCCCAGTGAGCTCCCACCGCATCATCCAAACCTTGGTATGATGCCTAAGCTTGATCCTGGGTCCATGTCTGATCTGTAGCTCTTTTTCACCATCGTGGTTAAATCTGCACGATGCTAACTATGACTTAATTAATTACAATTATAATAGTCAACACATCCACTTTAAGACCTTGCCAACTCTTGGCAAGCTTTTTGGCTACCCCCGATAATCTTCAGGTGAGTCTCGATCTTCTTTCAGCGAACTCCCTTGTGTCATCCTAGCAAGCTCCCGATACCCTCGGCGAACTCCAGATGCACTTCAGGCGAGTTCCCAACCGCATCGTCCGAACCCCGGCATGATGCTTGGACTTAACCTTGGCCAAATCTCTGATTAACTATATCGTAGTTAATCCTACATCAATCAACTCTAACAATCTTATTAGATCAAACACTCATCAATTGATTTCATCATCAAAATCTAAGATTCAACAACTACCTCCTCCGTATACTAGTAAGATCCTCAATCTTTCTCAAATACTTAAGGATGCACTTTACTATTTTCTAGTGTTCTAAACATGGATCCACTTAGTATTTGCTCATGACGCTTAGAGCATGAGCTATATCAGGCCTGGTATATAATATAACATACATGATATACCTAATCATTGATGCATAGAGTATCCTATCAATGTTTGTCCTTTCTTTATTAGTCTTTAGTAATATACTCCTTTAAAGTGATATTTCATGTCTCATCGGTATGAGACCTCTATTAAAATTTTTTATGCCAAATCTTTTGACAATGGAGTCTATGTACCTAGACTGGGATAAGCCAAGCATCCTCTTGAATTTATCTCTATAGATCCAAATACCTAAAATGTAGGATGCTTCTCCTAGGTCCTTCATTGAGAAGTTTCTAGATAGCCAAGCCTTAAATGTGGAGAGCATTCCTACATCATTCTCAATTATTAGGATGTCATCCACATACAGCACCAAAAAGGTGATAGCGCTTTCACTTACCTTCCTGTATACACAAGGCTCATCTTCATTCTTAAAGAAGTTATAAGATCTAATCGCCTCATGAAATCTCATATTCCAAATTTGGGAAGCTTGCTTCAGTCCATAGATAAACCTGAGCAACCTGCACATCTTATCTAAACTCTTTCTGAATATGAATTCCTTTGGCTGTATCATATACACCTCCACCTCGAGGTTACCATTGATGAATGCAGTTTTTCAATCCATCTGTCAGATCTCATAGTCATAGTGTGCTGCAATGGCCAAAAGAATTCTAATATATTTTAGCATGGCTATAGGTGAGAAGGTCTCGTCATAGTCAACTCTTGCCTTTGATAATATCCTTTAGCCCCCAACCTTCCCTTATAGGTCTCTACCTTTTCATCTACTCCGATCTTCTTCTTAAAGATTCTTTTGCAGTCGATGGGTATGATGCCCTTAGGTGTATCCACAAGGTTCCAAACCTTATTGGAGTACATGAAATCCATCTCAGAATTTATGGCTTCTTGCTATTTCCCGTAGTCTATACTCATAATAATCTCTTCGTAGGTTTGAGAATCAATATCCTGAGTGTCCTCTCTATTTATATGTCCCACATATCTTTCAAGAGGGTGAGGTATTCTACTAGATCTACACAAAGTTGGAACTTATGTGTTACGTATCTGAATAGACTCGGACTCTGAAATAGTGCTTGAGTTTGGTTCTCCAATCTCACTGAACTCTATCTTACTCCCACTATTTTCACCAAGAATGTATTCCTTGCTCAAGGAACATAGCTTTCTTGGCAATAAAGGCCTTATGGTCCTCGGGATGATAGAAATAATACCCACAAGTTTCCTTGGGGTATCCCACGAACTTGCACCATTTTGTCCTTGATTCCAACTTGTCGGTATTGTGTCTCCAAAAGTGAGTAGGGCAGCCCTAAATCTTAACAACCTTAAGATCATGTTTCTTTCCTTTCCATATCTCATATGGTGTATGTTAAGAAACCTCAGCGGGAGCATCACATGTGTAGCGGAAATCAAAATGAAAATAGGTTTCCTATGCAGATCAAATCATCGTGCAAAGGATTGGGTCGCGAGAAAGCTGCAAAAATGATAAAACTGTGTCATGTGATAGATTGATTAACCAGGGAGATCGTATATCCCTGTATTCCAGATTCGAATAGAGAGGATGAAGGAAGTCAAGCGTCTTCCTCTCTAGTGGTATCCACACAATGGATATCTGTAGTGAAACTCCATAAATCTGATCACGTAACTCTTGCACAGAGGGAGGGAGGAGAATAGGAGGGGTTGGCTAAAGCTACAGCCTATCAACTATGAACCTCCTCCTAATTATAGAGAGCCATCATAAACCCTAAGGGTCCCACCTTAGTGGGTATTGGATCTCCATCCAATAACCCACTAACCTTGTATTATTGGATCCTTATCCAATAATCTCCTTAGGCCTCTAACTAGGCCTCAAGCAAGGAGCCTATCAGCATAGGACCTCATCTAATGATAATGGGGCTAATTGGATCTTCATTCAATCCTCTATTCGTTGAAGTATCCACCATATGTGTGTGACCCTCTAGGCCCGATACCGAGTTGGCCGTGAGTTACCTCCATTAAAACTCCTTCTGATATAGTGAATAATTATCCCCATAATAATTCACTTGACTCATCGACTATGGACGTACTAGGCCACTATGTCATAGTCCCCAGACAATATAGGGGGATCGAGTCCATCGGACCTATCTATCCACAGTTATCATTTATCTATAATCCCTCATCTAACTAATATTCCAGAGACTGTATATTGGACATGGTACTGTCAGGTCACATACAGAATCTATCGTAGTCTTGCTACAATCAGATTCTCCCGGAGAACTCCTTCTCTCTCAATCCAAATGACCATGGCCAAGGATTTATCTTAGCAAGCACATATGAGATATTCCTCTCATGATACCGAGAGTGAATGATCATATATCGACACTCAATTGCCTTCGTAGGGTTGGCTACCAATCCCGATAACCAATTGTACTAGATTTATAACTTTCTAAACCTGTAAGTCTAGCGTCAAATAAAGGAGTACTCATACAAAGGCATCCTTGATGTCTCAAGTCTAAGGACTAGATACACAATTGGGACTATGAAATCACTATCTGACATTAGGTATCATTAACCATACAACATTCCATAAGCGAATCAATTAGTGAACTCATTCTCCAATGAGTACCTATAATATATCCTTAGTGTCTCCATATAAGTGGCTATGAGACCAACCGCCTCCATCAAATGGATGGGTATATAGTACACCGATCTGTCCAGTTATCTCAATGTCTCTCTCGAGTAACCTATGACTGAGAATATTTAGGATCTGTGTTTAAAGATGAATCAATTTTTATTATCGTAATCTCATCACGATATAATTACCATTGCATAAAACCAAGGACATCACAATATATATGTAACATATAATATAATGTAAAAATATGCCAATATTAATTATAAGCAAAAAGATCACGCAGTGTGTCATACGTGCCATCACTCATGTGATTGGCTTGTAGGGCACTTATAACTAGCAATCTCTCACTTGATCTAAAGCCAATCACCTAGGTGTCTGATCCATATCTTACCCTTGTGACACTCAAATACAATCTATGCCAACGGCTTCGTCAATGGATCTACAATGTTATCTTCGAATGGAACTTCTTTCATTATTATATCTTTATGGGTCATAATCGCTCTAATATATTAGAACCTCCTCAGAAGAATTCTAGTGAGACCTGGGTTCCCTTGCTAGAGCTATAGCCTTATAGGTCTCCCTCCACCTTTTCATATACTCCGATCTTCTTCTTGAAGATCCATTTGCACCCGATGGGTATAATACCCTCAGGTGTATCCACAAGGTTCTAAACATTATTAGAGTACATGAAATCCATCTCAGAATTCATGACTTGAGAGTCATCTCCACTGATATGTCCTACATATCTTTCAGGAGGGTGAGATACTCTGCTAGACCTATGCAAAGTTGGAACTTGTCTGTTAGGTACCTAAATAAACTCGGACTCTAGAATGGTGCTTGAGCTAGGTTCTCCAACCTCGCTCAATTCTATCACTCCCACTAGTTCCACAAAGAATGTGTTCATTCTCAAGGAACATAGTGCTCTTGGTAACAAAGACCTTTCAGTCCTCGAGATAATAGAAATAATACTCACAAGTTTCTTTGGGGTATTCCACGAACTTGAACCATTCTATCATTGATTCCAACTTGTCGGGGTTATGTCTTCTAACGTGGGTAGGACAACCCTAAATCTTAACCACCTTAAGATCATGCTTCTTTCCTTTTCATATCTCATATGGTGTAGACACTACTGACTTTGACGGAACTCTGTTCAGAAGGTAAGCTGCAGTCTCTAGGGCGTATCCCTAGAATGAGATGGGTAGGTCAGTGAAACTCATCATAGACCGCACCATGTCTAACAGTATGTGATTTTTCTTTTCTGATACACCATTTACCTGAGGTGTATAAGGAGGTGTTCATTGGGATAAAATCTCATTGTCCTTGAGGAAATGGGTGAACTCCGTACTTAAGTACTCTTATTCTTGATCTGATTCTCGACTTCATTCTTATATTCCCTGAATTTCTCAAAGGCCTCAGAGTTATACTTCATCAAGTACACATGTCCATACATGGAGAAATCATCAGTAAATGTAATGAAGTATAAGTAATCACCTATAGCCTGAGTCGACATGGGATCATATACATCACTATGTATGAGTTCTAATAACTCAGTGGCTCTCTCTCCAATTCCACTAAAAGAAGAGTTGGTCATCTTCTCACGAAAGCAAGGTTCGCAAGTTGCATATGACTTATAGTCAAATATATCTAAGTATCCATCTTTTAGCAACTTTTGAATTCTTCCCTCATTATATGACATATCCTACAATGCCATAGGTATACATTGTTCACCTCATCTCTTTTCCTCTTAGACGTATTTTTATTCATAATATGTAGAGAAGTGTCTAACACATATAAGTCATTTATCAGGGTCCCTCTAGTGATGATCTCATCATATATAATTATTGAATAACTATTGGTCTCAAAAACTAATTTATATCCACTAATTATCAAATAAGAGATGAAAATAATATTTTTGATAATAGAGGGAACAAAATAGCTTACATCTAATGCAATGATACTCCACTAGATAGATGTAGGGTGACCTCCCTAACGATAACTAAAGCAACTCTTGCTCCATTGCCCATCTTGAGGTCCATCTTACCTCTGGCCAATCTCCTAGGTCTTGTTAGAAACTGCAATGAATTGCATATATGATAAGCACTCTCGGTATCCAATACCTATGTGTTATTATGAAAATCTGACAAGTGAAGACTGATCATGAATATACCTGAAGCTTCTCCAAGCTTCTATTTCACCTTATCTACAAGGTAGTCTTATAATTCCTCTTCCAATGCCTGTATTTGCCATAGTGGAAGCACTGTCCTTTGTCGGGTATTTCCTGGCAACCATTGCTTTACCCGATCTTTCTTTGCCCTTGCCCTTCTTAAGGGTCTTATTAGCCTTCCTTTTCCTATTGGTTTCACTAATATAGAGAACTGACTTCTCTTTCTTGATGGTACTCTCTGCTTCCCTCAATATAGTGAGGAGCTCATGTAGAGTCACCTCAAACTTGTTCATATTAAAGTTAATAATGAACCGTGAAAAAGAATCTGGTAGGGACTGAAGTATAAGATCAATATATAGGTTATCCTTTAGGACTATCTTTATACTTCACAAAGCGAGCGATCTCATCCTCGCTTGTCCTTTCCTCCGACGTGGGCATAATCATGTTAAGGACATATACGATTTTATATTTTGTGAGAATAATTCTCAAATTATGGAGCCTTTGGACCAATGGGGTGGTTGGCATTAAGTATGCCACATAGGGGTTTTGTAAGCAACAAAAAGTTATAGCGTAAATAAATAACATGCAGACTCTACAGAAAATATTAATTAAGATATGGACTTCTATCTTAATGTACTCCCACTATTGTCCTAGCGAATCACGTGACACCCTCGACACGTGAGACAGAAGTCTCCAACAGACTCCTAGTGGGGATCGAGATCCAATCGACATCTTAGTGCAACCTTGAGGGACTCGATGAATTACACTAAGGCCTAAAAGTAGACAACTCTTACCAATCATAACTCCTTGTGATTCCCATCATGTTCAGCCTTCAAATCATCATGGTCTCGAGAGACTCGATCAATCATGACATTTAGTTAAGTCATCATCATCGATGATATGCCCTCGAGGGACTCGACCAAGCATACCATGTCCTCAAGTCACCGGTGACATCTCTTTGTTATAGGCAAGATCTCGATCATGTAGATAGGTGAGCCTCGAGGGACTCGATCAACTCAACCTATGTCGTGATTCAATTTCTTCCTATAACGATGGAAGGCTACATGGGTCAATCTTTTTGCCTCACACTTACCGACTTCTTATTATCATAGGAGGGGTTTTTGTTTTGTATCGATCTTCTAATATATCATATCATACACATACATATTTAATATATAACTACATCATATGCAAATATATATATATAGGTGTATTACACATCATTGATGCAAGCCACACCAGATGATCACTACGCCCGAGCTAATGGACCTAATCACTCACAATAGAATCTATGTGTGCAACGGCGCATCTCCATGCCCTGTGATCGTTGATCTTATCATCATCGGTTCCGTCGAATCCTCGTCACATCACCATGCGTCATGATCTCCCGCCACGGTATTATGGGTCTCGTTATCACCTCCATGCTCCCGCTGCGCCTCTCCATGTAATTACAAATAATCACAGGCACGCAGGCCCAACAATAGCCAAGAAAAACGGAGGCTCATAGGCCTCAATAATAATAATAATAATAATAATCACAATTACACACATCACAACATATGGCTCATGATCATCCATCTACATCATACATCACATGTATATCATATCACATGTATGATTATAAGATATATAATAATTAATTATTTTTTTTAAATCAAGACATTCTCGAAATTTCTAGAATTGTTAAGGGAATTTTTGTAATTATGGATAAAGGATAGTTCTTGAAATTTCCATAATTATTGAGGGTGTTTTCGATATTCTAGGCATAGGATAGCCTTTGGAATTTCTCAAATTCCAAGGGGCAGTATCATCCTTTTCATAAAAGGATGACCTAGCCGTCTTGTCTCAACCTCACTCCACCACCACCGTCGCCCCTATATAGGCGGCGGCTGCCCTTGCCCGCTGACAACCGCCCTTGCAGCCGACGTCGCTACCCCTACTAGCGGCAGCCCTGGCCGTTGGGGCCGCCCCTATGGGTGTCGCAATGTAAGCGACCGTGCCCGCGGGCGGCTGCCGCCCTTACGGGCTGGCCGCAGTCGATCGCCCCTTTGTAGGCGGCCTTGGCAATAGCCAACCGCCCCTTTGTAGGTAGCCAGGCTGTGGCCGACTACCTATGTAGGGGGCCTGGCCATGGCCAACCACTCGTGCATACGACATGGCCATGGCCGACTGCCTTGTTTCCTCGCTGCGTTTGCTGCAAAAATGCAGTAAGAACGAGTAGAATGATTCTACGCAATTCAATCTCATCACACGTAGTTTGAAATTAATATTTCACACAAAAACCTTGGCTCTGATATCACAGTTGGGAAACATTAGTGGGAGGATCACATGCGTAGTGAAAATCAAAACAAAAACAAGTTTCCCATGCAGATCAAATCATTGTGCAAAAGATTGGGTCGCGATAAAGCCATAAAAATGATAAAACTGTGTCATGTGATAGATTTATTACCTAGGGAGATCGTATATCCCTGTATTCCAGATCCGGATGGAGAGGATGAAGGAAGTCAAATATCTTACTCTCTAGCGGTATCCATACGATGAATCTCTATAGCAAAACACCTCCAATCTAATCTCGCAAATCTTGTGCAGAGGGAGGGAGGAGAATAGGAAGGGGTGGCCAAAGCTGCAATCTATCATCCATGAACCTCTCTCCAATTTATAGAGAGCCACCAAAAACCCTAAGGGTCATGCCTTAGTGGGTATTATATCTCCATTCAATAACCCACTAACCTTGCATTATTAGATCTCTATCCAACAATCTCCTTAGGCATCTAACTGGGCCTTATGCAAGGAGTCCATCAGCATAGGGTCTCATCTTGTGAGAATAGGGGCTAACTGGATCTCCATGTAATCCTCTATTCGTTGAAGCATCTACCATATGTGTGTGACCCTCTAGGCCCGATACCGAGCTGACCGTGAGTCGCTCCCATCAGTGTAGACACTATCGACCTAGATGAAACTCTATTCAGAAGGAAAGGTGCGGCCTCCAGGGTGTATCCCCAAATTGCGATGGGTAGGTCAGTGAAATTCATCATGAATCGCAACATGTCTAACAGTATGTGATTACTCCTTTTTGACACATCATTAAGTTGAGGCGTATAAGATGTTGAATCTCATATTTTGATGATTAAATCAATTGATGGCTTATTGATCTAACATGGATTGTTAGAAATTGATTGATGCAGAATTAATTACTACAGAAAGATTATTACAATCACGATTGGCCAAGGTCAAGTCCATGCATCGAGTTGATGCGGTTGGGAACTCGCCAGGAGTGCGTCTGGAGCTCACCGAGGGTATTAGGAGTTTGCCAGGATGGCGCAAGGGAGTTCGCCTGAAGAAGACCGAGACTCACTGGAAGATTGTCGAGGGTAGCTGAAAAGCTTGCCGAGAGTTGGGAAGGTCTTGTAATGGATGTTTGACAATTTTGATTGTATTTAATTAAGTCATAATTAGCATTATGCAAGACTAACTGTGACAAGAGCAATGAAGTTACAACTAGATAATGGGCCAAGATCATGCTTAGGCATCGAGCCGGGTTTGGACGATGCAGTGGGACCTCGCTGAAAGTTTGCTAGGAGATTCATCGAAGGGATGGGGAAGCTCACTGGGAGCACGTCGGGAGATCGCCGGAAGAAGACCGGATGACTTGCCGCAAGAATGCCGAAGGTTACCAGATTGGTGGAAGTTGGGTCTTAGTTTAAGCTTGTGGTCCTTAAGTGTTGTAATCGTTGAGTCATAGTTAGAAGTGAGTCCTAATTGAGTTGGATTTCGATGAAATCTAAATCAACTCAATAAGGCAACCGAGTCCACTATTGGGATTTGATTTAGCTCAGGTTGAACTCAATTGGTTGACTAGAGGGTTAGTCAACATCAGGTTAAAGCTGGAATTCTAAAAGTGGAGGGAACCACTTTTGAGAAAATTTCGGTGGGTAAACCGCCAGTGAGCGATGGGTGTACTGCCATTGCCCAGGCTTTTGGGTGGCTGACGGCGGTTGATCCGCTCAGACTGGGCGGGTGAACCGCCCGTATCTAAGAATCTGGGTACTTTCGGTAGTTGACCCGCCTAGGGCCGACAAGTAAATTGCCCTAGAAAACTTCAGGCGGTTGAGCCACCCAGGTCGATGGTTAAACCACCCATGCCCAATTTTTCCGGGTATGTTTGTTTTTTGGCTCTAATTTTTGAAATCATTTTGGGTTTATAAATACCCCAAGTTTTCTTGCATTTAGCAACAAGTTTTAGACAATATTTTTATGAAAAAAGTTCTATAAAAAACTTATGTGATTTGTAAGAAAAAGAAAAGGGAAGGGAGAGAGCTTAGAGTTAAAAATTTTCTCAAGTCTCCCTTATAAGCAAAGTGCAAGGGTTTGGTCTTCACCAAAAGAAGATCGATAGTGGACGTCGGTGTACCTCAAGAAGGAGGACTCGGGAGTGGACGTAGGCCATTGGCGCTAAACCACTATAAAAATTGTGAGTGTTTCATTGCTTTCATCGCTTACATATTTTTGTATTAATGCTTCTGATTTAACTCAACTCTTTGAAAGCAAAGTTTTCACGTTAAGTTCTTTCCTTCAAATGTTGCTTATCTTTCCGGTTTGCTTATTAACTTAGCAACTTTCTTTTAGTCACTCACTCATTTTACTAAGAATGAAAAGCTTTAGATTTTCTATCTGGTTTAATTGAAAAGATTTCATCTAAACTGAAAATTTACACTTGCACTAAGAATGAGTTTAATCGTGTTTCCGCTTGTGATTCAACTTTTGATATTTGGCATACTTTGAAAATCACACATAAAAGCACAATTAATATAAATGAATCAATTAATGAAATATCTTACAAAAATGATCTTGAAGAACACATTCCAAAGAATATGAAGGAATTTGAATTGAGAACATATGACTCCTCGAGTGAAATCTCGAGTGATATGGACCTTGAACATTTGACAAATGAACCAAAAACTTAATCAACATGGACCATAAAAATGATTTAAAGATAGACAAAATATTTTGCTATGAACACAAGAAGTCGAGGAGCTCCAAAGATGAAATACACATCCAAGAAGTGGAGAACTTCTCTCTTATGGCCACTGACGATAAGGTTAGTGATTTATTTAGCATTTCCTTTTCAAAATTATTAAATATGCTTCATAGTTTGATGAATTTAAAAAACTTAGTAAATATTTTAAGTTTCTTAAACATTAACATGATTTGTTAGTTGGTAAAATTGATGAAATGCATGAGTTATTAGCATAACACAATCCTAGTTCTAAATGTGCAATGCTAGACAATATTAAAGAAGAAAATATCACTGTTAAGATAATATTAGAAAATTTTGAAATTGGTAATAAATCCTTGAATATGATCTTTGCCAATAAGAATCATATTAATAGAAGAAATGAAATAGACTTTATGGGCAATACCCAACAAAAGCTAACTATTTTTGTTAAATACCAAAAAAAGCCAACTATTTTTGTTGAAGGACCAACCTTAAATGTGCCACTAAGAATTAAGTATAATTTTTGTGGTAGATTACGACATATGGCTTACAAATGTCAATGTTTATACCTATTTTTCTATTTTAAACGATGATGCATGACTTTGACATAGGAGATTAGGACATACAAGCATGAAATTAAACACAAAAATTGGAACTAAAGAACTTATATGAGGAATACCGAAGATTAAATTTGTCAAATATAAGGAGGTGGTGGCTAAAGCTGCAGCCTATCAACCATGAGTCTCCCCTTCTATTTATAGAGAGCCACCAAAAATCCTAGGGCTCTTGCCTTAGTGGGTATTGGATCTCCATCCAATTGCCCACTAATCTTGCATTATTGGATCTCTATCCAATAATCTACTTACGCCTCTAATTAGGCCTTAATCAAGGAGCCCATCAGCATAGGATCTCAGGTGCTAATTGAATCTCCATCCAATCCTCTTTTCGCTGAAGCATCCACCATATGTGTGTGACCGTCTAGGCCCGATACCGAGCTGGCTGTGAGTCTCTCCTATCAGAACTCCTTCTAATATAGTGAATTATTATCCCCATAATAATTCACTCGACTCATCAACTATGGATGTACTATACCACTACGCCATAGTCCCCATACGGTACAGGGGGATCGAATTCATCGGACATGTCTGTCCTCAGATACCGTGTATCTATAATCCCTCATCTAACTAATATCCTAGAGACCGTATATTGGACATGGTATTGTCAGGTCACATACGGAACCGTTATAGTCTCGCTCTAATCGGATTCTCCCGGAGAACTCTCTCTCTCAATCTGAATGACCCTAGCCAGGGATTTGTCTGAGCAAGCACATATGGGATATTCCTCTCGTGATACCGAGAGTGGATGATCCTCTATTGGCACTCAATTACCTTCGTAGGTTGGCTATCAATCTCAATAGCCAACTACCAGATCTGGAACTTTCTAAACCTGTAATTCTAGCATCAAAGAAAGGAGTACTCATACAAAATATCATTGGTGTCTAAGGACTAGATACACAACTCAGACTATGAAATCGCTGTCTGACATTAGGTATCATTAACAATACAGCATTCAATAAGCGGATCAATTAGTGAACTCATTCTCCAATGAGCACCTGTACTATATCCTTAGTGTCTCTACACAAGTGGCTATGAGACCAGTCGCCTCCATCATATAGACAGATATATAGTACACATATCTGTCTAGTTATCTCAATGTCCCTCTTGAGTAACCTATGACCGGGATAATTTAGGATCTATGTTTAAAGGTGAATCGATCTTATTATCGTGAACTCATCACAATCCGACTCCCATTGCACAGAACCAAGGACATCACAATATATATGTAACAGATAATGTGAGAATATGCCAATATTAATCATAAGCAAAAAGATCACACAGCGTGTCATACGTGCCATCACTCACGTGATTGGCTTGCAGGGCACCTGTAACTAGTAATCTCTCACTTGACCAAAAGCCAATCACCTATGTGTCTGATCCCCTTCAAACCCCTGTGACGCTCAAATACAATCTGAGCCAGCGGCTTCATCAGTGGATCTGCAATGTTATCTTCGGATGGAACTCTTTTCATCGCTATATCTTTTCGGGTCATGATCACTCTAATTAGATGGAACCTCCTTAGAACAATTCTGTTGAGACCTGAGTTCCTTTGTTAAAGTTATCGCCCTGTCGCTTTCACAATATATGGGAGTCAACTCCACGCTGCTTGGTTTGACTCCCAAATCCTTGATGAACTTCTTCATCCAAACCCTTCCTTTGCTGCTTTTGCTACAGCAATGTATTCCGCCTCTATGGTTGAGTCAACAGTAATATATTGCATGAAACTCTTCCAACTTACTGCTCCTCCATTCAGAGTGGAAACAAACACTGAATTCCACTTGCTATCATCAATGTTGGACTGAAAACTCGAGTCCGTGTGATAGGACTCCAGCAGGGTTGAGTCCTAATCTCCCTAGAAGTAGTCAATAAAACCCTGCTAGATTGTAATAAAGTCACTCCTATCTTATAAAGGAGTCTGGTTTGGGTTTAGATTAGCCCTTAGGGCTTAGAAGTCACCGCCCCCCTTACTGGGCAAGTCGGCCAGGGTTTTACCCTGCTTAGGTCGGCTATCGAGCCAACCTAGCCGCCCCTTGTTCCTATTAAGGTAGGATGGCTATAGGAGGGGTAAAAGGGTAATTTTACCTAGATAAGTGCCCCCTTGGGCTAGGACTTTGATCCCTATTTAAGATGTAGCTGCCCCCCTCTTTGAAAGCAAGCAATTATCATCTTCAATTCAGCCTTTCTGCCGAGTCTAGGAGGAACCCCTATAGCATTCCAAGGGTTGATCTCTCTCAAGGATCAAAATCTATAGGGCTCCTTCTAGGGTTCTATCATCTGGTATTAGAGCAGCAATCTTGCTGCCCCTGTAGCCATCTTAGCCGTCTCTACCTTCCCAAGCAATTCCCATAATTGCTATGACACGCGCCTCCACCTTCCACCCCAGCAGCAGATCAAATCAGTTTGTCGTTGCCCCCTGCATTTGATCTGGAAATCTGGTATTTTTTTTATCATCCACGCCTCTTCAATACTGCAAGATTCCTTACTTTACATGTTGAAGATTTTTTCCAAATTTTATCTGCTGCAAAATTCGTTCGTCACAAATGTTATCATTGTTGCAAAGATGAAACGCTGCAGAAATTTTCAACCGATTGTTGCCTATTGAAACTAAACATTTAATCATCCTTTTTGGCTGAAACTTTTATATAATTTCATAGATCATCTTAGCTTTCATCTAAGACTAATCTCATGAAAATACTCTTTCTAGATCTGGACTTATAGAGCTGTGATTCTTTGTTGCACAGTACTGAAATTTTACAATGCAGAATCAGCCTTCCGTTTATTGGCCTCTTGAAACCAAACTTTTGTTCATTCTTTTTGGCCAAAAATTTTATACAATTCTCAAGATCAAGTTGGATTTCATCTGGATTTGATTTCACGAAAAAAATCGTTCTGGAACTGGTTTTCATGTATGATCTTTCCCCATCACGCAGTTCTGGAATTTTACGACGAAGAAATCTGCTTTGCATCTTTTGCCCTATTTCCTTACCATTATGCTGTCAATATTTCGTCAAAATTTCTACTGGTATTGACAACATCAAAACCAAGGGTTTCTACATAATTCTCTTAAACTTTCCCCTGGAATTTACATCGAGAAATCATCGTTTCTCCGACGCAAAAACTAGTTCAGCAGGACAGCACATTGTAGCACTTCTTTTCACCGAATTCTATCAGATTTGAGTGCTGTTTTTTGTGGGATTTCAGACTCACTTTTCCTCATCACCAAACCCTACCATCCTTATCAAAAACCCTTCAAAACCCTACCCTAAATCGAATCCAAACAGCCCCCAAATCAGCCACCTAAATCAGCCTACTTCCTTATCGATCCACTTACCTTTTTAGAAAACTTTCCTTACCGAGACACCCACCCTTGCTGCCATCTATCTCAGATCTAAAATTTATTTTCCTAACCTTCATCTACTGCTATCATAGCCCTAAAACCATGTCAATTTGCAGCCTAAACTCCACAAAATCACAGTCCCAAATCTGCCCTAAACTGCAGCCTACTTCCAACCGGCCACCCCCTTCTCCAAAATTCCAATGCCACTAACCTGACAATAGAAAAAAGATCTCAATATTATAGATCTTCAGGCATATACTATGGCATCAGAGAAAGCTATCGATGCAAAGCTTGAAGCCTTTGGAAATCGCATGGAAGAGAAGATGCGATCCCTTTTCATCGAATTCAGCATTGGCCGACCGTCGAGCCTGAGGAAATCACAACATGGAGAAACTTCAGATCGGTGAGACGATCCTCAAGAACATGGCCACATCACCTCTGATCTCAATAATCCATGCATGAAGGTTGACTTCCCTAGATGGGAAGAAGGAGACCCGATTGGGTGGATCTCGCGCGCGGAGCACTATTTTCGGTTCTACTGAACCGTCGACGCCACACGAGTGGAGATTGCTTCCATCCACCTCGAGGGAGATGTTATTTAGTGGTTTAATTGGTTTAAGCACACCCATGGAGGACTCTCTTGGCAGCGATTCAAGGAAGGGCTACTAAACCATTTCGGACCAACTGATTTCAACAACATCGACGGACAATTGGCAAAGATTCGTCAAACCTCTACAATACAAGAATACCAAACAAGGTTTGAGCATTTAACTAACCAAACTAAGGATTGGTCTGAGAAATAACTTTTAGGTACTTTTATCGAGGGCCTAAAGTCGGAAATCCGAGAAGTAAAGGCGCGGCAACCGTACACTCTTTGGATGGCGATTTCCTTCGCACGTATCCAGGAAGAATAATTGAACCACGAGATACGAAGGACAAGGGTCGCTCCCCGACCAGCTATGCCAAGGCCTACTGCCCCCTCTACTGCCATCCAAGTCCCCGCACCAAAAAAGTTGACAAGAGACATGCTTCGTGAACGATCGGCCAAGGGGTTGTGTTGGCATCGTGACGAACCGTGGAGTCGTGAACATCTCTGCAAAAAGGGCCGACTTCTCGTGATTGAACCAGTGGAGGATGAGGACAATAAAACATCTGAAGAAGCCCTTGATCCTAAAGAAGAAGCCATGGAGGACGAGTCACAACCGACCGACTACACAGTGCATGCATTGGCCGGCTATTCCAACTCGCAGATGATGAAAGTTGGAGGACTTCTAAAATAGCAACCCATCATGGTTCTCATCGACACGGGCAGCACCAATAACTTCCTCGATAGTAAGGTTGCTGCACATTTGGCACTTCAAATCAAAGGCTGCAACAAGTTTGATGTAAAGGTCACCGACGACCGAATCTTTAATTGCGACCAACGGTGCCTGCGGGTGAAACTACTCCTCCAAGACCAAGAAGTGGTAGCTGATTTCTTCTTCCTACCCATCGATGATTATGAAGCCATACTTAGGATCAAATGGCTTACAACACTAGGTGATATCTCTTGGAATTTTTTTGAATTAATTATGAAATTTTATTGCAAAGGGAGATAGGCCACATTACGAGGTAAGCGAAGGAGCCAAATTTCCATCGTTTCGTCGCAACAAATGGAGAAAGTTTTGCACAAAGCACATGGAGGATTTTTTATGCATATCTAGCAGCCATCTAAGGGAGAGAATATACAAATTTCAGATCCTAAGCTTGCCCTTTTGCTGGATGAATTCGTGCACGTTTTCACGGAGCCGCACGGGCTGCCCCCAAACCGGCAGCATGACCACCGTATTCCGATTCTGCCAGGCAAACCTCCAGCAAATTTGCATCCATATCGCTTCCCTCACTTGCAGAAGGATGAGATCGAGAACATCATCAAAGAGATGTTGGACACTAGGGTAATTCGACCGAGTTGCAGCCCTTATTCTTCACTGGTATTGCTAGTGCGCAAGAACGGTACATGGCGGATGTGCATTGATTATCAGGCCTTGAACACTATCATCGTCAAGGACAAATATCCTATACCCATCGTAGATGAGCTCTTGGATGAATTAAAAGGAGCTCGAGTCTTCACTAAACTGGATCTCCATTCCGGTTATACCAGATTCGGGTATGTATTGAATACATTTCAAAAACTGTATTCCGCACGCATAACGGCCACTACGAGTTTCTGTACTTACGAACTGTTCTAACAATTCTCTGGGAGAATACTCTTTATGTGAAATAGTCCAAGTGTAGTTTCTTATAGCGTAAAGTGGAGTATCTTGGGCATATTATATCAGAGGACGGAGTGGCGGTAGACCCGACGATGATCGAGGTAATGCAAGGATGGTCGAGACCTACAAACGTACAATCATTACGCGGTTTCCTTGGAGTCACGAGCTACTACCAAAATTTTATGAAAGATTATGTCAAGATCAGCACCCCGCTCATGTCCTTACTGAAGAAAGACTCTATCTTATGGTCGGATAAAGCCTCCGCAGCCTTCGAACGACTTAAGGCAGCTATGACGATGACGTTGGTCCTACCACTGCACGATTTCAACCGCACTTTGGTCATTGAGGCTGATGCATCAGGAGTTAGAATTGGGGCTATTCTTATGCAAGATGGCCACTCCTAATTTACACCGAGGCTTCCCCCACATTTCATACGAGGTTTTTAGAGGAGATACTAATTACTAGCAAAATTAAAATATGGTTGGATATAGGTCCATGGCACGAAAAAGTAGTTAAACTAGAAGAATTCCAATCCATGCTCATGCCAGATTGGGTTCTCATCATAATGAACCATACCAGAGGACAGTCACCATTCCAGAAGAAAGATTGACTATCACTAAAGACTAACCATGTGGTAACCTATGAAAGGAAAAAACATCCCCTTGATAAACGTCGAAGCAGAAGAAAATTTTCTGAGAAAGATCAAGTCCCCCTACATCTCCAGCTCCACCAGCATGAAATTCAAACATCAAGAAATTGGTCTCCCTATTTCTTTAGGCCTTGCAAAATTGGGGAGATCAGATCCCCAACCTGGAGATCAGATCCATGCACCAGATCAAAATTACAGTTGATCCTCCAAGTATCCCACCTCAAATGGAAATTTAAAGAGGACGACTCAGCTCAAGTTCTTCCAATTAACACCCAAGCTGATTAGGAGCTGAAGACCCGATTCCCTGAGTTCATGGAACTTTAGCCTTGAGGAAAAGGTTGATTTTAAGAGGGCGGGTTTGATAGGACTCCAGCAGGGTTGAGTCCTAATCTACCTAGAAGTAGTCAATAAAACCCTGCTAGATTGTAATAAAGTCACTCATATCTTATAAAGGAGCATGACTAGGGTTTAGATTAGCCCTTAGAGCTTAGAAGTCACCGCCCCCCTTACTGGGCAAGTCGGCCAGGGTTTCCCCCTGCTTAGGTCGGCTATAGAGCCAACCTAGCCGGCCCTTGTTCCTATTAAGGTAGGGCAAAAAGATAATTTTACCTAGATATGTGCACCCTTGGGCTAGGACTTTGATCCCTATTTAAGATGTAGCCGCCCCCCTCTTTGAAAGCAAGCAATTATCATCTTCAATTCAGCCTTTGTGCTGAGTCTATGAGGGAGGAACCCCTATAGCGTTCCAAGTGTTGATTCCCCTCAAGGATCAAAATCTATAGGGCTCCTTCTAGGATTTTATCACCGTGTAACCCTTAATCTGGAGGCTACCTTCTCCATATATCAGTAAAAGATCCTTAGTGCTTCTCAAGTACTTAAGGATATACTTTACTACCTTCCAGTGTTCTAAACCTAGATCTGCCTGATACTTGCACGTGACACTCAGAGCATGTGCTATATCAGGCCTGGTACATAGCATCACATACATGATAGACCCTATCGCTGAGGCATAAGGTATTTTATCCATGTCTGCCCTTTCTTCAGGAGTCATTAGGGACATACTCCTAGAAAGTGATATTCCATGTCTCATCGGTATGAGACATCTCTTGGAATTCTCAATGCCAAACCTTTTGATAATGGAGTCTCTGTACCTAGACTAGGACAAGCCAAGTATCCGTTTGGATCTATCTCTATAGATCTGAATCCCAAAATATAGGATGCTTCCCCTAAGTCTTTCATGGAGAAGTTGATAGAACCCCAGATAAAGCTCTATAGATTTTGATCCTTGAGGGGGATCAACCCTTGGAACACTATAGGGGTTCCTCCCTCCTAAATTCGACATAAGGCTGAAATAAAATTGATAATTACTTTATTAAAAGAGGGAGGGCTGCTACATCTTAAATAGGGACAAAGTCCTAGCCTAAGGGGGCACTTGTCTAAGTGAAATTATACTTTTACCCCTCCTATAGCCATCCTGCCTTAATAGGAACAAGGGACGGCTAGGTTGGCTCTATAGCCGACCTAAGCAGGGGGAAATCCTGGCCAACTTGCCAAGTAAAGGGGGCGACGACTACTAATCCCTAATCCAAACTCTGGCCATACTCCTTTATTGGATAGGAGATGTCTTATTACAATATAGTAGGATTTTATTGACTACTTCTAGGGAGATTAGGACTCAACCCTGCTGGAGTCCTATCAAACCCGCCCTCTTAAAATCAGCCTTGTCCTCAAGGCTGAAGTTCTATGAACTAAGGGGATCGGGTCTTTGGCTCATCATTAGCTTGGGTGTCAGTTGGAATTTTGAATTTTTATTTGAGGTGGGATACTTGGAGGATCAACTGTAATTTTGATATGGTGCACGGATCTGATATCCAGGTTGAGGCCCTAATATGATCCCCAATTTTGCAAGGCCCAAAGAAATAGGGAAACCACTTTCTTGAGGCTTAAATTTCATGCTGGTGGAGCTGGAGATGAAGGGGGACTTGATCTTTCTCAGGAAACTTTCTTTTACTCCGGTGTTTGTCAGGGGAAAGTTTCTTCCTTGCATGGGCTGCCACATAGTTAGTCTTTAGTGATAGCCAATCTTTCTTCTGGTATGGTTTAGGATTATGAGAGCCCAATCTTGCGTGAGCATGGATTGCAATTCTTCTAATTTAACTCCTCTTTCATGCCATGGACCTATATCCAACCATATTTTAAATTTGGTAGTAATTAGTATCTCCTGTAAAAACCTCGTATGAAGTGTGGGGGAAGCCTTAGTGTAAATTAGGAGTCGACCATCTTGTATAAGAATAGCCCAAATTCTAACTCCTGACGCATTGGCCTCAATGACCAAAGTGCGGTCGAAATCGGGCAGTGCTAGGACCGACATCATCGTCAGGCTGCCTTGAGTCATCCGTAGGCTGCGGAGGCTTTATCCGACCACAAGAAGGAGTCTTTCTTTAGTAAGGATGTGAGCGTGGCACTGATCTTGCCATAATCTTTTACAAAATTTTTGTAGTAGCCCGTAAGTCCAAGGAAACGCGTAATGATTGTATGTTTGTAGGTCTCAGCCATCCTTGCATTGTCTCGATCTTTGTCGGGTCCACCGCCACTCCATCCTCTAATATAATGTACCCAAGATACTCCAATTTATGCTATAAGAAGCTACACTTTAACTGTTTAACATTAGAAGTATTCTCCCGAAGAATCGTTAGAATAGTTCATAAGTGCTAAAAATGTATATCAAGCGTAGGGCTATAAATGAGAATATCATCAAAGAATACCAATATGAACTTGCATAGAAAACTCTGGAAGATGTCATTCATCAGGCTTTGGAAATTAGAAGGAGCATTTGTAAGTTTGAAAGCCATTACCAGAAACTCATAGTGGCCGTTATGCGTGCTGGATTACAGTTTTCAGAATATTTTTAGTGCATACCCGAATCTGATTGTATCTGGATCGAAGATCCAATTTAGTGAGGATTCGGGCTCCTTTTAATTCGTGCAATAGTTCATCTACAAATGGGATAGGATATTTATCCTTGACGGTGATGGCGTTTAGAACCCAGTAGTCAACGCACATCCGTCACGTACCATCTTTCTTGCGCACTAGCAACACCGGTGAGGAGTAAGGGCTGCAGCTCGATCGAATCACCCCGGTGTCAAGCATCTCTTTAACAATGTTCTCGATCTCATCCTTCTGGAAGTGAGGATAGTGGTACAGTCACAAATTTACTAGAGGTTTGCTTGGCAAAATGGGAATGCAGTGGTCATGTGGCCCGTTAGGGGGCAGCCCGCGTGGCTCCAAGAAAACATCCATGAATTTGTTTAGGTAGAGGGCAAGCTTAGGATATGAGTTTTGTATGTTCTCCCCCATAGATGGCTGCTAAATATGCATCAAGAATCTACCATGTGCTTTGTGCAAAACTTTCTCCATTTGTTGCGACAAAACAGTGGAAATTTGGCTCCCACGCTTGCCTCGTAACGTGACCTATCTCCCTTTGCAATAAAATTTTATTATTACTTTAGAAAAATTCCAAGAGATATCACCTAGTGTTGTGAGCTATTCGATCTTGAGTATGGCTTCATAATCATCAATAGGTAGGAAGGAGAAATCAGCTACCACTTCTTGGTATTGGAGGAGTAGTTTCACTCGCATGCACCGTTGGTCGCAATTAAAGATTCGGCTGTCGGCGACCTTTACGTCATACTTGTTGCAACCTTCAATTTGAAGCACCAAACGTGTAGCAACCTTATTATTGAGGAAGTTATTGGTGCTACCCGTGTCGATGAGAACGGTGATGAGTTGCTATTTTAGAAGTTCTCCAACTTTCATCATCTGCGGGTTGGAATAGCTGGCCAATGCATGCACTGCAGAGTTGGCCGGTTGGGACTCTTCCTCCATGGCTTCTTGAGGAGTCGGCCCTTTTTGCAGTGATGTTCGTGGCTCCACGATTCCTCGCAATGCCAACACAACTCCTTGGTTGATCGCTCACGAAGCTCATCTCTTGTCAACTTTTTTGGTGCAGGGGCTTGGATGGTAGTAGAGGGGGCCATAAGCCTCGGCATGACTGGTCGGGGAGCGACCCTTGTCCTTCGTACCTCGTGGTTCAATTGTTCTTCCTAGATACGTGCGAAGGAAATCACCGCCATAAGAGTGTACGGTTGTCATGCTTTTACTTCTCGGATCTCCGACTTTAGGCCCTCGATAAAAGTACCTAAAAGTTGTTTCTCAGACCAATTCTCAGTTTGGTTAGATAAACGCTCAATCCTTGTTTGGTATTCTTGTATTGTAGAGGTTTGTCAAATCTTTGCCAATTGTCCGTTGATGTTGTTGAAATCGATTGGTCCGAAGCGGTCTAGTAGTTCTTCCTTGAATTGTTGCCAAGGGAGTCCTCCATGGGTGTGCTTAAACCAATTAAATCACTGAATAACATCTCCCTCGAGGTGGATGGTAGTAATCTCCACCCGTGTGGCATTGACGGTTCGGTAGAACCGAAAATAGCGCTCCGCGCGCGAGATCCACCCGATCGGGTCTCCTTCTTCCCATCTAGGGAAGTCAACCTTCATGCATGGATTATTGAGATCAGAGGTGATGTGGCCATGTTCTTGAGGATCGTCTCGCCGATCTGAAGTTTCTCCATGTTGTGATTTCCTCGGGTTCGACAGTCGGCCAATGTTGAATTCGGCGAAAAGGGATCGCATCTTCTCTTCCATTCGATTTCCAAAGGCTTCAAGCTTTGCATCTATAGCCTTCTGTGATGCCATAGTATACACCTCAAGATCTATAATATTGAGATCTTTTTTCTATTATCAGGTTAGTGGCATGAGAATTTTGGAGAAGGGGTGGTCCGTTGGAAGGTAGATCGGTTTCGGTGGAAGTAGGCTGCGGTTTAGGGCAGATTTGGGGCTACGGTTTTGTGGAGTTTAGGCTACGAATTGGTATGGTTTTAGGGCTGTGATAGTAGTAGATGAAGGTTAGGAAAATAGATTTTAGATCTGGGATAGATGGCAACAAAGGTAGGTGTCTCGGTAAGTTGGCTAAAAAGGTAAGTGGATTGATAAGGAAGTAGGCTGATTTGGGGGCTGTTTGGATTCGGTTTAGGGTAATATTTGGAAGAATTTTTGGTGAGGATGGTAGAGTTTGGAGATGAGGAAAAGAGAGTCCAAAATCCTACAAAAAAGAGCACTTAAATCTGATTGAATTCGGTGGAAAGAAGTGTTGCGATGTGCTGTCCTGCTGAACCGGTTTTTGCGTTGGAGAAACGATGATTTCTCAACGTAATTCCAGGGAAAGTTTAAGGAAATTATGCAGAAACCCTTGGTTTAGATGTTGTCAATATTAGTAGAAATTTTGATGAAATTTTGGAAGCATAACGGTAGGGAAATAGCGCAAAAGATGCAAGGCAGATTCCTTCATCGTAAAATTCCAAAACTACATGATGGTGAAAAATTGTACAAGAAAACCAGTTCTAGAAGGAGTTTTTTTATGAAATTCAATCTAGATGAAAGCCAACTTGATCTTGAGAGTTGTGTAAAAATTTTAGCCAAAAAGGATGAACAAAAGTTCAGTGTCAAGAGGCCAATAAATGGAAGGCAGATTCTGCATTGTAAAATTTCATTACTGTACAATGAAGAATCACAGTGTTATAAGTCCAGATCCAAAAGGAGTTTTTTCACGAGAGTAGTCTTAGATGAAAGCTATGAATCTATGAAATTGTATAAAAGTTTTAGTCAAAAAGGACAATTAAAAGTTTAGTTTCAAGAAGCAAAAATCGGCTGAAAATTTTTGCATCGTTTTACCTTTGCAATGATGATAACGTTTGCGACGAACAAAATTTGTAGCGGATAAAATTTGAGAAAAATCTTCAACGTGTAAAGTAGGGAATCTTGTAGTATTGAAGAGGCGTGAATGATAAAAATATACCAAAATTCTAGATAAAACGCAGGGGGGTAGCGGCAGACTGATTTGGTCTGCTGCCGAGGTGGAAGGTGGAGGCGCGTGTCGTAGTAATTATGGGAATTGCTTGGGAAGGTGGAGGCGGCTGAGATGGCTATAGCGGCAGCAAGATCGTTGCTCTAATACCAGATGATAGAATCCCAAATGGCTCTATAGATTTTGATCCTTGAGGGGGATCAACCCTTGGAACACTGTAGGGGTTCCTCCCACCAAGATTCGGCACAAGGCTGAAATAAAATTGATAATTACTTTATTAAAAGAGAGTGGGGGGGGGGGGGGGGGGGGGGGGGCGGCTACATCTTAAATAGGGATCAAAGTCCTAGCCTAAGGCAGCACTTGTCTAAGTGGAATTACCCTTTTGCCACTCCTATAGCCATTCTACCTTAATAGGAACAAGGGACGGCTATGTTGGCTATATAGCCAACCTAAGCAGGGGGAAACCCTGGCCAACTTGCCTAGTAAAGGGGGCGGCAGCTACTAAGCCCTAAGGGCTAATCCAAATCCTGGCCATACTCATTTATAAGATAGGAGAGGCCTTATTACAATCTAGCAAGGTTTTATTGACTACTTCTAGGGAGATTATGACTCAACCCTACTGGAGTCCTATTAGAAGTTTCTGGATAGCAAGCCTTTACTGTGGAGAGCATTCCTACATCATTCCCAATGATTAGGATGTCATCCACATATAGCACCAAGAAGGTGATAGCGCTCCCACTTATCTTCCTGTACACACAAGGCTCATCTTTGTTCTTAACGAAGTCATAAGATCTGATCACCTCATCAAATCTTATGTTCCAACTTTAGGAAGCTTGCTTCAATCCATAAATGGATCTAAGCAACCTACATACTTTATCTGGACTCTCTTTGGATATGAATCCCTCTGGTTATATCATACCTCCTCCTCGAGGTTGCCATTGAGGAATGCCATTTTGACATCCATTTGTCAGATCTCATAGTCATAGTGTGCTGCAATGACCAAAATAATTCTAATGGACTTAAGCATGGCTATAAGTGAAAATGTTTCATCATAGTTAACTCCTTGTCTTTGTCGATATCCTTTAGCTACCAGCCTTGCATTATAGGTCTCTACCTTTCCATCCACTCTGATCTTCTTCTTGAAGATCCATTTGCAGCTTGTGGGTACAATACTCTCAGGTGCATCCACAAAGTTCCAAACCTTGTTAGAGTACATGGAATCCATCGTAGAATTTATGGCTTCTAGCTATTTCCCAGAGTCTATACTCATAATTGCCTCTTCGTAGGTCTGAGGATCAACATCTTGAGAGTCATCTCCACTAATATGTCCCACATATCTTTCAAGAGGGTGAGATACTCTACTAGTCTTATGTCAAGTTGGAACTTGAGTGTTACGTACCTGAACAGACTCGGGCTCTAGAATGGTGCTAGGTTCTCCAACCTCGCTCAATTCTATCTTGCTCCCACTGTTTCCACCAAGAATGTGTTCCTTCTAAAGGAACACAGCTCTCTTGGCAACAAAAACCTTTCGGTCCTCAGGATGATAGAAATTATACCTCAGAGTCTCCTTAGGGTATCCTACGAATGTGCACCATTTCATCCTTGATTCTAACTTGTCGGGGTTGTATCTTCTAACGAGGGCAGGACAACCCTAAATATTAACCACCTTAAAATTGGGCTTCTTTCCTTTCTATATCTTATATGGTGTAGACACTACCGACTTTGATGGAACTCTGTTCAGAAGGTAAGCTGTGATCTCTAGCGCGTACACCCAGAATGAGATGGGTAGATCAGCGAAACTCATCATGGACCGCACTATATCTAACAGCGTGTGATTCCTCCTTTCTGATACACCATTGAGCTGAGGTGTATAAGGAGGTGTCCACTGGGATAGAATCTCATTGTCCCTGAGGAAATGGGTGAACTCTGTACTCAATTACTCTCCTCCTTGGTCTGATCGAAAAGTTTTAATACTCTTTCCAATTTGGTTCTCTACCTCATTCTTATATTCCCTGAATTTCTTAAAGGCATCATATTTGTACTTCATTAAGTACATGTGTCCATACCTAGAGAAATCATCAGTGAATGTAATGAAGTATGAGTAACCACCTATAGCTTGAGTCGACATGGGACCACAAACATCACTATGTATGAGTTCTAATAACTCAGTGACTCTCTCTCTAGTTCCACTAAAAGGAGAGTTGGTCATTTTTCTACGAAGGCGAGGTTCACAAGTTACATATGACTCATAGTCAAATAGATCTAAGTATCCATCTTTCAGCAAATTTTTAATCCTTTCCACATGTATATGACCTAGCCTACAATGTCATTGGTATGCATTATTCACCTCATCTCTTTTCCTGTTAGACATGTTTATATTCATGATGTGTGGAGAAATTTCTAACACATATAAATCATTTGTAAGGGGTCCCTCTAGTGATGATCTCATCATCCATAATTATTGAACAACTATAATTCTCAAAAACTAATTTATATCCACTAATTGTCAAATAAGAGATAAAAATAATATTTTTCATAATAGAGGGGACAAAATAGTATGCATCTAATGTAATAATAGCTCTACTAGGCCGATGTAGGATGCGCCCCCCCTAACTGCAACTATAGCAACTCTTGCTCCATTGCCCATTTTGAGGTCCATCTTGCCTCTAGCCAGTCTCCTAGGTCTTGTCAGAACTTGTAATGAATTACAGATATGATAAGTACTCTCGGTATCCAATACCCATATATTATCATGAAAATCTGACAAGTGAAGACTGATAATGAATATACCTGAAGTTTCTCTAAGCTTCTGTTTCGCCTTATCTGCAAGGTAGTCCTTACAGTTCCTCTTCCAATTCCCGTCTTGGCCGTAGTGAAAGCACTGTCCTTTGTCCTTTGCCAGGTCTTTCTTGGCAACCTTTGCCTTACCCGATATAGAGAACTGACTTCTCTTTCTTGATGGTACTCTCAACTTCCCTCAACAAATTAAGGAGCTCAGGCAGAGTCATCTCAAACTTATTCATATTAAAGTTAATAATGAACTGTGAAAAGGAATCTGGTAGGGACTGAAGTATAAGATCAACATACAAGTTATCCTTTAGGACAATATTTGTCCTTCATAAAGCGAGCGATCTCATCCTTGCTTGTCCTTTCCTCTAGCGTGGGCACAATCATATTAAGGACTTATACGATTTTCTCTTTCATGAGAACAATTCTCAAATTACGGAACCTTTGGACCAATGAGGTGGTTGGCATTAAATATGACACATCGGGGTTTTGCAAGCAACAAACAAGATATAGCGAAAATAAATAATATATAGATTTTATAGAAAATACTAATTAAGATATGGACTTCTATCTTAATATACTCCCACTATTTTCTTAGTGAATCACGCGACACCCTCGACACGTGAGACGAAAGTCTCCGGCAGACTCCTAGTGGGGATTGGGATCTAATTGGCATCTTAGTACATCCTCGAGGGACTCGACCAACTACACTAAGCCCAAAAGGTAGGCAACTCTTATCAATCACAACTCCTTGTGATTCACGTCATGTTCGGCCTCTGAATCATCATGGTCTCGACTGCTCGACCAACCATGAAGTTCAGGTAAGTCATCACCATCGTTACATGATGAGTCTGATTCGATGGATATGCTCTCGACTGCTCGACCAAGTCATATCATGTCCTCAGGTCACCGGTGATATATATATGTCATAGGCAAGAACTCAATCACATAGATAGGTGAGCCTCAAGTGACTCGACCAACTCAACCTATGTCGGGATTCAATTTCTTGCTATAACGACGGAAGGCCATGTAGGTCAATCTTATTGCCTCATGCTTACCGACATAATATTATCGCAGGAGGGGTTTTTGTTTTCTATCGGTCTTCTAATATGTCGTGTCATATATATATTTAATATATATCTACATCGCATGTAAATATATATACACATCGGTCTCCTAATATGTCGGTCTCCTCATGCCCCTGTAGGCGGCTGTCGCCCCTTGCGGGCGCCGCTGGCCTCCCTTTCGGGCTAGCCCTGGCCGCGACCTGGCCATGGGTGGCCGGCCTTGCATGGGGGCAAGCCGTGGCTGGCCGCCCCCTCCTCCTCTGTGCCTTCGCTGCGAAAACACAGCAAGAACGTGTAGAACGATTCTACATGATACAATCTCATCACACGCAGTTTAAAACCAATCTTTCGCATGAAAACCTTGGCTCTGATACCACTATTAGGAAACCTCAGTAGGAGCATCACATGCATAGTGGAAATCAAAAATAAAAAACCGGTTTTCCATGTCAAATCATAGTGTAAAAGATTGGGGTCACGAGAAAAATATAAAAATCGATAAAATTACAATATGTGAGAGATTGATTCTACCTAGGGAGATCGTATATCCCTATATTTCAAATCCGGATGGAGAAGATGAAGGAGGTCAAGTGTCCTCCTCTCTAGTGGTATCCAAATGATAGATCTCTGTAGCGAAGCTCCTCCAACTGATCTCGCAACTCTTACACAGAGGAAGGAAGGAGAATAGGAGGTGGTAGCTAAAGCTACAGCCTATCAACCACGAGTCTCCTCTCCTATTTTAGAGAGCTACCAAAAACCCTAGGGCTCCTGCCTTAGTGGGTATTGGATCTCTATCCAATTATCCACTAACCTTGTATTATTGGATCTCTATCCAATAATCTCCTTAGGCCTCTAATTGGGCCTTAATCAAAGAGCCCATCAACTTAGGGTCTCATCTAATGAGAATAGCGGCTAATTGGATCTCCATCCAATCCTCTATTCGATAAAGCATCCACCATATGTGTGTGACACTCTAGGCCCGATACCGAACTGACCGTGAGTCTCTCCCATCAGAACTCCTTCTGATATACTGAATTATTATCCCTATAATAATTCACTTGACTTATCGACTATGGACGTACTAGAACACTACACCATAGTCCCCAAACGGTACAGGGGGATCGAATCCATCAGACCTGTCTGTCCTCAGTTACCGTGTATCTATAATCCCTCATCCAACTAATATCCCAGAGATCGTATATTGGACTGTCAGGTCACATACGAAATCTGTCATAGTCTCGCTCTAATCAGATTCCCCCGGAGAACTCTTTCTCTTTCAATCCGAATGACCCTGGCCAGGGATTTATCTGAGCAAGCACATATTCGATATTCCTCTCATGATACCGAGAGTGGATGATCCTCTATTGACACTCAATTGACTTCGTAAGGTTGGCTACCAATCTCGATAACCAACTGTACCAGATTTGAAACTTTCCAAACCTGTAAGTCTAGCGTCAAAGAAAGGAGTACTTATACAAGGCATTATTGGAGTCTCAAGTCTAAGGACCAGATACACAACTGGGACTATGGAATCGCTGTCTGACATTAGGTATCATTAACCATACAACATTCCATAAGCGGATCAATCAGTGAAATCATTCTCCAATGAGCACCTATACTATATCCTTAGTGTCTCCACATAAGTGGCTATAAGACTAACCGCCTCCATCATATGGATAGGTATATAGTACACCAATCTGTCTGGTTATCTCAATGTCCCTCTTGAGTAACCTACGACTGAGATTATTTAGGATCTATGTTTAAAGGTGAATCGATCTCATTATCGTGATCTCATCACGATCCGACTCCCATTGCACAGAACCAAGGACATCACGATATATATGTAACAGATAATGTAAGGATATGTCAATATTAATCATAAGCAAAGAGATCACACAGCATGTCACACATGTCATCATTCACGTGATTGGCTTGCAGGGCACTTGTAACCAGCAACTCTAAGCCCAACCACCAATCGGTCCATCTAGGGGTGGTTGGTTGCTGTATTATTTTCTAATCCTATTCTAATTTTATGCCTTCTCAACCAACCCCTCTTTAATTTGGATAAGGGGTGGTTAATTAAGGTAACATGCATCTTACTCTCCCCTCAAATATCTTTCTCAACTAATCCTAACCTAGCCGACCTCCTAACTTTCCTTAATAAGGGTCGGCTAGATAAGATTTACATGAATGCCCTTAGTTTTACATGATTGTCCTCTTCCATGAAACTAAATTAGGACTCCCCTAGCTAGAGTCCTAACACTATGTGTTGCTGCTTCCTGCTATTTATAGAGAATCACCAAAAACCCTAGGGATCCTATCTTAGTGGGTATTGGATCTCCATCCAATTACCCACTAACCTTAGATTATCAAATCTCTATCTAATAATCTCCTTTGGCCTCTAATTGAGCCTCATAAAAAAAGAAGCTCATAAATGTATGGTCTCATCTAATGAGAACAGGGGCTAATTGGATAACTCATATCTAATCCTCTACTCGTTGAAGTATCCACTATATGTGTGTGACCCTCTAGGCCCAATACCGTGCTGGCTATGAGTCTCACATGTCAAAACTCTTTCTAACTCAGTGAATTATTATCTCATAATAATTCACTTAACACATTGACTATGGATGTAATAAGCCACTACACCATAGTCTCCAAATGGTATAGGGGATCTTATCCAATGGATTTATTTGTCCTTAATTATCATATATCTATAATCTCTCATCCATCTAATATTCCAGAGATTGTATACTGGGTTGGAAAACATCGGCAGGAGTATCACATGCATAGCAGAAGATAAAAAATAAAACTGATTTTCCACATAGATCAAAATCATCATGCAAAAGATTGGTGCACAGAAGCCACAAAAATAAAAAACTACATCATGTGAGAGATTGTTTACCTAGGGAGTTCATATATCCCTATTTTTTCAGATTCGGATGGAGAGGGTGAAGGAGGTCAAATGTCCTCTAACGGTATCCACGTGATGGATCACGGTAGTGATACTCCTCCAATCGTAGCCCCAAGTCTTGCAACTCTTTTGCATAGGGAGGGAGGAGAATATGAGGGGACGGCCAAAGGTGGAGCCTATCATCTATATGCCTCCCTCCCATCCTATTTATAAAAAGCCACCCATATAACCCTAATAGATCTTGCTTTAGTGAGTATTGGATCTCTATCTAATTATCCACTAGCCTTTGATTATTGGATCTCTATCCAATAATCTCCTTTGGCTTCTAATTGGGCCTCATGCAATAAACCCATAAATGTAGGATCTCATCTAATGACAACATGGGTTAATTGGATAACTTATATTCAACTTTTTATTCGCTGAAGCATCGACCATATGTGTGTGACCCTCTAGGCCCAATACTAAACTGGTCGTGAGTCCTACATATTAGAACTCCTTCTAATTCAATGAATTATTATCTCATAATAATTCACTCGACTCATCAACTATGGATGTATTAGGCCAAAACACCATAATCCCTATATGGTACAAGGGATCTTATCCATTGGACCTGTCTATCCTCAGTTACCATGTTTCTATAATCTCTCATCCATCCAATATCCCAAAGATCGTATACCAGGCATGGTACTATTAGGTCATATACGAAATCCATCTAAGTCTCACTCTAATCGGATTCTCTTGAATAACTCCTCTCTCAATCCGACCAACCTAATCAGGTTTATTTGAGCGAGAGTATACGAGATATTCCTTTCATAATACCAAAAGTGGATGATCTTATATTGACACTAAATAGCCTTCGTAAGGCTGGTTACAAATCTCAATAATCGATTGTACTAGATTTGACACTTTTCAAACTTATAAGTCCGACGTCAAAGAAATGAGTACTCAAACAAGGCATCTTTGGTGTCTTAAGTCTAAGGACCAAATACACAACGAGAACTACGAAATCATTGTTTGATGTTATGTATCATTAACTATATAGTATTTCATAAGCGGATCAACCAGTAAACTAATTCCTAAATAAGCACCTATACTATCTCCTTAGTGTCTTTATATAAGTGGCTATGACACCAGCTGCTTCCATCATATGGATAGTGAAATGCGAGTGCCTAAGTTGCCAAAATTAGTTCGTATAGAAATTGTTGATCCTATGATTCCCTACGTCAACAATGTTACCTCACAACTTTTAACCTAGATCACTCAAATATAACAGCTCATAAGCATATTCATTAGAAAAATTAAAAGCTCTTTCAAGGTGCTTTCCTTCATAACCATGGAATGTATTAAAGAAGTTAGTTCGCATATATAAAGCACTTAATTTCATAGTTCCCTATGCATGATGGGTTATTTTATGCACTATTACTTATTTTGGCATTTTAGGATTAGAAAGAAGTTTAGTACCTGATTGTATTAGAAGAATCTCTTTAGAGTCTCTTTAAAACTTTGTATCTCTTGGATGCTACCTTGAGTGGTGAGTCTTTTGATTCAGTTCTGTATCCTTATTTAATTTCCTTGATGTGATGATTTTTTTGTATCCTCTTGTGACATTAAACTTGGTGGTGAACATTTTATCTATTATATGTAAGTTCTATTATGAGTTTGTTTCTTTTCTATAACTCGACTATTAGTTTCTTTCTTTCTTCTGGAATTCAATTCCTTTTTTTCCCTTCCCGGTATCAGTTTGCTATCAAAGCTGCAGGCTAGAGATCATGGTAAGGCGAAATGGAAAAGATATAGTGGTGAAGGTAGTAGACATGAAAATGGCGTTGATTCTTTGAGGTTGCAGCTACAAAGAGTGCTATACAGTCTACATGAAAAAAATAAAATCATTAAAGAACTTCAAAGTAAAAAATAATCAGCATGAAAATGATGCCCAAATGTTTGGTTATGATGATGATATGCCTTCTTACCCAAGGGAGTTTGAATGATTTCAGGTAAGGCGTAGAGACCAAGATGAGTGACAGAACAAATACAATCCAAAGATAGACATTCAAAGTTTGAAGGTAGAATTAATGTGATGACTTTATTTATTGCCTTAATATGATGGAAAGAATATTTGATTTTCATGAACCACTAAAACAAAAGAAGGTAAAGCTTGCGATACTCAAACTTAGAAAGAATACATTCTTTTAGTGGGAAAATCTAAAGAAGCAAAGAGAACGTGATGGGAAGAGTAAGATTATGACATGGGATAAAATGAAAAGAGAGTTAAAAAGAAGATACTTATCTAACAACTATAGGTGAGAAATCTTTCTAAAAAGCTCTGATTTTAAACAAAGATATCTTAGTGTGAAGAGACAGCAAAAGTTTGAAAGGGGTTCTTAATACGGTACGAATGATTATTATACAAGAAGAGAAAATTCTAAGTCTACTCTCCAGGGTAAAGTAGTATTGAAGGTACAAGATAAGGGTGAGGGATCATTTGATTTTGAGCATATCGCTTTAGATTGTCCAAATAGGAGGATCTTATATTTGTTTAATAACATAGTGATGGAGAAGAAAATAAAGCCAGTGACAAACGAAAATATGATGATTATGAGGAAGATGTTATGCTGATCATAGTTTATTTTTATTTCATATAATAAATTCAAGGATGAAATAAAAAGAGATGGGCATGTTTTGGCTCTAGTAGCCATAGAGGAGAACAAACAACATAAGGAGCAACCAGCAATCATGAAACCAATCATGGAGGAGTTACAAGATGTTATACAAAAAGAGATCCAAAATAACCTTCCACCATTGAGAGACATCTGACATCACAATGGTCTTAATCCTCAGGCAGATCCAATAGATCATTTTGTTGAGAAACCTCAGCGGGAGCATCACATGCATAGCGAAAATCAAAACAAAAAACCAATTTCCCACGCAGATCAAATCATCGTGCAAAACATTGGATTCATAAGAAAAATACAAAAACTAAAAAATCACGATACATAATAGATTGATTTTACCTATGGAGATCGTATATCTCTGTATTTCAGATCCGGATGGAGAGGATGAAGGAGGTCAAGTGTCCTCCTCTCTAGCAGTATCCACACGATGGATCTCTCCAGCAAAACTCTTCCAATCTGATCTCGCAACTTTTACGCAGATGAAGGAAGGAGAATAAGAGGGGGAGGCCAAAGTTGCAGCCTATCAACCATGAGTCTCCCATCTTATTTATAGAGAGCCACCAAAAACCCTAGGGCTCCTGCTTTTGTGGGTATTGGATCTCCATCTAATAACCCAATAATCTTGTATTATTAGATCTCTATCCAATAATCTCCTTAGGCCTCTAATTGGGCCTTAAGGAAGGAGTCCATCAGCATAGGGTCTCATCTAATAAGAATAGAGGCAAATTGGATCTCCATCTAATCCTTTATTCGCTGAAGCATCCACCATATGTGTGTAACCCTCTAGGCCCGATACTGAGTTGGCCGTGAGTCGCTCCCATCAGAACCCCTTCTGATATATTGAATTATTATCCCAATAATAATTCACTTGATTCATCGACTATGGATGTACTAGACCACTACGCCATAGTCTCTAGATGGTACAGGGGGGATCGAATCCATCAGACCTGTCTGTTAACAATTACTATGTATCTATAATCCCTCGTCCAACTAATATCCCAGAGACCATATACTAGGCATGGTACTGTCAGGTCACATACGAAATCAATTTGTCTTGCTCTAATCGGATTCTACCGGAGAACTCTTTCTCTCTCAATCGAATGACCCTGGCCAGCGACTGAGCAAACACATATGAGATATTCCTCTCGTGATACCGAGAGTGGATGATCCTTTATTGACACTCAATTGCCTTCGTAAGTTAGCTACCAATCCCGATAACCAATTATACCCGATCTGAAACTTTCCAAACCTATAAGTTTAGCATCAAAGAAAGGAGTACTCATACAAGGCATCATTGGTGTCTTAAGTCAAAGGACCAGATACACAACTAGGACTATGGAATCGCTGTCTGACATTAGGTATCATCAATCGTATAACATTTCAAAAGCGGATCAATAAGTGAACTCATTCTCCAATGAGCACCTGTACTATATCCTTAGTGTCTCCACACAAGTAGTTATGAGACTAGCCACCTCTATCATATGGACGGGTATATAGTACACCGGTCTGTCCGATTATCTTGATGTCCCTCTCGAGTAACCTTTGAGCGAGATTATTCATGATCTATGTTTAAGGGTGAATCGATCTCATTATCATGATCTCATCATGATCTGATTTCCATTGCATAGAACTAAGGACATCATAATATAAATATATGCAATAGATAATATAATATGAGAATATATCAATATTAATCATAAGCAAAAAGATCATGCAGTGTGTCACACGTGTCATCACTCACATGATTGGCTTATAGGGCACTTGTAACTAGTCATCTCCCACTTGACCAAAAGCCAATCACCTATGTGTCTGATCTCCATCAAACCCTTGTGACGCTCAAATACAATCTGAGCTAACGACTTTGTCAATGGATCTATAATGTTATCTTCGGATGGAACTCTTTTTGTTGATATATCTTTATGGGTCATAATCACTCTAATCCATTAGAACCTCCTCAGAATAATTCTGATGAGACTTGGGTTCCCTTGTTAGAGTTATCGCCCTATCGCTGTCGCAGTATATGGGAATCGACTCCACGTTGCATGATATGACTCCCAAATCTCTGATAAACTTATTTATCGACACCCTTCCTTTGCTGCTTCTACTACATCAATGTATTCCACCTCTATGGTCGAGTCAGCAGTAGTATCTTACTTGGAACTCTTCCAGCTTACTACTCCTCTATTTAGGGTGAAAACATATCCTGAGTTTGACTTGCTATCATGAATGTCGGACTGGAAACTCAAGTCTGTGTAGCCCTCAGCCTAGAGGCTACCTCCTCCATATATCAGTAAAAGATCTTTAGTCCTTCTCAAGTACTTAAGGATACACTTGACTACATTCTAGTGTTCTAAACATTGATCTGCCTAATACATGCTCGTGACACTCAGAACATGTGCTATATCAGGCCTAGTACATAGCATAGCATACATGATAGACTTCATACTGAGGCATAGGGTATCTTATCCATGTCTGCCCTTTCTTCAAGAGTCTTTGGGGATATACTTCTAGAAAGTGATATTCTATGTCTCATCGGTATAAGACCTCTCTTGGAATTCTTCATGCTAAACCTTTTGACAATAGAGTCTATATACCTAGATTGGGACAAGCCAAACATCTTCTTAGATCTATCTCTATAGATTCGGATCCCTAAAATATAGGATGCTTCCCCTAAATCATTCATAGAGAAGTTTCTAGATAGCTAAGTCTTTACCGTGGAGAGTATTCCTACATCATTCCCAATTATTAGGATGTCATTCACATACAATACCAAAAAGGTGATAGCACTCCCACTTACCTTTCTGTACACACAAGGTTCATCTTCATTCTTAACGAAGTCATAAGATCTAATCGTCTCATTAAATCTTATATTCCAACTTCGGGAAGCTTGCTTTAGTTCATAAATGGACTTGAGCAACCTACACACTTTATCTGGACTCTCACTGGATACAAATCCCTCTGGCTGTATCATATATACCTCATCCTCAAGGTTGCCATTGAGGAATATTATTTTGACATCAATCTATCATATCTCATAGTCATAGTGTGCTGCAATAGCCAAAAGAATTCTAATGGACTTAAGCATGGCTACAGGTGAAAAGTTTTCGTCATAGTCAACTCCTTATCTTTGACGATATCCTTTAGCTATTAGCCTTGCTTTATAGGTCTCTACTTTTCCATCTACTCTGATCTTCTTTTTGAAGATCCACTTGCAGCCGATGGGTATGATACCGTTAGGCGCATCCACAAGGTTCCAAACCTTATTAGAGTACATGGAATCCATATCAGAATTCAAGGCTTCTTGCCACTTCCCAGAGTCTATACTCATAATTGCCTCATCGTAGGTCTGAGGATCAATATCCTAATAGTCGTCTCCACTGATATGTCCTACATATCTTTCAGGAGGGTAAGATACTCTGCTAGACCTACGCAAAGTTAGAATTTGTGTGTTAGGTACCTGAACAGACTTGGGCTCTGGAATGGTGCTTGAGCTAGGTTCTCCAACCTTGCTCAATTTTATCTCACTCTCACTGTTTCCACTAAGAATGTGTTCCTTTTCAAGGAACAAAGCTCTCTTGGCAACAAAGACCTTTAGGTCCTCAGGATGATATAAATAATACCCCAAAGTCTTCTTAGGATATCCCATGAACGTGCATCATTCGGTCCTTAATTCCAACTTGTTAGGGTTGGGTCTTCTAACGTGGGCCGGACAAGCCCCAAATCTTAACTACCTTAAGATTGAGCTTCTTTCCTTTCCATATCTCATATGGTTTAGACACTACCGATTTTGACGAAACTCTGTTCAGAAGGTAAGCTGCGGTCTCTAGGGCATATCCTCATAATGAAACGGGTAGGTCAGCAAAACTCATCATGGATTACACCATGTCTAATAGTGTGTGATTCCTCCTTTTTGATACACCACTGAGCTGAGGTGTATAAGGAGGTGTCCACTGGGATAGAATCACATTGTCCTTGAGGAAATAGATGAACTTCATACTCAAGTACTCTTCTCCTCGATCTGATCGAAGAGTCTCAAGCACACGTGTCCATACCTAGAGAAATCATCAGTGAATGTAATAAAGTATGAGTAACCACCTATAGCCTGAGTCGACATGGGACCACATACATCACTATGTATGAGTTCCAATAACTTAGTGGCTCTCTCTCTAGTTCCACTAAAAGGAGAGTTGGCCATCTTCCCACGAAGGCAAGGTTTGCAAGTTGCATATGACTCATAGTCAAATGGATTTAAGTATCTATCTTTCAGCAACTTTTGAATCATTCCCTCATGTATATGACCTAGACTACAATGTCATAGGTATGCATTATTCACCTCATCTCTTTTCCTCAAAGACATATTTATATTCATGATGTGTGGAGAAGTGTCTAACACATATAAGTCATTTATAAGGGTCCCTCTAGTGATGATTTCATCATCTATAAGTATTGAATAACTATTATTCTTAAAAACTAATTTATATCCACTAATTTATCAAACAAGAGATGGAAATAATATTTTTGATAATGGAAGGGACAAAATTGCATGCATCTAATGTAATAATAACTCCATCAGGATGATGTAGGATGACCTCCCTAATAGCAATTGCAGTAACTCTTGCTCCTTTGCCCATCTTAAGGACCATCTTGCCTCTAGCCAATCTCCTAGGTTTTGTCAGAACCTGCAATGAATTACAAATATGATAAGCACTCATGGTATCCAATACCCGTGTGTTATCATGAAAATCTGACAAGTGAAGATTGATCATGAATATACCTGAAGCTTCTCCAAGCTTCTATTTCGCCTTATCTGCAAGGTAGTCCTTACAGTTCCTATTCCAATGCCCATCTTGGCCATAGTAGAAGCACTGTCCTTTATCCTTTGCCGATCTTTCTTGGCAACCTTTACCTTACCCGGTCTTTCTTTGCCCTTCCCCTTCTTAAGGGTCTTACTGACCTTCCTTTCTTTTTGGTCTCACCAATATAGAGAATTGACTTCTCCTTCTTGATGGCACTCTTAGCTTCCCTCGACATATTAAGGAGCCTAGGGAGAGTCACCTCAAAATTGCTCATGTTAAAATGCATGATGAAATGAGAAAAGGTATCTGGTAGGGACTGAAGTATAAGATCAATGCACAGGTTACCCTCTAGGACTATTTCTAGACCTATGAGTTTCTCGATCCACTCTATCATCTTTAGGACATGGTTCTCAACCGATGTCCCTTCTGTCATCCTGACTTGGAAGAATCTCTTAGATATCTTATATCTTTGAGTTCATCCCTGTTTCTCAAACAACTGGCGGAGATGAAGAAGGATAGAATCTTCATCTATGTTCTCTCATTGCCTTTGTAACTCAGGAGTCATGAAGGCCAACATGTAATATTTTGTTAATATGGAATCATCTATATACTTCACGTGGCGAGCGATCTCATCCTCGTTTGCCCCTTCTTCTGGCATAGGGACAAATGTATCAAGGACGTATGTGATTTTCTTCGCAGTAAGAATAATTCTCAAATTACGGAGCCAATCCATGTAGTTTGGACTAGTGAGGCGATTGGCATCAAGTATGCCATGCAGGGGTTTACGAATGACATGTTTCTGATAGAACAAGATATAAGAGAAATAAATAACATACAGATTTTATAAAAAATACTAATTAAGATATAGACTTCTATCTTAATTTACTCCCACTATTTTCCTAGCGAATCACGCGACACTCTCGACACGTGAAACGAAAGTCTCCGGCAAACTCCTAGTGGGGACTGGGATCCAATTGGCGTCTTAGTGCAACCTCGTGGGACTCGACCAATTACACTAAGCCTAAAAGGTAGACAACTCTTGTCAATCACAACTCCTTGTGATTCTCGTCATGTTCGACCTCCGAATCATCATGGTCTTGACTACTCGACCAACCATGAAGTTTAGTTAAGTAAGTCATCACCATCATTATAAGATGAGTCTGATTCGATGGATATGCTCTCGATTGCTCGACCAAGTCATACCATGTCCTCAGGTCATTGGTGACATCTATATGTTGTAGGCATGAACTCGATCACATAGATAGATGAGCCTCGAGTGACTTGACCAACTCAACTTATGTCGTGACTCAATTTCTTCCTATAACGATGGAAGGCCACGTGGGTCAATCTTATTGCCTCATGCTTACCAACTTAATATTATCGTAGGAGGGGATTTCATTTTGTATCGGTCTCCTAATATATTGTGTCACACATATTTAATATATATTTACATCACATACAAATATATATATATATACATATATTTAGTAGGTGTATAACACATCATATATGCAAGCCACACCGGATGATCATGAGTCGTCACCTAATATGATTAAGCTCGAGCCAATGGGCCTAATCACTCACAATAGGATATATGTGTGCATCACCGCATCTCCATGCCCTATGATTGTTGATCTCGTCATCATCGGTTCCGTTGGATCATCGCATCACCATACGTCATGATCTCCATCATGGCATCGTGGGTCCCGCTATCACCTTCACGCTCCCGCTGCGCCTCTCCATGTAATTACAAATAATCACAGGCATACAGACCCGACAATAAACAAGAAAAACAGAGGCTCGCAGGCCCCAATAATAATAATAATAATCACAGTTACACATATCACAACACATGGCTCATGATCATCAATCTATATCATACATCACATGTACATCACATCATATATAGGATTACTAGATATATAATAATTAATTAAATTATTTAATTAATTGTGTTTTTAGAAATCAGGACATGCTTGGAATTTTTAGAATAATTAAGTGCATTTTCATAATTCTGGATAAGAGGATAGTCCTCGAAATTTTTAGAATTATTGAGGGTATTTTGGAAATTCTGTACACGAGGACAATCCTAAGAATTTTTTAAATTTAGAGGGGTAAAATAATCCTTTTCTCAAAAGGAATGCTCTAACCCCTCTTACCCCCTATGCACCATCGCCGCCGCAATCGCCCCTACGTGGACGGTAGTTGCCTTGCCCACCGACAGCTGCCCTACCAACTTTGGCCTTCTGCGGTAGCCCGTCGTCGCCCCACACGGTCGGCTCCGCTCCCACGGGCGGCACCTCCAAGGGCGCTGTCCCTGCTGGCAGTAGGCGGCAGCCCTTGCGTGCGGCGCTTCTGCACGCAAGTGCCGCCCCTGCGGGCGACCGCCTACAGATCGCTAGTGTCTGCCGCCCCTTGTGGCCTTGCGATGTCCGCAGCCGGCCGCCCCCTTGCAGGGGCCTTGGTCGCAATCGGATGCCCCTTGCAGCCGGCTTGCCCATGGGTGGCTGGCCCTGCATGGGGGCTGGCCGTGGCTGGTTGCCCCTCCTCCTCGTAGCGTTTGCTACAAAAAAGGAACAAGAATGCATAGAATGATTCTACGTGATTCAATCTCATTACACGTAGTTTAAAACTAATCTTGGGAAACCTTAGCAGGAGCATCACATGTGTAGCAGAAATCAAAACAAAAAACTAGTTTCACACGCAAATCAAATCATCGTGCAAAAGATTGGAGTCACAAAAAAATAAAAAAATAAAAAAATTACGATACGTAAGAGATTGATTTTACTTAGGGAGATCGTATATCCCTGTATTCCAGATCCGAATGGAGAGGATGAAGAAGGTCAAGCGTCCTCTTCTCTAGCAGTATCCACATGATGGATCTCTGTAGCAAAACTCCTCCAATTTGATCTCACAACTTTTGCACAGAGGGAGAGAGGAGAATAGGAGGGGGAGGCCAAAGTTACAACCTATCAACCTTGAGTCATCCCTCTTATTTATAGAGAGCCATAAAAAACCCTAGGACTCCTGCCTTAGCGGGTATTGGATCTCCATCCAATAACCCACTAATCTTGCATTGTTAGATCTCTATCCAATAATCTCCTTAGGCCTCTAATTGGGCCTTAAGCAAGGAGCCCATCAGCATAGGGTCTCATCTAATAAGATAGGGGCTAATTGGATCTTCATCTAATCCTCTATTCGTTGAAGCATCCACCATATGTGTGTGACCCTCTAGGCCCGATACCGAGCTAAGCGTGAGTCACTCCCATCAGAACTCCTTCTGATATAGCGAATTATTATCCTCATAATAATTCACTTGACTCATCAACTATGGATGTACTAGGCCACTACGCCATAGTCCCCAAACGGTACAGGGGGGATCGAATCCATCAGACCTATATATCCATAGTTACCGTGTAGCTATAATCCCTCATCCATCTAATATCCCAAAGACTATATACTGGACATGGTACTATTAGGTCATAAACAGAATCAGTTTGTCTTGCTCTAATCAGATTCTACAAAAAAACTCTCTCTCAATCTGAATAACCCTGGCCAGAGATTTGTCTAAGGAAACACATACGAGATATTCCTCTCATGATACCGAGAGTGGATGATCCTTTATTGACGCTCAATTACCTTTGTAAGATTGGCTACCAATCTCGATAACTAATTATACCAGATCTGGATTTATTTATGGAAGAAGAGGTTACCCCCAAATAAATCTGAGAAATTAAAACCAAAAACTGATGGTCCATTCAATATGCTTAAGAGAATTAATAAGAATGCTTATGAGATCAAGCAGCCTGAAGATTATGGGGCGTTCTCAACATTCAATATGGTTGATTTTAGTCCTTATCATATAGTTGGAACAAATGAGGACTTGAGGATACATCTTTTTCAACCAAGGGAGATTAACACGGGAGTGCATAAGTTGCTCAAATTAGTTCGTATGAAAATTGTTGATCCTATGATTCCCTGCAGTCCACAATGTTGCCTCACTACTTTTAACAAAGCTCACTCAGATATGACAGCTCATAAGCAAGTAAAAGCTCTTTCCAGGTGCTTTCCTTCATAACCAAGGAATGCATTAAAGGAGTTAGTTAGCAGATACAAAGCACTTAATTTGTAGTTCCCTATATATGAAGGATTATTTAATGTACTAGTACTTATTTTGGTGTTTTAGAATTAGAAAGAAGTTTTGTACCTAATTGTATTGGAAGAAGCTCTTTAGAGTCTCTCTAAAACTTTGTATCTCTTGGATGCTTCCTTGAGTGGTGAGTCTTTTGATTCAGTTAAGTATCCTTATTTAATTTCCTTGATTGGTGAATTTTCTGTATCCTCTTGTGACATTAAACTTGGTGGTAAACTTTCTATATATTGTATGTAAGTTATATTCTAAGTTTGTTTCTTTTCTACAACTTAACTATCGGTTTCTTTCTTTCTTCTTGAATTCCATTCATATCTCTCTATTCTCGGTATCAATTTGGTATCAAAGTTGAAGGCTAGAGATTATAGTAAGGCAAAATGGAAAAGATACAGTTGGTGAAGGTAGTGGACATGAAGATGATGTTGATTCCTTGTGGCTGCAGCTACAAAGAGTGTTGCTACATAGTCTACATGAAGTAAATAAAATCATCAAAGAACTTCAAAGTAAAAATAATTAACATGAAAATAATGCCCAAATATTTGGTTCTGATGATGATATGCCTTTTTACCCAAGGGAGTTTGGAAGATTTTAGGCAAGGCAAAGAGACCAAAATGAGTGGCAGAACAAATACAACCCAAAGTAGTACATTCTGGAGTTTAAAGATATAATCAATATTGATGACTTTATTAATTGGCTTAACATGATGAAAAGAATATTTAATTTTCATGAACCACCATAACAAAAGAAGGTAAAACTTGTGGCATTCAAACTTAGAAGGAATGCATTCTTTTGATGGTAAAATCTAAAGAAGCAAAGAAAACGTGATGGGAAGAGCAAGATCGTGAGATGGGAGAAAATGAAAAGAGAGTTGACAAGAAAATACTTACCTGACAACTATAGGTAAGAAACCTTTCTAAAAAGCTCTGATTTGAAACAAAGAGATCTTAGTGTGAAGAAGCAGCAAAAGTTTTAAAGGGGTTCTTAATACGGTGTGAAAGATTGTTATACAAGAAGAGAAAATTTCAAGTCTACTCTCCAAAGCAAAGTAGTGTTGAAGGTACATGACAAGAGTGAGGGATCATATGGTTTTGGGCATACCACTTCAGATAGTCCAAATAGGAGGATCATTACATTGGTTGAAGAACATTATGATGTAGAAGGAAATGAAGCCAGTGACAAACCAAAATATGATGATTATGAGGAAGACATTACTTATGCTGATTATGGTTTATCTTTTATTTCATATATTGCATGCAAGGATGAATTAAAAAGAGATGGTCATATTTTGACTCTGATAGCTATAGATGAGAACGAACAACACAAGGAGCCACCAGCAATCATGAAAGCAATCATGGAGGAGTTACAAGATGTTGTACTAAAGGAGATCCAACATAACCTTCACCATTGAGAGACATCCGGCATCATGATGATCTTATTCCTAAGGCGGATCCAACAAATTGTTTGGCTTTAGTTACTCATTATGTAACTATGCAAATTAGTGGAGATGTTGATGAGGGGGCTAAACAGATAAAGAAGTTGCAGGAGAAAGTTAAAACAATTATTGAAAATCAAAATGAGAGGTACATGTAAGCTGCCAACAAACGCATAAAACATATGGAGTTTAATACAACTGACTTGATTTGGATTTATATATGGAAGAAGAGGTTACCCCTAGACAAATCTGTGAAGTTCTTCAATTGTTTTATTATTTTCATGTATATTGTATAGCAGTAGTTGCAACCTTAAGGATTCAACATCATCTTCATTATCACTACATTCACCCTCTACTTTTCTATTCCACCATGCCATGATCTCTAGCCTTTAGCTTTGATACTAAACGGATACTAGAAAGTGAGAAAGAGGAATAAAATTCAAGAAAAAAAGAAAGAAAGTGATAATTGAGTTGTAGACAAGAAACAAACTCGGAACAGAACTTGCATAAAATAGATAAAGAGTTCATCACCAAGTTTAATGTCACAAGAGGATACAACAAATTCACCACCTCAAGAAAATTAAACAATGATACAGAACTGAATCAAAAGACTCATCACTAAAGGAAGCATCTGCTAACCAATCCATTTAATGCATTCCTTGGTCATGAAGGAAAGCACCTTGAAAGAGCTTTTACTTTGTCCAAGGAATATACTCATGAGCTGCCACAGTTGAGTGAGCAGAGTTAAAAGCTGTGAGGTAACATTATAGACTATAGGGAATCGTAAGATCAACAAATTCCAAACGAGCTGATTTTAGCAACTTAGGCACTCCCGTGTCAATCTCCCCTAATTGAAAAAGACTTGTTCTCAAGTATTCATTTGTTCCTTCACCATGATAAGGACTTAAATCAACCATTTTGAATGTTGATGACACCCCATAATCTTCAGGCAGCTCGATCCTATAAGCATTCTCACCAATTATTTTAAATGTATTGATCAAACCTTCAATCTTTGGTTTCAATTTTCCAAATTTGTCTGATGGTAACCTCTTCTTTCTTAGATAAATCCAAATCAAATCATATGTATTAAACTTCATATGCTTTCTATGTTTGTTGGCAGCTTGTATGTATCTCTCATTTTATTTTCGAATGGTTGCTTTGACTTTCTCATATAACTTCTTTATTTGTTTAGTCCCCTCATTAACATCTCTATTAATTTGTATAGTTACAATATGAGTAACTAAACCCAAATGATTTATTGGATCTACCTTAAGAATAAGATCATCGTGATATCAGATATCTCTCAAAGGTGGAAGGTTATATTGGATCTCCTTTGTACAACAACTTGTAACTCTTCTATGATTGGTATCATGATTGTTGGTGGCTCCTTGTCTTGTTCGTTCTCCTCTATGGCTACCAGAGCCAAAACATGACCATCCCTTTTTAATTCATCCTTAAATTCACTATAGAAATAAAAGATAAATTATGATAAGCATAAGTAACCTCTTCCTCATAATCATCATATTTTGGTTCGTCACTGGTTTCATTTCCTTCTCCATCACTGTGTTCTTTAAACGATGATGCATGACTTTGACATAGGAGATTAGGACATACAAGCATGAAATTAAACACAAAAATTGGAACTAAAGAACTTATATGAGGAATACCGAAGATTAAATTTGTCAAATATAAGATTTGGGATGCATGCCAACTAGGAAAACAAATAAAGAGTAGCTTTAAACTCAAAAATCAAGTAAGCACCTCTAGACCATTACAATTGATTTATATGGATTTTTTTGGACCAACTGATTGTTAGGATCAATTGGCACTAAGAGGGAGTGAATTAGTGCAAGTGTAAATTCTCGTTTTAAATAAAAACTTTTTGCTTTAAGCAAGATAGAAAGATCCAAAGCTTTTCATTCAAGTAAATCAAGTGAGTAATTAAAAGAAGATGCTAAGTTACTAGCTTACAAATTACTTAAGAAAGAGCAAGAAAATCTGAAAGATAAGCAAAATCGTAAATAAAGTGTTTGACACGGAAACCTTACTTTCAAAGAGTAAATGAAATAAAAAATGTTAATACAAAATTAGTAAGCAAGGAAATCAAATGAAGAACTCTCAAGTTTTATAGTGGTTCGGCAACAATGGGTCTACATCCACTCCCGAGTTCTCCCCCTTGAGGCACACCGGTGTCCAATACCGATCTTCTTTGGGTGAAGACCAAACCCTTACACTTTGCTTACAAGGGAGACAAGATTACAACTCTTTGATCACTCCATTACCCTTTCCTTTTTCTTATAATCCACATAAGTTTTTTACAGAATTTTATCCCCCAAATTATTATTTAGAATGCAAGAAAACTTGGGGTATTTATAGGCCCTAAATGGCTTCAGAATTCGGAGCCAAAAATCAACCTTACCTGAAAAATCCGGGTACAGGCGGTTCACCCGTCGACCTAGGCGGTTCAACCACCGAAAGTGCCCGGATTCTTGGGTACGAGTGGTTCAGCCACTATCAGCCGCCCAAAATCCTGGGCGACGCCGGTTGAATTATCGCTCACCGATAGTTTACCCGTCGGAATCTTCAAAAAAGTGGTTCCCTCCACTTTTTGAATTCTGGCTTGAACCTAATATTGATCAATTCTTTAGTGAACTAATTGAGCTCAATCTAAGCTCAACCAAACCCCATAGTCGACCCGGTTGCCTTATTGAGTTGATTTGGATTTCATCCAAATCCAACTCAATTAGGACTCAATCTCTAACTATGACTCAATGATTACAACTCTTAATGACCAACAAGCTAAACCAAGACCTAACTCCTGCCCAAAATGGCAGCCTCTGATATTCTAGCGGTGAGTCTTCCAGTCTTCTTTCAGCGATCTCCTGGCGTGTTCGCAGCGAGTTTCCCCATCCCTTCAGCGAGTCTCCTAGTGAACTCCTAGCGAGGTCCCACTATATCTCCAAACCCGGCTTGATGCCGAAGCTTGATCTTAGCCCATCATCTGGTTGTAACTCCATTGCTCCTGTCATAGTTAGATCTGTAATTCTTCTTCTAACACACATGTTAGATTAAATACTCATCAATCGATTTTATCATAAAAATATAAGATTCAACAATCTTTCATTTTTTTATGATGACAATCAATTGATGATGGGAGTTAATTCTAACTCCCCCTAAATTCATGCTATAATAAAGAAGACTTAAATTCAAGATAATCACAAACTCTTGAATTCAAGTAAATCAAGACAATCAGTATTTCAAGCAAATCATATTTCAAGGATACTCATATATCAACAAAAATTTACTTTTAAATTATTAAGTCATTAACTCATTAAGGATTTTCATGAATTTCAAACATTTAAAAATTTCAACTTATCAAGGATTTTCAAGAACTTCAAACATTTGAAAATTTCAACTCATCAAAGATTTTCATAAACTTCAAAACATTTTAAAATTTTCCCTTAAATTATTACATAAGTCATCAACATCCTTTTATCCCCCTTTGTCATCAACAAAAAGGTGAAATGTGGGGCTAAGCATTTAAGGCATATGAGTTTTCTTCCTCTTGAGAATAAGAAGGAAAGAAAATAAGGGAGGAGTTATAAAACATCATTAAACATAGCTCTCAATTTTATAAAGGTAAATTTTGAAGATAAACTCAAAACTCTAAGACCTTCAAGGAAATTCAAAAGTTTAAGAGCTACTCATGCATTTAAAATCATCTCATGTAATTTCAAGCAAACATAGTAAATAAATCTGTAAAACAACAAAATCATCATCATGCAAATTTTCTCTCCTTTTTGTGAACAAGAAGATAAACATCTCTAGGGAATAATAAGATAATTTCAAAAACACTACCATAAAGAAAAATAACTCATTTTCATGAAATCATGCAATTCATATATTTTCATGACTTAGCACTCCAAGTTATTTTCTAATAAAATCAAATTATTCTTCATTTAAGGGTTTTATAAAAATATCCGCTAATTGATGCTTAGTGTCAATAAATTCCAAAGAGATATCTTAACAATTTAAATGATCCCTTATAAAATGATGTCTAATATCAATATATTTGGTTCTTGAATGTTGAAAATGATTTTTAGTTAAACATATAGCCCTTATATTATCACACTTTATAGGAATATTTTTTATTTTATTCTATAATCTTCTAGCGTGTTTTTCATCTAAATGACTTGGGAACAACATGCACTAGTTGCAATGTATTCTACTTCTGCAATAGATAAAGCTACTGAATTTTGTTTCTTAAAAGTCCAAAAAATAAGTGCATGTCGTAAAAATTGACATGTTCCGGTAGTGCTTTTTCTATCTATTCTACATCCACCAAAATCGGCATCAGAATAGGCCATCAAGTCAAAGTTCTTTGATTTTGGATACCATAATCCTAATTTAGATGTTCCTTATAAGTATCTAAAGATTCGTTTAATTGCTTTTAAATGAGAGACTTTAGGATTAGATTGAAAACTTGCACACAATCCAATACTAAACATGATATCTCGTCTAGTAATAGTAAAGTGTAATAAACTTCGTATCATTCCTCTATAAGTTTTTTTTATCAAAGTTTTCTCCTTCATTATCTAAGTGCAACTTTGTAGATGTGCTTATTAGAGTGTTTAATGCTTTAGTATTTTCCATCCCAAATTATTTTATCAAGTTCAAGGTATATTTAGTTTGATTAATAAAAAATACCATCATCTAGTTATTTTATTTGTAATCCTAAGAAGAATGTTAACTCATCCATTAGGCTCATTTCAAATTTCTGGCTCATTTCTTTAACAAGAGACTCATATAAAGATTCATTTATAGATCCAAAAATGATATCATCAACATAAATTTGAATAATAAGAAGATCATTTTCAAAATGCTTAAAGAATAATGTGGTATCAACCTTGCCTTTTAAAAATTTATTTGAAATAAGAAAAGAACTAAGTCTTTCATACCAAGCCCGAGGGGCTTATTTTAATCCATAAAGAGCTTTTATGAGTTTAAAAATATGATTAGGAAGAAGATTAATTTTAAAACCAGGGGGTTGTTTAACATACACTTCTTCGGAAATAAAACCATTTAGAAAAGCACTTTTAATATCTATTTGAAACAACTTAAAATTTTTAAAAGTTGCAAAGGCAAGGAGCATCCTTATGGTTTCAAGTCTAGCCACGGGAGCGATAGTTTCATCATAATCGATTCTTTCTTCTTTGTTAAAATATTTGGCCACTAATCTAGCCTTGTTTCTAACCACGATACCGTTTTCATCTTACTTGTTTCTAAAGACCCATTTAGTACCAATCACTAAATGGTCATTAGGTCTAGGAACAAGCTCTGATACCTTATTTCTCTCAAATTGATTAAGTTCTTCATACATTGTATTAACCCAAGAATCATCTCTTAGGGACTCATTAATGCACTTTGGCTTGATTTAAGAAGGAAACGTGGCATTCGCACAAAAATTTCTAAAAGAAGATCGAGTTTGAACTCCTTTTGATGTTTCTCCTGTTATAAGCTCTTTAGGATGATCATTCACATACTTCCAATTCTTGATAAGGATTAGGAAGAAGATTCATCCAAGTTACTTTTAGGAGTATTATAATTTAAATTCAAGTTACCAAGATCAACTTCATCATCAAAATCAATCTTTTTGAATTCAAAAAACTCATTAAAAACAACATGAATAGATTCTTCTATTACTAATGTTCTTTTATTAAAAACACGATAAGCTTTTGATATAGAAGAATAACTTAGAAAAATACCTTCATCGGATTTTGCATCAAATTTACCTAAAGCATCTTTTTCATTTAAAATAAAATATTTATAACCAAATATTTTAAAATAAAAAATATTAGGTTTTTTATCATTCTACAATTCATAAGGAGTTTTAGTGAGTAATGGTCTTGCAAGAACCCTATTTAAAACATAGCATGCCATATTAATGGCTTCAGCCCAAAAATATTTGGGTAGACTATGTTCATTCAATATTGTTCTAGCCATTTCTTGTAAGCTCCTATTTTTTCTTTCTATTACCCTATTTTGTTGTGGATTTCATGGAGTAGAGAAATTATGGATACACTCATTCTAATCATAAAAATTTTAAAAATTAGTATTTTAAATTCTCCACCATGATCACTTCGTATTGAAAAAATTATACATCATTTTCATTTTAAATAATTTATCATTTTTTTAAAATATTTAAATGTATCACTTTTATGTGCCATGAAATAGGTCCAAGTATATCTACTGACATCATCCACAATAACAAATACATATTTACTACCACCTAAATATGTAATGTTAATTGGTCCAAATAAATCCATATAGATCAATTGAAGTGGCCTAGAGGTATTTATTTAATTTTTCAACTTAAAGCTACTCTTTATTTGTTGCCTTAATTGATAAGTGTCACATACTTTATCTTTGATTAACTTAAGATTGGTAAGCCTATGCCAAATCCAAGCATCATCATTCAAAGTTGAAAAAGAAGTTTCATTATAAAATTTTTCAATATCTATGGTGTATACATTGTTGTTTCTTAAGGCAATTAAAGATTTATTTTTGTGTGGCAATTCAATTGTGCAAGCATTAGGTTAAAATTTAACCACATATTTTTTATCACATAATTGGCTAATACTAAACAAATTATCTTTCAAGCCATCAACCAACAATACATCTTCGATTAAGACGTTTGATGTGTTACATATTGTTCATTTTCCAATGATTTTACCCTTGTTGTTGTCTCCGAAGGTAATAACTCTTTCACTTAAGCTAGTGAGCTAGAAAAATAAGTTGGATCTCCGGTCATGTGCCATGAGCATCCACTATCAAGATATCATTTAGTGCTCCTAGCTTTAGTTTAGAGACAAACCTACGAGAAAGATATTTTTGGTTTAGGTACCCATTTTACATTGCGTCCTTCATAAAGAACTTTATATTTCTTTTCTTAATTGTTTGTTGTTGTATAGAGTTCCCTTAGGAACCCATACAAGTTGATATGGACTATATTTTCTAAATAGGCATTTGTTTAACTTATGTTTGATAGAACCCCATAAGGAGCTCTATAGATTTTGATCCTTGAAGGGGATCAACCATTGTGAACGTTGTAGCGGTTCCTCTCTCCTAGACTCGACACAAGGCTGAATTAAAATTGTAGATTGCTTGATAAAAAGAGGTAGAGGCTACATGCTTATATCGGGCTCCAAACCCTAGCCTTGGGGGGTGGTTGCCTAACTAAAATTATCCTTTTACCCCTTCTATAGCCTACCCGCCTTAGAGGGAACAAGTGGCGGCTAGGTTAGCTCTATAGCCGACCTAAGCCGGGAGAAACCCTAGCCTACCAATCCAGTAAGGGGGGCGGCGACCACTAAGCCCTATGGGCTAATCTAAACCCTAGTCATACTCCTTTATAAGATAGAAGTGGTTTTATTACAATCTAGTAGGGTTTTATTGACTACTTCTAGGGAGATTCAGACTCAACCCTGCTGGAGTCCTATCAAACCCGCCCTGTTAAAATTAGCGTTGTCTTTAAGGCTGAAGTTCCATAAACTCAGGGAACCCGGTCTTCAGCTCCTCATCAGCTTGGGTGTTAGTTGGAAGAACTTGAGCTGAGTCGTCGTCTTTAAATTTTAATTTAAGGTGGGATACTTGGAGGATCAACTATAATTTTGATATGGTACACGGATTTGATCTCTAGGTTAGGTCCCCAATATGATCCTCAATTTTGTGAGGCCCAAAGAAATAGGGAGACCACTTTTTTGAGGCTTGAATTTCATACTGGTGGAGTTGGAGATGAAGAGAGATTTGATCTTTCTCAAGAAACTTTCTTTTGCTCTAATATTTGTCCGGGGGAAGTTTCTTCCTCACATAGGCTGCCACGTGGTTGCTCTGTAATAGTAGTCGTGCCTTCTTTTGGAGTGAGGGTTGTCCTTTGATAAAATATTTAGTGGTGTGAGCCCGATCCGAGTCTGAGGTCGGTAGGAGTGGCGATTTTTTATGGCCTATTTTCACTTCTTCGTGTTGTTGACTATCTTGCATAAGGATGGTGCTGACCCCCACTCTGGATGTGTCTGCTCCAATAATGAATATCTGGACACGATTTGGTGTGGACGATATCGTGGTTGTGAGGGCTATAGTTCCACTCGGCCAAGGTGGTGCATCTTTCTTTATAATGAGAGGGATGATTTTCATGCTTCGTTGAGTCCTATAAATGATCCTTCCCCTTTTCTGATTTCACCACTGGAGGAGCTTAATTTTCTCGTGGTCTTGGGCCATAGATCGGATGTCATCATCAAGGAAGTCTTTAAGCATCATGGTCTGATCCTGGGGAAAGTCGTGGAAGTCACCTGAGATCTGAAAGTGCTACATCAGCAACCATGGTGAGTTCAATAGGATATAACACTTTAGAAGTAGCTTATCTCCGAGGAAAGGATGTAGGGACATGTCGTAGCAGAAAATAAGCATGGTTGAACAATCTATGTCTCTGTCATCTCTTGTAGATCCTTTTATCTTCGACCTTCCGAGGTTGTATGAAGCAATCTGGTCGAGCAACAACTGGTAGAAGTTTTGGCCTGTTCAGCATATGGGGATCGGCCAGCTTCAGAGGAGGTAGTTGGCTTGGTTGGGTGGAGATGCCCAAAAATTCAGCAAGCTATGAGATGGGTTTTTTATCTTCAATCTCATGAATTTGAATTGGGAAACCACTGATTCCTCTTTTGGTACCCCCTCCAAGTATTGTGTTGTGATTGTAGTCGCTAGGCTCCCTCGTAGAATCACCTGCTTTTCTTTTCTGAAAAATTTCATGGTTAGCTTCCAAAAATTTTAGAAAATATCTCCAATCGTGGACAACCAAATCAATGCCAAGCACTATATCAAAACTATCAAGAGGGAGGAGGAAAAAATTAGCAACTACGTCTTGCTCCTGTAGGATCAGTTTTACCCATGGGCACTTCTGGTTACACTTCAGAATTTGGCAGTTAGCTACCTTGACTTTGAACCCATTGTAATTATCTTTTTGGAGCATTAAGTGGGCAGCAACCTTATTGCTCATGAAGTTGTGTGTGCTCCTAGCGTCGACGAGGATGATGACAGACTGTTGCTCGAGAAACCCTTTGATCTTCAATTTTTGCAATTTGGTGTAGCCGGCTAAGGTAGGGACCGTGCGGGTGGCCGGTTGTGGTGTATCCTTCTCCTTAGGCTTGAGAGTCGTATCTTCAAGTTTGGGTTCTTTAGTGGGCACAATCATCAGTGGTGTCTCCTTTTTACGTTTGTATTCTAGGCTCCATAGTTTATCACAACACCCACATAGGTCCTTTGTCGATCCATCATGAAGGTCTTCTCTTATTAATTTCTGTGGCTGAGGGGGTCGACTGATAGTAGGAGGAGGTGAAAGCTTTGGGGCCACTGGTCGGGGAGCAACTCTAGTCTTTCGAGCTTCATAATTAAATCGCTCCTCTTAATGTCGAGCAAAGGAGATGGTTGCCTTAAGCATGTATGGCTGTCGAGCTTTAACTTCTTCCCGAAACTCCGGCTTCAAGCCCTCAATAAAAGTCCTTAACATCTATTTTTCAGACCAATCATAAGTTTGATTAGAGAACCTTTCAAACCTGGTTTGGTACTCTTAGATGGTGGAGGTTTGACGAATCATCGCTAGTTCTTCGCTAAGGCTCTTTTTACAATCCAAATTTGCACCGCGTTGTGATCTTATTGGGCTTGGTGATCGGCCCAATCTAAACTCCTCAAATAGAGTGCATAATTTAACATCCATACGCGTCTCAAGAGTCTCTAATTTGGCTTCGAATAAGCCCACTGATGTCATGACGTAAGGATCTCTAACCTGTCAAATCAAACCGATTAAAGAGTGTAGCTGCAATCTTCAGGTTGATGGCAGCAATGGCAGCGATGTCGGGGCTGTAGTGGTGAAGTCTCCAAGTGGAGGATGGCAGCCAAGGGTAGCAGCAACAGTGGAGGAAGAAAATGACAGCAGTAACGTCGGTTGCGGTCCTTCGGTGATGCTACAATGTTGACGCTACAATGTCGTTGAGGTTGGGATTTTTTTGGTGGATGATATTTGTCGGAAGATGGCAGCCAAGAGATCTGAGTTGGAAGGTAGCAGCGACGATGGAGGAAGAAGATGCTGGTTACAGGTGCCTTGCAAGCCAATCACGTGAGTGATGGCACGTGTGACACGCTATGTGATCTTTTTGCTTATGATTAATATTGGTATATTCTCACATTATCTGTTACATATATATTGTGATGTCCTTGGTTCTTTGTAATGAGAGTCAGACCGTGATGAGATCATGATAATGAGATCGATTCACCTTTAAACACAGATCCTAAATAATCCTGATCATAGGTTACTCAAGAGGGACATTGAGATAACCAGACAGATCGGTGTACTATATACTCGTCCATATGATGGAGGCAACTGGTCTCAGAGCCACTTGTGTAGAGACACTAAGGATATAGTACAGGTGCTCATTAGAGAATGAGTTCACTGATTGATCCGCTTATGAAATGATGTATAGTTAATGATACCTAATGTCAGATAGTGATTCTGTAGTCCTAGTTATGTATCTAGTCCTTAGATTTGAGACACTAAGGATGCCTTGTATGAGTACTCTTTTCATTGGCATTAGCCTTATAGGTTTAGAAAGCTTCAGATCTGGTACAGCTGGTTATCGGGATTGGTAGCCAACCTTACGAAGGTAATTGAGTGTCAATAGAGGAACATCCACTCTCGGTATCATGAGAGGAATATCTCATATGTGCTTGCTCAGACAAATCCCTAGCCAGAGTCATTCGGATTGAGAGAGAATGAGCTCTCCGGTAGAATCCAAATAGAGCAAGACAAACTGATTCCGTATGTGACCTAACAGTACCATATCCAATATACGGTCATTGGGATATTATTTGGATGAGGGATTATAGATACATGGTAACTATGGACAGACAGGTCTGATGGATTTGATCCCCCCTATACCGTTTGGGGACTATGGCGTAGTGGCCTAGTACATCCATAGTCAATGAGTCGAGTGAATTATTATGAGGATAATAATTCACTATATTAGAAGGAGTTCATATGGGAGTGACTTACGGCCAGCTCAGTATCGGGCCTAGAGGGTCACACATATATGGTGGATGCTTCAACGAATAGAGGATTGGATGAAGATCCAATTAGCCCATATTCTCATTAGATGAGACCCTATGTTGGTGGGCTCCTTGATTAAGGCCCAATTATAGGCCTAAGGAGATTATTGGATAGAGATCCAATAATGCAAGGTTAGTCCGTTATTAGATGAAGATCCAATACCCACTAAGGAAGGAGCCCTAGGGTTTTGGTGGCTCTCTATAAATAGGAGGGGAGACTCATGGTTGATAGGCTGCAGCTTTAGCCACCACCTCCTATTCTCCTCAATCCCCTGAGCAAGAGTAGCGAGATCAGATTTGAGGAGTTTCACTGCAGAGATCCATCATATGGATATCGCTAGAGAAGAGGATGCTTGACCCCCTTCATCTTCTCCATCCGGATCTGGAATATAGGGATATATGATCTCCCTAGGTAAAATCAATCTCTCTCAACTCGCTGTTTTATTAGTTTTTGTGTTTTTCTCGCGACCTCAATCTTTTGCACGATGATTTGATCTACATGGGAAATTAGTTTTTATTTCAATTTTCGTTGTGCATTTAATGCACCCACTGAGGTTTCCCAACATAAGAGGGTAGCAACAATGTTGGCTGCGGCTATGGTATGACTTCGTGGCTGCAAGTGGCATCGGTTGCAGTAAGGGTGCGACTACAATAGGACGAAGATGGGGCAGCGATGTACACGGCTGATAGCGATCAAGATAGTTGTGTTCAATTTGTTGCTGACAGCGATCAAGATAGTTGGCAACGAACGATGGTTGCAGGCTGCAATGTAAACAGATTGTAATGAAAGATCGCTGCTGGTAGCTTTTTGCCGCAAGGATCATTGCTGGCTTCGATCAAGAAGGATGGCAGCAAGAGGTCGCTATTGGCAGTATTGGGCAGCGAAAGATGTATGCTTCGATTAAAGGGATATGGGAGATTGGGCGGCTGAAAAGTTGGTGGACCGAAGGCTACCGATTTTGGGTGTGGTTTGTGGCTGTTTTGGGTGTGATTTGGGGCTGCGATTTTGTAGAGTTTAGACTACAAATTGGTGTGGTTTTAGGGCTATGATAGTAGTAGATGAAGGTTAGGAAAATAGATTTTAGATCTGGGATAGATGGCAGCAAAGGTTAGGTGTATCGGTAAGGAAAGTTGGCTGAAAAGGTAAGTGGATCGATAAGGAAGTAGGTTACAGTTAGGGCTGATTTGGGTTTGGTTTAGGGTAAGATTTGGAGGAGTTTTTGGTGAAGATAGTATGGCTTAGAGATGAGGAAAAGAGAGTCCGAAATCCCACAAAAAATAGCACTTAAATCTGATAGAATTTGACGAAAAAAGGTGTTGCGATGTGCTGTCCTGCCGAACAGATTTTACGTTAGAGAAATGATAACTTCTGGACATAAATTCTAGAGGAAAGTTCAAGGAATTTATACATAAATCCTTGGTTCAGATGCTGTAACACCAGTAAAAAGTTTGGTGAAATTTTGGCAACGTAACAGTAGGGAAATAGGGCAAAAGACGAAAGGTAGATCCTTCGTCGTAAAAATTCCAGAACTACGTGATGGTGAAAGATTGCACATGAAAACTGGTTCTAGAAGGAATTTTTTTCAGAAATCAATCTTAGATGAAAGCTAAGTTGATATTTGAAATTTTATAAAAATTTCGGCCATAAAGGATGAACAAAAGTTTGATTTCAAGAGGCCAATAAACAGAAAGCAGATTCTGCATTGTAAAATTTTAGTACTGTGTAACAAGGAATCACAGTGCTATAAGTCTAGATCCATAAGGAATTTTTTCACAAGATTAGTCTTAGATGAAAGCTAAGACAATCTATGAAATTGTATAAAAGTTTCAGCCAAAAAGGATGATTAAAAGTTTAGTTTCAAGAAGCAACAATCGGCTGAAAATTTTTGCAGTGTTTCACCTTTGCAACGAACGAAATGTACAGCGGATAAAATTTGGGAAAATCTTCAACATATAAAGTAAGAAATCTTGTAGTATTGAAGAGGCATGGATGATAAAAATATATCAGATTTCTAGATCAAACGCAGGGGGCAGTGATAGATTGATTTGATCTACTGTTGGGGTGGATGGTGGAGGCACGTGTCGTAGCAATTGTGGGAATTACTTGGGAAGGTGGAAGCGGCTGAGATGGCTATAGGGGCAGCAAGATCCCTACTCTGATACCAGATGATGGAACACCAGAAGGAGCTCTATAGATTTTAATCCTTGAGGGGGATCAACCCTTTGAACGCTGTAGGGGTTCCTTCCTCCTAGACTCAGCACAAGGCTGAATTAAAATTGTAGATTGCTTGATAAAAGGAGGTGGAGGCTACATACTTATATAGGGCTCCAAACCCTAGCCCTAGGAGGCGCTTGCCTAACTAAAATTACTCTTTTACCTCTTCTATAGCCTACCTGCTTTAGAGGTAACAGGTGGCGGCTATGTTAAATCTATAGCCGACCTAAGCAGGGGGAAACCCTAGCCTACCAACCCAGTAAGGGGGGTGCCCTGAGGACTAATCTAAACCCTAGTCATACTCCTTTATAAAATAGGAGTGGCTTTATTATAATCTAGTAGGGTTTTATTGACTACTTCTAGGGAGATTAGGACTCCTGTTGGAGTTCTATCAATGTCCTAATTTTCCATAAAAGATACACTTGATTCTTAGTGGCACATTTAATGTGGGTCCTTTTACAAAGATGGTTGGCTTTTGTTGAATATTACCAACAAGGCCTGTCATTTCTTTTAATAATATGACCCTTATTGGCAAGGATCATATTTAAGGATTTGTTCTCAATTTTAAAATTTTCTAATATTGACTTAAGCATGATATTTTCTTCTTTAATGTTGTCTAGCATTTCACATTTAGAACTAGAATTATGTGATACTAATAACTCATGCATTTTTATCAACTTTACCAACTAACAAATCATGTTTATTTTTAAGCAACTTAAAAGATTTGTTAAGTTTTCTAAACTCATCAAACAAATCATAAAATATATTTAATAATTCTAAAAAAGAAATGCTTAATGAATCACTAACCTCATCATCGATGGCCATAAGAGCGAGGTTCTCCACTTCTTGGTTGTGCATTTCATCTTTGGAGCTCCTCGGCTTCTTGCATTCATAGCAAGAGGTTTTGTCCATCTTTAGATCATTTTTAAGGTTCATGTTTATTAATTTATCCGGTTCAATTGTCAATGGTTCAAAGTCCTCATCACTTGAGATTCCATTCGAGGAGTCATATGTTCTCAGTTCAAATTTCTTCCTGTTCTTTAAAAGGTGCTCTTCAAATTCATTTTTAGAAGTATTTTCATTTAATGATTCATTAGTTATGCTTTCATATGTCATTTCTAATGTATACCATATATCGAAAGCCGAATCAAAACAAGAAACCCGATCAAATTCATTTTTATCAAGTGCACAATATAAGGCATTCATAGCCTTTGCATTCAATAAAAATATTTATTTTTTATAATTATTCCAATCATTTGTTGGATTGGATGACTTCTGAAAACCTTTTTCAATAATACACTACAAATCAAGATATATCGAAATAAAAAAGATATGCATTTATATTTTTCAAGATGTGTAGTCCATTCCATTAAGCATAGGAGGACTTGTGATGCATTGATCCTTGTTAATGTCGAAAAGAGTCATTTCTCTTGGGTGCTAAACCAAATGAGAAAAACGTGGCTCTCATACCAATTGTTACTAAGAGGGGGGGGGGGGGTTGAATTAGTGCAAGTGTAAATTCTTATTTTAAATAAAAACTTTTCGCTTTAAGCAAGATAGGAAGATCCAAAGCTTTTTTGTTTAAGTAAAGCAAGTGAGTGATTAAAAGAATATTGCTAAGTTACTTGCTTACAAATTACTTAAGGAAGAGCAAGGAAATCTAAAAGATAAGCAACGTCGTAAATAAAGTGTTTGACGTGGAAGAGTAAAGGAAATCGGAAGCGCCAATACAAAATTAGTAATCAAGGAAAGTAAATGAAGAACTTATAAGTTTTATAGTGGTTCGGCACCAACGGGCCTACGTCCACTCCCGAATCCTCCTTGAGGCACATCAGCATCCACTACCGATCTTCTTTGGGTGAAGACCAAACCCTTACACTTTGCTTACAAACGAGACAAGATTACAACTCTTTGATCACTCCCTTACCCCTTTCCTTTTCCTTAAATCTCACAGAATTTTATCCCTCAAATTGTTGTTTGAAATATAAGAAAACTTGGGATATTTATAGCTTCAAATGACTTTAGAATTTAGAGTCAAAAATCAAACTCACCCGGAAAATCTGAGTACGGGCAGTTCACCAGCCAACTTGGGTGGGTCAATCGTCAAAAATGCCCAGATTCAATGGTACGGGCAGTTCAACCGCCAGCTTGGGCGGTTCAGTCATTGACAGCCTTCCGAAATACTAGGCAGCATCGGTTGAACCATCACTCACTGATGATTTACCTGCCGAAATCTCTGGAAAAGTGGTTCCCTCCACTTTTCGAATTCCAGCTTGAAGCTGATGTTGACCAATTCTTTGGTCAACTAATTAAGCTCAACTTAAGCTCAACCAAACCCCATAGTGGACCCATTTACCTTATTGAATTCATTTGGATTTCATCCAAATCTAACTCAATTAGGACTCAATCCCTAACTATGACTCAATGATTACAACTCTTAATGACCAACAAGCTAAACCAAGACCTAACTCCCGCCAATCTAGCATCGTCCGACATTCTTACGGTGAGTCTTCCAGTCTTCTTTTGGCGATCTCCCGGCATGTTCCCAGCGCGCTTCCCGATCTCTTTGGTGAATCTCTTAACAAACTCCCGACGAGGTCCCACTGCATTGTCCAAAACTAGGTCGATGCCCAAGCTTAATCTTCGCTCATCATCTGGTTGTAACTCCATTGCTCCTGTCATAGTTAGACCTGCAATTCTTCCTCTAACATATATGTTAGATTAAACACTCATTAATCGATTTCATCATCAAAATTTGAGATTCAACACTGACATCACAATTCTAGGAGGTAGTAAATATGTCTCTGTAATTATTGATAATTATAGTAGATTTACTTAGACATAATTTTTGACATATAAAAGTGATTATTTTAAATATGTTTTCTAAATTTTGTAAACCAGTTCAAAATGAAAAGGGTTTATTATTTCGTAAATCATGGTGGTGAATTTAAAAATCATGATTTTCAAGATTTTTGTGAGTTAAATGGGTATAACAACAAATTTTCCAATCCAAGAAATCGTTAACAAAATGAAGTTGTTGAGAGAAAAAAATAGGAGTTTATAAGAGATAATTAAAACCATGCTTAATGTACATAGCCTACCCAAAAACTTTTGGGTCGAAGCCATTAATACGACATGCTATATCATGAATAGGGTTCTCGTAAGACCACTACTTTCTAAAACTTCTTATAAATTATCGAATAATAAAAGACCCAAGATTTCATATTTTAAAGTTTTTGGTTGTAGATATTTTATTTTAATTGACAAAGATATCTTAGAAAAATTTGATGTAAAATTTGATGAAGGCATATTTCTTAGATATTCTTCTATTTCTAAAGCTTATCGTGTCTTTAATAAAAGAACTTTAGTTATTGAGAAATTTATCCATGTTATTTTTAATGAGTTTTTTAAATTTAAGAAAAATAATTTTGATTTTGATACTTTAAATTTGAATGAAAATTATCCTCTCCCAAGCAACTTAGATGCATCTACTTCCGAAGAATCCGTACCCAAGGAATGGAAGTATGTAGATGCACATCATAAGGAGCTAATCATGAGAGAAACATCAAAAGGTGTTCAAACTCGTTCTTCTTTTAAAAATAATTATACGAATGTGGCCTTTTTTGTCTCAATTGAACCTAAATACATTGATGATGCTCTTAAATGACTCATGGGTTTTTGCAATGTATGAAGAAGTAAATCAATTTAAGAAAAATAAGGCTTGGATGCTTGTTCCTAGACCTAGTGACCATCTTGTAATTGACACTAAATGTATCTTTATGAATAAGCAAGATGAATTTGGTATCGTGGTCCGAAACAAGACTAGATTAGTGGCCAAATGTTACAACCAAGAAGAAGGTATCGACTATAAAAAAAACCTATGTTCTTATTGCAAAACTTAAAGTCATAAGGATAAGGCCAAAGTGCTTTTCTTAATGGTTTTATTTCCAAAGAAGTTTAAGTTGAATAACCACTCAGATTTAAAAATGACATTTTTCCAAAACTATGTTTACAAACTAAGGCTCTCTATAGATTGAAATAAGCCCCTAGGGCTTGGTACGAGAGGCCTAAATCGATACCATATTATTTATTAAAAAATTTAAAAATAATTTTTTTATTATTCAAAGTTATGTTAATAATATTATTTTTGGTTCAAACAAATGAATCTTTATGTGAGTCATTTGCTGAGCCAAGAATTTGAAATGAGTTTAATGAGTGAATTAATATTTTTCTTAGGATTACAAATTAAACAACTAAGTGATGGAACTTTTGTTAGTCAAACTAAGTATGCTTTAGATTTATTATAATGATTTAATACGGATAGTGCTAAAGTTATTAACATACCAATAAGCACTTCTACAAAATTAGATATGGATCATGATGGAGAATGTTTTGATCAAAAGACTTATAGGGGTATGTGATAAGACCCCAGAAGGAGCCCTATAGATTTTGATCCTTGAGGGGGATCAACCCTTGGAACACTATAGGGGTTCCTCCCTCCTAGATTCGGCACAAGACTGAAATAAAATTGATAATTGCTTGATTCAAGAGGGGGGCGGCTACATCTTTAAATAGGGATCAAAACCCTAGCCTAAGCGGGTGCTTGCCTAGGTAGAATTACCCCTTTGCCCCTCCTATAGCCAACCTGCCTTAATAGGAACAGGAGGCGGCTAAGTGGCTCTATAGCCGACCTAAGCAGGGGGAAACCCTAGCCGACCAACCCAGTAAGGGGTGTGGTGGCTACTAAGCCCTAAGGGCTAATCTAGACCCTAGCCATACTCCTTTATAAGATAGGAGTGACTTTATTATAATTTAACAGAGTTTTTATTGACTAGTACTAAGATGATTAGGACTCAACCCTGCTGGAGTCCTATCAAACCCACCCTCTTAAATTCAGCCTTGTCCTCAAGGCTGAAGTTCCATGAACTCAGGGAACCGAGTCTTCAACTCCTCATCAGCTTGGGTGTCAGTTAGAAGAACTTGAGCTAAGTCATCTTCTTTGCCTTTTTAATTTCATCTAGCATTTCACATTTCAAATAATAAGTACACGTTGTTGATGCATCATTTAAAGTTTCAAGTTTACTATAGAGTGATGCATAATCCTTTTTGAGTGATTTATAAGTTTTGCTAATCTTTTTATACTCATCAAATAATTCATGAAAGATATTTAATAACTCATCAAAAGTAAAGGAGGCTTTAGGTGAGTTACTTACCTCATCATTGATAGCCATAAGCATGAGATTCTCCACTTCTTCTTTGTTGTCTTCTTGATCTTCGGAGTGCCCCTGCTTCTTGCATTCATAGCAAGAAGTTGTGTCATTTTTAAGTTAATTTTTATATTTTTTATTCATGAATCGGTTTGGTTCTTTTGTCATGAGTTCAAGATTATAATCCTCATCATTCAAGGTTTCACTCGAGGAGTCATATATTATTCTTAGTTTAATTTTCTTCATGTTCTTTATAAGATTTCGTTCTTGTGTTCTCAGTTCAATATCCTTCTTGTTCTTTAGAATGTTTTCTTCTTGTTCATTTTTGCAAGTCATTTCATTTATTGATTCATTTCATTTAATTATCCTTTTGTGTGTGATTTCTAATATGTATCATATATAAAAAGCCGAATCACAAGAAAAACCATATTAAATTTATTTTTATCTAAAGTGCAAAACAAATCATTCATAGCTTTGGCATTTAAAGAAAATATTTATCTTTCATGATCATTCCAATCATTTATAGGATTGAAAGACTTTTGAAATATATTTTTGATGATTTTCATAAATCAAAATCTAACGAAATAAAAAAGATATGCATTCTACTTTTTCAAAGGTGTAGTCTGTCCCATTGAATATAAGATGGCGTGTAATGCATTGACCCTCGTTAATGCCAAAAGAGGTCATTTACTAGCTTGGGTGTTAATCCAATTGAGAATAACCAGCTCTGATACCAACTATTAGGATTGAGCTGGCACTAAGAGTGGGGGGAGGGGGGTTTGGGGTGGGGTAGGGGAGGTGGGTGGGTGGGGACGCGGGGGATGAATTAGTGCAAGTGCAAAGAGTACTCGATTTGAAAAATATGTTTGAGATAAAAATTGAAACTAAAAAATTTCAAGTTAGAGAGCGATTAAACTTAAGACTGAATAAAGAATCTCAATTTAGCTACGAAATGCTAAAATAGAAAGCAAGTAAAAAAAGACTCACAAATTTATAGTGGTTCGGTCACTAACTTGACCTACATCCACTTTTCAAGTCCTCCTTCGTCGAGGCCCGCTGGTGTCCTCTAATAATCTTCTTTCACGGATAAAGATCAAAATATTTTACACCTTTCTCCTTTTCCCAGGCTCAGGAGAAGAACCTTTACACTCTCCTTTTCACAGATTCAAGAGAGAACAATCTTCCACTCTTATCTTAACCTCACTTTACACTTGAAGCACAATAAATTCTAATAGTATATTTCTAATATTTTCACCTTTTTTTTCTTGTCTTCCTATGCAAGAATTTTTGGGGTATTTATAGACCCCAATTTAGCTTGGAGCCAAAATTAAAACCATCTCTTGAAAATCTGGGTACTAGTAGTACTACTACCAATGAAAGTTTCTCGAAAATATGGGCGGTGGGTTGGGGGGGCCCACGGGGGATGAATTAGTGCAAGTGCAAAAAGTACTCGGTTTGAAAAATATATTTGAGGTAAAAATCGAAACTAAATTTTTTTAAGTTAGAGAGTGATTAAACTTCAGACTGAATAAAGAATCTCAATTTAGCTATAGAGTGCTAAAATAAAAAGCAAGTAAAAAAAGGCTCATAAATTTATAGTGGTTCAGTCACTAACTTGACTTAAGTCCACTTTTCGAGTCCTTCTTCGAGGCCCGCTGGTGTCCTCTAATAATTTTCTTCCACGAGTAAAGATCAAAACCGTTTACACCTTTCTCCTTTTCCCAAGCTCAGGAGAAGAACCTTTAAAAGTTCAGGAGAGAATAATCTTCCACTCTTACCTTAACCTCACTTTACACTTGAAGCACACAAGAGAAGTTCTCAATAAATTCTAACAGTATATTTCCAGTATTTTAACCTTTTTTGTCTTATCTTCCGATGCAAGAATTTTTGGGGTATTTATAGACCCCAATTTGGCTTGGAGCCAAAATTCAAACCATCTCTAGAAAATCTGGGTACTAGCAGTACTACCACTGAAAGTGTCTCGAAAACAGGGGTGGTGGTGGTTGGGGGTGAGGAGTGGGGCATGGGGGATGAATTAGTGCAAGTGCAAAGAGTACTCGGTTTGAAAAATATATTTGAGGTAAAAATCAAAACTAAAAAATCTTAAGTTAAAGAGTGATTAAACTTAAGACCGAATGAAGAATCTCAATTTAGCTACGGAATGCTAAAATAAAATGCACATAAAAAAAGGCTCACAAATTTATAGTGGTTCAATCACTAACTTGACCTACGTCCACTTTTCGAGTCCTCCTTCGTCGAGGCCCGCTGGTGTCCTCTAATAATCTTCTTTCACTGGTAAAGATCAAAACCTTTTACATCTTTCTCCTTTTCCCAGGCTCAGGAGAAGAACCTTTACACTCTCCTTTTCACAGGTTCAGGAGAGAACAATCTTCCACTCTTACCTTTAACGTCACTTTACACTTGAAGCACACAAGAGAAGTTCTCAATAAATTCTAACATTATATTTCTAGTATTTTCACCTTTTTATTCTTGTCTTCCTATGCAAGAATTTTTAGGGTATTTGTAGACCCCAATTTGGCTTAGAGCCAAAATTCAAACCATCTCTAGAAAATCTGGGTACTGGCAGTATTACCACTGAAAGTGTCTCAAAAACAAGGGCAGTGGTGGTACTCCGTTGCTTGGGTAGTACCACCGCTCATTGACAATACTACCACTGGGAATCCCGAAGCAGCACTTTTCCTGTATTGTTTCATACCCGACTCATACCTCTTGTTGACTCCTTTCCAGGTCAACGAAATGAGCTCAACCTGAGTTCAAATCTAACCCAAAGTGGGTCTGGTTGCCTCTCATTGAGTTAATTTAGATTTCTTCAAATCTAACCCAATTAGGACTCGAAACACATGATGCTTACTATGATATACTAAGACACAATTACAATCATTCTTGTTGTCCAACACATCAATCGATCTTCCAAACTCTCGGTAAACTTTTAAGCATCCTCTAGCGAACTTTCAATGAGTCTCTCAATCATGTTTAGACAAACTCCTAGCATGCTCCCAATGAGCTCCCGATCACCTTCGGTGAACTCCTAGTGAACTCCCGACGAGTTCCCACTACATTTTCTAAACCCCGGCCTGATGCTCAAACTTGACTCTAGCCCAACATCAGATTGGATTACATTTTCACTACCACAGTTAATCATGCATCACTTATCTCTAACACACAAGTTAGATGATAAACCCATCAATGGATTTCATCACCAAATTTTGAGATTCAACACTACTATTACATTGGATGCATGTTCTTACATTCTTTCTATCATCAAAAATATTATCTCGATTTTATGTCTGATAATTGTGACATAAATTAATTTTTGTGAGCAAAGTTATTCATTAATTTTGGATGATCAAATTATCACCAGAGGAACATTACATAATGGTTTATATGTGCTAGACATTACTCCACACATCATGAATATAAGTATGTCCAAGAGGAAATGAGATGAGATGAACCGTGCATGCATATGGCATTGTATGCTAGGTTATATCCATGAGGGAAGGATTTAAAAGTTACTAAAAGATGTATACTTGGATCCATTTGACTATGAGTCATATGCAACTTACTAACCTTAACTTCATGAAAAGTTGACCAACTCTCTATTTAGTTGAGTTGGAGAGAGAGCCACAGAGTTATTGGAACTCATACATAGCGATGTGTGTGGTCCTATATCCACTCAAGCCATATGTGATTACTCCTACTTTATTACTTTCACTAACGATTTCTCTTGATATGGACATGTGTATTTGATGAAGTATAAGTCCAAAGTCTTCGAGAAATTTAGGGAATATAAGAATGAAGTAGAGAACGAAACTAGAAAGAGTATTATGACTCTTTGATCAGATCGGGAAGGAGTGTAATTGAGTAAAGAGTTCACCCTTCCTTAGAGACCATGAGATTTTATCCTATCACAGCTCAATGGTGTATCAGGAAGAAGGAATCACTTGCTATTAGACATGCTGTAGTCCATGATAAGTCTCTATTGAATCTTATATTTTGATAATGAAATCAATTGATGAATGTTTAATCTAACATGTGTGTTAAAGGAAGTAATGCAGGTTTAACTACGATGGAGAAAGGGAGTTACAACCAGATATTGGTCCAGGATCAAGTTTGGGCATCAGGCCAGGGTTCGGACGATACAACGGGAGCTCGTCGGGAGTTTGCTAGGAGTTCGCCAAAGGAATCGGGAAGCTCGCTGAGAACATGCCGAGAGATTGCCTGAAGAAGACTATAAGACTCGCCACAAGAATGCCGAAGGTTGTCAGATTGTCGAGGGTTAGGTCATTTATTAAGCTTGTTGGTCCTGTATGGTTCTAATCAATGAGTCATAGTTAGGTTCAAGTCATAATTAAGTTTGATTTGGAAGGAATCCACATCAAATCAATGTGAGGCAATCGGGTCCACTATGGGGATGTATTGAGCTCAGGTTGAGCTCAGGTTGAGGTCAATTGGTTGACCTAAGAATTGGTTAATAGAAGGTACAAGTCGAGATTGAAAAAATGGATCATAACAAGTGGTATCAGAGCAAGGTCTTACTCATTGGACTAGCATCCACTTGAGTAAATGGCTTTGTTTTGAAAAATCTTTTAACCAATGAACGAATTGAATGATTTGGAAAGGAAGAATTTTTCTTTAAATGCTTTATTTTGTGCACTTGATAAGAATGAATTTCATCGGGTTTATATTTATGAAACTGCTTACGAAATTTGGCACACTCTTGAAATCACACACGAAAGCTCTAGTCATGTTAAAGAGTCCAAAATTAACATTTTAGTTCATAGTTATGAATTATTTTGAATGAAACCAAGTGAGACAATTGGAGAAATATACACCCGGTTCATGGATGTCGTCAATGATCTTAAAGCTCTTGATAAATATTTTTTTAATTTTGAACTTGTTAGTAAAATATTAAGGTCTTTTTCAAAAAGTTGGGATCCGAAAGTAACTGCAATCCAAGAGGCTAAAGATCTAAATAATCTTCCTCTTGAATAACTTATTGGTTATCTTATGACTTATGAACTAGTTGTAAAACTCATGACAAGTTCGTCATGACTCCTGATTTAGCACTGAGAACTGCTGATGACTCCTCGAGTGAACGGTGATAAGAACAATGACATTATACTATTGATAAGAAAAATTAAAAAATTTATACAAAAGAACAAAAATCATAAAAATAAAAATGAACCAAAATGGGACAACATTATATGATTTGAATGTAAGAAGTCTGGATATTTCAAATATGAGTGTCCTTAATTAAAGAAGAAGACATCCCACAAGAAAAATGCTCTTTCGGCAACTTGGGATAACTCAAGCTCATCGGATGAAGAAGACCACTCCAAGGAAGAAGTTGTCAACTATGCTCTCATGGTCATCCATGACGAGGTAAGTGAGTCGTCTAATATTTTTTTTTTTGAATTATTAAATATTTTTCATGAGCTTTATGACGAGTTTAGAAAAATTAGCAAGTCTTATAAATTGCTTATGAAAGATCATAATTCATTAGTTAGTAAATTTGAACAAATATATGTAGCATCATCATCACATAGTTCATGCACCAAATATGAAAGTTTAAAAGAACTTAGAAAGGAAAATGTTGTATTGCAATCAACATTAGAAAAATTTTAAATAGGGAATAAATCCCTAAACATGATCTTGCTAATAAAGGTCATGTTCATAGGAAAGAAGGTATAGGCTTTATGGGCAAAATCTAATAAAAGCCAACTAACTACCTTTGTTAAAGGACCCACTCTAAACCTACCACCAAAAATAAAATGTAACTTTTGTGGTAGATTAGGACATCTGGCTTACAAGTGTTCATTTAAGAAGTATAGTCCACATAAATTAATTTGGGTTCCTAAATGAACCATAAATAATAAAAAAACCTTTACATAATTAGGTAAAACTCTTCATAAGGGACCCAAAGTAAAATAGATACATAAATTAAAATAATCTTTCTTGTAGGTTTATCTCCAAACTAAGGCTAAGAGCACCAAATGGTATCTTGATAATGGAAGCTCAAGGCATATATGACCGGAGATCCAACTTACTTTTTTAAGCTTACTAGCCTAAATGAAGGAGTTATCACCTTCGGAGACAACAACAAAGGAAAAATCATTGGAAAATGGGCCATACGTAACATATCAAACCTTTTGTATAAGATGTACTATTAATTGATGACTTAAAATATAATCTACTTAGTATTAGTTAATTATGTGATAAAGGATATATTGGTAAATTTGAGTCTAATGTTTGAATAATTGAAATGCCACACAAAAGTAAATCTTTGATTGTCTTAAGAAACAAAATTGTGTATACTATTGATATTAAAAAATTTTGTGATGAAACATGTTTTTTAGCTTTAAATGATGATGCTTGGATTGGCATAGGAGAGTTGGTCATGCTAGCATGAAACTACTCAACCAAATCTCAACTAAAGACTTAGAGGATTACCTAGCCTTAAGTTTATTAAGGATAAAATATATAATATTTACCAATTAGGAAAGCAAATAAAAAGTAGCTTTAACTCAAAAAAATCAAATAAGCACCTCTAGGTCACTACAATTGATCCATATAGATTTATTTGGACCAATTAATACTGCAAGTTTAGGAGAAATTAAATATGTATTTGTCTTAGTAAATGATTATAGTAGATATACTTGGTCTTATTTCTTAGCACACAAAAATGATTCTTTTAAATATTTTTTAAAATTTTATAAAATTATTCAAAATGAAAAAGGTTTTGTTATTTCATCAATACGTAGTGATCATAGTGGTGAATTTCAAAACACTGAGTTTCAAACTTTTTATGAGTCAAATGGGTATATCCATAACTTCTCTACTCCTAAAAATCTACAACAAAATATAGTAGAAAGAAAACATAAGAGCTTACAAGAAATGGCTAGACCATTACTCACTAAAACTCCTTATGAATTATGGAATGGTAAAAAACTCAATATTTCTTATTTTAATGTATTTGGTTGTAAATGTTTTATTTTGAATGAAAAGGATACCTTAGGAAAATTTGATGCAAAATCTGATGAAGGTATTTTTCTTGGTTATTCGTCTGTTTCAAAAGCTTATCATGTGTTCAATAAAAGAACTTTAGTAATTAAAGAATCTATTCATGTTATTTTCAATAAGATGTCCAAACTTAAGAAAATTAATTTTGATTATGAATTTAATTTTAGTTCTTTGAATTTAAATGATAATCCACCTAAAAGCACCTTGGATGAATCTACTTCCAAATCCTTACCCAAGGAATGAAAGTATGTAAATGCTCATCCTAAGGAGCTTATAATAGGAGATACATCAAGAGGTGTTCAAACTCGTTCTTCTTTTAAAAAAATTTATACTAATGCCGCATTTCTTTCTCAAGTTGAACCAAAATGTATTGATAAAATCATAAGATATCACTCTTGGATTAATGCAATGCATGAAGAGTTAAATCAATTTGAGAGAAATGAGGTATGGGAGCTTGTTCGTTGACCTAGTGACCGTTTAGTGACTGGTACTAAATGAGTCTTTAAAATCAAGCAATATGAAAATGATATTGTGGTTAGAAAAAAGACTATATTAGTGGCCAAAGGTTTCAACCAAGAAGAAGAGAGCGATTATAAAGAAACCTTCGCTCTTGTGGCTAGAATCGAAGCCATAAGGATGCTCTTTGCCTTTGCATTTTCAAAGATTTTAAGTTTTTTCAAATAGATGTTAAAAGTGCTTTCCTTAATTGTTTTATTTTCGAAGAAGTTATGTTGAATAATCCCCTAGCTTTGAAAATAGTCTTCTTTTGAATCATATTTTTAAACTTTCTAAGACTCTTTATGGATTAAAATAAGCCCCTCGGGCTTCGTATGAAAAACTTAGCTCTTTCCTTATTTCAAATAATTTCTTGAAAGGCAAGGTTGATACCACATTATTTTTTAAGTATTTTAAAAATAATTTTCTTGTTCTTCAAATTTATATTGATGATATCATTTTGGTTCAACAAATGAATCCTTGTGCGAATCATTTGCCAAAAGTATGAGCCAAGAATTTGATATGAGTCTAATGGGTAAGTTAACTTTTTTCTTAGGATTGCAAATAAAGTACTTAAATGATAGTATCTTTATTAGTCAAACTAAGTATACCTTAGACTTGTTAAAATGTTTTGGTATAAAAAATGATAAGACTATAAACACCCATGAACACTTCTACAAAATTAGACTTAGATAACGAGGGAGAAAATTTTGATAAAAAAACATATAGAGGAATGATAGGTAGCTTGTTATATTTAACTACTACTAGACTAGATATAATGTTTAGTGTTGGATTTTATGTAATATTTCAATCCAATCCTAAACTTTCTCATCTTAAAATAGTTAAACATATATTTAAATATTTAAAAGGAATCTCTAACTTAGGTTTATGGTATCCTAAATTTAAAAACTTTGATTTACTTGCTTATGTAGATGTCGATTTTGGAGGATGTAGAATAGACAGAAAAAGTACTATCGGGATATGTCAATTTTTAGGGCATACACTTGTTTCTTGATCTTCCAAAAAATAAAATTTGATTGCTTTATCTACTACTGAAATCAAATATATTGCAGCTAGTGTTTGTTGTGCTCAAGTTATTTGGATGAAAAACACATTAGAAGATTATATAATTTATCTAAAAAATATCCCTATAAAATGTGACAATATAAGTGCAATATGTTTAACCAAAAATCCTATTCAACACTCAAGAACTAAGCATATTGATATTAGACATCACTTTATTAGGGATCATATGAATAATCAAGATATATCTTTGGAATTTATTGATACTAAGCATCAATTAACAAATATTTTTACTAAATCATTAAATGAAGAGCAATTTGATTTTATTAGAAGAAAGTTAGGAATGCTAAACCATGAGAATGCATGAATTTCATGATTTACTATTTCTTAGATTTATTTGCTATGTTAAATTTTTTAATCTTTTTGTATTTCTTAGATTTTTTAACACATCTTCAAAATATTCTTTTTGAAATTTACTTCTATAAGATTGAGAGCTCTTCTTAATGATGTAATATTTTTATACCCCTCCCTTGTTCCTTTTTTTCTTAATCATAAAGAAGAGGAAATCTTTTATAGTTCATATCCAATTTTACTAAGGGGGAGCAATAACACATGTGTCTTGAAATTATTTGCTCTACATTTCACATTTTTATTAATGACACAGGAGAAGAAATGACAGTGATGATATATGTAAGAAAAATTTTAAATAAGCAACTATAATGTTGGGAAACCTTCTCAGAGCATTATATGCATAGTGAAAAAATAAAACAAAAATATCTCCCACGTTGGTCAAATCATCGTACGATAATTGTTGCATAAAAAAGAACTAAAAAATCAACAACTGCGTAACACTATACCTAGGAAGATCGTATATCCTTGAAAAACTAGATTTATAGACATAGATGAAGGAGGTCAAATGTTCTCTTCTCTAAAGGTATCTGCATGATGGATGCAGCAACGATGCTGCTCAAATCACTATGAGATCTTCCTCTCCTGGATCTGTCGCCCAAGGATGAGAGGAGGTTGAGGAGAATAGGAGGGGTAGCCACCAAAAGCTCTAGCCTATGAACCTTTTAGCCCCTTCCTAATTATAGAGGTCCCTGTCAACTTAACCCTAATGGCTCCTGCCCTATTGGGTATTGGATCTCTATCAAACTACCCAAGCCTCTTAAATTAGTGGATCTCTATCCAATAATCTCTTATTAGCTCTTATTGGATCTCATCTATGAAATCTAATAATATAGGGGTTTTTTGGATATCCAATAAAATAGGGGCTCTACGGATATCGTATATTTAAACCTCTACTCGTGTAACATCCACCATATGTGTGTGACCTTCTAGGCCCAATACCGAGCTGGCCATGAGTTGCACCTATCAGAACTCCTTTTAACTTAATGAATTGTCATCCAACAATAATTCACTCGACTCATCGACTATGGATGTATTATCTCACTATGTCATAGTCCCCAAACGGTATAAGGAGATCTAATCCATTGGACCTGTCCATCCTCAATTACCATGTATCTATAGTTCTTCATCTATCTAATATCCCAGAGTTCATATATTGGACATGATACTGTCAGGCCTCATATGGAATCTAAGTTTCGCTCTAATTGAATTATCCAAGAGAACTCCTTTGCTTTTAATCTGAATGACCCTAGTTAGGTATTTACTTGGGCGAGAACACATAAGATATTTCTCTCATGATACCAAGAGTGGATGATCCTCTATTGACACTCAATTACCTTTATAAGGTTGGCTACCAATCTTGATAATAGGCTATATCAGATTTAGAACTTTTAGACCTGTATGTCTGACATCAAACGAAGGAGTACTCAAACAGCGCATCCTTGGTGTCTCAAGTCTAAGGGCCAAACATACAAGTTGGACTACAGAATCGTTGTCTGCTATCATGTATCATTAACTATCTAGTATCTCATAAGTAGATCAATCAGTAAACTCATTCTTCAATGCACATGTACTATACCAGTAGTGTCCCCACACCAATAGTAATGAGACCAATCGCCTCTATTATATGGATGAGAATATAGTACACCAATCTATTTTGTTATCTCGATGTCCTCTCGAGTAACCTATGATCGATATAATTTATGGTCTATGTTTAAAGGTGAATTGGTCTCATTATCATGATCTCATCATAATCCAATTGTCATTGCATAGATCCAAGAATATCACAATATATGCAACAGGCAACATAAAGTAAGAGTATGCCAATAATAATAATATAAAAAGATTGTGTAACGTGTCACGCATGTCATTACTCACATGATTGGCTTATAGAGCACCTGTAACCAATAATCTCCCACATGACCTAAAGTCAATTACCTACATATATGATCCCCATCAGACCCCTATGATGCTCAAAGATAATCTGAGACAACAACTTTATTAATGGATTTGTAATGTTATCTTCAGATGAAACTCTTTTTGTTGTTACATCTTTACGGGCTATGATCTCTTTAATCAACTAGAACCTCTTTAGAACACTTCTAATGAGACCTAAGTTCTCATGCCAGAGGTATCACCCTGTTAGTGTCACAATATATGGGAATCATCACCTTGTTACTTGGTACGACTACCCAATCCGTGATGAACATCTTCATCTAGACTCCCTCCTTTGTTGCTTCTACCACAACAATATACTCTGCTTCTGTTATCGAGTCAACAATAGTATCTTGCTTAGAACTCTTTTAACTTACTATTCCTCTATTCAGGTTGAAGACACACCCTGAGTTCAACTTACTATCATCGATATTAGATTAGAAACTCGAGTCCATGTAGCCCTCAACTTGGAGGCTACCTCCTTTGTATACTAGTAAAAGATCTTTAGTCCTTCTCAAGTACTTAAGAATACACTTTACTATATTCTAATGTTTCAAACTTAGATCTGCCTAATACTTACTCGTGACACTCAGAGCATGTGCTATATCAGGCCTGGTATATAGCATAGCATACGAGATAGTCCTTATCGCTTAGGCATAGGGTATCTTATCCATGTCTGCCCTTTCTTTAGGAGTCTTTTAGGGATATACTTATAGAAAGTGATAATCCATGTCTCATCGATATGAGACATCTCTTGAAATTTTTCATGCCAAGCCTTTTGACAATTGAGTCTATGTACTTGGACTGGAACAAACCAAGCATCCTCTTGGATTTATCTCTATAGATCCAAATCTTCAAAATGTAGGAAGCTTCCCCTAAATCCTTCATGGCAAAGTGTTTGGAGAACCAAACCTTAATTAAGAGCATTCCTACCTCATTCCCAATGATTAGGATGTCAACCACATATAATACTAAGAAAGTTATAGCACTCCCACTTACCTTCATGTATAAACAAGGCTCATCTTCGTTCTTAACAAAGTCATAAAATTTGATCTCCTCATTAAATCTTAGGTTCCAACTTCGGGAAGCTTGCTTCAATCCATAGATGGGCCTCAGCAACCTATACACCTTATCTAGACTATCCTTGGATATGAATCCCTTATGTTGCACCATATATACACCTCTTCCTCAAGGTTGCCATTGAGGAATACGATTTTCACATCCATCTGTCAGATCTCATAGTCATAATATTTTGCAATAGCTAATAGAATTTTGATGGATTTCCACATGGCTACGGTTAAGAATGTTTCGTCATAGTCAACTCCTTACCTTTAACGATACCTTTTAGCCACCATTATTACATTATAGGTCTTCACCTTTCCATCTACTCTGATCTTATTCTTGAAAATCCATTTGTAGCTGATGGGTACGATACCCTTAGGTGTATTAATAAGGTTCCAAACCTTGTTAGAGTATATAAAATCTATCTTAAAATTCATGGTTTCTTGCCACTTCCCAAGTCTATACTCATAAGCCTCCTTATAGGTCTAAGGATCAACATCTTAAGTGTCATCTTCACTGATATGTCCCACATAATTTTTAGGATGATGAGATACTCTATCAGACATGCACAAAGTTAGAACTCGTGTTAGGTACTTGAACAGACTAGGCTTCTAGAATAGTGCTTGAGCTATGTTTTCTAACCTTTCTCAACTCTATCATGCCCCTACTATTTCTGCCAAGAATGTGTTCCTTCTCAAGGAATACTATCCTTTTGGCAACAAAAACCTTATGGTCCTCAGGGTGATAGAAATAATACCCATAGGTTTCCTTAGGGTACCCATAAACTTGAACCACTTCATCCTTAATTCCAACTTGTCGGGGTTATGTCCTCTAACATAGGTAGGGCAGCCCCATATCTTAACAACCTTAAGATCAGGTTTCTTCCCTTTCCATATCTTATATAACATAGACACTACCAACGTAGATGGAACTCTATTCAGAAGAAAAGCTCTGGTCTCCTAGGCATATCCCCAAAATGAGATAGGTAGGTCAGCACAATGTCTAATAGTGTGTGATTCCTATATTTTTGATACACAATTGAGCTAAAGTGTATAAGAAGATGTCCATTGGAATATAATCATTAGTAATAGGTGAACTCTGTACTCAAGTACTCCCCTTGTTCACCTCATCTCATTTTCTCTTGGACGCACTTTCATTTATGATTTATAGAGCTATATCTAGCACAAAGAAACCATTATGCAACATTCCTCTAGTGATGATCTTATCATCTAAAATTAATGAATAACTATTATTCTCATAAACTAATTTATATCTCATAACTGTCAAATATGAAATGGAGGTAATATTTTTTAGGATAGAAGGAACATAATAACATGCATCTAATGCAATAGTAGCTCCACCAGGCATATGTAGGGTGATCTCACTAATAGCAACTACAGCAACTCTTGCTTCATTTCCCATCTTGAGGTCCATCTCACCTCTCGGCAGTCTCCTAGGACTTGTCAAAACCTGTAATGAATTGCAGATGCGATAAACAATCCTAGTATCTTATACCTATGTATTATCATAAAAATATGATAAATAAAGATTGATCATGAATATACCCAAAACTTCTCTAAGCTTTTATTTTGCCTTCTCTTTAAGGTACCCTTTGTAGTTCATCATCCAATGCCCATCTTTGTTGTAGTGGAAGTACTGGCTTTTGTCCTTTGCCTGGTCTATCTTGGCAACCTTTATCTTACCCAGTTTGCCCTTACCCTTGCCCTTCTTAAGGGACTTGTCAGCCTTCCTTTTCTTTTTGGTCTCACTAATGTAGAGAATTGGTTTCTCTTTCTTGATGGTGTTCTCAGCCTCCCTTAATATATTGAGGAGCTGAGGGAGAGTCACCTTAAGTTTGTTCATATTAAAATTTATAATAAACTAAGAACAGAAATCTAGTAAAGACTGAAGTATAAGATCAATACATAGGTTATTCTCTAGGACCATTCATAGACCTATGAATTTCTTAATCCACTCAATCATCCTTAGGACATGATTCTGAACCAATGTCTCCTCTGTCATCTTGGCACGAAAAAGACTCTTGGATATTTCATATCTTTGAGTTCTTTCCTACTCTCAAACAGTTGGTGAAGATGAAGAAGAATGAAATTGGCATCCATGCTCTCATGTTTCCTCTAAAGCTCATAAGTCATAGAGGCCAACATATAGCGCTTAGCTAGAGTGGAATCGTCTATGTACTTCACATTGCATGCAATCTCATCCTTGCTTGCCCCTTCCTCTAGCGTGGGTAAAATCGTGTCAAGAACATATACAATTTTCTCTACTATGAGAATGATTCTTAGGTTGCATAGCCAATCTGTATAGTTTGGACAAATGAGGTGGTTGACATCATGATATCCGAAAGGGAGAAAGAGGAATGGAATTCAAAAAATAAAGAGAGAAACCAAAAGTTACATCGTAAAAAAGAAACAAACTCAGAACATAACTTGCATGAAATGTATAAAAAGTTCACCACCAAGTTTAAAGTCACAAGAGGATACAGAAAATTCATCACCTTAAGGAAACTAAACAAGGATACAAAACTGAATAAAATGACCGACCACTCAAGGAAGTATCCAAGAGATATAGAGTTTTAGAGAGACTCCGAAGAGCTTCTTCCAATACAAGTCACATACTAAACTTTCTCCCTAATCCTAAAATACTAAAATAAGTACTAGTGCATGAAACAACCATTCATGCATAGAGAACTATGAAATTAAGTACTTTACATCTGCTAACTAACTCCATTAATGCATTCCTTGGTCATAAAGGAAAGCACCTTGAAAGAGCTTTTTACTTTGTTTAAGAAATATGCTCATGATCTATCATATTTGAGTAAGTTGGGTTAAACACTATGAGGTAACATTATGAACTGTAGGGAATCATAGGATCAGCAATTTATATACGAGCTGATTTTAGCAACTTAGGCACTCTCGTGGCATTCTCTTCTGGTTGAAAAAGACTTCCTCAAGTCCTCATTTGTTCCAACCATATGATAAGGACTAAAATCAACTATATTGAATATTGAGAATGTCCCATAATCTTCAAGTTGCTTGACCTCATAAGCATTCTTATCAATTCTCTTAAGCATATTAAATGGACCATCAGTCTTTGGTTTCAATTTCTCAGATTTGTTTAGGGATAACCTCATCTTCCATAGATAAATCCATATCAAAACAGCTGTATTAAACTCCATATATTTTCTATGTTTGTTTGCAGCTTGCATGTACCTCTCATTTTAGTTTTTAATAATTATTTTAACTTTCTCATGCAACATCTTTATCTGTTTAGCTCCCTCATTAACATCTCCACTAATTTGCATAGTTACATAATGAGTAACTAAAGCCAAATGATTTGTTGGATCTGCCTTAGGAATTCATCGTGATATCAGATGTCTCTCAAAGGTGGAATGTTATGTTAGATCTCCTTTAGTACAACATCTTGTAACTCCTCCATGATTGGTTTTATGATTGTTGGTGGCTCCTTGTGTTGTTCGTTCTCCTCTATGGCTACCAAAGTCAAAACATGACCATCCCTTTCTGATTAATCCTTGCATTCACTATAGGAAATAAAAGATAAACTATGATCAACATAAGTAACATCTTCCTCATAATCATCATATTTTGGTTCGTCATTAGCTTCATTTCCTTCTCCATCATTATATTCTTCAACAAATGTAACGACCCTCCTATCTGGACAATCTAAAGCGATATGCCCAAAACTAAATGATCCCTCACCCTTGTCTTATACCTTCAATACTACTTTGCTTTGGAGAGTAGATTTGAAATTTTTCTCTTCTTATATAACAATCTTTCGTATCGTATTGAGAACCTATTTCAAATTTTGTTGCCTATTCACACTCAGATCTCTTTGTTTAAAATCAAAGCTTTTTATAACGATTTCTTGCTTATAGTTATCAGGTAAATATTTTCTTTGTAACTCTCTTTTCATTTCCTCCCATGTCATGATCTTGCTCTTCCCATCATGTTATCTTTACTTCTTCATATTTTTCCATCAAAATAATACATTCCTTCTGAGTTTTAGTATCACAAGCTTTATCTTCTTTTGTTCTGGTGGTTTATGAAAATCGAATATTCTTTCCACCATATTAAGTCAATCAATAAATTCATCAATATTGATTCTACCTTCAAACTCTGGAATATCCAACTTTAGATTATATTTGTTCTGCCACTCATCTTGGTCTCTATGCCTTGACTGAAACTTCCCAACTCCTTTAGGTAATGAGGTGTATCATCAACATAACCAAACTTTTGGGAATCATTTTTATGCTGATTATTTTTACTTTGAAGCTCTTCAATAATTTTATTTTTTTTCATGTATACTCCATAGCACTCTTTGTAGCTACAACCTTAAGGATTCAATATCATTTTCATTATTACTACATTCACCCACTTCTTTTCTATTCCATCATACCATGATCTTTAGCCTTTAGCTCTAATACTAAACTGATACCGAGAAGGGAGAAAGATGAATGAAATTTGAAAAATAAAGAGAGAAACCGAAAGTCGAGTTGTAGAAAATAAACAAACTCAGGTTTGAACTTGCATAAAATAGATAAAAATAGCTCATCACCATGTTTAATGTCATAAGAGGATACAAAATATTCACCACCTCAAGGAAATTAAACAAGGATACAGAAATAAATCAAAAGACTCACCACTCAAGGAAGTATCCAAGAGATATAAAGTTTTAGAGAGACTCTAAAGAGCTTCTTCTAATACAAATAAGGTACTAAACTTTCTCTCTAATCCTAAAATATTAAAATAAGTAATAGTGTATGGAACAACCCTTCATGTATAGGGAACTATGAAATTAAGTACTTTACATTTGCTAACTAACTTTATTAATGTATTCCTTGGTCATGAAAGAAAGCATCTTGAAAGAGCATTTACTTTATCCAAGGAATATGCTCATGAGTTGTCATATTTGAGTGAGCTGGGTTAAAAGCTATGAGGCAACATTGTGGATTGTAGGGAATCATTGGATCAGCAATTTCCATACGTGCTAATTTTAGCAACTTAGGCACTCTCGTGTCACATCAAGTATGTCATGTAGGGGGTTTGCAAGAGACATATTTTGACAAACAAGATGTAGCATAAATGAATAATATGTAGATTTTATAGAAAAGTAAATAATTAAGATATAGACTTCTGTCTTAATCTACTCCCACTATTTTTTAGCGAATCATGCGACACCCTCAACACGTGAAACAAAAGTCTCCAATAGAATTCTAATAGGGATCGGGATCTAATATAACCTTGAGGGACTTGACCAATCACACTAAGCCCAAAAAGGTAGGCAACTCTTGCCAATCACAACGCTTTGTGATTCCCATTCTATTCGACCTCCGAACCATCATGGTCTCGAGGGACTCGACCAACCATGATGTTCAGTTAAGTCATCACTATCGTTACAAAATGAGCCTGATTTGATGATATGCCCTCGAGAGACTCGACCAAGATCTCAAATCACGAGATATGTGAGCCTCGAGGGACTCGACCAACAACACCTACTTGGGATTTGGTTTCTCCTTATAATGATGTAAGGCTATATGGGTCAATCTAATTGCCTCATGCTTACCGACTTAATATCATCGTAGAAGGTGGTTTTAGTTCGATCTCCTAATATGTCATGTCATATACATATATATTTAATATAAATCTATATTACATGTAAATATATATATCTAGTAGGTGTACAAGCAATCACATATCACATATGCATAGTCACATTGGAAGATCATGGACCACACAGCCTAATGTGTTCAAGCCAAAGCCAGTGGGCCCAATTACTCACATGATGACCTATTTGTGCATCGGCGCATCTCCATTCCCTGTGATCATCCATCTCATCTTCATTGTTCCACTGGTATTTCGACGTATCTCCATGCATCTCAATCGTTCGTCTCGACCTAGTGGGTCCCGGTGGCACCTCCACGCTCCTATCGCACCTTTTCGTGTAATTAAAATATAATCATAGGCACGTAGATCGTTAATAAATGAGAAAAAATAGAGGCTCGTAGGCCTCAATAGTAATAATAATCACACATACACACATCACATGATCCATGATCATCCTCCCATATCATACATCACATGTATACATCATCATGTAGGACTACTAGATAATAATAGTTAATTAAATATTTTAATTAACTAATAATTTTTGAAATTTAGGACATACAAAAAATTTCTAGATTTGTTAAGGGTATTTTCAAAATTTAGCGTAAAAGGATAGTTATCAAAATTTCTCAAATTTCTAGTGACACAATCGTTCTTTTGCTAAAAAGAAACCCTAATTCCCTTTTGTTGCCTACCAGCAGGCGGCCTCCGTCGCCCCTGCGCAGGCAGCACAATTGTACGCTAGTGGCCTCTATACGTGGGTGGCCTACTCGCGGGCGCCACCTCTACATGCAGCCTGCCGGCAGGCAATTGCCTCTATTGAGGGACTGGCCGCAGGTGGCCACCCCTACAGGTGACCTGCTCATATGTAGTTTGCCTGTGAGCATTGCATTCACAGCTAAGTGCACACATCACCTCTCCGTAACACCTTCAAGCACAGAAGAACGTGTTGAACAATTATATGCATTTCAACATAAAATACATAATTAATATGCCAATCATTGTACAAGAACTTGGCTTTGATACCACTATTGGGAAACCTTATCAAAGCATTTTATGCATAATAAAAAAAACTAAACAAAAAGGTCTCCCGCATTAGTCAAATCATCGTGCGATGATTGGTGCATAAAAAAACTGTAAAATAAAAAATTACATAACACATGTAGATGTGACCTAGGGAGATCGTATATCTCTAAAAAAATCAAATCCACAAGCGTAGATGAAGGAGGTCAAATGTCCTCTCTAGCGGTATCCAAATGGTGGATATGGTGACGACACTCCTCAGATCGCTGCAGGATCTTCCTCTCCGATGAGAGGAGGCTGAGAAGAATAAAAGGGGCAGTCACCAGAAGCTCTAGCCTATGAACCCTTTAGCCCCCTCTTCTTTCTAGAGGTCATTGTCAACTTAACCATGATGGATCCTACCCCTATTGGGTATTGGATCTCTATCCAACTCCCCAAGCCTCTTAGATTAGTGGATCTCTATGCAATAATCTCTTATTGGATCTCATCCATAAAATCCAATAATATAGGGGCTTATTGGATATCTAATAAGACAAGGGCTCTGTTGGCTCCATAGATATCTCATATACGAACCTCTACTCATCATAACATCTACCATTTGTGTATGACCCTCTAGGCTTAATATCGAATTAGCTGTGAGTTGCACTTGTCAGAACTTCTTCTAACTTAGTGAATTGTTATCTCATTTCAATTCACTCAACTTATCGACTATGGACGTACTAGGCCACTACCTTATAGTTCACAGACGATATAAGGGGATATAATCTATTGGACCTATTTATCCTTAGTTATCATGTATCCATAGTCTCTTATCTATATAATATCTCAGAGATCGTAAATTGGGCATGATACTATCAGGCCTCATACGGAATCCATTGAGTCTCGCTCTAATTGGATTCTCCTAAAGGACTCCTTTTCTCTTAATTTGAATGGCCTTGGTCAAGGATTTGATTGAGTAAGAGCACATAAGATATTTCTCTCATGATACCGAGAGTGGATGATCCTCTATTGACACTCAATTGCCTTCGTATGGTTGGCTACCGATCTCGATGTCCCTCTCGAGTAACCTATGATTGAGATTATTTAGGGTCTATGTTTAAAGGTGAATTGATCTCATTATCATGATCTCATCATGATCTAATTGCTATTGCACGGATCCAAAGACATCACAATATATGCAACAAGCAACATAAAGTGATAATATACTAATAACAATAATAATTATGTAAAAAGATCACGTAGTGTGTCACACGTGTCATCACTCTTGTGATTAACTTGTAGGATACCTATAACCAGTAATAAGAAGAGAGTGACACCAACTCCTAATAGGAGTAGAACTTTCATATGACAATCCTAAATAAATCCTAACAATATATTTTCTTAATATATAGTTAAAAAGTTTAAAAAGAAAGAAATGAAATATACAGAACAAGGGCAGGAATGCCTAAGCACGAAATGAATGATGAGGTAATTGGATCTAACTAACATTCCCACAAATCAATGAAATAAATAAGGAGGTATTTGCTGTTAAATTGTAAAGATTGATGATTTTTTAAGATACATTTGATAGCTATTTATACATGTTTTGAGAGAGATATGTTAGCATCTGAACATAATCCTTAGGGATCTAATTTGAGAGAGGTCTTTGAGATCGAATCATCTAAACAGGATCCTTAAGAATCTGAGATTTGGGAGAGATCTTGGGGATCATGATCTTTGAGGATTTGATCTACTAATATGCCCCTCGTAAGATCGAGCTCTTGTCAAGGACATCGATCTTGGACCGATGCAAGAAAAAGTATTTACGAGCAAAAGACTTTGTAAGTGAGTCTGCTAGTTGATAAGTTGTATGCACCTGGGAAACCCGGAGCTGCTAGCGGACAACTTGATCTCGCACAAAATAAAAGTCGATAGCAACATGCTTCATGCGAGATTGAAAGATCAGATTGACACAAAGATAGGTAGCACCAATATTATCATAATAAATGGTAGGCGTAAGAGCAGAGGTTATATGAAGCTCTTTGAGAAGATTTGTAATCTAATTAAGTTCGACAGCAGCAATGGCAATGGCTCGGTATTCAGCTTCAGTTGTAGACCGAGCAATTATCTTTTGCTTCTTGGAACTCCAACTAATAGGATTAGCACCAAGGAAAATAAAATACCCTAACGTTGAAGTTCGATCATCAACATTGCATGCCCAATCAGCATCAACAAAAGAATGAAGATGAATGGGAGAGTTTTTACGAAGGAAGATCCCATGATCGATGGTCCCTTTGAGATATCAAATGTGTTTGGCTGCAATCTAATGCGAGGTAGACAACTGATGCATAAATTATGATAACTTATTGACTGCAAAAGATACATCTGGACGGGTAAGAGATAGATATTGTAAGGAGCCAACTACTTGTCGGTACTGAGTAGAATCTGTAGCAGGACTACCATCACATAACTTTAGTGAGTCACTTGTAGATAAGGGAGTAGTAACTATTTAGCATCCTGTATGTTTGTGTTGGATAGCAGATCTTGAATATACTTTCTCTACGAGAGAAAAAGTCTAGAAGATGTAAATGTAGCTTCGACACCAAGAAAGTTGTTCAAGTTGCCAAGATATTTTAAAGAGAATTTATCTACCAACTACTTAATAAACATTTGGACCATCATAGGATTGTCACCTGTGACAATAATGTCATCTACATAGACTAAAAGGTAGATTATGTCTCTATGTTGTTGATGTAGGAAAAGTAAGACATCAGATTTAGAGTTGGTAAAACCCATTGAGGACAATAATAGGCCAAGTTCAGTATACTAGACTCATGAAGCTTGATGAAGGCCATAAATGGCTTTGTGCAGTTTGTAGACATGTCATGGATACTGAGGATCAACACCGGATCTTTGATGAAACCCCTTAGCCACCATACGAGTAATTAAACCATCAAGATTTCGCTTAATTCGAAACACTCACTTACACCCAATGATGTTTTGTGTGGAATAGGGAGGAGTAAGTGTCTAGGTAGAATTTTGAAGGAGACATCATATTCCTCACACATAGCTTTATGCTAATGTAGAGATTTTTGGGCTTGATTGAATGAGGTTGGTTCAGTGGACTCCAGCAATGATTTAGTACTAACATGTAAGTCAAAAACATGTTGTGGTTTAGAAATACCACTCTTGGACCAGGTGTGCATGGGATGCCTGGGGGCAGTAATAGGATTATATGGTAAGGATGGTGGATTATCACGGGTTGAGTCAGGTTGAGAGACTACAAAAGTTCCTTATGGAGGTGAAGGTTGTGGTGTTAGGGGCAATGGTTTAAGAATGGAGGGAACTTGTAAAGAAGCGAGAGGTACAAGTTGCATGATAGGAGTAACAGGAAATTGTTGATCCGGAGGAGATAGATCAGGGGGTTTGGGAGACGAAGTTGTATTATAGGAATCTATGATTACGATAGGAGGCTTGTGATTATGAAAGGAAAAGTAGACTCTAGAAAGTTGACATGTCGGGAAACAAAAACTTTATTAGTATGAGGATCATAGCAATGAAAAGTATTGTGTTCAAGTGAGTACCCAATGAAAACACAAGGCCGAGATCTAGGTTGCATCTTATTTGAGGCATATGGACGTAACCACGGATAACACAAACAACCAAATACTTTAAGTGTTTGCAAGTTAGGATATTTATGAAATAACTTTTCAATTAGTAATTGATACTGTAAGATAGGAGTTGGCATATGATTAATAAGGTAGACTGCAATTTGAAAAGCTACTAACCAAAAGGTGGGTGACATGGCAGATTGATGGAGGAGTGTTAAACCAGTTTCAATTATGTGTCTGTGTTTGCGTTTAGCAAAACCAACCAGCTGAGGAGTATATGGAGGTGACTTGAGATGTTGAATGCTACAAGCAGACAAATGAGATGTGAGGGCTTGATATTCACCTCCGCTATCAGATTAGACAGTTTTGATTGTAGTCTGAAAGTGGTTCTCAACTTATTTCCAAAAGTTTGTGAAAACTGCAGAAACTTCAGACTTCTGATGGAGAGGATATAACCATGTGTACTTGGTAAAATAATCTACAAAGATAACATAAAATTAAAAATTACCGAAAGAAACTATTGAGGTGTAGGGCCCTAAACATTGGTATAAATAACTTCAAATGGTTTAGAACATGATATAGTAGATTGACCAAAAGGTAGTTGATGACTCTTATTGCTAAGATAACCATCACAATGAGTAATAGAGTCACGCGATTTAGAAGTAAAAAGAGAATAGCATGAAAGTAACTTCTGTTGAATGAAAGGCAAGGGATGACCAAGACGTCGATGCCACACATCAGCCGAAGTAGCAATTGTAGAGTTGGTAGTAGGCTTAGAGAGATGCAAGACTGATGGCCATTTGTAAATATTATCTTTGTTCGGGCCTTGGACCAAGGATGCCCCCATGCTCAGGTCCTTAACAAGAAAATAGTTAGGAAAGAATTTGATAGAGGTATGATTTTGTTTGCAAAATTGAGAGACGGAAATAAGGTTGTGTTTGATGCGGGGTGCACACAGAACATCATCAAGTGTAAAAGTAGTGGTGCACGTTTTAAGCATAGTAGAACCAATGTGAGTGATAGGAATGCCTTTACCGTCACCGATGACAACATCTTCAGGTCCTTCATAGTTGTTGTGGATTAACAGATTCTAGAGATCAAAAGTGATATGGTGAGAGGCACCAGAGTCCAAGATCCAATTTGCTTAACTATCAATTGGAGTAGTCATGACATTTGCTTGAGGCCACATTGATGGAGTAGGCCGTTGAGGTAGAGACCAACAGACTTTTACGATGTGACCGATTTTGTCACACAACTGACAAACAACTTATTGAGGCACATAAGCAGGGCGATAGGGTTGGAAGGGGCCACCTTGATATTTGTTGAAGTATGGAGGAGGCAAGGATTCACTATTGCTCACTGGATCAAGAGAAAATGTGGCCATACTTATGGAGCATTTTTGCTATATTTATTGCTTTTCTTGGATATGTGGCGGAACTGAGCTGTGATGGGAGGTCCTGCCAATCTATCATCACGCTTCAGGTATGCCTCATAGTCGGTCAACTTATCGTAGAGTTCTTTAAATGAGGTTAGGGAGTCACGAGCTTGAAGTGCCATTGCCAATTCCTTAAACTCATTGCTCAATCCATTAAGCGTGTGGCTGAGGACTTCCTCGTCACTAAGAAAATGACTTATCAATGTCAGGTCATCGATAATAATTTTTATGTGTTATAGATAGTCAGCAATAGTACTTCCCTCTTATTTTAATTTTATAAGTCTGGATAGGAGCCCAAGCATGTGAGTGCACGAGCGATTTACTAAGGTAGTCTGTAGTTTGTTCCAAGCTTCCGCAGTAGTAGCACAGAAGGAGTTAAGCAGGGCCACAGATCCAGCAACAAAGGATTGAATGGCTTAAAGAATAAGATGATCTTGGCGTAACCAAAGTGTGTAAGCCGAGTTTTGCATAAGACTCGGATCACCAGAAATGTGAATCATCGCTGGTGGGCAACTGAAAGAACCATCAACATAACCTAATAATCCATAGCCATATTAGAGGTTAGAAAATTGTGCACACCAAGGTGCGTAGTTGTCGTCTTTGGATGATTTAAAGGGAATGAGAGAAGCAGCATTGATGGAGATAAGGCCCTCATGAGAAGAGACACTAGTATTCCCTACAGGGAAGAGAGTTGGTGAAGTAAAGGTTGACGAAGAAGACATCAGAGATGTTGAGTCAAAGGAGAAGCAGAAGCAGAAGAAGAGATGGCTAGACAACTGCAGCCGATTCAAAAGCAGCCCCACGGCAGAAAAAGCACCAGGAGTGATGGCGGCGGGAGGATGGGAACGTTGGAGGTTGTTGGGGATTAGCCGTCGAGGGAAGAGGAGAAGAGACTACAGGACCCGAGGTAGCGAAGGTGGATGGTCTGGTCGGACTCCTTGAGAAGCTCACGGACCACACTCTCGGTAGCGTTGGTTTGTAACCCGAGCGGGGGTAGAGCAGCCACTGCTTGTCCCGGTAGTGGCTCGACGGTGGAGGAACATAGAGGTTGATAATAGCGACCTAGCAATGGTGGCTGTTGTTGGTAGTAGTGCCACCAAGAGTCGGGAAGCAACGATGTCTCGGTAGAGGCTTCTCTTCACCGTAGAAGCTTCTCTTCACCGCAAGAGGAGGATGTGGTTGCTGAAGAAGGAAGATCTGTTAGATCTGAGAAGTAGGACACAGGTGGCCACCAAAAAAGGAAGGTGGATCTAGGCAGAGGTTTCTCCTCTTCAGCAGTAGTGTGTTGAGCAGGGGCAGCAGAGGTGTCCTCGAGATATTTGCATCGCCAAGGGGGGTGTCGACGAGGAGGGAGAGTGAGGCAGTCACGGGAAAAGAGATCGAGGGAGGCGGTGTAAGAATAGGGAGGCCCAATGCTGGGAAGGAAGATCGTCGTCTATCGCAGTAGAGGAGGATAAAGATTGTTGGGTGCTCAGCGGTAGAGAAGGGCTATCAACAGCGACGACTGATGTATGTCGCAACAGAGGAGGAGGAAGATTGCTCTAAAGCAATCGCTCTGATACTATGTTGAATTATAAAGATTGATGATTTTTTAAGATACGTTTGATAGCTATCTATATACGTTTTTAGAGAGATATTAGCAATCTGAATAGGATCCTTAGGGATCTGATTTAGGAGAGATCTTTGGGATCAGATCATTTGAACAGGATCCTTAGAGATCTGATTTAGGAGAGATATTGGGAATCATGATCTTTAAAGATTTGATATGCTAATAATTGCCTCAAACATTCCCACTAATCCATATGAGGAGTGTGTCTAGCTCTGCATGAACCCCTCTTGCTGATGAAAGCTATACAATGTTATAAAATTTATTGAGAAATGTTATGAAATTTATATAAGGGATTGAATTCAAGGGTTGAGATATGAAATTTATTGAGAAGGTGAGCTTTCTACCCTATTCCTTAGTTTCATTAATATTTAGTGTCAATCGATACTTGATTTTCTTTTTGACGCTTGAAAGTGGAGGAAGCCCACTAAATTGAAAGGAATCTTGTGCTCATGCATAATAAGCCCTAAACATAAATCTAAGTGCTACTAATCAATGGCTTCCGAGCCCATTCCATTACCTTTTTTTCTTCTCTATTCTGTGCTTTATTTTGAATATGAGAATGAATGAGAACATCTACAAAAAGGATCGTCCACACATGAAGTTCTTGTGACTATCAAAAGCTAGAGAGATAGATCATGCATAAAAGCTTCAGTTAGAGAGATGGATCATGCATAAAAGCTTCACTTAGAGAGATGGATCATACATAAAAGCCTCTCTTGTAGGTCGCCCTATCTCTCCCACAGGTACAGTCAATGACATCCCCCATATAACTTTGCTCGAGTTGAATTACATCCACCATATCCTACAGATCAAGTTGGATTACGAATATCCTCAACTCTCAGTCGATCTCTTTTCAGTCATCTCTATGCTGCTTCTTTAAAAGACCTCAAGGAGCTATTATTAAAAATCAGTAAAAAAAATTCTCTTCTCTTACCGTCTTTTTCTCTCTACTTACGCATAACTTACCATTCCTACAGCAAAGGCAAATCTAGTCTAGCCACTTTCAAATGGATGAGCTCTCAATATTACTATATCTAAAAGGGTCCAGTATTCTGAACCTTACATCTTTACCATAACTTGTTCCTTCTTGGGCTTATCAACAGGTTTAGGATCACTCCATAGGCTTCCTTTCGCAGCAAAAGAATCAGTTACATATTTCCTTTATTTGAAAACGATACTATTCTTTATCACTGGAAAGTTTACCCAATCCCTCATGCAGAATTGCTGACCTACAAATAGCAGCACCATCGCTCCTAGTAGTAAGAATAATAAGATAATCCACACATCTACCAAAAGGATTAGAGAATAATTATGCTTCTATTTCCTAAATATAGAGTTGTTGGACAGATGATCCAAATTCAATTCATAATAGACTTTAGTAAAGCTCACAATATAGAACTTCACTTATGTCAATCTAAACCATAGATTAGGTGGCTAGGACTGAGATTAAGAGGACAGCGACGACTAAAAACGTGGGTGAGAGAAATAAGATTGCAGATTGACAGTAAAGGTCATAAAACAAAAGATCCAGGAAAGAGAAGAAGAAAAGGATAGAAAAAGACTATTCTCAATTATTCATATCTCATGTTAGATCGATTTGCAGTGGATTCTTACTGTGATATCTTGGGAAGGTTTTTGGATATTGTGTTTCGTAATATAGTCCTTGTATCCCTGTGATTCTCTTGTGGCTGTTGCTTTGGTTTGGGCAAGAAGCCTTAAGATCTGTATATTCATTATTTTGATAGTGGATTTTCTCTAGCTTATCCCGTGAATTTTACCCTTCGAGTTGAAGGGGTTTTTCATGTAAATCTTGGTGTTTATTTTATTGTGATTTCTGTTTGATTCCATTATATGTGACTGTCTGCTAGTATTTGTTCGTATATAAAGTTTATTTCTATTTTATTCTCATCAACTAGTAGCAGAGCAGGGTTTTGGTGACATTTAATCTTTTGTATTTGAACATGGAGGCCAGTAATGTTTCTCGCATGATTAGTTTAAACAGAAATAATTGGATGATATGGAAACCAAGAATGGAAGATCTCTTGTATTGCAAAGATTTGTGTGGACCTTTGCAAGGGGATTGTGCAAAGCCCACAACTATGATAGATGATGAGTGGAAGAGGTTAGATCGAAAAACAATTAGATTTATTCGTCAGTGGCTTGATGATAATGTCTTTCACCATGTTTCTACTGAAAATTCTGCTTACTCTCTTTGAAAAAAGTTAGAAGGTCTTTATGAAAGAAAAATGGTTGGCAATAAAGCTTTCTTGATTAGAAAACTTGTGAACTGGAAATATAAAGATGATACTTCTATTCTTGAGCATTTGAATGAAATACAGAGTATTACTAACTAGTTATCCTTTATGAAAATGTCTTTTGATGATGAGTTGCAGGCATTGTTACTCCTCGGTTCTTTTCCAAAAAGTTGGGAGACACTAGTGGTTTCCCTCAGTAATTCTGCATCATATGATATTGTTACCATGAGTCAAGTAACAAGTAGTTTATTGAATGAGGAGTTGAGGAGAAAGAATTCAGCAACTTCTCATATTGATTCACAAGCACTTGTCTCAGAGAATATAGGAAGGCCAAAGTCAAAGGATAGAAGTGGTTCACGTATAGGTAGAAGCAAATCAAGATCAAAGAAAGATATTGTTTGCTATAATTGTGGTGAGAAAGGACATTACAAGAATCAGTGCAAGCAACCTAAGAAGAATAAGAAAAAGAGAAAAGAAGTGGAGCATATAGAGTCAAAAGATATTATCACAACTACAGTGCAAGGTAGTGATTATTTGATTTTTTCTACTTCTAATGATATTTTTTTCTTGTGTGTGCTAGAATCTCGAGTGGATAATTGACACAGGTGCTTATTATCATGCTACACCATGGAGGGAGTTCTTTGCTACTTACAGGTCTGAAAATTTTGGTGTTGTCAAGATGGACAACTATGACACAACAAACATCATTGGCAGGGAAGATATCTATATAAAGACCAACATTGGTTGCAAATTGGTGCTTAAGTATGCGAGGCATGTGGTTGACTTAAGACTGAATTTAATTTTAGTTGGAAGGCTGGATGATAAAGACTTTGATGTCAGATTTCATAGAGGGCAGTGGAAGCTCAGTAAGGGTTCTCTTATTGTAGTTAATGGGAAGAAATATCATATATTGTATAAATTACAAGTGGTGAGCAGTTGAATGCTATAGAGAAAGACTTCAACATGGAGTTATGGCATAGGCGATAGGGACACATGAGCGAGAAAGGGCTGTAAGAACTTTTCAAGAGAGAGGTATTGTCAAACCTCAGAGTTATACGTTTGAACCCTTGTATTGATTGTTTAGCTGGTAAACAACATAGAGTCTCCTTTGTTAGTCCTGCTTTATATAGAAAAATACATGCCTTGGACCGTGTCTATACAGATGTGTGTGGTCCTTTGAGAATAAAAACTCCTGGTGGGTCTATTAATGTTCCTAGTATCAGTGGTGCACTTTATTTTGTTACTTTTATAGATGACTTTTCCATGAAAGTTTGGACATATGCTTTGAAGACCAAAAATCAGATTATTAATGTTTTTAAGGAGTTTAATGCTAGATTTAAAAGGGAGACAGAAAGACAATTGAAATGCATAATATCATATAATGGTGGTGAGTACATAGGATTGTTTAATGATTATTGTAGGTCACATGACATCCAACATGAGTTGACAGTTCCTGGTACACCTCAGCATAATGCAATTGCAAAGAAGATAAATCGCACTATCATGGAAAAGATCAGAAGTATGCTTTCACAGGTCAAGTTAACCATTTGGGATGAGGCTTTGAGGACTACAGTTGATGTAATCAACTTATCAACATGTATAACTCTAGTTGGTGATGTTGTAGAGTATGTATGGTCAGGGAAAGATGTCTCCTATAGGCATTTAAGAGTATTTGGTTGTCATGCATTTGCACATATTTCAGACAATGAGATGTCCAAGCTGGATGGTAAGATAAAAGAGTATATTTTTCTTGGTTACTCACATGATCAGTTTGGTTACAAGCTTTGGATCTAGAAAAGCAGAAGGTATTCAGAAGCAGAGATGTTGTCTTCTTTGAGGATCAAATCATTGAGGATTTGAAGAAAGAAGCACTAGCTAAGACTTCTGCATAGGGATTTATAGACTGTGACCCAATTATTCCTCCAGTATATCAGGGTGATGGGGGAGATATGCAGGAAGATGGTGTAGAGCCAGATGTTGATCTATCTACAGGACATGTTGAGCAGGAAGAAGAAAGAGAGCAAGTTCCTATAGAACCTCAGTTAAGAAGATCTTCTAGACCATGTCAATCTTCCAGAAGATACTCTACAAATGAGTATGTGATGCTTACTAATGCAAGTGAACATGAGAATTACCAAGAAGTAGTTAAAAGTGAGCAGAAAAAGAAGTGGTTTATTGCTATGCAGGAAGAGATGAATTCTCTGCAAAAGAACCACACATATGATTTGGTGCAACTACTAGATGGAAGTAAAGCCTTGAAGAACAAGTGGGTTTTCAGGTTGAAGACTCAAGAATATTGTTCTCAACCAAAGTATAAAGCTAGATTGGTTGTGAAAGGCTTTGGTCAAAAGAAAGGTATTGACTTTGAAGATATTTTTTCTCCTGTTGTTAAAATATCTATCTGTATTGCTCTTGGTATTGCTAGTAACCTAGACTTGGAGATTGAGCAGTTAAATGTGAAAACAACTTTCCTTTATGGTGATTTGGAGGAGAAAATTTAAATGGAGCAACCAGAAGGCTTCAAAGTCAAAGGTAAAGAAAATATTGTCTACAAGTTGAGGAATAGCTTGTATGGGCTGAAGCAAGCTCCAAGATAGTGGTACAAAATGTTTGATTCATTTATGATTGAAAATGAATACAAAAGAACAACTTCAAATCATTATATGTACATCAAACGGTTTGGTGAGGATTTTATTATTCTCTTACTTTATGTTGATGACATGTTTATCCTTAGGAAAGATATGTCTATGATTGACATATTGAAGAAGGAACTGAGTGAGTCTTTTGTAACGAAAGACATGGGGCCAGCAAAACAAATACTGAGCATACAAATTTTTCGTGGCAGAAGAAAGAGGAAGATTTGATTGTCACAGGAGAAATACATTGAGAAGATATTGGATAGGTTCAATATGAGTAATGTAAAACCAGTTGGTTCTCCTCTTGTACGTCACTTCAAGTTATACTCAGAGCAGAGTTCATTAAGTGATGAGGAGAAGGAGAAAATTCAAAATGTTCATTATGCTTTAGTAGTTGGAAGTTTAATGTACACGATGGTATGTACGAGGCCAGATATCATATATGCAGTGGGTGTTGCTAGCAGATTTCTTGCAAATTCAAGCAAAGAGCACTAGGCAACAATGAAGTAGATTTTTAGATATCTCAAAGGAAGTTCTAAAATTTGTCTAAGCCTTTGAGGTGGACCACCTGTATTGACAGGTTACACGGATACAGATATGACAAGAGATATTGACACAAGAAAGTTTACATCAGGTTTCGCACTTACTTTTGCAGGGGGAGCTGTATCATGTCAATTCATATTACAAAGGTGTATTGCTCTCTCCACCACAGAGGCAGAATATATTGTTGCTACAGAGGTTTGGAAAGAAATGTTATGGATGAAAGGATTCTTACAAGAATTAAGGTTGAAACAGGAAAACTATGTGGTGTATTGTGACAGCTAGAGTGTCATCCATTTGTGCAAAAACGTAACATTTCATTCCAAGTCAAAGCACATAGATGTTAGATATCACTTGATGAAATGTGCTTGAAGAGAAGCAGTTACAACTTCAGAAAATTCACAAAGATGATAATGGGACAGACATGTTGACAAAGGCTTTACCGAAAGAGAGACAGGAGATATGCCGACAGTTGGTTGGCATGACTTCACATTAAGGAGTCATGAGACAGTCTCCCTTATGGGCTGAAGGGGGAGATTATTAGGCAGATTGTCGAGATTCAGCCCATAATGGGCTTTAGTGAAGCCCGTAACCTAGAACTTCACTTATATTAACGTAAACCGTAGATTATGTGGCTAGGGTTGAGATTAAGATAGCAACGATGACTGAAAACGTGGGTGAGAGAAAGAAGACTGTAGATTGATAGTAGAGGCCAGAAAATAAGAGATCCAGGAAAGGAAAGAAGAAAAGGATAGGAAAAGACTATTCTCATTCATTCATATCTCAAGTTAGATAGTTTGTAGTGGATTCTTACTGTGATCTCTTGGGAAAGTTTTTGAATATTGTGCTTAGTAATATAGTCCTTGTATCCTTGTGATTCTCTTGTGGCTGTTGCTTTGGTTTGGGCAAGAAGTCTTGAAATCTGTATATTCATTATTTTGATAGTGGATTTTCTCTGGTTTGTCCCGTGATTTTTACCCTTTGAGTTGAAGAGGTTTTCTACGTAAATGTTGATATTCATTTGATTATAATTTTTATTTAATTTTACTGTATATGACGATCTATTAATATTTATTTGTATATAAAATTTATTTTTATTTTATTTCCATCAAAAGTGACATTATTTTCTACAATCCTGCTTACTTTACTTTACTTAACTGAACTTAAAAAGTGACATTATTTTCTACAATCCTGCTTACTTTACTTTACTTAACTGAACTTAAAAAAGCAAGTGGCTTTTTCCTTGTCTATCATTGCAGCGTATGCCATTCTCTGATGGCTCCCAGCTGTATAGAAAATCTTACTTTAGCAATGTGGATTGAAAAGCAACTGTTGGGGATGAACATACATTCTTCTGCCTATCTGGAGTCTTGGAAATAAAGCAATTGCTTTTGTATTTCTTATTTCATGATCACTTTCATTAATCTTCAGTGGCACTTTGATCTCCACATAGCAATCATAACTACGATGGAACCCGACAATGAGTTTACAAAGGCTTCAAGTAGTGTGCGAGATAGGCTAATCACTACGATTGCTTAAGAATAGATTAATTACTGGAGACAAGAACAAGTTCATCTAGTTTTGGAAATATGCCTTACTTTTATCTAATAGTAGGCGTAGACTTACTTTCTAAGTGAAAAGCAAGCGCTACTACTTATTTCATTTCTATTCTGTTAGGTAGGTAGGTTGCTATAAAGCCTACCGGCCAGAAAGTGCTCAAGGAGGGGTAAGCCAACTAAAAGACTTCCATCACTGACTCTTATTGCCGAATCCAGAGGGCTTGGCTTGTATCATGGCTCTAAAACACTTTTCTTCAGCAGTTTATCATATTGGGGTTTTCTTCTCGACAATGCTTTTTGTAGAGATTGAGATTGATTGCTCTTCCCTATTGTGCCTCTTCCTTCCCTGTTATGCCTCTTCCTTGTACCAATTGATACTATGGTAATGCCTAAAATGAGTTTGCTCCTAACCCCAAACAGCTTCGAGGTTCCCATCGATCGATTACAAAGGTTTCAACCATTTAACTTGCTTATACTCTCCTTTGATTGAGTGTGGATTGTATAAAAAAGATTGAGTAGGGGATAAAGTGATAAAATTTATGCAAAGTAGATATTCGATCAATTTTTCATGAACTGTCACGAAAATATAATGCTTGCATAACATATTTTTCATGAACCTTTGATTGATTTTTTATGTATCTTGTGGAACTCATAAAATGTCAACCTTTCTCAACTTATTAGCCCTAAAAATTTAGTATGAGCAATGTTTTATGAAAAAAACATGAAAGTCATACAATTTGTGGAAAGTCAAGATTCAATCAGTTTTTTAATGCACTATCTCAAAAGCACAAAAATGTTGACTATTCCTAATATGTTAGCATTAGATTTTATATAGTTGTCATTTGATGAAATAACGTGATAATCTTAAAATTTGTACCAAATCGAGGTTCAATCAGTTTTTCCATAATATTGATAATTTCTAATATATTTACTATAGAAAAATCATATTAGCATCATTTACAAAAAAAAAAAATGATGATCATAAAGTTGCATAAAGTGGAGGTTCTATCAATTTATCGTGTATTATCTCGAAAACATAAAATGTCAATCATTCCCAACCTTCACCCAGAGAAGTCATATAAGCACCAAATCATGAATAAACATGACTGTCGTACAGTTTACGTTAAGAGAAGTTGACTCAATTGATTTTTGGCACACCATAAAGAAAACATAAAATTTCCACCATTCTCAACCAATTTACCTAAATAATTTGTTTGAGTGTCATTTTGTGAAAAAAAATATAAAAGTCATAAAGTTTACGAAAAGCAGAGACTGGATTAGTTTTTGCACAATCTTGAAATTTTTGATTCAATTATTTTTGGATTAACGAAGGCTTTTTTCTGTTGGATTATATAGTGTTTTGTAAAAAACGTTTATAACGAAGGCACTATGAATTTTATGGAGTCCTCAAAATAATATCATATTTAAAAATTTGACACGTTTTCGTTTTTATTTTTAAAATTGTTTTCTATTTGCACCCCATAAATAAAGTCAATTGAATCTAAGGATGCCTTGTCCTTATTCTATTAAATAGAAAAAACTAATAACTAGTTGGATCAAATTAAATTGTAATTGTTCTTGGGAACATTTAGATAGTAACACTGGCTTTATTGTTAGATTATTTGAGTTATAGGTATCTTAACATACCATATAAGAATTGATTGTGAAGCAAAAGCTATCTTGGAGGTATTTCGTTTGGTTTTTAAAGATGATTTTTATTTTTTCCATGTCTAATTACACTCTAAGATGGTTAATATGTTTAGTAGACAATCTCTTTACCCTTAGAGAATTTTGAATATTATTAGATATACTTTCTGCCTGATATCTGCTACTATGATTTAAATAATATATGCATTCCTAAAATAAAATCAGGCTACTAACTGGCTAGTCAATCATGTTAGGCCAACAGACTTTCTAGTCTTCTGGGGAATTCATTTTCCCGAATGTAGATCTTTTGATTCTGGTTAGTGTAAACAATGTTATTTTCTTTCATAAATATTTTTTATTTTTAAAAATAATAATTCAAGGAGTTAACAAATGAATTAATCACTATATTTCATGGTTAATCATGTTGACTAGCTTTCATGATTTTAGGTAAGTTAATGGTATAAAAAAATGGTACCAAATCTTTTGGCTGATTTGAAGCTGTAATCAAAATTAATAAAATTCTTAGGAAAAGGAAACTAAGATATTCACACAATGTTTATATCAGACTGTTACAAGCAACTCAAACTTAAAACGACATGGAATTACACCAAGAAAATGTGCGTCATCCATCCATCCAGATATGATATGATATGGTTTTGATCATGAAAATAGCAGGGTAAAACTGCTTACATGAAATAAAAGAATCATTTGGCCTGCATTTAAATCTATATCTGATGGAAAATTTGTCTTTAATCTAGCGATCCAAGAACATAAGGAGATCCGATGAATTCTCACATCAGATGTGACTAAAGTGTTTGTTGATATATGTTATAATTCAACTTCAAAAAGAATCTTCAACTGTGCCTACCTCGTTTGTGGACAATGATTTTTAATTGCCATATAAATCTTCTAATCCTTAATCCACACACAAAAAATAAAAACACCATTAAACATTTTCTTAAATATTGTTGTTTCAACCCAAATAAAAGAGGCTATGTGGAATCAGTGTCTTAGACCAAGTCCTCGTTGACTTCTTATCGTGTTTCTTCGTCAACTTATGTGGTTATACTTTCTAAATCAGCATATATATGCAAAGTGTCCACATCTACCACAAAAATTACATTTGTCTTTAGGTGAAAAATATAATGTGGGTCTTTTAACAAAGATAATTGGTTTTTGATGAGTATTACTCACAAAGCCAATACCTTATGAATATGACCCTTATTAACAAGGATCATATTTAGAGATTTGATGCCTATCTTAAACTTTTCTAAGGTTTGTTTTAATATGATACTTTCTTTTTTAATATTATCTAGCATTTCATATTTCGAGCAAGAAGTACATAGTGTTGATACATCATTTAAAGTTTTAAGTTTACTAGAGAGTAATGCATAACCCTTTTAGAGTGATTTATAAGTTTTGCTAATCTTTTTATCCTCATCAAATAATTCATGAAAGGCATTTAATAACTCATCAAAAGTAAGGAGGCTTTAAGTGAGTTACTTAACTCAGAGTGCCCTAGCTTCTTGTGTTCACAGCAAGAAGTTGTATTCTTTTTATGTTTATTTTTATATTTTTTTATTCTTTTTCATGTATCTTTTTAATTCTTTTGTCATGAATTCAAGATCATAGTCCTCATCACTCGAGGTTTCACTCGGGGAGTTATCTATTGTTCTGAGTTCAATTTCCTTCCTGTTCTTTGGAAGATGTCATTATTGCATTCTCAGTTCAGTATCTTTCTATTGAATCTCATATTTTGATGATGAAATCAATTGATGAGTTATTGATCTAATAATATTGTTAGAGTTGATTGATGCGGGATTAACTACGATAAAGAGAAAATTACAATCAGAGGTTTGGCCAAAGTCAAGTCTAAGCATCTGGCCGGAGTTAGGATAATGCATTTAAGAACTCACCTGGAGTACGTTAGGAGCTCGCCGAGGGTCTCGGAAGCCTACCAGGATAGTGCAAGGGAGTTCACCGGAAGAAGATCGAGATTCGCCGGAAGATTATCGAGGGTAACCAAAATACTTGTCGAGAGTTGGGAAGGTCTTGATTGGATTTGTTAGCCATATTGATTGTAATTAATTAACTCATAGTTAGCATCATTTTGGGTTTGAGTTCTACTTGAGTTAGATATGGAAGGAATCCAAATTAACTCAAGTGAGATAAACTGGGTCTACTTTGGATAATGGATTGAGCTCAAGTCGAGCTCAATTAGTTAACCTGGGAAGTGGTTAACAAAGTACAAGTTGGAACGAGAAAAGTGGAGTGAATCACTTTTTCAGGTTTTCCGACGGTTGTACCGCCTAAGCCGGTGGTTGTACTATCATCGCCTAGGTTTTCGGGCAACTGCCGATTGTTAGACTCTCGAGTCGGTGATTGTACCACTTGTACCCTATTTTTAATGTGGCTTTCGGTGGTTGTACCATTGGCACCGGTGGTTGTATCACTCATACCCAAATTTTTAAGATACGTTTGAAATTTGGCTCCAAATCCTGAAGCCAATTGGGGCCTATAAATACCCTAAGTTTCTTGCATTTCATACAACAAATTTGGGCTAAAAATTTTATGATAAATTATGAGTGAAAATTATAAGAAAAAGAAAAGGGGTAAGGGAGAGAGAAAACTCTTGTAAAACTCGTAGTTCTCCCTTGTAAGGTTGTAAGGTTCATCTCCTAAGCCTGGTAAAAGGAGAGAGGAAACTATAAGGGTTTGATCTTCACCTAAAGAAGGTTGATAATGGACGTCGGTGGGCCTCGGGGAAGAGGACTTGGGAGTGGACGTAGGCCAGGTTGAGACCGAACTATTATAAATGCGATGTAAATATATATTAAATATGTAAGTGTGTGACATGATATATTAGGAGACTGAAACGAAATCAAACCCCTCCTAGGATAATATTAAGTCAGAAAGCGTAAGGTAATAAGATTGACCCACATAGCCATCCATCATTATAGAAAGAAATTGAATCCCGAGATAGGTTGAGTTGGTCGAGTCCCTCGAGACTCACCTATCTTTGCGATTCGAGATCTTACCTATGACATAAAGATGTCATTGATGACCTAAGGACGTTGTATGCTTGGTCGAGTGCCTCGAGGACATATCATCAAATCAGACTCATCTTGTAATGATAGTGATGACATAACTGAAATTCATAGTTGGTCGAGTCTCTCGAGACCATGATGGTTCAAAGATCGAACATGATGAAAATAATGAGTTGTGATTGACAAGAGTTGCCTACCTTTTTTGGGCTGTGTGATTGGTCGAATCCCTCGAGGTTATATTAAGATGCCGATTGGATCCCAATCCCCACTAGAAATCTATCCAAGACTTTCGTTTCACGTGCCAAGGGAGTCATATGATTCACTAGAAAAATAATGGAAGTTGATTAAGATAAAAGTCTATATCTTAATTATTATTTTTATGTAAAATCTGTATATTATTCATTTACGCTATATATTGTTTATCAGAATTATGTCGTTTGCAAACCCCCCATATGGCATCCTTAATGCAACCGCCTCATAAGCCCAAACTATATGGATTAGCTCTGTAATTTGAGAATTATTCTCATAGTGGAAAACTCGCATATATCCTTGATAAGATTGTGCTCCTGCTAGAGGAAGGGGCAAGCAAGGATAAGATAACTCGATACATGAAGAATATAGATGATTCCACTTTAGCAAAGTGCTATATATTGGCCTCCACGATTCTTGAGTTATAGAGGCAATAAGAGAGCATAAATACCAATGTCATCCTTCTCAATCTTCGCTAGCTGTTTGAGGAACAGGGAAGAACTCAAAGACATAAGATATCTAAGAGTCTCTTCTGAGCCAGGATGATAGAAGGGATATCGGTTCAGAACCATGTCCTAAAGATGATGGAGTGGATCGAGAAACTTACAGGTCTAAGAATAGCCCTATAGGATAACATGTGTGTTGATCTTATACTTCACTCCCTACCATATTCCTTCTCTCAGTTCATCATGAGCAAGTTTGAGGTGACTCTCCTTAAGCTCCTCAATATGTTGAGGTAAGCTGAGTGCACCATCAAGAAAGAGAAGTCAGTTATCGATATTGGTGAGACCAAGAAAAAAAGGAAGGCTGATAAGACCCTTAAGAAAGGCAAGGGCAAACCAGGTAATGCAAAGGTTACCAAGAAAGACCCAATAGATGACAAAGGCTAGTGCTTCCACTACTACAAAGATGGGTATTAGAAGAGGAACTATAAATAGTACCTTATAGAGAAGGCAAAACAAAAGCTTGGTGAAGTTTCATATGCATTCATGATCAGTCTTTATTTGTCAGATTTTTATGATAACACATGGGTATAGGATACTATGAGTGCTTATCATTCATGCAATTCGTTATAGGTTCTGACAAGGCCTAGGAGACTGGCGAGAGGCAAGATGGACCTCAAGATGGGCAATGAAGCAAGAGTTATTACAGTTTCTATTGGTGAGGTCACCCTACATCTACTTGGTGGAGCTACTATTGTATTAGATGCATGTTATTACATTTCTTCTATCATAAAAAATATTATCTTCATTTTATGTTTGATAATTATAGGATATAAATTAGTTTTTTTAGAATAATAATTATTTATTAATTTTGGATAATAAGATCATCACTAAAGGAATGTTGCATAATGGTTTATTTGTGTTAGATATAGCTCCACAGATCATGAATGAAAGTACATCCAAGAGGAACTGAGATGAGGTGAACAAGGAGAGTGAGTACAAAGTTCACCCATTTCCTCAAAGACCATGAGATTCTATCCCAATGGACATCTTCTTATACACTTCAGCTCAGTGGTGTATTCGAAAGGAGGAACTGCACGTTGTTAGATATAGTGCAGTCCATGATAAGTTTCGTTGACCTATCCATCTCATTTTAGAGATATGCCCTAGAGACTATAGCTTACCTTCTGAACAAAATTCTTTCTAGGTCAGTAGTATCTACACCATATGAGATATAGAAAGGGAAGAAGCCCGATTTTAAGGTTGTTAAGATTTAGGGCTGCCATGCCCATATTAGAAGACACAACCCCGACAAGTTGAAATCAAGAATGGAAAGATGCAAGTTCATGGGATACCTCAAGGAAACTTATGAGTACTATTTCTATCATCTCAATGACTAAAAAGCCTTTGTTGCCAAGATGGTTGTGTTCCTTGAGAAGAAACATATTTTTGATGGAAATAGTGGGAGTGTGATAGAGTTGAGTAAGGTTGGAGAACCTAGCTCAAGGATCATTCTAGAGACCGAGTCTATTCAGGTACCTAGCACACAAGTTCTAACTTTGCACAGATCTGGCAGAGTATCACACCCTCCAAAAAGATATGTGGGATATATCAGTGGAGAAGACACTCAGGATGTTGATCCTTAGACTTACAAGGAGGCTATTATGAGTATATCTAGGAAGTGGTAATAAGCCATAAATTCTATGATGAATTTCATGTACTCTAACAAGGTTTGGAACCTTGTTGATGCACCTAAGGACATTGTGCCCATCGGTTGCAAATGGATCTTCAAGAAGAAGATCGAAGTAGATGGAAAGGTGGAGACCTATAAGGCAAGGCTAGTGGTTAAAGGGTATCGTCAAAGGCATAGAGCGATGTTGGGAAACTAAGCAGGAGAGCATCACATATGTAGCAAAAGAAAACAAAACAAGTTTCCCACGTATTTAAAATCGTCGTGCAAAGATTGGTGCATGAAAAACTCATAAAAATGAAAACTGTGATATACGAGAGATTGATTACCTAGGGAGATCATATATCCTTAAATTAGCACCTTCATCACCTACATCAAACAAAGATAAACTAGAAACATTAAAGGTTGCACTAACATTGTCATACTTACCTGGTAGTTTTAACTTATATGCATCATTATTGATTCTTTAAAGGACTCAAAATGGACCATCTCCTCTTGATATTAGTTTATACTTTCTTTTGCTAGGAAATCTTTCCTTCCTCAAGTGTACCCAAACCTAATCACTAGGTTCAAATACTACTTGTTTTCGGGCTTTGTTGTGTTGTTTCTCATATTGTAGAGTTCTCTTTTCAATTTGTGTCTGGACTCTTTCATGCAATGATTTGACAAAATCAACTTTTTGCTTACCATCCAAATTAGTCTTTTCCAAACACAAAGGTAGCAAATCCATAAGATTTAATGGATTGAACCCATACATAACTTCAAATGGGGAATGATTTGTTGTAGCTTGCACACTTATGTTATAAACAAACTTCATATGTAGCAAACATTCCTCCACATTATTCAAGTTCTTTTGAATTATAGCCCTCAAAAGAGTTGACAATTTCTATTTACCACCTCCATTTGCCCATCGGTTTGTGGATAACAAGTGATTGAATACAGCAGCCTTGTACCCAACTTGCTCCAAAGTATTTTCCAAAAGTGGCTAAAGAACTTCACATCTCTATCACTCACAATTGTCCTTACAATGCCATGTAATCTCATAATTTCTTTAAAGAATAGCCCCACAACATGTGTTGTATCATATGTTTTGTGGTAAGGAATGAAATGTATCATCTTGTTAAACCTATCAATAACAACAAAAATAGAATCTCTCCCTCCTTTTGACCTAGGTAAACCCAAGACAAAGTCTATGAGTATGTCAACCCATGACTCACTAGATATAAGAAGTGGAGTATACAACCCATGAGGCATTACTTTAGATTTAGCTTATTTACAAATAATACATTTCTCACACAATGTCTCAATATCTCTTTTAATGTGTGGCTAAAAAAAATGATCACTTAACACATCTAAAGTTTTTCTAACCCTAAAATGCCCCATTAAACCTCCACTATGTGCATCTCTCACAAGTAATTATCTCATTGAACATTTAGAAACACACAGCTTGTTTTATTTGAAAAGAAAACCATCATGCGTGAAGAACTTGTCAAAACCCCCTTTCTCACATGCCCCATAAACATTAGCAAAATCATGGTCAGAATTGTATAAATCTTTAATATACTCAAAACCCAATAATCTTGCATCAAATTTAAAAATTAGATCATACATTCTAAAAAGAGCATCGGCAACCATATTTTCCTTGCCTCATTTGTACTTGATGATGTATGGAAATGACATAATAAACTTCACCCAATTTACATGCCTACGACTTAGCTTTCCTTATCTAGATATTTCAAGGACTCGTGATCGGTGTGTATAATAAATTTTTTTATATCAAATATAGTACTATCATATCTGTAACACTCTTACCAAAGCGTAAAACTCCTTATCATATGTCGAGTAGTTAAGATTTGCTTCACTTAGCTTCTCATAAAAGAACGTAATGGGTCTGCCTTCTTGCATTAAGACTCCTCCAATACCTACTCTAGTCACATCACACTCAATCTCAAAAGCTTTAGCAGAGTTAGGTAAAGCAAGCAAATGTGTTGAATTTGGGTTTAAGCAAGTTAAAAGCATCATCTTGTTCTTTACCCACCTAAATCTCATATTCTTTTTGATGCATTTACTTAATGATATAGCAATTGTAGAAAAATCCTTAATGAATCTTTTATAAAAGCTAGCAAGATCATGAAAACTTCTAATATCACTAACATTAATGGGGTTCGACCACTCCCTAATTACTTTCACTTTTTCTTGATCAACATGTATTCCTTTATCATTAATAATATAACCATAAAAAGTAATTTCATTAGCGCAGAAAATACATTTCATTAACCATAAAACTTTTTTTTCTACTCACATCAAAAACAGCTTTTAAATATGTTATATGCTCATCTAAACTTTTACTAGATACAAATATATCATCAAAATAAACCACTATAAACTTTCCAATGTAAGCTTGCAAATGGTTCATCAATCTCATGAAGGTGCTGGGTGTGTTAGTTAGGCCAAAAGGCATCACCCACCATTCATATAAACCATGTTTAGTTCTGAAAGTGATTTTCCATTCATCACCATCACGCATTCTTATTTGATGATACCCAAATTTTAAATCTATTTTTTAAAACACACAAGAACCATGTAATTAATCCAACATGTCATCTAGCCTAGGAATAGGATGTCTATACTTTACCATGATTTTATTGATGGCTTTAAAATCAATACACATTATCTAAGATCCATCCTTTTTAGGCACCAACAAAATAGAAACTGCACATGAACTCATGCTTTCTCACACATACCCCTTTTTCATAAGCTCACCTACTTGCCTTTGGATTTCCTTAGTATCTTTAGGGTTGCATCTATATGCTGGTCTATTTGGTATGCTTGCATGCTGAATGAAATCAATTTGATGCTCAATTCCTCTAAATAATGGTAAACTATTAGGAACTTCTTCGAGAAAGAGATCCTCATTTTTCTGCAAAAGATCAACAATAACACTAGCCAAACTCTTATCAATTTTGTTAGAAGCAATCAAAGCATTGTTATCAGTAAGTACAAGGGTTGCCTCATGGTTAAGGCTTTCTTCACATAACTCATTTTAGCATAAATACTCATTTTTCTTATACTCAAGCCTTCCTTGTTTTCTCTCTACTTGTGTTTCCCAACACTATCATTTTTACTACTCAACTCACTTTTTTTTTCTCTTTTTCTCCCTGAAATTTTAGTTAGTGAAGACTCAAGCTCATCATATTATTGTTTTATATGCATTTGGTTATCAAAAATTATCTTTGGAGGCAAAGGTCCAAGTTAATATTTATATCCATCCATGATAAAAAAATAACAGTTCTTGAACCCATCATGTATTACCCTTCGATCATATTACAACGATCTCCCCAACAATATGTGATAAGCATACATAGGTACCACATCAGACCAAACTTCATCCTTATATCTATTAATTGAAAAAGAAACTAACACTTGTTGATTTACCTTTATTACGCCACATCATTCAACCATTATTACTTGTAAGGTTTTGAATGTTTAATAGTAGGTAATTTCAGTTTCTCTATGAGTGATACCTGTCATATTTGTACAACTTCCACTATTAACAATCACTAGCAATCAAACAATAAATATGAAATAGATTCCCACGTTGTTCACTATATTCATCATTTTTATTTTGTAAACTAAGTGTGCCATGAACTAAATTTTCACCTTTAGCGTACTCTACATCACTAGCATCCTCTAATGATGGAGTGTCATCATCATCTTCTCTCTATTAGAACCCTTGTAGATTCTAAGCTTGGGGTGATCTCTTTAAGGGATCGACCTCCTTGGAACTTTATAGGGGTTTCTCCCTTCTTGGTTTTTATATATTATGGCTGGAACATAATTGATTTATTTATGATGAAAGAGGGGAAAATACAAGGCTATTTATAGGACTCCTCCTAACAACTCCGACTCCAACTCTAAGAAGCAACTCCTGCTTTCAATAACTCCAACTCCAACTCTAAGAAGCAACCTCGAAACTAATCCTAATCCTATTCTAATTTAACCCCACCTTAACCAACCCCTCTTTAACTAGGATAAGGGGTGGTTAATTAGGGTGACATGTATCTTATTCTTCTCTCAAAATATCTTCCTTCAAACTAATCCTTATTGAGAAGCCTCAGCGGGAGCATCACATGCGTAGTGGAAATGAAAACAAAATCGATTTCCCATGCAGATCAAATTATCGTGCAAAAGATTGGGTCACAAGAAAGTCACAAAATTTGATAAAATCGTGTCATGTGATAGATTGATTACCTATAGAGATCGTATATCCCTATATTTCTAGATCCGGATGGAAAGGAAGAAGGAAGTCAAGCGTCCTCCTCTCTAGCGGTATCCATACGATGGATCTCTATAGCGAAACTCCTCCAATCTGATCTCGCAACTCTTGCACAGAGGGAGGGAAGAGAATAGGAGGGGGAAGCAAAGTTGTAGCCTATCAACCATGAGTCTCCCCTCCTATTTATAGAGAGCCACCAAAACCCTAGGGGTCCTACCTTAAGGAGTATTGGATCTTCATCCAATTATCCATTAACCATGAATTATTAGATCTCTATCCAATAATCTCTTTAAGCCTCTAATTGGCTTTCAATCAAGGAGCCCATCAGCATAGGGTCTCATCTAATGAGAATAGGGGCTAATTAGATCTTCATCCAATCCGCTATTCACTAAAGCATCCATCATATGTGTGTGACCCTCTAGGCCCGATACCAAGCTGGCCCTGAGTCACTCCCATCAGAACTCCTTTTGATATAGTAAATTATTATCCCGATAATAATTCACTTGACTCATCGACTATGAACGTACTAAGCCACTACGCCATAGTCCTAGACGTTACAGGAGGATCAAATCCATCGGACCTGTCTGTCCACAGTTACCGTGTATCTATAATCCCTCATCTAACTAATATCTCAAAGATCGTATATTGGACATGGTACTGTCAGGTCACATACGGAATCAGTTTGTCTTGTTCTAATCGGATTCTATCGGAGAACTCTTTTTCTCTCAATCTGAATGACCCTGGCCAGGGATTTGTTTGAGCAAGCACATACGGGATATTCCTCTGGCGATACCGTGAGTGGATGATCCTTTATTGACATACAATTGCCTTCGGAAGGTTGACCTCCAATCCTTTATTGACATACCAGATCTGAAACTTTTCAAACTTGTAAGTCTGGCATCAAATAAAGGAGTACCCATATAAGGCATCATTGGTGTCTGTCAAAGGGCCAGATATATAACTGAGACTATGGAATCGCTGTCTGACATTAGGTATCATTAACCATATTACATTCCATAAGTGAATCAATTAGTGAACTTATTCTCCAATGAGCACCTGTACTATATCCTTAGTGTCTCCACACAAGTGGCTATGAGACCAGCTGCCTCCATCATATGGACGGGTATATAGTACACTGATCTGTCCGGTTATCTCGATGTCCGTCTCAAGTAACCTATGACCGAGATTATTTAGGATCTGTGTTTAAAGGTCAATCGATCTCATTATTGTGATCTTATTACGATCTGATTCCTATTGCACAGAACCAAGGACATCACAAAATATATGCTACAGATAATATAATATAAGAATATATCAATATTAATCATAAGCAAAAAGATCATGCAACGTATCACACATGTCATCACTTACGTGATTGGCTTGCAAGGCACCTGTAACCAGCAATTCTAACCTAACCGGCCTCCTCACCACTTTAGTATGGGTCGACTAAATAGGATTTACCTGAATGCCCTTAGGATTTACACATTTACCCTCTTCAATGAAACTAAATTAGGACTCTCCTAGCTAGATTCCTAACAAACCCACCCTCTTCAAATCAACATTGCCCTCTAGGCTGAGCTCCATGTCTCTAGGTCGTGATCTGCAACTCATCACGAGGGTCCCTCGTGGTCCTATAATAGGCATATCCCGTGATCCCATGCAATAATCAATTGGATTTGGGCCTCCTCATCAAGTTGGGTGTTAGGTGGATAAGTCGGAGCTGAGTTGTCCTCTCTAAACTTCTATTTGCGGTGAAATTGTTGGAGGATGAGTTGTAATTTTGAATTAGTGCATAAGTCTGATCCATAATTTACGGTTGCAATGTGATCTCCAATTTTGTAAGGTCCAAAGAAACTAGGAGACTAGTTCTGTGAGACTTGAGTCTTCATAAATTTCTATTAGTAGTAGGGATAAATATGGAGAAAGACTTGATCTTTAATAACAAACTTCCTTCTACTTTGGTGTTTGTCGAGCGACTATTTCTTTCTTGTGCGGGCTGGCGTGTGGTTGTTTTTTATTGATAGCCAAACCTTCCTCTGTGATGGTAGCTACCTTCTAGTAAAATCCATGGTAGGGTGAGCTCGATCTGAGTTTAGAGGAAGTAGAAGCTATAATTTTTCAGGACTTACTTTCATCTCCTCTTTGTGTTGTTGTCCTATATCATACCCAGCCACAAATTCAGCAAAGGTTAGCATTTCCTCGTCATTGATTGGTAGCTTCAGGTGATTTGGAGTGAGAGCTTTGCTGATGTAAGCTAGGGGTTGGCCATCTTGCATGTGGATAACATAATTTCTAGCTCCTGATGCATCAATAATAAACACTTTGTTGAAGTCGGGTAAAGCTAGCACTGATGTAGATGGCATCATGACTGTAAGGATCCGGTAGATGGTGGACATGTAGATGTCTTTCTCTTATCATTCAGAAGTTTAATCTCCATCCAGTAAGGTTTGGTGTCATAGATTCCATGCTGGTACTATCACTGGAGGGACTCAATCTTCTTGCGATCGTGGGCCGTGGATCGGTGGTCATCATCAGGGAAGACTTTGAGCATTATGGTCCACTCCTTGTAGAAGTCATGCAAGTAGCCAGAGATCTGGGAGTGCTACTTCAGAAGCCATAGCTGGTTCAGCCGGATGTGGCACTTCAGGAAGAGTTTATACCTGTAAATAAAGAGGTAAAGCTTTTGGAGATAAAGTGTCGTTGTAAGGGAAGGTCATGACTGAATGATCTATGTCTCTTGCGTCTCTTGGATGATCCTTTTATCTTCAGCCCTCTGACAATGTGGACATCAATATAGCTGAATATGTGCTAGTGATTCCTTCTGCAAGATCAGTAAATGAAGATCATATAGCTTGGTAGGAATTAGTCGGCTCGGTTCGGCGGAGGCACCTGAAATTTCAATAAGCTTCTGCAAGCACTATTTTAAGATCATCATTACTTTGCTCCTATGGTTCTCGCATAAGATCACTTGTTCTCCCTTGTCATTCATAAAATTGTTGGTGAGGATGGTGACGGGTTGTTACTTAAAGGATTCTTCAACTTTTGCTGCTTGCGGGTTCGCATGACTGGTTAAAGTGTGAGTCGTGCAATCGACCGACTACGGGTCCTCCTTCATGTTCTCCTCCTCAAGTTCCTGGACCTCTTCTTTAGATTCTTTAATAGATTTTATCATAGAAAGCACCCCTTTTTTGCAGTGATGGTTGCGATTCCAAAGTTCGTTGCAATGCTAACAAAGGCCTTTCGTCGATCTGTCACATAGCTCTTCTCTTATCAATTTTTTTGGCAATGAAGAATGGCTGAGAGTAGAGGGAGGTTTTTATGCTTCTAGTCTAAGAGTGGTTCTCATCCTCTAAGCATATTGGTTCAATCGTTCCTCTTGGATTCAGGTGAAAGAGATTATGACCTTCACGGTGGGGGGCTGCCGCGCTTTAACCTCTCCTTTAATTTTCGGCTTGAGCCCTTCGATGAACGTCCCTAATAATTATCTATCAGGCAATCATGAGGAAATTAAGATAATTCCTCAAACCTGGTTTGGTATTCTTGGATCGTGGAGGTTTGTCGGATCTTGGCAAGTTGTCCATTGATATTTTCATACTTGGTCGGCCCAAAGCAGTTCAGCAGCGCATACTTGAATTGTATCCACATCGAAGTCCATAGTTGTATTCAAGTCAATTGTACCATCATATAGCATCTCCTTCAAGATGGATGACAGCGGTGTCCACCATGGAATCCTCCAGTGTTTGGTGATGACGTAAGTAACGTTCGGTGCGCGAAATCTATCTTATCGGGTCTCCTTCTTCCCATCGAGGGAAGTCCACCCTCATACATGGCTATCTCATATTAGTGGCTCGTTCTTTCTTTTGAGAGGCTTCTCTAAACTTTGACCTTGCTAGAATTTTATTAGGCTCGAAGATGGGCTCAATCTGAATTCGGCGAATAAGGTGCGCAATCTATCCTCTATGCATGATTCAAATGCCTCCAACTTGGCATCAATTGAACCTTGAGATGCCATTGCGTGTGCCTCCAGATCTGAGATGCCAATATCCCTCTCCTAGTATTGGGTAAGTGGTATGGAACGATTGGGTGGTTTGGTGGCCGAAAGGGATAGTGGATCATGGGTAGATGGCTACGGTTTGGGGCTAACAGGTTGCTATTTTTTTGGGTGTTGTTGGGACTATAATTTAGGGCTACTATAGGGGCTATAAGGAGGGTTTGGTGACAAAAGTTTAGGGTTAGAGGGATTGCTTAGGGTTGATGTTGATGGCAGCAATCAGTTTTGTAGGATTAGTGGCTACAGAGGGTAAGAAACACTGGAAGGTTCGGTTGCTACAGAAGACCACTGTTTAGGCTACAGTTTAAGTTGGCTGCGGATTCTGGAAATAGGTTATGATGGCTGCATCTTCAGGCTAGAGGGGTGCCCTAAAAATAACATGGGTGGCAGCAACAATTTCGGTAAGGATTAGATATTGGTGCAACAAAAAACACCGTAAGGTAGTGCTGCAGAATTCTGCATCGATAGGTCGTTGTTTTGGGCTACGATTTTGGGTGTTGTTTGGGTTATGAAAATAGGTTACGATAGTTACATCTTAAGGCTAAAGAGATGCTCTAAAGACATCTTGGGTGGTGGCGGCAAGATAGTTGGGTTTCAGTGAGTTAAGGAGAAGAAGAAAGACAAAGGTGCAACAACAAATTTTTCATTGAAAAAATTTCAGCAGTGAAGACATAATTCTTTCTAGAAATTCTCAATGAAAATTGAAGTAAAACTTAAGGAGAATCTACTGGTAAGGGAGAGAAAATGTCACCAAAAATTTCATGGAAAAAAATGACAGTAAAAGTTTCAGCAAAATCAAAGAATGCAAGGTGTTGCTGTAAAAAATTTTCAGCGAAAGATTTCAGTAGTATAGTCAAAAAATTTTACAATAGTTCATAACAAGGAATTGAGTAAAACTCAATGAGAATCCACTGGAAATGGAAAGGTAATGCTGTCAACATGGAAGAAATCGGTAGCAAAAGTTTTGACAAGATCAAGGAATACGAGAAGGTACTATGGTAGAATTTTTTCACCGAAAGATTTCGACAGTATAGATGACATTTTTTTTCCAAGAGTTCAAAACAAGGATTCAAGTAAAGCTCAAGGAGAATATGCTGGTAAAGGAAAGATAATTCTGACAAAAAATTTGTGGAACTAAACGATAGCAAAAGGTTCGACAAAATCGAAGATCACTGGAAGGTACTACAGCAGATTTTTACATCTAAAGTGCAACAGTTTGGACGTAAAAGATCAGTGGTTTATATTGAGAATTTTTCAACAAAACCAAAAGGAAATCCAAAGATAGGAAGTGCTAAAGCCATCATAAAGATTTCGTAGATATTAGATCAGTAAAAACGCAGCAGCAAATCAAATAGTCAAGGGTATGCGGCTAGAATTCTACAGCGTAACTTTTATCGGGAAGATGGAAACTTTACGATGAAAAGTTTGTGCAGCAAATAGAAACGATTTTTTTTAGATTTTTTGAATAGGGATAACTAAATTGCAGCAGTAGTAAGATAGAAAACCAGAACCTATTGCAATTCATGGGGAGATCAAAGGATGATCTGCTGTAGTGGAGATGACGAGAGAATTTGGTGACGATATTTAAGTAATTATGGTAATTACTTTGGACGGCTATGGGGGGGGCTGATGGATGGCTGTGGAAGGGCAGCGAGACACCAAGAATGCTGCTCTGATAACAAGTATTAGAACCCTTGCGGATTCTAAGCCTGGGGTGATCTCTTTAGGGGATTGGCCTCCTTGGAACTCTATAGGGGTTCCTCCCTCGGTTTTTCTGCACTATAGTTGAAACATAATTGATCTATTGATGATGAAAGACGAGAGAATACAAGGCTATTTATAGAACTCCAACTCCTAATAGGATTCCTACTTAAGACTCCTCCTAACAACTCCTAACAACTCCTACTCTAACTCTAAGAAGCAACTCCTACTTCTAACAACTCCAACTCCAACTCTAAGAAGCAACTTTCAAACTAATCCTAATCATATTCTAACTTAACCCCTCCTCAACCAACCCCTCTTTAACTAAGATAAGGGGTGGTTAATTAGGATGACATGTATCTTATTCTTCCCTCATAATATCTTCCTCCAAACTAATCCTAACCTAGCCGGCCTCCTCACCTCTTTAATAGGGGTCGACTAGATAGGATTTACATGAATGCCCTTAGGATTTACATATTTGCCCTCTTCAATGAAACTAAATTAGGACTCTCCTAGCTAGAGTCCTAACACTCTCTCACTTTTAGATTCTACAATTGATAGAACCCCACAGAATTCTATCGCAGATTGATCGCTTGAAGGGGATCAACTCTTTTGGAACTCTAGGGGTTTTTCTCTCCTAGGTAGTCGGCCATAAGGCTAAAATAAAAGAGATCTTTGATTGAATAAAAGTGGTGATGGCTACATGCTTTATATAGGACTCTAAACCCTAATCTTAGAGAAACCCATTTCCTAAGTCAAATTCCTCTTTCACCCCTTTACCCTAACCGACTTGTCTAATAAGGGGGCGGCGGTTAGGAAGCTGCAACTCCTCTTACACTCCCTCCTAAAACCCTAGCCGACCTGCCAAATAAGGTGGCCGACAGCTAGGAAGCCCTAAGGGTCCAATACTCCACCTAAAACCCTAACCGACCTGCTTTATATGATAGTAGACAGCTAGGTGGGTGTTTATTACAATCTCTCAGGGTTTTATTAGTTGCTACTTGATTGATTATGACCTAACCCTACTAGGGTCCTATCAGGCCACCCTCTTCAGATCAGCCTTGTCCTCAAGGCTGATATGGAATTCTGGGAACTTGGCCTTCAGGTCTTCATATGATTCCCACATGGCATCTTCAATAGGTAAATTACTCCAATACACTAGTACTTTAGTAGAGAGATGTCGACGACACGCCACAATCCTATGGTCAAGTATTGCTTGTGGTTGGACATAGATGTCTCCACCAGTAGTAGTGTTTGGCAGTTGAATTTGGGCTGACTCATTTTTCTCCTAGCTTAAGTTTTAGGCAGGACACATGAAAGACAGGATGAATCTTAGCATAAGCAAGTAAGTTTAATCTGTACGCCACAGCCCTAATGTGCTCCATGATCTGATAGGGCCTATAAAAGCGTGGGGATGACTTCATGGATGCTCGTATGTTGATTGATATTTGCTTATATGGCTGGAGTTGAAGAAAGACCCAATCTCCTACAGAGAACTCCCTTTCACTTCGATGTGTGTCGACTTACTACTTTATCCTGGCTTAGGCAACCGAGAGGTTATCCTTTATCAATTATAGAATTTTGTCCCTGTCAATTAACTCTCAGTCAATCAGATCTACTTTGGTTGAGCTAATTAAATATTTTAGGATCACAGGAGGTAGTTGACCATACACTACTTCATAGAGGGTACATTTAGTATAAGAGTAATAGGTTGTATTATACCACCATTCGGCCTAAGGGAGTCATTTCTTCCATTCCTTTTGTTGGTCACTAGTGAAACATCTGAGGTATATCTCCAAGCACTTGTTCACCACTTTAGTTTGGCCGTCGGTTTGTGGGTGATATGTCATACTCATCTTTAATTTGGTGCCCTGTAACTGAAAAGGCTTGGTCTAAAATTTATTGGTGAAGACCTTATCACGATCACTTACAATAGATCTGGGCATCCCATGTAATTTTATAATATTATTCATGAAGATTCGGGCAATACTAGAAGCGGTGTAGGGATTTCGGACAACACACAAATGGCCATACTTTATAAGACGATCAACCACTATGAGGATTGTACCTTTTTCTTGGAAGAAAGGTAGCTCTTCAATGAAATCCATAGATATGTCGGTCCACATCAAGTCTGGTATGGGTAGAGGCTACAGTTTTCTGGAGCTTGCCACTGTTTCTCCTTTATGTTGTTGGCACACGTCGCACTGCATTTAATAATAATATTTTTTATCCCTCTCCAATAAATTTTTTGCTTAATTCTTTTGTAAGTTCTAAGGAATCCAATGTGCCTTACTGCTGGTGTGGAATGCATCTATTGTAGGATGCAAGGAGAATCGGGTATAAGCACGATGTATTCCTTATACCGCAAGTCTTTCATATCCCAACTGTAGTGAGCCATGGATCTTGGTTCCTTCTCTAATTTTTTGATGATCTTGTTGGTCTCTAGATCATCCCTCCTTTCCTTCCTAATGTCCTCAAGAAAGCCACTAGTTGGAAGGGAGATTGCCAAATATTCTACTTGCTCGGGTAGTTGCGAAAGTGCATTTACAACAACATTTTCCTTCCCTTTTTTGTAAGTTATTTCATAGTCATACCCAAGAAGCTTCGCTACCCATTTTTGCAATTCAAGGGAGGATTTCTTTTGCTCCAAAAAATATTTAAGGCTCTTGTGATCAGTTTTTATTTGAAAGCGTCGACTGATCAAGTAGGGTCTCCACTTCATTACCGCGTGCACGATCGCAAGCATCTACTTATCATAGATAGATAATTTTAGATGAGAGGGAGACAATACTTTCCTGGTGTAGGTGAGGGGCCAGCCATCTTGCATGAGAATGGCATCGATCCCAACTCCGGATGCATTGGCTTCAATGATGAAGGTTTTGTTTAAGTCGGGTAGCTAATATAGACGTTGATGTCATGGCTGATGTGAAAGACTCACGGCTAGCTTGGTATTAGGCCTAGAAGTTCACACACATATGGTGGATGCTTCAACGAATAGAGGATTGGATGGAGATCCGATTAGCCCCTATTCTTATTAGATGAGATCGTATGCTAATGTGCTCCTTGATTAAGGCCCAATTATAGGCCTAAGGAGATTATTGGATAGAGATTCAATAATGCAAGGTTAGTGGGTAATTGGATGGAGATTCAATAATGCAAGGTTAGTGGGTAATTGGAGATCCAATACCCACTAAGGCAGGAGCCCTAGGATTTTTGGTGGCTCTCTATAAATAGGAGGGGAGACTCATGGTTGAGGGGCTGCAGCTTTGGCCTCCCCCTCTTATTCTCCTCCCTCCTTCTGAGCAAGAGTTACAAGATCAGATTGGAGGAGTTTCGCTGTAGAGATCCATCATGTGGATATCGTTAGAGAGGAGGATGCTTGGCCTTATTTATCTTCTCCATCCGGATTTGGTATATAGGGATATATGATCTCCCTAGGTAAAATCAATCTCTCACACATCGCGGTTTTTTTGATTTTTACGTTTTCCTCGCGACCCCAATCTTTTGACCCACGTGGCCTTCCATCGTTATAGGATGAAATTGAATCACGATATAGGTTGAGTTGGTCGAGTTCCTCGAGGCTCACCAATCTACGTGATCGAGATCTTACCTACAACATAGAGATGTCACCGGTGACCTGAGGACATGGTATGCTTGGTCGAGTCCCTCGAGGGTATATCATCGAATCAAACTCATCTTGTAACAATGGTGATGACTTAACTGAACATCATGGTTGGTCGAGTCCCGCGAGACTATAATGATTCAGAGGCCGAACATGACGGAAATCACAAGGAGTTGTGATTGGCAATAGTTGCCTACCTTTTGGCCTTAGTGTAATTGGTCGAGTCCCTCGAGGTTGCAGTAAGACGCCAATTGGATCACGATCCCCACTAGGAGTCTGTCGGAGACTTCGGTCTCACGTGTCGAGGGTGTCGCATGATTCGCTAAGAAAATAGTGGGGATACATTAAGATAGAAGTTCATATCTTAATTAGTATTTTTTGTAAAATCTATATATTATTTATTTTTTGCTATATCTTGTTTTATCAGAAACATGTCGCTCACAGACCCCCTATGTGGCATACTTGATGCCAACCGCCTCATTGGTCAAAACTATACATATTGGCTCCGCAATTTGAGAATTATTCTCACGACGGAGAAAATCGTATACGTCCTTAATACAAATATGTCCACGCCGAAAGAAGGGGCAAGCGAGGATGAGATCGCTCGCTATGTGAAGTACATAGATGATTTCACGTTGGCAAAATATTATATGTTAGCCTCCATGACTCCTGAGTTACAAAGGCAACATGAGAGCATGGATGCAGATTCTATCCTTCTTCATCTCTGCCAGTTGTTTGAGAAACAGGGAAGAACTGAAAGATATGAGATATCTAAGAAACTCTTCCAAGTCAGGATGACAGAAGGGACATCGATTGAGAACCATGTCCTAAAGATGATAGAGTAGATCGAGAAACTCACAGGTCTAGGAATAGTCCTAGACGACAACCTATGCGTTGATCTTATACTTCAGTCCCTACTAGATTTCTTTTCTCACTTCATCAAGAATTTTAACATGAGCAAGTTTGAGGTGACTCTCCTTGAGCTCCTCAATATGTTGAGGGAAGCTGAGAGTGTCATCAAGAAGGAGAAGTCAGTTCTTTATATTGGTGAGACCAAAAAGAAAAGGAAGGCCAACAAGACCCTTAAGAAGGGCAAGGGCAAAGAAAGACCAGGTAAGGCAAAGGTTGCCAAGAAATATCCGGGAAAGGACAAAGGACAGTGCTTCCACTATGGCCAAGATGGGCATTGGAAGAGGAACTATAAGGACTACCTTGCAGAGAAAGCGAGACAAAAGCTTGGAGAAGCTTCAGGTATATTCATGATCAGTCTCCACTTGTCAGATTTTCATAATAACACATGGGTATTGGATACCGGGAGTGTTTATCAAATCTGTAATTCGTTGCAGGTTCTAGCAAAACCTAGGAGATTGGCTAGAGGCGAGATTGACCTCAAGATGGGCAATGGAGCAAGAGTTGCTGCAGTTACTGTTGGAGAGGTCACCCTACATCTGCTTGGTGGAGCTATTATTGCATTAAATACATGCTATTTTGTTCCCTCTATTATCAAAAATATTATTTCTATCTCTTGTTTGACAATTAGTGGATATAAATTAGTTATTGAGAATAATAGTTGTTCAATAATTATGGATGATGAGATCATCACTAGAGGGACCCTTATAAATGGCTTATATGTGTTAAACACTTCTCCACATATCATGAATATAAATATATCTAAGAGGAAAAGAGATTAGGTGAATAATGCATACCTATGACATTGTAGGCTAGGTCATATACATGAGGGAATGATTCAAAAGTTACTGAAAGATGGATACTTAGATCCATTTGATAATAAGACATATGCAACTTACGAAGTTCATCAAGGATTTGAGAGTCATACCAAGTAGCTGGAGCTGACTCCCATATATTGTGACAGTGACAGAGCGATAAATCTAGCAAGGGAACCCAGGTCTCATCAGAATTGTTCTGAGGAGGTTCCATCTGATTAGAGCGATCATGACCCGAAAAGATATAGCAATGGAAAGAGTTCCATCCGAAGATAACATTGTAGATCCACTTACGAAGCCGCTGGCTCAGATTGTATTTGAGCATCACAGGGGTCTGATGGGAATCAGACACATAGGTGATTGGCTTTTGGTCAAGTGGGAGATTGCTGGTTACAGGTGCCCTACAAGCCAATCACGTGAGTGATGGCACGTTTGACACGCTGTGTTATCTTTTTGCTTATGATTAATACTGACATATTCTCACATTATATTATCTGTTGTATATATATATATTATGATATCCTTGGTTCTGTGCAATGGGAATCGGATCGTGATGAGATCACGATAATGAGATCGATTCACCCTTAAACACATATCCTAAATAATCTTGATCATAGGTTACTCGAGAGGGACATCGAGATAACCGGACAGACTAGTGTACTATATATCCGTCCATATGATGGAGGCGGTTGGTCTCATAGCCACTTGTTTGGAGACACTAAGGATATAGTACAGGTGCTCATTAGAGAATGAGTTCACTAATTGATCCGCTTATGAAATGCTCTATGGTTAATGATACCTAATGTCAGACAGCGATTCCATATCCCAATTGTGTATCTGATCCTTAGACTTGAGACACCAAGTATGCCTTGTTTGAGTACTCCTTTCTTTGACGCCAGACTTACAGGTTTGGAAAGTTTTAAATCTGGTACAACTGGTTATCAGGATTGGTAACCAACCTTACAATGGCAATTGAGTGTCAATAGAGGATCATCTACTCTTGGTATCACAAGAGGAATATCACATATGTGCTTGCTCAGACAAATCCCTGACTAGGGTCATTCGGATTGAGAGAGAAAGAGTTCTCCGGGAGAATCCGATTAGAGCAAGACTATGACGGATTCCGTATGTGACCTGACAGTACCATATCCAATACGGTCTCTGGGATATTAGTTAGATGAGGGATTATAAATACATAGTAACTTAGGACAGACAGGTCCGTTGGATTCGATCCCTCTATACTGTCTAGGGACTATGGCGTAGTGGCCTAGTACGTCCATAGTTGATGAGTCAAGTGAATTATTATGGGGATAATAATTCATTATATCAAAAGGAGTTCTAATGGGAGAAACTCACGGCCAGTCCGATATCGGGCCTAAAGGGTCACACACATATGGTGGATGCTTCAGCGAATAGAGGATTGGATGGAGATTCTATTAGCCCCTGTTCTCATTAGATGAGACCCTATACTGATGGGCTCGTTGATTAAGGCCCAAATAGCGGCCTAAGGAGATTATTGGATAGAGATCCAATAATGCAAGGTTAGTGAATAATTGGTTGAAGATCCAATATCCACTAAGGCAGGAGCCCTAGGGTTTTTGGTGGCTCTTTATAAATAGGAGGGGAGACTCATGGTTGAGGGGCTGCAACTTTGGCCTCCCCCTCCTATTCTCCTCCCTCCTTTTGTGCAAGAGTTGTGAGATCGGATTAGAAGAGTTTCGTTGCAGAGATCCATCGTGTGGATACCGCTAGAGAGGAGGATGCTTGACCTCCCTCATCTTCTCCATCCGGATCTGGTAGACAGGGATATACGATGTCCCTAGGTAAAATAAATCTCTCACACATCACGATTTTATTAGTTTTTATATTTTTCTCATGACCCCAATCTTTTGCACAATGATTTGATCTGCGTGGGAAACCGATTTTGTTTTGATTTCCGCTACACATGTGATGCACCCGCTGAGGTTTCCCAACAATGGCTACCTTGAGATCATCGAAGGCAGTAGAGGCTTTGTTTGACCATTGGAAAATATCTTTTTTCAATAGTGATGTGAGGGGTGCACTGATCTTTCGATAATCTTTGATGAACTTGTGGTAGTAGCCCGTTAAACTGAGGAACCCGCGTAGCAATTTTATGTTCTTTGGGGTCGGTCAGCTTTGCATTGCCTCGATTTTCAAAAGGTCCACTACCACTCCTTCTAATATGAGTGCCTAAGATACTCTACCTTTTGTTGAAGAAAGCTGCACTTTGATTCTTTGACAAAAAGAACATTCTCCCGGAGAATCATCAAAACAAGTCGTGAGTACTGAAAATGACTTTTAAAGGAAGGGTTGTCAATGAAGATTTTTCATCAAAGAATACCAGCACAAACTTACAAAGAAATCTCCAGAAAATATCATTCATAAGGCTCTGGAAGGTGGAAGGAGTATCGGTGAGACCAAAGGACATTACCAAAAACTCGTAGTGGTCGTTGTGCATTCGAAAGGCAATTTTTAGTACGTTGTCTTCACATACCCGGATTTGATGATATCCGGATCGGAGGTCCAGCTTTGTGAAGATTCGAGCTCCCCTTAATTCATCAAGTAGTTTATCTACTATTGGAATAGGGTATTTGTCTTTGATGGTTATGTCATTGAGAGCTCGGTAGTCAATGCACATTCGCTATGTTTTATCTTTCTTTCGTATGAGAAGTACAATGAAGAGTAGGAACTACAACTTGGCTGAATGACCCCTATTTCATGCATCTCCTTCATAATTCTTTCTATTTCATCTTTCTGGAGGTGGGATAGCGGTATGGCTGAGTGTTCATTGGTGGTTTGCCTGAAAGAATTGGAATTCGATGATTATGCCACCGGGTATGAGGTAGGCTACGCGGTTCGACGAATACGTCCAAAAATTTAGCAAGTAGTTGGAGAAGGTTTTGGTCTTCAATCTTTGTTGACTCCCCCTTAGGTTGCTGCCGAAGTTGCATTAGGAAGTCGCTGTGTGTTTTATGTAAAACTTTCTCCATTCGTTGTCTACACCATTGTCACATTGCTCCCACGTTTCCCGTGCAAAATCACTTGTTTCCCTTTGTAGTAGAATTTTATAATTAATTTTAAAAAATTCTATGAAATATCACCTAGCATCATCAGCCACTCGATGTCAAGCACAGCCTCATGATCATCAAGTGGGAGGAGGAAGAAATCGATAATTATTTCCTAGTCCTATAGCAATAATTTCACCTATGGGCATCTTCTACGCACTTCAAAATCTATCTATCGATGACCTTAATTTCAAATTTGTTGCAATCCTCGATGTGAAGTGTCATCCGAGTAGCAACCTTATTGTTCAAGAAGTTATTTTTGCTGCCATTATCGATTAGGATGGTGATTGGCTACTATTTGAGTAAGCCTCTCACTTTCATCATCCGCGGGATTACGTAATCGGCAAGAGCATGCATCATGCAATTAGCTAGTTGTGTCTCCTCTTCCATGTCCTCCTCTTCATGATCACGGTCCTCTTCTTCATGCTCAAGGTCCTCCTCTTCAACGGGTTTGATCATGTGGAGCCTCCCTTTTTTGCAACGGTGGTTGCGCTCCAAGGCTTGTCGCATTGCCAACACAACCCTTTTGCAGATCAGTCTCGAAGTTCTTCTCTCATTAATTTTTTTGGTTGAGATGGTCGATTGATAGTAGGGGGAGCTAAAGGCCATGGTGCTGCTGGTCAGGTGATGACCTTAGTCCACCATACGTCTTGGTTCAATCGTTCCTCTTGAAGTCGTGTAAAAGAGATGGTTGTCATTAGTGTGTACGGTTGTCGCACCTTGACTTCTCCCCGAATCTTTGGTTTCAAGCCTTCGATGAAAGTACCTAACAATTGCTTTTCAGAGCAATCTCTTGTTTGATTAGACAATCTTTTGAACCTGGTCTGGTATTCTTGAATGATGGAAGTTGACGGATCTTAGCAAGTTGGTCGTCGATGTTTTCGTAGTTGGTTGGTCCGAAGCGGATTACCAGTCCGTCTTTAAATTACCTCCATGTAGGAACTCCATGAGTATGTTCGAACCAATAATACCATTGTATAGCATCTCCTTCAAGGTGTATAGCAGCAACGTCTACCATGGAATGCTTCTGGGGTCTTGTGGTAGCGAAAATAACGCTCCGTGAATGAAATCCAACTGATTAGGTTTCCTTCTTCCCATCTAGGGAAGTCCACCCTCATGCAGGGATAGAGAGGGTCCATCATAGGTCCTCCTCGCTCCTGGAGGTCATCTCTACAATCTAAACTTTCGCCTTGTTGAGATCTCCTTTGGCTCGGTGGTCGACCCAAACTGAATTCAGCAAAGAGGGCGCGTAGTTTGTCCTCCATACGCATCTCAAAGGCCTCCAACTTGGCATCAATGAGTTCTTCGGATGCATGGCATATTTCTCCAGATCTGTAATGTTGAGGTTCTTCTTTTGCTACCAGGTTAAGGGCATGTATTGGTTGAGAGGTTTGGTGGCCGATAGGATTGGTGGATCAAAGGATGAAGGCTACGATTTTAGGCTTAATAGGCTGTTATTCAAGGTACGATTTGGGCTATTGTTCGAAGGTGTTTTGGGGGCTATGACAGCAGTGGCTGGAGGCTAGAAAGATGATCTAGTTCTCTGTTGATAACAACAACAAGATTGGTAAGGATCAGTTAGATATGCAGAGCATAGTTGCTAGATTATGGAAGCAGAATTTTTCGTCGAAGAGATAGCAGTTTCTCAATGAAAGTTCCAACAATAAATCGATACTTTGTGGAGAGAGTTAACAATAAGAATTTGACGCTAATGATAGCAAGGATGGCAAAAATATAGAAAGAAATCTCAGCAGTAATGCAGCAAGAACAACGACGAATGTTTCGACAGCAGAATTCTCGTCGAAAAATTCAGCAATTTTACGATGAAAAGTTACAGCAGTATATGGACATTTTTAGAGATAATTCCAATGAAGGATCTGATGTAGATGAAAGCCAAGACGATGTAAAAAGTATGTAAAAGTTTTCATTAAAAAAGATGGTAGCAAAGTCGGTTCTTTGTAGCAAATATGCGATTGAAAACTTTTGGAGTGTACTTTCATTCGTAAAGATACCAACTTTACAATGAAGAGTATTTTGCAGTGAGGGAATAGATGAGAACTCTTTCTGATTTTTTGGATAAAAATTATCGCAGTAGTAAGGCTTTTGCGGAAAGAGGTGATGACGGTGGAGTTGGCGATGAAGATAGCAATTGTGAAAATTACTTGGATGATGGTGGGCGATTGGAAGGGCAGCAAAGCAGTAAGATCGCTATTCTTATACCAAATGATAGAACCCCATAGAATTCTATCACAGATTAATCGCTTGAAGGGGATCAACTCCTTTGGAATGCTATAAAGGTTCCTCTCTCCTAGGTAGTCGACCAAAAGGTTGAAACAAAAGAGATATTTGATTAAATAAAAGTGGTGGTGGTGCATGCTTTATATAAGACTCCAAACCCTAATCCTAGAAAGACTCCTCCCCTAAATCAAATTTCCCTTTCACCCCTCTACCCTAGCCAACTTGCCCAATAAGGGGGCGGTGGCTAGGAAGTTGCAACACCTCTTATGCTCCCTCCTCAAACCCTAGCTGACCTGCCCAATAAGGTGGGCAGCGACTAGGAAGCCCTAAGGCTCCAATACTCCTTCCCCTAAAACCCTAGCTGACCTGCTTTATATGATAGTAGGTAGCTAGGTGGGTGTTTATATAATCTCTCAGGGTTTTATTAGTTACTACTTGATTGATTAGGACCCAACCCTGCTAGGGTCCTATTAACAATCTCATCCATCCTAATCATAACTCTCTTATTAGGACATTTACGTGCCACATATCCATGCCCAAGACACTTAAAATACTTAATGCCTCTCTAGTTTGATTAGGTTGATTCTTACATTTACCCTTGCTGTCTAATTCATTTTTGCCTTTAATTTTATCAATTTTAGATTTAACAATGGGTTTATCATCCTTTTTATTCCAATTTGGTTTATAAGAAGAAGAACCCGAATAAGGTTTTGAATCATATCTTGTGTCTTTTCTTTTGAGTTGTCTCTCAATCTTTTTGGCCATACACCATGTCCTAAATCTCCATATAATTTTACAACTCTACAAGATTAATAATGTTCTTATTTAATCCACTCAAGAATCGAGCCACAACGGCCTCACGATCTTCCTCCACATAAGCTTTTATCATGGCAATCTTCATCTCCTTGTGATATTCCTCAACACTCATGGAACCTTATGTCAAAGTTTACAACTATTGATGCAAATCTATATAGTAATGGCTAGGGATAATTTTTCACCTCATGATTTGTTTAATCTCCAACCAAGTCTCCATGGTCCTTTTACCATTTCTATGTGTCTTTTGCTGGTTGCAAGTGTCCTGCAAGCCAATCACATAAGTGATGGCACGTGTGACACACTGTGCTATCTTTTTGCTTATGATTATTATTAGCATATTCTCACATTATATTATTTGTTGCATATATATTGTGATGTCATTGGTTCTGTGCAATGGGAATCAAATCGTGATGAGATCACGATAATGAGATCGATTCACATTTAAACACAGATCATAAATAATTTTGGTCATAGGTTACTCGAGAGGGATATCGAGATAACCGGACAAACCGATGTACTATATACCTATTCATATGATGGAGGCGGCTGGTCTCATAGCCACTTGTGTGGAGACACTAAGGATATAGTACATATGCTCATTGGAGAATGAGTTTACTAATTGATCCGCTTATGGAATGTTATATGGTTGATGATACCTAATGTCAGACGGTGATTCCATAGTCCTAGTTGTGTATCTAGTCCTTAGACTTCAGACACCAAGGATGTCTTGTTTGAGTACTCCTTTCTTTGACGTCGAACTTATAGGTTTGGAAAGTTTCAGATTTGATACAATCGGTTATCGGGATTGGTAGCCAACATTATAAAGGTAATTTAGTGTCAATAAGTGATCATCCACTCTCCGTATCATGAGAGTTTTATGCTTGCTCAGACAAATCTCTAGCCAAGGTCATTCGAATTGAGAGAGGAGTTCTCCGAGAGAATCCAATTAGAGAGAATCAAACGATTCTGTATATGACCTAACAGTACCATTTCCAATATACGATCTCTGGGATATTAGTTGGATGAGAGATTATAGGTACACGGTTACCATGGACAAACAGGTCCGATAGATTTGATCTCCTTGTACTGTTTGGACCTATGGCGTAGTGGCCTATTACGTCCATAGTCAATGAGTCGAGTGAATTATTATTGAGATAATAATTCACTATATCAGAAAGAGTTCTGATAAGAGCGACTCACGGCCAGATCAGTATCGGTCCTAGAGGGTCACACACAAATTGTGGATGCTTCAGCGGAGGATTGGATAGAGATCCAATTAGCCCCTCTTCTCATTAGATGAGACCCTGCACTGATAGCTCCTTACATAAGGCCCAATTAAAGGCCAAAGGGGATTATCGTATAGAGATCCAATAATGTAAGATTAGTGAATAATTGGATGGAGATCCAATTTTCACTAAGGCAGGACCCCTAGGGGGTTTGATGGTACTCTATAAATAGGAGGAGAGGTTCATGGTTGAGTGGTTGTAGCTTTGGCCACTCCCTCCTATTCTCCTTGCTCCCTTTGCGCAAGAGTTGTGAGATCTGATTGGAAGACTTTTACCGCAGAGATCCATCGTGTGGATACCGCTAGAGAGGATGACACTTGACATTCTTCATCCTCTCTATCTGGATCTGGAAAAACAGGGATATATGATCTCCATAGGTAATCAATCTCTCACGTATCACAGTTTTCTTGGTTTGCGGCTTTCTCCCAACCCAATCTTTTGCACGATAATTTGATCTACATGAGAAACCTATTTTGTTTTGATTTGCGCTACATATGTGATGCTCCCGCTGAGGTTTCCCAACATCTTTCATAATTGATCCCACCAAATAATAGCATAACCATAAAATTTAATAGTGGCTAATTTTATATTTTTCTCTTCGAAGTAGTTATGACATTCAAAGATCAACTCCACTTTTTGTTCCCACTCCTAATAGGCATATGGATTATTCTTCCTTTGAAAAGGAGGAATTTTCATTTTGATGCTACCTATGTTTCTATCCATACCAACAAAATTTCCTCTCCTAGTTTGTTTCCTATGATTAACATCTTGACCAATTAGAGTAACTTGGTTATCATCCATGTCATCTCCACCATCATATTTGACAAAGAGTGGTTGTCTCCCACACGATGGTTTACCTTTTAATCTATTAGGTGCATCATCATGCATTTCTAAATGATCTCTTACATTTTTCATTATTTCAAACATACATTCAAATTTTTGCTACATTGTTTGAACCAAAAGATCATTTGATGAAGAACTCGCTTCTTTATCTTTAGACATGTTAAAATCTAAAAAATAAAGTTAGAACAGCCTCACCAACATTCTCTCATGTGTTTCACATAATTTTTAGCTTTTTTCAATACTGATCTCACCACTCTTATCTTTTACCTCTCTTGTTTTGTTCTTTGGGTTCTTAGATTAACTAAGATACCTAAACAAACAATTAAGATTATGGCAATTCAAAAATAGTTAAATTGGGCAGATCTAAAAGTAAACAAAAGGTAGGCTAATTTAAAGATGTATGTAAATGCACTTAAATCATAAGCAAGGATTAAAATTCAAACATCAAATGAATAAAGAAATTTTTTTAGAATAAAAAATATTTTTAAACCCAAATAAGAATTCAAATGAACAAAGATAGAATTTTGTAATTTACAAGAATTCCTTGAATTCATAATTTTTTTATTATAATCTCTTTTTTTTCTTTACCTTTGATTTTCTCTTTTTTTAACTTTTTGATTTTCCTTTTTTATACTATAAAGTGCAAAAAAATAAAAAAGAACAATAATAACACAAGAAGTACAACAATGAAGATGGAGGAAGAACAAAAATTATAAATATAGTCAACGATTACAAAAGACGCTCGGGCTCTCACCTAAGCACCTCGCTCGATGCCTAGGCGGCACGCTTCAAGGAGGCACCGCCTTTACGCTCCCCCGAGCTCTGGCATCGAGCATTTCGGGCAAGCACTCGGGTTAAACCAGGAGACAAAACCAGGTTTTTAGCTCTAGTTCGGTCGCAATCACGTTAGTTGGTTCAATCAAACTAACTAACGCACTGATATCAGTTTTCCATCGCTCGTAACTTCCTCAACCCTAATCTTACTCGCGAATCGTGATTACGTCGATGACATTTCTCTCAACTGCCGTGCTGCTGAATTTGCTTTCTGTTGTTGTCGCTACTCTCCGCTATTGCTGCCACTATCACTATCATTGCTCTTAGTAAGCAGCATTCGCTCTAGGTTAGTAGCTTTCACTCTCGGTCAGTAGCCTCGTCTCTACTCTTCTCACGCTCTCCTTACATCGAATCAACTCGACTTAGTATAATGTTAACATTATACTGTTAACAATATATTATTAATAGTATACTATTAACAATATATTGTTAATAATATACTATTAATAAATTATTAACAGTTGTACTATTAACAATATTGTTTAATAGTATATTGTTAATGGTACATTAACAATATACTGTTAATATACTATTAACAATTTACTATTAACAATATACTATTAATAGTGTATTAATAATATATTAATAGTATGCTATTAATAGTATATCGGTAATAATATTTTTTATTTATTAGATTTAATAATATATTATTTTAAATTTAATTATGCTAATATTTATTTATTTGAAATTACTGTTAGGGTTCCAATATAAATGATAAGTGTACAGAGCAACTCAATAGATTCTTCAATAACATCAAAGAAGGATCCTGCATGGAAGTATAATTATCTAAAGGACCTTAAAGATCCTAATACAATTACTTGCGTCTTCTGTGATAAGACTACTAGAGGTGGGATTTTTCGTGCAAAGCAATATCTAGTAGAAATTTTTTAAAATGTAGCAGCTTGCAATAAGTGTCCACTTGAGGTAAAAGAAGAGTTGCTGGCTTATATAAATAAGAAGAATATGCTTATGAAAATTTATCAAAGGATAATATTAAACATATCAATGATGATGAAGAAGATTATTCTATGAGTGTCAACCCAAGTGAAAAAAAAATATACAACGATAGAAGAGGAAAAAAAGTTATAAGTACTAAGAAGGGTGAAAAGGGACCGATGGATTTATATATGTTTCAAGAATCACAAAAGCAAAAAGGACAAGCAGAAGGTTAAAAATTAAGACAAATAAATATAAGTGATGCTTGTGATAAAAAAAAAGAGGAAGAATAATTTATAACTTTGTTCGCTTCTTCTATCATGCATGTCTTCCACTTAGTACCACTTATTTTAAGGAGATGATTAAAGCTATTGAAAGATATAATGTAGGATTAAAACCTTCATGTTAGTATAAGATGTAAGTTTATTGTTGAAAAAAGAGTTGAATCATACAAATGATTTACTAAAGGGTCATAAAGAATCATGGGCAACACATGGTTGCTCTCTTCTGTCATATGCTTAGACCAATAAGAGACGCATGAGTATAATTAATTTTATAGTTAATTATTCTTTAGAGACCATTTTTGTGAAGTCAATAGATGCTTCATCCTTTGTGAAATCTTGATACGAAATATATGATTTGCTTGACAAGTTTGTAGAAGAAATTAAAAAATAAAATGTTATTCAAGTCATAACCAATAATGAAAGTAACCATGTATTAGCTGGTTATATTCATCTTTTGAAATATTTTAATTATTTTATCTTCAATTAAATGTGTTAAACTCTAAAATCTTATCACTTATGCATATATTGTATTGAATTAATATTGGAAAGATCTTTGACATCAAGAAAACTTTACAAAGGGCAATCTTTGTTATTTGATTTCTTTATAATCATAGTGTGGCTTTTAACATGATGAGAGAATTCACATAAAATAAAGAATTTGTGAGATATGGTGTCACCCGATTTTCTACATCATTATTGACATTATAGAGCATGCATCGTCAAAAACATAACCTGATAAACATGTTTACCTCTGAAAAATGGGTGACAAGTAAATGGGCAAAAGAAGCAAAAAGCAAGAGGGCCACTAGTATCATCTTAATGACATCCTTTTGGAATCATGTAGTTTATATATTAAAGGTAATGGGTCATCTTATTCGAATCCTTCGATTTATGGATAATAAAAATAAGCCTGTAATGAGATATATTTATGAGGCTATAGATAGAGCAAAGGAGACGTTTAAAAGGTCTTTTCATGAAAATAAAAAAATATATAAGAAAATTTTTACAATCATTAATGAAAAATGGAATTGTCAACTTCATCGTTCCTTACATGTAGCAGGATATTATTTGAATCTAGATTTTTTTATAAAATTAAATCTACTAGGTTTGATGCATAAGTTCTAGATGGATTATATCAGTGCATTGCAAAAATTAGTTTCAGGCCTTGAAGTGCAAGATAAGATTATTCATGAATATCTCTATATAAAAATACCGTAAGTCTTTTTTAAATTCCAATGGCAGTTTGATTCAAAACAACTACATCCCTAGATATTAACAATTTGATATAATTCATCATCTATGATATGTTACTATGTTATTGCTAATAATAACATAAATTTTACATCTGAATGGTTAAGTCTATTTGAAAATTTAACTCCGAACTTAACAATTTGCTATCAAAATACTTAGTTTAACATATAGTGCTACGGGTTGTGAGTGAAACTAGAGTATCTTTGAGCATGTAAGGATCACTAAATATTTTTATTTTAATTAATTTATTTATTTAGATAGATGTATTAATATATTTTAAATTATATGACATGATAGATTCACTCAAAGAGAACAAACCGATTGGAACATCAACTATTATACGATCTTGTTTATATAAAGTACACACAAGCTTTGAAGGCTTATCATGATTTATGAAAAAGAATTGATCCAATCTCATTATAAGATATTAATAATTCAAATGAGTGATTGGTGGGAGAAATGGGTGCCAACTTACAAGATGTCGACGACGAGCTTGTATTTGAAGATTTCAGGTGTTGGAGAATTACAACCATATACAAGACAAATGAAGAAGAGAAAATTAAGTGCAACAACATCAAGCTCAACTCCTGCTATTGTTGCAAACATAGAGAATGAAATTTTGATGAAGAGGAAGGACAAGAGGAAGAGGATGAACTCAATGAAGATGATTTTTTTGAAAATAACGATAATATTAATTATGAAGAGTGACTATGATGTAAAACTTTATTGTTTTAAATTTTGAGACTTTTGTTAATGTGACATTGTGATATAACTTCATAGAATTCTATCGCTGGATTGATCACTGAAGGAGATCAGCTTCCTTGGAATACTATAGGGGTCCTCCCTCCTAGATGGTTAGTCACAAGGCAGAATAAAAGAGATCTATTGCTTGATGAAAAAAAGGGGTGGCTATATGCTTTATATAGGACGTCAAAACTCTAACCCTAGAGAGGCTCCTCCTTTAAGTAAAATTTCCTTTCACCCCCTCACCCTAGTCGAGTTGCCCAATAAGGGGGCACAGCTAGGAGACTCCAACTCCTTCAAGACTCCTCTCTAAAACCCTAACCGACCTGTCTAATAAAGATGGTGGTGGCTAGGAGACTCCATTGCCTCTAAGACTCCTTCCCTAAACCCTAGCCGACTTGCTTTCTAAGGTAGGAGGTGGCTCAGGTTTTTTATTATAATTTCTCAAGATTTTATTAATTCATGCTCGGTTGAATAGGACCTGACCCTATTAGGGTCCTAGCAGACCGGTCCTCTTTAGATCAGCCTTGTCCTCAAGGCTGGGGCTCCATAAACTCTGAGAACCTAGTCTTCAAGTCTTTATATGATTCCCATGTGACATCTTCGATAGGTAAATTACTCCAAGACACTAGCATTTCAGTAGAAGGACGTCGGTGGTGCATCACGATCCTGCGGTTGAGTATCGCTTGTGGCTGGACTTGGATATCTCCATCAGCAATAGTGTTTGGCAGTTGGCTTTGGGCTAATTCGTTCTCTCCCAGCTTGAGTTTTAGGTAGGACACATGGAAGACAGGATGGATCTTAGCATCAACATGTAAGTCCAATCTATACGCCATAGCTCCAATGTGATCCGTGATTTGACAAGGCCCATAAAAGTGAGGAGATAACTTCATGGATACTTGTGTATTGATTAATGTTTGCTTGTATGGCTGGAAACAAAAAAAGATCCAATCTCCTACAAAGAACTCCCTTTCGCTTCGATGTGTATCAGCTTGCTGCTTCATCCTGGCTTTGGCAGCTAAGAGGTTATTCTTCAGTAATTGTAAGATTTTATCTTTGTCAATTAACTCTCGATCGACCTGATCTACTTTGGGTGAGCCAATTACATATTTTGGGATTACAAGATACGGTCGATCGTACACCGCTTCATATGGAGTACCTTTAGTAGAAGAGTGATAGGTTATATTATACCACTACTCGGCCCAAGGGAGCCATTTCGTCCATTCCTTTGGCTAGTCATTGGTTAAATATCTGAGGTATATGTCTAAGTACCTATTTACCACTTCAGTCTGGCAATCGATTTATGAGTGGTATGCTGAGCTTATCTTTAATTTGATGCCCTGCAACTGAAAGAGCTCAGTCCAAAATTTACTAGTGAAGACCCTGTTATGATCGCTCACAATAGATCTAGGCATACTATGTAATTTAATAATATTATCCATAAAAATCTGAGCGATATTAGTGATGGTATAAGGGTTGCGGACAGCACAAAAAAGGCATATTTAGTGAGACGATCGATCACAACGATGATGGTACCTTTTCCTTGGGATAGGGATAGCCCTTCGATGAAGTACATTAATATATTGGTCCACACTAAGTCCGGTATGGGCAGAGGTTGAAGCTTCCCTGGGTTTGCTATTGTTTTGCCTTTATGTGGTTGGTATGTATCGCATCGGGCTACAAATTTAGTAATAGCATTCTCTATCCCTTTCCAATAGAAGTTTTGTTCAATCCTTTTGTAAGTTCAAAGGAATCCGGAGTGCCTTGCCATTGGTGTGGAATGCATCTCTTGTATGAGGGTCTTTATGTAAGGAGAATTTGGCACCAGTAGTACTATATGTCCTTTATAGTGTAAGTCCTTCGAATCCCAACTAAAGTGCGCCATGGAGCCAAGTTCTTTTTCTAATTTTTTAATGATTTCCTTTATTTCAAAATCCTCTCGCCTTTCCTTCCTAATGTCTTCAAGGAAGCGTTGATTGGAAGGGAGATGGTCAAAATTTTAACTTGTTCGATTAATCAAGAGAGCGCATCTGCAATCATATTCTCTTTCCCTTTTTGTAAGTGATTTCATAATCATAACCAAGAAGTTTCGTTACCCATCTTTGCTGCTTAGGAGAGGATATATTTTGATCAAAAAAGTATTTGAGGCTCTTATGGTCAGTCTTTATTTGAAAGTGTCGACCGATCAAGTAAGGTCTCCACTTTGTCACCACGTGTACAATCGCGAGCATTTCCTTATCATAGATGGACATTTTTAGGTGGGAAGGAGATAGTGCCTTGCTAGTGTAGGCGAGGGTTCGACCTTCTTACGTGAGGACGCTATCGATCCCAACTCCTAATGCATCTGCTTCGATGATAAATGCTTTGCTGAAGTCAGGTAGTGCTAGCACGAGTGTAGACGGCATGGCTGCTAGTTACAGGTGCCTTGCCAACCAATCACATGAGTGATGGCACGTGTGACACACTGCATGATCTTTTTGCTTATGATTAATATTGGCATATTCTCACATTATAAATATTTATTGCATATATATATTGTGATGTTCTTGGTTCTGTACAATGGGAATCGGATCATGGTGAGATCACGATAATGAGATCAATTCACCTTTAAACATAGATCCTAAATAATCCCGGTCATAGGTTACTCGAGAGGGACATCAAGATAACCAGACAGACCGGTGTACTATATACCCATCCATATGATGGAGGCGATTAGTCATATAGCCACTTGTGTGGAAACACTAAGGATATAGTACAGGTGCTCATTGGAGAATGAGTTCACTGATTGATCCGCTTATGAAATGTTGTATGGTTGATGATACCTAATGTCAGACAGTGATTCCATAGTCCTAGTTGTGTATCTAGTACTTTGACTTGAGACACCAATGATGTCTTGTATGAGTACTCCTTTCTTTGACGCTAGACTTACAGGCTTGAAAAGTTTCAGATCTGGTACAGTTGGTTATCAGGATTGGTAGCCAACCTTACGAAGGCAATTGAGTGTCAATAGAGGATCATCCACTCTCGGTATCATGAGAGGAATATCTCATATGTGCTTGCTCAAACAAATCACTGGTCAGGGTCATTCAGATTGAGAGAGAAAGTGTTCTCTGGTATAATCCGATTAGAGTAAGACAAACTGATTTTGTATGTGACCTGACAATACCATGTCCAATATACGGTCTCTGGGATATTAGTTGGATGAGGGATTATAGATACATAGTAACTATGGACAGACAGGTCCGATTGATTTGATCCCTCTATACCGTTTGGGGACTATAGCGTAGTGGCCTAGTACGTCCATAGTTGAGAAGAAGTATTATTGAAATAATAATTCAATATATCAGAAGGAGTTCTGATAGGAGTGACTCATGGCCAGCTCGGTATCGGGCCTAGAGAGTCACACACATATGGTGGATGCTTCAGCGAATAGAGGATTGGATGGAGATCTAATTAGCCCCTATTCTCATTAGATGAGACCCTATGCTGATGGGCTCCTTGATTGAGACCTAATTAGAGGCCTAAAGAGATTATTGGATAGAGATCCAACAATGCAAGGTTAGTGGATAATTGGATGGAGATCTGATACCCACTAAGACAGGAGCACTATGGTTTTTTGGTGGATCTCTATAAATAGGAGGGGAGACTCATGGTTGAGAGGCTGAAGCTTTGGCCTCCCCCTCCTATTCTCCTCCCTCCCTCTACCAATAGTTGCAAGACCAGATTAGAGGAGTTTTGCTACAGAGATCCTTCATGTGGATACCGCTAGAGAGGAGGACGCTTGACCTCCTTCATCCACTCTATCTGGATCTGGAATACAAGGATATACGATCTCCCTAGGTAAAATCAATCTCTCACGCATCACGATTTTTTTGGTCTTTGCGGTTTTTCTCGTGACCTCAATCTTTTGCATGATGATTTGATCTGAGTGGGAAACTAGTTTTTATTTTGATTTCTGCTACGCATGTGATGCACCCACTGAGGTTTCCCAATAGTGGTATCAGAGCCAAGGTTTTCATACGAAAGATTAGTTTTAAACTGCGTGTGATGAGATCGTAGTGCATAGAACTGTTCTACGCGTTTGTTGCAATGATTGGCAACGAAAGTAGGTGCTACCTGCGGGCGAGGGGCGGCCACCTACATGTTGTCTGCATGCAGAGGTGGCTAGCCACGGCCAAGGCCCCCTACACAGGGGGCAGTCGGCTACGGTCGGTCCGTAGGGGCGGCAACTGCCTATGAGCACCGTCGCTTATAGCGTGGCGCCCGCAAGGGCAGCCAACTGTAGGGCGGCGCCTGCAAGGGGTGGCCACCAGCAGCCAGCCCGTAAGGGGTTGTTGTCCATGGCCAGGGCTACCGCCAGTTGGGGCAACGACGCTGGTCGCCAGGGCGACCGCCCCTTGGGAAGGCAGCTGCCGGCGAGTAAGGGCAGCCGCCGCTTACGCAGGGGCGACAACGGCGGCACAGAGGTGGCAAGAGGGGTTAGAGCATTCCTTTTAAGAAAGGAACTATTTTGCCCCTCTAAATTTGAAAAATTTTAAGAACTATCCTCGTGTATAAAATTCCTAAAATACCCTCAATAATTATAGAAATTTTATGGATTGTCCTCTTTTTTAAAATTATAAAAATACCCTTGATGATTCTAAAAATTCCAAGCATATCCTAATTTCCAAAAAAATAATTAATTAAATAGTTTAATAAATTATTATATATCTAGTAATCCTACATATGATGTGATGTATGATGTGAATGGATGATCATGAGTCATGTGTTGTGATGTGTGTAATTGTGATTATTATTATTATTATTATTGGGGCTTGCGAGCCTATGTTTTTCTCGTTTATTGTCAGGCCTGCATGCTTGTGATTATTTATAATTACATGGAGAGGCATAGCGGGAACGTAGAGGTGATAGCGAGACCCACGATGCTATGGTGGGAGATCACGATGCATGGTGATACGACGAGGATCCAACGGAACCGATGATGATGAGATCAACAATCACTGGGCATGGAGATGTGCCGATGCACACATAGATCCTATTGTGAGTGATTAGGTCCTTTGGCTCAGGCTTAATCATATTAAGTGACTGCTCATGATCATCTGGTATGGCTTGCATATGTGATGTAGATATATATTAAATATGTATGTGTGTGACACGACATATTAGGAGATCGATACAAAATGAAAACCCCTCCTGCGATAATATTAAGTCGGTAAGCGTGAGGCAATAAGATTGACCCACGTGGCCTTCCATCGTTGTAGGAAGAAATTGAATCACGACATAGGTTGAGTTGGTTGAGGCTCACCTATCTACGTGATTGAGTTTTTGCCTATAACATATAGATGTCACGGGTGACCTGAGGACATTGTATGACTTGGTTGAGCAATCAAGAACATATCTATTAAATTAGACTCATCTTGTAACGATGATGATGACTTAACTGAACTTCATGGTTGGTTGAGCAGTCAAGACCATGATGATTCGGAGGTTGAACATGACGGGAATCACAAGGAGTTGTGATTCACTAGGAAAATAGTGAGAGTACATTAAGATAGAAGTCCATATTTTAATTAGTATTTTCTATAAAATCTACATGTTATTTATTTACGCTATATCTTGTTTGTCGCTTGCAAAACCCCTATGTGGCATACTTGATGCCAACCGCCTCATTAGTCCAAAGGCTCCACAATTTGAGAATTGTTCTCATGAAAGATAAAATCGCATATATCCTTAACACGATTTGTGCCCACGCCAAAAGAAGGGACAAGCGAGGATGAGATGGCTCGCCATGTGAAGTATATAGATGATTCCACGTTGGCAAAAATATTATATGTTGGCCTCCATGACTCCTGAGTTACAAAGGTAACATGAGAACATGGATGCAGATTCTATCCTTCTTCATCTTCGCCAGCTGTTTGAGAAATAGGGAAGAACTCACAGATATGAGATATCTAGGAGACTCTTTCAAGCTAGTAAGACATAAGGGACATCGGTTAAGAACCATGTCCTAAAGATTATAGAGTGGATCGAGAAACTCACAGGTTTAGGAATAGTCCTAGAGGATAACCTATGCATTAATCTTATACTTCAGTCCCTACCAGATACATTTTCTCACTTCATTATGAATTTTACCATAAGCAAGTTTGAGGTGACTCTCTCTGATCTCCTCAAGGGAAGCTGAGAGTGTCATCAAGAAGGAGAAGCCAGTTCTCTATATTGGTGAGACTAAAAAGAAAAGGAATGCCAGCAAGACCCTTAAGAAGGGCAAGGACAAAGAAAGACTGGGTAAGGCAAAAGTTGCCAAGAAAGACCCGATAAAGGATAAAGGATAGTGCTTCTAGTGCTTCCCGATCTTAAGGTAGTTAAGATTTGGGGTTGTCCTACCCATGTTAGAAGACACAACCCTGACAAGTTGGAATCAAGGATGGAATGGTGCACGTTCGTGGGATATCCTAAGGAGATTTTGGGGTATTATTTCTATCATCTCGATGACCGAAAGGTCTTTGTTGCCAAGAGAGCTGTGTTCCTTGAGAATGAACACATTCTTGGTGGAAACAGTGGGAGTGAGATAGAATTGAGCGAGGTTAGAGAACATAGCTCAAGCATCATTCCAGAGCCCGAGTCTGTTCAGGTACTTAACACATAAATTCTAACTTTACATATGTCTAGCAGAGTATCTCACTCTCCTGAAAGATATGTGGGACATATCCGTGGAAAGGACTCTCATGATGTTGATCCTCAGACCTACGAGGAGGCTATTATGAGTATAGACTCTGGGAAGTGGTAAAAAGCCATAAATTCTGAGATGGATTTCATGTACTCTAACAAGGTTTGAAACCTTGTGGATGCTCCTGAGGGTATCGTACCCATCGACTGTAAGTGGATCTTCAAAAAGAAGATCGGATTAGATGGAAAGGTAGAGACCTATAAGGTAAGGCTAGTAGCTAAAGGATACCGTCAAAGACAATGAGTTGATTATGACAAAATATTTTCACCTGTAGCCATGCTTAAGTCCATTAGAATTCTTTTGGCCATTACAGCACACTATGACTATGAGATTTGGTAGATGGATGTCAAAACGGCATTCCTCAATGGCAACCTCAAGGGGGAGGTGTATATGATACAACTAGAGGGATTCGTATCCAGAGAGAGTCCAAATAAAGTGTGCAGGTTGCTCAAGTCCATTTATGGACTAAAGCAAGCTTCCTGAAGTTGGAACATAAGATTTGATAAGACGATCAGATCTTATGACTTCGTTAAGAACGAAGATGAACCTTGTATGTACAAAAAATTAAGTGGTAGTGTTATTACCTTCTTGGTATTGTATGTGGATGACATCCTAATCAATGGGAATAATGTAGTAATGCTCTCTACAATAAAGACTTAACTATCCAGAAACTTCTCCATGAAGGATTTAGGGGAAGCATCCTATATTTTGGGGATCCGGATCTATAGAGATAGATCTAAGAAGATGCTTGGCTCCCAATCTAGGTACATAGATTTTATTGTCAAAAGATTTGGCATTGAGAATTCTAAGAGATGTCTCATACCGATGAGACATCGAATATCACTTTCTAGGAGTATATCCCCAAAGACTCCTAAAGAAAGGGCAGACGTGGATAAGATATCCTATGCCTCAGCTATAGGGTCTATCATGTATGCTATGTTATGTACCAGGCCTGATATAGCACATGCTCTGAGTGTCATGAGCAGGTATTAAGCAGATCCAGGTTAAGAACACTGGAAGGCAGTAAAGTGTATCCTTAAGTACTTGAAAAAGACTAAAGATCATTTACTGGTATAGAGGAGGTAGCCTCCAGGCTGAGGGCAACATGGACTCGAGTTTCCAATCTGACATTGATGATAGCAAGTCAAACTCAGCGTATGTTTTCACCCTGAATGGAGGAGCAGAAAGCTGGAAGAGTTCCAAGCAAGATACTACTGTTAACTCGACCACAGAGGTGGAATACATTGCTGTAGAAGAAACAGCAAAGGAAGGGGTGTGGATGAAGAAGTTCATCAGAAATTTGGGGATCGTACCATGCAGCGTGAAGCCGATTCCCATATATTACGACAGCAATAGGGCGATAACTCTAGCAATGGAACCCGTGTCTCATCAGAATTATTCTGAGGAGGTTCCATCTGATTAGAGTGATTATGACCCGAAAAGATATGGCAATGGAAAGAGTTCCATCCGAAGATAATATTGTAAATCCACTAATGAAGCCATTGGCTCAGATTATATTTGAGCGTCACAGGGGTCTGATGGGGATTAGACACATAGGTGATTGGCTTTAGGTCAAGTGGGAGATTGCTAGTTACAGGCGCCCTGCATGCCAATCACGTGAGTGATGGCACGTGTGACACACTGCATGATCTTTTTGTGTATGATTAATATTGGCATATTCTCACATTATATTATCTGTTGCAAATATATATTATGATGTCCTTGGTTTTGTGTAATGGAAATCGGATCGTGATGAGATCATGATAATGAGATCGATTTACCTTTAAACATAGATCCTAAATAATCCCGGTCATAGGTTACTCGAGAGGGACATCGAGATAATCGGACAGACTAGTATACTATATACCCGTCCATATAATGGAGGCGGCTGGTCTCATAGCCACTTGTGTGGAGACACTAAGGATATAGTACAAGTGCTCATTGGAAAATAAGTTTACTGATTGATCCGCTTATGGAATATTGTATGGTTGATGATACATAATGTCAGACAGTGATTCCATAGTCCTAGTTATGTATCTGGTCCTTTGACTTGAGACACCAAGGATGTCTTATATGAGTACTCCTTTCTTTGATGTCAGACTTGTAGTTTTGGAAAGTTTCAGATCTGGTATAGTTGGTTATTGGTTGATAGTACCATGACTCCTAAGTTATCGTTTGTGACCTGACAGTACCATATCCAATATACGATCTCTGGGATATTAGTTGTATGAGGGATTATAGATACACAATAACTATGGACAAACAGGTCCGATAGATTTGATCCCCCTGTACCGTTTGGGGACTATGGCGTAGTGGCCTAGTACGTCCATAGTCAATTAGTCGAGTGAATTATTATGGGGATAATAATTCACTATACAGAAGGAGTTATGATTGGAGTGACTCACGGTCAGCTTGGTATCGAGCCTAAAGGATCACACACATATGGTGGATGCTTCAACGAATAGAGGATTAGACGGAGATCCAATTAGCCCCTATTCTCATTAGATGAGACTCTATGCTAATGGGCTCCTTGATTGAGGCCCAATTAGAGGCCTAAGGAGATTATTGGATAGAGATCCAATAATGTAAGGTTAATGGGTAATTGGATGGAAATCCAATACCACTAAGGTAAGAGCCCTAGGGTTTTTTAGTGGTTCTCTATAAATAGGAGGGGAAACTCATGGTTGAGAGGCTATAGCTTTGTCCTCCCCCTCCTATTCTCCTCCCTCCCTCTGCGCAACAGTTGCGAGATCATATTGGAGGAGTTTTACTGTAGAGATCTATCATGTAGATACCGCTAGAGAGGAGGACACTTGACATCCTTCATCCTCTCCATCCGAATCTGAAATACAGGGATATACGATCTCCCTAGGTGAATTCAATCTCTCACACATCACAATTTTTTCGTCTTTGCGATTTTTCTCGTGACCCCAATCTTTTACACGACGATTTGATCTGCGTGGGAAATCAATTTTTGTTTTGATTTTCACTGAGCATGGCTGCCTTGAAAGTGTCGAAGGCAGTGGAGGCTTTATCCGACTACTAAAAGGCATCTATTTTCAGCAAGGATGTGAGGGGAGCATTGATCTTCCTATAATCCTTGACGAACTTACAGTAGTAGACTGTCAATCCGATAAAATCGTGCAATGCCTTTATGTTCTTAGGGTCAGCTAGCTTTGCAATCTTTAAAGGGTCCACCACTATGCCTTCCTCTGAGATGATATGCCTAAGATATTCCACCTTCCACTAAAAAAAGATGCATTTCAATTGTTTGATAAAAAGAGTATGCTCTAGAAGAATCGTCAAAACAAGTCGTCAGTGGCGAAGGTGACTTTCAAGTGAAGGGCTGTAAATAAGTATGTCATCGAAGAAAACCAACATGAACTTACGAAGATAACTATAGAAAATATCGTTCATGAGGCTCTGAAAGGTAGAGGGAGCATTAGTGAGACCGAAGGGCATTACCAAAAATTCATAGTGACCATTATACATCTGAAAGGTAGTCTTTCGTATGTCTTCTTCGTTCACATAGATTTGGTGATATCCGAACCACAAATCCAGCTTTGTGAAGACTTGTGTCCCTTTTAATTCATCAAGTAATTCATCCACCATAGGAATAGGGTACTTGTCCTTGACCGTTATACCATTGAGGGCTCGGTAGTCTATGCACATTCGTCATGTTCCATCTTTCGTATGTATAAGGAGCGCCAACGAATAATAGGGGCTGCAACTCGGCTAAAAAATCCTTGTTTCAAGCATCTCCTACACAATCTTCTATATATTAATCTTCTAAATGTGAGGATAGCTATATGGTTGAGTATTTGCTAGTGGTTTGCCCGTAGGATCGAAATTTGATGGTCATGCAGTCAGGTAGGAGATAGATTGCATGGTTCGACGAAGACGTCTGAAAATTCAGTAAGTATTTGGAGAAGGTTTGGGTCTTTAATTTTAGTCGGCTCCCTTATATGTTGCTGTTGGAGTTGCATCAAAAAGCCATTGTTCACTTTTTATAAAACTTTCTCTATTCATTGCGTTGAAATTATCATCACGTCGCTCTCACGTTTCACGCGTAGGATCACATGTTTCCCTTTGCTAAAAAACTTCATAATTAATTTTAAAAATTTTCAAGAAACATCACCTAACGTAGTCAGCCATTCAATGTTGAGCACTGCCTTATAATCATCGAGTGGGAGGAGGAAGAAATTAGCAACTATTTCTTGGTCTTGCAGCATCAACTTTATGTGCGGGCATCTTCGATCGTACTTCAAAATTCTATCATTATCTACATTAATATCAAACCTGCTGCAATCTTCAATATAAAGTGTCATCCGAGCAGCAATCTTGTTATTCATGAAGTTGTTGGTGCTCTCGGTATCAATGAGGATGGTGATGGGCTGTTGTTTGAGTAGTCCTCCCACTTCCATCATCTATGGGTTTGCATAATTGACAAGAGCATGCATCATGCAATCGGCTGGTTGTGGCTCCTCCTTCATATCCTTCTCTTTATGCTCGGGGTCCTCCTCTCCATGCTTAGATTCTTTAAATGGTTCAATCATAAGGAGCCTCCCTTTCTTGCAACGATGTTCTCGGCTGCAGGGCTCGTCGTAGTGCCGACACAAACCTTTCGCGGATCTATCACAAAGTTCTTCTCTTGTTAACTTTTTTTAGCTAAGAAGGTCGATAGCAATAGGAGGGGCCGAAGGCTTAGGTGCTGCTAGTTGGGGGATGACCCTAGTCCTCCGGATGTCTTGGTTCAATCGCTCCTCTTGGAGTCGCGCAAAGGAGATAGCCACCATTAGTGTGTACGGCTATCACGCCTTGACTTCTCCACGAGGTCTCCAGTTTCAATCCTTCGATGTAAGTTCTTAGCACCTACTTTTCAGACCGATCTCTTATTTGGGTAGATAATCTTTCAAACTTGGTCTGGTATTCTTGAGTGGTGGAAGTTTGATGAATCTTTGTAAGTTGGTCGTCAATGTTCTCATACTCGGTTGATCCAAAGCATATTAGTAGCCCGCCTTTAAATTTCCTCCATGTAGGGACCCTGTAAGTGTGCTCGAACCAATCTATCATTGGATCGTATCTCCTTCAAGGTGTATAGCAGCAATGTCCACCATGGATGCATCTGGGGTCTTGTGGTAGTGAAAATAATGTTCCGCTCACGAGATCCACTCGATCGGGTCTTCTTCTTCCCATCTAGGGAAGTCCACCCTCATGCGTGGGTATAGAGGGTCTATCATAGGTTCTCCTTTCTCCTAGGAGTCCTCTCTGCAATCTAAACTTTTACCTTGTTGAGATCTCCTTGAGCTCGGTGGTCGATCCAAACTGAACTCAACAAAAAGGGCATGCAGTTTGTCCTCCATATGCGTCTCAAATGCCTCCAACTGGGCATCGACTAGTTCTTCTGATGCCATGACATATGACTCCAAATCTATAATATTAAGGTTCTCCTTTTGCTGTCAGGTTAAGGGCATGTATTGATTAGGAGATTTGGTAGCCAAAAATATTGGTGGAACGAAGGTTGAAGGTTGTGATTTGGGTTAAGTAGGCCACTTTTTGAAGTGTAGTTTGTGCTACTGTTTGGAGGTGTTACGGAGGCTATAATGGCAGCGGCTTAAGGCTAGAGAGATGGTTTAGAATTGTTAATGATGACAGCAATAAGTTTGACACGCTATCGCTGCTGGTTACAAGTGCCCTGCAAACTAATCACAAGAGTGATGGCACGTGTGACATGCTGCATGATCTTTTTGCTTATGATTATTATTGGCATATTCTCACATTATATTATTTGTTGTATATATATATTATGATGTCCTTAGTTTTGTGTAATGGAAATCAGATCATGATGAGATCACAATAATGAGATCGATTCACCTTTAAACACAGATCCTAAATAATCCCAATCATAGGTTACTCGAGATGGACAATGAGATGACTAGACAAACCAGTGTACTATATATACATCCATATGATGGAGGCGGTTGGTCTCATAGCCACTTGTGTTGAGACACTGGATATAGTACAAGTGCTGATTGGAGAATGAGTTCATTGATTGAGCCGCTTATGGAATATTATATGATTAATGATACCTCATATCAGATAGTGATTCTATAGTCCCAGTTGTGTATTTGGTCCTTAGACTTGACACATCAAGGATGCCTTGTATGAGTACTCCTTTCTTTGACACTAGACTTACAGGTTTGGAAAGTTTTAGATCTAGTACATATGGTTATCGGGATTGGTAGCCAACCTTATGAAGGCAATTTAGTGTCACTAAAGGATCATCCACTCTTGGTATCGTGAGAGGAATATCTTATATATGCTTACTTAGACAAATCTCTGGCTAGAGTCATTCAGACGGATTTCGTATGTGGCCTGATAGTACTATATCCAATATACGGTCTCTAGAATATTAGTTGGATGAGGGATTATAGATACATGGTAACTATGAACAAACAGGTCCGATAGATTTGATCCCTTTGTACCATTTGGGGACTATGGCGCAGTGGCCTAGTATGTCCATAGTCGATGAGTCGATGAGTTGAGTGAATTATTATGGAGATAATAATTCACTATATCAAAAAAAGTTCCAATGGGAGTGACTCACGGCTAGCTAGGTATCGAGCCTAGAGGGTCACACACATATGGTGGATGCTTTAGCGAATAGAGGATTTGATAAAGATCCAACTAGCCCTTATTCTCATTACATAAGACTCTGCACTGATCGGCTCCTTGCATGAGTTCTAATTAAAAGTCAAAGAAGATTATTGGATAGAGATCTAATAATACAAGGTTAATGGGTAATTGGATGGAGATCCAATACCCACTAAGGCAGGACCCCTAGGGTTTTTGGTGGTTCTCTATAAATATGAGGGAAGACACATAGTTGATATGCTGCAGCTTTGGTCACCCCGTCCTATTCTCCTCCCTCACTTTGTGTAATAGTTGCGAGATCTGATTGGAGGAGTATCGCTGCAGCAATCCATCATGTGAATACCGCTAGAGAGGAGGACGCTTGACATTCTTCATCCTCTCCATTTGGATCTGCAAAACAAGGATATACGATCTCCCTAGGTAAAACAATCTCTCTCATGATGTGGTTTTTCAATTTTTGCGGCTTTCTCGTAACCCAATCTTTTGCATGACAATTTGATCTGCATGGGAAACCTATTTTATTTTGATCTTTCACTACGCATGTGATGCTTCCGCTTGGTTTCCCAACATAGCATGCATCATGCAATTGGCTGGTTATGGCTCCTCCTCCGTATCCTCCTCTTTGTGCTCAAGGTCCTCCTCTTCATGCTCAGATTCTTCAAAGGGTTCGAACATGAGGAGCCTCCATTTCTTACAACCATGTTCGCGGCTGTAGGGCTCATCGCAACGCCGACATAAACCTTTCATGGATCTGTCACAAAGTTCTTCTCTCGTTAATTATTTTGGCTTAGAAAGTCGGCTAGCAGTACGAGGGGCCGAAGGCCTAGGTGATGCTAGTTGGGTGATGACCCTAATCCTCTAAACGTCTTGGTTCAATCGCTCCTCTTGGAGTCATGTGAAGGAGATAGCCGCCATTAGTGCGTATGGTTGTTGCGCCTTGATTTCTCCCCGAGACTCCGGTTTCAATCCTTCGATGAAAGTTCCTAACAACTATTTTTCAGATCAATCTCTTGTTTGGTTAGATAATATTTCAAACCTGGTCTGGTATTTTTGAGTGGTTGAAGTTTGACAGATCTTTGCAAGTTGGTTGTCGATGTTCTCGTACTTAGTTGGTTTGAAACGGATTAGCAGTCCACCTTTAAATTGCCTCCATGTAGGGACTCCGTAGGTGTGCTCGAACCAATCTACCATTGGATTGCATCTCCTTCAAGGTGTATAGCAGCAATGTCCACCATGGATGCATCCGGGGTCTTGTGATAGCGAAAATAACGTTCCACTCCTGAGATCCACTCGATCGGGTCTTCTTCTTCCCATCAAGGGAAGTCCACCTTCATGCGTGGGTATAGAGAGTCCATCGTAGGTTCTCCTTTCACTTTATTGAGATCTCCTTGGGCTCAGTAGCCAACCCAAACTGAATTCAGCAAAAAAGGCACGTAGTCCTCCATACGCATCTCAAAAGCCTCCAGCTTGGCATCGATTGGTTCTTCTGATGCCATGGCATATGACTCCAGATCTATAATGTTAAGGATCTTCTTTTACTGCCAGGTTAAGGGCATGTATTGGTTGGGAGATTTGGTAGCCAAAAAGATTGGTGGACCGAAGGTTGAAGGCTGCGATTTGGGTTTAGTAGGCTATTGTTTGAAGTGTGTGATGCTGTTTGGAGGTCTCATGGAGGGTATGATGGAAGCAGCTTAAGGCTAGAGAGATGGTTTAGAATTATTGTTGATGACAGCAACAAGTTTAACAAGGATCGGTTGGGTATGCAGCAAATAGATGTTGAAATATGGTGACAAAAGTTTTCGTCGAAGAGACAGTAGTTTCTCAACGAAAGTTCTAACAATAAACTGATGTTTTGTAGAGAGAATTGACAACAAGAATTCGGTGCTGATGATAGCAAAGTTGATGAAAATATAGATAGAGATTCGACAGCAATGCAGCAAGAAACACCAACAAATGTTTTGGCTGCAGAATTCTCATCAAAAAAATCAGTAGTTTTGCAACGAAAAGTAACAGTAATATATGGATGTTTTTAGAGATAATTTCAATGAGGAACTGATGTAGATGAAAGCCAAGTTTATGTAAAAATATGTAGAAGTTTTCACTAGAAAAAGATGGCATCAAGATCGATAATTGGCAACAAGTATACAGCTAAAAACTTTGCAATGTACTTTCATTCATAAAGATAGCAACTTTACGATGATGAGTATTTTATAGCGAGAGAATAGATGAAACTATTTTTGAGGTTTTTGGATATAAAATTACAATAGCAGTAAGGTTCTTATGATAGAAGCAATACCAGATCCTGATGCAATTTGGAGTAGCGACAGTAGATGATGGATCTGCGGCAAAAGGTGATAATGGTGTAGTCGATGATGAAGAAAGCAATTATGGGAATTGCTTGGATGATGGTGTGTGGGTGGAAGGGCAGTGAGGCACCAAGATCGCTGCTTTGATACCAAATGATAGAACTCCGTAGAATTCTATCACTGGATTAATCGCTGAAGGGGATCGGCCTCCTTAGAACACTATAGGGATTCCTCCCTCCTAGGAAGTCGGCCACAAAGGCTTAATAAAAGAATCTATTACTTGATGAAAAAAGAGGGTGGCGACATGCTTTATATAGGACTCTAAAACCCTAACTCTAGAGAGATTAGTCCTTTAAGTAAAATTTCCTTTCACCCTAGCCGACTTGCCCAATAAGGGGGTCATGGCTAGGAGACTCCAACTCATTTAAGACTCCTCTCTAAAACCCTAGCCGACCTACCTAATAAGGTGGGCAGTGGCTAGGAGACTCCAATGCCTCCAAGACACATTCCCTAAACCCTAACCGACTTGCTTTATAAGATAGGAGATGGGTAGGTTGGTTTTTTATTATAATCTCTTAGGGTTTTATTAATTGCTACTTGGTTGAATAGGACCCGACCCTGCAAGGATCCTATTACATTGTAGTTTGTACTTTAGATTTTCTTAATTTAATATCATATTTTTATTTAAATAATTATATTTATTAATTATATTATATTTTATTTTATATTTTAGCGTCTCGCTTCGCTTGGGTGAGCACCTAGCACCGTGGGTGTTTTGGGACCCTAATGCCTAGCACTTTTTAAATCATTAGATATAATGCTAAAGGAAAAAGAAGAAGAGAAAAGGGAAAACTAAAGACATCAAATAAATGGATATGCAAACCTCGCCGAGCTCTGGTACCAAATTATGAAAATCATGTACTTAGCAACCATACATCCTAATTGCTAAAGAACTATGATACATATGAAATACAAATTGACACCCACCAACGAATTAAAACATGACGAATCGTTCAAGATTAAAATAAGAGAAACTATTCTAATCACTTTATCAATGAAAAATTGATAAAATAATTAGAACATCATTTTGATTCCATTAAAATGTCACAAACTAAGAAATTTGATAAGTTGAAAAGAAAACAAAGATTTTTTTGATTTTGAATGCCACGGGGAGAAAAGCTTAATAAGTTCCAAAGTTCATATAATAACTTAAAAATAAAATACTCATAAATATTGAAAAAAATTTTATTTCTAAAATTGTCCTTAAAAAGGGAGTCAACATTGTTTATATAGGACAAAGGTATAATAGGAATAAACTCATTAATACACTAAATAGTATTTATATTCTCAATTCATGAAGATATATCATTCATATCTCAATTCATAAATATAGATCATTTATATTCTCAATTCATGAATGTAAACCATTTATATTCTCAATTCATGAATGCGGACCATTCATATTCCCAATATGGCCCAACTTGGTTGAATGATCTTTATTCTTCAAAATGGGCTAAAATTCATCATTCTCTAAAGCTGAACTTTCTCTTCATGATCTGAACTTATTTTAATCATGTTAACAATTTTAAACTCTTCTTGCATCTTTAGAACATTGATCGAGTCTTGACCAACTTACCCCTTCCAAATATTTTTTAATAAATAAGTTAATATTTATTTCATCCTTTTAGCTTTAGCCCTTATGATTGATCCTTCATAAATAGTTAAAGGTTCCTTGAGAGAATTCTAATCAACTTATTGATTCATATGAATGATAGAATTTTGCATGATTTGTAGGGTCAACAAGCAATCCAGATTTCATGATCAAAGCAAAGGTGTAGTACTGCTTGAACAATATTAACAATAGACTACTATATGGTAAAAAGACGATCTCCATTTGATGGGGGCTTCCTTCCTATACTATTGAATTTCCATTGGACCCAGAAATGATACATTGGATTCTTAGAATGTCATAAAATTGTGAGTTGAAAGATAGGGTTTGTCTAAACTGAATGAAGCTATGCATGACAATGCCAAACGAAAATTACATTGAAATGATGCACAACAAATTATTTGGCTTGTTTTAAGTCAAAGTTATTTTCTCATTTTACCATGTTGAGTTGTTTTTTCCGATAAAATTGGAACTAACAGGATACATCAGCAAAAAGTAAACAAACAAAGCAAGATAGATTAAAATCATGTAGAGTGAATATTTTCCATATATAAACAAGAGTAAATATTCTCTCTTGAAATAAATTGAATAAAATAAAAAAGAGAAATTATCAGCAACTGCAATTTCACTTACATCTACTACATAAACCTGACAGTATAAAAAGACTAATTACATAATATACTTAAATTAACTATGAACTACTCAAGTAAATTGAAATTCTCAAGGGAGGATGATGCAGAGCTCGCCAGAGGAAGACACCACCGTTGTTGTCGTCGCGCACCAATGGAACGCTGGGAGAACGAGCTATTATGCATTTAGGGCATGGGTTGCACAGCGTGGGGGTGGTGTTGCATGTTTGAGTGTGAGACCATCTGGTTCAATCAGTTATCAAGTAGTTCGAGAGAGGCTCGACCCATCTTGATTTGAATCGGACAATCCCTAATTGATCTCGCCCGCCCAAACAACTAATTGGGCACTCTGGTCTCGCCTCATTTAGATACTTAGACAAACGTCGGGATACCAAATGACTAAGCGTATAACTGTAGAGTAATCACAAGAGCATATAATTGTAGAGTAATCACATCATATTTGTTCATGATTTTCTCCATTCTCCTATCTAACGACTAATAAGAAATTTTATTAGACTGTTAAAATCATCTTTCAGGTTTGTGAGCAACTCACCAACCAACGCATTAGCTTCTTCAAAACTGAATTTTTTTTTGAAAAATCTAACTCTAAAGTATTATAGAGTCAGCATTATGTGTAGAGCCAATATGTTCCTTCGAAGACTTATATATTTTCTTCTAGGAAGGCAAATTTTTAAAAAATATTTAGGTACTTTAATCACTCTTGGAAGGCTTGTTGATATCTTTAACAACTGTGGAATAAGCTTGGCAGTTGACAATATTACCTATCACAAGCTACTCGTATGATTCTGGTTAAATATATCTTAAAGTAAATTCCTCTTCATGTGATTTGTGCCACTTGGATGTGCCATGCACAAATTAAATAATATCGTAAGCTAATAATATCATCTAATTAGTAACTGTGTAACAATCATTGATCCTAAAAACTAAATGAGCTTTTATCTGACCCTTTTCAAGTATATCCTTCAAGCATCTTATATCAGCATGTTCATATCCGCATGGGTGTATGATGCAATCTCATGTATGTCAAATATAGTGTTATTTATCCTTAATCTTCTTCTCTCCTTAATAAAGTCCGAAATTGGTGACTTTTTGTTTATTCTATGTTCGAACTTTCATTTAGTTTCAGTAAACAAGCTGATAATGATTTTCATACTAAGGTTTATAGTGATGATGATTTTTTTTGTTTACCCCTTGGTATGAAGTCAACTAAATGTTATGCCTCATCTAAATAGGCTCATTAGAATGAACCAAAGATCCAAATAGCCCTCATCGCTTCTTTATAAATTTTGTATTGCTATCATGAATAAATGGGCCTTCCTTTTTTGTGGGAGGATTTTTTCGCCTGAGTTATCGTTCATTTTGAGCAATGACGTCCTATTGTAAAACTTTATATCTTAACAAATTTATATTGGACAAAAAATGATAAAAAAATACCATATTTTTCCCTTTTTTCAACTCTATTGTAATACCTATCTACTTTTTGAGATCCAATTTCATACGTGGTTCTTAAAATATTAATGACAATAATCAAATTTATTATTATTATAATGAATTGATTTGAATCAAAATGAATATGTAATTATTTTAAACGTTAACGAAATTAATAAATCCATACATGTCCCGTTCCAATCAAATTATTTATATTTAATTATATGTTATTAAATGAGAGGGTGTCACTGGTACATGATCTGTAACAAATTTAGGGTTGAACCAAGTTGCTAGATCCTGACACTTAAAGCCACAATATCATTGTGAAATTAAAAACCAGATCATTATCATAAGTGATTTTAAGCTTATTCCACGAATCTAAATATAAGTCGAAATATATCACACTAATCATATCAAATTCTCAAATTTGACTTGTTTGTAAAATGAATTCATTAAACGGATGGCAAAGCAGCAAACTGAGTGAACTATAAAACACAAAAAAATACAGGTCTAATATGGCAAAGTAGCTACATTCACATTCAGAATTGTCACGCATGGTCCATTCACACTCCAACACACAATTATCATCATATAAAGAAATTTGACTTGAACATAATCAATAAGCAAACATAATCAAGAAAAACAAATTAAAGGAAAATTGAACTCTCAATAAGATGAAGCCTTCCACAAATGAGAAGCCCCAAAACAAATTTTCTCCAGCACAGAACCATTCAACTATTTGGTTCCGATCTTGCCAAAGCTCTCACTGAAAAGAAGACACAGCCTAAGTACAAACTATTATAGATGCAAACTAATGAATGGACAAATGACTTTGAGCATGAGACTGATTTGTACCTATGTATAAAGGGTCTAACACAAGCAAATTACCATAATAACGATGCCTAAATTCACTTATGCAATGCTCATTCATCCACATCCAGATTTAATATACATCAAGTATTCACTTGTGCAATGCTCATTCATCCACATCCAGATTTAATATACTTGTTCAAGGATGCAATCCCATAAAAGGTTCCATCTTGACCGGTAGAACTAAAGAGATTAAAGCTGTATATTGTAAAGGATATGTTATAGGTGATCCATGACATTTTCTCCGAGAACATTTCGCTTCTTGGCAGTGTTCATATATGGCCTTATGACCCATTCATTCTGGGCTTCACTTTGATCAACTGTCCCTAGCTTGATCTGGCACCAAAGTGAAGATAAGAACATGCAAGTATGATCAGATAAGAGATACCCACATACTTATATCCATGCTATACTTAGAAGACTTGTACTTGATTAGAACTTGATCAAAGTTGAGATAAAAAGGACTGCATGATCACCTGGTAAAGCCGTAATTCAAACCGAGGACCAACCTCCTTTAGCTCAACAGACTTAGGACCACCACGTTTTTCATATACATGATGCCTAGGTCAAATGATACAAGAAAATAAAATACCAACATAAAGTGAATGCTGATAAGATCGTGATCAAATAAAGTGAATGCTGATAAATGTGAATATTTTATTATGCCGGTATACTTTCAACACCATAAGAGCCCAGTACAAGTTATCCACCTAAAATATTTCAAGTAGAGGTCAAATAATTAATTGGGATCTCTTTCCATGGCAAGAAATAGATACCTACAACATCTAATGATAAAAAAAATAAATATTGCAAGATCTTTGTTTCCTTTTAGGAGTGAACTAAAGTCACAATTAGCAAAAGCAAGACAATATTGCAGATAAATCCTTCAATGCAAAGCTCAATTCTGGATGTTGTTTACCAAGACCTTGATGACAAAATGTAGTAGTTCTGTGTGGTAGATCTGAAATGTAGTGAAAAAAGAGAAGAGGTGGGATATTAGACCGTAAGTCGCAGTGAAGCATTGATAGTCATAGAATTACAAGAGACGGATTTTAGATTTTAGACACATTGTAGATGATGGCACCAACCATGGTTCGTCTTACCGGTCCGTACTGATATATCAACCAACCATCAATACAGTACGTACTAAACCATACCGATGTACCAACAAATGGTACAGTAAGGCATACTATGACAAACTAGTATATAACGCTCATACTAGTCCCCAATCGAACTGGTACATATCACCCGTATCGAGCAATATGCCACGGTATGGGAAAACTTGATGACACGGGAGTGTCTAATGTGCTGCAATCAACACTTATGCATCTTACTGATCCTATAGTACTCCCCACAGTCCACTATAATATTCAAAATTTTTAACCAAGCCCACTCAAAATAACAACTCATGAGTATATTCCTTGGACAAAATTAAAGCTATTTCAAGATGTCTTTCTTCATGACCAAGGAATGCATTAAAGGGGTTTGTTGACAGATGTGAAGCAATTAATGTCATAGTTCCCTATGCATGAAGGGATGTTTCATGCACTAGTACTTATTTTGATATTCTAGGACTAGAAAGAATTTTAGCACCTGATTTGTATTTGCAGAAGATTTTTGGAGTCTCTCTAAAGCTCTATATCTCTTGGATGCGTCCTTGAGTGGTGAGTTTTTTTATTTAGTTCTGTATTCTTATTTAATTTCCCTAAGGTAGTGAATTTTCTGTGTCTCTTGTGACATTAAACTTGATGCTGAACTTTTTATCCATTTTACGCAAGTTCTGTTCTGAATTTGTTCCTTTTCTACAACTCGACTTTCGGTTTTTCTCTTTCTTTTCCGAATTTCATTCCTCTTTCTCCCTTCCCGGTATCAGTTTGGTATCAGAGCTAAAGGCTAGAGATCATGGCAAGGTGGAATGAAAAAGATACAATTGGTGAAGGTAATGGCCATGAAGATGACATTGAATCCTTGAAGTTGCAGCTACAAAGTTTGTTACATAGTTTACAAGAAAAAAATAAAGTTATTGAAGAACTTCAGAACAAAAATAATCAACATAAAAATGCTAACCAAATGTATAGTTCTGATGATGATACGCCTTCTTACCCAAGGGAGTTTCGAAGATTTCAAGCAAGGCGTAGAGACCAAGATGAGTGGCAGAACAACTACAACCCAAAGTTGGATATTCCGAAGTTTGAAGATAGTATCAATGTTGATGACTTTATTGATTAGCTTAATACGGTAGAAAGAATATTCGATTTTCATAAACCACCAGAACAAAAGAAGGTAAAATTTGTGGCATTGAAACTCAGAAGAAATGCATTCTTTTTGTGGGAAAATCTGAAGAAGCAAAGAGAATATGAGGGAAAGATTAAGAACGTAACATGGGAGAAAATAAAAAGGGAGCTAAAAAGAAAATACTTACATGACAACTATAAGTAAGAAATCATTTTGAAAATCCATGATTTTAAGTAAAAAAATCTTAGTGTGGAGGAGTACACAACAAAGTTCGACAAACTTATGTTAAAAGGAGAGCTTATGGAACCAGAAGAACATACCATTGCAAGATACCTTGGAGGTCTGAAATATAAGATTGTCAAAGTGGCTCAACTCCAACCGTATGGGTCTTTGAATGATTTGAGTAAGCTGGTTTTAAAAGTGGAGAAACAAAAAAAATTTGAAAATGGTTCTCAATAGGGGGCGAAAGATAGCTATACAAGAGGAGAAAATTCTAAAGCCTACTCACCAAAGCAAAATAATATCGAAGGGGCAAGACAAGAGTGAAGGATCAGTCAGCAATAAATTGCCACCTAATTCTTCTACACCTAATGGCCAAAAATGCTTCAAGTATCATAGTTTTGGGCATATTATTTCAGATTTTCCAAATATGAGGATTGTTACATTAGTTGAAAAACATAGTGACGAAGAAGGAAATGAAACCAACGACGAACAAAAATCCGATGATGATGAGGAAGAGGTTACTTATGCTGATCGTGGTTTATCTATTGTGTTACAACGTAACTTACAAGTATCTTATGTGGCTGAGGATGAAAGTTGAGTGAGAAAGAATGTGTTTCATACTAAATGTACCTCTAATGGCAAGGTGTGCTTGGTGATCATTGACAATAGCAACTTTGAGAATGTGGTATCTTTCGAGATGGTGCAGAAACTAAAGTTGAACACAATCCCTAATCCGCATCCTTACCAATTATGTTGGCTGCAAAAAGAAAACGACATCAAGGTAACTAAAAGATGTTTAGTCTCGTTTTCTATTGGCAAGTATTATAAAGATGAAGTATGGTGTGATGTTGCTTCTATGGATGCTTGTCATTTGCTGTTGGGCAAACCTTGGCATTATGATAGGAGGGTCTTGTATGATGGGTATAAACATACTTATCCTTTTAAGGTGAATGAAAAGAAGATTATTTTAACTCCATTACAGCCTTCTGAAATCAATGCACCAAAGAAAGAAGTTTATGTTTTTATGTCCTATGGTGAATGTAAGGGTGAACTGGAAAGGGGTAGTCATATTTTGGATCTAGTAGTCGTAGAAGAGAATGAACATTACAAAGAGCCACCAACAAACATGAAACCAATCTTAGAGGAGTTTCAAGACATTATACTGGAAGAGATTCCATATAGTCTTCCACCATTAGAAACATCCAACATCATATTGATCTTATTCCGGGGGCTATCCTACCTAACAAGGCAACCTATAGAATGAGTCCCAAGGAGCATAAAGAACTTCAAAGGCAAGTAGATGAGTTGGTGAAAGAAAAGGTTGATTCGGGAGAGCATGGGTGCTTGTACTGTTCCAGCCTTGTTGGTGCCTAAGAAAGATGGTTCTTGGAGAATGTGTGTGGACAATCATGCCATCAACAAAATCACTATTGACTATCGTTTTCTCATTCCAAGGTTAGATAATTTACTTGATCAATTGTATGGTGTTTCTATTTTCTCTAAAATTGATTTGAGGAGTGCTACTACCAAATAAGAATGAGGCCTGGAGATGAGTGGTAAACAGCATTTAAAACTAGAGAAGGCTTATATGAATGGTTGGTTATGTCATTTGGGTTATCTAATTCTCCTAGTACTTTCATGAGATTTATGAATCATATACTTAAGCCATGCATTGGGACTTTTGTTGTTGTTTACTTTGATGACATATTGGTGTACAACAAGAGTGAAGAGAAGCATATAAATCATCTTAAGAAGATTTTTCTTACCTTGAGGCGGCAAAAGCTTTATGTTAATCTTAAGTGTGCTTTTTTTACTCTTAGTGTGGTGTTTTTAGGATATGTTGTTTCAAAAAATAGAATCACGATGGATCAAAATAAAGTAGAAGTTATTCTTAATTGGCCAACACCGACTTCATTGCATGATGTGAAGAGTTTCCATGGCTTAACTTCCTTTTACAAAAAATTCATCAAGGGTTTCAGCTCGATTGTTGCTCTAATCACCGAATGCCTGAAAGGTGATAAATTCAAGTGGACTAATGAGGCTGATGAAGCTTTTGAGCTATTAAAAAGAAAGGTGACCGAAACTCCTATTTTAGTATTATCCAATTTTGATAAAGTGTTTGAGGTTGAATGTGATGCCTCTAATGTGGGAATTAGTGCTGTTTTGAGTCAAGAATCAAAGCCTATTGCTTTTTTTAGTGAGAAGTTGAATGATACAAGGAGGAAATATTCTACCTATGACAATGAGTTATATGCCATTTATCAAGCTTTATCTCATTGGAGTCAATATCTTTTTGCCCAGCCATTTGTCTTATATTCTGATCATGAGGTTTTGAAGTTTATTAATCACCAACATAAGCCAAACAAGAGGCATGCAGCTTGGGTGGAGTTCCTACAATCTTATAACTTCATAATCAAGCATAAATCTGATGTTCAAAATGTAGTTACTGATGCATTGAGCAAAAAACATTATTTATTATCAACCGTGGAAGTCAAAGTAGTTGGCTTTGAGACATTCAAAGATCTCTATTAGAATAATGTAGATTTTAGCTCAATATGGCAAAATTGCAAATCAGGTTCTTTTCAATAATTTTTTATCTTTGATGGATTTCTTTTTCAAGCTAATGCCTTGTGTGTTCCATCTTGTTCTTTGAGACATGTAATTATAATTGAAGCTCATGGAAGTACTTTGGGAGCACATTTTGGTAAGGACAAAACTCTGACTCTTATTCAATCAAATTTCTATTGGCCTAAGATGTTTAAAGATGTGGAGAGATTTGTGAAGCAATGCAAAGTGTGTCACTTAGCAAAAACAAGAAGTCAAAATTCATGTTTATACACTCCATTGTCGGTGCCTAATGCTCCACGGGAGGATATGAGTCTTGATTTTGTCTTGGGACTACCGAGAACTCAAAGGAACAAAAATTATATCATGGTTGTTGTTGACAGATTCTCAAAGATGTTTCACTTTGTTCCCTGCAATAAATCAAATGATGCATCTCATATTGCTGATTTGTACTTCAAGGAGATTATTAGATTGCACGACATTCCAAGAACAATGGTGTCTGATCGAGACTCAAAATTTCTTAGCCATTTTTGGAGGACTCTATGGAGGAAACTGGGTACGTCTTTGAATTTCAACAGCTTTCATCATCTACAAGCCGATGGGTGAACAGACGTAATGAACAAAATTTTGGGGAACTTGCTTAGAAGCTATGTTGGCAAGAACATTAAGCAATGAGATCTCATTCTTCCATAACTTGAGTTTGCTTACAATCGTTTCATGCATCATAGAATTGGTAAGAGTCCTTTTGAGGTTGTTTATGGTGCTAATCCTACTGGTCCTTTAGACTTAGTCCCTCATTCTACAACTAAGCAATTTAGTGGAGATGATGACGAGAGGGCTAAACAGATAAAGAAGCTGCATGACGATGTTAAAGCAACAATTGAAAAGCAAAATAAAAGGTACGTGCGAGCAGCTAACAAACACAGAAAACATATAAGGTTTAATGTAGGTGATTTGGTCTGGATTCATCTAAGGAGAGGTTTCTACCAATTAAATTTGAGAAGTTGAAACCAAAGGCATATGGTCCGATCCATTCAAAGTACTTAAAAGAATTAGAAAATTGTTTATGAGATTGATCTACCTGAAGATTACGGGATATCATCAACATTCAATGTGACTGATTAAGTCCTTATCATGGTGATGAAACAAATGAAGACTCGAGGACAAGTCTTTTTCAACTAGGGGAGATTGACATAGGAGTGTCTAATGTGCTACAATCAACACTTATGCATCTTGCTGATCCTATAGTACTCACAATCCACTATAATATTTCAGAGTTTTTAACCAAACTCACTCAAAATGACAGCTCATGAGCATATTCCTTGAACAAAGTTAAAATTATTTCAAGATGTCTTTCTTCATGACCAAGGAATGCATTAAAGGGCTTTTTGGCAAATGTAAAGCACTTATGTCATAGTTCCCTATGTATGAAGGGATGTTTCATGCACTAGTACTTATTTTAATATTCTAGGGCTAGAAAGAACTTTAGCACGTGATTTATATTTGCAGAAGCTCTTTGGAGTCTCTCTAAAACTCTATATCTCTTGGATGCGTCCTTGAGTGGTGATTCTTTTGATTTAGTTCTGTATCCTTGTTTAATTTCCCTGAGGTGGTGAATTTTCTAAATCCTCTTATGACATTAAACCTAGTGGTGTAACTTTTTATCTATTTTACGCAAGTTTTGTTCTGAGTTTGTTTATTTTCTATAACTCGAGTTTTAGTCTCTCTTGTTTTTTCGAATTTCATTCCTCTTTCTCCCTTCCTGGTATCACTTGACGCCAATAATTTATGGCTAATGAGAACAGAGTTTTCATTTATCAGTCAGGGATAAGAAGTCAAGAGGCTTTCAGAAGGAGGATTAGGGAATAAACATAAATTTATCATGAGAATTTGAGGAAACTATAATTTACATGCATGTCCACATCTAATTCAGCACCTAGAATCACTAACTTGAGTTTACCTAGGAAAAAAAGCCTAGTCACGGACACAGGAGAAAATATCCATAGAACCATGATATAATAATAATCACAAAAATTCAAGACAAAATTAACTGCCAAATATATATTATGATCATTTTACAAAGGGAAACCAATAATAGCGAGATATTCTGCCATATCATATACAAGGAAACTATGGCCTTCACCTACACCTCTTTTAGGTTAACATTGTTCCAATTCCATATTATTTTGGCATGCATTTATATTGTTTTCTATTTGATGTTTAATCAGAATCATATTGACATGGATGAATTGATTGTTATCACCTGCCAGAATATCAGTAACCTTGCTTAAATAAGAATATACATTAGTCGTTAGCATTTACAAGAATATTCTATTTTGATGTTAAATCAGAATCATGTTGCTTAAATAGAGTGCCAGTTAAATATGATAATTGAATTTAGAAATAACATGAAATTATTATATTTGATCCAAAGCCACTTGCGAACCAAAACTTGATCCAGCTTTCCACATTAGCCTTTGAAAAGCCTGTACTGCATAAACAAGACAACCATTTTTTTCATGTGCTTCCACCTTTTCTTCCTACGGAAGAAGTTATCTGCTAAATCACAACTATTATCATATGGGCTACCATTTAAATGTGTCTCCTACAGTATCCAATTTGATGTAAAATTGAACACCACATATTATTCAAGAACATGCATGAATTTGATCCATATCAAATTAAGAAATAAAAAAGAAAAAGGTTTTTTTTATTGTCGGAAATGAGTAGTAGCCCAAATAATGGATAAAAGTAGGCGAATACAGAACACCAGAAACTGATTAAAAAGAATGAAAAGAGAAAAAATTATCTAAAATCCTTTTATTGCCTAAAGGTCCCACTAATATCATCCAGTTCTTCCTTGTGTTTGATCCCAAAATATAAAAAAATGAGCTGATTCTTTGAGCCCATTTATCATGAATTAAGATGCTGATACTTACAAAGACAAAAGATCTAGTCTCCTTCGACCACCTATCATGCTTACCCTAGTAACCAAGGCAAACCTCACTAAGCAACTAAGAGATTCTAAAGACATAAAATCAATAAGAACATACATTTACTAATAGAAACTCTAAATCAATCCTTATCTACACTTTTACTCCATTAAGACTGCATTTAGAGTGTCTCAATATTATATCATAAATATGAAAAGAAAAATCACCACAAATATATCCAGCAATTGTCATCAGAAAGTCGCACCCCTATCTGCAAACTCTGAGATTAAAAATCTTCTCTAGATTCACATCGAACATAGTGAGACAAACAGTGCAGTTCTGTCAAAAGGGGGTCAGATTTATGACCCATATATTGCCCTTCAGCAGGATATATAGCTCACCTGCATGCAAGGTTTGCTGTACTGCCCAAGTTAGTACTGTACGGACAGTACGTACCAGTCCATCGAGCGATCAAGATGCAGATTGCCCGAGCCCCATCTGCATGCCACGGCATACCATGTGTTGGTATGCCAGTATAGAGCAGAACATACCATACTGTCGACCACATGAGAAGCGGAACCTTGCTTGAATGTACTTGATATAATACCATTTGATCATTACATCAAATGCAGTTCTTAAAAAAAAGCCTAAACATACAGGAGTCAGATAATGTGATAACATCATATGTCTAAACATCCACAATCAGATAAATATCAAAATCTGAGACAGTATGAAAAGAAAGGCACCTACCTGAAGGAGATGTAATCAGAATGGTTGGCAAATGTGATTATGCGTTTGGAGTCAGGCTTAGGCACTGGAAAGAGATGCTTAAGGATATTTGCAGTCCTTTGGCCAAGCTAAATCAAATGTACAAATAAAGAATGTTCAAGACAAATTCAGACAAGAAGTATTACTAAAACAAATAGAAGTCAAAAGACAATGAAATATGTAAGTTGTAAGATCAACTAAACTCAGAAGTCCGAACAATAAAGTTTCAATAAAATGCACAAAATAAGAACACATTTTTGGGTAAGTACAAAAATGTAAGTTAGCAAATTCCTGGTCACAAAAGTACCATTTTCCCACATTACATTTAAGAACCTATATGGAATTTTTCAGATGGGATAGATGCCTACATGGAAACCCTGCCTCCATGAGAAATGGTTGCTGGCTGCAAGGAGCATGTGGAATAAACATGAACAAAATTCCTTCAGAAAACAAAGTGAGTAGTAACCAAAATATTTTTAAGTATGTTATCAAAAGATGTCCTCATTACTCAATGCTATGGGATGACCAGTTGATCTACCACTTCATTGCAACGGAAGTTATATAATGCCTCATGCATCTGAAACTCACTTAGTTTTAGGTATAATATCAATCAGATTTGATGATCATATAATATAATTAAAATATGATCACGTCGGCAAGTTGTTGTCCTATCTTCCTTCAGGATAAGAAGCACAGACACGAACACGGGATACAAACATGACAACACATGTATTTTTTGATATATATATATATATATATATATATATATATATATATATATATATATATATATAGATATATATGTAATATTCCATTAACATGAGTTTTATTGTATTTGTATTTAAACAATATTTTAACAATTTAATCAGAATAAACTAAAAAGAAACTAGGAAGAAGAAGAATCTTGATATATTATTCAAATTGTTATAACAATTTAAACAGAATCAGTAAAAAATCTAGATTAAATAAAATACATTAATATATGTCAACAATTTAATCAAAAGAAGTAAAAAACCCAGATTAAAAAGTAAAAAACCAATATAGGTTAGTAATATGTTAATAATCAAAATAGGCGTTTTTAGTAGTAAAAAATCTAAACACAATAATTTACCATGCGACAGCTAAGGAAGAAGCACCACCACTGAGGAAGAAACTTCGTGCAGTGATGGCGCACGATGGCATCGAGGCGCTCGGGGCAACAGGTCGCTAAGAAGCTTTGACAAAAACAAAGGGGCACTTAGGCAAAGGGCTCAAGAGTGTGCAGCAACCATCAAGTCACAAGTGGGTTGCTCAGGACAGGTTAGGATGTTTTGTTGGGGCATAGGCTTCATTGGACCCCTGTGGTGGACTGGGGGCGCTCGAGGTGGGGCAAAGGCTTCGTTTTCGGGCAGGACGTAGGGTTCATGGCAATGAGAATGCAAGTGAGGAAGCAAGTGAGAAAGAAGGGAAGTCAATGAGGAACAAGGTTTGGACAAGGCACGACGCAACCGATGAGGAAGAAATCCTCCCTAAATTCATGAGGAAAGTATTCTAGAGGCTTCACGATGCCCCCACACGTGAGAGCTAAGTAATCCCAAGTCCAACACATGAACGTCGTATCTAACAGAATTAAAAAATAATAACAAAAAAAGACAGATAGAAACATGTCTAACACGTGTCCAGCCATGTCGGTGATGAATCCGCATTCGACATGTGTCAGACGTGGGTACGCCACCCAAACCACCATTTCCCTACTTCCTTGCCATCAAGTATTCGACCAATAATTCTAGATTAGTAAAGGGTCCAATAGATCCAATATAATATAACTTGCGAGACTTCAATCAAATTAGACTTTAAGATTATACTTTGAGACCAAGAAATATACTAATAACCAAGGTTCACATTTCAGGTACCAGACCCATTTTGGCGATCTATCGGACCAATACGTACCAATGTTTCAACGAGGAAGAAAAAGACAGTGAAGAGGAAGGGGTGATAGAGGAACATAGGAGGAAGGAAGAATGAAGATGGAAGAAGAGGAAGCGATAAGACGAGATAAAAGAAGGAAGATGAAGAAAGAAGAATAGAACAGCAGGAACGGTAAAGTAGCAACATCGCAACGGCAACAATAATGCCAAACAAAAGCAGCAACGACAAGGGTGATGGCATTGTACGCAAGAAGAGCGCTCACGTTCGCAAGCCCTAATTTGTTTCTTTTCTTTTAAAAAGTTGAGTTGGGTAGGGGCCAATCATTTACTCAATTTTTTTGTTATGTTAACCGGACTGCCTAAAATGGGAGTGACCTGCATATTGATCCAAGCTCGAACAGATACATACCGCCCTAACTATACAGTTTTGGGCGGTACATCCTTGCTAATATCTATTACAATTTGTGCACTTTATAAGATGTAAAGGAAGAATTGTTGGGTAAATAATTACTAAATGAAAAGACGCTAATATCTAGTCTAGAAAAAAGCCAAAAAAAATCTAAGACTTCATTTTAGATGTCTCTCATGCAAAATATTGTTCTTCATAAATGCATCATGCACATAGATGAGAGGTCAGGGTCAATACCAACTTAGTCTACAAAAAGCATCACAATATCATTATGATGCACACTAATGTCGATACAGTTATATATGCATGTGTATACCCAACTTTATAACCATGCAACTCATCTAATGCTAAATAAATAAAAGGCCAAAATTCTTATTGACCTCTCGTACTATGCATCAAAATCAAAGTCACCCCCGTACTTTAAAACTCATCAAAGTGGCCCTCCGTAGTATAATTTCACATCAAAGTCAGCTCCCATACTTTAAAACTCATCTAAGTGACCCCCGGTACTATGTCTCAAAATCAAAGTCACCCCCCGTACTTTAAAACTCATATAAGTGACCCTCCGTACTATGCCTCAAAATCAATGTCACCCCCCATACTTCAAAATTCGTCTAAGTGACCCCTCGTACTATGTCTCAAGATCAAAGTCACCCCCCGAACTTCTAAGTGAACCCCTGTACTACGATTTTGTATCAAAGTGGCCCCTCGTACTATTTTATAGATGTTAAACAAACCCCTTTTATTAATAAAAAGGCAACAATATTTGTTTTTAAAATCAGGTGAAGGTCTATTTGATTTTCTTCAATATAGTCAAACTATGCAAAAAGAACTTAAAAAATCAAAGGCACCCCCTGTACTATGATATGTTAATCAAATACACCCCCCGTACTATTATTATTCATTAATTTTATCTCCTAAACATTAATACAATAGTATTAAGTGATTGAAAAGTCATGAAAAAATTGGTCTCAACTTTTAGCATTGTTTGAATTTATTTTACACTTTAAGCTTGATTGATTATGGTTTTTATTTGTTATACACTTAATTGTTTTAAGTAATTAAAAAATCGATCTCATAAAAATCTTAACGTGCAGGATTATTACCATTATTTACTCTTTAAGTGTGACTAAATTTGGTAGCACCTCCCTTAAAACTCGAACATATCCCATTTATAATCAATCACATAACTTATAAAGAAAGGCAAAGATTAGAATTGCAGAAACGAATGCTGACAAAGGTTAGAGACAAAAGAAAGAGAGGGGAAAATGAATTAGGGATTTGAGACTATTTAGTTGTAATCCTCAAATAAAAATAATCCCCTAAATTATTTTACCTAACGGTATAACCGTATTTCTAACATAGGGGGCCACTTTGATGCGAAATCGTAGTACGGGGGGTTATTTAGACGAGTTTTAAAGTACGGGGGGTAACTTCGATTCTGAGATATAGTACGGGGGGTCACTTAGACGAGTTTTAAAGTACGGGGGGTGAGTTTGATTTTGAGGCATAGTACGAGGGGTCACTTAGATGAGTTTTAAAGTATGGGGGATGACTTTGATGTGAAATCGTAGTACGAGGGGTCACTTTGATGAGTTTTAAAGTACGGGGGGTGACTTTGATTTTGAAGCATAGTACGGGGGGTCAATAAGAATTTTGGCCTAAATAAAAAAGATTTAGAATAGTTCCTATCATATACATCTATCATTCTATTTGATAGTATCTTTATTTTCTTAAGAGACTATGGTTAATACTCTATACCTTCTTTTTCTCTCCCATCACCTTTTTCTCTCTCTCTCTCTATTTTACATGACGATGGATGAAATAGAAACAAATTCAAATGTGATAATTACAACAAAAACAAACAGTGCAAACAATTCTTCATCTATTTCATGATCATGGTTACATACTTTTTATTTCCCTCTAATGATGGCTTCTCCACTTCTTCTCATTCCCCTCCTACTCCTCCCATCATTTTCTCCTAGTGATATTTTGAAATCAACTAAAATCGGACAACTCCAACTGACTTAAATTAATTGTAGTCATTTCCAATGTTTGCAAACTATACATTGAAGAAACTGAGCCAAATTGGATCAATCTTGCCTGTGATTTCAATATCCAAGTATATGATAGTAAAATCGGCCATTGCCACAAACTATGCCTAAAACCTTAGAATTAGTTGACCACTAAAGTTAAAGACATTAACTTATCCAGGTTCACAGGTTCTGAGGTCCTTCCACTTCCACACATAGTTCCCAGTTTTATAATAAAGACAAGAGATAGGACATGAATGTACCACCAACCAAGCAACAAACTCCTTTAGCAAATAAATTAACCTACAGAAAAAAAAGGCATACCTTACTCATAAAATTATCAAGAATTAGGTGCGGATAAGCCTCAGACATTGTTCCCACTGCTTTTTTATCCTTAATATCATGCCTTGTCACCTGAAGATAATAAGAAAATAAATGAGTGTATCAACAATCTTCAAATAACTAGAAAAGAAAAATACTTCTACATACCACATTGAGCAAGCCAAAGTACGCAGTAGGACCAAATGGCAAATGGCAAAGAATCAAACCATCTGGTTCACCTCGATGTTCATGCACCAAAACAACATCCGTGAATTCGTGTGCACGACAAGATTCAATAATTTCCGAGATCACCTATGACAGAATGTGTTATCTTATAAGTTGACATAAAAGAAACAGCTATGCCAAAGATATCATTAGGGGGTGCAACCAATCAAGATACACAATTATCAAGTTGCAGGGCATGCCAATCAGGCAAAACTAACATATTACATAAGCAATGTGGAAGAGAAGGAAGATAAGAATTACTACATGCATGAATAAACACACAAATTTGTGCAACCACAAAGTGGACATTCTCTAACGAAATTAAAATATTAATATAAGGATGTCTAGGTCCAAGGATTTGCAAGATTTTAGCATTACTGTAATCCATCCAAACAACCACCAAGACTACAAAAGTAAATTTGCTGATCCATGACAACCTACACTTATACAGACTCAACTTGCTGAGGGATAATAGGGTTTGAATAAGCTTGAGTAAGCTTGCCTATGAGGTAAAGACTCTACAAATTCAAGCCTACAAAATTAGACATGAATTATATAAATCATTAGCTTTGCCATTAATAAAGTAATAGTACCACAATGTATTAAGAAAAGAACAAAAAACACACCTGACCACCACGATTCATTCTTGTTGAGTTGGGAAAGACAAATTTTAGTTCCTATAAGAACAATATCAAGTTAAACTTGCAGATACATGATCAGTACTTCAACTGAACCACAAAAATTTGCAGCTACTTACTTTGACAAACTGAGTAAGAGGTTGGCTTGGATTACGAGATGTTGTCAACAAAATCTTTGGATCCTTTTCTGATGCTGTGGCGTACTCATCGTCGATGTGCGTTCTTGGTACTAGGCAAAGACAGAAACAAAACAACGAGAGCTTTGAACGACCACACAATTATAGAAGTATTCTAAATAGATAACACACGAAAAAAAATGAAAATAACCAATAAAGATAAAAAGAAACATATTACCTGCGGTGTATTCATCCTCGAGGTCGATCTCTTGGCGGAGAGCGGCCTCCTCGTTCCTCAGCTCGGTCGGGATGGGCTTGCCTTCTGCGATGTAATCGGCGCTTTCGGATTAGAAAAGAAGAGCTTCATATATTTAAGACAGGTAACGAGAAAGAACAATAACCTTCGAGGGCTTCTCGGATCTTCCGCTTCTTCTCGTAGTACTCGCGTTCCTTCCCCTCCAAGCTCTTCCGGTAGAGATATTCTCTCCTCAGCCTCGTGTTCCGCCGCAACATCTCGCTCCCCGGAAGGGCACTTTGACGGAGAAGACTTGAGCCGGTATTGCGTGCGTCGGGGCGCGTCGAGACAGAGGCGGCGGCGAAAGCAGTTCGTAGGGCTTGGGCAGGCAAAATATAATATTTATTTTGCCCTAAACAAAAAGTGACCGATTAATTTTATAAGCAAAATCATATGAGAAAACAATTTACCTATGATGTCCCTCTATTCTTTTAAATCCCAGTTTTATCTTTCTATGTCAATTAATTGTTTTCAATATTAAGTGAATTTTTGAAAAAATGGATTTCATTCAGAACTCCTCTTCATCGAGAGATGATGACAGAGGGATGTAGCAAAGTAGCAAAAGAACATTGAATTGGATCAGTATGATTCGATTTTATCCGGTTTAACTCAAAATTATAGATTTATAATATATTTATTCATTTTTATATGAAAAAATTAATAACATATTTATATATTTATGAAAAATATTACTATATAAATTATCAAAAATAAAAATAAAAAGAGGTTAAGGTTTATTTTAGTCCATGTAATTTTGCTCATGAGAACTTAAGCTCTTATGTATTAATCATGTCTAAAATAATTTATATATTTTTAAAAATATATAAATTTTCTTCGATCAAGTAAATAAATATTAAACATTATAGTCTAATAAACTATTAATATAATGATATATATAATTTAAACTTAAAAAAAATTCATTATAGCTCTTGTGGTCTTGGTCAGAGTTCACTTAAGCCCTTATGGGTTTACTAGTATCTAAAATATCTCCTATATTTTTAAATATAGTATATAAGCCTCTCTCATTAAGTTTGAGTTGATAAAATATTAATACAATAACATGTATAATTTAAATTTTAAAAAAAGTTATTTCTTATTGAGGAAGAGGAAGTGGTAAAGATCGTAGCGATTGATGAAGATTAGTGACAGAGGTAGGAGAGGCTGGAGGTAGAAGTGAGGGAGAGCTGGACCATCAAGTCATAAGTGCAGAGAAAATAAAGTGGGAGGCAATAGGGATGAAGACGTCCATGAGGAGGAAGAGGAACTACGAGACCATTGTGTGTCTAACGTCGGACTGGTCGATACACATCTGCCTGAGACAGGAATGGAAGCTTCATAGCTCTTCATCAACGAGAGAGAGATTGTGTGCGTAGAATGACCTACTAAGTAATAGCGGCTTATGCTAGTTACAACTGCCCTGTAAGCCAATCACGTGAGTGAAGGCATGTGTGACATGCTACGCGATCTTTTTGCTTATGATTAATATTGGCATATTCTCACATTATATTATTTGTAGCATGTATATTATGATGTCCTTGCATTTGTGCAATGGGAATCGGATCGTGATGAGATCACGATAATGAGATTCATTCACCTTTAAATACAGATCCTAAATAATCCCGGTCATAGGTTACTCGAGAGGAACATCGAGATAATCGGACAGACCGGTGTACTATATACCCATCCATATAACGGAGGCGGCTGGTCTCATAGCCACTTGTGTTGAGACACTAAGGATATAGTACAGGTGCTCATTAGAGAATGAGTTCACTGATTGATCCACTTATGAAATGTTGTATGGTTTATGATACCTAATGTCAAACAGCGATTCTATAGTCCCAACTATGTGTCTAGTCCTTTGACTTGAGACAACAAGGATGCCTTGTTTAAGTACTCATTTCTTTAACGCTAGACTTACAACTGGTTATCGGGATTGGTAGCCAATATTACAAAGGTAATTGAGTGTCAATAGAGGATCATCTACTCTCGGTATCACAAGAGGAATATCTTATATGTGCTTGCTCAGACAAATCTCTAACCAAGGTCATTCAGATTGAGAGAGAAAGAATTCTACGATAAAATCCGATTAGAGCAAAACAAACTGATTCTGTATGTGACCTGACAGTACAATGTCCAATATACGATCTCTAGGATGTTAGTTTGATAAGGAATTATAGATACACAGTAATTATGGATAGACATATTCGATAAATTTGATCCCCTTGTACCGTTTGCGGACTATGGCACAGTGGCATAGTACGTCCATAATCGATGAGTCGAGTGAATTATTATGGGGATAATAATTTACTATATTAGAAGGAGTTCTGATTGGAGTGACTCACAGCCAGCTCGGTATCGGGCCTAGAGGGTCACACACATATGGTGGATGCTTCAGTGAATAGAGGATTGGATGAAAATTCAATTAGCACATATTCTCATTAAATGAGACCCTATGCTGATGAGCTCCTTGATTGAGGCCCAATTAGAGACCTAAGGAGATTACTAGATAGAGATCCAATAATGCAAGGTTAGTGGGTAATTGGATGAAGATCCAATATCCACTAGGGCAGGAGCCTTAAGGTTTTTGGTGGCTCTCTATAAATAGGAGGGGAGACTCATAGTTGATAGGCTGCAGCAGCCTTGGCCTCCCCCTCCTATTCTCCTCCCTCCCTCTATGCAAGAGTTGTAAGATCATATTGTAGGAAATTTACTGTAGAGATCCATCGTGTGGATACCGTTAGAGAGGAAGATGTTTGACTTCCTTCATCCTTTCCATCCGGATCTTGAATACAGGGATACACGATCTCCCTAGATAAAAATAATCTCTCACATGATGCGATTTTTTCAGTTTTTACGACTTTCTCGTGGCCCATTCTTTGCACGATGATTTGATCTGCGTGGAAAACCTGTTTTGTGTTGATTTTTGTGCACATGTGATGCTCTCGCTGAGGTTTCCCAATAATGGTATCAAAGCCAAGGTTTTCGTACAAAAGATTGGTTTTAAACTACGTGTGATGAGATTGAATCGCATAGAATCGTTCTACGCATTCTTACTATGTTTTTGCAGCAAATGCAGCGAGGAAAGGGGGCACCCGACCATGGCCCCCTGCACGGGGGGCGATTGGCTGCAGCTAGCCCGCATGTGCAATAGCCGCCCGTGGGCACGACCGTTTGCAACATGGCGCCCGGAAGGGGCGACCCCAACGACCAGCCCGCAAGGGGCTGCCACCAGTATGGGCAGCGGTGCCGGTCGCAGGGGCGGCTGCCGGCGGACAAAGGTAGCTACCGCCTGTGTAGGGATGGTAGAGGCGGCGTAGTGAGGGTGAGGGAAGAGGGCTAGGGCATTCTTTTGAGAAAAGGATGATCCTACCCCTTAGAATTTGAGAAATTCCAACTCTGTCCCATTTTACATAATATCGTAAATGCCCTTAACAATTCTAGAAATTTTGAGGACTGTCCCTCATCTAGAATTCTGAAAATGCCCTTGACAATTCTGAAATTCTGAGCATGTCCTGATTTCTAAAAAAATAATTAATTAAATAGTTTAATTAATTATTATATATATCTAGTAATCCTACATATGATGTGATGTATGATGTGAATGGATGATCATGAGTCATGTGTTGTGATGTGTGTAATTGTGATTATTATTATTATTAGGTCATGCGAGCCTCTATTTTTCTTGTTTATTGTCGAGCCTGTGTGCTTGTGATTATTTATAATTACATAGAGAGGCACAGCGGGAGCGTGGAGGTGACAACAAGACCCATGATGCCATGGCAGGAGATCATAACGCATGGTGATGCGACGAGGATCCGACGGAATCGATGATGATGATATCAATGATCATAAGGCATGGAGATGCGTCGATACACACATAGATCCTGTTGTGAGTGATTAGGCCCATTGTAATTATATAGAGAGGCACGGCAGGAGCGTGAAGGTGACAACGGGAGCCACGATGCCATGACAGGAGATCATGACGCATGATGATGCGACGAGGATCCGACGGAATCGATGATGACGATATCAATGATCATAAGGCATGGAGATGCATCGATGCACACATAGATCCTATTTGTGAGTGATTATGCCCATTGTAATTATATAGAGAGGCACAGCGGGAGCGTGGAGGTGACAACGGGACCCACGATGCCATGACAGGAGATCATGATGCATGGTGATGCGACGAGGATCCGACGGAATCGATGATGACGATACCAATGATCACAAGGCATGGAGATGCGTCGATGCACACATAGATCCTATTGTGAGTGATTAGGCCCATTGGCTCGGGCTTATTCATATTAGGTGATGGCTCATGATCATCCGGTGTGGCTTGCATATATGATGTGTTATACACATGCTATATATATATATATATATATATATATATATATATATATATATATATATATATTTGCATGCGATGTAGATATATATTAAATATGTATGTATGTGACACGATATATTAGGAGACTGATACAAAACAAAAACCCTTCCTACGATAATTTTAAGTCAGTGAGCGTGAGGTAATAAGATTGACCCATGTGGCCTTCCATCGTTATATGAAGAAATTGAATCACGATATAGGTTGAGTTGGTCGAGTCACTCGACGCTCACCTATCTATGTGATCGAGTTCTTGCCTATGATATATAAATGTCACCGTTGACCTGAGGACATGGTATGACTTGGTCGAGCAATCAAGAACATATCTATCGAATCAGGCTCATCTTGTAACGATGGTGATGACTCAACTGAACTTCATGGTTGGTTGAGCAGTCAAGACTCTAATGATTCGGAGGCCGAACATGACGAGAATCACAAGAAGTTGTGATTGGTAATAGTTGCCTACCTTTTGAGCTTAGTGTAGTTGGTCGAGTCCCTCGAGGTTGTACTAAGATGCCGATTGGATCCCGATCCCCACTAAGAGTCTGCCGGAGACTTTCGTCTCACGTGTCGAGGGTGTCGTATGATTCACTAAGAAAATAGTGGGAGTACATTAAAATAGAAGTTCATATCTTAGTATTTTTTTGTAAGGTCTGCATGTTATTTATTTATGTTATATCTTATTTGTCGCTTGTAAAACTCCTATGTGGCATACTTGATGCCAACCGCCTTATTAGTCTAAAGGCTTCATAATTTAAGAATTATTCTCACGAAAGAGAAAAGCATATATGTCCTTAACACGATTGCGCCCATGCTGGAGGAAAGGACAAGCGAGGATGAGATCACTCGCTTTATGAAGTATAAAGATAGTTCTAAAGGATAACCTGTGTGTTGATCTTATACTTTAATACCTACCAGATTCTTTTTCACAATTCATTATTAACTTTAATATGAATAAGTTTGAGTTGACTCTACCTGAGCTCCTAAATATGTTGAAGGAATATGAGAGTATCATCAAGAATGAGAAGTCAGTTCTCTATATTGGTGAGACCAATAGGAAAAAGAAGGCTAGAAAGACCATTAAGAAGGGCAATGTCAAAGAAAGATCGGGTAAGGCAAATATTGCCAAGAAATACCCGACAAAGGACAAAGGATAGTGCTTCCACTATGGCCAAGATGAGCACTAGAAGAGGAACTATAAGGACTACTTTGCAGATAAGGTAAAACAAAAGCTTGAAGAAGCTTCAGGTATATTCATGATCAGTCTTCACTTGTCAGATTTTCATGATAACACATGGGTATTGGATACCGGGAGTGTTTATCATATCATAATTCGTTGCAAGTTCTGGCAAGACCTAGGAGATTGGCCAGAGGTAAGATGAACCTCAAGTGGGCAATGGAGCAAGAGTTGCTATAATTGCCATTGGGGAGGTCACCTTACATCTACCTGTTGGAGTATTATTGCATTTGATGCATGCTATTTTATTCCCTCTATTATCAAAAATATTATATCCATCTCTTGTTTGACAATTAGTGGATATAAATTAGTTTTTGAGCATAATAGTTGTTCAATAATTATGGATGATGAGATCATCACTAGAGGGATACTGATAAATGACTTATATATGTTAGACACTTCTCCACACATCATGAATATAAATACTTCTAAAAGGAAAAGAGATGAGGTGAATAATGCAAATCTATGACATTGTAGGCTAGATAATATACATGAGGAAATGATTCAAAAGTTATTGAAAGATGGATACTTAGATCCATTTAACTATGAGTTATATGCAACTTACGAACTTTGCCTTCGTGGGAAGATGACCAACTTTCCTTTTAGTGGAACTGGAGAGAGAGCCACTGAATTATTGGAGCTCATACATAGTGATGTATGTGGTCCCATTTCGACTCAGGCTATAGTTGATTACTCATACTTCATTGCATTCACTAATGACTTCTCTAGGTATGGACACATGTACTTGATGAAGTACAAGTATGAGGCCTTTGAGAAATTCAGAAAATATAATAATGAAGTCGAGAATCAGATTGAAAATAGTATTAAGACTCTTCGATCAGATCGAGAAAGAGAGTACTTAAGTACAGAGTGTTGGAAAACCTCAACAGGTGCATCACATGCGCAGTGGAAATCAAAACAAAAACTAGTTTTCCACGCAGATTAAATCGTCGTGTAAAAGATTGGGGTCGCGAGAAAAATCGTAAAATCGAAAAACCGTGATGTGTGAGAGAGTGATTTTACCTAGGGAGATCGTATATCATTGTATTCTAGATCCGGATGGAGAAGATGAAGGAGGTCAAGCGTCCTCTCTAGTGGTATCCACACGATGGATTTCTACAGCGAAAATCCTCCAATCTGACCTTGCAACTCTTGCGCAGAGGGAGGGAGGAGAATAGGAGGTGGTGGCTAAAGTTGTAGCCTATCAATCCTGAGTCTCCCCTCCTATTTATAGAGAGCCACCAAAACCCTAGGGCTCCTTCCTTAGTGGGTATTGGATCTTCATCCAATAACCCACTAATCTTGTATTATTGGATCTCTATCCAATAATCTCCTTAGGCCTATAATTGGGTCTTAATCAAGGAGCCAATCAACATAGGGTATCATCTAATGAGAATAGGGGCTAATTGGATCTTCATCCAATCCTCTATTCGCTGAAGCATCCACTATATGTGTGTGACCCTCTAGGTCCGACACCGAGCTGGCCGTGAGTCACTCCCATCAGAACTCCTTATGATATAGTGAATTATTACCTCCATAATAATTCACTCGGCTCATCGACTATGGATGTACTAGGCCACTACGCCATAGTCCCCAAACGGTACAGGGGGATCGAATCCATCAGACCTGTCTGTCCACAGTTACCATGTATCTATAATCCCTTATTCAAATAATATCCCAGAGACCGTATATTGGATATGGTACTGTCAAGTCATATATGGAATCAGTTTATCTTGCTTTATTCGTATTCTACCGAAGAACTCCTTCTCTCTCAATACAAATGACCCTAGCTAGGGATTTATCTAAGCAAGCACATATGAGATATTCCTCTCGTGATACCGAGAGTGGATGATCATCTATTGACACTCAATTACCTTCGTAAGGTTGGCTACCAATCCCGATAACCAGCTGTACCAGATCTAAAGCTTTCCAAACATGTAAGTCTAGCGTCAAAGAAAGGAGTACTCATTCAAGACATCCTTGGTGTCTCAAGTCCAAGGACCAGATACACAAGTGGGACTATGTAATCGCTATCTGACATTATGTATCATTAACCATACAACATTTCATAAGTGGATCAATCATGAACTCATTCTCCAATGAGCACCTATACTATATCCTTAGTGTCTCCACACAAGTGGCTATGAGACCAGCCGCCTCCATCATATGGACGGGTATATAGTAAGTACATTGGTCTGTCCGGTTATCTCGATGTCCCTCTCAAGTAACCTATGACCGGGATTATTTAGGATTTGTTTTTAAAGATGAATCGATTTCATTATCGTGATCTCATCACGATCTGATTCCCATTACACAAAACCAAGGACATCACAATATATATGCTACATATAATATAATATGATAATATACCAATATCAATCATAAGCAAAAATATTACGCAGTGTGTCACACGTGCCATCACTCGCGTGATTGACTTGCAGGACACCTGTAACTAGCACAGAGTTCACTCATTTCCTAAAGGACAATGAGATTCTATTCCGGTAGACACTTTCTTATACACCTTAGCTCAAGGTGTCTCAAAAAGGAGGAATTGCACACTGTCAGACATGATACAGTCCATAATAAGTTTCACTGACCTACCCATCTTATTCTGGGGACACGCTTTAGAGACCACAACTTACCTTCTGAATAGAGTTCCATCAAAGTTGGTAGTGTCTACACCATATTATATATGGAAAGGAAAGAAGCCCAAACTTAAGGTGGTTAAGATTTGGGGTTATCCCGCCCATACTAGAAGACACAATCCTGACAAGTTGGAATCAAGGATAGAATGATACACATTCATGGGATACCCTAAGGAGACTTTAGGATATTATTTCTATCATCCCGAGGATCGAAAGGTCTTTGTTATCAAGAGAGCCGTGTTCCTTGAGAAGGAACACATTCTTGGTGGAAAAAGTGGGAGTGAGATAGAGTTGAGCGAGGTTGAAGAACCAAGCTTAAGCACCATTCTAGAGTCCGAGTCTATTCAAGTACTTAGCACACAAGTTCTAACTTTGCATAGGTCTAGTAGAGTATCTCACTCTCTCGAAAGATATATGGGATATTTTAGTGGAGATGACTCTCAGGATACTGATCCTCAAACCTATGAGGAGGCTATTATGAGTATAGACTCCATGAAGTGGCAAGAAGTCATGAATTCTGAGATGGATTCCATGTACTCTGACACGATTTGGAATCTTATGGATGTACTTGAGGATATAGTACCCATTGAATGTAAGTGGATATTTAAAAAGAAGATCGGAGTAGATGGAAATGTGGAGACCTATAAGACAAGACTAGTAACTAAAGGATATCGTCAAAGACAAGGAGTTGACTATGACGAAACCTTTTCACATGTAGTCATGCGTAAATCCATTAGAATTCTTTTGGCCATTGCAGCACACTATAACTATGAGATTTGACAAATGGATGTGAAAATGACATTCCTTAATGGCAATCTCGAGGAGAAGATGTATATAATATGGCCAGAGGGATTCGTATCTAGAGAGAGTTCAGATAAAGTGTGTTGGTTGCTCAGGTCCATTTATGGATTGAAGCGAGCTTCTCAAAGTTGGAACATAAGATTTGATGAGGCATAATAAGATCTTATGACTTCGTTAAGAATGAATATGAGCCTTGTGTGTACAAGAAGGTAAGCGGGAGCGCTATGACCTTCTTGGTGCTATATGTGGATGACATCCTAATCATTGAGAATGGTGTAGGAATGCTCTCCACAGTAAAGGCTTGGCTATCTATAAACTTCTCCATGAAGGACTTAGGGGAAGCATCCTATATTTTGGGGATTCAGATATATAGAGATAGATCCAAGAGGATTCTTGGCTTGTCCTAGTCCAGGTACATAGACTCCTTGGTTAAAAGGTTTGGCATGAAGAATTCCAAGAGATGTCTCAAACCGATGAGACATGAAATATCACTTTCTAGGAGTATGTCCCCAAAGACTCATGAAGAAAGGGCAAACATAGATAAGATATCTTATGCCTCAGTGATAGGGTCTATCATGTATGCTATGCTATGTACCATACCTTATGTAGCACATGTTTTGAGTGTCATGAGCAGGTATCAGGCAGATCCAGGTTTAGAACATTAAAAGGCAGTAAAGTATATCCTTAAGTACTTGAGAAGGATTAATGATCTTTTACTGGTACATGAAGGAGGTAGCCTCCAGGTTGAGGGCTACATAGACTCAAGTTTTCAGTCTGATATTGATGATAGTAAGTTGAACTTAGGATATATTTTCACCCTAAATGAAGGAGCAGTAAGTTGGAAGAGTTCCAAGTCATGTATGCTATGCTATGTACCATACCTTATGTAGCACATGTTTTGAGTGTCATGAGCAGGTATCAGGCAGATCCAGGTTTAGAACATTAAAAGGCAGTAAAGTATATCCTTAAGTACTTGAGAAGGATTAATGATCTTTTACTGGTACATGAAGGAGGTAGCCTCCAGGTTGAGGGCTACATAGACTCAAGTTTTCAGTCTGATATTGATGATAGTAAGTTGAACTTAGGATATATTTTCACCCTAAATGAAGGAGCAGTAAGTTGGAAGAGTTCCAAGCAAGATACTACTGCTGACTCAACCACAGAAGCAGAATATATTACTGCAGCAGAAATAACAAAAGAAGGGGTGTGGATGAAGAAGTTCATCAGAGTTTTGGGAATTGTTTCGAGCAGCGTGGAGCTGATCCCCTTATACTACGATAACAATAGGACGATTGCTCTAGTTAGGGAATCCAGGTCTCATCAGAAGTGTTTTGAGGAGGTTTCATTTGATAAGAGAGATCACAACCCATAAGATATAGCAATGGAAAGAGTTTCATCTGAAGATAACATTGCAGATCCACCGATGAAGCCGCTGGCTCAGATTGTATTTGAGCATCACAAGGGTCTGATGGGGATCAGAAACATAAGTGATTAACTTTACGTCAAGTGAGAGATTGCTAGTTACAAGTGCCCTGCAAGCTAATCACGTGAGTGATGACATGTGTGATATGCTGCATGATCTTTTTGCTTATAATTAATATTGACATATTCTCACATTGTATTATCTGTAGCATATATATTATGATGAGAACAGGAGGCGACTACATCTTTAAATAGGGATCAAAACCCTAGCCTAAGGGGGTGCTTGCCTAAGTAGAATTACCCCTTTGCCCCTCCTATAGTCAACCTACCTTAATAAGAATAGGAGGCGGCTAAGTGGCTCTATAGCCGACCTAAGCAGGGGGAAACCCTAGTCAACCAACCCAGTAAGGGGTGTGGCGGCTACTAAGACCTAAGGGCTAATCTAGACCCTAGCCATACTCCTTTATAAGATAGGAGTGACTTTATTACAATCTAACATAGTTTTTATTGACTAGTACTAAGATGATTATGACTCAACCCTACTGGAGTCCTATCAAGTCCACCCTCTTCAGATCAGCCTTGTCCTCAAGGTTGAAGGTCCATAAACTCTGGAAATTGGATCTTTAACTCCTTATGTGACTCCCATGCTATCATTAACTGAACTTTTGCCTTCTCATCAGCTGAGGTGTTAGTTGGAAGGATTTGGGCTGAGTCGTCTTCTTTAAATTTTTATTTAAGGTGGGATACCTTGTTACGGGCTTAGCTGATTTTGCCTAAGCCGTGCGACACCCATGCATGTCTGTCCGCAAAGGTTAGCCCTCATCGAGATCTCCTAGAGTCCCTTAGACTTACAAAAGAGAAAACGGGCCAGAAGAAGCAATTCCCATGTGATCCACAAGCAACTGCTCAAGCAAACACTTCATAAAGCCAGATACAAATTACACCCATGGGCATTATAAACTCAGAGAGGTTGTACACAAAGGATAATGGTCCATTACAGATCGAAGTCCTCATAAGTGCTTACAAGACATACTTGTATTTACAAGCCAAAATTGGCCATAAAGCAAACCAAAATAGGGCTACTAAGCCTACTGCAAGCCAGCTACTTGTTGTATAAGGTATATACACAAACCAAAGTACACGGACAAACATGAGAGTTTCATCGAACACCTTGTTTACATTATTGTCTGTGACATTCTCCCCCACTTATTCCTTCGACGTCCTCGTCGAAGCCACTGTATACGCTGCATCTCCTCGCATTCTACTGAATCTTCAATCTTCTTCTTTGGCTGTAACACGCCCCTTTGGCTCCCAGCCGCTCTCCGTCGCTGTTGTTGAGTAGTCGAACTCTGATCCGCTATGCTGCTTCAACTCACCAATAACTGAATCTGGTGTGGGGTTAGCTGAGTTATGTTGATCCTTGTTGGTTCTCACGGATCCTTCTAATGAAGGAAAAGACCTACCTTATTATGCGCTAGTATCGCAGTATACTCATGTTGCTTGAACTGAGTGGATGCTTGTTGGAACTTTGATGAGCATCGCCTCGCAGACTTTAAGATTTTTGAGGTCTTTCCTCCATAATGTTTGCCCATTGATCTATCTTCCACGTTTAGTTGTCACTTCCAAGTAGGTTCGCATCACTCCCGCTTTCGATTGGTCAATTGAGAAATGAAATGGACAATCTACTCTCAGTAGTATTGATCACCAGTGGTGAGGTTTTGACAACTATTGTCTTCGATAAGCTTTCTTTGAAGGGTCACTGAACTTGTGCAGAGCTCCCCTGTTGGATAAGTAAGAGAACTGGGATACTTGACTTTACCCATTCTCTTAGTAGTTGAGAAGGCAAGGTTACTTGGCTTCACTCATCTCCTCGAGTTAAGAGAATTGGGGTACTCAGTTTCACCCATTCTCTTGAGTTGAGAAGGCAAATGTTACTCAATTTCGCCTACCTCCTCGAGTTTGTACTTCATGCATTGAGCTGGTTACTAACATTCGTCCGCTCTTTGCTCACACTTCTGAAGTACTAGAAGTGTTTGCACTCCTTGCGTTGAGTTAGCTACTGTGATTCGTCTTCCCACTACCATTGAACTTCTGGAATGCAATAAGTTTTGCCCGAAAAGAGCAAAAAGTTTACCCCAACTTGGAGGAAGTCTTTAATAGATCTGGTCACCTCTGGAATTATACCATCTTCTCCATCACCTTTGTCATCTACTCCTCTGAGTAGAAAAGGTACAGTACCACGTACTGCCTACTTTGTTCCTTGGTCGAGCACTCCTGCATCAACCCGAGTCCCTCGCTTTCGGTTATCTTGATGAGAAGCCCATCGACACTAGTCTTATGAAGTTCCTTGGCCTCTGTCCTTCCGCCCTGTCTTGGTACTTGGAGTTTGCTTTTGCATTCTCCACCTCTTCGGTCCCTTTTACGACCAATGCTCTCCCTCCGTAAGAGCAAGGGATCGATGACTCCACGGAAGTCCTGCCTTTGCGGTACCATGGTGCCGCCAAGCCCATAGCCCTACTATCTGTTGACTTGCATCTGTATCCCTTCCTTCGCGATCGGTAGATCCGCCTCTACGGCACTGTGGTGCTCCTTCGAGTCCACCTCCTTTCTAACCGATGCTTTGCTTTTGGGTAGCTGAGCCCCACTGGACTCGTCGTCGCTTCCTCGCCCCTTTCGACCACCTGCTTCAATACCACTGTGTCCTCCTAGCAGTTAGTTCTCCTTGGTCGATGGAAAGACAAACTGTAACTCTCATGCATGGCCTCCGCCATCTTGTTCCAGGGCTCGCGCCGATTCTGTTCTCCTTAGCTTCCCTGGTAGCAACGTTCGCTTACTTGGCTTTGTCCTCTGACTTGTCGGGCTCCCTTAAGTGAATTTGAGCACTGAAGCAGTCAAACTCTCCAGCTGCTCCGATCATACCTTAGTATAATCAAGTCCCCTCTATGGGACTCACTGGTACTTGTAATCTGACTACTCCCTCGGTGGTACACAACCCCCATATGCTGATGACCAAGGCTTTCATCTGATGCAAGCTTCGATGCATGCACACGGAAGACCCGCCTCTGCGGTACCATGACATTCACCCCTTAAATCCACATCCTTTCTTTCCATTGCATTGTTCATCGAAGTGGAGCTCCCAGCAGCTCTTAATCATTCACATGATCATGTCCCCCTCCATGGGACTCACTGGTACTTGCACTTGGACTTCTTCCTCGGTGGTATACAGCCCCCATATGCTGATGACTAAGGCTTTCATCCAATGCAAGCTTCGATGCACACACAAAGACTCACCTTTGCAGTACTACGACATTCACTCCTTGAATCCATAGCCCTTCTTCTTGTTGTGTCGTATACCAAAGTAGAGCTCCCAGTAACTCCTGATCATACCTCCGCATGATCTTGTCCCTCACGGGACATGATCGCCTGTGTTGCATTGCCACAAACTATTATACCATGATCTGTTGCACCATGTCACCTCCTGGTGACATCTCTATTGTATATAGATTCTCGTGTGTTATACTCGGACTACGACTTCTCCATGTGTGGCCTCTGCCAACACATCGTAGGGCCTCCGCCATCTCCGATTTTTAGTTCGCTTCCTTGGTAATTCACCTTCGTCCACCCACTCTTGGGTCACACTTGGATGAAGTATAGCTCTAGGACAGTCTGTCGCCTAGTAGCTCATGAAGTCCCCCTGACTTCGCTAGAATTGGTGCACCATTGTCTGGATCCTGGGCCTCTATCCCCTACCAGTACAATCTCTGTTATGCACCTCTTATTCCTGACAACTCGAATGGCAACACTGTGGCATATTCTTCAAGAGTACCCGTCTCTGCGTCCTCTTGTCCCGTGCTAAGGTCTCTTGATCCCAACTTTACCTCTGCAAGTTGAATCACCTTAGTTACTCCATCAAATGCATATCAGAGGTAGCTTGCATGTGCCTCGAAGTTTCCTTCATCTTTGGCACCATGGAAGATAAGTCTGCCCCATCAGAATGAAGAACCCATGGAATGACATGATCCCACTCTTGCCTCTATAAGAGTTCATGCCCTTGACTTCTGTCCAAGGAAAGCTCCGTGCCTCCACTCCATGTTCCATCTTCTATGTCGACTCCCTTCATGCGGCTTGGTATACTTTACCCAGTTCCACCCAAGTCGCTTCGCTCCTTGATTTGCATTGAATTGATAGTGGCCCTCATGTCCACCATTCTACAGGTCAGTCCTTCGTTGAGTTCGATTTCCACATCGACTCTAAGTGTGCCTTCATATGATGTTGCCTTGGATTGCTCCCCCACTTGATCTCGAAATGTATTCACCAATGCATTACCTCATTCGAGATCATGCGATAACTCCTCATCACTCGTTCGATCCGTTGAATATTGTGAAGATATTACCTTGAGGAACTCTTCCTCAATATGTGTAGTCTGTTGCACATGATTCTCCCACTAGAGAACTAGGACTTATCCCTCCTGGATATCTGTCCTGTTGGAGCAACTTTCCTCTTTACATACTTTCCACTGGAAGTTTCGGAGACCACCATCCCCTTTGGACTACTCCGTCTTGCTGAATAACTTGTGCCTTGTTCTGCCCCCACAAATGTACTTTCTAGATTGTGACCCTTCGCCAATACAGTCTCCACTGCACCCTTTAAGGTCTAGCAATATGCTGAACTTATTGCACATTTCAGCCACCTACGGATGTATCATTTCCATGTCGAAGAGAAAGTTCTGATGCTCCATGGTGCCGAGTTCCGATCGCACCTTAGGATGGCCACGAACACTTTATCGTCCGTGTATAAGCCATTGCATGAGTACTAAATCCTTCGAGTTAGCAATTCCCCTCACCTTTGTGAGTTTTGCACAACTCTTTCAGTCATTACACAACACCTCCCACTTTGCACGGTCTCATCTTTCACCAGGTGCCCTGCTTTGCCTTGAGCACCGTCAAGTTTGGTTGCCAATATCGAGCTATAGCTCGAACTCAACCATCCCAATCTTTGTGCGCTACGCATTCTTCTTCGCTTGCTTGTCCTCGTGGTGCCTCTCGCGCAAAGGGGTAGGCCATTCCTCTGAATGCCAAACCTGGATGCCCGCTCCTCTAAGTGACTCCTTTCCCTACATCTCAATGTCTGTTTTCCCCTAAACGGTTGCACGTGCTGGCTGTCCTCCACACAGCCTAGCTAGGTCCCCCACGTTTGTATGACGAGTGTTTCTGCGTATGCTTGTCCCGCTCTGATACCACATTGTCACAGGCTTAGCTGATTTTGCCTAAGCCGTGCGGCACACCCATGCGTGTCTGTCCACAAAGGTCAGCCCTCCCCGAGATCTCCTAGAGTCCCTTAGACTTACAAAAGAAAAACGGGCCAGAAGAATAAATTCCCACGGGATCCACAAGCAACTGCTCAAGCAAACACTTTATAAAGCCATATACAAATTACACCCATGGACATTACAAACTCAGAGAGGTTGCACACAAAGGATAATGGTCCATTATAGACCGAAGTCCCCATAAGTGCTTACAAGATATACTTGTATTTACAAGCCAAAATTGGTCATAAAGCAAACCAAAATAGGGCTGCTAAGCCTACTGCAAGCCAGCTATTTGCTGTACAAGGTATGTACATAAACCGAAGTACACGGACAAACATAAGCATTTTATCGAACACCTTATTTACATTGTTGTCCGTTCAACTGTAATCTTGATCTGGTGCGTGAATTTAATCTCCAGGTTAGGGCCCCAATATGATCCTCAATTTTGCAAGGCCAAAAGAAATAGGGAGACGACTTCATTAAGGCTCGAGTTTCCTGCTGATCGGGCTGGAGGTGTAGAAAAACTCGATCTTCAATTTTTCGTCCATTCTGAAGTTTGTCGGGAGGCCGTTTCTTTTTTGCATGTGCTGCCATATGGTTAGTCTTTAGTGATAGTCAATCTTTCTTCTGGAATAGTGACTGCCCTCTGGTATGGTTCAGGATAATGATAGCATAATCTGGCGTGAGCATGGATTACAATTCTTCTAGTTTTACTCCTCTTTCGTGTCATGGACCTGTATCTAACCATATTTTAAATTTGATAGTAATTAGTATCTCCTGTAAAAACTTCGTATGGAGTGTGGGGGAAGCCTCGGTGTAAATTAGGAGTCGACCATCTTGCATAAGAATAGCTCCAATTTCAATTCATGATGCATCAGCCTCAATGACAAAAATGCGATCAAAATCGGGCAGCACTAGGACCGACGTCATCGTCATGGCTGCCTTGAGTCGTTCGAAGGCTGCAGAGGCTTTATCCGACCACAAGAAGGAATCTTTCTTCAGTAAGGATATGAGCGGAGCACTGATCTTGCCATAATCTTTCACAGAATTTTAGTAGTAGCCCGTGAGTCCAAGGAAATCGCGTAGTGATTGTACGTTTGTACGTCTCAGCCATCCATGCATTGCCTCGATCTTTGTCTGGTTCACCGCCACTCCATCCTCTGATATAATGTGCCTAAGATACTCTTCTTTATACCGAAACTCGTAGTGGCCTTATGCGTACGGAATGTAGTTTTCAGAATATCTTCAGTGCATACTCGAATATGATGGTATCTAGATCAGAGATCCAATTTAGTGAAGACTCGGGCTCCTTTTAATTCATCCAAGAGTTCATCTACGAATGGGATAGGATATTTATCCTTGACGGTGATGACATTTAGAGCCAGGTAGTCAACACATATCCGTCACGTACCATCTTTCTTACGCATTAGCAACACCGGTGAGGAGTAAGGGCTGCAGCTCAGTCGAATCACATCGGTGTTAAGCATCTCTTTAACAATGTTCTCGATCTCATCCTTCTGCAAGTGAGGATAGTGGCACGGTCACAAATTTGCTAGTGGTTTGCTTGGCAAAATAGGAATACGGTGATCATGCGGCCGGCTAGGGGGCAGCCCGCGCGGCTCCAAAAAAACATCCACGAATTTATTCTGGCAAAGGGCAAGCTTATGATCTAAGTTTTGTACATTCTCCTCAATTGATGGCTGCTGAATATGCATCAAGAATCCACCATGTGCTTTATGCAAAACTTTCTCCATTCGTTGCGACGAAACGGTGAAAATTTGGCTCCCACGCTTGCCTCGTAACATAACCTATCTCCCTTTATAATAAAATTTCATGATTAATTTAAAAAAAATTCAATAGATATCACCTAGTGTTGTGAGCCATTTGATCCAATGGGCAGGAAGAAGAAATCAGCTACCACTTCTTTGTCTTGGAGGAGTAGTTTCACCTGCGGGCATCGTTGGTCGCAATTAAAGATTCGACCGTCGGTGACCTTTATGTCGAACTTGTTGCAACCTTTGATTTGAAGTGCCAAACGTGCAGCAACCTTACTATTGAGGAAGTTATTGGTGCTGCCCGTGTCGATGAGAACGGTGATGGATTGCTGTTTTAGAAGTCCTCCAACTTTCATCATCTGCGAGTTGGAGTAGCCGACCAATGCGTGCACTGCGTAGTCGGCCGGTTGAGACTCTTCCTCTATGGCTTCTTAGGTTCAAGGGCTTCTTTAGATGTTTCATTGTCCTTATCCTCCGCTGGTTCAATCACGAGGAGCTAGCCCTTTTTGCAGCGATGTTCACGGCTCCACGGTTCATTACAATGCCAACACAACCCATTGGTCGATCGTTCGCGAAGCTCATCTCTTATCAATTTTTTTGGTACAGGGGCTTGGATGTAGTAGAGGGGGCAGTAGGCCTTGGCATGGCTGGTCGGGGAGCGACCCTTATCCTTCGTACCTCATGGTTCAATTATTCTTCCTGGATATGCGCGAAGGAAATCATCGCCATAAGAGTGTACGGTTGTCGTGCCTTTACTTCTCGGATCTCCGGCTTTAGGCCCTCAATAAAAGTATCTAAAAGTTATTTCTCAGACCAATTCTTAGATTGGTTAGATAAATAGTCAAACCTTATTTGGTATTCTTGTATTGTAGAGGTTTGACGAATCTTTGTCAATTGTCCGTCGATGTTGTCGAAATCGGTTGGTCCGAAGCAGTTTAGTAGTCCTTCCTTGAATCTATTGGGAAACCTCAGTGGGTGCATCACATGCGCAGCGGAAATCAAAACAAAAACAGATTTTCCACGCAAATCAAATCATCGTGCAAAATATTGGGGTCACGAGAAAAATCATAAAAACTGAAAAAATCATGATGTGTGAGAGATTGATTTTACCTAGGGAGATCGTATATCCCTGTATTCCAGATCCAGATGGAGAAGATGAAGGAGGTCAAGTGTCCTCTTTAGCGGTATCCACACGATGGATCTCTATAGCGAAACTCCTCCAATCTGATCTTGCAACTCTTGCTCAGAGGGAGGGAGAAAAATAGGAGGTGGTGGCTAAAGCTGCAGCCTATTAACTATGAGTCTCCCCTCCTATTTATAGAGAGCCACCAAATACCCTAGGGCTCCAGCCTTAGTGAGTATTGGATCTCTATCCAATAACTCATTTAATTTGCATTATGCGTGTGACCCTCTAGGCTCGATACCGAGCTGCCCGTGAGTCGCTCCTATCAGAACTCCTTATGATATAGTGAATTATTATCCCCATAATAATTCACTCGACTCATCGACTATGGATGTACTAGGGCACTACGCCATAGTCCCCAGATGGTACGGGGGGATCAAATCCATCAGACCTGTTATCCATAATCCCTCATCCAACTAATATCCTAGAGACTGTATATTGAACATGATACTGTCCGATCACATACGGAATCTGTCATAGTCTCGCTCTAATCAGCTTCTCCCAAGGAACTCTTTTTCTCTCAATCCGAATGACCCAGGCTGGGGATTTGTCTGAGCAAGCACATATGAGATATTCCTCTTGTGATACCAAGAGTGGATGATCCTCTATTGACACTCAATTGCCTTCGTAAGGTTGACTTCCAATCCCGATAACCTACTGTATCAGATCTGAAACTTTCTAAACCTGTAAGTCTGGCGTCAAAGAAAGAAGTACTCATATAAGGCATCCTTGGTGTCTCAAGTCTAAGGACCAGATACACAACTTGGACTATGGAATTACTGTCTGACATTATGTATCATTAACCATACAATATTCCATTAGTAGATCAATCAATGAACTCAATCTCCAATGAGCACCTGTACTATATCCTTAGTGTCTCCACACAAATGACTATGAGACCAACTGCCTCCATCATATGGACAGGTATATATTACACCGATTTGTCCGGTCATCTCAACGTCCCTCTTGAGTAACCTATGACCAAGATTATTTAGGGAATATGTTTAAAGGTGAATCAATTTCATTGTCATGATCTCATCAGATGGAACCTCCTAAGAATAATTCTGATGAGACTTGGGTTCCTTTGCTAGAGTTATCGCCCTATCGCTGTCGTAATATATGGGATCAGCTCCACACTGCTTGGTATGACTTCCATATCATGATGAACTTCTTCATCTATACCCCTTCCTTTGCTGCTTCTGCTGCAGCAATGTATTCCGCCTTTGTGGTCGAGTCAGCAGTAGTATCTTGCTTGAAACTCTTCTACCTTACTACTCCTCCATTCAGGGTGAAAATATATCCTGAATTTGACTTGCTATAATTAATTTCGGACTGAAAACTCGAGTCTATGTAGCCCTCAACTTGGAGGCTACCTCCTCCATATACCAGTAAAAGATCCTTAGTCCTTCTCAAGTACTTAATGATACACTTTACGACCTTCCAATGTTCTAAACCTGGATCTGCCTGATACCTACTCGTGACACTCAGTGCATGTGCTATATTAGGCCTGGTACATAGCATCGTATACATGATATACCCTATTACTGAGGCATAATATATCTTATCCATATCTGCCCTTTCTTCAGGAGACTTTGGGGACATACTCCTAGAAAATAATATTCCATGTCTCATCGGCATAAGACCTCTCTTGGAATTCTCCATGCCAAACCTTTTGATAATGGAGTCTATGTACCTAAACTGGGATAAGCCAAGCATACTTTTGGATCTATCTCCATAGATCCGAATCCCTAAAATTTAGGATGCTTCCCTTAAGTCATTCATGTTTTGAGAAGTTTCTGGATAGCCAAGCCTTTACTGTGGAGAGCATTCCTACATCATTCCCAATGATTAGGATATCATTCACATATAACACCAAGAAGGTGATAGAGCTCCCACTTACCTTCCTATACACACAAGGCTCATCTTCATTCTTAACGAAGTCATAAGAGCTGATCACCTCATGAAATTTTATGTTCCAACTTTGGGAAGCTTGCTTCAATCCATAAATGGATCTAAGCAACCAGCACACTTTATCTGGACTCTCTTTGGATATGAATCCCTCTAGCTGTATATCATATACGCGTCCTCCTCGAGGTTGCCATTGAGGAATACCGTTTTGACATCCATATGCCAGATATCATAGTCATAGTGTGCTGCAATGGCCAAAATAATTCTAAAGGATTTAAGCATGGCTACAGGTAAAAATGTTTCGTCATAGTCAACTCCTTGTCTTTGATGATATCCTTTAGCTACCAGTCTTGCTTTATAGGTCTCTATCTTTCCATTCACTCTGATCTTCTTCTTAAAGATCTATTGCAGCTGATGGGTACAATACCCTTAGGTGCATCCACAAGGTTCCAAATCTTATTAGAGTACATGGAATCCATCTCATAATTCATGGCTTCTTGCTACTTCCCGAAGTCTATACTCATAATGGCCTCCTCGTAGGTCTGAGGATCAATATCCTGAGAGTTATCTCCACTAACATGTCCCACATATCTTTCAGGAGGTTGAGATACTCTATTAGACCTATGTAAAGTTGGAACATGTGTATTAGGTACCGGAACAGACTCGGGCTCTGGAATGGTGCTTGAGCTAGGTTCTCCAACCTTGCTCAATTCTATCTTACTCCCACCGTTTCCACCAAGAATGTGTTCCTTCTCAAGGAACACAGCTCTCTTTGGCAACAAAGACCTTTCGGTCCTCGGGATGATAGAAATAATATCCATCAGGTATCCCACGAATGTGCACCATTCTGTCCTTGATTCTAACTTATCGAGGTTATGTCTTCTAATGTGGGTAGGAAAGCCCCAAATCTTAACAATCTTAAGATCAGGCTTCTTTCGTTTCCATATCTCATATGGTGTAGACACTATCGACTTTGATGGAACTCTGTTCAGAAGATAAGCTGCAATCTCTAGGGCGTACCCCATAATGAAACGGGTAGGTCAGTGAAACTCATCATGGACCGCACCATGTCTAACAGTGTGCGGTTCCTCCTTTCTGATACACCATTGAGCTGAGATGTATAAGGAGGTGTCCACTGGGATAGAATCTCATTGTCCCTAAGGAAATGGGTAAACTCCATACTCAAGTACTCTCCTCCTCGATCTGATCGAAGAGTCTTAATACTCTTTCCAATTTGGTTCTCTACCTCATTCTTATATTCGTTGAATTTCTCGAAGGCCTCAGATTTGTACTTCATTAAGTACACGTATCCATACCTAGAGAGTGAATGTAATGAAGTATGAGTAACCACCTATAACCTGAGTCGACATGGGACCACATACATCACTATGTATGAGTTCCAATAACTCGGTGGCTCTCTCTCCAGTTCCACTAAAAGGAGAGTTGGTCATTTTCTCACGAAGGCAAGGTTCACAAGTTGCATATGACTCATAGTCAAATGGATTTAAGTATCCATCTTTCGATAACTTTTGAATCCTTCCCTCATGTATATGACCTATCCTATAATGCTATAGGTATGCATTATTCACCTCATCTCTTTTCCTCTTAGACATATTTATATTCATGATATACGGAGAAGTGTCTAACACATATAAACCATTTATAAGGGTCCCTCTAGTGATAATCTCATCATCCATAATTATTGAATAACTATTGTTCTCGAAAACTAATTTATATCCACTTATTATCAAACAAGAGATGGATATAATATTTTTGATAATAGAGGGAACAAAATAGCATGCATCTAATGCAATAATAACTCCACTAGGCAGATGTAGGGTGACCTCCCCAATAGCAACTGCAATAACTCTTGCTCTATTGCCCATCTTGAGGTCTATCTCACCTCTAATCAATCTTTTAGGTCTTGCCAAAAAATGCAACAAATTATAGATATGATAAACACTCCCGATATCCAATACCCATGTGTTATCATGAAAATCTAACAAGTGTGGATTGATCATGAATATACCTGAAACTTCTCTAAGCTTCTGTTTCGCCTTCTCTGCAAGGTAGTCCTTGCAGTTCCTCTTCCAATGCCCGTCTTGGCCGTAGTGAAAACATTGTCCTTTATCTTTTGTCAGGTCTTTCTAGGCAACCTTTGCCTTACCCAGTCTTTCTTTGCCCTTGCCCTTCTTAAGGGTCTTACTAGCCTTCCTTTTCTTATTGGTCTCACCAATATAGAGAACTAGCTTCTCTTTCTTGATGGTGCTCTCAGCTTCCCTCAACATATTGAGGAGCTCAGATAGAGTCACCTTAAGCTTGTTCATATTAAAGTTAATAATGAACTATGAAAAGGAATTTGATAGGGACTGAAGTATAAGATCATACATAGGTTATCCTCTAGGACTATCTATATACTTCATAAAGCGAGTGATCTCATCATCGCTTGTCCTTTCCACCGGTGTGGGCACAAACATGTTAAGGACATTTAGGATTTTCTCCTTCATGAGAACAATTCTCAAATTATGGAGCCTTTGGACCAATGAGGCAGTTGGCATCAAGTATGCCACATGGGGGTTTTGCAAGCGACAAACAAGATATAGTGAAAATAAATAACATGCAAAATTTACAGAAAATACTAATTAAGATATGGACTTCTATCTTAATATACTCCTACTATTTTTCTAGCGAATCACGTGACACCCTCGACACGTGAGACGAAAGTTTCCGGCAGACTCCTAGTGGGGATCGGGATCCAATTGACATCTTGGTGCAATATCGAGGGACTCGACCAACTACACTAAGCCCAAAAGATAGACAACTCTTGTCAATCACAACTCCTTGTGATTCCCATCATGTTCGACCTCTGAATCATCATGGTCTCGACTGCTCGACCAACCATGAAGTTCAGTTAAGTCATCACCATCGTTACAAGATGAGTCTGATTCGATGGATATGCTCTTGACTACTCGACCAAGTCATACCGTGTCCTCAGGTTACCGGTGACATATATATGTCGTAGGCAAGAACTCGATCACGTAGATAGGTGAGCCTCGAGTGACTCGACCAACTCAACCTATGTCGGGATACAATTTCTTCCTATAACGATGGAAGACCACGTGGGTCAATCTTATTGCCTCACGCTTACCGACTTAATATTATCGTAGGACGGGTTTTTTGTTTTCTATCAGTCTCCTAATATATCGTGTCACACATAAACATATTTAATAAATATCTACATCGCATGCAAATATATATATATATATATATATATATATATATATCTAATAGGTGTAACACATCACACATGTAAGCCACACCGGATGATTATGAACCGTCACATAATATGATTAAGCCCGAGCCAATGAGCCTAATCACTCACAATAGGATCTATGTGTGCATTGACGCATCTCCATGCCTTGTGATTGTTGATCTCGTCATCATCAGTTCCGTCGGATCGTCGCATCACCATGTGTCGTGATTTCCCGCAATGACATCATGGGTCCCGTTGTAACCTCCACGCTCCCACTGCGCCTTTTCATGTAATTACAAATAACACAGGCACGCAGGCCCGATAATAAATAAGAAAAGCGTAGGCTCGTAGACCCCAATAATAATAATAATAATCATAATTACACACATCACAACACATGGCTCATGATCATCCATCCACATCATACATCACATGTAAATCACATCATATGTAGGATTACTAGATATATAATAATTAATTAAAATATTTAATTAATTATTTTTCTAAAAATTTGAACATGCTCAAAATTTCTAAAATTATCAAGGGTATTTTTGTAATTCTGGATGAGAGGACAGTCCTCAAAATTTCTAGAATTATCAAGGGTATTTTTAAAATTCTGTATATGAGGACAGTCCTTAGAATTTCCAGAATTATTGATGGCATTTAAGGAATTCTATATAAAGGGGATAGAGCTGAAATTTCTCAAATTTTGAGGGGTATAACCATCTTTTTCTTAAAAATATGCCTTAGCCCTCCTTCACCCTCAATACGCCGCCGCTGCCACTGCCCCTACGTAAGTGGCGGCTGCCCTTTGCAGCCGGTAGCCGCCCTGCCAAGGGGCGGTCACCCCTACGACCAGCAATGTCGCCCCTGCTGGCGGCAGGGCTGGCCACGGGCGGCAACCCCTTGCGGGCTGGCTGCAGCCGACTGTGCCCGCGGGTGGCCGCCCCTTGCGGGCTACTGCCATTGTGGGCGGCCTCCCCTTGCAAGTAGCCAGGCCATGGCTGGCCGCCCCTGCAGGGGGCCTGGCCATGGCCAACCACCTCTGCATGTAGACAGTATGAATGTGGCCGCCCCTCCCCTGCAGGCAACGCCTACTTCCGCTGCCAATCACTGCAATAAGCGTGTAGAACAGTTCTACGCGATTCAATCTCATCACATGTAGTTTAAAACCAATCTTTCGCACGAAAACATTGGCTCTGATACCACTATTGAGAAACCTTACCGGGTGCATCACATGCGTAGCGGAAATCAAAACAAAAATCGATTTCCCACGCAGATCAAATCATTGTGCAAAAGAATGGGGTCACGAGAAAAATCGCAAAGACCAAAAAAATCGTGATGTGTGAGAGATTGATTTTACCTAGGGCGATCATATATCCCTATATTCCAGATCCGGATGGAGAAGATGAAGGAGGTCAAGCGTCCTCCTCTCTAGCGGTATCCACATGATGGATCTTTGCAGCGAAACTCCTCCAATCTGATGAAAACAGGAGAAACTTGTGGCAGGGTGGATGAGGGAGTGAGGACCTATAGAACTGGAGTAATAAAAGAGTGTGGATCTGTGGGGGAGGATTAGATATAGATGGAGGCTCGTTTGACGGGTTCGAATGTTTAATCCATTGATGCATATTCTATGAAGTTTGATATATAGCAGAAGACTTGGTGTTGTGAAAAGAAAAAATAGACTCAACAAAGGTAACTTGGCGTGAAATAAAGACTTTGTGAGAATTAGGATCATAGCATCGAAAGGCATTATGGTCAAGAGAGAATCCGATGAAAACACAAGGTTAGAATCTATGTGTTAACTTATACGAGGTATAAGGATGTAGCCATGGATAACACAGACAGCCAAATATTTTAAGCTTCTCAAGATTGGGACATTTGTCAAACAGTTTTTAAAATGGGGATTGATATTATAGAATGAGAGTAAGCATATGATTATTGAGGTAGACTATAGTTTGAAAGGCTATTGACCAAAAAATCAGAGGCATGGAAGCTTGACGTAGAAGTGTCAACCCAGTCTCAACTATGTGTCGGTGTTTGCGTTCAGTAGAGTCAACTAGTTGAGGAGTATCTGGAGGTAATTTTAGATGCTGAATACCACAAGCTTACAAGCATGAGGTGAGAGCTTTAAATTCACATCACCATCAGAATAGACTATTTTAATTGTAGTCTCAAAGAAATTCTCTACCAACTTATGAAAATTGGTAAAGATTGTTGAAATCTCAAATTTATGACAAAGAGTAAAGAGGATAAATCCATGTATACTTAGCGAAATAATCTATGAAAATAACATAAAATAAAAAAATTATCAAAAGAATTTAGTGGAGCAAGACCCCAAACATCTGTATAAATAATTTCAATAGGTTAAGAATAAGAGATGAGGAATTTTCAAAAGGTAGACAATGACTTTTAGAACTAAGACAAGCATCACAATGAGTTATGCTACTATGGGAATTAAAACTAGGAAGAGAATAACAAGAGAATAATTTCTGAAGAATAAAGGATGAGGGATGACCCAGACGACGATACCATACGTTAATTTGAGCTACAATGGATGACTTAACAGTAGGCTTTGTTATTTGTAGAGCATACGACTACTCGTAAATGTTGTCTTTATTCTGGCCGCGAACCAATGATATTCCCATGCTTAAATCCTTAATAAGAAAGAAGTCAGGAAAGAATTCAATAGAAGTATTATTTTGGTTGTAGAATTGAGAAACGGAAATGAGGTTTCGTTTAATATGTGGTGCACACAGAACATCATCGAGTGTATAGGTGGTAGTATGTGAATTAAGTATTGCAGAACCAGTATGAGTAATGAGGAGTCCTTTACCATCACGAATGATAATGTCTTTATTCCCATCATGATTGTTGTGGATGGACAGGTTCTATAAGTCAGAGGTGATATGATGAGAAGCCTCATAGTCCACGATTTAATTAGGTTGACTAGTAGGCAAAGTAGTCAAAAGATTTGCCTGAGGCCAATTGGATGGAGCTGAAGGTTAGGGTCGAGACCGACAGACCTTTGCTAGGTGTCCGACTTTATCACATAACTGAAAGATTACTCGTTGTTGAGTTGTATAAGTAGGATGCCATGACTGAAAGATGCCCTCGGGATAGGTGTTGATGGTAGGGTTGAGATGTGGAGAGAGCAAGAGTGGATTGTTGTTTATAGAGGTAAGAGGTAGCATATCAAAACCTTTGTTTGCTTTCTTATTATACTGATTGCCTTTTTGTTTGAATTTATGACTGACTTGAGTGGTGAAGATTGGTCCCGACACCTTTTCTTCATACTTCAAATATGTCTCATAGTCAGTCAACTTGTCATGAAGTTCTTCAAATGACATTAGTGAGTCGCGTGCTCGAATTACAGCTCCCAATTCCTTGAACTTGCCTCTTAGGCCATTAAAAGTGTGGATGATGACTTCCTCATCATTGAGAAAATGACATATCAAAGCTAGCTCATTAATGATAACTTTGATATTCTGTAAATAATCAGCAATAGTACTTCCCTCTTATTTTGTGTTCATTAGATTGGAGAGGAGGCCGAGCATGCGAGTACACGAGCGATTTGCCAATGTAGTTTGCAAATTGCACCATGTCTCTACAACAGTAGCACAAGAACATATAAGTGGGGCAACAGAGGCTTGAATTACTTAAAGAATGAGATGATCTTGGCATAACCACAACTTGTGCTCCGGATTTAGTACTGGACTTGCTGTCCCCGGAATGTTTATCATTGCTGGTAGACAACTAAAAGATCCATTGACATAACCTAATAGATCATATCCAAAGAAGAGATTAGAAAATTGAGCACGCCAAGACGTATAGTTGCCTCCTTTGGATAATTTGAAGGGGATGAGAGATGCAACATTAATGGAGACAAGGCCTATATTTTGAGAAGTACTATTGCTCCCTACGAGGACAGTGATGGGAATTTAAGAGGTAGATGAAGAAGACATTGAGAGAAGTACCAATCACTATGTGGACTATGACAAAATAAAGGGGGAAGTTGCGAGTTACGTAATGCAGTTCAGGTGTTGGTAGAGGAAAAAGGATGACAGCGGCTATTACAGCTACTATGACTGCCTGGGCTATAGGGGTAGATATGGGCGGCAGTAGCAGCGAGATGTAGAGATCAAATGTAGTAGCGGTAGTCGGCGACTACTACTGAAGACTTCGGTGCCGTGCAAGAGGTTGGAGCCCAAGAGCGTCTGGGTCCCACGGGAATGCTAGCCCGGAGGACTCCGTAGGATCAATGGCTAGTGGGGTGGTGTTTGCAATAGCGAAGAGGAGCAGCAAAAGGCATCATTGATGCTGGTGAGGTGGGCGTCTACTGTCAGACGCCTGAGACGAAAGAGGTTGTAGATTTGGGAGAGCATCGGTTGACGACGGTGTGTTTGATGGAGAAGGAAAAAGCTGATGAGGAAGAAGGGCCATCATGAACAAGCGGCAGGGAAGCAAAGAGATTACGACAGGGGATGGTGACGTGACTGCATGGCAGCGATAGAAGAAGCAAGGCCCCTCTATTTCTGTAGTATGCGGTTGTATGTGACTAGAGCGGAAGGCAGTAGCGACAGTGTTAGGGACAACGGTAGCAGTAGTGTTGAGGGAGATATAGGCTGTGACCATAGAGGCAGTAGGGTAGAGGGCACTGGCAATGAAGGGATCTCAATGGCAGGAAGAGATCGACGTCGACGTCTATCTGGTGATGGTTCTTGTCCAACACGTCAGCAGCGGGTTTTGGCAAGGTAGAGGAGCCCTCGACAGGGGTCGCATGTAGTAGAATGGATGAGTGCCCAAGACGAGGAAGTAGCCGACGATGATGAGAGACGCTAGCTGTGGGCAGGGGTGTTTGAGAGCCACGACAAACACCTGAAGGAGCTGGGGTCATCGCAGTTAGAGGGGGAAGCTATACCGATGGTAGCAGAGGAAGGTGAGGGTGAGTGGTGCCACTGGGACCACACAGGTTGCTGGACCTATTTGAGCTGAAGAAAGGGGCAGCGGATCTGTCGAGGGAGAGGCGGGTGGTGCCATAGGGACCGCATAGGTCATTGGACCTGTTTGAGGCAAGCAGGCACCGAAGAAGAGACGTCGTAGGATGAGGATTATGTGGAGCAACTACTCCAGCACCCTTTCCACCAGCGCTACAAAGGAGGGCGTCAGACGCAACATCCACAAGGAGGCGTGAGGTCATCGTGCAAGGCATCGACATAGAGGAGGAAAGAGTAGCTCTCTTAAAGAGAGAGACTCTAATACCATGTTAAAAATAAAGATGAGTTGATTTCATTGATCTGTGCAATTATGCATCAGCTCTATTTATAGGCTGTGGAAGTTATTGAGAAAGAGAATTTTCTTTAACTAAATAGTGAGAGTTCCTTATGCAATTGAAGATGCGATTGAGGAGAGAATGTGATTGAGTTGAGGATGCGGTTGAGGAGAGGAAAAATCTTATCTTGTATCACTTTCCACTTAACCTTTCTACCGCAAAAGCACCTCAAGAGACAAACTCTCTTAAAGCAAGAACAACTCCATGAACTAACATAGAGTCCAAAACTGATCTTGCAGACTTAAGACATAAGTAACTCAACTCACTTTCAACAACCCTAGCATCAACCTCTTATCTTAGCGCCCTCACCTGACCTGAAATAGTTGATTCTCTTGGTGACTTTCCTCGCATTCAAACTCTAGTTGAAGATGAAATTGGATAGGAATCCTGTGCTGAGTCAACCTTTGATTAATTGAATCGTTTGATCGGCCCTATTAAATTTGCATTTATTATTGTTACTGAAGTGTCATATCTAATAAGAATTGAAACTCTAGGAATTTCATCTTTATCTTACTATGATTACCTATATCTTAAATACAAGACTCTCTTATCTGATTCTGCTAGTTACAAGTGTCCTGCAAGCTTATCACGTGAGTGATGACACATGTGATATGCTATATGATCATTTTGCTAATGATTAATATTGATATATTCTCACATTATATTATTTGTAGCATATATATTGTGATGTCTTTGGTTCTGTGCAATGGGAATCAGATTGTGAAGAGGCGACACCCATAGAGGTGCTGCCTGCGAGAACGGTGCCTGCCCGTAGGGGCAGCCGCTCGTGGGCAGTGGCGCCTACCGTAGGGGTAGCCGCCTGTAGACAAGGCGGCCACCAATGGTGTGCAGCACTACCACATGCGCGACGGCGACGATGGCCGTAGGATGAGGGCTAGGGCATCCTTTTGAGAAAAGGATGTTTATGCCCCTTGGAATTTGAGAAATTCTAGTGTCTGTCCTATACCTAGAATACCGAAAATACCCTCAATAATTCTGAAAATTTCAAGGACTATCCTCATATCTAGAATTATGAAAATGCCCTTGATAATTCTAAAAATTTCGAGCATATCTTGATTTCTAAAAAATAATTAATTAAATAGTTTAATTAATTATTATATATATAGAAATCCTACATGTGATGTATGATGTGGATGGATGATCATGAGTCATATGTTGTGATGTATGTAATTATGATGATAATGATTATTATTATTATTATTATTATTATTATTATTATTGGGGCATATGAGCCTCTATTTTTCTCGTTTATTGTTGGGCCTACGTGCTTGTGATTATTTATAATTACATGGAGAGGCACAACGAGAGCGTGGAGGTGACAACGGGACCCACGATGCCGTGGTAGGAGATCACGGCGCATAGTAATGCGACGAGGATCCAATGGAACCGATGATGATGAGATCAACAATCACAGGGCTTGGAGATCCGCCGATGCACATATAGATCCTATTGTGAGTGATTAGGCCCATTGGTTCAGGCTTAATCATATTAGGCGATGGCTCATAATCATCCGGTGTAGCTTGCATATATGATGTGTTATACACCTACTAGATATATGTATATATATTTGTATATTATATAGATATATATTAAATATATATGTGTGTGACACGATATATTAGGAGATCGATACAAAACAAAAACCCCTCCTATGATAATATTAAGTCGGTAAGTATGAGGCAATAAGATTGACCCACGTGGCCTTTCATCGTTATAGGAAGAAATTAAATCACGACATAGGTTGAGTTGGTCGAGTCACTCGAGGCTCACCTATCTACATGATCGAGTTCTTGCCTACGACATATAGATGTCACCGATGATCTGAGGGCATGGTATGACTTGGTCCAGCAGTCGAGAGCATATCCATCGAATCAGACTCATCTTGTAATGAAAGTGATGAATTAACTGAACTTCATGGTTGGTCGAGCAGTCGAGACCATGATGATTCGGAGGCCGAACATGATGAGAATCACAAGGAATTGTGATTGGCAATAGTTGCCTACCTTTTGGGCTTAGTGTAATTGGTCGAGTCCCTCGAGGTTGCACTAAGATGTCGATTGGATCCCGATCCCTACTTGGAGTCTATTGGAGACTTTCATCTCACTTATCAAGGGTGTCGCGTGATTCGCTAGGAAAATAGTAGGAGTACATTAAAATAGAAGTTCATAACTTAATTAATATTTTTTGTAAATTCTGCATGTTATTTATTTATGCTATATCTTGTTTGTCGCTTGTAAAACTCCTATGTGGCATATTTGATGCCAACTGCCTCATTGGTCCAAAGACTCCATAATTTAAGAATTGTTCTCATGAAAGAGAAAATTATATATGTCCTTAACATGATTGTACCCACGCCGGAGGTAAGGATAAGTGAGGATGAGATCGCTCGCTTTATGAAGTATAAAGATAGTCCTAAAGGATAGATAACCTGTGTGTTGATCTTATACTTTAATGTTTACTAGATTCCTTTTCACAGTTCATTATTAATTTTAATATGAACAAGTTTGAGGTGACTCTACCTGAGCTCCTCAATATATTGAGGGAAGCTGAAAATACTATCAAGAAAGAGAAGTCAGTTCTCTATATTGGTGAGACCAATAGGAAAAGGAAGGCTAGTAAGACCCTTAAGAAGGGCAAGAGTCAAGAAAGACCTTGGTAAGACAAAGGTTGCGAAGAAATACCCGACAAAGGACAAAGGACAGTGAGTCCACTATGGCCAAGACGAGCATTGGAAAAGGAACTGTAAGGACTACCTTGTAGATAAGGCGAAACAGATGCTTGGAGAGGCTTCAGGTATATTCATGATCAGTCTCCACTTGTCAGATTTTCATGATAACATATGGGTATTGGTTACCGAGAGTACTTATTATATCTGTAATTCATTGCAGTTTCTGGCAAGTTCTAGGAGATTGGCCAAAGGCGAGATGGATCTCAAGATGGGCAATGGAGCAAGAGTTACTGCAGTTGCTATTGGAGAGGTCATCCTATATCTGCCTGGTAGAGCTGTTATTGCATTAGATGCATGTTGTTTTGTTTCCTCTATTATCAAAAATATTATTTTCATCTCTTGTTTGATAATTAACAGATATATATTAGTTTTTGAGAACAATGGTTGTTCAATAATTATGGATGATTTGATCATCATTAGAGGGACCTTGATAAATGGCTTATATGTGTTAGACACTTTTTCACATATCATGAATATAAATATGTCTAAGAGGAAAAGAGATGAGGTGAATAATGCATACCTATGGCATTGTAGGCTAGGTCATATACATGAGGGAATAATTCAAAAGTTGTTGAAAGATGGATACTTAAATCCATTTGACTATGAGACATATGCAACTTCCAAACCTTGCCTTTGTAGGAAGATGACCAACTCTCCTTTTAGTGGAACTAGAGAGAGATCCACTGAGTTATCAGAACTCATACATAGTGATATATGTGATCCTATGTCGACTCAGGCTATAGGTGGTTACTCATACTTCATTACATTCACTGATGATTTCTCTAGGTATGGATATGTGTACTTGATGAAATATAAGTCCGAGGGCTTTATAAAATTTAAGAAATATAAAAATAAAGTAGAGAACCAGATTGGAAAGAGTATTAAGACTCTTCAATCAAATCGATGATAAGAGTACTTGAGTACGGAGTTATCCATTTCCTCAAGGACAATGAGATTCTATCCCAGTGGACACCTCCTTATATGCCTAAACTCAATGGTATATCAAAAAGAAGGAATTGCACACTGTTAGACATGGTGCGATCCATGATGAGTTTCACTGACCTACCCGTCTCATTCTGGGGATACACCCTAGAGACTGTATCTTGCCTTTTGAACAAAGTTTCATCAAAGTCGGTAGTGTCTACACCATACGAGATATGGAAAGGAAAGAAGCCCGATCTTAAGATGGTTAAGATTTAGGGCTATCCTGCCTACGTTAAAAGACACAATCCCGATAAGTTGGAATCAAAGACAGAATGGTGCAAGTTCATGGGATACCCTAAGGAAACTTGTGTGTATTATTTCTATCATCCTGAGGACCAAAAGGTCTTTATTGCCAATAGAGCCATGTTTCTTGAGAAGGAACACATTCTTGGTGGAAACAGTGGGAGTGAGATCGAATTGAGCGAGGTTGGAGAACCTAGCTCAAGCACCATTCCAGAGTCCGAGTATGTTCAGGTACCTAACATACAACTTCACACTTTATGTAGGTCTAGCAGAGTATCTCACCCTCCTGAAAGATATGTGAGACATATTAGTTGAGATGACTCTTAGGATATTGATCCTCAGACCTATGAGGAGGCTATTATGAGTATAGACTCCGAGAAGTAGCAAGAAGTCATAAATTTTTAGATGAATTCTATGTACTCTAAAAAGTTTGGAACCTTATGGATGCACCTGAGGGTATTGTACCCATCTAGTGCAAGTGGATCTTCAAGAAGAAGATCAGAGTAGATGGAAAGGTGAGACCTATAAGGCAAGGCTAGTAGCTAAAGGATATCATCAAAGATAATGGGTTGACTATGACGAAACCTTTTCACCTGTAGCCATGCTTAAATCCATCAGAATTCTTTTGACCATTGCAGCACAATATGACTATGAGATCTGGCAGATGGATGTGAAAATGATATTCCTCAATGACAACCTCGAGGAGGAGGTGTATATGATATAGCCAGAGGGATTCGTATCCAGAGAGAGTCCAAATAAAGTGTGCAGGTTGCTCAGGTCTATTTATGGACTAAAGCAAGTTTCCTAAAGTTAGAACATAAGATTTGATGAGACGATCAGATCTTATGACTTTGTTAGGAATGAAGATGAGTCTTGTGTGTATAGGAAGGTAAGTAGGAGTGCTATTACCTTCTTGGTGTTGTATGTGGATGATATCCTAATCATTGAGAATGATGTAGGAATGCTCTCCACATTAAAAACTTGGCTATCCAAAAACTTCTTCATGAAAGAGTTAGGAGAAGAATCCTATATTTTGGAGATTCAGATCTATAGAGTTAGATCCAAGAGGATGCTTGGCTTGTCCTAGTCTAGGTATATAGACTCTATTGTCAAAAGGTTTGGCATGAAGAATTCCAATAGAGGTGTCATACCGTTGAAACATGAAATATCACTTTCTAGGAGTATATCCCCAAAGACTCCTAAAGAAAGGACAGACATGGATAGGATACTCTATGCCTCAGTGATAGGGTCTATCATGTATGTTATATTATGTACCAGACCTGATATAGCACATGCTTTGAGTGTCACGAGTCGGTTTTAAGCAGATCCCAGTTTGGAACAATATAAGGCAGTAAAGTATATCCTTAAATACTTAAGAAGGACTAAGGATCTTTTACTAGTATATGGAGAAGGTAGCCTCCAGGTTAAGGGCTACACAGACCCGAGTTTTCAGTCCGACATTGATGATAACAAGTCAAACTCAGGGTTTGTTTTCACCCTGAATGGAGGAGCAGTAAGCTGGAAGAGTTCCAAGCAAGATACTACTGCTGACTCGACCACAAAGGCAGAATATATTACTATAGCAAAAGCAACAAAAGAAGGGGTGTGGATAATGGAGTTCATCAGGGATTTGGGAATCGTTCCAAGCAACATGGAGTCGATTCCCATATACAGCGACAACAATAGGGTGATAGCTCTAGCAATGGAATTCAAGTCTCATCAGAATTATTCTGAGGAGGTTTCACTTAATTAGAGAGATCATAGCCCGTAAAGATATAGCAATAGAAAGATTTACATCCGAAGATAACATTATAGATCCATTGATGAAGTCGCTGGCTCAGATTGTATTTGAGTGTCACAAGGGTTTGATGGGGATCAGACACATAGGTGATTGGCTATAGGTCAAGTGGGAGATTGCTGGTTACAAGTGTCCTAAAAGCCAATAACGTGAGTGATGGCATGTGTGACACGTTGTGCAATCTTTTCACTTATGATTAATATTGGCACATTCTCATATTATATTATATATAGCATATATATTGTGATGTCATTGGTTCTGTGCAATAAGAATCGGATCATGATGAGATCACAGTAATGAGATCAATTCACCTTTAAACACATATCCTAAATAATCTCGGTCATAGGTTACTCGAGAGAGATATCAATTAACCAGATAGACCGGTGTACTATATACCTGTCCATATGATGGAGGCGACTGGTCTCATAGCCATTTGTGTGAAAATATTAATGATATAATACATGTGCTCATTGGAGAATGAGTTCATTGATTGATCCACTTATGAAATATTGTATGGTTAATGATACCTAATGTCATACATCGATTCCATAGTTCTAATTATATATCTGGTTCATTGACTTGAGACACCAAGGATGTCTTATTTTGAGTACTCCTTTCTTTGACGCTAGACTTACTGGTTTGAAAAGTTCCAGATCTGGAATAATTGGTTACCATGATTAGTAGCAAACCTTATAAAGACTATTGAGTGTCAATAAAGGATCATCCATTCTCGATATCGCGAGAGGAATATCCCGTATGTGCTTGCTCAAACAAATCCCTAGCCAGGGTCATTCGGATTGAGAGAGGAGTTCTCTAGGAGAATCCGATTAGAGCGAGACTCAGACAAATTTTGTATGTGACCTGATAGTACCATGTCCAATATACGATCTCTGGGATATTAGTTAGATAAGAGATATAAATACATGGTAACTATGGATAGACAGGTCCGATGGATTTGATCCCCCTGTACCATCTGGGGACTATGACGTAGTGGCCTAGTACGTCCATAGTCAATCAGTCGAGTGAATTATTATGGGGATAATAATTCACTATATCAGAAGGAGTTCTGATGGGAGCGACTCACGGCCAGCTTGGTATCGGGCCTAGAGGGTCACACACATATCGTGGATGCTTCAATGAATAAAGGATTGGAAGGAGATCTAATTAGTCCCTATTCTCATTAGATGAGACCTTATGCTGAGGAGCTCCTTGCATAAGGCACAATTAGAGATCTAAGAAGATTATTGGATAGAGATCCAATAATGCAAGTTTAGTGGGTAATTGGATGGAGATCCAATACCCACTAAGGCAAGAGCCCTAGAGTTTTTTGGTGGTTCTCTATAAATAGGAGGGGAGACTTATGGTTGATGGGCTATAGGTTTGGCCTCCCCCTCCTATTTTCCTCCCTCCCTCTGCGTAAGAGTTGTGAAATCATATTGGAGGAGTTTCGCTGTAAAGATCCATCGTGTGGATACCGCTAGAGAGGAAGACGCTTTACTTCCTTCATTATCTCCATCAGGATCTGGAATATAGGGATATATAATCTCCCTAGGTAAAATCAATCTCTCACGTATCGTGGTTTTTTAGTTTCTGTGGTTTTCTCGTGACCCCAATCTTTTGCATGATGATTTGATCTGTGTGGGAAACTAGTTTTTTATTTTAATTTCCACTGCACATGTGATGCTCCTGCTGAGGTTTTCCAACAGATTCTACTATTGTTTTAGATCCTACTTCAAACCATATTCAATTGAAACTACAACTGCTTCTTATAATACTTCTTCTCCTACTTAAGAATCAATTCCATCTTCTGCTTTTGTTCCTACGCCAACATTTTAAACTTCACCTCTCGAGTCACCAACTCCAACTTTCTTTGATCCCGGTGATTCTCTTGTGGACAACACTGATACAAATTCTAAAAATAGGACTCACTATAGGCCTATTTATTAGTTCATAATGCACAATGGGAGATGAAATCATGACTTGCTCTTAACTAATTTATCTCTGTCGTTGCCAACACTTTTATTTTCTATTGCATCTTCTCCGGTCACAAACTCAACTATAACTTTTCTTCTGTTGAAAATGTTGTTGACTTGAGAGTAAAACATTCAACTTCAACTACGCTTGATACTGGACCTTGAAAAAGATATCTTACTTCTTGACTTAGGGTATCAAAGCCTGTATGATAGGACTCCGACAGGGTTGAGTCCTAATCATCTTAGTACTAGTTAATAAAAACCATGTTAGATTGTAATAAAGCAACTCCTATCTTATAAAGGAGTATGTCTAGGGTCTAGATTAACCCCTAGGGCTTAGTAGCCGCCACACCCCTTACTGGGTTGGTCGGATAGGGTTTCCCCCTGCTTAGGTTGGCTATAGAGCCACTTAGCCACCTCCTATTCCTATTAAGGCAGGTTGGCTATAGGAGGGGCAAAGGGGTAATTATACTTAGGTAAGCACCCCCTTAGGCTAGGGTTTTGATCCATATTTAAAGATGTAACCGCCCCCCCCCCCCCCCCCCTCTTGAATTAAGCAATTATCAATTTTATTTCAGCCTTGTGACGAATCTAGGTGGGAGGAACTCCTACAGCATTCCAAGGGTTGATCCCCCTCAAGGATCAAAATCTATAGAGCTCCTTCTGGAGTTCTATCCTCTGGTATCAGAGCAGCGATCTTGCTACCCCTATAGCCGTCTCAACCGCCTCTACCTTCCCAAGTAATTCCCACAATTATTGTGACACACGCCTCCACCTTCCACCCCAGTCGCAGATCAAATCAGTCTACCGTTGCCCCCTGCGTTTGATCTAGAAATCTGGTATTTTTTTTATCATCCACGCCTCTTCAATATTACAAGATTCCTTGCTTTACATGTTGAAGATTTTTCCCAAATTTTATCTACTGTAAATTTCATTTGTCATAAACGTTATCATTTTTATGAAGGTGGAACATTACAGAAATTTTCAGTCGTGTTTTTGCCTCTTGAAACTGGCTTATTCCTTCTCCTTTCTGGCTGAAATTTTTATACAAGTCTCAATATCAAGTTGGCTTTCATCTGGATTTAATTTCTTGAAAAAACTCCTTCTAGAACTGGTTTTCTTGTGCAATCTTTGACCATCATGTAGTTCTAAAATTTTATGATGAAAGAATATGCCTTTCGTCTTTTGCCCTATTTCCCTACTGTTATGCTGCCAAAATTTTGTCAAACTTTTTATTGGTATTAACAGCATCTGAACCAAGGGTTTCTGCATAATTTCCTTGAACTTTCCTCTGGAATTTACATCGAGAAGTCATCATTTCTCCGACGTAAAGCCGGTTCAGCAGGATAGCACATCGCATCACTTTTTTTCGCCGAATTCTATCAGATTTGCGTGTTATTTCTTGTGAGCTTTTGGATTCTCTTTTCCTCATCTCAAAACCCTACCATCCTCACCAAAAACTCTTCAAAACCATGCCCTAAACCAAAACCAAACAGCCTCCCAAATCTATCCTAAATCGTAGCCTACTTCCATATAAACCGATTCACCTTTCCACCGGCCATCCCCTTCTTCAAAATTCTCATGCCACTAACCCGACAACAGAAAAAAGATCTCAATAATACATATCTAGAGGTGTATACTATGGCATCAGAGGAGGCTATCAATGCAAAGCTTGAAGCTTTTGAAAACCGCATGGAAGAGAAGATGCGAGCCCTTTTTGCCGAATTCAGCATTGGCTGACCGTCGAGCCCGAGGAAATCACAATACGGAGAAACTTCAGATCGGTGAGACAATCCTCAAGAACATGGCTACATCACCTCTGATCTCAATAATCCACACATGAAGATTGACTTTCCTAGATGGGCAGAATGAGACCCGATCGGGTGGATCTCACACGCGGAACGCTATTTTCAGTTCTACCGAACCGCTAACGCCACATAGGCAGAGATTGCTACCATCCACCTTGAGGGAGATACTATTCAGTGGTTAATTGGTTTGAGCACACCCATGGAGGACTCTCTTGGCAGCATTTAAGGAAGGACTACTAAAATGCTTCGGACCAATCGATTTTGACAACATCGACGGACAATTGGCAAAGATTCGTGAAACCTCTACAATACAAGAATACCAAACAAGGTTTGAGGATTTATCTAACCAAACTGAGAATTGGTCTGAGAAATAACTTTTAGGTACTTTTATCGAGGGCCTAAAGTTGGAGATCCGAGGAGAAGTAAAGGTGCGGCAACCATACACTCTTATGACAGTGATTTCCTTTGCGCGTATCCAGGAAGAACAACTAAACTACGAGTAATGAAGGACAAGGGTCGCCCCCCGACTAGCCATGCCAAGGCCTACTGCCCCCTCTACTACCATCCAAGCCCCTGCACTAAAAAAGTTGACAAGAGACGAGCTTCGTGAACGATCGACCAAGGGGTTGTGTTGGCATTGCAACGAACCATGGAGCCGCGAACATCACTGCAAAAAGGACCGACTCCTTGTGATTGAACCAACGGAGGATAAGGACAATGAAACATTTGAAGAAGCCCTTGAACCTAAAGAAGAAGCCATGGAGGAAGAGTCACAACCGGCCGACTACGTAGTGCACGCATTGGCCGGCTACACCAACCCGCAGATGATAAAAGTTGGAGGACATCTAAAATAGCAACCCATCACCATTTTCATCGACACTAGCAGCACCAATAACTTTCTCAACAGTAAGGTTGCTGCACATTTGGCACTTCATATCGAAGGTTGCAATAAGTTCGACGTAAAGGTCGCCGACGGTCGAATCTTTAATTGCAACCAACGGTGCCCGCGGGTGAAACTACTCATCCAAGACCAAGAAGTGGTTGCTGATTTCTTCCTCCTATCCGTCAATGATTATGAAGCCATACTCAAGATCAAATGGTTCACAACACTAGGTGATATCTCTTGGAATTTTTCTAAATTAATCATGAAATTTTATTGCCAAGGGAGACAGGTCACGTTACGATGCAAGTGCGGGAGCCAAATTTCCACTGTTTCCACGCAACGAATGGAGAAAGTTTTGCACAAAGCACATGGTGGATTCTTGATGCATATTCAGCAGCCATCTATATGGGAGAATGTATAAAACTCATATCCTAAGCTTGCCCTTTGACTGAACGAATTCACGGATGTTTTCTTGGAGTCGCGCGGGCAGCCCCCTCACTGGTCACATGACAACCACATTCCTATTTTGCCAGGCAAACCTCTAGCAAATTTGTGACCGTACAACTATCCTCACTTGCAGAAGGATAAGATTGAGAACATTGTTTAAGAGATGCTTGATACCAGGGTGATTCGACCTTGCTCCTCACCGGTGTTGCTAGTGTGCAAGAAAGATGGTACGTAGCAGATGTGCGTTGACTACCCGGCTCTAAACGCCGTCACCGTAAAAGATAAATATCCTATCCCATTCATAGATGAACTCTTGAATGAATTAAAAGAAGCCCGAGTCTTCACTAAATTGGATCTCCGATCCGGATACCATCAGATTCGGGTATGCACTGAAAATATTTTGAAAATTGCATTTCGCACGCATAACGACCACTACGAGTTTCTGATAATGTCTTTCAGACTTATGAATGCTCCTGCTACTTTCTAAAGACCGATGAATGACATCTTCTAGAGTTTTCTACATAAGTTCGTATTGGTATTCTTTGATGATATTCTCATTTATAGCCCTACGCTTGATATACATTTTCAGTACTTACGAACTGTTCTAATGATTCTTCGGGAGAATAGTCTTTATGTTAAATAGTCAAAGTGTGACTTCTTACAACATAAAGTGATCTTGGGCACATTATATCAGAGGATGGAGTCACGGTGGACCCGACAAAAATTGAGACAATGCAAGGATGGCCGAGACCTACAAACGTACAATCACTATGCGGTTTCCTTAGACTCACGGGCTACTACCAAAATTTTGTGAAAGATTATAGCAAGATCAGTGCCCCACTCATGTCCTTACTGAAGAAAGACTCCTTCTTATGGTCGGATAAAGCCTCCGCAACCTTCGAGCGACTCAAGGCAGCTATGACGATAACGTCAGTCCTAGCGTTGCCCGATTTTGATCGCACTTTTGTCATTCAGGCCAATGCATCAGGAGTCAGAATTGGGGCTATTCTTATGCAAGATGGTCGATTCCTAATTTACACCGAGGCTTCCCCCACACTCCATACGTGGTTTTTATAGGAGATACTAATTACTACCAAATTTAAAATATGGTTGGATACAAGTCCATGGCACGAAAGAGGAGTAAAACTAGAAGAATTACAATTCATGCTCACGCCAGATTAGGCTCTCATCATCCTGAACCATACCAGCAGTCACCATTCTAGAAGAAAGATTGGCTATCACTAAAGACTAACCATATGACAGCACATGCAAAGAAGAAACGACCTCCCGACAAACTTCAGAATGGATGAAAAATTGAAGATCGAGTTTTTCTACACCTCCAGCCCGTTCAGTAGGAAACTCGAGCCTTAATGAAGTAGTCTCCCTATTTATTTGGGCCTTGCAAAATTAAGGATCACGTTGAGGCCCTAACCTGGAGATCAAATTCACACACCAAATCAAGATTACTGTTGATCCGCCAGGTATCCCACCTCAAATGGAAATTTAAAGAAGATGACTCAGCTTAAATCCTTCCAACTAACACCCCAGTTGATGAGGAGGCCAAAGTTCAGTTAATGATAGCATGTGAGTTACATGAAGAGTGGAAGATCCAATTTTCAAAGTTTATGGACCCTCAACCTTGAGGGCAAGGTTGATATGAAGAGAGCGGACATGATAGGACTCAAGTAGGGTTGAGTCCTAATCATCATAGTACTAGTCAATAAAAACTCTATTAGATTGTAATAAAGCCACTCCTATCTTGTAAAGGAGTATAGCTAGGGTCTAGATTAGCCTTTAGGTCTTAGTAGCCGCCACACCCCTTACTGGGTTGGTCGGCTAGGGTTCCCCATGCTTAGGTCGATTATAGAGCCACTTAGCCGCCTCCTGTTCCTATTAAGGCAGGTTGCTATAGGAGGGGTAAAAGGGTAATTCTATTTAGGCAAACACCCCCTTAGACTAGGGTTTTGATCCCTATTTAAAGATGTAGTCGCCCCCCCTCTTGAATTAAGCAATTATCAATTTTATTTCAGCTTTGTGCCGAATCTAGGAGGGAGAAACCCCTACAGCATTCCAATGGTTGATTCTCCTCAAGGATCAAAATCTATAGGGCTCCTTCTGGGGTTCTATCACTGTACTATCTCTATGTTCTGACCTAAACTCGAATACCCTTAACATAAAGCTTATTATAAACCCTAACTTGAGATTTAATTCGATCGCGACATTCTCCACCTATTACAACTGGCTCTGTTCTTGACTTCCCCTATCTTTTCCATTCAAAATCCAATTGAACTCAACAACCTCTTGCTGACTTTATCTCCGGGTGGTGTCAACTAACCTTTCTTCGCTTAGTAGCATTTGATACTAGCCTGGCAGCGCTTACGGATAGTGTAGAATTACCTTATTGATCTACTGCGCTAACAAGAAAGGGAGTTTAAGTTAACAGTTTAAGTTCTTCACTTCAAGTTGAGGAGAGATCAGTTGAGAGAGTTTCGTGTGTTGGTGACTAAGAAGCAGGATTTGGGGCTGTAGAAAGTCATGTTGCAATTTAAGTTAAATATCTAGTTGTAGTTAAAAGTCCAGTGCAAGAAATACAGAATAATTTCATTGTTGAATTGAATGATCAACTGCTGAAGTAGAAGCAAGATCCGAAAAAAGATCATTTGAAATAATTAGGTCTCTAAGTGTTGTATCTTACGTAAGTCCTTTCTTTATAGGGAGTTTGAGCATGAGCATTGTCAACAGCGGAATGGACAGATTGTTCTAGTTGAATCTATAAGATCAGAAATAGGAGAAGAAGCAGTTAATCAGTGCGATGTTGGCTTACAGAAAGAAAAGTGCACTTTTCACTTTTACTAAATAATTAGGTTTAGGCTTCCTAAAGGAAAGATTCGGGGTGTGCAAGAACAAGCAATTTTCTTTGTTAGGTTACTTCCTTATATGAGTTTCGATGTCATGCACTTCATTTTTTATTGAAATGAGATAAGAGATTAAGAAAAAAATGAAGTGCACTTGTTGATTCCGTCACTCATACCTATTTATACAAGAAAAGAGAAGGTTAAAAAGATTAGAAGTTGAGGATTTCCCTCAACAGTCTAACCATTCTGCTAATGATATTACAACAATTTTATCTCTTAACATGCCCCTGCAAGATCGTGCTCCTGTCAAGGATGCCAATCTTGGACCTATGAAGTGAAAATAACTTATGGGCGAGTCGCTTTGTGTGGGAGTCCACCAGTTGATCTATCGTATAAACATGAGAAACATGTAGTTGATGATTGATTACTTAATCTTGTATAAAGTGAAAGTCAATTGCTATATGTTTCATACAAGAGTGAAATACTGGATTGACACATAAGTAGGTAGCCCTGACATTATCATAGTATATTATAGGAGTAATAGAAGAATGAATGTCAAGTTCTTTGAGCAGATTCATTACCCAATTAAGTTGCAATAGAGCGATACTCAGCTTAAGTGGTTGACCGAGTAATTTTCTTTTGTTACTTGGAACACTCCTAGAAAAATAATATACCCAGATGTCGATGTTCTACCATCAAAATTCCTAGCCTAATCAGCATCAACATAAGCATAAATTTGGAGTGGAGAGTTTTTGTAGAGAAATATGTCATAGTCAAGAGTATCATTAAGATATTGTAATACTAGTTTAACTGTTGACGAATGAGTGGTAGATGGTCTATACATGAATTATGACAGCTTGTTAACTGCAAAGGAGATATATGGACAGGTGAGAGCTAAATATTGTAAAGAGCCAATTACTTGCTGATATTGTGTAGGATTTATAGCAGGACTACCGTCATTTAACCAAAGCAATTCACTAGTGGAGAGAGGAGTTGAAATAGCATTTACATCCTTCTGTTTGTCTTCACTAATAAGTCTTGAGTATACTTCCGTTGAGAGAGGAAGAGTTCCAAAGATGTAGACATTGCTTCCACACCTAGAAAATAATTCAAGGGGCTGAGATCTTTGAGGAAAAATCAAGCGGCTAACTTCTTAATGAACATTGTGACATCCATAGAGTTATTACCTATCATAATTATATCATCCACATATACTAGAAGATATATTATACTGCCAGGTTATTGATGGAGAAATAAGGAGGTATCAGACTTAGAGTTTGAGAAGCTGACTGACATAAAAAATGAGCTGTTTGTACCAGGCTCGTGGAGTTTGACGAAGTCCATAAATAGCCTTATGAAGTTTACAGATATGTATCAGATACTAAGGATGATGAAAACCAGGAGGTTAAAGACATCGTCAATTGATGTTCCTTGTAAGAAGGCATTGTTCATATCAAGTTGTCGCAGATGCTAGCCTTTTGAAACAGCTAAACTCAGAATCAATCGGATTATCGTGGGTTTAATAATAGGACTGAATGTCTCTGTAAAGTCAATACCAGGACTTTGATGAAAGCCTTTGGCCACTAAACGGGTTTTTACCTAGCAATGGACCCATCAAGGTTTCGCTTAACTCAAAAAATCCACTTACACTCGATAACATTTTGTGCGGGATGAAATGAAACAAGTATCCAAGTAGAATTATGAAGGAGGGCATCATATTCATCATATATAGCTTGACGCCAATAAGAAGACTTTTAGGCTTGAATGACTGTGGAAGGTTTACAGGTCTCAACAGAGAGAGTCACAATCATATGGAGGTCAAGAACCTGACGTGGTTTGAAAATACCACTTTTAGAGTACGTTGTCATGGGATATCTAAGTGGTTTAGGAGATGATGGTGGAATGGGTGCTGGGGAAGTAGTAGAATAGGGTGAGTTAGATAGAGGAACATTAGCGCTACTAGGCTGAGGTGAGGTAAATGCTAGTGATTGAGTGTCCGAATATTAGATGTCTATGGTAGGAGGTATGCATGCAGAAGAAGGAGAAGAAAAAGAGGGAGTGAGATGTTGTATCAAAGGAGTGCTCCACTCATATATGTCTGTTGGAGTGGGTGATTCTTATGGAGGCTCATTGGACAAAGGCGTGTGTCGCTGATGGATATTCACCGAAGTAGTTGGTACAGTAAAAGATTTGGACTGGTGAAATGGAATAGAGGGCTCCACAAAGATAATATGACAAGACACAAAGACCTTGTGAGTCAAAGGATCATAGCATCGGTAAGCATTATGTTCAAGAGAGTAACCAATGATGGTACAAGGCTTCAACTTTGGGGTTAGTTTATGTGATGTATAAGGACGTAGCCAAGGATAACAGATACAACAAAAAACCCTGAGTTTTTGATGATTTGGGGATTTATGAAATAATTTTTCAAATGGTGATTGATTGTGGATGACTGGAGTAGGTATGCGATTAATCAGATAGATTGTAGTCTGGAAGGCTACAGACCAAAAAATAGTTGACATAGAGGCATGATGGAGAAGTGTGAGATCAGTTTTAACTATATGCCGATGTTTGCGTTCGATTGAGCTAACTAGTTGAGGAGTGTACGAGGGAGACTTGAGATGTTGAATAACACAAGCTAATAAGTATGGGGTTAGTGTTTGGTATTCACCTTCATCGTCCGAATAAACTGTTTTAATTATGAACTAAAAAACATTTTCCACCATTTTTTTAAAGGTAAGGAAGATTATGGAGACCTCAGACTTATGTTAAAGAGGATAAAACCAAGTATACTTGGTAAAATAGTCAATAAAGATAATATATAATCTTTTTCTATCAAATGAAATAATTGGTGCAGGACCCCAAATATTAGTATAAAGAATTTCAAATGGTTGTGTGTAAGAAATAGAAGAAGTTTCAAATGGTAGTCTATGACTTTTATTGCTAAGACATACATAACGATGAATAACAATAGAGCTAGCTTTAAAAGCTGGAAGAGAACGATGAAAAAACTTTTGTTGAGTTAAGGAAGAAGGGTGACCAAGATGACGATGTCACACATCTATTGGAGCAGCAACAGAAGAGTAAGCAGTGGGCTGAGATATTGATGGCCACTGGTAGATATTGTCTTTACTCTGGACTTGAACTAACGATGCCCCTGTGCTCAAATCCTTGACAAGAAGATAGTCAGAAAAAAATTCAATGGAGGTATTATTTTGTTTACAGAATTGGGAGACAAATAAGATTTTGTTTAATATAAAGAGTGCACAACACATCATCGAGAGTAAAGTTAAGAGTATGTGAATTAAGTATGAGTAATAGGAAGTCGCTTACCATCACCGATGATGATGTCATCATTACCACCATAGCTATTGTGAAGGGACAAGTTCTGGAGATCCAAGGTTATGTAATGAGAGGCTCTAGAGTCCATAATCTAGGAATGTTGATCATAAGTCAAGGCCGTAGTGAGATGTGCTTGGGGCATGATTGCAGAATTATGAGGACGAGACCGACAAACTTTAGTGGAGTGACCAACTTTATCACACAGTTGGTAGACTATTCGTTGTTGAGGCATAGGAGAAGGACGCCAAGGCTGTTGGTAATTGATGTTGCTATGTTGAGGTATGGGAGTAGGACGCCAAGGTTGTTGGGACCCGAATTTGCCACTTGGATTATGGGAAGGCGGTGCCTTACCTAGACCTTTGTTGACAGGCTTAGAAAACTGATTGCTCTTCTTTTTAAATTTGTGACCGACAACTGCGATTGAGAAGGGGAGAAAGGGGTTGCGACAGAGAACGGTGACGTGGCTACATAGCAGCGATAGAGGAGGCAGCGACGTCGGTGTTTGGGGTGGCCGAGGCTGGGTTGCTGTTCGTTGGGTTCTGGCAGCTGCTGCATGCGATGGGGCCGTGCTATCCTTCTCCGATAGAATGTCGCGAGAGAAAAAAAAAAGAGAACACCGGGTGGGGTATTTGCTGTCGTTTGACAGCGAGAATAAACTTGCTCTACGCAAGCGGCTTTGATACCATGATAGAAATGAGAGAAGAGATTAGGAAAGAAATGAAGTGCACTTATTTAATCCTTACTTATACTTATTTATACAAGAAAAGAGAAGGTTAAAAAGATTAGGAGTTGAGGATTTTCCTCTATAGTCTAACCATTGTGCTAATACTGTTACAATAATTTTATCTCTTAACTATTTCAATTATTTGTTTACTTAACTTGCTCACCCTCGCCCAAGTTGCGCTAGAAGTCAAGTATCAAGGTCAAGTGTTGAAACCTTAAGTTGATGGGCATATTGCTCATAGTAACAAGCAATAAGCTGAAGATGGAGTAGGATCAAAAGCAGATGAAGGATTAGATTCAAGTGAGGAAGTAGGATTAGGTGAAGAAGTAGAAGCGAGAAAATTAGTAGTGCGAGAGGGTGAACAAGCTATATCTTTAATTAATTCTTTACCATATGCTCGATAAGAGAGATATTCAACTAATACTTTCCAGTTGAGATAAAAAGGAGCTGGATCCGAAGCAGAAATAATAACTGAAGTAGAAGCATAAGCTGCATAAGGAAAGTCAAAGTCCAGATCGGGTGTTGTTGGTTCTGAAAGTGTGTTCTAGTTTCAAGATCTGGATTTGAAGCTGTAGATGAAAAGTCAGGTTAAGTAAAGGAAGCAGCAAGCAAAAAGTCTAGTTCTTCGGCAAGCAACCAATTACCTCTCTCAACAAGGAGCGAAAATAGGAAGAGATCTTAAGGCAGAAGTAGAAGAACTGAAAACCTCTAAAGCGTAGAGTCAAATATTAATTGATTATTAATCATATTGAGCACCAAGTATAGATCTAAGTAAAGACCCACCATCCGCACTAAGTCTTGCTTCTTCTATTTCAACTGAAACTGTTTCTTCTGCTCCTTTTGTATATTGAGCACTAAGTATAGATCTAAGTAAAGACCCACCATCCGCACTAAGTCTTGCTTCTTCTATTTCAACTGAAACTGTTTCTTCTGCTCCTTTTGTTGAAGATACTACTTCTGCTTTACCTCTATACTCAACTCAACGAGCTTCTACTCAACCAATGACTCCCGTTAGCGTAGATCAATCCTATGATTCTCTTCGCTAACTTAGAACCAATCACTTCTCTCTATGGTTTACTTTTGCCTTAACCTTAAACTCTTCTTATCTAATTATTCTATCTACATTCGACACAATATCCTTTCTGTTCAATCTACTCCTGCTTCAAATACTTCTTCGACTTCTGATCCAGATCCTTGTATTCTACTAGAGCTCAAACTGTAACTTCTGTTGTCGACTCTCTTATATCGCCTATAAGATTTGATTTTCCTTTATCTCTTGCGCCTTAACTGAGATACCAAACTGCTCTTGATCCTAGAATTGGATGACCTCTGCAACATCTTCTTGCGCCAAGGGAAACTGGAATTAAAGTTGAATCTCTCTCTTTATAATATAATAAATATAGGAATTGTTCCAACTCACTCTCCCTTTACTTCAACTCCTGACTCTCCTGCCTTTGAATCTACTGCTAGAACTGGAACTGTAGATTCTGGATATTCTTACTTTTCACCTGGATTGTTACTGGATCTACTGCTAGAACTGGAACTGTAGATTCTGGATATTCTTACTTTTCACCTGGATCGTTACTGGATCTGGAACTGCTTTTTAACTTGTAACTGTTGATTCACGAGTTGACTTGAATTGCACTGCATCTACTTTGCATATAGGATATTTGTCTTCATCTACATATGCAAGTTACACCTCTTATTCATTAATTCCAAATACTTTTTATCTAGAGAAGATGCTGGGGGTAAAGGAAGAGGTTGTTCGGGATCGAGAAATTCTGTTTCTGGGAAAGAAGATACTAGCTTTGAAGCGGCAATCGAAGGAAGCGGGAAGGGAAGTTGAGGTCGGTGAAGAATATCTTTGCTCTTGTTTGAGTTTCATCCCAAATTGAATATACAGTGTAGGTGTTGTCAATGAGATTAGATGTAGGTAAAGAATAAGGATCAGAAGAAGAATTAGTAGAAGGAAGGATTAGGCCCATATTCAAGATCAAGTTAGTCAACTGCAAGTACTGCAAATGGTTCTCTTCTTGTTAAGTCCACTCGATCATAAGCTGGATCTGAAACAAGTGGTTTTGTCTGACTTGAATCTGTATTTGTGTCTCAAGAAGAAGCTAGATCTGAGGCATGATCTTATGTTGTAGAAGAAGTAGTGCCAGTTAAGTCAACTCGATCAGAAGCTGGAACAGAGGCTAAGAGCGGTGCGGTATCAAATCAAGGTTCAACTGCAGGATCAGAAACTACAATAAGATATAAAACTGGATAATATTATAGCGCTAAATGACATACCTATTCTAATATTAAACATAAGGGAATAAGAATACAAGAATAGGGAATTTAAAATGGAGGATACATACAATACTATACATACGGGAGGCAGAGTATCGAGAGAAGAAGAGAATACTAATTGCAGGAGAGGAGGCAGGAGAAAGGTGTTCTGTTGGAGTTCAATCCCTTGTTTCAGCCTAGGGTTGCGAAAAGAGAATCTGCAGTAAAGTCAAGTCAGGGTAGAGTAAAGGGAAGAATCAATTTCTTCTTCAGATAGTTGAATTGAAGTATCAAGATAGGGGTATCAAATAGAAAAACGGTAAATAGGAATCTGTAGGATCAGAATTAGAAGCAGTAGATAGATAAGGAGAAGGCGCAAGGTAACCTATTTCTATACTAGGTGCTCGATGTGCAAGAGAGATTCAATCATTCACTTCAAGTATAGGTAAGGTTGGCAAAAGGAGCAGTTCCTGTTTTAGTATCAGCAGCAATCGATTTCGATTTTGAAAGTAAGATACAATCGGGTATCTTGGGCGAAAGGAAGCTCCATAGTTGAAAAGTTCTGTTCCAGTTCGGGTTTAATCCCTCGTTTCAGTTTCAGCCATATTTGTAGGAGACCAGTGTCTATATGCTGAAGTAGAAGATGCTATAAAGTACTGATCAAGGTAAGATTATCTGTAGGAATAGTTGTTGGTCGCTGAGGAACCCTGTCTGTTGCTAATACATCTTTCCCGCCTTACCTTCTTCAGCAACATAGGGTAGAATAACTCATTTACATATGTACGATTCAGAACTCCAATATTCATTCACTAACGGGAGCTCGAAAGAAAGACACGATAAAGTCTTTTCCTGTTTCTATACTAAGATAGAGGGGAGGTGCTTGACTTAAATCCTATATAGAATAAGAGGTTCAATCATTATCTGTTAGAAATAGGAAGTGAAGATGAAAAGCATTTGATTTTTTGTTTTCATGTATATTTATATATGTTCGGGAAGAAGAATTTTTTTTAACTGATCAATGAGATATTCTCATTCAATTAGAAAAATCTGATATGTTAACATGTCCCCGCAAAATTGAGCTCTTGTCAAGGATGCAGATCTGCATGGAAAAAAGTTTGTAAGCTAGAGGCTTTATGAAGGAGTCGGCAAGTTGATCAGTCATATATACATGAGAAACACAGAGCTATTGATGGACAACTTGATCTCGCACAGAATTGAAGTCGATAATAACATGTTTCATGCGGATGTGGAATATTGGATTGGCACAGAGGTAAGTAGCACCGACATTATCACAATAAATGACAAGTGTGTGAACAGAGGCAATGTGAAGCTACTTAAGCAGATTCATGATCCAATTGAGTTCAGCAGCAATAGTGGCGATGACATGATATTCAACTTCAATTATAGACCAGACAACTGTCTTTTGCTTCTTAGAACTCCAACTGATTGGATTAGCACTAAGAAAAATAAGATATCATAACATAGAAGTTCTATCATCAACATTTCTGTCCAATCAGCAACAGCAAAAGTATGAAGATAAAGGGGAGAGTGTTTGCAAAGAAAGATGCTATAATCGATGGTCCCCTTAAGATAATACAGAATACATTTGACAGCATTCTAATGCATAGTAAACAGCTAATGCATGAACTGTGATAATTTATTGACCGCGAATGAGATATATGGATGGGTAAGAGCTATATATTATAAGAAGCCAACTACTAGTCGGTATTGTGTAGGGTTTGTAGTAGGACTATCATCATATTATTGAGTCTCGGATTTTGATGATGAAATCAATTGATGGGTTTGTTGATCTAACATGTGTGTTAGAGATGAATGATGCAGGATTAACTACGACAAGACAATACAATCAAGTGTTGGACCAAAGTCAAGTTCGGACATCGGGCCGGGGTTCAGATGATGTAGTGGGAACTCACCGGGAGTTCGCCCGAAGCTCGCCGAAGGTATCGAGGGCTTGCTGGTAGTTCATCGAGAGCTCGCCGAAGGTGATCGGGAGCTTGCAGGGGATACGTCGGGAGTTCGCCAGAAGATGACCGAGACTCGTCGGGAGTAGGGAATGTCATTTGACATATTGGTCAAATTGATTGTATTTATATACCTTAGTATGCTATAGTTAGCACCAGTTTGGTGTTGAGTTCTAATTGAGTTAAATTTGGAAGGAATCCAAATTAACTCAAGTGAGGTAAATCAGGTTCACGTTTGGGTTTAGATTGAGCTTAGGTTACAGTCATTTGGTTGACCAGGAAAGGGGTCAACTGAAGGTACAAGTCGGGAATAGAAAAGTTGAGAAAACACTTTTTCGGGATTTCCGGTGGTTGTACCGCCCAGGTCGATGATTGCACCATCGTCACCCTATTTTCAGGGCAGCTTTCAGTGTTAGTGCCATCGGCACTAGTGGTTGTACCGATCATACCCGAGTTTTTTGGATATGTTTGAATTTTTTACTCTATTTTTGGTTTTTTTGGATACCCTAAGTCTTCTTGCATTAACCACATGCAATTAGGCAAAAAAAATTGAGAAAATAGTGTGTAAGAAAAAGAAAGAGGGCAAGGGAGTGAGCAAAAGTGTTATATTTTTTATAAAGGACTCACTTGTGAGTTGTAAGTGAAATACTTGTAAGAGTTTGGTCTTCACCTGAAAAAGATTGGTAGTGGACACCAGTGGGCCTCGACGAAGGAGACTCGGGAAGTGGACGTAGACCAAGTTGTGGCCGAGCCACTATAACTATGAGCATCTCTTTACTTTGCCTTTTTGATTATACATATTCTTATACAGAGCTTTCCTTTAGCAAGATCATAACTTAGCTTCGTTCAATAGCTTATTGCTCACTTACTCAACGAAATGCTTCTAATTTCTGGTTTTGCTTTAAACATAAGTTTTCTTTAAACGGAAGTTTTTTAGCACTTGCACTAATTCACCCTCCCCTCTTGGTGCTAATTGATCCTAACAATTGGTATCAAAGCCACGTTGTACTCATTTAATTAATATATAAGTGAGTAAATGACTTATTATGACATTAACAAGGGTCAATGCATCATAAGTCCTTATATGTTCAATAGGATAGACTACACCTCTTGAAAAATCTAAATGCATATATTTTTTATTTCTATTGATTTTGATTTATGGCACATCATTGATAATGAATTTGAAAAGTCTTCCAAACCACTGAACGAATGAAATAATTTGGATAAGAAAACTTTTTCTTTAAATGCAAAAGCTATGAATGCTTTGTTTTGTGCTTTAAACAAAAATGAGTTTGATCGAGTTTTTTCTTGTGATTCGGCTTTTGATATGTAGAATACATTAAAAATCATATATGAAAACATAACTAAATTAAATAAATTATTAAATGAAATGATCATTAAAAATGAACTTGAATGACACCTTTCAGAGAATAGGAAGGAAAGTACTTTGGGAACACAAGAACAAAACATTCCAAAGAATACGAAGGATTGTGAACTAAAAACAGAAGAACCATACCTTCCAAAGAACAAGAAGGAAATAGAACTAAGGATAATAGATAACTTCTCGAGTAAAACCTCGAGTGATGAGAACTTTGAACTTATAACAAATGAATCAAAAATAATAACAAATAAAAACTATAAAAATGATCTTAAAATGGATAAAACCTCTTACTATGAACGTAAGAAGTTAAAATACTTCCAAGTTGAGGAGCACAACCGAGAAGTGGAGAATTTCGCTCTCATGGCTAACCATAATGAGATAAGTAACTCATCCAATATCTTATTTACTTTTGATGAATTATCAAATATTTTTCATGAGCTTTATAATGAATTTAGAATAATTAGCAAATCCTATAAACTACTTAAGAAAGAGCATGCATCATTAGTTAGTAAACTTGAAGATGCTTCACCTTCACACAATTCTTGCACCAAATGTGAAACTTTAGAGGAACTTAGAATAGAAAATATTGTATTACAACAAACATTATAAAAATTTGAAATAGGGAATAAATCCCTAAACATGATCCTTGCAAATAAGGGTTATGTTCATAGGAAAGAAGGTACAGGCTTTGTGGGTAATACTAAAAAAAAGCCAATTATTTCGTTAAAGGATCCACTCTAAACTTGCCACTAAAAATTAAATGCAACTTTTATGATAGATTAGGATATATAGCTTACAAGTGTTCATTTAGAAAGTATAGTCCACATAAATTAATTTGGGTTCCTAAATGAACCATAAATAATTAAATACCTTTAGTAAAAATGGGTATAGATTTTCATGAGGGACCTAAAGTCAAATGGGTACCTAAACCAAAAACCCCCATAGTATAAATTTGTCTCCTAACAAGGTTAGAAATACTAAATGATGTCTTAGAAGTGGATACTCAATGCACATGACTTGAGATCTAACATTCTTTCAAGTTCATTAGCCTAAGTATTAATAAGAAAAATTATTGAACATAAAATTATTGGTAACGAATCTTTGGACGATTCATTATAATAATTAATCTTGATTGCTCTCAATGGTGCATGACTTTTGCATAGCCAGAGAAAGTTTAGTTATTTTTAATACAAAATTATCTAAGTTGAAATTTATAAAAAAAGAGATTTTGATGATAGATTAAAAATTATTAGTGTGAATGATTGAAATATTGGATATGTTATATGTTAACCTAAAGAAGGTTGTATAATTGAATGATAAATCATTTTTAAATTAAAAAAAGAATTTGAAAATGAGTTTGTCAACTCCTTGCGCTATGTGTAAAGAGTAAGACTCATTTAAATGTTGGAATTGAGATAGGTTGAATTTTTGTTTTGTAGATGTTTTATTATTTTGATGTATTATAGTAATGACCTTGATGATTTCTTCTAGAATGAAAATTTATTTTTGGTCTCAAACGATAATTCATTGATTTGAAAAGCTTTCTTGAAACAAATCACATGAAATAACTAAAAAGGAGGATAATTCTTCTTGAGAATATTTTTATCATATTAACCCTTCAACAAGAGATAAAATGATACCATTATGGTTGAATCTCTTAAACTACAAAAATAATTTGATGATTTAAATTTAAAAAGGTTATTATCCAAATCATGACATTGAAATCTTGAAAATTATAATTTGAGATCTTTGTATAAACCAATATTGTTTACTAAGATTCCTTCCCTTTATTAAAAAGAATTTTATAAATGAATCAGAGGTTTATCTTTTTGGAACTATAACATAAATCTATTTATAAACAATGATCTTGATGATTTGAAGTCACTTATACATAAATTGAGATTGTGTATTTTCATATCTCATTTTATAAAATCATGATCTTAATTTCTTGATATTTATAACTTTAACAATTTTCATGAATTATGATTTTGCTTACAAAATTGATCTCTTAAAAAAAAAAATTATTATCTAAGAGGAGAGATGTCAAATTGAATCATGACCTTTAATATTCACAAACTGCTATCTTTCATGTCATGATGTATGACTCTCTTATATTCATGAATGATATATTATATTACCTTGAGATTTTTCATACTATTCGTGATGATCTTAAAATTAATTTTGTACTATTGTATTTTGCTTGACAATGACCAAGGGGGAGACAAAAGTGATATTTTGTAATAATGAAATTAAATACTTTGATTATGAAAAACCTTCTAACATTGGATGAGGAGCGATTTGCTTAAAAGAAAATTAAGAATTTTAAATACATGAGATTTCCATGATTTGATTTCTATTTTACTTTGAATTTTAGATACATAAGATTTCATGATTACTTATGTTGAAACTCACAAACAAAAAAGGAGGGGCAAATTTATTAAATTATGTCTTTTGGTACTTAGAGATTTGATTTTTCATCTTAATGACATGATCCCTTAGTACTTTTGGGTATAATTAGAATATGAATATAAAAAATTATACCATTATATTCTTTTTTAACAATCACAAAGAGAAAAAAATTAATATCTTAACAACAAATCCACTAGATGAGGAACAATTTGCTAATAAGAAAATTTGAAATGATTGAGTTGTTATCATATTCTTGTTTTTTACAAAATGAGCTTTCTCTTAAAACTTATATGTAATGATTTGAAATTCTTCAAATATATATGTTTATATCATATTCCTACTTTTGCAAATTGAGCTTCTTCTCAAAATTTACATGAGATGATTTTAAATCTTCTGAAATGCATGAGATAGTTTCACATCGTGTGATTTATGAACTCTTTGTATAATCGAATCTTTGATGAAATAAATTTTACATAAGATGAATTTAATTACATGAGTAGCTGGTAATTCTTCTTGGATTTCTTGGTTCTTTTTTAGCCCTCTTCTGAAATGATTCTCCTTGAAATTGACATTACAAGAATGAGATTTGAAGTTCTTTTTGTGATGACATTTTTATCCTTTCAAAATGATTATTTAAATTTATGATGAATATTTACAAAAGAAAAATATGTGACATGAACTTTTATAATGCTTGATATAAGCTCTCTTTTTTATCCTCTCAAAAATTACTTTGATTCATGGATCTTTTATATTCTTCATGAATACTTTCGAATGTATCCACGCTTAATATTTTTTTTACTAAATTTTTGAATTTTTGACACAAACACACACACAACTTCTATTTTTTACTAAGAGGGGTAGCAATTTGTAATAAGAAAATTATGTCTCTTATCCTATTCTTCTAAGAGGGGTAGCAACTATACAACTTCTATTTTTTACAAATATGGAGAAATTTGACACATGATAATAATATGTGCCTTGAAATTATTTGCTCAATATTTTACTTTTTTGTTGATGACAAACGAGGAGAAATGACACATTGATGACACATGTAATGAGCATTTCTTTTATTGATAAACAAAGGGGGAAAATGAATGATGACTTAATAGGGAGAATTATGATTGATTACTTAAGGGGGATAATTTGAAATGATGCATGAATTATATATTTAAAAATCTTTGATGATTTAAGGCAAAAATACTTGATATTCATGTTATTGTTAAATCTCAAATTTTAATGATGAAATTAATTGATAAATGTTTAATCTAACTATCAGTTACAAGTGCCCTACAAGCCAATCACGTGAGTGATGACACGTGTGACACGCTGTGATATCTTTTTGCTTATGATTAATATTGAAATATTCTCATATTATATTATTTGTAGCATATATACCATAATGTCCTTGGTTCTGTGCAATGGGAATCAGATCGTTATGAGATCACGATAATGAGATCGATTCACCTTTAAACATAAATCCTAAATAATCTCGGTCATAGGTTACTCGAGAGGGACATCGAGATAACCAAACAGACCGATGTATTATATACTAGTCCATATGATGGAGGCGGCTGGTCTTATAGTCACTTGTGTGGAGATACTAAGGATATAGTACAGGTGCTCATTGGAGAATGAGTTCACTGATTTATCCACTTATGGAATGTTATATGGTTAATAATACCTAATATCATAACGATTTCATAGTCCCAATTGTGTATTTGATCCTTAGACTTGAGACACTAAGGATGCCTTATATGAGTACTCATTTGTTTGACGCCAGACTTACAAGTTTGGAAAGTTCTAGATCTGGTACAATTGGTTATCGGGATTGGTAGCCAACCTTACGAAGATAATTGAGTATCAATAGAGGATCATCCACTCTCGGTATCATGAGAGGAATATCCCATATGTACTTTTTCAAACAAATCCCATGCCAGGGTCATTCGAATTGAAAGAGAAAAAGTTCTCCGAGAGAATCCGATTAGAGCAAGACTATGACGGATTTCGTATGTGATCTGACAGTACCATATCCAATATACGGTCTCTGGGATATTAGTTGGATGAGGGATTATAGTTAAATGGTAACTATGGACAGACAGGTCCGATGGATTCGATCCCCTTGTACCATCTAGGGATTGTGGCGTAGTGGCCTAGTACGTCCATAGTCGATGAGTCAAGTGAATTATTATGGGGATAATAATTCACTATATCAGAAGACGTTTTGATGGGAGTGACTCATGACCAGCTCGGTATTAGGCCTAGAGGATCACACACATATGGTGGATGCTTCAGCGAATAGAGATTGGATGGAGATCCAATTAGCCCATATTCTCATTAGATGATACCCTATGCTGATGGGCTCCTTGATTAAGGCCCAATTAGAGACCTAAGGTGATTATTGGATAGAGATCCAATAATGCAAGGTTAGTGGGTAATTGGATGGAGATCCAATACCTACTAAGGAAGGAGCCATAAGATTTTTTGGTGGCTCTTTATAAATAGGAGGGGAGACTCATGGTTGATAGGTTGCAGCTTTAGCCATCACCTCCTATTCTTCTATCCCTCTGCGTAAGAGTTGCGAGATCAGCTTGTAGGAGTTTTGCTGCAGAGATCCATCGTATGGATACCGCCAGAAAGGAGGGCGCTTGAACTCCTTCATATTTTCCATCCGTATCTAGAATACAGGGATTCTCCCTAAGTAACTAATCTCTCATACATGATGCGATTTTTTGATTTTGCATTTTTTTCTCGCGACCATAATCTTTTGCACGATGATTTAATCTGCGTGAAAAACTGATTTTTTGTTTTGATTTCCACTGCGCTTGTGATGCACCCGCCGAGGTTTTCCAACACTAACTTGTGAGTTAGAGGAAGTAATGCAGGTCTAACTACGACGGAGGAATTGAGTTACAACCAGATGATGAGTTAAAATTAAGTTTAGGCATCGGGCCAAGGTTCGAACGATATTATGGGAGCACGCCAGGAGTTCACTAGGAGTTAGTTAAAGGGATTAGGAAGCTCACTGGGAACACACCGAGAGATCGCTGGAATAAGACCGTAAGACTCATCGCAAGAATACCGGAGGCTACCTGATTGGCTGGAGTTAGGTCATTCTTTAGCTTGATGATCCTTATGGTTGTAATCAGTGAGTCATATTTAGGGATTGAGTCCTAATTGAGTTTGATTTAGAAGGAATCTAAATCAACTTAATATGAGGCAATCAGATCTACTAAGTGATTGGATTGAGCTCAAGTTGAGTTTAATTGGTTGACTTGAGAGTTGGTCAACATAAGGTACAAGTCATGATTGGAAAAGTGAAGGGAACCACTTTTTTTAGATTCCCGACAGTGGTATTACTGGTGGGCGACGATTGTACTGCCTAGGCCGATAGTTGTACCACTCAGATCGATGGTTGTACCACCACTGCCCAATTTTCTGGGTAGCTTTCGATAGTTGCACCATCGACATCGACGATTGTACCACCCGTACCCAGAATTTTTGGATACGTTTGAATTTAGCTCTATTTTTCTGAAGCTAATTAGGATCTATAAATACCCCATATTTTCTTACATTTAGCACAAGCATTCACACAAGTCATTGGGCAAATAATCTATGAAAAAGTGTGCTAAAAATATGCAAGAAAAAGAAAAGGGACAAGGGAGTAAGTCAAGTGTTGTATTTCTTGTTAAAGGTCTCCCTTATGGGTTGAGATTGAAAAGTTTGCAAGGGTTTTGGTCTTCATCCAAAGAAGATCGGTAGTAGACTCCGATGGACCACGATGAAGAGGACTCGGGAAGTGGACGTAGGCCAAGTTTTTGATCGAATGGTGAAAATGATCGACTCAGCAACCATACACCCCAATAGCTAAAGAGCTACGATATATATGTAATGCAAATTGATACCCGCCAACGAATTGAAACAAAAATGGATCGTTCCAAGAGAAAATTGATAAAAGATTAGAACTGCACTTTGATTCCCATAAACATCACAAACTAAAAAGTTTGATAAGTTAAAAGGGAAAGTAAAGATTTAGGGTTTTTTAATATCATAAGCAGAAAAGCTTGATAAGTTCCAAAGTTCATGTAAGAACTTAAAATCAAAACTCATCGGTGTTGGAAGATGATTATATTTCTATAAGCTGTTCTTTACAAAGAGAGTCAGCCTTATTTATATAGAGTAAGGCAAAGTACAAAAAGAATGAATCAATTAAATATATTAAATAACATTCATATTCCCAATTCATGAATGTAGATCATTCATGAATTCTACCTTGAAAAATCTAAAATAAAATTATCTATAATTTCAAATATGGTTCACCATGGTTGAATGGTCTTTATTCTTTAAAATATAAATTAAATTTAGTAATTCCTTGAAGACTGGACTTTTTCTTCATGGTATCGACTTATTTGAATCACGTTGATATTTTTTAGCTCTTCTTGCATCCATAGAACTTTGACCAAATCTTGACTAGCTTATTCCTTCCAAATGCCTTCCAGAACAAGTTATGACTTCTTTCATCTTTTTAGCTTTTGCTCTTATTATCGGTCCTTTATGAATAACAAAAGGGTCCTTGGCAGATTTATGATCAACTAATTGGGTCATATCATTCTCCCTTTCCTCGAAAGGATTCATCCTCGAATAATCGCCTTCATTGCCTACATCAAACAAAGATAAATCAGAAACATTGAAGGTTGCACTAATATTGCCATACTCACATGGTAGTTCTAGCTTGTATGCGTTGTTATTGATTCTTTGAAGGACTCGAAATGGACCATCTTCTATTGGTATTAGTTTAGACTTCCTTTGGCTTAGAAATCTTTCCTTCCTCAAGTGTAGTCAAACCCAATAACTAGGATCAAATACTACTTGCTTTCGGCCTTTATTATGTTGTTTCTCATATTGTAGAGTTATCTTTTCAATTTATGTCTAGACTCTTTCATGTAATGCTTTGACAAAATCAGATTTTTGCTTACCATCCAAATTAGCCTTTTCCAAAGGTAACGGTAGCAAATCCGTAGGAGTTAATGGATTGAACCCGTACACAACTTCAAATGGGGAATGGTTTATTGTACCATGCACACTTCTGTTGTAAGCAAACTCGACATTTGGTAAACATTCCTCCCAATTCTTCAAATTCCTTCGAATTATGGCCCTCAAAAGTGTTGACAAAGTTCTATTTACTACCTCCGTTTGTCTGTCTGTTTGTAGATGACAAGTGGTTGAATACAATAGCCTTGTTCCCAACTTGCTCCAATTTTTTTTCCAAAAGTGGCTAAAGAATTTAACATCTCAATCACTCATAATTGTCCTTGGAATTCTATGTAATCTCACAATTTATTTGAAGAACAACCCTATAACATGTGTGTTGCATCATCTATTTTGTGGCAAGGAATGAAATGTGCCATCTTGCTAAACCTATCAATAATAACAAAAATAGAATTTCTCCCTCCTTTTGACCTTGGTAAACCCAAAACAATGTCTATGGATATATCAACCCAAGGCTCACTAGGTATAGGAAGAGGAGTATACAACCCATGAGGCATTATTTTAGATTTAGATTGTTTACAAGTAATGCATTTCTCACACAATCTCTCAACATCTCTTTTCATGTGTGACAAAAAAAAAAGATCATTTAACACATCTAAAGTTTTTCTTATCCTACAATACCCCATTGAACCTCCACTATATGCCTCTCTCACAAGTAATTCTCTCATTGAACATTGAGGAATATACAACTTGTTTTCTTTAAAAAGAAAACCATTATACCTGAAAAAATTATCAAAACCCCCTTTCTCACATGCCCCATAAACATTAGCAAAATCATGGTCAGAATTATATAAATCTTTAATATACTCAAATCCCAATAATTTGACATCAAGTTTAGAAATTAGAGCATACCTTCTAGAAAGAGCATCGGCAACTACATTTTCCTTACCTTGTTTGTACTTGATGATATATGGAAAGGATTTAATAAACTTCACCCATTTTGCATGCCTGTGACTTAGTTTTCCTTATCCTTTGAGATATTTCAAAGACTCATGATCGATATGTATAATAAATTTCTTGTACCAGAGATAGTGTTGCCATGTCTCTAACACTCTTACCAAAGCGTAGAACTCTTTGTCATATGTCGAGTAGTTAAGACTTGCTCCACTTAGCTTCTCACTAAAAAACACAATGGGTCTGCCTTCTTGCATTAAGACTCCTTCAATACCTATCCCACTTGCATCACACTCGATCTCAAAAGTTTTAGCAAAGTTAGGTAAAGCAAGCAAAGGTGTTGAACTAAGTTTGTCTTTAAGCAAATTAAAAGCATTATCTTGTTCATTACCCCTCCTAAACCCCACATTCTTTTGATGCATTCAGTTAATGGTGTAGCAATTGTAAGAAAAATCCTTAATGAATCTTCTATAAAAGCTAGTAAGACCATGAAAACTTCTAACATTGCTAACACTAGTGGGTTTTGGCCGTTACCTAATTATTTTCACTTTTTATTGATCAACATGTATTCCTTTATCATTAACAACATAACCAAGAAAAGTAATTTATTAGTGCAGAAAGTGTATTTCTTTAGATTAGAATATAACTTTTTTTTTGTAAGCATATCAAAAATAGCTTTTAAATGTGTTACATGCTCCTCCAAACTTTTACTATACACAAGTATATCATCAAAATAAATGACGTCAAACTTTCCAATGTACGCATGCTAAACATGGTTCATCAATCTCATGAAAGTACTAGATGCGTTAGTTAGGCCAAAAGGCATCACCAATCATTCATATAAACCATGTTTAGTTTTGAAAGTAATTTTTCATTCATCACCCTCATGCATTCTTATTTGATGATATCCAGATTTCAAATTAATTTTTGAAAACACACCAGAACCATGCAATTATCTAACATGTCATCTAACCTAGGAATAGGATGTCGATACTTTACCGTGATTTTGTGGATGACTTTGTAATCAGCATATATTCTCCAAGATCCATCTTTTTTTGGCACCAACAAAACAAGAACTACACATGGACTCATGCTTTCTCACACATAACCCTTTTTCATAAATTCACTTACTTGCTTTTGGATTTCCTTGGTCTCTTTGGGGTTGCATCTATATGCTGACTTGTTTGGTCTGCTTGCACCTGGAATGAAATCTATTTGATGCTTAATTTCTCTAATTGGTGGCAAACCATTTGGAACTTCTTCGGGAAAGAGATCCTCATTTTCCTACAAAAGATCAACATTAACACTAGGCAAATTTTTATTAATTTCGTTAGATGCAATTAAAATGTCCTTGTACATAAGTACAAGTATGGGGTGCCTCATGGTTAAGGCTTTCTTTACATCACTCATTTTGGCATAAGCACTCATTTGTCTTTCGCTCAGGTCTTCCTTATTTTCTCTCCCCTTGTGTTTTCCAACACTCTTGTTTTTACTACTAAGTCACATTTTTCCTTTTTCTCTCTTTCTTGCTCCCTCCCCAAAGTTTTGGTTAATGAAGATTCAAGCTCCTCATACTATTGTTTTATGTGCATTTGGTCTTCAAAAATGGTCTTTGGAGGCAAAGGTCCAAGTTGATATTTCTGTCCATCCATGATCAAAGAATAATAATTTTTGAACTCATCATGTGTTATCCTTCGATCATATTGCCATGGTCTCCCCAACAACAAGTGACCAGCATACATAGGTACCACATTTACACCAAACTTCATCCTTATATCTATCAATTGAGAAAGAAACTAACACTTGCCGATTTACCTTCACCACACCACTATCATTCAACCATTGTAACTTGTAAGGTTTTGGATCTTTGATAGTAGATAATTTCAGTTTCTCCATGAGCAAGGTACTTGCCACATTTGTACAACATCCACTATCAACAATCATGTTACACAATTTGTTAGCACTCAAACAATGAGTGTGAAACAGATTCTCATGTTGTTCACCATGTTTATCATTTTTATTTTACAAACTAAATGTGCGTTGAACAACTAAAATTTCACCTTTAGCATACACTACATCACTAGCATCTTCTAATGATGGAGGGTCATCATCATCATCTCTCTCACTTTCAGATTCCACAATCCCATCCTTCATGATCATAACTCTCTTATTAGGACATTCACGTGCCATATGTCCATACCCAAGGTACTTAAAACACTTAATGCCTTGATTTGGTTGATTCTCACTTTTATCCTTAATAAGGTTTTGAATCATACCTTGTGCCTTTTCTTTTGAATTACCTCTCAATCTTCATGGTCACATTTACCATATCCTCAATCTCCACATAGTGTTGCAACTCTACAAGATTAGTAATGTTCTTGTTTAATCCACTTAAGAATCGAGCCATGGTGGCTTCACGGTCTTCCTCCACATTAGCCCTTATCATGGTTATCTCCATCTCTTCTCCTCCTCAAAATTTGTTTAATCTCCAACCAAGTCTCCACGGGCTTTTCGTAATTTCTTCGCCTGTCGTTACACAATTGATCCTACCAAATAATAGCATAATCACAAAATTCAACAGCGGCTAATTTTATCTTTTTTTCTTCGGAGTAGTTATGACATTCAAAGATCAACTCCATTTTTCGTTCCCACTCCAAATAGGCATTTGTATTATTCTTCCCTTGAAAAGAAGGGATTTTCATTTTGATGCTGCTAATGTTTCTGTCCACACCATCAAAATGTCCTCTCCAAGTTTGTCTCCTAGGATTAACTCCTTGAGAAATTAGAGTTACTTGGTCATCATCTATGTCTTCTACTCCATCATATTATCATTGACAAAGGTTGGTTGTCTCTCATGCCATGGTCCTCTTTGTAATCTATTAATTGCATCATCATGCCTTTCTAGATGATCTCTTACATTTTCTATTATTTTGAACATACGTTCAAATTGTTGCTGCATTGCTTGAACCAAAAGATCATTTGATGTAGAACTCCTTTCTTTTTCTTTAGACATGTTAAAACCTAGAAAACAAAATTAGAACAACCTCACCAAGACTCTCTCAAGTGCCTCACTCAAGATTTAGCTTTTCTCGATGTTGATCTCACCACTCTTGCCTTTTATCTCTCTTGTTTTGTTTTTTGGGTTTTTAGATGAACTAAGGTACCTAAACAAACAATTCAGATTATGGTAATTCAGGGATAGTGAAATTGGATAGGTATAAAAGCAAAAAAAAAGAGAGGCCAATTTAAAGGTGTATATATTACACTTCGATCATTGAAGAATTAGAATTGAAATATCAAATGAACATAAAAGAAAAAACTAGAATAAGAATTAAATGAATAAGATTGAATTCTGTAATTTGCAAGAATTTCGTGAACCCACAATTCTGTTCTTTTACTTACAAAAAAAAAAGATCTTTTCTTATTTTCTTACCTTTTATTTTCTCTCTCTTTTTTTATTTTTTCTCTTTTTTTCTTTTGTTCTTTGTTGTTCTCTCTTTTTTTTGACTTTTTGACTTTTTTATTTTCTTTCCTTTTCTTTTTATACTATAAAATATGGATAAACAAAGAAGAAGAATAAGAGCACAACAATGAAGGAAGAACAATAATTATAGCTATGATGCTGAAGAGAAAAAGAAAAGCTAAAAGATAGCAAATAAATATATATGCAAACCTCAAACTTGGGCCGAACTCTGATACCAAATGGTGGAAATCGTTAACTCAGCAACCATACACCCCAATTGCTAAAGAGCTACGATATATATGGAATACAAATTGACATCCTCTAATGAATTGAAACAAAACGGATCGTTCAAGATTAAAGTAAGAGGAACTATTCTAATCACTTTATCAAAGAGAAAAATGATAAAAGATTAGAACAGTATTTTGATTCTTATAAATGCCATAAACTAAAACGTTTGATATGTTAAAAGGGACAGTAAAGATTTAGGATTTTTGAATGCCACAAGCAGAAAAACTTGATAAGTTCCGAAGTTCATGCAAGAACTTAAAAACAAACACTCACCAATGTTAGAAGATGATTATATTTCTCTAAGTTGTTCTTTACAAAGAGAGTCAGCCTTATCTATATAGAGCAAGGCAAAGTACAAAGAGAATGAATTAATTAAATATATTAAATAACATTCATATTCCCAATTCATAAATATAGAACATTCATGAATTCTACCATGAAAAATCTAAAATAAAATTATCCATAATTCCAAATATGGTCCACCATGGCTGAATGATATCTATTCTCTGAAATATGAATTAAATTTTATAATTCCTTCAAGGCTGGACTTTCTCTTCATGGTATGGACTTATCTGAATCATGTTGACATTTTTTTGCTCTTTTTCCATCCATAGAACTTTGACCAAATCTTGACCAGCTTGTTTCTTCCAAATGCCTTCCAATAAATAAGTTATGGCTTCTTTCATCTTTTAGCTTTAGCTCTTGTTATCAGTCCTTCACGAATAACAAAAGGGTCCTTGGCAGATTTATGATCAACTAATTGGGTCATATCAGAACCACTATAAACTGTGCGTGTATCTCTCTTTATATAATTTATACATTCATTAGCTAAATCAAATTTTTTTATCTTATGTTTGATTCACTTACGTATTCTAATTTCAAGAAACGCTTTTGATTTCTTGATTGTATTTGAAAGAAAAGTTTTCCTTAAACCAAAATTTTTACAGTTCCACTAATTCACCCCCTTCACCCGCCCCACCTCTTAGTGCCAATTGATCCTAGCAATTGGTATCAGAGTGTGATTCTACTCATTGGACTAAACAACCAAGTGAGTAAATGACTTTGTTTGGCATAAACGAGTGATGTTCTATTGCATGTCCTCTCATGTTCAATGGGATAGATTACACATATTAGAAAACAAGGATGCGTATTTTTCTCATTTCTATGGATTTTGATTTATGACACATTATTGAGAATAATTTTGAAAAATCTTCCAAACCAATGAATAAATTAAATAATTTGGAAAGGAAGAATTTGTCTTTAAATGTAAAGGCAATGAATGCCTTAATTTATGCACTTAATAAGAATAAATTTAATCGAGTTTGTGTTTGTTATATTGCTTATGATATTTGGCATACACTTGAAATCACACACGAAGGCACTAGTAAAGTTAAGGAATCTAAAATTAATATTTTACTTCATAATTATGAATGTTTAGAATTAAACCACGTGAGTCCATTGGAGACATGTACACCCATTTTATGAATGTCATCAATGGTCTTAAAGCTCTTGGTAAATATTTTTCTAATTTTGAACTTGTTAGTAAAATATTAAGATCTCTTCCCAAAAGTTGGGATCCTAAGATAATTGCAATTCAAGAGGCTAAAGATCTAAATAATTTTTCTTTTAAAGAAATTATTGGATCACTTATGACTTATGAATAGATCTATAAAGTGTTGGGAAACCTCAGCGGGTGCATCACATGTATAGCAGAAATCAAAACAAAAATCGATTTCCCACGTTGATCAAATCGTCGTGCAAAAGATTGAGATCACGAGAAGAACACAAAAACCTATAAAACCACAATGTGAGAGAGATTGATTTTACCTAGGTAGATCGTATATCCCTGTATTCCAGATCCGGATGGAGAAGATGAAGGAGATCAAGCGTCCTCCTCTCTAGCGGTATCCACACGATGGATCTCTGCAGCGAAACTCCTCCAATCTGATCTCGCAACTCTTGCTCAGGAGAGGGAGGAGAATATGATGTGGTGGCTAAAGCTACAGCCTATCAACCATGAGTCTCCCCTCCTATTTATAGAAAGCCACCAAAATCCTAGGCCTCCTTCCTTAGTGAGTATTGGATCTCTATCCAATAACCCACTAATCTTGCATTATTGGATCTATATCCAATAATCTCCTTAGGCCTATAATGGGGACTTAATTAAGGAGCTCATCAACATAAGGTCTCATTCAATGAGAATAGGGGCTAATTGGATCTTCATCCAATCCTCTATTCGCTGAAGCATCCACCATGTATGTGTGACCCTCTAGGCCCGATACCGAGCTGGTCGTGAGTCACTCCCATCAGTACTCCTTCTGATATAGTGAATTATTATCCTCATAATAATTCACTTGACTCATCGACTATGAACGTACTAGGCCATTACGCCATAGACCCCAGACGGTACAGAGGGATAAAATCCATCGGACCTGTTTGTCCATAGTTACCATGTATCTATAATCCCTCATCCAAATAATATCCTAGAGATCGTATATTGGATATGGTACTGTCAGGTCACATACGAAATCATTTTGTCTTGCTCAAATCAGATTCTACCGGAGAATTCATTCTCTCTCAATTCGAATGACCTTGGTCAGGGATTTACCTGAGCAAGCACATATTTGATATTTCTCTCGTGATACCGAGAGTGGATGATCCTCTATTGATACTCAATTACTTTCGTAAGGTTGGCTACCATTCCCGATAACCAGTTGTACCAGATCTGGAACTTTTCAAACCTGTAAGTCTGGCGTCAAAGAAAGGAGTACTCATACAAGGCATCCTTGGTTTCTTAAGTCTAAGGACCAGATACAAAACTGGGACTATGAAATTGCTGTCTGACATTAGGTATCATTAACATATAATATTCCATAAGTAGATCAATCAGTGAACTCATTCTCTAATGAGCACTTGTACTATATCCTTAGTGTCTCCACACAAGTGGCTGTGAGACCAGCCGCCTCCATTATATGGACAGGTATATAATACACCGATCTATCCGGTTATCTTAATGTCCCTCTTGAGTAACCTATGACCGGGATTATTTAGGATATGTGTTTAAAGGTGAATTGATCTTATTATCATGATCTCATCACGATTCGATTCCTATTACACAGAACCAAGGACATCACAATATATATGTAACAAATAATATAATATAAGAATATGTCAATATTAATCATAAGCAGAAAGATCACACAACGTGTCACACGTGCCATCACTCACGTGAATGGCTTGCAGGGCACTTGTAACCAGCAATCTCCCACTTGACCAAAAGCCAATCACCTATGTATCTGATCCCCATAAGACCCTTATGATGCTCAAATATAATCTGTGCTAGTGGCTTCGTTAGTGGATCTGCAATGTTATCTTCGGATGGAACTATTTCTATTTCTATATCTTTTTACGTCATGATCGCTTTAATCAGATGGAACCTCCTCAAAATAATTCTGTTGAGACCTGAGTTCCTTTGTTAGAGTTATCGCCCTGTCGCTATCACAATATATGGGAGTTAGCTCCATGTTGCTTGGTATGACTCCTAAATCCTTGATGAACTTCTTCATCCACACCCCTTCGTCTTGCTGCTTCTACTATAGCAATGCATTCCACCTCTGTGGTCAAGTCAACAGTAGTATCTTGCTTGGAACTCTTCCAGCATACTATTAAGGTAGGTCGACTATAGATCCCCTTGCTTAAGTCGGCTATATAGCTAACATAGCCGCCTTTGTTCCTATTAAGGCAGGTCAGCTATAGAAGGGGTAAAGAGATAGTTTTACTTAGGCAAGCACCCCCTTAGGCTATGATTTTAATCTGTATTTAAAGATGTAGCCACCCCCCCTCTTGAGTCAAGCAATTATCAATTTTATTTCAGCCTTGTGTCGAGTCTAGGATGGAGGAACCCTTGTAGCGTTCCAAGGGTTGATCCCCCTCAAGGATCAAAATCTATAGAGCTCTTTCTGGGGTCTTATCATCTGGTAACAGAGCAGCGATCTTGCTGCCCTTGTAGCCATCTCAACCACCTCTACCTTCCCAAGTAATTCTCACAATTGTTACGACACGTGCCTCCACCTTCCACCCCAACCGTAGATCAAATCAATCTGCCGCTGCCCCCTACGTTTGATCGGGAGATCTGGTATATTTTTATCACCCACGCCTCTTCGATATTGCAAAATCCTTTACCTTACAATTGAAGAAGTTTTTCCAAAAGTTTTCTTGCTGTAAAATTTTACCTCGCAAATGTTATCATCGTTGCGAAGGCAAAACGCTGCAAAAACTTTCAACCAATTTTTGCTTCTTAAAACTGAACTTTTAATTATCCTTTTTGGCTGAGACTTTTCTATAATTTCATAGATCATCTTAGCTTTATCTAAGACTGATCTCGTGAAAAAACTCCTTTTGTATACGGACCTATAGCGCTGCGATTCTTCATTGCATAGTACTGAAATTTTACAATGCAGAATTTGCCTTCTGTCTATTGGCCTCTTGAAACCCAACTTTTATTCATCCTTTTTGGCCAAAATTTTTATACAATTCCAAATATTAACTTAGCTTTCACCTGAGATTGATTTCTAGAAAAAATTCCTTCTGGAACCAGTTTTTTTGTGCAATCTTTCACCATCACGCAGTGTTAGAATTTTTATAATAAAGAATATACCTTCCAACTATTGGCCTCTTGAAACCAAACTTTTGTTCATCCTTTTTGGTCGAAATTTTTATACAATTCCAAAGATCAACTTGGCTTTCATCTGGGATTGGTTTCTTAAAAAATTCCTTCTGAAACTAGTTTTATTATATAATCTTTCACCAGTACGTAGTTCTAGAATTTTTACGATAAAGGATCTACCTTTCGTCTTTTGCTCTATTTTCCTACTGTTACGCTGCCAAACTTTTTATTGGTATTTCTAACATCTAAACCAAGGGTTTTTGCATAATTTCTTTGAACTTTCCTCTGGAAATTACATTGAGAAGTCATCGTTTCTCTGACGTAAAATTCTATCGATTTCTGCATAATTTTGCCAAACTGCACATCTTCGCACTTTTTTTCATCGAATTCTATCGGATTTGAGTGTTATTTTTTGTGGGATTTTGGACTCTCTTTTCCTCATCACCAAACCCTACCATCCTTACCCTACCATAAACCAAAACCAAACAACCACCTAAATCAGCCCTAACCGTAGCCTACCTCCTTATCGATCAACTTACCTTTTTAGCCAACTTTCCTTACCGATACACCTACCTTTGCTGCCATCCATCCCAGATCTAAAATCTATTTCCCTAACCTTCATCTACTACTATTACAGCCCTAAAACCACATCAATTTGCAGCCTAAACTCAACAAAACCGCAGTCCTAAATCGCACCCAAAATAATCATAAATGGCACCCAAAACAGCTATAAACCACACCCAAAAAATGAAGCCTTCGGTCCACCAATCTTTCAACCACCCAGTCTCTCTTATCCCTTCAACCGCAACACACATCTTTCGCTACCCAATGCTGCCAACAGTGACCTCTTGCTGCCATCCTCCTTGATCGTAGCCAGCAGTGATCCTTACGATAAAAAGCTACCAACAGTGATCTTTCGTTGTAATTTGTTTACATCGTATCCTGCAACAATCGTTCGCTACTAACTATCTTGATCGTGGCCAGCAAAAAATTGAACACAACAACAGCCGTCTCTCGCTCCATACCGCTACTGCCCTCCTCTACAACAGTCGTGTACATCGTTGTCCCATCTTCCTCCTATTGCAGCCACACCCTTGCTGCAATCGACACCACTTGCAGCCACGAAGTCGCAACGCAGTCGCAACCGACTTTACTGCTGCCCTCTTCTTCCCCCACCATTGATGCTACCCTTGGCTGCCATCCTCTACTTGGAGACTTCACCCCCGCAGTCCTGATATTGCTGCCATTCACTGCCTTCAACTTAAAAATTATAGCTACACTTTTCAGTCGGTTTGTTTGACAGGTTGGACATCCTTACGTCATGACATCGCTGGGCTTATTTGAAGCCAAATTGGAGGCTTTCGAGATGCATATAAATGCTAAATTACATGCTCTCTTCGAGGAGTTTATATTGGGTCGATCACCAAGCCCAAGAAGATCACAACATAAAGTAAATTCTGATTGCAAAAAGAACCCATCAGAGATAAGAAGCGAGGATAAGACATGGTAGCCCTACACCTCGATAACGTCGATCTCCTTTGTAAAACTTCAAGAAGGGCACCTCAATCAAGATGCTCAGAGCATGAGGGCCACATCCTAACCAAAAGCATATAAACCTTCAACACCAATCAATTACAAGAACCTTGACGAAGAACTAACAAAGATCCATCAAACCTCTACCATCCAAGAGTACCAAATCAGGTTTGAAAGGTTAACTAATCAAACTCGTGATTGGTCTGAAAAATAGATGTTGAGGACTTTCATTGAGGGCTTGAAGCCGGAGATTCAAGAAGAAGATAAAGACAACCGTACACACTTAAGGTAGTCATCTCCTTCGCATGACTACACGAAGACAGGCTGAACCAAGATGCTTGGAGGTCAAAGCCATCGCACGACCAATAGCATAGAGACTCGCGGCCCCATCTACAGCCAGTCGGTCACCTCAACTGAAAAAGTTAACAAGAGAAGAGTGTCGTGACAGATCTATAAAGGGCCTATGTTGTAATTGTAATAAACTGTGGAGCCGAGACCACCATTATAAAAAAGAGAGACCTCTATTGGTTGAACTTACTGAAGAACCTAAACTCAAAGATATGACTCTTGAGTTCAAGGAGAAGGATATGAAGGAAAAACCACAATCAGTCGCCTGCACCTTTCATGCTCCACCATAGATATTAGTCATCAAGCATCAGCCCGTCACCATCCTCACTGACACCAGGAGCTCCAACGACCTTATGAATGACAAAAGAAATAAGTGACCTTATGTGGGAAAGGAGAGAACGAAGAAAAGATGATCTCGACATAGTGCTTGGAGAAGCACGCTGATCTCAGGCATGTCAGCTAAACCGAGCCGACTCCTTCATACCAGACTGCACGACCCCCATATATTGGTCTTACAAGGGGAACCACTAGCACATATTCGACCATATTGTTGTCCACATTTTCAGATGACCAAAGCTAAAAAGATCGTCCAAGAGACGCGAGAGATACAGATCATTCGACGATAACCTTCCCTTACAATGACACTTTATCTCCAAAAACTTTGCCTCTTTGTCTTCAGGGATAAGCTCTTCCTGAAGTGTCATATTCAGTTGAACTAGCTATGGGTTATGATGCAGTGCTCCCTCATCTCAGGCTACTTCTATGACTTCATCGAGGAGCGGACCATGATGCTAAAAGCCTTCCCTGATGATGACCTCGGATCCCACGGCCCACGATCGCAAGAAGGAACATGAGAAAGGCATCCACATGACCCCCACTACCATAATGCCATTTATATCGATGCTAGCATTACCTGAACGTGGCAATGTGTTCGTACTTCGAGCAGACATATCCAGAGTTGGGATCGGCATCACCCTTATGCAAGATAGTCCATGGCACGAAAGAGGAGTAAGCCCAAAAGAATTATAATCCATGCTCACACCAGCACATGCAAAGAAGAAATAGCCTCCCGACAAACTTCAGAATGGACAAAAAATTGAAGATCAAGTTTTCTTACACCTACATCCTGATCAGCAGAAAACTCGAGTCTTAAGGAAGTGGTCTCTCTATTTCTTTGGGCCTTACAAAATTGGGGATCACATTGGAGCCCTAACCTAGAGATCAGATCCGCGCACCAGATCAAGACCACTGTTGATCTATCGGATATCTGACCTCAAATGGAAATTTAAAGAAGATGACTCAGCCCAAATCCTTCCTACTAACACCCCAGTTGATGAGGAGGCCAAAGTTCAATTGATAATAACATGAGAATCATATGTGGAGCTGAAGACCCGGTTCCCCGAGTTCATGAAACCTTAGCCTTGAGGACAAGACTGATTTTAAGAGGACGGATTTGATAGGACTCCAGCAGGGTTGAGTCCTAATCTCCATAAGAAGTAGTCAATAAAACCCTACTAGATTATAATAAAGCCACTCCTATCTTATAAAGAAGTATGACTAGGGTTTAGATTAGCCCTTAGGGCTTAGTGGCTACCACCTTCCTTACTGGGTTGGTCGGCAAGGTTTCCCCCTACTTAGGTTGGCTATAGAGCCAACCTAGCCGCCCTTGTTCCTATTAATTGCTTGACTCAATAGGGGGGGTGGTTACATCTTTAAATACGGATCAAAACCGTAGTCTAAGGAGGTGCTTGCCTAAGTAAAATTATCCCTTTACCCCTCCTATAGTCGACCTGCCTTAATAGGAACAAGGGTGGCTAGGTTGGCTCTATAGCTGACTTAAGTAGGGGAAAGCTTGACCGACCAACCCAGTAAGGGAGGTGGCGGCCACTAAACCCTAAGGGCTAATCTAAACCCTAGCCATACTCATTTATAAGATAAGAGTAGCTTTATTACAATCTAACAGGGTTTTATTGACTACTTCTTATGGAGATTAGGACTCAACCCTGCTGGAGAGTCCTATCAATGGGACATATCAGTGGAGAGGACCCTCAGGATGTTGATCCTCAGACCTACGAGGAGGCTATTATGAGTATAGACTCTGGGAAGAGGCAAAAAGTCATAAATTTTGAAATGAATTTAATGTACTCTAACTAGGTTTGGAACCTTATGGATGCACCTGAGGGTATGATACCCATCGGCTGCAAATGAATCTTCAAGAAGAATATCAGAGTGGATGAAAAGGTAGAGACCTATAAGACAAGGCTGATAGCTAAAAGATATCATCAAAGGCAAGGGGTTGACTATGACGAAACCTTTTCACCTGTAACCATGCTTAAATCCATTAGAATTCTTTTAGCTATTACAACACACTATGATTATGAGATCTGATAGATAGATGTGAAAATAGCATTCCTCAATGGCAACCTTGAGAATGAGGTGTATATGATATAGCCAGAGGGATTCGTATTCAGAGAGAGTCCAAATAAAGTGTACAAGTTGCTTAGATCCATTTATAGATTGAAGCAAGCTTCCCGAAGTTGGAACATAAGATTTGATAGGGCGATCAATTCTTGTGACTTCGTTAAGAACGAAGATAAGCCTTGTAAGTATAAAAAGGTAAGTGAGAGTGCTATTACCTTCTTGATGCTATATGTGGATGACATCCTAATCATTGGGAATGATGTAGGAATGCTCTTTATATTAAAGGCTTGGCTATCCAGAAACTTCTCCATGAAAGACTTAGGGGAAACATCCTATATTTTGAGGACCAGATCTATAGAGATAGATATAAGAGAATGTTTGGCTTATCTCAGTCTAGGTACATAGACTCCATTGTCAAAAGATTTGGCATGGAGAATTCCTAGAGTTTATCCCCAAAGACTCCTATAGAAAGGGCAGACATAGATAAGATACCTTATGTCTTATCTATAGGGTCTATCATATATGTTATGCTATGTACTAGGCCTAATATAACACATGCTCTGAGTGTCACGAGCAGGTATCAGGTGGATCCAGGTTTAGAACACTGGAAGCCAGTAAAGTGTATCCTTAAGTACTTGAGAAAGACTAAGGATCATTTACTGGTATATGGAGGAGGCAGCCTCCAAGTTGAGGGCTATACAGACTCAAGTTTTCAGTTTGACATTGATGATAGTAAGTCGAACTCAGGGTATATTTTCATCCTTAATGGAGGAGCAGTAAGCTGAAAGAGTTCTAAGCAAAATACTATTGCTGACTCGACCATAGAGGCGGAATACATTGCTGCAGCAGAAGCAGCAAAAGAAGAGGTATGGATGAAGAAGTTCATCAGGGATCTGGGAGTCATACCAAGCAGCGTGGAGCTAATTCCCATATACTACGATAGCAACATGGCGATAGCTCTAGCAAGAGAACCCATGTCTCATCAGAATTGTTTTGAGGAGGTTCAAGTGGATTAGGGTGATTATGACCTATAAAGATATAGCAATAGAAAGAGTTCTATTTGAAGATAACATTGCAGATCCACTGACGAAGCCGCTAGCTCAGACTGTATTTGAGCGTCACAAGGGTCTGATGGGGATCAGACACATACGTGATTGGCTTTAAGTCAAGTGGGAGATTGCTGGTTGCAGGTGCTTTGCAAGCCAATCACGTGAGTGATGACAAGTGTGACACGATGCACGATCTTTTTTGCTTATGATTAATATTGGTATATTCTCACATTATATTATCTGTTGCATATATATATATTGTGATGTCCTTGTTTATGTGCAATGAGAATCGGATCGTGATGAGATCACGATAATGAGATCGATTCACCTTTAAACACAGATCCTAAATAAACCCGGTCATAGCTTATTCGAGAGGGACATCGAGATAACCGAACAGACCGATGTACTATATACCCATCCATATGATGGAGGTGGCTGGTCTCAGAGCCACTTATGTGGAGACACTAAGGATATAGTACAGGTACTCATTGGAAAATGAGTTCATTGATTGATCCGATTATGGAATACTGTATGGTTAATGATACCTAATATCAAACAATGATTCCATAGTCCCAGTTGTGTATCTGGTCCTTAGACTTGAGACACTAATGATGCTTTATTTGAGTACTCCTTTCTTTGATGTCAAACTTACAAGTTTGAAAAGTTTCAAATCTAGTAAAGCTAGTTATCGGGATTAGTAGTCAACCTTACGAAGGTAATTGAGTGTCAATAAAGGATCATCAACTCTCGGTATCATGAGAGGAATATCTCATATGTGCTTGCTCAGACAAATCCCTGGCCAAGGTCATTTGGATTGAGAGAGGAGTTCTTTGGGAGAATTCGATTGAAGCGTGACTCTAACGGATTTTATATGTGACCTGACAGTACCATGTCCAATATATGGTCTCTAGGATATTAGTTGGATGAGAGATTATAGATACATGACAACTACGGACATCAATGTCCGATGGAGTCAATCCCCCTGTACCGCTTGGGGACTATGGCGTAGTGGCCTAGTACATCCATAGTCGATGAGTCGAGTGAATTATTTTGGGGATAATTCACTATATCAGAAGGAGTTTTGATGGGATCGACTCACGGCCAGCTCGGTATCGAGCCTTGAGGGTCACACACATATAGTGGATACTTCAGCGAATAGAAGATTAGATGGAGATCCAATTAGCTCTTATTCTCATTAGATAATACCCTATGATGATAAGCTCCTTGCCTGAGGCCCAATTAGAGGCCTAAGGAGATTATTGGATAGAGATTTAATAATGCAAGGTTAGTGGATAATTGGATGGAGATCCAATACCCACTAAAGCAAGAACTCTTGGGTTTTTTGGTGGCTCTCTATAAATATGAGGGAGGTTAATGGTTGATAGGCTGCATCTTTGGCCACCCCCTTCTATTCTCCTCCCTCCCTCTACGCAAGAGTTACGACATCAAATTAGAGAAGTTTCGCTATAGAGATCCATCATGTGGATACCGTCAGAGAGGAAGACGCTTGACTTTCTTCATCCTCTCCACCGGATTTGGAATACAGGGATATACGATCTCCCTAGGTAATCAATCTATCACATGACAGTTTTTTTTATATTTTTACGACTTTCTTGCGACCTAATCTTTTGCATGACGATTTAATCTGCGTGGAAAACCTATTTTTGTTTTAATTTTTGTTGCGCATGTGATGCTCTCGCTGAGGTTTCCCAACACTATCATCACAGATCGCCAGGCCAAGTAAGCTCCTCTACAATTGTTCTCCTTTTTGCTTATGCTTCCTCTACATCAGCCGAGCAATGGTGACGAGCCAAACCCAAAGAAGATCATCGTATGCTTCAACTGAATATTACCGCTCTCCGTCCCTCGCCGTTGTAATCTCCTAGCCACTTGGCAAGAACTTGGAAGCATCTCAAACATCTCAGCTACTATAGTGTTGGCCAAGAATAGAAACCCTACAGCCGTCAGACCTTCTATTCCTACAACCGAGGTTCCCTCGCTGCTAGCACCCTCTTCCCTATAGCTGCCCACCATAGCCAGCCACATCGTTGCCTCCCCCTCCTTGGCTTCCTCTATCACTTATTCGCCTTAGCTTCTTCCTCTGCCACTCTTTCTCAGATCGGATCCAGAATGCAGAGGAGTGGATGGACAGATCAAGCCTGTGAGTCACCCTTGCGATCTCATACCCTCAGCTTCTGCAATCTTCTCAACAGTAACATTAGTCTCCTGGTTGCATCTTCTACCTCTTAAGCTCCCTCCATAAGCACAAACTAGCAGTATTGGAGGTATCTCCTCTTTCGTACCCTTTCCTTGAGCCGCAACCCCTTTCCCTGTGTTACGATCCTCATCTTCCTGATCCAGCCGACATAGTGATTGGTATTTTTCCTCACAATGTCTTCATCATCGACCTCTCACATTCCCGTCATTGTTTGGCTCTGAATTTGGTACTCAACTTGCTACCCCCGGGATATTGATCATTACTGGTGGCAACTAAAATATCCGTCGACATAACCCTATAGGGAGCAATAGCACTTCTTAGAATACAGGACTCATCTCCATCAATGGTGCAGCTCTCGTCCCTTTCAAATTATCCAAAGGAGGAAACTATGCATCCTAGCATGCTTAATTTTCTAATCTTCTCTTTGGATATGATTTATTAGGTTATGTCGACGGATATTTTAGTTGCCACCAGCAATGATCAATATCCCGAGGGTAGCAAGTCGAGTACCAAATTCAGAGCCAAACTATGGTTACACCAGGATCATCTCATTCTCCAGGCGGTTCAAACCTCCGTTGCTAGATACATTGCCCCACTCATATCTTCCTCTGCTACTGATGCCGAAGTATGGTGCAAGTTGCAAACTATATTGGTAAATTGCTCGCGTACTCGCATGCTTGACCTCCTCTCTAGTCTAATGAACACAAAATAAGAGGAAAGTACCATAGCTGATTATCTACAAAATATAAAGATTATCATCGATGATTTAGCTTTGATAGGATACTACATCAGTAATGAAGAAGTTATTATTCACACCCTCAACGGTCTTGTGGCTGAGTACAAAGAACTAGCAACAGCAATACGAGCACGCGACTCGTCGCTATCATTTGAAGAGCTCTAGGACAAGTTGATTGACTGCGAGATATATTTAAAGCGCGAAGATAAGGCACCAGGACCACCTATCACTACTCAAGTAAGTCACAAATCTAAAAGAAAAACAATCATTATTCTAAGCCTATCAATAAGGGTTTGGGTCAGGTATCGTCTTCACCAATGGGTACCAAACACACCTCTCCTCATCCGTCTCACTACAATCAAGGTGGCTACTTCAATTACCAATAGCCTTGGCATCCTGCTCTCATACCTCAATAAAGAATAGTCTACTAGTTGTGTAATAAAGTTGGTCATTCTACTAAAGTTTGTCGATCTTGTCCTCGACCTTCTGCTTCCTAAAAAATGCCTCAAGCGCATCTCGCTACTACTCTGACTCGGATCAACATAACTGGATTATGGACTCTGGTGCCTCCCATCACATCACCTTAGATCTCCAGAATTTATCTCTTCACAACAATTATGGTGGTATTGATGACATCATCATTAGTGATGGTAAATTAATTCTCATTACTCATATTAGTTCTACAATGCTTAATTCGCATACTCTTAACTTTACACTCGATGATGTGTTATGTACCCCTCATATCAAACCAAATCTTATTTCTGGATCTCAATTATGTAAACAAAATAATACCTCTATTGAATTTTTTCCTAACTCCTTTATTGTTAAGGATCTAAGCACGAGGACATCGTTAGTTCAAGGCCAAAATAAAGACAAGATCTACCAGTGGCCATCAGTCTCTCAGCCCACTGCCTACACTTCTGTTGCTGCTCCAATAGATATGTGGTATCGTCGTCTTGGTCATCCTTCTTCCTCAACTCAATAAAAGTTATTTTCTCCTTATTCTCTTCTAACTTTTAAAGCTAGTTCTATTTTTAATCATTATGCTGCCTGTCTTAGTAATAAAAGTCATATACTCTCATTTGATAGTTCTTTTATCTCTTGCACAAAACCATTTGAAATTCTTTATACTAACGTTTGAGTCCTGCACCAATTACTTCCTTTGACAAATACAGATTCTATGTTATCTTTATAGACTATTTTACCAAGTGTACTTGGTTTTATCCTCTTCAACATAAGTATGAGATTTCAACAATCTTCATTTCCTTTAAAAAGATGGTAGAGAACATTTTTCAGTCCTTAATTAAAATAACTTATTCTAACGGTGGGGGTGAATGCCAAGAACTCGCATCTTGTCTCTTAGCCTATGATATTCAGCATCTCAAATCTACCCCGTATACTCCCTAACTGGTTGGCTCGGCCGAACGCCTGCATCAGCATATAGTTGAAACTGATCTCACACTTCTCCATCTTACCTCCATGCTGACTACTTTTTGGTCTGTAGCCTTTCAGACTGTAGTCTACCTCATTAATCGTATGTCTACTCCAGTCCTCCACAATCAGTCGTCGTTTCAAAAACTGTTTCATAAATCCCTAAATTTTTAAAAACTTAGGATTTTTGGGTATGTCTGTTATCCTTGGCTACGTCCTTATGCATCACATAAACTAACCTCAAGGTCGAAGCCTTGGGTCTTCATCGATTACTCTCTTAAACATAATGCTTACCAATGCTACGATCCTCTTACTCACAAAGTCTTTGTGTCTCGTCATGTTGCCTTTATGGAGTCCTCCTTTCCATTTTACCATTCCAAGTCACCTACCGTACAAACTACTCCAACAAATATACATCAATTGAGTATGTCATCATCTTAACCAGGATCACCCACTCCATCAAATATATATCAGTGGAGTATTCCTTCGGTCCAACACTTTGCCCCCTCTATTACTTCTCCTTCTTCTGCATAAGTATCTCCTACTGCTGACATCCAACCCTCGCACACTCAGTCACTAACTTTATCCTCCACTCTACCTAGTGGAACTGATGTTCCTCAATCTAACTCACCCTGCACCAATGCTTCCCCAGCACCCATTCCGCCATCACCTCCTAAACCACTTAGATATCCCATGACAATATGCTCTAAAAATGGTATTTTCAAACCACGTCAGGTTTTTTATCTGAATATCATTGTAACTTCCTCTCTTTAGACCAACGAACCTACCACGGTCACTTAAGCCTAAAAGTCCCCCTAGTAGCGTAAAGTCATGTGCGATGAATATGATGTCTTCCTTCATAACTCTACTTAGACACTTGTTCTATTTCATCTCACACAAAATGTTATCGGGTGTAAACGAGTTTTTCGAGTTAAGCAGAACCCTGATAGGTCCATTGCTAGGTCTAAAGCTCGCCTAGTGTCCAAAGATTTTCATCAATGTCCTGCTGTTGACTTTGCAAAGACATTCGGTCCTGTTGTTAAACCCATGACAATCCGACTTTCTGAGTTCAGCCATCTCAAAAGACTGTCATCTGCGACAACTTGATGTAAACAATGCCTTTTTATAAGGGACCTTAGCTGAAGATGTTTTCATGGAACAACCTCCTGGTTTTCTTCATCCTCAGTATCCGAAGCATGTTTGTAAACTCTGCAAAGCTATTTATGCACGAGTAGATTTTGTTACTCTGTTAAGGAAAATCTCATCTGTTAATAATGACCACGCGAAGGAAGCAAGAAACAGAGGTTAGTGGAATAAATAAGTAATCTCTCTTAGAGTGTTGTTCTAATACTGTTAGAAATAGGAAGTGAAGTTGAAAAGCACATTGATTTATGTTAATAGTATCTTTATGTAGATTAGGACTCAAGGTAAGGAGTTCTCATATCTTATGCTTCTATTTCTACACTAAGATTTTCTATTTCAGCTTCAGTTTCTGCGAGAGATGAAGTTTATGCTTAAGTCGAGTTTGGAAATGAAAGTTACATTTGTGTTGAAAGATCAAGATCTAGATTTGAAGACATGGGTGAATATGGATCATTAGCGGAAGTTCAATTCTATTGGGTAGCTATGTCTTTACTTAATTCTACACCAGTGATAGGACCCTAGCAGGGTTGGGTCCTACTCAACCAAGTAACAACTAATAAAAACCCTGTGAGATTGTAATAAACCCCACCTAGCCGCATCTATCCTACAAAGAAGAGTGGCTATGGTTTATATTTGGGGCCTTAGGTCTTCTTAGCTGTCGTCCCTTTTACTGGGTAGGTCGGCTAGGGTTTCTAGCAAGGGCGCCTATTAGTGCAGCCCCTTATATTATTGCCCCCTTAATAGGGCAAGTCGGCTAGGGTGGAGGGCAAAAGAGATAATTTACTTAGGAAGCAGCCTCCTAGTGATGGGAATAAAACAAGAATCAACTTTGTATACGAACAAATACTAGCAGACCGTCATGCACAGCGGAATGAAATGGAAATCACAATCAGATGAACACCAAGATTTACGTGGAAAACCCCTTCAACTCGAAGGGTAAAAACCACGGGACAAGCCAGAGAAAATCCACTATCAAAATAATGAATATACAAATCTCAGGCTTCTTGCCCAAGCCCAAAGCAATAGCCACAAGAGAATCTCAGGGATACAAGGACTATAATCCTAAACACAATATCCAAAACCTTCCCAATAGATCACAGTAAGAATCCACTGCAAACTGATCTAACCTGAGATTTGAATGATTGAGAATAGTCTTTTTCTGCCCTTTTCTTCTTCCCTTTTCTGGATCTCTTATTTTCTGGCCTCTACTGTCAATCTGCAGTCTGCTTTCTCTCTCCCACGTTTCCAGTCGCCGCTGCTCTCTTAATCTCAACCCTAGCCACCTAATCTAGGTTTTAGGTTAATATAAGTAAGGTTCTGGGCTGTCGGCTTCACTAAAGCCCATTATGGGCTGAATATGGGCCATCTGCCCAACAACCTCCCCCTTCAGCCCATAAGGGAGGCTGTCTCATGACTCCTCAATGTGAAGCCATGCCGACCAACTGTCGGCACATCTCCTGTCTCTCTTTCGGTAAAGCCTTTGTCAACATGTCTGCCCCATTATCATCTGTGTGAATTTTCTGAAGCTGTAACTGCTTCTATTCAAGCACATTTCTGATCCAGTGATATCTGACATCTATATGTTTTGACTTGGAATGAAATGTTGGGTTCTTGCATAAATGGATGGCACTCTGGCTGTCACAATACACCACATAGTTTTCCTGTTTCAGCCCCAATTCTTGTAAGAATTCTTTCATCCATAACATTTCTTTGCAAACCTCTGTAGCAGCAATATATTCTGCCTCTGTGGTGGAGAGTGCAATACACCTTTGCAATCTGGACTGCCATGACACAGCTCCCCCTGCAAAAGTAAGTACAAAACCTGATGTGGACTTCCTTGTGTCAATATCTCTTGCCATATCTGCATCTGTGTAACCTGTCAATACAGGTGGTCCACCTCCAAAGCTTAAACAAACTTTAGAACTTCCTCTGAGATATCTAAAAATCCACTTCACTGTTGCCCAATGCTCTTTACCTGGATTTGCAAGAAATCTACTAGTAACACCCACTGCATATGCGATGTCCGGCCTCGTACATACCATTGCGTACATTAAACTTCCAACTGCTGAAGCATAAGGAACCTTTTGCATTTTCTCCTTCTCCTCATCACTTGACGGACTCTGATCTGAGCACAACTTGAAGTGACCTACAAGAGGAGAACTAACTGGCTTTGCATTACTCATACTGAACCTATCCAATACCTTCTCAATGTATTTCTCCTGTGACAACCAAATCTTTCTCTTTCTTCTGTCACGAGAAATCTGCATGCCCAGTATTTGCTTTGCTGGCCCCATGTCCTTCATTGCAAAAGATTCACTCAGGTCCTTCTTCAACCTGTCAATCATAGACATATCTTTTCCGAGGATAAGCATATCATCAACATAAAGTAAGAGAATAATAAAATCCTCACCAAACCGTTTGATGTACACACAATGATCTGAAGCTGTTCTTTTATATTCATTTTCAATCATAAATGAATCAAACTTTTTATACCACTGTCTTAGAGCTTGCTTCAGCCCATACAAGCTCTTCTTCAACTTGCAGACAAGATTTTCTTTACCTTTGACTTTGAAGCCTTCTGGTTGCTCCATATAAATTTCCTCCTCCAAATCACCATGAAGGAAAGCTGTTTTCACATCTAACTGTTCAATCTCCAAGTCTAAGTTAGCAGCAATACCAAGAGCAACACGGATAGAAGACATTTTAACAACAGGAGAAAAAATTTCTTCAAAGTCAATACCTTTCTTTTGACCAAAGCCTTTCACAACCAATCTAGCTTTATACTTTGGTTGAGAACAATATTCTTGAGTCTTCAACCTGAAAACCCACTTGTTCTTCAAGGCCTTACTTCCCTCTGGTAGTTTCACCAAATCATATGTGTGGTTCTTCTGCAGAGAATCCATCTCTTCCTGCATAGCAATAAACCACTTCTTTTTCTGCTCACTTTCAACTGCTTCCTGGTAACTCTCTGGTTCACCTGCATCAGTAAGCATCACATACTCATCTGTAGAGTATCTTCTGGAAGGTTGACGTGGTCTAGAAGATCTTCTTAACTGAGGTTCTGTGGGAACTTGTTCTCTTTCTTCTTCTTGCTCAACATGTCCTGCAGGTAGATCAACATCTGGCTCTGCACCATCTTCCTGCACATCTCCCCCATCACCCTGATATACTGGAGGAATAACTGGGTCACAGTCTACAAATCCCTCTGCAGAAGTCTTAGTTGGTGCCTCCTTCTTCAAATCCTCAATGGTTTGATTCTCAAAGAAAACAACATCTCTGCTTCTGAACACCTTCTGCTTTTCTGGATCCCAAAGCCTGTAACCAAACTGATCATGTGAGTAACCAAGAAAAATACACTCTTTTGTCTTATCATCCAGTTTGGACCTTTCATTGTTTGGAACATGTGCAAATGCACGACAACCAAACACTCTTAAATGCCTATAGGAGACATATTTCCCTGACCATACATGCTCTGCAACATCACCATCTAGAGCTGTACATGGTGATAAGTTGATTACATCAGATGCAGTCCTCAAAGCCTCATCCCAAAACCTTTTGGGTAGCTTGGCCTGTGAAAGCATACATCTGATCTTTTCCATGATGGTGCGGTTCATCCTCTCTGCAATTGCATTATGCTGAGGCGTACCAGGGACTGTCAACTCATGCTGGATGCCATGTGACCTGCAATAATCATTAAACAATCCTGTGTACTCACCACCATTATCTGATCTTATACATTTCAATTGTCTTTCTGTCTCCCTTTCAACTCTGGCATGAAACTCTTTGAAGATATTAATAACCTGATCTTTAGTCTTCAAAGCATAGGCCCAAACTTTCCTGGAAAAGTCATCTATAAAAGTAACAAAATAAAGTGCACCACTAATACTAGGAACATTAACAGATCCACTAGGAGTTTTTGTCCTCAAAGGACCACACACATCTGTATAGACACGGTCAAAGACATGTATTTTTCTAGATAAGGCAGGACTAACAAAGGAAACTCTATGTTGTTTACCAGCCAAACAATCAATACAAGGGTTCAAACGTGTACCTCTGAGAGATGGCAATACCTCTCTTTTGGAAAGTTCTTGCAACCCCTTCTCGCTCATGTGTCCTAGTCGCTTATGCCACAACTCCATGCTGGAGTCTTTCTCTGTAGCATTCAACTGCCCACCACAAGCTTTAGGCTGTAATCTATACAATGTATGACATTTCTTTCCATTAGCTACAATTAAAGAACCCTTACTGAGCTTCCACTGCCCTTTATGAAATCTGACATCAAAGTCTTCATCGTCTAGCCTTCCAACTGAAATTAAATTCAGTCTTAAGTCAACCACATGCCTCACATCCTTAAGTACCAACTTGCAATCAAGGTTGGTCTTTATATGGATATCTCCCATGCCAATGATGTTTGCTGTGCCATAGTTGCCCATCTCGACAACACCAAAATTTCCAGACCTGTAAGTAGCAAAGAACTCCCTCCGTGGTGTAGCATGATAAGAAGCACCTGTGTCAATTATCCACTCGAGATCCTGGCACACACAAGAAAAAATATCATCGGAAGTAGACAAAATCAAATAATCACTACCTTGTACTGTAGCTGTGATATTCTCTTTTGACTCTGTATGCTCCACTTCTTTCCCTCTTTTCTTGTTCTTCTTAGGTTGCTTGCACTGATTCTTGTAATGTCCTTTCTCACCACAATTGTAGCAAACAATATTTTTCCTTGACCTTGACTTGCTTCTACCCACACGTGAACCACTTCTATCCTTTGACTTTGACCTTCCTCTGTTCTCTGAGACAAGTGCTTGTGAATCAATCTGAGAAGTTGCTGAATTCTTTCTCCTTAACTCCTCGTTCAACAAACTGCTTGTTACTTGACTCATGGTGACAATTCCATCTGGTGCCGAATTACTGAGAGAAACCACCAGTGTCTCCCAACTTTCTGGCAAAGAACTGAGAAGTAACAATGCCTGCAACTCATCATCAAGAGACATTTTCATAGAGGATAACTGGTTAGTAATACTCTGTATTTCATTTAAATGCTCAAGAATAGAAGTACCCTCTTTATATTTCAAGTTCACAAGTTTTCTGATCAGAAAAGCTTTGTTGCCAGCCGTTTTTCTTTCATAAAGACCTTCTAACTTTTTCCAAAGAGAGTATGCAGAACATTCAGTAGAAACATGGTGAAAGACACTATCATCTAGCCATTGTCGAATAAAACCAACTGTTTTTCGATCTAACCTCTTCCACTCATCATCTGTCATAGATGTGGGCTTTGCACTATCTCCTTGCAAAGGTCCATACAAATCTTTGCAATACAAGAGATCTTCCATTCTTGGTTTCCATATCATCCAATTGTTTCCGTTTAAACTAATCATGCGAGAAACATTACCGGCCTCCATGTTCAGATACAAAAGATTAAATACCACCAAAACTCTCCTCTGATACCAGTTGATGGGAATAAAACAAGAATCAACTTTGTATACGAACAAATACTAGCAGACCGTCATGCACAGCGGAATGAAATGGAAATCACAATCAGATGAACACCAAGATTTACGTGGAAAACCCCTTCAACTCGAAGGGTAAAAACCACGGGACAAGCCAGAGAAAATCCACTATCAAAATAATGAATATACAAATCTCAGGCTTCTTGCCCAAGCCCAAAGCAATAGCCACAAGAGAATCTCAGGGATACAAGGACTATAATCCTAAACACAATATCCAAAACCTTCCCAATAGATCACAGTAAGAATCCACTGCAAACTGATCTAACCTGAGATTTGAATGATTGAGAATAGTCTTTTTCTGCCCTTTTCTTCTTCCCTTTTCTGGATCTCTTGTTTTCTGGCCTCTACTGTCAATCTGCAGTCTGCTTTCTCTCTCCCACGTTTCCAGCCGCCGCTGCTCTCTTAATCTCAACCCTAGCCACCTAATCTAGGTTTTAGGTTAATATAAGTAAGGTTCTGGGCTGTGGGCTTCACTAAAGCCCATTATGGGCTGAATATGGGCCATCTGCCCAACACCTAGGGCTAGGATTTGGAGCCCTATATAAGCATGTAGTCTCTACCTCTTTTAAATAATAAAGATTAATCTACAATTTCAGTCATCTGGCTAACTTCTAGGAGGGTGGAACCTCTATAGCGTTCCAAGGGTTGATCTCCCTCAAATATCAATCTACATAGAATTCCTCTGGGTTTCTATCATCTGGTATTATAATAGTAATGTTGCTACTTTTGCTACCATCCCTGCTGCCCACCATCAGCCAAGCAATTCCCATAATTGCTCTTGACATCGCCGTCTCCACCGTCATCTTCTGTCGCAGATCAAATCAATCTACTGTCGCCATCTCCAATTGCATCAGAGATCTAGTATTCTCCTATCACCAATACCATTTGTTGTTATAATTTTCTATTCAAAATACCAAAAAGAAGTCTTTTTATCTATCCCTTGTTATAAATTCCTTTCGTCGTAAAAGTTATCATCTTTGCGAACGAAGGATTGTTGTAGAAAATTTCAGCCACATATTGTTGCGTTTAAATCGATCTATTTACTATCCTTTTTGAACAAAATTTCTTATGTGCTTCATAGATCATCTTGGTTTTCATCTGTGATTGATCTATTATAGAATTCATCTCTGAAACATTCTTGTGTTGCTGTAAATTTTCGTCGCAAACCGTTAAAATTTTTCGACGAGAATTCTGCCATCGCAACTTGCATCAATTTCCTTACTGTTATGCTTCCAAAATTTTCTTGATCTAATTTGTCATCATTGCTGTTATCTAAATCAAGATTTTGCTATCAAATTCCCTCGTCAAATCTCTCAGTTTTTGCTAAAAATTTTGTCGAGAAACCACTGTTTCTTCAACGACAATTCTGCTCTTACGAGATAGCACCTATCTACAGCAACTTCCACTTCTATCAAACCTTTGTTGCCATCTACCACAGATCTAAAACCATTTTCCTAACCTTCATCCATTACCATCACAGCCCTAAAACTCCATCAAACCACACCCAAAACAGCCATAAAACAAGCATAAATCACAATCTACATCCATCGATCCACCAAGCCTTTCGGCCACCACTTCCCTCAACCAACACATGCCCTTAACCCGATAACAAAAGAGAGAACTTAACATTACAGATTTGGAGGCATATACTACGGCATCTGAGGATGTAATTAATGCTAAAATCGAAGCCTTCAAGATGCGAATGAAGGATAAGATTTGGACTCTCTTTGCTGAACTCAGTTTGGGCCTACCCCTGAGCCCGAAAAAATCACATCAAGGAGAGAGCTCTGACTGAAGAGATGACTTCCAAGAGAGGGGAGGCTCTATAATCGATCCCTACTTGACTTCCCTAGATGGGAAGAACGAGACCCGATTGGTTGGATCTCACACACGAAGTGATATTTTCGATACCACAAAATCGCAGATGCATCTATGGTGGAAATTACGGCTATACATCTTGAAGGAGATGTCATACAGTGGTTTGATTGGTTTGAACACACTCATGGAGTCCTCTCATGGCGACAATTCAAAGAAGGACCGCTAATCTACTTCGAACCAACCGATTACGAGAACAGTGATGGACAACTAGCAAAGATCCGACAAACCTCCACCATTCAGGAGTATGAAACCAAGTTTGAAAGGTTATATAATTAAACTCATGATTGGTCTAAAAAATAGCTATTGGGGACTTTTATTGAGGGCTTGAAGCCGGAGATCCGGGTATAAGTTAAAGTGCGACAATCGTACACACTTATAGTAGCCATCTTTCATGCGACTTCAAGAGGAGCGATTGAACTATGAAGCCCGGAGGACTCAAGTAACCTCCTAATTAGCAATACTGAAGCCCTCATCCCCCCTACTATCACCGAGCCCATGCACCAAAAAAGTTAACGAAAGAAGAGCTTCGGGAGCAATCGACATTGTGAAAAACCGTGGAGTCACAAACATCACTGTAAAAAAGGGAGGGTTCTTGTGATTGAACCAGTGAAAGAAGAGGTCATTGAACATCCAGAAGAGAGCCTTGAATATGAAGAAGAAGATGTAGAAGAAGAGCCACAACCAACCAATTTTATGCTACATGCGCTAGCCGGCTACTCAAATCCGCAAACGATGAAAGTTGGAGGCCTTCTCAAACAACAACCGATCACTATTCACATCAACATGGGCAGCACTAATAACTTCCTAAATAGTAAGGTTGCTGCTCATATGGCACTCCATATCGAAGGTTGCAGCAAGTTCGACATTAAGGTCACCGACGGCTGAATCCTAATGTGCGACCAAAGATGTCCGCAAATGAAACTATTGCTATAAGACCAAGAAATTATTGCCAACTTCTTCCTCTTACCGATTGATGATTATAAGGTCATGCTTGGCATAAAATGGCTAACGATGCTAAGTGACATCTCTTGGAACTTTTCCCAATTGATTATGAAATTCTATTGCAAAAGCAAACAGGTCACCCTACGCGGGAAATGCAGAAGCAACATAACCATCATTTCGACCCAACGAATGGAGAAAGTTCTACACAAGGTAAATTGTGGCTTTTTGATGCATCTCTAGTAGCAACTAGAAGGGAAGAAAATAGAAATTGAAAATCAAAATCTCACCTAATTGCTTGCTGCATTTGTCAACATTTTTGCTGAACCACGGGGTCTTCCTCCTACTCAACAACATGACCACCCGGTTCCAATTCTTCCAAGCAAACCACCAATGAACACTCGGCAATACTGCTATCCTCACATCCAGAATGATGAAATTAAAAATATTATAAAGGAGATTCTTGAAATAGGGGTGATTCGGCAAGCTGTAACCCCTATTTCTCATCGATGCTACTTGTATGCAAGAAGGATGAAACTTGGCAGATGTGCATCGACTATCGAGCTTTAAATGGTATCACCGTCAAGGACAAGTACCTAATATTAGTGGTGTATGAACTTCTTGATGAGTTAAAAGTAGCTCGAGTCTTCAGGAAGTTGGACGTCCGATCCGGTTACCAACAAATTCGGGTATGTGAAGACGACATTCTTAAAACTGCATTCCGCACACATAACGACCATTATGAATTTTTTGTAATGCCTTTTGGACTCACTAATGATCCTTCAACCTTCCAAAACCTCATGAGCGATATTTTTTGGAGCTTTCTTCACAAATTTTTGTTGGTATTTTTTGATGATATTCTCATTTACAGCCCTTCTCTTGAGACTCACTTTCAGCACTTGCGGTTTGTTTTGATGATCCTTCAGGAGGATACTCTTTTTGTTAAATAATTAAAGTGTAGCTTTCTCCAGCAAAAAATAGAGTACCTTGGGCACATAATATCAGAAGGAGTGGCGGTAAACCAAACTAAAATTAAGGCAATGCAAGGCTGGCCGAAACCAACAAATCTGAAATCGCTATACGATTTCCTTGGACTAACGGGCTACTACCACAAATTTGTGAAGGACTATGGGAAGATCAGTGCACTCCTCACTTCTCTACTGAAAAAAGATGCCTTCCAATGGTCGTATAAAGACTATGCTGCCTTTGACAAACTTAAGGTAGTCATGATGATGACGCTGGTGCTAGCGCTACCAGATTTCAGCCGGCCCTTCATCAGTGAGGTCGATGCATCTGGAATTAGAATCATTCTCATGCAAGATGATCGACCATTCATATACACCAGCAAGGCGTTGTCTCCTCCCATCAAAAAATGTCAATATATGATAGGGAGATGCTCGTCATTGTGCACGCAGTAACAAAGTGGAGACCCAACCTGATCGGTTGGCACTTTCAAATTAAAATCGACTATAGTAGCCTCAAGTACTTTTTAGAGTTGAAGATATCATCCCCTAAGCAGCAAAAATGGGTAATGAAACTTCTTGGATTTGATTATGAAATTATTTACAAAAAGGGGAAAGAAAACGTTGTTGCAGATGCACTCTCATGGCTACCTAAGCAAGCTGAATTTTTAGCCATCTCCTTTCCTAACATTGGCTTCCTCGAGGACATTATGGAGGAATGGAAGAAGGATCCAGAGATCAGCAACATCATAAAAAAATTGGAGGATCCAAGCGCAATGGCCCACTACACTTGGAATTCGAGGGATCTACGCTACAAAGGTTACATTGTTCTTATACTTGACTCCCCTTGCATCAAAATCATCCTGCATGAAATGCACTCCACACCTTCAGCAGGGCACTACGGATTTCTGAGAACCTAAAAAAGGGTGGAGCAAAATTTTTATTGGAGAGAGATGAAAAAAATTATTTCTGAGTATGTGGCACAATGTGATGTATGTCAACAGCAAAAGGGGGAAACCGTGGCAAGTCTAGGGAAGCTATAACCACTACCCATACCAGACTCGATATGGACAAACATCTTTATGGATTTCATCGAAGGGCTACCACCTTCTAAAGGTAAAAGCATAATCCTCGTAGTGGTTGATCGACTTACGAAATATGCTCATTTTTGTGCTATGCAAAATCTCTACACTACTGCTAGTATTGCTCAGATTTCCATAGAAAATATTATTAAACTGCATAGGATGCCAAGGTCTATTGTAAGTAATCATGACAGGGTCCTCACTAGTAAATTTTGGACTGAGTTATTTCAGTTATAGGGCACCGAACTCAAGATGAGCATAACATACCATCCACAAACTGACAACCAAATAGAGGTGATGAACATGTGTTTAGAGATGTACTTTCGATGTTCCGCCAGTGACCGACCAAAGGAGTGGACGAAATGGCTCCCCTGGGCCGAGTGGTGGTATAATACTACGTATCATTCATCTACAAAATGTACCCCATATGAGGCACTGTATGGTTGACCAGCCCCTGTGATTCCAAAGTATGTAATTAGCTCAGCCAAAGTGGATTAGGTCAACCAAGATTTAATTGACAGAGACAAACTCTTATAGTTGCTAAAGGATAATCTCTCTGCCACTCAAGCCAGAATGAAGCATCAAGCTAGCACACGACGAAACGAAAGAGAGTTTTCAATAGGAGATTGGGTTTATCTTTGCCTACAGCTATACAAGCAACTATCCAACATCACATGAGCCTCCATGAAGTTATCCTCATACTTTTATAGGCCATATCAAATCAAGAGCGTATTGGAGCCGTGGCTTATAGACTTAAATTGTCTGAGGATGTCAAAATTCACCTTTGTCTTCCACGTGTCATGCCTGAAGCCCAATTTGGGAGAACACAAGTCAACCCAGATTCAACTGCCCAACACCACTGATAATGGAGATATTCAAGTCCAACCATAAGCCATCCTCGATCACAGAATCGTGATATATCGCCGACATCCCTCTACTGAAGTACTAATGCATTGGAATAATTTACCACTTGAAGAAAGTCGGCTAGAGTTTCTAGCAGGGGCATCTATTTGGTGCACCCCCTAGGCCGTCGCTCCCTTAACATGGCAAGTCGACTAGGGTGAAGGGCAAAAGGGGTAATTTATGTAGGAAGCAGCCCCCTATGACTAGGGTTTGGAATCCTATATATGCATGTAACCTCCATCATTTTTAAATAACAAAGATCGAACTATAATTTTAGTCATCTGACCGACTTCTAGGAGGGTGGAACCCCTATAGCATGCCAAGGATTGATGCCCCTCAAAGATCAATCTATATAGAATTCTTCTAGAGTTTTATCAATCAACCATGTGTAAAATATCAACAATATCAGTAAGAAATGAAACAAGACAATTGTAATCTAATTCTGAGCAATAGGAATTTGCCGGAACAAGAAGATAGGCAATAAATATCTTCTTAGGGAGTTCGAGTAAACAAACTAATTCTTGGGTTTGGGATGCACCTATTCATTAGTAAAGTCAGCAATACTCTGTAAAGAGTTAATCTCTTCTATTAGTTGCTGGGTAGATGAGAATCTTTGTTTTGGCAGTTGAGGGGAATAAGTAAATCAACAAGGAACTCGCTAACACTGAAAACACTACTTTGTTTTCTGACTCTGCTTTGCTTTCTATATAATAACTATAGCTTTTGCTTCCCGCTTATGCTCTCTTGCAATGACCAGACTTATTGTGTTTCTATTCGAAGTGAAAGTGGAGTTAAAGCAGTTAGGTAACAAACACTTCTATCCCAAGTGTTCGAATGTAATAATTTCTTTGCTGAATTTAATCGTCGACTGCCTACTACACGGTAAAAGAAGGTAAAGAAAGTAAAAAAAAGTAAACGCACCTTTTGAGGAGAGGATAGAAACAGAGACCTAAACCTAAGTATTTCTTTCTTTTGAGTCTTTTAAGCCAGGGCATACTAAAGTGATAGCAATAAAGGATATGCAAGAAAAGCTGTTGAATGAGCCTATTGAGCTTGGAAAACTTATGCTAGACTCGGCGCTCGAAAGAAGAATTTTATTCTTAAAGCAACATTACTTCCTGTTAGATATGCAAGTTAGAGAGATTAAGCAATCTGATCTTATGCACTAAAATCTTCTCCCGTTTTAATTGAATCCCTAGTTTCATCTGTCTTAGTTAGCGAAAGTGTGATTCAAGGTTAAGGCGCATGGAACTGAACCGTAGCAAACGGGTCTTCATCAAGTGACGAGTCAGTTTCAAGAGCATAAGCTGGATCAAGGTAAGGGTCAAGTTTTACTGTTTGACTTGAAGCAACAAGACTAAGCGAAAATTTCCTTTTGAATTCTGAAGCAGGTGAGGATCTGTGCCTTTGTCAGCTGGTAGAGGCAGTAAGCGGTGTATCAGGTTACATCCAAATGTGACTTATCCAGAGGTACTTGTTGAGGGTGCGAAAGGAAAGTTCAGGTGTTTTACTTTTAATCTGTGTTGTAAACGGATGAATCGAGATTTCGAGTTGAAGTTGTTCAATACAAATGTTACTTTCATGTAAAATATAGTAATATTAACAAATTTTATAACAAGTGCAAGATAATCAATTCATTCTTTTCCTGAAGATAACTTGGAGAAATGCCATTTCCAATTGAGTGTCGGCATCACCGAATAGTAGAATCATAATCAGCTGTGTGAGTTAAGTCAAGGTATCAAGCAAGTGAACATGCAGCACCAAGATCAATACCAGACCCAGTATCAGTATCTGTATCTATATCTCTTGCAGTATCAATATCAGGATAGAGGTCATAATCAATTCCTGCTTCTACTTCTGTCCAAGAAACAAATCCTGTTGTCGGAGCGTAAAATGCATCTGTTGGACTGAACAAGCAAATACTAATGTTGCGCATTAGGAGCTGCTGCCAAGTATCTATGAGTAATTTGCCATAAGAGTCATTGAACATGGCCCAAATGACTTGAATTAGCTGGCTCGCCATTCTCAGTAACAACTAGAATTGTCTGATTGTCCCGCTCTAGCAAGTAAGTTCGATTCCTGTGTTGAGTAGAAGTGCTTGTGTCGTTAGTGCTCTAGCACTAAATCTTGTTCGGCCAAGAAAATAAGAGTACTCTGGTGCTTTGAATCCCTAAGTGAATGAGTTTAACCATTGTCTTAATAAGAAGTCGAATCTATTCTCGAATCTCATGCTAACTCTATTGGTTAAGTCTCGAACCTACGTAATCGGTTCTACAAGTGAAGTTACGTTTTGGGAATCAACAGTGTGAAAGTAAGCTGTTAGCCAGTCGAGAATAGAATATGGATCAGGATCAGATGTATAAGAAGGATGAATCTTACATTCGAGTTGAAGTTGCAAGTCTAGTTTTCATCTTTGATTTGGAAGTGAAATAAAATTCTTAATTTCGAGCTTCTGGGCTAGAATCGTATAAGGATACAGGCTTCGCTTTCGCCAACATCTTCACTCCTTTCTCCTTATTCTCTCCAACTGAAGAATCGATTGCATGAAAATCTATTGGTGCAAAAGCAAAAGATATAATTGTGGGAATGATAGGACTCCAGCAAGGTTGAGTCCTAATCACCCTAGAAGTAGTCAATAAAAATCCTATGAGATTATAATAAAACTCCACCTAGTCACTTCTATTCTATAAAGAAGTGTGGCTAGGGTTTAGATTGGGGTCTTAGGGCTTAGTGGCCGTAGCCCCTCTTATTGGGTTAGTCGGCCAGGGTTTCCATCAGTTAGAGTTGGCTATAGAGCCAACTTGGCCATCGCCTATCCCTACTAAGGCAGGTCTGCTATAGGAGGGATGATTTTACTTAGGCAAGCACCCCCATGGGCTAGGGTTTAGAACCTTATATAATCATGTAGCTGCCTACTTTTTTCTATTAAGCAAGAATCATATTTTATAGGGCCTTGTGCTGAGTTCTAGGAGGGAGGAACCCCTAAAGTGTTCCAAGGATTTGATCTTCCTCAAAGATCAAAACCTATATAGCTCCTTTTAGGGTTTTATCATCTGGTATCAGAGCCAGGTTCCTACTGCCATCTCTGCTGCCCCCATCCTTCCAAGCAATTCCCACAATTGGTGCAACACATGCCTCCATCTTCCACCCCAAGCCGCAGATCAAATCAATATGCTACTGCCCCTTGCGTTTGAAATTGGAGATCTGGTAGTATATTTTCATCACCCATGCCTATTTGCTACTATTATTCCTTTGTCTTACATGTTAGAAAAGTTTTTTCATATTTTCTTTGCTGCAAAATTCTACCATCGCAAATGTTTTCATCATTGCGAAGGGGAAACGCTGCAAAATTTTTTTAACCAATTATTGCTTCTTGAAACCAAACTATTGTTAATCCTTTTTGGCTGAAACTTTTATACAAATTCCTAGATCATCTTAGCTTTCATCAAAGATTGATCTCTGGAAAAAATTCTTTCTGAAACCGGACTTATAATGCTGTAATTCCTCGTCATGCATTGCTAGAATTTTATGACGAAGAATCTGCCTTCTGTCTTTTCTACCACTTTCCTACCATTACGCTGCCAAAATTTTGTTGAACTTATTTGCTGGTATTACATACACCATACCATCTGAAGAAGACCTCGAACTTGAAGATGAAGCCATCGAGAAAGAGCCCCAACCGGTCAACTATGCAGTTCATGTGCTGGCCGGTTAATCCAACCTGTAGACGATGAAAGTTGGAGGACTCATTAAACAACAACCCATCACCGTTCTTATAGATACGGGCAACACCAATAACTTTCTCAATAGCAAGGTTGCTACATGTATGAAGCTTCAAATTGAAGGTTGCAATAAGTTCATCGTAAAGGTCACCGATGGCCGAATCCTCAATTGCGACCAATGATTCCCGCAGGTAAAATTGCTTCTACAAGACCAAGAAGTGGTAGCCGATTTCTTCCTCCTACCCATCGATGACTATGAAGTCGTGCTTGAGATTGAATGGCTTACAACATTAGGTGACATCTCCTAAAATTTCTCTAAATTATTCATGAAGTTTTATTGTAAAGGAAAATATGTCACCTTGTGAGGTAAGCGCAAGAGCCATATCTCTACCTTTTTGACGCAGTGGATGGAGAAAGTGCTACACAAGATGTATGGTGGATTTTTTATGCATATCCAATAGCCATCAAAGGAGGAGAATATACAAAATTAAGATCCTAAGCTTGCCCTTTTACTGGACGAATTCATGGATGTTTTCACAGAGCTGCATGGGCTTCCCACTAACCGATCGCATGACCACCGTATCCCAATATTGCCAGGCAAACCTCCAGCAAACTTGAGACCATACCACTATCCTCACTTATAGAAGGACGAGACATTATTAAGGAGATGCTCGACACTGGAGTAATTCAACCAAGTTGCAGCCCTTACTCCTCGCCGATGTTGCTAGTGCGCAAGAAGGATGGTACGTGACGGATGTGCGTTGATTACCGAGCTTTGAACGCCATCACCGTCAAAGATAAATATCTCATACCAGTAGTAGATGAGCTCTTGGATGAACTAAAAGGAGCCCGAGTCTTCACTAAATTGGATCTCTATTCTGGATATCATCATATTCGGGTATGCACTGAAGATATTCCGAAAACTGTATTCCGCACACATAATGGCCACTATGAGTTTTTGGTAATGCCCTTTGGACTTACGAATGCTCCTATTTTTTAAAGCTTGATGAAAAACATTTTCTGAAGGTTTCTATGCAAGTTTGTGTTGGTATTTTTTGATGACATCCTCATTTACAGCCCTACGCTTGATATGCATTTTCAGCACTTACAAACTATTCTAACGATTCTTCGGGAGAATACCCTTTATATTAAACAATCAAAGTGTAGCTTCTTACAACATAAAGTGGAGTACCTAGGATACATTATATTAATGGATGGAGTGGCAGTAGACCCAACAAAGATCGAAGCGATGCAATGATGGCCGAGACCTACGAACATAAAATCGCTGCCCGGCTTCCTTAGACTCACGGGCTACTACCAGAAATTTATGAAAGATTATAGCAAGATCAGTGCCCCACTCACATCCCTACTGAAGAAAGACTCCTTCTTATAGTCAGATAAAGCTTCCATAGCCTTTGAACAACTCAAGGCAGCCATAACGATGACACCGATCATAGCGCTACCCGATTTCAACCGCACCTTAGTGATTGAGAGTGACACATACAAAGTTAGAATTGGGGTTGTTCTAATACAAGATGGACGATCTCTTGCCTACACTAGTAAGGCTTTATCACCCTCTCATCTTAAAATATCTATGTATGACAAGGAAATACTTGCTATCATACATGCCGTCACAAAGTGGCGACCCTACTTGATTGCCCGACACTTTCAGATTAAGACCGACTACCGAGGCCTCAAGTATTTTTTAAAGTAGAAAATATCTTCTTCGGAGCAACAACAATGGGTAACTAAACTTCTTAGCTTTGATTATAAAATATTTATCGAAAGGGGAAAGAGAATATTGTTACAGATGCTCTATCTCGACTACCGGGACAAGCCAAAATTTCAACCATCTCCTTTCACTCCACTAACTTCCTCAAAGACATTAGGGAGGAATGGAAGAGTGATCCAGAAACCTAAGGCATCATAAAAAAATTAGAGAAGAAATCTGAGTTCCATGAGTCACTACACTTGGGATTCGAAGGACCTGCACTATAAAGACCGAATTGTGATTGTTTCTTCTTCCCCTTGCATCAAAATTATTTTGCATGACATGCACTCTTCACCTTTAGCAGGGCACTCTGGATTTCTGAGAGCATATAAGAGGGTGAAGCAAAACTTATTTTGGAGAGGCATGAAAAGATCGATTTATGATTATGTATCTAAATGTGATGTATGCCAGCAGCAAAAAGGTGAAACGGTGGCAAGTCCGAAAAAACTACAACCACTACCTATACTGGACTCAGCATAGACTAACATCTCCATGGACTTCATCGAAGGGCTGCCCCCATCTCAAGGTAAAAACACGATATTTGTGGTGACAGACCGTCTAACCAAATATTCTCATTTTTATGTTGTGAGACATCTTTATACTGCTGCTAGTATTGCTCAACTTTTTATGAAAAATATTGTAAAACTGCATGGGATGCCATGGTCAATTATGAGCGACCGTGACAGAGTGTTTACAAGTAAATTTTGGACCAAGCTCTTCTAACTACAAGACACCCAATTGAAGATGAGCACAACCTATCATCCACATACGGACAGCCAAACAGAAGTGGTGAACAAATGCCTTGAGACATACCTACGGTGCTTCACTAGTGACCGACCAAAGAAGTGGACAAGGTGGCTTCCTTGGGCCGAATGTTGGTATAATATAACCTATCATTCATCAACTAAATATACCCCCTATGAGGCATTTTATGGTTGACCGCCCCTTGTAATACCTAAATATATAATTGGTGCGACCAAAGTGGATCAGGTCGACCAAAACTTAATTGACAGGGACAAGCTTCTGCAGCTATTGAAAGATAACTTAACTGCCGCCCAAGCCTGCATGAAGCAACAAGCAGATACTCACCAAAGCGAGCAAGAATTTTCGGTAGAGGACTGGGTTTACCTTCGCTTACAACCATACAAGCAGTTATCAATCAACAACAGAGCATCGATGAAGCTATCTCCATGATTCTATGGACCATATCAAATCTTGGAGCGAATTAGGACCGTGGCATACAAATTAAAACTTCTAAATGATGCTAAGATTCATTCTGTCTTCCATGTATCCTTACTAAGCCGAAATTGGGAGAACGTGAATTGGCTCAGACCCAGTTGTCGAGCACTACAAATGATGACGAGATTCAAGATAAACCTCAAGCTATTCTTGATCAAAGGATTATGATGTGCCATCAACGCCCCTCAACTGAAGTACTCATGAAGTGGAATAATTTACCATCCGAAGATGCAATGTGAGAGTCTTACGAGGAGTTGAAGACCTTATTCCCAGAGTTTATGGACTCTCAGCCTAAAGGACAAGGCTGATTCAAAGAGGACGGGCTTGATAGGACTCCAACAGGGTTGAGTCCTAATCACCCAAGAAGTAGTCAATAAAAATGCTATGAGATTATAATAAAACTCCACCTAGTCACTTCTATCCTATAAAGAAGTGTGGATAGGGTTTAGATTGGGGCCTTAGGGCTTAGTGGTCGTCACCCTCCTTACTAGGCTGGTCGTCCAAGGTTTCCATCAGTTAGAGTCAGCTATAGAGCTAACTTGACCACCACCTATACCTACTAAGGCAGGTCGGTTATAGGAAGGGCAAAGAGATAATTTTACTTAGGTAAACACCCCCATGAGTTAGGATAAAATCCTATATAATCATGTAGTCACCCTTTTTTTTCTATTAAGCAAAAATCACTTTTATTCAATCTTGTGCCAAGTTCTAGAAGGGAGGAACCCCCTATAACATTCCAAAGATTTGATCCTCTCAAAAATCAAAATCTATAAAACTTGTTGTGAGATTCTATCAGTTAATTCGGGGTTAAGGTGACTGTAGACACATACTTTCTCACTCGATTTTATCCTAGAGTGGTCAACTTGCCTTAATACAGTAATTGAATCTCTCTTTCATGCATCCCAATAGATCTTAGGAACAACTCTACCTTCCTCCCCTTTTACTGACCTGACCCCTAACCTCTAACTGAATAAAAACTAGACTTTCACTTGCGCAGAAGCAAAGGATCTAATTATAGAAAAATATTTCAAGACAGAAGCAAAAGATCTTCATGCAGGATCCGATCTTATCGTGGAGTTAAAGGAAAGCAGGAAACGGAGCAATAGGTTAGCGAGAAAGAGCACTATGTTAGTTACATGTTTCTATTATACATAGCTCATGATTCTGTTTCTGATCTTAATACTAGATATTTTACACGAATAGCAGATTCTGAACCAACAATTGGACTTGCGCCAACACTTACCTCTTTTCTTTATTACTATATTATATATACCCACCCTAACGCTTGTATACTCTTATTCTTATTCATATTCTTATTCTTATTCTTATCCTACTTCCTCACCTAACACAGATCTTTCTCCTACTTGGGTACAGCACCCCTAGCTACAGCTTTTCTTTTGATCTCCTACTTTGTGTACTGTTCCCTAACCTACTCCTTAATCAATTAAATGTTCTTCTCTTACTTCTATCCTCTCCTCCTTAATTTGATTTAATTGTTAATTTCATCATTTGTTTTCTTGCATAATACAGGTTTCTCTTATTCCTTTCCTTCCTGCGTAACTGGTTCATATCATTCCTTGAAACAGCTACATGGTTGGTATTATTTTCTCTCTGATCTTTTCTTCCCTCTAAATTGATAGTCTCGTCAACAACTAAAAAGCTGTCTTCCTTTGTCCATATTTTTGTTCATATGGTTGGTATTATTTTATTTGCCTTTTTGAGATTCTATTTGATCCTATCTAACTATTTGCCTATTTGAGATTCCCTATTTGTATTCTGTTTTAAGTTCATAGGAGGGAGGAATAGTCAATCACTACTCAATTCAATAAAAAATTCAAGAGAAGGAACCATCAAAATATCAAAAATATAAATACTAACAATGGATCAACCAAAATGCATCTTGGACATATGAGTAATACACAAACATATTCTCATTATCTTTTCAATCCAAATTTCAACAACTATCAAGATGACAATCTCTGTACCCAGCATCAACCTCGACATTCTTATCATCCAAACCAACAAAGAGTCATATATCAGTTATGTGATAAAATCAGACATTCTACAATGGTTTGTCGATCTCGACTCAATCTTCCTGCTATATCCAATTGGCCTTAAGCAAATACTATGACTACTTTGACTGCTCGTCCAATCAATTGGATTATGGACTCTAACGCTTCTCATCATATCACATCAGATCTTCAAAATCTATCCATCCACAATGACTATGGAGGCAATGATGACATCATCATTAGTGACAGTAATGCAATTCTCATTACTCATATTGGTTTCACAACACTTAACTCATATACTTCCACTATGACACTCAATGATGTTTTGTGTACACCTCACATTAAAGGAAAATTTATTTATATTTCTCAATTTTGTAAACAAAATAACACCTGAATTGAATTCTTTCCTAACTCTTTTTTTGTAAAGGATTTGAGCACAGGAGCATCATTGGTCCAAAGCCCAAATAAAGACTACAGTTATGAGTGGCCATTAGCTTCCCAAGTCACCCTAACCCACTATTCACTCATCAGTTGAAGCCTCAATCGATACATTGCCTGGTCATCCCTCATCCTTTATCTAATAAAAATTATTTTCTTGTTATTGTCTTTCAACTATGAAAACTAGTAGTATTATAACTTATTATGATGCTTGTTTTAACAATAAAAGTCATAGACTACCATCTGGAATATCTTCTATATCTTATTCTATGCCATTTGAAATAGTTTACACAGATGTTTGGGGCCCTGCCCCAACCACTTTCTTTAATAATTTTAGATTTTATATCATTTTTATAGATTATTTACTACATATATATGGTTATATCCTCTCAAACATAAATCTAAAGTCTCTATAGTCTTTACTCATTTTAGAAAGTTGGTTGAAAATTTATTTTAGTCTATAATTAAAATATTTTACTCTGATGGAGGAGGTGAATATCAAGTCTTAACATCTTGTTCTCAGCTTATGATATACAACACCTCAAATCACCACCACATACTCCTCAACTAGTTGGTTCTGCCGAACAAAAACATCAGCATATAGATGAAACTGGTCTTGTCATCTTACATCAAGCCTCCATGCCACCAACCTTTTGGTCGATAACCTTTCAAACTACCATCTATCTTATTAACCATATGCTCACTCAAGTCCTCCAATTTCAATCATCATTCGAAAAACTATTTCATCAACTCCCCAATCTTCAAAAACTAAAAGTATTTGTCTATCTATGTTATATATGGCTATGACCCTATATCTCTCATAAGTTAATACCTAGATCTAAGTTTTATATCTTCATAGGATAATCTCTTGAACATAATGATTTCTGATGCTACGATCCTCAAACTCAAAAAGTTTTTTCATCATATCATGTCATTTTTTTATGGTCTAACTTTCCCTTCCAAAATTATCTTTTAGCCATGAGAGCTACTCCAACAAACATAGAACATTATAGCATTACTTCCACCCAGTCAAATGACCTCTCAGTACACCATTCAGTTCTTCCCATCAGGATACACACTTTATTACTCCCCCAGTTCAACAGCTTATTATTTACTCCCCCACTAGTTCATAAAATGAAGATACAATATATCTACTAGTATATGTTGATGATATCATTATCATAAGCAATAATCCTATAAAGATTAAGGAATTCCTCAAGCTATTAGCAGATCAATTTTTCATTAAAGATCTTGGAACCCTTAGTTACTTTCTAGAAGTGGAAGCTACTTACACATCTTCAGAACTTCTTCTATCTCAAAGAAAGTATATTGGTATAAGAGTGTCTAATTTACTACAATCAACACTTATGGATCTTACTGATCCTATAGTATTTCCCATAATCTACTATAATATTTCAGAGTATTTAATCCAGCCTACTCAAATATGATAGCTCATGAGCATATTCCTTGGACAAAGTTAAAGTTATTTCAAGATACTTTTTTTCATGATCAAGAAATATATTAAAGAGGTTAGTTAGTAGATGTAAAACACTTAATGTCATAGTTCCCTATGCATGAAGGGTTGTTTCATGCACTAATACTTATTTCGATATTATAGGGTGAGAAAAAAGTTTAGTACCTAATTTATATTGGAAGAAGCTCTTTGGAGTCTCTTTAAAATTATGTATCTTTTGGATGCTTTATTGAGTGGTGAGTATTTTGATTCAATTCTGTATCTTTGTTTAATTTCTTTGAGGTGGTGAATTTTATGTATCCTCTTGTGACATTAAACTTGGTGGTGAACTTTTTATCTATTTTATACAAGTTTTGTTATGAGTTTATTTCTTTTCTACAACTCAATTATTGATTTTTTTTCTTTCTTCTCGAATTACATTCCTCTTTCTCTCTTCCTGGTATCAGTTTGGTATTAGAGATGAAGGCTAGAGATCATGCCAAGGCGAAATAGAAAAGATATAGTTGGTGAAAGTAGTGGCCACGAAGATGACGTTGAATCCTTGAGGTTGTAGCTACAATATTTGTTACATAGTCTACAAAAAAAAACTAAAATTATTGAAGAACTTTGGAACAAAAATAATCAGCATGAAAATATTGCCCAAATGTATGATTCTAATAATGATACGCCTTCTTACCGAAGAAAGTTTTGAAGATTTCAAGCAAGACATAGAGACCAAGATGAATGACAGAATAAATACAACTCAAGGTTAGATATTCCAGAGTTTGAAGGTAAAATCAATATTGATGACTTTACTAATTGGCCCAATACAGTAGATAAAATATTTGATTTTCATTAACCACTAGAACAAAAGAAGGTTAAGCTTGTGACACTCAAACTTAAAATGAATGCATCTTTTTGGTGAGAAAATCTGAAGAAGCAAAGAGAACGTAAGGGGAAAAGTAAGATTGTAATATGGGAGAAATGAAAAGGAAGCTGAAAAGAAAATACTTACCTGGCAACTATAAGCAAGAAACCTTTCTAAAAATCCATGATTTTAAGCAAAAACTCTTAGTGTGGAGGAGTACACAGCAGAGTTCGGTAATCTTATGTTAAAATGAGAGCTTATGGAACCAAAAGAACAGACCATTGCAAGATAACTTTGAGGTCTGAAATATGAGATTGCTAAAGTGGTTCAACTCCAACTGTATCGGTTTTTGAATGATATGAGTAAGCTGGCTTTAAAAGTGGAGAAACAATAAAAGTTTGAAAAGGATTCTTGATATGGGGCGAAAGATGGCTATATGAGAGGAGAAAATTCTAAGTTTACTCCCCAAAGCAAAGTAGCATCGAATGGGCAAGACAAGGGTGAAGGATCAGCCAGCAGTAAACTACCACCTAATTCTTCTACACGTAATAGCCCAAAATGCTTCAAGTGTCATGGTTTTGGGTATATTGCTTCAGATTGTCCAATTAGGAGGATTGTTATATTAGTTGAAGAACACAATGATGAAAAAGGAAATAAAGTCAATGACGAACCAAAATATGATGATGATGAGGAAGATGTTACTTATGCTAATTATGGTTTATCTATTGTGTAACAACATAGCTTACAAGTATTCTTTATGGCTGAGGATAAAAGTTGGGTGAGAAAAAATATGTTTCATACTAAATATACCTCTCATGGCAAGGTGTGCTTGGTGATTATTGACAGTGGCAACATTGAGAATGTGGTATCTTTCGAGATGGTGCAGAAGCTAAAGTTGGACACATCCCTCATCTACATCCTTATCAATTATGCTGGCTAGAAAAAGAAAATGACATAAAGGTAACTAAAAGATATTTAGTTCTATTTTCTATTGGCAAGTATTATAAAGATGAAGTATGGTGTGATGTTGCTCCTATGGATGTTTGTCATCTGCTGTTGGGTAGACTTTGGCATTGTGATAGAACGGTATTGTATGATAGCTATAAATATACTTATTCTTTTAAGGTGAATAAAAAAAAGATTATTTTAGCTCCATTACAACCATATGAAATCAATGCACTAAAGAAAGAAGTTAGTGCTTTTATATCTAACGGTGAATGTTATGGTGAATTGGAAAGGGGTAGTCATATTTTGGCTCTAGTAGTCATAGAAGAGAATGAACATTATAAAGAGCCATCGACAAATATGAAACCAATCTGGGAGGAGTTTCAGGATATTATACTAGAAGAGTTTCCACATGGTCTTCCACCATTGAGATACATCCAGCATCATATTGATCTTATTTTGGGGGGCTATCCTACATAATAAGGCAGCCTATAGAATGAGTCCCAAGGAGCATGAAGAACTTCAAAGGCAAGTAGATGAGTTGGTGAAAAAAAGGGTTGATTCGGGAGAGCATAAGTCCTTGTGTTGTTTCGACCTTGTTGGTGCCTAAGAAAGATGGTTCTTGGAGAATATGTGTAGATAGTCATGTCATCAACAAAATCACTATTAACTATTATTTTCTCATTCTAAGGTTAGATAATTTACTTGATCAATTATATGGTGCTTACATTTTCTCTAAAATTGATCTGAGGAGTGGCTATCACCAAATAAGAATGAAGCCTGGAGATGAGTGCAAAACAGCATTAAAAACTAAAGAAGGCTTGTATGAATGGTTAGTTATGTCATTTAGGCTATCTAATCTCCTAATATTTTCATAAGATTTATAAATCATATACTTATGTCATGCATTGAGATTTTTGTTGTGATTTATTTTGATGACATATTGGTTTACATCAAGAGTGAGGAAGAGCATATGAATCATCTTAAGAAGATTTTTCTTATCTTGAGGCACCAAAAACTTTATGCCAATCTGAAAAAGTATGTTTCTTTTACTCATAGTATGGTGTTTCTAGGATATGTTGTTTCAAAAAATAGAATCATGATGGATTAAAGTAAGGTAAAAGCTATTCTTAATTGGCCAACACTGACTTTATTGCATGATGTGAGCAGTTTTCATGGTTTTACTTCCTTTAACAAAAGATTTATTAAGGGTTTCGGCTTCATTGTTGCTTCAATCACCGATTGCCTAAAAGGTGATAAATTCAAGTGGACTAATGAGGCTGATGAAACTTTTGAGCTATTAAAAAGAAAGGCGACCGAAGCTCCTATTTTGGTACTACCTAATTTTGACAAAGTGTTTGAGGTTGAATGTGATGCCTCCAATGTGGGAATTGGTATTATTTTGAGTCAAGAATCAAAGCCCATTACTTTTTTAGTGAGAAGCTAAATGATACAAAGAGGAAATATTCTACCTTTGACAAGGAGTTCTATTTCATTTATCGAGCTTTATCTTATTCAAGTCAATATCTTCTTGCCTAGCCATTTGTCTTATATTCTGATCATGAGATTTTGAAGTTTATTAATCACCAACACAAGCTAAACAAGAGGCATGTAGCTTGGGTGGAGTTTCTACAATCTTATAGCTTCACAATCAAGCATAAATTTGGTGTTCAAAATATAGTTGCTGATGCATTAAGCAAAAAATATTATTTATTATCAGCCATAGAAGTCAAAGTAGTAAGATTTGAAACATTCAAATATCTTTATCAGAATTATGTGGATTTCAGCTCAATATGGTAGAATTCTAAATCAGGTTCTTTTCAGCAATTTTATATCTTTGATGGATTTCTTTTTTGAGCTAACGCCTTGTGTATCTCACCTTGTTCTTTGAGACATGTAATTCTAGCTAAAGCTCATGGTGGTGTTTTGGGAGGATATTTTAGTAGGGATAAAACTCTGGCTCTTATTCAATCAAATTTCTATTGGCCTAAGATGTGAAGAGATTTGTAAAGCAATGTAGAGTCTGTCATTTGGCAAAAACAAGCCAAAATTCAAGTTTGTACATTCCATTACCAGTGTAGAATGCTCTATGGGAGGATGTAAGTCTTGATTTTATCTTGGGACTGGCAAGAACTCAAAGGAACAAAGATTCTATCATGGTTGTTATTGACAGATTCTCAAAGATGTCTCACTTTGTTCCCTGCAATAAATCAAATGATGCATCTCATATTGCTGATTTGTACTTTAAGGAGATTATTAGATTGCATAACATTCCAAGAACTATGGTGTTTGATCGAGACTCAAAATTTCTTAGCCATTTTTTTAGAACTCTATAGAAAAAACTAGGTATATCTTTGAATTTCAGCCGTTCTCATCATCCATAAATTGATGGGCAAATAGAGGTCATGAGCAAAAGCATGGGAAACTTGCTTAGAAGCTTTGTTGACAAGAACAGTAAGCAATAGGATCTCATTCTTCCACAAATTGAGTTTCCTCACAATCATTTCATGCATCTTAGCATTAGTAAGAGTCCTTTTGAGGTTGTTTATGGTGCTAATCCTGCTGATCCTTTGGACTTGGTCCCTCATTCTACAACTAAGCAATTTAGTGGATATGCTGATGGGAGGGCTAAATAGATAAAGAAGTTACATGACGATGTTAAAGAAACCATTGAGAAGCAAAATAAAAAGTACATGCGAGTAGCTAACAAACATAAAAATCATATGAGGTTTAATACAAATGATTTGGTTTGCATTCATCTAAGGAAGGAAAGGTTTCCACCAGGTAAATTTGGGAAGTTAAAACCAAAGGCTGATGGTTCATTCATAGTACTTAAAAGAATTACCGAGAATGCTTATGAGATCGAGCTACCTAAAGATTATGGTATATCATCAACATTCAATGTAGCTGATTTAAGTTCTTATCATGATGATGAAACATATAAAGACTTGAGGATAAGTCTTTTTTAACCAAGGGAGATTGACACGGGAGTGTCTAATTTGCTACAATCAACACTTATGGATCTTGATGATCCTATGGTAGTCCTCATAGTCCACTATAATATTTTGGAGTCTTTAACCCAGCCTACTCAAATATGACAGCTCATGAGCATATTCCCTAGACAAAGTTAGAGCTGTTTCAAGATACTTTTCTTCATGACCAAGGAATACATTAAAGGGGTTAGTTAATAGATGTAAAATACTTAATGTCATAGTTTCCTATACATGAAGGTTGTTTAATGCACTAGTACTTATTTTGATATTATAGGACGAGAAAAAAAGTTTAGTACTTGATTTATATTAGAAGAAGCTCCTTAGAGTCTTTCTAAAACTCTGTATCTCTTGGATGCTTCCTTGAGTGATGAGTGTTTTAATTTAGTTCTATATCTTTATTTAATTTTCTTGAAGTGGTAAATTTTCTATATCCTCTTATGACATTAAACTTTTTATCTATTTTATGCAAATTCTATTCTGAGTTTGTTTCTTTTATACAACTCGACTATCGGTTTTCTGTCTTTCTTCTTGAATTTTATTCTTCTTTCTCGCTTCCTGATATCATATATTCAAGATCTATTATCAAAAATGAATTTGGAGAATGCAAAAGAGGTTGCCACTCCACTCTCTGCTACTGAATCACTTAAGCTATATGTTGGTAGTGCTACTACGGATCCTACACAATATCGACAAGTAGTGGGCTCCTTATAGTACCTATCACTTACTTGTTCAAACATCTACTTTGTAGTAAATAAATTATCTTAATTTATGCATCAACCATCTACTATCCATTGGTATGCACTAAAATGAGTCTTAAGATATCTCAAAGCGACTATTAATCATGGACTCTTTCTACGAAAACAATCACCACTTCATCTCTATACATTTGTCGATGCTGACTGGGTAGGAAACATTGATGATAGAACATTTATATCAAGATACATTATCTTTCTTGGAGCAAATCAATCAGTTGAAGTTCAAAGAGGTAAAAGATAGTTAAAAGGTCTACAATTGAAGTTGAATACTGAGCTATTGCAACAACTACTGCAGAACCCAATTGGGTCACAAACCTACTGAAAGAACTGAATATCATTTCTACCATAACTCCAACAATATATTGTGATAATGTAGGAGCTACTTACCTATGTGCTAATCCAATGTTTCACTCGTGCATGAAATACATTGCTATAGACCTTCATTTCGTAAGAGATCAATTTGTCAAACACCAACTACGAGTTTTTCACATACATACAACAAAACCAGCTAGCAGAGTCTCTCAAAAAGTCGCTCACCCACAAAGTGTTTTCTTTACATCGATCTAAGATTGGCATCATTAATAGAAGCGCAATCTTGTAGGGACATGATAGAAGATAAAGATAAGATATCATCTTTAGCCACTTCATCTAATGATAGAAGATAAAGATATCATCTTCAACCACTTCATCTCATCCTCTAATCTCCTTTAACATGTATAAATAGGACTATGCCTGTTTCAAGTCTTTCCTTTTCCTCTTAATCTATCAATTATTACTTTGGAGTTGCGAAACCAGTCCTTGTTAAATTGAATGTAGGTGTCACCTGTTATAAAATTGAGTAACCAAAGGGAAGGGATAAGTAGCTTTAAGATCCAAGTCATCCGTAGAAGCGAGGTGTCAATCTATAGACATAGGTTCAAGTGTCGCAGTAACAAAATCAATAGGATCAGTATCAGAAGTCGATGCAGGAAAAGAAGCTGTTGGAGGCGAGGAAAGTAGACTAGAGAATGAATCAGCAGCAAGCACAAAGTAGAGTTCTGTTGCAGCATGGCAAGCAGGACAAGAAAAGAAGTTTAGTGTGTTAATAAGTTCCTCTGGCGCTACTCTTGAATGGCTGCAAACCAAGATTTCGAGTCGTTTAAGTTAGGGTAAACTCATATTATAGAAAATTCCCCATGTTGCCCCCATAATAGTCCCTTAACTGCATATTCTTTAGCCTCTTATTCTTATGAAAACTAGGGATCGGGATTTAAGTTGAACAGATACTTCTTGAATTCCAGATTCTGTTGCTTCAGATACTACACCTTCTGTTACTGTATATTCTCTTTCTTTTGATTCTTCTATTCTTGAATTTTCATCTTCTTTTGAAACCGGATACTTTACTTCCTCACCTGTTTCTACAACTGATTCATTCTCATCACCAACAAAGATAGATTACTTTCGAGCCGCCTCTACCTCCATTCAGTAAGACGTTAGCGCACCAGTTACTGATGCTGATTCTTCTTCTGGAGATACTTAGTCTGCTGATGATCATGCCTCAAGTTCAAAGTATCCAATTTGTCAAGTCCAGCTCTTAAACTAAGGTAAGGAACCTATCTGACCAAACCAACACACACATCCAAAGAAAATTGTCATTCCAAACAAGACAGAATCACCTCCGAAAACTTGTACTTCAGCACAAGCACCACTAACACTTATCGGAGTTGGAGCGGAAGAAGCACAAAGAGACTCAACTCAAGCTAACTCATCTACTCTTCCCCTTGCCCTAAGTACAAGAACTCTTCTCTATAGGTTGCCGAAACCTATACTTTCTTTTGTACTCTTCTCTTGGCACCTCTCTCTCTACTTAGTCTTGCCCGAACTCTGCTTTCAGAACCAACAAACACTAGCATGCTCACTAACATTTACAATAGTTGGACCACACCATGCATCAGAAAGACTTGATTCAGCCCCCAACTCGTCTTCACTTCTCGTTGACTTAACCTTTAATTTAAAAATTACTTCTATTCAGGGCACCAAAAACATGACTTGTACTAGGCTAGCTCGGTATTGTTATTTACATTAAGTAAGTAGGTCCGCTTCCTTTCCTTTTTAACCTTGTATTGGTTATTGGATTCGACTCTTTCTCTCATTGAATCATCACTTCCTGCTGACAAACTTTCTACTACATTAGATCCCGAACTTGACTCTATCTTCTTGCCTCAACTCACTCGATGTTGGCTGAAGAAAAGACTTATTTCTCTAAGCTTAAGCTAAGCCATGGGAAATCCTCTTATGGCAATTTGTTTGTACATTGATGAGTATCTTAATTATCAATTTATTCTCCAAGTTAGACGTTAAATGACATAAAAAAGAATCAATCACTATAATTAATGAAAATACTTTCAATCAAAAAAATGATATAGTATTAAACATGAGGTAATAGAACACGTACAATATTATCTCCAAATGTAACCATTCTCTACTCACACTCTGCACACCTTGCTTCATGAACTATGGTCCTATTTATGTTAGGATCAATTGCACTGGGGGTGAATTAGTACAAGTATAATTTTTTTTTCTAAATGAAATCTTTTCGAATAAACCAAGATAGGGAAACCGAAGCTTTTCGTTCTTAGTGAAATGATTGAGTAAACAAAGAAAAGTTGCTAAGTTAATAATCAAACCAAAAAGATAAGCAACGTTTGAAGGAGGAACTTATCGTGAAAAACTTTGCTTTCTAAGAGTTGAGATAAATTGGAAGCTTCAATACAAGAAATATATAAGTAATGAAAGCAAAGAACCACTAACAATATTTATAGTGGTTCGGCGCCAAAGGCCTACATCCACTCCGGAGTCCTTGCGGCATACCGGTGTCCACTACCAATCTTCTTTAGGTGAAGATCAAACCTTTATACTTACAAGGGAGAAAATTTCTAACTCTAAGCTCTCTCCCTTCCCGTTTTTTTTTCTTACAAATTATACATAATTTCTTTCTCACATAATTTAATTGCCCAAAAAGAGTTGTTGTGAATGCCAGAATACTTAGGGTATTTATAGACCCCAAGTGGCTTCAGAAATTGGAGCCAAAAATAAACATACTCGAAAAAATCGGGTACGAGCGATTTACCCGTCGACCTGGGCGGCTCATCCGCCCAAACACCAGGGTACGGGTGGTTTACCCGCCGACCCTAGGCGGGTCAACCGCCCAAAGTACCTAGATTCCTGGGTACGGGTGGTTCAACCGCCCAGCCTGGGCGGGTCAGCCGCCGTCAACCACACAAAAAATTGGGCGATGGTAGTACACCCATCGCTCACCGACGGTTTACTCGTTGGAATTTTTGCAAAAGTGGTTCCCTCCACTTTTTGAATTCTGGCTTGAACCTGATGTTGACCAACCCTTTGGTCAACCAATTAAGCTCAACCTGAGCTCAATCAAACCCTAATAGTTGACCCGATTGCATTATTGAGTTGATTTGGATTCCTTCCAAATCTAACTCAATTTGGACTCGCTTCTAACTATGACTCAATAATTACAACGCTTAATGACCATAAGCTAAATTAAGACCTAACTTTAGCTAATGTGGTAGCCTCCAGCAAGTCTTCCGGTCTTCTCCCGATGATCTCCCGGTGTGTTCCCAGCGAGCTTCCCGATCCTTTCGACGAATCTCCTAGTAAACTGCCAGTGAAATCCCATCGCATTGTCCGAGCCCGGCTTGATGCCTAAGCTTGATCTTGGTCCATCATCTGGTTGTAACTCTATTAATCTTGTCATAGTTAGACCTGTAATTTTTCTGCTAACACATATGTTAGATAAACACTCATCAATTGATCTCATCATCAAAATTTGAGATTCAATAATCTCCCTCTTTTTGATGATGATAATCAATTGATGATGGAAATTAATCCTAACTCCCCCTAAATTCATGCCATTATAAAGAAGACTCAAATTCAAGAGAATCACACACTCTTGAATCAAAGCAATAAGTATTTCAAGCAAATCATCTTTCAAGTATACTGATATATAAACAAGAATTTGCTTTTAAACTTTTTAATTCTTCAACTCATCAAGAATTTTCAAAGATTGTCATGAAGTTGAAACATTTAAAAATTTTTCCTCAAGTCATCAAACATAGAAAATTTTCAAGTCATCAAGCATACCTTTATATCAAACATAGAAACTTTTCAAGTCATCAAGCATACCTTTCTCTCCCTTTGTCATCAACAAAAAGGTGAAAGATGGGAATAATCTTTTTAAAGCAAATGAGTTTTTAATCTCTCCTTTACAATATGAGTCATAATGAATTTTCTTTCTCTTTAAAACCAAGAGGGAAAGAAAATAAAGGAGGAGTTGAAAAACATCGTCAAATGTAGCTCTCAATGTAAGTAAGATAATCATCTTATGGAATTTTAGAAGATTCAAAAAATCCGAGAGATAAAAAAAATTAGGAGCTACTCATGTAAAATATCTCATGTAATTTTTTGCAAGTAAACATCATTAACTAATCACAAAGATAAATAACTCAATTTCATATGTTATTAAGATTTAGCATTCCAAGTTCTCTTCTAAGAAAATCAAATTATCCTTCATTGAAGGGTTTTGTAAAAATATCTGCTAATTGATACTTAGAGTCAATAAATTCTAACGAGATATCTTGACAATTTATATGATCCCTTATAAAATGATGTATAATATCAATGCGTTTGGTTCTTGAATGTTGAATAGGATTTTTAGTTAGACATATAGTACTTGTATTATCACACTTTATAGAAATATTTTTTAATTTTAATCAATAGTCTTTTAGTGTATTTTTCATCCAAATGACCTGGGCACAACATACATTAGCTGCAATGTATTATGCTTCCATAGTAGATAAAGCTATTGAATTTTGTTTCTTAGAAGTTCAAGAAACAAGTGCATGCCCCAAAAATTGACATGCTCCAGTAGTGTTTTTTCTATCTATTCTACATCCACCAAAATCAGCATCAGAATGACAATCAAGTCGGAGTTTTAGATGTTCCTTTTAAGTATCTAAAGATTCATTTAACTACTTTCAAATGAGAGAGTTTCGGGTTAGATTGATACTTTGCACACAATCCAACACTAAACATGATATCCGGTCTAGTTGTAGTTAAGTATAATAAACTTCCTATCATACCTCTATAAGTTTTTTATCAAAATTTTCTCCCTCATTATCTAAGTCCAACTTTGTAGAAGTGCTCATGGGAGTGTTTAATGCCTTAGCATTTTCCATCACAAATCATTTTATCAAGTTTAAGGTGTATTTAGTTTGACAAATAAAAATATCATCATCTAGTTGTCTTATTTGTAATCCTAAGAAGAATGTTAACTCACCCATTAGACTCATTTCAAACTCTTAGCTCATTTCTTTAGCAAATAACTCACATAAAAATTCATTTGTAGATCCAAAGATGATATCATCAATATAAATTTGAATAACAATAAGACCATTTTCAAAATACTTAAAAAATAATGTGGTATAAACCTTGCCTTTAGAAAAATTATTTGAAATAAGAAAAGAACTAAGTCTTTCATACCAAGCCCGAGGGGCTTGTTTCAATCCATAAAGAGCTTTTGTAAGTTTGAAAACATGATAAGGAATAAGATTATTTTCAAAATCGGGAGGTTGTTCAACATATACTTCTTCGAAAATAAAATCATTTAGAAAAGTACTTTTAACATCCATTTGAAATAACTTAAAATTTTTAAAAGAAGCAAAGGCAAGAAGCATCTTTATGGCTTTAAGTTTAGCCACGGGAGTGAAGGTTTCATCATAATTGATTCCTTCTTCTTGGTTGAAACTTTTGGCCACTAATCTAGCCTTATTTCTAACTATGATACCATTTTTATTTTGCTTATTTCTAAATACCCATTTAGTACCAATCACTAAATAATCATTAGGTCTAGGAACAAGCTCTCATACCTCATTTCTCTCAAATTGATTAAGCTCTTCATATATTATATTAACCCAAGAATCATCTCTTAGGGCCTCATTAATGCATTTTGGCTCGATTTGAGAAAGAAATACGGCATTTACACAAAAATCTCTAAAAGAAGATCGAGTTTGAATTCCTTTTGATGTTTCTCCTATTATAAGCTCCTTAGAAAGATCATTCATATACTTCCATTCCTTGGGTAAGGTATTGGAATTAGATACATCTAAGTTACTTTTAGGAGTGTTATCATTTAAATTCATAATATCGAGATCAATATCATCATCAAAATCAATCTTTTTAAGTTCAAAAAACTCATTAAAAACAACATGAATTGATTCTTCTATTACTAATGTTCTTTTATTAAAGACACAATAAGCTTTTAAAATAGAAGAGTAACCAAGAAAAATGCCTTCATTGGATTTTGCATCAAATTTACCTAAAGCATCTTTTTCATTCAAAATAAAACATTTATATCCAAAAATTTTAAAATAAGAAATAATGGGCTTTTTACCATTCCATAATTCATAAGGAGTTTTAGTGATTAATGGTCTTACAAAAATCCTATTTAAAACACAGCATGTCATATTAACGGCTTCGGCCCAAAAATATTTAGGTAGTCTATGTTCATTCAATATTGTTCTAGTCATTTCTTGTTGCTGGTTACAGGTGCCCTGCAAGCCAATCACGTGAGTGATGGCACGCATGACACGCTGTGTGATCTTTTTGCTTATGATTAATATATTCTCATATTATATTATCTATAGTATATATACTGTGATGTCCTTGGTTCTGTGCAATGGGAATCAGATCGTGATGAAATCACGATAATAAGATTGATTCACCTTTAAACACAGATCCTAAATAATCCCGATCATAAGTTACTCAAGAGGGACATCGAGATAATTGGATAGACCGGTATACTATATATCTATCTGTCTATATGATGGAGGCGACTGGTCTCATAGTCACTTGTGTGGAGAGACTAAGGATATAGTACAAGTGCTCATTGGAGAATGAATTTACTGATTGATCCGCTTATGGAATGCTATATGGTTAATGATACCTAATGTCAGACAGTGATTTCATAGTCCCAGTTATATATCTGGTCCTTAGACTTGAGACACCAAGGATGTCTTGTATGAGTACTCCTTTTTTTGACGCCAGACTTACAAGGTTAGAAAGTTCTAGATCTGGTACAACTAGTTATTTGGATTAGTAGCCAACCTTACGAAGGTAATTGAGTGTCAATAGAGGATCATCCACTCTCAGTATCACGAGAAGAATATCTCATATGTGCTTGCTCAGATAAATCCCTAGCCAGGGTCATTCGGATTAAGAGAGAAAAAGTTCTCCAAGAAAATCCGATTAGAGTGAGACTATGATGGATTCTGTATGTGGCCTGACAATACCGTGTCCAATATACGGTCTTTGGGATATTAGTTGGATAAGAGATTATAGATACATGGTAACTGTAAACAAACAAGTCTAAAGGATTCGATCCCCCTATATCGTCTGGGGACTATGGCGCAGTGGCCTAGTATGTCCATAGTCGATGAGTCGAGTGAATTATTATGGGGATAATAATTCACTATATCAAAAAGAGTTTTGATGGGAGTGACTCACGACTAGTTCGGTATCGGTCCTAAAGGGTCACACACATATGGTGGATGCTTCACCGAATAGAGGATTGAATGAAGATCCAATTAGCCACTATTCTCATTAGATGAGATCCTATACTGATGGGCTCCTTGATTAAGGCTCAATTAGAGACCTAAGGAGATTATTGGATATAGATCCAATAATGCAAGGTTAGTGGATAATTAGATGGAGATCCAATACCCACTAAGGTAGGAGCCCTAGGTTTTTGGTGGCTCTCTATAAATAAGAAGGGAGACTCATGGTTGATAGGTTGCAGCTTTAGCCACCAGCTCCTATTCTCCTCCCTCCCTATGTGCAAGAGTTGCGAGATCAGATTGGAGGAGTTTCGCTGTAAAGATCCATCGTGTGGATACCACTAAAGAGGATGATGTTTGACCTCTTTCATCTTCTCCATCCAGATCTAAAATGCAGGGATATACGATCTCCCTAGGTAAAATCAATCTCTCACACATCGTGTTTTTTCAATTTTTCTCGCGACCCCAATCTTTTGCACGATGATTTGATCTACGTAGGAAACCAATTTTTGTTTTGATTTTCACTGTGCATGTGATGCTCCCGCTGAGGTTTCCCAACAGTGGTATCAGAGCCAAGGTTTTCATGCGAAAGATTGATTTTAAATTACGTGTGATGAGATTGAATCGTGTAGAATCGTTCTATGCGTTTTTGCTACATTTTTGCAACGAAGGCAGCGTGGAGGAGGGGTGGCCAGCCACGGCCAGCCCTCATGCAGGGCCGGCCACCCACAGCCAAGCCGCAGCCAAGGCCCCCAACAAGGGGGCGGCCGACTGCGACCAGGACCAGCCCGTAAGGGAGGTCAGCGCTGCTCGCGGGGGTAATAGTCGGCCGCAGGGGCGGCAGCCACCCGCGGGCACACCCGCTTGTAGCGTGGCGCCCGCAATGGGCTGCCGCCCACGGCCAGCCTTGCCACCAGTAGGGGCGGCAGCGCTGACTGTAGGGGTGGCTGCCCTTTGGCATGGTGGCTGCCGGCAAGCAAGGGCAGTCGTCGCCTGCGCAAGGGTAGTAACGACGGTGGCGCAAATGGGGCAAGAGTGGTTAGGGCATCCTTTTGAGAAAATGATGATCCTACCCCTTAAATTTTAAAAATTTCGAGGACTGTCCTCGTGTTCAGAATTTCAAAAATACCTTCAACAATTCTAAAAATTTTGAGGATTGTCCTCTCATCCAGAATTATGAAAATACCCTTGACAATTCTGGAAATTCTGAGCATATCCTGATTTCTAAAAAAATAATTAATTAAATAGTTTCATTAATTATTATATATATAATCTAGTAATCCTACATATGATGTGATGTACATGTGATGTATGATGTGGATGGATGATCATGAGCCAAGTGTTGTGATGTGTGTAATTATGATTATTATTATTATTGGGGCCTGCGAGCCTGTGTTTTTCTCATTTATTGTTGGGCCTGCATGCCTATGATTATTTGTAATTACATGGAGAGGTGCAACGGGAGCGTGGAGGTGATAGCGGGACCCACGATGCTGTGGCGAGAGATCACGACGCATGGTGATGCGACGATCCGACGGAACCGATGATAATGAGATCAATAATCACAGGGTATGGAGATGCGCCAATGCACACATAGATACTATTGTGAGTGATTAGGCCCATTGGCTCGGGCTTAATCATATTAGGTGATGGCTCATGATCATCCAATGTGGCTTGTATATGTGATGTGTTATACACCTACTATATATATATATATATATATATATATATATATATATATATATATATATATATATATATATATATATACATGCGATGTAGATATATATTAAATATATATATGTGTGACAAGGCATATTAGGAGACCGATACAAAAACCCCTCCTAAGATAATATTAAATCGGTAAGTGTGAGACAATAAGATTGACCCACGTGGCCTTCCATCGTTATCGGAAGAAATTGAATCACGACATAGGTTGAGTTGGTCGAGTCCCTTGAGGCACACTTATCTACGTGATTGAGATTTTGCCTACGACATAGAGATGTCACCGGTGACCTATGGACATGGTATGCTTGGTCAAGTCCCTCAAGGGCATATCATCGAATCAGACTTATCTTGTAACGATGGTGATGACTTAATTGAACGTCATGGGTGGTCGAGTTCCTCGAGACTATGATGATTCAGCGATCGAACATGATGGGAATCACAATAAGTTATGATTAGCAAGAGTTGCTTACCTTTTGGGCTTAGTGTAATTGGTCGAGTCCCTCGAGGTTGCACTAAGACGCCAATTGGATCCCGATCCCCACTAGGAGTCTGCCGGAGACTTTCGTCTCACGTGTCGAGGGTGTCGCGTGATTCGCTAGGAAAATAGTGGGAGTACATTGAGATAGAAGTCCATATCTTAATTAGTATTTTCTGCAAAGTCTGCATGTTATTATTTACATTATATCTTGTTTGTCGCTTACAAAACCCCTATGTGGCATACTTGATGCCAACCACCTTATTGGTCCAAACACTCCACAATTTGAGAATTGTTCTTACGAAAGAGAAAATCATATATATCCTTAATACGATTGTGCCCACGCCGGAGGAAAGGACAAGCGAGGATGAGATCACTCGCTTTGTGAAGTATAAAGATAGTCCTAAAGGATAACCTGTATGTTGATCTTATACTTCAGTCCCTACCAGATTCCTTTTCACGGTTTATTATTAACTTTAATATGAATAAGTTTATGGTGACTCTACCTGAGCTCCTTAATTTGTTGAGAGAAGCTAAGAGTATATCATCAAGAAAAAGAAGTCAGTTCTCTATATTGGTGAGACCAATTAGAAAAGGAAGGCCAGCAAGACCCATAAGAAGGGCAAGGGCAAAGAAAGACTAGGTAAGACAAAGATTGCCTACAAAGACCCGATAAAGGATAAAGGACAGTGCTTCCACTACGGCCAAGACGGGCATTGGAAGAGGAACTGTAAGAACTACCTAACAAAGAAGGCAAAATAGAAGCTTAGAGAAGCTTCAGGTATATTCATGATCAGTCTTCACTTGTTAGATTTTCATGATAACACATGGGTATTAGATATCGGGAGTGTTTGTCATATATGTAATTTATTACATTTTCTAGCAAGACCTAAAAGATTAACTAAATGTGAGATGGACCTCAAGATGGGTAATGGAGCAAGAGTTGCTGTAGTTGCTATTGGGGAGGTCACCCTATATCTGCCTAGTGGAGTTATTATTGCATTGGATGCATGCTATTTTATTCTCTCTATTATCAAAAATATTATTTTAATCTTTTATTTGATAATTAGTGGATATAAATTAGTTTTTGAGAATAATAGTTGTTCAATAATTATGGATGATGAGATCATCACTAGAGGGACCCTTATAAATGACTTATATGTGTTAGACACTTCTCCACATATCATGAATATAAATATGTCTAAGAGGAAAAGAAATGAAGTGAATAATTCATACCTATGACATTGTAGGCTGGGTCATATACATGAGGGAATGATTCAAAAGTTACTGAAAGATGAATACTTAGATCCATTTGACTATGAGACATATGCAACTTGCGAACCTTGCTTTCGTGGGAAGATGACCAACTCTCCTTTTAGTGGAACTAGAGAGAGAACCACCGAGTTATTGAAACTCATACATAGTGATGTATGTGATCCCATGTTGACTCAGGTAATAGGTGGTTACTCATACTTCATTACATTCACTGATGATTTCTCTAGGTATGGACACGTGTAGTCAATGAAGTATAAATCTGAGGCCTTCGAGAAATTCAGGAAATATAAGAATGAGGTAGAGAACCAAATTGAAAAGAGTATTAAGACTCTTCGATCAGATCGAGGAGGAGAATACTTGAGTATGGAGGTCACCTATTTCCTCAGGGATAATGGGATTTTATCCCATTGGACACCTCCTTATACACTTTAGCTCAATGGTGTATCAGAAAGGAGGAATCACATGTTGTTAGATATGGTGTGGTCCATGATGAGTTTCGCTGACCTACCCATCTCATTCTGGGGGTACGTCCTAGAGACTGCAGCTTACCTTCTGAATAGAGTTCCATCAAAGTCGGTAGTGTCTACACCATATGAGATATGGAAAGGAAAGAAGCATGATCTTAAGATTATTAAGATTTAGGGCTGTCCTATCTATGTTAGAAGACACAATCCTGATAAGTTAGAATCAAGGACAGAATGGTGCACATTTGTGGGATACCCAAAGAAAAATTATGGGTATTATTTTTATCATCTTGAGAACTGAAAGGTCTTTGTTGCCAAGAGAGCTGTGTTCCTTAAGAAGGAACACATTCTTGGTGGAAACAGTGGGAGTGAGATATAATTGAGCAAGGTTGGAGGACCTAGCTCAAGAACCATTCCAGAGCCCGAGTATGTTCAGGTATCTAACACATAAATTCCTACTTTACGTAGGTCTAATAGAGTATCTCACCCTCCTGAAAGATATGTGGGACATATCATGGAGATAACTCTCAGGATATTGATCCTCAGACCTACGAGAAGGCTATTATGAGTAGAGACTCCAGGAAGTCGCAAGAAACCATAAACTCTGAGATGAATTCTATGTACTCTAACAAGGTTTGGGACCTTGTGGATGCACTTGAGGGTATTGTACTCATCGGCTACAAATAAAACTTCAAGAAGAAGATCGAAGTGGATGGAAAGGTAGAAGAAACCTATAAAGCAAGGCTGGTAGCTAAAGGATATCATCAAAGACAAGGAGTTGACTATGACAAAACCTTTTCATCTATAGCCATGCTTAAGTCCATTAGAATTATTTTGGCCATTGCAGCACACTATGACTATAAGATCTGACAGATGGATGTCAAAACGGCATTCCTGAATGGCAACCTCGAGGGGGAGGTGTATATGATACAGCCAGAGGGATTCATATCCAAAAAGAGTCGAGATAAAGTGTGTAAGTTGCTTAGATCCATTTATGGATTGAAGCAAGCTTCCCAAAGTTGGAACATAAGATTTGATAAGGTGATCAGATCTTATGACTTCGTTAAGAACGAAGATGAGCCTTGTGTGTACAGGAAGGTAAGTGGAAGTACTATCACCTTCTTGGTGCTATATATGGATGGCATCCTAATCATTGGGAATGATGTAGGAATGCTCTCCACAGTAAAGGCTTGGCTATACAGAAACTTCTCCATGAAAGACTTAGGGGAAGTATCCTATATTTTGGGGATTCGGATCTATAGAGATAGATCCAAAAGGATGTTTGGTTTGCCCCAGTCTAGGTACTTAGACTCCATTGTCAAAAGGTTTGGCATGGAGAATTCCATAAGAGGTCTCATACCGATGAGACATGGAATATCACTTTCTAGTAGTATGTCTCTAAAGACTCCTAAAGAAAGGGCAAACATGGATAAGATACCTTATACCTCAGCGATATAGTCTATCATGTATACGATGCTATGTACTAGGCCTGATATAGCGCATGCTCTGAGTGTCATGAGCAGGTATTAGGCAGATCCAGGTTTAGAACACTTAAAGGCAGTAAAGTGTATCCTTAAGTACTTGAGAAGGACTAAGGATATTTTACTAGTATATGGAGGAGGTAGCCTCCAGGTTGAGGGCTAGACGGACTCAAGTTTTCAGTTTGACATTGATGGTAGTAAGTCAAATTCAGGGTATACTTTCACCCTGAATGAAGGAGTAGTAAGCTGAAAGAGTTCCAAGCAAGATACTACTGCTGACTCGACCACAAAGGCGGAATACATTGCTGTAGCAGAAGTAGCAAAGGAAGGGGTGTGGATAATGAAGTTCATCAAGGATTTGGGAGTCATACCAAGTAGCGTGGAGCTGACTCATCAGAATTGTTCTGAGGAGGTTCCATCTGATTAGAGCGATCATGACCCGAAAAGATATAGCAATGGAAAGAGTTCCATCTGAAGATAACATTATAGATCCACTAACGAAGTCGCTGGCTCAGATTGTATTTGAGCGTCACAGGGGTCTGATGGGGATCAGACACATAGGTGATTGGCTTTTGGTCAAGTGGGAGATTGCTGGTTACAGGTGCCCTACAAGCCAATCACGTGAGTGGCACATGTGACACGCTGTGTGATCTTTTTGCTTATGATTAATATTGGCATATTCTCACATTATATTATCTATAGCATATATACTGTGATGTCCTTGGTTCTGTGCAATGGGAATCAGATCGTGATGAGATCACGATAATGAGATCGATTCACCTTTAAACACAGATCCTAAATAATCTCGGTCATAGGTTACTCGAGAGGGACATCGAGATAATCGGACAGACTGATGTACTATATACCCATCCATATGATGGAGGCGGCTAGTCTCATAGCCACTTGTGTGGAGACACTAAGGATATAGTATAGGTGCTTATTAGAGAATGAGTTCACTTATTGATCCGTTTAAGGAATGTTGTATGGTTAATGATACCTAATGTCAGACAGTGATTCCATAGTCCTAGTTGTGTATTTGGTCCTTAGACTTGAGACACCAAGGATGTCTTGTATGAGTACTCCTTTCTTTGATGCCAGACTTACAGGTTTGGAAAATTTCAGATCTGGTATAACTGGTTATCAGGATTGGTAGCCAACCGTACTAAGGTAATTGAGTGTCAATAAAGGATCATCCACTCTCGGTATCATGAGAGGAATATACCATATGTGCTTGCTCAGACAAATCTCTGGCTAGGGTCATTCGGATTAAGAGAGAAAGAGTTCTCCAGGAGAATCTGATTAGAGTGAGACTATGACGGATTCTGTTTGTGGCCTGACAGTACTATGTCCAATATACGGTCTCTGAGATATTAGTTGGATGAGGGATTATATATATACGGTAACTATGGATAGACAGGTCCTATGGATTTGATCCCACTGTACCGTTTGGGGACTATGGCGTAGTGGCCTAGTACGTCTATAGTCGATGAGTCGAGTGAATTATTTTGAGGATAATAATTTACTATATCAGAAAGAGTTCTGATGGGAGTGACTCACGGCTAACTCGGTATCGGGCCTAGAGGGCCACACACATATGATGGATGCTTCAGCGAATAGAGGATTGGATGGAGATCCAATTAGCTCCTATTCTCATTAGATGAGACCTTATGTTGATGGGCTCCTTGATTAAGGCCCAATTAGAGGCCTAAGAAGATTATTGGATAGAGATCCAATAATGCAAAGTTAATGGGTATTTGGATGGAGATCCAATACCCACGAAGGCAGGAACCCTAGGGTTTTTGGTGGCTCTCTATAAATAGGAGAGGAGACTCATGGTTGATATGCTGCAGCTTTAGCCACCACCTCCTATTCTCCTCCCTCCCTCTACGCAAGAGTTGCGAGATCAGATTGGAGGAGTTTCGCTGCAAAGATCCATCATGTGGATACCACTAGAGAGAAGGACGTTTGACCTCCTTTATCTTCTTCATCCGATCTGGAATACAGGGATACCCTAGGTAAAATCAATCTCTCACACATTATATTTTCTGATTTTTACAGTTTTTCTCACGACCCCAATCTTTTGCACGATAATTTGATCTGCGTGAGAAATCAATTTTTATTTTGATTTCCGTTACGCATGTGATGCTCCCGCTGAGGTTTCCCAACGCTTGTAAGCTCCTATTTTTTCTTTCTACTACTCCATTTTGTTATGGATTTTGTAGAGTAGAGAAATTATGGATATACCCATTTGAATCACGAAAATTTTAAAAATTATTATTTTAAAATTCTCCACCATGATCACTTCATATTGAAAAAATCATGCATCTTTTTATTTTAAATAATTTTATAAAACTTTATAAAATATTTAAATATATCACTTTTATATGCTAAGAAATAGGTCAAAAGTATATCTACTAAAGTCATCCACTAAGACAAATGCATATTTGCTACCACCTAAACTTGTAATGTCAATTGGTCCAAATAGAATCCATATGGATCAATTGAAGTGGTCTCAAGGTGCTAATTTGATTTTTCAACTTAAAGCTACTCTTTATTTGTTTTCCTAATTGACAAGTGTCACATACTTTGTCTTTGATAAACTTAAGATTAGATAAACTTCTCACAAGTTCCTTGATAGAGATTTGGTTTAAAAGTTTCATGCTAGCATGACCTAATCTTTTATGCCAAATCCAAGCATCATCATTCAAGGCCGAAAAATAAGTTTCATCACAAAAATTTTCAATATCTATAGTGTATACATTATTGTTTCTTAAAGCAGTCAAGGATTTATTTTTGTGTGGTAACTCAATTATGCAAGCATTAGGTTGAAATTTAACCACGTATCCTTTATCACATAATTGGCTAATGCTAAGCAAGTTATGTTTCAAGCCATCAACTAACAACACATCTTCAATCAAAAGGTTTGATGTGTTACCAATTATTTCTTTTCCAATGATTTTACCCTTGTTGTTGTCTCCGAATGTGACAACTCCTTCACTTAAACTAGAGAGCTTAGAAAAGTGAGATGGATCTCCGGTCATATGCCTTGAGCATCCACTATCAAGATATCATTTGGTGCTCCTAGCTTTAGCTTGGAGACAAACCTATAAAAAAGATATTTTCGATTTAGGTACCCATTTTATATTGGATCCTTCATAAAGAACTTTATCTTTCTTTACTAATCATTTTTTATTGTATAAAGTTTCCTTGGGAACCCATACAAGATGATGTGGACTATATTTTCTAAAAAAATATTTGTTTGCCTTATGTCCTAATTTGTCATAAACGTTACACTTGATTCTTGGTGGTACATTCAATGTAGGTCCTCTTACAAAGATGATTGACTTTTGTTGAATATTTCCAACAAAGCTTATGTCGTGTCTATTATTCATATGACCCTTATTGGCAAGATCATATTTAGGGATTTATTCCCTATCTCAAATTTCTCTAGTGTGGTTTTAAGCATGATGTTCTCTTCTTTAACATCATCTAGCAAATCATATTTAGAACATGATTTATGTGATGCTAAGGAGTCATGCATTTCATCAAGTCTTTTAACTAACAAATCATGATCAGCTTTAAGCAGTTTAAAAGACTTGCTAAATTTTCTAAACTCATTGAATAAATTATGAAACATGCTTGATAATTCTGAAAATAAAATATCTAAAGACTCACTAACCTCATCTTCAAATGACATTAAGGCATAGTTAGCCACATCTTCTTTGGATTGGTCTTCATCCTCCGAGGAATTTGAATCATCCGAAGTGGCCGAGAGTGCTTTCTTTTTTAGCACCGATTTCTTCTTCAGGGGACATTCACTTTTGAAATGTCCTAGTTTTTTGCATTCATAGCAAATAATATTGTCTTTCTTTGGTTCCTTTTTATTTTTAGAGTTTTTATTCCTTTTTATAATTTTTTTAAATTATCTTGATAAAAGTGCAATGTCATGGTCCTCATCACTCGAGGTTTCACTCAAGGAGTCATTAGTTATTCTAAGTGCTACATCCTTCCTATTTTTTGGAAGGGGTTCATCAAGCTCATCATGAGCTTCACAGTTTAGTTTATAAGTCATAAGAGAGTCCATCAGTTCTTCAAGAGGCAAGTTATTTAAATCTTTAGCCTCTTGAATAGCGGTTACTTTATGATCCCAATTTTTAGGCAAAGATCATAAAATCTTACTCATAAGTTCAAATTCAAAAAATATTTTCCAAGTGCTTTAAGTCTATTGACGACGTCCGTGATACAGGTGTACATGTCTCCAATAGACTCACTTGGTTTTATTCTAAACAACTCATAATTATGAACTAGAATATTTATTTTTGATTATTTTACTCTACTAGTCCCCTCATATGTGATTTCTAGTGTGTGCCAAATATCGAAAGCTGATTCGCAAACGAAAACACGATTAAACTCATTCTTATCAAGTGCACAAAATAAGACATTCATAGCCTTTACATTTAAAGAAAAATTCTTCTTTTCCAAATCATTTAACTCATTCATTGGTTTGGAAGATTTTTCAAATCCATTCTCAACTATATTCCATAAATCAAAGTCTAATGAGAAAAATATGTATCTATGTTTTCCTTTATGTGTAATCTGTCCCATTAAACATGGGAGGACATGAGATGGAATGTCCATCATTCATGCCAAAACAAGTTATTTACTCAAGTGGGTGTTAATCCAGAGAGTAAATAACTTGCTCTGATACCAATTGTTATGATCAATTGGCACTAAGAGGGGGGGGTGATGAATTAGTACAAGTGTAAATTTTCTTTCTAAATGAAATCTTTCCGATTAAACCAATATAGGAAAACTGAAGTTTTTCGTTCTTAGTGAAATGATTAAGTGAACAAAGAAAAGTTACGAAGTTAATAATCAAACTGGAAAGATAAGCAACGTTTAAAGGAAGGAACTTATCATAAAAAACTTTGCTTTCTAAGAGTTGAGATAAATCGGAAGCTTCAATACAAGAAATATGTAAGTAATGAAAGCAAAGAACCACTCACAATTTTTATAGTGGTTCGACGCCAAAGGCCTACGTCCACTCCCGAGTCCTCCTTCTTGAGGCACACCGGTGTCCACTACCAATCTTCTTTGGGTGAAGATCAAACTCTTACACTTGCTTACAAGGGAGACTTGAGAAAATTTCTAACTCTAAGCTCTCTCCCTTCCCTTTTCTTTTTCTGACAATTCACACACAATTTCTTTCTCATAGCATTTAATTACCCAAAAAGAGTTATTGTGAATGTAAGAATACTTTGGGTATTTATAGACCCCAAATGGTTTCAGAAATTATAGCCAAAAATTAAATATACCTAGAAAAATTGGGTATGGGTGATTTACCCGCAAACCTGGGCGGCTCAGCCACCCGAACACCAGGGTACGGGCGGTTTACTTGCCGGCCCTAGGTAGGTCAACCGCCCAAAGTGCATAGATTCCTAGGTACGGGTGGGTCAACCGCCAAGCCTGGGTGGGTCAGTCACCGTCAACTACCCGAAAACCTGGGTGGTGGCGGTACACCCATAGCTCACTGGTGGTTTACCCGCTAGAATTTTTGCAAAAGTGGTTCCCTCTACTTTTTAAATTCTGGCTTGAACTTGATGTTAACCAACCCTTTGGTCACCCAATTGAGCTCAACCTGAGCTCAATTAAACCCCTATAGTGGACCCGATTGCCTTATTGAGTTGATTTAGATTCCTTCTAAATCCAACTCAATTTAGACTCACTTCTAACTATGACTCAATGATTACAACGCTTAATGACCACAAGCTAAATGAAGAGCTAACTTTCGTAAGTCGAGCAGCCTCCGACATACTTGTGGTAAGTTTTCTGGTCTTCTCCCGGTGATCTCTCGGCGTGTTTACAGCGAGCTTCCTGATCCCTTCGGCGAATCTCCTAGCGAACTCCCGACAAAATCCCACTGCATCATCCGAGCCCAACACGATACATAAGTTTGATCTTGGCCCATCATCTGGTTGTAACTCCATTGATCCTGTCATAGTTAGACCTACAATTTTTCCTCTAACACACATGTTAGATAAACACTCATCAATTGATCTCATCATCAAAATATGAGATTCAATAATTTATAGGACCTATAAGTAACTACCTCACCCTACTTTCTTAATATCTCATCCATGATTAACCGCTATCCCACTAAATCCTTAATCACGGGTCATTACCCTCACAACTCATATATATATTAACTATTAATGTAACTACCATGAATCAATTCTCAACACTCCCCCTTGATTCATAATTACATACACAGATTTAAGACATGAAATAGACATGCTTCTGAACTGGAAGTGACTTGGTGAGAATATCTGTAACTTGTTCATCTATGTCATAGTACTTCATTGTTATGGGTCTATTTACTACAAGATCTCAGATGAAATGATATCATATCTCAATATATTTCGTTCTTCCATGCACCGTTGGATTCTTTGTCATTGTAATTATGGCTTTGTTGTCACAAAACATTTTTGTTGCTTCTTTTTATTCCTGATGAAGATCTTCAAGAAGTCTTCTAAGTCATATAACATGACAAGCTACTAATGTTGCAACTACATATTCTGCTTACGATATCAACAACGCAGTTGTTGCTTACTTCTTTGAACTCCAAGATATAGCACCTGATCCGAGGCTAAAAATAGTGCCTGAATTACTCTTTTTATCATCTAAATCTCCTGCACAATCATTATTAGTAAAATCAAATAAATTACATTTAAATTATAAGAATACCAAATTCTATAATCCGTAGTTTCAACAATATAACGTAGAATTCTTTTAACGACTCTAAGATGATTTTTACTTGAGCTTTGCATAAACCTAGATAATACACCAACAGAGAAGGTAATATCTGGTCGAGTATGAGTTAGATAGATCAAACCTCCAACCAAACATGTGTAGTATCTTACATTTATCAAACATGTACTATATTCAAGTTTCAATTTCTCATTTATATTTATGGGTGTAGCTGCAGCTTTGCAATTAATCATGTTAGATTTTTTAAGTAGATTTATTATATACTTTCTTTATGAAATAAAAATTTTATCTGATCTTTGCTTCACCTCCAACCCATGAAAATAGTGTAGTAGACCTATATCTAACATTTCAAACTTATTCATCATGCATTCTTTAAATTCTGCCATAACATAGTTAGATGAACATATATATATATATATATATATATATATATATATATATATATATATATATATATATATATATATATATATATATATATATATATATATATATATATATATATACATTTCAAACTTATTCATCATGCATTCTTTAAATTCTGTCATAACAGAGTTAGATGAACATATATATATATATATATATATATATATATATACATTTGAAACTTATTCATCATGCATTCTTTAAATTCTGTCATAATAGAGTTAGATGAACATATATATATATATATATATATAATATCATCAACATAAAAGCAAACCATAAGAATATTATATTCATCTTCCTTTTTTAGATAAATGGTAGGTTCATTATTGCACCTCTTAAATCTATTTTTTTTTTAATAACAATCAATTTTGTTGCACCATGCTCTTGGAGCTTGTTTGAACCCACAAAGTGTTTTTTTTAGCTTATATACATTTTCTTCATGTCTTTTAACCAAAAAACCTTCTGAATGAATAATAAAAATCTCTTCTTGTAAATCTCCACTTAAAAACGCAGATTTCATATCAAATTGATAAACAAGCCACTTAAATGAGCAGCTAAAGCCAAAAAAGTTCTCACGGTTTCGAATCTAGTAACTAGAGAAAAAGTATCATTAAAATCAAGACCTTGTTGTTGTGAATATCCTTTTACTATAAGCCGAGCCTTATGCTTTTAGATACTTCCATCTGCATTATACTTTGTTTTATACACCCATTTAAATCCAATAGTTTTCTTTTCTTTTGGTAGATCTATTAGCTCCCAAGTTTCATTCTTTTCAATTGACTTGATTTCTTCCTTCATTGTCTTTCATCATTCATCTTTTTCAATTGCTTCCTCAAAACTTATAAGATCTGAAATAAACAAAGTAAATGTTAAATCATAAATTTTTATTAGTGATCTGAATCTTCCTGGAGGGGTTTCATATATGAATCATTTGTTGAATTTGAACTGCTACTAGGTGATATTGACAATGAACTTATTAGAGCAGGATCTGTCACTTGATTCGGTGTAGTGACTAGTTTTGCTGGAATACGAATTTGTTTCACCTTCATTGATTTTCTAATTCCAACTTATCCTTTCATCAAACATAATATTTCTGTTAATAATAAGTTTGCCACTAATAGGATTATACAAATGATATGCTTTAGATTGTGTAGAATAGCCAGTTAAGATATATTTTTTAGATTTTTCATCAAGCTTATGATGGTTTTGTTAATTTACCAAAGCATAAGTAATACAACCAAATATTCTTAGATATCTTATGCTTGGCTTTATACTATACCAAGCCTCAAAAGGAGTTTGATTCATAACATATTTTGTCAATGAAATATTCAACAAATAAACTGTTGTTGTAACTACTTCTACCCAAAACTGATTTAGAAGATATTTTTCTTTAATCAAACTTCTTGTCATTTCGATAGTTTGATTCTTACGTTTGGCTATACTATTTTGCTATAGTGTATATGGTGCTGTCAATTCCCTGCAAATATAATTTTCTTCATAAAAAGAATTAAACTGATTAGACCAAAATATATCACCTCTATCTGTCCAAATTATCTTTATGCATATACCACTTTGTCTTTCTAAAAGTGCCTTGAATTTTTAAAAATTATCAAATGCTTCATATTTTAATTTTAGAAAAAATACCCAACTCATGCGACTATAGTCATCAGAAAATAACAGAAGATATTGACTTTCACCAAATGATTTTATATTTATAAGTCCACATAAGTCAACATGAATTAATTCAAGACAATTAGATGCTCTCCATACTTTTTCAATAGAAAATAATTTCTTACTTTGTCTGTCATAAATACATCCTTCACATACATAAGTGTACTAATTTTGGGTAATCCGTAAACCATTTTATTTTTATTTAACAACCTTAAACCCTTAATGTTAAGGTGTCCATATCTCAAATGCCACAAATTTGACTTTTTTTTTATTTACAACAAGAGAATGCTTTTCAATATTTAAAATATTAATTAGAAATATCTAATTTTACGTCATGCAAATATTTGTTATAATCAAACCAGATTTTTTATCTTTAATAGTGCATGAACCATCATCAAATATAACTAAATATTCAACATCTATCAATTGTCCAACACTCAACAAGTTATGTGATAAACTAAGAACATAGAAAATATTATCAAGATGTTTTACGTTTCCTTGATATGTCTTCATCTCAATTGTTCATTTTCCTTCCACTTGACTTTACAACTTTCAACTTTGAGTCTCATCAATATCTCTAAATATTGATCTTATGTCTAACATATGATTAGAACATCAACTATCCAAGAATCAAATATTATTTGAGATATCATTAACTTATGCATGAGTCATAAATAACTTACTATTATCTTTATTTTCCTCCACATAGCTTATTTACTTTTTTTCTTTTCTAGCAATCTGTCTTCATATGATCAAACTTTTTTACAATGGTGATATTGAATTTCACTATTGTAGTTTTTTTTATCATAGTTTAATTGCTTTTGTTCATCATGCCCATCAAAGTGTCATCTTCCTCTTCCTCTTCCTCTTCCACTTCTTCTACCACGAAATCTTCCTCTTCCATGTCCTCTTCCTATTGATTTTTTATCTTCTTTTGAAGTAGAAGACTCTCCCTTAACCTGAAATTCTTTTTCTTCACTCTTTCAAGTGACATGTTCAATCTTGCTTCATGTGCTTGCAAGGAACTCATTAGTTCATCAAATGAATAAATAGACAAATCCCTCCTCAATTGTGACAACAACATGACCAAATTTTAAAATTAAAATTCATAAAACTTTTGCAACAATTATATGATCATGAAGATGTTCACCATAAAATTTCATTTGACTAACAATTTCAGTCACTCGAGAAAGAAAATCTTGCACCAATTCATTGCTTTTCAGAAATAAAATTTCAAACTCGTGGCGAAGGGTTTGAAGTTTTATCATAATCACCATCGATGAGCCTTGAAATTTATTTTGAAGTATCAACCAAGCTTATTTTGAGGTTATCGCTGCTACAATTTTTGAGAAGATTATCATGTACAACTTGTTGAATGAAAAATAATGTCTTTGAGTCCTTCTTTCTATTCTTCCTCAGCCTGATTTTATCTGGATCTACATATCCATTCTCTATCAAGTCCCAATGATCTTGAGACTTGAACAGAGCTTTCATCTTGATATTCCAAAATTCATAGCATTTGCCCTAAAAGATGAGAATAAGGGGTTAAGACATGGAATTGCCATTGAAAGCCATAATACCCAGTTCAGATTGAAACATTGTTCTGATACTACAAATGTTGGGGAATGAGGAGCAAGGAAATAAAAAAATAGAATATTATAATGCAAATTAACGAAAATACTTTCAATCAAGAAAATGACGTAGTATTAAACAGGAGTCAATAGAACACTTACAAGATTATTTATTCTCACACTCTTTACACCTTGTTTCATGAACTATGGACCTATTTATAGGATCTAAAAGTAATTATCTTACCTCACTTTCTCAATATCTCACCCATAATTAATCACTATCCTTAATCATGAATTACTATCTCCACAACTCCTGCACATATTAACTATCTATCTGACTATCATAAATTATTCTCAACATAATATATATTATCAACTTGAGAATTAACTGTGTTTATTAAAGTCAATGAGAGAATTGTAGGATCAGGATCGATAGCAGGAGAGTATAAGTTGTCTCAGAAGCAGGATAATAAGCTGTAACAAGATCAAGTAAGTCAGTTGCAACAATCGATTTTGAATGAATTTGAATCCTACTATAGAGAAGAAGAAGCTAAAAGTCTAAAGCTGCCAGCTCATTAACGTGAAAAACTGGACTAGCTCCGGATGGGATGGGAGGGAGTTGTTGACAGTAAAAGAAATTTAGTTCAGAGTGAGGATGCAGACTCTTTCGGGTTGGGTGCGAAAGTAGAGTTCCAGCTCCTCCATATTCTACTTCTAATTCTTCTCCTTCTTCGGCTTCAGATACATATCATGCTTCTTCTTACCTAAATCTATACCCCAACTCTCTTACCGGCTTCGCTTGCATGATATCCTGATCGTGCATCTTTTTCCTCACCAGCCCTATCTTCTGCTTCAAATAGAACTCATTCTCTTACCGCAAGTTTATGATCTAGCTCTTAAAACTCAAACTACACTTTCTGATAACCCACTTGTTGCTGACTTAGAGCTTTCAGGTTCCCTTCCCTTGCTTCTTCAGCTTCTGCTTTCGCTTTAGATTATGGTCTACTTAACCTATCGGCTTCCCTTTCTTTTAAATATGATACTGCCGGCTTATTGAATTCCAACCCTAGAAATTGAAACTCCTTTTCCTTCCCTATCTTTTGAATCTTATCCAGCATATGATCTTACGCAAGACAATAACCTGCTTAAACTTCAACTTGAACAGAGAAAACTGTACTTGCACTTGGAACTGGAACTGAACAATTTCTTATGATCCTGTATTTTCTCTTTCAACTGAGTCTGATCCAACAAGACAAGAATATCTCTCCATGACAAAGACTCGAACAGGCCATTCTACACCTTCTGATCCTGTACCTGGTCTGCTTTCTCTAAACTAAACAAATACTACTAAACAAATACTTCTGATGCTGTTGCTAAAAATCCCAAAAACAGGACTTTCAACCGGTGCTTTAAGATCTGCATTTTTTTCAACTTCAACTCATTCTGCTGCTTGGAAAGGAATTCTGAAGGCAAGACGATGGCTACGTAACAATATTTCTTATGTGATTTCTTCTGGAACCAATATTAATATGTGGTATGATCCTTGGGTGAATGGGAAAAGTATATTTCAGATATTTGGTGATAGAGTACGACAGGATCTGGGGGCTCCCAAAGATTGGAAGGTTTCTGAATTCATTAATAATGGTACATGGTGTCTTCCCAACCCTACCTCCCCTGACATGTTATTACTTTGGTCGACTATTAGGGCTATTCCAATCAAGAACAACTCTTCAGATATGCTTATTTGGCTTCATGATAACGGTAAATTTAGTGCTACATCTGCATGGAACCAAATTAGACGACAAAACAACAAGTGGATCCAAACTAGTTGGACATGGGATAGTCCATGCTTACAGCGACATTCCTTATGTACATGACATGCCCTTCTCGGCAAACTTCCTACGATGGACAATATGCAGCGAAGAGGTATTTATATTATAAATCGGTGCTCTTTGTGTAAGCAAAATGAAGAAAGTGTTGACCATCTCTACTTTGCTTGTGATTATTCATCTTGGATATGGAAGGAGATCTTGAAGCGATTTGATTTTCAAAGGCTACCACGGCCAAACTTGCATCATGAATTAGAAATGCTTATGCAAAGCGATTTGATTTTCAAAGGCTACCACGGCCAACTTCGTATTCTGATCCGGGGTATTTACACCACTGAAAGGAGAGGAGAGAGAAAAGAGGTTCACGGAGCAAGGATCTACCCGTTGTGCAAGGGAACTGACTGTTAACCCTAATTCTAGGGAAGCAAGGGAAGGAACCAGATAGATTAGAGGCGTCAATTCATTCTAGGGACAATTTCTTAGTTGAGATGATGAAATATCTTACTTTCGCGTTTCAGTTGCAAAGAAAGTATAGTGAAGGTAAGTAGTAGGATCAGACGCAATTAAAAGTAATCCGTTAATTAAGTCGAGTAGAGAAAAAGAAGAAGCGGGATCAGAAGATATAGAATCATTCTAGTTCCCCGCTCTGCATAATAAATACAAGGTAACAAACCATATGCTCTGTGCTCTTACAGTCAATTCTTCAACTTCTATCTATGCCCTAAAATCAATTCTTAGATAATTACCTTGTTTTTTCAGCTTCAGTATCGTGTCCTAGTGTTGCTGGTGAAAGAAAGTTGAGTTCAAGTTTAATCGCGAAGTGAAGATCAATCATCTCTTTCCGAGGAAAGCCAGTCAGGTTAAAAAAGAAAACAGAGTTTCGGATGAAAGTAAAGTTCGGGTTAAATTACAAGGTCAAGATCTGAAGCTGGGGAAAGAGCAGGATCATTTGCAATTGACTCTTGGAGTCTTGTGGATAGAGGTGATTGGCCCAAGGCGACTAGATTAGAAGCGGAGTAAGCAAGTGGAGTTTAAGATCAGTTTCAAGATATGAAGCTATACCAGAAGCGATACCGTCAGCTGTTTCAGGATAAGAACTTAAAAGTAGAGTTTGGGTGTGAGTTAAGTAGTTAATTAGAGAGAGGAGATGCGCCTCTTTAAGGAGGAGTAAGAGACCCAGCTCTAAGTCTTCGGGAAGAATCTCTTTTCGCATTAGTCCTATGCATTGGCATTATGTACATTGAGAGGTATTAATGAAGAGAGTGTTGGGCAGATGACCTAGATTCAATCCATAATGAGCTTTAGTGAAGCCCACAGCCCAACCTCACTTATATTAACCTAAAATCTAGGTTAGGTGGCTAGGGTTGAGATTAAGAGAGGAGCGGCGGCTGAAAACATGAGAGAGAGAAAGAAGACTGCAAATTGATAGTAGAGGCCAGAAAACAAGAGATCTAGGAAAGGGAAGAAGACAAGGGTAGGAAAAGATTATTCTCAATCATTCAAATCTCAGGTTAGATCAGTTTGCTGTGGATTCTTACTGTGATCTCTTGGGAAGGTTTTGGATATTGTGCTTAGGATTATAGTCCTTGTATCCCTTAGATTCTCTTGTGGCTATTGCTTTGGGCTTGGGCAAGAAGCCTTGAGATCTGTATATTCATTATTTTGATAGTGGATTTTCTCTAGCTTGTCCCGTGGTTTTTACCCTTCGAGTTGAAGGGGTTTTCCACATAAATCTTGGTGTTCATCTGATTGTGATTTCTGTTTGATTACGCTGTGTATGACGGTCTGCTAGTATTTGTTCGTATACAAAGTTTATTCCTGTTTTATTCCCATCAACTGGTATCAGAGCAGGGTTTTGGTGGTATTTAATCTTTTGTATCTGAACATGGAGGCCGGTAATATTTCTCGCATGATTAGTTTAAACGGAAATAATTGGATGATATGAAAATCAAGAATGGAAGATCTCTTGTATTGCAAAGATTTGTATGGACCTTTGCAAGGAGATAGTGCAAAGCCCACATCTATGACAAATGATGAGTGGAAGAGGTTAGATCGAAAAACAGTTGGCTTTATTCGACAATGGCTAGATGATAGTGTCTTTCACCATGTTTCTACTGAATGTTTTGCATACTCTCTTTGGAAAAAGTTAGAAGGTCTTTATGAAAGAAAAACGGCTGGCAACAAAGCTTTTCTGATCAGAAAACTTGTGAACTTGAAATATAAAGATGGTACTTCTATTCCTGAGCATTTGAATGAAATGCAGAGTATTACTAACCAATTATCCTCTATAAAAATATCTCTTGATGATGAGTTGCAGGCATTGTTACTTCTCAGTTCTTTGCTAGAAAGTTGGGAGACACTAGTGGTTTCTCTCAGTAATTCGGCACCAGATGGTATTATCACCATGAGTCAAGTAACAAACAGTTTGTTGAATGAGGAGTTAAGGAGAAAGAATTCAGCAACTTCTCAGATTGATTCACAAGCACTTGTCTCAAAGAACAGAGGAAGGTCAAAGTCAAAGGATAGAAGTGGTTCACGTGTGGGTAGAAGCAAGTCAAGGTCAAGGAAAGATATTATTTGCTACAATTGTGGTGAGAAAGGACATTACAAGAATCAGTGCAAGTAACCTAAGAAGAACAAGAAAAGGGGGAAAGAAGTGAAGCATACAGAGTCAAAAGAGAATATCACAGCTACAGTACAAGGTAGTGATTATTTGATTTTGTCTACTTTCGATGATATTTTTTCTTGTGTGTGTCAAGATCTCGAGTGGATAATTGACACAGGTGCTTCTTATCATGCTACACCACGGAGGGAGTTCTTTGCTACTTATAGGTCTGGAAATTTTGGTGTTGTCAAGATAGGCAACTATGACACAACAAACATCATTGGCATGAGAGATATCCATATAAAGACCAACCTTGATTGTAAGTTGGTATTTAAGGATGTGAGGCATGTGATTGACTTAAGACTGAATTTAATTTCAGTTGGAAGGTTGGACGATGAAGACTTTGATGTCAGATTTCATAGAGGGCAGTGGAAGCTCAGTAAGGGTTCTCTTATTGTAGCTAATGGGAAGAAATGTCATACATTGTATAGATTACAGGCTAAAGCTTGTGGTGAGCAGTTGAATGCTACAGAGAAAGACTTCAGCATGGAGTTGTGGCATAGGCGACTAGGACACATGAGCGAGAAGGGGCTGCAAGAACTTTCCAAAAGAGAGGTATTGCCATCCCTCAGAGGTACACGTTTGAACCTTTGTATTGATTGTTTGGCTGGTAAACAACATAGAGTTTCTTTTGTTAGTCATGCCTTATGTAGAAAAATACATGCTTTGGACCGTGTCTATACAGATGTGTGTGATCCTTTGATGACAAAAACTACTGGTGGATCTGTTAATGTTCCTAATATCAGTGGTGCACTTTATGTTGTTACTTTTATAGATAACTTTTCCAGAAAAGTTTGGGCCTATGCTTTAAAGACTAAAGATCAGGTTATTAATGTCTTCAAAGAGTTTCATGCTAGAGTTGAAAGGGAGACAGAAAGACAATTGAAATGTATAAGATCAGATAATGGTGGTGAGTACACAGGATTGTTTAATGATTATTGCAGGTCACATGACATCCAACATGAGTTGACAGTCCCTGGTACGCCTCAGCATAATGCAATTACAGAGAGGATGAACCGCACCATCATGGAAAAGATCAGATGTATGCTTTCACAAGCCAAGCTACCCAAAAGGTTTTGGGATGAGGTTTTGAGGCCTGCAGTTGATGTAATCAACTTATCACCATGTACAACAGCTCTAGATGGTGATGTTGCAGAGCATGTATGGTCAGGGAAAGATGTCTCCTATAGGCATTTAAGAGTGTTTGGTTGTCGTATATTTGCACATGTTCCAAATAATGAAAGGTCCAAGCTGGACGGTAAGACAAAAGAGTGTATTTTTCTTGGTTACTCATATGATCAGTTTGGTTACAGGCTTTGGGATCCAGAAAAGTAGAAGATGTTCAGAAGCAGAGATGTTGTCTTCTTTGAGGATCAAACCATTGAGGATTTGAAGAATGAGGCACCAGCTAAGACTTCTGCAGAGAGATTTGTAGATTGTGACCCAGTTATTCCTCCAGTATATCAGCATGATGGGGGAGATGTGCAGGAAGATAGTGCAGAGACAGATGTTGATATACCTGCAGGACATGTTGAGCAAGAAGAAGAAAGAGAGCAAGTTCCCACAGAACCTCAGTTAAGAAGATCTTTTAGACCACGTCAACCTTCCAGGAGATACTCTACAGATGAGTATGTGATGCTTACTAATGCAGGTGAACCAGAGAGTTACCAGGAAGCAGTTCAAAGTGAGCAGAAAAAGAGAGACAGGAGATGTGCCGACAGCTGGTCGACATGACTTCACATTGAGGAGTCATGAGACAGCCTCCTTTATGGGCTGAAGGGGGAGGTTGTTGGGCAGATGGCCCAGATTCAGCCCATAATGGGCTTTAGTGAAGCCCACAGCCCAAAACCTTACTTATATTAACCTAAAACCTAGATTATGTGGCTAGGGTTGAGATTAAGAAAGGAGCGACGGCTGAAAACGTGGGAGAGAGAAAGAAGACTACAGATTGACAGTAGAGGCCAGAAAATAAGAGATCTAGGAAAGGGAAGAAGACAAGGGCATGAAAAGACTATTCTCAATCATTCAAATCTCAGGTTAGATCAGTTTGCTGTGGATTCTTACTGTGATCTCTTGGGAAGGTTTTGGATATTGTGCTTAGGATTATAGTCCTTGTATCCCTGAGATTTTTTTGTGGCTATTGCTTTGGGCTTGGGCAAGAAGCCTTGAGATCTGTATATTCATTATTTTGATAGTGGATTTTCTCTGGCTTGTCCCGTGGTTTTTACCCTTTGTGTTGAAGGGGTTTTCCACGTAAATCTTGGTGTTCATCTGATTATGATTTCTGTTTGATTCTGCTGTGTGTGACGGTCTGCTAGTATTTATTCGTATACAAAGTTTATTCTTATTTTATTCTCATCAAAGAGGAAGTAGAAGCAAGAGAATCCACTGGATCAATTATAGGCTTTGGAACATGATCTAGGTCTACTTCAGTATCGAATCTTTTTGTTCTTATTTCATCGTTAATTGAATAAGCATCAAGATCAAGAGCAGTGCTGTCATTTACTTAAGAACAAAAAGCAGTGTGCGTGGTTGAAAGGTATACTCCTTGTCAGTTAAGGGAGTGAATGGAATTGAAGTTTCTAGTTGAATCATACGAAGAAGAATCAGAGGCTAAAGAATCAACAGTAGCTCCTACGCCCAAGTCAAATGATCAATCCCTTATTCCGTACTTGGTGAATGAGTTTTCATCAGAAGCAGTATCAGATGCGGTAACAGAGGGTGAACCAGTGATAAAAAAAATATAATCTTACTGCTTCTTCACCTGCTCCATCTTCGGCTTATAATCCTAATTCTCTCAGATACTTAAAACTGATTCTTCTACTTCAGTTGATACTACTTTTTTTATAGGAGAAAAGTTGTCAAACTGAAACTCGAACGTAACTTTCAACAACTTCTATTAGCGTTAAAAACAAGACTTGCAACTGAAGCTCGACCTACTGATTATCTTTCTTCGATTTCTGAAATTCTTATTTCATCTCGAACGTAGCTTTCATTGAGAACATAAACATAATTTCCTCCTACATCTGACCTTGATACTGCTACATTTACTTTGAACTTATTCTTCTATATTGGTGACTTCCCACTCGCAGCAGTAGCAGCTGACGGTTTAACTTGCGCTCGAACTCCACTTTCAGACCCAGACCCGATTGCTGCATCTGATCCTGCTACTGATAGCTTAAGTTGAGAGGAGAGTATCTTTGCCTGTTTGGTTTGATCTTGATCTTTATGTGCTTTACTTTTACTCAAATTCTTGCATTATCCATAAGTGGCAAACGAGAATGGAGTGGCATTCCTCTAATGCTAGAAATTAGGACTTGCTTATGACTCGTACTAACTCCTTACTTCTAATGTCAAAAATAGGACTTTTTAATAGCTTCTACTCACATGCACAACGTCTTACTTCTTGTTTGTAACCTGTAACGTTGCTCATCCCATTGCTTGTTTAGTAGTTACTTGTTGGATTCAAGTTAGGTGATGGCAAAGGTAGAGGGATAGGGTTCAGCTTCAAAAGGGGATCTTGCTTACAGAGTTATGTCAGTCCATGTCTTTGGCATTAGGAGCTCACCAAACAAATTTCTTGTTTTGGGGTGCATTAAGTGATAGAAGATAGGATTAAGATATAATTTCCTCAATTGAATGAAAAAATCATATAGGTTAGTTGAGGAAAATCTTTCTATCCACCTATATAAATTGATAATGAATCAATGAAGTCAATAGGCTTTTCATTACTTCTTCCTAATTTAACCCCAAACGTCGACGTCGTTGCCTCCTCTACCGCTACCACGCAGCCGCGTCGCCGTCCCCTATCGCAACCCCTTTCTCCACTCTCATTATGTCGCCGCTGGTATCTGCTGCCACCATCGTGAATAAGTTATTTCATTATTTCTCCTTGCTATCCAACCCAACGATAGCAAACTCTTTCCTTTGATCAGATCTGTTGATTTGATCAAATCTCTAGCAACAGAGGACAATCACCAATTGACTCCTCTTCCTCCTACCGCCATCGCACATTCCCTCCGCTAGTCGTAGCTAGTGTCTTCTAGTGATTGGTGTTCACAGTGTACCCACCGGCGCCGACTCTTGCTACCTCTCCTTCTTCCTATTTCAACATGGTATCAGAGCCCCTCTCTCTATAAGAGATATTATCTTTCTTTTATTTCATGTCAAATGACAGCTTCTATCATCGTTTGTTCACGATGGCCCTTCTTCTCGTCGGCTTCCTCCTCCCCCGCCGACAATAGCATCTTCACTTCCTCATTTCGACGCTACCATCATCCTCTCCCAACAGCCGAAGACCAGTCACCCGATCGCCTGTCGTCTACTCATCTGTGAAATACTCCTCTACAAAATTGCAGCCTTTGTCTACCGCCTAACGAACCATCGACGCCAAGCCTCTCTCTGCCAAACTGCCCGTGGACAACCCCGCTGCAAAACCGCGGATACCCAAGGCTCATCCACTGACGTCTATACTTCTCCCTCATCCTCATCTCTTGAAGTCTCTTCCGCCTCCTCTCCCATCGGACTCACAGTCATCGGCTTCCTCCTCCTCGCTCGGTCGCCCAGTCTCTCTACCCGGTGAGGTCAAGCGCTGCCTTGTCTCTATTGTCTCTGGTGCTGATCTACCAGATTCCCTTACCTCATTGTGGACTTCTCCCTAACGTAGCCGCAACCGCTGCCTCCTGAGCATCTCTGTCTGCCGCAGCCAAACCCTTCTTCACCGCAGCCAAGCCCTCCTCTGTCGCACCTGCTCCTGCCGCCACCCTTAACACTATCGCTACTGCCTTCCGCTCCAGTCGTATACAGCAGCGTCACTGCTGCTTCCTCTCCTATGGACCGTCCCTCGCCGACGCTCTCCAATCCTTTGCGATTGCTTTTCCCACGGGCACGCCGAGCAGGCTGCCTCCCCAACCGGCTTCTCCACCTCACTGTCGAGGGCCACAAGAACAACATCGCCATCTAGGACGTTCGCTCCTGCCAGATCATCCTCTGGATCGACTCGATGCTGCCTCCAGCCATGTCATCTTCAACGCCGGCGGCCATACCTAGTCCCTCCTCGGCCACGGCATATGCTAAAACGTCCTCTCGCTATCCCCTATTGTAGCCCTCGCCATCCCTTACCTCTGTCGCTGCATCCTCTACTTCCTGTGGTTTCTTTCCCTGATCCACCGACCGCCTGCTCTTCCCCTTTCGTCTCGCGGGGCCGTCGGTGTAGTTGCTGCTAACTCCGCCAACAGCCTTCATGGGGGCCATCTTCCACCAGATCTGCTACTCCTCCTCCACTCGCAGGACATCCTCAAGTGTCGCCCTTCTCCAATCACGGTAACCTAGTGTCACCGATTGCAGTACTCGAGCAGCAGAGGCGACGTGCCCCACCTCTCTGCTCGATCGTGACCGGATCTGATCTCTGGCCAACCGCTCCTTCCCCTCCTAGTAGCGCCATCTGCTATTGCCACAATTGTTTCCAACTTGTTGCATAGCTGCTGCCTCTTCTTCCTCCCCTGCCGTTGCATTCTCTGCTTCTTGTGGCTTTTTCCTCCATCAGTCGCCCGTCGCTCCCAGCTGATTCCTCCACCGCAGTAGCCACTCCCAACTACTGCCATCTCCCCATTTGCCGTCGCAGCCACTCTCTACCAGCACCCGTCCTTTTCTAGTCACCTTGCTACAATTTTCTACAGCAATCGTAAAAAAAAAAGAGGGAAAAGAGAGCAAAAGAAGAAGACTAAGGGCATCACTACCGCATCTTTCTCCCCTCCTTCGGCCCTTCTTATCACCTTCTCGCCTGACAAGATCCTTCTATCCGCTGTCATTACTCGGTTGCATCGTGGCTTCTTCCATGACAGTCGGCCCCAACCCTATCAATTCTCCACTCCATTGTCCAACGACAGCTTCTTACTTTTTCTTTTGATGTCGCCAGCATCTTCTTCCACAGTACAGCCAAAATAGAGCATAATTTGCTTCTTCTGTTATAGCCATCAGACCTCCTCTTCCTGCCATCGAGGTCCCCTCACTTTCATTGTCCAACGATAGCTTCTGCTCCATCCATTCTGCTATGCTTGCCCCGTGCCGGACCTCCTCTTCCTGCCATGCCTGCATCTTCTCAGCCAGACTTACATTATCGTCGAAGTCAACTACCGTCAGATTTTCACCGTAGTTGATAACATAGCAGTCTCCTTCCTTTAGGTTCATTTGCATTGGTTCAAGATTTGCGTCATTCATAGGAGCTTGATCTTGTGGGGGCATGATATAATATAGGATTAAGTTAGGATTTATATATTATTTCCCTAACTGAATGAAGAAATCACGTAAGTTAGTTGAGAAAAATTCTCCTATCTTTACCTGTATAAATCATGTCTGGTGGCTAAAGGATTTTATTAAAGACTTGAAGTTGACTTCACCAAGACATTTAGTCCTATGGTTAAGCCTACCACAATCCGACTTATCTTGAGTCTGTTGGTCTCCAAAGGATGGTGCTTACGTCAGTTAGATGTTAACAATGCCTTTTTATGGGGGACTCACACTGAAGACGTCTTTATGGAGCAACCTCCTAGCTTTATGCATCCTTAGTATCTACGACATGTCTGTAAACTTCATAAAGTCATTTATGACCTCCGTCAGGCTCCACGGGCCTGGTATACTAAACTTGGCATATTCTTGTCCTCCATTAGTTTCATCAACTCTAAGTCTGATGTCTCGCTGTTTCTACGCCAACAACATTGAGGCATAATATACCTTTTAGTCTGTGTAGACGACATTATTATCACATGTGACAATCCTATGATGGTTTAAACGTTTATCAAGCAGTTGATAGATCGATTCTATCTCAAAGATCTTGACAACTTGATCTACTTTCTTGGTGTAGAAGCTACATTTACATCTTCTGGACTTTTTCACTCACAGAGAAAGTATATCCAAGATTTGTTATCCAAACAAATATGTAGGATACTAAAACAATCACTCCTCCCTTATCTACCAATGACTTACTAAAGTTATGTGATAGTAATCCTGCTACAGATCCTACTCAATACTGGTAGTTAGTTGGCTCCTTACAGTATCTAGCTCTTACCCGTCCAAATATCTCATTCGTAGTCAATAAGTTATCACAGTTCATGCATCAGCTGTCTACCTTACATTGGATTGCAGCCAAGTGCATTCTGTGATATCTTAAGGGGATCGTCGATTATGAAATCTTCCTTCATAGAAACTCTCTCATTCATCTTTTGCTGATGCTGATTGGGCAAGAAATATTGATGATCGAACTTTAACATTAGTGTATCTTATTTTCTTTTGTGCTAATCTCATTAGTTGGAGTTCCAAGAAGCAAAAGACGTTTGCTCGGTCTACAACTGAAGCTGAATATCATATCATTGGCACTGCTACTGTAGAACCCAATGCGGTCTTTCACTTCCGCATGAAGTATGTTGCTATCGACTTCCATTTTGTGCGAGATCAAGTTGTTTGCTAGCAGCTCCGGGCTTCTCATGTGCATACGACTGCTCAAATAGCTGCCTCACTCACGAAGCCTCTTGCTCGCAAATTCTTTTCTTTGTATTGATCCAAGATCAACATCCTTGACAGGAGCTTGATCTTACGAGAGCATGTTAATAGCTCAGATCCCTAAGATCTCGCTCAGATTAGATCCCTAAAGATCTTGTTCATATGTTAACAGATCAGATCCCGAAGATCTTGCTTAGATCATATCCCTACAAATCTTGTTCAAATGTTAACAAATCATATTCCTTACTTCTCAATTGTATATTAAATCATGCATAAATAATTATGAAAATATATAGTCTATATGCCTTTTAAACTATAGATACTTATTATTCTCCACAGCTCCCACACTGTAACTAGAAAATATATAAGGGTTAACTCGCACGAAAGTACACCCTTTTTGCGTTGTTTATTGGCAAATCCACTAATGAAAAAACCTACATTGAAACTCGAAAACAGGACTCCTTAATGCATTTTGTAGCCTAATTACTTCAACCCTTGTGGAACCTATACCTGAAAGCAGTTGGCCACTCTCTTCGACAAGCACTGCTAACACTTATCTTATTGGAGCCGAGGACGTTAGTGAGGCGCTAATGGAGTTAGTGCTTTGGGTGCGAAAGTTCTCTTAGGGTGCTAGTGTCGTAGTAACAGAAGATACAGAAGAAGCAAAGTCTTCGAGATGAGAAACTATGTGATAATGCACAATAAGAGAATCTGCATTGCTAGTGTTGTCTGGGTTCAGGACAGAATCCATTTCTTCTGCTGAAGCTGATGCTGTGCTTGTTTTGTCTCCTAGAAAAGATGCTGTGCGAGACTCATCTACTGCTAGTGTTGTCTGGGTTCAGGACAGAATCCATTTCTTCTGCTGAAGCTGATGCTGCGCTTGTTTTGTCTCCTAGAGAAGATGCTGTGGAAGCTGTTCGAGACTCATCTACTGGACATTATGAACTCAAAGCCTTTACTTATTAAACTAGGCCTATAATCGATTGGTGAAAGACGCTTTTTCTTTTTAGCTGACGAGATCTACTGGATACTATGGAGCTGTAGTGGGCCTTAACCGAACAAGCTTAGTGAGCTGCTCAATTCTCATGTCCATGTTATATGAGATGCCCAAGAGAGATGAAATTCAAATTTGGGTGATTGATAGATTCAGCTAACGATTGGGGCAATTCCTATTTGATATGAAAAAGATGGAGATTCAATTACTGTATTCCTCACTTCTCAAGAGACGAAATCTTTTGTTGACTCGGTGTCAGTTAATTCGTTGACTAGCGTATCAGTATACTTTTCATTCCAATGATATATGGTAAGACTATAAACAACATGTCAAATAATTTATATAATCATTTGTGTACGTTATTAGGGGTAAAAAGGAATGCGTGCAATTAGCATCTCACATCAATAAGTTCTTTCAAGATAGATTTCCGGGTCTAGTCAATCTAATGGATTTGGTCAGCAATGTCGGTTGGTCATCTGCTGCCTTTGAGAAACCCGTCTTTATTTTAGAAGTACACCTATAGTCACAACTGTACAGGAGTATATGAAAACGGAAGCCGTAAATATATGGATATATGATCATATCCACAAGAAAAGTCGTCAAGTGACTCTATGAATTCCCATGTAAGATCAGGATCGAAGGAAGACTCATGTAAATGATACTTGAAAGCAGAGGAATAAGCCTTAGTGGGAGACTTGGTGAGAACGAGAGAGTTGGCCGTCATGCGTGTGCTATAAGTTTTAGAGCTAAGGAGCAAGCACAATCAGGTCAGGAGTTTGTTTGGAAGGCAGAATAGAGTCAACAGTACGGTTCCACACTTGTACACTTAGTTTAGTTGTCTTTCCTATGCATACGATTAAGGTTAGTAAGTGATTGGACGGTTAGCAAATGAAATAATTCTGACATGATTGAGTTTTAATATTTCTAAAATTAGTCAATAAAATCTTGTTAGATAACAATAAGGTATTTTTTATCTTATAAATGAGTATGATCAATGTTTGGATTAACCCTTAGGGCTTAGTAGTCGTCGCCTTTTTTACTGGGCAAGTCGGCTAGGATTTTTCCCTACTTAGGTCAGCTATAGAGACAACCTAACCAAGGTTCCTATTAAGACAGGATAACTATAGGAGGGGTAAAAGAATAATTCCAGTTAGACAAGTGCCCCCTTAGGCTAGGACTTTGATCCCTATTTAAGATGTAGCCCCCCCTCTCTTTTAATTAAATAATTATCAATTTTATTTCAGCCTTGTGCCGAATCTAGGAGGGAGGAACCCTATAGCGTTCCAAAGGTTGATCCCCCTCAAGGATTAAAATCTATAAGGCTCCTTTTGAGGTTCTATCATCTGGTATCAGAGCAGCGATCTTGCTGCCCCTGTAGCCATCTCAACCGCCTCCACCTTCCTAAGCAATTCCCACAATTGCTACGACACGCGCCTCCACCTTCCACCCCAGCAGCATATCAAATCAGTTTGTCGCTGCCCCCTGCGTTTGATCTGGAATTCTGGTATATTTTTATCATCCACGCCTCTTCAATACTACAAGATTCCTTACTTTACACGTTGAAGATTTTTTTCAAATTTTATCCGCTACAAATTTTGTTCGTCGCAAACGTTATCATCATTGCAAAGGCAAAATGCTGCAGAAATTTTCAGCTGATTGTTGCTTCTTGAAACTAAACTTTTAATCATCCTTTTTAGATGAAACTTTTATACAATTTCATAGATCGTCTTAGCTTTCATCTAAGACTGATCTCGTGAAAAAACTCCTTCTGGATCTGGACTTATAGTACTGCGATTCTTCATTGCATAGTATTGAAAGTTTACAACGCATAATCTATCTTCCATTTATTGGCCTTTTGAAACCGAACTTTTGTTCATCCTTTTTAGTTGAATTTTTACATAATTCTCAAGATCAAGTTGGCTTTCATCTGGATTTGATTTTATAAAAAAACTCTTTCTGGAACTAGTTTTCTTATACAATCTTTCACCATCATGCATTTCTGGAATTTTATGACAAAGAAATCTGCCTTGCATCTTTTGCCCTATTTCCCTACCATTATGCTGCCAAAATTTTGTCAAAATTTCTACTGATAATGACAACATCTAAACCAAGGGTTTCTGCATAATTTCCTTAAATTTTCCCTAGAATTTACATTGAGAATCATCATTTCTCCGACGCAAAAACTGGTTCAGTAGGATAGCACATCGCAACACTTCTTTTCACTGAATTCTATCAGATTTGAGTGTTGTTTTTTACGGGATTTCAGACTCTCTTTTCCTCATCTCCAAACCCGACCATTCTCACCAAAAACCCTTCCAAATATTATCCTAAACTGAATCCAAATTGCCCCTAAATTAGCCTACTTCCTTATCGATCCACTTACCTTTTTAGCCAACTTTCCTTACCGAGACACCTACCTTTGCTACCATCTATTCCAGATCTAAAATCTATTTTCCTAACCTTCATCTACTGCTATCACAACCAAAAAATCACACCAATTCGTAGCCTAAACTCCACAAAACCGTAGCTCCAAATTTGCCCTAAACCGCAGCCTACTTCCACCAAAACTGATCCACCTTCCAATCGGCTACCCCTTCTCCAAAATTTCCATGCCACTAACCCGACAATAGAAAAAAGATCTCAATATTACAGATCTTGAAGCGTATACTATGGCATCAGAGAAGGCTATCGATGCAAAGCTTGATGCCTTAGGAAACCGCATGGAAGAGAAGATACGATCCTTTTTCGCCGAATTCAGCATTGGCCGACTATCGAACCCGAGGAAATCACAACATGGAGAAACTTCAGATCGATGAGACGATCCTCAAGAACATGGCCACATCACCTCTAATCTCAATAATCCATGCATGAAGGTTGACTTCCCTAGATGGGAAGAAGGAGACCCGATCGAGTGGATCTCGCGCGCGGAGCGCTATTTTCGGTCCTACCGAACCGCCGACGCTACACGGGTGAAGATTGCTGCCATCCACCTCGAGGGAGATGTTATTCAGTAGTTTAATTAGTTTAAGCACACCCATAGAAGACTCTCTTGGCAGCGATTCAAGGAAGGACTACTAGACCGCTTCAGACCAATCGATTTCAACAACATCGATAGACAATTGGCAAAGATTCATCAAACCTCTACAATATAAAAATACCAAACAAGGTTTGAGTGTTTATCTAACCAAACTGAGAATTGGTCTGAGAAACAACTTTTAGGTACTTTTATCGAGGGCCTAAAGTCGGAGATCCGAGGAGAAGTAAAGGCGCGGCAACCGTACACTCTTATGGCGGTGATTTCCTTCCCGCGTATCCAGGAAGAACAATTGAACAACGAGGTACCAAGGATAAGGGTCTCTCCCCGACTAGCCATGCCGAGGCCTACTACCCCCTCTACTGCCATCCAAGCCCCTGCACCAAAAAAGTTGACAAGAGACGAGCTTCGCGAATGATTGGCCAAGGAGTTGTGTTGGCATTATGACGAACCGTGGAGCCGCGAACATCACTACAAAAAGGGCCGGCTCATCGTGATTGAACCAGTGGAGGATGAGGACAATGAACCATCTAAAGAAGCCCTTGAACCTAAAGAAGAAGCCATGGAGGAAGAGTCCCAACCGGCCAACTACGCAGTGCACGCATTGGCTGGCTATTCCAACCCGCAGATGATGAAAGTTGGAGAACTTCTAAAACAGCAACTCATCACCGTTCTCATCGACACAGGTAGCACCAATAAATTCCTCAACAGTAAGGTTGATGCACGTTTGACACTTCAAATCGAAGGTTGCAACAAGTTTGACGTAAAGGTCACCGACGGTCGAATATTTAATTGTGACCAACGGTGCCCGCGGGTGAAACTACTCCCCCAAGACCAAGAAGTGGTAGCTGATTTCTTCCTCCTACCCATTGATGATTATGAAGTCGTACTTGGGATCGAATGGCTCACAACACTAGGTGATATCTCTTGGAATTTTTCTAAATTAATCATGAAATTTTATTGCAAAGGGAGACATGTCACGTTACGAGGCAAGCACGGGAGCCAAATTTCCACCGTTTCGTCGCAACAAATGGAGAAAGTTTTGCAAAAAGCACATGGTGGATTCTTGATGCATATTTAACAGCTATCTATGGGGGAGAACGTACAAAACTCAGATCCTAAGCTTGCCCTTTGCTTGAACGAATTCGTGGATGTTTTCTTGGAGCCGCGCGGGCTGCCCCCTGACCGGTCGCATGACCACTACATTCCTATTTTTTCAGGCAAACCTCTAGCAAATTTATGATCGTACCACTATCCTCACTTGCAGAAGGACGAGATCGAGAATATTGTTAAAGAGATGCGTGACACCGGGATGATTCGACCGAGCTGCAGCCCTTACTCCTCATCGGTGTTGTTAGTGCGCAAGAAAGATGGTACGTGGCAGATGTGCGTTGACTACCAGGCTCTAAACGCCATCACCGTCAAGGATAAATATCCTATCCTATTCATAGATGAACTCTTGAATGAATTAAAAGGAGCCCGAGTCCTCACTAAATTGGATTTTCGATCCGAATACCATTAGATTCGGGTATGCACTGAAGATATTCTAAAAACTGCATTCCGCACGCATAATGGCCACTACGAGTTTCTGGTAATACCTTTCGGACTTACGAATGCTCCTTCTAAATTCCAAAACCTGATGAATGACATCTTCCAAAGTTTTTACGTAAGTTCGTATTAGTATTCTTTGATGATATTCTCATTTATAGCCCTACGCTTGATATACATTTTTAGTACTTACGAACTGTTCTAATGATTCTTCGGGAGAATACTTAATCAAACAATTATCAATTTTATTTCAGCCTTGTGCCGAATATAGGAGAGAGGAACCCCTATAGCGTTCCAAGGGTTGATCCCTGTAAGGATCAGAATCTATCGGGCTCCTTCTCGGGTTCTATCAGCAAGTTAAGTTTTCTAGATAAGTTTTAAGCAAGGGAACCTAGAAACAAGATATGATACTGAAATGCATAACTTAGTGCTATCATTCCTTAATACTTTATAGCCTTCACATTCTGTTTCCTTTCCCAATGACACTTGATACCAACCTTAATCCTGCACTGTTTTTTCTTTTATAGTAGAAGCATACCGAGCTAGCAAACACATAGAAAGAAGAGCAACCAGAGCTGATATTCGTTCAGCAAAAGTCAAAGAGTGAGTCAGTCAGCTGTAAGGGTGAAAGAGCTTATTGGCTGAACATGGATAGTGAGTTTTCAGCAGTTCGGAATCTGATATTCTTTTTAGTAATTATTTCAAGCAGATTAACTTAAGGTTTGAAAATGAGACATGAGACTTAACTATGGACACAAAAAGGTCAAAGGCCTAATTGATTAGTCTAAAGACACCTATAGAGCAGGATCTAAATCAGTAGAAGATGCAGTTTGAGTTTTGTCAACAAGATTCAGGAAGAAGAAGCTGGATTAGAGGAAGAATTAGATGCAGGCGAGGAAGCAACAGAAGATGCTGGAATTGACTAAAGAAACAGTTTCAAGATCTTATTTAGGAGCAAGATCATCAGTGTAAGTTCAATTCTATTCTTTAATTCCCTAAGCAATGGAACGGACTAAAGAAACTAATTTCTGAGTTCGGGGTGGTAATATATGGGAGCCCAATAACTAACACGCGCTTATTATAATATATGGGAGGTCAGGGTGCACCTTTGACTTCTTGAGTTTTCAGTCTTCCCTTTGTTTAATTGATTCTATAAGAGGTGTGGTCTATTGATTTCTATTCAAATTCTCTACTTGGCCAAAAGGGACTTAGCCAGTTGATCTAGAATTGCTTGTTCAGTTCAATTCAATGTTGTAGTGTCAAAAGCAAAGCAGGTAGCTTACCCTACTATTTACTGTATATGTGTCAACAACATTATTATACTTCCTTTCTATTACTTGCCCACTTTCCCGCTTCCTTTAGACTTAACCGATGTCTCCATCTCGTCTCTACTTCAACAACATTACAGCACTCCGAAACTAACTCTTTACATGCATAGGGTAGGGGCCTAAACTCACTCTTTACTTTATTTTATTGCCTAGAGCAGCTTTAGTTTGACAGAATTGAATGCAAAGTCTAAAGTCGATTCTCAATCAGTTGTTGGTTCTTCAACTCCAGTTCGTGAGTTAACTGAAAGTTCCAAGTAAAGAGTTTGTGGTGAAATTATTACTTTTTTGTGTCTTTTCTTGGATCTATACCAGGTGCAAAAGCAAATCAATTCACTAACATCGCTCAAGCAACAGAATCAGCAGAAGGAATTGATTCTTACCTGCCTGGACCTAGCTTTCCAAGCAATTTGAGTCATACATTCGATTAAAGTCAAACAGAGCTCCTTTCACTCGTTGACGCCCATGCTTCACCGTTACCATTTCTTTTGCTTTCGCCATTGTTTGAAAAGCCAATACTTGATGATTTTCTTTTTCCGATGTCAATTGAATTTACAGCTGAAACTCGAACGCCACTTTCTAAACTGAAATATTAAGTCTAAATTGATTGATTCACTTTGCGCAACGTCTTTTGAAAGGGCTAACACCTTTTCTTATAGTTTCTAAGCACCATATACTTGACCTGGAACAGAAACATCAATTCCCTGTACGTATGATGATCCTAATTCTTTTTACTTCAAACTCACCTCTTACTGGAACTGGAACTCCACTTTCTACACAGAACCCTTAACCGGAGTCCTGTTTTAGGCTACCCTCCCAATCCAATTTATCATCTCTTGTGATCAGGGTCAAGTCAACTTGCATTAGCACGATGTCTTCTTGCTCCAACTTCCCTTATGCACCCAAGTAATCTTTAGCTTAGCAGTTTTACTTAAGCGCTTACGGAGTTTCTCATTCACTTCACTTTTCGCAACCCTAAATTTTGCCAACACCTGACTTGAGAATTGTTGATGATACTGATCTAGGTTCTACATCTTTTGTTGACAAAACAATAACTTATTCTTCTATTGTAGCGTTGAAATATTAACCTGCTTCTGCTTCATCTGATCTGTATTCCTCACTAGATCCAGCTTCCTCTTCTCGCACTGTCAAATCTATATCTTTATAATCTATTTAATTTATATATCTTAGGAATTGGCACTCCGGACTCCCCGCTTGAAGTGAAGATCCGATTGCTGATGAAGAATTGTTTGTTGTGATGGGAATAAAACAAGAATAAATTTTGTATACGAACAAATACTAGCAGACCGTCACACACATTGGAATCAAACAGAAATCACAATCAGAAGAACACCAAGATTTACGTGAAAAACCCTTTCAACTCGAAGGGTAAAAATCACGGGACAAGCCAGAGAAAATCCACTATCAAAATAATGAATGTACAGATCTCAAGGTTTCTTACCCAAGCCCAAAGCAATAGCCACAAGAGAATCACAGGGATACAAGGACTATAATCCTAAGCACAATATCCAAAACATTCCCAAGAGATCACAGTAAGAATCCACTGCAAACTGATCTAACCTGAGATTTGAATGATTGAGAATAGTTTTTTCCTGCCCTTGTCTTCTTCCCTTTCCTGGATCTCTTCTTTTTTGGCCTCTACTATCAATCTACAGTCTTCTTTCTCTCACCCACGTTTTCAACCGTCGCTGCTCTCTTAATCTCAACCCTAGCCACCTAATCTAGGTTTTAGGTTAATATAAGTGAGGTTTTGGGCTATGGGCTTCACTGAAGCCCATTATGGGCTGAATCTGGGCCATCTACCCAACAACCTCCCTCTTCAGCCCATAAGAGAGGGTGTCTCATGACTTCTCAATGTGAAGCCATGCCGACCAGCTATCGGCACATCTCCTATCTCTCTTTCGGTAAAGCCTTTGTCAACATGTCTGCCTCATTATCATCTGTGTGAATTTTCTGAAGTTGTAACTGCTTCTCTTCAAGCACATTTCTGATCCAGTGATATCTGACATCTATATGCTTTGACTTGGAATGAAATGTTAGGTTCTTGCATAAATGAATGACACTCTGGCTGTCACAATACACCACATAGTTTTCCTGTTTCAGCCCCAATTCTTGTAAGAATCCTTTTATCCATAACATTTCTTTGTAAATTTCTGTAGCAGCAATACATTCTGCTTCTGTGGTGGAGAGAGCAATACACCTTTGCAATCTGGACTGCCATGACATAGCTCCCCCTGCAAAAGTAAGTACAAAACCTGATGTGGACTTCCTTGTGTCAATATCTCTTGCTATATCTGTATCTGTGTAACTTGTCAATACAGGTGGTCCACCTCCAAAGCTTAAATAAACTTTAGAACTTCCTCTGAGATATCTAAAAATCCACTTCACTACTGCCTTATGCTCTTTACTTGGATTTGCAAGAAATCTACTAGTAACACTCACTTCATATGCGATGTCCGGCCTCGTACATACCATTGCGTACATTAAACTTCCAACTGATGAAGCATAAGGAACCTTTTGCATTTTCTCCTTCTCCTCATCACTTGACGGACTCTGATATGAGCACAACTTGAAGTGACCTGCAAGAGGAGAACCAACTGGCTTTGTATTACTTATACTGAACCTATCCAATACCTTCTCAATGTATTTCTCCTGTGACAACCAAATCTTTCTTTCTTCTGTCATGAGAAATCTGCATGCCCAATATTTGCTTTGCTGGCCCCATGTCCTTCATTGTAAAAGACTCACTCAGGTCCTTCTTCAACTTGTCAATCATAGACATATCTTTTCCGAGGATAAGCATGTCATCAACATAAAGTAAGAGAATAATAAAATTCTCATCAAACCGTTTGATGTATACACAATGATCTGAAGTTGTTCTTTTATATTCATTTTCAATCATAAATGAATCAAACTTTTTATACCACTGTCTTGGAGCTTACTTTAGCCCATACAAGCTCTTCTTCAACTTGCAGACAAGATTTTCTTTATCTTTGACTTTGAAGCCTTCTGGTTGCTCCATATAAATTTCCTCCTCCAAATCACCATGAAGGAAAGCTGTTTTCACATCTAACTGTTCAATCTCAAAGTCTAGGTTAGTAGCAATACCAAGAGCAACACGGATAGAAGACATTTTAACAACAGGAGAAAAAATTTCTTCAAAGTCAATACCTTTCTTTTGACCACAACCAATATAGCTTTATATTTTGGTTGAGAACAATATTCTTGAGTCTTCAACCTGAAAACCCACTTGTTCTTCAAGGCCTTACTTCCCTATGGTAGTTGCACCAAATTATATGTATGGTTCTTCTGCAGAGAATCCATCTCTTCCTGCATAGCAATAAACCACTTCTTTTTCTGCTCACTTTCAACTGCTTCCTGGTAACTCTCTGGTTCACCTGCATCAGTAAGCATCACATACTCATCTGTAGAGTATCTTCTAGAAGTTTGACGTGGTCTAGAAGATCTTCTTAACTGAGGTTCTATGAGAACTTGCTCTCTTTCTTCTTCCTGCTCAACATGTCCTGCAGGCATATCAACATTTGGCTCTGCACCATCTTCCTGCACATCTCCCCCATCACCCTGATATACTGGAGGAATAACTGGGTCACAGTCTACAAATCCCTCTGCAGAAGTCTTAGCTAGTGTCTCCTTTTTTAAATCCTCAATGGTTTGATCCTCAAAGAAGACAACATCTCTGCTTTTGAACACCTTCTGCTTTTTTGGATCCTAAAGCTTGTAACCAAATTAATCATGAGAGTAACCAAGAAAAATACACTCTTTTGTCTTACCATCCAGCTTGGACCTCTCATTGTTTAAAACATGTGCAAATGCACGACAACCAAACACTCTTAAATGCCTATAGGAGACATCTTTCCCTGACCATACATGCTTTGCAACATCGCCATCTAGAGCTGTATATGGTGATAAGTTGATTACATCAACTGCAGTCCTCAAAGCCTCATCCCAAAACTTTTTGGGTAGCTTGGCCTGTGAAAGCATACATCTGAACTTTTCCATGATGGTGCGGTTCATTCTCTCTGCAATTGCATTATGCTGAGGCGTACCAGGGACTATCAACTCATGCTGGATGCAACATGACCTGCAAAAATCATTAAACAATCCTGTGTACTCACCACCATTATCTGATCTTATACATTTCAATTGTCTTTCTGTCTCCCTTTCAACTCTGGTATGAAACTCTTTGAAGACATTAATAACCTGATCTTTAGTCTTCAAAGCATAGGCCTAAACTTTCCTGGAAAAGTCATCTATAAAAGTAACAAAATAAAGTGCACCACTGATACTAGGAACATTAACAGATCCACCAGGAGTTTTTATCATCAAAGGACCACACACATCTGTATAGACACGGTCCAAGGCATGCATTTTTCTAGATAAGGTAGGACTAACAAAGGAAACTCTATGTTGTTTACCAGCCAAACAATCAATACAAGGGTTCAAACGTGTACCTCTGAGGTATGACAATACCTCTCTCTTAGAAAGTTCTTGCAGCCCTTTCTCGCTCATGTGTCCCAGTCGCCTATGCCACAACTCTATACTGAAGTATTTCTCTGTAGCATTCAATTGCTCACCATAAGCTTTAGCTTGCAATCTGTATAATGTATGACATTTCTTCCCATTAGCTACAATAAGAGAACCCTTACTGAGCTTCCACTGCCCTTTGTGAAATCTAACATCAAAGTCTTCATCGTCCAGCCTTCCAACTGAAATTAAATTAAGTCTTAAGTCAATCACATGCCTCACATCTTTAAGCACCAACTTGCAACCAAGGTTGGTCTTTATATGGATATCTCACATGCCAATGATATTTGCTGTGCCATAGTTGCCCATCTTGACAACACCAAAATTTCCAGACCTGTAAGTAGCAAAGAACTCCCTCCGTAGTGTAGCATGATAAGAAGCACTTGTGTCAATTATCCACTCGAGATCCTAGCACACATAAGAAAAAATATTATCGGAAGTAGACAAAATCAAATAATCACTACCTTGTACTGTAGCTGTGATATTCTCTTTTGACTCTATATGCTCCACTTCTTTCCCCCTTTTCTTGTTCTTCTTAGGTTGCTTGCACTGATTCTTGTAATGTCCTTTCTCACCATAATTGTAGCAAATAATATCTTTCCTTGATCTTGACTTGCTTCTTCCCACGCGTGAACCACTTCTATCCTTTGACTTTGACCTTCCTCTATTATCTGAGACAAGTGCTTGTGAATTAATCTGAGAAGTTGCTGAATTCTTTTTCCTTAACTCCTCATTCAACAAACTGCTTGTTACTTGACTCATGGTGACAATACCATCTGGTGCCGAATTACTGAGGGAAACCACCAGTGTCTCCCAACTTTCTGGCAAAGAACTGAGAAGTAACAATGCCTGCAACTCATCATCAAGAGACATTTTCATAGAGGATAACTGGTTAGTAATACTTTGCATTTCATTCAAATGCTCAGGAATAGAAGTACCCTCTTTATATTTCAAGTTCACAAGTTTTCTGATCAGAAAAGCTTTGTTGCCAGCCATTTTTCTTTCATAAAGACCTTCTAACTTTTTCCAAAGAGAGTAAGCAGAACATTCAGTAGAAACATGGTGAAAGACACTATCATCTAGCCATTGTCGAATAAAGCCAACTGTTTTTCGATCTAACCTCTTTCACTCATCATCTGTTATAGATATGGGCTTTGCACTGTCCCCTTGCAAAGGTCCATACAAATCTTTGCAATACAAGAGATCTTCCATTCTTGATTTTCATATCATCCAATTGTTTCTATTTAAACTAATAATGCGAGAAATATTACCGGCCTCCATGTTCAAATACAAAAGATTAAATGCCACCAAAACCCGCTCTGATACTAGTTGATGGGAATAAAATAGGAATAAACTTTGTATACGAACAAATATTAGCAGACCGTCACACATAGCGGAATCAAACAGAAATCACAATCAGATGAACACCAAGATTTACGTGAAAAACCCCTTCAACTCGAAGGGTAAAAACCACGGGACAAGCCAGAGAAAATCCACTATCAAAATAATAAATGTACAGATCTCAAGGCTTCTTGCCCAAGCCCAAAACAATAGCCACAAGAGAATCACAAGGATACAAGGACTATAATCCTAAGCACAATATCCAAAACCTTCCCAAGAGATCACAGTAAGAATCCACTGCAAACTGATCTAACCTGAGATTTGAATGATTGAGAATAGTCTTTTCCTGCCCTTGTCTTCTTCCCTTTCCTGGATATCTTCTTTTTTGGCCTCTATTGTCAATCTGCAGTCTTCTTTCTCTCACCCACATTTTCAACCGCCGCTGCTCTCTTAATCTCAACCCTAGCCACCTAATCTAGATTTTAAGTTAATATAAGTAAGGTTTTGGACTGTGGGCTTCACTAAAGCCCATTATGGGCTGAATCTGGACCATCTGCCCAACATGCTGTTGATGAAACACCTCTGATTCTCCCCTTCTAGTCTGCTTTACTCGCACAACTGATTCTGTTGCTAGTTGGATTGAATACTCATGGCATCCATGTTCTTATAATTACCCGTATCATCTATTCAATACAAGACTCTTTCTGTCAAACTCTGTTAGCGAGCCACACCATTCAACATTAATTGTTGATTCTCGAACTGTGGATCAAGATCTTTCTCCTTATTATGATACTGCTGAATTATTCTAATTCTTCTTGTTTCAACCTCCCCTTTCAGACTCGAAATATTAAGTCTCAACAGACAATGAAACTATAGCTAGAAGATACCTTGCTTACTTTTTAATGCCAACAAATATGAAAGTCAACTCGAACAACATTAACTTTAGATCTTGATACTGCATCTTCTCCGACTACTGATTCTGTTGCTTCATATCTTTCTTCTAATCCTGATCTATAGATGAAACTAGAGCTCCACTCTCGCATCCCGAGAATAAGCTCACTTTCGACCTTGCTAGTTCTGTTGACTGCTATCATTGCACAACTTCTGTAATAGAGTAATCAGCCAACAAATATGAAAGTTAAATTAAATTTAGATCTTGATATTAGCATAAAAAATATAATTATGTAAATTATTATATGAAAAACTATTATGTCAGGATTGAAATCAAATAATACTAGATCTATTTACGATGCGTACCTTTAGATATCATCTGATTAAGATCCAATTAGATCTTCAAGAGCACCGCTTTCCGGATTTGAATAATGCCGAAATATCGATCTGCAAGGAGAACTAGAATGGATCTAGACCCCTTCTCCTCTCTTCCTATCCTTTCACAAGACCACTGTAATTGATGGTTTAGGGAGATCAAGAGAATAACCGTAATCTTTTTCTCTTATACAGCGTATTGCGGCTTACGCACACACCATGACTGTTCACCTTTAGGTTTAGAGGAGGTCATGTCCTTTTATAGGCGAGAGCAGAGGGTCTATGGTAAGTTATTATGAGAGTCCCCTCCATCAAGGACATCCCCTAAAATATCCCAATATAATATGAACTTTATTTAATATTGGCTAATATCTTTTATCAGAATCTAATTAATCCATAATATATCTTATTCAATTATAAAGGGCCACATAATCTTACTTTCTCCCACTTGGCCCATTAATTAATAAGATATAAAAGATATCCAAAATCAAAATAAACAAAACAAAATTTATTTAAAAATAATTTTATATAATTGGATTCTGAAAATTTTGAAAAGCATTTTATGCATGGCCATGATTTTAAAAATAAGCCAATAAGTCCAATAAGCACAATAATACTATATTCAGTCCAACTATCAATGTGAGTCATAGCGGTTGTATGTCATCTATGTCACACTTCCTTCTATGTACTACAATACTGTTAGTCTTTCCTTATATAGTCTAGAATGACCCCTGTAATTTATCTTGTCAAGATAATCCTGTTTCTTGCGTTCAAACATAATATGCATAAACATAAACATAAATAGGATAACAGAAATAAATAACTTTAATTATGCAAAAGAAATATCAATAATAGCATCCACTTAAATATGCATCACCATATCCTTTATGACTTGCTTACAAGCCTCATTCTAAGAACATGTTCTTTAAATATTTTACACTGCAAAGCTTTAGTAAATAGATTTACAATCATCATAGTGGTGCTCAAATTTTTAATTGACACTTGTTGTTTCTGGACTCTTTCTCTAACCACCAAGTATTTTATTTCAATGTGCTTGGAACCACTAGAGTACTTGCCATTCTTAGAGAAGAAAACTACTGTAGTATTATCACAAAATATCTTCAGCGGCTTAACAATTGAGTCGACCACACCAAGCCTTGAGATAAAATTTCACAGCCATAAAGCTTGATTTGTGGCCTCAAAGCATGCCACAAATTCAGCTTCCATCGTAGATGATACAATAAGTGATTGTTTTATACTTTTCTAAGAAATTGCCCCACTAGCCAGCATGAACACAAATCCTGAAGTGGATTTCCTACTATCGAGGTAATTTATAAAATCATCATCTAAATATCCCATTATTTCAAGCTGATATGATTTTCTATATGTGAGCATATAATCTTTTGTCCCTTATGATATCTCATTACTTTCTTTGCAGCTTTCTAATGTTCCATTCTTGGATTACTCTGGTATCTACCCAATATTGCCACTGCAAAACTGATATCTAACCTTGTACAGGTTTGAGCATATAATAGACTTCCAATTGCGCACTCATAAGGAATATTTTTCATTTGATCCTTTTCTAAGTCTTTTTTCAGGCATTGGTTTTGGCTGAATTTTTCACCTCTAGTAATAGGTGTATCATTGGCTTTACAAAGCTGCATATTAAACATCTCCAAGATATGATTAATATAATCTTTCTGAGATAGTCCTAACAAATCTTGAGATCTGTCCCTGAATATCTCAATGCCAATAACATAAGATGCCTCATTCATATCAACCATCTTAAAGTTCTTGTTGAGAAATATTTTGGTTTCGTGCAACAAACCAAGATCACTACTGGCAAGCAATATATCATCCACATATAAGACCAATATAATAAACTTACTCCCACTAACCTTCATATATATACTAATCAACAGTGTTTTTCTTAAATTCGAAGGAAGTAATGGTATTATGAAACTTTATATACCATTGTCTGGAAGCTTGTTTAAGGTCATAAATGGATTTCTTAAGTTTGCAAGCCCAACTTTCCTTTCCCTTTTCTATGAATCCTTCAGGTTGTTCCATATAGATTTCCTCATCTAGATCCCCATTCAGAAATATTATTTTCACATCCATCTGATGTAACTCAAGATCATAATGAGCTACTAATTCCATATAGAGTCCTTTCGAGAAACTTAAGAAAAGGTCTCATGGTAGTCAATGCCTTCTTTCTGAGAAAAACTTTTGGTCACAAGTCTGGCTTTATATCGTTCGGTATTGCCCACCGAGTCGCGTTTAGTCTTAAAGACCCTTTTACAACCGACTCTTTTATAATTATTGGGTAATTCAATGAGTTCCCATACATCATTCTGGTCCATTGATTTTAACTCATCTTTCATTGCATCATACCATTTTTTAGAATCATTACTTTCTGTGGCTTGTGAAAATGATAAGGGGTCTCTTTTCATTCCTATATCAAAATCTGATTCTTACAGATATACCACATAATCATCAGAAATGACATGTTTCCTTTTTCTTTGAGATCTTCTCAAATATGTCAATTGTTCTACAAGACTATCAACGGTGATATCAACATCATATGAGAATTCATCAATGTTATTTTATTGTTCATCCTCATCAATTCTCTTATTGATTTGAGGAATAATAATTTCTCGAATAGGGGATAATACATGAGAAGAAGCCTGAATCTCCTAAATATCAAAATTAACCCTTTGATATTTTTGACTCCCATTGATTTCATTATTTTCTAGGAATTTTGCATTACCAGATTCTACTATCCTCATATTATGATTAGCGTAATAAAATTTGTATCCCTTGGATCTTTCTGAGTAACCAACAAAATATCTAGAAATTATTCTTGGATCCAATTTCTTTTCATATGGATTGAATACTCTTATCTCTACAGGACACCCCCAAATATATAAATGTCTCAAACTGGGTTTCCTACTAGTCCATAACTCAAATGGAGTAGATGAAACTGACTTACTAGGAACTCTGTTTAGGATGTACATAGCTGTCCTAAGAGCATCGTCCCACATTGACTCAGGTACAGAGGAATAACTCATCATGCTCGTAACCATATCCATAAGAGTACGATTTCATCTTTCAACAACACCGTTCTGCTGTGGCACACCTGGTAATGCATACTGAGCATAAATACCTCGTTGTTCTAGGAATTTAGTAAAAGGACCAATATTCTGACCGGATTCATCATATCAGCCATAAAATTCACCACCCCTGTCAGATCTGACAATTTTAACTTTTCTATCTAATTATCTCTCGACCTCATTTATGTACACTTCAAGAATGTCAATGGCTTGAGACTTTTCATGTATTAGATAAACATAGTCATATCTGGACAGGTCATCTATAAATATGATGAAATACCTTTCTCCACTAAAACAAGGAATATGGAGTGGTTCGCAGATATCAATATGAATAATTTCAAGAAGTTTTTTACTTCTTGTGGCATTTTTCTTTGTATGCTTAGTTTGCTTTCCTTTAATGCAATCTATACAAACATCAAAATCAATGAAGTCTAAATTTTTTAAATATTATCCTTCACTAATCTTTCAATTATTTCCTTGAAAATATGCCCCAAATGTCTATTCCACAATATAGAAGATCTTTCATTATTGAAATTACGTTTCATTCCAATACTTGATTGCAGGGTCAATAATGTATTTGCAAACTCAAGATTCAAATTAATTCTATACAAACCATCACATAGAATTCTAGAACCAACTTTTATTGAATCATAAAATATATTGAGTTTACCATTACCAAAAGAAACACAATATCCTAACTCATCAATTCTAGATAGAGAAACTAAATTTCTAGAAATTGTAGGAATAAAATATGTCTTTAAGATCCATCAGATGACCCGTCTCTAGGCGTAAGCGATAAGTCCCTATTGATACCACTTTTGCTTTGAGACGATTTTTTAAAATTATGAATCTTTCATATTCTTTTGGTTTCCGGATTGAAAGGAATCCCTGCATATTATTAGTAATATGAGTTGAAGTATCAGAATCAATCCACCATGTATTAGAAGGAACTTCTGCAATATTTGATTCAAAACATACAAAGGTTGAGTTTATACCTTTCTTTTCGATCCAAATCCTACGTTTAATACAGTACTTCTTTACATGTCATTTCTTGCCACAAAAGAAGCATTTTACTGTAATAGCTTTCTTTTCAATAGTTTGTCTAACACTTCCATACCCGGCAAATTTCTTCGATGGATGATGCTTCAACTTTCTTTTCTTGTTATTAACTCCTTGAGTAGTAGTCAGTATATTATATGAACTTTTCTGCCTTAATCTTAATTCTTCCTGAACACACATACTAGTTAACTCATTCAAGTCCCACTTATCCTTATTTGTATTATAGTGAATCTTGAATGGGCTAAAAGAGAATTAAGAATGAATTGCACAAGGAAAGATTCATCAACATTCCCAATGCCTTAAGTTTTGCAGCTCTGTCAGCCATATTGAGGATGTGATCCTGAATTCCTCGAGTACCATCATACTGAGCGGTAGTCAGTTCTTTCATTAATGTGCCAGCCAATGACTTATCAGCAGATTTAAATCTATCTTCAATAACCTTTAAATATTCACGTGCGCTAGTTGTAACCGGTAATGAAGTCTTTATATTTTTACAATTGTCATCCTTATGAACATTAAACTGAGCTTATCAGATCTTTCCCAAGCCTTCATTTCATTGACTTGTTCCATAGTACTTTTATCAGTTAATTCTGTAGGTTTTTCAATAAGCAATATCAAATCAAGATCTAATACGCCCAATATAAATTGTACATGCTCTAACCATTCTGAATAATTTGATCTAGAGAGTACAGAGACACTAGAAGCATGAGAATGTATGGACTGGAATACCACTGCCGAATATAAAATAACATTAATGCTTTGAGTTTATCAAAATATGATGAACTATTGATATCATCAATATTTAACCTTTGGGTAAAAATATTGACATATCTAGTATTCACTCAAGATCATTTATAGAGGACTGATATTATCCTTATGGAATAGTTTTGCTACCTTTGTGTATACAATTCTAAACTACAAGGATATCCAAAATAATATCATCCTACCCCATCATATAATTATTTGAAATAGATTATCCTTTGAAATTATCTAAATCTCCTAATTATGCATGTAATTTTGAATATTATTCTCTTAATATCATTGAGGAGTTGTTCCTTAATGTAATTTTATAAATCATTAATCTAGGCCACTTTGGTGACTACAAGACTAATGTAGTAATATAAAATATAAATTAAATTATCCTATGAATGATAAGACTTTAATTATATTTCATATCTTATAAGTCTACCATCCCAGGCTACTTTGGCAGCTACCGGTCAGGTATAACTTAAGGAGATGAATTACAAATAATATTCATCAAGTTCATTTGATCTAATTTATGCTGAAATAGTTCAATAATAGGATAACAACCGTAATAATTATTGAACACTTAATCAATAGGAAAAAACTTATATGATAACTATAATCATGATAATACATAAATCATGTTTTTATGTGAAAAATAAATATTATTTCATAATTCCAAACATATGCATGTGAATAACTGAATAAATATCCAAAAACTAATAATTAGATTTAACACATGTAATTAATAATTCATATGAGAAAATATAAAGAAACAATAATTTATAATTTTTTAAATTAAACTAATTAATTTTATTTAATTGGAGAAGCCCATAAGTCTAATTAAATAAATTGATCAAAATAAAATATAATCAATAAATAATCATGATTAACTTTTATTAGATTATATATTGATCAATTTTATAATTGAGAAAATAAACCATAATTTCTCAATTTTATAATGGCAGAATTGTAATTCTAAAAGGATATAAAAAGAATTATCGAATTTATAAAGGACATAAATGTTATAGGATTAATAAAATACAGAAAGGGTAAAACTGAAAATAATCCTATTCAACCGAATGATAAAAACTTTAATTTCGGTGAATGACAAAATTGTCATTCCACTGAAGGTAAAATTGTAATTTCAAGCGAATGGCAGAACTGTAATTTACTTTTAAGAAAAACCCTAACACTAATTCCTTCCCTACTGCCACCGCCGTCGCCTGTGCGGCTGCCAGTGCACGCGTTTTGTATGCCGCAAACCGTTGGGACGCGATCACTGGCATACGGGGGTTGCCGCTGCTGGCATGTGAAGTCGCTGCTTGCGCGGCCTCTACTGCACGCGGTGGTCGCTTGCTCGCGCGACTGCGGTCAGCCGCTTGTGGCAAACCCGCATGCGGCCGTCGCCTACGCACGACTGACCCAGCATCCTGCTTGGGCCGTCGGTAGTGTGACCACCGCGGTCTCTCCGCTGTGCGCACACGCTGCTGAGTGCAGCGTTGCCGCAGGTAGATTCGGCCAAAACGCAGCAAGATTACTGCATCCTTTCTACGCAACAACCATCAACATAGTTCGCAAGCAAACAATTGAATTTAACAGATAGGAATATAGATCGATCAGATATCAGATCGACGCATCGTAAATAAAAATAATAGAGTTAATATTTTTAATCTCAAAACCTAGGCTCTGATACCAATTGTTAGCATAAAAACTATAATTGTACAAACTATTATGATGAAAACTATTATGCTAGGATTGAAATCAAATAATGCTAGATCTGTTTACGATACGTACCTTTAGATGCCATTTGATTAAGATCTAATTAGATCTTCAGGAGCACCGCTTTTTGGATCTGAATAATGTCGAGATATCGATCTGCAAGGAGAACTAGAATGGATCTAGACCCCTTCTCCTCTCTTTCTATCCTTTCACAGGACCACTGTAATTGATGGTTTAGGGAGATCAAGAGAATAACCGTAATCTCTTTCTCTTATACAGTATATTGCGGCTTACGCACACACTACGACTGTTCACCTTTAGGTTTAGAGGAGGTCCTGTCCTTTTATAGGTGAGAGCAGAGGGTCTAGGGTAAGTTATTAGGAGAGTTCCTTCCATCAAGGACATCCCCTAAAATATTTCAATATAATATTAACTTTATTTAATATTGACTAATATATTTTATCAGAATCCAATTAATCCATAATATATCTTATTCAATTATAAAGGGCTACATAATCTTATACTTGATCTGCATCTTCTCCAATTACTAATTATGTTGCTTCAGATCTTTCTTCTAATCCTGATCTATAGATGAAACAAGTGCTCCACTCTTGCATCCCGAGAATAAGCTCACTTTCGACCTTGCTAGTTCTGCTGACTGCTATCATTGCACAACTTCTGTAATAAAGTAACCAACATGTATCTTAGTAACTGTTTAAAAAACTCTACAAACTAACTAACAAGGACTTTTGCTGCTGACTGCTATCATTGCATAACTTCTATATCTTAGCCACCAACTCCGACTCGAAACTCTATAAACACATTAACAATGACTTTTTATATTTGTTGAAATAGGAAGTAGTAATGAAAAGCTTGATTAATTTCATTGATTGCTCATCTATTTATAGAGGTAAAGAGGAGGATTTCCCTCAACAAATCTACGAGATTTCCTCATTCAATTGGGGAAATCATATCTAAATCATATCTATTATCGTATCTAAATCCTATATACTATCATGCCCCCACAAGATTGAGCTCCTGTCAAGGAGTCAATCTTGGACCGATGTAATGAAAAGAGTTTGCAGTGGGTGGAGTAGAAGCTGGTGTGGCACGAGGTAGGCACAGTAGTGGGTGAGCAGACATTAGATAGCGAAAATAAGTATGGAGGCATCGGACTTGGAGATCAGGAATAGGAGGTCTCAACGGACACAACGACCGGGAGAGGCTGCTGATAGCGAGCGGACCTCGGTGGTAGGAAGAGGAGGTCCGACAACTGCAACAGAAGAAGCAAAGGTTTCTATGTTTCTGTTGCACTGCGGAAGAAGACGCTAGCGACACCAAAGGGTCACCATCGGTTGAGGGTAGCGACCACCACGGCAGTGGTAGTGGAGGGAGATATGGGATGTGACCATAAAGGATCATCCTCCGGGCGCATAGGTGAGAAGTTATCATTGGACAATGAAGAAAGAAGAGGTAATCTCTCTTAGAGAGAGAGGAGCTATGATACTATGTTAAAATATGAAGTAGGAAGAAGTAATGAAAAGCCCAATTAAGTTCATTGATTCCTCATCTATTTATACAGGTAAAGAGGAGGATTTCCCTTAACTAATCTACTATATTTCCTCATTCAGTTGGGGAAATCATATATAAATCATATCTAGATCATATCTAAATCCTATCTACTATCATGCCTAAATCTTATCTATTATCATATCTAAATCTTATCTGTTATCATGCCCCCGCAAGATCAAGCGTCTGTCAAGGACGCCAATCTTGGAGATGAAGTTACGGGAGGAGAATCAGATGATGCTGAGGAGATCGGTGTCGATCTGATGTTAGTTCTTGTCCAACATAGCGGTAGCGAGTTCTAGCGAGGAAGAGGAGCCCTCGGTAGATGTCGCATGCAGTAGAGTGGATCGGCGCCGATTAGATCAGCTCTGCGTACGCGTTAACCATGGTGACCATGTTGAGGAAGCAAGAGGTTGGTGGAACTCTGACGCGTCGGTGAGAAGCTATCATTAGACAACAATGTGGAGAACTGATAGTGTTGGGCCATTGCGGACAAGGGGAGAGGGTGTTGGCAACGAGGGGAAGATGAGAGAGAGAGCATGCCGGCAAGAATATACTATTGTTGGATAGCGAAGAAGAAGAGTAATCTCTCTTAGAGAGAGAGGGGCTCTGATACTATGTTAGAATAGGAAATAATAATGAAAAGCCAAATTAATTTCATTGATTCCTCATCTATTTATACAGGTAAAGAGGAGGATTTTCCTCAACTAATCTACCAGATTTCCTCATTCAGTTGGGGAAATCATATTTAAATCATATCTAGATCATATCTATTATAATATCTAACTCATATCTACTATCATGCCCCCGTAAGATCGAGCTACTATCAAGGAGTCGATCTTAGACCGATGTAATGAAAAGAGTTTGCAGTGGGTGGAGCAGAAGCTGGTGCGACACGGGGTAGGCGCAGCAGTGGGTGGAGTATAAGCTGTCATTGGACAGCGAAAGCGAGTACAGAGGCACCAGACTTGGAGATCAGGACTAGGAGGTCTAGACAGACGTAATGACCGGGAGAGGTCATTGACAGTGAGGGGACCTCGGTGGCAGGAACAGGAGGTCCGACGGCTATAACAGAAGAAACAAAGGTTGCTCTGTTTCTATTGCACTATGGAAGAAGATGCTAGCGACGCCGAAGGGTCACTAGCGGTTGAGGGCAGCGACCACCACAACGGTGGTAGCGGAGAGAGATATGGGTTGTGACCACAGAGGATCGTCCTCCGGGTGCGTAGGTGAGAAGCTGTCATTAGACACCGAAGAAATAAGAGGTTATCTCTCTTAGAGAGAGAGGGGCTCTTATACTATGATAGAATAGGAAGTGAGAAAGAAAAGCCCAATTGACTTATCTATTATCATATCTCAATCCTATCACCTATCACTATTGACTTAGCGCACTCAACTTTTACGATTGGGACAGATAAGTATTAATAAGTGTTGCTACACCTTCTAGTTCGGGGGCTTAATGATGGATTTACCATAAGAGTCATATTGAACATACACATATGGGTTAAGTAATGCAAAAAGAAAACGATCGGGATGGGGTGCTTGAACGCCTTTACCTCAAACACTTGGCTATTACTCCTGACTCAATAACTCCTGTTAGCACCAAATTTCTCTAATTACCCCAAATTCTATACAAAATCATCTAACCCTTAGTGCCTTGACCTTGAGATGCGACTAACTCCTTATTTTAAGAACACAGCGATCAGCAACCGGTAGTGCAGTATTGTAAAGTACAAGATGAGACTCACCAAGGGGTACCACAACATCAGATTTGTGAACATCTTGAAGTGAATTTCTAACATGAGTTTAGTTTAAAAAGCCTAAGTACACTGGGCAGTAAGCAGTTTTGTTTTGTTGGATAAAGCATAGAGACCAAGTAACGGCGAAAGGCTGAGTAAAGTGCTTTGCGATGAATTAGTATTTTTTCTAAAAGTTATAATTTAAAAATTAGTTCCATGAAAATTTATATTAAAAGTGTGATTGACTTAAAATATGAGTAAGTAGCAGTTAAATCAGAAAGCAATAGTAATAAAGAGTATAAAAGGAAATGCATATCAAATTTATAGTAGTTCGATCGTCATAAGGGGGTGAATCAGTGTTTTTCAAAAGTTATGATTTAAAAATTCATTTGATAAAAATTGATATTAAAAGTGTGCTTGACTTAGAGTATGAGTAAGTGTAATAAGTAATTAAATTAGAAAGCAATAGTAATGAAGAGTATGACTTAGGAAATGCACACCAAATTTATAGTGGTTCGGTCGTCGTGACTTACGTCCACTCTCAATTCCTCCTCCATCGAGGCCACTGGCTTTCACTAACGATCTTCTTTTAATGAGCGAAGAACAACTATCCTTACAACATTTTTTTTTCTTTTCACAGGTTTAGGAGAGAACCTGTGAAAAGAGGAGGGGAACTCTCAACACTCTCAACACTTGAAGTCTCACATCTCCCTTAAAATAAAACCTAAACTTAAGAGGAGGGGAACTCTCAACACTTGAAGCTTTATAATACTTTTAATTCCAATTTTTGTTCACTTTTCTTGCTTACTCAACTAAGAATGACTGGAGTATTTATAGATCCCAAATGGCTTAAAAAATGGTACCAAAATTTAAATTTTTTAGTCTTTAAGGTACTAGTGGTACAATTGCTTGCATTGGGCAGTACCACCTCTTGGCAAAGCTTGGGAGACCATATACTTTACTTTTCAACTCATAGGTGGTTCCATCACTTGTTTTGGCGGTGTCACTGCCTAACCCAACTCTGGGTCATTGAGTGAGCCTCCCAATGGGCCTAAATCAGTCCCAATTAAGATATAATAGGCCCTTAATTGAGTTATCATGGTTACAGCCAAAACTAACTCAATTTAGACCCAACCTTCGACAATTAAGACAAATGACTAAAGAAATAGAAATATGTTGCCCAATGTTTCATTGGTTCATCTGAGCTTTGTTCGCTTCCGATGCATCGTCTGAATTTTCGGTGTATCGCTCAATCCATCGATACGTTGACTCCCGTGACATCTAATCTTAGTGCATTATTCAATTATTCCGACCTGATGTCCAATCTCTAACTCCGACCTAACATCTAATTCTTTTGCTTTAATTATTTTATTTTTTCATGATCGAAGTTAGTCCTGTATCACTTTTCTCAAATATTGATTAGATCACTAACTCATTAATTGATTTCATCATCAAAATCTAGGATTTAATAATCTCTCCTTTTTTTATGATGACATCCAATTGATAACAGAGTTTTAACTAAACTCCCCTTATCTATATGTCATATTAAAATAAACTTAAATTCATATAATGATAACCTTCTAATCATAATATATTTGTACTCAAGTCGAAACAATTTTAATGAAGGTGACTTTCAAACTGCATATGTATCATCATAATAAAATCATGAGTACTGCATGCATAATTTCAAATCATCAAGTTTTGTTATTGTTAGGATCAATTGTTACTAAGAGGAGGGGGGGTGTTGAATTAGTGCAAAAGTGGAAGTGCTCGATTCAAAAACCTTGCATACAAAAAGTAAGGAAATAAAATCAAAAGCATAATTTATAGTGGTTCGGTCCTAATCTTAGCCTACGCCCACTTCCAAGTCCTCTTCGTTGAGACCTACCGGTGTCGACTACCGATCACCTTTGGGTGAAGACCAAACCCTTATAAACTTTCAACTTACAAGAGAAACTCTTTACAAGAATATAATAATACTTAGCTCACTCCTTCACCCTTTTCTTTTTCTTACACACTTGTTTTCACAGATTTTTGCCTAATGACTTGTGTAAATGCTTGTGTTAAATGCAAGAAAACTTGGGATATTTATAGACCCTATTTGGCTTCAAAAGAATAGAACAAAAATTCAAACGCATCCGGATAAATCAGATACGGACGGTACAACCGTCGGTGCTAGTGGTACAATCACCAATGCTAGCGGTACAACTACCAAAAGATACCCTGAAAATAGAGTACGATTGTATAATCGCCAGCCTGGGTGGTACAACCATCGCTTGCTGCCCAAATTCCTAGGCGGTGATGGTACAATTACCGCTCACAGGCGGTACAATTGCTAGGATTTTTGAAAAAGTGATTTCCTTCACTTTTCTAATCCCGACTTATACCTCGTGTTGATCAATTCTCAGGTTAAGCTCGACCTAAGCTCAATCCAATCCCTTTGTGGACCCGGTTGCCTCACATTGAGTTGATTTGGATTTCTTCCAAAGCAAACTCAATTATGACTTAATCTCTAACTACGACGCATTGATTACAACTCTAAGGACCATCAAGCTAAACGACCTAACTCCCGCCAATTTGGTAGCCTCCGACATTCTTATGGTGAGTCTTACGATCTTCCTCCGGTGATCTCCCGGCGTGTTCCCAACGAGCTTCTCGATTCCTTCGGCGAACTCCCAATGAGCTCTCATTGCATCATCCGAACCTTGGCCTGATGCCCAAGCTTGATCTTGGCCCAATCATTTGATTGTAACTTCTTTTCTCCATCATAGTTAAACCTGCATTAATTCCCTAACACACATATTAGATTAAACACTCATCAATTGATTTCATCATGAAAATATGAGATTCAACAATCTCCCCCTTTTGATGATGACAATCAATTGATGACGGGAGTTAACCTTACTCCCCCTCAATCTATGTCATAACAAGCAAAACTTAAATTCAAGAGATCCACACACTCTTGAATTCATATCATGACTTGTCAAGCAAGTTATATTTCAAGAATGCAACGAAACACTCATACATTAATTTCAAAAAAAGAATTGATTTAAATTATCAAGTCATCAACTCAAGGATTTTCATGAATTTCAAAAATTATGCATCATTGATACACTTAAAAATCTCTCCTTAAGTCATTAATCATTTCTTCCCTTTGTTTATCAACAAATAAAGAGAAATGCTAATGTACATGTGTCATCAATATCCATTTCTCCTTCTTTATCATCAACAAAAATGTTAAATATAGAACTAATAATTTCAAGCCACATGTGTCATTGCTCCCCCTTAGTAAAATAGGATATGAGCAATATAAGATTTTCTCTTCTTTGTGAGTAAAGAAGAAAAAGAAACAAGGGAGGAGTGTGGAAACATTACATCATTAAGAAGAGCTCTCAATCTTATTGAAGTAAATTTTGAAAAGAATATTTCAACGATTAGCTCAAAAATCTAAGAAATCTAGGAAGATTCAACAATTTAGGAGCTACTCATGCATTTAAAATCATCTCATATAAATTTCAAGCAAACATAGCAAATAAATCTGAAAAATCATCATCTTCATGTAAATTTTATTCCTTTTCTATAAATAAGAAGGTAGAATAAGGAAGGGGAGTGAAAAATATCATTACAAAAATAGATCTTTAACTTAGTAAATTTTGAAATCCAAAGTTTACTAAAGTTTCAAGCAAGTGTATAAATCAAACATTCATGCAATTTGATTTAAAATAGTAAATCAAATAAATCATGTATTCTCATGGTTTAGCATTCCTAGCTCTCTTCTTATAAAATCAAATTGCTCTTCATTTAATGGTTTTGTAAAAATATCCACTAATTGATGTTTAGTGTCAATAAATTCCAAAGAGATGTCTTGATTATTCACATGATCCCTAATAGAGTGATGTCTAATATCAATATGCTTAGTTCTTGAGTATTGAATGATTTTTGGTTAAGCATATTGCACTTGTATTGTCACATTTTATAGGGATATTTTTTAGATAAATTTAGTAATCTTCTAATGTGTTTTTCATCTAAATGACTTGAGCACAACAAGCACTAGCTGCAATATATTCAACTTCAGTAGTAAATAAAGCAACCAAATTTTATCTCTTGGAAGACCAAGAAATAAGTGCATGCCCTAAAAATTGACATATCCTGGTAGTACTTTTTTTTTATCTAATCTACATCCTCCAAAATCAGCATATGAATAAGCAATCAAGTCAAAGTTTTTATATTTTGAATACCATAATCCTAAGTTAGAAGTTCCTTTTAAATATCTAATTATTCGTTTAACTGCTTTAGGTGAGAAAGCTTAAGATTGGATTGAAATCTTGCACATAATCCAACACTAAATATGATATATGGTCTAGTAGCAGTTAAATATAACAAACTACCTATCATTCCTCTATAAGATTTTTTGTCAAAATTTTCTCCTTCGTTGTCTAAGTCTAACTTTGTAGATGTGCTCATGGGAGTGTTTATGGCCTTAGCATTTTTCATACCAAAATATTTTAATAAGTCCAAGGTGTATTTAGTTTGACTAATAAATATGCCATCATTTAGTTATTTTATTTATAATCGTAAGAAAAATGTTAACTCACCCATTAAACTCATTTCAAATTCTTGACTCATACTCTTGCAAAAAAATTCACATAAAGATTCATTTATAGAACTAAAAATGATATCATCAACATAAATTTGAATAATAAGAAAATTATTTTCAAAGTGCCTAAAAAATAATGTGGTATCAACATTGTCTTTCAAAAAATTATTTGAAATAAGGAAAGAACTAAGTCTTTCATACCAAGTCTTAGGGGCTTATTTTAATCCATAAATAGCTTTAGAAAGTTTGAAAAAAATGATTAGGAAGAAGACCATTTTCAAAACCAGAGGGTTGTTCAACATACACTTCTTAGGAAATGAAACCATTAAAAAAAATACTTTTAACATTCATTTGAAATAGCTTAAAATCTTTAAAAGATGCAAAGGCAAGGAGCATCCTTATGGCTTCAAGTCTAGCCACAGGATCAAAGGTTTCTTCATAATCGATTCCTTCTTCTTGGTTGAAACCTTTGACTACTGATCTATTTTTGTTTCTAATCACGATACCATTTTCATCTTGCTTGTTTCTAAAGACCCATTTAGTACTAATCACTAAATGGTCATTAGGTCTAGGAACAAGGTCTCATACATCATTTCTCTCAAATTGATTTAACTCTTCATGCATTGTAATAACCCAAGAGTCATCTCTTAGGGCTTCTTCAATGTATTTTGATTCAACTAGAGAATGAAATGCCACATTAGCATAAATTTTTTTAAAAAAAGAACGAGTTTGAACATCTTTTGATGTATCTCCTATTACAAGCTCCTTAGGATGAGCATTTGTATACTTCCATTCCTTGGGTAAGGATTTGGAAGTAGATTCATCCAAGTTGCTTTTAAGAGAGTTATCATTTAAATTCAAAGTACCAAAATCAAATTCATCATCAAAATTAATTTTCATAGTTTCAAAAATTTCATTGAAAACAACATGAATAAATTCTTCAATTACTAAAGTTCTTTTATTGAATACATGATAAACTTTTAAAATAGAAGAATAACCTAGAAAAATTCATTCATCAAATTTTACATCAAATTTTCTTAAGACATCCTTTTTATTCAAAATAAAACATTCGTAACCAAATATTTTAAAATAAAAAATGTTGGGTGTTTTACAATTCCATAATTCATAAGGAGTTTTGGTAATTAATGGTCTTACAAGAACCCTATTTAAAATATAACATACCATATTAACGGCTTTAACCCAAAAATATTTGGGTAGACTATGTTCATTTGATATAGTTCTAGCCATTTCTTATAAACTCATATTTTTTTTACTACTCTATTTTGTTATGGATTTATTGGAGTAAAGAAGTTATGGATATACTCATTTGATTCACAAAAATTTTGAAAGTCATTGTTTTGAAATTCACCACCATGATCACTACGTATTGATGAAATCATAAATCCTTTTTTATTTTGAATAATTTTATAAAACATTTAAATGTATCACTTTTGTGTGCCAAGAAATAAGTCCAAGTATATCTACTATAATCATCTACTATAACGAATGCATATTTGATTCCACATAAACCTGTAATGTCAATTAGTCCAAATAAATCCATATGGATCAATTGAAGTGGCCTAGAGGTGCTTATTTGATTTTTTAGCTTGAATCTACTCTTTATTTATTTTCCTAATTGACAAGTATCATATATTTTATCTTTGATAAATTTTAGGCTAGGTAATCCTCTTATTAAGTCTTTAGTTGAAATTTAGTTTAGAAGTTTCATGCTAGCATGACCTAGTCTTCTATGCCGAATCCAAGCATCATCATTCAAGATCGAAAAATAAGTTTCATCACAAAACTTTTCAATAACTATAGTATACACATTATTGTTTCTTAAGGCAATCAAAGATATATTTTTGTGTGGTAATTCAATTATATATGCATTAAGTTAAAATTTAACCACATAACATTTATCATATAATTGACTAATGCTAAGCAAATTATGTTTCAAGCCATCAACTAACAACATATCTTCAATCAAAAGGTTTGATGTGTTACCTATGATTCCTTTTATAATGATTTTACTCTTGTTGTTGTCTCCGAATGTGACAACTCCTTCACTTAAGCTAGTGAGCTTAGAAAAATAAGTTGGATCTCTGGTCATGTGCCTTAAGCATCTACTATCAAGGTACCATTTGGTGCTCCTAGCTTTAGTTTGGAGACAAACCTACAAGAAAGATGGTTTTAATTTATGTACCCATTTTATATTAGGTCCTTCATGAAAAATTTTATCTTTCTTTTCTAATGGTTTTTGATTGTTTGTAGTTCCTTTGGGAACCCAAACTAATTTGTGAGGACTATACTTCTTAAATGAACATTTGTAAGTCGTATGTCTCGATCTACCACAAAAGTTACATTTTATTTTTGGTGGCAATTTTAGAGTAGGTCCTTTAACGAAGATAGTTAGCTTTTGTTGGGTATTACCCACAAAGCCTATACCTTTTTTTCTATTAATATGACCTTGATTAGTAAGAATAATATTAAGGGATTTATTTCCTATTTCAATTTTTTCTAAGGTTTGCTCTAGCATGATATTTTCTTCTTTAATATTATCTAGTATTCCACATTAGAACAAGAATTGTGTGATACTAATGAATCATGCATTTCATCAAGTCTACTAACTAACAAGTCATGTTCATTCTTAAGTAACTTATAAGATTTACTAATTTTTCTAAATTTATCAAATAATTCATGAAACATATTTAATAACTTGGTAAAGGAAATGCTTAAAGAATCACTAACCTCATCTTGGATCACTATTAGAGCATAGTTAGCAACTTCTTCTTTGGAGTGGTCTTGTTCATCCGAAGAGCTTGAGTCATCCCAAGTTGTCGAAAGAGCTTTCTTCTTGTGGGATGCCTTCTTCTTCAATTGCTAACATTCATTTTTAAAATGTCCCGATTTTTTATATTCAAAGTATATGACATTGTCCTTTTTCGATTCATTTTTATTTTTATAGTTTATATTTTTTCATAAACTTTTTAAACTTTTTTTATAATAGTGCAATATCATGGCCCTCATCACTCGAGGTTTCGCACGATGAGTCATTTACAGTTCTTAGTGTTACATCCTTCCTGTTCTTTGGAAGGGGTTCATCAAGCTCATCATGAGCTTTACAGTTCAATTCATATGTCATGAGTGAGCCAATAAGTTCTTCAAGAGGCAAGTTATTTAAATCTTTAGCTTCTTGTATAGCAGTTACTTTAGGATCCCAATTTTTAGGTAGAGATCTTAAAATTTTACTCACAAGTTCAAAATTCAAAAAATATTTTCCAAGCGCTTTAAGGCCATTGATGACATTCGTGAAACAGATGTACATGTTTCCAAAGGACTCACTTGATTTTAGAGCTATCACCCCGTTGCTATCGCTATATATGGGAATCGACACCTCACTGCTCGATACGACTCCTAAATATATGATGGATTTCTTCATCTAGACCCCTTCCTTTGCTGCTTCTGCTACAGAAATGTACTCTGCCTTTGTGGTCGAGTCAGTAGTAGTATCTTGCTTAGAACTCTTCTAGCTTACTACACCTCTATTCAGGGAAGACATACCGTGAGTTTGACTTGCAAGCATCGATGTCAGACTGAAAACTTAAGTTTGTGTAGCTCTCAACCTGGAGGCTGTTGGGATACCTCAGCGGGAGCATCATATGCACAGTAGAAGATAAAAATAAAATCGATTTCCCACGTAGATCAAAATTATCGTGCAAAGATTGGTGTGTAAAAAAAGCCACAAAACCAAAAATCGCATCGTGTGAGAGATTATTTACTTAGGGAGATTGTATATCCCTATTTTTCTAGATCCGGATGGAGAGGATGAAGGAGTTCAAACGTCTTCCTCTATAACAATATATACATGATGGATTACTACAACTATACTTCTCTAATCGCAGCCCCAAGTCTCACAACTCTTACACAGAAGGAGGAAGGAGAATAGGAGTGGGCAGCCAAAGGTGCAACCTATCATCTATGTGCCTCCCCTTCTATTTATAGAGAGCCACCTATATAATACTAATGGATCCTACCTTATGGGTATTGGATCTCTATCCAATTACCCATTAACCTTGGATTATTGGATCTCTATCCAATAATCTCCTTTGGCTTCTAATTGGGCCTCATGCAAGGAGCCCATCAATGTAGGATCTCATCTAATGAGAATAAGGGCTAATTGGATAACTTATATTCAATTCACTATTTACTAAAGCATCCACCATATCTATGTGACCCTCTAAGTCTAATATCAAGCTGGCCGTGAGTCTTACCTATAAGAACTTCTGACTCAGTCCCTAGACGGTATAGGGGATCTTATCCACTATTCACTCGACACATCAACTATGAACGTACTAGGCCACTGCGCCATAGTCCCTAGATGGTATAGGGAATCTTATCCATTGGACCTGTTGATAGGACTTCAACAGGGTTGAGTCCTAATCACCCTAGAAGTAATTAATAAGAACCCTGTGAGATTGTAATAAAACCCCACCTAGTCACTTCTATCATATAAAGAAGTATAGCTAGGGTTTATTTTGAGGCCTTAGGGCTTCCTGGCCAATGCCCCATTTACTGGGTTGGTCGACTAGGATTTCTAGCAGAGGGGCATGGCTTGTGCAGCCACTTAGGCCACCGCCCCCTTTATTTATGCATGGTAGCTATAGGAGGGGCAAAAGGGGGGAATTTACTTAGGAAGCACCCCCCTAGGGCTAGTGTTTGGAGCCCTATATAAACATGTAGCCTCCGCCTCTTTTCTTCAAGTAAGATCAATCTACAATTCAGCCATATGGCTAACTACTAGGAGGGAGGAACCCCTATAGCGTTCCAAGGGTTGGTCCCTCTCAAAGATCAAAATCTATAGAGCTCCATCTAGGATTCTATCATATGATATCAGAGCTGCATTCCTGCTGCCCTGTAGCCATCTCTGCCGCCTCCATCTTCCAAGCAATTCCCACAATTGCTTTTGACGTCGTCGTCATCCACCGTCGCCCACCAAGTCAGAGATCCATCAATCTGTTACCGTCCTCTCCATCAACATCATAGATCTGGTAAAAACTCCAAAACCCATGACTCTTGCTACTGCTATTCCTTTATCTTATACATGGAAGAAGTTTTTATGAAGTTTCTTTGCTGCAAAATTCTACCGTCGCAAACGTTATCATCGTTGCGAAGGGGAAAAGCTACAAAAACATTTCAGCCGATTGTTGCCTTTTGAACCTAAACTTTTGATCATCCTTTTTGGTTGAAACTTTTATATAAATTCATAGATTGTCTTAGCTTTCATCTAAGACTAATCTATGGAAAAAACTCTTTCTAGATCCAGATTTATATCACTGCAATTCTTTGTCGCGCAGTGCTGAAATTTTACGATGAAGAATATGCATTCTACATGTTGGCCTCTTGAAACCAAACTTTTGTTTATTATTTTTGGCCAAAACATTTATACAATTTCATAGATCTTCTTAGCTTTCATCTAAGATTGATCTTTGGAAATAATTCTTTCTGAAACCAGAATTATAGTGCTGTAATTCTTCATCGCACAGTGCTGGAATTTTATAATGAAGAATCTGCCTTCCGCCTTTTGGCCTCTTGAAACTGAACTTTTGTTCATCCTTTTTGGCCAAAATTTTTATACAATTTCATAGATCAACTTAGCTTGCATCTAAGACTAATCTCTAGAAAAAATTCCTTCTGAAACTTGTTTTATTGTGCCTTCTTTTGTCATCAAGCAATGTTGGAATTTTACGACGAAGGATCTACCTTCCATCTTTTGCCCTATTTCCCAACCGTTACTCTACCGAAATTTTGTCAAACTTTTTCGTAATATTGACCACATCTGAACCTAGGTTTCTATATATTTTCCTTGATTTTTTCTCTAGAATTTACATCAGGAATTTATCGTTTCTCCGATGTAAAATCTGTTCGACAGGACAGCACATCGCAGCATCTTTCTTTGTCAAATTCCATCGATTTTGAGTGCTATCTTTTGTGGGATTTTAGACTCTCTTTCTCTCATCTACAAACCCTAACATCCTCACCAAAATCCCTTCCAAACTACACCCTAAACTGATTCTAAACAGCCACCCAAATCAGCCCTAAACCGCAGCCAACCTTCCTTACTGATCTACCTACCTTTTCAGCCAACCTTCCTTATCGATCCACCTACCTTTTCTGCCATCTATCCCAGATCCAAAATCCCTTTCATAACCTTTATCTACTGCTATCACAGCCCTAAAACCACACCAAATCGTAGCCAAAACTCCATAAAACCATAGCCCCTAATCGCACCCAAACACTACCACAAAACCATAGCCTTCGGTCCACCAACCTTTCAGCCACCCAATCTCCCTTATCCCTTCAACTGCAGCATGCGTCTTTTGCTGCACAATGCTGTCAATAGCGACCTCTCGCTGCCATCTTCCTAGATTGCAACCAGCAGTGATCCTTATGGCAAAAATCTACCAGCAGTGATCTTTCACTGTAATCTATTTACATCGCAACCCGCAATAATCATTCGCTACCAACTATCTTGATCACGGCCAGCAACAAATTAAACACGACAACAGCCATCTATCACTCCATACCACTGCTGCCCTCCTCCGCAACAATTGTGCACACCGCTACCCATCTTCCTCCTATCGCAGCCGCACCCTTGCTGCAACCGATGCCACTTGCGCCACGAATTCGCAGCGCAGTCGTAGCCGATGTTGCTGCTGCCCTCTTCTTCCTCCATCGTCGCTGCTGCCTTTCGACTCATATCGCTTGGCTATAATCTTCCAACAGATATCAGCTACCTAAAAAATCACAGCCTCGACGACATTGCAGCATTAACATTGCAGATCACCGAAGGACCATAGTCGACATTGTTGCTGCCATCTTCTTCCTCCACCGTTGCTGCTACCCTTGGATGCCATCCTCCACTTGGAGACTTCACCACCACAACCCTAACATTGCTGCCATTTGCTGCCTTCAACCTGAAAAATTGCAGCTACACTCTTCAGTCAGTTTATTTGACAGGTTGGAGATCTTTCTGTCATGACATCGGTGGGCTTATTCGAAGCCAAATAGGAGACTTTCGAGATACGTATGGATGTAAATTACGAGCTCTCTTTGAGGAGTTTAGGTTGGGTCGATTGTCGAGCCCAAGAAGATGACAACGTGATGCAAATTCATATTACAAAAAGAACCCATCGGAGATAAGAAACGAAGTTAAAACACGACAGCCCTACACCTCGACGACATCAACCTCCTTTGCACAACTTCAAGAAGGGCACCTCAATCAAGATGCTCAGAGCATGAGAGCCATATCCCAACCAACAATATATAAACCTTCAGCACCAATTGATTACAACAACCATGATGAAGAATTAACGAAGATCCGTCAAACCTATGCCATCCAAGAGTACCAAACCAGGTTTGAAAGGTTATCTAATAAAACTTATGATTGGTCTGAAAAGCAGATATTGATGACTTCTATTGAGAGCTTGAAGCCGGAGATTCACGAAGAAGTTAAAGCACGATAGCCATACACATTTAAGGTAGCCATCTCCTTCGCATAGCATCAGGAGGAGCGGTTGAACTATGAAGCCCGGAGGACTATGGTCACTTCCCGATCAGGTATACCAAAGCTTTCACCTCCCCCTACTATCAGCCGATCCCCTCAGCCAAAGAAACTAATAAGAGAAGACTTTCATGATGGATCAGCAAAGGAACCCAAACTTGAAGATACGATTCTCGAGCCCAAGGAGAAGGATACACCACAACTGGCCACCCGCACGGTCCCTACCTTAGTCGGTTACACCAACCTACAAAAATTAAAGATCAAAGGGTTTCTTGAGCAGTAATTTATCATCGTCCTCATCGACGCCGGGAGCACACACAACTTAATGAGTAGTAAGGTTGATACCCACTTAATGCTCCAAAAAGAACTACATCGGATTTGAAGCCAATGTAGCTAACGACCAAATTTTGAAGTGCAACCAGAAGTGCCCGCGGGTAAAACTGATCCTACAGGAGCAAGATGTAGTTGCTGATTTTTTCCTCTTCTCTCTTGATGGTTTTGATATAATGCTTGACATTGATTGGTTGTCCACGATTAGAGATATTTTTTGGAATTTTTTGAAGCTAACTATGAAAATTTTTCAGAAAAGGAAAGCAAGTGATTCTACAAGGGAGCTCAACGACTATAACCATAACACAACACTTGGACGGGGTACCAAAAGAAAAATTCAATGGTTTCCCAATTCAAATTCAATGGCTTCATGAGATTGAATATAAGAACCCTCTCTCACAGCTTGTTAAAATTTTGGGCGTCTCCACCAAACTGAGCCGATTACCTCCTCTGAAGCTGTTCGACACCCTATGCTGAATAGGTCAAAACTTCTACCAGTTGTTGCTCGGCTAGATTGCTTCCTACAATCTCAAAAGGTCGAAGATAAAAGGGTCATCCAAGAGATGACAGAGACACGGATTATTCGGCCATACTTATTTCCCGCTATAACACATCCCAACTTCCTTTTCCCTGGAGATAAGCTACTTCTGAAGTGTTACATCCTAACGAACTCACCATGGTTGCTGTTGCAACACTTCTAGATCTCAGGTGACTTCCACGATATTCCCCAGAATCAGACCATGATGCTTAAAGACTTTATTGATGATGGCCCAAGACTGCAAGAAAATTGAGCCCCTCTAGTGGCAAAATCAGAAAAGGGGAAGGATCATTCGTAGGACTCAACGAAGCATGAACATCATCCCTCTTAGTATAAAGAAAGATGTACCACCTTGGTCGAGTGGAACTATAGCCCTTACGACCACGATGTCATCCATATCAAATCATGGTCATATATTTATTATTGGAGCAGACACATACAGAGTGGCGGTCAACACCATCCTCATGTAAGACGGTCAACAGCATGAAGAAGTGAAAATGGGCCTCGAAAAATCACCACTCCTACCTACCTTAGGCTTAGATTAGGCTCACACCACTAGAGATTTTATCAGAGGACAACTCTCACTCCAAAAGAAGGCACGACTACTATTATAGAGCAACCACGTGGCAGCCCATGCAAGGAAGAAACTTCCCCTTGATAAACGTCAGAGCAGAAGAAATTTCAAGAGAAAGATCAAGTCCCCTTTCATCTCCAGCTCCACCAACACGAAATTCAAGTCTTAAGAAAGTGGTCTCCCTATTTCTTTGGACCTTGCAAAATTGATGATCACATTAAGACCCTAATATGGAGATCAGATCTGTGCACCATATCAAGATTACAATTGATCCTCAAGGTGTCCCACCTCAGATGAAAATTTAAAGTCGGTAACTCAGCCCAAATTCTTCCAAATAACACCCAAGCTGATGAGGAGCTGAAGACCTGGTTCCCAGAGTTTATGGACCCTCAGCCTTGAGGACAAGGCTGATTTTAAGAGGCGAGTTTGATAGGACTCCAGCAGGGTTGAGTCCTAATCACCCTAAAAGTAATTAATAAGAACCCTGTGATATTGTAATAAAATCTCACCTAGTCACTTCTATCATATAAAGAAGTGTGGCTAAGGTTTATTTTGAGGCCTTAGGGCTTCCTGGCCGTTGCCCCCTTTACTGGGTTGGTCAACTAGGGTTTCTAGCACAGGGACATAGCTTGTGCAGCCACTTAGGCCACTGTCCCCTTTATTTATGCATGGTAGCTATAGGAGGGGCAAAAGGAGGAATTCACTTAGGAAGCACCCCCTAGGGCTAGGGTTTGGAGTCATATATAAGCATGTAGCCTCCACCTCTTTTCATCAAGCAAGATTAATCTACAATTCAACCATATGGCTGACTACTAGGAGGGAGGAACCCCTATAACGTTCTAAGGGTTGATCCCCCTCAAAGATCAAAATCTATAGAGCTCTATCTAAGGTTCTATCACCTGTCTGTCCTCAGTTACCATGTACCTATAATCCCTCATCATCCATCTAATATCTCAGAGACCGTACACTGGGATGATACTATTAGGCCATATATGGAATTCATCTAAATCTTGCTCTAATCAGATTTTTCTGGAGAACTCTCTCAATCTGGCTAACCTGATCAGGGATTTACCTGAGCGAGAGCATATAGGATATTCCTCTCATGATACTGAGAGTGAATGATCATCTATTGACACTTAATAGCCTTCGTAAGGTTGGCTACCAATCTCGATAACCAGTTGTACTAGATCTGGAACTTTCCAAACCTGTAAGTCTAGCATCAAAGAGAGGAGTACTCAAATAAGGCATATTTAATGTCTTAAGTCTAAGAACTAGATACACAACTGGGACTACATCATTACTGTCTAAAATAAGATATCATTAACCATACATTATTCCGTAAGTGGATCAATAAGTGAACTTATTCTTTTATGAGCACTTGTTCTGTATTCTTAGTATCTCCATACAAGTGGCTCTGAGAGCAACCGTATAGACCAACCACCTCCATTATTTAGGATCTGTATTTAAAGGTGAATCAATCTTATTATCGTGATTTCATCATGATCTGATTTCCAATGCACAGAACCAAGGACACCACAATATATATATTCAACAGATAATATAATGTGAGAATATGTTAATAATAATAATACAAAAGGATTATGTAGCGTGTCACACGTGTCATCACTCACATGATTGGCGTGTAGGGCACTTGTAACCAGTAGAGGCTACCTCTTCCATATTCTAGTAAAAGATCCTTAGTCCTTCTCAAGTACTTAAGGATACACTTTACTGCATTCTGGTGCTCATGACACTTAGAGTATGCACTATATCATACTTGGTACATAGCATAATATATATGATAGACCCTATCGCTGAGACATAGGATACATCCTTGTATGCCCATTTTTTAGAAGTCCATGGGGACAAACTCCTAGAAAGTAATATTCCATGTTTTATCGGTATGAGGCATCTCTTGGAATTTTTTGTGCTAAACTTTTTGACAATAGAGTCTATGTACCTGGATTGGTACAAGCCAAGCATCCTCTTGGATCTATCTTTATAGATTCGAATACCCAAAATGTAGGATGTTTTCCCTAATTTCTTTATAGAGAAGTTTTTAGATAGCGAGCCTTAACTGTAGAGAGCATTCTTATATCATTCCCAATGATTATGATATCATTCACGTATAATACCAAGAAGGTGATAGCACTCCCACTTACCTTCCTGTACACACAAGGCTCATCTTTGTTCTTAACGAAGTCATAAGATTTGATCGCCTAATCAAATCTTATATTCCAATTTTGGAAAGCTTACTTTAGTCTATAGATAGACCTGAATAACCTACATAACTTATTTGGACTCTCTCTGGATATGAATCCCTCTAGCTGTATCATATACACCTCTTCTTCGAGGTTACCATTGAGGAATATAACTTTCACATTCATTTGCTAAATCAAATAGTCATAGTGTGCTACAATGGCTAAAAGAATTTTGATGGATTTTAGCATAGCTACATATGAGAATGTCTCGTCATAGTTAATTCCTTGTCTTTGATGATATCCTTTGGCCACCAGTCTTACCTTATAGGTCTCCACCTTTCCATATACTCGATCTTCTTCTTGAAGATCCACTTGCAGTCAATGGGTACGATACCCTCAGGTACATCCACAAGGTTCTAAATCTTATTTAAGTACATGGAATTCATCCATAATTCATAGTTTCTTGTCACTTCCCAGAGTCTATACTCATAATAGTCTCATCGTAGGTCTGAAGATCAATATCGTAAGTATCCTCTCCACTGATATGTCCCATATATCTTTCAAGAGGGTGAGACACTCTGCTGGTAAAGTTGGAACTTGTGTGCTTTGTTCCTCAACTCTATCTCACTTCCACTATTTCCACCAAGAACGTGGTCTTTTTCAAGGAACATAGCTCTCTTGGCAACAAAGACCTTATGATCCTCGAGATGATATAAATAATACCCGCAAGTTTTCTTAGGGTATCCCATGAACTTGCACCATTCTATCCTTGATTTTAACTTGTTGGGGTTATGTCTCCTAACGTGGGCAAGGTAGCCCCAAATTTTAACAATATTAAGATCAGACTTTTTTCCTTTTCATATCTCATATGGTGTAAACACTACCGATATAGATGAAACTTTATTCAGAAGGTAAGCTGCGATCTCTAGGGTGTATCCCCAAAATGAGACGAGTCGGTCAATGAAACTCATCATGGATCGTACCATGTCTAATAGTGTATGATTCCTCCTTTCTGATACACCATTGAGCTAAGGTGTATAAGGAGCCATTGGGACAGAATCCTATGGTTTTTTAGGAAATGAGTGAACTCTATACTCAAGTACTCTCCTCGATCTGATCGAAGAGTCTTAATACTCTTTCCAATCTGGTTATCTACTTCATTCTTATATTTCCTGAATTTCTTGAAGGCCTCGTACTAGTACTTCATCAAGTACATGTGTCATACTTAAAGAAATCGTTAATGAATGTAATAAAATAGGAGTAACCACCTATAGCTTGAGTCGAGATGGGATCACATCACTATGTATGAGTTCCAACAACTTAGTAGCTCTCTCTCCAATTTTACTAAAAGGAGAGTTGGTCAACTTTTCATTCACAAGTTGCTTATAACTCATAGTCGAACGGATCCAAGTATCCATCTTTTAGTAATATTTGAATTATTCCCTCATGGATATAACCTACCGTACAATGTCATATATATGCCTTGTTGACCTTGTCTCGTTTTCCTCTTGGACGTATTTACATTAATGATGTGTGAAGAAATGTTTAACACATATAAGCCATTAATCAAGGTCCTTCTTGTGATGATCTCATCATCCCAAATTATTGAACATCTATTGTTCTCAAATCTAGTTTATATCTACTAATTGTCAAACAAGAAATGAAAATAATATTTTTGATAATCGAGGAAATATAATAGCATGCATCTAATGCAATAGTAGCTCTACTAGGCAGATGTTGGATTGAGGTCCATCTCACCTCTTTCCAATCTCCTTGGCCTTACTAGAACCTACAACGAATTGCAAATATGATAAGCACTACCGATATCCAATACCCGTATGTTATCATAAAAATCTAACAAATGGAGACTGATCATGAATGTACATAAAGCTTCTCCAATCTTCTATTTTTACTTTTCTGCAAGGTAATTCTTGTGATTCCTCTTATTGTGTCTTTCTTTGCCGCATTGGAAGCATTCGCCTGTGTCCTTGGTCGGGTCACCTTTGCCTTACTTAGTTTGCCTTTACCTATGCCCTTCTTAAGGGTCTTATTAGCCTTCCTTTTCTTATTACTCTCACCAACATAGAGAACTGGCTTTTCTTTCTTAATAGTGCTCTCAGCTTCCCTCAAATTGAGGAGCTCAGGTAGAGTCATCTTAAACTTGTTCATATTGAAGTTTATGATGAACTATGAAAAGGAATATGACAGAGATTGAAGTATAAGATCAACACACAGGTTATCTTCTAGGATTATATCTAGACTTGTGAGTTTCTCGATCCACTTTATCATCTTTAGGACATGGTTATGAACCAATGTCTCTTTTATCATCATAGCTCAGAAGAGACTGTTAGATATCTCATATATTTAAATTCTTCCTTGTTTTTCAAATAGCTGATGAGATAAAGAATTATGATATTAGCATCTATGCTCTGATGTTGCCTCTATAATCGAGAGTCATGGAGGCAAACATATAGTATTTTGTCAAGGTGGAATCATTCATATACTTCACATAGGGAGCGACCTTATCCTCGCTTATCCATTCTTCTGACGTGGGCATAATAATATCAAGGATGTATATGATTTTCTCCGTCATGAGAATAATTCTCAAATTGCATAGCCAATCCGTGTAGTTTAGACCAGTAAGGCGGTCGGCATCAAGTATGTCATTTACGAGTTTTGCAAGCGACATGTTTCTAACAAATAAGATATTACGTGATTTAATAACATACAAATTTTATAGAAAATTAATTATGATATAAACTTCTCTCTTAATATACTCTCACTATTTTCTTAGTGAATCATGAGAGACCCTCGTGTCACGAGCGGTCGTCGCTCAACCGCAACATCTTCGCTCTACGAATCGTTCGTCACTTTTTCTTGTTTGTACATATATTTGGCAGCTTGTTTTGCCTTGAGTTTATGTGTTTTTACATAAGAAATGTGAGCGAAAGTAGTGTAAAAGGCTGTAGAACGATCGCTCGCTACGTGGAGTCAAAACAGCCCTATTTTTGGATCTTTTTTGTGTGCTGTGACAACCATTCTGAGCGGTGCAAAATGTTAGCCGTTTCAGCACCTTGGAACCCCCCGGGTGACACCAGGCTGGATGGGGTTCCGGGTATATGTCGGGCATAGGCTTTCATCAATAATTGAACTTGTCTTGCGTCCGATACCTTAGGAACCGTCATTTGTGGACTTGCAACTATTCTTACAACCCTCTAAAGTCCTATTTCGCTCTCTTTCTCTCTTTTCTCTATTGCACTCAAGGTGTTCGACGAATTGGTTGTATAGCTTTCCGCTTTGCGAGACGTCGGGACTTGTCCGTCGCTCGTTTCTAAGCTAATCAACTTCTTCTTTGCAGGTCCTACGAGACCGCAAGAGATTGTAAGAGGGCTGACCCTTTGTGGACAGATAACATTTTGGGAGTTTCATGACTTATGCAATCCCAGCTAAGTCCAGAATAGTGGGCAAGATTGCTTCACGACTTAGGCAATTTCAGCTAAGTCTTTGGGAGTGCCGCGAGGGTGCCGCACGACTTAGGCAAATTCTATTAAGTCCGTGACAGTGTGGTATCAGAGTGATAGGACTCCAGCAGGGTTGAGTCCTAATCATCTTAGTACTAGTCAATAAAACCATTGTTAGATTGTAATAAAGTCACTCCTATCTTATAAAAGAGTATGGCTAGGGTTTAGATTAGCCCTTAGGGCTTAGTAGCTGCCACACCCCTTACTGGGTTCCTATTAAGGCAGGTTGGCTATAGGATGGGCAAAGGGATAATTCTACTTGGGCAAGCACCCCTTTAGGCTAGGGTTTTGATCCCTATTTAAAGATGTATCTGCCCCCCTCTTGAAACAAACAATTATCAATTTTATTTTAACCATGTGCCGAATCTAGGAGGGAGGAACCCCTACAGCGTTCCAAGGGTTGATCCCCCTCAAGGATCAAAATCTATAGGGCTCCTTTTGGGATTCTATCATTTGATATCGGAGCAACGATCTTGCTGCCCCTATAGCCATCATCCATGCCTCCACCTTCACAAGCAATTCCCACAATTGCTGCGACACGCACCTCCACCTTTCACCCCAGCCGCAGATCAAATCAATCTGCCATTGCCCCCTGCGTTTGATCTGGAAATCTGGTATTTTTTTTCATCCATGCCTCTTCAATACTACAAGATCCTTACTTTATATGTTGAAGATTTTTTCCAAATTTTATCTGCTGCAAATTTCGTTCGTCGCAAACGTTATCATTATTGCAAAGGTGAAACGCTGAAGAAATTTTCAATCGATTATTGCTTCTTGAAACTGAACTTTTAATCATCTTTTTTGGTTGAAAATTTTATACAATTTTATAGATCATCTTAGCTTTCATCTAATGTTGATCTCATAAAAAAAACTCCTTCTGGATCCTGACTTATAGTACTGTGATCCTTCAGTGCACAGTGCTGAAATTTTACGATGGAGAATCTGCCTTCCGTCGATTGGCCTCTTGAAAACCAAACTTTTGTTCATCCTTTTTGGTTGAAATTTTTACACAATTCTCAAGATCAAGTTTGCTTTTATCTGGATTTGATTTCATGAAAAAACTCCTTCTGGAACCAGTTTTCTTGTACGATATTTCACCATCATGCAGTTCTGGAATTTTACGATGAAGGAATCTACCTTGCATCTTTTGCCCTATTTTTCTACCGTTATGCTGCCAAAATTTCATCAAAATTTCTATTGATATTGATAACATCTAAACCAAGGGTTTCTGTATAATTTTCTTAAACTTTCCCTTGGAATTTATGTTGAGAAATCATCATTTTTTTGACGTAAAGACCAGTTCAGCAGGACAACACATCGCAGCACTTCTTTTAACCAAATTCTATCAGATTTGAGTGCTATTTTTTTGTGGGATTTTGGACTCTCTTTTCCTCATCTCCAAACTCTACCATTCTCACCAAAAATCCTTCCAAATATTACCCTAAACTGAATCCAAACAGCCCCCAAATCAGCCACCTAAATCAGCTTACTTCCTTATCGATTCACTTACCTTTTAGCCAACTTTCCTTACCGAGACACCTACCATTGCTGCCATCTATCCCAGATCTAAAATATATTTTCAGAACATTCATCTACTACTATCATAGCCCTAAAACCATACCAATTTGCAGCCTAAACTCCACAAAACCGTAGCCCCAAATCTGCCCTAAACCACACCTTACTTCCATCCAAACCGATTCACCTTCTAACCGGCCACCCCCTTCTCCAAAATTCCCATGCCACTAACCCGACAATAGAAAAAAGATCTCAATATAATAGATCTAGAGGCATATACTATGGCATCAGAGGAGGCTATTGATGCAAAGCTTGAAGCCTTTGGAAACCGCATGGAAGAGAAGATGTGATCCCTTTTCGCCGAATTCAGCATTGGCCAACTGTCGAGCCCGAGGAAATCACAACACAGAGAAACTTCAGATCGGTGAGATGATCCTCAAGAACATGGCCACATTACCTCTAATCTCAATAATCCATGCATGAAGGTTGACTTCCCTAGATGGGAAGAAGGAGACCCGATCGGGTGGATCTTGCGCACGGAGCGCTATTTTCGATTCTACCAAACCGCCGACGCCACGTAGGTGGAGATTGCTGCCATCCACCTCGAGAGAGATGCTATTCAGTAGTAAAATTAGTTTAAACACACCCATGGAGGAGTCTCTTGGTAGCAATTCAAGGAAGGACTAATAAACCACTTCGGACCAACCGATTTCAACAACATCGACGGACAATTGGCAAAGATTCATCAAACCTCTACAATACAAGAATACCAAACAAGGTTTGAGCGTTTATCTAACCAAACTAAGAATTGGTCTAAGAAATAACTTTTAGGTACTTTTTTCGAGGGCCTAAAGCCGAAAATCCGAGGAGAAGTAAAGGCGTGACAACCGTACACTCTTATGGCGGTGATTTCTTTCGCGCATATCTAGGAAGAACAATTGAACCACAAGGTACGAAGACAAGGGTCGCTTCCCGACCAGCCATACCGAGGCCTATTGCCCCCACTACTGTCATCCAAGCCCCCGCACCAAAAAAGTTGACAAGAGATGAGCTTCGCGAATAATCGGCCAAGGGGTTGTGTTGGCATCACGATGAACCGTGGAGCTGTGAACATCACTGCAAAAGGGTTGATTCCTCGTGATTGAACCAGTGGAGGATGAGGACAATAAAACATCTGAAGAATCCCTTAAACCTAAAGAAGAAACCATGGAGGAAGAGTCCCAACCGACCGACTACACAATGCACGCATTGGCCGACTATTCCAACCCGCAGATGATGAAAGTTGGAGGACTTCTAAAACAGCAACCCATCACCATTCTCATTGACACGGGTAGCACCAATAACTTCCTTGCTGCATGTTTAGCACTTCAAATTGAAGGTTGCAACAAGTTTGACGTAAAGGTCACCGACGGCCGAATCTTCAAATGCGACCAACGGTGCCCGCGGGTGAAATTACTTCTCCAAGACCAAGCAGTGGTAGCTGATTTCTTCCTCCTACCCATCGATGATTATGAAGCCATACTTGGGATCGAATGGCTCAAAACACTAAGTGATATCTCCTAAAATTTTCTAAATTAATCATAAAATTTTATTGTAAAGGGAGAGACAGGTCACGTTACGAGGCAAGCGCGGGAGCCAAATTTCCACCATTTTATCGTAACAAATAGAGAAAGTTTTGCACAAAGCACATGGTGGTCATCTATGTAGGAGAACGTACAAAACTCAGATCCTAAGCTTGCCCTTTGCCTGAACGAACTCGCGGATGTTTTCTTGGAGCCGTGTGGGCTGCCCCCTAACCGGTCGCATGACCATCGTGTTCCTATTTTGCCAAGCAAACTTCTAGCAAATTTATGATCGTACCACTATCCTCACTTACAGAAGGACAAGATCGAGAATATTGTTAAAGAGATGCTTGACACCGGGGTGATTCGACCGAGCTACAGCCCTTACTTCTCACCGGTGTTGCTAGTGAGTAAGAAAGATGGTACGTGGCAGATGTGCATTGACTACCGGGCTCTAAACGCCATCACCGTTAAGGATAAATATCTTATCCCATTCGTAGATTAACTCTTGGATGAATTAAAAGAAGCCCGAGTCTTCACTAAATTGGATCTCCGATCTGGATACCATCAGATTCGGGTATACACTGAAGATATTCTGAAAACTACATTTCGCACAAATAACGGCCACTACGAGTTTCTGGTAATGCCTTTCGGACTTACGAATGCTCATTCTACTTTCCAAAGCCTGATGAATGACATCTTTTGGAGTTTTCTACGTAACTTCATACAGCATAAAGTGGAGTATCTTGGGCACATTATATTAGAGGATGGAGTGACGGTGGACCCGACAAAGATCGAGGCAATGCAAGGATGGCCGAGACCTACAAATATACAATCATTACACGGTTTCCTTGGACTCACAGGGCTACTACCAAAATTTTATGATAGATTATGGTAAGATCAATGCCCCGCTTATGTCCTTACTAAAGAAAGACTCCTTGTGGTCAGATAAAGCCTCTGTAGCCTTTGAACGACTCAAAGCAGCCATGATGATGACGTCGGCCCTAGCGCTGCTCGATTTCGGCCGCACTTTGGTCATTGAGGCCGATGCATCATGAGTTAGAATTGGGGCTATTCTTATGCAAGATGGTTGACTCCTAATTTATACTGAGGCTTCTCCCACACTTCATACGAGATTTTTACAAGAGATACTAATTACTACCAAATTTAAAATATGGTTGGATACAGATCCATGGCACAAAAGATGAGTTAAACTAAAAGAATTGTAATCTATGCTCACGCCAGATTGGGCTCTCATCATCTTGAACCATACTAGAGAGTAGTCATCATTCCAGAAGAAAGATTGGCTATCACTAAAGACTAACCATATGGCAGCACATATAAAGAAGAAACGACCTCCCAACAAACTTCAGAATGGACAAAAAATTGAAGATCGAGTTTTTCTACACCTCCAACCCGATCAGCAGGAAACTCAAGCCTTAATGAAGTGGTCTCCCTATTTCTTGGGCCTTGCAAAATTGAGGATCACATTGGGGCCCTAATGTGGAGATCAAATTCGCACATCAGATCAAGATTACAGTTGATCCACCAGGTATCCCACCTCAAATGGAAATTTAAAGAAGACAACTCAGCCGAAATCCTTCCAACTAACACCCCAGCTGATGAAGAGGCCTAAGTTCAGTTAATGATAGCATGGGAGTCACACGAGGAGTTGAAGATCCAGTTTCCAGAGTTTGTGGACCCTCAGCCTTGAGGACAAGGCTGATATGAAGAGGGCAGACTTGATAGGACTCCAGCAGGGTTGAGTCTTAATCATCTTAGTACTAGTCAATAAAACCATTGTTAGATTGTAATAAAGTCACTCCATCTTATAAAGGAGTATGGTTAGGGTTTAGATTAGCCCTTAGGGCTTAGTAGCCACCATACCCCTTACTGGGTTCCTATTAAGGCAGGTTGGCTATAGGAGGGGCAAAGGGATAATTCTACTTCGGCAAGCACCCCCTTAGGCTAGGGTTTTGATCCCTATTTAAAGATGTAGCCGCCCCCCTCTTGAAACAAGTAATTATCAATTTTATTTCAGCCTTGTACCGAATCTAGGAGGGAGGAACCCCTACAACATTCCAAGGGTTGATCCCCCTCAAGGATCAAAATCTACAGGGCTCCTTTTGGGGTCCTATCACAGAGCAGGCAAAAAATTCAAGTGAATAACGAAGAAGATTCATAATCTCGCCATGGTGAAACATCATGGTGAATCGAGCAAGATGGGGCAAGTTGGACCCTTGCTCCAAGCAACTGCAGGTGGGCTGCAAGTGCAAACTCGCTCGCAAACTGTTGGAGCAGCTCATGAGGAGTGTGGCAGTGAACAAGACGAGCGTGAAGTTATGTATTCTTAATGAGTGGAGGAGGTGCCATCTGGAGTGCCAACCGGGAAAAAGAGCCACAAGGAGAGACTTACAACGGCGGAAACCCACCTTGATGTTCTTGAAGCGAGCTTGGAGGAACTCTACCAAGGCAAGCGAAGGCTACTTGGGGTAGAGAGCTCGTAAGAAGAAGCTAAATCTCGGATCGAGAAAGTTGAATCCCTGATCGATCAACTAATAGAGGACACCAAAGATTTCATACGACATCTACACGAAGTTGTGGCGGAACTCACAGCTATAGTGATGGGGTTAACAAGGACTCTTGATGCGGGAGGGAACAATACCCACGCTGCGCCACCATAAAACTTAAGGGCACTGGAGCCGCATTGCTACAGAAGTTGTAGGGATACCAAAGAGCTTGAAAATTTCATGTTCGACATGGAACAATATTTTCGTGCTACAAGGCTCGATTATGAACAGACCAAAGTTGCTATAGCAACAATGTATCTGAATGGGGATGCAAAACTTTGGTGGTGAACCCATTGGGAAGAGATCTAGCAAGGCCGATGTCGAGTGAATGCATGAGGAGACTTGAAGTGAGAGTTGAGAACTTAGTTCTTGCCCGAGAACACAGAGTTTATCGCAAGAAGGAAACTGAGATAACTCCGCCAAAGTATAATAATCCGAGACTATGTAAAATAATTTTCAGCACTGATGCTGGATATACATGATATGTCTGAAAAAGATAAACTATTCAGTTTCCTTGATGGCTTGAAGCCATAGGCACAACAAGAACTACATCGGAGGAATGTCACCGACGTAGTCGGGGCAATTGCAGCCGCAGAAAGACTAACTGACTTTGTTTCTTCAGAGGATTCGAGAAAGAAGAAACAATCTTCAAGAAATCACCCAGCTAAATACTCTCGAGCGAAGGAGTCCGAGGGCGAACAAAAGAAGAAGAATTCCCACAAGGGACGGAGCTCAAAAGGTAAAGTCTCAAAGTCTGGTGGATGCTTCTTGTATGGAGGACCGTACATGGTGAGGGAATGCCCGTAAAAATAGGCACTTAATACTTTGACTGCATCGATATAGCCAAGTAAGGTAGATAAGGGTAAAGCTATCGCCCTTAGTTCGAGGAGTTCTGAATCCAGTAGCGACAGTGAGGCGTCGCAAGGACCCAGGATGGGAGCAATGCGTTTGTTGAATGCATTGCGGGGTCAAGTGGGGGAGAACACAAAGGCAAAGCCACTTAAGGCAGGAAGCAACGAGTTGATGTATGTGAACATCAAGTTTAATGGCCGAACAACCTATGCAATGGTGGACACGGGCGCTACCCATAATTTTATTGCCGATCGTGAAGCTAAGCGACTTGGATTAATCTTGGAGAAGAGCCCAAGTCGTATGAAGGCGGTGAACTCAGAGGCCAAGTGGATCTCCGGATGAGCGAAGGGAGTCCCCATCAAGATTAGAACATAGAGCGGGAGCACAAACTTGATGGCAGTGTCATTGGATGACTTCAAAGTGGTTCTCAGAATGGAGTTTATGCACGCGACGAAGTTGGTGCCAATGTCATTCCTAAACTTCCTATATCTAATGGGAGGCGACGATCCCTGTGTGGTTCCAGTTTCTCAAGGAGGAACCAAGGACCTACAATAAATATCGACTTTACAATTGAAGAAAGGGATACGAAAAGGTGAATCAACCTTTGTAGCTGCTATGAAGCAAGAGACACTTGATAGGGAGGCCATTCAAGAACCTGCTATTATGGCAAACATCCAAAAGGAGTTCTCAAATGTGATGCCAATGGAGTTGCCGAGAACCCTACAACAACGTAGAGGCGTGGATCATCGGATTGAGCTGGAGCCAGGAGTTGAGCCTTCAGCGAGACCACCATACCGCATGGCCCCTCCAGAGTTGGCAGAACTGAGGAAGCAGTTAGATGAATTGCTAAGCGGTGGTCTCCCGTAGTTCAAAAGCACCTTTCGGAGCTCTAGTCCTCTTCTAAAAGAAACAGGATGGGAGCCTCCGATTATGCATTGATTATCGAGCCCTCAACAAGATGATGGTGAAAAATAAGTACCCTATCCCGCTCATCACATACTTGTTTGACCAATTGGGCAAGCCAAAGTACTTCTCCAAACTTGACCTTCGGTCGGGGTATTGGTAGGTGCGTATTGCAGAAGGTGATGAGGCGAAGACTACTTGTGTGACCAGATATGGAGCATTTGAGTTCTTGGTGATGCCTTTCGGCTTAACAAACGCTCCAACTACATTTTGCACTCTTATGAATCAACTGTTCAATGAGTATTTAGACAAGTTTGTGGTTGTCTACTTAGATGATATCGTCATCTATAGCCAAACATTGGAAGAGCATGTTAAACACCTCCGAACAATTTTCAAAGTTCTCAGGGAGAACACCTTGTTCATGAAGAGAGAAAAGTGCTACTTCGCCCAAACAGAGATTTTATTCTTGGGGCATCAAATCGGCAATGGTTCCATTTGAATGGACAAGTCTAAGGTGCAAGCTATAGCGGACTGGCGAACACCAAAGAAGGTGCCAGAGTTGAGATCCTTCCTTGGATTCGTCAACTATTATCGGCACTTCATAGCTGGATATTCGAAGCGTGCAGCTCCGTTGACGGAGTTACTAAAGAAGGAGCAGTCCTAGAGATGGTCGGACAAATGTGAGGTGGCATTTCAAGACCTAAAGACTACTGTGTTGGAGGAACCTGTACTTAAATTATCAGACTATGAAAAGTCTTTTGAAGTCCATACAGATGCTTTTGACTTTACTATTGGGGGAGTTCTTATGCAAGAGGGTCATCCAGTGGCCTACAAGAGTCGCAAGCTCAACGAGATCGAGTGGCGATATCTTGTGCATGAGAAGGAGATGACAGTGGTGATCCATTGTCTACGAGTGTGGCGACACTACCTTATGGGAGCACCTTTTGTGCTAAGGACAGACAATGTTGCATTGAGTTACTTTCAAACTCAAAAGAAACTCTCCCCAAAGCAAGCACGATGGTAGGACTTCTTGGCTGAGTTTGACATGATAATGGAGTATAAACCCAGAAAAGCGAACGTCGTGGCTGATGCATTGAGTCGGAAAGTGGAGCTAGTGAATGCTATATAGTTGGAGGGCGGAGGCCAAGCAAGTTAATTGGACTCTAACTTCCTTTCCAGGATCAGGGATGGACTGTACCAAGATCCTCAGGCAGTAACTCTGATGCAATTTATCAAAGAGGGCAAGACATGACAATTTTGGGTCCAGGAGGGACTCATCTACACCAACGGGAACTCTTGAAAGAGTGTCACGATTCCCTTTGGGCTGGACATCCGAGTATCCATCGAACAATGGCTCTCGTGGAGAGGGCCTTCTATTAGCCAAAAATGGGGACAGATATGGAGGAATATGTTCGTACATGCCTTACTTGTCAATAGGACAAGGTAAAGCAGCAGAAGCCAGTGAGACATTTGGAGCCGTTGCCCGTGCCAGAGAGGCCATGGGAGAGCATTACCTTAGACTTCATATCAAGCTTGCCTGCGGTAGGGGGACTTGGATCGATACTTGTGGTAGTTGATCGATTTTCAAAGTATACAACATTCATTGTTGCACCCCTACATTGCTCAACGGAGGAGGCGGCTAAGTTGATGATGAAGAATGTGATGAAGTATTGGGGAGTCCCACACAACATCATTAGTGATCGAGATTCTCGGTTCTTGGAATGATTCTGAACCGAGTTGTTCAAGTTGTTGAGGTCTAAATTATACTTCTCCACAAGCCTCCACCCCCAAACGGATAGCCAAATAGAAAGAATCAACTCGTTCTTGGAGCGATATCTCTAGCACCATGTGAGTGTCAACCAACGAGATTGGGTGAAGCTGTTGGACATAACCCAATTCTCCTATAACTTGCAACGGAGCTCTACATCCAACAAGAGCCCCTTTGAGATTATTACGGGACAACAGCCATCAACTCCTCACACCTTGGTTATTGGTTATACAGGGAGTAGTCCATCAGCCTATCACTTTGCAAAGGAATGGCATCGCAATGCAGATATTGCGCGGGCTTAATTGGAGAAGGCGGCCAAGAAGATGAAGAAGTGGGCAGACTTGGGAAGGCAGCCATAAGAGTTTAAAGTTAGTGACATGGTGTTGGTGAAACTCCAACCAGCATCACTCCAGTTCTTTAGGCACAAAGTGCACAAAGGATTGGTACGCAAGTATGAAGGGTCTTTCTCAATCATCAGTAGGGTAGGCAATGTCTAATACAAGTTGCAACTTTCAGCATGGTTCAGAATTCATAACGTCTTCCATGCGAGCAACTTGAAAGTCTACGACTCAGATCCGCAAGACAATTCTCGAAATGTTCCAACTCGACTACCCCCCACTAGAGCCTCTTACAAGAAGCGAGTTGAAACCATCTGGCGGATCGTAAAGTAAAGCTACCAAATGGAGCACAACGAATCAAGTACTTGGTGAAGTGGCAAAAGCTTCCTCGAACAGAAGCCAGTTGGGAGCCAGAAGACACCCTATGACATCAAGAAGCCCACGTCAAAGCCTACCAATAAGCGTCGATGAGGGCATCGACAGTTTAAGTGGGGGGAATGTCACGAACGGTCATCGCTCAACCGTAACATCTTTGCTCCATGAACCGTTCGTCACTTTTTCTTATTTATACATATGTTTAGCAGCTTGTTTTGCCTTGAGTTTATGTGTTTTACCTAAGAAATGTGAGCGAAAGTAGTGTAAAAGGCTGCAGAACGATCGCTCGCTGCGCGGAGCCAAAATAGCCCTATTTTTTGGTCTTTTTCGTGTGCTATGGCAACCATTCTGAGTGGTGCAAAATGTCAACCATTTCAGCACCTTGGAACCCCCCGGGTGGCACTGGGCTGGATGGGGTTCCGGGTATATATCGGGCGTAGGCTTTCATCAACAATTGAACTTGTCTTACGTCCGATACCTTGGGAACCATCGTATGTGGACTTACGACCGTTCTTACAACCCTCTAAAGTCCTGTTTCGCTCTCTTTCTCTCTTTTCTCTTCTGCACTCAAGGTGTTCGACGAATTGCTTGTATAGCTTTCCGCTTTGCGAGACGTCGGGACTTGTCCGTCGCTCGTTTCTAGGCTAATCAACTTCTTCTTTACAGGTCCTACGGGACCGCAAGAGGTTGTAAGAGGGCTGACCCTTTGTGGACAAATAAAGCTTTGGGCGTTTCATGACTTAGGCAATCCCAGCTAAGTCTGGAATAGTGGGCAAGATTGCTTCACGACTTAGGCAATTTCAGCTAAGTCTTCGGGAGTGCCACGAAGGTGTCGCACGACTTAGGCAAATTCTGCTAAGTCCGTGACACTCGGCACGTGAAACAAAAGTCTTCAACAGACTTCTAGTGGGGATCGGGATCCAATCGGCGTCTTAGTGTAACCTCGAGAGACTCGACTAATCATACTAAGCCCAAAAAGATAGGCAACTTTTGCCAATCATAACTCCTTTTGATTCTCATCCTATTAGGCCTCCGAACCACCATGGTCTTGAGGGCCTTAACCAACTATAATGTTTTGTTAAGTCATCACCATCGTTACTAGATATGTCTGATTTGATGATATGCCTTCAAGGGACTCGACCAAATATACCATGTCCTCAGGTCACCGGTGACATTTTTATGTCATAGGTAAGATCTTAATCATGTAGATAAGTGAGCCTTGACGAACTCAACCAACTCAACCTATACCATGATTCAATTTATTTCTATTATGATGGAAGGCCACATGGGTTAATCTTATTACCTCATGCTCACCGACTTAATATTATTGTAGGAGGGGTTTTTATTTTATATCAGTCTCCTAATATGTTATGTCACACACATAGATATTTAATATATATCTACATCATATGCAAATTGCTAGGTAACCAAGTGAGAGCATCACATGCATAGCTGAAAATCAAAACAAAAATCAGTTTCCCATGTAGAACAAATCATCATGCACAGATTGGTGTGTAAAAAGTCATAAAACTAAAAATCGCAACATGTGAGAGATTGTTTACCTAGGGAGATCGTATATCCTTGAATTTCCTAATCCGGATGGAGAGAATGAAGGAGGTCAATCATCCTCCTCTTTAGCGGTATCCACTCGATAGATCGCTGCAACGATACTCCTCCAATCGCAGCCTCAAATCTCACAACTCTTGCGTAGCTTCTCCCAACGAATATGAAAGAAGATCTTATATCTTCTTCGCCTTCTCACACTAGAGAGGGGCTGATCGACTAAGAAGGTGAAGGAGAGGAGGAGAATAGGAAGGGGCGGCCAAAGGTATATATAGCCTATCATATAAGAGCCACCCCTATCACCTATTAATAGAGAGCCACCAAAAAACACTAGGGATCCTACCTTAGTAGATATTAAATCTCCATCCAATTATCCACTAATATTGTATTATTGGATCTATATCCAATAATCTCCTTTAGCCTCTAATTGGGTCTCATGCAAAGTGCCCATCAATATCGGGTCTAATTTAATAAGAACATGGGCTAATTAGATAACTCATATCTAATCGTCTATTCGCTGAAGCGTCCACCATATGTGTATGACCTTTTAGGCCCAATATCGAGCTGGCTGTGAATCTTACCTATCAGAACTCATTCTGACTCAGTAAATTATTATCTCATAATAATTCACTAGACTCATCGACTATAAACGTACTAGGCAACTACGCCTAGTCCCTAGACGGTACAGGGGATCTTATCCATTGGACCTGCCTATCCTCAGTTACCATGTATCTATAGTCCCTTATCCATCTAATATCGCAGATATCATATATCGGGCATGATACTATCAGGCCATATATGGAATCCGTCTAAGTCTCGCTCTAATTGGATTCTCCCGAATAACTCCTTCTCTCTTAGTCCGATCAATTTGATCAAGGATTTATTTGAGCAAGAGCATACGTGATATTCCTCTGGTAATATTGAGAGTGGATAATCCTTTATTGACACTCAATAGCCTTTGTAAGGTTGGCTACCAATCCTGATAACTGATTGTACCATATTTAGAACTTTCTAAACCTGTACGTCTAGTATCAAAGAAAGGAGTACTCAAATAAGATATCCTTGGTGTCTTAAGTCTAAGGACCAGATACACAACGATACTACAGAATCGCTGTATGATGTTAGGTATCATTAACCGTATAGCATTCTGTAAGCGGATCAATAGTGAACTTATTCTCTAATGAGCACCTGTACTATGAGACAAACATCATATGGACGTGTATACAGCACACCGGTCTATCCGGTTGTCTCGATGTCCCTCTCGAATAACATATGATCGAGATTTTTTAGGATCTGTGGTTAAAGGAGAATTGATCTCATTATCATTATCTTATCACAATATGATTATAATTGCATAAAACTAAGGACATCACAATATATATATTTAATAAATAATAGAATGTGAGAATATGTCAATAATAATAATACAAAAAAGACTATGTAACGTGTCACACGTGCCATCACTCACATGATTGGCTTGCAGGGCACCTACAACCAACAATCTCCCACTTGACTTAAAGCCAATCACCTATATGTCTGATCCCCATCAGACCCCTGTGACGGTCACAATAATCTGAGCTAGCGGCTTTATCATTGGATCTGTAATGTTATCTTTGGATGAAACTGCTAGTTACAAGTGCCCTGCAAGCCAATCACGTGAGTGATGGCACATGTGACACGCTATGTGATCTTTTTGCTTATGATTAATATTGACATATTCTCACATTATATTATTTGTTACATATATATTGTGATGTCATTGGTTCTGTGTAATGGGAATCAGATAGTGATGAGATCACGATAGTGAGATCAATTCACCTTTAAACACAGATCCTAAATAATCCCGGTCATAAGTTACTCAAGAGGGATATTGAGATAACCGAATATATTAGTGTACTATATAACTGTCCATATGATGGAGGCGGCTGATCTCATAGCCACTTGTACGGAGACACTAAGGATATAGTACAAGTGCTCATTAGAGAATTAGTTCACTAATTGATCTGCTTATGGAATGTTGTATGGTTAATCATACATAATGTCAGATAGTGATTCCAAAGTCCCAGTTGTGTGTCTGGTCCTTAGACTTGAGACACCAATGATGCCTTGTATGAGTACTCCATTCTTTGACGCCAAACTTACAGGTTTGGAAAGTTTCAGATCTGGTACAACTGGTTATTGGGATTGGTACCCAACCTTACGAAGGTACTTGAGTGTCAATAGAGGATCATCCACTCTTGGTATCACGAGAGGAATATCCCATATGTGCTTGCTCAGATAAATCATTGGCCAGGGTCATTCGGATTGAGAGAGAAGGAGTTCTTCGATAGAATCCGAATAGAGCAAGACAAACTGATTTCGTATGTGACCTGACAGTACCATGTCCAATATACAGTCTCTGGGATATTATTTCGATGAGGGATTATAGATACATGGTAACTGTGGACAGACAAGTCCGATGGATTTGATCCCCCCTGTACCGTCTGGGGACTATGGCGTAGTGGCCTAGTACGTCCATAGTCGATGAGTCGTGTGAATTATTATGGGAATAATAATTTGTTATACCAGAAGGAGTTCGGATGGAAGTAACTCACGGCCAGCTCGGTATCGGGCCTAGAGGGTCACACACATATGGTGGATGCTTCAGCGAATAGAGGATTGGATGAAGATCCAATTAGCCCTTATTCTCATTAGATGAGACCCTATGTTGATGGGCTCCTTGATTAAGGCTCAATTATAAGCCTAAGGAGATTATTGGATAGAGATCCAATAATGCAAGGTTAGTAGGTTATTAGATGGAGATCCAATACCCACTAAGGCAGGAGTCCTAGGATTTTTGGTGGCTCTCTATAAACAGGAGGGGAGACTCATGGTTGATAAGCTGTAGCTTTAGCCACCACCTCCTATTCGCCTCCCTCTCTCTGAGCAAGAGTTACAAGATTAGATTGGAGGAGTTTCGCTGTAGAGATCCATCGTGTGGATACCGCTAGAGAGGAGGACGCTTGACTTCCTTCATCTTCTCTATCCGGATCTGGAATACAGGAATATACGATCTCCCTAGGTAAAATCAATCTCTCACACATCGTGATTTTTTTGATTTTTGCGGTTTTTCTCGCGACCCCACTGTTTTGCACGATGATTTGATCTACGTGGGAAATCGATTTTTGTTTTGATTTTCGCTGCGCATATGATGCACCCGCTGAGGTTTTCCAACAGTGGTATCACAGCCAAGGTTTTCGTACGAAAAATTAGTTTTAAACTACGTGTAATGAGATTAAATCGCATAGAACTGTTCTACACGCTTGTTGCAGTGATTGGCAGCTAAGGTATGCGCTGCCTGTGGGGGAGGGGCGGCCACATGCATGTTGTCTGCATGTAGAGGTGGCTGGCCACGACCAGGCCCCTTGTAGGGGCGATCGGCCATGGCCTGGCTACCTGCAAGGGGCGGTTATTTGAGAAAAAGATGGTTATGCCCCTTAGAATTTGAGAAATTCTAACTCTATCCCTTTTATACAGAATTTCTTAAATGCCCTCAACATTTTTAAAAATTTCGAGGACTATCCTCTCATCCAGAATACCGAAAATACCCTCAATAATTCTGAAAATTCTGAGGACTATCCTCATGTACAGAATTCTGAAAATACCCTTGATAATTTTGAAAATTTCAAGGACTATCCTCTTATCCAGAATTATGAAAATGCCCTTGATAATTCTAAAAATTCTGAGCATATCCTGATTTCTAAAAAAATAATTAATTAAATAATTTAATTAATTATTATATATATCTAGTAATCCTACATATGATTTGATGTACATGTGCTGTATAATGTGGATGGATGATCATGAGCCATGTGTTGTGATGTGTATAATTGTGATTATTATTATTATTGGGGCCTACGAGCAAATATTTTTTTCGTTTATTGTTGGGCCTGCGTACCTGTGATTATTTGTAATTACATGGAGAGGCACAGCGGGAGCGTGGAGGTTACAGCGAGACCCACGATGCCGTGGCGGGAGATCACAATGCATGGTGATGCAACGATCCGACGGAACTGATGATGACGAGATCAACAATCACAGGGCATGGAGATGCGCCAATGCACACATAGATCCTATTGTGAGTGATTAGGCCCATTGGCTCAGGCTTAACCATATTAGGTAACGGCTCATGATCATCTGGTGTGGCTTGCATATGTGATGTGTTATACACCTACTAGATATATGTATATATATATATTTACATACGATGTAGATATATATTAAATATGTATGTGTCTGACATGACATATTAGGAGACCGATATAAAACAAAAATCTCTCCTATGATAATATTAAGTCGGTAAGCGTGAGGCAATAAGATTGACCCACGTGGCCATCTATCATTATAGGAAGAAATTGAATCACGACATAGGTGGAGTTGGTCGAGTCCCTCGAGGCTCACCTATCTACGTGATCGAGTTCTTACCTATGACATAGAGATGTCACCGGTGACCTGAGGACATGATATGCTTAGTCGAGTCCCTCGAGGGCATATCATCAAATCAGACTCATCTTTTAACGATGGTGATGACTTAACTGAATATCATGGTTGGTCGAGTCCCTCGAGACCATGATGATTCGGAGGCCGAACGTGATAGGAATCACAAGGAGTTATGATTGGCAAGAGTTGCCTACCTTTTGGGCTTAGTATAATTGGTCGAGTCCCTCGAGATTGCACTAAGATGCCAATTGGATCCCGATCCCCACTAGGAGTCTGTCGGAGACTTCCGTCTTACGTGTCGAGGGTGTCACATGATTCGCTAAGAAAATAGTGGGAGTACATTAAGATAGAAGTCCATATCTTAATTAGTATTTTCTACAAAATCTGCATGTTATTTATTGCTATATCTTGTTTTGTCATAAACATGTCACTCACAAACCCCCTACGTGGCATACTTGATGCCAACCGCCTCACTGGTCCAAACTATACAGATTGGCTCCATAATTTGAAAATTATTCTCACGGCGGAGAAAATCGCATATGTCCTTGATACAATTCTGACCACACCGAAAGAAGGGGCAAGCAAGGATGAGATCGCTCGCTATATGAAGTATATAGATGATTCCATATTGGAAAAATGTTACATGTTGGCCTCCATGACTCCTAAGTTACAAAGGCAACATGAGAGCATGGATGCAGATTCTATCCTTCTTTATCTCCGCCAGCTGTTTGAGAAACAGGGAAGAACTCAAAGATATGAGATATCTAAGAAACTCTTCCAAGCTAGGATGACAGAAGGGACATCGGTTGAGAACCATGTCCTAAAGATGATAGAGTGGATCGAGAAACTCACAGGTCTAGGAATAGTCCTAAAGGATAATCTGTGCGTTGATCTTATACTTCAGTCCCTACTAGATTTCTTTTCTCACTTCATCATGAATTTTAACATGAGCAAGTTTGAGGTGACTCTCCCTGAGCTCCTCAATATGTTGAGGGAAGCTGTGAGTGCCATCAAGAAGAAGCCAGTTCTTTATATTGATGAGACCAAAAAGAAAAGGAAGGTCAGCAAGACCTTGAAGAAGGGCAAGGGCAAAGAAAGACCAGTTAAGACAAAGGTTGCTAAGAAATACCCGGGAAAGGACAAAGGATAATGCTTCCACTGTGGCCAAGACAGACATTGGAAGAGGAACTACAAGGACTACCTTGTAGAGAAGGCGAGACAGAAGCTTCATGTATATTCATGATCAGTCTCCACTTGTCAGATTTTTATTATAACACATGGGTATTGGATACCGGAAGTGTTTATCATATCTGCAATTCGTTGTAGGTTCTGGCAAGACCTAGGAGATTGGCTAGAGGCGAGATGGACCTCAAGATGGACAATGGACAAGAGTTGCTGTAGTTGCTGTTGGAGAGGCCACCCTACATATGCTTGGTGGAGATATTATTGCATTAGATGTATGCTATTTTGTTCCCTCTATTATCAAAAATATTATTTTTATCTCTTGTTTGACAATTAGTAGATATAAATTAGTTTTTGAGAATAATAGTTGTTCAATAATTATGGATGATAAGATCATCACTAGAGGGACCGTTATAAATGACTTATATGTGTTAGACACTTCTCTACATATCATGAATATAAATATATCTAAGAGGAAAAGAGATGAGGTGAATAAAGCATACCTATGGCATTGTAGGCTAGGTCATATATATGAGGGAAGGATTCAAAAGTTGCTAAAAGATGGATACTTAGATCCATTTGACTATGAGACATATACAACTTGCGAACCTTACCTTCGTGGGAAGATGACCAGCTCTCCTTTTAGTGGAACTGGAGAGAGAGCCACCGAGTTATTGGAACTCATACATAGTGATGTATGTGGTCCCATGTCGACTCAGGCTATAGGTGGTTACTCATACTTCATTATATTCGCTGATGATTTCTCTAGGTATGGACATATGTACTTAATGAAGTACAAATCTGAGGCCTTCAAGAAATTCAGAGAATATAAGAATGAGGTAGAGAACCAAATTGGAAAGAGTATTATGACTCTTCGATCATATCGAGGAGGAGAGTACTTGAGTACGGAGTTCACCCATTTCTCAGGGACAATGAGATTCTATCCCAGTGGGCACCTCCTTATACACCTCAACTCAATGGTGTATCAAAAAGGAGGAATTGCACGCTGTTAGACATGGTGCGTGTTAGACATGGTGCGATCCATGATGAGTTTCACTGACCTACCCATCTCATTCTAGGGGTACGCCCTAGAGAACAGAGTTCCATCAAAGTCGGTAGTGTCTTCTACACCATATGAGATATGGAAAGGAAAGAAGCCTGATCTTAAGGTGGTTAAGAATCGGGGCTGTCCTGTCCACGTTAGAAGATACAACCCCGATAAGTTAGAATCAAGGACGGAATAGTGCACATTCGTGGGATATCCTAAGGAGACTTTGGGGTATTATTTCTATCATCCCAAGGACCAAAAGGTCTTTGTTGCCAAGAGAGCTCTGTTCCTTCAGAAGGAATACATTATTGGTGGAAACAGTGGGAGCAAGATAGAATTGAGCGAGGTTGGAGAACCGAGCACCATTCCAGAGCCCGAGTCTGTTCAGGTACCTAACACACAAATTCTAAATTTATGTAGGTCTAGTAGAATATCTCACCCTCCTAAAAGATATATGTGACACATCAGTGGAGATGCTCTCAGGATGTTAATCCTCAGAGCTACGAGGAGGCTATTTGAGTATAGACTCTAGGAAGTGACAAGAAGCCATGAATTCTTAGATGGATTCCATGTACTCTGACAATGTTTGGAACCTTGTGGATGCACCTGAGGGTATTGTACCCATCAGCTACAAATGGATCTTCAAGAAGAAGATCGGAGTGGATGGAAAGGTAGAGACTGATAAAGCAAGGCTGGTAGCTAAAGGATATCGTCAAAGACAAGGAGTTGATTATGACGAAACCTTTTCACCTATAGCCATGCTTAAGTCCATTAGAATTATTTTGGTCATTACAGCACACTATGACTATGAGATCTGGCAAATGGATATCAAAACAGCATTCTTCAATGACAACCTCGATGAAGAGGTGTATATGATACAACCAGAGGGATTCGTATCCAAAGAGAGTCCAGATAAAGTGTGCAAGTTGCTTAGATCCATTTATGGATTGATGCAAGCTTCTCAAAGTTGGAACATAAGATTTGATGAGGTGATCAGATCTTATGACTTTGTTTAGAACGAAGATGAGCCTTGTGTGTACAGGAAAGTAAGTGGAAGCGCTACCACCTTCTTGGTGCTATATGTGGATGACATCTTAATCATTAGGAATGATATAGGAATGCTCTCCACAGTAAAGGCTTGGATCTATAGAGATAGATCCAAAAGGATGCTTGGCTTGTCCCAGTCTAGGTACATAGACTCCATTGTCAAAAGGTTTGGCATGGAGAATTCCAATAGAGGTCTTATACCGATGAGACATAGAATATCACTTCCTAGGAGTATGTCCCCAAGGACTCCTGAAGAAAGGATAGACATTGATAAGATACCTTATACCTCAGCGATAGGGTCTATCATGCATGTGATGTTATGTACCAGGCCTGATATAGCACATGCTTAGAGTGTCACGAACAGGTATCTGGCAGATTCAGGTTTAGAACACTGGAAAGTAGTAAAGTGTATCCTTAAGTACTTGAGAAGGACTAAGGATCTTTTACTAGTATATGGAGGAGGTAGCCTCCAGGTTGAGGGCTACACTGACTCAAGTTTTCAATCTGACATTGATGATAACAAGTCAAATTCAGGATATATTTTCATCCTGAATGAAGGAGCAGTAAGCTAGAAGAGTTCCAAGCAAGATACTACTGCTGACTCGACCACAGACGCGGAATACATTGCTACAGCAAAAGCAACAAAGGAAGGGATTTAGATAAAGAAGTTCATCAAGGATTTGGGAGTCGTACCAAGTAGCATGGAGCTGACTCCCATATATTATAACAGCGACAGGGCGATAATTCTAACAAAGGAACTCAGGTCTCAACATAATTATTCTGAGGAGGTTCCATCTGATTAGAGCGATCATCACCCGAAAAGATATAGCAATAGAAATAGTTTCATCCGAAGATAACATTGCAGATCCACTAATGAAGCCGCTAGCTCAGATTGTATTTTAGCGTCAGAAGGGTCTAATGGGGATCAAACACATATGTGATTGGCTTTTGGTCAAATGGGAGATTGCTAGTTATAGGTACCGTACAAGCCAATCATGTGAGTGATGGCACATGCAACACGCTGTGTGACCTTTTTACTTATGATTAATATTGGCCTATTCTCACATTATATTATTTGTTACATATATATTGTGATGTCCTTGGTTCCGTGCAATGGGAATCGGATCGTGATGAGATCACGATAATGAGATCGATTCACCTTTAAATATAGATACTAAATAATCTCGGTCATAGGTTACTCAAGAGGGACATTGAGATAACCGGATAGATCGGTGTACTATATACACGTCCATATGATGGAGGCAATTGGTCTCATAGTCACTTGTGTGGAAACACTAAAGATATAGTATAGGTGCTCATTAGAGAATGAGTTCACTGATTGATCCGCTTATGGAATGATGTGTGGTTAATGATACCTAATGTCAAACAGTGATTCCATAGTCTCAGTTGTGTATCTAGTCCTTAGACTTGAGACACTAAGGATGCCTTGTATGAGTACTCCTTTCTTTGACGCCAGACTTACAGGTTTGAAAAGTTCCAGATCTGGTACAACTGGTTATCGGGATTGGTAGCCAACCTTATGAAGGCAATTGAGTGTCAATAGAGGATCATCCACTCTCGGTATCACGAGAGGAATATCTCATATGTGCTTGCTCAGACAAATCCTTGCCTAGGATCATTCGGATTGAGAGAGAATGAGTTCTCCGATAGAATCCGAATAGAGTAAGATAAACTGATTCCGTATGTGACATGACAGTACCATGTCCAATATATAGTCTCTGGGATATTATTTGGATGAGGGATTATAGATACATGGTAACTGTGGACAAACAGGTCCGATGGATTTAATCCCCCCTGTACCGTCTGGGGACTATGTCGTAGTGGCCTAATACGTCCATAGTCGATGGGTCGAGTGAATTATTATGAGGATAATAATTCGCTATATCAAAAGGAGTTCTGATGGGAGTGACTCACGGCTAGCTTGGTATCGGGCCTAGAGAGTCACACATATATGGTGGATGCTTCAGCAAATAGAGGATTAGATGAAGATCCAATTAGCCCTTATTCTCATTAGATTATATCCTATGTTGATGGGCTCCTTGATTAAGGCCCAATTATAGGCCTAAGGAGATTATTGGATAGAGATCCAATAATATACGGTTAGTGAGTTTTTGGATGGAGATCTAATACCCACTAAGGCAAGAACCCTAGGGTTTTTGGTGACTCTCTATAAATAGGAGGGGAGACTCATGGTTGATAGGCTGCAGCTTTAGCCACCACATCTAATTCTCCTCCCTCCCTATGAGCAAGAGTTGCAAGATTAGATTGGAGGAGTTTCGTTGTAGAGATACATCATATGAATACCGCTAGAGAGGAGGACGCTTGACCTCCTTCATCTTCTCCATCCGGATCTGGAATACAGGGATATACGATCTCCCTAGGTAAAATCAATCAGTTGAGGTTTCCCAATAGAAACTCTTTGAGTTGTTATATCTTTTCGGGCTATGATCTCTCTAACCAGTTGGAACCTCCTTAGAACAATTCTGAAGAGACTTGGGTTCCCTTGCTAGTTATTGCCCTGTTGTTGTCACATTATATGGGAATTGGCTCCACGCTGCTCAATATGACTCATAAATCCCTAACAAAATTTTTCATCCACACCCCTTCTATTGCTACCTCTGTTGCAGTAATGTATTCTACCTCTATGGTTAAGTCAACAGTAGTATCTTACTTAGAACTCTTCCAGCTTACTACTCCTCCATTAAGGGTGAAGATATACCCTGAGTTCGACTTGTTATCATCAATGTTGTGCTGGTTACAAGTGTCCTACAACCAATCACATGAGTGATGACATGTTTGACATGCTGCATAGTCTTTTTTGTATTATTATTTATTGGCATATTCTTACATTATATTATATGTTGAAATATATATTGTAATATACTTGGTTCTGTGAGATGAGGATCAGATCATGATGAGATCACGATAATGAGGTCGATTCACCTTTAAATACAGATCCTAAATAATCTCGATCATAGGTTGCTTGAGTGGGACATCGAGACAATCAGATAGACCGATGTGCTGTATACATGTCCATATGATGGAGACAGCTAGTCTCATAACCACTTATGTGGAGACACTAAGGATACATTACAAGTGCTCATTGGAGAATGAGTTCACTAATTGATACATTTATAGAATGCTGTATGATTAATGATACCTAATATCAGACAACAATTACATAGTCCTAGTTGTGTATCTGGTCCTTAGACTTAAGACACTAAAGATGAATTGTTTGAGTACTCCTCTCTTTGAAGTCAGATTTACAAGTTTGGAAAGTTTCATATCTGGTACAATCGATTATCAGGATTGGTAGCCAACTTTACAAAGGCTATTGAGTGTCAAATAGAGAATCATCCACTATCAGTATTATGAGAGGAATATCTCATATACTCTCAGTTAGGTAAATCCCTGTTCAGGTTGGTCAGATTAAGAGAGAATGAATTCTCTAGGATAATCCGATTAAAGTGAGACTTAAATGGATTCCATATATGGCCTGACAGTACCATGCTCAGTATACCATCTCTGGGATATTAGATAGATGAGGGATTATATATATATGGTAATTGAGGATAGACAGGTCCAATAGATAAGTTCCCCTATACCATTTGGGGACTATGACCCAATGGCCTAGCACGTCCATAGTCGATGAGTCGAGTGAATTAGTATAAGATAATAATTCATTGAGTCAAAAAGAGTTCTGACAGATAGGACTCACAGCCAACTCGGTATTGGGCCTAGAGGGTCACACACATATGGTGGTTAATTCAACGAAGAGAGCATTGGATATGAGTTATCCAATTAGGTCATATTCTCATTAGATGAGACCCTACATTATTGGGCTCCTTGCATGAGGCCTAATTAGAGGCCAAAAGAGATTATTGGATAGAGATCTAATAATCTAATGTTAATGGGTAATTGAATGGAGATCCAATGCCCCATAAGGAAGGAACCATTAGGGTCATATGGGTGGCTCTCTATAAATAGGAGGGGAGACAGATAGATGATAGACTGCACCTTTGGTTGCTCCCTCCTATTCTCCTCCCTCCCTATGTGCAAGAGTTGCGAGACTTGGGGCTGCGATTGGAGGAGTATCGCTATAGCATTCCATCGTGTGGATACCGCTAGAGAAGAGGACATTTGACCATTCATCCTCTCTATCCAGATCTAGAAAACTAGGGATATATAATCTCCCTAGGTAAATAATCTCTCGCATGATGTGATTTTTGGTTTTGTGGCTTTTTCTACGTACCAATCTTTGCACGACGATTTTAATCTACATATGAAACTGATTTTGTTTTGATCTTTCATTGCGCATGTGATACTCCCGCTTAGGTTTCACAATAATAGTATCAGAGCCAGGTTATTCATATAAAAGATTGGCTTTTAAACTTTGTGTGATGAGATTGAATCGCGTAGAACTGTGTCAGGCGTTCTTGTTGCGATTTGCAGTGAAGGCAGTGAGGAGGGGGACAGGCCCCCTACAGGGGCGGCCACCCACGATCAGGCAACCTACAAGGGTAGTTGTATGTGGCTAGGGCAGCTTGCAAGGGCGGCCACTCATGACCAGGGCTACTGCCTGTAAGGGTGGCCGCTCGCAGGAACGACTACCAGTAGTGGCAACCCTCGCAGGTAGGTCGCCTACGAGCAGAGGCATCCCCAGAGGAGGTGTATCAAAAAGGACCATGAGATTGTTGGGAAACATCAGCGAGTGCATCACATGCACAGTGAAAATTAAAACAACATCGATTTTCCATGCAGATCAAATCGTCGTGCAAAAGATTGGGGTCGCGAGAAAAACACAAAAATCGAAGAAATCACGATGTGTGAGAGATTGATTTTACTTAGGGAGATCGTATATCCCTATATTCCAAATCCGGATGAAGAAGATGAAGGAGGTCAAGCGTCCTCCTCTCTAGCGATATCCACACGATGGATCTCTGTAGCAAAACTCCTCCAATCTGGTCTTGCAACTCTTGCTCAGAGGGAGGGAGGAGAATAGGAGGTGGTGGCTAAAGCTGCAGCCCATCAACCAAGAGTCTCTCTCACCTCCTATTTATAGAGAGCAACAAAAAAAAACCTAGGGCTCCTGCCTTAATGGGTATTGGATCTCCATCCAATAACCCACTAATATTGCATTATTGGATCTCTATCCAATAATCTCCTTAGGCCTCTAATTAGGCCTAAAACAAGGAGCCCATCAGCATAGGGTCTCATCTAATGAGAATAGGTGCTAATTGGATCTTCATCCAATCCTCTATTCATTGAAGCATCCACCATATGTGTGTAACCCTCTAGGCCCGATACTGAGCTGGCTGTAAGTTACTCCCATCAGAACTCCTTCTGATATAGTGAATTATTATCCCCATAATAATTCACTCGACTCATCGACTATGAACGTACTAGGCCACTACGCCATAGTCCCCATACGGTACATGGGGGATCAAATCCATCGGACTTGTCTGTCCATAGTTACCATGTATCTATAATTCCTCATCCAAATAATATCTCAGAGACCGTATATTAGACATGGTACTGTCAGGTCACATACGGAATCAGTTTGTCTTGCTCTAATCGGATTCTACCGAAGAACTCCTTCTCTCTCAATCCGAATGACCCTGGCCAGGGATTTGTCTATGCAAGTGCATATGAGATATTCCTCTCGTGATATCGAGAGTGGATAATCCTCTACTGACACTTAATTGTCTTCGTAAGGTTAGCTACCAATCTCGATAACCAGTTGTACTAGATTTGGAGCTTTCCAAACCTGTAAGTCTAGTGTCAAAGAAATGAGTACTCATACAAGGCATCCTTGGTGTCTCAAGTCCAAGGACCAGATACACAACTGGGATTATGAAATCACTGTCTGACATTAGGTATCATTAACCATATAGCATTCCATAAGCGGATCAATTAGTGAACTCATTCTCCAATGAGCACCTGTACTATATCCTTATTGTCTCCACACAAGTGGCTATGAGACCAGCCGCCTCTATCATATGGATGGGTATATAGTACATCGGTCTGTCTGGTTATCTCGATGTCCCTCTCGAGTAACCTATGACCGAGATTATTTAGGATGTGTGTTTAAAGATTAATCGATCTCATTATCGTGATCTCATCATGATCTGATTCCCATTACATTGCACTTACCGGTATATGATGATAAAGCGAGATTGTCACTCAGGAGTGTTGTCACTAATTTACATAATGTGTACTGTTAAGAAGATGCCAAACTCAAAAGAATCTTCCTTCCCCATAGAGTAGCAAATGAGAATGTGATATTAATCAGAGTAGAGTAAGCAATTACATAATATGTTAGCAGTGTTTTGACTGGAGCTTATATATGTGTAACGCTCTCCTCTTTTGCACTAAATTCGTATTTTGCACGTTCTCTAGCTACTGCCCCAAAAGAGTGGTAAGAGAATAATGTCATGTAATACATAATAGAATAGTTGGTTGTTGTGGAGCGGCCCGCCTTGCCCGGGAGTTCGAAAGTCAACAGCCGAAAACAGGCCCCACTGCCCCTATAGCGAAATGAATGCTTTACTTTAGTACCAAAGTAGACAGAAACAGGACTTGCTTATAACCTATAATAACTTAATAACTCACTAACGCTGACCTACTAAAACATTAATGGAGTTAGTTCTCTTGCTTTTTTCACTATCGTAGTTCAGAACCAAGGACATCACAATATATATACTACATATAATATGATAATATATCAATATTAATCATAAGTAAAAAGATTACGCAGTGTGTCACACGTGCTATCACTCGCGTGATTGGCTTGCAGGGCACTTGTAACCAGCAATCTCCCACTTGACCTAAAGCCAATCACCTATGTGTTTGATCCCCATCAGACCCCTGTGACGCTCAAATACAATCTGAGCCAGCGGCTTCATTAGTGGATCTGCAATATTAGCTTCAGATGGAACTCTTTCCATTGTTATATCTTTACGGGCTATGATCTCTCTTATCAGATGGAACCTCCTTAGAACATGCTTAGACTTCTAATGAGACCTGGGTTCCTTCGCTTGAGCTATCGCCCCATTGTTATCGCAATATATGGGAATTGGTTCAACACTGCTTGGTACGACTCCCAAATCTTTGATGAACTTCTTCATCCATACCCCTTTCGTTGCTGCTTCTGCTGCAACAATGTATTCCACCTCTATGGTCGAGTCAGCAGTAGTATCTTGCTTGGAACTCTTCTAGCTTACTGCTCCTCCATTCATGGTGAAAACATACCCTGAATTTGACTTGCTATCATCAATATCATATTAAAAACTTAGAGTCTGTGTAGCCCTCAACCTGGAGGCTACCTCCTCCATATACCAATAAAAGATCCTTAGTCATTCTCAAGTACTTAAGGATACACTTTACTACCTTCCAGTGTTCTAAACCTGGATCTACCTTATACCTGCTCGTGACACTCAGAGCATGTGCTATATCAGGTCTAGTACATAACATCGCATACATGAGTCCTATCGCTGAGGCATAAGGTATCTTATCCATGTCTGTCCTTTCTTTAAGAGTCTTTGGGGACATACTTCTAGAAAGTGATATTTCATGTCTCATCGGTATAAGACCTCTTTTGGAATTTTTCATGTCAAATCTTTTGATAATGGAGTCTATGTACATAGATTGGGACAAGCCAAGTATCCTTTTGGATCTATCTCTATAGATCCTGATCCTCAAAATATAGGATGCTTCCCCTAAGTCTTTCATGGAGAAGTTTCTAGATAGCCAAGCCTTTACTGTGGAGAGCATTCCTACATCATTCCCAATGATTAGGATGTCATCCACATATAGCATCAAGAAGGTGATAGCACTTTCACTTACCTTCCTGTACACACAAGGCTCATCTTCATTCTTAACGAAGTCATAAGATCTGATCACCTCATCAAATCTTGTGTTCCAACTTCGGGAAGCATGCTTCAATCCATAAATGGATCTAAGCAACTTGCACACTTTATCTAGAATCTCTTTGGATATGAATCCCTCTGGTTGTATCATATACACATCTTCCTCGAGGTTGCCATTGAGGAATATCGTTTTGATATCCATCTGCCAGATCTCATAGTCATAGTATGCTGCAATGGCCAAAATAATTCTAATGGACTTACGCATAGCTACAGGTGAAAAGGTTTCGTCATAGTCAACTCCTTGTCTTTGACGATATCCTTTAGCTACCAGTCTTGCTTTATAGGTCTCTACCTTTCCATCCACTCCGATCTTCTTCTTGAAGATCCATTTGTAGCCGATGGGTGCAATACCCTCAGGTGCATCCACAAGGTTCTAAACTTCGGTAGAGTACATGGAATCCATCTCAGAATTCATGGCTTCTTGCTACTTCCCGGAGTCTATACTCATAATAGCCTCCTCGTAGGCCTAAGGATCAACATCTTGAGAGTCATCTCTACTGATATGTCCCACATATCTTTCAGGAGGGTGAGATACTCTACTAAACCTATGTAAATTTAGAATTTGTGTGTTAGGTATCTGAACAGACTCGGGCCCTGGAATGGTGCTTGAGCTAGGTTCTCCAACCTCGCTCAATTCTATCTCACTCCCACTGTTTCCACCAAGAATGTGTTCCTTCTCAAGGAACACAGCTCTCTTGGCAACAAAGATCTTTCGGTCCTCGGGATGATAGAAATAATACCCACAAGTTTTCTTTAGGTATCCCACAAATGTGCACCATTCTGTCCTTGATTCCAACTTATCGAGGTTGTGTCTTCTAACGTGGGCAGGAAAATCCCAATTCTTAATAATCTTAAGATCAGACTTCTTTCCTTTCTATATCTCATATGGTGTAGACACAACCGACTTTGATGGAACTCTGTTCAGAAGGTAAGCTGCAGTCTCTAGGGCGTACCCCCAGAATAAGACGGCTAGGTCAGTGAAACTCATCATGGATCGCACCATGTCTAACAGCGTGCGATTCCTCCTTTCTGATATACCATTGAGCTGAGGTGTATAAGGAGGTGTCCACTGGGATAAAATCTCATTGTCCCTGAGAAATGGGTGAACTCAGTACTCAAGTACTCTCCTCCTCGATTTGATCGAAGAGTCTTAATACTCTTTCCAATTTGGTTCTCTACCTCATTCTTTTATTTCCTAAATTTCTCGAAGGCCTTAAATTTGTACTTCATTAAGTACACGTGTCCATACCTAGAGAAATCATTAGTGAATGTAATGAAGTATGAGTAACCACCTATAGCTTGAGTCGACATGGGAACACATACATCACTATTTATGAGTTCCAATAACTCGGTGGCTCTCTCTCCAGTTCCACTAAAAGGAGAGTTGGTCATCTTCCCATGAAGGCAAGGTTCGCAAGTTACATATGTCTCATAGTCAAATGGATCTAAGTATCCATCTTTCAGCAACTTTTGAATCATTCCCTCATATATATGACATAGCCTACAATGTCATATGTATGCATTATTCACCTTATCTCTTTTTCTCTTAGACATATTTATATTCATGATATGTGGAGAAGTGTCTAATACATATAAGTCATTTATTAGAATCCCCCTAGTGATGATCTCATCATCCATAATTATTGAACAACTATTGTTCTCAAAAACTAATTTATATCCACTAATTATCAAACAAGAGATGGATATAATATTTTTGATAATAGAGAGAACAAAATAGCTTGCATCCAATGCAATGATAGCTCCACCAGGCAGATGTAGGGTGATCTCTCCAACAGCAACTGCAGCAACTCTTACTCCATTGCCCATCTTGAGGTCCATCTTGCCGGTGGCCAGCCTCCTAGGTCTTGCCAGAACTTGTAACAAAATGCAGATATGATAAACACTCCCGTTATCCAATACCCATGTGTTATCATGAAAATCTAACAAGTGGAGACTGATTATAAATATACCTGAAGCTTCTCCAAGCTTCTGTTTCGTCTTATCTGCAAGGTAGTCCTTACAGTTCCTCTTCCATTGCCCGTCTTGGCCGCAGTGGAAGCCTTTGCCAGGTCTCTCTTGGCAACCTTTGCCTTACCTGGTCTTTCTTTGCCCTTGCCCTTCTTAAGGATCTTGCTGGCCTTCCTTTTCATTTTTGTCTCACCAATATAGAGAACTGGCTTCTCCTTCTTGATGGCACTCTCAGCTTCCCTCAACATATTTAGGAGCTCAGGGAGAGTCACCTCAAACTTGCTAATGTTAAAATTCATAATGAAGTAAGAAAAGGAATATGGTAGGGGTTGAAGTATAAGATCAACGCATAGGTTATCCTCTAGGATTATGTATATACTTCACAAAGTGAGTGATCTCATCCTCGCTTATCCTTTCCTCCAGCGTGGGCACAATCATGTTAAGGACATATATGATTTTCTCTTCCGTGAGAACAATTCTCAAATTACAGAGCTTTTGGACCAATGAGGCGGTTGGCATCAAGTATGCAACGTAGGGGTTTTGCAAGCGACGAGCAAGATATAACGTAAATTAAATAACATGTAGATTTTACAGATATAGACTTCTATCTTAATATACTCCCACTATTTTCTTAACGAATCACGTGACACCCTCGACACGTGAGACGGAAGTCTCCGGCAGACACCTAGTGGGGATCGGGATCCAATTGGCATCTTAGTGCAACCTCGAGGGACTCGACCAATTGCACTAAGCCCAAAAGGTAGGCAACTCTTGCCAATCACAACTCCTTATGATTCCCGTCACGTTCAGCCTCTGAATCATCATGGTCTCGAGGGACTCAACCAACCATAACGTTCAGTTAAGTCATCACCATCGTTACAAGATGAGTTTGATTCGATGATATGCCTTCGAGGGACTCGACCAAGCATACCATGTCCTCAAGTCACCGGTGACATCTCTATGTCGTAGGCAAGAACTCGATCACGTAGATAGGTGAGCCTCGAGGGACTCGATCAACTCGACCTATGTCGTGATTCAATTTCTTCCTATAACGATGGAAGGCCATGTGGGTCAATCTTATTGTCTCACGCTTACCGACTTAATATTATCGTAGGAGGGATTTTTGTTTCGTATCGGTCTCCTAATATATCGTGTCACACACATACATATTTAATATATATCTATATCGTATGTAAATATATATATATATATATATATATATATCTAGTAGGCATATAACACATCACATATGCAAGCCACACCAGATGATCATGAGCCGTGACCTAATATGATTAAGCCTAAGCCAATGGGCCTAATCACTCATAATAGGATCTATGTGTGCATTGCCTTATCTCCATGCCCTGTGATTGTTGATATCATCATTATCGGTTTCGTCGGATCATCGCATCACCATGCGTCGTGATCTCCCGCCACAGCATCATGGGTCCCGCTGTCATCTCCACGCTCCCGCTGCACCTCTCCATGTAATTATAAATAATCACAAGCACGTAGGCCTAACAATAAATGAGAAAAACGTAGGCTCGCAAGCTCCAATAATAATAATCATAATTACACACATCACAACACATGGCTCATGATCATCCATCCATGTCATACATCATATGTACATCACATCATATGTAGGATTACTAGATATATATAATAATTAATTAAACTATTTAATTAATTACTTTTCTAGAAATCAGGATATGCTCAAAATATCCAGAATTGTCAAGGGCATTTTCATAATTCTGGATGAGAGGACAGTCCTTGAAATTTTCAGAATTATTGAGGGTATTTTTGGAATACATAAGGATAGTCCTTAGAATTTTTTTGAATTTTGAGGGGCATTTTAGTCATTTTTTAAAAAGAAGCCCTAACCCTCTCCTTCACCCTCTTACGCTGCCCCTGCGGGCGGCAGCCCCTTGCGGGCGCGCCGCGGGTAACCCCTTGCGGGCTGGCCTCTAGCGGCCGCCCCTTACAGGTGCGCCGTGGGTAGCCTCTTGCGCGCTGGCGGCCGTCCCTTGCGGGCGCGCCGCTGGCAGCAGCCCCCTTGCGCCTTGGCCGTAGTCGGCTGCCCCTTGCAGCCAGCCACGGCCAGCCCCTCCTCTTCGCTGTTCTTGCTGCGAATGCGTTGAATGATTCTACGCGATTCAATCTCATCACACGCAGTTTAAAACCAATCTTTCGCACGAAAACGTTGGCTCTGATACTACTGTTGGGAAACCTCAGTGGGTGCATCACATGCGTAGCGAAAATCAAAACAAAAACTGGTTTTCGACGCAGATCAAATCATCGTGCAAAAGATTGGGGTCACAAGAAAAACGTAAAAGCCAAAAAAATCACGATGTGTGAGAGATTGATTTTACCTAGGGAGATCGTATATCCCTGTATTTCAGATCTGGATGGAGAAGATGAAGGAGGTCAAACATCCTCCTCTCTAGCGGTGTCCACACGATGGATCTCTACAGCGAAACTCCTCCAATCTGGTCTTGTAACTCTTGCTCAGATGGAGGGAGGAGAATAGGAGGTGGTGGCTAAAGCTGCAGCCTATCAACCAAGAGTTTCCCCTCCTATTTATAGAGAGCCACAAAAAAAAAACCTAGGGCTCCTGCCTTAGTGGGTATTGGATCTCCATCCAATAACCCACTAACGTTGCATTATTGGATCTCTATCCAAAAATCTCCTTAGGCCTCTAATTGGGCCAAAAGCAAGGAGCCCATCAGCATAGGGTCTCATCTAATGAGAATAGGGGCTAATTAGATCTTCATTCAATCCTCTATTCGCTGAAGCATCCACCATATGTGTGTGACCCTCTAGGCCTGATACCAAGCTGGCCGTGACTTACTCTCATCAGAACTCCTTCTGATTTAGTGAATTATTATCCCCATAATAATTCACTCGACTCATCGACTATAGACGTACCAGGCCACTACGCCATAGTCCCCAGATGGTATAGGGGGGATCAAATCCATCAGACTTGTCTGTCCACAGTTACCATGTATCTATAATCTCTCATCCAAATAATATCCAGAGACCGTATATTGGATATGGTACTGTCAGGTCACATACGGAATCAATTTATCTTGCTCTATTCGAATTCTATCGGAGAACTTCTCTCTCAATTCGAATAACCTTGACTAGGGATTTGTCTGAGCAAGCACATATGGGATATTCCTCTCGTGATACCGAGAGTGGATGATCATTTATTGACACTCAATTATCTTCGTAAGGTTGGCTACCAATCCCGATAACCAACTGTACCAAATCTGGAACTTTCCAAACCTGTAAGTTTGGCGTCAAAAAAAGGAGTACACATACAAGGCATCCTTGGTGTCTCACGTCTAAGTACCAGATACACAACTAGGACTATGGAATCGTTGTCTGACATTAGGTATCATTAACCATACAACATTTCATAAGCGGATCAATTAGTGAACTCATTCTCCAATGAGCACCTGTACTATATCCTTAGTGTTTCCATACAAGTGGCTATGAGACCATCCGCCTCCATCATATGGACGAGTATATAGTACACCGGTCTGTCCGGTTATCTCGATGTCCCTCTCGAGTAACTTATGACTGGGATTATTTAGGATCTATGTTTAAAGATGAATCGATCTCATTATCGTGATCTCATCACGATCTGATTCCCATTACACATAACCAAGGACATCACAATATATATGTTATATATAATATAATATGAGAATATGCCAATATTAATCATAAGCAAAAAGATTACGCAGTGTGTCACACGTGCCATCACTTGCGTGATTGGCTTGCAGGGCACCTGTAACTAGTAGGGATTTTATCCCAGTGGACACCTCCTTATACATGTCAGCTCAATTGTGTCCTAGAAAGGAGAAATTGTATGTTGTTGGATATGGTCGGTCCATGATGAGTTTCATTGACCTACCTATCTCATTCTGGAGATATACCATTGAGACCGTAGCTTACTTTTTGAACAGAGTTACATCAAAATCGGTAGTGTCTACACCATATGAGACATGGAAAGGAAAGAAACCTGATCTTAAGATGGTTAAGATTTGGGGTTGTCCTGCCCATGTTAAAAGATAATCTCGAAAAGTTTGAATCAATGATAGAATGGTGCAAGTTTGTGGGATTCCCCAAGGAAACTTATGGGTACTAATTCTATCATCCTGAGGACCATAAGGTCTTTGTTGCTAAGAGGGCTCTGTTTCTTGAGAATGAACACATTCTTGGTGGAAATAGTGGGAGTGAGATAGAGTTAAGGGAGGTTGGAGAACCTAGCTCAAGTACCATTCCAGAGTCCAAGTCTGTTTCGGTACCTAATACACAAATTCCAACTGAGCAGGAGAATTACATGCGTAGCGAAAGATCAAAACAAAATCGGTTTCCCAGGTAGATCAAAATCGTCACACAAAGATTTGTGTGAGAAAAACCATAAAATAAAGAAACTACATTATTTAAGAGATTATTTACTTAGGGAGATTGTATATCCCTAATTTTCTAGATCTAGATAGAGAGGATGAAGGAGGTCAAGTGTCCTCCTCTCTAATGGTATCCACACGAAGTATCGCTTTAGTGATACTCCTCCAATCGCAGCCCTAAGTCTCGTAACTTTTGTGCAGCTTCTCGTAAAAAACTGGGAAGAAGATCCTCTATCTTCTTCGTTGCCCTCTCATGCCTGAGTGGGGCTGGTCGACTGAGAAGGTGAGGGAGAGGAGGAGAATAGGAGGGGGCAGCCAAATATGCAGCCTATCATCTATGTACCACCTTTGTTTCCTATTTATAGAGAGCCACCAAACCCTAGTGTAGCCTGCCTTAGTAGGTATTGGATCTCCATCCAATTACCCATTAACCTTAGATTATTGGATATCTATCCAATAATCTTCTTTGGCCTCTAATTGGGCCTCATACAAGGAGTCATCAGTGTAGGGTCTCATCTAATGAGAATATGGGCTAATTGGATCTCTATCCAATCCTCTTTTCACTGAAGTATCCACCATATGTGTGTGACCCTCTAGGCCTGATACCAAGCTGGCCGTGAGTTACTTCCATCAGAACTCCTTCTGATATAGTGAATTATTATCCCCATAATAATTCACTTGACTCATCGACTTTTGATGTACTAAGCCATTATGTCATAATCCCCAAACGATACAGGGGGATCGAATCCATCAGACCTATCTATCCATAGTTACCATGTATATATAGTCCCTCATCCAACTAATATCTCAAAGACCGTATATTAGATATGATACTATCAGGCCACATACAGAATCCATCTGATTCTTGCTCTAATCGGATTCTCCCGGAGAATTCCTTCTCTCTCAATCCAAATGACCTTGGCCAGATATTTGTTTGAGCAAGTACACATGAGATATTCCTCTTGCAATACCGAGAGTGGATGATCCTTTATTGACACTCAATTGCTTTCGTAAGGTTGGTACCAATCTCGATAACCGGTTGTACCAGATTTGGAACTTTCCAAACCTATAAGTCTGATGTTAGAAAAAGGAGTACTCGTACAAGACATCCTTGTTGTCTTAAGTCTAAGGACCATATATACAACTAGGACTAAAAAATCATGTCTGACATTAAGTATTATTAACCATGCAGTATTATATAAGCGGATCAATAAGTGAACTCATTCTCCAATGAGCACCTGTACTATATTCTTAGTGTCTCTACACAAGTGGCTATGAGATCAGCCACCTCTATCATATGGATGGGTATATAATACACCGATCTATTTGGTTATCTCGATATTCCTCTCGAGTAATATATGACCAAGATTATTTAGGATATGTGTTTAAATCTCATTATCGTGATCTCATCACAATCCGATTCTCATTGCACAGAACCAAAAATATCATAATATATATATATATATATATATATATATATAATAGATAATATAATATGAGAATATGTCATAATAATCATAAGTAAAAAGATCGCACAATGTGTCACACGTGTCATCACTCACGAGGATTAGCTTGCAAGACACATGTAACTAGCAATCTCACACTTGACCTAAAGCCAATCACCTATGTGTTTGATCCCATCAGACCCCTAATGACGCTCAAATAAAACTTGAGCCAACGGCTTCGTTACCATTGCTATATCTTTATGGGCAATGATCTTTCTTATTAGATGGAACCTCCCCAAATGTGCTTAGACTTCTAATAAGACCTGGGTTCCTTTGCTTGAGCGATCACCCCGTTGTTGTCATAGTTTATGGGAATCAACTCTATGTTGCATGACACATTTCTCAAATCCCTGATGAACTTTTTCATCTACACTCCTTCCTTTGCTGCTTCTACTGCAGCAATATACTCCACCTCTGTGGTCGAGTCAGTAGTACTTTTTCTTTCTTTTCTTCTTCTCCTCCTAATGGTGAATGATGTTGATTGACGAGCAATGATTGATGGGTGGCATGTGACATTGATGACTGATATAACCCCAGAAGGAGCTCTATAGATTTTGATCCTTGAGGGGGATCAACTCTTGGAACGCTGTAGGGGTTCCTCCCTTCTAGACTCGGCACAAGACTGAATTAAAATTGTAGATTACTTAATTCAAGAGAGGGGGTGGTTACATCATTATATAGGGATCAAAACCCTAGCCTAAGGAGTTGCTTACCTAAGTAAAATTACCTCTTTGCCCCTCTTATAGCCAACCTGCCTTAATATAAACAGGGGACGGCTAGGTTGGCTCTATACCCGACCTAAGCAAGGGAAACTTTGGCCAACCAACCCAGTAAGGGAGGCAACGGCCACTAAACCCTAAGGGCTAATCTAAACCCTAGCCATACTCCTGTATAAGATAGGAATGACTTTATTAGCAAGGTTTTATTGACTACTTCTAGGGAGATTATGACTCAACCCTGTTGGAATCCTATCAAACCTGCCCTCTTAAAATTAGCCTTGTCCTCATGACAGAAGTTCTATGAACTCAGGGAACTGAGTCTTCAGCTCCTCATCAGCTTGGGTGTCAGTTGGAAGAACTTGAGCTGAGTCATCGTCTTTAAATTTCCATTTGAGGTGGGATACTCAGCGGATCAACTGTAATCTTGATCTAGTGCGCGGATCTGATCTCCAGGTTAGGGCCCCAATGTGGTCCCCAATTTTGCAAGGCCCAAAGAAATAGGGAGACCACTTCCTTAAAGCTCGAGTTTCCTACTGATCAGGCTGGAGGTGTAAGAAAACTCGATCTTCAATTTTTCGTCCATTCTGAAGTTTGTCGGGAGGCCACTTCTTCTTTGCATGTGTTGGCGTGAGCATGGATTGTAATTCTTTTAGGCTTACTCCTCTTTCATGTTGTGGACCATCTTGCATAAGGGTGACGTCATCCCAACTCTGGATGAGTCTGCTCCAAATATAAACACATTGCCACGTTCAAGTAATGCTAGCATCGATATAGATGGCATCATGGCTGTGAGGGTCATGTGGATACCTTTCTCATGTTCCTTCTTGTGATCATTGGCCTGGATCTAAGGTCATCATCAGGGAAGACTTTTAGTATCATGGTCCGCTCCTTGGTGAAGTCATGGAAGTAGCCCGAGATGAAGGAGCACTGCATCAGAAACCATAGTTGGTTCAGCTAAATATGGCACTTCAAGAAGAGCTTCTCCTTGCAAACAAAGAGGTAAAGTTTTTGGAGATAAAATGTCATTGCAAGAGAAGGTTGTGGTCGAATGATCTGTATCTCTTGCATCTCCTGGACGATCTTTTTAGTTTTGGTCCTCTAAAAATGTGGACAGTAATATACATGGGTCGTGTATATGTGCTGGTGGTTCCCCTTGTAATGTGTAGTCTAGTAGGAAGGAGTTGGCTCGGTTCAGCAGACGTGCTTGAGATTTCAGCGAGCTTCTTCAAGCACTGTGTCGAGATCATCTTTTCTTCGTTCTCTCCTTTCCCACATAAGGTCACATATTTTCTTTTGTCATTCATAAGGTCGTTGGAGCTCCTGGTGTCGGCGAGGATGGTGACGGGCTGATGCTTGATGAAGCCATCAATGTCCAATATCTATGGTGGAGCATGAAAGGTGCAGGCGGCTGATTGTGGTTTTTCCTTCATATCCTTCTCCTCAGACTCGCGAGCTGTATCTTTGAGTTTGGGTTTTTCAGTGGGCTCAATCGATAGAGGTCTCTCTTTTTTATAATGGTGGTCTCGGCTCTATAGTTTATTACAATGCCAACATAGGCCCTTTGTCGATCTATCACGAAGCCCTTCTCTTGTTAACGTTTTTGACTGAGGTGACCGGCTGGTGGTAGATGGGGTTGAGAGTTTCTGTGCTGCTGGTTGTGTGACGGCTTTGGTCCTCCGAGCATCTTGGTTCATCCTGTCTTCATATAGTCGTGCGAAGAAGATGGCTGCCTTAAGTGTGTACGGTTGTCGCGCTTTAACTTCTTCTTGAATCTCCGGCTTCAAGCCCTCAGTGAAAGTCCTCAATATCTATTTTTCAGACCAATCACGAGTTTGATTAGTTAACATTTCAAACCTAATGTGGTACTCTTGGATGGTAGAGGTTTGACGGATCTTTATTAGTTCTTCGTCAAGGTTCTTGCAATTGATTGGTGCTGAAGGTTTATATGCTTTAGGTTGGGATGTGGCTCTCATGCTCTGAGCATCTTGATTGAGGTGTCATTCTTGAAGTTGTATAAAGCAGATCGATGTCATTGAGGTGTAAGGCTGTCGTGTCTTATCCTTACTTATTATCTCTGATGGGTTCTTTTTATAATCAGAATTTGCTCCATATTATGATCTTCTTGGGCTTAGTAATCGGCCCAATCGAAACTCCTCGAAGAGAGCACGTAATGATAGAACCCCAGAAGGAGCCCTATAGATTTTGATCATTGAGAGGGATCAACCCTTGGAACGCTATAGGGGTTCCTCCCTCCTAGACTCGGCATAAAGGCTGAATTGAAGATGATAATTGCTTGTTTAAAAGAGGGGGGCAACTACATCTGAAATAGGGATCAAAGTCCTAGCCTAAGGGGTAATTATCTAAAGAGAATTACCCTTTTGTCCCTCCTATAGCCATCCTGCCTTAATAGGAACAAGGGGCAGCTAGGTTGGCTCTATAGCCGACTTAAGCAGGGGGAAGCCATGGCCAACTTGCCCAGTAAGGGGGGCAACGACTACTAAGCCCTAAGGGCTAATCCAAACTCTGACAATACTCCTTTATAAGATAGGAGATACCTTATTACAATCTAGTAGAGTTTTTATTGACTTCTACTAAAATGATTAGGACTCAACCCTGCTGGAGTCCTATCAAGTCTGCCCTCTCAGAATCAGCCTTGTCCTCAAGGCTGAGGATCCATAAACTCTGGGAATTGGGTCTTCAGCTCTTCGTGTGACTCCCATATTGCGTCTTCAGATGGTAAGTTATTCCACTTCATAAGTACTTCGGTGGAGGGGCTTCGTCGGCGCATCACAATTCTTTGATCAAGTATAGCTTCAGGTTGGGCTTTGATTTCACCTTCAATTGTAGTGCTCGGCAGCTGAGTCTGAGCTAGTTCATGTTCACCCAATTTCGGCTTCAGTAGGGATATGTGGACGACGAGATGAATTTTGGCATCATCTGAAAGTTTAAGTCAGTATGCCAGGGCCCCAATGCATTCCAAATCTGATATGGTCCATAAAATCGTGGAGATAGTTTCATCGATGCTCTGGTGTTGATGGATAGCTGCTTGTATGGTTGTAGGCAGAGGTAAACCCAATCTCCTACTGAAAATTCTCGCTCACTCCGGTGATTGTCTACTTGTTGCTTCATGCGGGCTTGAGCGGCAATTAGGTTATCCTTCAGCAGTTGTAGTAGTTTATCCCTGTTAATTAGGTCTTGGTCGACCTGATCCACTTTGGCCGAACCAAGTACATATATGAGAATTACAAGGGGTGATCGGCCATACAATGCCTCGTAAGGGGTACATTTAGTCGACGAATGAAAAGTTATGTTGTACCACCATTCGGCCCAGGGAAACCATCTTGTCTACTCTTTGGGCCAGTCGCTGGTGAAGCATCGTAAGTAAGTCTCGAGGCATCTGTTCACCACTTCTGTTTGGTTGTCTGTTTGTGGATGATAGGTTGTACACATCTTCAATTGGGTGCCCTGTAGATGGAAGAGCTTTGTCCAAAATTTACTTATGAACACCCTGTCATGGTGGCTTACTATCGACCTTGGCATCCCATGCAATTTCATAATATTTTTCACAAAAATCTGAGCAATAGTGGCAGCAGTATAGGGATGTCTCACAGCACAAAAATGAGTATACTTAGTTAGGTGATCTACCACCACAAAGATCGTGCTTTTACCTTGAGATAGTGGCAGTCCTTCAATGAAATCCATGGAGATGTCCGTCCAAGTCGAATCTAGGATAGGTAGCGGCTGTAATTTACCAGGACTTGCCATTGTTTCACCTTTATGCCGCTGACATATATCACATTTGGATACATAGTCATAAATAATTTTTTTAAGCCCATCCAAAAGAAGTTTTGCTTCACCCTTTTATAAGTCCTCAGAAATCCAAAGTGCCCTGCCGAAGGTGAAGAGTGCATTTCATGCAAAATAACTTGAATGTGATGAGAAGAAAGAACAACAACAATTCGATCTTTATAGCGTAAGTCCTTCGAGTCCTACGTGTAGTGCCCTACGAAATCCGGATCCTTCTCTAATTTTCTATGATGCTTTGGATTTTCGAATCATTTTTCCACTCCTCCCTAATGTGTTCAAGGAAGTCGGTGGTGGGAAGGGAGATGGCTAAAATTTTGGCTTGCCCCGGGAGCCGAGATAGAGCATCTGCAACAACATTCTCTTTTCCTTTTCGATAAGTAATTTCATAATCAAAGCCGAGAAGTTTAGTTACCCAATGTTGCTGCTCCGGGGAAGATATTTTCTGCTCCAAGAAATACTTAAGACTTCGGTGTTAGTCTTAATCTGGAAGTGTCGATCGATCAAGTAGGGTCTCCACTTTATGACGACATGTATAATGGCAAATATTTCTTTATCATATACCGACATTTTCAAGTGTGAGGGAGACAAAGCCTTGCTGGTGTAAGCGAGAGGTCGACCATCTTGCATTAGAACAGCTCCAATCCCAATTTTGGATGTGTCAGCCTCGATCACAAAGGTGCGACTGAAATTAGGCAAAGCTAGGACCGGCGTCATCATCATGGCAGCCTTGAGTCGTTCAAAGGCTGTAGAAGCTTGTTCTGGCCATAAGGAGTCTTTCTTTAGTAGGGATGTGAGCGGGGCATTGATCTTACCATAATCTTTCACGAATTTCTGGTAGTTGCCTGTGAGTCCAAGGAAGCCACGCAGCGATTTTACGTTTGTAGGTTTCAGCCATCCTTGCATTGCCTCGATCTTCGTCAGGTCTACCACCACTCCATCCTCTGATATAATGTGCCCAAGATACTTCACTTTATGCCATAAGAAACTGCACTTTGACTGTTTCACATAAAGAGTATTCTCCCGGAGAATTGTTAGAATAGTTCATAAGTGCTGAAAATGTATATCAAGCGTAGGGCTATAAAAGATGATATCATCAAAGAACACTAATACAAACTTACTTAGAAAACTCTTAAAGATATCATTCATCAGGCTTTGGAAAGTAGAAGGAGCATTTGTAAGTCCAAAAGGCATTACCAGAAACTCGTAGTGGCCGTTATGCGTGCGGAATGTAATTTTCAGAATATCTTCAGTGCATACCCGAATATGGAGATAACCGGTATGGAGATCTAGTATAGTGAAGACTCGGGCTCCTTTTAATTCATCCAAGAGCTCATCTACGATGGGTATAGGATATTTGTCCTTGACGTTGATAACATTCAAGGCCCGATAATCAATGCACATCTGCCATATACCGTCCTTCTTGCGTACTAGCAACACCGGTAAAGAATAAGGGCTGCCACTCGATCGAATTACACCGGTGTCAAGCATCTATTTGACAATGTTCTCGATCTCATCCTTCTGCAAGTGACAGTAGTGATACAGACGCAAATTTGCTGGAGGTTTGCCCGACAGAATAGGAATACAGTGGTCATGCGGTCGGTTAGGGGGCAGCCCGCGTGGCTCCGTGAAAACGTCCGTGAATTCATCCAGCAAGAGGCAAGCTTAGGATCTGAAATTTCTATATTCTCCCCTTTAGATGGCTGCTAGATATGCATCAAAAATCCACCATGTGCTTTGTGCAAAACTTTCTCCATTTGTTGCGATGAAACGGTGGAAATTTGGCTCCTGCGCTTGCCTCGTAACGTGTCCTGTCTCCCTTTGCAATAAAATTTCATGATTAATTTAGAAAAATTCCAGAAGATATCTCATAGTGTTGTGAGCCATTCGATCACAAGTAAGGCTTCATAATCATCAATAGATAGGAAGAAGAAATCAGCTACCACTTCTTGGTCTTGGAAGAGTAGTTTCCCCCGCGGGCACCGTTCATCGTAATTAAAGATTCGGCTGTCGGCGACCTTTACATCGAACTTGTTGCAACCTTCGATTTGAAGTGCCAAACGTGAAGCAACCTTACTGTTGAGGAAATTATTGGTGCTGCCCGTGTCGATGAGAATGGTGATGAGTTGCTATTTTAGAAGTTCTCCAACTTTCACCATCTGCGAGTTGGAATAGCGACAATGCGTGCACTGCGTAGTTGGCCGGTTGGGACTCTTCCTCCATGGCTTCATCTTTAGGTTCAAGGGCTTCTTTAAATGTTTCATTGTCCTTATCCTCCACTGGTTCAATCATGAGGAGTCGACCCTTTTTGCAGTGATGTTCGTGGCTCCATGGTTCGTCGCAATGCCAACACAACTTCTTGGCCGATCGTTCGCAAAGCTCATCTCTTGTCAACTTTTTTAGTGCTGGGGCTTGGATGGTAGTAGAGGGGGCAGTAGGCCTCGGCATGGCTAGTCGGGGAGCGACCCTTATCCTTCGTACCTCGTGGTTCAATTGTTCTTCCTGGATACGCACGAAGGAAATCACCGCCATAAGAGTGTACGGTTGTCGCGCCATTACTTCTCCTCGAATCTTTGGCTTTAGGCCCTCGATAAAAGTACCTAAAAGTTGTTTCTTAGACTAATTCTCAGTTTGGTTAGATAAACACTCAAACCTTGTTTGGTATTCTTGTCTTGTAGAGGTTTGACGAATCTTTGCCAATTGTCCATAGATGTTGTTGAAATCGGTTGGTCCGAAGTGGTCTAGTAGTCCTTCCTTGAATCGCTGCCAAGAGAGTCCTCCATGGGTGTGCTTAAACCAATTAAACCACTGAATAGCATCTCTCTCGAGGGGATGGCAGCAATCTCCACTCGTGTGGCATCGGCGGTTCGGTAGAACCGAAAATAGCGCTCCGCGCTCGAGATCCACCCGATCAGGTCTCCTTCTTCCCATCTAGGGAAGTCAACCTTCATGCATGGATTATTGAGATCAGAGGTGATGTGGCCATGTTCTTGAGGATCGTCTCTCCAATTTGAAGTTTTTCCATGTTGTGATTTCCTCGGGTTCGACAGTCGGCCAATGCTGAATTCGGCGAAAAGGGATCGCATCTTCTCTTCCATGCGGTTTCCAAAGGCTTCAAGCTTTGCATCGATAGCCTTCTTGGATGCCATAGTATACGTCTCAAGATATATTGGGATCTTTTTTCTGTTGTCGGGTTAGTGGCATGGGAATTTTGGGGGGTGGCCGGTTGGAAGGTGGATCGATTTTGGTGGAAGTAGGCTACGTTTAGGGTAGATTTGGGGCTACGATTTTGTGGAGTTTAGGCCACAAATTGGTGTGGTTTTAGGACTGTGATAGTAGTATATGAAGGTTAGAAAAATCGATTTTAGATCTAGGATAGATGGCAGTAAAGGTAGGTGTCTCGGTAAGGAAAGTTGGCTAAAAAGGTAAGTGGATCGATAAGGAAGTAGGCTGATTTGGGTGGCTGATTTAGGGGCTGTTTGGATTCAGTTTAGGGTAATATTTGGAAGGATTTTTATTGAGGATGGTAGGGTTTGGAGATGAGAAAAAGAGAGTCTGAAATCCCACAAAAAATAGCACTCAAATCGGATAGAATTCCGTGAAAAGAAGTGTTGCGATGTGCTGTTCTGCTGAACCCGTTTTTGCGTTAGAGAAACGATGATTTCTCAACGTAAATTCTAGTGAAAGTTTAAGAAAATTATGCAAAAACCCTTGGTTTAGATGTCAATACTAGTAGAAATTTGGACGAAATTTGGACAGCATAACGGTAGGGAAATAGGGCAAAATATGCAAGGCAGATTCCTTCGTCGTAAAATTCCAGAACTGCGTGATGGTGAAAGATTGTACAAGAAAACCAGTTCCAGAAGGAGTTTTTTTTGTGAAATCAAATCCAAATGAAAGCCAACTTGAACTTGAGAATTGTGTAAAAATTTCAGCCAAAAAGGATGAACAAAAGTTCAGTTTCAAGAGGCCAATAGATGGAAGGCAGATTCTGCATTGTAAAATTTTAGTACTATGCAATGAAGAATCGCAGTGCTATAAGTCCAGATCCAGAAGGAGTTTTTTCACAAGATCAGTCTTAGATGAAAGCTAAGACGATCTATGAAATTGTATAAAAGCTTCAGCCAAAAAGGATGATTAAAAGTTTAGTTTTAAGAAGCAATAATCGGCTGAAAATTTCTGTAGTGTTTCGCCTTTGCAATGATGATAACGTTTGCGATGAACAAAATTTGCAGCGGATAAAATTTGGAAAATATCTTCAATGTATAAAATAAGGAATCTTGTAGTATTGAAGAGACGTGAATGATAAAAATATACCAGAATTCTAGATCAAACGTAGGGGGCAGCGGTAGACTGATTTGATCTATTGCTGGGGTGGGAGGTAGAGGCGCATGTCGTAGCAATTATGGGAATTGCTTGGGAAGATGGAGGCAGCTGAGATGGCTACAGGGTAGTAGGAACGCAGCTCTGATACCAAATGATAGAACCCCAGAAGGAGCCCTATAGGTTTTGATCATTGAGGGGGATCAACCCTTGGAACGCTATAGGGGTTCCCCCTCCTAGACTCGGCACAAAGGCTGAATTAAAGATGATAATTGCTTGTTTAAAAGAGGGGGGCGACTACATCTAAAATAGGGATCAAAGTCCTAGCCTAAGGGGGCAGTTATCTAAGGAGAATTACTCTTTTGCCCCTCCTATAGCCATCCTGCCTTAATAGGAACAAGGGGCGGCTAGGTTGGCTCTATAGCCGACCTAAGCAGGGGAAACCTTGGCCGACTTGCCCAGTAAGGGGGGCAATGACTGCTAAGCCCTAAGGGCTAATCCAAACTCTGGCAATACTCCTTTATAAGATAGTGGAGGCCTTATTACAATCTAGCAGAGTTTTTATTGACTTCTACTAAAATGATTAGGACTCAACCCTACTAGAGTCCTATCACATAATTTAGCATCCATACACGTCTTGAAAGCCTCCAATTTGGCTTCAAATAAGCCCAGTGATGTCATGACGTAAGGGTCTCCAACCTGTCAAACAAACTAACTGAAAAGTGTAGCTGCAATTTTCAGGTTGAAGGCAGTGAATGACAACAATGTTAGGACTACGGGGGTGAAGTCTCCAAGGGAGGATGGCAGCCAAGGGTAGCAGCGATGGTGGAGGAAGAAGAGGGTAGAAGAAACACCGGTTACGACTGTGTTGCGACTTCGTGGCTGCAAGTGGCGTCGATTGTAGTAAGGGTGGCTGCTGCAATAGGAGGAAGACAAGGCAGCGATGTACACAGTTGTTGCGGAGGAGGGCAACAACGGTATGGAGCGAGAGACGGCTGCTGTTGTGTTCAATTTGTTGCTGGCCATGATTAAGATAGTTGGCGGTGAACGATTGTTGCAGGCTACGATGTATACAAATTACAACGAAAGATCGCTGCTGGTAGCTTTTTGCCGCAAGGATCGTTGCTGGCTGTGATCAAGGAGGATGGCAGCAAGAGGTCACTTTTGGCAACGTTGGGCAGCAAAAGATGCATGTTGCGGTTGAAGGGATAAGGGAGATTGTGCGGTTAAAAGATTGGTGGACCGAAGGCTTCGATTTTTTGGTGCGATTTGTGGTTATTTTGGGTGCGATTTGGGGCTGCGGTTTTATGGAGTTTAGGCTGTGAATTGGTGTGGTTTTAGGGCTGTGATAATATTATATAAAGGTTAAAGAAATAGATTTTAGATCTAGGATAGATGGCAGCAAATGTAGGTGTATCGGTAAGGAAAGTTGGCTGAAAAGGTAAGTGGATCGATAAGGAAGTAGGTTGTGGTTAGGGCTAATTTGGGTGGCTGTTTGGTTTCAGTTTAGGTTAGGGCTTTGAAAGTTTTTGGTAAGGATGGTAGGGTTTGGTGATGAGGAAAAGAGAGTCTGAAATCCACATAGCACTCAAATTCGATAGAATTCAACGAAAAAAAAGTGCGACGATGTGCAGTCCTATCGAACAGATTTTACGTTAGAGAAATGATGACTTCTTGACATAATTTCCAGAGGAAAATTTAAGAAATTATGCAGAAACCCATGGTTTAGATGTTGGGAATACCAGTAAAAAGTTTGGTGAAATTTTGGCAACGTAACAGTAGGGAAATAGGGCAAAAGACGAAAGGTAGATCCTTCGTCGTAAAAATTCCAGAAATACGTGCTGGTGAAAGATTACACAAGAAAATCAGTTCTAGAAGGAATTTTTTTAAGAAATTAATCACAGATGAAAGCCAAGTTGATATTTGAAATTGTATAAAAATCTCGGCCAAAAAGGATGAACAAAAGTTCAGTTTTAAGAGGCCAATATACGGAAGGCAGATTCTCCATCGTAAAATTTTAGTACTACGTGATGAAGAATCACAGTGCTATAAATCCAGATCCAAAAGGAGTTTTTTTATGGGATTAGTCTTAGATGAAAGCTAAGACGATCTATGAAATTGTATAAAAGTTTCAGCCAAAAAGGATGATTAAAAGTTTAGTTCCAAGAAGCAATAATAAGTTAAAAACTTCTGCAGCGTTTCACCTTCGCAACGATGATAACGTTTGTGATGGTAAAATCTTGTAGCAAGGAAATTTTGGAAAAACTTCTCCCACGTATAACATAGAGGAATAGTAGTAGCAGGAGGCGTGGGCTTTGGAGTTTTTACCAGATCTTTGATGTTGACGCAGAGGAAGGTAGCAGATTGATGGATCTGCGACTTGGTGGGCGATGATGGAGGCGACGTCAAAAGCAATTGTGGGAATTGCTTGGGAAGGTGAAGGCATGGATGGTGGCTATAGGGGTAGTAAGATCGCTGCTCTGATATCAGATGATAGAATCCTAGAAGGAGCCATATAGATTTTGATCAACCCTTGGAACGCTATAGGGGTTCCTCCCTCCTAGATTCACAAAGGCTGAACTAAAATTGATAATTGCTTAATTCAAGAGGGGGGGCGGCTACATCTTTAAATAAAGATCAAAACCCTAGCCTAAGGGGGTGCTTACCTAAGTAAAATTATCCCTTTGCCCCTTCTATAGCCGACCTGCTTTAATAGGAATAAGGGGTGGCTAGGTTGGCTCTATAGCTGACCTAAGCAGGGGGAAACCCTGGTCGACCAACCTAATAAGGGAGGTGGCGGCCACTAAGCCCTAAGTGTTAATCTAAACCCTAGCCATACTTCTTTATAAGATAGGAATGACTTTATTACAATCTAGCAGGGTTTTATTGACTACTTCTAGGGAGATTAGGACTCAACCCTGTTGAAGTCCTATCAATGTCATCGAACAATGAAATGACAAAGAGTGACATCAGCATATCTAGGGCTCAAGCGAACAAAATAAGAGGTTGTGAGAATAATGATATGATTGATAATTAAGGACTATAAATAATAAAATATATTTTATTATAAACTTATTATTTAGAGCTCTTTTTTACTCTTGATAATCCCAAACTACTCGTAATCCCTTAAAAAATTTATTAAATAGTTTTTACTATTTATCACCCTACTAATTTTGATTTTATTCTTTTTTTCTTCCCATAACCCTTATGATGATATCGTCGTTGATGCTCTCGCAGTTCATGCTCCCTGCCACTCCCTAGTTTACGCTTCTCGTCAATTGCTACCCCCTAGCCCATGCTCCTTTAACGATTGTCACTCTGGAGCCCGTGCTCCTTGCCATTGATGCTACCTTAGCCTGCGCTCTCTATCATTAATACTCCCTTTGTGCACACTTCTTGCTATCAGTTGTTGCTCCTTAATTCGTGTTTTATTAGCTCACACTTCGATGTTGTTTGATATTGTTTGATCTCATTTGTCATCTTCTCGACATTGTCCTCTAAGCGAAAAGATGAAGAAGGGGAGGATGAGGTAGAAGAAGAAGAAAAGAACGAACAGAAGAGGAGGGAGAAGAAAAAAATATTTATATTTATTTACAAAATTATCTTAAAAATATTAAAATTCTTTTATTATTTTCGTAATTTTGTCAATGGGATTCGTAGAAATAAGTTCTCATCAGCTTTATCTTCGTGTCTGTTCCGTTCTTTGGGATTCGTAGAAATAAGTTCTCATCAGCTTTATCTTCGTGTCTGTTCCGTTCTTTGAAGTCTTCCATCGGAGGTTCGTTCTGTTCACTTTCGAAGTAGTGCGGCCGAGGGGTGGGTCGGGCTGACACGCAGATCACTGAGTTTCACCACGCGGACCCCGCCAGACTCGGCAAAAAGGGCATTTACCTGGATCGGCTCGGGGGTCACCCAGGGAAGAAAGCAATCCGACCCAAGCGGCTCTTTTCCAAGGGGGATAAAGCGCATCTTTCCTTCTTATCGTTGTCTCTTGGTGTTACTTCTTGCTCCAGGGCAGAAGGTAAGAGATGAGATGAAGTCACGCTTTCTTTTTTTTTCTTTCTCCTTGTTATCTGGTTGAGTAGATGAATGGCTCCGGCTGAGAATTTGCGGCTTACCTGCTGGGTTTAGGGTTTTAGAGAAAGAGTAGGTCTGAGGGAAGGGAATAAATCGATTGAGTGCTTCTTTCTAAATTTTTGGTCACTCAAATGGTAATAATAGTTTCCGTTTGTTTGTTTTATTCTGGGTTCTTATTACTATGGGAGATTTGGTTACTTAAGGTAACGTTTGAGTCATAAACCTCAATTTCTAGGAGTTCCTGATTTATCTGGATCAAAGAAGTTAAACATGTTGTTTAGTTTTGGATTGTATTGTCGAACTCAGGATCGGAGAGTATACATCTTGCAAAAGTTTAGGCAGGAAGGGATCTTTGTTTTGCTAACAAATATAATGTTCATAAGATTTCAAGTAGTTCGAATTCTGAACTGGGCTATATTATCTGATATGAGGTGGTATTACCTCAGAATTGAGCTCAATTTTTTAGAGGGTGGAGAGTAGAGTGTGGTGCATATTATAGCAACCTTTATTTCTTGTTCTTTATCTCATTGTAAATATTGAATGAGAAAGATGTATTTATTTCTCCATTATAATAGTTCAAAATCCATTGTAATATACCCATGATCTGATTCATTTGATTTTTGCAGTCATTTTATGGCTTCCATTGCATGTAATGCTGGAAGTTCGTTTAACTTATTGAACAGAGAAGCATTCAAGTTATCTCTCAAGAATCACATCCAAGGAAGCTTGAAAAATAATCTCTCTTTGGAAGACTCTCGTACATGGAACACACTTTCATTTTCATCATTTAGAACTAAGGGGCCTTTCCTGTCCTCATCTTTGAGCTCATTTCGAAGGGTTTTGAGGGTTCCTACTTGTTCCAATGCAGATCCAGGGCAATCCATATTCACTACCAATAATAATGGCGATGCAAATTCTTCAGGTAATCTCACTACCATAAACACCAATAATGTTGGTGTTTATGCTGCAACAATAAACTTGATTTAAGACTTTGAACATGTTAATATATGATGCAGGATGCGCATCTATTATCTATTTAACAATAATAATATTGACATTTATACAAGTTCTTTTAAGGAAGCTACAATACTTATTAGTCTATTTGACGTTTAAAAATGAGAAAAAATCTCTGGTGAATTGCCTCTTAAAATCCGTTGTAGAAAACAACCATGTGGCTTCATCATCACCATCGATGTCTCTCAAAGCAACATCAAACTTCTGTAGGTTTTCGTAATTTGTGTATTTGGTTGTTGTTGATGAATATTAGAAACTAGTAAGCCTTTAGATGGGGATTGCTTGTTAAGTAATCATGAGCTGTTATTCACTTTTTTTTTGAGAAAATGGCAGCAGCAATTAATAAGATTTTTGGAATTTGGTAGTAAAAGGCTAGGAAGCATGGACACGGTGATTTGGGTGACGTACCCATGTCCAACGTGTGTCGAACACAGATTTGTCTCCGACATAACCGAACATGTGTCATTTTTATTTTTATTTTTATTTAATTCGTCGGATGTGCTATTTGCATATCGGACTCGATGGTCGTGTGTGGATGTGTCAGGAATCTCCAAAATCTCCTTTCTCATGGATTCAAGGAGGATTTCGGCAAAGGAGCGATGGATCTTCATTTTGATGGAGAATGGAAATAGTAGTGCCATGGGTTTGGCAACGCCATGCTACCGTAGAGGCGGAATTTCCGTGGAGTTATCGATCCCTTGCTCTCATGGATGGAGAGCGTTGGTCGTGAAAGGGGCCGAGGAGGTGAAAAATGCAGAGGCAAACTCCAAGTACCAAGACAAGGTTGAAGGGTAAAGACAAGGGAACTTCATAAGACTGGTGTCAATGAGCTTCTTATTAAGATAGCCAAAAGTGGAGGACTTCGGGTTGATGCAAGAGTGCTCGACCAAGGTACGAAGTAGGCAGTACGTGGTGCTGTACCTTTTCTACTCAGAGGAGTAGACGACAAAGATGATGAAGAAGACGATATAATTCCAGAGGTGATCGAAACCAAGGTTTGACTTACCGGTCCGTACCGGTGTACCGAGTTTATCTCGATACCGGTACGGTACCGGCACCTGGTGGTACGCACAGTGTGTACCATCCAGTATATTAAAATATAATATAAATATTTTATAATATACTATTATATAATATAATATTAAATATATTAAAAATATTAATAAAAAAAGAAAAGGGGCGACGTCGCCTCGACCTTTCTCTCCGTGCGGGGAAATAGGTCCACCTCTTTTCTTTTTTTCTTCTTTTCCTCTTCTTCTTCTTCCCTTTTTCTCCCTCAATTGGCCGCCGACGATCGATTTTTGGCAGAACCGCCTGGTAGCGGGCTGTTCGTGTACCGACAATCTGACGGACCAGCATGTACCGCCCGTACCAGGCGGTACAGGTCGAAATTGCAAACCTTGATCAAAACTATCAGAGACTTGCTCCAAGTTGGGAAAGGCAAAACTTCTTGCATTTCGGAAGTTCGATGGTAGTGAGAAGGTGAATCACAATAGCTAACTCAATGCAAGGAGTGTAAACACTTCGGGTGCTTCGGAAGTGTAAGCAAAGAGCGGGCAAAGACTAATAACCAACTCGAGGCATGAAGTACAACCTCGAGGAGGCGGGCGAAGTCAAGTAACCTTTGTGTTCTTAACTCTTAAGAGAATAAGCGAAACCGAGTACCCCAGTTCTCTTATTTATCCAGTAGAGTAGCTCTGCACAAGTTCAAAGACCCTTCGAAGAAATCTAATGGAAGACAAGAGTTGTCAAATCCTCACCAGTGGTGGTCAGTGCTACTGAGAATAGATTGTCCGTTTCATTTCCTAACAGAATGCAAATCGAAATTGAAAGTGATGCGAACCTATTTGGAAGCGACAACTAAGTTGAAGAAGAATTTATGGATAAATTTTGTGAAGGACCTTAAAAACTTCAAAGTCTGCGAGGCGATGCTTGTTAAATCTTCAACAAGCATCCACCCAGTTTAAGCGGCATGAGACAATTGAGATACTAGCGCATAACAAAGAAGATCTTTCCTTCATTAGAAGGATTCGTAGGAATCAACAAGGATTAGCACAACTCTGCTGACCCTACAACAGAATCAGTCATTGGCGAGTTGAAGCATCATGGCGGATCAATGTTCGACTACACGACAACAGCGACGGAGAGCAATTGGGATCCGAGAGGCGTGTTGCAACTAGAGCAGAAGATTGAAGATTCAACAAAAGGCGAGGAGATGCAGCATCTGCAACGACTTCGACGAGGACGTCGAAGGAATAAGTGGGGGAGAATCTCACGTACAAAAATATAAAGAGGGTGCTCGATGTAATGCTGATATATATCCGTGTCTTTTGGTCTTTGTTCATGCTTTATACAGCAAGTAGTGGGCCAGCAGTAGGCTTGGCAATCCTAGTTTGGTTAGCCTTCGTGGTCATTTTCGGCTTGTAAATGAGAGTTGTGTCATGTGGACACTTGTGGGGATTTCGGTTTGTAATGGACCATGATCATTTGTGTGCGATCGTTTAGAGTTTGTGAAGTCCATGTTTGTAATTTGCATTGACTATAAAGTGTTTGCTGAAATGGTTACTTATGGATCTCGTGTGAAACGTTTTCTTTAACCCATTTTTTCTTTTGTAGGTCCTAAGGGACCACAGGAGGTTTGAAGGAAGCTGACTTTTGCGAATGGACATGCAAGGGTAGCACACGACTTAGACAAAACTAGCTAAGTTCGTGACAATTTGGCATCGAAGTTGAAGGTATACCGTATAGGCATATACTGTATACTAATGTTTTGCTTTTTCTTTAATTGCTAAAAACATTATTAACATATTATTATTTTTATTTTTTTAAATCTGCATTTTTTATTGCTTCTGATTAAACCGTGAACATATTTATAACTTATTTTATTTTTTTGTTTTTTAATCTTAGTTTTTTTTACTGCTTCTGATTAAACTGTTAACATATTATTAACCTATTTCATTTTTTATTTTTTTAATCTGAGTTTTTGACTGATTCTGCCCTGATTAAGTTGCTATAATAATTTGAATAATCTGTTAATTGAATAAACAGTAATTATTACAATAATTTGAATAAATTGTAAAATATAATAATTTGAGTAATATATAAAACTCATGTAAATAAAAATATTATATATATTAAAAAAATGTGTCCTCGTTGTGTCCGTATCCTAATTTTTGTTAAATGATGTATCATTGTGTCCGTATCGCCATGTCCATGTCTCATGTCGGTGTCTGTGCTTCTTAGGTTAAAGTCCCAAGCATTAACAAACTGGGAGGCTCCTGCTAATGTGAACACACTGTGCAAAGATTAAATGGAAAATTTTATTTCCAGTTGACCTGATTATCACGCAGTGTATATTCGAATGTGCAGGAAGACCAGATGCATGGAAATTGGACTTTTATATATCCAAAAATGTAAACAGATAAGCTTTATCTGTTAATGCTTGTTCTTCTTTGAGAACTCGGAGAAATTATACTAAAACCGTGACATTGCAGTCAGTATTTATAGGGAACAATGCAAATGCCATGTGCTACAATCTGAAACTTCAAGATGGAATTGTAAACTTAGGATAACAAACCTGTGACCGAAGTGAAGTGAATCTATTTCCTGAAGAAAAAAGAATTTTACATCTCCTTGCATTCCTATTCATGTTTTTAACAGTTGAGATGCTTTTTTCGACATGTTCTGGACATAAATTATATTACAAATACATGCAAGCACATTAGGGATAAGAAATTTCTTGCAATATTTATTTCCAATTTATTTACCTTATGTTTTATTGCAGAAGGGAGGCTGGTGGTATTGGTTATTGGCGGTGGCGGAAGAGAACATGCTCTTTGCTATGCCTTGAAGCGATCTCCATCCTGTGGTGAAGTCTTTTGTGCTCCTGGTAATGCAGGGATTGCTCACTCTGGGGATGCTACTTGCATATCAGACTTAAACATCTTAGACAAGGTGGCTGTGATCTCATGTTGCCATACAAGGGGAGTTGAGCTAGTTGTGGTGGGCCCAGAAGCTCCTCTCGTGGCTGGACTTGTGGATGATCTTACAAAGGCTGGAATCCCAACGTTTGGCCCTTCAGCAGCGGCTGCGGCACTGGAGGGGTCGAAAGACTTCACAAAGAAGTTGTGTGACAAATATGGAATTCCCACTGCAAAGGTTAATATTTACTTAGATTTTGAATATCATTTCCCTGTCTAATGGTATAATGTCTCGTGAAAAATGATAACCATTTTACTAATAGATAAAAATTTTACCAAGTTATGTATAGTTGATCTTGAGTCCTCTTAAGATGATTGAATGCTTAATACTCGTGTAATGCTATCACTTCAAAATCCGTCATGGCAGCCCCATATTGACTAGATCTGTTAAACATTATATATAACACTTACCAATTTAGAAACCAAAATTCATTTGATTTGTATATATTTTGTGTTTATCAAATAACCCAATGTGAGCATCCCTTGATGAAATTATGAACGGTTGACCTTGATCTAAATATTATTAGATGACTGCAAACAAAAACCAACTGTTTCTTACTTCTTTATTTTTAATCAAATTAATATATACCTATGCTGTAAAATGACTTATTTTTCTTTCCACTTGGTGCATATGTTAGAATACTTCAAAGCATGAAATTTCATGTCTGTATCATTTTTAAATGTTCTATATCACATTCAATGAAATTGGTTTTCAAACTGAATCTTGATGATTGATTTTGAGTTGATAGGATCGATATCTAAATCTTACTGTTGGGATTCTAATCACAACTCTCTCTCTATATATTCATCTATATGCATGTGTACATAGCTGTTGCATATATATGCATGTCGAAACCTTTGGGGAGTTTTGTACATGTTAGAGTGCTGATTACTATGCTGGAAATGAAATGTTTCATTCATAAGAAATCCTGCAGAAATGCTTATACTTCGTACTATCATAGACAGCGGAGAACCTTTTCTAGAGTATCTCCTCATGGTCCTAAGTTATTCTACCATATTTTAATTTCTTTCTTTCTTTCTTTCAGAGTTCCATTTTGATGGAGACAATGGGTAATTTTCGTAATCATATATCTGTGCTAATTTCATTTTCATGTTCTTGCTCTTTCTTAACTTTTAAATACTTTGTCTTTCTCAGACTAAGATGGAACCTCAGAACTTTCTTGGGTTAGTGAATCGTGCTCAGTTTTAGGTACACATTATCAATGTTGCTTGGTTTGTTTGCAGTACAAGACCTTTGCAGACCCATTAGAAGCTAAAGAGTATGTTAAAGAGCAAGGAACACCCATTGTTGTTAAGGCTGATGGATTGGCTGCTGGGAAGGGAGTTATTGTGGCAATGAACATAAAAGAGGCATTTGATGCAATAGATTCTATGTTGGTGGCCAATACTTTTGGTTCTGCCGGTTCACGAGTTATTATTGAAGAATACCTCGAGGGTGAAGAAGCTTCTTTCTTTGCTCTGGTGGATGGTGAAACTGCCTTACCTCTTGAGTCAGCCCAAGATCACAAAAGAGTTGGTGATGGTGATACTGGTCCAAATACGGGCGGAATGGGTGCATATTCCCCTGCTCCAGTCTTAACAAGTGAACTACAGTCGTTGGTGATGGAATTGATAATTCATCCTACAGTGAAGGGAATGGCTGCAGAAGGTTGCAAATTTGTTGGTGTCCTGTATGCTGGGATTATGGTTGAGAAGAAAAGTGGTTTACCGAAGCTTATCGAGTACAATGTGCGTTTTGGAGATCCAGAGTGTCAGGTTCGTAGCTGCTGGAAATTTTCCGAAGTATTTCTAGTTTCATTATTTGGATATATGGTGTCAAGCTTATGCAGCATGCGTTTTGTTAGCTATGTTATATTGTTCAAGTCCCATGTCTTCCAAAGATTACAATTTGTTAAATATGTTATTTAAGTATCTACAAATATTTTGACTGTGATTTATTAGATACAATCTTTGTGCACTATAAAACTTGATCTTCCCAAGTTTAATTATGAGTAGTGATTGGGATATTATATAGATTCTTAAAATGAATAAGTCTCTTCAATTTTTTATTTTTTATTTTTCATTTTGTTCTGGTGAGCTTTTCTGGCTGATATGCATACATGTGTTGTTAGATTGAATTAGTTGTTGATGGAGAAGTTAGATTCCAGCCTCTTCCTCACTATGGTGTTTTACTACAGCAAAATTGATGTTCTTTAAATTATAGTGAATTATAGTGACATTCTTTAAATTGATGTTCTTAGAGTACTAAAAACCTCCTTGATGGAATTTCTTGGATAGGTTCTCATGATGCGTTTGGAGTCTGACCTGGCACAAGTACTGCTTGCTGCTTGTCGAGGAGAGCTGGGTAGGGTGTCACTTAGTTGGTCACCTGGATCAGCTATGGTAATTGTGATGGCAAGCAATGGTTACCCAGGGTCTTATGAGATGGGAACCATCATTAAAAATCTTGAAGAGGCTGAGCTTATTGACCCAATGGTTAAGATATTTCATGCAGGAACAGCACTAGACTCAGAGGGCAACTTCATTGCCACTGGTGGGCGTGTGCTTGGGATCACTGCAAAAGGGAAGGATTTAGCAGAAGCCAGAGATAAAGCTTACAAGGCATCTGAAGCAATCGACTGGCCTGAGGGGTTCTTTCGATGGGATATAGGTTGGCGAGCACTTTCTCATATATACAAAAAGACTAGTTGATTAGCAGATGATGCTCACATATTTCGGACTGATGGTTAATGTCGCGGGGAATGTGTTCTGAAATTTTTTTTTCTCAATAATGTTATCAGCCTGAAATTAGACAACACCATGCAAATGTTTGTTTGACATGGTTATATGAAATCCAAAGTTGTGGGAGGGAGGAAACTAGATTTATATTTTTGACATTATTACTTATTTTCTTTGTGACATGACATTGTGATCTGTTCCCAATCGCTGGCTTCTGTGGTTCCTTTTTTAACGGGTTATGTATAACAAAACGATAGAGAGAGGAATAAGTCCTATGTTCAAGGGTTTATCCAACAATCCATCAGGAGTTATAAAGCAGGTTCAGTTGTAGACTTGCTGTTTTTTGAAGGTAATATATTATATATTTATACAGAAACTCGGATGGGAAACGGGAAATCTTTTAACAGATAAACCCTACGAATCTGGAATATGTTGCATGTGATTTTTCCTAGCAGAGATGTTGTTGGGATGCTCCCACACGTGTCAAGCTTTAAATAAATAAATAAATTCGAATCCTAACTTATGATGCAAGAAAAAATAATAAGAATATCAAAATGGAAGAAGGTTGGAGAAAACAGGGTTTCGTTTATAGAACAAGAAACTCATGATCGGACGGTTCATTCAAATCCGATCTCCATGATTTTTTGTTATATTGATCTTGGTAGCAAACTTAACATGAGGATGATTGGTGTAGATTTTTTAGTCTCCAGTTACTCTATTTTTTTAATATTTGTATTCATTAGATAGTTATACATCTTTGGGAAATCGTCACCTACTCTAATTTTTTTGATATTTCTATTAACAACATCCGATCTTTTTTCTTTGTTTATTGATGATACAAGAATTATTTATAGTGAGATTAGGTATCCTCTAGCTAACTTAAAAAACAACATTTATAATCGTCGATTTACATAGATATGTTATTTTGTGAAAAAAAAAGCCTAAAATTAACAATGTGGAAAAGAAAATCCTAATGTTTGTTGACATTTTTCCCCAACCGTTATTAACAGCACGATCACTACCTCTTGCTTCAGATGTCGGAGATGTAGAGTATTGGAATTTCTCACACGCCGCCAAATTCAAATAGCAACAAGATAAACAAATTTATGGTCGCGAGAAGATTTTTTTTCCTTTCTTTTGACAGTTATAATGTTATTGATATATTTGACACCGAATTTTGTCGTTTATGAAGATTGCCGGCAAAGGCTTGCCTTGCCGCACAACGAATCATAGAGAAGGAAGCATAGAAAAATAAGAAAAGAAAAAAAAACTAGATTCCTATTGGTTCTAAGGAATCTAGAAGTCAACCTATCTGTATAAAGACTATAACCCTATATGTATAAAGACCATAACCCTTCCATTCTCTAGAAGTAACCTAGACCTCTCTCCTGTCTCTCTCTCTACATCATAATTCTTCTATTCTCCCATGCACTATATGTATAACAACCATAACCCTTTCATTCTCTCTCCCTATATATACTCTCTTTTAGGGAACATTACTCATGCTCTCCATGTACTCTTTTTCTTTCCCTCCTCGTACTCATTTTATAAAGACCATTAACTCTTCTATTCTTCATTGCTTGTTTCTTTCTTCGTGTTATGAGTATCGTGAGTGATAGAGTTGATCCAATTGATTTATTATCGAAGGTGGAAGCTCATGCTAGTATCTCTTCCTAATTAATGTGGCTACATGACATGGTGAGATAGTGTAGAAAGTTCGGCTGGAGGTTGCTCTGTCGATGGAGATCCATCTCGGGATCAGGGTGATGGGTAGGTAGATTGAGATCTCTCTGGTTGCAAGCTTTCTTCCTGGTAATTGGGTCGTCCTCTAGTAGCTGGGCATCTTCTAGGCATTAACATTCTTGCACGACGGGCCAGCATTAGGAGTTGCTCAATGTGGCCCTTCCGATGCTTAAGTTAGTGGAGGGGAGAAGACAACAGTGTAAGCTATATGACTAAGTAGTTTTGCTTATTACATGTGCCCTACAAGCCAATCATGTGAGTAATGACACGTGTGACACGCTGCATAGCCTTTTTATATTATGATTATTATTGGTATTTTTTCATATTATATATATTATTTGCTACATATATATTATTTACTACATATATATTATGATGTCTTTGGATCTGTATAATGAGAATCGGATCGTGATGAGATCATGATAATGAGATCGATTCACTTTTAAGCACAGACCTTAAATAATCATGGTCATATGTTACTCAAGAGAGACATCGAGATAATCAGACATACTGGTGTACTGTATACCTGTCTATATGATGGAGGCACTCGTCTCATAGCCACTTGTGTTGGGACACTAAGCATACAATACTTGTGCTCATTTGAGAATGAGTTTACTGATTGATCCGCTTACGGACCGTTGGATGGTTGATGATACCTAATGTCAGATAGCGATTCCTTAGTCCTAGTTGTGTGTCTGGTCCTTAGACTTGAGACACTAAGGATGTCTTATATGAGTACTCATTTCTTTGACGTCGGACTTATAGACCTGAAAAGTTTTAGATCTAGTACAGCAGGTTATCGGGATTGGTAGCCAACCTTAAGAAGATAATTAAGTATCAATAGAAGATCATCCACTCTTGGTTTCACGAGAGAAATATCCCATATGCTCTCGCTCAGGTAAAATCTCTGGCTAGGGTCGTTCGGATTGAGGGAGAAGTTCTCTAGGAGAATTCGATTAGAGCGAGACTTGGATATATTTCATATGTGGCCTGACAGTATATGTGATAGGACTCCAACAGGGTTGAGTCCTAATCATCTTAGTACTAGTCAATAAAAACCCTGTTATATAGTAATAATGCCACTCCTATCTTATAAACGAGTATGTCTAGGGTTTAGATTAGCCCTTAGGGCTTAGTAGCTACCGCCCCCCTTACCGGGTTGGTCGGCTAGGGTTTCCCTTTGCTTAGGTCAGCTATAGAGCTAACTTAGCTATCCCTTGTTCCTATTAAGGCATGTCAGCTATAGGACGGGCAAATTGATAATTCTACTTAGATAAGCACCCCCTTAGGCTAGGGTTTTGATCCCTATTTAAAGATGTAGCCACCCCCCCCCCCCCCCCCCCCCCCCCCTCTTGAATTAAGCAATTATCACCTTTTATTCAGCCTTTGTGCTAAGTCTAGGAGGGAGGAACTCCTATAACATTCCAAGGGTTGATCCCCCTCAGCGATCAAAATCTATAGGGCTCCTTCTGAGGTTCTATCATCTAGTATCAGAGCATCAATCTTGCTGCCCATGTAGCCATCATCCACGCCTCCATCTCCTAAGCAATTCCCACAATTGCTTTTGACGTCGCCTCCATTCACCGTCGTCCACCCCAGTCGCATATCAAATCAATCTACTGCCTTCCTCTGCATCATCATCAAAAGATCTGGCAAAAACTCCAAGCCTATGCCTCTTGTTACTGTTATTCCTCTATCTTATATGTGGGAGAAGTTTTTTTTCCAAAAGTTTCCTTGCAGAAAAATTTTATTGTCGCAAACGTTATCATCGTTGCGAAGGCAAAACGCTGCAGAAATTTTCAGCCGATTATTGCTTCTTGAAACTGAACTTTTAATTATCCTTTTTGGCTGAAATTTTTATACAATTTCATAGATCGTCTTAGCTTTCATCTAAGACTGATCTCATGAAAAAACTCCTTCAAGATATAGACTTATGGTACTGTGATTCTTCATTGCACAGTACTGAAATTTTACAACGTAGAATATGCCTTCCGTCTATTGGCCTCTTGAAATCAAACTTTTGTTCATCCTTTTTGGCCGAAATTTTTACACAATTCCAAAGATCAACTTAGCTTTCATCTAAGATTGATTTCTGGAAAAATTCTTTCTGGAACCAGTTTTCTTCTGCAATCTTTCACTAGCACGCAGTTCTGGAATTTTTACAACAAAGGATCTACCTTTCATCTTTTGCCCTATTTCCCTATTGTTACGCTGCCAAAATTTTACCAAATTTTTTACTAGTACTCCCAACATCTAACCAAGGGTTTATGCATAAATTCCTTAAAATTTCCTATGGAAATTATGTTGAGAAGTCATCGTTTCTCCGATGTAAAATCTGTTTGGCAGGACTGCATATCGCAGCACTTTTTTTCATCGAATTCTATCGGATTTGAGTGCTATTTTTTATGAGATTTTAGACTCTCTTTTCCTCATCACCAAACCCTACCATACTTGCTAAAAACCCTTCAAAACCTTATCCTAAACTGAAATCAAACAGCCACCGAAATCAGCCCTAAACTATAGCCTACTCCCATCCAAACCGATTCACCTTCCAACCGGCCACCCCTTTTCCAAAATTCTCATGCCACTAACCCGACAACAAAAGAAATATCTCTATATTACAGATCTAGAGGCATACACCATAGCATCAGAGGAGGCCATCAATGCCAAGTTTGAAGCCTTTGAAAGTCGCATGGAGGAAAAGATATGATCCTTATTCGCTGAATTCAGCATTGACCGACTGTCAAGCCTGATGAAATCACAACACGGAAAAACTTTAGATCAGCAAGATGATCCTCAAGAATGTGGCCACATCACTTCTGATCTCAACAATCCACGCATGAAGGTTGACTCCCCGACCAGCCATGTCAAGTCCTACTGCCCCCTCTACTGCCATCCAAGCCCCCGCACTAAAAAAGTTGACAAGAGACAAGCTTCGTGAATGATCGACCAAGGGGTTGTGTTGGCATTGCGATGAACCGTGGAGCTACGAACATCGCTGCAAAAAGGGCCGACTCCTTATGATTGAACCAGCGGAGGATAAGGACAATGAAATATCTGAAGAAGCCATGGAGGAAGAATCCCAACCGGCCGACTATGCAGTGCACGCATTGGTCGGCTACTCCAAACCACAGACGATGAAAGTTGGAGGAGTTCTGAAATAGCAACCCATCACCATTCTCATCGACATGGGCAGCATAAATAACTTCCTCAATAGTAAGGTTGCTGCACATTTGGCGCTTCAAATTGAAGGTTGCAACAAGTTCAACGTAAAGGTCGCCGACGGTCGAATCTTCAATTGTGACCAACGGTGCCCACGGGTGAAACTACTCCTCCAAGACCAAGAAGTGGTAGCTAATTTCTTCCTCTTACCCATCAATGATTATGAAGCCATACTCAGGATCGAATGGCTCACAACACTAGGTGATATCTCTTGGAATTTTTCTAAATTAATCATGAAATTTTATTGCAAAGGGAGACATGCCATGTTACGAGGCAAGCGCAGGAGTCAAATTTTCACCATTTTGTCACAACGAATGGAGAAAGTTTTGCACAAAGAACATGGTGGATTTTTGATGCATATCTAGCAGCTATCTATGGGGGAGAATATACAAAATTCAGATCCTAAGCTTGCTCTCTTGCTGGACGAATTCGTGGATGTTTTCACAGAGCCGCACGAGCTGCCCCCTAACCGGCCTCATGACCATCGTATTCCTATTCTACCGAGCAAATCTCCAGTAAATTTGCATATGTACCACTACCCTCACTTGCAGAAGGATGAGATCGAGAATATCGTTAAAGAGATGCTTGACACCGGGGTGATTCGACAGAGTTGCAGCCCTTATTCTTCACCGATGTTGCTACTGCGCAAGGATGGTACATGACGAATGTGCATTGATTATCGGGCCTTGAACGCTACCACCATCAAGGACAAATATCCTATACCAGTTGTAGATGAGCTCTTGGATGAATTAAAAGGAGCCCGAGTCTTCACTAAATTGGATCTCCGTTCTGGTTATCATCATATTCGAGTATGCACTGAAGATGTTCCGAAAACTGCATTTCGCATGCATAAAGGCCACTACGAGTTTCTGGTAATGCCTTTCGGACTTACGAATGCTCCTTCTACTTTCCCAGGCTTGATGAATGATATCTTCCAGAGTTTTCTATGTATGTTCATATTGGTGTTCTTTGATGATATTCTTATTTATAGCCCTACACTTGATATACATTTTTAACACTTACGAACTGTTCTAACGATTCTTCGGGAGAATACTCTTTATGTTAAATAGTCAAAGTACAACTTCTTACAGCGTAAAGTGGAGTATCTTGGGCACATTATATCAGATGATAGAGTGGCGATGGACTCGACAAAGATCGAGGCAATGCAAGGATGGCCGAGACCTACAAACGTAAAATCACTACGCAGTTTCCTTGGACTCACGGGCTACTACCAAAATTTCATGAAAGATTATGGCAAGATCAGTGTCCCATTCACGTCCTTACTGAAGAAAGACTCCTTGTGCGGATAAAGCCTCCACAGCCTTTGAACGACTCAAGGCAGCTATGACGACAACATCGGTCCTAGCGATGCCCGATTTCAATCGCACTTTTGTCATTGAGGCCGATGCGTCAAGAGTTGGAATTTGGGCTATTCTTATGCAAAATGGTCGACACCTAATTTACACTGAGGCTTCCCCCATACTCCACACGAGGTTTTTACAAAGGATACTAATTACTACCAAATTTAAAATATGGCTCGATACAGGTCTATGACACGAAAGATGAGTAAAACTAGAAGAATTGCAATCCATGCTCATGCTAGATTGGGCTCTCATTATCCTGAACCATACTAGAGGGTAGTCACCACTCCAGAAGAAAGATTAGCTATCACTAACGACTAACCATATGCTAGCACATGTAAAAAAGAAACGGCCTCCCGACAAACTTCAGAATGGATAAAAAATTGAAGATCGAGTTTTTCTACACCTCCAGCCCGATCAGCAGGAAACTCGAACCTTAATGAAGTGATCTCCCTATTTCTTTGGGCCTTGCAAAATTGAGGATCACATTAGGGCCCTAACCTGGAGATCAAATTCACGCACTAGATCAAGATTACAATTGATCCGCCAAGTATCCCACCTCAAATGAATATTTAAAGAAGACGACTCAGCCCAAATCCTTCCAACTAACACCCCAGCTGATAAGGAGGCCAAAGTTCAGTTAATGATATCATGAGAGTCACATGAGGAGTTGAAGGTCTAGTTTCCAGAGTTTATGGACCCTCAGCCTTGAGGACAAGGCTGATCTAAAGAGGGTGGACTTGATAGAACTCCAACAGGGTTGAGTCCTAATCATCTTAGTACTAGTCAATAAAAACTCTGTTAGATGGTAATAAAGCCACTCCTATCTTATAAAGGAGTATGACTAGGGTTTAGATTAGTCCTTAGGGCTTAGTAGCTGCCGCCCCCCTTACCGGGTTGGTTGGCTAGGGTTTCCCCCTGCTTAGGTCAGCTATAGAGCCAACTTAGCCGCCCCCTGTTCCTATTAAGGCAGGTCGGCTATAAGAGGGGCAAAGGGGTAATTCTACTTTGGTAAGCATCCCTTTAGGCTAGGGTTTTGATCCCTATTTAAAGATGTAGCCCCCTCTTGAATCAACAAATTATCATCTTTTATTCAGCCTTTGTGCTGAGTCTAGGAGGGAGGAACTCCTATAGCGTTCCAAGGGTTGATCCCCCTCAGCGATCAAAATCTATAGGACTCCTTCTGGGGTTTTATCAATATGGTCTCTGAGATATTAGATGAACGAGGAACTATGACACAGTGACCTATATCGTCTGGGGACTATGACACAGTGACCTAGTATGTCCATAGTCGATGAGTTGAGTGAATTGTTATGATATAATAGTTCATTGACTCAGAAGAAGTTTTGATAAGTGCAATAAATGACCAGCTAAGTATTAAGCCTAGAGGGTCACACACATATGGTGGATGATTGTAGTGAATAGATGATTGGATATGAGTTATCTAATTAGTCCATTTTCTCATTGGATAAGACCCAATAATTATGGGCTCCTTGCAAAAGGCCTAGTTAGAGGCCAATTGAGATTCTTGGATCTCTATCTAATTATCTAAGAAGTAAGGGTAATTGGATAGAGATCCAATACCCACTAAGGCAAGATCCATTAGGGTTTTTAGTGGCTCTCTATAAATAGGAGGTAGGACTGGCCAACATTGTGATAGACTACACTTTTGGTCGCCCCCCTCATATTCTCTTCCATCTCAACTCTTCTCAGCCGACCACCCTCTCTCTACTGCGAGAGGGCAACGAAGAAGATAGGAGATCTTCTTCCACGTTCACTGTGAGAAGGTGCGCAAGAGTTACGAACTTTTGGCTGCAATTAGAGGAGCATCATTACAATGATCCACAATGTGGATATTGCCAGAGAGGAGGACATTTGATTTCCTTTATTCTCTTCCTTAGGATTTGAAAGTTTTAGGGATATAAGATCTCCTTAGGTAATACATCTCTCATGTATCGTAGTTTTTCGGTTTTATGATTTTCACACACCAATTGTTGCATGTTGATGTGATAAATGTGGGAAACCAGTTTTATTTTGTTTTCAACTACGCATATGATGCTTTCTTGGATTCCCAATAGTGGTCTCATAGCTAGGTTGCTCATGCAATGATTGGTTTTTGAACTGTGTGCAATGAGATTGAAATGCAAATTTTTTTTTTGTGTAATTTGCTACGAATTTTTCATAGTTTTCATATCTGGGGAGCACCTTTTCTCACTCTTGAGAGGTGCTATAGAGAGGTCCTTTGATGTCAAAATTGTTGACATAAAAAGAAGGGAAAAGGGCAAAAACTGTTGCTACCCTACGACGAGGCCAAAGGCTGCTTGCAGCCTTGGCCGAGAGCAAGGCTTGCTGCTCGCAGCCTGGTCGAGGCTGCATAGCTGAGAGCAGCATGGTCTCGGACATTGCATAACCTCCCCATGCGGCCAAGGGTCTTGGCCACATGGGGAACCCTAGCGGTTAAGATTTCCTAGCCGCTAGAGGTAACCCTACGACTAGGGATTCTTGGCCGCAAGGAGTGGTTGGGCGGTTAGGGTTTATTGGCTGCCCATGGTAGGTTGTAGTCAAGGTGGTTGGCTGCAAAGGGACTCTTTAGGGATTAGGGTTTTCTGGCCATCCAAGGTTGCCCTATGGCCAGGGACTCCTTGCTGCAGGGCTACTCCTAGCGGCTAAGGTTTCCTAGCCACATAAGGGTCCCTTTCCTGTCATATGGGGGCACCCTATGGTAGAGTATCCCAAAAATTCTAAAAATAATTAATTAAATAATTTAATTAATTATTATTTATCTAGTAGTCCTATATGACGATGTGTACAAGTGATCTATGATGCGGATGGATGATCATGGACCATGTATTGTGATTTGTGTATATGTGATTATTATTATTATTGGGACAAGTGAGCCTCTATTTTTCTTATTTATTATCGGGCCTACGTGTCAATGATTATGATATAATTACATGAAGAGATGCGATCGGAGCGTAGAGTTGCAGTGGGACCCATGATGTTGAGATAGGTGATCCACATGGTGATGCGCCGAGTATCCGACATAACCGATGATGATGAGATCGATGAATACAGGGCATGGAGATGCGTCAATACACACAGATCCTATTGTGAGTGATTGGGCCCACTTGCTTGGGTCTGATCACGTTAGGTGCCGGTTCATGATCATCCGGTGTAATGATACACCGACTATATAAATAAATAAATAAGTAAATAAATAAATAAATAAATAAATATATATATATATATATATATGAATACGATGTAGATATATATTCAATATGTATATGTGTGATATGATATATTAGGAGACAAAAACAAAAAATCTCCTCCTATGATAATATTAAGTCGGTAAGCGTAAGGTAATAAGATTGACCCACGTGGCCTTCTATCGTTATAGGAAGAAATTGAATCCGACATAGGTTGAGTTGGTTGAGTCCTTTGAGGCTTACCTATCTTCGTGATTCAAGATCTTGCCTACGACATAGAGATGTCACCAGTGATTTGAGGATGTGATATGCTTGGTCGAGTCCCTCGAGGGCATATCATCAAATCAGACTTATCTTGTAACGAAGGTGAGGACTTAAATGAACATCAGGATTGGTCGAGTCCCTTGAGGCCATGATGGTTTGAGGTCGAACAGGATAGAAATAACAAGGAGTTGTGATTGACAAGAGTTGCCTACCATTTGGGCTTAGTGTGATTGGTCGAATTTCTTGAGATTACACTATGATGTCGATTCGTTCCCGATCCCAACTAGAAGTCTATCGAAGACTTTTGTTTTACATGCATGAGGGTGTCACATGATTCACTAGAAAAATAGTGAGAGTTGATTAAGATAGAAGTCCATATATTAATTAGTTTTTTTATAAAATCTATATGTTATTTATTTATGCTACCTCTTATTTGTTATAAACATATCGCTTTTAAACTCCATATATGACATACTTGATGCCAACTGCCTCACTGGTCCAAACTATACGAATTGGGTTTGGAATTATAGAATTATTCTTACCACAGAGAAAATCACGTATGTTCTTGACACGATTCTACATATGCTAGAGAAAGAGGCAAGTGAGGATGAGATCGCTCGTTACGTGAAGTGTACAAATAATTCCACTTTGGCAAAGTGCTATATATTGCCTCTATGACTCCTAAGTTACAAAGGCTACATGAGAGCATGGATGTCAATTCCATCCTTCCCCATCTTCGTCAGCTATTTGAAGAGCAGAAAAGAACTCAGAGATATAAGATATCCAAGAGTCTCTTTCGAGCCAGGCTGACAAAAGGGACATCGGTTTAGAACCATGTCCTAGGGACGATAGAGTGGACCGAGAAATTCATAGGTCTAGTAATGGTCCTAGAGGATAACCTATGTGTTGATCTTATACTTCAGTCCTTGCCAAATTCCTTTTCTCAGTTCATAATGAATATTAAAGTAACAAATTTGAGGTGACTCTCCCTGAGCTCCTCAATATGTTGAGGGAAGTTGAGAGCACCATCAATAAAGAGAAGTTAGTTTTCTGTATTGGTGAGATTATGAAGAAAAGGAAGGCGATAAGACCCTTAAGAAGGGGATGGCAAGGATAAAACGGGTAAGGCAAATGTTACTAAGAATGACCAAGCAAAGGATAAAGACTAGTGCTTCCACTATGGCAAAGACAAGCACCGGAAGAGGAACTACAAGGATTACCTTGCAGAGAAGGTGAAATAGAAGCTTGGAGAAGCTTCAAGTATATTCATGATCAGTTTTCATTTATTAGATTTTTATGATAACACATATGTATTAGATACTAGGAGTGCTTATTATATCTGTAATTCGTTACAGGTTCTGGTATGACCTAGGAGATTGGCGAGAGGTAAGATGAACCTCAATATGGGCAATGAAGTAAGAGTTTTTTTAGTTGCTATTATTGAGGTCACCCTATATCTGCTTGGTGGAGCTACCATTGCATTAGATGCATGCTATTACATTCCCTCTATTATCAAAAATATTATTTTTATTTCATATTTGACAGTTAACGAATATAAACTAGTTTTTGAGAATAATAATAATTTATTAATTTTGGATGATTATATCATTACTAGAGGAACGTTGATTAATGGCTTATATGTGCTAGACATTTCTCGACACATTATGAATATAAGTACATCTAAGAGGAAAAGAGATGAGGTGAACAATGCATACCTATCACATTATAGGCTAGATCATATCCACATTGGAATGATTCAAAAGTTACTAAAAGATGGATACTTAGATCCATTCGACTATGAGTTATATGTAATTTACGAACCTTGCTTTCGTAGAAAGTTGACCAACTCCCTTTTTAGTGGAATTGGAAAGAGAGCTACTGAATTGTTGGAACTCATACATAGCGATGTATGTGGTCTCATGTTGACCCAGGCTATAGGTCGTTACTCCTACTTCATTATAGTAACTAACGATTTCTCTAGGTATGGACACGTGTACTTGATAAAGTAAAAGTTGAGACTTTCGAAAAATTCAAGGAATATAAGTATGAAGTAGAGAACTAGACTAGAAAGAGTATTAAGACCCTTCGATCAGATCAAGGAGGAGAGTACTTGAGTACAAAGTTCACCAATTTCCTCAGAGGCCATGGGATTTTGTCTCAATAGACACCTCCTTATACACATTAGCTCAATAGTATATCAGAAAGGAGGAATCACACACTATTAGACATACTGCAATCCATGATGAGTTTCGCTGACCTACCCGTCTTATTTTGGGGATATGCCCTAGAGACCATAAGAGTTCTATCTAGGTTAGTTGTGTCTATACCATATGAGATATAGAAAGGGAAGAAGTCTGATCTTAAGGTTGTTAAGATTTGGGGTGGCCCTGCCCATGTGAGAAGATATAACTCTGATAAGTTGGAATTAAGGACGGAGTGGTGCAAGTTCATGGGATTCCCCAAGGGAACTTGTGGGTACTATTTCTATTATGTCGAGGACCAAAAGGTCTTTATTGCTAAGAGGGCTATGTTTCTTAAGAAGGAATATGTTCTTGGTAGAAATAGTGGGAATGTGATAGAGTTGAGCGAAGTTAGAGAACATAACTCAAACACCATTCCAAAGATTGAGTTTGTTCACATAGCACACAAGTTCAAACTTTGCACAAGTCTGGCAGAGTATCGCACCCTCCTGAAAGATTTATTGGACATATCAATGGAGAGGATACTCAGGATGTCGATCCTCAGTCCTACGAGGAGGCTATTATGAGTATAGACTCCGCGAAGTGATAAGTGTTATGATCAATTGGCACTAAATAATAACAAGGGAGAAAGGATAAAAAATCTTGATTCATATGTAGGAAATTTAAAGTTATCAAGATCATGGTTACAAAAAAATCTCATGTTATAATATCAAAAAGATAAATAATGATTCATTTGGATAATTTGCTTTAATAAAATATAAGAATCATAGTAAACTATCTTGACTTATATGAAGATCTCAAGTCATAATTTCAAGATGTCAAGGTCATGATTTGGACAATAACCTTTTTAAATTTAAATCATAAAATTACTTTTATAGTTTAAGAGATTCAATAATAATAATATTATTTTATCTCTAGTTGAAGGCTTGATAGGATAAAAATATTTTTAAGAAGAATTATCCTCATTTTTAGCTGTTTCATGTAATTTGTTTCAAGAATGCTTTTCAAATCGATAAGTTATTGTTTAAGACCAAAAACAAATTTCATTCTAGAAGAAATCATCAAACACATCAAAACAACAAAACATCTTCGAAACAAAAATGCAACCTATCTCAATTCCAACATTTAAATGAGTCTAACACTTTACACCGTGCAAAGAGTTGACAAACTCATTTCTAAATTTTTTAATTCTATATTCAAATTCAGAAGTAATCTATTATTCAATTATACAACCTTCTTTAGGTTAATATATAACACATCCAATATTTCAATCATTCATGCAAATAATCTATCATCAAAATCCCTTTTTCAACTTAGATAATTTTATATTAAAAATAACTAAGCATGCTCTAGCTATGCATCATCAAGATTAGTTGTATACTCATGTACTATTTTTAATATAGATTTATTATAATTGAAACAAAGATCATTAAATTTTAATCATCTTGATTCAAATAATTTTTTCTCATTTTTGTCATTTTGGCTAGAGAGCTTAATAAGTGAGTTAGATCTCAAGTCATTTTGTCATTTTTTCTCATTTTTGTCATTTTTGTCATTTTGGCTTTAGCATCCACTATCAAGATACATTTAGTGCTCCTAGCATTGTTAGGAGATAAATTTATAGTATGGGGGGTTTTGGTTTAGGTACCTATTTGAGTTTGGATCCCTCATGAAGGGTTCTTCCTATTTTATCTAATGGCTTGAGGTTGTTTATGGTTCATTTAGGAACCCAAATCAACTTGTGTAAACTATAATTTCTAAATAGGCATCTCTAAGCAAAGTGTATGCATCTACCACAAAAATTATATTTATTTTCGAAGGAATAATGCAATATGAGTCTTCTAACAAGGGTTGTGGGCTTTTGATGAGTATTGCTCACAATACCAATACCTTCCTTATGAACATGACCTTTATCAACATGGATCATGTTTAGAGACTTATTGTCTATCTTAAGCCTTTTTAGAGTTTGTTGTAGTATATCATTTTCTTGTTTAATTACCCTTAGTGACTCACACTTAGAACAAGAAATACATGATGTTGATGCATCATTTAAAGTTTCATGTTTACAAGAAAGTAATGCATGATCTTTTTTAAGTGATTTATACGTTTTGCTAACCATTCTAAATTCATGATAAAGCTTATGAAAAATATTTAACAATTCATCAAAAGTAAATGAGACATTGGAGGAATCACTTACCTCATTGTTCATGGACATAAGCATGAGATTCTCCACTTCTTCTTGATTGTTCTCTTCATCTTCAAAGCGCCTCGACTTTTTATGTTCATAGTTAGAGGTTTTGTCCATTTTAAGTTTATTTTTATGATTTTTGTTGATAATCATTAAATTTTTTTGGTTCTTTTGTCAAGATTTCAAGTTCAAAGTTCTCATCACTCGAGGTTTCACTCGAGAAGTCATATGTCATTCTCATTTCAAATTCCTTCCTGTTCTTTGGAAGGTCTTCTTCTTGTGTTCTCAAAGTAATTTCCTTTCTATTTTTTGGAAGGTGTTTTTCAAATTTATTTTTTCAAGTCTTTTTATTTAATGATTCATTTAGATTAAGTGTGATTTTATATGTCAGTTCTAATGTATGCCAAATTTCGAAAGCCGAATCACAAACATAAACTCAATTAAACTCATTCTTATCAAGTGCATGTTATGACCCTAGCTTTGTTGGGTCCCAAGTTTATTTAGTCATGCATGTAATAAACCTTAAACTAGCCACCACCCCTATTGAATCAGTGGTTAGCTAGGGTTAAGGGAAGAGTCCTCATGAAGAGGGGGTCTTTAGTCGCCTCTCTCCTCTTAGGAGAGGCCAGCTAGGGTTAGGAGAGGAGAGATCCATTTAGCTATGACTCTCTCTATGATTGAATAAGAGGTAAATTAGGAGTTAGAGATCTTTATAGCCACCAGTCATATCATGGTTATAAGTCGGCTAGGGGTTAGGAGTTGGAGAGGAGAGGGAGTCTTCCAAGAGTAGGAGTCATATTAGGAGTTAGGATTTTGAGTCCTTATATAAACTCATGTAGCCACCCCTTTTTCGTCATCAATAGATCAATTTCCTTTCAGCCATTGTGTAGAAAACTAAGGAGGGAGGAACCCCTATAGAGTTCCAAGGAGGTCGATCCCCTATAGAGATCAACCAAAGCTTAGAATCAGTAAGGGTTCTAACAATACATAAAATAAAGCATTAATTGATTTTGTATTTAATGAAAAAGCCTTCTTTTCCAATCATTCTATTCGTTCATTAGTTTGGAAGACTTTTCAAAATTATTTTCAACTATTTACCATAAATTAAAATCTATAGAAATAAAAAAATATGCATTCTTGTTTTCCAATATGTATAATCTGTCCCATTGAACATAGGAGGACGTGCAAAGGAATATCTCTCGTTCATGCCAAACGAAGCCATTTACTCAGTTGGGTGTTTAATCCAATGAGTAGAACCTCGCTCTGATGCTAATTATTAGGATTAATTGACACTAAGAGGGGGGTGAATTAGTGCAAGTGCTAAAACCTTCAGTTTAAAGAAAACTATTGCTCAACGTAAAAACGATATCAGAAGCGTTTCATTCAAGTAGAGTAAGTGAGCAATTTAATTTTATAGAACGATGCTAAGTTTCTAGCTTAAAGAAGGCTCAAGTAAGAATATGTAAATCTAAAAGGAAAGATAAGAGATACTCACAATTTATAGTAGTTCGGCCACAACTTGGCCTATGTCCGAGTACTCTTCCTTGAGGTCCATTGGTGTCCACTACCGATCTTTTTCAGGTGAAAACCAAACCCTTACACTTCTCACTCTCCTTTTCATAGACTCAAGAGAGGAACCTTATAAGTATTACACTTACAACCCACAAGGGAGACCTCTATAAAGATTACAACTCTTTTGCTCACTCCCTTGCCCTCTTTCTTTTTCTTTCACACTTTTAGCATAGATTTTTTACCCAATTATTATCTAAATACAAGAAGACATAAGGTATTTATAGGCCCTAATTGGCTTCAGAAATTGGAGTCAAAATTCAAATGTATCCAAAAAATTCAAGTACGGGCGATACAACCATCGGTGCTAACGGTACTACCATCAAAAGCTGTCAAAAAAATAGGGCGATGGTGGTACAATGATAGAACCCTAGAAGGAGCTCTATAGATTTTGACCCTTGAGGGGGATCAACCTTTGGAACGTTGTAGGGGTTCCTGTTGGGAAACCTCAGTGGGTGCATCATATGCGCTGCAAAAATCAAAACAAAAATCGGTTTCCCACGTAGATCAAATCGTATTGTAAAAGATTAGGGTCGTGAGAAAAATATAAAAATCGATAAAACCACGATGTGTGAGAGATTGATTTTACCTAGGGAGATCGTATATCCCTGTATTCTAGATCCGGATGGAGAAGATGAAGGAGGTCAAGCGTCCTTCTCTCTAGCGGTATCCACACGATGGATCTCTGCAGCGAAACTCCTCCAATATGGTCTTGCAACTCTTGCTCAGAAGGAGGGAGGAGAATAGAAGGTGGTGGCAAAGGCTGCAGCCTATCAACTATGAGTCTCCCCTCCTATTTATAGAGAGCCACCAAAATCCTAGGGCTCCTTCCTTAGTGGGTATTAGATCTCTATCCAATAATCTCCTTAGGCCTATAATTAGGCCTTAATCAAGGAGCCCATCAACATAGGGTTTCATCTAATGAGAATAGAGGCTAATTGGATCATCATCCAATCCTCTATTCATTGAAGCATCCACCATATATGTATGACCCTCTAGGCCCGATACCGAGCTGGCCGTGAGTCACTCGCATTAGAACTCCTTCTGATATAGTGAATTATTATCTCCATAATAATTCACTCGACTCATCGACTATGGATGTACTAGGCCACTACGCCATAGTCCCCAGATGGTACAGGGGAGATCAAATCCATCAGACCTATCTGTCCATAGTTACCATGTATCTATAATCTCTCATCCAAATAATATCCCAGAGACTGTATATTGGACATGGTACTGTTAGGTCACATATGGAATCAATTTATCTTGCTCTATTCGAATTCTATCGGAAAACTCCTCTCTCAATTCAAATAACCTTGACTAGGGATTTGTTTGAGCAAGTACACATGGGATATTCCTCTCGTTATACCGAGAGTGGATGATCATCTATTGACACTCAATTATCTTCGTAAGGTTGGCTACCAATCCCGATAACTAATTGTACCAGATCTGAAGCTTTCCAAACCTGTAAGTTTGGCATCAAAGAAAGGAGTACACATACAAGGCATCCTTGGTATCTCAAGTCTAAGGACCAGATACACAACTAGGACTATGGAATCGCTGTCTGACATTAGGTATCATTAACCATGCAACATTCCATAAGCGGATCAATCAGTGAACTCATTCTCCAATGAGCACCTGTACTATATCCTTAGTGTCTCCACACAAGTGGCTATGAGACCAGCCGCCTCCATCATATGGACGGGTATATAGTACACGGTCTGTCCGGTTATCTCGATGTCCCTCTCGAGTAACCTATGATCGGGATTATTTAGGATCTGTGTTTAAAAGTGAATCGATCTCATTATCATGATCTCATCATGATCCGATTCCCATTGTACAGAACCAAGGACATCACAATATATATGCTACATATAATATAATATGTGAATATGTCAATATTAATCATAAGCAAAAAGATTACGTAGTGTGTCACACGTGCCATCACTCGCGTGATTAGCTTGCAGGGCACCTGTAACCAACAGTTCCTCCCTCCTAGACTCGGCACAAAGCTGAAATAAAATGGATAATTACTTGATTCAAGAGTAGGGGTGACTATATCTTTAAATAGGGATCAAAATCCTAGCTTAAGGAGGTGCTTGCCTAAGTAAAAATATCCCTTTGCCCCTCCTATAGTCGACCTGCCTTAATAAGAACAGATGGCAGCTTGGTTGGCTCTATAGCCGACCTAAGCAGGGGGAAACCCTGGACGACTAGTCAAGTAAGGGGGGGCTGCGGCCACTAAGCCCTAAGGGCTAATCTAAACCCAAGCCATACTCCTTTATAAGATAGGAGTGTCATTATTACAATCTAACATGGTTTTTGATTGACTAGTACTAAGATGATTAGGACTTAACCCTACTTGAGTCCTATCATGTCCGCCCTCTTTAAATCAACCTTGTCCTCAAGGCTGAGGGTCCATAAACTCTAGAAACTGGATCTTTAACTCCTCAGGTGACTCCCATGTTGCATCTTCATATGGTAAGTTAGTCCATTTTACAAATACTTCAGTTGAAGGGCATCGTCGGTGCATCACAATCATCCGATCAAGTATAGCTTCAAGTTGGGCTTTGATTTCGTCATCATTAGTGGTGCTCAACTGCTGAGTCTAGGCCTTCTCATGTTCTCCCAACTTTAGCTTCAATAAGGATATGTGGAAGACGCGATGTATCTTAGCGTCATCTAGAAGCTTTAATTTGTATGCCACGGCCCCAACATGCTCTAAGATCTGGTATGGTCCATAAAATCATGGAGACATCTTCATTGATGCTCTTGCATTAATTGATAGCTGCTTGTATGGCTGGAGCTATACCACTATTCACCCGAAGGAAGCCACCTTGTCCGCTCTTTGGGCCGATCACTAGTGAAGCATCGTAGGTATGTCTCGAGACATCTGTTCACCACTTCTATTTGGTTGTCTATCTGGGGATGATAGGCTGTGCTCATCTTCAATTGGATGCCCTATAGATGAAAGAGCTCTATCCAAAATTTACTTGTGAATACCCTGTCACGGTCGCTCATAGTCGACCTTGGCATCCCATACAGTTTTACTATATGTTCCATAAAAAGTTGAGTAATACTAGCAGCAATATAGGGATGTTTCACAGCGCAGAAGTGAGCATACTTGGTTAGGCGATCTACCACCACAAATATCATGCTTTTACCATGGGATAGTGGTAGCCCCTTGATGAAATCCATAGAAATGTCAGTCCATGCTGAGTTCGGTATGGGTAGTGGCTGTAGTTTCCCCAGACTTGCCACTATTTTGCATTTCTGCTGTTGACATACATCACATTTGGATACATAATCATAAATTAAGTTTTTCATGCCCTTCCCAAAGAAGTTTTGCTTCACCCTTTTGTAAGTCCTTAGAAATTCGGAGTGCCCTGCTAAGGGTGAAGAATGCATCTCGTGCAAAATAATTTGAATACAAGGTGAAGAAAGAACAATAACAATTCGATCTTTGTAGCGCAAGTCCTCAGAATCCCATGAGTAGTGACCCATGGACCCGGGGTCCTTCTCCAAATTTTCTATGATTGCTAGGGCTTCTGGATCATTCTTCCATTCCTCCCTAATGTTGTCGAGGAAGTCGGTGGAGGGAAGGGAGATGGCTGGAATTTTGGCTTGTCCTGGTAGCCGAGATAGGGCATCTACAACAACATTCTCTTTTTCTTTTCGGTAAGTAATTTCATAATCAAAGCCAAGGAGTTTAGTTACTTATCGTTGCTACTCCGGGGAGGATATTTTATGCTTGCGGAATGTAGTTTTCAGAATATCTTCAGTGCATACCCAAATCTGATGGTATCCGGATCGGAGATCCAATTTAGTGAAGACTTTTAATTCATCCAGGAATTCATCTACGACTAAAATAGGATATTTGTCCTTGAAGGTGATGACATTTAGAGCCCGATAGTCAACGCACCATCCTTCTTGTGCACTAGCAACACCAGTGAGGAGTAAGGGTTGCAACTCGGTCGAATCACCTCGGTGTCAAGCATCTCTTTAACAATATTCTCGATCTAATCTTTCCATAAGTGAGGATAACAGTACGGTTGCAAATATGCTGGAGGTTTACCTAGCAAAATAGGAATGCGGTGGTCATGCGACCGGTTAGGGGGTAACCCGCGTGGCTCCATGAAAACATCCGCGAATTCATCCAGCAAGAGGGCAAACTTAGGATCTGAGTTTTGTATGTTCTCCCCCTTAGATGGCTGCTGAATATGTATCAAGAATCCACCATATGCTTTGTGCAAAACTTTCTCCATTCGTTGCACCGAAATGATGGAAATATGGGTCCCGCGCTTGTCTCGTAACGTGACCTGTCTCCCTTTGCAATAAAATTTCATAATTAATTTAAAAAAATTCTAGGAGATATCACTGAGTATTGTGAGCCATTCGATCTTGAGTACGACCTCATAATCATCGATGAGTAGGAGGAAGAAATTAGCTACCACTTCTTGGTCTTGGAGGAGTAGTTTCACCCATGGGCACCGTTGGTCGCAATTTAGGATTCGACCGTCGGTGACCTTTACGTCAACTTGTTGCAACCTTTAATTTGAAGCACCAAACGTGCAACAACCTTACTATTGAGGAAGTTATTTGTGCTGCCCGTGTCGATGAGAACGGTGATGGGTTGCTATTTTAGAAGTCCTCCAACTTTCATCGTCTGCGGGTTGGAGTAGCTGGCCAATGCGTGCACTGCGTAGTCAGCTGGTTGTGACACTTCCTCTAAGGCTTCTTCTTCAGGTTCCAGGGCTTCTTCAGATGGTTCATTGTCCTCATCCTCCACTGGTTAAATCACAAGGAGCTGGCCCTTTTTGCAGCGATATTCTCGGCTCCATGGTTCATCATAGTGCCAATACAATCCTTCGGCCGATCGTTCACGAAGCTCATCCCTCATCAATTTTTTTGGTGCGGGGGCTCGAATGGCAGTAGAGGGGGCTGTAGTTCTCATTATGGCTGGTCGGGGAGTGACCCTTATCCTTCGTGCCTCTTGGTTTAATCGTTCTTCGTGAATACGCGCAAAGAAAATCGCCGCCATAAGTGTACGGTTGCCGCACCTTTACTTCTCCCTGAATCTCTGGCTTTAGGCCCTCGATGAAAGTCTCTAAAAGTTATTTTTCAGACCAATCCATAGTTTGATTAGATAAATGTTCAAACCTTATTTGGTATTCTTGTATTGTGGAGGTTTGACGAATATTTGCCAATTGTCCATCGATATTGTCGAAATCGGTTGATCGGAAGCGGTTTAATATTCCTTCCTTGAATCACTGCCAAGAGAGTCCTCTATGGGTGTGCTTAAACCAATTAAATTACTGAATAGTATCTCTCTCGAGATGGATGGCAGCAATCTCCACCCATGTGGCATTGGCGGTTCGGTAGAACTGAAAATAGCGCTCCGCGCGCGAGATCCATCCGATCGAGTCTCCTTCTTCCCATCTAGGGAAGTCAACCTTCATGCATAGATTATTGCGATCAAAGATGATGTGGCCATGTTCTTGAGGATCATCTCGCCGAACTAAATTTTCTCCTTGCTGTGATTTCCTCGGGCTCGACGGTCGGCCAATGCTGAATTCGGCGAAAAGGGATCGCATCTTCTCTTACATGCAGCTTTCAAAGGCTTCAAACTTTGCATTGATAGCCTCCTATGATGCCATAGTATACGCCTCTAGATTTGTAATATTGAGGTCTTTTTTTTAATGTTGGGTTAGTGGCATGGGAATTTTGGAGAAGGGGTGGGCCGGTTGGAAGGTGAATCAGTTTGGATGGGAGTAGGCTGTGGTTTAGGGCTTATTTGGGTGGCTATGTGGGTCAGTTTAGGGTAAGGTTTGGAAGGGTTTTTGGTGAGAATGGTAGAGTTTGGAGATGAGGAAAAGAGAGTCCAAAATCCCAAAAAATAGCACTCAAATTTGATAGAATTCAGCGAAAAAAATATGCTGTGATGTGCTATCCTGCCGAATAAATTTTATGTCGGAGAAACGATGACTTCTCGACATAAATTCTAGAGAAAAGTTCAAGAAAATTATGCAGAAACCCTTGGTTCAAATGTTGTTAATACCAGTAAAAAGTTTGATAAAATTTTGGTAACATAACAGTAGGGAAATAGGGCAAAAGACGAAAGACAGATCCTTCGTCGTAAAATTCCAATACTGCGTGATGGTGAAAGATTGCACAAAATCGGTTCTAGAAGGAGTTTTTTCCATAAATCAATCCTAGATGAAAACCAAGTTGATCTTTAGAATTATGTAAAAATTTCAGCCAGAAAGGAGAAGAAACAAATAGGTTTCAAGAAGCAAATAGGCGGTTGAAAATTTCTACACCATTTCACCTTCGCAACAACGATAACGTTTTCAACAAATGAAATTTGTAGCCGATAAAATTTGAGAAAAATATTTAACATTTAAAGTAAGAAATCTTGTAGTATTGAAGAGGCATGGATGATAAAAATATACCAGATTTCCAGATCATGCAAGGGGCAGCAGCAAATAGATGGATTTGCGGCGTGGTGGACGATGGTGGATGGAGGCGACGTCAAAAGCAATTGTGGGAATTGCTTGGAAGATGGAGGCATGGATGATGGCTATAGGGTAGTAGGAATGCGGCTCTGATACTAGATGATAGAACCCCAGAAGGAGCTCTATAGATTTTGACCCTTGAGGGGGATCAACCCTTGGAACGCTGTAGGGGTTCCTCCCTCCTAGACTCGGTACAAGGCTGAAATAAAATTGATAATTGCTTGATTCAAGAGGGGATCGACTACATCTTGAAATAGGGATCAAAACCCTAGCATAAGGGGGTGCTTGCCTAAGTAAAAATATCCCTTTGCCCCTCCTATAGCCGACTTGCCTTAATAGGAACAGGGGGCGGCTAGGTTGGCTCTATAGCCGACCTAAGCAAGTGGTAACCCTGGCTGACCAGCCTAGTAAGGGAGGAAAATGGCCACTAAGCACTAAGGACTAATCTAAACCCTATCTGTACTTCATTATAAGATATGAGTGGCTTTATTACAATCTAACAAGGTTTTTTATTGACTAGTACTAAGATGATTAGGACTCAACCCTACTGGAGTCCTATCAAGTCCACCCTCTTTAAATCTGCCTTGTCCTCAAGGCTGAGGGTCGATAAGCTCTGGAAACTGGATCTTTAACTCCTCATGTGACTCCCATGTTGCATCTTCAGATGGTAGGTTAGTCCACTTTACAAGTACTTTGGTTGAAGGGCGTCGTCGGCGCATCACAATCCTTCGATCAAGTATAGCTTCAGGTTGGGCTTTGATTTCACCATCATTGGTGGTGCTCGGCAGCTGAGTCTGGGCCTTCTCATGTTCTCCAAACTTTAGCTTCAATAAGGATACATGGAAGATGGGATGTATCTTAGCATCATTTGGAAGCTTTAATTTGTATACCACTGCCCCAATGCACTCTAAGATATGGTATGGTCCATAAAATCATGGAGACAGCTTCATTGATGCTCTTGCATTGATTGATAGCTGCTTGTATGGCTGGAGCCGAAGGTAGACCCAATCTCCCACTGCGAATTCCCGCTCACTCTGGTGGTTGTTTGCTTGTTGCTTCATGCGAGCTTGAGTGACATTCAAGTTGTCTTTCAGCAGTTGTAGCAGTTTATCCCTATTAATCAAATTTTGGTCGACCTGATCTACTTTGGCCGAACCAAGCACAAATCTGGGTATTAATGGGGCTGATCGACCATACAATGCCTCATAAGGGGTACATTTAGTTGATGAATGAAATATCATGTTGTACCACCATTCAGCCCAAGGAAGTCACCTTGTCCACTCTTTGGGTCGATCACTGGTGAAGCATCGTAAGTATATCTCGAGGCATCTGTTCACCAATTCTGTTTGGCTGTCAATCTAGGGATGATAGGCTATGCTCATCTTCAACTGGGTGTCCTATAGATGAAAGAGCTCTGTCCTAAATTTATTTGTGAATACCCTGTCACGGTCGCTCACAGTCGACCTTGGCATCCCATGCAGTTTTACTATATGTTCCACAAAAAAGTTGAGCAATACTAGCAGCAATATAGGGATGTTTCATAGCGTAGAAGTGAGCATACTTGATTAGGGGATCTACCACCACAAATATCGTGTGTTTACCTTAGGATAGTGGTAGTCCCTCGATGAAATCCATAGAAATATCGGTCCATGCTATGTTCGGTATGGGTAGTGGCTGTAGTTTCCCCGGACTTGCCACTGTTTCGCCTTTCTGCTGTTGGCATACATCACATTTAGATACATAATCATAAATTAATTTTTTCATGCCCTTCCAAAAGAAATTTTGCTTCACCCTTTTGTAAGTCCTCAAAAATCCGGAGTGCCCTGCTAAGGGTGAAGAATGCATATCGTGCAAAATAATTTGAATGCAAGGGGAAGAAGGAACAATAACAATTCGATCTTTGTAGCGCAAGTCCTTCGAATCCCACGAGTAGTGACCCATGGACCCCGGGTCCTTCTCCAACTTTTCTATGATGGCTCGGCTTCTAGATCATTCTTCCATTCCTCCCTAATGTTGTCGAGGAAGTCGATGGAGGGAAGGGAGATGGCTGAAATTTTAGTTTGTCCGGGTAGCCGAGATAGGGCATCTGCAACAACATTCTCTTTTCCTTTTCGGTAAGTAATTTCATAATCAAAGCCAAGGATTTTATTTACCCATCGTTGCTGCTCCGAGGAGGATATTTTCTGCTCCAAGAAATATTTAAGGCTTCGGTGGTCGGTCTTAATCTGGAAGCACTGGCCGATCAAGTAGGGTCTCCACTTTGTGACTGAGTATACGATGGCAAGCATTTCTTTGTTATACACAGATATTTTAAGATGTGAAGGAGATAAAGCTTTGCTAGTGTAGGCAAGAGGTTGGCCATCTTATATCAGAACAACCCCAATTCCAACTCCGGACGCATCAGCCTCAATCATGAAAGTTCGATTGAAATCGGGTAGCGCTATGACCATCATCGTCGTCATGGCGGCCTTGAGTCTTTCAATGGCTGCGGAGGCTTGATCCGACCATGAAAAGGAATCCTTCTTGAGTTGGGATGTGAGTGGGGCACTGATCTTGCCATATCTCTCACGAACTTTCAGTAGTAGCCCGTGAGTCCAAGGAAGCCGCGTAGTGATTTTACATTTGTAGGTCTCAACCATCCTTGCATTGCCTCGATCTTTATCGGGTCTACCGCCACTCCATCCCCTGATATAATGTGCCGAGCATACTCCACTTTATGCTGTAAGAAGCTGCACTTTGACTGTTTAACATAAAGAGTATTCTCTCGAAGAATGGTTAGAACAGTTCGTAAGTGCTCAAAATGTACAGTGAAAATTAAAAACAAAAATTGGTTTCCCACGCAGATGAAATTGACGTGCAAAAGATTGAGGTCGCGAGAAAAATCAGAAACCGTGATGTGTAAGAGATTGATTTTACCTAGGGAGATCATATATCCTGTATTTCATATCCGGATGGAGAAGATGAAGGAGGTCAAGCGTCCACCTCTCTAGCGTTATCCACATGATGGATCTCTACAGCAAAACTCCTCAAATCTGATCTCGCAACTCTTGCGCAGAGGGAGGGAGGAGAATAGGAGGTGGTGGCTAAAGCTGCAGGCCTTCAACCATGAGTCTCCCCTCCTATTTATAGAGAGCCAACAAAACCCTAGGGCTCCTTCCTTAGTGGGTATTGGATCTCCATCCAATAACCCACAAACCGTACATTATTGGATCTCTATCCAATAATCTCCTTAGACCTCTAATTGGGCTTTAATCAAGGAGCCCATCAGCATAGGATCTCATCTAATGAGAATAGGTGCTAATTGGATCTCCATCCAATCCTCTATTCACTGAAGCATCCACCATATGTGTGTGACCCTCTAGGTCTGATACCGAGCTGGTCATGAGTCTCTCCCATCAGAACTTCTTCTGATATAGTACACCGGTCTGTCCGATTATCTCGATGTCCCTCTTGAGTAACCTATGATCGAGATTATTTAGGATCTGTATTTCTAGGTGAATTGATCTCATTATTGTGATCTCATCACGATCTGATTCCCATTGCACAGAACCAAGGACATCACAATATATATGTTATATTTAATATAATATGAGAATATGTCAATATTAATCATAAGCAAAAAGATCACACAGCGTGTCACACGTGCCATCACTCACGTGATTGGCTTGCAAAGCACCTATAACCAGTAATCTCTCACTTGACGTAAAGCCAATCACCTATGAGTCTGATCCCTATCAGACCCCTGTGACGCTTAAATACAATCTGAGCCAGCGGCTTCGTTAGTGGATCTGCAATGTTATCTTCGGATAGAACTCTTTCCATTACTATTTCTTTACTAGTCATGATCGCTCTAATCAGATGGAACCTCTTTAGAACAATTCTAATGAGACCTGGGTTCCCTTGCTAGAGTTATCACCCTGTCCCTGTCACAATATATGGGAGTCAGCTCCAGCTGCTTGGTATGACTCCCAAATCTTTGATGAACTTCTTTATCGACACCCCTTCCTTTGCTGGTTTTGCTGCAGCAATGTATTCTGTCTCTATGGTCGAGTCAACAGTTGTATTTTGCTTGGAACTCTTCCAGCTTACTGCTCCTCCATTCAGGGTGAAAATATACCCTGAATTTTACTTGCTATCATCAATGTCAGACTAAAAACTTGAGTCTATGTAGCCCTCAACCTGGAGGCTACCTCCTCCATATACCAATAAAAGATCGTTAGTCCTTCTCAAGTACTTAAGGATACACTTTACTACCTTCCAGTGTTCTAAACCTAGATCCGCCTGATACCTACTCGTGACACTAAGAGAATGTGCTATATCAAGCCTGGTACATAGCATCACATACATGATAGACCCTATCACTGAGGCATAAGGTATCTTATCCATGTCTACCTTTTCTTCAGGAGTCTTTGGGGACATACTCCTAGAAAGTGATATTCCATGTCTCATTGGTATAAGACCTCTTTTGGAATTCTCCATGCCAAACCTTTTGACAATGGAGTCTATGTACCTAGATTGGGACAAGCCAAGCATCCTTTTAGATCTATCTCTATAGATCCGGATCCCCAAAATATAGGATGCTTCCCCTAAGTCTTTCATTGAGAAGTTTCTGGATAGCCAAACCTTTACTGTGGAGAGCATTCCTACATCATTTCTAATGATTAGGATGTCATCCACATATAGCACCAGGTAAGTGATAGCGCTCCCACTTAGCTTCCTGTACACACAAGGCTCATCTTCATTCTTAACGAAGTCATAAGATCTGATCACCTCATCAAATCTTATGTTCCAACTTCAGGAAGCTTGCTTCAATCCATAAATGGATCTAAGCAACCTGCATACTTTATCTGGACTCTCTTTGGATACAAATTCCTCTGACTGTATTATATACACCTCATCATCAAGGTTGTCATTGAGGAATGCCGTTTTGACATCCATTTGCTATATCTAATAGTCATATTATGTTGCAATGGCCAAAATAATTCTAATGGACTTAAGCATGGATACAAGTGAAAAGGTTTCATCATAGTCAACTCCTTGTCTTTGACGATATCCTTTAGCTACCAACCTTGCTTTATAGGTCTCTACCTTTTCATCCACTCCAATCTTCTTTTTGAAGATCCATTTGCAGCTGATGGGTACAATACCCTCAGGTGCATCCACAAGGTTCCAAACCTTGTTAGAGTACATGGAATCCATCTCAGAATTTATGGCTTCTTACCACTTCCCGGAGTCTATACCCATAATAGCCTTCTTGTAGGTCTGAGGATTAATATCCTGAGAGTCATCTCCACTGAACAGACTCGGGCTCTGGAATGGTGCTCGAGCTAGGTTCTCTAACCTCGCTCAATTCTATCTCACTCCCACTATTTCCACCAAGAATGTGTTCCTTCTCAATGAACACAGCTCTCTTGGCAACAAAGACCTTTTGATCCTCGGGATGAGAGAAATAATATCCCAAAGTCTCCTTAGGGTATCCTACGAATGTGAACCATTCCGTCCTTGATTCTAACTTGTCGGGGTTATGTCTTCTAACGTGGGTAGGACAGCCCCAAATCTTAACCACCTTAAGATCGGGCTTCTTTCCTTTCCATATCTCATATGGTATAGACACTACCGACTTTGATGAAACTCTGTTCAGAAGGTAAGCTGCGGTCTCTATGGCGTACCCCTAGAATGAGACAAGTAGGTCAGCGAAACTCATCAAGGACCGCACTATGTTTAACAGTGTACGATTCCTCCTTTCTGATACACCATTGAGCTGAGGTGTATAAGGAGGTGTCCACTAGGATAGAATCTCATTGTCCCTGAGGAAATGGGTGAACTCTGTACTCAAGTACTCTCCTCCTCGATCTTATCGAAGAGTTTGAATACGTTTTCCAATCTGGTTCTCCACCTCATTCTTATATTCCTCGAATTTCTCAAAGGCCTCAGATTTGTACTTCATCAAGTACATGTGTCCATACCTAGAGAAATCATCAGTGAATGTAATGAAGTATGAGTAACCACCTATAGCCTGAGTCAACATGGGACCACATACATCACTATGTATGAGTTCCAATAACTCAGTGGCTCTCTCTCCAGTTCCACTAAAAGAAGAGTTGGTAATTTTCTCACGAAGGCAAGGTTCGTAAGTTGTATATGACTCATAGTCAAATGAATCTAAGTATCCATCTTTTAGCAACTTTTGAATCATTCCCTCATGTATATGACCTAGCCTACAATACCATAGGTATGCATTTTTTACCTCATCTCTTTTTCTCTTAGACATATTTATATTCATGATATGTGGAGAAGTGTCTAATATATAAGCCATTTATAAGGGTCCCTCTAGTGATAATCTCATCATCCATAATTATTAAATAATTATTATTCTCAAAAATGAATTTATATTTACTAATTGTTAAACAAGAAATAAAAATAATATTTTTGATAATAGAAGGGACAAAATAGCATGCATCTAATTCAATAATAGCTCCACCAAGCAGATGTAGGGTGACCCCCCCATAGCAACTGTAGTAACTCTTGCTCCATTGCCCATTTTGAAGTCCATCTCACCTCTTGCCAGTCTCCTAGGTCTTGTCAGAACTTGCAACGAATTGTAGATATGATAAGCACTCCCGGTACCCATGTGTTATCATGAAAATCTAACAAGTGATGACTGATCATGAATATACCTGAAGCTTCTCCAAGCTTCTGTTTCGCCTTATCTGCAAGGTAGTCCTTACAGTTCCTCTTTTAATGCCCATCTTGGCCGTAGTGGAAGCACCGTACTTTGCTAGGTCTTTCTTGACAACCTTTGCCTTACCCGGTCTTTCTTTGCCCTTGCCCTTCTTAAGGGTCTTACTAGCCTTCCTTTTTCTTAAGGGTCTTACTAGCCTTCCTTTTTCTATTGGTCTCAAGAAAGAGAACTGACTTCTCTTTCTTGATGGTACTCTCAGCTTCCCTCAATATATTGAGGAGCTCAGGTAGAGTCACCTCAAACTTGTTCATATTAAAGATAATAATGAACTGTGAAAAGGAATCTGGTAGGGACTGAAGTATAAGATCAACATACAGGTTATTCTTTAGGACTATCTTTATACTTCACAAAGCGAACGATCTTATCATTGCTTATCATTTCCTTTAGCATGGGCATAATTATATTAAGGACATATACGATTTTCTATGCTGTGAGAATAATTCTCAAATAATAGAGCCTTTAGACTAATGAGGCGGTTGACATTAAATATGCCACATAGGGGTTTTGCAAGCGACAAACAAGATATAGCAAAAATAAATAACATATGGATTTTATAGAAAATACTAATTAAGATATGGACTTCTATCTTAATATACTCCCACTATTTTCCTAGCGAATCATGCGACACCCTCGACGCATGAGACAAAAGTCTTCAGTAGACTCCTAGTGGGGATCGGGATCCAATTGACGTCTTAGTGCAATCTCGAGGGACTCGACCAACTACACTAAGCCCAAAAGGTAGACAACTCCTTGTGATTCCCGTCATGTTCGGCCTCCGAATCATCATGGTCTCGACTGCTCAACCAACCATGAAGTTCAGTTAAGTCATCACCATTGTTATAAGATGAGTCTGATTCGATGGATATGCTCTCGACTACTCGACCAAGTCATACCATGTCCTCAGGTCACCCGTGACATATATATGTCATAGGCAAGAACTCGATCACGTAGATAGGTGAGCCTCGAGTGACTCGACCAACTCAACCTATATCGGGATTCAATTTCTTCCTATAATGATGGAAGGCCACATGGGTCAATCTTATTGCCTCACGCTTACCGACTTAATATTATCGTAGGAAGGGTTTTTATTTTCTATCGATCTCCTAATATGTCATGTCACACACATACATATTTAATATATATCTAGATCGCATGCAAATATATATATATACATATATCTAGTAGGTGTATAACACATCACACATGCAAGCCACACTGGATGATCATGAGCCATCACCTAATATGATTAAGCCCAAGCCAATGGGCATAATCACTCACAATAGGATCTATGTGTGCATCGGCGCATCTACATGCCCTGTGATTGTTGATCTCATCATCATCGGTGCCGTCGGATCGTCGCATCATCATGCATTGTAATCTCTCGCCACGACATCATGGGTCCTGCTGTCATCTCCACGCTCCCAACGCGCCTCTCCATGTAATTACAAATAATTACAAGCACGCATGTCCAACAATAAACGAGAAAAATAGAGGTCGCAGACCCCAATAATAATAATAATCATAATTACACACATCAAAACACATGGCTCATGATCATCCATTCACATCATACATCATATGTATATCACATCATATATAGGATTACTAGATATATATAATAATTAATTAAACTATTTAATTAATTATTTTCTGGAAATCAAGACATGCTCAGAATTTCCAAAATTGTTAAGGGTATTTTTATAATTTTGGATTAGAGGACAGTCCTCAGAATTTTTAAAATTATTGAGGGTATTATGAGAATTATGTACACAAGGATAGTCCTTAGAATTTTTGGAATTCATAGGGGCAGGATCATCCTTTTCTCTAAAGTATGCCCTAACCCCTCATTCTTCCTCTGCGTCGCCGTCGCTGCCCTTGCGCAGGCGGCGGCTGCCCTTGCCCGCTGGTTGCCGCCCTGCGAAGGGGCGGCCACCCTTGCGACTGGTGCCGCCAACCCTGCTGGCGGCATGTCACAGGCTTAACTAATTTTATCTAACCTGTGCGGCATCCATACGGGTCCGTCCGCAAAGGTCAGCCTTCCCCGAGATCTCCTAGAGTCTCTTAGACTTAAAAAAGAGAAAACGGGCCAAAGGAAGCAATTCCAATGGGATCCACAAGCAACTGCTCAAGTAAATACTTTGTAAAGCCAGATACAAATTACACCCATGGACATTACAAACTTAGAGAAGTTGCGCACAAAGGATAATGATCCATTACAGACCGAAGTCCCCACAAGTGCTTACAAGACACACTCATATTTACAAACCAAAATTGGCCACCAAGCAAACCAAACTAGGGCTGCTAAGCCTACTGCAAGCCTGCTTCTTGCTGTACAAGGTATGTACACAAATCGAAGGACACGGACAAACATGAGCATTTTATCGAATACCTTGTTTACATTGTTATCCGTGACATTCTCCCCCACTTATGCCTTTGATGTCCTCATCGAAGCCACTGTAGATGCTGCATCTCCTCGTATTTTGCTGAATCTTCAGTCTTCTGCTTTGGCTGCAATACGCCCCTTTGGCTCCCAACCACTCTCCGCTGCTGTTGTTGAGTAGTCGAACTCTGATCCGCTATGCTGCTTCAACTCACCAATGACTGAATCTGGTGTGGGGTTGGCTGAGTTGTGCTGATCCTTGTTGGTTCTCACGGATCCTTCTGATGAAGGAAAAGACTCGCCTTATTATGTGCCAGTATCGCAGTATACTCATGTTGCTAGAACTGGATGGATGCTTGTTGGAACTTTGACGAGCATTGCCTCGCAGACATTAAGGTTTTTGAGGTCCTTCCTCCATAATGTTTGCCCATTGATTCTTCTTCCACGTTTAGTTGTCACTTCCAAGTATGTTCGCATCACTCTCGCTTTCGATTGGTTAATTGGGAAATGAAGCAGACAATATACTCTCAATAGTACTGATCACCAATGGTGAGGATTTGACAACTATTATTTTCCATAAACTTTCTTTGAAGGGTCACTGAACTTATGCATAGCTCCTTTGCTGGATAGGTACGAGAACTGGGATACTTGACTTCACCCATTCTCTTAGTATTTGAGAAGGCAAGATTACTTGGCTTCGCTCACCTCCTCGAGTTAAGAGAATTGGGGTACTCAGTTTCGCCCATTCTCTTGAGTTGAGAAGGCAAAGGTTACTCGATTTCGCCTACCTCCTCGAGTTTGTACTTCATGCATTGTGCTGGTTACTAACATTCGCCCGCTCTTTGCTCACACTTCTGAAGCACTAGAAGTGTTTGCACTCCTTGCGTAGATTAGCTACTATGATTCGCCTTCCCCTGCCATTGAACTTCTGGAATGTAAGAAGTTTTGCCCGTAAAGAGCAAAAAGTTTACCCCAACTTGGAGTCCCCCAACTTAGAGTAAGTCTTTGATAGATCTAGTCACCTCTAGGATTGTACCGTCTTCTCCATCACCTTTGTCGTCTACTCCTCTGAGTAGAAAAGGTATAGTACCACGTACTGCCTACTTTGTTCCTTGGTTTAGCACTTTTGCATCAATCCAAAGTCCCTCACTTTCGGCTATCTTGATGAGAAGCTCATCGACACCTGTCTTATGAAGTTCCTTGGCCTCAGTCCTTCCGCCCTGTCTTGGTACTTGGAGTTTGCCTTTGTATTCTCCACCTCCTTGGCCCCTTTTATGACCAATGCTCTCCCTCCATAAGAGCAAGGGATCGATGACTCCACGGAAGTCCCACCTCTGCGGTACCATGGTGCTACCAAGCCCATAGCCCTACTATTCGTTGCCTTGCATTTGCATCCCTTCCTTCGTGATCGGTAGATCCACCTCTATGGCACTGTGGTGCTCCTCCGAGTCTACCTCATTTCTAACCGACGCTTTGCTTTTTGGGTAGCTGAGCCCTAGTGGACTCGTCGTCGCTTCCTCGTCCCTTTCGACCACCTGCTTCAACACCACTGTGTCTTCCTAGCAGTTCTCCTTGGTCGATGGAAAGACAGACTGCAACTCTCATGCATGGCCTCCGCCATCTTATTGCAGGGCTCGTGCCGATTCTGTTCTCCTTAGATTCCTTGGTAGCAACGTTCGCTTACTCGGCTTTGTCCTCTGACTGGCCGGGCTCCCTTAAGCAAATGTAAGCACTGAAGCAGTCCAACTCTCCAGCTACTTCAATTATACTTTTTGTATAATCAAGTCCCCTCCATGGGACTCACTGGTACTTGCAATCTGACTTCTTCCTTGGTGGTACATAGGTCCCATATGCTGATGACCAAGGCTTTCATCTGATGCAAGCTTCGATACGCACACATAGAAGACCCGCCTCTACGGTACCATGGCATTCACACCTTGAATCCACAGCCCTTCTTGCCATTATTGTTCAACAAAGTGGAGCTCCCAGCAGCTCCTGATCATTCACATAATCACGTCCCCCTCCATGGGACTCACTGATACTTGCACTTGGACTTCTTCCTCGGTGGTACATAGCCCCCATATGCTGATGACTAAGGTTTTCATCTAATGCAAGCTCCGATGCACACACGAAGACCCGCCTCTGCGGTACCATGACATTCATTCCTTGAATCCATAGCTCTTCTTCTTATTGTGTCGTACACTAAAGTGGAGCTCCCAGTAGCTCTTGATCATACCTCCGCATGATCCTGTCCCTCATAGGGCACACTACAAGTGTTGCATTGTCACGAACTATTCCACTATGATCCGCTGCACCATGTCGCCTCCTGGTGACATCTCCATTGCATACAAATTCTCGCGTGATGAACTCGGACTATGACTTCTCTATGTGTGGCCTTTGCCAACACATCGTAGAGCCCCTGCCATCTTCGATTTTTGGTTCGCTCCCTTGGCAATTCACCTTCGTCCACCCACTCTTGGGTCATACCCGATCGAAGCATAGCTCTAGGATAGTCCATCGCCTAGTAGCTCTTGAAGTCTCTTGACTTCGCTAGAATTGGTGCACTATTATTTGGATCTTGGGCCTCTATCCTCTACCAGCACAATCTCCACTATGCATCACTTGTTCCTGATAACTCGAATGGCAACACTGTGGCATATTCTTCAAGAGTACTCGCCTCTATGTCCTCTTGCCCCGTGCTATGTTATCATGATCCCAACTTTGCCTCTGCAAGTTGAATCACCTTAGTTACTCCATCAAATGCATCTCTGAGGTAACTTGCATGTGCCTCGAAGCTCCCTTTATCATTGGCACCATGCAAGATAGGTCCGCCCCATCAGAATGAAGAATCCACGGAATGACATGATCCCACTCTTGCCTCTACAAGAGTTCATGCTCTTGACCTCTGTCCAAGGAAAGCTCTGTGCCTCCGCTCCATGTTCCATCTTCTATGTCGACTCTCATCATGTGGCTTGGATACTTCACCAAGTTTCACCTAAGTCACTCCACTCCTCGATTTGCATTGAGTTGATAGTGGCCCACGCGTCCACCATTCCATGGGTCAGCCCTCCGTTGAGTTCGATTTTCACATCGACTCGAAGTGTGCCTTTATATGATGTTGCCTTGGATTGCTCCCTCACTTGATCTCGAAATGCATCCACCAATGCATTACCTCATTCGAGATCATGCGACGACTCTTTGTCACTTGCTCGGTCCGTTGAGCTTTGTGAAGATATTACCTTGAGAAACTCTTCCTTAATATATACGATCTGTTGCACATGATTCTCCCTCTCGAGAGCTAGGACTTATCCCTCCTGGATATCTATCTTGTTGGAGCAACTTTCCTCTTTACATTCTTCCCACTGGAAGTTTCGGAGACCACCATCCCCTTTGGACTACTCCGTCTTGCTGAACAACTTGTGCCTTGTTCTGCCCCCATAAATGCACTTGCTAGATTACGAGCCTTCGCCAATACAGTCTCCGCTACACCCTTCAAGGTCTAGCAATATGCTGAACTTATTGCACATTTCAATCACCTACGGACGTATCCTTTCCATGTCGAAGAGAAAGTTCTGATGCTCCATAGCACTGAGTTTCGATCGCTCTTTAGGATGGCCACGAACACTCCTCATCTGTGTACAGCCCTTGCATGAATACTGAATCCTTCAAGTTAGCAATTCCCCTCACCTCTGTGAGCTTTGCACAACTCTTTCGGTCGTTACGCAACACCTCCCACTTTGCACGGTCTTATCTTTTACTAAGCGCCCCACTTTGCCTTGAGCACCATCAAGTTTGGTTGCCAACGTCGAGCCGTAGCTCGAACTTAACCATCCCAATCTTTGTGTGCTACGGATTCTTCTTCGCTTGCTTGTCCTCGTGGTGCCTCTTGCGTACAGGGTTGGCCATTACTCTGAATGCCAAGCCAAGATACCCGCTCCATTGAGTGACTTCTTTTCATACATCTCAATGTCCATTTCCCCCAAACGGTTGCACGTGCTGGCTGTCCTCCACATAGCCCAACTAGGTCCCCCACGTTTGTATGGTAAGTATTTCTACGTGTGCTTGTCCCGCTCTGATACCACATTGTCACGGGCTTAGCTGATTTTGTCTAAGGCGTGCGACACCAATGCCGGTCCGTCCGCAAAGGTCAGCCTTCCCCGAGATCTCTTAGAGTCCTTTAGACTTAAAAAAGAGAAAATGTGCTAGAGGAAGCAATTCCAATGGGATCCACAAGCAATTGCTCAAGCAAACACTTTATAATGCCAGATACAAATTACACCCATGGACATTACAAACTCAGAGAGGTTGCACACAAAGGATAATGGTCCATTATAGACCGAAGTCCCCATAAGTGCTTATAAGACACACTTGTATTTACAAGCCAAAATTGGCAACAAAGCAAACCAAACTATGGCTGTTAAGCCTACTGCAAGCCCGCTTCTTGTTGTACAAGGTATGTACATAAACCAAAGGACACGGACAAACATGAGCATTTCATCGAACACCTTGTTTACATTGTTGTCCGTGATTGGCAGGGCTGGCCGCGGGCGGTAGCCCCTTGCGGGCGCCCTATAGTTGGCCCCCTTTTCGGGTGTTACGCTGCAATTGGCTGCCGCCACTACGGGCTGGTCATAGCTGGCCATGTCCGTGGGCACGCAGGCGTCGGCCCTGCGGGCTGTTGCCCCTGCGGGCTGCTGTCGCCCCTTGCGGGTGTCGTTGGCGTCCCTTTCGGGCTGGCCGTGGCCGCTGCCAACCACCCCCTTGCAATGGGCCTTGGCTGCGGCCTAGCCATGGGTGGCTGGCCCTGCATGGGGGTTGGCCACGGCTGACCTCCCCTCCTCCTCACTGCCTTCATTGTGTAAACGCAGCAATAACGCGTAGAATGATTCTACGCGATACAATCAAATGACATAGTTTAAAATCAATCTTTCGCACGAAAATCTTGGCTCTGATACCACTGTTGGGAAATCTCAGCGGGTGCATCACATGCGTAGCGGAAATAAAAAAACAAAAACTGGTTTCCCATGTAGATCAAATCAACGTGCAAAAGATTGGGGTCACGAGAAAAACCATAAAAATTGGAAACCACGATGTGTGAGAGATTGATTTAACTAGGGAGATCGTATATCCCTGTATTCTAGATCCAGATGGAGAAGATGAAGGAGGTCAAGCGTCCTCCTCTCTAGCGGTATCTATATGATAGATCTCTGTACTGAAACTCCTCCAATCTGATCTCATAACTCTTGCACTGAGGGAGGGAGGAGAATAGGAGGTGGTGGCTAAAGCTGCAGCCTTTCAACCATGAGTCTCCCCTCCTATTTATAGAGAGCCACCAAAACCCTAGGGCTCCTTCCTTAGTAGGTATTGGATCTCCATCCAATAACCAACTAACCTTGCATTATTGGATCTCTAACCAATAATCTTCTTAGGCCTCTAATTGGGCCTTAATCAAGGAGCCCATCAGTATAGGGTCTTATCTAATGAGAATAGGGGCTAATTGGATCTCCATCAAATCCTCTATTCGCTGAAGCATCCACCATATGTGTGTGACCCTATAGGCCAGATACCGAGCTAGCCGTGAGTCTCTCCCATAAGAATTCCTTCTGATATAGTGAATTATTATCCCCATAATAATTCACTCGACTCATCGACTATGGACGTACTAGGCCACTACGTCATAGTCCACAAACGGTATAGGGGAATCGAATCCATCAGACCTGTCTGTCCTCAGTTACTGTGTATCTATAATCCCTCATCCAACTAATATCCCAAAGACCGTATATTGGACATGGTACTGTTAGGTCACATATGGAATCCGTCATAGTCTCGCTCTAATCGGATTCTCTTGGAGAACTCTTTCTCTCTCAATCCAAATGACTCTAGCTAGGGATTTATCTGAGCAAGCACATATGGGATAATCCTCTCACGATACCGAGAGTGGATGATCCTCTATTGACACTCAATTGCCTTCTTTAGGTTGACTACCAATCTCGATAACCAGTTGTACCAGATCTGAAACTTTCCAAACCTATAAGTCTGGCGTCAAAGAAAGGAGTACTCAGACAAGGCATCCTTAGTGTCTCAAGTCTAAGGACCAGATACACAACTGGGACTATGTAATCACTGTCTGACATTAGGTATCATTAACCATACAATATTACATAAGCGGATCAATTAGTGAACACATTCTCTAATGAGCATCTGTACTATATCCTTAGTGTCTCCACACAAGTAGCTATGAGACCAATCGCTTCCATCATATGGATGGTTATATAGTACATCGGTCTGTCTGGTTATCTCGATGTCCCTCTCGAGTAACCTATGACCAGGATTATTTAGGATATATGTTTAAAGGTGAATCGATCTCATTAGTGTGATCTCATCATGATCCGATTCCCATTGCACAGAACCAAGGACATCACAATATATATGCTACATATAATATAATGTGAGAATATGCTAATATTAATTATAAGCAAAAAGATCACACAGCATGTCACACGTGCCGTCACTCACGTGATTGGCTTACAGGGCACTTGTAACCAACAAGAATACCAATACGAATTTACGTAAAAACCTTCAGAAGATATCATTCATCAAGCGTTGAAAGGTAGAAGGAGCATTTGTAAGTTCGAAAGGCGTTACCAAAAACTCGTACTGGTCGTTATACGTGTAGAATGTAGTTTTCGAAATATCGTCATTGCATACCCAAATCTAATAGTATCCGGATCGGAGATCCAATTTAGTGAAGACTCGAGCTCCTTTTAATTCATCCAAGAGTTCATCAACAATTGGAATATGATATTTGTCCTTGATGGTGATGGTGTTTAGAGCCCGGTAGTCAACGCACATCTGTCACGTATCATCCTTCTTGCGCACTAGCAACACCGGTGAGGAGTAAGGGCTGCAACTCGATCAAATCACCCCAGTGTCAAGCTTATCTTTAACGATGTTCTCAATCTCATCTTTCTGCAAGTGAGGATATCAGTATAGTGACAAATTTACTAGAGGTTTGCTTGGAAAAATAGGAATGCAGTGGTCATGCGGCCGATTAGGGGGAAGCCAGCGCGGCTTCGTGAAAATATCCACGGATTCTTCCGGCAAGAGGGCAAGCTTAAGATATGAGTTTTGTATGTTCTCCCCCTTAGATGGCTGCTAGATATGCATCAAGAATCCACCATGTGCTTTGTGCAAAACTTTCTCCATTCGTTGCGACGAAACGATGGAAATATGGCTCCCGCGCTTGCCTCGTAATGTGACCTGTCTCCCTTTGCAATAAAATTTCATGATTAATTTAGAAAAATTCCAAGAGATATCACCTAGCATTGTGAACCATTTGATCCCGAGCATGGCTTCATAATCAAATGGGTAGGAGGAAGAAATCAGCTACCACTTCTTGGTCTTAGAGGAGTAGTTTCACCCGCGGGCACCGTTGGTTGCAATTGAGGATTTGGCCGTCGGTGACCTTTACGTCGAACTTGTTGCAACCTTCGATTTGAAGCGCGAAACATGTAGTAACCTTACTATTGAGGAAGTTATTTGTGCTACCCGTGTCGATGAGAACGGGGATGGGTTGCTATTTTAGAAGTCCTCCAACTTTCATCAAGTGTGGGTTGGAGTAGCCAGCCAATGCATGACTGAGTAGTCAGTCGATTGAGACTCTTCCTCCATGACTTCTTCTTCAGGTTCAAGGGCTTCTTTAGATGGTTCATTGTCCTTAGCCTCCACTGGTTAAATCATAAGGAGCCGACCCTTTTTGTAGCGATGTTCTCGACTCCACGGTTTATCACTGTGCCAACACAATCGTTTGACCGATTGTTCACGAAGCTCATCCCTCGTCAATTTTTTTGGTGCAGGGGCTCAGATGGCAATAGAGGGGGCTGTAGGCCTCGGCATGGCTAGTCGGGGAGCAACCCTTGTCCTTCGTGCCTCTTGGTTCAATCGTTCTTCTTGAATACGTGTAAAGGAAATCGCGGCCATAAGAGTGTATGGTTGCCGGGCCTTTACTTCTCCCCAAATCTCTGGCTTTAGGCCCTCGATGAAAGTCCCTAAAAGTTATATTTTAGACTAATTTATAGTTTGATTAGATAAACATTTAAACCTTGTTTGGTATTCTTGTATTGTGGAGGTTTGACGAATCTTTGCTAATTGTCTATCGATGTTGTTGAAATTGGTTGGTCCGAAGCGGTTCAGTAGTCATTCCTTGAATCGCTGCCAAGAGAGTCCCCGATGGGTGTGCTCAAACCAATTAAACCACTGAATAACATCTTCCACAATGTGGATGGCAACAATCTCCACCCATGTGACGTCGGCGGTTCGGTAGAACCAAAAATAGCACTCCGCGGGTGAGATCCATCTGATCGGGTCTCCTTCCTATCTAGGGAAGTCAACCTTAATGCATGGATTGTTAGAATCAGAGATAATGTGGCCATGTTCTTGAGGATCATCATGCTGATTTGAAGTTTCTCCTTGCTGTGATTTCCTCGGGCTCGACGGTCGGCCAATGCTGAATTCGACGAAAAGGGATTGTATCTTCTCTTCCATGCGACTTTCAAGGGTTTCAAACTTTGCATTGATAGCCTCCTTTAATGCCATAGTATACGCCTCTAGATCTGTAATATTGAGATCTTTTTTTTGTCGTCGGGTTAGTGGCATGAGAATTTTGGAGAAGGGGGTGGCTGGTTGGAAGGTGAATCGGTTTGGATGGGAGTAGGCTGCGGTTTAGGGCTGATTTGGGTGACTTTTTGGGTTCAGTTTAGGGTAAGATTTTGAAGGGTTTTCAGTGAGGATGATAGGGTTTGGAGATGAGGAAAGAGAGTCCAAAATCCCACAAAAAATAGCACTCAAATATGATTGAATTTGGCGAAAAAAGGTGCTACGATGTGCTGTCCTGCCAAATAGATTTTACGTCAGAGAAATGGTGACTTCTCGACATAAATTCCAAAGGAAAGTTTGAGAAAATTATGCAGAAACCATTAGTTCAGATGTTGTTAATACTAGTAAAAAGTTTGACAAAATTTTGACAGTGTAACAGTAGGGAAATATGGCAAAAGATGAAGGCAGGTCCTTCGTCATAAAATTCCAATACAACATGATGGTGAAAGATTGCACAAGAAAATCAGTTCCAGAAGGATTTTTTTTCCAGAAATCAATCCTAGATGAAAGCCAAGTTAATCTTTAGAATTGTGTAAAAATTTCGGCCAGAAAGGAGAAGAAATAAACTGGTTTCAAGAAGCAAATAGACGGCTGAAAATTTCTGCAGTGTTTCACCTTCGCAACAATGATAATGTTTGTGACAAACGAAATTTGTAGCAGATAAAATTTGAAAAAGATTTTCATTGTGTAAAGTAAGAAATCTTTGTCTTGAAGAGGCGTGGATGATAAAAATCTACTAGATTTGCAGATTACATAGGGGACGGTAGTAGATAGATGGATCTATGGCTTGGTGGGTGACGGTGGATGGAGGCGGCATCAAAAGCAATTGTGGGAATTGCTTAGAAGATGAAGGCGTAGATGATGGCTATAGGGTAGCAAGAATGTAGCTCTAATACCATATGATAGAACCCCAGAAGGAGCTCTATATATTTTGACCCTTGAGGGGGATCAACCCTTGGAACGCTATAGGGGTTCCTCCCTCCTAGACTCGACAAAAGGCTGAAATAAAATTGATAATTGCTTGATTCAAGAGGGGGGAAGACTATATCTTTAAATAGGGATCAAAACCCTAGCCTAAGGGGATGTTTGCCTAAGTAAAATTATCCCTTAGCCCCTCCTATAGCCGACCTGCCTTAATAGGAATATGAGGCGACTAGGTTGGCTCTATAGCCGACCTAAGCAGGGAGAAACCCTGACCGACCAACCCAGTAAGGGGGGACGACGGTCACGAGGTCCTAAGGGCTAATCTAAACCCTAGTCATACTCTTTTATAAGATAGGAGTGACTTTATTACAATCTAACAAAGTTCTTTTTATTGACTAGTACTAAGATGATTAGGACTCAACCCTGCTGGAGTCTATCATAGAACCACCGACCTGGGTCATACAATTGCCACCCACCGATGGTATTACTATCGAGAATCTCAGAAAAGAGATTCCTCCACTTTTCTAATCCCGACTTGTACCTTCAGTTGACCCCTTTCGAAGTCAACCAATTGAGCTCAACCTGAGCTCAATCCAAACCCAAGTGTGGACCCGATTTGCCTCACTTGAGTTAATTTGGATTCCTTCCAAATCGAACTCAAATAGGACTCAAACCTAACCAATGCTAACTATGACATACTAAGGCATATAAATATAATCAAATTAACCAACATGTCAAGTGACCTTCCCAACTCCCAACGATCTTCTCGGTAACCTTCGACGAACTCTCAACGAGTCTCGGTCATCTTTTGATGAACTCCCGGCACATTCCTAGCAAGCTCATGATAGCCTTTGGCGAGCTCCTGGTGAACTCTTGGCAAGTCTCTGATACCTTCGATGAGCTCCCGACGAACTCCCAACAAGCCCCTGATTTCTTTGATAAGTTTTTGGTGAACTCCTGGCAAGCCCCTAATACCTTTGACGAGCTTCTAGCAATCTCTCGGTGAGTTCCCACTGCATCGTCCGAACCCCAACCCAATGCCCAAACTTGACTCCGGCTCAACATCTGATTGTATTGCCTTATTGTAGTTAATCCTGCATCAGTCATCTCTAACACACATGTAAGATCGACAAACCCATTAATTGATTTCATCATCAAAATATGAGATTCAATAGTAAGAAGTCATAAATTCTGAGATGGTTTCATGTACTTCAACAAGGTTTGGAACCTTATAGTTGCACCATAAGGTATTGTACCCATCGACTGCAAGTAGATCTTCAAGAAGAAGATAAGAGTAGATGAAAATGGGGAGACCTATAAGGCAATGCTGGTGGCCAAAGGGTATCGTTAAAGGCAAGGAGCTGACTATAACTAGACCTTCTCACTCATAGCCAAGCTAAAATCCATCAGAATTTATTTTGCTATTGTAGTACATTATGACTATAAGATCTTGCAGATGGATGTGAAAATTATGTTCCTTAATGACAACCTCAAGGAGGAGGTATACGTGATATATCCAAAGGGATTCGTATCCAAGAAGAGTCCAGATAAGGTATGCAAGTTGCTAAGGTCCATCTATGGACCGAAGCAAACTTCTTAAAGTTGGAAGATAAGATTTGATGAGGTAATAAGATATTATGACTTCGTTAAGAACAATGATGAGCCTTGTATGCATGCATAGGAAGGTAAGTGGAAGCGCTATTACTTTCTTAGTGCAATATGTGGATGACTTCCTGATTATTGGGAATGATGTAGGAATGCTCTCTATAGTTAAGGCTAGGCTATCTAGAAACTTCTCCACGAAGGATTTAGGGGAACCATCCTACATTTTACAGATTCGGATCTATAGAGATAGATCCAAGAGAATGTTTGGCTTGTCCTAATCCATGTATATAAACTCTATTATCAAAAGGTTTGTCATGAAAAATTCCAAGAGAAGTCTCATACCGATGAGACATGAAATATCACTTTCTAGGAGTATGTCCCCAAAAACTCTTAAGGAAATGATAGACATGGATATGATACCCTATGCCTTAGCGATAGGGTCTATCGTATGCTATGTTATGTACCAATCTGATATAGCACATGCTCTGAGTGTCATGAGCAGGTATCAGGTAGATCTAGGTTTGAAACTGATATGACCCCAACAGGGTTGGGTCCTAATCCATTGAGTCAAGTCATATGAGTCGGTCTAGTCAGACCAGGAAGAAGATATTTGAGTCGGCTAGAAGTCCAATAATAAAGAGTCCAAGTTTAATAGGACTCTTAGTAGGAGTCCAGGGTTGGAGGGTCTCTTAGTGAAACCCTATAAATAAGTATGTAATCCCTCTATTTTTCAACAAGAAGCATTACTTTGATTCCAGCCTTTGGCCGAAACCCTAGGAGGGCCGATCCCCTATAGTGATCAAGAAGGGCTGATCCCCTTTAGTGATCATTATCCCCACTTTCTTCATGATAGAACTCTAGGGTTCTATCATATGGTATTAGAGCAACGTTCTTGGCATCTCACTACTGCTGTTTATCCATTCCACCATCGTCCTCCCACCTTACTGTTGCTAGTTATAAGTGCCTTACAAGCTAATTATGTGAGTGATGACACCTGTGACACACTGCAGTAATCTTTTTACTTTTCATTATTGATATTTTCTCACATTATATATTTTTGGATATAAATTGTGATGTCCTTAGATCTGTGCAATCAGAATCAGAACATGATGAGATCATAATAATGAGACCGATTCACCTTTAAATATAAATCCTAAATCATCCTGGTCATAAGTTACTCGAGAGGGACATCGAGAAAACCGGATAGACCAGTATACTATATACTCGTTTATATGATGGAGGTGTCTGATCTCATAGTCGGTTGTGTGAGGACACTAGAGGTACAGTGTAGGTGCTCAGTGGAGAATGAGTTCACTAATTGATCCGCTTACGGAATACTAGATGGATAATGATACCTAATGTCAGACAATAATTCCATAGTCCTAGTTGTGTATCTGGTACTTAAACTTGAGACACCAAGGATACCTTGTATGAGTACTCCTTTCTTTGATGCTGGACTTATAGATTTGGAAAAGTCTAGATCTGGTACATCTGGTTATTAGGATTGGTAGCCAACCATACAAAGACAATTGAGTGTCAACAAAGGATCATCTACTCTCGGTATCATGAAAGGAATATCCTAAGTATGCTCACTCAGATAAAACCCTCGGCCAGGGTCATTCAGATTGAGAGAGGACTTCTTTGAGAAAATCTGCTTAGAGTGAAACTTAGAAGGATTTTGTATGTGGCCTGACAGTATCCATGCCCAATATATGGCCTTTGGGATATTAGTTGGATGAGGACTATAGATACACGATAACTTTGGATAGACAGGTTCGATAGATTTGATCCCCCTATACTATCTGGGGGCTATGGCATAGTGGTATAGTACGTCCATAGTCGATGAGTCGAGTCAATTATTATGGGGATAAGAATTCACTATATCAGAAGGAGTTCTAATGAGACCGACTCATGGCCAGCTCGGTATCAAGCCTAGAGGGTCATATACATATGGTAGACATTACGACGGGTAGAGGTGCGGGTATGAGATATTCGTGGAGTTCCTGGTTTGAATCCTATGGATGAGATCCAATAAGATTAGGTAATTGGATAGAGATCCAATTTCTAATGTAAACGAAATCCATTCAGGAATATACTCATTCACCTTTATAAATAGGAGACACTGATTGGTTTATAGGCTAGAGCCAAAGAGAGAGGGCTAGAGAAGTTGCATCCTATTTCTCCTCAGTGTTTTTCTCCTCCTCCTTAGCTTAAGAGTATGGAGAGGCTGATCCCGCAGCTAAGGAGCCTCATTTTTACGTCTACCATGTAGATTACCGTTAGAGAGGAGTAAGCAAGTGCTCCTTCATCTTATGATAAGACTCCAGTAGGGTTGAGTCCTAATCTCTCTAGAAGTAGTCAATAAAACCCTACTAGATTGTAATAAAGCCACTCCTATCTTATCAACGAGTATGGCTAGGGTTTGGATTATCCCTTAGGGCTTAGTGGCTGTCACCCCCCCTTACTGGGTTGGTAGGCTAGGTTTCCCCCTGCTTTGGTCGATTATAGAGCCAACCTACCTGTTCCCTCTAATGCATGTAGGCTATAGAAGGGGCAAAAGAGTAATTTTAGTTAGGCAAGCATCCCTAAGGCTATGGTTTGGAGCCCTATATAAGCATGTAGCCTCTGCCTCTTTTTATTAAGCAATCTACAATTTTAATTCAGCCTTGTGCCGAGTCTAGGAGGGAGGAACCCCAACAGTGTTCTAAGGGTTCATCCCCCTCAAGGATCAAAATCTATAGAGCTCATTCTGCGTTTCTATCATCTGGTATCAGAGCAGCGATCTTGCTGCCCTTGTAGCCATCTTAGCCGCCTCCACCTTCCCAAGCAATTCCCAAAATTACTTTTGACGTCGCCTCCACCTTCACCCCAGTCGTAGATCAAATCAATCTGTCGCTGCCCCGTGTGTTTGATCTGGAAATCTGATATATTTTTATCATCCATGTCTCTTAAATACTGGAAGATTTCTTACTTTACACGTTGAAGATTTTTTTCAAATTTTATCCGCTATAAATTTCGTTCGTCGCAAACGTTATTATCATTAAGAAGGCGAAACACTACAGAAATTTTTAGCCGATTGTTGCTTCTTGAAACTGATCTTTTAATTATCCTTTTTAGCCGAAACTTTTATACAATTTCATAGATCATCTTAACTTTCATCTAAGACTAATCTTGCAAAAAAATCCTTCTGGATCTGGACTGAAATTCTTTGTTACACAGTACTGAAATTTTACAATGCAGAATCTGCCTTCCGTCTATTGGCCTCTTGAAACCAAACTTTTGTTCATCCTTTTTGGCCAAAAATTTTATACAATTCCAAAGATCAACTTAGCTTTCATCTGAGATTGATTTTGGGAAAGAATTCCTTCTGGAACTGGTTTTCTTGCGCAATCTTTCACCATCATGTAGTTCTGGAATTTTTACGATGAAGGATCTACCTTTCATCTTTTGCCTTATTTCCCTACTGTTATGCTGCCAAAATTTTGCTAAACTTTTTACTGGTGTTACCAACATCTGAGCCAAGGATTTCTGCATAAATTTCTTAAACTTTCGTCTAGAATTTACGTCAAGAAGTCATAGTTTCTCCGACGAAAAATCTGTTCGGCAGGACAACACATCGCAACACCTTATTTTGCCAAATTCTATCAGATTTAAGTGCTATTTTTTGTGTGATTTTAGACTCTCTTTTCCTCATTTCTAAACCTTACCATCCTCACCAAAAACTCCTCCAAATCTTACCATAAACTGAACCCAAACAACCACCCAAATCGACCCTAACCGCAACCTACTTCCTTATCAATCCACTTACTTTTTTAGCCAACTTTCCTTATCGATACACATACCTTTACTGCCATCTATCCCAGATCTAAAATCTATTTCTCTAACCTTCATCTACTGCTATCACAGCCCTAAAACCACACCAATTCGTAGCCTAAACTACACAAAACCGTAGCCCCAAATTGCACCCAAAAACCGCGCAGCCTTCGGTCCACCAACTTTTCAGCCACCCAATCTCCCTTATCCCTTCAACTGCAGCACACATCTTTAACTGCCCAACACTGCCAACAACGATCTTTTTCTACCATCCTCCTTTACGCAACCAGCAGCGATCCTTGCGGCAAATAGCTACCAGCAATGATCTTTCGCTGCAATCTGTTTACATCATAGCCCGCAACAATCTGATAAGACTCTAGCAGGGTTGAGTCATAATCTCCCTAGAAGTAGTCAATAAAACCCTACTAGATTGTAATAAAGCCACTTCTATCTTATAAAGGAGTATGGCTAGGGTTTAGATTAGCCCTTAGGGCTTAGTGGCCGTCGCCCCCTTACTAGGTTGGTTGGCCAAAGTTTCCCCCTGCTTAGGTCGGCTATAGAGCCAACCTAGTTACCCCTTGTTCCTATTAAGGCAGGTTGGCTATATGAGGGGTAAATGTATAATTTTACTTAGGCAAGCACCCCCTTAGGCTAGGATTTTGATCCCTATATAATGATGTAGCTGCCCCCTCTATTGAAGCAAGCAATTATCAATTTTATTGCAGCCTTATGCCGAGTCTAGGAGGGAGAAACCCCTACAGTGTTCCAAGGGTTGATCCCCCTCAAGGATCAAAATCTATAGAGCTCCTTTTGGGGTTTTATCATCTGGTATAAGAGCTGCATTCCTGCAGCCCTATAGCCATCTCAGCCGCCTCCACCTTTCCAAGTAATTCCCACAATTGCTACGACACGCGTCTCCACCTTCCACCCTAGTAGCAGATCAAATCAGTCTGCCACTGCCCCCTGTGTTTGATCTAGAATTCTAGTATATTATTATCATCCATGCCTCTTCAGAACTACAAGATTCTTTACTTTATACATTGAAGATTTTTCTCAAATTTTATCCGCTGTAAATTTTGTTCGTCGCAAACGTTATCATCATTGTAAAGGCAAAACGCTACAGAAACTACACTTTTAATCTTCTTTCTTGGCTGAAACTTTTATACAATTTTATAGATTATCTTAGCTTTCATCTAAGACTAATCTCATGAAAAAACTCCTTCTGGATCTAGAGTTATAGCACTGCGATTCTTCATTGCACAGTACTAAAATTTTACAATGCAGAATCTGCCTTCCGTCTATTGGCCCTTGAAACCAAACTTTTGTTCATCTTTTTTGGCTAAAATTTTTACACAAGTCTCAAGAACAAGTTGGCTTTCATCTGGATTTGATTTCATGACAAAACTCCTTCTGGAACTGGTTTTTTTGTGCAATCTTTGACCATCATGCAGTTCTGGTATTTTACGATGAAGGAATCTGCCTTTCGTCTTTTGCCCTATTTCCCTACTGTTATGCTGCCAAAATTTTGTCAAACATTTTACTGATATTAACAACATCTGAACCAAGGGTTTCTGTATATTTTTCTTGAACTTTCCTCTGGAATTTATGTCAAGAAGTTATCATTTCTCCGACATAAAACCGGTTCAGCAGGACAGCACATCGCAGCACTTCTTTTCCCGAATTCTATTAGATTTGAGTGCTATTTTTTATGGGATTTCGGACTCTCTTTTCCTTGTATCCAAACTATATGATCCTCACTAAAAACCCTTCCAAATATTACCCTAAAATGAATCCAAACAAGCCTCAAATCAGCCTACTTCCTTATCGATCCACTTACGTTTCTAGTCAACTTTCCTTACTGAGACACCTACCTTTGCTACCATCTACCCCAGATCTAAAATCTATTTTCCAAACCTTCATCTACTACTATCATAGCCATAAAACCACACCAATTCACAGCCTAATCTCTAGAAAACTGCAGCCCCAAATCTGCCCTAAATTGCAGCCTACTTCCATCCAAACCGATTCACCTTCCAACCGGCCACCCCCTTCTCCAACATTGCCATGCCACTAACCCGACAACAAAAAAAAGATCTCAATATTATAGATCTAGAGGTGTATACTATGGCATCAGAGGAGGCTAATTCAGCATTGACCAAATTCCAATGCCACTAACCCCTTTTCGCCGAATTCAGCATTGGTCGATTGTCGAACCCGAGGAAATCACAACACAGAGAAACTTCAGATCGGCGAGACGATCCTCAAGAACATGGCCACATCACCTCTGATCTCAATAATCCATGCATGAAGGTTGACTTCCCTAGATGGAAAGGAGACCCAATCGGGTGGATCTTGTGCGCGGAGCACTATTTTCGGTTCTACCGAACCGTCGACGCCACACGGGTGGAGATTGTTGCCATCCACCTTGAGGGAGATGATATTCAGTGGTTTAATTGGTTTAAGCACACCCATGGAGGACTCTCTTGGCAACGATTTAAGGTAGGACTACTAGATCGCTTCGGACCAACTGATTTCAACAACATTAACGGATAATTGACAAAGATTCGTCAAACCACTACAATACAAGAATTCAAACAAGGTTTGAGCGTTTATCTAATCAAACTGAGAATTGGTCTGAGAAACAACTTTTAGGTACTTTTATCGAGGGCCTAAAGCCGGAGATCCGAGGAGAAGTAAAGGCTCGACAACCGTACACTTTTATGGCGACAATTTCCTTCGCGCGTATCCAGGAAGAACAATTGAACCACGAGATACAAAGGACAAGGGTCACTCCCTAACCAGCCATGCCAAGGCTTACTGCCCCCACTACTGCCATCCAAGTCCCTGCACTAAAAAAGTTGACAAGAGACGATCTTCGCAAACGATCGACCAAGGAGTTGGGTTGTCATTGCGATGAACCATGGAGCCGCGAACATCACTGCAAAAAGGGCCGGCTCCTCATGATCGAACTATCGGAGGATGAGGACAATGAAACATCTAAAGAAGCCCTTGAACCTAAAGAAGAAGCCATGGAGGAAGAGTCACAAATGGCCAACTACGCAATGCACGCATTGGTCGGCTATTCTAACCTGCAGATGATGAAAATTGGAGGACTTCTAAAATAGCAACTCATCACCGTTCTCATCGACACGGGCAGCACTAATAACTTCCTCAATAGTAAGGTTGCTGTACATTTGGCACTTCAAATCGAAGGTTGCAACAAGTTTGACGTAAAGGTCGACGACGGCCGAATTTTTAATTGCGACCAACGGTGCTCGCGGGTGAAACTACTCCTCCATGACCAAGAAGTGTTAGCTGATTTCTTTCTCCTACCCATCGATGATTATGAAGCTGTACTCAGGATCAAATGGCTCACAACACTAGGTGATATCTCCTAGAATTTTTCTAAATTAATTATGAAATTTTATTGCAAAGGGAGACAGGTCACGTTACGAGGCAAGCACGGGAGCCAAATTTCCACCGTTTCATCGCAACAAATGGAGAAAGTTTTGCACAAAGCATATGGTGGATTCTTGATGCATATTCAGCAGCCATCTATGGGGGAGAATATACAAAACTCAGATCCTAAGCTTGCCCTTTGCCTGAACAAATTCACAGATGTTTTCTTGGAGCCGCGTGGGCTGCCCCCTAACCGGTCCCATGACCATTGCATTCCTATTTTGCCAGGCAAACCTCTAGAAAATTTACAACCATACCACTATCTTGACTTGCAGAAGGATGAGATCAAGAACATTGTTAAAGAGATGCTTGACACCAGGGTGATTCGACCAAGCTATAGCCCTTACTCCTCACCGGTGTTGCTAGTGTGCAAAGATGGTACATGATGGATGTGCGTTGACTACTGGACTCTAAACACGATCACCATCAAGGATAAATATCCTATCTCGAGTCTTCACTGAATTGGATCTCTGATTCGGATACCATCAGAATCGGGTATGCATTGAAGATATTCTGAAATGCTCTAAAAAATATTTGAGGCTTCGGTGGTCGATCTTAATTTGAAAGTGTCGGTCGCTCAAGTAGGGTCTCCACTTCGTGACGGTGTGTACGATAGCAAGCATTTCTTTGTCATACATGAACATTTCAATATGGGAGGGAGACAAAGCCTTGCTAGAGTAGGCAATAGATTGGCTATCTTGCATTAGAACAACCCTAATTCTAACTCCGAATGCGTTGGCCTTAATCACAAAGGTGTAGCTGAAATCGGGTAGTGCTAGGACCGGCATCGTCACCATGGCTGCCTTGAGTCGTTCAAAGGCTGTGGAAGCTTTATCTGATCATAAGAAGAAGTCTTTCTTTAGTAGGGACGTGAGTGGGGCATTAATCATGCCATAATCTTTCATGAATTTTCAGTAGTAGCTCGTGAGTCTAAGGAAGCCGCACAGTGATTTTATGTTTATAGGTCTCGACCATCCTTGCATCGTTTCGATCTTATTTGGGTCTATCGCCACTCCATCCTATGATATAATGTATCATAGGTACTCCACTTTATGTTGTAAGAAGCTGCACTTTGAATGTTTAACATAAAGGGTATTCTCCCGAAGGATTGTTAGTACAGTTCGTAAGTGCTGAAAATGTATATCAAGCATAGGGCTGTAAATGAGGATGTCATCAAAAAATACCAACACGAACTTGCATAGAAACCTCTAAAAAATGTCGTTCATCAACCTTTGAAAAGTAGGAGCATTCGTAAGTCCAAAGGGCATTACCAAAAACTCGTAGTGGCCGTTATGTGTGCGGAATGTAATTTTCAGAATATCTTCAGTGTATATCCAAATCTGATGGTATTCGGAATGGAGATCCAATTTGGTCAAGAATCAGGCTCCTTTTAGATCATCCAAGATCTCATCTACTACTAGTATGGGATGTTTATCTTTGACGGTGATGACGTTCAAAGCTTGGTAATCAACGCACATCTGCCATATACCATCCTTCTTGCGCACTAGTAACACCGACGAGGATTAAGGGCTGCAACTTGTTCGAATTACTCTGGTGTCGAGCATCTCCTTAATGATGTTCTCAATCTCATCCTTCTGCAAGTGAGGATAATAGTACGGTCTCAAGTTTGATGGAGGTTTGCCCAACAATATTGGCATGTGGTGGTCATGCGGCCGGTTAGAGGGGAGCCCATGCGACTCCGTGAAAAAATCCACGAATTCATCCAACAAAAGGGCAAGCATAGGATCTGAATTTTGTATGTTCTCCTCCTTTGATGGCTGCTGGATATGCATCAAAAGTCTACCATACATCTTGTGTAGCACTTTCTCCATCCACTGCATCGAAACGGTGGAGATATGGCTCCCGTGCTTGCCGCGCAAGGTGACCTGTTTCCCTTTACAATAAAACTTTATGATTAGTTTAGAGAAATTCCAAGAAATGTCACCTAATATTGTGAGCCATTCAATCCCAAGCATGGCTTTGTAGTTATCGATGGCTAGGAGGAAGAAATCGGCTACCACTTCTTGGTCTTGTAGGAGCAATTTTACCCACGGGCGGTTGCAATTGAGGATTCGGCCGTCAGCGACATTTACGTTAAATTTGTTGTAACCTTCGATTTGAAGCTTCATACGTGCAACAACCTTGCTGTTGAGAAAGTGATAGGACTCCAGCAGGATTGAGTCCTAATCATCTCGGTACTAGTTAATAAAAACCCTGTTAGATTATAATAAAGCCACTCCTATCTTATAATGGAGTATGGCTAGGGTTTAGATTAGCCCTTAGGGCTTAGTAGCCACCGCCCCCCTTACTAGGATGGTCGGCTATGGTTTTCCCCTGCTTAGGTCGGCTATAGAGCTAACTTAGCTGCCCCTTGTTCCTATTAAGGCAGGTTGGCTATAGGAGGGGTAAAGGGATAATTTATTTTGCTTAGGCAAGCACCCCTTTGAATCAAGCAATCATCTATTTTATTTCAGCCTTGTGCCGAGTCTAGGAGGGAGGAACCCCTATAGCGTTCCAAGGGTTGATCCCCCTCAATGGTCAAAATCTGTAGACCTCCTTCTGGGGTTCTATCATTTGGTATCAGAGTAGCGATCTTGCTACCCTTGTAGCCGTCATCTATGCCTCCATCTTCCCAAGCAATTCCCATAATTGCTTTTGACGTTGCCTCCATCATCGCCCACCAAGCTGCAGATCCATCAATCTGCTGCCTTCCTCTGCATCAACATCAAAGATCTGGTAAAAACTCAAAAGCCCATGCCTCTTGATACTGCTATTCCTCTATCTTATATATGGGAGAAGTTTTCCAAAATTTCCTTGCTGCAAAATTTAACCATCGCAAACATTATCATTGTTGCGAAGGTGAAACACTGTAGAAATTTTCAACCGATTGTTGCTTCTTGGAACTGTACTTTTAACCATCCATTTTGGCTGAAACTTTTATACAATTTCATAGATTGTCTTAGCTTTCATCTAAGACTAATCTCATAAAAAAACTCCTTTTGGATTCGGACTTATAGCACTATGATTCTTCATCGTACAGTGACAAAATTTTACGATGGAGAATCTACCTTTTGTCTATTGGCCTCTTGAAACTGAACTTTTGTTCATACCTTATGGTTGAGATTTTTACATAATTCTCAAGATCAAGTTGGCTTTCATCTGGATTTAATTTCTTGAAAAAACTCCTTCTTGTCCAATCTTTCACCATCACGCAGTTCTAAAATTTTATGACGAAGAAATCTGCCTTTCGAATTTTGCCCTATTTCCCTACTGTTACGCTACCAAAATTTTGTCAAACTTTTTACTGGTATTAACAACATCTGAACCAAGGGTTTCTGCATAATTTCCTTGAATTTTTCTCTAGAAATTACGTCGAGAAGTCATCGTTTCTCTAACGTAAAATCTGTTCAGCAGGACTGCACATCGCCGCACTTTTTTTCGTCGAATTCTATCATATTTGAGTGCTATTTTTTGTGGGATTTTGGACTCTCTTTTCCTCATCACCAAACCCTACCATCCTTACCAAAAACCCTTCAAAACCCTATCCTAAACCGAAACCAAACAGCCACCCAAATCAGCCCTAACCGTAGCCTACTTCCTTATCGATCCACTTATTTTTTTAGCCAACTTTCCTTACCGAGACACCTACCTTTGCTGCCATCTATCCCAGATCTAAAATCTATTTTCCTAACCTTCATCTACTACTATTACAGCCCTAAAACCATACCAATTCATAGCCTAAACTCCATAAAACTGCAGCCCCAAATCGCACCTAAAACAGTCACAAACCATACCAAAAAACCGAAGCCTTCGATCCACCAACCATTCAGCCGCCCAATCTCCCTTATCCCTTCAACCGCAACACGTATCTTTCACTGCCCAACGCTACCAATAGTGACCTCTTGCTGCTATTATCCTTGATCACTGCCAATAGCGATCCTTGCAGCAAAAAGCTACTAGTAGCGATCTTTCGCTGTAATCTGATTACATCATAGCCCGCAATAATCGTTCGCTACCAACAACTTGATTGTAGCCAGCAACAAATTAAACACAACAGCAACCATCTCTCACTCCATACCGCTACTGCCCTCCTCTGCAATAGTCGTGTACATCGCTGCCCCGTCTTCCTCCTATTGCAGCCGCACCCTTTCTGCAACCGACGCCACTTGCAGCCACGAAGTCGCATTGCAGTCGCAGCCGACGTTGCTGCTGCCCTCTTCTTCTTCCACCATCACTGCTGCCTTCTAACTCAGATCTCTTGGCTGCCATCTTCCGACAAATATCAGCCATCTAAAAAATCGCAGCCTCGATGACATTGCAACGTCAACATTGCATCATCACCGAAGGACTGTAGCTGATGTTACTGCTTGCATTTTCTTCCTCCACCGTTGCTGCTACCCTTGGTTGCCATCCTCCACTTGGAGACTTGACCACCATAGCCCCGACATTGCTGCCATTGCTACCTTCAACCTGAAGATTGCAGCTACACTCTTTAATCGATTTGATTTGACATGTTGGAGATCCTTACGTCATGACATCGGTGAGCTTATTCGAAGCCAAATTGGAGGCTCTTGAGACGCGTATGGATGTTAAATTACACGCTCTCTTTGAGGAGTTTAGATTGGGTCGATCACCGAGCCCAATAAGATCACAATGCAGTGCAACTTTGGATTGTAAAAGAACCTTAGCGAAGAACTAAAGATGATCCGTCAAACCTCCACCATCCAAGAGTACCAAACCAGGTCTGAAAGGTTATCTAATCAAACTTATGATTGGTCCAAAAAATAGATATTGAGGTCTTTTATTGAGGGCTTGAAGCTGGAGATTCAGGAAGAAGTTAAAGTGCGACAACCGTACATGTCACGCCCCCCCCTTCGAGAGGTGTGACCATGTCATAAATTGAGAATTTTAGACACAACATAATTTATCCAGGATCCAATCAAACATTTGAGGATACTACAAAAACTTGGGCAGTTTATAATCATACATCACATCACTTGGTGAGTTATAACTAACTCAACTGAACACTAACCACAACATAATCCACACGAGTGGAAATCTATCTGATCACAAAAGTAACAACTACCACAATGTCCATATTGTTATACAAGTTTAACTTGACGTTCCAAAATGCTAAACATGAGAGGTATTTAAATCCACACTTCAACATCTATCAACAACATTTCATTAAACATTAGGAATTTCTTATACAATCAAAACATATCAACTGCTATACGATTTGCCCAAAACCTTCTAGCTTTCCACTGCCTCCGCCTAGTTTCAAACGCTTCAGTATGATAAGCTAATCTGAAAAATTAGCATCAACGGAATGAGCTACAAAGCTCAGCAAGTATCAACATGTCAAAGGCGTAAGGTTTAGAGTGTATCAAAAAACAAACAAGGAACAGTAGATTCAGACAGAACAAACATGACGGACATTCCATCCTTGGTTTTATCCAAAGCACATAATTAACTCACAAGCAATACCTTGGATATCATATCAAAAATACAGAGGGTGAAGTTATCATATCAAAAATACAGAGGGTGAAGTGGGATACAGACAGAATGTGATTCATCCATTTCTGAATGACCACCAGAACAGTAGTCTCCAACGTCTAGGAGCTCCATCCACCCACGTCTGGGTGAAGTCAGAAGGGGCCGGCAGAGCATCGCGGGCTCAAAGCATAACTCCCTTTACCATTACTGGCAAAGGTACATATTATCCCACAAACACCGGAGTACAAAAGGATATGTGAACAATGAAATTGGTATGCCTCGGAAGCACATGCGAAACAACGAAACATGCATGCGCCTATACAGAATCATATAGTGGGACATAAACTAACGCTTAAGAGCATGAAATAAGTGAGAGCAATCATATAAAACTCACTTCAAGAGGGAACTCTAGCATAAATTGAACTTTCACATGAATGAAGTGAGAATAGACACAAAACTCTGTTTTACAGATTTCCTAGTACCACTTGAGACAAATGTTTAATCAGGCTATCAAACTCCAAATATTTCAAGTCTAGTGTCAAAAGAAAGATCATTCAGTCTAGATTCCTACAACAATAGTTTCACCACAATCAGAAATCAGTACAGTAATCTAGAGCCAGAACAAGGCAGAAAGGTCAGAATTGTAATCAAAACTGCAAACTCTGTTTTACAGATTTCCTAGTACCACTTAAGAGTAATGTTTAATCAGGCTATCGAACTTCAAATATTTCGAGTCTAGTGTCAAAAGAAAGATCATTCAGTCTAGATTCCTACAACAATAGTTTCACTACAATCAGAAATCAGTACTGTAATCTAGAGCCAGAACAAGACAGAAAGGTCAGAACTGAAATCAAAACTGCAAACTCTGTTTTACAGATTTCCTAGTACCACTTGAGACAAATGTTTAATCAGGCTATCGAACTCCAAATATTTCGAGTCTAGTGTCAAAAGAAAGATCATTCAGTCTAAATTCCTACAACAATTCACTACAATCAGAAATCAGTACGGTAATCTAGAGCCAGAACAAGGCAGAAAGGTCAGAACTATAATCAAAACTGCAAACTCTGTTTTACAGATTTCCTAGTACCACTTGAGACAAATGTTTAATCAGGCTATCGAACTCCAAATATTTCGAGTCTAGTGTCAAAAGAAAGATCATTCAGTCTAAATTCGTACAACAATAGTTTCACTACAATCAGAAATCAGTACGGTAATCTAGAGCCAGAACAAGGCATAAAGGTCAGAACTGTAATCAAAACTGCAAACTCTGTTTTACAGATTTCCTAGTACCACTTGAGACAAATGTTAATCAGGCTATCGAACTCCAAATATTTTGAGTCTAGTGTCAAAAGAAAGATCATTCAGTTTAAATTTCTACAACAAAAGTTTTACCACAATCAGAAATCAGTACAGTAATCTAGAGCCAGAACAAGGCAGAAAGGTCAGAACTGTAATCAATTTTACAATTCAAAGTGTTGGAATATTTGGAACCCACAAAACAGATTTCGGATTTTACAGCAATTTATTTTGGAATGCAAGGCAAAACAATAATGATAAAATGTCAGAATAAGGAAAAGAAATAGGATAGAACACTTGCCTATTTCGGATTTTGAGCAAACAAAACCCTAAGCCCCAAATCGATGTTGGTTTTCTCCTCTTCCTTCTCTCTCTTTTTTTTTTTTTTTTGTTTTCTTCTCTTCACCGACTCAGCTCTTCTTAAGGAATGAAGAGGCGGTGGAGATTGTAGAGGTGGTGGAGAGTTGCTGTGTAGTGTATTTTGCACTTTTGCACTTTAGTCCTTCTATTATTAATATTTACGAGTAGGTCCTTTGGATTTTACAAACAGGTCCTCAAATTTTTATAACTAAGTCTTAGCAATAACATAAACTATAACTAAGTCTTAGCAATAATATAAACTATATTTCTTCACAAACGAGGGATGTTACAGTACATACTTAAGATAGTCATCTCCTTTGCGCGACATCAAGAGGAGCGATTGAACTATGAAGCTTGGAAGACTAGAGTTGCTCCCCAACTAGCAACACCAAAGCTTTCACCTCCTCCTACTATCAGCCGACCCCCTCAGCCACAGAAATTAATAAGAGAAGACCTTCATGATGGATCAACAAAGGGCCTATGTGGGTGTTGTGATAAACTGTGGAGCCTAGAACACAAATGTAAAAAGGAGACACCGCCGATGATTGCGCCCACTAAAGAACCCAAACTTGAAGATACGACTCTCGAGCCCAAGAGAAGGATACACCACAACCAGTCGCTCGCACGGTCCCTACCTTAGTCGACTACACCAATCTACAAAAATTGAAGATCGAAGGGTTTCTCGAGTAGTAGTCCGTCATTATCCTCATCGACGCCAGGAGCACACACAATTTCATGAGCAGTAAGGTTGCTGCTCACTTAATGCTCTAAACAGAAGATTACAATGGGTTCGAAGTCATGGTACTAACGGCCAAATTCTGAAGTGCAACCAGAAGTGCCAACGGGTAAAACTGATCCTACAGGAGCAAGACGTAGTTACTGATTTTTCCTCCTCCCTCTTGATAGTTTTGATATAGTGCTTGACATTGATTGGTTGTTAATGATTGGAGATATTTTTTTGGAATTTTTCGAAGCTAACCATGAAATTTTTCAGAAAAGGAAAGCAGGTGATTTTACGAGGGAGCACAGCGACTACAACCACAACACAACACTTGGAGGGGGTACCAAAAGAAAAATCTAGTGGTTTCCTAATTTAAATTCATGAGTTTCATGAGATTGAAGACAAGAACACTCTCCCATAGCGTGCTGAAATTTTGGGCGTCTCCACCAAACCGAGCCGATTACCTCCTCTGAAGTTGTTCGACACCCTTATGCTGAACAGGCCGAACCTTCTACAAGTTGTTGCTCGGCCAGATTCCCTCCTACAACCTCAGAAGGTCAAAGATAAAAGGGTCGTCCAAGAGATGACAGAGACACGAATTATTCAGCCATGATTATTTCCCACTAGGACACATCCCTACATCCATTTCCCCGGAGATAAACTACTTCTAAAGTGTTACATTCCACCGAACTCTGCATGGTTGCTGATGCAGCACTTCTAGATCTCAAGTGACTTCCACGACTTTTCCCAAGATTGGATCATGATGCTTAAAAACTTCCTTGATGATGACCTCCGATCTATGGCCCAAAAACGTGAGAAAATTAAGCCTCTCCAGTGACAAAATCAAAAAAGGGGAAGGATCATTCGTAGGACTTAACGAAGTATGAACATCATCCCTCTCATTATAAAGAAAGATGCACCACCTTGGCTGAGTGAAACCATAGCCCTCATGACCACGATGTCATTCACACCAAATCATGGCCAAATGTTTATTATCGAAGCAGACACATCCAGAGTAGGGGTCAACACTATCCTCATGCAAGATGGTCAATAGCATGAAGAAGTAAAAATGGGCCTCGAAAAATCATCACTCCTACCCACCTCATACTCAAATCAGGCTCACACCACTAGAGTTTTATCAGACGACAGCCCTCACTCCAAAAGAAGGCACGACTACTATTATAGAGCAACCATGTGATAGCATATGCAAGGAACAAACTTTCCCCTGACAAACGTTGGAGCAGAAGAAAGTTTCCAGAGAAAAATCAAGTCCCTTTTCATCTCCAGCTCCACCAACACAAAATTCACGCCTCAAGAAAGTGGTCTCCCTATTTCTTTGGATCTTGTAAAATTGGGGATCACATTGGGTCCCTAATATGGAGATCAGATCCGTGCACCATATCAATATTACAGTTGATCCTCCAGGTGTCCCACCTCAGATGAAAATTTAAAGACGACGACTCAGCCAAAATTCTTCCAACTGACACCCAAGCTGATGAGTAGCTTAAGACCCAATTTCCAAAGTTTATAGACCCTTAGCCTTGAGGACAAGACTGATTTTAAGAGGGTCGGTTTGATAGGACTCCAACAGGGTTGAGTCCTAATCATCTCGGTACTAGTTAATAAAAACCATGTTAGATTGTAATAAAGCCACTCCTATCTTATAAATGAGTATGACTAGGGTTTAGATTAGCCCTTAGGGTATAGTAGCCATCGCCCCCCTTATTGGGATGGTCGGCTAGGGTTTCCCCCTGCTTAGGTCGTTTATAGAGCCAACTTAGCTGCCCCTTGTTCCTATTAAGGCAGGTTGGCTATAGGAGGGGTAAAGCGATAATTTTACTTAGGCAAGCACCCCCTTAGGCTAGGGTTTTGATCCCTATTTAAAGATGTAGCCACCCCCCTCTTGAATCAAGCAATCGTCTATTTTATTTTAGCTTTGTGCCGAGTCTAGGAGGGAGGAACCCCTACAGTGTTCTAAGGGTTGATCCCCCGCAATGGTCAAAATATATAGAGCTTCTTCTGGGGTTCTATCAGAAAGTTATTGGTGCTACCCATATCTATAAGAATAGTGATAGGTTGCTGTTTAAGGAGTCCTCCAACTTTCATCGTCTATGGGTGGGAGTAATAGGCCAGCGCTTGCACTGCATAGTCGGTTGGTTGAGGCTCTTCCTCTGTGGCTTCATCTTTGAGTTCAAGGTCTTCTTCAGATGGTACAGTGTCCTCATCCTCTACTGGTTCGATGACAAGGAGCTGACTCTTTTTGCAACGATGTTCTCGACTCCATGGTTCATCACAATGCCAACATAACCCCTTGTCCTTTGCACTTTGTGGTTCAATCATTCTTTTTAGATTCTTGCTAAGGAAATCATCATCACAAGAGTGTACGGTTATCGCACCTATACTTCTCCTCGAATCTCTGGCTTTAGGCCCTCGATAGAAGTCCTTTAAAGTTACTTTTCAAACCAGTTCATAGTTTGCTTAGATAAATGTTCAAACCTTATTTGGTATTATTATATTGTAGAGGTTTACCGAATCTTCACCAATTGTCCGTCGATATTGTCGAAATCAGTTGGTCTGAAGCGATTTAGTAGTCCTTCCTTGAATTGTTGCCAAGAAAGACCTCTATAGGTGTGCTCCAAGCAATTGAACCATTGAATAACATCTCCCTTAAGGTGGATGGTAGCTATCTCCACCCGTAGCGTCGGTGGTTCGGTAGAACCGAAAATAGCGCTCCGCGCATGAGATCCATCCAATCGGGTCTCCTTCCCATCTAGGGAAGTCAACCTTCATGCATGGATTGTTTGAATCAGGGATGACTTGACCATGCTCTTGAGGATCATCTCGTTGATCTGAAGTTTCTCCTTGTATAATTTCCTCGGGCTCGATGGTCGGCCCATGCTGAATTCGGTGAAAAGGGATCAAATATTTTCCTCCATGCAGCTTTCAAAAGCTTCGAACTTGGCATTGACGGCCTCTAATAATGCCATGGTGTAGGCCTCCAGATCTATAATATTGACGTCTTTTTCTATTGTTGGGTTAGTGGCATGAGAATTTTTGGAGAAGCGGTGGTCGGTTGGATGGGTGGATCGGGTAGATGGAAGTAGGCTACGGTTAGGGCTGATATGGGAAGCTGTTTGGGATCAGTTTAGGGTGCAGTTTGGAAGGGTTCTTGGTGAGGATAGTAGGGTTTAGGATGACAGAAGGGGAGTCCAAGAACCCACAAAAGATAGCACTCAAATCAGATGGAATTCGATGAAGAAAGGGCTGTGTACGTGCTGTCTCACCGAACCAAATTCACGTCAGAGAAACACTGAATTCTCAACGTAAATTTCGGAGGAAAACCCGAGTAAGATATGCATAAATTTATCACAAATCTTTGATTAAGATGTGGATAATATTAGCAAATAAGTTTGACAAAATTTTGGCAGCATAACAGCAGGAAAGCGGATGAAAAGACAGAAGGTAGATTCTTCATCGAAAAATTCCAACAATGTGTGACGAGGAATTGCAGCACTATAAGTCTGGCTTCGAAAAGAATTTTTTCCAAAGATCAATCTTAGATGAAAGCTAAGATGATGTATGATTTTGTGTAGAAGTTTCAGCCAAAAAGGATGAGCAGTAGTTTCGTTTCAAGAAACAACAATTAGCTCAAATTTTTCTACAACGTTTCCCCTTCGCAACGATCGTAACGTTTGCGACGGTAGAATTTTATAGCAAAGAAAATATGGAAAAACTTCTCCAACATGTAAGGCAAAGGAATAGCAGTAGCAAATAAGCGTGGGTGATGAAAATATACCAGATCTCTAATTTCAAACACAGGGGGCAGTAGTAGATTGATTTGATCTACGGCTTGGTTGGAAGGTGGAGGTGCATGTTGTAGCAATTATGGGAATTGCTTGGAAGGGTGGGGGTGGCAGATATGGTAGTTGGGATAGTAGGAATGCGGCTCTAATACCAGATGATAGAACCCTCGAAGGTGCTCTATGGATTTTGATATTTGAGGGGGATCAACCCTTGGAACGCTATAGGGGTTCCTCCCTCCTAAAACTCGGCACAAGGCTAAATAAAAGATGATTCGTTCTTGATAGAAAAAAGGGGGCGGCTATATGATTATATAAGGTTCTAAACCCTAGCCTATGGGGGTGCTTACCTAAATAAATTACCCCTTTGCCCCTCCTATAGTTGACCTAACTGATGGAAACCCTGGCCGACCAGCCCAGTAAGGGGGACGGCGACCACTAAGCCCTAAGGCCCAAATCTAAATCCTAGCCATATTTCTTTATACAATAAAAGTGACTAGGTGGGGTTTTATTACAATCCTATAGGGTTTTTATTGACTACTTCTAGGGTGATTAGGACTCAACCCTGTTGGAGTCCTATCAAGGGTGCATTGGTTAGGCCGAAAGACATTACCAAGAATTTATAGTGCCCGTTGTGTGTTCTGAAAGTTGTTTTTGTTATGTCATCTTTATGCACCTGAATCTGAAGATAGCCTAACCACAAGTCCATTTTGGTGAAGATCTGGGCTCCCTTCAGTTCATCTAGCAACTCATCCACCATCGGGATCGGGTATTTGTCCTTGATAGTGAAGTTATTGAGTGCCCGATAATCTATGCACATCCACCACATCCGTCCTTCTTTCATACTAAAAGGATTGGTGAAGAGTATGGGCTGACACTCGGCCTGATGATCCGTATTTCCGGCATCTCCCTGATAATTCTCTCTATTTTAACCTTCGAGAGATGGGGATATCGGTATGGCCAAACTTTTGTTGGAGCCTTCCCTGGTAAGCTTGGAATTCGGTGATCATGCAGCCGAATAGGTAGGAGGCTTGTAGTTTAGCAAAAATATCTATAGATTCAGAGAGCAGGGTTTCTATCTTGCACCGTCAGCTCTTTAAGTTGTAGTCCTTGTAATTGGATTAAGAAACTGGTGTGTGTCTTGTGAAGTACTCTTACCATCTGTTGACTCATAATGGTGGAAACCTTGCCTCCGTGTTTGCCTCTTAGGGTCACCTATTTCCCATTAATGAAAAGCTTCATGATGAGTTTAGAGAAGTTCCATGAAACATCACCTAGGGTTATTAACCATTCAATGCCAAACACCACTTCATAATCTTCCAATGGTAGCAAGAAGAAGTCCACAATTATGTCTTGGCCTTGCATAATCAGTTTCACCCTCGGACACTTGTTGCAGGAAGTTAGTATTCAGCCATCTACTACCTTCATATTAAATTTGTCACACTCTTTAATTTGGTAGGCCAACTGGGCAGCAACTTTGTTATCCATAAAATTGTTGGTGCTCTCTGTTATTCAAGATCATTACTGGTTGATGCTTGAGAAATCATTCGATCTTCATTGTTTGTAGGTTGGTGTAGCCAGCTAGGGCATGCACAGTGCTAGTAACAGGTTCAGCTACTTCCTCTGTATCTTCCTCCTTAAATTTTGCATCCATGTCCTCAACTTCATGTTCTTCGATTGACTCAATCATCAAAAGTTTCCCTTGCTTATAGTGGTGATCTCTGCTCCAATATTTATAGTGCCAACATAGTCCCATGGCCTCTTTCTAAGTTTTTCTCGGGTGAACCTCTTTGGCATAGGGTTTTGGTTGCAACAAGTGGAGCCGACGACTTGATTGTTGCTGGTTTGTTCACGCTCATAGCCATGCAATTGTCGATGTTAAGCCGTTCCTCATATATGCATGCAAAGGAGATGGTAGCCATCAAGGTGCGCGGTTGACGGGCTTTGACTTCGCACTGAATCTCCAGGTTGAGTCCTTCAATAAATGTAACTAACGGTTGTTTTTCGGACCAATCTCATGCTTGATTTGAGAGGCATTCGAACATGCTTTAGTATTATTGTATGGTGGAGGTTTGTCAGATCTTTGCAAGTTATCCATCCATGTTTTCATACCCCGACGGTCTGAAGCGGATCAACAACCTACTCTTTTATTACTCCCACGTAGGTACTCCATATGTATTATCATGGACTTAGCTGAATTTGCCTACACGTGCGGCACCCTAGCGGCACTCTCGAAGACTTAACTGAAATTGTCTAAGTCATGAAGCAACCTTGCCCACTATTCCGGACTTAGCTAGGATTGCCTAAGTCATGAAACACCCAAAGCGTTATCTGTCCACAAAGGGTCAGCCCTCTTGCAACCTCGTGGGTCCCGTAGGACTTGCAAAGAAGTTGATTAGCTTAGAAACGAGCGACGGACAAGTCCTGACGTCTCGAAAAGCGGAGAGCTATCTATACAAGCAATTTGTCAAACACTTTGAGTGCAGTAGAGAAAAGAGAGAAAGAGAGCGAAACAGGACTTTAGAGGGTTGTAAGAACGGTCACAAGTCCACAAACGATGGTTCCCAAGGTATCAGACGTAAGACAAGTTCAATTGTTGATGAAAGCCTATGCCCGACATATACCCGAAACCCCATCTAGCCCGGTGCCACCCGGGGGATTCCAAGGTGTTGAAATGGCTGACATTTCACACCGCTTAGAGTGGTCACTGCAGCATACGAAAAAGACCCAAAAATGGGGCTGTTTTGGCTCCGACAGTGAGCGATCGTTCTGCAGCCTTCTATAGTACTTTCGTTTCTTAGGTAAAAACACATAAACTCAAGGCAAAATAAGCTGCCAAACATCTATACAAATAAGAAAAAGCCATGAATGGTTCGTCGAGCGAAGGTGTTGCGATTGAGCGATGACCGTTCATGACATTCTCCCCCACTTAAACTGTCGACGCCCTCGTCGACGCTTGTTGGTAGGCTTTGACGTGGGCTTCTTCATGTCGTAGGGCATCTTCTGGCTCCCAACTGGCTTCTGTTTGAGGAAGCTTTTGCCACTTCACCAAGTACTCAATTTGCTGCGCTCCGTTGGGTAGCTTTGTCGTACGATCCGTCAGAATAGTTTCAACTCGCTTCTCATAAGAGGCTCTGGTGGGGGGTAGTCGAGTTGGAACATTTCAAGAATCATCTTGCGGATCTGAGTGGTAGGCTTTCAAGTTGCTCGCATAGAAGACGTTATGAATTATGAACCATGTTGGCAGTTGCAACTTGTATGAGACATTACCTACCCTGCTGACGATTAGGAAAGACCCTTTATACTTGCGTACCAATCCTTTGTGCACTTTGTGCCTCAAGCACTGGAGTGATGCTGGTTGGAGCTTCACCAATACCATGTCACTAACTTTAAACTCTTGTGGTCGCCTTCCCAAGTCTGCCCACTTCTTCATCTTTTTGGTCGCCTTCTCCAAGTAAGCTCGCGCAATATCTGCATTGCGATGTCATTCCTTTGTGCAGTGATAGGCTGATGGGCTACTCCCTGTATAACCAATAATCAAGGTGTGAGGAGTTGATGGCTATTGTCCCATAATAATCTCGAAGGGGCTCTTGTTAGATGTAGAGCTCTGCTGCAAGTTGTAGGAGAATTGGGATATGTCCAACAGCTTCACCCAATCTCGTTGGTTGACACTCACGTAGTGCCGGAGATATTGCTCCAAGAGCGAGTTGATTCTTTCTATTTGGCCATCCGTTTAGGGGTGGAGGCTTATGGAGAAGTATAATTTAGATCCCAACAACTTGAACAACTCGGTCCAGAATCATCCAAAGAACCGAGAATCACAATCACTAATGATGTTGTGTGGGACTCCCCAATACTTCACCACATTCTACATCATCAACTTAGCTATCTCCTTCGCTAAGCAATGTAGGGGTGCAGCAATGAATGTTGCATACTTCGAAAATCGATCAACTACCAAGAGTATTGATCGAAGTCCCCCTACTACGGGCAAGCTTGATATGAAGTCCAAGGAAATGCTCTCCTATGGCCTCTATGGTATGGGTAGCGGCTCCAAAAGTTCCATTGGCTTCTACTACTCTACCTTGTCCTGTTGATAAATAAGGCATGTTCGAACATATTCCTCCACATTTGTCCCCATCTTCGGCCAATAGAAGGCCTCTCCATGAGAGCCATTGTTCGGTGGATACCCAGATGTCCAGCCCAAAGGGAATTGTGACACTCTTTCAAGAGTTCACGCCTCAAGTTATCCGCTCATGGAACATAAACTCTGTTCCCCTTGATGTTGATGAATCCCTCTTAGACCTAAAATCGTCGTGCCTTGTCCTCTTTGATGAGTTGCATCAGAGTTATTGCCTGAGGATCTCGGTACAGTCCATCCCTGATCCTGGAAAGGAAGTTGGAGTGTAACATCCCGCGTTTGTGAAGAAATATAGTTTATGTTATTGCTAAGACTTAATTATACAAATTTGAGGACCTGTTTGTAAAAATCCAAAGGACCTACTCGTAAATATTAATAATAGAAGGACTAAAGTGCAAAAGTGCAAAATACACTACAATCTCCACCGCCTCCGTAAGAAGAGCTGAGTCGGTGAAGAGAAGGAAACAAAAGAAAAAGAAAAAGAAGAAGAGGAAGAGAGAAAAAGAGAAGAGAAGGAGAAGAGGGGAAGGAGGCTGCGGCATGTGTTGCTGCACCTCTGTTTTCTGCAGAGGAAACAGAGGATGTGCAGTGAGTTGGGTGAAAGAAGAAGAGGAAGAGAGAAAAAAGAGAAGAGAAGGAGAAGAAGGGAAGGAGGCTGCGGCATGTGTTGCTGCACCTCTGTTTTCTGCAGAGGAAACAGAGGATGTGCAGTGAGTTGGGTGAAAGAAGAAGAGGAAGAGCGAAGAAGAGAAGAGAAAGGGAAGAAGAGGGCTGCAGCTATGGCAGCTGCGGCTGGGAAAGAAAGGGGGAGAAGGCTGTAGCTAGGTCTGCGGCTGGGAGAGAAGAAAGGAAGAATAGAAGAGGAAAAGTAACGGGGAAATGAAGAGAAGGCTGCTATTGGGGAAAGAAGAAGAAACAAAGAAGGAAGGAAAGAAGGAAGAAGAAAAAGAAGGCTACGATTGCAGGAGAAAGAAAAAGAGAGAAAGAAGAGGGACTGAGTAGGTGATGTACCCCTTGTACGCTCTACACGAGCTGCAATTGTGAGAGGAAAGAAGATAAGAAAACAGGGAGGAGAGAATGAAAGAAAACATAGAAAGAAAAGAAAGAAGAATTTGGGCCTTATGACTTCGGATCAAAATCATTAAAAGGCAAGTGTTCTATCCTATTTCTTTATCATTGTTGTTTTGTCTTGCATTCCAAAACAAATTGCTATAAAATCCGAAATCTGGTTTGTGGGTTCCAAAGCTTCCAAAACTTGAATCGGCAAGTGTTCTATCCTATTTCTTTATCATTGTTGTTTTGCCTTGCATTCCAAAACAAATTGCTGTAAAATCCGAAATCTGGTTTGTGGGTTCCAAAGCTTCCAAAACTTGAATCGGCAAGTGTTCTATTCTATTTCTTTATCATTGTTGTTTTGCCTTGCATTCCAAAACAAATTGCTGTAAAATCCAAACTCTGGTTTGTGGGTTCCAAAGCTTCCAAAACTTGAATCGGCAAGTGTTCTATCCTATTTCTTTATCCTTGTTGTTTTGCCTTGCATTCCAAAACAAATTGCTGTAAAATCCGAAATCTGGTTTGTGGGTTCCAAAGCTTCCAAAACTTGAATCGGCAAGTGTTCTATCCTATTTCTTTTCCTTATTCTGATACTTTATCAGTGTTGTTTTGCCTTGCAAATTTCTGTAAAAAATCCGAAATCTATTTTGTGGGTTCCAAAGCTTCCAAAGCTTGAATCGGAAAAACAAATTGATTTCAGTTCTGACCTTTCTGCCTTGTTCTGGCTCTAGATTACCGTACTGATTTCTGATTTCAGTGAAACTAGTTTTATAGGAATCTAGACTGAATGATCTTTCTTTTGACACTAGACTCGAAAGATTTGTAGTTCAATAGCCTGATTAAACATGTGTTTCAAGTGGTACTAGGAAATCTGTAAAATAGAGGTTGCAGTTTTGATTACAGTTCTGACCTTTCTGCCTTGTTCTGGCTCTAGATGATTGTACTGATTTCTGATTGTGGTGAAACTTTTGTTGTAGGAATCTAGACTGAATGATCTTTCTTTTGACACTAGACTCGAAATATTTGGAGTTCGATAGCCTGATTAAACATGTGTTTCAAGTGGTACTAGGAAATCTGTAAAACAGAGGTTGCAGTTTTGATTATAGTTCTGACCTTTCTGCCTTGTTCTGGCTCTAGATTACTGTACTAATTTCTGATTGTGGTGAAATGATTGTTGTAGGATTCTAGACTGAATGATCTTTCTTTTGACACTAGACTTGAAATATTTGGAGTTCGATAGTCTGGTTAGACATTTATTTCAAGTAGTACTATGTAAGCTGTAAAATAGAGTTTTTACCCTCCTGAATCCTGATTGATTGATTATATCATATATGCAAGACGCCTCCTGAATCCTACCAAAGTAAAGCTTTTGCCAATTTTGTCTATTCTCACTTCATTCATGTGAAAGTTCAATTCATGCTAGAGTTCCCTCTTGATTTGAGTTTTATATGATTGCTCTCACTTATTTCATGCTCTTAAGCATTAGTTTATGTCCCACTGTATGATTCTGTATAGGCACATGCATGTTTCGTTGTTTCGCATGTGCTTCCGATGCATACCAATTTCATTGTTCACACATCCTTTTGTACTCCGGTGTTTGTGGGATAATATGAACCTTTGCCAGAAATGGTAAAGGGAGTTACTGTTTTGAGCCCGCGATGCTCTGTCGGCCCCTTCTGACTTCACCCAGACGTGGGTGGATGGAGCTCCTAGACGTAGGAGACTTCTGTTCTGGTGGTCATTCAGAAATGGATGAATCACATTTTATTTGTATCCCACTTCACCCTCTGTATTTTTGATATGATATCCAAGGTATTGCTTGTGAGTTAACTTATTGATAAGAAAACTACTGTTCTGGTGGTCATTCAGAAATGGATGAATCACATTCTGTCTGTATCTCACTTCACCCTCTGTATTTTTGATATGATATCCAAGGTATTGCTTGTGAGTTAATTTATGTCCGTCATGCCTTGGATAAAAGGTTGGAATGTCCGTCATGTTTGTTCTGATTTATGAATCTACTGTTCCTTGTTTGTTTTCTGATACACTCTAAAACTTACGCCTTTGACATGTTGATACTTGCTGAGCTTTGTAGCTCATTCCGTTGATGCTAATTTTTCAGATTAGCCTATCATACCGAAGCATTTGAAACTAGGCGGAGGCAGTGGAAAGCTAGAAGGTTTTGGGCAAATCGTATAGCAGTTGATATGTTTTGCTTGTATAAGAATTTCCTAAGGTTTCATGAAATGTTGTTGGTAGATGTTGAAGTGTGGATTTAAATACCACTCATGTTTAGCATTTTGGAAACGTCAAGTTAAACTTGTATAACAATATGGACATTGTGGTAGTTGTTACTTTTGTGATCAGATAGATTTCCACCCGTGTGGATTATGTTGTGGTTAGTGTTCAGTTGAGTTAGTTATGACTCACCAAGTGATGTGATGTATGATTATAAACTGCCCAGTTTTTTTTAGTATCCTCAAAGGTTTGATTGGATCCTGGATAAATTATGCTGTGTCTAAGTTTTCAATTTATGACATGGTCACACCTCTCGAAGGGGGGGCGTGACATGGAGTGCAAGTGACTCGCTTGGCCTCCACCCTCCAACTGTATAGCATTTACTAGCTCCACTTTTTGGCTCAATGCATCGGCCACGACATTCACTTTTTCGGGTTTATACTCCATTACCATATTGAACTCAGCCAAGAAGTCCTGCCATCGTGCTTGCTTTGGGGAGAGTTTCTTTTGAGTTTGGAAGTAACTTAATGCGACATTGTCTGTCTTTAGTACAAAGGGTGCTCCTAGAAGGTAGTGTCGCCACACTCGTAGATAGTGGATCACCGTTGTCATCTCCTTCTCATGCACAGGATATCGCCGTTCGGTCTCATTGAGCTTACGATTCTCGTAGGTCACTGGATGTCCCTCCTGCATAAGAAGTACCCCAATAGCAAAGTCAGAAGCATCTGTATGGACTTTAAAAGATTTTTCATAGTCGGATAATTTGAGTATAGGTTTCTCCAACACAACAGTCTTTAGGTCTTGAAATGCCGCCTCACATTTGTCCAACCATCTCTAGGACTGCTCCTTCTTTAGCAACTCTGTCAAGGGAGCTACGCGCTTCAAATATCCAGCTATGAAGTGCTGATAATAGTTGACGAACCCAAGGAAGGATCTCAACTCTGGCACCTTCATTGGTGTTCGCCAGTCCACCACAGCTTACACCTTAGACTTATCCATTCAGATGGAACCATTGCCGATTCGATGCCCCATGAATAAAATTTCCGTTTGAGCGAAGTAGCACTTTTCCCTCTTCACGAATAAGGAGTTCTCCCTAAGAACTTTGAAAATTGTTCGGAGGTGCTTAACATGATCCTCAAGTGTTTGGCAATAGACGATGATATCATATAAGTATACGACCACAAACTTGTCCAGATACTCCTTGAACAGTTGGTTCATGAGAGTGCAGAATGTGGCCAGTGCATTGGTTAAGCCGAAAGGCATCACCAAGAATTCAAATGCTCCATACCTGGTCACACAGGTAGTCTTCGCCTCATCACCTTCTGCAATGCGCACCTGCCAATACCCTGACCGAAGGTCGAGTTTGGAGAAGTACTTTGCCTTGCCCAATTGATCGAACAAGTCCATGATGAGCGGGATGGGGTACTTGTTCTTCATCGTCATCTTGTTAAGGGCTCGACAATCAATGGATAATCGGAGGCTCCCATCTTATTTCTTTTGGAAGAGGACTGGAGCTCCAAAAGGTGCTTTTAAACTACGGATAAGATCACCACTTAGTAGTTCATCCAATTGCTTCCTCAGTTTTGTCAACTCTGGAGGGGCCATGCGGTATGGTGGTCTCGCTGGAGGCTTAACTCTTGGTTCTAGCTCAATCCAATGATCCATGCCTCTGCATGGTGGTAGAGTTTTCGGTAACTCCGTTGGCATCACATCTAAGAATTCCTTTAGGATGTTCGCCACAACAGTAGGTTCTTGAATCGCCTCCACGTCAAGTGTCTCTAGCTTTATAGCAGCTACAAAGGTTGATTCACCTTTTCGTACCCCTTTCTTCAATTGTAAAGCCAATATTTATTGTGGGTCCTTGGTTCCTTCTCGAGAAACTGGAACCACGTAGGGATCGTTGCCTCCCATTAGACATAGGAAGTTCAGGAATGGCATTGGCACCAACTTCGTCACGTGCATAAACTTCATTCCGAGAATCACTTGGAAGTCGTCCAATGGCACCGCCATCAAGTTTGTGCTCCCACTCCATGTTCTGATCTTGATGAGGACCCCCTTTGCTCGTCCGGAGATCCGCTTGGCCTCCGAGTTCACAGCCTTCATACGACTTGGGCTCTTCTCCAAGATTAATCCAAGTCGCTTAGCTTTATGATCGGCAACAAAATTGTGGGTCATGCCCGTGTCCACCATTTCACGGGTTGTTCGACCATTAAGCTTGATGTCCACGTACATCAACTCACTGTTTCCTGCTTTCGGTGGCTTTGCCTTTGTGTTCTCGCCCACTTGACCCCGCAACACATTCAACAAATGCATTGCTCCCATCTTGGGTCCTTGCGATGCCTCACTGTTGCTACTGGATTCAGAACTGCTCGAACTAAGGGCGATAGCTTTGCCCATCTCTGACTTACGGGGCTGAATCGATGTAGTTAAAGCATTAAGTGCCTATTTTTGTAGGCACTCCCTCACTATGTGCGGTCCTCCGCACAAGAAGCATCCACCATACTTTAGGACTTAACCTTTTGAGCTCGGTCCCTTGTGAAAATTCTTCTTTTTTTGTTCGCCCCTAGACTCCTTTGCTCAAGAGTATTTAAATGGGTGATTTCCCGAAGATTGTTTCTTCTTTCTCAAATCCTATCAAGAAACAAAGTCTGTTAGCCTTTATACGGCTGCAATTACCCCGACTACGTCGGTGACATTCCTCCGATGTAGTTCTTGTTGTGCCCATGGCTTCAAGCCATCGGGGAAGCTGAATAGCTTGTCTTTTTCAGACATGTCCTGTATATCCAGGATCAGTGCTGAAAATTATTTCACATAGTCTTGGATTATTGTACTTTGGTGGAGTTGTCTCAATTTCCTTCTTGCTACAAACTCTATGTTCTCAGGCAAGAACTGAGTTCTCAACTCTCACTTCAAGTCTCCTTATGTATCCACTCGACATCGGTCTTGCTGGATCTCTTCCCAAGGGTTCACCACTAAAGTTTTGCATCCCCATTCAGATACATTGTTGCTATAGCAACTTTGGTCTCTTCAGAATCAAGCGTTGTAGCACGAAAATATTGTTCCATGTCGAATAAAAAATATTCAAGCTCTTTGGCATCCCTAGCACCCCTGTAGCAATGCGGCTCTGGTGCCTTGAAGTTTTGTGGTGGCGCAACGTGGGTATTGTTCCCTCCCACATCAAGAGTCCTTGTTAACACCATCACCTTAGCCGTGAGTTCCGCCACAACTTCATGTAGATGTCGTACATAATCTTTGGTGTCCTCTGTCAGTTAATCGATCAGGGATTCAACTTTCTCGATCCGAGATTCAACTTCTTCCTACGAGCTCTCTACCCCAAGGAGCCTTTGTTGGCCTTGGTAGAGTTCCTCCAAGCTCGCTTCAAGAACATCAAGGCAGGTTTCCGCCATTGTAAGTCTCTCCTTGTGGCTCTTTTTCTCGGTTGGTGCTCCAGATGGTGCCTCCTCCACTCATGGAGAATACCCAACTTCGCGCTTATCTTGTTCACTGCCACGCTCCTCATGAGCGGCTCCAACAGTTTACGAGCGAGTTTGCACTTGCAGCACACCTGCGGCTGCTTGGAGCAAGGGTCTAGCTAGCCCCATCTTGCTCGATTCACCATAATGTTTCACCATGGCGAGATTACAAACCTTCTTTGTTGTTTGTTTGAATTGCTTGCCTGCTTTGATACCACATTGTCACGGACTTCACTGAATTTGCTTAAGTCGTGTGGCACCCTAGCGATACTCTCGAAGACTTAGCTGAAATTACCTAAGTCATAAAGCAACCTTGCCTATTGTTCCGGATATAGCTGGGATTGCCTAAGTCATGAAATGCCCAAAGCGTTATTTGTCCACAAAGGGTCAGCCCTCTTGCAACCTCGTGCAGTCCTGTAGGACCTGCAAAGAAGAAGTTGATTAGCTTAGAATCGAGCGACGGATAAGTCCCGATGTCTCACAAAGTGGGAAGCTATACAAGCAATTCGTCGAACACCTTGATTGCAGTAGAGAAAAGAGAGAAAGAGAGCGAAACAGGACTTTAGAGGGTTGTAGGAACGGTCGCAAGTCCACAAACGATGGTTTCCAAGGTATCGGACACAAGACAAGTTCAATTGTTGATGAAAGCCTATGCTGACATATACCCAAAACCCCATCCAGCCCGGCGCAACCCGGGGGGTTCCAAGGTGGTGAAATTGCTGATATTTCACACCGCTCAGAGTAGTCACCGCAGCACACGAAAAAGACCCAAAAATGGGGCTGTTTTAGCTCCGCGTAGCGAGCGATCATTCTGCAGCCTTATACACTACTTTTGCTCACATTTCTTAGGTCAAAACACATAAACTCAAGGCAAAATAAGCTACCAAACATCTGTACAAACAAGAAAAAGCCATGAATGGTTCACCGAGCGAAGGTGCTGCAGTTGAGCGATGATCGTTCATGATAGTATGTTCATACCAATTGTAAGATAGGACCCCAACAGGGTAGGGTCCTATCCATTGAGTTATGACATGTTGGTCGGCCCAGTCAAGTCAATTAGGAGTCTATTCGAATAAGGAATTCAAATCCAATCAAGAGTTGGATTCGGTTAGGAGTTTAATAGAGTAAGAGTCCAAGTAAGAGTCTAAGTAGGAGTTCAATTAGGAGTTGGATTGGAGTCCCTCTAAATAAGGGTATAATACTTTTATTTTAAGGAATGAAAGTTATTTGATTTTAGCCATTGGTTAAAACCCTAGGATGGCCGATCCCCTGTAGAGATTAAGGAGAGTCGATCTCCTGCAGCAATCGTTTATCTTTGATAGAAAGAAACCTTTGGGTTTCTATCATCTGATATCATAGCAGTATTCTATTAGAACCTGATAGGACTCCAGTAGGGTTGAGTCATAATCACCCTAGAAGTAATTAATAAGAACATTGTGAGATTGTAATAAAACCCCACCTAGTCACTTCTATCATATAAAGGAGTGTGGCTAGGGTTTATTTTGGGGCCTTAGGGCTTCCTGGCCGTCGCCTCTTCACTGGGTTGGTTGGCTAGGGTTTATAGTAGAGGGGCATGGCTTGCGCAACCACTTAGGCCGCCACCCCCTTTATTTATGCATGGTACCTATAGGAGGGGCAAAATATGGAATTTACTTATAAAGCACCCCCTAGGACTAGGGTTTATAGCCCTATATAAGTATTTAGCCTCCATCTCTTTCCATTAAGCAATTATCATCTTTTATTTAGTCTTGTGTTGAGTTTAGGAGGGAGGAACCCCTGCAGCGTTCCAACGGTTGATCCCCCTCAAGGGTCAAAATCTATAGAGCTCTCCTTCTAGGGTTCTATCATTTGATATCAAAGCCGCGTTCCTACTGCCCTGTAGCCGTCTCTGTCGCCTCCATCTTCTAAACAATTCCCACAATTGCTTTTGACATTACCTTCATCCACCGTTGCCCACCAAGCCGTATATCCATCAATCTACTACCGTCCTCTGCTTCAACATCATAGATCTGATATCAGCCACCTAAAAAAATCACAGTCTCGACGACATTGAAACATCAATATTGTAGAATCACCGAAGGACCACAACCGACATTGCTGCTGGCATCTTCTTCCTCCACCGTTACTACTACCCTTGGCTGCCATCCTCTACTTGGAGACTTCACCACCGTAGCCCCGACATTACTGTCATTCGCTACTTTCAACTTAAATATTACAGCCGCACTCTTCAGTCAGTTTATTTGACAGGTTAGAGATCCTTACGTCATAACGTCGGTGGCCTTATTCTAAGCCAAATTGGAGGCTTTCGAGACACAAATAGATGCTAAATTATGGGCTCTCTTCAAGGAGTTTAGGTTGGGCCAATCGTCGAGCACAAGAAAATCATAATGTGATGCAAATTCATTTTACAAAAGGAACCCACCGAATATAAGAAAAGAAGTTAAGACATGACAACCCTACACCTCGACGACATCAACCTCATTTGCACAACTTCAAGAAGGGCACCTCAATCAAGATGCTCAGAGCATGAGAGCCACATCCCAACCAACAACAAATAAATCTTCAGCACCAATTGATTGTAAGAACTATGATGAAGAACTAACGAAGATTCGTCAAACCTCTACCATCCAAGAGTACCAAACCAGGTTTGAAAGGTTATCTAATCAAAATTATGATTGGTCTAAAAAGCAGATATTGAGGGCTTGAAGCCAGAGATTCATGAAGAAGTTAAAGCGCGACAGTCATACACACTTAAGGTAGCCATCTCCTTTGTATGACATCAAGAGGAGTAATTGAACTATGAAGCCCAGAGGACTAGGGTCACTCCTCGACCAGCGGCACCAAAGCTTTCACCTCCCCCCACTATCGACCGATCCCCTCAACCGAAGAAACTAATAAGAGTAGACTTTCTTGATGGATCGCAAAGGAACCCAAACTTGAAGATACAATTCTCGAGCCCAAGGAGAAGGTTACACCATAACTGGCCACCCGCACGGTCCCTACCTTAGTCGGCTACACCAACCTATAAAAATTGAAGATCGAAGGGTTTCTCGAGCAATAGTCCATTATCGTCTTCATCGACGCCGGGAGCACACACAACTTAATGAGCAGTAAGGTTGCTGCCCACTTAATGCTCCAAAAAAAAGATTATAATGGGTTCAAAGTCAAGGTAGCTAACGGCCAAATTCTGAAGTGCAACCGAAAGTGCTCGCGCGATAAATTGAGTCTATAGGAGCAAGGCGTAGTTGCTGATTTTTTGCTTCTCCCTCTCGATGATTTTGATATAGTTCTTAGCATTTAATGGTTGTCCATGATTAGAGATGTTTTTTAGAATTTTTTGAGGCTAACCATGAAATTTTTCAACAAAGAAAAATAGGTGGTCCTACGAGGGAGCCCAGCGACTACAACCACAACACCACACTTGGAGGGGGTACCAAAAGAAGAATCCAATGTTTTCCTAATTCAAATTCAAGAAAGAGTTTCATGAGATTGAAGATAAGAAACCCCTCCCACAGCTTGCTAAATTTTTGGGCATCTCTACCCAATTGAGCCGACTACCTCCTCTGAAGCTAGCTAACCCCCCTATACTGAAGTGGCCGAAACTTGTACCAAATGATGCTCGGCCAGATTTCTTCCTACAACCTCAAAAGATCAAAGATAAAAGGGTCGTCCAAGAGATGATAGAGACACAGATTGTTCGACCATGCTTATTTCTCGCTACAGCACATCCCTACATCATTTTCCTTGGAGATAAGCTACTTCTAAAGTGTTACATCCCGCCGAACTCACCATGGTTGCTGATGTAGCACTTCCAGATCTCAGGTGACTTCCATGACTTTCCCTAGGATCAGACCATGATGCTCAAAGACTTCCTTGATGATGCCTCCGATCTACGACCCAAGATGATATAACCCTAGATTGAGCTCTATAGATTTTGACCATTGAGGGGGATCAACCCTTAGAACGCTGTAGGGGTTCCTCCCTCCTAGACTCGGCACAAGGCTGAAATAAAATTGATGATTGCTTGATTCAAGAGGGGAACAGCCACAACTTTAAATAAGAATCAAAGCCCTAGCCTAAGCGGGTGCTTGCCTAAGTAAAATTACTTTTTTGCCCCTCCTATAGCCAATCTGCCTTAATAGGAACAAGAGGTGGCTAAGTGGCTCTATAGCCGACCTAAGCAGGGGGAAACCCTAGCCGACCAACCCAGTAAGGGGTGTGGCGGCTACTAAGCCCTAAGGACTAATCTAGACCCTAGCCATACTCCTTTATAAGATAGGAGTGGCTTTATTACAATCTAATAGGATTTTTATTGACTAGTACTAAGATGATTTGGACTCTAATAGCATTTTTTGAAAACAATAAGATACTAAATCATGGAGAATATGAGTTTAACACATTTTCTTATGTAAATTTCAAGAAAATATAATAAATAAATCTAGTAAGTTCTTTCTTCTCTTTTAGGAAGTGCAAGCTAGCAAATTTTTGTTTCCTTTGCATTGTTCAAGCTTGCAATTTTACAAGCTAACAAATTTTGCTCCCCTTTGTCATTGTCAAAAAGAGGGGATGGTTGCAATAGTGTAAAACTTTTCCCATTTCACTATTTTAAAAATCATCACATGAAATATATCATGAAAGATTAACATAGTGATGAGATGTACAATTCATGAAGGTAAATTGTGAATATCAAGAGACAAATTTGTAGGAGAAACAATTAAAATAAAATCTCTTGATTCATCCATAAGTATTCTTAAGTTGTCAAGTTCATGATTTGTATAAAAATCTCCTTTTAAATAATACGAAAATACATAACAAAATATTTTGATTCATAAAAGATTTTGAATTATAATTCTAAGAAATAAAAATCATGTATCATTTTATTTCAAAATCATCAAAATCACTTTCAAGAGATTCAAAATGTAATTAATAGACTTATTAGTCTCTTAAAATGCTAGTGATTTCCTTTCTCTACTTTGTGTGAATACGAAGGTAGAATCAAGGTAGAGAAGTGGAAAACATCACAAAAGTACTTAATTTTATAGATTTGGATTCCAAAATCTAAGAAAAAATCAAGAGCTACCTATGCAATTTAATTTATCTTATGCAAATTTCAAGCAAGGTAGCAAATCAAGCAAATCATATCTCATGTAGATTTTGATAATTATTATCATGAATTCCAAAAGAAAATATGATAGTAGATTAAGCTCAAATTGTAAACCCAATATTTAGTATGCATTTAGAAAGTTTTAATTTTCTTCTAAGCATTTGTTCATTATTCAATGTTTGTTTCTAATCATATTAAAAAATTTATCTTCCACCTTTTGTTATTATCAAGAAATAAATATGATTGCATAATTTCTTTTCATCCATGTTCAATTTATGCCAAAAAGTATAAGAGATATTATGTCATTAAAAATTAAAATATAAAAGACATAATTTCGTTTAATAAGTTTCTTTCCCCCTTTTTTTGTTTTGATTTTCTAACCAAAATAATTACGAAGGTAGAATGAAGGTAGAGAAGTGAAAAACATCACAAAAATACTTAATTTTATAGATTTGGATTCGAAAATCTAAGAAAAAATCAAGAGCTACCCATGCAATTTAATTTATCTTATGCAAATTTCAAGCAAGGTAGCAAATCAAGCAAATCATATCTCATGTAGATTTTGATAATTATTATCATGAATTCCAAAAGAAAATATGATAGTAGATTAAGCTCAAATTGTAAACTCAATATTTAGTATGCATTTAGAAAGTTTTAATTTTCTTCTAAGCATTTGTTCATCATTCAATGTTTGTTTCTAATCATATTAAAAATTTTATCTTCCACCTTTTGTTATTATCAAGAAATAAGTATGATTGCATAATTTCTTTTCATCCATGTTCAATTTATGCCAAAAAGTATAAGATATATTATGTCATTAAAAATTAAAATCTAAAAGACATAATTTCGTTTAATAAGTTTCTTTCCCCCTTTTTTTGTTTTGATTTTCTAACCAACATAATTATGAAGGTAGAATCAAGGTAGAGAAGTGAAAAACATCACAAAAATACTTAATTTTATAGATTTGGATTCGAAAATCTAAGAAAAAATTGAGAGCTACCCATGCAATTTAATTTATCTTATGCAAATTTCAAGCAAGGTAGCAAATCAAGCAAATCATATCTCATGTAGATTTTGATAATTATCATCATGAATTCCAAAAGAAAATATGATAGTAGATTAAGCTCAAATTGAAAACCCAATATTTAGTATGCATTTAGAAAGTTTTAATTTTCTTCTAAGCATTTGTTCATCATTCAATGTTTGTTTCTAATCATATTAAAAATTTTATCTTCCACCTTTTGTTATTATCAAGAAATAAATATGATTGCATAATTTCTTTTCATCAATGTTCAATTTATGCCAAAAATATAAGAGATATTATGTCATTAAAAATTAAAATCTAAAAGACATAATTTCGTTTAATAAGTTTCTTTCCCCCTTTTTTTGTTTTGATTTTATAACCAAAATAATATATATGTGTAGTAGCTCAGATCAATGCATTCAACTTGACTTTAATCATTAAGATTCCTCCAAATTTTTAGTGATTTTTCATAGGGGTAACTCATGCATCATTAATTATGATAATGAGAAACTCCTTATCACATGAAGTCATCACAATAATATAATTTTCAAACACAAACTAATAGTTTTTCTATGTTGAACGATTCCATCATAATATTAAGAAATTTTCTTTTAAAGAAAGATGATTTCATATTGATTTTTTGTAAAAACAACACAACTTATCAACACAAGTCAATACAATCACATAAATCACTACAATCATCAAAATCTTCCTTTTATACATATGACATTTACTAACCTTTCTTTGTTCTAATTAAAGTATGAAAGGGTCATGTATCATCAAGATCAAACATAATGAAAATTCATTTTTATTGTTTTAACAATTTTGTTGATATTTAAGCTAGTGAGCATGAAAGAGTATTAGATCTCAAGTTATATATTTTGACATCTAAATCATTATTCGGAGCTCCTAGCTTTCATTTTGAAGCAAATCTACATGAAAGATATATTTGGTTTATGTATCCATTTTACATTGGGTCATTCATAAAGATTTTTATCTTTCTTTTCTAACCAATTATCATTGTATAGAGTTCTCTTTGGAACCCATACAAGATTATGAGGAGTATATTATCTAAAAAGGCATTTGTTTGCCTTATGTACTAATTTACCACAAAAGTTACACTTAATTCTTGGTGGCATATTCAATGTAGATCCTCTTACAAAGATGGTTGGCTTTTGTTGAATACTTCCAACAAAGCCTACACCATGTTTATTGTTAATATGACCCTTATCGGCAAAAATCATATTTAGGGATTTATTTCCTATCTCAAATTTCTCAAGTAGTTCTAAACATGTAATTTTCTTCTTTAACTTTATCTACTATTTCACATTTCAAGCATGGTTTATGTGATGCTAAGGAGTCATGCATTTCATCAAATCTTTTAACTAACAAATCGTGATCAACTTTAAGCATATTAAAAGATTTGCCAAGTTTCCTAAACTCATTGAATAAATCATGAAACATGCATAATAATTCAGAAAATGAAATATCTAAAGATTCACCAATCTCATCTTCAAATGCCATTAAGGCATAGTTAGCCACCTCTTCTTTGGATTGGTCTTCTTCCTCCGAGGAACTTGAATCATCCAAAGTGGCCGAGAGTGCTTTCTTTTTTAGCGCCGATTTCTTCTTCAGTTGGGGACATTCACTTTTGAAGTGTCACAGTTTTTTGCATTCATAGCAAATAATGTTGTCTTTCTTTGGTTCCTATCTATTCTTATAGGTTTTGCTCCTTTTTATAATTTTTTTAAATTTTCTTGACATAAGTGCAATGTCATGGTCTTCATCACTCGAGGAGTCATTCATTGTTTGAAGTACTGCATCCTTCCTATTCTTTGGAAGGGATTCATCAAGCTTATCATGAGCTTTACAATTTAGCTCATAAGTTATCAGGGAGCCCATCAATTCTTGAAGAGAGGTTATTCAAATATTTGGCCTCTTGAATAGCAGTTACTTTAGGATCCCAATTTTTAGGCAAAGATCGTAAAATCTTACTCACAAGTTCAAAATTCGAAAAATATTTTCCAAGTGCTTTAAGTCCATTGACGACATCAGTGAAACGAGTGTACATGTCTCCAATAGACTCGCTTGGTTTCATTCGAAACAACTCATAGTTATGAACTATAATATTTATCATTGATTCTTTTACTCTACTAGTCCCCTCGTGTGTGATTTCTAGTATATGCCAAATATCGAAAGCCGATTCGTAAACAGAAACACGATTACACTCATTTTTATCAAGTTCACAAAATAAGGCATTCATAGCCTTTGCGTTTAAAGAGAAAGTCTTCTTCTTCAAATCATTCCAATTATTCATTGGAAGAGAAGACTTTTCAAATCCATTCTAAACTATATTCCATAAATCAAAGTCCAAAGAGATGAGGAAAATACGCACCCGTATTTTCCAATATGTGTAATCCATCCCATTGAACATGGGTGGACATGAAATGAAATGTCCCTCATTCATACCAAAACAAGCTATTTACTCAAGTAGGTGTTAATCCAAAGAGTAATAACCTTGCTCTGATACCAATTGTTAAGATCAATTGGCACTTGGGGGGGGGGGGGGGGGGTTGTGAATTAGTGCAAGCTAAAATAAGATAGAATAGGAAATCTGAAGCTTTTCATTTTTAATAAAACAAGTGAGTGATTAAAAGTAAGTTGTTAAGGAAGCCGGAAAGATAATTACATTTGAGGAAAAGAACTTATCGTCTTGCTTTCGAGTTTAGTTAAGTTAGAAGCATCAATTCAACAACATTCAAGCAATGCATGTATGAAACACTTACCATTTTATAATGGTTCGGCGCCAACAGCCTACGTCCACTTCCGAGTCCTCCTTCTTGAGGCACACCGGCATCCAACTACTAATCTTCTTTGGGTGAAGATCAAAACCTTACACTTGAGCTTACAAGGGAGACTATATTTACAACTCTAAGCTCTCTCCCTTACCCCTTTTCTTTTTCTTACAATTCTCACACAATATTTTCTCGGAATATAATCCACCAAAAGTGTTGTCCTGAATGTAAGAAAACTTGGGGTATTTATAGGCCCCAAATTGGCTTTGAAACCGGAGCTAAAATCCAACCGTATCCGGAAAATCCGGGTATGGGCGGTTTACCCATCGACCTGGGTAGTTTACCCACCGTCAACAGCTGGTCGCCACCTAGATTTTATGGTATGGGCGGTTCACCCGCCACCTGGGCGGTTTACCGGTCGAAAGCTGCTGCCCGTCGCCCGGATTCTGTGGTACAAGTGGTCCAACCATCGCTCACCGGCGGTTTACCCGCCAAAATTTCTACAAAAGTGGTTCCCTCCACTTTTCGAATTTCGGCTTAACTTTTATGTTGACCAGCTCTTTGGTACTAATTGAGCTCAACCAAACCCAATAGTAGATCCGGTTGCCTCATTGAGTTGATTTGGATTCCTTCCAAATCCAACTCAATTATGACTCTAACCCTAACTATGACTCAATGATTACAACACTTAATGATCAATTAAGCTTAATTAAGACCTAACTCCCGCATACTCCGGCAACTTTTGGCAATCTTGCGGCAAGTCCTCCGATTTTCTTTTTGGCGATCTCCCTTTGTGTTTCCGGCGAGCTTTCTGATTCCTTCGGTGAATCACCTAGCGAACTTCCAGCGATATCCCACCACATCGTCTGAACTCGGCCCGATGCCTAGGCTTTATCTTGGCCTATCATCTGGTTGTAACTTCATTGATCCTACCATAGTTAGACCTGTATGATGCTAATTATGACTTAATTAAATATAATCATAATTATCAAAAATATCCATTATAAGACCATCCCGACTCCCGACAAGCTTTTTGGCTACCCTCGACAATCTTTCGATGAGTCTCGGTCTTCTTTTGGTGAACTCCCTTGCGCCATCCTAGCAAACTCCCGATACCCTCGGCGAGCTTCCGACACACTCCTAGTGAGTTCCCAAACGCATCAACTTGATGCATGGACTTAACCTTGGTCAATCCTGATTGTAATAATCCTTCTATCATAATTAATCCTGCATCGACCAACTCTAACAATCCTGTTAGATCGATAATCCATCAATTGATTTTATCATCAAAATTCATGATTCAACACTAGATACTCCACTTTAGGCTGTAAGAAGCTGCACTTTGACTGTTTAACATAATGAGTATTCTCTCGAAGAACGGTTAGAACAGTTCGTAAGTTCTCAAAATGTATATCAAGCGTAGGGCTATAAATCAGAATATCATCAAAGAATACTAATATGAATTTCCGTAGAAACCTTTCGAAGATGTTATTCATCAAGCTTTGAAAGGTAAAAGGAGCATTTGCAAGTCCGAAAGGCATTACCAAAAACTCATAGTGGCCGTTGTGCATGCGGAATGAAGTTTTCAGAATGTCCTCAGTGCATACCCGAATATGATGGTATCCAGATCGGAGATCTAATTTAGTGAAGACTCGGGCTCCTTTTAATTCATCTAAAAGTTCATCTATGACCGGGACAGCATATTTGTCCTTGACGGTGATGGTGTTTAGAGCCCGGTAGTCAACGTACATCCGTCACGTGCCATCTTTCTTGTGCACTAGCAACACCGGTGAGGAGTAAGGGCTGCAACTCGGTCGAATCACCCCGGTGTCAAGCATCTCTTTAACATTGTTCTTGATCTCTTCCTTTTGCAAGTGAGGATAACGGTATGGTCGTAAGTTTGCTGGAGGTTTCCCTGGCAAAATAGGAATTCAGTGGTCATGTGACCGGTTAGGGGGCACCCCACGCAGCTCCAAGAAAACATCCGCGAATTCATCCAGTAAGAGGGCAAGCTTAGGATCTGAGTTTTGTACATTCTCCCCCTTAGATGGCTGCTGGATATGCATCAAGAATCCACCATGTGTTTTATGCAAAACTTTATCAATTCGTTGCGATGAAACGGTGGAAATATGACTCCCGCGCTTGCCTCGTAACGTGACCTGTCTCCCTTTGCAATAAAATTTTATAATTAATTTAGAAAAATTCCAGGAGATATGACCTAGCATTGTGAGCCATTCAATCTAGAGTATGGCTTCATAATCATCGATGGGTAGGAGGAAGAAATAAGCTACCACTTCTTGGTCTTGGAGGAGTAGTTTCACCCGCGGGCACCGTTGGTTGCAATTGAGGATTCGGCCGTCGGTGACCTTTACGTCGAACTTGTTGCAACCTTCGATTTGAAGCGTCAAATGTGTAGCAACCTTACTATTGAGGAAGTTGTTTGTGCTGCTCGTGTCGATGAGAACGGTGATGGGTTGTTGTTTCATAAGTCCTCCAACTTTCATTGTCTGCGTGTTGGAGTAGCTGGCCAATGCGTGCACTGCATAGTCGGCCGGTTGGGACTCTTCCTCTATGGCTTCTTTTTTAGGTTCAAGGGCTTCTTCAGATGGTTCATTGTCCTCATCCTCCACTAGTTCAATCACAAGGAGTCGGTCCTTTTTGCAACGATGTTCTCGGCTCCACGATTCATCATAATGCCAATATAATCCTTTGGCCAATCATTCATAAAGCTCATCCCTCGTCAATTTTTTTGGTTTGGGGGCTTAGATGGCAATAGAGGGGGTTGTAGGCCTCGGCATGGTTGGTCGGGGAGCGACCCTTGTCCTTCGTGCCTCTTGGTTCAATTGTTCTTCTTGAATATGCGCAAAGAAAATCGTCGCTAAAAGAGTGTATGATTGTCACGCCTTGACTTCTCCCCGAATCTCCGACTTTAGGCTCTCGATGAAAGTCCCTATAAGTTATTTTTCAAACCAATCCATAGTTTGATTAGATAAACATTCAAACCTTATTTGGTAATCTTGTATTGTGGATGTTTGACAAATCATTGCTAATTGTTCGTCGATATTATCGAAATCGGTTGGTCCGAAGCGGTTCAGTAGTCCTTCCTTGAATCACTGCCAAGAGAGTCCTCCATGGGTGTGCTCAAACCAATTAAACCACTGAATAACATCTCCCTCGAGGTGGATGGTAGCAGTCTCCACCCGTGTGGCGTAGACGGTTCGGTAGAACCAAAAATAGCGCTCCGTACGTGAGATCCACCCGATCGAGTCTCCTTCTTCCCATCTAGGGAAGTCAACCTTCATGCATGAATTATTTATTAATCTAAGTAGGAGACAATATATCCTAACATTATTAATTATTTTTCCATTCAAGGGGTCATCCCATCTTAATTGAAAAAGAAAATATTTTTTTAGGAACAAATCTAGTTCTCTTTCCTTATTTTTCTTGGATTGTTTTTTTTTATACCTTTTTTAATGTTTGATCTCGTGTAATCCTCTTCAAGATATTCCTTTTGGTTTTGTTTTTGTGGATATGATACAAGATTTGATTGACCCTCTTTTTCTTGGTTGGAATTTTGAAATTCTATTTTAATGGAATCTTTTTCATTTTTCTTTTGACTAATATCTTTTTCATTTTTCTTTTGACTGGTATTTTTTTTATTTTTCTTTTGACTAATATTTTTTTTATTTTTCTTTTGACTAATATTTTTTTCATTTTTCTTTTGACTAATATTATTTTCATTTTTCTTTTGACTAATATTATTTTCAATTTTCTTTTGACTAATATTATTTTTAATTTTCTTTTGACTAATATTTTTTTCACTAATATTATTTTCATAATAAATATTAGAAAGAAGTAATCTTATATGCATCAAAAGGTAACACAAATTCTGGGAAGAACCAAGGTTCTAGATTTGATATGGTGGCATGCACCATGGCATCAGAGGAGGCCATCAACGCCAAGTTTGAAGCCTTTGAAAGCCATATGGATGAGAATATGCAATCCCTTTTCGTCGAATTCAACATGGGCCGACCACCTAGCCCGAAGAAATCGCTGCAAGGAAAAATTTTAGATCAGCGAGACGATCCTCAAGAGCATGGTCACATCATTCCTGATTTAAAAACTTCACACATGATGGTTGACTTTCCTAAATAGGAAGAAAGAGACCCGATTGAATGGATTGCACGCGCGGAACTCCATTTTTGGTTCTGTTGAATCGCCAATTATACAAGGGTGGAGATTGCTGCCATCCACCTCGAGGGAGATGATATTCAATGGTTTAATTGGTATGAGCACACCCATGAAGGTCTCTTTTCATAGCGATTCAAGGAAGAACTATTAAATCGCTTCGGACCAACCGATTTTGACAACATCGATGGACAATTGGCGAAGATTCGACAAACTCGACAATACATGAATATCAAACAAGGTTTGAGCATTTATCTAACCAAACTGTGGATTGGTCTAGGAAACAACTTTTAGGGACTTTTATTGAGGGCCTAAAGCTGGAGATTCGAGGAGAAGTAAAGGCGCGGCAACCGTACACTCTATGGCGTTGATTTCTTTTGCAATCCAAGAAGAACAATTGAGCCATGAAGCATGAAGGACAAGGGTCACTCCCCGACTAGCCATGCCGAAACCCTCAGCCCCCTCTACTGCCATCCAAGCCCCCGCACCAAAAAAATTAACAAGAGATAAGCTTCATGAATGATCGGCCAAGGGGTTGTGTTGGCACTGTGATGAACCATGGAGCCGAGAACATCGCTGCAAAAAAGGCCAGCTCCTCATGATTGAACCAGTAGAGGATGAGGATAGTGAACCATCTGAAGAAAGCCTCAAAATTAAAGATGAAGCCACAAAGGAAGAGCCCCAACCTACCGACTACGCAGTGCACGTGCTAGTTGGCTACTCCAACCCACAGATGATGAAAGTTGGAGGACTTCTTAAACAACAACCGATCACCATTCTCATCGATACGAGCATCACAAATAACTTCCTCAATAGCAAGGTCGCTGCATGTATAGTGCTTCAAATCAACAGTTATAACAAGTTCGACGAAAAGGTCGTCGATGACCAAATCCTCAATTGCGACTAATGGTGCCTGCGGGTAAAATTGCTCCTACAAGACAAAGAAGTGGTAGCCGATTTCTTCCTCCTACCCATTTATGATTATGAAGCCATGCTTGGGATTGAATGGCTCACAACATTAGGTAACATCTCTTGAAATTTTTCTAAACTAATCATGAAGTTTTATTACAAAGGGAGACATGTCATATTACAAGGCAAGCGCGGGATCCATATTTCCAACATTTCGACGCAGTGAATAGAGAAGATGCTACACAAAATAAATTGTGAATTTTTGATGCATCTCCAACAGCCATCCAAGGAGGAGAACATGCAAAATTCAGATCCTAAGCTTGCCCTCTTATTGGACAAATTCGCGGATGTTTTCATAGAGCCGCGTGGGCTTCCCTCTAACCGGCCACATGACCTCCGTATTCCAATTCTGCAAGGCAAACCTCCAGCAAATTTGAGACTGTATCACTATCCACATTTGTAGAAGGATGAGATTGAGAACATTGTCAAAGAGATGCTTGACACCGAAGTAATTCGACCAAGCTGCAGCCCTTACTCCTCGCTTGTGTTGCTAGTATGCAAGAAGGATGGTACGTGACAGATGTGCATTGATTACTTGGCTTTGAACGCCATCACCATCAAAGACAAATATCCTATACCAGTTGTAGATGAGCTCTTGGATGAATTAAAAGGAGCCCGAGTATTCACTAAATTGGATCTCCATTCCGGTTATCATCAGATTTAGGTATGCATTGAAGATGTTCCGAAAACTGTATTCCGCACACATAACGGCCACTACGAGTTTCTGGTAATGCCTTTAGGACTTACGAATGCTCCTTCCACTTTTCAAAGCCTGATGAATGACATCTTTTGGAGTTTTCTATGCAAGTTCATGTTGGTATTTTTGATGATATTCTCATTTATAGCCCTACGCTTGATATGCATTTTCAGCACTTACGAATTATTCTAACATTCTTCGGGAGAACACCCTTTATGTTAAACAACCAAAGTGTAGCTTTTTACACTATAAAGTGGAGTATATAGGGCACATTATATCATAGGATAGAGTGGCGATAGACTCAACGAAGATCGAGGCAATGCAAGGATGGTCGAGACCTACAAACATAAAATTACTACGTGGCTTCCTTGGACTCACGGGCTACTACCAAAAATTTGTGAAAGATTATGGAAAGATCAGTGCCCCACTCATGTCCCTACTGAAGAAAGACTCCTTCTTGTGGTCAAATAAATCCTCTGCAGCCTTTGAACAACTCAAGGCATGATGATGATGCCGATCCTAGCGCTACCTGATTTTCGCCGCACCTTCGTGATTGAGGCCAATGCGTCCAGAGTTGGATTTGGGGCTATTCTAATGTAAGATGGCTGATCCCTTGCTTAAACCATCAATGTTTTATCTCCCTTACATCTTAAAATGTCCGTGAATGATAAAGAAATGCTTGCCATCGTACACACCGTCACGAAGTGGAGACCCTACCTGATCGGCCAACGCTTCCAGATTAAGACCGACCATCGAAGTCTTAAATATGTTTTAGAGCAGAAAATATCTTCCTCGGAGTAGCAACAATGGGTAACTAAACTTCTTGGCTTTGATTATGAAATTATTTATCGATAGGGGAAAGAGAATGTTGTTGCATATGCTCTATCACGACAACTGGGACAAGATAAAATTTCAGCCATCTCCCTTCCCTCCACTGACTTCCTCAAGGACATTAGGGAGGGATGAAAGAATGACCCAGAGACCCGAGACATCATAGAAAAATTAGGGAAGAATCTGGGTTTCAAGGGCCACTACACTTGGGATTCAAAAGACCTGTGCTACAAAAGCCAAATTGTGATTGTTCCTTCTTCCCCTTGCATTCATAGTATTTTGCATGAGATGCACTTTTCACCTTCAACAGGGTACTTTGGATTTCTAAGAACATGAAGAGGGTAAAGCAAAACTTCTTTTGGAAGGGCATGAAAAAATCAATTTATGATTATGTATCCAAATGTGATGTATGCTAATAGTAGAAGGGTGAAACAGTGGCAAATCCGAAAAACTACAACCACTACCTATACTGGACTTAGCATAGACGGACATCAACATGGATTTCATTGAAAGACTACCACCATATCAAGGTAAAAGCATAATTTTTGTGGTGGTAGATCGTTTAACTAAATATGCTCATTTCTATGTTGTGGGACACCCCTATACCGCTGCGAGTATTGCTCAGCTTTTTATTGAAAATATTGTAAAACTGCATGGGATACCAAGGTCGATTGTGAGCGAACATGACAGGGTGTTGATAAGTAAATTTTGGACTAAGCTCTTTCATCTACAAGGCACCCAACTGACGATGAGCACAGCCTACCATCCATAGATAGACAACCAAACAAAAGTGGTGAACAGATGCCTCGAGTCTTACATACGGTGCTTCACCAGTGATCGGCCCAAAGATTGGACAAGGTGGCTTCCTTAAGTCAAATGGTGGTACAACATAACTTATCATTCATCAACCAAATGTACCCCTTATGAGGTATTGTAAGGCCGACTGCCCCTTATAACACCAAAATATATAATTGGTATGACTAAAGTAGATCAGGTTGACCAAAATTTAATTGATAGGTACAAGCTCTACAGCTACCGAAGGACAACCTAGCTGCCACTCAAGCCCACATGAAGCAATAAGCAGACACACACCGGGGCGAGCGAGAATTTTTAGTAGGAGATTGGGTCTACCTTCACCTACAACCATACAAGCAACTATCAATCAACACCAGAGCATCGATGAAGTTATCTCCATGATTCTATGGACCATATCAGATTTTGGAGTGTATTGGGGCCATGGCATACAAATTAAAGCTTCCAGATGACGCTAAGATTCATCCCGTCTTCCATATATCCTTACTAAAGACGAAATTGGGAGAACGAGAGTTGGCATAGACTCAACTGCCGAACACTACAAATGATGACGAGATTGAAGCCCAACCTGAAGCTGTACTTGATCAGATGATTGTGATGTGCCATCGATGCCCTTCAACTGAAGTACTCATAAAGTGGAATAACTTACAATCTGAAGATGCAACGTGGGAGTCTTACGAGGAGTTGAAGACCCGGTTCCCAGAGTTTATAGACCCTCAGCCTTGAGGACAAGGGTGATTTTAAGAGAGCAGGCTTGATAGGACTCCAATAGGATTGAGTCCTAATCACCGTAGAAGTAATCAATAAAACCCTGTGAGATGTAATAAAACCCCATCTAGCCACTTCTATCCTATAAAGAAGTATGGCTATGGTTTAGATTTGGGCCTTAGGGCTTAGTGGTAGCCACCCCCTTTACTGGGTTAGTCGGTCAGGGATTCCCCCAGTTCAGGTCGGCTATAGAGCCAACCTAGCTGCCCCCTGTTCCTACTAAGGCAGGTCGATTATAAAAGGGAAAAATGGGTAATTTTACTTCGGCAAGCACCTCTTGGGCTAGGGTTTAGAGCCCTATATAATGATGTAGCCGCCCCCTCTTTTTTATCAAGCAAATATCATCTGTTATTCAGTCTTGTGCCAAGTCCAAGGGTTGATCCCCCTCAGCAATCAAAATTTATAGGGCTCTTTCTGGGGTTCTATAAAAGTCTTGATTCCATGGAAAACTGATCTGAGAAGTGTGATCATGGGTAGGACATCAGATACCGACTAGTTGGATCTCACATGCTGAAAGATTTTTCTATTTTCATAAGACCCTAGAAGGATCTAAGGTGGACATAGCTTCAATACAACTCGAAGGGGACGCAATTCAGTGTTATAATTAGTTCGAGGATACACACGAAGTACCCACGTGAGAGCAATTCAAAAGCGGGCTGCTGATCCATTTCGGGCTGTTGGAGTACAATGACACAAATGGATAACTTACGAAGATCTGTTGACCTCCAGTGTACAAGAATACCAAAGCAGGTTTGAACGTCTTTCAAATCAAACCCCAGATTGGTCCCAAAAATAATTATTAGGTACATTCATTGAAGGACTTAAACCAGAGATCTGGTGCGAAGTTAAAGTCTATCAACCGTATACCTTGATGGCTGCCATATCCTTCTCCCGCATACAGGAGGAAAGGCTTAACATGGACAATTACATGGCTAAGAGCGTGAATAAACTAGCAACAATCAAGTTGTCGGCTCCACCTGCTGCTAACTGAACCTTAACAATCTTAAGATCGGGCTTCTTTCTTTTTCATATCTCATATGGAGTAGACACTATCAATTTAGATGGAACTCTGTTCATAAGGTAAGCTTCATTCTCCAGGGCATATCCGCAGAATGAGATGGGTAGGTCGGTGAAACTCATCACGGACCGCACCATGTCTAATAGCGTGTGATTCCTCCTTTCTAATATACCATTGAGCTGAGTGTATAAGGAGATTACCATTGAGACAGTATCCCATGGTCCTTGAGGAACTGGGTGTACTATATACTCAAGTATTCTCTTCTTCGATCTTATCAAAGAGTGTTAATACTCTTTCCAATCTGGTTCTCTACTTCATTCTTATATTCTCTGAATTTCTCAAAGGCCTCAGACTTGTACTTCATCAAGTACACATGTCCAAACCTTGAGAAATCATCAGTGAATGTAATGAAGTATGAGTAACCACCTATAGCCTAAGTCGTCGGACCATATACATCACTATGTATAAGTTCCAATAACTCAATTGCTCTCTCTCCAGTTCTACTAAAAGGAGAGTTGATCATCTTTTTCTGATGGATGTGACCTAGCCTACAATTCCATAAGTATGCAGTGTTCACCTTATCTCTTTTCCTCTTGGATATGCTTACATTCATGATATGTGGAGCAATGTCTAGCATAAACAAATCATTATGCAATGTCCCACTAGTGATGATCATATCATTCTTTATAATTAAACAACTATTGTTCTCAAAAACTAACTTATAACCATTTAATGTCAAACATGAAATAGAAATAATGATTTTGATAATAGAGGGAACAAAATAACATACATCTAATGCAATAGTAGCTCCACTAAGTAGATGTAAAATGACCTCGTCAATAGCCACACTGGCAACTCTTGTCCCATTGCCCATCTTGGGATCCATCTCACATTTGGCTAGTCTCCTAGGCCTTATTAGGATCTGCATCAAATTGTAGAGTGATAAGCACTCCCGGTATCTAATATGTGTTATCATAAAAATATGACAAATGGAGACTGATCACGAATGTACCTGAGCTTCTCCAAGCTTTTTTTTGCCTTTTCTACAAGATACTCCTTGCAGTTCCTCTTCTAATGCCCGCTTTTCCCTAGTGAAAGCACTAACATTTGTTCTTTACTGGTCTCTTTTTGAAATATTTGCCTTAACCTGTTTTCCCTTGCCCTTGTCCTTCTTAAGGGGACTTTCCAGCTTTCCTTTTCTTTTTGGTCTCACCAATGTAGAGAACTGATTTCTCCTTCTTGATGGTGCTCTCTGCTTCTCTTAACATATTGAGGAGCTCAGGAAGAGTTAACATAAACTTGTTCATAATAAAATTTATAATGAACTAAGAAAATGAATCTGGTAAGGACTGAAGTATAAAATTAACACACAGGTTATTATCTAGGACCATTCTTAGACCTGTGAGTTTCTCAATCCACTCTATCATCTTTAGGACATGGTTCTGAATCGATGTCCCCTCAGTCATCCTGGCATGGAAGAGACACTTGGATATCTCATATCGCTTAGTCCTTCCTTGTTCCTCAAACAATTTACGGAGATACAGGAGTATGGATCTAGCATCCATGTTTTCATGTTGTCACTATAACTCTGGAGTCATAAAGGCTAACATGTAACAGTTAGCAAGAGTGGAATCATTTATACACTTAGCATATTGGGTAAACTCTTCCTACGGTGCTCCTTCCTTAGGCTGGGGTATGACCGTATCCAGGACATATGCGATTTTCTTTGCTGTGAGAATAATTCTTATATTACGGATCCAATCAGCAAAGTTTGGACCAGTGAGGCAATTAGCATCAAGTATGCCACGTAGGGAGTTTATAGGCGACATGTTTTTGACAAACAAGAGATGTCGCATAAATAAATAACATGTATATTTTAAACAGAAAACAATCGAGATATAAACTTTTATCTTGACATGCTCCAACTATTTCCTAGCGAGCCACGTGACACCCTCAACACGTGATATTATCGTCTTGACATGCTCTAACTATTTTCTACTGGCTTAATATTATCATCCTTTTCGGCCTCCGAACTACCATGGTCTCGAGAGACTCGACCGACCATGGTATTTGGTTAAGTCATTATCATCATTACAAGATGAGTCAGATTCAACGATATGCTCTCGAGGGACTCAACCAAGCAATATCATGTCCTCAGGTCATCGGTGACATCTTATGTCATAGGCAAGATCTCAAACCACTAGGATAGGTGAGCCTCGAGGGACTCGACTAACTTAACATATATTGTGATCTAATTTCTTCCTATAACGATGGAAGGCCACGTGGGTCAATCTTATTGCCTCAAGCTTACCGACTTAATATTATCATAGGAGGGGCATAAACACACCATATGATCGTATATCCCTGAAAATTTTCAGATCCGATGGAGAAGATGATAGAACCCCAGAATGAGCTCTATAGATTTTGATGCTTGAGGGGGATCAACCCTTGGAACGCTGTAGGGGTTCCTCCCTCCTATACTTAGCACAAGGTTGAATTAAAATTGTGGATTGCTTAATAAAAAGAGGTGGAGGCTATATTCTTATATAGGGCTCCAAACCCTAGCCCTAGGGGGTGCTTGCCTAACTAAAATTATCATTTTGCCCCTTTTGTAGCCTACCTGCCTTAGAGGGAACAGGTGGCGGCTAGGTTAGCTCTATAGCCGACCTAAGCAGGGGGAAACCCTAGCCTACCAACCCAAAAAGGGCGACGGCGGCCACTAAGCCCTAAGGGCTAATCTAAACCCTAGTCATACTCTTTGATAAGATAGGAGTGGCTTTACTATAGTCCAGTAGTGTTTTATTGACTACTTCTAGGGAGATTACGACTCAACCCTGCTGGAGTCCTATCAAATCTGCCCTCTTAAAATCAGTCTTGTCCTCAAGGATGAAGTTCTATGAACTCAGGAAACCGGGTCTTTAGCTCCTCATCAGCTTGGGTGTCAGTTAGAAGAATTTGAGCTGAGTCGTCATCTTTAAATTTCCATTTGAGGTGGGATACTTGGAGGATCAACTGTAATTTTGATCTGGTGCACGGATCTGATCTCCATGTTAGGGCCCTAATATGATCTCTAATTTTTCAAGGCCCAAAGAAATAGGGAGACCACTTTCTTGAGGCGAATTTCGTGCTGGTGGAGCTGGAGATGAAGGGGGACTTGATCTTTCTCAAGAAATTTTCTTCAGCTCCAACGTTTGTCAGGGGAAAGTTTCTTCCTTGCATGGGCTGCCACGTGGTTACTCTGTAATAGTAGTCGTGACTTCTTTTGGAGTGAGGGTTGTCCTCTGATAAAATCTCTAGTGGTGTAAGCCTGGTCTGAGTCTGAGGTGGGTAGGAGTGGTGATTTTTCGGGGCCTATTTTTACTTCTTCATGCTATTGATTATCTTGCATGAGGATGGTGTTAACCCCCACTCTGGATGTGTCTGCTCCAATAATGAACATCTGGACACAATTTGGTGTGGACGACATCATGGTCGTGAGGGCTATAGTTCCACTCAGCCAAGGTGGTGCATCTTCCTTTATAATAAGAGGGATGATGTTCTGCTTCGTTAAGTCCTACGAATGATCCTTACCCTTTTCTGATTTCGTCACTGGAGGGGCTCAATTTTCTCACGGTCTTGGGCCGTAGATCGAAGGTTATCATCAAGGAAGTCTTTAAGCATCATGGTCCGATCCTAGGGAAAGTCGTGGAAGTCACCTGAGATCTGGGTGGAGACGTCCAATTGGGTGGAGACGTACAAAAAAATTCTACAAGCTATGGGAAGGGTTTTTTTTATCTTCAATCTTATGAAACTCTTGAATTTGAATTGGGAAATCACTAGCTTCTTCTTTTAATACCCCCTCCATGTGTTGTGTTGTGGTTGTAGTCGTTGGGCTCCCTCGTAGAATCACCTGCTTTTCTTTTTTGAAAAATTTCATGGTTAGCTTTGAAAAATTCCAGAAAATATCTCCAATTGTGGACAACCAATCAATGCCAAGCACTATATCAAAACCTTCAAGAGGGAGGAGGAAAAAATTAGCAACTACGTCTTGCTCCTGTAGGCTCAGTTTAACCCGCGGACACTTCTGGTTGCACTTCAGAATTTGACCCTTAGCTACATTGATTTCGAACTCATTGTAATCTTCTTTTTGGAGCATTAAGTAGGCAGCAACCTTACTACTCATGAAGTTATGTGTGCTCCCGGCGTCGATGAGGACGATGACGGATTGCTGCTCGAGAAACCCTTCAATCTTTAATTTTTATAGGTTGGTGTAGCCGACTAAGGTAGGGACCGTGCGGGTGGCCGGTTGTGGTGTATTCATCTCCTTGGGCTTGAGAGTCGTATCTTCAAGTTTGGGTTCTTCAGTGGGTGCGATCATCAGTGGTGTCTCCTTTTTACATTTGTATTCTAGGCTCTACAGTTTATCAAAACACCCACATAGGCCCTTTGTCGATCCGTCATGAAGGTCTTCTCTTATTAATTTCTGTGGCTGAGGGGATCAATTGATAGTAGGAGAAGGTGAAAGCTTTGGTGCCACTGGTCGAGGAGCAACTCTAATCTTCCAAGCTTCATAGTTCAATCGCTCCTCTTGATGTCGCGCAAAAGAGATGGCTATCTTAAGTGTGTACGGCTGTCACGCTTTAACTTCTTCCTGAATCTCCAGCTACAAGCCCTCAATAAAATTCTTCAATATCTATTTTTTAGACCAATCATAAGTTTGATAAGAGAACCTTTCAAACCTGGTTTGGTACTCTTGGATGGTGAAGGTTTGATGGATCATCGCTAGTTCTTCGCTAAGGTTCTTTTTACAATCCAAATTTACACCGCGTTGTGATCTTATTCGGCTTGGTGATTGTCCCAATCTAAACTCCTCAAAGAGAGCATAATTTAACATCCATACGTGTCTCAAGAGCCTCCAATTTGGCTTTGAATAAGCCCACCAATGTCATGACGTAAGGATCTCCAACCTATCAAATCAAACTGATTAAAGAGTGTAGTTGTAATCTTCAGGTTGAAGGCAGTGATGTCGGGGCTGCGGTGGTGAAGTATCCAAGTGGAGGATGGCAACCAAGGGTAGCAGCAATGGTGGAAGAAGAAAATGGCAGCAGTAACGTTGGCTGCGGTCCTTCGGTAATGCTGCAATGTTGACACTGCAATGTCATCGAGGCTGCGATTTTTTTGGTGGCTGATATTTGTCGAAATATGGCAGCCAAGAGATCTGAGTCGGAAGGCAGCAGCGATGATGGAGGAAGAAGAGGGCAGTAGCAACGATGGCTGCAACTGCGGTGCGACTTCGTGGCTGCAGGTGGCATCGGTTGCAGCAAGGGTGCGACTGCAATAGGAGGAAGACGGGGCAACGATGTACACGGCTATTGTGAAGGAGGGTAGCAGCGGTATGGAGTGAGAGACGACTATTGTTGTGTTCAATTTGATGCTGGCCATGATCAAGATAGTTGGAGGGAGGAACCCCAGAAGGAGCTCTATAGATTTTGATCCTTGAGGGGGATCAACCCTTGGAACGCTGTAGGGGTTCCTCCCTCCTAGACTCGGCACAAGGCTAAAGTAAAATTGATAATTGCTTGCTTCAAGAGAGGGGGTGGCTACATCATTATATAGGAATCAAAACCCTAGCCTAAGGGGGTGCTTGCCTAAGTAAAATTATCCTTTGCCCCTCCTATAGCCAACCTGCCTTAATAGGAACAAGGGGCGACTAGGTTGGCTCTATGGCCGACCTAAGCAAGGGGAAACTCTGGCCAACCAACCCAGTAAGGGGGCGACAACCGCTAAGCCCTAAGGGCTAATCTGAATCCTAGCCATACTCCTTTATAAGATAGGAGTGGCTTTATTACAATCTAGCAGAGTTTTATTGACTACTAGGGAGATTAGGACTCAACCCTACTGGAGTTCTATCAAACCCCTCTTAAAATCAACCTTGTCCTCAAGGCTGAAGTTCCATGAACTCAGGGAACCGGGTCTTCAGCTCCTCATCAGCTTGGGTGTTAGTTGGAAGAACTTGAGCGGAGTCGTCGTCTTTAAATTTCCATTTGAGGTGGGATACTTGGAGGATCAACTATAATTTTGATCTGGTGCACGGATATGATCTCAAGGTTGGGGCCCCAATATAATCCCCAATTTTGCAAGGCCCAAAGAAATAGGGAGACCAATTTCTTGAGGCTTGAATTTCATGCTGGTGGAGTTGGAGATGAAGGGGGACTTGATCTTTCTCAGGAAAATTTCTTCTGCTTTGGCGTTTATCAGGGGGAAGTTTATTCCTTGCATGGGTTACCACATGGTTAGTCTTTAGTGATAGCCAATCTTTCTTCTGGAATGGTGACTACCCTCTAGTATGGTTCAGGATGATGAGAGCCCGCGTGAGCATGGATTGTAATTCTTCTAGTTTAACTCCTCTTTCATGCCAAGGACCTGTATCCAACCATATTTTAAATTTGGTAGTAATTAGTATCTCCTGTAAAAACCTCGTATGAAGTGCGGGGGAAGCCTCAGTGTAAAAAAGGAGTCAACCATCTTGTATAAGAATAGCCTAAATTCTAACTCCTGACACATCAGCCTCAATGACCAAAGTGCGGTCAAAATCGGGCAGCGCTAGGACCGACATCATCGACATTATCCGAGGGGAAAGAGAATATTATTGCAGATGCTCTATCTCCGCTATTGGGACAAGCCAAAATTTTAGCCATCTCCCTTCCCTCCATCGGCTTCCTCAAAGACATTCGAGAGGAATGGAAGAGCGACCCAGAAACCTGAGGCATCATAGAAAAATTGGAGAAGAATTCGGGTTCCATGGGTCACTGCACTTAGGATTCGAAGGACCTGCACTACAAAGACCAAATTGTCATTGTTCCTTCTTCCCCTTGCATCAAAATTATTTTGTATGAGATGCACTCTTTACCTTCAGCAGGGCACTCCAGATTTCTGAAAACATATAAGAGGGTGAAGCAAAACTTCTTTTGGAGAGGCATAAAAAGATCGATTTATGATTATGTATCTTAATGTGATGTATGCCAACATCAAAAAGGTGAAACAATGGAAAAACAACAACCACTACCTATACTGGACTCAGCATGGACTAACATCTCCATAGACTTCATCGAAGGGCTGCCACCATCTCAAGGTAAAAGCATGATCTTTGTGGTGGTAGATCATTTAACCAAAGATACTCATTTCTATGCTGTGAGACGTCCTTATACCGCTGCCAGTATTGCTCAACTTTTTGTGAAAAATATTATAAAACTGCATGGGATGTCAAAGTCAATTGTGAGCGACCGTGACAGAGTGTTTACAAGTAAATTTTGGACCGACCTCTTCCAATTACAAGGCACCCAATTGAAGATGAGCACGACCTATCATCCACAAACAGACGACCAAACAGAAGTGGTGAACAAATGCCTCGAGACTTGCCTATGGTGCTTTACCAGTAACCAGCCAAAGGAGTGGACAAGGTGGCTTCCTTGTGTAGAATGGTGGTACAATAAAACATATCATTCATCAACTAAATATAGCCCCTATGAGGCATTGTATGCCCGACCGTACCCTGTAATACCTAAATATGTAATTGGTGTGATCAGGTCGATCAAAACTTAATTGACATGGACAAGCTTTTGTAGCTGCTGAAAGACAACTTAATTGTTGCCCAAGCCCGCATGAAGTAACAAGCAAACACGCATAGAAGTGAGTGAGAATTTTTGGTAGGAGATTGGGTTTACCTTCGCCTACAACCATACAAGCTATTGTCAATCAATAGCAGAGCATCGATGAAGCTATCTCCATGATTCTATGCACCATATCATATCTTGTAGTGGATTGGCACCGTGGCATATAGATTAAAGCTTCTAAATGATGCTAAGATCCATCTCGTCTTCCACGTATCCTTGCTAAAGCCGAAATTGGGAGAACGTGAGTTGCCTCAGACCTAGTTGTCGAGCACTACAAATGATGGCGAGATTCAAGCTCAACCTCAAGCTATACTTGATCGGAGGATTGTGATGTGCTGTCGACACCCCTCAACTAAAGTATTCGTGAAGCGAAATAATTTACTATCCAAAGATGCAATGTGGGAGTCTTACAAGGAGCTGAAGACCCGGTTCCCAGAGATTATAGACCCTTAGCCTTGAGGACAATACTAATTTAAAGAGGGCGGGCTTCATAGTACTCCAGCAGGGTTGAGTCCTAATCACTCTAGAAGCAGTCAATAAAAACCCTATAGGATTATAATAAAACCCCACCTAGTCACTTCTATCTTATAAAAGAAGTGTGACTAGGATTTAGATTGAGGCCTTAGGGCTTAGTGGCTGCTGCCCATCGTACTGGGCTGGTCCGCCAGGGTTTCCATCAATTAGGTCGGCTATAAGAGGGGCAAAAGGGTAATTTTATTTAGGCAAGCACCCTCATGGGCCAGAGTTTAGAACCCTATATAATCATGTAGCCAACCCCTTTTTTCTATCAAGCAAGAATCATCTTTTATTTAATCTTGTGTCGAGTTCTAGGAGGGCCCCTACAGTGTTCCAAGGGTTGATCCCCCTCAAAGATCAAAATCTATAAAGCTCCCTCTGGGGTTCTATCACCCCTCTACCTTTTAGAGCCTGATGAATGATATCTTTCAAGCTTAGTTTTATAAGTTTATTTTGGTCTTCTTTGATGATATTTTGATTTATAGCTCTTCCTTTTAAAGCCACATATCACATTTGTGGATTGTTTTAACAACTCTATGAGAACATTATCTCTTCGTCAAAAAGTTGAAGTGTAGCTTTATGTAGAGCAAGATTGAGTACCTCGGACATATAATTTCAAAGGAAGGAGTGGTGGCTGATCCTTCAAAGATTCAAGTAATGAAAGACTGGCTGCTGCCGAAGATAATCAAGGCTTTACAGGGATTTATAAGACTGACCAACTACTACCATAAATTCATGAAAAACTATGGCAAAATTAGCGCTCCCCTCATGAAACTCCTAAAGAAAGATGTCTTCAAATGGTCAGATGAATCAATCGAAGCCTTCAACTCTCTAAAGGCTGCGATAACCTTTACATCGGTGCTAGCCCTACCTGATTTCGACAAAGTATTCATGATCGAGTATGATGCTTTGGGAGCCGATATTGGTGCCGTATTAATGAAGGAAGGGTGACCACTAGCATATACCAGAAAGGCCCTCTCCCCAACATATCTAAAAAATTTTATCTATAACAAAGAAATATTGGCCATAGTACATGCTGTTACAAAGTGGCGACCATAAGAGCTTGAAGTACATTGTGGAGCAAAGGATTTCCTTCCCAGAACAATAAAAATGGGTAACTAAATTGTTGAGATTTGATTATGAAATTATTTATAAAAAAGGCAAAGATAACTTGGCTGCAGATGTACTTTCCCACCTTCCTAAGCATGCCAAATTATCAGCTATCTCCCTTCCTATCTATGACCTCCTAGAAGACATCAGGAAAAATGGCAAGGTGACTCAAAAATCTAGGAAATCAGCAGAAAATTATAGGAGAGCCTAGGTTCAGTTGCGCACTATAATTTGGACTTAAAGGATCTACGATACAAGTATCGAATCGTGGTGGTGCCCTATTCCCCCTACCAAGCTACGATCCTAAAGGAGTTACACTCATCACCTACGGCTGGACATTCAAGATTCCTTCACACTTATAAAATAGTTTGCAAATTTTTTATTGGAAGGGCATGAAAAAAATCATTGGATAATTTGTGGCCCAGTGTGACATATGCCAACGGCATAAGGGAGAAACGATAGCAAGTCTAGTGAAGCTATAACCTCGACCTATTCCGGATTCAAATTGGACCGACATCTCTATGACTTCATCAAATGGCTCCCCTCATCTCAAGGAAAAGGTACCATCTTTGTAGTTGTAGACCACCTCACAAAATACGCTCACTTTTGTGCTGTTAAAACTCCCTACACTGCCACCAGCATTGCTCGAATATTTGTGAAGAATATAGCTAAACTGCATGGGATTCCCCTCTCTATTGTAAGGGATCATGATAGAGTTTTTACTAGCAAATTTTGGATGGAGCTCTTCCAGTTGCAGGGCACATAATTGAAGATGAATTGGCACAAAATTACCTACCCTACATCTTTACTGATGGAGAAGTCTAGATCCAGCTAGAGGCTATATTGGATTGTAGGATTGTGATGCACCGCAGACACCCTCTACCTGAAGTATTAATACATTGGACTAATCTACTTATTGAGGTTGCTACTTGGGAGCCTTATAATGAACGGAAGACAAAGTACCCGGAGTTCATGGAAGCTCAGCCTTAAGGACAAGGCTGATTTGAAGGGCGCGCATATGATAAGACCCCAATAAGGTTGGGCCCTAATCTATTGATTGATGTCATATGAGTCGGTCTAGTCAGACCAGTTGGAAGATAGTTGAGTCGGCTAGAAGTCCAATAATAAAGGGTCCAAGTTTAATATGACTCTTAGTAGGAGTCCAAGGTTAGAGAGTCTCTTAGTAAAACCCTATAAATAAGTAGGTAATCCCTCTATTTTTCAACAAGAAGCATTACCCTTTGGTCGAAACCCTAGGAGGGCCGATCCCCTATAGTGATCATTATCCCCACTTTCTTCATGATAGAACTCTAGGGTTCTATCAGGAACACTAGAAGGTAGTAAAGTGCATCCTTAAGTACTTGAGAAGGACTAAGTATCTTTTACTAGTATATAGAGGATATAGCCTCTAGGTTGAGGGCTACATAGACTCGAGTTTCCAATTAGATATCAATGGTAGCATGTTGAAATTAGGGTATGTCTTCATCCTAAATAGAGGAGTAGTCAGCTAGAAGATGATAGAACCCTAGAAGGAGCCCTATAGATTTTGATCTCTAAGGGGGATCAATCATTGGAATGCTATAGGGGTTCCTCCCTCCTAGCGATCAAAATCTATAGGGCTCCTTCTGGGGTTCTATTATCTGGTATCAAAGGATGGAGTGGCAGTAGACCCAACAAAGATCGAAGCAATGCAAGGATGGCTGAAACCTACGAACGTAAAATTACTACGTGGTTTCCTTGGACTCACGGGCTACTATCGGAAATTCGTCAAAGATTATGGCAAGATCAGTGCCCCGCTCATGTCCCTACTGAAGAAAGACTCATTCTTGTGGTTGGATAAAGCCTCCGTAGCCTTTGAATGACTCAAGGCAGCCATGACGATGATGCTGATCCTAGCGTTGCCCGATTTCAGCCACAACTTCGTGATTGAAGCCGATGCGTTCGAAGTTAGAATTGGGGCTATTCTAATGCAAGATGGTCGACCCCTTGCTTACACTAGAAAAACTTTATCTCTCTTATATCTTATAATGTCCGTGTATGATAAAGAAATGCTACCATCGTACATGCCATCACGAAGTGGAGAGCCTACCTGATCGGCTAACGCTTCCAGATTAAGATCGACCACCGAAGTCTTAAATATTTTTTGGAGCAGAAAATATCTTCCCTGGAGTAATAATGATGGGTGACTAAACTTCTTGGCTTTGATTATGAAATTAATTATCAAAAGGGGAAAGAGAATGTTATCGCAGATGCTCTATCACGGCTACCGGGATAAGTCAAAATTTCAGCCATCTCGCTTCCCTCCACTGACTTCCTCAAAGACATTAGGGAGGAATGGAAGAATGACCCAGAGACCCGAGAGATCATAGAAAAATTGGAGAAGGATCTGGGTTCCATGGGCTACTACACTTCGAATTCAAAGGAACTGGGCTACAAAAGCCAAATTGTAATTGTTCCTTCTTCCCCTTGCATTCAAATTATTTTGCATGAAATGCACTCTTCACCTTCAGCAAGACACTCCAAATTTCTAAGAACATACAAGAGGGTGAAGCAAAATTTCATTTGCAAGGGCATGAAAATATTGATTTATGATTATATATCCAAATATAATATATGCCAATAGCAGAAAGGTGAAATAGTGGCAACTCCGGAAAAACTACAACTACTACCAATACCGGACTCAACATGGAATGACATCTCCATGGATTTCATCGAAGGGCTGCTACCATCTCAACGTAAAAGCATGACTTTTGTGGTGGTAGCTCGTCTAACCAAATCTGCTCATTTCTGTGCTATGAGACATCCTTATACCGCTATCAGCATTGCTCAAAATTTTGTGGAAAATAATGTAAAACTGCATGGGATGCCAAGGTCGATTATGAGCGACTATAACGGGGTGTTTACAAGTAAATTTTGGACTGAGCTCTTCCAACTACAAGGCACCCAATTGAAGATGAGCACAGCCTATCATCCACAGACTGTTGGCCAAACAGAACTGGTGAACAGATGCCTCAAGACTTACTTATGGTGCTTCACCAGTGACCGGCCCAAAGAGTGGACAAGGTGGCTTCCTTGGGCCGAATGGTGGTACAATACAGCTTATCATTTATCAACTAAATGTACCCCTTATAAGGCATTGTATGGCCGATTACCGCCTGTAAATACCGAAATATGTAATTGGTACGACCAAAGTAGATCAGGTCGACCAAAACTTAATTGATAGGGATAAGCTTCTTTAGCTGCTGAAAGACAACCTAACTGTTGTTCAAGCCCGCATGAAGCAACAAGCAGATACTCATCGGAGCGAGCGAGAAATTTTAGTAGGAGATTGAGTCTACCTTCGCCTACACTCATACAAGTAGTTGTCAATCAACACTAGAGCATCGATGAAGCTATCTCTACGATTCTATGGACCATATTAGATTTTAGAGCGTATTGGGGCCGTGGGATACAGATTAAAGCTCCCAGATGATGCTAAGATCTATCCCGTCTTCCATGTGTCACCGCTAAAGTCGAAACTAGGAGAACATGAGTCAGCTCAAACTTAGCTGTCGAGGACTATAAATGATGACGAGATTCCAAGTCCAACCAGAAGCTATACTAGATCGAAAAATTGTTATGCGTCAACGCCGCACTTCAACTGAAGTACTCATGAAGTGGAGTAAATTACCATCCGAAGATACAACATGGGAGTCTTACGAGAAGCTAGAAACCCAGTTCCCAGAGTTTATGGACCCTCAGCTTTGAGGGCAAGACTGATTTTAAGAGGGCGGGCTTGATAGAACTCCAACATAGTTGACTCCTAATCACCCTAGAAGTAGTCAATAAAAATCATGTAGGATTGTAATAAAACCTCACTTAGCCACTTCTATCCTATAAAGAAGTGTCGCTAGGGTTTAGATTGGGGCTTTAGGGCTTAGTGGGCATCGCCCCTTTACTGGGCTGGTCGGCCAGGGTTTCCCTCAGCTAGGTCGGCTATAGGAGTGCAAAGGGATAATTTTACTTAGGCAATCACCCCATGGGCTAGGGTCTAGAAACCTATATAATTATGTAGCTGCCCTCTCTCTTTCATCAAGCAACATTAATTTTTTATTCAGTCTTCTGCTGAGTTCTAGGAGGGAGGAACCCCAAAAGGAGCATTTGTAAGTCTGAAGGGCATTACCAAAAACTCGTAGTAGCCATTTACAGTTTTTAGAATATCTTCCGTTCATACCCAAATCTGATGATAACTGAAACGAAGATCCGATTTAGTGAAGACTCGGACTCCCTTTAGTTCATCCAAGAGCTCATCTATGGTTGGTATAGGATATTTGTCTTTGACGGTGATGGCGTTCAAAGCCCGGTAATCAACGCACATCCACCGCGAACCATCCTTCTTGCGCACTAGCAACACCGGCGAGGAGTAAGGGCTGTAGCTTGGTCGAATTACTCTGGTGTCGAGCATCTCCTTGACGATGTTCTCAATCTCATCCTTTTGCAAGTGAGGATAGTAGTACAGTCTCAAATTTGCTAGAGGTTTGCTCGACAAAATATGTATGCGGTGGTCATACGATCGGTTAGGGGGAAGCCCATGCGGCTTTGTGAAAACATCCACGAATTCATCCAGCAAGAGGACAAGCTTAGGATCTAAATTTTATAATTTTTCCTCCTTTGATGGCTGCTGGATTTGCATAAAAAATCCACCATTTGTTTTGTGTAGCACCTTCTCCATTCGCTGCGTTGAAATGGTGGAAATATGGCTCTCAGGCTTGCCTCGCAATGTGACCCATCTTCCTTTACAATAAAACTTCATGATTAGTTTAGAGAAATTCCAAGAGATGTCACCTAATGTTGTGAGCTATTCCATCCTAAGCACAGTTTCATAATCATCAATGAGTAGGAGGAAGAAATCGACTACCACTTCTTGGTCTTGTAGGAGTAATTATACCCACGGGCACCGTTGGTCGCAATTGAGGATTTAGCCGTCAGTGGCCTTTACGTCAAACTTGTTGCAACCTTCAATTTGAAGCACCATACATGCAATGACCTTGCTATTAAGGAAGTTATTTGTGCTACCTGTATCAATGATAACGTGATAGGACTCCAACAAGGTTGAGTCATAATCACCCTAGAAGTAATCAATAAGAACCATGTGAGATTTTACTAAACCCCACCTAGTCAATTCTATCCTATAAAGAAGTGTGGCTAGGGTTTAATTTGGGGTCTTAGGGCTTCGTAGCCGTCACCTCCCGTAGGTGGGTTGGTCGGCTAGGGTTTCTAGCAGAGGGGCGTGATTTGTGCAGCCACTTAGGCCACCACATCCTTTATTTATGCATGGTAGCTATAGGAGGGGCAAAAGGGAGAATTCACTTAGGAAGCACCCCCCAGGGCTAGGGTTTGGAGCCCTATATAAGCATGTAGGCTCCACCTCTTTTTAAAAAGCAAGATCAATCTACAATTCAGCCATATCACCAAGTACTAGGAGGGAGGAACCCCTATAGCGTTCTGATAGGACTCTAGTAGGGTTGAGTCCTAATCACCCTAGAAGTAATTAATAAGAACCCTGTGAGATTGTAATAAAACCCCACTTAGTCACTTCTATCATATAAAGAAGTGAGGCTAGGGTTTATTTTGGGGCCTTAGGGTTTCCTGGTCGTCGCCCCCTTCACTGGGTTGATCGGCTAGGGTTTCTAGCAGAGGGGCATGGCTTGTGCAGCCACTTAGGCCACCACCCCCTTTATTTATGCATGGTAGCTATAGGAGGTGCAAAAGGGGGAATTCACTTAAGAAGCACCCCCTAGGGCTAGGGTTTGGTGCCCTATATAAGCATGTAGCCTCCACCTCTTTCCAACAAGCAAGATCAATCTACAATTCATTCATATGGCCGACTACTAGGAGGTAGGAACCCCTATAGCGTTCCAAGGGTTGATCCCCCTCAAATATCAAAATTTATAGAGCTCCATCTAGGGTTCTATCATCTGGTACCATAGCAGCGTTCCTACTGCCCTGTAGCCATCTCTGCCACCCCCATCTTCCATGCAATTCGTATAATTGCTTTTGACGCCGCCTTCATCCACCGTCGCCCACCAAGCCGCAGATCCATCAATCGGCTATCGTCCTCTGTGTCAACATCATAGATCTGGTAAAAACTCCAAAACTCACACCTCTTGCTACTACTATTCCTTTATCTTATACATGGGAGAAGTTTTTCCAAAGTTTCTTTACTGCAAAATTCTACCATCGCAAACATTATCATTGTTGCGAAGGGGAAAAGCTGCAGAAAATTTTCAGCTGATTGTTGCCTCTTGAACCTGAACTTTTGATCATCCTTTTTGGTTGAAACTATTACACAAATTCATAGATTATCTTAGCTTTCATCTAAGACTAATCTTTGGAAAAGACACTTTCTGGATCTGGACTTATAGTGCCGCAATTCTTCATCGTGCAGTGCTGAAATTTTACGATGAAGAATCTGCCTTCTGCATGGTGGCCTCTTAAAACCAAACTTTTGTTTATTCTTTTTGGCCGAAATTTTTACACAATTTCATAGATCTTCTTAGCTTTCATCTAAGATTGATTTCTGGAAAAAATTCTTTCTGTAACCGGAATTATAGTGCTACAATTCTTTATCACACAATGTTGGAATTTTACGATCAAGAATCTGCCTTCCGTATTTTGGCCTCTTGAAATGAAACTTTTGTTCATCCTTTTTGGCCAAAATTTTTACATAATTTCATAGATCAACTAAGATTTCATCTATGATTGATCTCTAAAAAAAATTCCTTCTGGAATTGGTTTTATTGTGCCTTCTTTTGTCATCACGCAGTGCTGAAATTTTACGATGAAAGATCTACCTTCCATCTTTTGCCCTTTTTCCTTACCGTTACTTCACCAAAAGTTTGTCAACCTTTTTCCTGATATTGACCACATCTGAACCTAGGGTTTCTGTATATTTTCCTTGAAATTTTCCTCTGGAATTTATGGCGAGAATTCATCATTTCTCTTATGTAAAATCTATTTGGTAGGACAACACATCGCAGCACCTTTCTTCATTGAATTCCATTGATTTTGAGTGTTATCATTTGTGGGATTTTAGACTCTCTTTCTTTCATCTACAAATCCTAATATCCTCACCAAAAACCCTTCCAAACTATACCCTAAACCAATCGTAAACAGCCACCCAAATCAGCCATAAAATAACCTAAAACCATCGCCTCTTACAACCAGCACCTATTGCAGCATACCCTTACCGATCCCTATTAAACCTTTGCTGCCATCTATCCCGGATCTAAAACCCTTTTTCCTAGTCTTCATCTACTACTATCACTGTCCTAAAACCATACCAATTCACAGCCAAAACTGCACAACACTGCAGCCCCAAATCGCACCCAAAATAGCCACAAACCGCACCCAAAAATCACAGCCTTTGGTCCACCAACCTTTCAGCCACCCATTCTCCCTTATCCCTTCAACTGCAGCATGCATCTTTCATTGCACAATGCTGCCAACAGCAACCTCTCACTGCCATCCTCCTTGATCGCAGCCAGCAACGATCTTTGGGATAAAAAGCTACCAGCAATGATCTTTCACTGTAATCTATTTACATCGCAGCCCGCAATAATCGTTCACTGCCAACTATCTTGATCGTGGCCAGCAACAAATTGAACTTGATAGCAGCCATCTCTCACTCCATACCGCTGCTGCCCTCCTCCGCAACAACCATGCACTCCGCTGCCCATCTTCCTCCTATTGCAGCCGCACCCTTGCTGCAACCGACGCCACTTGCAGCCACAAAATTACAGCGCAACCACATCCGACATTGTTGCTGCCCTCTTCTTCCTCCATCATCGTTGCTGCCTTCTGTCTCAGATCCCTTGGCTGCCATCTTCCGATAGATATCAGCCACCTAAAAAATCACAACCCCGATGACATTGCAGCATCAACGTTGCAGAATCACCGAAGGACCACAACCGACATTGCTGCTACCATCTTCTTCCTCCACCATTGCTGCTACCCTTGGCTGCCATCCTCCACTTGGAGACTACACAAACATAGCCCCGACATTGCTGCAATTTGCTGCCTTCAACCTGAAAATTACAGCTACACTCTTCAGTCGGTTTATTTGATAGGTTGGAGATCCTCATGACATCAGTGGGCTTATTTAAAGCCAAATTGGAGGCTTTCGAGACACGTATGGATGCACAATTATGGGCTCTCTTTGAGGAGTTTAGATTGGGCCAATCGTCGAGCCCAAGAAGATCACAACGTGATGCAAATTCAGATTACAAAAAGAACCCATTGGAAGATAAGAAACAAAGTTAAGACATGACATCCCTCCACCTCAACGACATCAACCTCCTTTGCACAACTTCAAGAAGGGCACCTCAATCAAGATGCTCAGAGCATGAGAGCCACATCCCAACTAATAGCATATAAACCTTCAACACCAATTGATTACAAGAATCGTGATGAAGTACTAACGAAGATCCGTCAAACCTCTACCATCCAAGAGTACCAAACCAGGTTTGAAAGGTTATCTAATCAAACTTATGATTGGTCTGAAGCCGGAGATTCATGAAAAAGTTAAAGCATGACAGCCATACACACTTAAGGTAGCCATATCCTTCGCATGACATCAAGAGGAGTAGTTGAACTATGAAGTGTTGGGAAACCTACAGCTGGTGCATCACATGCGGAGCAGAAATCAAAACAAAAAAACTGATTTCCCACCCAGATCAAATCATCGTGCAAAAGATTAGGGTCGCGAGAAAAATGCAAAAACTGATAAAATCACAATGTGTGAGAGATTGATTTTACCTACGGAGATCGTATATCCCTGTATTCCAGATCCGGATAGAGAAGATGAAGGAGGTCAAGCATCCTCCTCTCTAGCGGTATCCACACGATGGATCTCTACAGCGAAACTCCTCTAATCTGATCTCACAACTCTTGCACAGATGGAGGGAGGAGAATAGAAGGTAGTGGCAAAAGTTGTAGCCTATCAACCCTGAGTCTCCCCTCCTATTTATAGAGAGCCACCAAAACCCTAGGGCTCCTTCCTTAGTGGGTATTGAATCTCCATCCAATAATCCACTAATCTTGTATTATTAGATCTCTATCCAATAATCTCCTTAGGCCTATAATTGGGCCTTAATCAATGAGCCCATCAACATAGGGTCTCATCTAATGAGAATAGGGGCTAATTGGATCTTCATCCAATCCTCTATTCGCTGAAGCATCCACCATATGTGTGTGACTCTCTAGGCCCGATACCGAGCTGGCCGTGAGTCACTCCCATCAGAACTCCTTCTGATATAGTGAATTATTATCTTTATAATAATTCACTCGATGGTACAGGAGGATCGAATCCATTGGACCTGTCTGTTCATAGTTACTATGTATCTATAATCCCTCATCCAACTAATATCCCAAAGATCGTATATTGGACATAGTACTGTTAGGTCACATACGGAATCAGTTTGTCTTGCTCTAATCGGATTCTACCGGAGAACTCCTCTCTCAATTCGAATGATCCTGGCCAGGGATTTGTCTAAGCAAGCACATATGAGATATTTCTCGCGTGATACCGAGAGTGGATGATCCTCTATTGACACTCAATTGCCTTCGTAAGGTTGGCTACCAATCCCGATAACCAACAGTACTAGATCTGGAGCTTTCCAAACCTGTAAGTCTGGCATCAAAGAAATGAGTACTCATACAAGGCATCCGTGGTGTCTCAAGTCCAAGGACCAGATACATAATTGGGACTATGGAATCGATGTCTGACATTAGGTATCATGAACCATACAACATTCCATAAGCGGATCAATCAGTAAACTCATTCTCACAAGTGGCTATGAGACCAGCCGCCTCCATCATATGGACGGGTATATAGTACACCGGTCTGTTCGGTTATCTCGATGTCCGTCTCGAGTAACCTACGACCGAGATTATTTAGGATGTGTGTTTAAAGATGAATCGATCTCATCACGATCTGATTCCCATTACACAGAACCAAGGACATCACAATATATATGCTACATATAATATAATGTGAGAATATGCCAATATTAATCATAAGCAAAAAGATTACGCAGTGTGTCACACGTGCCATCACTCACGTGATTAGCTTGCAGGGCACTTGTAACTAGCAATCTCCCACTTGACCTAAAGCCAATCACCTATGTGTCTGATCCCCATGAGACCCCTGTGACACTCAAATACAATATGAGCCAGCGGCTTCGTTAGTGGATTTGCAATGTTATCTTCGGATGGAACTTTTTCCATTGCTATATCTTTACGGGCTATGATCTCTCTTATCAGATGGAACCTCCTCAGAACATGATTAGACTTCTGATAAGACATGGGTTCATTCACTTGAGCTATCGCCCCATTGTTGTCGCAGTATATGGGAATTGGTTCTACACTGCTTGGTACGACTCCCAAATCTTTGATGAACTTCTTCATCCATACCCCTTCCTTTGTTGATTCTGCTGCATCAATGTATTCCGCCTATGTGGTCGAGTCAGCAGTAGTATCTTGCTTGGAACTCTTCCAGCTTACTGCTCCTCCATTCATAGTGAAAACATACCATGAATTTGACTTGCTATCATCAATGTCAGATTGAAAACTTGAGTCTGTGTAGCCCGTAACCTACAAGCTACCTCCTCCATATACTAGTAAACGATCCTTTGTCCTTCTTAAGTACTTAAGGATACACTTTACTGCCTTCCAGTGTTCTAAACTTGGATCTGCCTGATACCTGCTCGTGACACTCAGAGCATGTGCTATATCAGGTCTAGTACATAGCATCACATACAAGATAGATCTTATCGCTGAGGCATAAGGTATCTTATCCATGTCTGTCCTTTCTTCAGGAGTCCTTGGGGACATACTCCTAGAAAGTGATATTCCATGTCTCATCAGTATGAGACCTCTCTTGGAATTTTTTATGCCAAACCTTTTGACAATGGAGTCTATGTACCTAGACTGGGATAAGCCAAGCATCCTTTTGGATCTATCTCTATAGATCCGGATCCCCAAAATATGGGATGCTTCCCCTAAGTCTTTCATGGAGATGTTTCTAGATAGCCAAGCCTTTACTGTGGAGAGCATTCCTAATTATTAGGATGTTATCCACATATAACACCAAGAAGGTGATAGCACTCACTTACCTTCCTATACACACAAGGCTCATCTTCGTTCTTAACGAAGTCATAAGATCTGATCACCTCATCAAATCTTGTGTTCCAACTTCAAGAAGCTTGCTTCAATCCATAAATGGATCTAAGCAACCTGCACACTTTATCTGGACTCTCTTTGGATACGAATCCCTCTGGTTGTATCATATACACCTCTTCCTCGAGGTTGCCATTGAGGAATGCCGTTTTGACATCCATCTACCAGATCTTATAGTCATAGTGTGCTGCAATAGCTAAAATAATTGTAATGAACTTCAGCATGGCTACAGGTGAAAAGGTTTCGTCATAGTCAACTCCTTGTCTTTGACGATATCCTTTAGCTACCAGCCTTGCTTTATAGGACTCTACCTTTCCATCCACTCCGATCTTCTTCTTGAAGATCCATTTGCAGCCGATGGGTACAATACCCTCAGGTGCATCCACAAGGTTTCAAACCTTGTTAGAGTACATGAAATCCATCTCAGAATTCATGACTTCTTGCCACTTCCCGGAGTCTATACTCATAATAGCCTCCTCGTAGGTCTAAGGATCAACATCCTGAGAGTCATCTCCACTGATATGTCCCACATATCTTTCAGGAGGGTGAGACACTCTATTAGACATACGTAAAGTTGAAACTTGTGTGTTAGGTACCTGAACAGACTCGGGCTCTGGAATGGTGCTTGAGCTAGGTTCTCCAACCTCGCTCAATTCTATCTCACTCCTACTGTTTCCACCAAGAATGTGTTCCTTCTCAAGGGACACAGCTCTCTTGGCAACAAAGACCTTTCGGTCCTCGGGATGATAGAAATAATACCGATAAGTTTCCTTTGGGTATCCCACGAATGTGCACCATTCTGTCCTTGATTCCAACTTATCGGGGTTGTGTCTTCTAACGTGGGCAGGACAGCCCCAAATCTTAACAATTTTAAGATCGGGCTTCTTTCCTTTCCATATCTCATATGGTGTAGACACTACCGACTTTGATGGAACTCTATTCAGAAAGTAAGCTGCAGTCTCTAGGGCGTACCCCCAGAATGAGACGTGTAGGTCAGCGAAACTCATCATGGATCGCACTATGTCTAACAGCATGCGATTCCTCCTTTATGATACACCATTGAGCTGAGGTGTATAAGGAGGTGTCCACTGGGATAGAATCTCATTATCCCTGAGAAAATAGATGAACTTCGTACTCAAGTACTCTCCTCCTCGATCTGATCGAAGAGTCTTAATACTCTTTCCAATTTGGTTCTCTACCTCATTCATATATTCCCTGGATTTTTCGAAAGCCTCAGATTTATACTTTATTAAGTACACATGTCCATACCTAGAGAAATCATCAGTGAATGTAATGAAGTATGAGTAACCACGTATAGTTTGAGTCGACATGGGATCACACACATCACTATATATAAGTTCCAATAACTCGGTGGCTCTCTCTCCAGTTCCACTAAAAGGAGAGTTGGTCATCTTCCCATGAAGGCAAGGTTCGCAAGTTACATATGTCTCATAGTCAAATGGATCTAAGTGTCCATCTTTCAACATCTTTTGAATCCTTCCCTCATGTATATGACCTAGCCTACAATGTCATAGGTATGCATTATTCACCTTATCTATTTTCCTCTTAGACATATTTATATTCATGATATGTGAAAAAGTGTCTAACACATATAAGCCATTTATTAGGGTCCCTCTAGTGATGATCTTATCATCCATTATTATTGAACAACTATTATTCTCAAAAACTAATTTATATCCATTAATTGTCAAACAAGAGATAGAAATAATGTTTTGATGATAGATGGAACAAAATGACATGCATCTAATGTAATAATAGCTCCACCAGGTAGATGTAGGGTGACCTCTCCAACAGTAACTGCAGTAACTCTTGCTCCATTGCCCATCTTGAGGTCCATCTCGCCTCTAGCCAATCTCCTAGGTCTTGCCATAACCTACAATGAATTACAGATATGATAAACACTCCCGGTATCCAATACCCATGTGTTATCATGAAAATCTGACAAGTGGAGACTGATCATGAATATACCTGAAACTTCTCCAAGCTTCTGTCTCGCCTTCTCTGCAGGGTAGTCCTTACAGTTCCTCTTCCAATGTCCGTCTTGGCCACAGTGGAAGCATTGTCCTTTGTCCTTTGCCGGGTATTTCTTGGCAACCTTTGCCTTACCTGGTCTTTCTTTGCCCTTGCCCTTCTTAAGGATCTTGCTGGCCTTCCTTTTCTTTTTGGTCTCACCAATATAAAGAACTGGCTTCTCCTTTTTTATGGCACTCTCAGCTTCCCTCAACATATTGAGGAGCTTAGGGAGAGTTACCTCAAACTTGCTCATGTTAAAGTTAATAATGAACTGTGAAAAGGAATCTGGTAGGGACTGAAGTATAAGATCAACATACAGGTTATCCTTTAGGACTATCTTTATACTTCACAAAGTGAGCGATCTTATCCTCGCTTATCCTTTCCTCCAATGTGGGCACAATCATATTAAGGACATATACGATTTTCTCTTCCGTGAGAATAATTCTCAAATTGCAGAGCTTTTGGACCAATGAGGCGGTTGGCATCAAGTATGCCACGTAGGGGTTTTGCAAGCGACAAACAAGATATAGCGTAAATTAAATAATTATACAAATTTTGTAAAAAATACTAATTATGATAAGGACTTCTATCTTAATGTACTCCCACTATTTTCTTAGCGAATCATGCGACACCCGCGACACGTGAGATGGAAGTCTCCGGCAGGCTCCTAGTGGGGATCAGAATCCAATTGACATCTTAGTGCAACCTCGAGGGACTCGACCAATTGCACTAAGCCCAAAAGATAGGCAACTCTTGCCAATCACGACTCCTTATGATTCCCGTCACGTTCGGCCTCCGAATCATCATGGTCTCGAGGGACTCGACCAACCATGACATTCAGTTAAGTCATCACCATTGTTACAAGATGAGTCTGATTCGATGATATGCCCTCGAGGGACTCGACCAAGCATACCATATCCTCAGGTCACCGGTGATATCTCTATGTCGTAGGCAAGAACTCGATCACGTAGATAGGTGAGCCTCGAGGGACTCGACCAACTCGACCTATGTCATGATTCAATTTCTTCCTATCACGATGGAAGGCCACATGGGTCAATCTTATTACCTCACGCTTACTGACTTAATATTATCGTATGAGGGGTTTTTTTTTCATATCGGTCTCCTAATATGTCATGTCACACACATACATATTTCATATATATCTACATCGCATGTAAATATATATATATATACAGATATCTAGTATGCGTATAACACATCACATATGCAAGCCACATCGGATGATCATGAGCCATGACCTAATATGATTAAGCCCGAGCCAATGGGCCTAATCACTCACAATAGGATCTATGTGTGCATTAGCGCATCTCCATGCCTTATAATTGTTGATCTTGTCATTATCGGTTCCGTCGGATCATCGCATCACCATGCGTCATGATCTCCCGCCACGGCATCATGGGTCCCATTGTAATTAATTATTTTTTTGGAAATCAGGACATGCTCAGAATTTCTAGAATTATTAAGGATATTTTTATAATTCTATATAAGAGGATAGTCCTTCGAATTTTAAGAATTATTGAGGGTATTTTTGGTATTCTGGATGAGAGGACGGTCCTCGAATTTTTAGAAATGTTGAGGGCATTTAAGAAATTCTGTATAAAGGGACAAAGTTAGAATTTCCTAAATTCTGAGGGGCATAAGGCTGCTGCCGGCTGGCCCTTACGGGCTGGCCGCTAGCGACCGCCCTCTTGCAGGCGCGCCATGAGCAACCGCCCCTTGCGGGCAGCCACCCCTTGCGGGCGCGTTGCGAGCAGTCGCCCCTTGCAGCTTGGCCGCGGGCGGCAGCCCCTTGCAGCTTGGCCGCGGGCAGCAGCCCCTTGCACGCTGGCCACTGCCGGTCGTGCCCGCGGGCGACTGCTGTCCCAGCGAGCGACCGCCCTTTGCAGGTGGCCTAGCCACAGTTGGCCGCCCCCTTGCAGGGGGCCTTGGCTGCAGCATGCCGCCCCTACAAGGGGGTTGGCTGTAGCCATGCCCGGCTGCCCCTTGCAAAGGCTTCCTTGGCTGCAAAAATGCAGCAAGAACGTGTAGAACAATTCTACGCGATTCAATCTCATCACACGTAGTTTAAAATCAATCTTTCGCATGAAAACCTAGCTCTGATACCACTGTTGGGAAACCTACAGCGGGTGCATCACATGCGCAGCGGAAATCAAAACAAAAAATCCAAAAGATTGGGGTCGCGAGAAAAATGCAAAAATTGATAAAACCATGATACGTGAGAGATGGATTTTACCTAGGGAGATCGTATATCCCTATATTCCAGATCCGGATGGAGAAGATGAAGGAGGTCAAGCGTCCTCCTCTCTAGCGGTATCCACCCGATGGATCCCTACAGTGAAACTCCTCCAATCTGATCTCACAACTCTTGCACTTGCATAGATGGAGGGAGGAGAATAGGAGGTGGTGGCTATAGCTGCAGCCTATCAACCCTGAGTCTCCCCTCCTATTTATAAAGAGCCACCAAAACCCTAGAGCTGCTTCCTTAGTGGGTATTGGATCTCCGTCCAATAACCCGCTAATCTTGTATTATTGGATCTCTATTCAATAATCTCCTTAGGCCTATAATTGGGCCTCAATCAAGGAGCCCATCAACATAGGGTCTCATCTAATGAGAATATGGGCTAATTGGATCTTCATCCAATCCTCTATTCACTGAAGCATCCACCATATATGTGTGACCCTCTAGGCCCGATACCGAGCTGGCTGTGAGTCACTCCCATCAGAACTCCTTCTGATATAGTGAATTATTATCTCCATAATAATTCACTCGACTCATCGACTATGGAGATACTAGGCCACTACGCCACAGTCCCTAGACGGTACAGGTGGATCGAATCCATCAGACCTGTCTGTCCACAGTTACCATGTATCTATAATCCCTCATCCAACTAATATCCCAGAGATCGTATATTGGACATGGTACTGTCAGGTGACATACAGAATCAGTTTGTCTTACTCTAATCGGATTCTACCGAAGAACTCCTCTCTCAATCGAATGACCCTAGCCAGGGATTTGTCTAAGCAAACACATATGAGATATTCCTCTCATGATACCGAGAGTGGATGATCCTCTATTGACACTCAATTACCTTCATAAGGTTGGCTACCAATCTCGATAACCAATTGTACCAGATCTGGAGCTTTCCAAACCTGTAAGTCTGGCGTCAAAGAAAGGAGTACTCATACAAGGCATCCTTGTTGTCTCAAGTCCAAGGACCAGATACACAACTGAGACTATGGAATCGCTGTCTGACATTAAGTATCATTAACCATACAGCATCCCATAAGCGGATCAATCAGTAAACTCATTCTCCAATGAGCACCTGTACAATATCCTTAGTGTCTTCACACAAGTGGCTATGAGACCAGCCGCCTCCATCATATGGATGGGTATATAGTACACCGGTGTGTCCGGTTATCTCGATGTTCCTCTCGAGTAACCTACGGTCGGGATTATTTAGGATCTGTGTTTAAAGATGAATCAATCTCATTATCGTGATCTCATTACGATCCGATTCCCATTGCACAGAACCAAGGACATCACAATATATATGCTACATATAATATAATATGAGAATATGCCAATATTAATCATAAGCAAAAAGATTACGCAGTGTGTCACACGTGCCATCACTCGCGTGATTGGCTTGCAGGGCACCTGTAACAAGCATGAAGCCCGGAGGACTAGGGTCACTCCTCGACCAGTGGCACCAAAGCTTTCACCTCCCCCTACTATCAACCGATCCCCTTAGTCGAAGAAACTAATAAGAGAATACTTTCATGATGGATCGACAAAGGAACTTAGACTTGAAGATACAATTCTCGAGCCCAAGGAGAAGGATACACCATAACCGACAACCCACAAGGTTCCTACCTTAGCCGACTACACCAACCTACAAAAATTAAAGATCGAATGGTTTCTGGAGTAGTAGTTTGTCATCATCCTCGTCGACGTCGAGAACACATACAACTTCATGAGCAGTAAGGTTGTTGCCCACTTAATGCTCCAAAATGAAGATTACAGCGTGTTTGAAGTTAAGGTAGCTAACGACCAAATTCTGAAGTGTAACCAAAAGTGCCCGCAGGTAAAACTGATCCTACAGGAGCAAGACGTAGATGATGAGTTTTTCCTCCTCCCACTACATGATTTTGATATAGTGCTCGGTATTAATTGGTTGTCCATGATTAGAGATATTTTTTGAAATTTTTCAAAGCTAATCATGAAATTTTTTAGCAAAGGAAAACAAGTGGTTCTACGAGGGAGCCAAGCGACTACGACCATAGCGCAACACTTGGAGAGGTTACCAAAAGAAGAATCCAGCGGTTTCCTAATTTAAATTCAAGAGTTTTCATAAGATTAAAGATAAGAACTCACTCTCACATCTTGCTGAAATTTTGGACGTCTCCACCAAACCGAGCCGACTACCTCCTCTGAAGTTGTTTGACTCCTCTATGTTGAATCGACTGAAACTTCTACCAACTATTGCTCGACCAAATTGCTTCCTACAACCTCAGAAGGTTGAAGATAAAAGGGTCGCCCAAGAGATGATAGAGACATGGATTATTCGTCGTGCTTATTTCCCACTACGACACATCCCTACATCCTTTTCCCCGAATATAAACTACTTCTAAAGTGTTATATCCTGCCAAACTCACCAGAGTTGCTAATGTAGCACTTCCAGATCTTAGGTGACTTCCATGACTTTTCCCATGATCAGACCATGATACTTAAAGACTTTCTTGATGATGACCTCCAATCTACGGCCCAAGATCCCGAGAAAATTGAGCCCCTCCAATGGCAAAATCATAAAGGGAAAGGATCATTCGTAGGACTCAACAAAGCATGAACATCATCCCTCTCATTATAAAGAAAGATGCAACACCTTGGCTGAGTGGAACTATAGCCCTCACGACCATGATGTCGTCCACACCAAATCGTGACCAAATGTTTATTATTGGAGCAGACACATCCAGAGTGGGGCTCAGCACCATCCTCATGCAAGATGGTCAACAGCATGAAGAAGTGAAAATGGGCCCCGAAAAATCACCACTCCTACCCACCTCAGACTCAGATCAAGCTCACACCACTAGAGATTTTATCAAAGGACAGCTCTCACTCCAAAAGAAGGCACGACTACTATTATAGAGCAACCACGTGGCAACCCATGCAAGGAAGAAACTTCCCCCTAATAAACGCCAGAGCAGAAGAAAGTTTCCTGAGAAAGATCAAGTCCCCCTTCATCTCCAGCTCCACCAGCACGAAATTCAAGCGTCAAGAAAGTGGTTTCCCTATTTCTTTGGGCCTTGTAAAATTGGGGATCACATTGGGCCCTAATCTGGAGATCAGATCCGTGCATCAGATCAAGATTATAGTTGATCCTCCAAGTATCCCACCTTAAATGAAAATTTAAACAAGACGATTCAGCCCAAATCCATCCAACTGACACCCAAGCTGATGAAGAGGTCAAAGTTCAATTAATGATCGTATAGGAGGAGCTGAAAACCCAGTTCCTAGAGTTCATAGGCCCTCAGCCTTGAGGACAAGGCTGATTCAAAGAGGGCGGGCTTGATAGACTCCAGTAGGGTTGAGTCCTAATCACCCTACAAGTAATCAATAAGAATGCTATAAGATTATAATAAAACCTCACCTAGTTACTTCTATCCTATAAAGAAGTGTGGCTAGGGTTTAATTTGGGACCTTAGGGCTTCCTAGCTGCCACCTCCCTTACTGGGTTGGTCGGTTAGGGTTTCTAGCAGTGGGGCGTGGCTTGTGCAGCCACTTAGGCCGTCACCCACTTTATTTATGTATGGTAGCTATAGGAGGGGCAAAAGGGAGAATTCACTTAGGAAGCACACCCCTAGGGCTAAGGTTTAGAGCTCTATATAAGCATATAGTCTTCACCTCTTTTAAAAAAGCAAGAGCAATCTACAATTCAGCCATATGACCGACTACTAGGAGGGAGGAACCCGTATAGCATTCCAAGGGTTGATCCCACTCAAAGATCAAAATCTATAGAGCTCCATCCGGGGTTCTATCAGAATGGTGATCGGTTGCTATTTAAGAAGTCCTCCAACTTTTATCGTCTGTGGGTTGGAGTAGTCGACCAACACGTGCACTACGTAGTCAGTCGATTGTGGCTCTTCCTCCGTGGCTTCATCTTCTAGTTCAAGGCTTTCTTCATATGGTTCGTTGTCCTCATCCTCTACTGCTCCAATCATGAGGAGTCGGCCCTTTTTGCAGCAATGTTCTCAGCTCCACGGTTCATCACAGTGCTATCACAACCCCTTGGCCGATCATTCATGAAGCTCGTCTCTTGTTAATTTTTTGGTGCGGGGGCTTGGATGATAGTAGAGGGGGCCGAAGGCTTCGGCATGGCTCGTCAGGGAGCGACCCTTGTCCTTCGTACTATGTGGTTCAATTGTTCTTCCTAGATTCTTGCAAAGGAAATCACCACCATAAGAGTGTATCTCCTCAAATCTCTGACTTTATGCCCTCGATAAAAGTCCCTAAAACTTAATTTTCAAACCAATCCATGGTTTGATTAGATATATGTTCAAACCTTGTTTGGTATTCGTGTATTGTCGATGTTTACCGAATCTTCGCCAATTATCCATCGATGTTGCCGAAATCCATTGGTCCGAAGCGATTAAGTAGTCCTTCCTTGAATCGCTGCCAAGAGAGACCTCCATGGGTGTGCTCATACCAATTAAACCATTGAATAGTGTCTCCCTTGAGGTGGATGGTAGTAATCTCCACCCTTGTAGCATCGGCGGTTCGGTAGAACCAAAAATAGCATTCTGTGCACATGATCCATCTTAGATGGAAACTAAGATGATCTGTGCAATTGTGAATGGCCAAAAAGGAGAAGCAATAAACCTATTTCAAGAGGCAAATATGTGGCTGAAAATTTTTGCATCGTTTCACCTTCCTAACAACGATAACGTTTGCGACGGTCAAAATTTACAGCGGATAAAATATGAAAAATCTCTTCAATGTGTAAGGTAAAGGATTTTGCAGTATTGAAGAGGTGTGGATGATGAAAATATACCAGATCTCCAAATCAAATGCAGGGAGCAGCGGTAGACTAGTTTGATCTGCGATTGGGGTAAAAGGTGGAGGTGTGTGTCGCAGCAATTGTGGGAATTGCATGAGAAGGTGAGGGTAGCTGAGATGGCTACAGGGGCAATAGGAGTTCTGCTCTGATACTAGATGATAGAACTCCAGAAGGAGACCTATAGATTTTGATCTCTTAGGGGGATCAACCCTTGGAACACTATAGAGGTTCCTCCTTCCTAGAACTCGACATAAGACTAAATAAAAGATTAATCTTGCTTGATGAAAGAGAGAGGGCGGCTACATCATTATATAGGATTCAAAACCCTAGCCCATGGGGTGCTTGCCTAAGTAAAATTACTCCTTTACCCTCCTATAGCCGACCTAGCTGTCGGGAAACCCTGGCCGACCAGCCTGAAACCCTGGCCGACCAGCCCGGTAAAGGGGCGACGACCACTAAGCCCTAAGGCCCCAATCTAATCCCTAGCCACACTTCTTTATAGGATAGAAATGGCTAGGTGGGGTTTTATTACAATCTCACAAGATTTTTATTGACTACTTCTAGGGTGATTAGAACTCAACCCTACTGGAGTCCTATGAGAAGAGTTCCAAGCAAGATACTACTATTGACTCGGCCATAGAGGCATAGTATATTATTGTAGTAGAAGCAACAAAGGAAGGGGTGTGGATGAATAAGTTCATCATGGATTTGGGAGTCGTACCAAGTAGCGATGAGCCAATTCCCATATACTACGACAATAATGGGGCGATCGCTCAAGAAAAGTAACCCAAGTCTCATCAGAATTCCAAGAATTGTGCAAGTTCATGGGATACCCCAAGGAAACTTATGGGTATTATTTCTGTTATCCCGAGGATCATAAGGTCTTTGTCACCAAGAGAGGTATGTTCCTTGAAAAAGAGCACGTTCTTAATGGAAATAGTGGGAGTGAGATAGAGTTGCGCGAGGTTAGAGAACCTAACTCAACCAACATTCCAGAGTTTGAGTCTGTTCAGGAACCTGACACACAAGTTCCCACTTTGCAGAGGTCTAGCAGAGTATCTTATCCTCCTAAGAGATATATGAGACATATCAGTGAAGATGACACTCAGGATATTGATCCTTAGACCTACGAGAAGGCTATTATAAGTATATACTCCGGGAAGTGGCAAGAAGCTATGAATTATAAGATGGATTTCATATACTCTAATAAGGTTTGGAATCTTGTGGATGCACCTGAGTGCATCGTACCCATCACCTGCAAATAGATCTTCAAAAGATGAGCGAAGTAGATAAATATTTGGAGACCTATAAGGCAAGGTTGGTAGCCAAATGATATCGTTAATGACAAGGAGTTGATTATGATGAGACATTCTCACCTATAACCATACTAAAATTTATCAGAATTCTTTTGGCCAATGCAGCACACTATGACTATGAGATCTGGCAGATGGATATAGAAACTACATTTCTCAATGACAACCTTGAGGAGGAGGTGTATATGATACAGCCATAAGAATTTGTATCCATAAAGAGTCAAAATAAGGTGTGTAGGTTGCTCAGGTCCATCTATGGACTGAAACAAGCTTTCCAAAGTTGGAACATATGATTTGATGAGGCGATCATATCTTATGACTTTGTTAAGAATGAAGATGAGCCTTGTGTGTGCAGGAAGGAAAGTGGGAGTGCTATCACCTTCTTGGTGTTATATGTGGATAATATCATAATCATTAGGAATAATGTAGAATGCTCTCTACAGTTAAGGCTTGGCTATTTAGAAACATTTCCATGAAGGACTTAGAGGAAGCATCCTAAATTTTTAGGATTCAAATCCATAGAGATAGATCCAAGATGATACTTGGCTTGTCCGGATTTAGGTACATAGACTCCATGGTCAAAAGGTTTGGCATGAAAAATTCTAAGAGATGTCTTATACCGATGAGACATGGAATATCACTTTCTAGGAGTATGTCCCCAATGACTTATAAAGAAAGGGCAGACATAGATAGGATACCCTATGCTTTAGCGTTAGGGTCTATCATGTATGTTATGCTATGCATTAAGCCTGATATAGCACATGCTCTGAGTGTCATGAGCAGGTACCAGGCGGATCCAGGTTTGGAACACTAGAAGACAGTGAAGTGTATCTTTAAGTGCTTGAGAAGGACTAAGGATCTTTTACTATTATATGGAGGAGGTAGCCTTTAGGATGAGGGCTACACAAACTCAAGTTTCCAATCCGGTATTGATGATAGCAAGTAAAACTCAGGGTATATGTTTACCCTGAATGGATGAGCAGTAAGCTGGAAGAGTTTCAAGCAAGAATACTACTACTGACTCAACCACAAAGGTGGAGTACATTGATCAACCAAAGCAGTAAAGGAAGGGGGGTGGATGAAGAAGTTCATCGGGGATTTTAGAGTCATACCGAGCAGTATGGAGCTGATTCCCATATATAGCGACACCAATAGGGCTATAGCTCTAGCAAGGGAACCTAAGTCTCATAAGAATTGTTAGAGGAGGTTCCTACTGAATAAAGAGATCATGGCCCATAAAGATGTGGCAATGAAAAGAGTTTCATCCGAAGATAACATTGTATATCTGCTGACAAAGTCGTTGGCTCAAACTGTCTTTGAGCGTCACAGGGGTATGACGGGGATCAGACACATAGGTGATTGACTTTAGGTCAAGTGGGAGATTGCTGGTTACAAGTGCCTTGCAAACCAATCACGTGAGTAATGGCACATGTGATAGTCCTTTTACATTATTATTATTATCATATTCTTATATTATATTATCTATTGAATATATATATTGTGATGTCCTTGCTTTTGGGCAATGAGAATAGGATCATAATGAGATCACGATAGTGAGATCGATTCACCTTTAAATATATATTTTAAATAATCTTAGTCATAGGTTAATAATCAGACAGACCGGTGTACTATGTACTTGTTCATATGATGGAGGTGGATGATCTCATAACCACTTGTGTGGGGACACTAAGGGTACAATACAGGTGCTCATTAGATAATGAGTTCACTTATTGATCCGCTTATGAAATGTTGGATGGTTAATGATATTAATCATCAGACAACGATTTCATAATCCCAATTGTGTGTTTAGTCCTTAGACTCGAGACATCAAAGATGCCTTGTTTGAGTACTCTTTTATCGACGTCAGACTTATAGGTTTAGAAAGTTCCATATTTGGTACAATTGGTTATCGAAATTAGTAGCTAACCTTATGAAGATAATTGAATATCAATAAAGGATCATCCACTCTTAGTATAATAAGAGGAATATCCCATGTGTTATCGCTTGGACAAATCCTCGGTCGGGGTCGTTCGGATTGAGAGAGGAGTTCTCTGGGAGAATTCGATTAGAGCAAGACTCGGACAGAGTCCGTATGTGGCCTAACAATACCTTGTCCAATATACGATTTTTATGATATTAGGTCCATGAGGTTGTAATATCCCTTATTTATAAATAGGTCATTACCTATTTATAAATATGAGAATTGATTAATAATTCTTTAATTAAATAATTTTATATTAAAATCTTATTGCTAGGGACCTAAATGTGAATCTTAAAAATCTGATATGAATTATGAATGATTTACATTAAGTTACAAAAAAAAAGAGGAAGACATGTGTCACTAGCTAACTTAAAGATGGTGTCATTTATGCTTGTTGCATAGGTGACACATAAGCATCTTTCTTACATGCTTGCCACCTAGCAACCTTTATGTTAGCCAAAACTAAGCAACAATTAGAGGATAAAAGCTACCCTAAAATAGAGAAAGGGAAGGCTTGCTGCAATGCACACTTGAAAACGAGAAGAAGAAAAAGAGAAGGAAGAGGAGAAGAATAGATTTGGGGGTTTAGGGATTTTGATCAAATCCACATATTTGAGATCAAAATATTCAAATGCAAGTGTTCTAACCCCGTATTTCCTACAAAGTGCATCAGCTACGACATTGGCTTTACCCGAATGATATCGGATGGTACAATCATAATCTTTTAAAAGTTCTATCCATCTTCATTGTCTCATATTTAACTCCTTTTGAGTAAAGATATACTTTAAACTTTTCTATTCGATAAATATTTCAAATGTCCACGCATATAAAAATGTCTCCAAATTTTCAGTGCAAAAATAATTACTGCTAACTCCAAATCATGGGTTAGATAATTTAGTTAATAACTCTTTAGTTGTCTAGAAGCATAAGCAATTACTTTTCTTTCTTGCATCAAAACATATCCAAGGCCCTTCCTTGAAGCATTGGTATAAACTACAAATCCTTCGTTACCACTGGGAATTGTAAGAATAGGTGCACTAGTCAATCTCCTTTTTAACTCCTAAAAACTTTGTTCACATTCATCACCCTATTCAATTCTCATATCATTTTTAGTTAACTTGGTGAGGGGGTTAGCAATTCGAGAAAATCCCTCCACAAATCTCCTATAATAACATGTTATGCCCAAGAAACTTTTAACTTTTGTTACATTTGTTGGTACTTTCCACTTAACTATTGCTTTAACTTTCTTTGGATCAACAGAGATGCTCTTGTCTGAAATCACATGGCCTAAGAAAGCAACTTCATTTAACCAAAACTCACATTTACTGAACTTTGCATACAACTTCTTTTCTCTTAGTATGGACAATGCATTTCTCAAGTGCTCCTCATGCTTCAGATTATTCCTTGAATGCACTAATATATCATCAATAAATACGATAACACAGTTATCTAAGAGTGGATGAAATATCATATTCATTAGTTCTATGAAAGCTGCAAGGGCATTAGTCAAACCAAAAGGCATTACTATGAACTCATAGTGACCATACCGAGTTCTCAAAGTTGTTCTAGGGATATCTTCTTTATTGATATTCAATTGATAATAACCTAACCTTAAGTCAATCTTGGAGAATACTTGTGCACCCTGCAATTAATCAAACAAATCATCAATTCTGGATAAATGATACTTATTTTTTATCATCACCTGATTCAACTGTCTATAATCAATACAAAGCCTCCATATTCCATCCTTCTTCTTAACTAACAATACTAAAGCACCCCATGGTGAAACACTAGGTCGAATAAAACCTTTATCTAATAGTTTTTGTAGCTGCTTCTTCAATTCTTCTAGCTCGAGTGGTGCCATTCTATAGGGAGGCTTATATATTGGTATTGTTCCAAGGACCAAATCAATAGCAAATTCACTCTCTCTATCTATAGGTAATCCAAGCAAGTCATTTGGAAATACATTAGGATACTCTCTGACTACCAAAATTTCATTTAGATAAGCCACATGATTTAAATTATCCTTTACACATATAATATAGCAAGAACAACCCTTTTGCATAAATCAATGAGCTTAAAATGTCGATATTAGGCAAGGAAGTGACTCATGCCTAATACCTTCAAAATAAAAGATGTGCTGATCTAGTATGCAAAAAATAATTATTTTTGTATAGTAATCAATGCTAGCATGATAGAAGGATAACCAATCCATGCCAAGTATAATTCAAAGCCCTGAATCTCAAGGAGAACTAAATCAGCAAGGAGTTCATGTTTTTCGATAAAAATCAAACAAGACGGATAAAGCAAGGTTGTTGTCAAATTATCCCCAACTATAATATTTACATACAACTCATAATCCAATGGTTTAGGTTGAATGCCCAAGTGATAAACAAAAGTTTATAAAACAAAAGATAGATTGGACTCGGGATCAAATAAAACCTCTACATTCTTATTAGAAACATGAATAATACCTTCGACTACTGATTTAGAAGCCTAGGAATCCTACTCAGTGATGGCATAAACTCTAGTATGGGCTGTCGTTCTGGATGGCAGTGGCTCCTTCTTCTTATTCAATGGATAATCATTTACTTTATGATATAGTTTCCTACAAGCAAAACAAGCTCTAGTCAACCGAAACACTTGTTTCATGATTATATCCACATTTCGCACATGACTGAGTTCTCTGAGGTGGCTTTTCTTTCCCTAGTCCAGACATCTTGACCCTTTTATTACTATTTTTATATTCATTACCTCTCTTACTTTTGCTTGTAAACTTATCCTTGTAGTTCTTACCCCTAATTTCCTATATCTTCTCCAAGTCTTTTTCAATTATTAAGGCCCTTTCTACCACATCAACATATGAAGGAAGTTTTGAGGCTGATATCCGACTCCTTATCGTCGGTCATAGACCTCTCTCAAATCTTTTTGCCTTCCTAGTTTCATCATCGATCATGTGAGTGGCATATCTGGAGAGCTCAATGAATTTAGCTTTATATTTTGCTACTATCAAGTTTCCCTGTATAAGATTTAAGAACTCCAATTCTTTCTGCTCCCTGATACAATCCAAAAAATATTTATCATTAAACTTTTTGGTGAATACTCTCCAAGTAATGAGCTCATGCCTAATTTTACTGATTTTCTTTATTGTTCTCCACCAATGTCAGCTTCCCCTTCCAACATGAAAGTGGCAAAAGGAACCTTTTGATCTTTAGGACAATTTAAGACATCAAATATTTTTTCTATCTGTATCATCCATTGTTCAGCTACCATTGGATCAGGTTCACCGCTAAAACTTGGAGGACTAAGCTTTTTGAACTGTTTCATTCCCAATCCAGTCTAAGTTGATGTCCCAACTTTATTATTTCCACCTTTTTGGACTTGTTGTTGCATCACATGTGTCATAGCCTCAAGGGTTTTCATAATCCCGCTCAGTTGATCAGAATTCAATGCCACCGGAGAACCTACTGACCTTTGTAATATCTCTGATCAAAATATTTGTAATGATCTATTTTAAATTATTAACGAGAATTTATCTAATAATAGATTACTTATAAGGACCTGTAAACATTAGGATTTGTTTAAAAGATTATTGCTATGGACCTAAATGTGAACCTTAAAAATATGAAATAAATTATGAAAGATTCATATTAAGTTAAAAAATAATAATAAAGAAAATATGGTGAGGACATGTGTCACCACCTTGTTTAAAGTAGTGCCACTTGTGCTTGTGCATAGGTGACACATAAGCACATTACATGCATGTTTGCCACCTATCAACCTATATGTTAGCTTAAACAATTAACAATTAGAGAAAAAAAAAGGGTTTTGGCTGCAACATGAACTTTAGGAGAAGAAGAAGAAGAAAGAAGAAGAAGAAGAAGAAGAAATTTGGGGATTTTGAGACTATGATCTAATTCATACCTTTGGGATCAAATTTGTAAAGGTAAGTATTCTAACCCCATCCTACATAATATCTTTTATACTTTTTCTACAGAAATTTATCCTTGTTCTTACTTTGATTATGAGAAAATTTTTGGGATAAAACCGAAATCTCTTTTGTTGGATGCCCAAGTATGAATCTGTAATATTGTTAAGATTATAACATATCTACCTTATTCTTACTGTAATTTTTAGTACAGATCTCTGATTTGGACAAAACTTAGTTTTCTCATAAATATATTTATATATCTTTCTTTTGAAACCGAGTTTAAAGAATTTGGAGTTCATTTGCTAACCCAAACGTTTGTTTCAATTGAGCACATGAAATCGGTAAAATAGAATCTATACCTCCTAACCTTTTATCACTATATTGCATATATCTTTATTTTGGAGTCTCTGATTTATACAACACTAGGTTTATTAGAAACTAGACTCATAGATCTTTCATTTGATACTAGGATTGAAAGATTTGGAGTCCAAATGACTATTGAAATCTCTATTTTGTTAGACCTTATGGATTCTATAAAACAGGGGTCATAACTCCTGACCTTTGGTTGCGAAATCATCAATAACTCTTTGTAGAGACCTTCAATTTATATGAAACTTATTTTATTTTAAACTAGATTGATTTATCTTTCTAATGACACTTTTATGAGTAATTCGGAGTATGATTGACTATTCAAATAATTTATGAAATATACCTATCATATTTTATCAGAATTTAGCCTTTGTCGATTTTGCCTATTCTTGTTCACTCTTTTGGAAATCAATTTCTACTTAAAATCCATACTTCCATTGAGCTTTAAATTATTGGTTTGAAATCCTAAATACTCTTATCCTTAGATAATTTGTATACCTGAATCAATTATGTGACATTTACGTTTGTCTTATATCGTTTCGTCTAGGCACATGCATGTTCGTTGTTTCGCATGTGTTTCCGATATATGCCACTTTTATTGCTCATGTCCTTTTATACTCTAGTGTTTGTGGGATATTCTAGACCTTTGCCAGAAATGGTAAAGGATATTATGTTCAGAGCCAGCTATGCTCTTGCCGGCCCCATTAACTTCACTCAGACGTGGGTGGATGGAGCTCCCAGACGTGAGAGACTTATGTTTGATGGTCATTCAGCGATAGATGATTCACATTCTGTTTATGGTCCCACTTCACTATTTACATTTTTGATATGATATCCAGAGCATTACTTATGAGTTTGTTTATACGTTATGTCTGATATGATATTGAGCTTATGTTTCTTAATTGTTCATTTGATAAGCTTTGAGATTATTCCTACACCATTGATATGATTCGAAATATGCCCTATGCATCATTGATATGCTCCGAATCATTTTACATCCATTGATATATTTTGAAACTCTTTATGCATCTTTGATATGCTCTGAAATATTTTATTTATCATTGATATCTTCCGAAACATTTCATATGTGTTTGACATGCTCCTAACTATTTCGAATGTCATTGTTATTTTGCTATTGATACATTCTGAAACATTTCACATGCTATTGATATGTTCTGAAATGTCCTAAGCATTTGTGATATGCTCCGAAATGTTACATATGCCTTTGATATGTTCCGAAACACTTTATACATCTTTGATACGCTTTGAAATATTTCGTATTCCCAATGATATGCTCCAACTACTCTTTCTCTACTATTATGATCAAAGTATGTTTTGAATGAAATGATTTATGATTATGTATCTATGAGATACTCTCTATGGATTCTTATACGTTTGCCTTGCTATCTGATATCAAGTTTGTTTTGAAAATTATCCTTCTTGGTCTTAGATATGATAGTTACTTGTTGAGCTCTATATGCTCACCCTATTGCTATATAAATTTTATTGGTTAACTTGTTGCTTATAAAAAAAGTTAGAACTGAGTTGAGATAGTGGAAAGCTATGTAGATTTTGGGCAAGTCTTATTGGGAGATGTTGTATAAGAATATTTTATATGTAATGAAATATTATAGATAAATATAAACTGATGTATCTTGTGAAAAGGTTAGAATACCTCGGAGTGTGGAATCTTTGAATATTAAGTTTTACAATCATATGAAGTGGTGAAAAATGGTTGGTTTTGCATTTGTATAGAATTCTGAGACTGATGGTTTTATAAGTGTGGTTAATATTTTTGGTTAAGTTAATCTTCGAGTTTTATGGATTATCGAGTGATGTGGTGTAAGATTTATAAACTGCACAGGTTTTTTGAATGGATGTGAATGATCTTTAAAAATGTTTAATCAGTATTCTCAAATTTAGTTTAGATCCTGGGTTCAGATTGTGGATGAATTATATTATGTTTCTGATTAAGACAGGGTCACCCCTCTCGAATGCGATATAATTCGAGTGGCGTGACAACATCATCATTATTGCTTCATAAAATCATCAAAAGAAATTTTTATTTATCAATCACTCTATAAAAATAATTAAACCTCAACGTATATTACAAATATGGCACTTCTATAAGTATGTCTTAAATCATGCTCTGATACCACCTCTGTCATGCCCCTCCGAAAAATTCATTTCGAGAAAGGCATGGCCCTTCCTTAAATATTAATAAGACTAAGTCTTTCGTCAAAATCCAAATCCAGGATCTGAATAAACATATGAGGATACTAACGAAAACATTCAAGGTCATTCAATCACATTCATAAAATCCTATGCAGTTTATAATTCACACTTCACATTTTCCTAATGAATCACACAACCAATCTAAAACCAATGCAACTAAATATAATTCACATTCATAAAATCCACTAATACCAGAAAATCTATATGACCTTGAAAAACAACTATATACCACCTCTTAATATATTATACATCAAGTTTAACATTCGAGAATCCAAACAGGAGGGTGCTTTCAAAACCATTACATAGTTACCCCACTTCAAAATTTGTCTACAACTTTACATTATACACAAGGTATACATATACAATGAGAACATATTATCTAATATAGATTTAGCCCAAAATCTTCTTGTATTTCAACTACTTTAGCTAGTATCGAGTACGATAGATGCCAAGCTAACTTGAAGAAGATTATATAACATCGGAGTGAGCTATGAAGCTCAGCAAGTGCCAAACAGGTCCAAAGCAAGGAAAGGTAGTTACAAATAAAACTTGATATTAAAATACATGACAAGGAATACAAAAGTTTCGGATATAGCATCAAATTAAATTCAAAAGCTCAAATATTATCTCATTCGTAGCATACTTTAATCCATAGCAAATTGGGAAAGATAATTGGAGTATATATAGCAAACAGAAGTATTTAGGAATGTACCAATGACATATGAAGTTTAGGAGCATATCAATAATACAAAAAATATTTCTGAACATGTCAAGTGAACAAGTAACAATCTTATGCTCGTATATCATATTTGAAACTGAATGTATTTCATTTCTCTCCAAAGTATAATATGATACACATAAGCATTACTTTGGATAACATATCAAATAAACATAGAGGGTGAAGTGGGACCATAAACATAATGTGGAACATTCATCGTTGAATGACCACCAAACATAAGTCTCCCACGTTTGGAAGCTCAATCCACCCACGTTTGAGTGGAGTCATACATAGAGGGCTGGCAGAGCAAAGCTAGCTGTAGCATAACTCCCATTACCAATTCTAGTAAATGTTCACATTATCCCACAAATACAAAAGTATAAAAGGACATGAACAAAAAAATTGATATGCATTAGAAGCATATGTGGAACAATGAATCATACATGCACCCATACAAAAGAGTTTAAGATAAAATCAATTAATACTTAACATATATAGATGTATAAGGAAATCAAAGATTAGAGCATTAGAGAATTCAGTTTTAAAATGGGCAAAGCAAGTAGAGGCAAAATCAATACGATCCCTATTCTAGTAGAATTCAGAAGGTAAATTATAAAGTTATTTAGATGATCAAACATGCTCCGAATTACTTAACAAAGGTATTGTTAAAAAGGTAACTCAATCTATTTTCAAATGAAATATGTATCAGACAATTTGGAATCAAGAGTTATGATCCCTATTTTATAGAATCCATAAGGTCTAACAAAACTGAAATTTCAATAGTCATTTAGAATCCAAATCTTTCAATCCTAGTATCAAATGAAAGATCTATGAGCCTATTTTCTAATGAATCAAGTTTTACATGAATCAGAGACTCCAACAGGGAGATATAGGTAATCCAATGATGAAAGATCAGAAGCTACAGATTCTGTTTTACAGATTTTATATGCTCATTAGGAGTAAATGTTTGGGCTAGCAAATGAACTCCAAATTCTTCATACTTAGTTTCAAGAGAAAGATCTACGAATCTATTTTTGAAGGAACTAGTTTTTTGTTTGAAATGAGGTTTATACCAAAAGTTACAACTCAAACAAGGTATATAGGTCATAATCTCTAAAATGTTGCAATTTTGCACTTTAGCAGCCAAGCAAAAGAGATTTCAGATTTGTTCTAAGTTTTCCTCATCATCAAAGTAAGGATAAATTTTAGTAGAAGGAAGATAGAATACGATCGCCCCTGCTAGCGGCAATGAGCGGCTGCCCCTTATGGCCAGGCCATGGGCAGCCGCCCTTGCTAGGGGCCCTGGCCATAGTCGGTCGCCCTTGATGGTGGATTGGTCATGGGTGGTCGCCCCTACAAGTGGCCTGCCCCCCTCCTTACTGCCTTTGTCATGAATTGCAGCAACGAATGCACAGAACAGTTCTACGCAATTCAATCTCATAACATGCAGTTTAAAACTAATCTTTTGCACGAACAACCTGACTCTGATACCACTACTGGAAAACCTCAACAGGAGCATCACATGTGTAGTGGAAGATCAAAACAAAATCAATTTCCCACATAGATCAAAATCGTCGTGCAAAGATTGATACATAGAAAAAGCTACAAAATCAAAAACCATATTTTGTGAGAGATTATTTACCTAGTGAGATCATATATCTTTATTTTTCTAGATCTAGATAGAGAGGACGAAGGAGGTCAAACTTCCTCCTCTCTGACGGTATCCACACGATGGATTGTTGCAACGATACTCCTACAATCGCAGCCCCAAGTCTTGCAACTCTTGCACAGAGAAAGGGAGGAGAATAGGAGGGGGCGACCAAAGGTGCAGGCTATCATATATATGCCTCCCCTCTTATTTATAGAGAGCCACCCATATAACCCTAATGGATCCTGCCTTAATGACTATTGGATCTCCATCCTATTACCCACTATCGTTGGATTATTGGACCATTGGATTATTGGATCTCTATCCAATAATCTCTTTTGGCCTCTAATTGTGCCTCATGCAAGGAGCCCATCAATGTAGGGTCCATCTAATGAGAATAGAGTATAATTGGATAACTCATATCGAATCCTCTATTTATTGAAGCATCCACCATATGTGTGTGACCCTCTAGGCCCAATACTGAGCTGGCCATGAGTCCTACCTGTTAGAACTCCTTCTGACTCAATGAATTATTATCTCATAATAATACTTAACTCATCGACTATAAACGTACTAGGCCACTATGAGACCAACCGCCTCTATCATATAGATAGGTATATAGCACACCTGTCTATCTGATTATCTCGATTTCCCTCTTGAGCAACCGATGACTGAGATTATTTAGGATATGTGTCTAAAGGCGAATTGGTCACGATATGATTTCCATTACATAATATATATATATATATATATATATATATATATATATATATATATATATATATATATATATATATATATATATATATATATATATATATATATATATATATATACATACATATATATGTATACATACATATATATGTATACATACATATATATGTATACATACATATATATGTATGTATACATACATATATATGTATACATACATATATATGTATACATACATATATATGTATGTATATATGTATGTATACATATATATGTATGTATACATATATATGTATGTATACATACATATATATGTATGTATACATATATATGTATGTATACATATATATGTATGTATACATATATATGTATATATACATATATATATACATATATATATACATATATGTGTGTGTGTGTAACGTGTTACACGTGTCATCACTCGTGATTGGTTTGTAAGGCACCTATAACCAGCACTTACCATATCTGCAACTCATTACAGGTTCTAGCAAAACCTATGAGACAAGCGAGAGACGAGATGGATCTCAAGATGGGCAATTGAGCAAAAGTAGTTGTAGTTGCTATTGGCGATATCACCCTACATCTGCCTACTTGAGCTACCTTTGCATTAGATGCATGGTATTATATTCCCTCTATTATCAAAAATATTATTTCTATTTTTTGTTTGACAATTAGTGGATATAAATTAGTTTTTAGAACAATAGTTGTTCGTTAATTTTGGATGATGAGATTACCACAAGAGGGACCTTCCTTAATGGCCTATATGTGCTAGACATTTCTCCAAATATCATGAATGTAATTATGTCTAAGAGAAAATGAGTTGAGGTAAACAATGCATCCTATGGCATTGTAGTTTTGGTCTATCCAGAAGGAAGGATTCAAAAGATGTTGAAAGATGGATACTTAGATCCATTTGGCTATGAGTCATATACAACTTACGAACCTTTCCTTTATGGAAAATTGACCAACTCTCCTTTTAGTTAAACTGGAGAGAGAACCATTGAGTTATTAGAATACATACATAGTTATGTATGTAGTCATATTTTGACTCAGGCTATAGGAGGTTACTCATACTTCATTACATTTACTAACAATTTTTTTAGGTATAGACACATGTACTTGATGAAGTATAAGTTTGAGGCCTTTGAGAAATTAAGGGAATATAAGAATAAAGTATTGAACCAGATTGAAAAGAGTATTAAGACTCTTCAATCAGATCAAGGAGGAGAGTACTTGAGTATAGAGTTCACCTATTTCTTCAGGGACCATGAGATTCTGTCTTAATAGACAACTTCTTATACATCACAGCTCAATGGTGTATTAGAAAGGAGGAATCACATGCTGTTAGATATGGTGTGATCCATGATGAATTTCGTCAATCTACTTGTCTCATTCTAGGGATATACCCTGGAGAAGCAACATACCTTCTAAATATAGTTGCATCTAGGTCGGTCTACACCATATGAGATATGGAAAGGGAAGAAGCAGGAATCTTAAGGTTGTTATAATTTGGAGCTGCCCTACCCACGTTAGAAGATACAACCCCGATAAGTTGGAATCAAGGACCGAATGGTACAAGTTCGTGGGATAACCCGAAGGAAACTTGTGGGTATTATTTATATAATCTTGAGGACCATAAGGTCTTTGTTGCCAAGAGGATTGTGTTCCTTAAGAAGGAATACATTCTTGGTGGAAACAGTAAGAGTGGGATAGAGTTGAGCAAGATTGGAGAACCTAGCTCAAGCACCATTCTAGAGTCCGAGTCTGTTCAGGTATCTAGTACATAAATTCAAACTTTACAAAGATGTAACAGAGTATCTAACCCTCCTGAAAGATATATGAGATATATCAATGGAGAGGACTCTCAGGATGATGATCCTCAGACCTACGATGAGGCTGTTATGAGTATAAACTTCGGGAAGTGGCAAGAAGCTATAATTTCTGAGATGGATTCTAGGTACCCCAACAAGGTTTAAAACATTGTGGATGCAACTCTGGGTATCATACCCATCAGTTACAAATGGATCTTCAAGAAGAAGATTAGAGTAAAAAGGTGGAGATCTATAAGGCAAGACTGATGGCCAAAGGATGTCGTCAAAGGCAATGAGTTGAATATGATGAGACCTTCTCACCTGTAGTCATGCTAAAATCTATTAGAATTATTTTGGCCATTGTAGCACACTATGACTTTGAGATCTGGTAGATAGATTTGCAAATTGCATTCCTCAATGGCAATCTTGAGGAGGAGCTGTATATGATATAACTAGAGAGATTCATATCCATAGAGAGTCTAGATAAAGTATGCAGGTTGCTCAGTTCCATCGATGGATTGAAACAAGCTTCCCAAAGTTGGAACATAAGATTTGATGATGTGATCAAATCTTTAACTTTGTTAAAAACAAAGATGAGAGTTGTGTGTACAAGAAAATAATTGGAAGTATTGTCACCTTCTTAGTGTTATATATGGATGACATCCTAATAATTAGAAATGATGTATAAATGCTCTCCACAGTTAAGGCTTGGTGATAGACTCCAGTAGGGTTGAGTCCTAATCATCTTAGTACTAGTCAATAAAAACTCTGTTATATTATAATAAAGCCACTCCTATCTTATAAAGGAGTATGGCTAGGGTTTATATTAGCTCTTAAGGCTTAGTAGCCATCACCCCCTTTACTGGGTTAGTCGGCTAGGGTTTTCCCCTGCTTAGGTCGGCTATAGAGCCTACTTAGCCGCCCCCTGCTCCTATTAAGGTAAGTCGACTATAGGAGGGGCAAAGGGATAATTCTACTTAGGCAAGCACCCTCTTAGACTAGGGTTTTAATTTCTATTTAAAGATATAGTCACCCCCCCCCCCCCTCTTGAATCAAGCAATCTATAATTTTATTTCAACCTTGTACCGAGTCTAGGAGGGAGGAACCCCTATAGCGTTCCAAGGGTTGATCCCCCTCAAGAGTCAAAATCTATAGAGCTCCTTCTGGGGTTCTATCATCTGGTATTAGAGCTGTGTTCTTGCTGCCCTTTAGCCATCATCCACACCTTCATCTTCCAAGCAATTCCCATAATTTCTTTTTGACGTCACCTCCATCCACCGTCGCCCACCAAGCCGCAAATCCATCGATGCTGCCACTCCTGAGAGATATAGAAATCTGATATTTTTTTATCATCCAAGCCTCTTTAATACTACAAGATTCCTTACTTGACATGTTGAAGATTTTTCCCAAATTTTATCCATTGTAAATTTCTTTTGTTGAAAACGGTATCATTGTTGCGAAGGAAATTTTCAGCTGTGTTATTGCCTCTTGAAACTGATTTATTTCTTCTCCTTTCTGGCCATAATTTTTATATAATTCTAGAGATCAACTTGGCTTTCATCTGAATTTGATTTCTAGAAAAATCACCTTCTGGAACCGGTTTTCTTGTGCAATCTTTCACCATCACGTAGTTCTATAATTTTACGATGAAAGATCCACCTTTCGTCTTTTGCCCTATTTCCCTACTATTACACTGCCAAAATTTTACCAAACTTTTTACTGGTATTAACAACATCGGAACCAAGGGTTTCTACATAAACCGAACCCAAATAGCCACCCAAATCTGCCCTAAACCGTAACCTACTCCCATCCAAACCGATTCACCTTCCAACCGACCACCCCCTTCTCCAAAATTCCCACGCCACTAACCCGACGACAGAAAAAAGAGCTCAATGTTATAGATCTAGAGGTATATACTATGGCATCAGAGGGGGCTATCAATCCAAAGCTTGAAGCCTTTGAAAATCGCATGGAAGAGAAGATGCGATCCCTTTTCGCCGAATTCAGCATTGGCCGACCGTCAAGCCCGAGGAAATCACAACACAGAGAAACTTCAGATCAGCGAGATGATCCTCAAGAACATGGCCACATCACCTCTTATCTCAACAATTCATGCATTAAGGTTGCCTTCCCTAGATGGGAAGAAGGAGACCCGATCGGGTGGATCTTACGCGCGGAGTGCTATTTTCGATTCTACCAAACTGTCGACGCCACATGGGTGGAGATTGCTGCCATCCACATTGAGGGAGATACTATTCAGTAGTTTAATTAGTTTGAGCATACCCATGGAGGACTCTCTTGGTAGCGATTCAAGGAAGGACTACTGAACCGCTTCGAACTAATCGATTTCGACAACATCGACGGACAATTGGCAAAGATTCGTCAACCCTCCACAATACAAGAATACCAAACAAGGTTTGAATATTTATCTAATCAAATTATGGATTAGCCTGAAAAACAACTTTTAGTGACTTTCATCGAGGGCCTAAAGTCGGAGATTCGGGGAGAAGTAAAGGTGCGACAACCGTACACTCTTATGACGGTGATTTCCTTTGCGCGTATTCAAGAAGAACGATTGAACCAAGAGGCACGAAGGACAAGGGTCACTCCCCGACTAGCCATGCCGAGGCCTACAGCCCCCTCTACTGTCATCTAAGCCCCCGCACCAAAAAAATTGATGAGGCATGAACTTCATGAATGATCGGCCAAAGGATTATGTTGGCACTGTGATGAACCGTGGAGCCGAGAACATCGCTGCAAAAAGGGTTGGCTCCTTGTGATAGAACTAGTGGAGGATGAGGATAATGAACCATCTGAAGAAGCCCTTGAATATGAAGAAAAAGCTATGGAGGAAGAGCCCCAACCGGCCGACTACGCAGTGCACACATTGGACGGCTACTCTAACCCGCAGATGATGAAAGTTGGAGGACTTATGAAACAGCAACCCATCATCATTCTCATCGACACGGGCAGCACAAATAAGTTCCTCAACAATAAGGTTGCTACACGTTTGGTGCTTCAAATCGAAGGTTGCAACAAGTTTGACGTAAAGGTCACCGACGGCCAAATCCTCAATTGCGACCAACGGTGCCCGCGGGTGAAACTACTCCTCCAAGACCAAGATATGGTAGTTGATTTCTTCCTCCTACCCATCGATGATTATGAAGCCGTACTCAGGATCGAATGGCTCACAATGCTAGGTGATATCTCCTGAAATTTTTCTACATGAATTATGAAATTTTATTGTAAAGGGAGACAAGTCACATTACGAGGCAAGCGCGGGAGCCATATTTCCACCGTTTCGTCGTAACGAATGGAGAAAGTTTTACACAAAGTACATGGTGGATTCTTGATACATATCCAACAGCCATCTAAGGGGGAGAATGTACAAAACTCATATCATAAGCTTGCCCTATTGCTGGATGAATTCGTGGATGTTTTCCCGGAGCCGTGTGGGCTACCCCCTAATCGGCCGCATGACCACCACATTCCTATTTTGCTAGGCAAACCACTAGCAAATTTACAACCATACCACTATCCTCACTTGTAGAAGGATGAGATCATGAACATTGTTAAAGAGATGCTTGACACTAGGGCGATTCGACCGAGTTGCACCCCTTACTCCTCACCGGTGTTGCTAGTGCGCAAAAAAGATGGTACGTGGCGGATGTGCATTAATTGCCGGGCTCTAAACGCCATCATCATCAAGGAAAAATATCATATACCAGTCATAGATGAACTCTTGGATGAATTAAAAGGAGCCCGAGTCTTCACTAAATTGGATCTTCGATCCGGATACCATCAGATTCGGGTATGCACTGAAGACATTCTGAAAACTGCATTCCGCACGTATAACAGCCACTATGAGTTTTTGGTAATACCTTTCGGACTTATAAATGCTCCTTCTACCTTTCAAAGCTTGATGAATGACATCTTCCGAAGGTTTCTACGTAAATTCGTATTGGTATTCTTTGATGATATTCTCATTTATAACCCTACGCTTGATATATATTTTGAGCACTTATGAACTGTTCTAACCGTTCTTCGAGAGAATACTCTTTATATTAAATAATCAAAGTGCAACATCTTACAACCTAAAGTGGAGTATCTAGGGCATATTATATCAGAGGATGGAGTGGTGGTAGACCCGACAAAGATCGAGGCAATGCAAGGATGGCCGTGACCTACAAACGTAAAATCACTACGCGGCTTCCTTGGACTCATGGGCTACTACCGAAAGTTCATGAAAGATTATGACAAGATCAGTGCCCCACTCACATCCCTACTCAAGAAGGACTCCTTTTCATGGTCATATCAAGCCTCTGTAGCCTTTGAAATGCTCAAGGCAGCCACGACGACGATGCAAGTCTTAGCGCTACCCGATTTCAGCCAAACTTTCGCGATTGAGGCCAACGCGTTCGGAGTTGGAATTGGGGCTATTCTAATGCAAGATGGCTGATCCCTTGCCTACATAAACAAAGCTTTATCTCCCTCACATCTTAAAATGTCTGTTTATGACAAAGGAATGCTTGCTATCGTACACACAGTTACAAAGTGGAGACCCTACCTGATCGGCCAGTGCTTCTAGATTAAGACCGACCACCGAAGCCTTAAATATTTCTTGGAGCAGAAAATATCCTCCTCGGAGCAGCAATGATGGGTAACTAAACTCCTTGGCTTTGATTATGAAATTACATACCGAAAAGGAAAAGAGAATGTTGTTACAAATGCCCTATCTCAGCTACCGGGACAAGCCAAAATTTCAACCATCTCCCTTCCCTCCACTGACTTCCTCGACAATATTAGGAAGGAATAGAAGAATAATCCAGAAGCTCGAGCCATCATAGAAAAGTTTGAGAAGGACCCGGGGTCCATGAGTCACTACTCGTGGGATTCGAAGGACTTGCGCTGCAAAGATCAAATTGTTATTGTTCCTTCTTCCCCTTGCATTCAAATTACTTTACACGAGATGCATTCTTCACCCTCAGCAGGGCACTTCAGATTTCTGATGACTTACAAAAGGGTGAAGCAAAACTTCTTTTGAAAGGGCATGAAAAAATCGATTTATGATTATGTATCCAAATGTGATGTATGTCAACAACAGAAAGGCAAAACAGTGGTAAGACCGGGGAAACTACAGCTACTACCCATACAAGACTCAGCATGGACTGACATTTCTATAGATTTCATCGAAGGGCTACCACTATCCCAAGATAAAAGCACGATCTTTGTGGTGGTAGATCGCCTAACCAAGTATGCTCACTTCTGTGCTGTGAAACATCCCTATACTGCTGCTAGTATTGCTCAACTTTTTATGGAACATATAGTAAAATTGCATGAGATGCCAAGGTCGATTATGAGTGACCATGACAGGGTATTCACAAGTAAATTTTGGACAAAGCTCTTTCATCTATAGGGCACCCAGTTGAAGATGAGCACAACCTATCATCCCCAGATGGACGGCCAAACAGAAGTGGTGAACAAATACCTCGAGACATACCTATGGTACTTCACTAGTGATCGGCCCAAAGAGTGGACAAGGTGACTTCCTTGGGCTGAATGGTGGTACAACATGACATTTCATTCATCAACTAAATGTACCCCTTATGAGGCATTGTATAGCCGACCGACCTCTGTAATACCCGGATATGTGCTTGGTTTGACCACAGTAGATCAAGTCGACCAAAATTTGATTAACAGGGACAAACTACTACAACTACTGAAAGACTACTTGAATGTCGCTCAAGCTCGTATAAAGCAACAAGCAGACAACCACTGAAGTAAGCAAAAATTCACAGTGAGAGATTGGGTCTACCGTCAGCTCCAACCATACAAGCAGCCATCAAACAATGCAAGAGCATCAATGAAGCTGACTTCATGATTTTATGGACCATACCAAATCTTAGAATGAGTTGGGGTCGTGGCATACAAATTAAAGCTTCCAGATGACGCTAAGATATATCCCATCTTCTACGTGTCCTTATTAAAGCTAAAGTTAGGAGAACATGAGAAGACCCTGACTCAACTGTCGAGCACCACTAATGATGGCGAAATCAAAGCCCAACCTAAAGTTATACTTGATCGGAGGATTGTGATGCACCGACGATGCCCTTCAACCGAAATACTTATAAAGTGGACTAACTTACCCTCCGAAGATGCAATATGGGAGTCACATGAGGAGTTGAAGATCTAGTTTCTAGATTTTATGGACCCTTAATCTTGAGGATAAGGCTGATCTGAAGAGGGCGGACTTGATAGGACTCCAACAGGGTTGAGTCCTAATCATCTTAGTACTAATCAATAAAAACTTTATTAGATTATAATAAAGCCACTCCTATCTTATAAAGAAGTATGGCTAGGGTTTAGATTAGCTCTTAGGCTTAGTAGCTGTCGCCCCCCTTACTGGGTTGGTTGGCTAGGGTTTCCCCCTACTTACGTCGGCTATAGAGCCAACTTAGTCGCCCCTTGTTCCTATTAAGGCAGGTTGGCTATAAGAGGGGCAAAGGGATAATTTTACTTAGGCAATCACTCCCTTAGGCTCGGGTTTTGATCCCTATATAATGATGTAGCCGCCCCCTCTCTTGAAGTAAACAATTATCAATTTTATTTCAGCCTTGTGTCGAGTCTAGGAAGGAGGAAGCCATATAGCGTTCCAAGGGTTAATCCCCGTCAAGGGTCAAAATCTATAGAGCTCCATCTGGGGTTCTATCACTTGGCTGTCTAAAAACTTTTCCATGAAGAACTTAGGAGAAACATCATATATATTGGGGATTTAGATCTATAGAGATAGATCTAAGGCGATGCTTGGCTTGTCCTAGTCAAGGTACATAGACACCATCGTCAAAAGGTTTGGCATTAAAAAATCCCAAGAGATGTCTCTTACCGATGAGACATGAAATATCACTTTCTAGGAGTACGTCCCCAAAGACTCCTGTAAAAATGACAGACATGAATATGATATCCTATGCCTCAACTATATGATCTATGATGTATACTATGCTATGTGCCAGTCCTGATATAGTGCATGCTCTAAGTGCCATGAGCACGTACTAAGCGGATCTAAGATTGGAACACTAGAAGCGGTAAAGTGTATCTTTATGTACTTTAGAAGGACTAATGATCTTTTATTGATATATGGAGGAGGTTGCCTCCAGGTTGAGGGCTACACGGACTCAAGTTTCTAATTTAAAATCGATGATAGCAAGTTAAACTCTGAGTATATCTTCACCTTGAATGGAGGAGCAGTAAGCAAGAAGAGTTCCAAGCAAGAGACTATTGCGGACTCAACCACAAAGGTAGAGTACATTGTTATGGCACAAGCGGTAAAGGAAGGGAGTCTAGATGAAGAAGTTCATCATAGATTTAGGAGTCGTACTTAGCAGTAAGGTACTGATTCCTATATATTGTGATAATTAGGGCGATAGCTCTACCAAGAGAACCATATTCTCATCAGAATTATTCTGAGGAGGTTCCAACTGATAAGAGAGATCATAGCCCGAAAAGATGTTGCAATAGAAAGAGTTTCATCTGAAGATAAAATTGCAGATCTACTAACAAAGCCATTAGCTCAAACTATCTTTGAGCGTTATAGGGATCTGATAGGGATTAGACACATAGATGATTGGCTCTTAGTCAAGTGGGGGATTGTTGGTTATTGATGCCATGCAAGTTAATCACGTGAGTGATGACACGTGTGATATACTGCACAATCTTTTTGTATTATTATTATTGGCATATTCTCACATTACATCGTCTATTGTATATATATAGTAATGTCCTTGGTTCTGTGCAATAAGAATCAGATCATGATGAGATCACAATAATGAGACTGATTCACTTTTAAACACATACCCTAAATAATTTCGGTTACAGGTTATTCGAGAGGGACATTGAGATAATTGGATAGACCGGTATACTCTATACCTATCCATATGATAGAGACGGTTGGTATCATAGCCATTTGTGTGGGGACACTAAGGGTAGTATAGGTGCTCATTGGAGAATGAGTTCACTGATTGACCAGCTTACAAAATACTGGATGGTTAATGATACATATTATCATACAGCGATTTCGTAGTCCCAATTATATGTCTGATCCTTAGATTTGAGACACAAAGGATATCTTGTTTGAGTACTCCTTTCTTTGATGTCAAACTTATAGGTCTATAAAATTTCAGATCTGGTACAGCCACTTATTGGGATTAATAGCTAATATTATGAAGGAAATTAAGTATCAATAGAGGATCACCCGCTCTTAGTATCACGATAAAATATCCCGTGTATTATCGCTCGGACAAATCCTCTATCGGGGTCATTTAAATTAAGAGAGAAAGAGTTCTTTAGGAGAATCTGATTATAGAAAAACTTGAAATGATTCTGTATAAGGCCTGATAGTATGATGCTCAATATACAATCTCTGAGATATTAGATGGATGAGGGACTATAGATATACGGTAACTGAGGATATATAGGTCTAATTGATAAAAGCTCTTGTACTGTTTGGTGACTATGGCGTAGTGGCCTAGTACGTTCATAGTCGATAAGTCGAGTGAATTATTATGAGATAATGATTCACTAAGTCAGAAGAATTTCTAACAGGTAGGACTCATGGTCAACTCGATATTAAGCCTAGAGGGTCACACACATACGGTGGATGTTTCAATGAGTAGATGATTGAATATTAGTTATCCAATTAGCCCTTGTTCTTTTTGGATGAGACTCAACATTGATGGGCTCCTTGCATGAGGCCCAATTAGAGGCAGATTGAGATTATTAGATCTCAATCCAATAATCCAATATTAGTTTATAGTTGGATGGAGATCAAATACGCACTAAAGTATGATCCATTAAGGTTTTATGGTGGCTCTATATAAATATGAGGCAAGGGCGACACAATAGTAATAGGTTGCACCTTTGGCCGTCGCCTCCTATTCTCCTCCTTCCCTAATATTCTTAACTGACCAACCCTTCTCTGCTACGAGAGGGCAGCAAAGAAGATAAGTGGTCTTCTTCTATAAGATATGTGGGAAGGAGCATAAGAGTTACGTATTTTGGGCTATGATTGGAGGAACATCGATATAACAATTCATCGTGTTGATACTGCTAGAGAGGAGGTCACTTCACCTTTTTTATCCTCTCCATCTGGATTTAAAATTTTAGGAATATATGATCTCTCTAGGTAATCAATCTCTCATGTATCGAAGTTTTCAATTTCGCTAATTTTTCGTACACCAATATGTGCACGATGACTTGATATACATGGAAAACTTGTTTTGTTTTCTTTCTTCCGCTACGCATGTAATACTCCCACGAGGATTCTCAACATAGTATGCTAAAAAGACCTATTAATTGACTATTATCCAAGTCAATTATTATTTACTCATAACTTCACTTTACATCTTGACCCTAACTTGATCATCATAAGGGCCAAGATAGGCCCCACCCATATCAAGTCCTTTTACATGTCAGCTTTCAGGCGAGCATTCAAATTGCTCCCTCATCCATTTCTTGACTCTTGCTCATGTGGTCTAGGACTGAGTCTAGCTAACAAACTCATCACCTATGAACTTGACCTTCTACCAAATCTTGGCATTTAATATTAAAGATTTAACACATTGTAATAAACTATAAGGTAATACTCCAACATAGTTCCAAAGTCCCAAACCTTCTTCCTTGCCACCTCCACAATCTAAAATGCATTCTCTACCTATACCCACCTATAAGGTGAAAAGATTAAATAGAATATCTCAGGGACAAACAAAGTCTCCACATATCATAGCGAATATAAAATATTTTTTGTCAAATAAAATGATGATCATATTCAGGCCACACATAGATAATAAACTAAGACTCCAACAACTCAACCTTGAACTCTATGATCAATATGGTCTCATTACTTTATCATAGATGAATAATTTCAGGTAGGGGAGAGTTGACGGAAATCATGCAACAATTCACCAACTTGAAAAGAAAAAGGGTCAAACGAAATCACATTGGATTGATAATGAATTTGGGTTTATGTTCAACTGATATTTTAGGATTGCCACATGGTATCATAAATACAATTAGGATCTTATTTCCAAGATTGATAATAAAATAGGAGAAAAAAATAAATAGAAAAAAACATTGGAAGAATATCATCATGTAAGAAGGGAAGAGCATTATGCACAAAGAAGGAAAGAGGGAAGGTTAATTTTCAAACTCATTAGCTTGTAAGAAAGGAAGAACGTCGTGTATTAAGATGGAATATTATTTTACAATGCTATTCTATAAGCTTATCTTCTAAAAAAATGACTAGATATAATGTAAGGCAATAAGTTAATTCTCGTTCTTTTTATATTTATGACCTATATTAAAAATAAAAAGCATTATAATAGGATGATCAATCTTGGAACAAATAATAATTCTTTTTCACCTTGAATGGGTGGTGTGAGGCTACAACTTTCCCCTCTATGTGATTCAGTAGACTTGGGGACAAGTTGAAGATTGTCCTCTACCTTCTCTCTTATATCCTCAACTAACTTGCAATGAAGAAGTATAAGCCTCACGTTCTATGTGATTTTCTTTGACCATCTTGATGTGCTGAATTTCAGTATTTTTTTCTATTTAAATTAATATTTCTATAAAATTGATGTGGATAGAAGACATCCTATGATACAAAAGAAACAAAATGCTCTCATTTGATTGAGCCCTGACATGGTGAATTAAGTACCACTAGGCATGGTACTACATAATATATGACAGATTATACTACAGGCCTTCCAATAAACTACTTCTTATATGCATATTTCCTTGGGAGTCTGAATTTGTTTGAGTCATGGTGCATGAGGAGATATGTGGCAAGCACATCAAATGATGGTTGCTTGCATTCAAAGTCTTGCCATAGGGATACCATTGGTAGACACTAAGGAGGGATATGATGGAATATGCCCAAAAGTATGATAGGTATTAGAGGTATGACCAGATAGAACACTAATCAACATTACACCTCAACCAAATTGATAGTAGATAGCCTATCATGTAGTGGGGAATTGCCCTCCTTCGACCCTTCCCACCAAACTCGAGGCAACGCTAATTCATAATAGTTAGGATGGCTACTTCACAAAGTAGGTCAAGGTTGGACCACTCACCTCCACTATTGAGAGAAAATTTAAAGAGTTCATGTGGAGGAATATCTTTATCCGATTCAAAATCTCGAGAGCAATTGTTACTAACAATGGAACACAGTCAACAATCTCAAATTCAAGGAATACTATCGATCCTTCGACATCCAATTGAGTATCAACTTAATTGATCACCCATAGACAAATAACTTGGACGAGGTGACAAAACCTTTGGCCTCCAACTTACCCGACGACGATGAGATCCCCTCCGTTATTAAGGTCAAAAGAGTGGAGAAGAATAAGAATGCATGGAAGTGCCGATGAAGGTTGTCAGAGTTTGCTTCATCATTTCCTCATCACTTTGTTCACTTGGGAAACCAAGAATGCGTCCAATGTGTTTAAATAGAGAAATGCTTCAACTCTGACTTCCGTTATGACAGGTTGGCACACACAATCCCAACTATTATTATGGAATAGTTTTGGTGAGGGAGGAGTTGTGTTTTATGTATGTTAGGTGTCATTCACCTAATATACTCATTTTCTCCTAAAATAATTAATATTGACTAAAAAATTATTTTTCTTAAATAAATTGAAAATTTATTGGTCTTGTGGTCCTTCAAAATATAAAAAATAGCAAATTAGCGTTTTGATAGAAATATCTAAGGTTTCATAAAATTTTTGACAAAAAATGATAAAATTAACTCAAATTGTCCAAATATAAAATAAAAATGGTCAATTATGTCGTGAAATAGATAGACAATTTTGATTTATCTTCTGTGCTATTGATCCATCCTATGATTCTTAATCAACAGATTCATTATGGAATTTGTGAGTTGAAAAAAGTAATAATTAAAGTAAGTAAAATATAAAGTGTAAGTAAAAGTAATGGTAAGAAGAACTGTATAGTATAACTTCGTTCAAAACTTTAATTACTTATAGATTTATACTTAAGTACTAATTTTAAATATTAAATAAAATATAAGTAATTTAAGTAATTTTGGAACTTAATAATTGGATTTGAAAATTCAATTTTAATCATTTCCTTATGAAGTGATTTGATGATCAAATTTGTTCTCGATTCATATTAAATTGACAAAAAAATAGAAAAAGGAAATGATTTTCTTTTAAGCATTGAATAAATTAAAATTATATATTTTGATGTTTAGAAAATACAGAAGTTATCATTTAGGGATTTATAAGACATTCCTAAGATACGATGAACTTTCTGCTAAATAAACCTTATAATTTAAGCATAAATTTACAAAAAATAAAAATCCCTTCAGAGGATTGAATTAATTGAAAATACATCTTTTTTCAAGGACCAAAAAAGAGAAAATAATTACTTGAGACATCAGAAGAGATTTTTAAATTTTTACTAAAAGAGGCTATTAAGATCTTAATGATGCTAAGAGCGGGGATGAATAGTATTATGATAAATTTTAAATAGAGAAAAATACATATTAGAAACATGATTAACCAAAATTTGAGTATGAAAAAGAATTGTAAGTAAAGTGAGAAATAACTAATGAAAGTCATAAGAGAAGGAATGACAAAGTGATTTATAATGGTTCAATCTTTTCGACTAATGTTTACTATAAATTTTTATCTTTGAGGTAACTAGCTTCCACTAATGATCATTCATCTAATAAACAAAGATCAATCACCCTTATTACAACCTTTTCTTTTTTTTCAAGCTATAGAGAGAATCTTCATATTCAATATTTTATAAAAGACATTTCATCTCTTATCACTTAATATCATAATTAAACTAAAGAGGTAAAAAAAGTCTCAAATAATACTTAAAGAGAGAGAACAATTTTCAAACTTAGTATTGGATGATTCATTAGTCAAGACCGAGTTGGGATATTTATAGTAAAAAAAAATTAAATTTTTATGATTTCGAGGTTCGAGTGATACTACTCCTTACTTTAAATAATTCATCACAATATTTAAAACAAAACCACAAATCTAAACTTTGATGGTCCTTCCAATATAATAGATGGTGCATATACCATCGTAGGCAACTTCACTTAAAAAAAAGTTGATGAAATATAAATAGTCGTTATCAGCTGACTCAAGCAATGCTATATATTGTTTGCTCTTTCACCATCTCCTTTTTTTTATCTTTCAGCAATGCAGCATATGTGTTCATGAGGAAAAGTTTATACAACACTTTAACACTAATCTGTCCTCGTGAATGTATTGAACAATTTAGTTCCATGCATGCAAATACCCAACTACGCACTTGCTTTCACTTTTACGACCTTACAGATGTGACACCACCTAGAATTTATTAATTCCAGGATCCAAAACACAAACGACAAAAGCTTGTATCAGTCGTTCCCAGAATCAATATGAAGATTATGCAGGCCTCAATCTCAATAACGCCAAGTTTCTCTACCAATCCAAGACCAGTTCAATTAGAGAGAAGGTGGATTAAATTGAAACTTACTGGTGTTTTATGGAGAAATGATGCAAAAAAACGGAGACAACTTTGAACAGAATGGCAAGTGTGTTCTATAAAGCAAATAGAAAGATGATGCAAAGGATTCAAATCATTAGTAGAGAGAAATTGGAACTCACTCCATAATTCTTCAACCTGATTTTCTGAAAGTTTAATTGTGAATCTAATTAACTGTAATGGTAGATCAAGGCTTCCTTTGCAGCCTCCATACTGCACAATTGAAAAATACTGCATCTTTAATTAGCTATGCTAGAAAGCCCTAACCTAATCGAGAAGGGAAACAAGGCCCATTTCCACGAGGGTGGCAAAGAGAATTGAAATGTAGCAAGCCTCATATTCATGCCCTCGGGACATTTGACATAGACGAAAGACACTTTGACCTCCAACTTACCCGATGATGGTGAGATCTCCTCCATTATATAGGTCATCAGAGAGGATAATAAGAAAATATGGAAGCAACAATGAAGGCAGTCAGAGTCTTCTTCATTGTGTCCTCGTCACTTTGTTCGCTTGGGAAACCAAGAATATGCCTTGTGTATATAAAAGAGAAATGCTTCAACTCTGATTTCGATTATGAGATGTCTACATACACTAATCCAAACTATTATTATGGAATAGTTTTGGTAAGAGAGGAGTTGTGTCATAGTTGTGTTAATTGTCATTCCCCATAAGTAATTAATATTGTCTAAAAAATTTATTTTTTTCCAAAAAATAAATTGGGATTATATTGGTTTTTGGTCCTATGAAATAGAATAAATAGTCAAGGTTTTGTTAAAAATATCTAAGGTTTCATGAAATTTTGACAAAAAAAATTATAATATTAACTTAAGTTGGCCAAAAATGAAACAAAAGAAAATGGTCAATTAGGTTTCATTAATATTCTTAAGTTTTTAGCAAAATTATGATATTTTAGGATAAAAATAGATATGAGTCACATATTTTTTTCAAAAGGTGTAATACTATATTTTGAATATAACCTTAAAACTGATGTAACAACATTAAAAAATATAATAACATAAAATATATATATTTTATCTTAAAATCTCAGAAACACTTTATGATAATAATGAAGTGATTTGATGATCAAATTTGTTCTAGCTTGATATTAAATTGGCAAAAAAATGGAGTAAAAGAGAAAAGCTCATGTCTTTTAAGGGTTGAACAAATCAAAAATAGATATTTTGAAGTTTTGATATTAGAAAAGCTCTCACTTAGGGTTTTATAAGCCATTCCTAAGGTATGATGAAATTTTTTGCCAAAGAAAACTTCTAATTTAAACTTAAATTGAGAAAAAATAGAAAACCCCTTTTGAAGGTCGAATTACTTTAAATAGTTCTTTTCAAGTGTCAAAAAAGAAAAAAAAAGGTTTTTTAAGACAACAAAAGAGATTTTTATGTTTTTGACTAAAAGAACCTATTAAGATCTTAATGACACTAAGAATGAGGATGAATAGCGGTATAATAAATTTTATTGAAATTTAAATTTTGATCTATAAAATACATATCATAAACATGATTAATAAAAAAATTAAGTACGAAAAATAATTATGAGTAAAGTGAGCAATAACTAATGAACGTTTTATAGTGGTTCAATCTTTTCCACTAATCTTCATAACTAATTCCTCTATATTCGAAGCGACTAGCTTTCATTAACTATCATTCATCTAACAAACAAAGATTAACTATCATTTTTACATGTTTCTCTTTTTCTAAGTTTAAGAGAAAATATTCACACTAAATCTTTGACATGAAACCTCTCACATTCTACCACTTAGTATCAAAATTAAACTAAAGAGGAATGAAGAGACTCAAATAATGCTTAAAGAGAAATAGACTTTTCAAACTTAAGATTGGATGCTCCATCAGCCAAGCCCAAGTGAGATATATAACCCCTAAATTACATTAAAAAAAATTAGTAAAACTTTAAATTTATGAGATTTTGGGACACGATCAGTACTATCGCTGACTTTAGATGACACTACCATCACAATCTTTGAAACAAAATCACAAATCTAGACTATGATGGTCTCATCATTGTAGTATGGTACCATTACCACCCTAGGGAGTACGTACTATAGTTTGCATAAGTAATTCCACCATCGAAAAGTTGATGAAGTACAAATAGTATTTGTTGATTGGCTCAAGCGATACTACCATTTTGATATAGTGGTACCACTATCCCTAATTGCTTTAAGCTATAAATTTGACCTTGTAATGGGATCAATTCTGGCCCAACTTCAAGCCTAATAGCTATTGTAAGCTTAATTTCTATTTCAATCATATATTAGTCAACTAAGACCTTGACTCATTAATCACTCATCTAACACTTTTCAAAGCTTTCAATATATTGTTCTCTCTTCTATTATCTTGTTCTTTCTTTTCATACTTGTCAAAATCTTTGACTTATCGCCTTAGTCTCTAGCACATTGCCCAATTCTGCTGCATATTGATTTCACCAAGACATTTAACCCTTTGACATGATATTCAATCCTTCTAGTACAATATCTAAACATCTAGCATAAAATTTGTTTTTCGACACATTGACCAATGCTCCAACTTAAGGTCCAATTTCTATCATGACAATCTTGTGGCACAATGTCTGATTCTCTAACTCGATAATTGACTCTTTAGTAGTCCAACTGTATCATCAAATATTTTCTCTATCAATCATCTCAAACACATATTAGTTCAATGAACTCATCAGTTGATTTTTAACATCAAAAGTTAGTATATAATAAAATATTTTAATTTTAGCTTAAATCATCCAAAAATATATATTAGATTTTTTTAAGAGTTAAATTTATTAAAAATAGGCCTTTAATAATCCAAGAATAAGGAAATTAGTCAACTAGGGCTTTACTAGGCATCTCTAAGGTTTCGTAAAGACATTCATATTTTAGATTAAAAGAGATCTGAGTTATTATCTTGATTAGGGCAATTTGATTTTAAATATAACCCCAAAATTAAGTAACACCATTCAAACAAAAATAACTTAGAAGTCAAAAAAAATTTCGGTGTCAGAAAATTATAAGTTTTTAATATAAAAGTGATTTTAAAATAAAATTCATTTTAAATTTATCTTAAATTGACCAAAAATGGAATCTAAAAAATTGCATCCTTTCTACTGTATTAGGTGAAAGATATGTCCAAAACATTTCCTAAAACCAATAAGGAGACTTTACCATGTGTTTTTTCTTTTTTTGCTTGGTCAATATTTTGATGTAAAAAGTCACCAACAATATATGACTAAACGGAATGGATATTATTTATTAAATTATAATTTTCAAGTTAAAATGATAAATCTCTCCAGAGTAAAATAAAAAATATAATCGAGTTTAGATTAATTTTTGTGTATTTCATTCGGATGATAGAGTCAAGAGACTGAAATTGACAACAAATAAAAAACCCTTTGGAAGGTTGAATTACTTGAAAATAGTTCTTTTCAAGGGTAAAAAAAAAAGTTATTTAAGACATCAAAAGCGATTTTTATGTTTTTGACCAAAAGAACATTTTTATGTTTTTACTAAAAGAACCTATTAAGATCTTAATGATACTAAGAGCGACGATGAATAGTGGTATAATAAATTTTATCCAGCTTTAAATTTTGATCTAGAAAATACATATCATAAACATAATTAATAAAAAATTAAGTATGAAAAATAATTATGAGTAAAGTGAGCAATAACTAATTAACGTCATAAGTAAGAGAAAGAATGAAAAATTAATTTATAGTGGTTCAATCTTTTCCACTAATATTCACTACTAATTCCTCTATCTTCGAGGCTACTAGCTTTTACTAACGATCTTTCATCTAACAAACAAAGATTAACTATCATTTTTACAAGTTTCACTTTTTCTAAGCTTAAGAGAAAATCTTCACACTAAATCTTTGACATGTGATAGGGGTAATAATGGACCCCCTCCCCAATTGGTCGACGTGACCTGGACAAATCCGACGTGGAGCAGGATCGGCTGACTAAGCACGTAATCCGCCCTCTGACACACACGAGCGATGTGCCACAATGAGGGGATGAACCTAATGTGCATCATCGTCGGGCATTGCGTAATCACCATCAAATCTCAAAGAATCTAAAGAGATGGTACGACAGCAGGGTTGAAATGACACGCAACACACTCGCTCGCAGCATGGACGGCCGCCGATGGTGCCTACAACATTAAACACCCCAGTGGAGGACGCTGCAAAGATGGATGAGAAAAGTACACTTGGCCACCAACAAACAGGTATAAAAGCCACCCTTGGGTGGCTCTTAGGAGGAGGCAATCTCCACTCTCACAATACATACAAGAGAAAGCTGCGACGTTGAGAAGGCGCCAGAGATACTCCCATCTATAAGGCTAGCTTAGTCATCAGAGGGGCCTCGTTGAGAGGTCCTCCCCCGAGGAAGGACTTTTCTTACAGGTACCCGACCACGGAATGAGGGATGAATCTCTGGACCACTAGAACACCTTCGAGCCCAGTTGACATATCGTATCTTCCTCGAGCTCCAAATCCTGCTAAGCTGCTCCTGCGCGTGCAGGCCGGACTACGTCGTGCTGACTCCTCGGACACGGCGGATCATCTAGCAATATTTTGGCGCTAGAAGGAGGGCCTGATCTCGCAAGAATGCTCAGCACCTGGCAACCTCGGGGAAGATGTCCCTCCCGTGATGCAACCAACCTCGGGGGGAGCCCCGCAACCCCCGCTTCCACCCCCTTTGTTCGAAGATGGGAACCTGCCTTCCCATACCCCCGGGTGGTACTGGCACCTATTCAACGACCCCAGATTAACTCCACCCCCACTTAATCTCGAGGTCTCGGTGGTAACCCCTAAGGCCTTTCAAGGGCATACCAACCAAGTCCAGACCATAGCGGGGATGCTCCAAGCAATCATCTCCCATATTCTGCAGCTCACCCACCAGCCGAGCTCACAGCCCCAAGCAGCTACCCTAGCCCCGATAGGGGCGGCGTCACTGACAGAAGGTCGACCCCTAGCGACGCAACCCACCGACAATCTACCCTAGCTTTCGCTAGAGTCTGACTGCACCCCCTCGGGAGACGCAGTCAGGTGCCCGACATCCACACCTAGTGCATCAGCCTGTAGCCCGCCAGACCTTGATACGCTCTCTTCAGACTCCACCAACACTGAGGGCACATCTGTGTCTAGTTGTTAGGACTCTAGCTAGGGGAGTGATAGAACCCCAGAAGGAGCTCTATAGATTTTGATCCTTGAGGGGGATCAACCCTTGGAATGCTATAGGGGTTCCTCCCTCCTAGACTTGGCACAAGGCTGTAATAAAATTGATAATTGCTTGATTCAAGAGGGGGGGCGGCTACATCTTTAAATAGGGATCAAAACCCTAGCCTAAGGGGGTGCTTGCCTAAGTAAAATTACCCCTTTGCCCCTCCTATAGCCGACCTGCCTTAATAGGAACAAGGGATGGCTAGGTTGGCTCTATAACCAACCTAAGCAGGGGGAAACCCTGGCCGACCAACCCAGTAAGGGAGGTGGTGGCCACTAAGCCCTAAGGGCTAATCTAAACCCTAGCCATACTCCTTTATAAGATAGGAGTAGCTTTATTATAATGTAGCAGAGTTTTATTGACTACTTCTTAGGGAGATTAGGACTCAACCCTGTTGAAGTCCTATTAAACTCGCTCTCTTAAAATCAGCATTGTCCTCAAGGCTGAGGTTCCATGAACTTAGGGAACCGGATCTTCAGCTCCTCATATGATTCCCATACTATTATCAACTAAACTTTGGCCTCCTCATCAGTTGGGGTGTTAGTTGGAAGGATTTGGGCTGACTCATCTTTTTTAAATTTTCATTTGAGGTGGGATACCTGACGGATCAACTGTAATCTTGATCTGGTGCGCGGATCTAATCTCTAGGTTATGGCTCCAATGTGGTCTCCAATTTTGGAAGGCTCAACAAAATAGGGAGACCTTTTCCTTAAGGCTCAAGTTTCCTACTGATCGGGCTGGAGGTGTAAGAAAACTCTAACTTCAATTTTTCATCCATTCTAAAGTTTGTCGGAAGGCTATTTCTTCTTTGCATGTGCTGGCATGAGCATAGATTGTAATTCTTTTGGGCTTACTCCTCTTTCGTGCCGTGGACCATATTACATAAGGGTGATGCTGATCCCAACTCTGGATGTGTCTGCTCCAAGTACGAACACATTGACACGTTCAGGTAATGCTAGCATCGATATAGATGGCATCATGATTGTGGGGGTCATGTGGATGTCTTTTTTCTATTCCTTCTTACGATCGTGAGCTATGGATCTGAGGTCATCATTAGGGAAGACTCTTAGCATCATGGTCTGCTCCTCGGTGTAGTCATGGAAGTAGCCCGAGATGAGGGAGGACTGCATCAGAACCCATAGCTGGTTTAGCTGAATATGACATTTCAAGAAGAGCTTATCTCTGTAGACAAAGAGGCAAAGTTTTTGGAGATAAAGTGTCATTGTAAGGGAAGGTTGTGGTCGAACGATCCGTATCTCTCATGTCTCTAGGATGATCTTTTTAGCTTCGGTCTTCTGAAAATGTGGACAACAATATGGCCGAATATGTGTTGGTGGTTCCCCTTGTAAGACCAACATACATCAAGGGACGTGCCTGAGATTTCAGCGAGCTTCTCTAAGCACTGTGTCGAGATCATCTTTTCTTCGTTCTCTCATTTCCCATATAAAGTCACCTGTTTTCTTTTGTCATTCATAAGGTCGTTGGAGCTCCTAATGTCAGCGAGGATGGTGATGGGCTAATGCTTGATGAAGCCATCAATGTCTAATATCTGTGGTGGAGCATGAAAGGTGCGGGCGGCTAATTGTTGTTTTTCCTTCATATCCTTCTCCTCAAACTCAAGAGCCATATCTTTGAGTTTGGGTTCTTCAGTGGGCTCAACCAATAGAAGTCTCTCTTTTTTATAATGGTGGTCTCGGCTCCATAGTTTATTACAATGCCAACATAGGCCCTTTGTCGATTTGTCATGAAACTCTTCTCTTGTTAACTTTTTCGACTGATGTGACCGGTTGGTGGTAGATGGGGCCAAGAGTCTCTATGTTGCTGGTCGTGTGGCAGCTTTGGTCCTCCGAGCATCTTGGTTTAGCCTATCTTCGTGTACTCGTGCAAAGGAGATGGCTGCCTTAAGTGTGTACGGTTGTCACGCTTTAACTTTTTCCTGAATCTCCGATATCAAGCCCTCAATGAAAGTCCCCAATATCTATTTTTCAGACCAATTATGAGTTTGATTAGTTAACCTTTCAAACCTGATTTAGTACTCTTGGATGGTAGAGGTTTGACGGATCTTTATTAGTTCTTCGTCAAGGTTCTTATAATTGATTGTTGCTAAAGGTTTATATGCTTTTGGTTGGGATGTGGCTCTCATGCTCTGAGCATCTTGATTAAGGTGCCCTTCTTGAAGTTATACAAAGGAGATCGGTGTCGTCGAGGTGTAGGGCTGCCATGTCTTATCCTTGCTTCTTATCTCTGATGGGTTCTTTTTGCAATCAAAATTTGCTCTATGTTGTGATCTACTTGGGCTTGGTGATCAGCCTAATCTAAACTCCTAGAAGAGTGCGTAATTTAGCATCTATAAGCGTCTCGAAAGCCTCCAATTTGGCTTCAGATAAGCCCAGCGATATCATGACGTAAGGATCTCCAACCTGTCAAACAAACCGACTGAAAAGTGTAGATGCAATTTTTAGGTTGAAGGCAGTGAATAACAGCAATGTCGGGACTACGGGGGTGAAGTCTGCAAGTGGAGTATGGCAGCCAAGGGTAGCAGCGATGGTGGAGGAAGAAGAGGGCAGCAGTAACATTAGTTGCGACTGCACTGCGACTTCGTGGCTGCAAGTGGCGTCGGTTGCAGCAAGGGTGCAGCTGCAATAGGAGGAAGACGGGGCAGCGAAGTACACGGCTGTTGCGGAGGAGGGCAGCGTGGTATGGAGTGAGAGATGGCTGCTGTTGTGTTCAATTTGTTGCTGCCCGTGATCAAGATCGTTGGTAACGAACGATTGTTGTGGGCTACGATGTAAACAAACTACAGCGAAAGATCGTTGTTGGTAGCTTTTTGCCGCAAGGATCGCTGCTGGTTGCGATCAAGGAGGATGGCAGTAAGAGGTCACTATTGGTAGCGTTGGGCAGTGAAAGATGCATGCTGCGGGTTAAGGGATAAGGGAGATTGGGCGGCTAAAAGATTGGTGGACCGAAGGCTTTGGTTTTTAGGTGCGGCTTGTGGCTATTTTAGGGTCGTGGTTTTGTAGAGTTTAGGCTGCAAATTGGTATGGTTTTAGGGCTTGATAGTAGTAGACGAAAGTTAAGGAAATAGATTTTAGATCTGGGATAGATGGCAGTAAGGGTAGGTGTATCGGTAAGGAAAGTTGGCTGAAAAGGTAAGTAGATCGATAAGGAAGTAGGCTGCGATTAGGGCTGATTTGGGTGGCTGTTTGGTTTTGGTTTAGGGTAGAGTTTTGAAGAGTTTTTGGTAAGGATGGTAGGGTTTGGTGATGAGGAAAAGAGAGTCCAAAATCCCACAAAAAATAGTTCTCAAATCCGTTAGAATTCGATGAAAAAAAGTATGGCGATGTGCAGTCCTGCCAAACAGATTTTACATCAAAGAAACAATGACTTCTTGACATAATTTCCAATGGAAAGTTCAAGGAAATTATGCAGAAACCCTTGGTTTAGATGTTGGGAATACCAGCAAAAAGTTTGGCGAAATTGTGGCTGCATAACAGTAGGGAAATAGGGCAAAAGACGAAAGGTAGATCCTTCGTTGTAAAAATTCCATAACTGCATGCTGGTGAAAGATTGCACAAGAAAACCGGTTCCAGAAGGAATTTTTTTGAGAAATCAATCCCAGATGAAAGCCAAGTTGATCTTTGGAATTGTATAAAAATTTCAACCAGAAAAGATGAACAAAAGTTCAGTTTCAAGAGGCCAATAAACAGAAGGTAGATTCTCCATTGTAAAATTTCAGCACTGCGCAATGAAGAATCGCAGTGCTATAAGTCCGGATCCAGAAGGTGTTTTTTTATAATATTAGTCTTAGATGAAAGCTAAGACAATCTACAAAATTATATAAAAGTGTCAGCAAAAAATAATGATTAAAAGTTCAGCTGCAAGAAGCAACAATAAGTTGAAAATTTCTGTAGCATTTCACCTTCGCAACGATGATAACGTTTGCAACGGTAAAATTTTGCAGCAAGGAAATTTTGGAAAAACTTTTCCCACATATAAGATAGAGGAATAGCAGTAGCAAGAGGCATGGGCTTTGGAGTTTTTACTAGATCTTTGATGTTGATGCAAAGAAAGGCAGTAGATTGATGGATCTGTGGCTTGGTGGGCGACGATGGAGGTGACGTCAAAAGCAATTGTGGGAATTGCTTGGGAAGGTGGAGGCATGGATGACAGCTACAAGGGTAGTAAGATCGCTGCTCTGATACCAAATGATAGAACTCCAAAAAGAGCTCTATAGATTTTGATCCTTGAGGTGGATCAACCCTTAGAACGCTATAGGGGTTCCTCCCTCCTAGACTTGGCACAAGGCTGAATAAAATTGATAATTACTTGATTCAAGAGGGGGGGGGGGGGGGCAGCTACATCTTTAAATATGGATCAAAACCTTAGCCTAAAGGGGTGCTTACCTAAGTAAAATTACTCCTTTGCCCCTCCTATAGCTGACTTGCCTTAATAGGACAGGGGGCAGCTAGGTTGGCTATATAAATGACCTAAGCAGGGGGAAACCCTGGCCGACCAACCCAGTAAGGGAGGTGGTAGCCACTAAGCCCTAAGGGATAATCTATACTATAGCCATACTCCTTTATAAGATAGGCGTGACTTTATTACAATCTAGCAGGATTTTATTGACTACTTCTTAGGGAGATTAGGACTCAACCCAGATGGAGTCCTAATTTAGTTTTATGGAAGAGGGAAATCATGTAAATCCTATCTAGCCGACCACTATTAAGGAAAGTAAGGAGGCCGGCTAGGTTAGGATTAGTTGAGGAATATATTTGAGGGAAGAGTAAGATGTAAGTTACCTTAATTAACCACCCCTTATCCTAGTTAAAGATGGGTTGGTTAAGAAGGGGATTAAGTTAGGAAAGGGTTAGGAAAACAATAAGCAACCGACCACCCCTAGTTAGACCGGTTGGAGGTTAGAATTAAAGGTGCATTAGGAGTTGCTTAAAGGAAGGAGCCTTGAAGTAGGAGTCATCTTAGGAATTAAGGATTGAAGGCCTATAAATAGTCTTGTAATCATCCACTTTTTATCATGAATAGATCAATCTTTCTTTAGCCAATGGCTTGAGTACCAAGGAGGGAGGAACCCCTATAGAATTCCAAGGAGGTCGATCCCCTATAAAGATCACCCCAAGCTTATAATCCACAAGGGTTCTAACACTTGGTATCAGAGCAGCGTTCTTGGCCACTCGCTGCCCTTCCATATGTTTGGAAACCTCAACGGGTGCATCACATGCACAGCGGAAATCAAAAATAAAAACTGGTTTCCCACGCAGATCAAATCATCGTGTTAAAGATTAGGGTCACGAGAAAAATCGATAAAATCGCGATACGTGAGAGATTGATTTTACATAGGGAGATCATATATCCCTGTATTCCAGATCCGGATGGAGGAGATGAAGGAGGTTAAGCATCCTCCTCTCTAGTGGTATCTACACGTTGGATCTCTGTAGCGAAACTCCTCCAATCTGATCTCGCAACTCTTACGTAGAGGGAGGGAGGAGAATAGGAGGTGGTGGCTAAAGTTGTAGCTTATCAACCCTGAGTCTCCCCTCCTATTTATAGAGAGCCACCAAAACCCTTGGGCTCCTTCCTTAGTGGGTATTGGATCTCCATCCAATAACCCACTTATCTTGTATTATTGGATCTCTATCCAATAATCTCTTTAGGCCTATAATTAGGCCTTACTCAAGGAGCTCATTAACATAGGGTCTCATCTAATGAGAATACAGGCTAATTGGATCTTCATCCAACCCTCTATTCGCTGAAGCATCCACCATGTGTGTGACCCTCTAGGCACGATACCGAGCTGGCCGTGAGTCACTCCCATCAGAACTCCTTCTGATATAGTGAATTATTATCCCCATAATAATTCACTCGACTCATCGACTATGGACGTACTAGGCCACTACGCCATAGTCTCCAGACGGTACAGGGGGATCAAATCCATCGGACTTGTCTGTCCATAGTTACCATGTATCTATAATCTCTCATCCAAATAATATCCCAGAGACCATATATTGGACATGGTACTGTCAGGTCATAAAGAAATCAGTTTGTCTTACTCTAATCGGATTCTACCGAAAAACTCCTTCTCTCTCAATCCGAATGACCCTGGTTAGGGATTTGTCTAAGAAAGCACATATGAGATATTCCTCTCGTGACACCGAGAGTGGATGATCCTCTATTGAAACTCAATTGCCTTCGTAAGGTTGGCTACCAATCCCGATAACCAGTTGTATCAGATCTGGAGCTTTCCAAACCTGTAAGTCTGGCATCAAAGAAAGGAGTACTCATACAAGGTATCCTTGGTGTCTCAAGTCTAAGGACCAGATACACAAATGAAACTGTAGAATCGCTGTCTGACATTAGGTATCATTAACCATACAACATTCTATAAGCGGATCAATCAGTGAACTCATTCTCCAATAAGCACCTGTACTATATCCTTAGTGTCTCCACACAAGTGGCTATAAGACCAGCTGCCTCCATCATATGAACGGATATATAGTACACCGGTCTGTCCGGTTATCTCGATGTCCCTCTCGAGTAACCTATGACCGGGATTATTTAGGATCTATGTTTAAAAGTGAATCTATCTCATTATCGTGATCTCATCACGATTTGATTCCAATTGCACAGAATCAAGGACATCACAATATATATGCTACATATAATATAATGTGAGAATGTGTCAATATTAATCGTAAGCAAAAAGATTACGTAGTGTGTCACACGTGCCATCACTCGCGTGATTGGCTTGCAGGGCACCTGTAACCAGCAATCTCCCACTTGATCTAAAGCCAATCACCTATGTGTCTGATCCCCATCAGACCCCTGTGACGCTTAAATATAATCTGAGCTAGCGGCTTCGTCAGTGGATCTGTAATGTTATCTTCGGATGGAACTCTTTCCATTGCTATATCTTTACGGGCTATGATCTCTCTTATCAGATGGAACCTTCTCAGAACATGCTTAGACTTCTGATGAGACCTGGGTTCCTTCGCTTGAGCTATTGCCCCATTGTTGTCGCAGTATATGGGAATTGGTTCTACACTACTTGGTACAACTCCCAAATCTTTGATGAACTTCTTCATCCATACCCCTTCCTTCACTGCTTCTGCTGCAGTAATGTATTCCACCTCTACGGTTGAGTCGGCAGTAGTATCTTGCTTGGAACTCTTCCAGCTTACTGCTCTTCCATTCATGGTAAAAACATATCCTGAATTTGACTTGCTATCATCAATGTTAGACTGAAAACTTGAGTCTGTGTAGCCCTCAATCTGGAGGCTACCTCCTCCATATACCAGTAAAAGATCCTTACTCCTTCTCAAGTACTTAAGGATACACTTTACTGCCTTCTAGTGTTCTAAACCTGGATATGCCTGATACCTGCTCGTGACACTCAGAGCATGTGCTATATCAGCCTAGTACATAGCATCGCATACATAATAGATTCTATCGCTGAGGCATAAGGTATCTTATCCATGTCTGTCCTTTCTTCAGGAGTCTTTGGGGACATACTCCTAGAAAGTGATATTCCATGTCTCATCGGTATGAGACCTCTCTTGGAATTTTCATGCCAAACCTTTTGACAATGGAGTCTATGTACCTAAACCGGGACAAGCCAAGCATCCTTTTGGATATATCTTTATATCCAGATCCCCAAAATATAGGATGCTTCCCCTAAGTCTTTCATGGAGAAGTTTCTAGATATCCAAGTCTTTACTGTAGAGAGCATTCCTATATCATTCCCAATGATTAAGATGTCATCCACATATACCACCAAGAATGTGATGGCGCTTCCACTTACTTTCCTATACACACAAGGCTCATCTTCGTTCTTAACGAAGTCAAAAGATCTTATCACCTCATCAAATCTTATGTTCCAACTTCGGGAAGCTTGCTTCAATCCATAAATAGATCTAAGCAACTTGCACACTTTATCTGGACTCTCTTTGGGTATGAATCCCTCTGGTTGTATCATATACACCTCTTTCTCGAGGTTACCATTAGGGAATACCGTTTTGACATCCATCTGCCAGATCTCATAGTCATATTGTGCTGCAATGACCCAAAATAATTCTAATGGACTTAAGCATGGCTACAGGTGAAAAAGTTTTATCATAGTCAACTCCTTATCTTTGACGATATCCATTAGCTACCAACCTTGCTTTATAGATCTCTACCTTTCCATCCACTCCGATCTTCTTCTTGAAGATCCATTTACAACCGATGGGTACAATACCCTCAGGTGCATCTATAAGATTCCAAACCTTGTTAGAGTACATGGAATCCATGTCAGAACTCATGGCTTCTTGGCACTTCTCGGAGTCTATACTCATAATAGCCTCCTCGTACATTTGAGGATCAACATCCTGAGAGTCATCTCCACTGATATGTCCCACATATCTTTCAGGATGGTGAGATACTCTACTAGACCTACGTAAATTTAAAATTTGTGTGTTAGGTACCTGAACATACTCGGGCTCTGGAATGGTGTTTGAGCTAGGTTCTCCAACCTCGCTCAATTATATCTCATTCCCACTGTTTCCACAAAGAATATGTTCCTTCTCAAGGAACACGGCTCTCTTGGCAACAAAGATCTTTTGGTCCTCGGGATAATAGAAATAATACCCACAAGTTTCCTTTGGGTATCCCACGAATGTGCACCATTCTATCCTTGATTCCAACTTATCGGGGTTTGTCTTCTAACGTGGGCAGGATAGCCCCAAATCTTAACAATTTTAAGATCGAGTTTCTTTCCTTTCCATATCTCAAATGGTGTAGACACTACCGACTTTGATGGAACTCTGTTTAGAAGGTAAGCTGCAGTCTCTAGGGCGTACCCCCAGAATGAGACGGGTAGGTCATCGAAACTCATCATGGATCGTACCATGTCTAACAACGTGCAATTCCTCCTTTCTGATACACCATTGAACTGAGGTGTATAAGGAGGTGTCCACTGGGATAGAATCCCATTGTCCCTAAGGAGATGGGTGAACTCCGTACTCAAGTTCTCTTCTCCTCGATCTGATCGAAGAGTCTTAATACTCATTCCAATTTGGTTCTCTACCTCATTCTTATATTTCCTGAATTTCTTGAAGGTCTCAGATTTGTACTTCATTAAGTACACTTGTCCATACCTAAAGAAATCATCAGTGAATGTAATGAAGTATGAGTAACCACCTATAGCTTGAGTCGACAATGGACCACATACATCACTATGTATGAGTTCCAATAACTCGGTGGCTCTCTCTCAAGTTCCACTAAAAGGAGAGTTGGTCATCTTCCCACGAAGGCAAGGTTCGCAAGTTGCATATATCTCATAGTCAAATACATCTAAGTATTCATCTTTCAACAACTTTTGAATCCTTCCCTCATGTATATGACCTAGTCTACAATGTCATAGGTATTCATTATTCACCTCATCTCTTTTCCTCTTAGACATATTTAAATTCATGATATGTCGAGAAGTGTCTAACACATATAAGCCATTTATTAAGGTCCCTCTAGTGATGATTTTATCATCCATTATTATTGAACAACTATTATTCTTAAAAACTAATTTATATCCACTAATTGTCAGACAAGAGATAGAAATAATATTTTTGATGATAGAGGAAATAAAATAGCATGCATCTAATGCAATAATAGCTCCACCAAGCAGATGTAGGGTGACATCTCCAATAGCAACTGTAGCAACTCTTGCTCCATTGCCCATCTTGAGGTCCATCTCGCCTCTAGCCAATCTCTTAGGTCTTGCCAGAACCTGCAACGAATTACAAATATGATAAACACTCCCGGTATCCAATACCCATGTGTTATCATGAAAATTTGACAAGTGAAGACTGATCATGAATATACCTGAAGCTTATCCAAGCTTCTGTCTCGTCTTCTCTGCAAGGTAGTCCTTACAGTTCCTCTTCCAATGTCCGTCTTAGCCATAGTGGAAGCATTGTCCTTTGCTGGGTATTTCTTGCCAACCTTTGCCTTACCTGGTCATTCTTTGCCCTTGCCCTTCTTAAGGATCTTACTAGCCTTCCTTTTCTTATTGGTCTCACCAATATAGAGAATTAGCTTCTCTTTCTTGATGGCACTCTCAGCTTCCCTCAACATATTAAGGAGCTCAAGGAGAGTCACCTCAAACTTGCTCATGTTAAAATTCATGATGAAGTAATAAAAGGAATATGGTAGGGACTGAAGTATAAGATCAACGCATATGTTATCTTCTAGGATTATCTATATACTTCACAAAGCGAGCGATCTCATCCTCGCTTATCATTTCCTCCAGCGTGGGCACATTCATGTTAAGGACATATATGATTTTATCTTCCGTGAGAACAATTCTCAAATTACGGAGCTTTTAGACCAATGAGGCGGTTGACATTAAGTATGCCACGTAGGGGTTTTGCAAGCGACGAGCAAGATATAGCATAAATTAAATAACATACAAATTTTACAGAAAATATTAATTAAGATATGGACTTCTATCTTAATATACTCCCACTATTTTCTTAGTGAATCACGCGACACCATCGACACGTGAGACGGAACTCTCCGGCAGACTCCTAGTGGGGATCGGGATCCAATTGGCATCTTAATGCAACCTCGAGGGACTTGACCAATTGCACTAAGCCCAAAAGGTAGGCAACTCTTGTCAATCACAACTCCTTATGATTCCCATCACATTCAGCCACCGAATCATCATGGTCTCGAGGGACTCGACCAACCATGACGTTCAGTTAAGTCATCACCAACGTTACAAGATGAGTCTGATTCGATGATATGCCCTCGAGGGACTCGACCAAGCATATCATGTCCTCAGGTCACCAGTGACATCTCTATGTCATAGGCAAGAACTCGATCACGTAGATAGGTGAGCCTCGATGGACTCGACCAACTCGATCTATGTCGTGATTCAATTTCTTCCTATAGCGATGGAAGGCCACGTGGGTCAATCTTATTGCCTCACGCTTACCGACTTAATATTATCGTAGGAGGGATTTTTGTTTCGTATCGATCTCCTAATATGTCGTGTCACACACATATTTAATATATATCTACATCGTATGCAAATATATATATACATATATCTAGTAGGTGTATAACAAACACATCACATATGCAAGCCACACCGGATGATCATGAGCCGTCACCTTATATGATCAAGCCCGAGCCAATGGGCCTAATCACTCACAATAGGATCTATGTGTGCATTGGCGCATCTCCATGACCTGCGATTGTTGATCTCGTCATTATCGGTTTCGTCGGATCATCGCATCACCATGCATCATGATCTCCCGCCACGACATCGTGGGTCCCGCTGTAACCACCATGCTCCCGTTGTGCCTCTCTATGTAATTACAAATAATCACAAGCACGCAAGTAAAATAATAAACGAGAAAAACACAGGCTAGCAGGCCCCAATAATAATAATAATCATTTTTAAAATTCTATACATAAGGATAGTCCTTAGAATTTTTTGAATTCTAGAGGGCATTTTAGTTATTTTTTAAAAAGAAGCCCTAACGCTCTCCTTCACCCTCCTGCGTCGGCGTCGCCCCTGCGCAGGCGGTGGCGTTGCGCGTTGCGGTCGGCAGCCGCCCTTCCAAGGGGCGGCCACCCCTGCGGCCGACGCCATCGTCCCTACTGGCGGCAGCCCCTTGCTGGCGTGCCGCCCCTTACGGGTGCGCCGTAGGCAACCTCTTGTGGGCTGGCCGCTAGCGGCTGGCCCTTGCGGGTTGTTGCCCCTACGGGCGGCCGCCCCTTGCAGGTGGTCGGCAGCCCCCTTGCAGGGGGCCTTGGCTGCAACTGGCCGCCCCTACAGGGGGGGTTGGCCGTGGCCAGCCGCCCCCTTGCAGGGTGCCTTTGCCGCAGCCGGCTGCCCCTTGCAGCCAGCCACGGCCAGCCCCTCCTCCTCGCTAGTCTTGTTGCGAACGCGTTGAACGATTATACGCGATTCAATCTCATCACATGCAGTATAAAACCAATCTTTCACACGAAAACCATGGCTCTGATACCACTGTGGGGAAACCTCAGCGGGTGCCTCACATGCGCAGCGAAAATAAAAAACAAAAACCGGTTTCCCACACAGATCAAATCGTCGTGCAAAAGATTGGAGTCACGAGAAAAACCATAAAAACTGATAAAACCACGATACGTGAGAGATTGATTTTACCTAGGGAGATCGTATATCCTTGTATTCCAGAACCGGATGGAGGAGATGAAGGATGTCAAGCGTCCTCCTCTCTAGCGGTATCCACGCGATGGATCTCTATAGCGAAACTCTTCCAATCTGATTTTGCAACTCTTGCGCAGAGGGAGGAGAATAGGAGGTGGTGGCTAATGTTACAGCCTATCAATCCTGAGTCTCCCCTCCTATTTATAGAGAGCCACCAAAACCCTAGGGCTGCTTCCTTAGTGGGTATTGGATCTTCATCCAATAACCCACTAATCTTGCATTATTGGATCTCTATCCAATAATCTCCTTAGGCCTATAATTGGGCCTTAATCAAGGAGCCCATCAACATAGGGTCTCATCTAATGAGAATATGGGCTAATTGGATCTTCATCCAACCCTCTATTTGCTGAAGCATCCACCATATGTGTGTGACCCTCTAGGCCCGATACCGAGCTGGCCGTGAGTCACTCCTATCAGAACTCCTTCTGATATAGTGAATTCTTATCCCCATAATAATTCACTCGACTAATCAACTATGGACGTACTAGGCCACTACGCCATAGTCCCCAAATGGTACAGCAAGGATCAAATCCATCGGACCTATCTGTCTACAGTTACCATATATGTATAATCCCTCATCCAAATAATATCCCAGAGACCGTATATTGGACATGGTACTGTTAGGTCACATACGGAATCGGATTCTACCGGAGAACTCCTCTCTAAATCCGAATGACCCTAGCCAGGAATTTATCTAAGTAAGCACATATGAGATATTCCTCTCGTGATACCGAGACTGGATGATCCTCTATTGACACTCAATTGCCTTCGTAAGGTTGACTACCAATCTCGACAACCAGTTGTACCAAATCTGAAATTTTTTAAACTTGTAAGTCTGGCATCAAAGAAAGGAGTACTCATACAAGACATCCTTGGTGTCTCAAGTCTAATGACCAGATACACAACTGGGACTATGGAATCATTGTTTGACATTCGATATCAGTAACCATACATCATTCCTTAAGCGGATCAATCAGTGAACTCATTCTCCAATGAGCACCTGTACTATATCCTTAATGTCTCTACACAAGTGGCTATGAGACCAACCACCTCCATCATATAGACGGGTATATAGTATATCGGTCTGTCTGGTTATCTCGATGTCTCTCTCGAGTAACCTATGATCGGGATTATTTAGGATCTATGTTTAAAAGTGAATCGATCTCATTATCATGATCTCATCACGATCTGATTCTCGTTACACAGAACTAAGGACATCACAATATATATGCTACATATAATATAATGTAAGAATATATCAATATTAATCATAAGCAAAAAGATTTCGCAGTGTGTCACACGTGCCATCACTCGCGTGATTGGCTTGCAGGACACCTGTAACTAGCACCATAGCCATCCATCAGCCCCCCACAGCTATCCAAAGCAATTCCCACAATTGCTTGAAGATTGTCACTGAATTCCAGCATTATCCACTATCACAGACCATCCTTTGATCTCCCCGTGAATTGCAACAGGTTCTAATTTTCTACCTTACTGCTGCTGTAATTTAGTTACCCTTAATCCAAAAATCCAAAAAAAAAATTTCCCATATTGCTACATAAACTTTTCGTCGCAAAGTTTCAATCTTTACGATGAAATTTACGCTGCAGAATTCCAGCCGCACACCCCTTACTGTTATATTTGCTGCTGTGTTTTTACTGATCGAATTGCCACAAAATTTCTACCACGGCTTTATAACTTCCCATCCTCAGATCTCCCTTTGGTTTTCTCAAAAAATCATCAACATAACCTGCTCATCTTTTATGTCCAAACTGCTGCAGTTTAGACATAAAAATCTGCTGCCGTACTTCTTGGTGATCTTTGATTTTGCCGAACCTATTGATGTTAGTTCTTTCCATGAAATTTTTATCGACATTACCTCTTACTTACCAGAAGATCACCCTTGAGTTTCACTAAAATTTTCATTGGGAATTTCTGGAAAAAATTATGAGTTCACAGCTGGACTTTTTTCGATGAAAAATCTGCTGCTGCACCTTTGTCTTCCTTCTTCTTCCTAACCCACCGAAACCCAACCATCTTGCTGCCATCACCCAAGATGCCTTTAGGGCACCCCTTTAGCCTTAAGACACAACCCTCATAACCTATTTTCATTACCCTAACAGCACCCAAAACCGCAGCTCAAAATAGCGACTATCGTAGCCTATCGATGCAGTATTCTGCAGCACTACCTTTCGATGTTTTTTGCTACGCCCATATCTGATCCTGACCGAAATTTTTGCTGCACCCATGTCATCTTTAGGGCACCCATATAGCCTTAAGATGTAGCCATCATAGCCTTTTTTTTTATTTCCATAGCCAACCCAAACATAGCCCAAACAATGGTCTTCCATAGCCACCGAACCTTCCGCTGATCCTTATCTTCCGCAACCACCGAACCTTGCCAAATCGGTTGCTGCCCCAATAGCAACCCTAAACGTTCCTTCCCAACCTTAAACCACTGCTACAAAAATCCTTTGTAGCCTCCACAACACCCTCAAACCGTAGCACCAATAGTAACCTAAACCGTAAGCTATCAACTCTAAACCACAACCTTGATCCATCACCCTTTTGGCCACCAATCCCTACCAAACCGGTTGCTGTCATCAACAGCAACCCTAAGCTACCATTCTAACCCTAAACCGCTATCATTGAACCCCCCCCCTTATAGCCTCTGCAATAGCTCCACAGCAGCATCAACAACACCCTCTTGGTCGAAAATTTTTGCTGCACTACCTTCGGGACTACTTGTTGCATCCACACCCAATTCCTACCAAATCCATTGTTGTCATCAACAGCAAGCCTAACTCATTCCTTTAACCTTAAACCTCAGTTGTTATACCCCCTATACGACCCTTACAGTAGCTCTAAATCATAGCCCCAGCAGTAACCAAAAACAGTAACTTTTCAGCCCCAAACCACAGTCATCTACCCTTGATCCACCACCTCTTTCGGCCATCAATCCACCAAACTATTTCATATCACTGACCCAATAATAGGAGAAGGATATTGACATCTCAGATTTGGAGGCACATGCAATGGCATCTGAAGGTTCAATCGATGCCAAGTTGGAGGCGTTTGAATCACGCGTGAAGGACATATTATGCGCCTTATTCGCTGAATTCGGATTGGGCCGATCCCCAAGCCCAACAAAATTCCAGCAAAGTGCAAGTTCAGAGAGGCCTCTCAAAAAGAAAGAACGAGCCACTGATATAAGGCAGTCACGCATGAGGGCGGACTTCCCTCGATCGAAAGGAGACCCGAAGGGATGGATTTCTCACGCTGAACGTTACTTTTGTCATCACCAAACATTAGAGGATTCCATGGTGGACACTACTATCATCCATCTTGAAGGAGATGCTATATGTAGTACAATTGGCTTGAATACAACTATGGGACTCCGACGTGGATACAGTTCAAGTACGCACTGTTGAACCACTTTGGACCGACCAAGTACGAGAATATCAATGAACAACTTGCCAAGATCCGACAAACCTCCACGATTCAAGAATACCAAACCAGGTTTGAGGAATTATCTTACTTTGCTTGTGGTTGGTCTGAAAAAAATTATTAGGGATGTTCATCAAAGGACTCAAGCTAGAAATTAAAGGAGAGGTTAAAGCGCGACAGACCCCCACTATGAAGGTTGTAATCTATTTCGCCCGAATCTAAGAGGAACGACTGAACCAAGATGCTCAAAGGATGAGAACTACTCCTAGACCAGCAACATATAAACCTTCAACACCCCCTGCTCCTAGTCGTGCTTCGTTGCTAAAGAAATTGTCAAGAGAAGAACTTCGCGATAGATCGGTGAAGGGCCTTTGTTGGCATTGTAATGAACTTTGGAGCCGCAACCATCACTGCAAAAAAGGAAAACTTTCCATGATAGAACCTATAGAAGAATATGAAGAAGATAACCTTGAACCTGAGAAGGAGAACACGAAGGAGGACCCGCAGCCGGCCGATTGCATGACTCACACTCTAGCCGACCATGTAAACCCGCAAACAATGAAAGTTGAAGAATCTCTTAAGCAGCAGTCAGTCACCATCCTCATCAAGACGAGGAGCCCCAATGAACTTATGAATGGCAAAGTAAAGCAGGTGGTCACGGGAAACATGGGAGCGAAGAAAAAACACAACGCTTTGAGAAGTTTGCTACCTCCACCAAACCGAGCCGATTTCATCCTACCAGACTGCACGATCTCTATATACTGATCTTACAGGAGGAACCATCAACACATATTTGGCTCTACTGCTGTCTAATCCTCATAGGACTAAAGCTAAAAGGATTATCCAGGAGACGCAGGAGACATAGATCATTCGACCATGACCTTCCCTTGCAATGACATTTTATCTCCAAAAGCTTTGCCTCTTTATTTACAGGGATAAGCTCTTTCGGAAGTGCCACATCCAGCTGAACCAACTATGGCTTTTGATGCAACACTCCCAGACCTTGGGCTACTTCCACTACCTCTCCTAGGAGCAGACTATGTTGTTCGAAATCTTCCCTATTGATGATCGTAATAAGATCAGGTCCCTCCAACAACAGTACCAGCATAAAATTTTTGATTGGATGATAATCAAAATTCTAAAGGAACAAGAGGAAGGCATCCATACGTCCACTATCTATAGGGCCTCCATAGCCATGATGCCATCTATATCAGTCTTAGCATTACCGATCGAAATGAGGTGTTTGAAATTGGAGCAAACAAAACAGGAGTTGAGATCGGCACCACACTCTTGCAAGTTGGTCGACACCTAATCCGCACTAAGGCTGTCCCTACATTTCACACAATGCTTCTGATATGTAAAGGGATACTAATTACTACTAAATTTGAAGTCTGGCATGATACAGGTCAGCAGTACAATGGAGAGATAAAAATATGTTCGGTAAAATTACAACTCCTACCCTCCTCGGACTCAGAATGGGCTCACACCACAAGGAACCTTATCAAAGGAAACAATTATTCCAAAAGATGGCTCAGTTACTAATTAAGAACAACCAAGTTGCAGCCCATACAAGAAAGAAACAGCCTCCCGACAAATACCAGAGCAGAAGAAAGTTTGTTGTTGAAGATCGAGTTTTCCTTTATCTCTAGCCCTACCAGCAGAAAATTCGAGCCCCAAGCAAGTGGTCCTCCTGCTACTTTGGCCCTTGCAAAATTGGGGATCATAATGGAGTCGTGACTTATTGATCAGATCAGTACATCAATTTAAAAATACAATTGATCCTCTAAGTATCTCATCATAAATATAAGTTTAGAATGGATGATTTAACCCAGATCCATCCACCTGACATCCCAATTGATAAGGAGATTCAAGTTCAGCTGATGATCGCATGGGATCGTAAGATCGTGATACACCACTGTCCAAATACTACTACCCCTGATAGAGATATACAAGATAATGCTGGACCGTCGGACCACTGTGCGCCTACCGAAGATACCACAAGGAAGCTTCAAGGAGAATTGCAGATTGAGACCCAAAGTTCATGGAGCCTCAGCCTTGAGGACAAGGCTGATTTGAAGAGGGTGGGTCTGTTAGGACTCTAGCTAGGGGAGTCCTAATTTAGTTTCATGGAAGAGGGCAATCATGTAAAATCTAAAGGGCATTCATGTAACTCCTATCTAGCTGACCCCTATTAAGGAAAGTAAGGAGGTCAGCTAAGTTAGGATTAGTTGAGGAAGATATTTGAGGGGAGAGTAAGATGTAAATTACCTTAATTAACCACCCTATATCCTAGTTAAAGTGGGGTTGGTTAAGAATGGATTAAGTTAGGAAAGGGTTAAGAAAATAATAAGCAATCGACCACCCCTAGTTAGGCCGGTTGGAAGTTAGAATTAGAGGTGCATTAGGAGTTGCTTAAAGGAAGGAGCCTTGAAGTAGGAGTCCTCTTAGGAATTAGGGATTGAAGGCCTATAAATAGCCTTGTAATTATCCACTTTTTATCATGAATAGATCAATCTTTCTTTAGCCAATGGCTTGAGTACCAAGGAGGGAGGAACCCCTATAGAGTTCCAAGGAGGCCGATCCCCTATAGAGATCACCCTAAGCTTAGAATCCACAAGGGTTCTAACACTAGTGAACTAGAGAATTCACGATGTCCACAAGACCATTAGAATAAATGATGAGCGTGGCAAGACCCCTTTTGTGGCTCTCCTTTTATCCAAGAAATCCAAGATACACCCATCCCGCAGCACTTCCGCCTCCCAATGCTGGAGGCGTATGATGGTGGCTTCGACCCAATGGAGAACGTAGCCGTGTTATTGATGTAGATGGCTTTGTATGGCACGTCAGACGCCATAATGTGCCGAGCATTTTCGATGACTCTATGCGGGATCGCTCGAGGGTGGTATGGCTGGCTACTGCTCACCTCCATCCACTCCTTCGACCAACTCTCAAGAGAATTCGAGGCCAACTTCCTAACTAGCGCTCAGCCGAAACCAACAACCGTGTCCCTCCTCGGGATAAGACAAAAGGAAGATGAGCCCCTCGACCCGTACCTCTTCACAAAGGAGATTAGGGCCATTCCTGATGTGCATCCGTCGCTAGTTATCCATGCATTCATGATCAGGATTAGGCCTTCCCGCCTCTTTTGGTCGCTTATGGAGCGACCCCTGATGACTGTGCCTGAAATACTACAAAGAGCAAACCAATATGTTGTCGTCGAGGCCCTGGTAGCGGAGAAGCACGAAGACCAGAAGTGGTCGTGAGCCGAATCCTCTCGAGGCCCACCACTCAGACTCCAAAGGAAGAGGATAAAAAGAACTAAACAGGTCTTTCCCCGGCTCCCCAACATTCCGCTCAACTCTACCCGGAACGAGATCTTCCTCTAGATCTAGGAGAAAGGACTCCTCAAAACCCCCAATCTGATGAGGACTCGAGCTGAGGAATGTGACCACGAGCGCTATTGCCACTTCCACCATGACTACGAACATAACATTGAGGAGTGCTACGACTTGAAGAACCAAATCGAAGACCTCATACGTCGCGGCAACCTCGACTGATTTGTAAGAAAGTCACGCGAGCCATCTCTTCACCCAAAAGGCCCCATAGACAGACAAGTAGACGTCATAGTGGGCGACCCGACCATGGGTGGCAACAGCTCCTCGGCAAGAAAAGCTTATGCCCACGCCGAAGACTAGAAGTGACCCCAAGCACGATGCGATCCTAAGATCACTTTCAAATCTGAGAGTGAATACCCAAACCACGACGATGCCCTGGTGATCACGGCCCGCATTGCAAATGCCCACGTTAAGGGCATCATGATAGATATAGGGAGTTCCGCTGACATACTATACCCTGACGCTTTTCAAGCATGACTAATTGAGATTTCATCCCCATGACTTCAACTTTGACAGGGTTTACCATGGACGCGATAACTCTAGTAGGCATCGCAACCATCCCCATGACTTTCGGCAATGAGCCGAGAACCAGGACCTTCATGGGCACTTTCATGGTGGTCGAGCTCCCCTCGGCGTACAATGTGATCATCGGGCGGCTGACTCTCAACAAGCTAAGGGTGATCATCTCCACATATCATCGCAGCATATAGTTCCCAACCAGCACTAGGCTTGGGGAAGTCAGGAGCGACCCACGGGAGTCGAGATGATGCTACCTGGTGGCAACATCCATTCCCAAAAGAGGCAAGAAGGAGACTCCGGTCCTCGACCCTCGAGAACCTTGCAAGCCAGACACTCAACCCGAGCCCACTAAACCGATAATGGAAGTACCCTTGAAAAAGGATCGGCCGAAGAGGACGGTATGAATTGGGTCGGCTCTACTCGAGGACCAATGCATCCAGCGACATGCCAGGCATAGACCCAAAAATTGCTCAACACCAATTGAGCACCACCCCGGGGGTTCGCCCGGTGCAGCAAAGGCCGAGGAAGTTCACCCTTGACCGACAGAAGGCCATTAAAGAAGAAGCTGATTGGCTACTAAAGGCCGAGTTCATAGCAGAAGTTAGATACCCGACTTGGTTATATAATGTAGTCCTTGTGAAAAAAAGCTAATGGAAAGTAGCGCATGTGTGTCGACCACACCGATCTCAACCGGGTTTGTTACCCACTACCAAGGGTTAACTAGCTAGTAGACTCCAGCTTTGGATACGCACTTCTTTCCTTCATGAATGTGTTCTCGGAATACAACCAAATCCAAATGGCATCTCTGGATCGAGAGAAGACAACCATTATCACGCATCAGGGAACCTACTATTATAAAGTGATGCCATTTGGACTAAAGAACGCTGGAGCTACCTATCAGAGAATGGTCAATCAGTTGTTCAAAGATCAACTAGGCAGAAATATAGAGGTCTATGTGTATGACATGATCGTCAAACGAAAACAAGCACTGACACACCTTGCAGATCTTGCTAAGACATTCTGAACCCTTAGGAAGTTTGGAATGAAGCTCAACCTTGCCAAATGCATCTTCAACGTGGCATCATAAAATTCCTCGTCTTCATCATTCACCAACGAGGGATAGATGTGAATCTGGAAAAGACAAGAGCCATCATCGACATGAAGCCACCCTAGACCATCAAGGAGGTTCAGCGCCTTGTCAGGAGGCTGGCTGCAATTGGGTGGTTCATATCTCAGGTTGGCAACCGAAGTTACCACATTCTACGGGCATTGAAATAGAATAAAAGCTTCAGTTTAGGCCCCGAGTGCTATCAAGCCTTCTAGGAGCTGAAGGCCCACCTCGCGATCTTACCTCGGATGTCCTCAGTCAACTCAGGCGACCAGCTCGAGCTATACCTCGCCACCTCAAAGCGGGCTGTCAGCTCGGTCTTGGTCAAGCTTAAAGGGAACAACCAACAGTCTATTACTCCAGCCATGTCGTGCACGGTGCCGAGGAGTGATACCCTCCGATAGAGAAGCTCGCGCTCGCCGTGGTCCTCACGACCAAAAAGCTACTATCGTACTTTCAGGCCCATACCATCAAGGTAATCACCAATCAACCGTTGCATCAAATCTTCTCTATGTTTGATGTTGCAGGGCGGATGCTTAGGTGGTCAGTAGAGCTCAACGTGTTCGAGCATGGACCCTACACTCTCATGGGTCAGCGAATGCCTCCAGGGGAGGGGCCGGGATAGTCCTGAGGGACCCCTCCGGGTAGATATGGGAGCACGCCATGCGCCTAGAGTTCCTGACCACCAACAATGAAGCGGAGTATAAGGCATTGCTGCTTAGACTATGTCTGGTGATTGATCTACAAGCAGAGCACCTGAAGGTGTTCACCGGCCCCCAGCTTGTAGCGGGCCAAATCGATGGGAGTTTCAAGGCTCGAGAGCCGAACATGGCTCGGTACCTCGCTGAGGCCTGCCGGCTAATAGGTATGACCAAGTACTTCAAAATCTCTCAGATACCTCGCGTCGAGAACTCCAAGGCCGACGCCCTAGCCACATTAGCCTCCACTGACACCACTAATGTTGAGTTGTCAGCCATCCCCAGCGTCCGTCGACCAGGGGTTGCTACTATCAAAGAGGCAACAATGGTCACTCATCCAGACTAGAGGGAGGAAATACTACGCTACAAGAGGGATGCGACTCTCCCGACGGACAAGGAGGCTGCCCGTCAGGTCAAAAGGATTGAAGTAAAGTATGACATTATCAATGGATGCCTCTATAGAAGAGCCTTCAGCCAACCCTTACTACGGTGCTTATCAAAATCCGAAGCCGAGGCAATGCTTGTCGAAGTCCACGAGGTGATATGTAGCGAACACATCGGATGATGTACCTTGGCTTTCAAAATCCTCTGCCTCAGGTACTACTGGCCGACCATGTGGGCAAATGCAGTAATCTATGTCCGGAAATGCATAGAATGTCAAAAGCATGCCTGCATCCCCCGCTAGCCAGCTTTGCCACTCTCTCCGACCCACCGCGCATGGCCTTTCACGCAATTGGGAATAGACCTCCTCGACCCGTTCCAACAAGCTACACGACAGTGAAAGTTCCTGATTGTCAGGGTAGATTATTTCACCAAATGGGTCGATGCCAAACCTTTAGCCTCGACCACCGAGAAGTAAGTGGAGGGCTTCATATGGAAGAACATCATTACGAGGTTCAACATCCCAAAGACCATAGTCACAGATAATGGGACGTAGTTCAACAACATTAAGTTTAAGGCCTTGTGCCAAAGCTATCAGATTTAACTAAAATTTAGTTCGGTGGCCCACCCGCACCAATAGATATTTACTCGAAGGACTGAGGAGAAGAGTGGTGGGCGCTCTAACAGCCTAGGTCAAGGAGCTCCCAAACATCTTATAGACTCTACGGACGACTCCGAAGACCCCGACAGGAGAGTCACCCTATAGTCTAGCTTTTGGCACCGAGGTCATCCTACCACCTGAAGTGGTCTTCCCAACCCTGAGGATCGAAAACTTCACCCTTGAAGCATCAGAAGCAGGCCTCAGGGAGAACCTCGACCTGCTCGAGGAACATAAAGCCGAGGTACACTTAAAGACTCTACACTACCAGAGGGTCGTCGCTCGACTCTATAATCGAAGGATCCGACCCTCACCAATCAGCATGGGAGACTTGGTCCTCAAGAAACCTGAGGCCAGTGACCCGAGACATTCTCGTCAAAAGCTCACCCCAAGATGGGAAGGGCCCTATCGCGTCATACGAGTCATCCGAGATGGGACTTTCACCCTAGCCACATTGGAAGGGAGGTTTTGCCTCGGACCTAGCATGTATTGAACTTAAGAAAGTTCTATATCTAAACAACGGATCGAGGATGCAAAGTGCCTTAAGGCAATTCGAGTGACAAAGTGAGATGTTCAAAAGGCAAGTTTTATTTGATGAGTAGAAAAACTACATAAAGTGGTCGCACGACCAATACAAATTGGGGCTGCAGCACTCAATATACAAAGAAAAAGCTATTACAAGGTCAACTACTTCTCCGAGAGGGTACTATCGTCGAAGGCTGGTTGAGATCCATCCCCACATTGGCATCCTTTGGACATTCGGCGAACGGGTCTTGCTCGATCTCTATCGCCAGATGCTTTCCCCACAGCCGTCAAGCGCCACCCGGTACCCGAACTCATAGCTGACCTACCCCATCTTCTTAAGGCCCGACTCGAATCCTTTGGACGCCTTGTAGCCAACCACCGCTTTGGCCCCTTAGCCTTCAGCTCGACCTCAAGAAGTGTTGTCGCCTCGGTCAGTGATAGCACATCTCCCTCTAGACGGGCTCGGTCATCCTGAGCCTCGTCCAAGCTAGAGTGCAAGACTCTGACTCCTCCCTCGAGCCCCCTTCGCTGGTTCTTGATGGACTCCAGCTCCGTCCATAACTTCTTGACATCCTCCTCTAGCCCCTTCATACGAAACTCAATGACCGCAACCAAATCCTGGTTGGCACCAAGCTTGAGCTCCTTATTAGCAACCCGAAGCGCCAAAATTCTCTCATGTAGTCTGCACCAACCGACCTGCATCATGGACCTGATCAATAAGGGCGCTAACGAAGTGAAGCCCCTATGAGGAAAAGGGAACAAAGCTCAGAAGCAGAGAATAAAAACAAGGAGTGGGAGAAAAGAGAAGGGTTGCTTACCCAGATGGTCGACTTCCCGACCCTATTCATAAGCTCCTTAGAGGAGCACTCATACACTTGCTTTGTGAGGATGGGCTGTAGAGCCCCCCACAGGTATTCCCCAGCTAATGGACCCTCCGTCCACACCTGGGATAACCCGGAGATGGCCGATCACCTCGGCACAAGGTGGTCCTCACCCTCGACGATCTTCAACCGCATCATGATGGAGGCAAAATACTTATCCGCCCCCGCTCGGTCCTCCACCTCGCACTGCTCTCGGATGGTATACCCTCGATCGAGGCTCCTCGAGTTCCACCTTGCATTGCTCTGCTGCGCTTCCTCAGGCTCGACCCCTCATCGACGCCGGGATGCTTCTCAACTGTGGAGCCAGTAGCTACTGTATAGGCCGATGCACCAATCGTCGATGGAGACACCGATCCGCTGCTCGTCCCACCACCGAACTTCATCTTTCCGGGGTCGAACATTTCTACACGATAAGGTATAATCAGAAAAACACACTTGGCATAATAAATAAATAGGAAGAACATACCCCGGGGGGTTGGGCTGAGGCCCGCCTCGGCCAACCATGCCTCTTTCATGTCCTTCAAACCCTTGGAAGCAGAAAGGATACCCCGGAGAATCTCGACCAGTTTAGTCTCATCGACCGAAAGCGTCGGGACCTAATTATTCACCGTTCGAGATGTCCACTCGGTCGGGAAGCTCTAGCCCTAACGAAAGAAATGAAGAAAAAGCGTGACTTCCAACCTTTGTTGCTGGAAGGTGCATCGCTCACTCAGAACCCTATATGAGCTGTCAGATAATACCGGTTTGCCCCCGACTTAGGCGGAAATAGGTCATGAACTATTGGGAAACCTCAGCGGGTGCATCAGTGGAAATCAAAACAAAAACTGGTTTCCCACATAGATCAAATCATCGTGCAAATGATTAGGGTAGTGAGAAAAATTATAAAATTGAAAAACTGCATTATGTGTGAGAGATTCGATACCCAGGGAGATCATATATCCCTGTATTTCTAGATCCGGATGGAGAGGATGAATGAGGTCAAGCATCCTCCTCACTAGCAGTATCCATATGATGGATCTCTGCAGCGAAACTCCTCCAATCCGATCTCGGAACTCTAATTGGGCCTTAAGCAAGGAGCCCATCAGCATAGGGTCTCATCTAATAAGAATATGGGCTAATTGGATCTTCATCTAATCCTCTATTCGCTGAAGCATCCACCATATGCTGGTTACAAGCAAGCCAATCACATGAGTGATGGCACGTGTGACACGCTGTGTCATCTTTTTGCTTATGATTAATATTGACATATTCTCACATTATATTATTTGTTACTTATATATTGTGATGTCCTTGGTTCTGTGCAATGGGAATCGGATCGTGATGAGATCACAATAATGAGATCGATTCACCTTTAAACACAGATCCTAAATAATCCTAGTCACAGGTTACTGAAGAGGGACATTGAGATAACCAGATAGATTGGTGTACTATATACCCATCCATATGATAGAGGTGGTTGGTCTCATAGCCACTTGTGTGGAGACACTAAGGATATAGTACAAGTGCTCATTAGAGAATGAGTTCACTGATTGATCCGCTTATGGAATGCTTATGGTTAATGATAACTAATGTCAAACAGTGATTCCATAGTCCCAGTTGTGTATCTGGTCCTTAGACTAGAGACACCAAGGATGTCTTATATGAGTACTCTTTACTTTGATGCCAAACATATAGGTAGCCAACCTTACGAAGGCAATTGAGGGTCAATAGAGGATCATCGACTCTCGCTATCATAAGAGAAATATCTTATATGTGCTTGCTCAGACAAATCCCTAGCCAGGGTCATTTGGATTGAGAGAGGAGTTCTCTGGTAGAATCCGATTAGAGCAAGACAAATTGATTCCGTATGTGACCTGACAGTACCATGTCCAATATACGATCTCTAGGATATTATTTCGATGAGTAATTATAGATATATTGTAACTATGGACAGACAGGTCCGATAGATTCGATCCCCCTGTACCGTTTGGGGACTATGGCGTAGTGGCCTAGTACGTCCATAGTCGATGAGTCAAGTGAATTATTATGGAGATAATAATTCACTATATCAGAAGGAGTTATGATGAGAGTAACTCACGGCCAGCTCAGTATTGGGCCTAGAGGGTCACACACATATGGTGGATGCTTCGACGAATAGAGGATTAGATGAAGATTCAATTAGCCCCTATTCTCATTAGATGAGACCCTATGCTAATGGGCTTCTTGATTAAGGCCCAATTAGAGGCCTAAGGAGATTATTGGATAGAGATCCAATAATGCAAGGTTAGTGGATAATTGGATGGAGATCCAATACCCACTAAGGCAGGAGCCCTAGGGTTTTTTGGTGTCTCTCTATAAATAGGAGGGGAAACTCTTAGTTGACAGGCTGCAGCTTTAGCCACCACCTCATATTCTCTTCCCTCCCTCTGATTAAGAGTTACAAGATCAGATTGGAGGAGTTTCACTGCAGAGATCCATCGTGTGGAAACCGCTAGAGAGGAGGACGCTTGACCTCCTTCATCTTCTCTATCCGGAACTCGAATACAAGGATATACGATCTCCCTAGGTAAAATCAATTCTCACACATCGCAGTTTTATTGGTTTTTGTATTTTTCTCGTGATGCCAATCTTTTGCATGATGATTTGATCTGCTTGGGAAACTGATTTTTGTTCTGATTTTCTTTGCGCATGTGATGCACCCGTTAAGGTTTCCCAATAATGGTATCAGAAGCAAGGTTTTCATGCAAAAGATTGGTTTTAAACTGTATGTGATGATATTAAATCGCGTAGAATCATTCTACACGTTCTTACTGCATTTCACAGCGAAGGCAATGAGGAGAAGGGGCAGCCATGCATGGCCACGGCCAGCCCCCCTGTAGGGGCTGCCGGCAACCTGCAAGGGGGCAGCCGGCTACAGCCAAGGCTCCCGTGCAAGGGGGCGGCAGCCCGCAGGGGCAGCAGCCCTCATGGGGTGCAAGGGCTGCCGCCCGCGACCAGCCCTGTCGCCAGCAGGGGTGGAGGCGCCGGCCACAAGGATGGCCGCCCCTTGGTAGGGAGACTACCGATCGCAACGCGCAGCGCTACCGCCTACGCAGGGGCATCGACGGCGACGGCACAGTGGAGGCAAAGAGAGGGTAGGGCATCCTTTTGAGAAAAGGATGATCCTGTCCCTCTGAATTTCAAAAATTTTGATGACTATCCTTATGTACAGAATTTTAAAAATACCCTTAACAATTCTAGAAATTCCAAGGACTCTCCTCTCATCTAGAATTATAAAAATACCCTTGACAATTCTAGAAATTCTGAGTATATCCTAATTTCTAGAAAAATAATTAATTAAATAGTTTAATAAGTATTATATATATTTAGTAATCCTACATATGATGTGATGTACATGTGATGTATAATATAGATGGATGATCATGAGCTATGTGTTGTGATGTATAATATAGATGGATGATCATGAGCCATGTGTTGTGATGTGTGTAATTGTGATTATTATTATTATTAGGGCCTGCGAGCCTACGTTTTTCTCGTTTATTGCTGGGCTTACGTGCCTGTGATTATTTGTAATTACATAGAGAGGCGTAATGGAAATATGGAGGTTACAGTGGGACCCACGATGCCATGGCGGGAGATCACGACGCATGGTGATACAATGATCCGATGGAATCGATGATGACGAGATCAACAATCACAGGGCATGGAGATTCGTCAATGCACACATAGATCCTATTGTGAGTGATTAGGCCCATTGGCTCGGGCTTAATGATATTAGGTGACAGCTCATGATCATATGGTTTGGCTTGCATATGTAATGTGTTATACACCTACTAGATATATGTATATAAATATTTGCATGCGATGTAGATATATATTAAATATGTATGTGTGTGACACGACATATTAGGAGATCGATAGAAAACAAAAACCCCTCCTAAGATAATATTAAGTCGGTAAGCGTGAGGTAATAAGATTGACCCACGTGACTTTCCATCGTTATAAGAAGAAATTGAATCATGACATAGGTTGAGTTGGTCAAGTCCCTCGAGGCTCACCTATCTACGTGATCGAGTTCTTGCCTATGACATAGAGATGTTACCAGTGACCTGAGGACATGGTATGCTTGGTCGAGTCCCTCGAGGGCATATCATTAAATCAGACTCATCTTGTAACAATGGTGATGACTTAACTGAATATCATGGTTGGTTGAGTCCCTCGAGACCATGACGATTCGGAGGCCGAACGTGACGGGAATCACAAGGAGTTGTGATTGACAAGAGTTGCCTACCTTTTGGGCTTAGTGTAATTGGTTGAGTCCCTCGAAGTTGCACTAAGATGCCAATTGGATCCCGATCCCTACTAGGAGTCTATCGGAGACTTCCGTCTCACGTGTCGAGGGTGTCGCGTGATTCACTAAGAAAATAGTGGGAGTACATTAAGATAGAAGCTCATATCTCAATTAGTATTTTCTGTAAAATTTGCATGTTATTTATTTTTGCTATATCTTGTTTTGTCAGAAACATGTCGCTCACGAACCCCCTACGTGGCATACTTGATGCCAACCGCCTCATAGGTCCAAACTATATAGATTGGCTCTACAATTTGAGAATTATTCTCACGGCGGAGAAAAATCGCAAATGTCCTTGATACAATTCTGCCCACGCCGGAAGAAGGGGCAAGCGAGGATGAGATCGCTCGCTATGTGAAGTATATAGATGATTCCACGTTGGCAAAATGTTACATATTGGCCTCCGTGACTCCTGAGTTACAAAGACAACATGAGAGCATGGATGCAGATTCTATCCTTCTTCATCTCTGCCAGCTGTTTGAGAAACAGGGAAAAACTCAAAGATATGAGTTATCTAAGAAACTCTTCCAAGCCAGGATGACAGAAGGGACATCGGTTGAGAACCATGTCCTAAAGATGATAAAGTGGATCGAGAAACTCATAGGTCTAGGAATAGTCCTAGAGGATAACCTGTGCGTTGATCTTATACTTCAGTCCCTACCAGATTCCTTTTCTCACTTCATCATGAATTTTAACATGAGCAAGTTTGAGGTGACTCTCCCTAAGCTCCTCAATATGTTGAGGGAAGCTGAGAGTGTCATCAAGAAGGAGAAGCTAGTTCTCTATATTGGTGAGACCAAAAAGAAAAGGAAGGCCAGCAAGACCCTTAAGAAGGGCAAGGGTAAAGAAAGATCAGGTAAGACAAAGGTTGCCAAGAAATACCCGGGAAAGGACAAAGGACAATGCTTCCACTATGGCCAAGATGGACATTGGAAGAGGAACTGCAAGGACTACCTTGCAGAGAAGGCGAGACAGAAGCTTGGAGAAGCTTTAGGTATATTCATGATCAGTCTCCACTTGTCAGATTTTTATGATAACACATGTGTATTGGATACCGGGAGTGTTTATCATATCTGTAATTCGTTGCAGGTTCTGGCATGACCTAGGAGATTGGCTAGAGGCAAGATGGACCTTAAGATGGGCAATGGAGCAAGAGTTGCTACAGTTGCTGTTGGAGAGGTCACCCTACATCTACATGATGGAGCTATTATTGCATTAGATGCATGCTATTTTATTTCCTCTATTATCAAAAATATTATTTCTATCTCTTGTTTGACAATCAGTGGATATAAATTAGTTTTTGAGAATAATAATTATTTAATAATTATAGATGATGAGATCATCACTAGAGGGACCCTTATAAATTGCTTATATGTGTTAGACACTTCCTCACATATCATGAATATAAATATGTCTAAGAGGAAAAGAGATGAGGTGAATTAATGCATACCTATGACATTGTAGGCTAGGTCATATACATGAGGGAAATATTTAAAAGTTGTTAAAAGATGGATACTTAGATTCATTTGAGTCTGAGATATATGAAACTTGTGAACCTTGCCTTCGTGGGAAGATGACCAACTCTCCTTTTAGTGGAACTGGAGAGAGAGCCACCTAGTTATTGGAACTCATACATAGTGATATATGTGGTCCCATGTCGACTTAGGCTATAGGTGGTTACTCATACTTCATTATATTCACTGATGATTTCTCTAGGTATGGACACGTATACTTAATGAAGTACAAATCTGAGGTCTCGAGAAATTCAGGGAATATAAGAATGAGGTTGAGAACCAAATTGAAAAGAGTATTAAAACTCTTTGATCAGATCGAGGAGGAGAGTACTTGAGTACAGAGTTCACCCATTTTCTCAAGTACAATGGGATTCTATCCCAGTGGATAACTCCTTATACACCTCAGCTTAATGGTGTATCAGAAAGGAGGAATTGCACGCTATTAGACATGGTGCAGTCCATGATGAGTTTCGCTGACCTACTAGTTTCATTCTGGGGGTACGCCCTAGAGACTGCTGCTTACCTTTTGAATAGAGTTCCATCAAAGTCGGTAGTGTCTCCATATGAGATATGGAAAGGAAAGAAGCCCAATCTTAAGATTGTTAAGATTTGGGGTTATCCTGTCCACGTTAGAAGACACAACCCCGATAAGCTGGAATCAATGACAGAATGGTGCACATTCGTGGGATACCCAAAGGAAACTTGTGGGTTTTATTTCTGTCATCCCGAGGATCGAAAGGTCTTTTTTGTCAAGAGAGCTATGTTCCTTGAGAAGGAACACATTCTTGGTGGAAATAATGGGAGTGAGATAGAATTGAGTGAGGTTGGAAACCTAGCTTAAGCATCATTCCAAAGCTCGAGTCTGTTCAAGTACCTAACACACAAGTTCTAACTTTACGTAGGTCTAATAGAGTATCTCACCCTCTTGAAAGATATGTGGGGCATATCAATGGAGATGACTCTCAGGATGTTGATCCTCAAACCTATAAGGTGGCTATTATAAGTATAGACTCTGCGAAGTGGCAAGAAGCCATAAATTCTGTGATGGATTCCATGTACTCTAACAAGGTTTGGAACCTTGTGGATGCACCTGGGGGTATTGTACCCATCGACTACAAATGGATCTTCAAGAAGAAGATCGGAGTGGATGGAAAGGTAGAGACCTATAAAGCAAGGTTAGTAGCTAAAGGATATCGTCAAAGACAATGAGTTGACTATGACGAAACATTTTCACCTGTAGCCATGCTTAAGTCCATTAGAATTATTTTGGCCATTGTAGCACACTATGACTGTGAGATCTGGCAGATGGATGTCAAAATGGCATTCTTCAATGGCAACCTCGAGGAAGAGGTGTATATGATACAACCAGAGGGATTAGTATCCAAAGAGAGTCCATATAAAGTGTGCAGGTTGCTGAGATCCATTTATGGATTGGAGTAAGGTTATCAGTGGCCATTGCATAGGACTACAGATCTGTAATACCCTTTCTGGTATTGGGTTAAGGTTATCAGCATCGTCCTTCTCGATGTTTGCTGTTGTGACACCGATGGTCAGAAGAGCGATAGTGCGGTGATGCTACAAGGATGAGATCGTCGAGGCTACGATGGCCGCTACTAAAGCTAGAGGGCAGTGATCTATGGGAAGAAACCGTTGCTGCAATCGTTGTAAGGCAGCATTGATCATTGTAATAGATTAGAGGGGGAATATGCGTCGGTTGAGGAGGGTGAGACTCTGTTGGACTGAGGAAAGGGGCGCCACTGGTGAAGTCAACAGAGGAGAAAGATGCTGGTTATAGGTGCCCTGTAAGCCAATCACGTGAGTGATGGCACATGTGACACGCTGTGTGATCTTTTTGCTTATGATTAATATTGGCATATTTTCACATTATATTATTTGTTACATATATATAGTGATGTCCTTGGTTCTGTGCAATGGGAATCGGATCGTGATGAGATCACAATAATGATATCGATTCACCTTTAAACACAGATCCTAAATAATCTCGGTCATAGGTTACTTAAGAGGGATATTGAGATAACCGGATAGATCAGTGTACTATATACCAGTCCATATGATGGAGGCGGCTGGTCTCATAGCCACTTGTGTAGAGACACTAAGGATATAGTATAGGTGCTCATTAGAGAATGAGTTCACTGATAGATCTGCTTAGGGAATGTTGTATGGTTAATGTTACCAAATGTCAGATAGTGATTCCATAGTCCCAATTGTGTATCTGGTCCTTAGACTTGAGACACCAAGGATGTCACCTTGTATGAGTACTCTTTTCTTTGACGGTAGACTTACAGTTTTGAAAAGCTCCAGTTCTGATACAACTAGTTATCGGGATTGGTAGCCAATCTTATGAAGGCAATTGAGTGTCAATAGAAGATCATCCACTCTCGGTATCACAAGAGGAATATCTCATATGTGCTTGCTCAGATAAATCCCTAGCCAGGGTCATTCGGATTAAAAGAGAAGGAGTTCTCCGGTAGAATCTGATTAGAGCAAGACAAACTGATTCTGTATGTGACCTGACAATATCATGTCCAATATATGGTCTCTGAGATATTATTTAGATAAGAGATTATAGATACATGGTAACTGTGGACAGACAAGTCCGATGGATTCAATCCCCTGTACCGTCTGGAGACTATGGCGTAGTGGCCTAGTACATCCATAGTCGATGAGTCGAGTGAATTATTATAGAGATAATAATTCACTATATCAGAAGGAGTTCTGATGAGAGTAACTCACGGCCAGCTCGGTATCGGGCCTAGAGGGTCACACACATATGGTGGATGCTTCAACGAATAGAGGATTGGATGGAGATCCAATTAGCCCTTATTCTTATTGGATGAGACCCTATGCTGATGGGCTCCTTGATTAAGGCCCAATTATAGGCCTAAGGAGATTATTGGATAGAGATCCAATAATGCAAGGTTAGTGGGTAATTGGATGGAGATCCAATACCCACTAAGGTAGGAGCTCTAGGGTTTTTTGGTGGGTCTTTATAAATAGGAGGGGAGACTCTTGGTTGATAGGCTGTAGCTTTAGCCACCACCTCATATTCTCCTCCCTCCCTCTGAGTAAGAGTTGCAAGATCATATTAGAGGAGTTTCACTGCAGATATCCATCGTGTGGATACCGCTAGAGAGGAGGACGCTTGACCTCCTTCATCTTCTCCATTCGGATCTGGAATACAGGGATATACAATCCCCCTAGGTAAAATCAATCTCTCACACATCGCGATTTTATTGGTTTTTGCATTTTTCTCGCGACGCCAATCTTTTGCATGACGATTTGATCTGCGTGGGAAATCGATTTTTGTTTTGATTTTCGCGCTGCATGTGATGTAACCGTTGCGGTTTCCCAACATCATATGTGTGTGACCCTCTAAGCCCGATGCCGAGCTGGCCGTGAGTCGGTCCTATCAGAACTTCTTCTAATATAGTGAATTATTATCGTCATAATAATTCACTTGACTCATCGACTATGGACGTACTATGCCACTATGCCATAGTCCCTAGACGGGACAGAGGGATCAATCTATCGGACCTGTCTGTTCAAAGTTACCATGTATCTATAATCCCTCATCTAACTAATATCCCAAAAATCATATATTGGACATGGTACTATCAGGTCACATACATAATCAATTTATCTTGCTCTAATCGGATTCTACCGGAGAACTCTTTCTCTCTGAATCTGAATGACCCTGGCCAGGTATTTATCTGAGCAAGCACATATGAGATATTCCTCTCGTGATACCGAGAGTGGATGATCCTCTATTGATACTCAATTACCTTTGTAAGGTTGGCTACCAATCCCGATAACTAGTTGTACCAAATCTGAAACTTTCCAAACTTGTAAGTCTGGCATCAAAGAAAGGAGTACTCATACAAGACATCCTTGGTGTCGTAAGTCATGGGACCAGATACACAACTGGGACTATGGAATCGCTGTTTGACATTTGGTATCATCAACCATATAGCATTCCATAAGCGGATCAATTAGTGAACTTATTCTCCAATGAGTACCTGTACTATATCCTTAGTGTCTATACACAGGTGGTATGAGACCAACTGCCTCTATTATATGGTCGAGTATATAGTACATCGATCTGTTCGGTTATCTCGATGTCCCTCTCGAGTAACCTATGGCCGGGATTATTTAGGATCTGTGTCTAAAGGTGAATCGATCTCATTATCATGATCTCATCACGATCTGATTCCCATTGTACAGAACCAGGGACATCACAATATATATGCTACAGACAATATAATGTGAGAATATGTTAATATTAATCATAAGCAAAAAGATCGCAGAGCATGTCACACGTGCCATCGCTCACGTTAGTGGCTTGTACGGCACTTGTAACCAGCAATCTCCCACATGACCAAAAGCTAATCACCTATGTGTCTGATCCCCATCAGACCCTTGTAATGCTCGAATACAATCTGAGCCAATGGCTTCGACTGTGGATCTGCAATACTATCTTCGGATGAATCTCTTTCTATTGCTATATCTTTTCGGGTCATGATCGCTCTAATTAGATGGAACCTCCTCAGAATAATTCTGATGTGACCTAGGTTCCCTTGCTAGAGTTATCACCCTGTCACTGTCGAAAAATATAGGAATCAGCTCCACACTGCTTGGTACGACTCCCATATTATGATAAACTTCTACATCCATACCCCTTCTTTTGTTGCTTCTGCTACAACAATGCATTCCGCCTCTATGGTCAAGTCAGTAATAGTATCTTGCTTAGAACTCTTCCAACTTACTACTCCTCCATTTAGGGTGAAATCATATCCTGAGTTTGACTTGTTATCAATAATGTTGGTCTAAAAACTTGAGTCTATGTAGCCCTCAACCTGGAGGCTACATTCTCTATATACAAGTAAAAGATCCTTAGTCCTTCTCAAGTACTAAAGGATACACTTTACTGTCTTCTAGTGTTCCAAACCTAGATCCGTCTAATACCTGCTCGTGGCAGTCAGAGCATGTGCTATATCAGGCCTAGTACATAACATAGCATACATGATAGACCCTATTGCTAAGGCACAATTCCATCCTTAATTCATATCTACCTTTTCTTCAAGAGTTTTTGGGGACATACTCCTAGAAAGTGATATTTCATGTCTCATCAGTATGAGACCTCTCTTGGAATTCTCTATGCCAAACCTTTTGACAATGGAGTCTATGTACCTAGATTAGGACAAGCCAAACATCCTCTTAGATCTATCTCTATAGACCCGGGATCCCCAAAATATAGGATGCTTCCCCTTAGTCTTTCATGGACAAGTTTCTAGATAGCCAAGTCTTTACTGTGGAGAGCATTTCTACATCATTTCCAATGATTAGGATGTCATCCACATACAATACCAAGAAGGTAATAGCACTCCCGCTTACCTTCTTATACACACAAGGCTCATCTTCTTTCTTAACAAAGTCATAAGATCTGATCGTCTCATTAGATCTTATGTTCCAACTTCGGAAAGTTTGCTTTAGTCCATAAATGGACTTGAGTAACCTGCACACTTTATATGGACTCTCTTTGAATATGAATCCCTCTGGCTGTATCATATACACCTCCTCCTCGAGGTTGTCATTGAGGAATATCGTTTTGACATCTATCTGCTAGATCTCATAGTCATAGTGTGTTGCAATAGCCAAAAGAATTCTAATGGACTTAAGCATGACTACGGGTGAAAATGTTTCGTCATATTCAATTCCTTGTCATTGATGATATCCTTTAGCTACTAGTCTTGTCTTATAGGTCTCTACCTTTCCAGCTACTCCGATCTTCTTTTTGAAGATCCACTTGCAGCCGATGGGTACGATACCCTCAGGTGCATCCACAAGGTTCCAAACCTTGTTAGAGTACATAGAATCCATCTCAGAATTCATGGTTTCTTACCACTTCTCGGAGTCTATACTCATAATAGCCTCCTCATAGGTCTAACGATCCACATCCTCATAGTTCTCTCCACTTATATGTCCCATATATCTTTCAGAAGGGTGAGATACTTTGTTTGACCTATACAAAGTTTGAATTTGTGTGTTAGATACCTGAACAGACTCAAGCTCTTGAATGGTGCTTGAGCTAGGTTCTCCAACCTCACTTAATTCTATCTCACTCCCATTATTTCAACAAGAATATGTTCCTTTTCAAGGAACACAGCTCTCTTGGCAACAAGGACCTTTCGGTCCTTGGGATGATAGAAATAATACCCCAAAGTCTCCTTAGGGTATCTCACGAACGTGCACAATTCCATCCTTAATTCCAACTTATCGGGGTTGTGTCTTTTAACGTGGGCAGGACAACCCCAAATCTTAACAATTTTAAGATTGAGCTTCTTTCCTTTTCATATCTCATATAGTGTAGACACTATGGACTTTAAAGGAACTCTGTTCAAAAGGTAAGTTTCGGTCTCTAGGGCGTAGCCCAGAATAAGATGGGTAGGTCAGCGAAACTCATCATGGACCACACCATGTCTAATAGTGTGTGATTCCTCCATGGACCACACAATGTCTAACAGTATATGATTCCTCCTTTCTGATACACCAATGAGCTTAGGTGTATAAGGAGGTGTCCACTGGGATAAAATCTCATTGTCCCTGAGGAAATGGGTGAACTTCGTACTCAAGTACTCTCCTCCTCGATCTAATCGAAGAGTCTTAATACTCTTTCCAATTTGGTTCTCGACTTCATTCTTATAATCCCTAAATTTCTCAAAGGCCTTAGATTTGTACTTCATTAAGTACACATGTTCATACCTAGAGAAATCATCAGTGAATGTAATAAAGTATGAGTAACCACCTATAGCCCGAGTCGACATGAGATCACATACATCACTATGTATGAGTTCCAATAACTCAATGGCTCTCTCTCCAGTTCTACAAAAATGAGAGTTGGTCATCTTCCCACAAAGGCAAGGTTCACAAGTTGCATATAACTCATAATCAAATGGATCTAAGTATCCATCTTTCAACAACTTTTGAATTCTTCCCTCATGTATATGACCTAGCCTACAATGTCATAGGTATGCATTATTCACATCATCTCTTTTCCTCTTAGACATATTTATTTTCATGATGTGTGGAGAAGTGTCTAACACATATAAGTCATTTATCAATGTCCCTCTAGTGATGATCTCATCATCAATAATTATTGAACAACTATTATTCTCTAAAACTAATTTATATCCACTAATTGTCAAACAAGAGATGAATATAATGTTCTTGATAATAGAGAGAATAAAATATCATGTATCCAATGCAATGATAGCTCCACTAGGTAGATGTAGGATGACCTTCCCAACGGCAACTGCAACAACTCTTGCTCCATTGCCCATCTTGAGGTCCATCTTGACTTTGACCAATCTCTTAGGTTTTGCCAGAACCTGCAACGAATTATATATATGATAAGCACTTCCAGTATCTAATACCTATGTGTTATCATGAAAAACTGACAAGTGGAGACTGACCATGAATATACCTGAAGCTTCTCCAAGCTTCTGTTTTGCCTTATCTGCAAGGTAGTCCTTACAGTTCCTCTTCCAATGCCCATCTTAGCCATAGTGGAAGCACTGTCCTTTGTCCTTTGTCGGGTCTTTCTTGGCAACCTTTGCCTTACCCGGTCTTCCTTTGCCCTTGCCCTCCTTAAGGGTCTTACTAGCCTTCCTTTTCCTATTGGTCTAACTAATATAGAGAACTGACTTCTCTTTCTTGATGATACTCTCAACTTCCCTCAACATATTGAGGAGCTCAGGTAGAGTCACCTCAAACTTATATATATTAAAGTTAATAATGAATTGTGAAAAAGAATCTAGTAGGGACTAAAGTATAAGATCAACATACAGGTTATCTATCTTTTAGGACTATCTTTATACTTCACAAAGCGAGCGATCTCATCATCGCTTGTCCTTTCCTCTGGTGTGGGCACAATCATATTAAGGACATATATAATTTTTTATTTTGTGAGAACAATTCTTAAATTATGGAGCCTTTGGACCAATGAGGCGGTTGGCATCTAAGTATGCCACATAGGGGTTTTACAAGCGACAAACAAGATATAGCGTAAATAAAAAATATACAGACTTTATAGGAAATAGTAATTAAGATATGAACTTCTATCTTAATTTACTCCTACTATTTTCCTAGCGAATCACACGACACCCTCGACACGTGAGACGGAAGTCTCTGGTATACTCCTAGTGGGGATTAGAATCCAATCGGCATCTTAGTGCAGCAACCTTGAGGGACTCGACCAATTACACTAAGCTCGAAATGTAGACAACTCTTGTCAATCACAACTCCTTGTGATTCCCATCATATTCGGCCTCAAAATCATCATGGTCTCGAGGGACTCGACAAACCATAATGTTCAGTTAAGTCATCACCATCGTTACAAGATGAGTCTGATTCGATGGTATGCCCTCGAGGGACTTGACCAAGCATACCATGTCCTCAGGCCACCGGTGATATCTCTATGTCGTAGGCAAGATCTCGATCACGTAGATAGGTGAACCTCGAGGGACTCAACCAACTCAACGTATGTCGTTAGTCAATTTCTTCCTATAACGATGGAAGGCCACATGGGTCAATCTTATTGCCTCATGCTTACTGACTTAATATTATCGTAGGAGGGGTTTTGTTTCATATCGGGCTCCTAATATATCGTGTCACACACATACATATTTAATATATATCTACATCACATGAATATATATATATACATATATCTAGTAGGTGTATAGCAAATCACATATGTAAGCCACACCGGATGATCATGAGTCGTCACCTAATATGATTAAGCCCGAGTCAATGGGCCTAATCACTCACAATAGGATCTATGTATGCATCGGCGCATCTCCATGTCCTGTGATTATTGATCTCGTCATCATCCGTTCCATTGGATCGTCGCATTACCATGCGTCGTGATCTCCCGCTATGGCATCATGGGTCCTGTTGTCACCTCCACACTCTTACCGCGCCTCTCCATGTAATTACAAATAATCACAGGCATGCAGGCCCGACAATAAATAAGAAAAATAGAGGCTCGCAGACCCCAATAATAATAATAATCACAATTACACACATCACAACACATGACTCATGATCATCCATCTGCATCATACATCACATATACATCACATCATATGTAAGATTACTAGATATATATAATAATTAATTAAACTATTTAATTAATTATTTTTCTAAAAATCAGGACATACTCGAAATTTCCAGAATTGTCAAGGGTATTTTCATAATTCTAGATGAGAGGATAGTCCTTAGATTTTCTAAAATTATTATGGGTATTTTTAAAATTCTGGAAGGGAGGACAGTCCTCAGAATTCTGTAAAGTGGGACAGAATTGGAATTTTTCAAATTTTGAGGGGCATAATCATTGGTGTCTCAAGTCAAGAGACTAGATACACAATTGGGACTATGGAATCACTGTCTGACATTTGGTATCATCAACCATATAACATTTCATAAGCAGATCAATCAGTGAACTCATTCTCCAATAAACACCTGTATTATATCCTTAGTGTGTATACACAAGTGGCTTTAAGACCAGCTGCCTCCATCATATGGATGGGTATATAGTACATCGATCTATCTGGTTATCTCGATGTTCCTCTCGAGTAACCTATGACCGGGATTATTTAGGATCTGCACTTAAAGGTGAATTGATCTCATTATCATGATCTCATCATGATCCAATTCTCATTGCACAGAAGCAAGGACATCACAATATATATACTACAAACAATATAGTGTGAGAATATGTCAATATTAATCATAAGCAAAAAGATCGCATAATATGTCGCATGTGCCATCACTCACGTGAGTGGCTTGCAGGGCACTTGTAACCAGCATGAACAACTCTCTGGTCATCACTATGCCCGACCCATGACATTCCCACAAGAAAGCCACCAGATAGTGCCATGAGTTGGGCGACATCTGGGAAGGAGAAATCCACCATCCTTCGTGGCACGCCTCAATCACGGGATGCAGCGGGAACCTTAGACCCACTTCGAGGGCGTCAATCGACAGGCTGAAGTCGCACAGAAAAGTATCGTAAGGACGCTCTCCGGTAGGGCCCATGGAGTTTGTACTCTGGAGGAACGAAATAGTTCTTCCTCACCTCGACGAACCGACGGGTTATCACAGTCGAGTCTACATTAAAATAAGATCACATCGCCACTAGGCATTTGCGGTCCCATTATTGGCCAGAGCCCCACCCCCTGACGACAAGATGATGGATGCCGACCTAGAGTCCTTGGAGGGATGACTCAATGCCCTAGACCTTTGGGCCAAAATCTCAATCGAACGGGATTCGGGGTGGGAGGAGGCGGAAGACATTTGACCTGCTCAAGAAATTATCGGGGAAAGAAAGAGGAGATGAAGACTGGAAACATTAGTGAGGTCGGTACTGGATACAACAAAAAGCAATGGCGACAGCGAAGAAAGAAGCAGCAGAAAGAGTTAAGTAAGACTGCGAGGGAACCGGGGAGGATTAATACCTCACCTTAGCGTCGGTTAGTGCTCTGTCTCCCATAAAAAAAGTGAAACAACTCATTATGACGCTTCACACTCCGTGCCCAATGAGTTACCATGTGGGACACGCATCACCCCCAGAAGGGCCTCAATCGATGAATGAATCTTCATCAATCCCAAGGAAAATCTCTTCGCTAGAAGCCTGGTTTCATGATGCCCCGATCATCTCTAAGTGAGCTTTCAGTCTCGCCCGAGGGCTTTCAGTCCTGACCATCTCTAAGCGAGCTTTTAGCCTCGCTTGAGGCCTTTGAGTCCCGACCATCTCAAAGTGAGTTTTCAATCTCGCCCGAGGGCTTTCAGTCTCGACCATCTCCAAGCGAGCTTTCAAACTCGCCCGAGGGCTTTCTATCCTGACCATCTCAAAATGAGCTTTTAGTCTTGCCCGAGGGCTTTCATTCCCGACCATCTCAAAGTGAGCATTCAGCCTCGCCCAAGGGCTTTCAGTCTCGACCATCTCCAAGTGAGTTTTCAGCCTCGCCCGAGGGCTTTTAGTCCCGAGCATCTCCAAGCAAACTTTCAGCCTAGCCCGAGGGCTTTCAGTCCTGGCCATCTCCAAGCAAGCTTTCAGCCTTACCCGACGGCTTTCAGTACCGACCATCTCTAAGCGAGCTTTCAGTCTCGCCCGAGGGCTATCAGTCCCGACCATCTTCAAGTGAGCTTTCAGCCTCACCCGAGGGCTTTTAGTCCCAAGCATCTCCAAACGAGCTTTCAGCCTTGCCTGATGGTTTTCAGTCTCGACCATCTCCAAGAGAGCTTTCAGCTCGTCTGAGGGCTTTCAGTCCCGACCATCTCCAAGCGAGCTTTTAGCCTCGCCCGAGGGCTTTTAGTCCTGACCATCTCCAAGCGAGCTTTCAGCCTTGCCCGAGGGCTTTCAGTCCCGACCATCTCCAAGTGAGCTTTCAGCCTCGCTGGAGGGTTTTCAGTCCTGAGCATCTCCAAGCCGGCTCTCAACCTCACCTAAGGGTTTGCAGTATCAATCATCTCTAAATGAGCTCTTAGCATCATCCAAGGGCCCGTTCCCGATCATTCCCTCCAGCGAGCTTTTTGTTTCAACCGAAGGCTTCCCCCGCGAAGTCCAATGATTGCATGACAATCGTGCTGACTTCGGACTGACCAATAGCCTGGCGATGCTGCTCCATGCAGACGTATGGATCACCCCACATGAAGACTCCAAATCCAAAGGACCCTTCCTCGCACTTTCACCAAACCTCGGGGAAGCCTCCTCTAGGGGGGGAGAATGATATGGGTAATAATGGGCCCCAATCGGTCGACATGGCCTGGACAGACCCGATGTGGAGTGGGACTGGCTGTCTAGGCACACGATCCACCCTCTGACACACACGAGTGATGCGCCACAACGAGGGGATGAACCTAATGCACAGCATCGTCGAGCATCACGCAATCGCCATCAAATCTCAAAAAATATGAAGAGATCATATGATAACAGGGCTGAAACGACACACAACACGATCGCTCGTAGCATGGACGGCTACCGTTGGTGCCTGCAGCATTAAACAATAGGGCTAAAATGACGCGCCACACGCTCGCCCGTAGTATAGACAGTCGTTAGTGGTGCTTACAACATTAAACATCCCAACGGAGGACGCTAAAAGACGGATGGGAAAGGTATAACTGGCCGTCGACGGACAAGTATAAAAGCCAGCCTTGGGGGCTCTCAGGAAGAGGTGGTCTTCACTCTCACAATACATACAAGAGAAGGCTCTGACTCTGACACGGCGCCGGAGATACTCCCATCTACAAGGCTAACTTAGCCATTGGAGGGGCCTCGTTGGGAGGTCTTCCCCCGATAAAGGTCTTTTCTTGTAGGTATCCGACCACAGAATGAGGGAAGAACCCCTGGACGACTAGAACACCTCCGAGCCCAATGGACACCTCGTATCTTCCTCGAGCTCCAAATCTGTAGAGCTGCTCCTGCGCGTGTAGGCCGGACCACGTCGTGCTAACTCCTCGGACATGGCGGATCATCCAACAGCAACATGAAACCTCTTGCATTCTACCACTTAGTATCATATTTACAGTAAAGAGGAATGAAGAGACTCAAATAATGCTTAAAGAAAAATAAACTTTTCAAACTTAAGATTGATGCTCCAACAGCCAAGCCCAAGTGAGATATATAACCCATAAATTACTTTAAAAAATATAGTAGAACTTTAAATTTATGAGATTTTGGGACAAGAGCCGTATTATCGCTGACTTTGGATGACACTACCATCACAATCTTTGAAACAAAGTCACAAATCCAGACTATGGTGGTCTCATCACTGTAGTATGGTACCACTACCACCCTCAGCAGTACGTACTATAGTTTATGTAGGTAATTTCACCATCAAAAAGTTGATGAAGTATAAATAGTGCTTGTCGATTGGCTCAAGCGATACTACCATTTTGGCATAGTGGTACCACTATCCCTGATTACTTTAAGCTATATATTTGACCTTGTAATGGGATCAATTCTGCCCAACTCAAGACTAATAGCTATTGTAAGCTTAGCTCTATTTCAATCATATATCAGTCAACTAAGACCTTGACTCATCAACCACTCATCTAACACTTTTCAAAGCTTTTGGTATATTGTTATTTATTCCATCATCTGGTTCATTCTTTTCATACTTCGTCAAAATCTTTGACTTATCGCCTTAGTCTTTAGCATATTGCCCAATTCTGCTACATATTGATTTCACCAAGATATTTAATCTTTTGACGTGATATTCAATCTTTCTAGTACAATATCTAAACATCTAGCACAAAATTTATTCTTCGACACATCGACCAATGCTCCAACTTAAGGTTCAATTTCTATCATGACAATATTTTGGCACAATGTGTTATTCTTTTTGACCCTTTAGTAGTCTAAGTCTATCATTGAATATTTTCTCCATCAATCATCTCAACAACATATTAGTTCAATGAACTCATTAATTGATTTTTAACATCAAAATTTAGTATATAATATATTTTAAGTTTAGCTTAAATCATCCAATAACATATATTAAATTTTTTTAAGAGCTCAATTTATTAAAAATAGGCCTTTAATAATCCAAGAATAAGGAAATTAGTCAATTAGGGCTTTACTAGGCATCTCTAAGGTTTCATAAAGACACCAATATTTTAGATTATAAGAAATCTGAGTTATTATCTTGATTGGGGCAATTTGATCTTAAATATAACCCAAAAATTAAGTAACACCATTCAAACAAAATATAACTTAGAAGTCAAAAAATATTTTTGGTGTCAAAAAATTATAAGTTTTTAATATAAAAGTGATTTAAAATAAAATTTTAAATTTATCTTAAATTGACCAAAAATGGAAATTTAAAAAATTTCATCCTTTTTACTGTATTAGGTGAAAGATATGTCCAAAAAATTTCCTATAACCAATAAGGAGACTTTACCATTTGTTTTTTTTTTTTTGCTTGTCAATATTTCGATGTAAAAAGTCACCAACAATATACGACGAAACGAATGGATATTATTTATTAAATTATAATTTTCAAGTTAAAATGATAAAAATCTCCAGAGTAAAATAAAAAATATTATCAAGTTTGGATTAATTTTTGTGTATTTCATTCGGATGATAGAGTCATGAGACTGAGAATTTTATGAATATAATGTACAATTCGAATCTCTCTTCATTTATTTAAATTTTCCTACCAAATGTCAGGGTAGAAGTGGGGCAGTATTTTTTGAAATAAATAAAACTATTTTTGTTGTATTTTTATGATATGCAATTTCAATATAATAAGAGCAGCGTAGAATATTAGATCTACATAATAATTTTAATAGAGAAATTTCATATCTTTTAATATCAAGATTTTACAAAATGATAGAAATATCCATTTTAACCTTCATCTACTTTTTTGTTTTCATGTGCGTCCATACTTGTTTTAATTAGAATGTAATTATATACAATATTTTCTATGAGATCTTTTGTTATAATAGGTAAAGACACAATAAATGACATTAAATATTATAGTATTTTATTTATATATAAAAGTCATATTGTAACCTTTAAATTTTAGTATCTTTATAATTTAATTATTGTCATACAAATGTTTTAACATATATGACTAATGAGCATTGAATAAAATATCTAATTAATATTCCATATATTTTAAAACATGAATATAAAAGAAATATATCAAATATTGAATATGTAAAAAACATATAAAAATCATAACAACAAATAACAGTAAAATAAATTAAAAACCAGAATATTTTGCTTTCATATTAATAAAAGTACAGATATTGTGTAAATGAAACATAGGTTTGGATTTTTTTTTCATTTGAATTGACCACCAAAGCTTGAATTTTATTATTGTATAGAAACTTTAAATGATTTCCAGGAGATATTTTTAGGCACTATACATGGTTTTCAAGAAAAAAATGAATATATTCGGTGAGTGACAATGAATATAAATAAAACGCAAGTGTTCCCTTATCAAAACTTTTTTGATTTAACATACAAATTAATAACAGTCCGGCTTTGATGTGTGTAAACACCACTAGTCTGAGCATTTGTCATAATTAAAATCAGAATCATTTCTTTGTTTATATACCCAGATCCATTCTTAGTTTCCTCACAAACAAAGTCACAAGGACACTATGGGGATAACTTCGATCGCATTCGTCCTTGCTTTAATGCTCTTCTTAATCTCTTACCCTCTCTCCTTCAAGACGGAGTAAGTCTCCCATCGTTAGGTAAGTTGGAACCCAAAGTGTACATCGTCTATGTCAAATGTCTCGAGAACATGGATCCCAATGTTGGTTTATGTGTAGAACTTTAGTAACAAAGATAACAGAATAATAGAGAAAACTATGAGTACTTTCAATGTGAAGTGTCTAAGATCAATCTAAGAGTACTTATATATATTAATTAAAAAATAGAGTACATATATTTTAAACACTAAAAAAATCTACCATATCCCAATAATCTCATTCTCATCTAATTTAAATTTAATTTTTTAATCTAATCTTAACTATTTGAATTATTCTAACACATCCCCTTAATTGAAATAGTTATAATTTAAAATTATCTTCGGAATAAAAATTCTCTTTCGCCAAAGATTTTTGATAAACTAATCCTCGGTGCTGTAGTAGTTGTTTTATGCTTCTTCTCATCCATATATTCTTGAGAACGTCTTACCTGTTTTATTTTATCTTTTCTCTTCGACCTATTGTTTGAATTTGTTTTCTTTAGCAACCATCTTTGAGGATATGGAAGAAGCTCTGTATTTACAAGATCGATTCTCAAATGCTTCCTCTTTCTTTTCTTTCCTTTAGTTTTTTTTACATCCTTAGAAACTTCTACCCCTTACTTTAAATATACCTTCCTTATTATCCTTGGAGTTTAAGGCCTCATCCTTATTACCTTCCTTATTATCCTTTTTCTGGGTCTCATCAATTATAGTTTCCCACTTATTATGACATACACAATTTGAGATAGTTTGCATAGATCCATAAAAATTTTGATGATCATAAATTTTATGTTATAATATCGATTAATTAGTAGTAGTAACAAAATCAGAAAATAATAAGGGAAACACTTTTATTTTTTATCATACTCATATATGTTATCAATTTATCATTTTTTATTATAAATTAGACATTTTTCATCATAAAAAATAGCATAATATCATTTTCTCATTAGTTATCCTATACTAACGAGATTTTATTTTAAGTTAGGAATGATTATCATATCATTAATAACTTTTTCACCAGATTTAGTATTCATAACAATTTTTTTTTTTTTTACTTGAACCTTTTTATCATTTCCCATCTGCATAATAGATCTTTCTAAAGCATCAAGCTTTTGAAATAAACTTTTATCCCCTATCATGTGATTACTGCATCCACTATCTAAAAATCAAACATATCTAGAATATTCTTCACAGATGATATAAAGAAAATATTCTCTTAATTTTTTTTATCATCAATTATTTTTCTCATGATAGTTTGTTTGATTTTTTATTCCAACAGTCTTTTTCAAGATGACCATATTTTTTACAATAAGAACATAAAGGAACATTTGGTTTTTAATTTTTGTACTAGTAATTTTTTTCAATATGTCTAATTTATTTGTAACAAAAACATCGATGAGTTTCTTTATTACCTTCATTCATGTTCCACTGACCTTCTGTTGATCGAACATGATATCTGTCATTTTGATCTCTCCCTTCAGATTTAATTTTTGAGTTTTTCTTTTGTTCCTTTTTCTGATCTATCTTTATTTTAAGAGCATATTCTGAAGTCTTATCTAAAGATCTATTTACTTTTTTTTTATGAACTAAAAGAGAGCCAAATAATTCGTTAATAGATATACTTGTATCTTCAGCTTTTTCTAGAAATCAAACTTTGGAGATAAATTTTGTAAAACTTTTTATACTATAATTTAATCTCTTTAAATTTTCACTATATTATTCATAATAAAAAGAGACTTTTAAGAATAAATCAATGATATATTCAGAATCTGTCACATCGACACCTCGTATCTTCTAAGAGTTTCGTCAATAGATATAAGAGTCGAATTCACATCGAAGAATTTAAAGCTTTGAAATTTTTACCTATTATATGTCTCCGAACACACTTTTTAATATCTTCTAAGCTTCTGTTGATGTTGATGCCATCATGATTTTGGGAAATAGAAACTCATTTATTGATTGTTTTAGTATGTAAAGGGATCTTGCATCTTTTTATATATTCTTATTCATTTGATTTTTTAATCTTTAGTAATACTATGATCTTGTAGATCATATTGAACAAAATCATTTTCTACTAAATTTCATAGTCCATATAAAATAAATAGAGTTTCATCTTAATAGTCTAAAATTTATAATTATCATCTTTGAAGTTAGGAAGAAGTTGATAGAGAACACTTCAATCCCTGCAATCTTCTTTTATTTTTTTCCTAGATTTTTTTGAATTTACTAGTATTCCCTTCCTTTTAATCGATGTACTCATTTTGATCTTCTTTGAACCAGGCTCTAATACCGAAGGAGAAAGAATGATAGAGAAAACTAGGAGTACTTTTAATCTATAGTACCTTGAATCAATCCAAGAGCACTTATATATATTAATTAAAAGATAGCGTATAAATAATTTAAAATACTAAAAAAAACTACCATATCATAATAAATCTCATTCTCATCTAATCTAAATTTAAATTTATTTTTTTTATTTTATTTAATTTTAACTATTTGAATTATTTTAATACCGTGAACTTTTGTATTTTCTCATCATCCTGACGAGGTCAGCTTTACTTCCCTTACTCGGTTAGGTTAGAGCTTTTTCATTGTGCAGTATGAAGGCCACAAAGGAAGCCTTGATCTACCATTATAGTTACACGATGACTGGATTCGTGGCCAAACGTACAGAAAACCAAGTCTAAGAATTGCAGACAGAGTTCTGATATCTCTCTACTACTTATGATTTTGATCCTTTGCATTGTCTATCCATTTGCTTTAGAGAGCACACTTGCCATTCTGTCCAAAGTTGTCTCTTTTTTTTTTCTTTTTTATATCGTTTCTCCGGAAAACACCGGTAAGTTAGAATTGAATCCTTCTATCTCTCTAATTGAACTAGTCTTGGTTTGGCAGAGCAACCTGGCGTCATTCTGATTGAGCTCAGCATTATCTTCCATATTGATTCTGGCATAGTTGAGCACGACAGATGCAAGCTTTTGTGTGTCTTTTGGACCATGGAATGAAAAATGATGGGTGAAGTCATATCTGTAAGGTGGTAAAAGTGAAAGGCAGTACATAGTTGGGTATTAGCATATGTACGGGTATTAGCATGCATAGAACTAAATGACTATGTAATAATGCTGAAAGATATTATTCAATACATTCACAAGGACATATTAGCATCCAAGTGCTGCTGTATAAACTGTTTCTCATGAACACAGATGCCCGGTAACACTTCATTTATTGTGCATTGTTAAGATAAGACAATCTCATAGCAAGACTAGAGAGTGAATATAGTTTCTGTAGTTACGATGTAACTGCAGCATGATAACATGCCTTCTACGTGCACTTGAGACGACCGCCATGGGTTTTCATGTTAGCATAGCAAGGATAGACGTCCATGTTGTCTTCAGTGCTCGGTGGAATGCAGTTATAGTGGCTACAGCATCTGGTGCACGACCTGTTGCATAAGTTCGGCCTACTTTGACTTGGTCGAGTTGGTCGAGTCCCTTGAGACCTGTTGCATAAGTTCGGCCTATTTACATGATCAAGTTTTTGCCTATGATATATATATGTCACCGATGATCTGAGGACATGATATGACTTGGTCGAGCAGTTGAGAGCATATCCATCGAATCAAACTTATCTTGTAACGATGGTGATGACTTAACTGAACTTCATGGTTGGTCGAGCAGTTGAGACCATGATGATTCGGAGGCTGAACATAACGGGAATCACAAGGAGTTGTGATTGGCAAGAGTTGCCTACCTTTTAGGCTTAGTGTAATTGGTCGAGTCCCTGGATCGCAATCCCCACTAGGAGTCTACCGGAGACTTCCGTCTCATGTGTCGAGAATGTCGCGTGATTCGCTAGGAAAATAGTGGGAGTACATTAAGATAGAATTCTATATCTTAATTAGTATTTTTTATAAAATCTGCATGTTATTTATTTATGCTATATCTTTAATATGTCGCTTGCAAACCTCTTTCCTGGCATACTTGATGCCAATCGCCTCACTAGTCTAAACTATACAGATTGGCTTCACAATTTGAGAATTGTTTTCACGAAGGAGAAAATCGTATATGACCTTGACACGATTATACCCACGTCGGACGAAAGGACAAGCGAGGATGAGATCACTTGCTTTATGAAATATAAAGATAGTCCTAGAGGATAACCTGTGTTGATCTTATACTTCAGTCCCTACCAAATTCATTTTCTCACTTCATCATAAATTTTAGGCCAAAATTCTTATTGACCCATCGTACTATGCCTCAAAATCAAAGTCACTCTCAATACTTTAAAACTCATCGAAGTGACCCCCCCGTACTATTATTTTACATTAAAGTCACACCGGGTACTTTAAAACTCATCTAAGTGACCCCCCGTACTATGCCTCAAAATCAAAGTCACCCCCCATACTTTAAAACTCATCTAAGTGACCCTCCATACTATGTATCAAAATTGAAGTTACCTCCCGTACTTTAAAACTTGTCTAAGTAACCCCCTATACTACGATTTCGCATTAAAATGGTCCCCTATGTTAGAATATAGTTATACTATTATGTAAAATAATTTAGGGGATTATTTTTATTTGAGGATTACAACTAAATAGTCTCAAATCCTTAATCCATTTTTCCCTCCCTTTCTTTTTTCTCTAACCTTTGTCAGCACTCGTTTTTGCAACTCTAATCTCTGTCTTTCTTTAGTCACACTTAAAGAGTAAATAATCGTAACAATCCTATAGGTTAAAATTTTTATGAGATTAATTTTTTAATTAATTAAAATAATTCAGTGTATAATAAACAAAAAACCAAATAAATCTAGCTTAAAGTGTAAAATAAATTCAAATAATGTTAAAATTAAAACCAATTTTTTTATGACTTTTCAACCATTTACCATTGTATTAACATTTAAGAGATAAAATTAATGAATAATGATAGTACGAGGGGTGTATTTGATTAGCATATCATAGTATAAGGGTGTCTTTGATTTTTTAAGTTCTTTTCGCATAGTTTGACTATATTAAAAAAATTAAATAGACCCCCACCCAATTTTAAAAACAAATATTATTACCTTTTTTATTAATAACAAGGGTTTGTTTAACGTCTATAGAATAGTACTGGGGGCCATTTTGATGCGAAATCGTAGTATGGGAGGTCACTTAGAAGTACGGGGAATGATTTTGATCTTGAGGAATAGCACGAGGGGTCACTTAGATGAATTTTAAAGTATGGGAGGTGACTTTGATTTTGAGAGATAGTACATGAGGTCATTTAGATGAGTTTTAAAGTATGTGGGTGACTTGGATTTTGAAGCATAGTACAGAGGGTCACTTAGATGAGTTTTAAAGTTTGGGTGATGACTTTGATGTGAAATCGTAGTACGGGGGGTCACTTTGATGAGTTTTAAAGTACGGGTGACTTTGATTTTGAGGTATAGTACGGGGGGTTAATAAGAATTTTGGCCTAAATTTTAACATGTGCAAGTTTGAGGTGACTCTCCCTAAGCTTCTCAATATGTTAAGGAAAGTTAAGAGTGCCATCAAGAAGGAGAAGCCAATTTTCTATATTGGTGAGACCAACAAGAATAGGAAGGCCAGTAAGACCCTTAAGAAGGAAAAGGGCAACGAAAGACCGAGTAAGGCAAATGTTGCTAAGAAAAACCTGATAAAGGACAAAGGATAATGCTTCCACTATAGCTAAGATAGGCATTGGAAGAGGAACTATAAGGACTACCTTGCATATAAGGTGAAACAAAAGCTTGGAGAAGCTTCAGGTATATTTATAATCAGTCTCCACTTGTCAGATTTTTATGATAACATATGGGTATTGGATATAGGGAGTGCTTATTATATTTGTAATTCATTGTAGTGCAAGACCTAAGAGATTGGCCAAAGGCGAGATGGACCTCAAGATGGGCAATGGAGCAAGAGTTGCTGTAGTTGTCGTTGGGGAGGTCACCCTACATCTGCTTGGTGGAGCTATTATTTTATTGGATGCATGTTATTTTGTTCCCTCTATTATCAAAAACTCTATATCCATCTCTTGTTTGATAATTCATAGATATAAATTAGTTTTTTAGAATAATAGTTGTTAAATAATTATGGATGATAAGATCATCACTCGAGGGACTTTGATAAATGACTTATATATGTTAGACACTTCTCCACACATCATGAATGTAAATATGTATAAGAGGAAAAGAGATGAGGTGAATAATACATACCTATGACATTGTAGGCTAGGTCATATACATGAGGGAAGGATTCAAAAGTTACCAAAAGATAAATACTTAAATCCATTTGACTATGAGTCACATGCAACTTACGAACCTTGCCTTCATGGGAAGCTGACCAACTCTCCTTTTAGTGAAACTGGAGAGAGAGCATTGAGTTATTGGAACTCGTACATAGTGATGTATATGGTGTCATGTCGACTCAAGCTATAAGCAGTTACTCATACTTCATTTCAATCATTGATGATTTCTCTAGGTATGGACACGTGTACTTGATGTAGTACAAGTCTGAGACCTTTAAGAAATTTAGGGAATATAAGAATGAATTAGAGAACCAGATTGGAAAGAGTCTTAAGTCTCTTCGATCAGATCGAGAAGGAGAGTACTAGAGTATAGAGTTCACTCATTTCCTTAAGGACAATGAGATTTTATCCCAATGAACACCTCCTTATAAACCTCAGCTCAATAGTGTATCAGAAAGGAAGAATCACACGCTGTTAGATATGGTGTGATCCATGATGAGTTTCACTGACCTACTCATCTCATTCTGGGGATATGCCCTAGAGACCACAGCTTACCTTCTGAATATAGTTCCATCAAAGTTGGTAGTGTCTACATGATAGGACTTCAGCAGGGTTGAGTCCAAATTACCCTAGAAGTAATCAATAAGAATCCTGTGAGATTATAATAAAACCCCACCTAGTCACTTACATACTATAAAGAAGTGTGGCTAGGGTTTATTTTGGGGCCTTAGGGCTTCCTGGCTGCCACCCACTTCATTGGGTTGATCGGCTATGGTTTCTAGTAAAGGGGCATGGCTTGTGCAGCCACTTAGGCCCCGCCCCCTTTATTTATGCATGGTAGCTATAGGAGGGGCAAAAGGGAAAATTCACTTAGGAAGTAACCCCCTAGGGCTAGGGTTTGGAGCCCTATATAAGCATGTAGCCTTCACCTCTTTTTATCAAGCAAGTTCAATCTACAATTCCGTCATATGACCGACTACTAGGAGGGAGGAACCCCTATAACGTTCTAAGGGTTGATCCCCCACAAAGATTAAAATCTATAGAGCTCATTCTAGGGTTCTATCATATGGTATTAGAGCCGCGTTCTTGCTGCCCTATAGCCATCTCTGTCGCCTCCACCTTCACAAGCAATTCCCACAATTGCTACTACATGCGGCTCTACCTTCTACCCCAGTCGTAGATCAAATCAATCTGTCGCTGCCCCCTATATTTGATCTAAAAATTTGGTCTATTTTTATCACCCACGCCTCTTCAATACTGCCAAATCCTTTATCTTACATATTGAAGAGTTTTTTCATACTTTTATTGTTGCAAATTTTGACTATCGCAAACGTTATCGTTATTGCGAAGGCGAAATGCTGTAGAAATTTTAAGCCGCTTATTTACCTATTGAAACCGATTTATTGCTGCTCCTTTTTGGCCACAATTTTTATACAATTTCATAGATCATCTTAGTTTTCATCTAAGATTGATCTCTAGAAAAAATTCCTTCTTAAACCGGAATTATAGTGCCATAATTTTTCATCGCGTAGTGCTAGAATTTTATGATGAAGAATCTGCCTTCTGCCTATTGACCTCTTGAAACTAAACTTTTGTTCATCCTTTTTAGCCAAAACTTTTACACAGTTTCATGGATCATCTTAGCTTTCATCTAAGATTGATCTCTGGGAAAAATTCTTTCTGAAACTAGAATTATAGTGCTGTAATTCTTCATCGTGTAGTGCTGGAATTTTACGATGAAGAATCTACCTTCCGTCTGTTAGCCTCTTGAAACTGAACTTTTGTTCATCCTTTTTGGCCAAACTTTTTACACAATTTCATAGATCAACTTAGCTTTCATCTAAGATTAATATCTGGAAAAAATTCCTTCTGGAATTGGTTTTATTGTGCCTTCTTTCGTCATCACGCAGTGCCGGAATTTTATGATGAAGAAACTGCCTTCCACATTTTTCCCAATTTTCCTACTGTTACTCTGCCAAAATTTTATCAAACTTTTTGTTGATATCAATCACATCTAAACCAAGGATTTCTCTATATTTTCCTCAAATTCTTCTCTAGAATTTACATTGAGAACTCATCATTTCTCTGATGTAAATTATGTTCGGTAGAACTGCATGTACACAACGATCTTTCATCGAATCCTATCAGATTTTTATTGCTATTTTTCCATATTTGAAACTTCCTTTTCCTCATACTGCTCCCTTGACCCCAAATTTCACAATTTTTTGGCTAGAATTTTTGTTGAGAAACTGTTGTTTCTTCGACGATAATTCTGCTTCTACAAGGCAGCATACGTTGCAGCGAACTTCATCGAATTCTATCAAACCTTCGTTGCCATCTCTTCCAGATCTGAAACCATCTTTCCCTAACCTTTATCCTCTACTGTCACCACCCAAAAAACCTATCAACCTCATCTCAATCAGCCCCAAACATAGCCCTAACTGTAGCCTACTTCCTTACCGATCTACCTACCTTTTCAACCCACCTTCCTTATCGATCAACCTACCTTTGCTGCCTTCTATCCCAGATCTAAAATCTCTTTTTCCTAACCTTCATCTACTGCTATCAAGCCCTAAAACCACACCAATTCGCAACCAAAACTCCCTAAACCGCACCCAAAATAGCCACAAACCGCACCCAAAAACTGTAGCCTTCCACCTTTGGTCCGCCCACCTTTCAGCCACCCAATCTCTCTTATCCATTCACTGCCAATAGCGACCTCTCACTGCCATCCTCCTTGATTATATCCAACAGTGATCCTTATAGCAAAAAGTTACTAGCTGTGATCTTTCACTGCAATCTATTTATATCGCGGCCCGCAACAATCGTTCGCTGCCAACTATCTTGATCGCGGCCAACAACAAATTGAACACGACAATAGCAGTCTCTCACTCCATACCGCTACTGCCCTCCTCTACAATAGTCGTGTACATCACTGCCCCATCTTCCTCCTATTGTAACCACACCCTTGTTGCAACCAACGCCACCTGTAGCCACGAAGTCGTAGCGCAACCACAGTCGACGTTGTTGCTGCCCCCTTCTTCCTCCATCATTACTACTACCTTCCAACTCAGATCTGTCGGCTGCTATCTTCCGATACATATCAGCCACCTAAAAAAATTACAGCCTCAATAACATTACAACATCACTGTAGACACGCAGCCGACGTTGCTACTACCATCTTCTTCATCCACCATCGCTGTTACCCTTGGCTGCCATCCTCCACTTGGAGACTTCACCATAGCAGTCCCGACATTGCTGCCATTCGCTGCCTTCAACCTAAAAATTATAGCTATACTCTTCAGTCGGTTTGTTTGACAGGTTGGCGATCCTTACTTCATGACATTGGTGGGCTTATTCGAAGTCAAATTGGAGGTTTTAAAGACACGCATAGATGCTAAATTATGCGCTCTCTTCGAGGAGGTTAGATTGGGCCAATCATCGAGCCCAAGAAGATCACAACATGGAGCAAATTCTGATTGTAAAAAGAACCCACCAGAGATAAGAAGCGAAGTTAAGACACAGCAACCCTACACCTTAGTGGCATCGATCTCCTTTGTGCAACTTCAAGAAGGGCACCTCAATCAAGATGCTTAGAGCATGAGAGCCACATCCCAACTAAAAGTATATAAACCCTCAACACCAATCAATTACAAGAACCTTGACGAAGAACTAGCGATGATCCATCAAACCTTAGACATTTAAAAGTGTCAAACTAGGTTTGAAAGATTATTTTATCTAATCAAACTTATGATTGGTTTGAAAAACATATATTAAGGACTTTTATTGAGGGCTTGAAACCGAAGATTCGGGAAGAAGTTAAAGCATGACAGTCATACACACTTAAGTCAGCTATCTCCTTCACACGACTACACGAAGACAGGCTAAACCAAGATGCTCGGAGGACCAAAGACATCGCATGACCAGCCACACAGAGACCCTCGACCCTATCTACCACCAGCTGGCCACCTCAGTCAAAAAAGTTAATAAGAGAAGAGCTTCGTGATAGATCGACAAAGGGCCTATGTTAGCATTGTGATAAACTGTGGAGCCTAGAACACTAATATAAAAAGGAGACACCGCTGATCATTGCACCCACTGAAGAATCCAAATTTGAAGATACGACTCCCGAGCCGAAGGAGAAGGATACACCACAACCGGCCACCCGCATGGTCCCTACCTTAGCCGGCTATACAAACCTCTAAATATTAAAGATCGAAAGGTTTCTCGAGTAGTAGTCCGTCATCGTCCTCATCGACGCCGGGAGCACACACAACTTCATGAGCAGTAAGGTTGCTGCCCACTTAATGTTCCAAAAAGAAGATTACAGCGGGTTCAATGTCAAGGTACCTAACAGCCAAATTCTGAAGTGCAACCAAAAGTACCCGCAGGTAAAACTAATCCTATAGGAGCAAGACATAGTTGCTAATTTTTTCCTCCTCCCTCTCGATGATTTTAATATAATGCTCGACACTGATTGGTTGTCCATAATTAGAGATATTTTCTGAAATTTTTTAAAGCTAACCATGAAATTATTCATAAAAGGAAAATAGGTGATTCTACGAGGGAGCCCAGTGACTACAACCACAACACAACACTTGGAGAGGATACCAAAAGAAGAATCCAGTGGTTTCTCAACTCAAATTCAAATATTTTCATGAGATTGAAGATAAGAACCCTCTCCCACAGCTTGCTGAAATTTTAGGTATCTCCACCAAACAGAGCCAACTACCTCCTCTGAAGCTATCAGACCCCCCTATGCTAAACTGGCTGAAACTTCTACCAGCTGTTGCTTGGCCAGATTGCTTCTCACAACCTCAGATGGTCGAAGATAAAAGGGTCACCTAAGAGATGACAGAGACAGATTATTCGGTCGTGCTTATTTCCCACTACGACGCATCCCTAAATCCTTTTCCCTAGAGATAAGCTACTTCTAAAGTGTTACGTCCCGCAGAACTCACTATAGTTGTTGATGCAGCACTTCTATATCTCAAGTGACTTCCACAAATTTCCCTAGGATCAGACCATGATGCTCATAGACCTCCTTAATGATGACCTCCGATCTCCGACCCAAGATCACAAAAAAATTGAGCTCCAATGGCAAAATCAGAATAAGATGAGGATTATTTACAGATCTTAACAAAATATCATCCCTCTCACTCTGAAGAAAGATGCACCACCTTGGCCGAGTGGAACTATAGCCCTCACAACCATGATGTTGTCCCCACCAAGTCGTAGCCAGATGTTTATGATTGGAGTAGACACATCTAGAGTTGGGATCAACATCACCCTTATGCAAGATGATCAACTTCTAATTTACATTGAGGCTTCCCCCACACTCCACACGAGGTTTTTAAAGGGGATACTCATTGCTATCAAATTTAAAATTTGGTTGGATATAGGTCCATGGCATGAAAGAGGAGTAAGCCCAAAAGATTACAATCCAAGCTCATGCCAGATTGCGCTATTATCATCCTGAACTATACTAGAGGGTAGTCACCATTCCAAAAGAAAGATTGGCTATTACTAAAGACTAACTACATGACAACATATGCAAAAAAGAAATGACTTCCCGATAAACTACAAAATGGATGAAAAATTGAAGATCAAGTTTTTTTACGCCTCCAACATGACCAGCAAGAAACTCGAGCCTTAAGGAAGTGGTCTCCCTATTTCTTTGGGCCTTGTAAAATTGGGGATCACATTGGGGCCCTAACTTGGAGATCAGATCCGCACACCAGATTAAGATTACAATTGATCCTCTAGGTATCCCACCTTAAATGAAAATTTAATGAAGACAACTCAGCCCAAATCCATCCAACTAGCACCCAAACTGATGAGGAGGCCAAAGTTCAATTAATGATTGCATGAGAATCATATGAGGAGTTGAAGATCGGGTTCCCAGAGTTCATGGACCCTCAGCCTTGAAGACAAGGCTGATTCGAAGAGGGCGGGCTTGATAGGACTCCAGTAGGGCTGAGTCCTAATTACCCTAGAAGTAATCAATAAGAACCTTGTGAGATTGTAATAAAACCTCACCTAGTCACTTTTATCCTATAAAGAAGTGTGGCTAGGGTTTATTTTGGGGCCTTAGGGCTTCCTGGCCATCGCCCCCTTCACTGGGTTGGTTGGCTAGGGTTTCTAGTAGAGGGGCATGACTTATGGAGCCACTTAGGTAACCGCCTCCTTTATTTATGCATGGTAGCTATAGAAGAGGTAAAAGGGGGAATTCACTTAGGAAGCACCCTCCTAGGGCTATGGTTTAGAGTCTTATATAAGTATGTAGCCTCCACCTCTTTTCATTAAGCAAAATTAATCTACAATTCAGCCATATGTGTAATATCACTCATTTCTGAAATATTTATAATGATATATTTTAAATTATTTATGAGGACCCATTTTTAAATTTAAGGATTTATTTATTAATTCTCTTGATTAAATAATTTTTTATTAAAAGTTGATTGCTAGAGACCTAAGTATAAATCTTAAAATATGAAATAAATTATGAAAGATTCACATTAAGTTATAAATAATAATATGGTGAGGATATGTGTCACTATCTTGTTTAAAGTAGTGCCACTTGTGCATGTGTATAGGTGACACATAAGCATATTGCTTGTATGTTTGCCACCTATCAACCCATATGTTAGCTTAAATAATTAATAATTAGAGAAAAAAAATGGGTTTTGGCTGCAACATGAACTTGAGGAGAAGAAGAAGAAGAAACAAGAAGAAGAAGAGAAGGAAGAAGAAGAAATTTGGGGATTATGATATTGTGATTTAATCCACACCTTTGAGATCAAAATATTCAAAGGCAAGTGTTCTATCTTTCTCCTACTGAAATTTATCTTTATTTTGGCCTTAATTTATGAAGAAAATTCCAAATAAATCCGAAATCTTTTGTTGGTTGCTCAAGTAAGAATCTGTAATATTGTCAAGATTATGACATGTTTGCCTTGTTCTTACTGTAACTTTTAGTACAGACCTCTGATTTAGATAAAACTTACGTTCTTCAAAAATAGATTCAAATATCTTTCTTTTGAATTGATTTTGAAGGATTTGGAGTTTATTTGCTAGTCTAAATGTTTATTTCAATTGAGCATATAAAATCTATAAAATAGAGTTTGTAGGTGCTGACCTTTCATCACTATATTGCTTATATCTTCTTGTTGGAGTTCCTGATTTATGTAAAACTTAATTTATTAGAAATAGGCTCATAGATATTTTATTTGATACTAGGATTAAAAGATTTGGAGTCCAAATCACTATTAAAATTTTTGTTTTGTTAGACCTTATGGATTTTATAAAACAGGGATCATAGCTCCTGACCTTTCATCACTATATTGCTTATATGTTCCTGTTGGAGTTCCTGATTTATGTAAAACTTAATTTGTTAGAAAATAGGCTCAAATATCTTTCATTTGATACTAGGATTAAAAGATTTCGAGTCTAAATCACTATCAACATTTCTATTTTGTTAGACCTTGTGGATTTTGTAAAATAGGGATCATAACTCCTGACCTTTAGTTGCAAAATCATTAATAACTATTTGTAGAGACCTTCAATTTGTATGAAACTTATTTTGTTTGAAACTAGATTAATTTATCTTTCTAACAAATCTTTTTAAGTAATTTAGATTATGTTTGATCATCTAAATAACTTTATAATTTGCCTTCAGAATTATGCCAGAATAGAGATTATATCAATTCTGCCTATACTTGCTTCATCTATTTCAAAATTAAAATCTCTAATGCTCTTGTCCTTGACTTCCTTACATATCAGAATATGTTATGTATTAATCAATGTTATATTATATTATTTTATTTAGGAAAATATATGATTTATTATTCCGCATGTGCTTCCGATATATGCCCAATTCATTGCTCGTCATTTTGTACTCTGGTGTTTGTTGGATAATGTGAACCTTTGCCAAAAATGCAATAAAGGGAGTTATGCTTAGAGCCCATGTGCTCTGTCGACCCCCTATGACTTCACTCAGACATGGGTAGATGGAGCTCCCAAATGTGGGAGACTTATGTTTGGTGGTCATTTTACGATGGATGTTCCACATTATACTTATGGTCCCACTTCGCCTCTAGGTCTTGATATGATATCCAAAGCATTGCTTATGAGTTTGTTCATGCACTTTGGGTAAGAATGAAATGAATGTTATGTTTGAATGATATTTGAGCTTCTGTTAGTTATTTATTCATTTGATAAGCTTTTGAGATTATTTATACACCATTGATATGCTTTCGAAATATATCCTATGCATTTTTGATATGTTCTGAAATATTTCATTTGCTATTGATATATTTGAAACATTTCACACATCATTAATATATTCCAAAATGTCATATACCTCCTTGATATGCTCCGAAATGTTTCGTATACTCATTGATATGCTTTAAAATATTTCATTTGCCATTGATATGCTGCTTGACATACTTACGCTTATGATATTCATCCAACTTCAAATATGACATACGGGATTAAGTTTGATATTTGTTCCACTCTTATATCAGGTTCAATTTATAAACATCTTTCCTTGCCTTGAACCTGTTTGATACTTGCTGGACTTCTTAGCTCACTCTGTTGCTATTTAATCTTCTTCAGGTTAGCTTGGCATTTATTGAAATACTTGATACGGGGCTAAAGCAATGGGAAAGCAAGAAATTCTTGGGCTAAATCTTTATTTGACAATATGTTATCGTTGTATGTGTACAACTTGTGTCTAATGTAAAGTTATAGACATATTTTGAAGTGGGATAATTATGTAATGGTCTTAAGAATACCCCCTTGTTTGGGATATCGAATGTTGAACTTGCTATATAACATATGAATTGGTAGTATATGGTTGATTTCAAAGTCATATAGATTTTATCGCATTGGTGGACTTGATGAAAGTAGATTCTATTTAGCTACGTTGGTTTTTGATCGGTTTTATGATTCATTAAGAGAATGTGAAGAGATTATAATCTGCACAGGTTTCTATGAAAGTGATTGAATGACTCTGCATGTTATTCTTACTATCCTCAAATGATTATTTGGATTTTGGATGGATTATGTTGTTGATAATATTATCGATCTTTTTATATTAGAGTCACACCTCTCGAATGTGATATAATTCGGGAGGGTGTGACAATATGGCCGACTACTAGGAGGGAGGAACCCTTATAGCATTCCAAGAGTTGATCCCCCTCAAAGATCAAAATCTATAGAGCTCCTTCTGTGGTTTTATCACTACACCATATGAGATATGGAAAGGAAAGAAGGCCGATCTTAAGATGGTTAATAGTTGGGGTTGTCCTGCCCACGTTAGAAGACACAACCCTGAATAAGTAGGAATCAAGGATGGAACAGTTTATATTTGTGGGATACCCTAAAAGAGACTTTAGGGTACTATTTCAATCATCCCGAGGACCAAAATGTCTTTGTTGTCAAGAGAGCTTTGTTCCTTGAAAAGGAATACATTCTTGGTGGAAACAGTGGGAGTGAGATAGAGTTGAGCGAGGATGGAGAACCTAGCTCAAGCACATTCCAAAGCCCGAGTCTGTTGAGGTACCTAACACACAAGTTCTAACTTTGCACAGGTTTAATAGAGTATCTCACCCTTTTAAAAAATATATGGAACATATCAATAGAGATGAATCTCAGAATGTTGATTCTCAGACCTACAAGGAGACTATTATGAGTATAGACTCTGGGAAGTGGTAAGAAGCCATGAATTCTGAGATAGATTCTATGTACTCTAACAAGGTTTGAAACCTTGTGGATGCACCTGAGGGAATTGTACCCATCGGGTGCAAGTGGATCTTCAAGAAGAAGATGGGAGTAGATGGAAAGATGGAGACCTATAAAGCAAGGCTGGTAGCTAAAGGATGTCGTCAATGACAAGGAGTTGACTATGATGAAATATTTTCACCAATAACCATGCTTAAAACCATTATAATTCTTTTGGCCATTGCAGCAACTATGACTATGAGATCTGGTAGATGGATGTGAAAAAGACATTCCTCAATGACAACCTTAAGGAGGAGGTATATATGATAAAGCCAGAGAGATTTGTATTTAGAGAGAGTCTAGATAAAGTGTGTACGTTGCTTAGATCCATTTATGGACTAAAATAAGCTTTTCGAAGTTAAAAAATAAGATATCAGATCTTATGTCTTCGTTAAGAACGAAAATGAGTCTTATGTGTACAGGAAGGTAAGTGAGAGTGCTATCACCTTTTTGGTGCTATATGTGGCTGACATCATAATAATTGGGAATGATGTAGGAAAGCTCTCCATAGTAAAGGCTTGGCTATCCAGAAACTTCTCCATAAAAGACTTAGGGGAAGCATCCTATATTCTGGAGATCCAAATCTATAGAAATAGATCCAAAAGGATACTTAGTTTATCTCAGTCCAGGTACATAGACTCTATTGTCAAAAGGTTTAGCATAGAGAATTCCAAGAGATGTCTCATTCTGATGAGATATGAAATATCACTTTTTAAGAGTATGTCCCCAAAAGACTCCTGAAGAAAGGGCAGACATGGATATGATACACTATGCCTCAGTCATAGGTTCCATCAAGTATGTTATGCTATGTACTATGCCTGATATAGCATATAATATGAGTGTCACGAGTAGGTAACAAGCGGATCCAAGTTTAGAACACTAGAAGGTAGTAAAGTGTATCCTTAAGTACTTGGGAAAGATTAAGGATCTTTTACTAGTATATGGAGGAGGTAGCCTTCAGGTTGAGGGCTACACGAACTCGAGTTTTTAGTCCATCATTGATAATAGCAAGTCAAACTCAGGGTATATTTTTATCCTAAATAGGGAGCAGTAAGTTGGAAGAGTTTCAAGCAAGATACAACTACTGACTCGACATCAGAGACGGAATACATTACTGTAGTAGAAGCAGTAAAAAAGGGGTATGGATGAAGACGTTCATCAAGGATTTGAGAATCATACCAAGCTGCGTGGAGCTGATTCCTATATACTGCTACAGCGATAGGGCAATAGCTCTAGCAAGGGAACCCAAGTATCATCATAATTGTTCTGAGGAGGTTCCAGTGGATTAGAGCGATTATGACCCATAAAGATATAGCAATGAAAATATCCGAAGATAACATTGTAAATCTATTGACGAAGCCGTTAGCTCAAATTATATTTGAGCATCACAGGGGTCTGATGGGGATCAGACACATAGGTGATTAAATTTAGTTTAAGTGAGCGATTGCTGGTTATAGGTGCCCTGTAAGCCAATCAAATGAGTGATGGCACGTGTGACACGCTACGAGATCTTTTTGCTTATGATTAATATTGGCATATTCTCACATTATATTATATGTTGCATATATATATTGTGATGTCTTTGGTTCCATGCAATGAGAATCAGATCATGATAAGATCACAATAATGAGATCGATTCACCTTTAAACACAGATCCTAAAGAATCTCAATCATAAGTTACTCGAGAGGGACATCGAGATAACTAGATAAACCGGTGTACTATATACCCATCCATATAATGAAGGCAGCTAGTCTCATAGCCACTTGTGTGGAGACACTAAAGATATAGTACAGGTGCTCATTAGAGAATGAGTTCACTAATTGATCAACTTATGAAATGCTGTATAGTTAATGATACCTAATGTCAGATAACGATTCCATAGTCCCATTTATGTTTTTGGTCCGTAGACTAGAGACACCAAGGATGGGAGCGACTCACGACCAGCTCGGTATCGGGTCTAGAGGGTCACACACATATAGTGTATGCTTTAGTGAATAGAGGATTGGATAGAGATCCAATTAGTCCCTATTCTCATTAGATGAGACCCTATGCTGTCGGGCTCCATGCATGAGGCCTCTAAGAAGATTATTGGATAGAGATTCAATAATACGAAGTTAGTGGGTAATTGGATGGAGATCCAATACCCAATAAGACAGGAACCCTAGGGTTTTTTAGTGGCTCTCTATAACTAGGAGAGATGTTCATGGTTGATAGGCTTTAGTTTTGGCCACCCCCTCCTATTCTCCTCTCTCCCTCTGCACAAGAGCAGCGAGATCAGATTGGAAGAGTTTCGCTGCATAGATTCATCGTGTGGATACTGCTAGAGAGGAAGACGCTTGACTTCCTTCATTTTCTCCATCCGGATATGGAATACAGGGATATACGATCTCCCTAGGTAATTAATCTATCACACGATGTGATTTTTCTGGTTTTTGTGGCTTTCTCGCGACCCAATCTTTTGCATGACGATTTGATCTGTGTGGGAAATAGCTTTTGTTGATGCTGCCACTGAGGTTTCCCAATAATGTGGCCAAGGGTTGTGGCTGCGGTGGCTAGATTACATAAAGATAACTGCAAGATCTTGGCTGAGAAGTTACAGTGGAGATCGATAATGGAATCGTAGCGGAAACACTAAGGATCGTTGCTCTGATACTAAATGATAGGAACCCCTAGGGTTTTCTCGAAGAAAAGGGGGGATAAACGATCACTTCAAGGGGATCGAGCCTACTTGATCACTTTGAGGGGATCAACTTCCTAGGGTTTTGCCAAATGACTGAGACCATATTTTCTTCACTGATGAAAAAGGAATAGTTACACCCTTATTTATAGAATTCTACTTAGAGTCCCTCTGGACTTGGACTCTTTCACTTAGAGTCCTTCTAGACTTGGACTCCTAATTAAATAATAAAAATTAAATAAACTCCTAACTGATTTCAACTGGACTAACCAAACCACTGATTATATCACTCAAACATGACTAAAAAATTCAGAAATATAATGGCGTCCTAACATCCTATCTCAAGGAGTGTCTTACCGAGGTGTCATACCAAGAAGATCTGATGACAAGCAACTTTGAAGATGTACAACATGAAGTTCTACAGATCAATTGATTAGTAAAGATATGAAGATGGGGAGTGACTCTGGGCTATAAACGAAGGGGACCCCTAGTACTTCTATACCTCTAATCCTGGGTGTGTCGCCTTGAATTGAGCTAAGGCAAGGAGATACCCATACTTGAAGGACTCCCTCGAATGCACCAGCCCCTTCTTAAAGTTGACTAAGAACTTATACCTCTCTTTCACCTCATTCTCCCTCTTCGGTAGCAAGGCTTCCTGCTATTGGGAAACCTGATAAGCGCATCACATGCATAGCGATAGACAAAAAACCAAACTAGTTTCTCATGTTTATCAAATTATCATATGATAATTGGTGTGCGGAAAATCATAAAAATCAAAAACTGCGTAACATGTGTTAGATGTTTTACTTATGGAGATTGTATATCCATGAAAAACCAGATCCAAAGGAGAAGATGAAGGTCATATCTACTCTCTCTAGTGGTATCCACATGGTGGATGCGACAACGATGCTCTTTAGATCGCTGCAGGATCTCCCTCTTCACATATAGTAAACAAGAGTTGTCGGCCAAGGAGGAGAGGAAGCTGAGGAGAATAGGAAGGGTGGCCACTAGAAGCTCTAGCGTAACTCTATTGCCTGAGTGAGAGCATACGGGATATTCCTCTCATGATACAAAGAGTGAATGATCCTCTATTGACACTCAAACTAAGCATCCTTGGTATCTCAAGTATAAAAATTAAACACACAATTAAGATTATGAAATTATTGTTTGATGTTAAGTATTATTATCCATCCAATATTCTATAAGCGGATCAATCAGTAAACTCATTCTCCATCATATGGATAATTATACAGTATACTAGTCTGTCTGATTATCTCGATTTCCTTCAAACACACTTATTAATATCTTCTAAGCTTCTGTTGATATTGATGCTATCATGATTTTGGGAAATAGAGACTCATCTATTGATTGTTTTAGTATGTAAAAGGATCTTTCATCTTTTTATATATTCTCATTCATTTGATTTTTTTATCTTTAGTAATACTATGATCCTGTAGATCATATTGAGTAAAACCATTTTCTACTAAATTTCATAGTTTATATAAAATAAATAGAGTTTTTAACTTAATAACCCAAAATTTATAATTATCACCTTCGAATATAGAAAAAAAGTTGATAGGGACTTTAATCCCTGTCATCTTTTTTATTTTTTTCCTAGATTTTTCTAGATCTATGAGTATTTCCTTCTTTTTAATCGATGTACTGTTTTTGATCTTCTTTGAACCAGACTCTGATACCAAAAGAGAAAGAAAAGTAGAAAAAACTATGAGTACTTTCAATCTACAGTACCTTGAATCAATCCAAGAACACTTATATATATTAATTAAAAGATAAAATATAAATAATTTAAAACACTAAAAAAATCTATCATATCCTAATAAATCTCATTCTTATCTAATCTAAATTTAAATCTAATTTTTTTATTTTTTTTTAATTTTAATTATTTAAATTATTTTAATGCCGTGACCTGCTATGTTTCTATTTTCTCGTCACCTGACGCTTTACTTCCCTTAATCGGTTAGGTTAGGGCTTTCTGTATAGCAAATTAAAGGTGTGAGTGTTTTTCATTGTGCAGTATGAAGGCCATGAAGGAAGCCTTGATCTACCATTATAGTTACTCGATGACTGGATTTGTGGCCAAACGTACAGAAAACCAAGTCTAAGAATTGCAGACAGAGTTCTGATATCTCTCTCTACGATTTTGATCCTTTGCATTGTCTATCCATTTGCTTTAGAGAGCACACTTGCCATTCTGTTCAAAGTTTTCTTTTTTTTTTCTTTTTTATATCGTTCTCCGGAAAACACCGGTAAGTTAGAATTGAATCCTTCTATCTCTCTAATTGAACTAGTCTTGGTTTGGCAGAACAACCTGTCGTTATTCTGATTGAGCTCATCATTATCTTCCATATTGATTCTGCATAGTTGGGCACGACAGATGCAAGTCTTTTGGACCATGAAATGAATAAATGCTGGGTGAAGTCATATCTGTAAGGTGGTAAAAGTGAAAGTCAGTGCATAGTTGGGTATTAGCATGGAACTAAATGACTATATAATAATGCTGAAATATATTATTCAATACATTCACAAGGACATATTAGCATCCAAGTGCTGCTGTATAAACTGTTTCTGATGAACACAGATGCCCGGTAACACTTCATTTATTATGCATTGTTAAGACAAGACAATCTCATAACAAGACTGGAGAGTGAATATAGTTTCTATAGTTACAATGTAACTTCTGATGGGAATAAAACAGGAATCAACTTTGTATACGAACAAATACTAGCAGACCGTCATGCACAGCGGAATGAAATGAAAATCACAATCAGATGAACACCAAGATTTACGTGGAAAACCCCTTCAACTCGAAGGGAAAAAACCACGGGACAAGCCAGAGAAAATCCACTATCAAAATAATGAATATACAGATCTCAGGCTTCTTGCCCAAGCCCAAAGCAATAGCCACAAGAGAATCTCAGGGATACAAGGACTATAATCCTAAACACAATATCCAAAACCTTCCCAAGAGATCACAGTAAGAATCCACTGCAAACCGATCTAACCTGAGATTTGAATGATTGAGAATAGTCTTTTCCTGCCCTTGTCTTCTTCCCTTTTCTGGATCTCTTGTTTTCTGGTCTCTACTGTCAATCTGCAGTCTGTTTTCTCTCTCCCACGTTTTCAGCCGCCGCTGCTCTCTTAATCTCAACCCCAGCCACCTAATCTAGGTTTTAGGTTAATATAAGTAAGGTTCTGGGCTGTGGGCTTCACTAAAGCCCATTATGGGCTGAACCTGGGCCATCTGCCCAACAACCTCCCCCTTCAGCCCATAAGGGAGGCTGTCTCATGACTCCTCAATGTGAAGCCATGCCGACCAACTGTCGGCACATCTCCTGTCTCTCTTTCGGTAAAGCCTTTGTCAACATGTCTGCCCCATTATCATCTGTGTGAATTTTCTGAAGCTGTAACTGCTTCTCTTCAAGCACATTTCTGATCCAGTGATATCTGACATCTATATGTTTTGACTTGGAATGAAATGTTGGGTTCTTGCATAAATGGATGGCACTCTGGCTGTCACAATACACCACATAGTTTTCCTGTTTCAGCCCCAATTCTTGTAAGAATTCTTTCATCCATAACATTTCTTTGCAAACCTCTGTAGCAGCAATATATTCTGCCTCTGTGGTGGAGAGTGCAATACACCTTTGCAATCTGGACTGCCATGACACAGCTCCCCCTGCAAAAGTAAGTACAAAACCTGATGTGGACTTCCTTGTGTCAATATCTCTTGCCATATCTGCATCTGTGTAACCTGTCAATACAGGTGGTCCACCTCCAAAGCTTAAACAAACTTTAGAACTTCCTCTGAGATATCTAAAAATCCACTTCACTGCTGCCCAATGCTCTTTACCTGGATTTGCAAGAAATCTACTAGTAACACCCACTGCATATGTGATGTCCGGCCTCGTACATACCATTGCGTACATTAAACTTCCAACTGCTGAAGCATAAGGAACCTTTTGCATTTTCTCCTTCTCCTCATCACTTGACGGACTCTGATCTGAGCACAACTTGAAGTGACCTGCAAGAGGAGAACCAACTGGCTTTGCATTACTCATACTGAACCTATCCAATACCTTCTCAATGTATTTCTCCTGTGACAACCAAATCTTTCTCTTTCTTCTGTCATGAGAAATCTGCATGCCCAGTATTTGCTTTGCTGGCCCCATGTCCTTCATTGCAAAAGACTCACTTAGGTCCTTCTTCAACCTATCAATCATAGACATATCTTTTCCGAGGATAAGCATATCATCAACATAAAGTAAGAGAATAATAAAATCCTCACCAAACCGTTTGATGTACACACAATGATCTGAAGCTGTTCTTTTATATTCATTTTCAATCATAAATGAATCAAACTTTTTATACCACTGTCTTGGAGCTTGCTTCAGCCCATACAAGCTCTTCTTCAACTTGCAGACAAGATTTTCTTTACCTTTGACTTTGAAGCCTTCTGGTTGCTCCATATAAATTTCCTCCTCCAAATCACCATGAAGGAAAGCTGTTTTCACATCTAACTGTTCAATCTCCAAGTCTAAGTTAGCAGCAATACCAAGAGCAACACGGATAGAAGACATTTTAACAACAGGAGAAAAAATTTCTTCAAAGTCAATACCTTTCTTTTGACCAAAGCCTTTCACAACCAATCTAGCTTTATACTTTGGTTGAGAACAATATTCTTGAGTCTTCAACCTGAAAACCCACTTGTTCTTCAAGGCCTTACTTCCCTCTGGTAGTTGCACTAAATCATATGTGTGGTTCTTTTGCAGAGAATCCATCTCTTCCTGCATAGCAATAAACCACTTCTTTTTCTGCTCACTTTCAACTGCTTCCTGGTAACTCTCTGGTTCACCTGCATCAGTAAGCATCACATACTCATCTGTAGAGTATCTTCTGGAAGGTTGACGTTGTCTAGAAGATCTTCTTAATTGAGGTTCTGTGGGAACTTGCTCTCTTTCTTCTTCTTGCTCAACATGTCCTGCAGGTAGATCAACATCTGGCTCTGCACCATCTTCCTGCACACCTCCCCCATCACCCTGATATACTGGAGGAATAACTGGGTCACAGTCTACAAATCCCTCTGCAGAAGTCTTAGCTGGTGGCTCATTCTTCAAATCCTCAATGGTTTGATCCTCAAAGAAGACAACATCTCTGCTTCTGAACACCTTCTGCTTTTCTGGATCCCAAAGCATGTAACCAAACTGATCATGTGAGTAACCAAGAAAAATACACTCTTTTGTCTTACCATCCAGCTTGGACCTTTCATTGTTTGGAACATGTGCAAATGCACGACAACCAAACACTCTTAAATGCCTATAGGAGACATCTTTCCCTGACCATACATGCTCTGCAACATCACCATCTAGAGCTGTACATGGTGATAAGTTGATTACATCAACTGCAGTCCTCAAAGCCTCATCCCAAAACCTTTTGGGTAGCTTGGCCTGTGAAAGCATACATCTGATCTTTTCCATGATGGTGCGGTTCATCCTCTCTGCAATTGCATTATGCTGAGGCGTACCAGGGACTGTCAACTCATGCTGGATGCCATGTGACCTGCAATAATCATTAAACAATCCTGTGTACTCACCACCATTATCTGATCTTATACATTTCAATTGTCTTTCTGTCTCCCTTTCAACTCTGGCATGAAACTCTTTGAAGATATTAATAACCTGATCTTAAGTCTTCAAAGCATAGGCCCAAACTTTCCTGGAAAAGTCATCTATAAAAGTAACAAAATAAAGTGCACCACTGATACTAGGAACATTAACAGATCCACCAGGAGTTTTTGTCCTCAAAGGACCACACACATCTGTATAGACACGGTCCAAGGCATGCATTTTTCTAGATAAGGCAGGACTAACAAAGGAAACTCTATGTTGTTTACCAGCCAAACAATCAATACAAGGGTTCAAACGTGTACCTCTGAGAGATGGCAATACATCTCTTTTGGAAAGTTCTTGCAACCCCTTCTCGCTCATGTGTCCTAGTCGCCTATGCCATAACTCCATGCTGGAGTCTTTCTCTGTAGCATTCAACTGCCCACCACAAGCTTTAGGCTGTAATCTATACAATGTATGACATTTCTTTCCATTAGCTACAATTAAAGAACCCTTACTGAGCTTCCACTGCCCTTTATGAAATCTGACATCAAAGTCTTCATCGTCCAGCCTTCCAACTGAAATTAAATTCAGTCTTATGCCTCACATCCTTAAGTACCAACTTGCAACCAAGGTTGGTCTTTATATGGATATCTCCCATGCCAATGATGTTTGCTGTGCCATAGTTGCCCATCTTGACAACACCAAAATTTCCAGACCTGTAAGTAGCAAAGAACTCCCTCCGTGGTGTAGCATGATAAGAAGCACCTGTGTCAATTATCCACTCGAGATCCTGACACACACAAGAAAAAATATCATCAGAAGTAGACAAAATCAAATAATCACCACCTTGTACTGTAGCTGTGATATTCTCTTTTGACTCTGTATGCTCCACTTCTTTCCCCCTTTTCTTGTTCTTCTTAGGTTGCTTGCACTGATTCTTGTAATGTCCTTTCTCACCACAATTGTAGCAAACAATATCTTTCCTTGACCTTGACTTGCTTCTACCCACACGTGAACCACTTCTATCCTTTGACTTTGACCTTCCTCTGTTCTCTGAGACAAGTGCTTGTGAATCAATCTGAGAAGTTGCTGAATTCTTTCTCCTTAACTCCTCATTCAACAAACTGCTTGTTACTTGACTCATGGTGACAATACCATCTGGTGCCGAATTACTGAGGGAAACCACCAGTGTCTTCCAACTTTCTGGCAAAGAACTGAGAAGTAACAATGCTTGCAACTCATCATCAAGAGACATTTTCATAGAGGATAACTGGTTAGTAATACTCTGCATTTCATTTAAATGCTCAGGAATAGAAGTACCCTCTTTATATTTCAAGTTCACAAGTTTTCTAATCAGAAAAGCTTTGTTGCCAGCCGTTTTTCTTTCATAAAGACCTTCTAACTTTTTCCAAAGAGAGTATGCAGAACATTCAGTAGAAACATGGTGAAAGACACTATCATCTAGCCATTGTCGAATAAAACCAACTGTTTTTCGATCTAACCTCTTCCACTCATCATCTGTCATAGATGTGGGCTTTGCACTATCTCCTTGCAAAGGTCCATACAAATCTTTGCAATACAAGAGATCTTCCATTCTTGGTTTCCATATCATCCAATTGTTTCCATTTAAACTAATCATGCGAGAAATATTACCGGTCTCCATGTTCAGATACAAAAGATTAAATACCACCAAAACCCTGCTCTGATACCAGTTGATGGGAATAAAACAGGAATCAACTTTGTATACGAACAAATACTAGCAGACCGTCATGCACAGCGGAATGAAATGGAAATCACAATCAGATGAACACCAAGATTTACGTGGAAAACCCCTTCAACTCGAAGGGAAAAAACCACGGGACAAGCCAGAGAAAATCCACTATCAAAATAATGAATATACAGATCTCAGGCTTCTTGCCCAAGCCCAAAGCAATAGCCACAAGAGAATCTCAGGGATACAAGGACTATAATCCTAAACACAATATCCAAAACCTTCCCAAGAGATCACAGTAAGAATCCACTGCAAACCGATCTAACCTGAGATTTGAATGATTGAGAATAGTCTTTTCCTGCCCTTGTCTTCTTCCCTTTTCTGGATCTCTTGTTTTCTGGTCTCTACTGTCAATCTGCAATCTGTTTTCTCTCTCCCACGTTTTCAGCCGCCGCTGTTCTCTTAATCTCAACCCCAGCCACCTAATCTAGGTTTTAGGTTAATATAAGTAAGGTTCTGAGCTGTGGGCTTCACTAAAGCCCATTATGGGCTGAACCTGGGCCATCTGCCCAACAACTTCAGCATGATAACATGCCTTCTACGGGCACTTGAGAAGACCGTCATGGGTTTTCATGTTAGCATAGCAAGGACAGACGTCCCTGTTGCCTTCAGTGCCCGGTGGAACGTAGTTACAGCGGCTACAGCATGTGTTGCACGCCCTGTTGCACAAGTTCGGCCTACTTGACTTGCTGCAGCGGTACGCACACTTCGCACCACAGTCTGTGCAAGAATAATATGATTCCAAATATTATCAGATGCCTTCAAACAAGGCGGCATATATTATCATAAATTTATTATCTTTCTTGACTTAGAATTACTTATCAGGCATATACAAAACGGAGACCTCTGATGCTAGTAAATTGCAACGAGAAAGCAGAAGCAACATAGCATTGGAGTGCTTGTATCATCCAAAGTTAAACCCATTAAAGATCTTAACTTGTGAGACCACAAAGCAATCAACTAAATTTAAGAGGTTTATCTTGTAAAGTGGTGGATTTAATAAAGCTAGGTATGGTAGGAATAGCAGCTGGATTGTAGGATGGTTCAGTTAACATAACTCACATTCTACCATCTTAAACAATGACTACATGCCTAAGCTATGTTTTTCCAACAAAATGCATGATACAAAGCATAGAAATGTATCCTTTGAAGCTGAACCACAGCTTTAATATAGGCTGACGTGGCTTCTTACATTATGAACTATGCCACAAATCCTGGAAAAGGGATCAAAGTTATCATATTGTCTTATAGCAGTTTTATGAATTTCCATAAGCTAAATTAAATGGAACAAGAATAAAACTGAGTGCTGAATCATTATTTCTTTTGCCTCTGGAGTTAATAGAATCTATGGAAAGGAAAAGAAAGAACAAAAGGAGTTAAGAAATAAAAAGAATCAAACCAACCAACAAAGTACAAACCATATGTAGATTCCACAAATTGACAAAATTATGCAGACTCACCTCGACCATAAGTAGTAGGAGAAACACCACAAGCAGGATCGACTTGGCCATGAGGAAAGGGAGCTATGTCGAGAAGAATGAGAAGTGTGTCCCTTTTATAGATATGCATCTTGTAAGTGTATTTTCTCTTTTAGGAAACTAAAATTTTTCGTTGCAAATATTCTTTCTTTAATAAGAAAGCATTGAAGTTTTTATTTGTTGGAAACTTTAATTGTTGGAATTTACATTATTGGAGTTTTTATCTTATTTTAGGAAACTTTAAATGTTGAAATTTATATTTAGCATGATTTTAATTCAAGATGGCCTGTATAAAGACTCTGGATTTTTCAACCAAATTGATGACTTTTTTATAAGAAAATGTTTCATTCCTTTTTTCTGTTATCGTTATGTCTCTTCTCTTCTCGTGAATATGCATCCACTTTCTTATGGTCATAACTACAATGAGGGTATATTTGGACACATACTTGTGGCTATTGAAATGGTTGATTGAGCTCGATGAGTTCGGCCTCCTATATTCTCAAGGGTGGTGATAAAGGCTCAAGCTCTAGCGAGCTTCATCTCAGAGCTTATTCCACCATACCTGACACCTAGACCCTCTTCGTCGTTGTGTTGACAACCATCGAAGGTAGAGGAGCTAGACTTTTTTTCAGAAGCTCTGATGTGTTGGTCAATAAGTAAGTCCTCTACTTCATGTACAAGATATCCAAAATGGACGTAGAGTATGAGGCCCTCTTGCCTAGCCTTCGATTTGTGAGGGAGCTCATTGTTTTAGGATTAGCATTCTATAGTGATTACCAACTGGTGGTGAACCAAGTCAAGCTAGACTTTAAAGGCCCGAGACATAGCAATGGTGAAATACCTTACCAAGGTTCTAAAACTAGCCCCTCACTTCTCCAAGCTCGAAATCTTCCATGTGTCTCGAGAGGAGAACACCCAGGACAATGCACATTGGCAAGGTTGACTGCAACCTAAACGATGTAGGATAGATGCTTGCAAGTCGAGATACTATCAGCGAGGAGCATCGACATCCTACAAGTCTCCCAAGCCAAAGGTGAGTCATATTGGATGGACGACATCATCCGATACAAAAAAGATGACACGCTCTAGACCGATCAAGCCTTGCCATGGCGAATTAAGTACTGCATATAAATGATCGACTATACCATAAGTCCTTCAATCAACTGCTTATTAGATGTCTATCCCCTCGAGGCCAAACGTGTTCGAGTCAAGGTGCATGTGGAGATGTGTGGTGCACATTAAAGGTTGGATGCTCGCCTTCAAAGTCCTACGACAAGGATACTATTGATTAATACTAAGGAGGATGTGATGGTTTACACTCAAAAGTGTGATAGGTGTTTGAGGTATGTTTGGATCTAGCACTAGCTAGTCGTATAACATAACCCGATCGATTGTAAATTATTGAATTGTGACCTCCTCGAACACTTCGCACTAGCCTCGAGGCAACTATAATTCATAGTAGTTGGGTGAATCACTTAACAAAGTGTGTCAAGGTCAAACCATTCATCTCGACAATCGAGAGACAAGTTGAACTATTCCATTGACAATGGGTCATCATTATCTAGTTAACTTTTTAACAAGGTTGGGGTGAACTATTTGACAGAATATTATCAACTAGTTCAGAATCCCAAGAGCCATTGTCACTGACAATGGGTCATAATTCAACAATCTCAAGTTCAAGGAATTTTGTCAATCCTCCTGCATTCAATTAAGATTCAACTCAATGGCCCATTTATAACCAATGGCTTAGCCAAGGTGACAAATCAGGCCAAACTATTAGGGCTCAAAAAACAAGTGGTAGGCACCAAGGGCACTTAGGTTGAGGAGTTGCCTAGGATCCTGTGGGCCCCATAAATGATGATGAAGATTGGGTTGGGCGAATTGCCATTCAACTTAGCATTCAACACAAAGGCCTTCCTACCCCCCCAAGATGAAGTTCCTGATCCCTTGGGTTGAAAGCTTGGACAATACCACATCCAAGGAGGGACTTCGTGCAAGGCTAGACTTCATTATTGGGAAACCTCAGCGGATGCATCATATGCGCAACGGAAATTAAAACAAAATAGGTTTTCCACGCAGATCAAATCGTCATGCAAAGATTGGGTCATGAGAAAGCTACAAAAATAAAAAAATTTGCATCATGTGAGAGATTATTTTACCTAGGGCGATATTATATCCCTGTATTCCAGATCTAGATAGAGAGGGTGAAGGAAGTCAAACATCTTCCTCTTTAGCGGTATCCACACAATGGATCTATGCAGCGAATCACCTCCAATCTGATCTTGCAACTCTCGCAGAGGGAGGGAGGAGAATAGGAGAGGGAGGCCAAGGCTGCAGCGTATCAACCATGAGTCTCCCCTCCTATTTATAGAGAGCTACCAAAACCCTAGGGGTCCTGCCTTAGTAGGTATTAGATCTCCATCCAATAACCCACCAACCTTGTATTATTGGATCTCTATTCAATAATCTCCTTAGGCCTCTAATTTAGCCTTAAGTAAGGAGCCCATCAACATAGGGTCTCATTTAATGAGAATAGGGGCTAATTGGATCTCCATCCGATCCTCTATTCACTGAAGCATCCACCATATGTATGTGACACTCTAGGCCCGATATCGAGCTGGCCGTGAGTCACTCCCATCAGAACTCCTTCTGATATAGTGAATTATTATCTCCATAATGATTCAATCGACTCATCGACTATGGATGTACTAGGCCACTACGCCGTAGTCCCTAGACGGTACAGGGGGATCAAATCCATCGGACTTGTCTGTCCACAATTACCGTGTATCTATAATCCCTCATTCAACTAATATCCCAGAGACCGCATATTGGATATGGTATTGTCAGGTCATATACAGAATCAATTTGTCTTGCTCTAGTCGGATTCTACCGGAGAACTCCTCTCTCAATACAAATGACCCTGGCCAGGGATTTGTCTAAGCAAGCACATATGAGATATTCTTCTCGTGATACCGAGAGTGGATGATCCTCTATTGACACTCAATTGCCTCCGTAAGGTTGGCTACAAATCCCGATAACTAGTTGTACCAGATCTGAAACTTTCCAAACCTGTAAGTTTGACGTCAAAGAAAGGAGTACTCATACAAGGCATCTTTGGTGTCTCAAGTCAAAGACCAGATACACAACTGGGACTATAGAATCACTGTATGATATTAGGTATCATCAACCATACAACATTCCATAACCGGATCAATTAGTGAACTCATTCTCCAATGAGCACTTATACTATATCCTTAGTGTCTTCACACAAGTGGCTATAAGACCAGCCACCTCAATCATATGGATGAGTATATAGTACACCGGTCTGTCCAGTTATCTCGATGTCCCTCTTGAGTAACCTATGACCAGGATTATTGAGGAACTGTGTTTAAAGGTGAATCGATCTCATTATCGTGATCTCATCATAATCCGATTCTCATTGCACAAAACCAAGGACATCACAATATATATATGCAACATATAATATAATGTGAGAATATGTCAATAATAAAAATAAGTAAAAAGATCATGCAGCATATCACACATGCCATCACTCACGTGATTGGCTTGTAGGGCACTTATAACTAGCACTTCCTACCGCCCAAGATGAAGTTCTTGATCTCTTGGGTTAAAAGCTTGGACAATACCACATCCAAGGAGGGACTTCGTGCAAGGCTAGACTTCATTGATGAAGTTTGAGCTAAGACTCTTTCAAAGATGTTTAACTTCAAAAAGATAATCTCACAACTCTATGACTAAGGGCATCTAGCCTTGAACCTTCGAAAGGTCGACATAAACAACTTGATGCACTCCCCATGAAAAGTTAGCTCCTAATTAGAAAGGACCATATTAAGTCATTTAGGTGAACTGAGATGAGACCTATCACCTCAGAAAGATGGAATGGGTGTTGCTACCGGTGAAATGGCAAATATACTACCTAAAGAAGGTCTAGCCCTATGATAGGAACCTCTAAGGTTCTATTGTAGAAATATGGAGATAAACGATCACTTCGAGGGGGTCGAGCCTCCTTGATCACTTCGAGGAAATACTCTAAGGAACTTTTTACCTTCTGAATTTTTCTAAAGCTCTCCAATAGGCTCATTTTGAACTCATCAAGGGTTTCTTGTAATCAGTTTTCAATCCTAGTTCCCAAAGCTTTTAATTGGGCTTCCACTATCGGTGGCCATTGCACAGGACTATAGATCTGTAATATCCTTTCTAGCGTTGGGTTAAGGATATCAGCACCATCCTACTCGATGTTTGCTATTGTGATACTGGTGGTCAGAAGGGCGGTGGTGCGATGATGCTATAAGGATGAGATCATTGAGGCTACGACGGTCGCTACCGAGGCTAAAGGGCAGTGATCTATGGGAAGAAATCTTTGTTGCAATCACTGTAAGGTAGCATTGATCATTGCAGTATGGAATGTGTGTCGGTTAAGGAGGTGAGACTGTGGTGGACTTAGTAAAGGGGCTTCATTGGTGAAGTCGACGGAGGACGAAGATGGTAGTGGCGGGCACAGGTAAAGGGGTGGTGCTAGTGCAGCCAACAAAGGAGGAAGATGGCAACGGTTGAGAGCTGGAAGTTGCCCTATTTCGGTCACTACGAGGAGGGAAGGTTGCTGCCCTATTTATTTTCACTGCATGGGGTGAGAGCGCTATGGGATCACAAGAGACGGCGGTTGAGGTAGTAGGGGCTAGAAAGTGGCAGCGTCAGCATGGGGAGTGATTGAGGCTGCCGCGAATGTTGTCGTTGCCGGTGGAGAAGATGAAATGAGGATAGTGTTGATGGCATGACTAGGAGCAGCGTCACCAAGGTTCACCGATGGTTAGCTGGCCTAGGAATAGCAGCGTGGCTTTCTTGCTTGAGTAGGATGGTGCGTGGCTGGGCTATAGTCTTGCTGGCAAAGGGCGATGGCAATGGTAAAGGATGGGTAGCACTGGTGTGGTCGGCAGTTGCGATAGAAGGCTAGAAGGCGCAGCTATAGTGGAGTAGGGGAGACAGGGAAGAGTAGAGAAGAGGCAGAAATGTCTTCACCCCATATTGAGGGCAACGTGGATAGGGCTGGCACAGGTGGAAAGGAGAACATGTGGCAATTGTAGCGAAGTAGGTTGTGGTTAGAGCGAACGACAACAAAGGAGGAAGCAAGGGAGAGAGATGTGGTGATCATATGCAGGAGTGGCAGTCAACGGCTACAGCAGAAGGTTGGAGATGGCAACACTGGGCAAAGGAAGAAGGGGGGTTAAGGACACGGATGCTATTGCAGAAGACAGCGCTATGGCAGGCAATACAATAGAGGTGATGGTTGTGGGGAACAAGGTGGCAGCAGTGGATAAAATAGGGATGGGGGAGGAAGAATAGAGAAAGTGGCTAGCGATGCTATTGGGAGGCTTTGAGGGCTTGGGCTGCAGAGCAATGAGGGGGTGGTCAGTGGCTCGGAGCGACGAGGGGGCAGTTAGTGACGGAATGGAAGGCAGTGGTTGTTGTTGCTATATGTGTTGCTGGGAGGAGACGCCAGCAACATCGGCTCTGGCAAAGGTGGGTTTGGGAGGAAGATGGTGTCAAAGGAGGGGTAGTGACATCGTCTCTGGTGGAGGCATAGGAGATGGTAGTGTCAGGGGAGGAGGACACTGGCGACAGGAGCAGCGCTGATGGTGGGAGTAGCTGGCGACGTGGCTGCGTGGGTTGTAGGCGACAAATGAGAGCAGTCAAAGGCTGCGGCTAGCAGAGGAAGAAGAGCGTAGCGGGAAGCAGGGGAAGTAGCAGTGACATTATTATGTGCGGGTGGAGTGGAAGGTGGCAGCAACGATGTGAAGGCTACGCGGCTGCAGGCAACAGATAAGGGTGGTAGCAGCATCGGCAAGGGAGGTGGTGATGGCAAGGAAGGGGTAGCAAGAAATTGCCTAAGAGGGCCGAAGGCACGCTGACTGCGATGGACAAGGCGGGAACCGAGGACAACAATGCTAGGATCTGTAGGCAGGGGAGGAGGCGATGGGGGGCTAGGTAGCAGTTGCTGAGGAGGGAGATGGCGTTGGTGTAGACATGGTAGAGGAGGGGTGGCAATGCAGCCAAGGGCTGTGGCTGTAGTGGCTAGATTGCATGAAGATAGCTACAAGATCTTGGCTAAGAAGTTGTAGTGGAGATCGACTATGAAATCATAGAGAAAATACTGAGGATCGCTACTATGATACCAGATGATAAGAACCCCTAGGGTTTTATCATAGTAAAGGAGGGATAAACGATCACTTCGAGGGGATCGAGCCTACTTGATCACTTCGAGGGGATCAACTTCTTAGGGTTTTGCCAAATGACTGAGACCATATTTTCTTCATTGATGAAAAAGAAATAGTTACACCCTTATTTATAGAATTCTATTGGGAGTCCCTCTAAACTTGGACTCTTTCACCTAGAGTCCTTCTAAACTTGGACTCCTAATTAAATAATAAAAATTAAATAAACTCCTAACGTACTCCAACTGGGCTAAGCAAACCATTGATTACATGACTCAAAAATTCAGAAATATAATGGGGTCCTAACACCCCACCTCAAGGATCGTCACCTTAAGTGGCCCGACCAAGGTGTCATACCATGATGATCTGCCGACAAGCAACTTTGAAGATGTACAACATGAAGCTCTACAGATCAATTGATTAGTAAAGATTTGAAGATGGGGAATGACTCCAGGCTATAATCGAAGGGGACCTCTAGTACTTCTCGACCTCCAATCCTAGGTGTCTCGCCTTGAATCGAGCTAGGACAAGGAGATACCCATACATGAAGGACTCCCTCGAACTTATACCTCTCTTTCACCTTATTCTCTCTCTTTCACCTGATAGGAGCATCACATGCATAGCGAAAGACAAAAAATCAAACTAGTTTCTCACTTTTATCCAATCCTCATGTGATGATTGGTGTACGAAAAATCATAAAAATAAAAAACTACGTAACATGTGTTAGATGTTTTACTTAGGGAGATCATATATTCCTGAAAAATTAGATCCAAAGGAGAGGATAAAGGTCATATCTCCTCCTCTCTAACAATATCCACATGGTGGATACGGCAACGATACTCCTCATATCGCTACGGGATATCCCTCTTCACATGTCGCAAACAAGAGTTGTTAGCCAAGGAGGAGAGGAAGCTAAGGAGAATAGGAGAGGTGGCCACCAGAAGCTCTAGCCTAACTCTTTTGCCCCCTCCTATTTATACAAGTCCTTGTCAACTTAACCCTAATGGATCATGTCATATTGGGTATTGGATCTCTATCCAACTACCAAAGCCTATTAGATTAGTGGGACTCTATTCAATAATCTCTTATTAGCTATTATTGGATCTTATTCATAGAATCTAATAATATAAAGACTTCTTAAATATCCAATAAAATAAGGGCTCCGTAGATATCTCATATATGAACCTCTACTTATCGCAACATCCACCATATGTGTATGACCCTCTAAGTCCAATGTCAAGCTGGTTGTGAGTTACACTTGTCAGAACTCCTTTTGATTTCATGAATTATTATCTCATAACAATTCACTCAACTCATCGATTATGAACATACTATGTCACTATGCCATAGTCCCCAGATGGTACAGGGGGATCTAATCCATTGGATATATTTGTCCATCATTTTTATGTGTCTATAGTCCCTCATCCATCTACTATCCCAGAGATCATATATCACACATGGTACTATCAGGCCTCAAATGAAATCCATCCGAGTCTCGCTTTAATCAGATTATCTTGGAGAACTCCTTCTCACTCAATCTGAACGACCCTAACTAGAAATTTGCATGAGCAAGAGCATACAAAATATTCCTCTCATGGTACAAAGAGCGGATGATCCTCTATTGACACTCAAACTACGCATCCTTGGCGTCTCAAGTGCTGGTTACAAGTTCCCTGCAAGCCAATCACGTGAGTGATGGCATATGTGACATGCTGTGTGATCTTTTTGCTTATGATTAATATTGGCATATTCTGACATTATATTATCTGTAGCATATATACTATGATGTCCTTGGTTCTATGCAATGGGAATCAGATTGTGATGAGATCACGATAATGAGATCGATGCACATTTAAACACAGATCTTAAAAAATCCTGATCATAGGTTACTCGAGAGGGACATCGAGGTAACCGGACAGATCGGTGTACTATATACCCAACTATATAATGGAGGTGGCTGGTCTCATAGCCACTTGTGTGGAGACACTAAGAATATAGTATAGGTGCTTATTGGAGAATGAATTCACTGATTGATCTGCTTATGGAATACTATATGGTTAATGATACCTAATGTCAAACAGCGATTCCATAGTCTCAGCTGTGTATCTAGTTCTTAGACTTGAGACACCAATGATGCTTTGTTTCAATACTCCATTCTTTGATGTCAGACTTACAGGTTTGGAAAGTTCCAGATCTGGTATAACTGGTTATCGGGATTGGTACCCAACCTTACGAAGGCAATTGAGTATCAATAGAGGATCATCCACTCTCGGTATCATGAGAGGAATATCTCATATATGCTTGCTTAGATAAATTCCTAGCCAGGGTCATTCGGATTGAGAGAGAAAGAGTTCTCCGGGAGAATTTGATTAGAGCGAGATTATGACGGATTCCGTATGTACCTGATAGTACTATGTCCAATATACGATCTCTGGGATATTAGTTAGATTTTTGGTGGCTCTCTATAAATAGGAGGGGAGACTCATGGTTGATAGGCTATAGTTTAGCCACCACCTCTGATTCTCCTCCCTCCCTCTGCGCAAGAGTTACGAGATCAGACTAGAGGAGTTTCGTTGCAGAGATCCATCGTGTGGATACCGCTAGAGAGGAGGATGCTTGACCTCTATCATCTTCTCCATCCGGATCTGGAATATAGGGATATACGATCGCCCTAGGTAAAATTAATCTCTAACATATCATGGTTTTCTAGTTTTTATGATTTTTTATAACCCCAATCTTTTGTACGACGATTTGATTTATGTGGGAAATTGATTTTTGTTTTGATTTCCACTGCACACGTGATGCTCCCGCTGAGGTTTCCCATCTTCAAGTCTAAGGACTAAATACACAATTGAGATTATAAAATTATCGTCTGATGTTAAGTATTATTAACCATCTAGCATTCCGTAAGCAGATCAATCAGTAAACTTATTCTCTAATGAGCACATATACTGTACCCTTAGTGTACCTACACAAGTGGCTATGAAACCAACCACCTCCATCATATGGATGGGTATACAATACACTGGTCTGTCCAGTTATCTCGATGTCCCTCTCGAGCAACCTATGATAAGGATTATCTAGGATCTGTGATTAAAGATAAATTGGTCTCATTTTTGTGATCTCATCATGATCCAATTGTCATTACACAAACCCAAGATATCATAATATATGCAACAAGTAACCTAAAGTGAGAATATGTCAATAATAATAAGTAAAAAGATCGCGCAGCGTGTTACATGTGTCATCACTCACGTAATTAGCTTGTAGGGCACTTATAACCAACATATGCCACCAATTATTTGACTAGTTCAATGACCCAAAGGTTGCACTCATAGATTTGCCGATCATAGTCCAAGAGTCACTCCTTTAGTTCCTTTATTATTACTTGGTGTTGGAGCAGTTTGTCCTCTGTGGTCTGTTACTACCCCAAGACCACCTTTAGCTCGGGTGTTTGAGAGGCTGTGGCCTGACAAAGCTTTGTAGTACCCCCAAAGCTCTCGCTCGATGTGACACTTTATGGTTTTTCCTGCCAACGAGGGTTTGACCAAATAGAAGGTTGACCTCCTATGGAAAATATGCCCGAGATGTCCCCCTCGAGCAAAGCATGGAAAATATACTCATGATGTTTTCCTCGAGCTAAGCATAGGAAATGCATGTAAGATGCCTACCTCTACCTGGGCAACAAAAATGTGCTCAAGACACCTCCCTCGAGCTAAGCATGAAAAATGCACCCAAGATGTCTCCCTTAGGCTAAGTATAGAAAATGTGCCAAAGATGCCTCCCTCAAGTTGAGCAAGGAAAATGAACCCGAGATATCTCCCTTGAATTATGCATAGAAAATATGATCGAGATGCATCCCTCAAGCTTAGCAAGGAAAATACTCTTGGGATGCCTCCCATGAGCTAAGCATGAAAAATATATCCAAGATGTCTACTTTGAGCTAAGCATAAAAAATACGTCCGAGATACGTCCCTTAAGCTGAGCTAGGAAAATGCTCCCTTGATGCCTTCCTTGGGCTAGGCATGGAGAATACACCCGAGATGCTCTCTTGGGCTAAGCATGAAAAATGTGTTGAGATACCCCCAACAAGCTAACAATTGAAAATGCGTCTAAGAGGCCTGACAATATAATACCGAATATATGGTCTCTAGGATATTAGATGGATGAGGGACCATAGATACATAGTAACTGAGGACAAATAGGTCTAATGATAAGATCTCTTGTATAATCTGGGGACTATGGTGGAATGGCCTAGTACGTCCATAGTCAATGAGTGACTTGTTATGAGATAACAGTTCATTAGGTCAGAAGGATATCTGACATATAGGACTCACGACCAGCTTGGTATTGGGCCTAGAGGGCCACACACATACGATAGATATTTCAACGAGTAGAGGATTAAATATGAGTTATCCAATTAACCCCTATTCTCATTAGATGAGACCTAATATTAATGAGCTCCTTACATAAGACCTAGTTAGAGGCCAATTAAGATTATTGGATAGAGATCCAATAATTCAAGATTAGTGGGTAGTTGGATACAGATCCAATACTCACTAAGGCAAGATCCATTAGGGTTTTATAGTAACTCTCTATAAATAGAAGGCAGGGGGCAGCACAATAGTGATAGGCTGCACCTTTGGTCGTCCCCTCCTATTCCCCTCCTTTAGTTTCTCAGTAGACCAACCCTTCTATGCTACGAGAGGATAGTGAAGCAGATAGGTGATCTTCTTTCACGAGTGCTGTGATAAGGAGCACAAGAGTTACGTGTTTGGGGATGCAATTGAAGGAGCATCACTATAATGATTCATCGTGTGGATACCACTAGAAAAGAGGATGTTTGACCTTCTTCATCCTCTCTAAATGGACCTATAATTTCAGTGATATATGGTCTCCCTAGTTAATCAATCGTAGTTTTCGATTTTGTAGATTTTTTTACGCACTAATTTTTGCACAACGACTTGATATACATGAGAAACCTATTTTATTTTCTTTCTTTCACTGTGCATATGATGCTCCCACTGGGTTTCCCAATAGTGGTATCAGAGCTAGGTTGCTCGTGCAAAAGATTGACTTTTAAATTGCGTGTGATGAGATTGAATCATGTAGAACTGTTCTACGCATTCTTGCAGCGATTGGCCATAAAGGTAGATTCCACAAGCAAGCTACTTGTAGGCGAGGGGTTGCTGGTTACAGGTACCCTGCAAGCCAATCACGCGAGTGATGGCACGTGTGACATGCTGTGTGATCTTTTTGCTTATGATTAATACTAGCATATTATCACATTATCTGTTACATATATATTGTGATGTCCTTGGTTCTGTGCAATGAGAGTCAGATCATGATAATGAGATTGATTCACCTTTAAACACAGATCCTAAATAATCCCCGGTCAAAGGTTACTCGAGAGGGATATTGAGATAACCGGACAGATCGATGTACTATATACCTGTCCATATGATGGAGATAGCTGGTCTCATAGTCACTTGTGTGGAGACACTAAGGATATAATACATGTGCTCATTAGAGTATGAGTTCACTGATTGATCCGCTTATGGAATGCTATATGGTTAATGATACCTAATGTCAGACAGCGATTCCATAGTCCCAATTGTGTATATGGTCCTTAGACTTGAGACACCAAGGATGCCTTGTATGAGTACTCCTTTCTTTGACGTCAGACTTATAGGTTTGGAAAGCTCCAGATCTGGTACAATTGGTTATCGGGATTGGTAGCCAATCTTACGAAGGCAATTGAGTGTCAATAGAGGATCATCCACTCTCGGTATCACGAGAGGAATATCTTATATGTGCTTGCTCAGACAAATCCCTGGCCAGGGTCATTCAGATTGAGAGAAGGAGTTCTCCAGTAGAATCCGAATAAAGCAAGATAAACTGATTCTATATATGACCTGATAGTACCATGTCTAATATACGATCTCTGGGATATTATTTGGATGAGGGATTATAGATATATGGTAACTGTGGCTAGATAGGTCTGATGGATTTGATCTCCCCTGTACCGTTTGGGGACTATGGCGTAGTGGCCTAGTACGTCCATAGTCGATGAGTCAAGTGAATTATTATGGGGATAATAATTCACTATATTAGGAGTTATGATGGGAGTGACTCACGACCAGCTAGGTATCGGGCCTAGAGGGTCACACATATATGGTGGATGCTTCAACGAATAGAGGATTGGATGAAGATCCAATTAGCCCCTATTCTCATTAGATGAGACTCTATGTTGATGAGCTCCTTGATTAAGGGCCAATTATAGGCCTAAGGAGATTATTGGATAGAGATCCAATAATGCAAGGTTAGTGGGTTATTGGATGGAGATCCAATATCCACCAAGGAAGGAGCCCTAGGGTTTTGGTGGCTCTCTATAAATAGGAGGGGAGACTCATGGTTGATAGGCTGCAGCTTTAGCCACCACCTCCTATTCTCCTCCTTCCCTCTGAGCAAGAGTTGTGAGATCAGATTGGAGGAGTTTCGCTGCAGAGATCCATCGTGTGGATACCGCTAGAGAGGAGGACGCTTGACCTCCTTCATCTTCTCCACCCGAATCTGGAATACAAGGATATACAATCTCCCTAGGTAAAATCAATCTCTCTCACATCACGGTTTTATCAGTTTTTACATTTTTCTCGCGACCCCAATCTTTTGCACGACGATTTGATTTGCGTGGGAAACCAATTTTTATTTTGATTTCTACTGCGCATGTGATGCACCCGCTGAGGTTTCCCAACAGGGGCGGCCACCTATGAGTTGGCTGCCTATAGGGGTGGGCGCGGGCAGCCACCCGCTTGGGCAGCGACGTCAGCCTGGGCAGCCACCGTCGGCATGGGGCGCTATCACTTGTAGGTGATCACCCGCGACCAGGCCGCCTGTTGGGGCAATCGCTTGCGGGCATGGCCCTGCCCGTTGGGGCAGCAACGTCTTCCCACAAGGGTGGTTGACACACATGACCTTCTATCATTATAGGAAAAAATTGAATCACAACATAGGTTGAGTTGGTCGAGTCTCTCGAGGCTCACCTATCTACGTAGTTCGAGATCTTGCCTACGACATAGGGATGTCACCATGACTTGAGGACATGTTACGTTTGGTCGAGTCCCTTGAGAGCATATCATCATATCAGACTCATCTAGTAACAATAGTGATTACTTAACTAAACATTATGGTTGGTTGAGTCCCTCTAGACCATGATGGTTCAGAGGCCAAATATGACGGGAATCATAAAAAGTTGTGATTGACAAGAATTGTCTATATTTTTGGGCTTAGTGTGATTGGTCGAGTCCCTCAAGATTTTACTAAGACACTGATTGGATCCCAGTCCCACTAGAAGTCTTTCAGAGACTTTCGTTTCACATGTTGAGGGTGTCGTGTAATTCGTTGAAAAATAGTGGGAGAAGATTAAGATATATGTATCTTAATTTATTTTCTATAAAATCTATATATTATTAATTCACATTACATCTTATCTGTTTGAAACATGTCACTTGCAAATCCCTTATATGGCAAACTTGATGTCAACCGCCTCACTGGTCCAAACTACACGGATTAGCTTCGTAATTTGAGAATTGTTGTCACAAGAGAGAAAATTTTATACGTCCTTGATATGATTGTGCGCACGCTGGAGGAAGGGGCAAGCGAGGATGAGATAGCTCGATATATGAAGTATATAAATGATTCCACCTTGACAAAGTACTATATGTTGGCCCCAATGACTCTTGAGTTATAAAGGCAACATGAGAGCATGGATGTTAATTTCATCCTTCTTCATCTTCATCGGTTGTTTGAGGAATAGGGAAGAACTCAAAGATATGAGATATCCAAGAGTCTCTTCTGGACCAAGATGACAAAAGAGGCATCGATTCAGAACCATGTCATAAGGATGATAGAGTGGATCGAGAAACTCACAAGTCTAAGAATAGTACTAGAGGATAACCTATGTGTTGCTCTTATACTTTAGTCTCTGCCAGATTGCTTTTCATAGTTCATCATGAACTTCACTATAAGCAAGTTTGTGGTGACCAAGGTTCGTCGTACCGGTCTGTACCAACGTACGGAGATTTGGTCGGTACGATACGGTATGTCGGTACAGCTCGGTATGCTTGGGCATACCGAGCGGTACAAAATAAATAATATTTAAATTAAAAAATATTATTTTTTTAATACGGGAAAAGTTAGAAAAAAAAGTTGGGTTAGGGTTTATAAGATAGAAATTGGTATAGATTCAACAAAATCAATGTAAATTAGGCAAAAATAATATTACATATCTTTTTCGAGCTTTGAGGAACTGTTTTGAGAAAGTGAGAGTTTGAGAAAGAGTGAGTGTGTGAAGTGAAATGGGAGAAGGGTGAGTTTAAATAGAGTTAGAAAGAGTTTTTCGATCGTTACAGGGTCTGTAACGATCGATTTTGACCTTTTGCAGGGTTTGTAACAATCGATTTTGACTATTACGAGTTTGTAACGGTCGATTTTAACCTTTTACAGGGTCTGTAACGGTCGATTTTGATCGTTACAGGGTTTGTAACGGTTGATTTTGATCGTTATAGGGTTTGTAACGATCGATTTTGATCGTTACAGAGTCTGTAACAGTCGATTTTGACCGTTAAAGAGTCTGTAGTTTGTACCGCCCGGTACAGGGCTGTCCACGTACCGGTAAACCATTGGACTGGTACGTACCAACCGTACTAGGCGGTACAGGGCGGTATGAAAAACCTTGGTGGTCACTCTACTTGAGCTCTTCAATATGTTAAGGGAAGCTGAGAGCACCATCAAGAAAGAGAAGCTAGTTCTCTATGTTGGTGAGACCAACAAGAAAAGGAAGGCTAATAAGACCCATAAGAAAGGCAAGGTCAAGGGCAAACTAGGTAAGGCAAAGGTTGCTAAGAAAGATCTAGCCAAGGACAAAAGTCAGTGCTTCCACTACAGCGAAGACGGGCATTGGAAGAGGAACTGCAAGGATTACCTTACTAAGAAGGTGAAACAGAAGCTTGGAGAAGCTTCAGGTATATTCATGATCAATCTCATTTGTCAAATTTTTATGATAACACATGGTATTAGATACTAGGAGTGCTTATTATATCTATAACTCGTTGTAGGTTCTAGCAAAGCCTACAAGACCGGTGAGAGACGAGATGGACCTCAAGATGCGCAATGAAGCAAGGGTAGTTGTAGTTGCTCTTGGTGAGGTCGCCCTACATCTACCTAGTGGAGCTACCATTGCATTAGATGCATGCTAATATGTTCCTTCTATTGGTTGAAAAACCAAGCGGAAGCATCACATGCACAGCGGAAGATAAAAAATAAAATACGTTGATATGACTCCAGCAGGGTTAAGTCCTAATCATCTTAGTATTAGTCAATAAAAACCCTGTTAGATTATAATAAAGTCACTCCTATCTTATAAAGGAGTATGGCTAGGGTTTAGATTAGCCCTTAGGGCTTAGTAGCCGCTACACCCCTTACTGGGCTGGTCGGCTAGGGTTTCCCCCTGCTTAGGTCGGCTATAGAGCCACTTAGTCGCTTCCTGTTCCTATTAAGGCAGGTTGGCTATAGGAGGGGTAAAGGGGTAATTCTACTTAGGCAAGCACCCCCTTAATCTAAGGTTTTGATCCAAATTTAAAGATGTAGCTACCCTCCCCCCTCTTGAATCAAGCAATTATCAATTTTATTTCAGCCTTGTGCCAAATCTAGGAGGGAGGAACCCCTACAGCGTTCCAAGAGTTGATCCCCCTTAAGGGTCAAAATCTATAGAGCTCCTTCTAGGGTTCTATCATCTAGTATCAGAGCAGTGATCTTGCTGCCCCTATAGCCATCATCCACTCCACCTTCCCAAGCAATTTCCACAATTGCTGTGACACGCGCCTCCACCGTCCACCCCAATTGTAGATCAAATCAGTCTACTGCTGCCCCCTACGTTTGATCTGAAAATCTGGTATTTTTTTATCATCCATACCTCTTCAATACTACAAGATTCCTTACTTTACATGTTGAAGATTTTTTTCAAATTTTATCCACTGCAAATTTCGTTTGTCGCAAACGTTATCGTTGTTATGAAGGTGGAACACTGCAGAAATTTTCAGCTATGTTTTTGCCTCTTCAAACCAGCTTATTCATTCTCCTTTCTAGCTAACATTTTTACACAATTCTCAAGATCACGTTGGCTTTCATCTGAATTTGATTTCTCAAAAAAACTCTTTCTAGAACTGGTTTTCTTGTACAATCTTTCACGATCATACAGTTTTGGAATTTTATGATGAAGGAGTCTGCCTTACATCTTTTGCCTTATTTCCCTACTGTTATGCTGCCAAAATTTCATCAAAGTCTTGTCTGGTATTGAGAACATCTAAACCAAGGGTTTCTCTATAATTTCCTTAAACTTTTCTCTGGAATTTATGCTGAGAAGTCATCGTTTCTCTGACGTAAAAACCAGTTCAGTAAGACAACACATCACAACACTTCTTTTCACTGAATTCTATCATATTTGAGTGCTATTTTTTGTGGAATTTTGGACTCTCTTTTCCTCATCTCCAAACCCTATCATCCTCACCAAAAACCCTTCCAAATATTACCCTAAACCAAATCCAAACAGCCCCCCAAATCAGCCTAGTCCTATTCAAACCAATTCACCTTCCAACCGGTCACCCCCTTTCCCAAAACTCTCATGCCACTAACCTTACAAAAAAAGAAAGATCTTAATATTACAGATCTAGAGGCATACACCATGGTATCAGAGGAGGCCATCAATGCTAAGTTTGAAGCCTTTGAAAGCCGCATGGAGGAGAAGATGCGATCCTTATTCGTCGAATTCAGCATAGGCCGACCATCAAGCCCGAGGAAGTCACACCATGGAGAGACTTCAGATCAGTGAGACAATCCTCAAGAGCATGGATACATCACCTCTGATCCCAACAATCCATGCTTGAAGGTTGACTTCCCAAAATGGGAAGAAGGAGACCCGATCAGATGGATCTCGCGCGCGAAGCGCTATTTTCGGTTCTACCGAACCGCTGATACCACACGGGTGGAGATCACTGCCATACACCTCAAGGGAGATGCTATTTAGTGGTTCAATTGGTTTGAATACACTCATGGAGGACTCTCTTTGCAGTGGTTCAAGGAAGAGCTTCTAAACCACTTCGGTTCGACCGATTTCGACAACATCGACAGACAATTGGCAAAATTTTCGTCAAACCTCTACAATACAAGATTACCATACAAGGTTTAAGCATTTATCTAACCAAACTGAAGATTGGTCTAAGAAACAACTTTTAGGTACTTTCATTGAGGGCCTAAAGCTGGAAATCAGAGGATAAGTAAAAGCACGGCAACTGTACACTCTTATGGCAGTAATTTCCTTCGCACGTATCCAGGAAAAATGATTAAATAATGAGGCACGAAGGACAAGGGTCACTCCCCAACCAGCCATGCCAAGGCCTCCTACCCCTCTACTGTCATCCGAGCCCCCACATCAAAAAAATTGACAAGAGATGAGCTTCGCGAACAATCAGCCAAAGGATTGTGTTGGCATTGCGACGAACCATGGAGCGACGAACATCGCTGCAAAAAGGGCCAGCTCCTCATGATTGAACTAGTGGAGGATAAAGACAATGAAACATCTGAAGAAGCCCTTGAACCTAAAGAAGAAGCCATGGAGAAAGAGTGCCAATTGGTTGACTATGCGGTACACGCATTGGTCGGCTACTCCAACCCACAGATGATGAAAGTTGGAGGACTTCTAAAACAACAACCCATCACCGTTCTCATCAACATGAGCAGCACCAATAACTTCCTCAATAGTAAGGTTGCTGCACATTTGGCACTTCAAATCAAAGGTTGCAACAAGTTTGACATAAAGGTCACCGATGGCCGAATCTTTAATTGCGACTAACGGTGCCCGCGGGTGAAACTACTCCTCCAAGACTAAGAAGTGGTAGCTGATTTCTTTTTCCTACCCATCGATGATTATGAAGTCATACTTAGGATCGAATGACTCACAACACTAGGTGATATCTCTTGGAATTTTTCTAAATTAATCATGAAATTTTATTGCAAAGGGAGACAGGTCATGTTACAAGGCAAGCACGAGAGATAAATATCCACCGTTTCGTCGTAACGAATGGAGAAACTTTTGCACAAAGCACATGGTAGATTCTTGATGCATATTCAGTAGCCATCTATGAGGGGGAATGTACAAAACTCAGACCCTAAGCTTGCCCTTTGCTTGAACGAATTCATGGATGTTTTCTTGGAGCCGTGCAGACTGCCCCCTAACCGGCCGCATGACCACCACATTCCTATTTTGCCAGGCAAACCTCTAGTAAATTTGCAATCATACCACTATCCTCATATGCAGAAGGATGAGATCGAGAACATTGTTAAAGAGATGCTTGACACCGGGGTGATTCGACCAAGTTGCAGTCCTTACTCCTCACCGGTGTTTCTAGTGCGCAAGAAAGATGATGAACTCTTTGACGAATTAAAAGGAGCCCGAGTCTTCACTAAATTGGATCTCTGATTCGGATATCATCATATTCGATGTAAAGTGGAGTATCTTGGGCACATTATATCAGAGGATGGAGTAGCGGTTGACCCGACAAAGATCGAGGCAATGCAAGGATGGCCGAGACCAACAAACGTACAATCACTATACGGTTTCCTTAGACTCACGGGCTACTACCAAAATTTTATGAAAGATTATGACAAGATCAATGCCCTGCTCACGTCCTTACTAAAGAAAGACTCCTTGTGATTGGATAAAGTCTCTGCAGCCTTCGAATGTCTCAAGGTAGCCATGACGATGACGTTGGTCCTAGCGCTGCCCGATTTCGATCGCACTTTTGACATTGAGGCCAATGCATCAGGAGTTGGAATTGGGGCTATTCTTATGCAAGATGGTCTATGGCACGAAAGAGGAGTAAAACTAGAAGAATTACAGTCCATGCTCATGCCAGATTGGGCTCTCATCATCCTGAACCATACTATAGGGCAGTCACCATTCCAAAAGAAAGATTGGCTATCACTAAAGACTAACCATATGGCAGCACTTGCAAAGAAGAAACGACCTCCCAACAAACTTCATAATGGACAAAAAATTATCGAGTTTTTCTACACCTCCAACCCGATCAGCAGGAAACTCGAGCCTTAATAAAGTGGTCTCCCTATTTCTTTGGGCCTTGCAAAATTGAGGATCACATTGGAGCCCTAATCTGAAGATCAAATTCGTACACTAGATCAAGATTACAATTGATCCGTCAGGTATCTCACCTTAAATGGAAATTTAAAGAAGATGACTCAGCCCAAATCCTTCCAACTAACACCCCAACTGACGAGGAGGCCAAAGTTCAGTTAATGATAGCACGGGAGTCACATGAGGAGTTGAAGATCCAGTGTCTAGAGTTTATAGACCCTCAGTCTTGAGGACAAGGCTGATCTAAAGAGGGAGGACTTGATATGACTCAAGTAGGGTTAAGTCCTAATCATCTTAGTACCAGTCAATAAAAACACTGTTAGATTATAATAAAGTCACTCCTATCTTATAAAGGAGTATGGCTAGGGTCTAGATTAGCCTTTAGGGCTTAGTAACCGCCACACCCCTTACTGGGTTGGTCGGCTAGGGTTTCCCCCTGCTTAGGTCGGCTATAGATCCACTTAGCCGCCTCCTGTTCCTATTAAGACAAGTTAGCTAAAGGAGGGGCAAAGGGGTAATTCTACTTAGTCAAGCACCCCCTTAGGCTAGGGTTTTGATCCCTATTTAAAGATGTAGCCACCCCCCCCCCCCCCCTCTTGAATCAAGCAATTATTAATTTTATTTCAGCCTTGTGCCGAATCTAGGAGGGAGGAACCCCTACAGCGTTCCAAGAGTTGATCTCCCTCACGGGTCAAAATCTATAGAGCTCCTTCTAGGGTTCTATCATAGGTTTTCCACGTAGATCAAATCATCGTGCAAGAGATTGGATCACAAAAAAAATCATAAAACTAAAACCCGCATCATGTGATAGATTATTTACCTAGGGAGATCATATATCCCTATTTTTCTAGATCCGGATGAAGAGGATGAATGAGGTCAAGCGTCCTCCTCTCTAGCAGTATCCACACGATAGATCACTGTAGTGATACTCCTCTAATTGTAGCCCCAAGTCTCACAACTCTTGTACTGAGGGAGGGAGGAGAATAGGAGGGGGCGGTCAAAGATACAGCCTATCATCTATGTGTCTCCCCCCTTTTTATAAAGAGCCACAAAAAAACCCTAGGGGTCCTGCCTTAGTGGGTATTGAAACTTCATCCAATTATCCACTAAAATTGGATTGTTGGATCTCTATCCAATAATCTCCTTTAGCCTCTAATTAGGCCTTATGCAAGGAGCCCATTAGTGTAAGATCTCATCTAATGAGTATAGGGGCTAATTGGATATCTATCCAATCCTCTATTCGCTGAAGCATCCACCATATGTGTGTGACCCTCTAGGCCCGATATCGAGTTGGTCGCGAGTCGCTCCCATCAGAACGCCTTCTAATATTGTGAATTATTATCCCCATAATAATTCACTCGACTCATCGACTATGGGCATATTAGGCCACTGCACCATAAGTCCCTAGACGATAAAGGATGATCGAATCCACCGGACCTATCAATCCATAGTTACCGTATATCTATAATCCCTCATCCAACTAATATCCCAAAGACTATATATTGGACATGGTACTATCAAGTCACAAATGAAATCCATTCGAGTCTCGCTCTAAATGGATTCTCCCGGAGAACTCCTCTCTCAATCTGAATGACCCTAGCTAGGGATTTGATTGAGCAAAAATATATGAGATATTCCTCTCATGATATCGGGAGTGGATGATCCTTTATTGACACTCAATTACCTTCGTGAGGTTGGTTACCAATCCTGATAATCGATTGTATCAGATTTGGAACTTTCTAAACTTGTAAGTCTGATGTCAAAGAAAGAAATACTCAAATAAAAAATCTTTGGTGTCTCAAGTCAAAGGACCATATACACAAATGAGACTATGGAATCGCTGTTTAATATTAGATATCAATATATATACAATATTTCATAAGCGGATCAATCAGTAAACTTATTCTCAAATGAGCACCTGTACTGTATCCTTAGTGTCTCTACACAAGTGGCTATAAGACCAGTCACCTCCATCATATGGATGGGTATATAGTACACCAGTTTGTCTGGTTATCTCGATGTCCCGCTTGAGTAACCTATAACTGAAATTATTTAAGACTTGTGTTTAAAGGTGAATCGATCTCATTATCATGATCTCATCATGATCCAATTTTCATTGCATAGAACCAATAACATCACAATATATATATGCAACATATAATATAATGTGAGAATAGGCTAATAATAATCATAAACAAAAAGATCGCATAGTCTGTCACACGTGCCATCACTCATGTTATTGGCTTATAGGGCACCTGTAACCAGCACTATTATCAAAAATATTATTTTCATTTCTTATTTGATAGTTAGTAGATATAAATTAGTTTTTAAGAATAATAGTCATTAATTTTGGATGATTACATCACCATAAGAGGGACCTTGATTAATGGCTTATATGTGCTAGATATTTCTCCACACATCATGAAAATAAATACTATTGAATCTCGAATTTCGATGATGAAATCAATTGATGGGTTATTGATCTAACAAGGTTGTTAGAGTTGATTGATGTTGGATTAACTATGACAATATTACAATCAGAGGTTTGGCAAAAGTTAAGTCCAGGCATCGAGCCGGAGTGAGGACGATGTGGTTAGGAACTCACCTGAGTGCGTTAGGAGCTTGCCGAGGGTATCAGGAGCTTGCCAAGATGGCGCAAGGGAATTCGCTAGAAGAAGACCGAGACTCACCGGAAGATTGTCGGGGTAGTCGAAAAGCTTACTAGGAGTTGGGAAGGTTTTCAAGTGGATTTATTGGTCATGATTATAATTAATTAAGTCATAGTTAGCATCGTACAGGTTTAACCATGATGGTAAAAAGGAGTTACAAACCCGACGTGGACCCAAGATCAAGCTTAGGCATCGAGCCAAGGTTTGGACAATGTGATGGGACCTTGTCGGGAGTTCGCTAGGACTTCGCTGAAGGTATCGAGAAGATTGCTAGGAACACACCGAGAGATCACCGGAGGAGGACCGTGATACTCGCCGTAGGGAATGCCAGAGGTTGTCGGATTACGGGAGTGAGGTCGTTAAGCTTGGTGGTCATGTATGGTTGTAATCCTTAAGTCGTAGGTTAAGTTTGAGTCCAAATTGAGTAAGATTTTGAAGGAATCCAAATCAACTCAAAGAGGCAACCGAGTCCATAAAAGGGGATTGATTAAGCTCAGGTTGAGCTCGATTGGTTGACGAGAGAATTGATCAACATAAGGTTCAAGTTAGAATTCAAAAAGTGGAGGGAACCACTTTTTCAAAAACCCCGACGGTGGAACCATCAGTGAGCGATGGTTGTACCATCATCGCCCAAGTTTTCGGACAGCTGAAGGTGGCTGAACCACCCAGGTCGGTAGTTAAACCGCCCGTACCCTGGTTTCAGGGTTGCTTTCGACAACTGCACCGTCGACGCTAGCGGGTGAACCGCCCGTACTCGGATTTTTTGAGTGAGTTTGAATTTGGCTCCAAATTCTGAAGCCATTTGGGACCTATAAATACCCCTAAGTTTTCTTGCATTCCATACAACAATTTTGGGATAAAAATTCTATGAAAAACTTATGTGAATTGTAAGAAAACGAAAAGGGGAAGGGAGTGAGCTTAGAGTTAAAAAAAATTCTTGTAAAGAGTCTCCCTTGTAAGCTCATGTTGTAAGGGTTTGATCTTCACCTAAAAGAGATCAATAGGGGACATTGGTGTACCTCAAGGAGGAGGACTTGGGAAGTGGATGTAGGCCAAAGTTAAAGCCGAACCACTATAAATTGTAAGTGTTTCTTACTTGCTTTATTTACTACTTACAATTATTCGTAATTAGAAAAGCAAGAACATCATCTTTCAATTATGTTTTTAAAACATCTACTTACTCGCCTTCAAGTTCACAATACGCTTTTGATTTGCAGTTTTGCTCCAAACGAAAAGTTTTTGTTAAATCGTCAATTTACACTTGCACTAATTCACACCCCCCCTCTTTAGTGTCAATTGATCTTAACAATTGGTATCAGAGTAAGGTCTTACTATTTGGACTAAATACCCACTAGAGTAAATGAGTTTGTTTGGCATGAATAAGGGTCAATGCATCACAAGTCCTCATATGTTCAATGGGATGGACTACATATCTTGGAAAATTTGAATGTGTATCTTTTTTATTTCGATATATTTTAATTTGTGGTGTATTGTTGAAAAAAGTTTTCAAAAGTTATCTAATCTAATAAATGATTGGAATGATTATGAAAACAAATATTTTCTTTAAATCCCAAGGCTCTGAATGTCTTGTATTGTGCTCTAGACAAAAATGAATTTGATTGGATTTCCTCTTGTGATTCGACTTTCGATATTTGGCATACATTAAATATCACACATGAAATCACAATTAATATAAAAGAATCATTAAGTAAAATATCTTACAAAAATGAATAAGAAGAATACCTTCCTAAGAATTTAACGTTGAGAACCCAAGAATACCTTCCAAAAACACCAAAAGGAAGTGGAACTAAAGAGAACATATGACTCCACGAGTGAAATCTCGAGTGATATGAACTTTGAACCTTTAACATATGAACTAGATAAAATAATCAACATGAACTATAAAAATGATCTAAAGATGGACAAAACCTCTTGCTATAAATGAAAGAAGCCAAGGAGCTCCAAAGATGAAGTGCATAACGAAGAAGTGGAGAATCTTACGCTTATGGCGATCCAAGATGAGGTTATTGATTCATTAAGCATTTCTTTTTCAGAATTATTAAATATGTTTTATGAATTGTTTGATGAATTTAGAAAAATTAGCAAATCTTATAAGTTGCTTAAAAATGAATATGATTTGTTAGTTTGTAGATTTAATAAAATGCATGATTTATTAGCATCATATAACCCTTGTTTTAAATGTGACATGATAGATAGTGTTAAAGAAAAAAATATCATACTTAATACAATATTAGAAAATTTTGAAATTAGGAACAAATCCCTAAATATGATCCTTACCAATAATGGTCATATTAATAGAAGAAATGACATAGGTTTTGTTAGTAACATTCAATAAAAATCAATCATTTTTATTAAAGGACCTATCTTAAATTTACCATCGACAATCAAATATAATTTTTATAAAAAATTAGGACATAAGATAAACAAATGTCTATTTAGAAAATATAGTCCACACCAATTAGTTTGGGTTCCCAAGAGAACTTCATACAATAAAAAACAATTAGAAAAAAGATATTATGAAGGACGCAATGTAAAATGGATACCTAAATCAAAAATATATTTCATATAGGTTTGTCTCTAAACTAAAGCTAAGAGCACTAAATAATGTTTTATATTACTTGAGATCTAACACTCTTTCAAGCTTACTAGCCTAAGTAGTAACAAGAAAATTATTGGAATTAAAATTATTGACAATGAATCTTTTGATGATTCATCATTATATGATTAATATTGATGATGCATAGCTAGAGTATACAAGTATGAAAATGAACTAGAACCAAAGAACCTTAGTTATTGAAAAATATATTTATATTGAAACTTATAAAAATGAAATTTTTTATTAAATGCTATGATTAAATTATTGGCTCGAATATTTGGAAAGGCTATTGTTTAATGACTTAAATGTTGTTATTACATGATTGATTTAAATGGTTGGATAGTTGTATGTTACAATGGGTTATGATTGGTGATGGTTCTTGAATTGAAACTATATATTTGAAATACACATGACAAGTGCATAACAAATCTTTTCACTAAAGTCTAAAAGAGATACTTAACAAAAAAAAATCATTGGATTAAAAATAAACAAAAGATCATGTTTGAAAATATCTTATTGTAATATTTGTTATGATTTCTTTTGAAAGTTTATCAATCTCTATTTTATTAAGATTTCAATAAGAGATTGATGAATCTATTCATGGTTTTTTAAAATATCAATTTTGCTGATTTGAACTTGAATAAGTTATTATCATGATTTTAGTAAGTTTAGAAAATGAAACTTGAAATCCTTATATAAATCAAGTTCATTTAAAGAAGTTTATAAATGAATCATAAGTTTATCTATTTGGAACTATGACATGAATCTTAACAATAATGTATATCTTGATGATTTACATATTGCTTTTGATTGAAGATGCTTTATGTCAATGAAACCATACTTGATAATTTAATGACGCATAATGATCATGCTTAATGAGTTTATATTTCGAAGTTATACATGATGATCTTTGGCTTATTGATCTTTACCGTAATAAAAGTTCTTTTTCGGTTTTAAATGATGATGGATGTTTTTATTTGGCTTAAAAGATAAAGGCATGCTTATATCAAATAAAGAGGTAATACATTTTTCTTGAAAATTTCTCTATCTTATAAATTTTTTAAAAAGAGATTATTGAATCGATTATATTATTTTTTTATGAATCTCTTGAACTATGAAAGTGATTTTGATGATTTGATGATTTAAATTTTAATAAGTTTTTATCCAAATCATGATATTGATTCCTTAATATTTATAAATTAAGATTTATTATGAGTTAAAATTTCATTCTTTGTACTCCTATGATTCCTTTGGCTATTCACTAAAAAGGAGACATATCCTAATAAACCATGATATGCTACTTGACATCTTGATAATTTATGACTTGAAGTTTTGTTATGTATTATTCCCCTTTTCTTCTTTCTTATTTACAATGACAAAGGGGAGAAAAGAAATCACTAGCATTTCAAGAGATCGATAAGTATATTTATTTCATTTTGCATCCACTGAAAGTGATTTTGATGATTTGAATTTGAATGAGTTTTTACCTATATCGTGATTTTGATTCCTCAGAATTATAACTTTAAATCTTTTATGAATCAAAATCTCTTATTATGTGTTCTCATATTATTTAAAAGATTTTTATATAAATCATGATCTTGATAACTTGATATTTCTTATGCATAAATTAAGATATTTTATTTGTCTCTTGATATTCACAATTTATCTTCATGAATTGTATATCTCATCATCATGTTAATTTTTTGATATATTTCATATGATAATTTGAAAAATGATGTAAGGGAAACGTTTAACACTATTGTAACCATTCCTTCTTTTTGACAATGATAAAGGGGAGCAAAACTTACTAATTACACTTCTCCTTTTTGTTGATGACAAAGGGGGAGAAGGTATGATGATGTGAAATTATGTATGATGATCATGCATATAATGATGATTTTAAAAAAATATACATGATGATTTAGAATAATGCATGCAATACTCATGATTTTATTATGATGATTGGTATCATATGATGTATTGCATATGACGTGATTAATATAGTTTCAACTTGGACTTTTGAGCTCATCTTAATATTATTTTTGAAATTTATTAAGAGCTCTTCTTATTGATGTAATGCTTTCACAACTCCTCCCTTGTCTCTCTCCGCATTATTCACAAAGGGAATGAAAATTATATAATGCATATTCTATTTTACTAAGGGGGAGTAATGTCATCATGTGCTTTGAAATCGCTAGTCATACATTTCACCTTTTTGTTAATGACAAAGGGGAAGAAATAGATATTGATGACACATGGATATTGATGCACATACTTGGATATTGATGTTTTTTTTTTCAAATTCATGCTTTGATGACTTGATGTAAATTTTTATTGAAATTTGCTTGGAATATTGATTGTCTCAAGATACTTGAATTCAAGAGTATGTGATTCTCTTGAATTTAAGTTTTCTTTATTGCATGGATATAGGGGGAGTAAAGTTTAACTCCCATCATCAATTGATTATCATCATAAAAAAGGGGGAGATTGTTGAATCCCGGATTTTGATGATGAAATCAATTGATGGGTTATTTATCTAACAAAGTTGTTAGAGTTGATTATTGTAGGATATTATAGTAATATAACAATTAGAGATTTGGCCAAAGTCAAGTCGAGGCATCGGGCCAGAGTGAGGAGGATGCGGTTAGGAACTCGCTTGGAGTACGTCGGGAGCTTACCGAGGGTATCAGGAGCTTGCCAGCATAATGCAAGGGAGTTCGTCAGAAGAAGACCGAGACTCGTTGGAAGATTGTCGGGGGTAGCTGAAAAGCTTATCGGGAATTGGAAAGGTTTTCAAGTGGATTTGTTGGTCATGATTATAAGTAATTAAGTTATAGTTAGCATCATGCAGGTTTAACCACGACGGTGAAATGGAGTTACAGACCAGATATGGACCTAGGATCAATCTTAGGCATCGGGCCAAGGTTTGGACGATGCGGTGTGAGCTCATCAAAAGTTCGCTAGGACTTCGCCGAAGGTATCGGGAAGATCGCTATGAACACGCCAGGTGATCGTCGGAGGAGGACCGTGAGACTCGCTGTAGGGAATGCTGGAGTTTGTTGGATTGCAAGAGTGAGGTCATTAAGCTTGGTGGTCATGTATAATTGTAATCCTTAAGTCATAGGTTAAGTTTGAGTCCAAATTGAGTATTATTTGAAAGGAATCTAAATCAACTAAAAGAGGCAACCGGGTCCACAAAAGGGGATTGATTGAGCTCAATTGGTTGACTAGAGAATTGGTTAACATAAGGTTCAAGTCGGAATTCGAAAAGTAGAGGGAACCACTTTTCTAAAAATTTCGACGGCTGAACCGCTAGTGAGCGACGGTTGTACCGCCACTACCCAGGTTTTTGGACGCCTGATGGCGGCTGAACTACCCAAGTCAGCGATTGAACTGCCCGTACCCTAGTTGCAGGGTTACTTTCGATGGCTGCACCATCGGTGCCAGTGAGTGAACCACTCGTACCCAGATTTTCTGAGTGCGTTTGAATTTTGGCTCCAAATTCTGAAGTCATTTGGGGCCTATAAATACCCCAAGTTTTCTTACATTCTATACAATAATTTTGGGATAAAAATTTTGTGAAAAAATTGTTTGAGTTGTAAGAAAATAAATGGGAAGGGAGTGAGCTTAGAGTTAAAAAAATTCTTATAAAGAGTCTCCCTTGTAAGCTCATGTTATAAGGGTTTGATCTTCGTCCAAAAGAGATCAATAGTGGATGTTAGTGTGCTTTAAGGAGGAGGACTTGGGAAGTGGACGTAGGTCAAGGTTAAGGCTGAACTACTATAAATTATAAGCTTACCGAGGGTATCAGGAGCTTGCCAGGATAACGCAAGGGAGTTCGTCAGAAGAAGACTGAGACTCGTTGGAAGATTGTCGGGGTAGCTGAAAAGCTTACCGGGAATTGGAAAGGTTTTCAAGTGGATTTGTTGGTCATGATTATAGGTAATTAAGTTATAATTAGCATCATGCAGGTTTAACCACGACGATGAAATGGAGTTACAGACCAGATATGGACCTAGGATCAATCTTAGGCATCGGGCCAAGGTTTGGACGATGCGGTGTGAGCTCATCAGAAGTTCGCTAGGACTTCGCCGAAGGTATCGGGAAGATCGCTATGAACATGCCAGGTGATCGTCGGAGGAGGACCGTGAGACTCGCTGCAGGGAATGCTGGAGTTTGTTGGATTGCAGGAGTGAGGTCATTAAGCTTGGTGGTCATGTATAATTGTAATCCTTAAGTCATAGGTTAAGTTTGAGTCCAAATTGAGTATTATTTGAAAGGAATCTAAATCAACTAAAAGAGGCAACCGGGTCCACAAAAGGCGATTGATTGAGCTCAATTGGTTGACTAGAGAATTGGTTAACATAAGGTTCAAGTCAGAATTCGAAAAGTAGAGGGAACCACTTTTCTAAAAATTTCGACGGCTGAACCGCTAGTGAGTGACGGTTGTACCGCCACTGCCCAGGTTTTTGGATGCCTGATGGCGGCTGAACTACCCAGGTCAGCAATTGAACTGCCCATACCCTAGTTGCAGGGTTGCTTTCGATGGCTGCACCACCGGTGCCAGTGAGAGAACCGCCCGTACCCGGATTTTTTGAATTTTGGCTCCAAATTTTGAAGTCATTTGGGGCCTATAAATACCCCAAGTTTTCTTACATTCCATACAATAATTTTGGGATAAAAATTTTATGAAAAAATTGTTTGAGTTGTAAGAAAATAAATGGGAAGGGAGTGAGCTTAGAGTTAAAAAAATTCTTATAAAGAGTCTCCCTTGTAAGCTCATGTTATAAGGGTTTGATCTTCGTCCAAAAGAGATCAATAGTGGACGTTAGTGTGCTTTAAGGAGGAGGACTTGGGAAGTGGACGTAGGCCAAGGTTAAGGCCGAACTACTATAAATTATAAGTGTTCCTTACTTGCTTCATTTAGTACTTACAATTGTTCATAATTAGAAAAGGAAGAGCATCATCTTTCGATTGTGTTTTTAAAACATCTACTTACTCGCCTTCAAGTTGAAGATATGCTTCTGATTTATGATTTTGCTCCAAACGAAAAGTTTTCATTAAAATGTCAATTTACACACCCTCCCACCCCCCCCCCCCCCCCCCCCCCCCCCCCCCCCCCCCCCCTCCTCCTCTCTCTTAGTGCCAATTGATCCTAACAAATATATCTAAGAGGAAATGAGATGAGGTGAACAACACATGCCTATGGCATTATAGTTTAGCCAAGCTTTTACTGTGGAGAGCATTCTTACATCATTCTCATGATTAGGATGTCATCCACATATAGCACCAAGAAGGTGATAGTGCTCTCACTTACCTTCCTTTACACACAAGACTTATCTTCATTCTTAACAAAGTCATAAGATATGATCGCCTCATTAAATCATATATTTCAACTTCGGGAAGCTTGCTTTAGTCTATAAATGGATCTAAGTAACCTGCACCCTTTATCTAGACTCTCTCTGAATACGAATCCCTTTGGTTGTATCATATATACCTCCTTCTCGAGGTTGCCATTGAGGAATATCGTTTTCACATCCATCTATCAGATCTCATAGTCATAGTCTGCTGCAATGGCCAAAAGAATTCTAATAGATTTAAGCATGGCTATAGGTGAAAGGGTTTCGTTATAGTCAACTCCTAGTCATTGATGATATCCTTTAACTACCAGCCTTGCTTTATAGGTCTCCACCTTTCCATCTACTCCGATCTTTTTCTTGAGGATCCACTTGCACCCGATGGGTACAACACCCTCAGCTGCATCCACAAGATTCCAAACCTTGTTAGAGTACATGGAATCCATCTCAGAATTCATGGCTTCTTGCTACTTCCCAGAATCTATACTCATAATAACCTCTTCGTAGGTCTGAGGATCAATATCCTGAGAGTCATTTTCATTGATATATCCCACATATCTTTCAGGAGGGTAACATACTATGCTAGACCTACATAAAGTTGGAACTTATGTGCTAGGTACCTGAACAGACTCGGGCTCTAGAATGTTGCTTGAGCTAGGTTCTCGCTCAACTCTATCTCACTCCTATTGTTTCTACCAAGAATGTGTTCCTTCTCAATGAATACAACTCTCTTAGCAACAAAGACCTTCTGATTCTCGAGATAATAGAAATAATACCCTAAAGTCTCCTTAGGGTATCCCACGAACGTGCACTGTTCCGTCCTTGATTCAAACTTATCGAGGTTGTGTCTTCTAACGTAGGCAGGACCACCCCAAATCTTAACCACCTTAAGATTGAACTTCTTTCCTTTCCATATCTCATATGGTGTAGACACTATCAACTTTAATGGAACTTTGTTCAGAAGGTAAGCTGTGGTCTCTAGGGCATATCCCCAGAATGAGACGGGTAGATCAGCGAAACTCATCATGGAACGTACCATATCTAACAGCATACGATTCATACTTTCTGATACACCATTCAGTTAAGGTGTATAAGGAGGTGTCCAATAGAATAGAATCCCATCGTCCCTGAGAAAATGAGTGAATTTTATACTCAAGTATTCTCCTCCTCGATCTGATTGAAGTGTCTTAATACATTTTCCAATATAGTTCGATACCTCATTCTTATATTTCCTGAATTTCTTAAAAACCTCGAACTTATACTTCATCAAGTACATGTGTCCATACCTAAAGAAATCATCAGTAAATATAATAAAGTATGAGTAACCACCTATAATATGAGTCAACATAGAACCGCATACATCACTATATACGAGTTCCAATAACTCAATGACTCTATCTCTAGTTCCACTAAATGGAGAGTTGGTCATTTTTCTATGAAAGCAAGGTTCACAAGTTGCATATGACTCATAATTAAATGGATCAAAGTATCTATCTTTCAACAACTTTTGAATTATTCTCTTATGTATATGACCTAGCCTACAATGTCATAGGTATACATTATTCATCTTATCTCTTTTCCTTTTGGACGTATTTATATTCATGATATGTGAAAAAGTATCTAACACATATAAACCATTTATTAGGGTCCCTCTAGTGATGATCTCATCATCCATAATTATTGAACAACTATTATTCTCAAAAATAAATTTATATCAACTAATTGTCAAACAAGAGATGGAAATAATATTTTTGATAATAGGGGGAGCAAAATAGTATGCATCTAATGCAATAATAGCTCCACCAAGCAGATGTAGGGTGACCTCCCTACAACAACTCTTGCTCCATTGCTCATCTTGAGGTCCACCTCGACTCTGGCCAACCTCCTAGGTCTTGCCAGAATCTGCAACAAATTACAGATATGATAAGCACTCCCGGTATCCAATACCCATATGTTATTATGAAAATCTGATAAGTGGAGACTGATCATGAATATACATGAAGCTTCTCTAAGCTTCTGTTTCGCCTTATCTGTAAGGTAGTCCTTACAGTTTCTCTTACAGTCCTCGTCTTGGCCGTAGTGGAAGCATTGTACTTTATCCTTTATTGGGTCTTTCTTGGCAACCTTTATCTTACTCGGTCTTTCTTTACCTTTGTCCTTCTTATGGGTCTTATTAGCCTTCCTTTTCTTCTTGGTCTCACTAATATAAAGAACTGTCTTCTCTTTCTTGATGGTGCTCTTAGCTTCCCTTAATATATTAAGGAGCTCAGGTAGAGTCACCTCAAACTTGGTCATGTTAAAATTCATGATGAAGTGAGAAAAGGAATCCAATATGAACTGAAGTATAAGATCAACACACATGTTATCCTCTAGGACTATCTATATATTTCACATAGTGAGTGATCTCATCCTTGCTTGCCCTTTCTTTCGGCATGGGCATAATTGTATTAAGGATATACATGATTTTCTCCATCATTAGAACAATTCTTAAATTACAGATCCAATCTATGTAGTTTGAACCAACGAGGCGATTGGCATCAAGTATGCCATATAAGGGGTTTGTAAGCGACAAACAAGATGTAGCATAAATTAATAATATGCAGATTTTATAGAAAAACTAATTAAGATATGAACATGTATCTTAATGTACTCTCACTATTTTCCTAGCGAATCACACGACACACTCAGCATGTGAAATGAAAGTCTCTAGCGGACTTCTAGTGGGGATCGAGATCCAATCGACATCTTAGTGCAACATCGAGTGACTCGACTAATTACACTAAGCTCGTAAGATAGACAACTCTTGCTAATCATAACTCCTTATGATTCCTATCATGTTCGGCCTCCAAATCATCATGGTCTTAAATACTCGACCAACCATGAAGTTCAGTTAAGTCATCACCATCGTTACAAGATGAGTCTGATTCGATAATATGCTCTCGACTGCTCGACCAAGTTATACGATATCCTTAGGTCACCGATGACATCTCTATATCATAGGCAAGAACTCGATCACATAGATAGGTGAGCCTCGAGTGACTCGACCAACTCAACCTATATCGTGATTCAATTTCTTTTTATTATGATGGAAGGCCACGTGGGTCAATCTTATTACCTCACGCTCACTGACTTAATATTATCATAGGAGGGGTTTTCATTTTGTATTGGCCTCATAATATATCGTGTCACACATGTATATATTTAATATATATCTACATCGCATGCAAATAAATAAATAAATATATGCAAGCCACACTGGATGATCATGAACCGCTATCTAATATGATTACGCTCGGGCCAATGAGCTTAATCACTCACAATAGGATCGAAGTGTGCATCGACACATCTCTATACCCTATGATCGTTGATCTCATCATCATCAGTTCCATCGAATCCTCACCGCATCACCATGCGTCGTGAACTCCCGCCACGACATCGTGGGTCCCACTATCACCTCCACACTCCCACTATACCTCTCCGCGTAATTACAAAATATCATAGACATGTAGACCCGACAATAAATGAGAAACAAGCCCTAATAATAACAATAATCACATATATACACATCACATGGCTCATGATCATCCATCCACATTATACATCACATTTACACATCATCATGTAGGATTACTAGATAATAGATAAGTAAATAAAATAATTAATTAATTATTTTTTAGAAATCAGGACATGTTAGATATTTCTAGAATTGTAAAGGGTATTTTCATAATTCTAAAAATGAGAGACCTTGGAATTTAAAAAAAAATCAAGGGTATTTTTCTAATTCTTTAAAGGAGGATAGAACTTAAAATTCCTCAAATTTTGACGGGTAGTATCATCCTTTTACCAAAAAGAAATCCTAAGCCCTTTCTACACTCTTCCAGTGGCGGTCGCCGCCACCGACCCTACGTAGGACCGCGGGCGACTGTCCCCACAGGTAAGCGATGTTGCCCTCGGAAGGCACCCCAGCGAACGGGCAGGCACTGCCTATGCCCACAGGCGGCCTACCTATGGGTGCTGCCCCTATAGGTGGTAGCTATGCCCGCGGGCAGCTATCCCTTGCATGTTGGCTGTGGGTGATTGCCCCTTGTGGCCTGGTCACGGGCGACTACCCTTACTAGTGGCACTGGCCGTAGCCAGCCACCCCTACAAGCAACATGGCCGCAAGCAGCCACTCCTGCAAAGGCCCTAGCTGAGAGCAGCTGCCCCTACAAGCAATCTGCCCGCAAGTGGTTGCTCCTCTACTCGCTGCCTTCACTGCAAAAATACAATAAGAACACGTAGAATAGTTCTACATGATTCAATCTCATCACATGTAATTTAAAATCACAAAACCAAAAAATGCATCTTGTAAGAGATTGTTTACTTAGGGAGATCATATATCCCTATTTTTTCATATCCGGATGGAGAGGATGAAAGAGGTCAAGCATCCTCTCTAGCAGTATCCACACGATGGATCACTACATCAACACTCCTCCAATCGCAGCCCTAAGTCTCACAACTGTTGCGTAGAGGGAGGGAAGAAAATAGGAGGGGACGACCAAAGATGCAGCCTATCATCTATGTGCCTTCCCTCCTATTTATAGAGACCCACCAAAAAATCCTACGGGTCCTACCTTAGTGGGTATTGGATCTCCATCCAATTTAATTATCCACTAACCTTGGATTATTTGATCTCTATCCAATATTCTCCTTCGGCCTCTAATTGGGCCTTATGCAAGGAGCCCATTAGTGTAGGATCTCATCTAATTAGAATATGGGCTAATTGGATCTCTATTCAATCATCTATTCACTAAAGCATCTACCATATGTGTGTGACCCTCTAGGCCTGATACCGAGCTGGCCATGAGTCATTCTCATCAGACCTCCTTCTAATATATTGAATTATTATCCCCGTAATAATTCACTCTACTCGTCGACTATGAATGTATTAGGCCACTGCGCCATAGTCCCTAGACGGTACAGCGGGATCGAATCCATTGGACCTGTCTGTCTATAGTTATTATGTATCTATAATCCCTTATCTAACTAATATCCCAGAGACCATATATTGAACATGGTACTATCAGGCTATATACAGAATCCATCTAAGTCTTGTTGTAATCGAATTCGCTTGTAAATCTCCTTCTCTCTCAATTTGAATGACCCTGGCCAAGGATTTATCTGAGCAAGCACATATGAGATATTCCTCTCATAATACTGAGATTTTATGATCCTTTATTGACACTCAATTATTAGGAAACCTCTGCGGGTGCATCACATGCATAGAGGAAATCAACAACAATAACCGGTTTCCCACGCAGATCAAATCGTCATGCAAAAGATTCGGGTCGCGAGAAAAATACAGAAACCGATAAAATCATGATATGAGAGAGATTGATTTTACCAAGGGAGATCGTATATCCCTGTATTCTAGATCCGGATGAAGAAGATGAAGGAGGTCAAGCGTCCTCCTCTCTAGCGGTATCCACACAATGGATCTCTACAACGAAACTCCTCCAATCTGATCTCACAACTCTTGCGCAGAGGGAGGGAGGAGAATAGGAGGTGGTGGCTAAAGTTACAGCCTATCAACCCTTAGTCTCCCCTCCTATTTATAGAGAGCCACCAAAACCCTAGGGCTCCTTCCTTATTGGGTATTGGATCTCCATCCAATAACCCACTAATGTTGCATATTGGATCTCTATCCAATAATCTCCTTTGGCCTCTAATTGGGCCTAAAGCAAGGAGCCCATCAGCATAGGGTCTAGTCTAATAAGAATAGGGGCTAATTGAATCTTCATCCAATCCTCCATTCGCTGAAGCATCCACCATATATGTGTGACCCTCTATGCCTGATACCGAGCTGGACGTGAGTTACTCCCATCAGAACTCCTTCTAATATAGTGAATTATTATCTCCACAATAATTCACTCGACTCATCGACTATGGACGTGCTAGACCACTACGCCATAGTCCCCAGACGGTACAGAGGGGATCAAATCCATTGGACCTGTCTGTCCACAATTACCATGTATCTATAATCCCTCATCCAAATAATATCCCAGAGACCGTATATTGGATATAGTATTATCAGGTCACATACGGAATCATTTTGCTTACTCTAATCGGATTCTACCGGAGAACTCCTTCTCTCTCAATCCGAATGACCCTGGCTAGGGATTTGTCTAAGCAAGCACATATGAGATATTTCTCTCGTGATACCGAGAGCGGATGATCCTCTATTGACACTCAATTGCCTTCGTAAGGTTGGCTACTAATCCCGATAACCAACTGTACCAATTTTAGAGCTTTCCAAACCTATAAGTCTGGCGTCAAAGAAAGGAGTACTCATACAAGGCATCCTTGGTGTCTCAAGTCTAAGGACCAGATACACAACTAGGACTATGGAATCGTTGTCTGACATTAGGTATCATTAACCATAGTGTATTCCATATGCGGATCAATCAGTGAACTCATTCTCTAATTAGCACCTGTACTATATCCTTAGTGTCTCCACACAAGTGGCTCTGAGACCAGCCGCCTCCATCATATGGACGGGTATATAGTACACCGATCTATCCGGTTATCTCAATGTCCCTCTTGAGTAACCTATGACTAGGATTATTTAGGATTTGTGTTTAAAGGTGAATCGATCTCATTATCGTGATCTCATCATGATCTGATTCTCATTGTACAAAACCAAGGACATCACAATATATATGTAACAAATAATATAATGTCATAATATGCAAATATTAATCATAAGCATAAAGATAATATAGTGTGTCACACGTACCATCACTCATGTGATTGGCTTGCAGGGCATCTGTAACTAGCAATCTCCCACTTGGCCAAAAGCCAATCACCTATGTGTCTGATCCCCATCAAACCCCTGTGACGCTCAAATACAATCTGAGCCAGCGGCTTCGTCAGTGGATCTGCAATCTTATCTTCGGATGGAACTATATACCTAGATTGGGATAAGCCAAGCATCCTTTTGAATCTATCTCTATATATCTAGATCCCTAAAATATAGGATGCTTCCCCTAAGTCTTTCATGGAAAAGATTCTAAATAGTCAAGTCTTTATAGTGGAGAGCATTCCTATATCATTCCCAATAATTAAGATGTCATCCACATATAGCACCAAGAAGGTGATAGCACTTTCATTTACCTTCCTGTACACACAAGGCTCATCTTCGTTCTTAACGAAGTCATAAGATCTGATCACCTCATCAAATCTTATGTTCCAACTTCGGGAAGCTTGCTTCAATCCATAAATGGATCTAAGTAACCTGCACACTTTATCTGGACTCTCTTTGGATATGAATCTCTCTAGTTGTATCATATACACCTCTTCCTCGAGGTTGCCATTGAGGAATATCGTTTTGACATCTATCTGTCAGATCTCATAGTCATAGTGTGTTTTAATGGTCAAAATAATTCTAATGGACTTAAGCATAGCTATAGGTGAAAAGGTTTCGTCATAGTCAACTCCTTGTCTTTGACGATATCCTTTAGCTACCAGTCTTGTTTTATAGGTCTTTACCTTTTCAACAACTCCGATCTTCTTCTTGAAGATCCATTTGCAGCAGATGGGTACAATACCCATAGGTGCGTCCACAAGGTTTCAAACCTTGTTAGAGTACATGGAATCCATCTCAGAATTCATGGCTTCTTGTCACTTCCTGGAGTCTATACTCATAATAGCCTCCTCGTAAGTCTGAGGATCAACATCCTGAGAGTCATCTCCACTGATATGTCTCATATATCTTTCAGGAGGGTGAGATACTCTACTAGACCTACGTAAATTTGGAATTTGTGTGTTAGGTACCTGAACAGACTCGAGCTCTGGAATGGAATTTGAGCGAGGTTCTCCATCCTTGCTCAATTCTATCTCGCTCCCACTGTTTCCACCAAGAATATGTTCCTTCTCAAGGAACACAACTCTTTTGGCAACAAAGACCTTTCAGTCCTCGGGATGATAGAAATAATACCCACAAGTTTCCTTTGGGTATCCCACAAATGTGCACCATTCTGTCCTTGATTCCAACTTATCGGGGTTGTCTTCTAACGTGGGCAAGACAATCTCTGTCATCTTTTTTTATTTTCTTCTGGATTTTTCTAGATCTACTAGTCTTTCCTTCTTTTTAATCGATGTACTCCTTTTGATCTTCTTTGAACCAGACTCTGACATCGAAGGAGAAAGAATAGTAGAAAAAACTATGAGTACTTTCAATCTGCAGTGTCTTGAATCAATCCAAAAGCACTTTTATATATTAATTAAAAGATAGAGTATAAATAATTTAAAACATTGAAAAACTATCATATCCTAATAAATCTCATCCTCATCTAATCTAAATTTAAATATAATTTTTTATCTTTTATTTTATTTAATCTTAATTATTTGAATTATTTTAACACTCTGACCTAGTATGATCCTATTTTCTCATCACCCTGGAGAGGTCAGCTTTACTTCGCTTTCCCGGGTATGTTAGGGCTTTCTGTATAGCAAATTAAAGGTGAGTGTTTTTGTACGAAGGTCACAAAGGAAGCCTTGATCTACCATTATAGTTACACGATGACTGGATTCGTGGCACTGAAAACCAAGTCTAAGAATTGCAGACAGAGTTCTGATATCTCTCTACTACTAATGATTTTGATCCTTTGCATTGTCTATCCATTTGCTTTAGAGAGCACACTTGCCATTCTGTTCAAAGTTGTCTTTTTTTTTATTTTTTATATATCGTTTCTCCGGAAAACACCGGTAAGTTAGAATTGAATCCTTCTATCTCTTTAATTACTAGTCTTGGTTTGGCAGGACAACCTGGCGTCATTCTGATTGAGCTTAGCATTATCTTCCATATTGATTCTGACATAGTTAGGCACGCAGATGCATGCTGGGTGAAGTTATCTGTAAGGTGGTAAAAGTGAAAGTCAATGCATAGTTGGGTATTAGCATGGAACTAAATGACTATGTAATAATGCTGAAATATATTAATCAATACATTCACAAGGACATATTAGCATCCAAGTGCTGCTGTATAAACTGTTTCTGATGAACACAGATGCCCGGTAACACTTCATTTATTATGCATTGTTAAGACAAGACAATCTCATAACAAGACTGGAGAGTGAATATAGTTTCTATAGTTACAATGTAACTTCAGCATGATAACATGCCTTCTACGGGCACTTGAGAAGACCGTCATGGGTTTTCATGTTAGCATAGCAAGGACAGACGTCCCTGTTGCCTTCAGTGCCCGGTGGAACGCAGTTACAGCGGCTACAGCATGTGTTGCATGCCCTGTTGCACAAGTTCGGCCTACTTGACTTGCTGCAGCGGTACGCACACTTCGCACCACAGTCTGTGCAAGAATAATATGATTCCAAATATTATCAGATGCCTTCAAACAAGGCGGCATATATTATCATAAATTTATTGTCTTTCTTGACTTGCCTATTTGTTGCGCATCAACTACATGTTGTCCATTGAAGGTGTAAATCTGCAGATCATGAAATCAAGGAGAATTACTTATCAGGCATATACAAAACGGAGACCTCTGATGCTAGTAAATTGCAACGAGAAAGCAGAAGCAACATAGCATTGGAGTGCTTGTATCATCCAAAGTTAAACCCATTAAAGATCTTAACTTGTGAGACCACAAAGCAATCAACTAAATTTAAGAGGTTTATCTTGTAAAGTGGTGGATTTAATAAAGCTAGGTATGGTAGGAATAGCAGCTGGATTGTAGGATGGTTCAGTTAACATAACTCACATTCTACCATCTTAAACAATGACTACATGCCTAAGCTATGTTTTTCCAACAAAATGCATGATACAAAGCATAGAAATGTATCCTTTGAAGCTGAACCACAGCTTTAATATAGGCTGACGTGGCTTCTTACATTATGAACTATGCCACAAATCCTGGAAAAGGGATCAAAGTTATCATATTGTCTTATAGCAGTTTTATGAATTTCCATAAGCTAAATTAAATGGAACAAGAATAAAACTGAGTGCTGAATCATTATTTCTTTTGCCTCTGGAGTTAATAGAATCTATGGAAAGGAAAAGAAAGAACAAAAGGAGTTAAGAAATAAAAAGAATCAAACCAACCAACAAAGTACAAACCATATGTAGATTCCACAAATTGACAAAATTATGCAGACTCACCTCGACCATAAGTAGTAGGAGAAACACCACAAGCAGGATCGACTTGGCCATGAGGAAAGGGAGCTATGTCGAGAAGAATGAGAAGTGTGTCCCTTTTATAGATATGCATCTTGTAAGTGTATTTTCTCTTTTAGGAAACTAAAATTTTTCGTTGCAAATATTCTTTCTTTAATAAGAAAGCATTGAAGTTTTTATTTGTTGGAAACTTTAATTGTTGGAATTTACATTATTGGAGTTTTTATCTTATTTTAGGAAACTTTAAATGTTGAAATTTATATTTAGCATGATTTTAATTCAAGATGGCCTGTATAAAGACTCTGGATTTTTCAACCAAATTGATGACTTTTTTATAAGAAAATGTTTCATTCCTTTTTTCTGTTATCGTTATGTCTCTTCTCTTCTCGTGAATATGCATCCACTTTCTTATGGTCATAACTACAATGAGGGTATATTTGGACACATACTTGTGGCTATTGAAATGGTTGATTGAGCTCGATGAGTTCGGCCTCCTATATTCTCAAGGGTGGTGATAAAGGCTCAAGCTCTAGTGAGCTTCATCTCAGAGCTTATTCCACCATACCTGACACTTAGACCCTCTTCGTCGTTGTGTTGACAACCATCGAAGGTAGAGGAGCTAGACTTGTTTTCAGAAGCTCTGATGTGTTGGTCAATAAGTAAGTCCTCTACTTCATGTACAAGATATCCAAAATGGACGTAGAGTATGAGGCCCTATTGCCTAGCCTTCGATTTGTGAGGGAGCTCATTGTTTTAGGATTAGCATTCTATAGTGATTACCAACTGGTGGTGAACCAAGTCAAGCTAGACTTTAAAGACCCGAGACATAGCAATGGTGAAATACCTTACCAAGGTTCTAAAACTAGCCCATCACTTCTCCAAGCTCGAAATCTTCCATGTGTCTCGAGAGGAGAACACCCAGGACAATGCACATTGGCAAGGTTGACTGCAACCTAAACGATGTAGGATAGATGCTTGCAAGTCGAGATACTATCAGCGAGGAGCATCGACATCCTACAAGTCTCCCAAGCCAAAGGTGAGTCATATTGGATGGACGACATCATCCGATACAAAAAAGATGACACGCTCTAGACCGATCAAGCCTTGCCATGGCGAATTAAGTACCACTAGGTATAGTACTGCATATAAATGATCGACTATACCATAAGTCCTTCAATCAATTGCTTATTAGATGTCTATCCCCTCGAGGCCAAACGTGTTCGAGTCAAGGTGCATGTGGAGATGTGTGGTGCACATTGAAGGTTGGATGCTCGCCTTCAAAGTCCTACGACAAGGATACTATTGATTAATACTAAGGAGGATGTGATGGTTTACACTCAAAAGTGTGATAGTGTGATGATCTAGCACTAGCTAGTCATATACCATAACCCAATCGATTGTAAATTGTTAAATTATGACCTCCTTGGGCACTACACACTAGCTTCGAGGCAACTATAATTCATAGTAGTTGGGGTGAATCACTTAACAAAGTTTGTCAAGGTCAAACCATTCATCTCCACAATCGAGAGACAAGTTGAACTATTTCACTTACAGTGGGTCATCATCATCTAGTTAATTATTTAACAAAGTTGGGGTGAACTATTTGGCAAAATATTATCAAACAGTTCATAATCTCAAGAGTTTAACAATCCTTTGGCATTCAATTAAGATTCAACTCAATGGCCCACTTGTGGACCAATGGCTTAGTCAAGGTGACAAATCGGGCCAAACTGTAAGGGCTCAAAAAACAAGTGGTAGAAACCAAGGGCACTTGGGACGAGGAGTTGCCTAGGATCCTGTGGGCCTCACAAACGATGATGAAGATTGGGTTGGGTGAATCGCCATTCAACTTAGCATTTGACACAAAGGCCTTCCTACCCCCCAAGATGAAGTTCCTGATCCCTTGGGTTGAAAGCTTGGACAATACCACATCCAAGGAGCGACTTTGTGCAAGGCTAGACTTCATTGATGAAGTTTGAGCCAAGACTCATTTGAAGATGTTTAACTTCAAAAAGATAATCTCACAACTCTATGACAAGGGCATCTAGCCTTGATCCTCCGAAAGGTCGACATAAACAACTTTTTGCACTCCCTATGAAAAGTTAGCATCTAATTAGAAAGGACTATATCAAGTCTCGAGGTGATCCGAGATGAGACCTATCGCCTCAGAACGATGGAGAGGGTGTTGCTACCACTAAAATGGCACATATCCAACTTCAGGAAGATCTAGCCCTATGATAGGAACCCCTAGGGTTCTATTATAGAAATGGAGGGATAAACGATCACTTCGAGGGGATCGAGCCTCCTTGATCACTTCAAGTGGATCAACCTCCTAGGGATTTGCTAAATGGTCGAGACCATATTTTCTTCGTTGATGAAAAAGGAATAGTTACACCCTTATTTATAGAATTCTACCGAGAGTCCCTCTAGACTTTAACTCTTCCACCTAGAGTCCTTATAGATTTGGACTCCTAATTAAATAATAAAAATTATATAAACTCCTAATTGACTCCAACTAAGCTAACCAAACCATAGATTACATGACACAAAATTCAAAAAATTAATTTAGTCCTAACAATTCCTCCCTGCCTTAAATCAGCCTTGCTCTCATGGCTGAGGAATGTCAAATTCTAGGAGCACTTCAGCCCAGGATATCTACGGTACATCATAATCCTTTAATCAATTAAATAAGGCCTCCACTTGGTGTAAGTAATGGGCTGACTTTCAAGTGCAGTAGTTATTATAATCTTTTGAAGAACCTCTCCATCCGAGGGCTAGTGGTAGTTCCACATCTTTCTTTGAGGATCACCACTTCGAAGTCTTCCAAGGATATCAAAAAGAAATCCACAAGTAGTTTTTTACCCTGTATAATCAGTTTTATCTTTAAACACTTATTATCATAAGTTAGAACTCATCCATCAGCAACCTTGAATTTGTCATAGCCTTCAAGATCTCCACATTGTTAGCTTTCGATTTCTTCTTAATTGGTTCAATCATCAGAAGCTGTCCTTGTTTGCATCGATTTTCCTTCATATTTCATCACAATGCCAGTACAAATCTTTTGGTGATATTTCCTTGAGTTCTTCCTAGGTTAGTTTTTGGGTGTTCGGGATTTGGTCGGGAATAGATGGGGTGGGCAGCTTGCTAATCATCTATTTGTTATCATTTTTGTTTCGGTGATACTCCCTGTTGATTTTTCCCTCATGTAAATGTGCAAAAGAGATCACAGCTATCATAGTGCAAGGTTGGCGAGCTTTAACTTCACATTGAATATCTATATTAAGTCTTTTGATAAACGTTCTCAACAATCGCCATTCAGACCAATCTCTGGCTTGATTTGATAAATGTTCATATCTGCTCTGATATTCTTACACTGTAGAAGTCTGACAGATTTTGGCGAGCCGCCCATTAACATTCTCATACTCAAATGGTCCAAAGCGAACAAGAAGTCATTTCTTGAACTATTCCCATGAAGGAATACCGTGACAGGTTTCATACCAATCATACCACTAGATTGCTTCACCATTAAGTTGAATTGAAGTTATTTTCACCTTGGATTCTTCTTTAGTTTTGTGGAAGCGAAAAAAAATTTCAGCCCTAGAGATCCAACTAGTCGGATCCCCATCTTCCCATCTTGAAAATTCTACCTTCATGTGTGGGTAAGTGCCCTATTATTGGTGCCCATTTCATGTGTCTCCGAATTGGCTCCACGTAGGACTTGAATTTTCTGCTTTCCAAATTTTGCGGAAGCTCTGGGCTTATTTTGAACTCATCAAGGGTTTCTTGTAATCAATTTTCAATCCTAGTTCCCAAAGCTTCTAATTAGGCTTTCACTATCGGTGGCCATTGCATAGGACTACAGATCTGTAATACCCTTTCTTGTATTGGGTTAAGGTTATCAGCACCATCCTTCTCGATGTTTGCTGTTGTGACACTGGTGGTCAGAAGAGCAATAGTGCGGTGATGCTACAAGGATGAGATCGTCGAGGCTACGATGGTCACTACTAAAGCTAGAGGGCAGTGATCTATGGGAAGAAACCGTTGCTGCGATCGTTGTAAGGCAGCATTGATCATTGCAATAAATTAGAGGGGGAATGTGCATCGGTTGAGGAGGGTGAGACTATGGTGGACTGAGGAAAGGGGAGCCACTGGTGAAGTCAACAGAGGAGAAAGATGCTGGTTACAGGTGCCCTGCAAGCCAATCACGTGAGTGATGGCACGTGTGACACGTTGTGTGATCTTTTTGCTTATAATTAATATTGGTATATTCTCACATTATATTATTTATTACATATATATTGTGATGTCCTTGGTTCTATGCAATGGGAATTGAATCGTGTTAAGATCACGATAATGAGATCGATTCACCTTTAAACACAGATCCTAAATAATCCCGATCATAGGTTACACGAGAGAGACATCGAGATAACCGGATAGATCAGTGTACTATATACCCGTCCATATGATGGAGGTGGCTGGTCTCATAGCCACTTGTGTGGAGACACTGAGGATATAGTACAGGTGCTCATTGGAGAATGAGTTCACTGATTGATCCGCTTATGGAATGTTGTATGGTTAATGATACCTAATGTCAGATAGCGATTTCATAGTCCCAGTTGTGTATCTAGTCCTTAGACTTGAGACACCAAGGATGCCTTGTATGAGTACTCCTTTCTTTAATGCCAGACTTACAGGTTTGGAAAGTTCTAGATATGGTACAACTGGTTATCGGGATCGGTAGCCAACCTTACGACGGCAATTGAGTGTCAATAGAGGATCATCCACTCTCGGTATCACGAGAGGAATATTCCATATGTGCTTGCTCAGACAAATCCCTGGCCAGGGTCATTCGGATTGAGAGAAAAAGAGTTCCGGTAGAATCCGAATAGAGCAAGACAAACTGATTCTGTATGTGACCTAACAGTACTATATCCAATACATGGTCTATGGGATATTATTTGGATGAGGGATTATAGATACATGGTAACTTTGGATAGATAGGTCCGATGGATTTGATCCCCCCTGTACCATCTGGGGACTATGGCGTAGTGGCCTTGTATGTCCATAGTCGATGAGTCGAGTGAATTATTATAGAGATAATAATTCATTATATCATAAAGAGTTCTGATGGGAGTGACTCACTGCTAGCTCGGTATCAGGCCTAGAGTGTCACACACATATGGTGGATGCTTCAGCAAATAGAGGAATAGATGAAGATTCAATTAGCCCCTATTCTCATTAGATGAGACCCTATGCTGATGGGCTCCTTGCTTAAGACCCAATTAGAGACCTAAGTAGATTATTGGATAGAGATCCATTAATGCATGGTTAGTGGGTTATTAGATGGAGATCCAACACCCACTAAGGCTGGAGCCCTAGGGTTTTTTGTGGCTCTCTATAAATAGGAGGGGAGACTCATGGTTGATGGGTTGCTACTTTAGCCACCACCTCCTATTCTCCTCCCTCCCCCTGCGCAAGAGTTGAGAGATCAGATTGGAGGAGTTTCGCTACAGAGATCCATCGTGTGGATACCGCTAGAGAGGAGGATGCTTGACCTCCTTTATATTCTCTATCCGGATCTGGAATACAGGGATATACGATCTCCCTTAGTAAAATCAATCTCTCACATATCATAATTTTATTGGTTTTTGCAGTTCTTCTCGCGACCCAAATCTTTTGCATGATGATCTGATCTGCGTGGGAAACCGATTTTTGTTTTGATTTCCGCTACGCATGTGATGCACCCGTTGAGGTTTCCCAATAGTGGTATTCGAGCCAAGGTTTTCGTGCGAAAGATTGGTTTTAAACTGTGTGTGATAAGATTAAATCACGTAGAATCGTTCTACGCATTCGCAATAAGAACTGCGAGGAGGAGGAGCGGCCAACCACGGCCAACCCCCATGCAGGGTCAGCCACCCACGGCCAGGCCGGTTGTAAAGGGCAACCGGCTGCGGCCCAGGCCCCCTGTAAGGGGGCGGCCGGCCACGGCCAAAACCCCCTTGCAGGGGCAGCCGCCAACAGGCACGGCCACCCGCGGGCATGGCTGACGCTTGCAGGGGCGGCGCCTGCGGGCATAGGCAACGCCCGTGGCCAGGCCGCAAGTGGCAGCTGCTCGCTGCAAGGCCGCAAGAGGTAGCCTCGCGGCCAGGGCTGGCGCCTGCAAGGGCGGCTATTGGTAGGAGCGGTCGCTAGTAGGGCAGCGCCCGCGCAAGGCGATGCCACCCGCCCACGAGGTGCCGCTCGAGGGCAACAGCGCCACCTGCACAGGGGCAGCGGCGACGGAGGCGCAGAAGTGGGCAAGGAGAGGGCTAGGGCATCCTTTTGAGCAAAGGATGATCCTACCCCTCTAAATTTTAAAATTTTCGAGGCATGTCCTCATGTATAGAATTCTAAAAATGCCCTCAATAATTTTAGAAATTTCAAGAACTGTCCTCTCATCCAGAATTACAAAAATACCTTAAAAAATTTTGAAAATTTCGAGGACTATCATCTCATCCAGAATTATGAAAATACCCTCGACAATTCTGGAAATTCTGAGCATGTCCTTATTTCTAAAAAATAATTAATTAAATAGTTTAATTAATTATTATATATATCTAGTAATCCTATATATGATGTGATGTACATGTGATGTATGATGTGGATGGATGATCATGAGCCATGTGTTGTGATGTGTCTAATTATGATTGTTATTATTATGGAGGCCTGCGTACTTGCGTTTTTCTCGTTTATTGTTGGGCCTACGTGCTTGTGATTATTTATAATTACATGGAGAGGCGCAGCGGGATCGTGGAGGTTACAGCGGGACCCACGACGCCGTGGCGGGAGATCACGACGCATGGTGATGCGATGATCCGACGGAACCGATGATTACGAGATCAACAATCACAGGGCATGGAGATGCATCAATGCACACATAGATCCTATTGTGAGTGATTAGGCCCATTGGCTCGGGCTTAATCATATTAGGTGATGGCTCATGATCATCTAGTGTGGCTTGCATATGTGATTGTTATACACCTACTAGATATATGTATATATATATTTGTATACGATGTAGATATATATATTAAATATGTATGTGTGTGACACGACATATTAGGAGACCGATACGATATAAAAAATCCCTCCTACGATAATATTAAGTCGATAAGCGTGAGGCAATAAGATTGACCCATGTGGCCTTCCATCGTTATAGGAAGAAATTGAATCACGACATAGGTTGAGTTGGTCGAGTCGCTCGAGGCTCACCTATCTACGTGATCGAGTGATTACCTATGACATAAAGATGTCACCGGTGACCTGAGGACATTGTATACTTGGTCGAGTCCCTCGAGAGCATATCATCAAATCAGACTAATCTTGTAACGATGGTGATGACTTAACTGAATATCATGGTTGGTCGAGTCCCTCGAGACCATGACGATTCGAAGGCCGAACGTGACAGGAATCACAAGGAGTTGTGATTGGTAAGAGTTGCCTACCTTTTAGGCTTAATGTAATTGGTCGAGTCCCTCGAGGTTGCACTAAGATGTCAATTGGATCCCGATCCCCACTAGGAGTCTACCGAAGACTTTCGTCTCACGTGTCGAGGGTGTTGCGTGATTTGCTAAGAAAATAGTGGGAGTACATTAAGATAGAAGTTTATATCTTAATTAGTATTTTCTGTAAAATCTGCATGTTATTTAATTTACGCTATATCTTGTTTGTCGCATGCAAAACCCTTACGTGGCATACTTGATGCTAACCGCCTCTTTGGTCCAAAAGCTCTGCATTTTGAGAATTGTTCTCACGGAAGATAAAATCGTATATGTCCTTAACATAATTATGCCTATGCTGGAGGAAAGGATAAGCGAGGATAAGATCACTCACTTTGTGAATTATATACATAGTCCTAGAGGATAACCTATGTGTTGATCTTATACTTCAGTCCCAATTGGATTCATTTTCACAGTTCATTATTAACTTTAATATGAACAAGTTTGAGGTGACTTTCCCTGAGCTCCCTAATATGTTTAGGGAAGCTGAGAGTGCCATTAAGAAGGAGAAGCCAGTTCTCTATATTGGTGAGACCAAAAAGAAAAGGAAGGCTAGCAAGACCCTTAAGAAGGGCAAGGGCAAAGAAAGACCAGGTAAGACAAAGGTGGCCAATAAATACCCAGGAAAGGACAAAGGATAATGCTTCCACTATGACCAAGACGGACATTGGAAGATGAACTGCAAGGACTACCCTGCAGACAAGGCGAGACAGAAGCTTGGAGAAGCTTCAGGTATATTCATGATCAGTCTCCACTTGTCATATTTTCATGATAACACATGGGTATTGGATACCGAGAGTATTTATCATATCTGCAATTCGTTGCCAATTCTGGCAAGACCTAGGAGATTGGCTAGAGGAGAGATGGACCTCAAGATGGGTAATAGAGCAAGAGTTGCTGGAGTTGCTATTGGAAATGTTACCCTACATCTGCCTGGTGGAGCTATTATTGCATTAGATGCATGCTATTTTGTTCCCTCTATTATCAAAAACATTATTTCTATCTCTTGTTTGACAATTAGCGGATATAAATTAGTTTTTGAGAATAATAGTTGTTCAATAATTATGGATGATGAGATCATCACTAGAGGGACCCTTATAAATGACTTATATGTGTTAGACACTTCTTCACATATCATGAATATAAATATGTCTAAGAGGAAAAGAGATGAGGTGAATAATGCATACCTATGATATTGTAGGCTAGGTCATATACATGAGGGAAGGATTCAAAAGTTGCTGAAAGATGAATACTTAGATCCATTTGACTATGAGAGATGTGCAACTTGCGAACCTTGCCTTCGTAGGAAGATGACCAACTCTCCTTTTAGTGAAACTAGAGAGAGAGCCACCGAGTTATTGGAACTCACACATAGTGATGTATGTGGTCCCATGTCGACTCAAGCTATATGTGGTTACTCATATTTCATTATATTCACTGATGATTTCTCTAGGTATGGACACGTGTACTTAATAAAGTATAAATCTGAGGTATTTAAGAAATTCAGGGAATATAAGAATGAGGTAGAGAACCAAATTAGAAAGAGTCTTAGGACTCTTCAATCAGATCGAGAAGGAGAATAAGTTTATTGATTGATCTGCTTCTGGAGACATTAAGGATATAGTACAAGTGCTCATTGGAGAATGAGTTTACTGATTGATCCGCTTATGGAATGCTGTATAGTTAATGGTACCTAATATCATACAATGATTCCATAGTCCCAGTTATGTATCTGGTCCTTAGACTGGAAATATCAAAGATGTCATGTTTGAGTACTCCTTTCTTTGACGCCAAACTTATAGGATTCGAAAGTTCTAGATATGGTACAACTGGTTATTGGGTTTGGTAGCAACCTTATGAAGGTAATTGAGTGTCAATAAAGGATCATTCACTCTCGGTATCACGAGAGAAATATTTCATATGTGCTTGTTTTGACAAATCCTTGACCAGGGTCATTCAGATTGAGAGAGAAAGAGTTCTACGGGAGAATACGATTAGAGCGAGACTATGACGGATTCCGTATATGACTTGATAGTACTATTTTTAATATATGGTCTCTAGGATATTAGTTGGATAAGGGATTATAAATACACGGTAACTGTAAAATTCAATCCCCTTGTATCGTTTGGGTACTATGGCGTAGTGGCCTAGTACGTTCATAACCGATGAGTCGAGTGAATTATTATAGGTATAATAATTCACTATATCATAAGGAGTTTTGATGGGAACGACTCATGGCCAACTCAATATCGGGCCTAGAGAGTCACACACATATGGTGTATGCTTCGGTGAATAAGACAGGAACCCTAGGATTTTTTGGTAGCTCTCTATAAATAGGAGGGAGGTTAATGGTTTATTGGCTACAGCTTTGGTCACCCCCTCCTATTCACCTCTATCCCTCTACATAAGAGCTGCGAGATCAGATTGGAGGAATTTCGCTGCATAGATCCATTGTGTGGATACCGCTAGAGAGGAAGACGCTTGACTTCCTTCATTTTCTCCATCTGGATCTGGAATACAAGGATATACGATCTCCCTAGGTAATCAATCTATCACACGATATGGTTTTTTTGGTTTTTGTGACTTTCTCGTGACCCAATTTTTTGCATGATGATTTGATATGCATGGTAAAAAGGTTTTGTTTTGATTTTAGTTGTGCAAGTGATTCTCTCGCTAAGGTTTATTAACAATGCGGCCATGGGCAGTGGCTAGATTGCATGAAGATAACTACAAGATCTTTGCTTAGAAGTTGCAGTGGAGATCGACAATGGAATCATAGTGGAAACACCAAGGATCTCTGCTTTGATACCAAATGATAGGAACCCTTAGGGTTTTCTCATAGAAAAAGGGGGATAAATGATCACTTCTAGGGGATCGAGCCTACTTGATCACTTCGAGGGGATCAACTTCCTAGTGTTTTGCCAAATGACTAAGACCATATTTTCTTCATTGATGAAAAAGGAATAATTACACCCTTATTTATAGAATTCTACTGAGAGTCCCTTTGGATTTAGACTCTTTCACCTAAAGTCCTTCTAGACTTGGACTCCTAATTAAATAATACAAATTAGATAAACTCCTAACTGACTCCAAGTGGCTAACCAAACCACTGATTACATGACTCAAACATGACTTAAAAATTCAGAAATATAATGGGGTCCTAACACCCTACCTCAAGGAATGTCACCTTAAGTGGCCCGACTGAGATGTCATACCAATAAGATCTGACGACAAGCAACTTTGAAGATGTACAACATGAAGTTCTACAGATCAATTGATTAGTAAAGATTTAAAGATGGGGAATGACTCCGGGCTATAAACGAAGGGGACCTCTAGTACTTATAGACCTCCAATCCTGGGTGTGTCGCCTTAAATCGAGCTAAGGCAAGGAGATACCTATACTTGAAGGACTCCCTCAAATGCACCAGCCCCTTAAAGCTGACTAAGAACTCATACCTCTCTTTCACCTCATTCTCCCTCTTCAGTAGCAAGGCTTCCTGTTATTGGGAAAATGATAGAAGCATCACATGTATAGTGAAAGACAAAAAACCAAACTAGTTTCCCACGTTTATTAAATCATCATGTGATGATTGGTGTACGAAAAATTATAAAAATAAAAAACTATATAACATGTGTTAGATGTTTTACTTGGGAGATTATATATCCCTGAAAAATCAGATTCAAAGGAGAAGATGAAGGTTATATCTCCTCTTTCTAGCAATATCCACATGGTGGATGCAGCAACGACGCTCCTCAGATCGCTATGGGATCTTCCTCTTCACATGTAGTAAACAAGAGTTGTCAGCCAAGGAGGAGAGGAAGCTGAGGAGAATAGGAGGGGTGGCCATCAAAAGCTCTAGCCTAACTCTTTTGCCTGAGCGAGAGTATACGAGATATTCCTCTCGTGATATCAAGAGTGGATGATCATCTATTGATACTCAAACTAGGTATCCTTGGTGTCACAAGTCTAAGGACTAAACACACAATTAGGATTATGAAATTATTGTCTGATGTTAAGTATTATTATCCATCCAATATTTCGTAAGTGGATCAATCAGTAAACTCATTCTTCATCATATAGATGGATATACAATATACACTGGTCTGCCCGGTTATCTCAATTTCCTTCAAACACACTTTTTAATATCTTCTAAGGTTTTGTTGATGTTGATGCCATCATGATTTTAGGAAATAGAGACTCATCGATTGATTATTTCAGTATGTAAAGAGATCTTGCATTTTTTTATATATTCTCATTCATCTGACTTTTTTTATCTTTAGTAATACTATGATCTTGTAGATCATATTGAACAAAACTATTTTCTAATAAATTTTATAGTCCATATAAAATAAATAAAGTTTTCATCTTAATAGCCCAAAATGTATAATTATCACTTTGAAGATAGGAAGAAGTTGATAGGGAACACTTCAATCCCTGCCATCTTTTATTTTTTTCCTAGATTTTTCTCGATCTATTAGTCTTCCATTCTTTTTAATCGATTTACTCCTTTTGATCTTATTTGAATCAGACTCTGATATCGAAGGAGAAAGAATAATAGAAAAAATTAGGAGTACTTTTAATCTGTAGTGCCTTGAATCAATCCAAGAGCACTTATATATATTAATTAAAAGATAGAATATAAATAATTTAAAATACTAAAAAAAACTATCATATCCTAATAAATCTCATTATTATCTAATCTAAATTTAAATCTAATTTTTTTATTTTATTTTATTTAATCTTAATTATTTGAATTATTTTAACGACGTGACATGCTATGTTTCTATTTTTTCATTACCCTCGGGAGGTCAGCTTTACTTTACTCGGTTAGGTTAGAGCTTTCTGTAGAGCAAATTAAAGTGTAAGTGTTTTTCATTGTGCAGTATGAAGGCCACAAGGGAAGCCTTGATCTACCATTATAGTAACTCGATGACTGGAAGAATTGCAGATAGAGTTCTGATATCTCTCTACGATTTTGATCCTTTGCATTGTCTATCCATTTGCTTTAAGAGCACACTTGCCATTCTGTTCAAAGTTTTCATTTTTTTTTCTTTTTTATATCGTTTCTCTGGAAAACACCGGTAAGTTAGAATTGAATCCTTTCTATCTCTCTAATTGAACTAGTCTTGGTTTGACAGAGCAATCTGTCGTCATTCTGATTGAGCTCATCATTATTTTCCATATTGATTCTGCATAGTTAGGCACGACAGATGCAAGTCTTTTGGACCATGAAATGAATAAATGCTGGGTGAAGTCATATATGTAAGGCGGTAAAAATGAAAGTCAGTGCATAGTTGGGTATTAGCATGGAACTAAATGACTATATAATAATGCTGAAATATATTATTCAATACATTCACAAGGACATATTAGCATCCAAGTGCTGCTGTATAAACTGTTTCTCATGAACACAGATGCCCGGTAACACATCATTTATTGTGCATTGTTGAGATAAGACAATCTCATAGCAAGACTGGAGAGTGAATATAGTTTCTGTAGTTACACTGTAACTGCAGCATGATAACACGCCTTCTACGGGCACTTGAGACGACCGCCATGGGTTTTCATGTTAGCATAGCAAGGACAGACGTCCCTGTTGCCTTCAGTGCCCGGTGGAACGCAGTTACAGCGGCTACAGCATGTGTTGCACGCCCTGTTGCACAAGTTCGGCCTACTTGACTTGCTGCAGCGGTACGCACACTTCGCACCACAGTCTGCGCAAGAACAATATGATTCCAAATATTGTCAGATGCCTGCAAACAAGGCGGCATATATTATCATAAATTTATTGTCTTTCCTGACATACCTATTTGTTGTGCATCAACTGCATGTTGTCCATTGAAGGTGTAAATCTGCAGATCATGGAATTAAAGAGAATTACTTATCAGTCAGGCATATACAAAAACGGAGACCTCTGATGCTAGTAAATTGCAATGAGAAAGCAGAAGCAACATAGCTTTGGTTTTGCATCCAAAGCTAAACCCATTAAAGATCTTACCATGTGAGATCACAAAGCAATCATCTAAATTTAACAGGTATATCTCGTAAAATGGTGGATTTAATAAAGCTAGGTATGGTAGGAAAATGAATATCAGCTGGATTCTTGGATGGTTCAGTTAACATAACTCACATTCTACCATCTTATACAATGACTACATGCCTAAGCTATGTTTTTCCAACAAAATGCATGATACAAAGCATAGAAATGTATCCTTTGAAGGTGAACCACAGCTTTAATACAGGCTGACGTGCCTTCTTACATTATGAACTAGGCCATAAATCTTGGAAAAGGGATCAAAGTTATCATGTTGTCTTATAGCTGTTTGAAGAATTTCCATAAGCTAAATTAAATGGAACAAGAATAAAATGAGTACTGAATCATTATTTCTTTTGTCTCTGGAGTTAATAGAATCTATGTAAAGGAAAAGAAAGAACAAAAGGAGTTAAAAAATAAAAAGAATCAAACCAACAAACAAAGTATAAACCATATGTCGATTCTACAAAATGACAAAATTATGCAGACTCACCTCGACCATAAGTAATAGGAGAAACACCACAAGCAGGATCCTTGACTTGGCCATTAGGGAGGGGAGCTATGACTAGAAGAATGAGAAGAACGTGCGAAACGAGAGTTATGTCGTTCAGAATGAGGACAAGCGTGTCCCTTTTATAGATCTGCATCTTGTAAGTGTATTTTCTCTGTTAAGAAACTAAAATTTTTCATTACAAATATTCTTTCTTTAATAAGAAGGCATTGAAGTTTTTATTTGCTGGAAACTTTAATTATTGGAATTTATATTATTGGAGTTTTTATCTTATTTTAGGAAACATTAATTGTTGAAATTTATATTTACCATGATTTTAATTCAAGATGGCCTGTATAAAGACTCAGGGATTTTTCAACCAAATTGATGGCTTTTATATAAGAAAATGTCTCATTCCATTTGTCTGTTATCATTATGTCTCTTCTCTTCTCATGAATATGCATCCACTTTCTTATGGTCATAACTACATTGAAGGTATATTTGGACACATACTTGTGACTATTGAAATGGTTGATTGAGCTCGATTAGTTTGGCCTCTTATATTCTCAAGAATGGTGATAAAGGCTCAAGCTCTAGCGGGCTTCATCTTAGAGCTTATTCCATCATACCTGACAGATGAACCTACCCATGACACTTGGACCCTCTTCGTCGTTGTATCGACAACCATCAAAGGGAGAGGAGCTAGACTTAGCTCTGATGTGTTGGCCAAGGAGTAAGTCCTCTACTTCATGTATAAGATATCCAAAATGGAGGCAGAGTATGAGGCCCTCTTGCCTAGCCTTTGATTTGTGAGGGAGCTCATTGTTTTGGGATTAGCATTCTATAGTGATTGCCAACAGGTGGTGAACCAAGTCAAGCTAGACTTTCAAGGCTCGAGACATAGCAATGGTGAAATACCTGACCAAGGTTCTAAAACTTGCCCCTCACTTCTCCAAGCTTGAAATCTTCCATGTGTCTCAAGAGGAGAACACCCAGGACAATGCATGTTGGCAAGGTTGACCTCAACTTGAACGATGTAGGACAGACGCTTGCAAGTCGAGATACTATCAGCGAGGAGCATCGACATCCTACAAGTCTCCTAAGCCAAAGGTGAGTCATATTGGATGGACGACATCATGTGATACAAAAAAGGTGACAAGCTCTAGACCGATCAAGCCTTGCCATGGCGAATGAAGTACCACAAGGCATAGTACTACTGTATATAAATGATCGACTATACCGCAGGTCCTTCAATCAACTGCTTATTAGATGTCTAACCCCTCGAGGCCAAACGTTTTTGAGTCAAGGTGCATGTGGAGATGTGTGGTGCACATTGAAGGTTGGATGCTCGCCTTCAAAGTCCTACAACAAGGATACTATTGATCAATACTAAGGAGGATGTTATGGTTTACACTCAAAAGTGTGATAGCTGTTAGAGGTATGTCCGGATCTAGCATTAGCTAGTCGTATACCATAACCCGATCGATTGTAAATTGTTGAATTATGACCTCCTTGGACACTTCGCACTAGCCTCGAGGCAACTATAATTCATAGTCGTTGGGTGAATCACTTAAGAAAGTGTATCAAGGTCAAACCATTCATCTCCACAATCGAGAGACAAGTTGAACTATTCCACTGACAATGGGTCATCATTATCTAGTTAACTATTTAACAAGGTTGGGTGAACTATTTGGCAGAATATTATCAACCAGTTCAGAATCCCAAGAGCCATTGTCACTAACAATGGGTCATAATTCAACAATCTCAAGTTAAGGGAATTTTATCAATCCTCTAGCATTCAATTAAGATTCAACTCAATGGCCCACTTGTAACCAATGGCAAATCGGGCCAAACTATAAGGGCTAAAAAAACAAGTGGTAGGCGCCAAGGGCACTTGGGTCGAGGAGTTGCCTAGGATCCTGTGGGCCTCACAAACGATGATGAAGAATAGGTTGGGCGAATCACCATTCAACTTAACATTCGATACAAAGGCCTTCCTACCCCCCAAGATGAAGTTCCTCATCCCTTGGGTTGAAAGCTTGGACAATACCACATCCAAGGAGAGACTTCATGTAAAGCTAGACTTCATTGTTGGGAAACCGCATCACATGCACAACGAAAATCAAAACAAAACAGGTTTCCCACGCAGATCAAATCATCGTGCAAAGATTGAGTCACAAGAAAGCTGCAAAAACTGAAAAAAATCACATCCTGTGATAGATTGTTTTACTTAGGGAGATCGTATATTCCTATATTCCAGATCCGGATGCAGAGGATGAAGGAAGTCAAGCGTCTTCCTCTCTAGCCGTATCCACACGATGGATCTATACAATGAATCTCCTCCAATATGATTTTACAACTCTTGCAGAGGGAGGGAGGAGAATAGGAGGGTGAGGCCAAGGCTGTAACATATCAATCATGAGTCTCCTCTCCTATTTATAGAGAGCCACCAAAACCCTAGGGGTCATGCCTTAGTGGGTATTGGCTCTCCATCTAATAACCCACCAACCTTGCATTATTGGATCTCTATTCAATAATCTCCTTAGGCCTCTAATTGAACTTTAAGCAATGAGCCCATCAGCATAGGGTCTCATATAATGAAAATAAGGGCTAATTAAATTTTTATCTAATCCTCTATTCATTAAAGCATCCACCATATGTGTGGGACCCTCTAGGCCTGATACCGAGCTGACTGTGAGTTGTACCTATCAGAACTCCTTCTGATATAGTAAATTATTATCTCCATAATAATTCACTCGACTCATTGACTATAGACGTACCAGGCCACTATGCCATAATCCCCAAATGGTACAGGGGGATCAAATCCGTCGAACCTGTCTGTTCATAGTTACCGTGTATCTATAATCCTTTATCCAACTAATATCCTAGAGACCATATATTGGACATGGTATGTCAGGTCACATACGAAATCAGTTTATCTTGCTCTAATTAGATTCTACCGGAGAACTCTTTCTCTCTTAATCCGAATGACCTTGGCCAGGGATTTGTCTGAGCAAGCACATATGAGATATTCCTCTCGTAATACCGAGAGTGGATGATCCTTTATTGACACTAAATTTTCTTCGTAAGGTTGGCTACCAATCTCGATAACCAACTATACCAGATCTGAAACTTTCCAAACTTGTAAGTCTGACGTCAAAGAAAGGAGTACTCATATAAGGCATCCTTGGTTCTTAAGTCAAAGGACCAAATACATAACTGGGACTATGTAATCATTGTCTGACATTAGGTATCATCAATCATACAGCATTCCATACGCGGATCAATCAGTGAACTCATTCTCCAATGAGCACCAGTACTATATCCTTCGTGTCTCCACACAAGTGGCTATGAAACCAGCTGCCTCCATCATATGGATGAGTATATAGTACATCGATCTATCCAGTTATCGTGATGTCCCTCTCGAGTAACCTATGACTAATATTATTTAAGATCTGTATTTAAAGATGAACCGATCTCATTATTGTGATCTCATCACGATTGATTCCCATTGCATAAAACCAAGGACATCACAATATATATGTGCAACAGATAATATAATGTGAGAATATGTCAATAATAAAAATAAGTAAAAAGATCATGCAGCATGTCACACGTGCCATCACTCATGTGATTGGCTTGCAGGGCACCTGTAACTAGCACTTCCTACCCCCCAAGATGAAGTTCTTGATCCCTTGGGTTGAAAGCTTGGACAATACCACATCCAAGGAGGGACTTTGTACAAGGCTAGACTTCATTGATGAAGTTTTAGCTAAGACTCTTTTGAAGATGTTTAACTTCAAAAAGATAATCTCACAACTCTATGACTAAGGGCATCTAGCCTTGATCCTTTGAAAGGTCGACATAAATGACTTGATGCACTCCCCATGAAAAGTTAGCTCCTAATTAGAAAGGACTATATAAAGTCATCTAGGTGATCCGAGATGAGACCTACTGCCTCAAAAAAATGGAGTGGGTGTTGCTACCATTGAAATGACACATATATTACCTTAGGAAGGTCTAGCCCTATGATAGGAACCCCTAAGGTTCTATTGTAGAAATTGGGAAATAAACGATCACTTCGAGGGGATCGAGCCTCCTTGATCACTTCGAGGGGATCAATCTCCTAGAGTTTTACTAAATGGTCGAGACCATATTTTCTTCATTGATGAAAAAGGAATAGTTACACCCTTATTTATAGAATTCTATCGAGAGTCCCTCTAGACTCTGACTCTTCCACCTAGAGTCTTTCTAGACTTGGACTTCTAATTAAATAATAAAAATTAAATAAACTCCTAACTGACTCCAAGTAGGCTAACTAAACCATAGATTATATGACTCAAAATTCAGAATTTTAATTTGGTCATAACAATTTCTTCCTCTTTTAAATCAGCCTTGTTCTCAAGGTTGAGGAATGTCAAATTCTAGGAGCACTTAAGTCCAGGATATCTGCGGCACATCACAACCCTTTAATCAATTAAATAGGGCCTCCACTTGGTGTCAGCAATGGGCTGACCTTCTAGTGCAGTAGTTATTATAATCTTTTGAAGAACCTCTCCATCCGATGGCTAGTGGTAGTTCCACGTCTTCCTTTGAGGATCACCACTTCGAAGTCTTCCAAGGATATCTAAAAGAAATCCACAGTAGTTCTTTACCCTGTATAATCAGTTTTATCTTTGAACACTGGTTATCATAAGTTAGAATTCATCCATCAGCAACCTTGAATTTGTCATAGCCTTCATGATCGATCTCCACATTGTTAGTTTTCGATTTTTCCTTAATTGGTTTAATTATCAAAAGTTGTCCTTATTTGCATCGATTTTCCTTACTCCACTTTTCCGCTAGTGCGGCCAACAAAGGAGGAAGATGGCAATAGTTGAGAGATGGAAGTTGCCCTATTTCGGTCACTACGAGGAGGGAAGGTTGCTGCCCTATTTATTTTCGCTGCATGGGGTGAGAGCGCTACAGGATCGCAAGAGACCGAGGCTGAGGTAGTAGGGGCTAGAAAGTGGCAGTGTCAGCATGGGTAGCAACTAAGGCTACCGCGAATGTTGTCATTGCCGGTGGATAAGATGAAGCGAGGATAGTGTTGATGGTGTGACTGGGAGCAGCATCACCAAGGTTCACCGATGGTCAGCTAGCCTGGGAATAGCAGCAGTGGCTTTCTTGCTCGAGTAGGATGGTGCGTGGCTGGGCTATAGTCTTGCTGGAAAAGGGCGACGACGATAGCAAAGGAGGGGTAGCACTGGTGTGGTCGGCGGTTGCGATAGAAGGCTAGAAGGCGCAACTATAGTGGAGCAGGGGAGACAAGGAAGAGCAGGGAAGAGGCAGAAATGTCTTTGCCCTATATTGAGGGCAATGTAGATGGGGCTAGCGTAGGTGGAAGGGAGGATGTGTGACAATTGTAGCAAAGCAGGGTGTGGTTGGAGCGAACGACAACAAAGGAGGAAGCAGGGGAGAGAGATGTGGCGATCATATGCAAGAGTGACGGTTGGTGGCTACGGCAAAAGGCTGGAGATGGTAGCACCGGGTAGAGGAAGAAGGGGGGTTAAGGATGCGGATGCTATTGCAGAAGATAGCGCTGTGGTAGGCAAGGCAATAGAGGTGATGGCTGTGGGGAACAAGGTGGCAACGATCGACAAAACAGGAATGGGGGAGGAAGAAGAGAGAAAGGGGCTGGCGATGCTACTGGGGAGGTTTTTAGGGCTTGGGCTATAGAGTAATGAGGGGGTGGTCAGCGGCTCGGAGCAACGAGGGAGCGGTTAGCAACGGAATGAAAGGCAATAGTTGTTGTTGCTATATGCGTTGCTGGGAGGAGATGCCAACAACATCGGCTCTGGCAGAGGTGGGTTTGGGAGGAAGATGGCGTCAAAGGAGGGGCAGCGACATCATCTTTGGTGGAGGCATAGGAGATGGTAGCGTCAAGGGAGGAGGACGCTAGCGACGGGAGCAGTTGGTGGCATGGTGGGAGTAGCTGGTGGCATGGCTGAATGGGTTGCAGGCAGTAAATGAGAGCGGTCAAAGGCCGTGGCTAGCAGAGGAAGAAGAGGGTAACGGGAAGCAGGGGAAGTAGCAGTGACGTTATTGTGTGCTGGTGGAGAGGAAGGTAGCAACAACTATGTGAAGGCTACATGACTGCAGGCGGCAGATAAGGGCAGTAGCAACATCGGCAAGGGAGGTGGTGATGGCAAGGGAGGGGTAGCAAGAACTTGCCTAAGAGGGCCGAAGGCGAGCTGACTGCGATGGACAAGGGGGGAACCGGGGACAATAATGCTAGGATCCACAGGCAGGGGAGGAGGCGATGGGGGGCTGGGTAGTAGTGGCTAAGGAGGGAGATGGCACTGGTGTAGCTATGGTAGAGGAGGGGTGGCAATGCGGGCAAGGGTTGTGGCTACAGTGGCTAGATTGCATGAAGATAGCTACAAGATCTTGGCTAAGAAGTTGAAGTGGAGATCGATTGTGGAATTGTAGCGGAAACACTGAGGATTGCTACACTGATACCAGATGATAGGAACCCCTAGGGTTTGTCATAGAAAAGGGGGGATAAACGATCATTTCTAGGGGATCGAGCCTACTTGATCACTTCGAGGGGATCAACTTCCTAGGGTTTTGCCAAATGACTGAGACCATATTTTCTTCATTGATGAAAAAGGAATAGTTACACCCTTATTTATAGAATTCTATTGAGAGTCCCTCTAGACTTGGACTCTTTCACCTAGAGTCGTTCTAAAGTTGGACTCCTCATTAAATAATAAAAATTAAATAAACTCATAACTGACTCCAACTGGGCTAACCAAACCACTGATTACATGTCTCAAATATGACTCAAAAATTTAGAAATATAATGGGGTCCTAACACCCTACCTCAAGGAGTGTCACCTTAAGTGGGCCAATCGAGGTGTCATACCATGAAGATCTGCCGACAAGCAACTTTGAAGATGTACAACATGAAGCTCTACATATCAATTGATTAGTAAATATTTGAAGATGGGGAATGACTCCGGGCTATAATCGAACGGGACCTCTAGCACTTCTCAACCTCCAATCCTGGGTGTCTCCCCTTGAATTGAGATAGGACAAGGAGATACCCATACTTGAAGGACTCCCTCAAATGCACCAACCCCTTCTTAAAGCTGACTAAGAACTTGTACCTCTCTTTCACCTCATTCTCCCTCTTCAATAGCAAGGTTTCCTACTATTGGGAAACCTAATAGGAGCATCACATGCATAGCAAAAGACAAAAAACCAAACTAGTTTCCCACTTTTATCAAATCTTCATATGATGATTGATGTGCAAAAAAATATAAAAATAAAAAACTATGTAACATGTGTTAGATGTTTTACCTAGGGAGATCATATATCCCTGAAAAACCATATCCAAAGGAGAGGATGAAGGTCATATCTCCTCTTCTCTAGCGGTATCCACATGGTGGATGCGGCAATGATGCTCCTCAGATCGCTACGGGATCTCCCTCTTCACATGTAGCAAACAAGAGTTGTCGGCCAAAGAGGAGAGGAAGCTAAGGAGAAGGGTTGGCCACCAGAAGCTCTAGCATAACTCTTTTGCCCCCTCTTATTTATACAAGTCCTTGTCAACTTAACCCTAATGGATCCTGTCATATTGGATATTGGATCTCTATCCAACTACCCAAGTCTCTTAGATTAGTGGATCTCTATCCAATAATCTCTTATTAGCTCTTATTGGATCTTATTCATAGGATCCTATAATATAGAGGCTTCTTAGATATCCAATAAAATAAGGGCTTCGTAGATATCTCATATATTAACCTCTACTTATCACAATATCCACCATATGTGTATGATCCTCTAGGCCCAATGTCAAGCTAGCTGTGAGTTACACTTGTTAGAACTCCTTCTGATTTCATGAATTATTATCTCATAATAATTCACTCAACTCATCAACTATGAACATACTATATCACTACGCTATAGTCCCCAGATGGTACAGGGGAATCTAATCCATTAGATATGTTTGTCCATAATTTGTATGAGTCTATAGTCCCTTATCCATCTAATATCTCAGAGATCATATATTGGACATGGTACTATCAGGCCTCAAATGAAATCCATCTAAGTCTCGTTTTAATTAGATTGTCTTGGAAAACTCATTCTCACTCAATCTGAATGACTCTGACTAGGAATTTACCTGAGTAAGAGCATACAAAATATTCCTCTCATGATACTAAGAGTGGATGATCCTCTATTGACACTCAAACTAGGCATCCTCAATGTCTCAAGTTTAAGGACTAAATACATAATTAAGATTATGAAATTATTATTTGATGCTAAGTATTATTAATCATCCATCATTTTGTAAGCAGATCAATTAGTAAATTCATTCTCCAGTGAGCACATATACTATACCCTTAGTGTACTTGCATAAGTGGCTATGAAACCAACCGCCTCTATCATATAGATGGGTATATAGTACACTGGTCTATCAGGCTAACAATGAAAAATACGTCTAAGAGGCCTGACAATATGATGCCCAATATACAGTCTCTAAGATATTAGATGGATGAACAACTATAAATACATGATAACTGAGGACAAATAACTCTAATGATAAGATCTCTTATACCATCTGGGGACTATGGTGCAATGGCCTAGTACATTCATAGTCGACGAGTGACTTGTTATGAGATAATAATTCATTAAGTCAGAAGGATATCTGATAGGTAGGACTCACAGCCAGCTCGGTATTAAGCCTAGAGGGCCACACACATATGATAGATATTTTAGTGAGTAGAGGATTAGATATGAGTTATCCAATTAGCCTCTATTCTCATTAGATGAGACCTAACATTGATGAGCTCCTTGCATAAGGCCTAGTTAGAGACCAATTAAGATTATTGGATAGATATCTAATAATTCAAGATTAGTGGGTAGTTGGATGGAGATCCAATACCCATAAAGGTAGGATCTATTAGGGTTTTATGGTAGCTCTCTATAAATAGGAGGTAGGGGTAGCACAATAGAGATAGGCTGCACCTTTGGTCGTCCCCTCCTATTCCCCTCCTTCCCTAGTCTTCTCAGCAGACTAGCCCTTCCATGCTACGGGAGGATAGTGAAGAAGATAAGTGATCTTTTACGAGTGCTACGATAACGAGCACAAGAGTTGCATGCTTGGGGCTGTAATTGAAGGAGCATCACTATAATGATTCATCGTGTGGATATCGCTAGACAAGAGGACGTTTGACCTTCTTCATCCTCTCTATATAGACCTAGAATTTCAGGGATATATGATCTCCCTAGTTAATCAATCGTAGTTTTCGATTTTATAGATTTTTCACGCACTAATTTTTGCACGATGATTTGATATACATAAGAAACCTATTTTATTTTCTTTCTTATGTTGTGCATATGATGCTCCCACTAGGTTTCCCAATAGTGGTATCAGAGCTAGGTTGCTCGTGCAAAAGATTGGCTTTTAAACTGCATGTGATGAGATTGAATCATGTAGAACTGTTCTACCATTCTTGCATTGGCCGTAAAGGTAGATTCCACATGCAAGCTACTTGTAGGCAAGGGGCGGCCACCTATGTGCTGGCTGCCTATAGGGGTGGGAGCCCGCGGCCACCCATGGCTAGGTCGCTTGTAGGGGCGGTCACCTGCGGGCATGGCCTTGCCCGCTTGGGCAGCGACATCAGTCCACAAGGGTGGTTGCCCGCTTGTAAGGGTAGCCATCGTCGGCACGGGGTGGTATCGCCTGTAGGCAGCACCCACGACCAGGCTGCCTGTTGGGGCGGTTGCCTGCGAGCATGGCCTTGCCCATTGGGGTAGCAATGTCTTCCCACAAGGGTGGCTGCCCGCTTGTAAGGGCAGCCGCCATTGGCACGGAGCGTTGTCGACTACGCAGGGGCGACGACAGGGGCACGCTGGAAGGGGGCAGAAGGGTTAGGGTTTTTCTTGGAAAGAGAATGATTCTGCCCCTTTAGAATTTGAGAAATTCTTAGTTCTATCCTTTTATCTAGAATTCTAAAGATACCCTTAATAATTCTAAAATTTTTTGACTTATCTCGAAGTCCAAAAAATAATTAATTAAATAGTTTAATTAATTATTAATTATGTAGTAGTCCTACATGATGATGTGTACATGTGATGTATGATGTGGACGAATGATAATGAGCCATGTGTTGTGATGTGTGTATGTGATTATTATTATTATTGGGGCCTGCGAGTCTTTGTTATTTTTGTTTATTATGAGGCCTGCATGCTTGTGATTATATTGTAATTACACGAAGATATGTGACGGGAGTGTGGAGGTGTCAGTAGGACCCATGATGTCATAACGGGTGATCATAACACATGGTAATACGTCGAGGATCCAACAAAATCGATGATGATGAGAAGGACAATCACAAGGCATGAAGATGCGTTAATACACACATAGATCCTATTGTGAGTGATTGGGCCCATTGGCTCGGGCCTAATCACATTAAGTGACAGGTCATGATCATCCAGTATGGTGTCGATATGTAATACGGGATTATATACCAACTATATGTGTTTGTATATATATATATATATATATATATATATATATATATATATATATATATATATATATATATACATATGTATATATATATATATATATATATACATATGTATATATATATATATATATATATATATATATATATATACATATGTATATATATATATATATATATATATATATATATATATATACATATGTATATATATATATATATATATATATATATATATACATATGTATATATATATATATATATACATATATATATATATACATATGTATATATATATATATATATATATATATATATATATATATATATATATATATATATATATATATATATATATACAATGTAGATATATATTAAATATATATATCTATCACATGACATATTAGGTGATTGAAACAAAAATAAAACCTCTACTATGATAATATTAAGTCAATGAGCGTGAGGCAATAAGATTAACCCACATGGTCTTCTATCGTTATAGGAAAAAGTTGAATCACAACATAGGTTGAGTTGGTCGAGTCCCTCGAGGCTCGCCTATCTACATGGTTCAAAATCTTGCCTACGACACAGAGATGTCACCGTGACCTGAGGACATGTTATGTTTGGTCGAGTCCCTCGAGAGCATATCATCAAATCAGACTCATCTAGTAATTATGGTGATGACTTAACTAAACATCATGGTTGGTTGAGTCCCTCGAGACCATGATGGTTCGGAGGCCAAATATGACGGGAATCATAAGAAGTTATGATTGGCAAGAGTTGCCTACCTTTTTGAGCTTAGTGTTATTGGTCAAGTCCCTCGAGGTTAAACTAAGACACCGATTGGATCCCAGCCCCCACTAGAAGTCTTTCAGAGACTTTCATTTCACATGTTGAGGGTGTCACATGATTCGTTAGGAAAATAGTGGGAGCAGATTAAGATATAAGTTTGTATCTTAATTTATTTTCTGTATAATCTATATATTATTAATTCACGTTACATCTTGTTTGTTTGAAACATGTCACTTGCAAATCCCTTACATGGCAAACTTGATACCAACTGCCTCACTAGTCCAAACTACAAGGATTAGCTTCGTAATTTGAGAATTATTCTCACAACAGAGAAAATCATATACGTACTTGATATGATTGTGCCTACACTGGAGGAAGGTGCAAGCGATGATGAGATCGCTCGCTTTGTGAAGTTTACAAACGATTCTACCTTGACAAAGGGCTATATGTTGGCCTCCATGACTCTTAAGTTACAAAGGCAACATGAGAACATGGATGTTAATTTCATCATTCTTCATCTTTATTGGTTGTTTGAGGAACAGAGAAAAACTCAAAGATATAAGATATCCAAGAGTCTCTTCTGGACCAAGATGACAGAAGAGGCATCAGTTCAGAACCATATCCTAAGGATGATAAAGTGGATAGAGAAACTCACAGGTCTAAGAATAGTACTAGAGGATAACCTATATATTGCTCTTATACTTTAGTCTCTACAATATTCCTTTTCATAGTTCATCATGAACTTCACTATAAGCAAGTTTGTGGTGACTCTACTTGAGCTCCTCAATATGTTGAAGGAAGCTGAGAGCACCATCAAGAAATAGAAGCTAGTTCTCTATGTTGGTGAGGCCAATAAGAAAATTAAGGCTAATAAGACCCATAAGAAAGCTAAGGTCAAGGGTAAACCAGGTAAGACTAGGTTGCCAAGAAAGACTTGGCTAAGGACAAAAATCAGTGCTTTCACTACGGCAAAGATGAGCATTGGAAAAGGAACTGTAAGGATTACCCTACTGAGAAGGTGAAACAGAAGCTTGGAGAAGCTTCAGGTATATTCATGATCAATCTCTATTTGTCAAATTTTTATGATAACACATGGTATTAGATACTAGGAGTGCTTATCATATCTATAACTCGTTATAAGTTCTAGCAAAGCTGAGGAGACTGGCGAGAGATGAGATGGACCTCAAGATGGGCAATGGAGCAAGGGTAGCTGTAGTTGCTCTTGGTAAAGTCGCCTTACATTTACCTAGTGGAGCTACCATTGCATTAGATGCATGCTATTATGTTCCTTATATTGGTTGGGGAACCAAGAAGAAGCATCACATGCACTACAGAAGATAAAAAATAAAATAGGTTTCCCACGTAGAATAAATCGCCGTGCAAGAGATTGGATCACGAGAAAAATCACAAAACCAAAAACTACATCATGTGAGAGATTATTTACCTAGGGAGATCATATATTCCTATTTTTTCAGATCCAGATGAAGAGGATGAAGGAGGTCAAGTGTCCTCCTCTCTGGCAATATCCACACGATGGATCACTATAGCGATACTCCTCCAATCATAGCCCTAAGTCTCATAACTCTTATGCAGAGGGAGGGAGGAGAATAGGAGGCAACAGCCAAAGATGCAGTCTATCATCTATGTGCCTCCCCTCCTATTTATAAAGAGAGCTACCAAAAAACCCTAGGGGTCTTGCCTTAGTGGATATTGGAACTTTATCCAATTATCCACTAAACTTGGATTATTGAATCTCTATATAATAATCTCCTTTAGCCTCTAATTAGACCTTATGCAAGGAGCCCATTAGTGTAGGGTCTCAACTAATAAGTATAGGGGCTAATTGAATCTCTAGACAATTCTCTATTCGCTGAAATATCGACCATATGTATGTGACCTTCTAGGCCTGATACCGAGTTGGTCGTGAGTCACTCTCATCAGAACTCCTTCTAATATAGTGAATTATTATCCCCATAATAATTCACTCAACTCATCGACTATGGACGTACTAGGTCACTACACCATAAGTCCCTAGACAGTAAAGGGGGATCGAATCTACCAGACCTGTCTGTCCATAGTTACCGTATATCTATAATCCCTCATCCAACTAATATCCCAGAGACTATATATTGGACATGGTACTATCAAGTCACATACAGAATCCATTTGAATCCCGCTCTAAATGGATTCTCCCGGAGAACTCTCTCAATCCGAATGACCCTAGCCAGGGATTTGTTTGAGCAAGCATATATGAGATATGCCTCTCACGATACCGAGAGTGGATGATTCTTTTGATACTCAATTACCTTCGTAAGGTTGGCTACCAATCCCGATAATCGACTGTATCAGATCTGGAACTTTTCAAACTTGTAAGTCTAACATCAAAAAAAGGAGTACTCAAATAAGGTATCCTTGGTGTCTTAAGTCTAATGACCATATACACAAGTAGGACTATGAAATCATTATTTGATATTAGGTATCATTATACATATAATATTTCATAAGCGGATCAATCAGTAAACTCATTCTCTAATAAGCTCATGTAATGTATCCTTAGTATCTCTACACAAGTGGGTATGAGACCAGCCGCCTCCATCATATGGATGAGTATACAGTACACCGATTTGTCTGGTTATCTCGATGTCCCGCTTGAGTAACTTATGACTGGAATTATTTAAGACCTGTGTTTAAAGGTGAATCGATCTCATTATCGTGATCTCATCACGATCTGATTCCCATTGGATAGAACCAAGGACATTACAATATATATGCAACATATAATATAAGGTGAGAGTAGGCTAATAATAATTATAAGTAAAAAGATCACGTAGCTTGTCACACGTGTCATCACTCATGTCAATGGCTTGTAGGGCACCTGTAACCAACACTATTATCAAAAACATTATTTTCATTTCTTGTTTGACAATTAGTGGATATAAATTAGTTTTTGAGAATAATAGTTATTCATTAATTTTGGATGATTAGATCATAATAAGAGGGACCTTGATTAATGACTTATATGTGCTAGACATTTCTCCACACATCATGAATGTAAATACTGTTGAATCTTAGATTTTGATGATGAAATTAATTGATGGGTTATTGATCTAACAAGGTTGTTAGAGATGATTGATGCATAATTAACTATGATAATATTACAATCAAATGTTTGGCCAAAGTTAAGTCCAGGCATCGAGCCGGAGTGAGGACAATGCGGTTGGAAACTCACCTGGAGTACGTCAGGAGATTACCGAGGGTATCAGGAGCTTGCTGGATGGTGCAAGGGAGTTCACCGAAAGAAGACCAAGACTCACCGAAAGATTATCGGGGGTAGCCAAAAAGCTTGCTAGGGGTTGGGAAGGTTTTCAAGTGGATTTATTGGTCATGATTGTAATTAATTGTCATAGTTAGCATCGTGTAAATTTAACCATGACGATGAAAAGGAGTTACAGACCCGATGTGGACCCAAGATCAAGTTTAGGCATCGGGCCAAGGTTTGGACGATGCGATGGGAGCTCGTCAGGAGTTCGCTAAAACTTCACCGAATGTATCAGGAAGATTGCTAGGAACACACCGAGAGATCACCGGAGGATGCATCGTCAACGCTAGTGGGTGAACCACCCGTACCCAGATTTTTCGGGTGAGTTTGAATTTTGGCTCTAAATTCTGAAGCCATTTGGGGCCTATAAATACCCCAAGTTTTATTACATTCCATACAATAATTTTGGGATAAAAATTCTATGAAAAACTTATGTGAATTATAAGAAAAAAAAGGGAAGGGAGTGAGCTTAGAGTTGAAAAAAATTCTTGTAAAGAGTCTCCCATGTAAGCTCATGTTGTAAGGGTTTGATCTTCATCTAAAAGAAATCAATAGTTGATGCCGGTGTGCCTCAAGGAGGAGGACTTAGGAAGTGGATGTAGGCCAAGGTTAAAGTCGAACCACTATAAATTGTAATTGTTTCTTACTTGCTTCATTTACTACTTACAATTGTTTGTAATTAGAAAAGCAAGAGTATCATCTTTCAATTATGTTTTTAAAACATCTACTTACTCATCTTCAAGTTCAAGATACACTTCTAATTTACGATTTTGCTCCAAACGAAAGGTTTTCGTTAAAATGTCAATTTACACCTTAACAATTGGTACCAGAGCAAGGTCTTACACTTTGGACTAAATACCCACTAGAGTAAATGAGTTTGTTTGGTATGAATGAGGGTTAATACATCACAAGTCCTCCTATGTTCAATGGGACGGACTACATATCTTAGAAAATTTGAATGCATATCATTTTAATTTTGATATATTTTGATTTATGGTGTATTATTGAAAAAGGTTTTCAAAAGTCATCCAATCCAATAAAAGATTGGAATGATTATGAAAAACAAATATTTTCTTTAAATGTCATGGCTCTGAATGCCTTATATTGTGCTCTAGACAAAAATGAATTTGATCGGATTTCCTCCTGTGATTCGGCTTTCGATATTTGACATACATTGAATATCACACATGAAATCATAATTAATCTAAAAGAATTATTAAGTAAAATATCTTGCAAAAATGAATAAGAAGAATACCTTTCTAAGAATTTGACATTGAGAAACCAAGAATACCTTCCAAAAATTTCAAAGGAAGTGGAACTAAAGAGAACATATGACTCCTCGAGTGAGATCTCGATTGATATAAACTTTGAAACTTTGACACATGAACCAGATAAATTAATCAACATGAACTATAAAAATGATATAAAGATGGACAAAACCTCTTGCTATGAACGCAAGAAGCTGAGGAGCTCCAAAGATGAAGTGCAAAACCAAGAAGTGGAGAATCTCCCACTTATGACGATCCAAGACGAGGTTAGTGATTCATTAAGCATTTCTTTTTCAGAATTATTAAATATATTTCATAAATTGTTTGATGAATTTAGAAAAAATAGCAAATCTTATAAGTTGCTTAAAAATAAATATGATTTGTTAGTTTGTAGATTTAATGAAATATATAATTTATTAGCATCATATAACCCTTGTTCTAAATGTGAGATTCTAGATATTGTTAAAGAAGAAAATATTATGCTTAAGATAACATTAGAAAAATTTAAAATTAGGAACAAATATCTAAATATGATCCTTGTCAATAAGGGTCATATTAATAGAAGAAATGACATAGGTTTTGTTGGTAACATTCAACAAAAATCAATCATTTTTGTTAAAGGACCTACCTTAAATTTGCCATAGAAAATCAAATATATTTTTTATGAAAAATTAGAACAGAAGGCAAACAAATGTCTATTTAGAAAATATAGTCCATACCAATTAGTTTAGGTTCGCAAGAAAACTTCATACAATAAAAAATAATTAGAAAAAAAGATAAAGTTCTTTATGAAGGACCCAATGTAAAATATATACTTAAATCAAAAATATATTTCTTATAGGTTTGTCTCTAAACTAAAGCTAAGAGCACTAAATAATATTTTAGATGCTCAAGACATATTATTTAAGATCTAACACTCTTTCAAGCTTACTAGCCTAAGTAGTAACAAGAAAATTATTAGAATTAAAATGTGACAATGAATCTTTTGATGATTCATCGTTATACAATTAATATTGATGATGCATAGCTAGAGCATACAAGTATGAAAATGAACTAGAACCAAAGAACCTTAGTTATTGAAATATATATTTATATTAAAAATTATAAAAATAAGATTTTTGATTAAATGCTAAGATCAAAATTATTGGCTTGAATATTTGGAAAGGCTATTGTTTAATGACTTAAATGTTGTAGTTATTGAATAATTGATTTAAATGGTTGGATAGTTGTATATTACAATGGGTTATGATTGGATGATGGTTCTTGAATTGAAACTTTAAATAAAGAATTTCATTTCTCATTTTAGTGCTCTCAAAACTATATATTTGAAATACACATGACAAGTGCATAACAAATCTTTTCACTAAAGTCTAAAAGAGATACTTAATAAAGAAATATCATTGGATTAAAAATAAATGAAAGATTATGTTTGAAAATATCTTATTATAATATTTATGATGATTTCTTTTGAAAGTTTCTCAATCTCTATCTTATTAAGATTTCAATAAAAGATTGATGAATCTATTCATGGTTTTTTTAAATATCGATTTTGCTTATTTGAACTTGAATAAGTTATTATCATGATTTTAGCAAGTTTAGAAAATGAAACTTGAAATCCTTACAAAAATCTTGATAATTTCCATATTGCTTTTGATTGAAGATGCTTTATGTTCAATGAAACCATGCTTGATGATTTAATGATGCATAATGATCATGCTTAATGAGTTTATATTTTGAAATTATACATGATGATCTTTGGCTTATTGATCTTTGCTGTAATGAAAATTCTTTTTCGATTTTAAATGATGATGGATATTTTTATTTGGCTTAAAAGACAAAGGCATGCTTGTATCAAATAAAAAGGTAATATATTTTTCTTGAAAATTTTTATATCTTATAAATTTTTTAAAAGAGACTAATGAATCAATTATGTTATTTTTTATGAATCTCTTGAACTATGAAATTGATTTTGATGATTTGAATTTGAATAAGTTTTTATCTAAATCATGATATTGATTCCTTGATATTTATAAATTGAGATTTATTATGAGTCAAAATTTGTCATTCTTTTTACTCCTATGATTACTTTGGCTATTCACTAAAAAGGAGTCATATCCTAATAAACCATGATATGCTACTTGACATCTTGATAATTTATGACTTGAAATTTTGTTATGTATTGTTCTCTTTTCTTCTTTCTTATTTACAATGATAAAGGGGAGAAAGGAAATCATTAGCATTTCAAGAGATCGATAAGTCTATTTATTTCATTTTGAATCCCTTGAAAGTGATTTTGATGATTTGAATTTGAATGAGTTTTTACCTATATCATGATTTTGATTCCTCAGAATTATAACTTTAAATCTTTTATGAATCAAAATCTCTTATTATGTGTTCTCATATTATTTAATAGGAGATTTTTATATAAATCATGATCTTGACATCTTGAGATTTCTTATGCATAAATCAAGATATTTTATTTGTCTCTCATATAATTTGTCTCTTGATATTCACAATTTATCTTCATGAATTGTATATCTCATCACCATGTTAATTTTTTGAGATATTTCATGTGATGAGTTGAAAAATGATGTAAGGAAAAAGTTTTGCACTATTGTAACCATCCCTTCTTTTTAACAATGACAAATGGGAGCAAAACTTGCTAATTGCACTTCTCCTTTTTGTTGATGATACAGGGGAAGAAGATATGATGATGTGAAATTATGTATGATGTTCATGCATATAATGATGATTTTAAAAGAATATACATGATGATTTAGAATAATGCATGCAATACTCATGATTTTATATGATGATTGACATCATATGATGTATTGTATATGATGTGATTAACATAGTTTTAACTTGGACTTTTGAGCCCATCTTAATATTCTTTTTAAAATTTATTAAGAGCTTTTCTTAACGATGTAATGCTATCACAACTCCTCCCTTGTTTCTCTCTGCATTATTCACAAAGGGAATGAAAATTCTATAATGCATATTTTATTTTACTAAGGGGGAGTAATGTCATCATGTGCTTTGAAATCGCTAGTCATATATTTCACCTTTTTGTTGATGACAAAGGAGGAGAAATGGATATTAATGGCACATGGATATTGTTGCACATACTTGTGTATTGATGCATATATATTTTTTAATTCATGGCTTGATGACTTGATGTAATTCTTTATTAAAATTTACTTTGAATATTGATTGTCTCAAGATACTTGAATTCAAGAGTGTGTGATTCTCTTAAATTTAAGTTTTCTTTATTGCATGGATGTAGGGAGAGTAAGGTTTAACTCTCATCATAAATTGATTGTCATCATAAAAAAGAGAGAGATTGTTGAATCTCATATTTTGATGATCAAATCAATTGATGGATTATTGATCGAACAAGGTTGTTAGAGTTGATTGATGCAGGATTAATTACGGTAATATTACAATTAGAGGTTTGGCCAAAGTTAAGTCCAGGCATCGGGCCGGAGTGAGGATGACGTAGTTGGGAACTCGCTTGGAGTGTGTCGGGAGCTTGCCCAGGGTATCGGGAGCTTGCCAAGATAGCACAGGGAGTTCGCCAGAAAAAGACCAAGACTCACCGGAAGATTATCGAAGGTAGCCGAAAAGCTTGTCAGGAGTTGGGAAGGTTTTCAAATATATTTGTTGGTCATAATTATAATTAATTAAGTCATAGTTAGCATCGTGCATGTTTAACCACAATGGCGAAAAAGAGTTACAGACCAAATGTGGACCTAGGATCAAGCTTAGGTATCGGGCCAAGGTTTGGACGATGCAGTATGAGCTCACCAGGAGTTCACTAGGACTTCGCCGAAGGTATCAGGAAGATTGCTAGGAACACACCAGGAGATCACCGAAGGAGGACCGTGAGAGACTCACCACAGAGAATGTCGGAGCTTGTTGGATTGCGGGAGTGAGGTCATTAAGCTTAGAGTTTGAGTCCAAATTGAGTGTAATTTGGAAGGAATCCAAATCAACTAAAAAAGACAATCGGATCCACAAAAGGAGATTGATTGAGCTCAGGTTGAGCTCAATTGGTTGGCAAGAAAATTGGTCAACATAAGGTCTGAGTCAAAATTTGAAAAGTAGAGGGAACCACTTTTCTGAAAATTCCGACGGTTGAACTATCGGTGAGCGGCGGTTGTACCACCACCGCCTAGGTTTTCGAACAAATAACAATGGTTGAACCATCTTGGTCAGTGGTTGAATCGCCCATACCCTGGTTGCAGGGTTGCGTTCAATGGCTGCACCATCAACGCCGACGGGTGAGCCGCCCGTACTCGGATTTTTCGAGTGAGTTTGAATTTTGGCTCCAAATTCTGAAGTCATTTGGGGCCTATAAATACCCCAAGTTTTCTTGCATTCCATACAATAATTTTGGGATAAAAATTTTGTAAAAAAATTATGTGAATTATAAGAAAAATAAAATGGGAAGGGAGTGAGCTTAGAGCTGAAAAAAATTCTTATAAAGAGTCTCCCTTATAAGCTCATGTTGTAATGGTTTGATCTTCATCCAAAAGAGATCAATAGTGGATGTCGGTGTGCTTCATTTACTACTTACAGTTGTTCATAATTAGAAAAGCAAGAGCATCATCTTTCGATTGTGTTTTAAAACATCTACTTACTCGCCTTCAAGCTCAAGATATACTTCAGATTTGTGATTTTGCTCCAAATGAAAAGTTTTTGTTAAAACGCCAATTTACACTTGCACTAATTCACCCCCCTCTCCCTTCTTAGTGCCAATTGATCCTAACAAACATATCTAAGAGGAAATGAGATGAGGTGAACAATACATGTCTATGACATTCTAATTTAGCCAAGCCTTTACTGTCGAGAGCATTCTTACATCATTCCCATGATTAGGATGTCATCCACATATAGCACCAAGAAAGTGATAGTGATCCTACTTACCTTCCTGTACACACAAGACTCATCTTCATTCTTAACTAAGTCATAAGATCTGATCGCCTCATCAAATCTTATATTCCAACTTTGGAAAGCTTACTTTAGTCCATAAATGGATCTAAGCAACCTGCACGCTTTATCTATACTCTCTCTGAATACGAATCCATCTGGTTGTATTATATATACCTCCTCCTTGAGGTTGCTATTAAGGAATGTCATTTTCACATCCATCTGCCAAATCTTATAGTCATAATGTGCTGCAATAGCCAAAAGAATTCTAATGGATTTAAATATGGCTATAGGTGAAAATGTTTCATCATAGTCAATTCATAATCATTGACGATATCTTTTAGCTACCAGCATTGATTTATAGGTCTCCACCTTTTCATCTACTCCGATCTTCTTTTTGAAGATCCACTTGCACCTGATGGGTACAACACCCTCAGGTACATCCACAAGGTTCCAAACCTTGTTAGAGTATATAGAATCCATCTCAGAATTCATGACTTCTTGTCACTTTCTGGAATCTATACTCATAATAACCTCTTTGTAAGTCTGAGGATCAATATCTTGAGAGTCATTTCCACTGATATGTCTCACATATCTTTCAGGAGGGTAAGATACTCTACTAGACCTATGTAAAGTTGGAACTTATGTGTTTGGTACCTGAATAGACTCAGGCTCTAAAATATTGCTTGAGCTAGGTTCTCGCTCAACTCTATCTCACTCTCATTGTTTCCACCAAGAATATGTTCCTTATCAAGGAACATAACTCTCTTGGCAACAAAGACCTTCTAATCCTCGGGATAATAAAAATAATACCCCAAAGTCTCCTTAGGGCATCCCACAAACATGCACCGTTCTGTCCTTGATTCTAACTTATCGAGGTTGTGTCTTCTAGCGTGGGCAGGACAGCCTCAAATCTTAACCACCTTAAGATCGAGCTTCTTTCCTTTCCATATCTCATATGGTGCAAACACTATCAACTTTGATGAAACTTTGTTCAGAAGGTAAGCTGAGGTCTCTAGGGCGTATCCCCAGAATAAGACGGGTAAATCAGCCAAACTCATCATAGACCGTACCATGTCTAATAGCGTGCGATTCCTACTTTCTGATACACCATTCAGTTAAGGTGTATAAGGAGGTGTCTACTAGGATAGAATCTCATTGTCCTTGAGGAAATGAGTGAATTTTGTACTCAAGTATTCTCCTCCTCGATCTGATCGAAGTGTCTAAATACATTTTCCAATCTGGTTCTCTACCTCATTCTTATATTTTCTAAATTTATCAAAAGGCATCGAACTTGTACTTCAGCAAGTACATATGTCTAAACCTAGAGAAATCATCAGTAAATTTATTTAAGTATGAGTAACCACCTATAACCTGAGTCAATATGGGACCACATACGTCACTATGTATGAGTTCCAATAACTCAATGGCTCTATCTCTAGTTCCACTAAAAGGAGAGTTGGTCATTTTTCCATGAAGGCAAGGTTCATAAGTTGCATACGACTTATAATTAAATTGATTAAAGTAACCATCTTTCACCAATTTTTGAATCATTCCCTTATGTATATGACCTAGCCTACAATGCCATAGGTATACATTGTTCATCTTATCTCTTTTCTTTTTGGACATATTTATATTCATGATGTGTGAAGAAGTGTCTAACACGTATAAACCATTTATCAGGGTGCCTTTAGTGATGATCTCATCATCCATAATTATTGAACAACTATTATTCTCAAAAATAAATTTATATCCACTAATTATCATGGAAATAATATTTTTGATAATAGAGGGAGCAAAATAGTATGCATCCAATGCAATAATAACTCCACCAAGCAGATGTAAGGTGACCTCTCTAATGGCAATTACAGCAACTCTTGCTCCATTTCCCATCTTGAGGTCCATCCCGACTCTGGCCAACCTCTTAGGTCTTGCTAGAATTTGCAATGAATTACAGATATGATAAGTACTCCCGATATCCAATACCTATGTGTTAACATGAAAATATGATAAGTGGAGACTGATCATGAATATACCTAAAGCTTCTCTAAGCTTCTGTTTCACCTTATCTGCAAGGTAGTCCTTATAGTCCGTCTTACAGTGCTTGTCTTGGCCGTAGTGGAAGCATTGTACTTTATCCTTTATCGGGTCTATCTTGGCAACCTTTGCCTTACTCGGTCTTTCTTTTCCCTTGCCCTTCTTAAGGGTCTTACTAGCTTTCATTTTCTTCTTGGTCTCACCAATATAGAGAACTGGCTTCTCTTTCTTGATGGCACTCTCAGCTTCCCTCAATATATTGAGTAGCTCAGGCAGAGTCACCTCAAACTTAGTCATGTTAAAATTCATGATGAAGTGAGAAAAGGAATCTGATAGGAACTGAAGTATAAGATCAATATACATGTTATCCTCTAGGACTATCTATATATTTCACATAGTGAGCGATCGCATCCTCGCTTGCCCTTTCTTCGGCGTGGGCATAATTGTATTAAGGACGTACATGATTTTCTCTATCGTGAGAACAATTCTTAAATTACAGAGCCAATCTATATAGTTTGAACCAGTGAGGCAGTTGGCATCAAGTATGCCATATAGGGGGTTTATAAGCGACAAACAAGATGTAGCATAAATTACTAACATGTAGATTTTATAAAACAACTAATAAAGATATGAACTTCTATCTTAATGTACTCCCACTATTTTTCTAGTGAATCATGCGACACCCTAGGCATGTGAAACAGAAGTCTCCTGCAGACTTCTAGTGGAGATCGAGATCCAATCGGCATTTTAATGCAACCTCGAGTGACTCAACCAATTACACTAAGCCAGAAAGATAGACAACTCTTGCCAATCATAACTCCTTATGATTTCTATCATGTTTGGCCTTCAAATCATCATGGCCTTAGCTACTCGACCAACCATGAAGTTCAGTTAAGTCATCACCATCGTTACAAGATGAGTCTGATTCGATAATATGCTCTCGACTACTCGACTAAGTCATACCATTTCCTTAGGTCACCGGTGACATCTCTATGTCATAGGCAAGAACTCGATCACGTAGATTGGTTAGCTTCGAGTGACTCGACTAACTCAACCTACATTGTGATTCAATTTCTTCCTATTACGATGGAAGATCACGTGGGTCAATCTTATTGCCTCACGCTTACTGACTTAATATTATCATAGGAGGGGTTTATGTTTTGTATCAGCCTCATAATATGTCATGTCATACAGATACATATTTAATATATATCTACATCTCATGTAAATATATATAAATAAATAAATATACATATATATATATACATGTATATATATATATGCAAGCCACACTAGATGATCATGAACCACCACTTAATATGATTACGCCTGAGCCAATGGGCCTAATCAATCACAATAGGATCTAAGTGTGCATCGACGCATCTCCATGCCCTGTGATCATTGATCTCATCATCATCAGTTCCATTCGAATACTCAACGCATCACCATGCATCGTGATCTCCCGCCATGGCATCGTGGGTCCCGCTGTCACCGCCACACTCCCACTGTGCCTCTCCGTGTAATTATAAAATAATCATTGGCATGTAGATTCATGCTCTATGATTGTTGATCTCATCATCATCGATTCCATCGGAAACTCAATGCATCACCATGCATCGTGATCTCCCGCCACGGCATCGTGGGTCCCCCTGTCACCGCCACACTCCCATTGTGTCTCTCCGTGTAATTATAAAATAATCATTGACATGTAGACCCGATAATAAATGAGAAAAACGATGGCTCACAAGGCCTAATAATAACAATAATCACATATACACACATCACATGGCTCGTGATCATCCATCCACATTATACATCATATTTACACATCATCATATAAGATTACTAGATAATAAATAATTAAATAAAATAATTCATAAATTATTTTTTTAGAAATCAGGATATGCTAGATATATCTAGAATTATAAAGGGTATTTTTATAATTTTAAAAATAAGAGACCTTGTAATTTTTTTAGAAATCAGGACATGCTAGATATCATCCTTTTACAAAAAAAAAACCCGTAAGCCCTTTCTGCCCTCTTCTAGCAGCGGCCGCCACCGCCACCCCTACGTAGGACCGCGGGCGATCATCCCCACGGGCGGGCGCTATTGCCCTCGGGAGGCACCCCAGCGAACGGGTGGGCATTGCCTATGCCCGCAGGCGGCCTACCTACGGGCGCCGCCCCTATAAGCGGTAGCCATGCCTGCTGGCGACCATCCCTTGCGGGCTGGCTGTGGGTGATTGCCCCTTGCAGCCTGATCGCAGGTGACTACCCTTGCTAGTGGCCCTAGCCATAGCCGGCCACCCCTGCAAGTAGCATGGCCGCAAGCGGCCACTCCTGCAAGGGCCCTAGCTGAGAGCAATCACCCCTACAAGTGACCTGCCCACAAGTAGTTGCCCTTCGACTCGTTGCCTTCACTGTGAAAACACAACAAGAACGCGTAGAATAGTTCTACACAATTCAATCTCATCACATGTAATTTAAAATCATAAAACCGAAAACTACATAGTGTGAGAGATTGTTTACCTAGGGAGATCTTATATCCTTGTTTTTCCATATCCAGATGGAGAGGATAAATGAGGTTAAGCTTCCTCCCCTCTAGCGGTATCCACACGATAAATCACTATAGCAATACTCCTCCAATCACAGTCCTAATTCTTGCAACTATTATGTAGAGGGAGGGGGGGTGAATAGGAGGGGACGACCAAAGATGCAGCGTCATTCCTTCTATTTATAGAGAGCCACCAAAAAATCCTATGGGCCCTACCTTAGTGGGTATTGGATCTCTATCCAATTACCCACTAACCTTGGATTATTTGATCTCTATCCATTAATCTCTTTCAGCCTCTAATTGAGCCTTATGCAAGGAGCACATTAGTGTAGGATCTCATCTAATGAGAGTAGGGGCTAATTGGATCTTTATTCAATCCTCTACTCGCTGAAGCATTCACAATATGTGTGTGATCCTCTAGGCCCGATACCGAGCTGGCCGTGAGTCGTTCTCATCAGAACTCCTTCTAATATATTGAATTATTATTCTCGTAATAATTTACTCGACTCATCGACTATGGACGTACTAGGCCACTGCGCTATAGTCTCTAGACGGTATAGGGGGATCGAATCCATCAGACCTGTATATCATAGTTACTATGTATCTATAATCCCTTATCCAACTAATATCCCAGAGACCGTATATTGGATATGATACTATCAGGCCATATACGAAATTCATCCAAGTCACACTCTAATCAGATTCTCCCGGAGAACTCCTCTCTCAATCTGAATGACCCTAGCTAGAGTTTTGTTTGAGCAAACACATATGAGATATTTCTCTCATGATACCGAGATTTTATGATCCTTTATTGACACTCAATTGCCTTCATAAGGTTAGCTACCAATCCTGATAACCGACTATACCAGATCTGAAACTTTTCAAACCTATAAGTCTTGCGTCAAAGAAAGGAGTACTCAAACAATGCATCCTTGGTGTCCCAAGTCTGAGGACCAGATACACAATTGGGACTATAGAATCATTATTTGACATTAGGTATCATTAACCATACAACATTCTATAAGCTGATCAATTAGTGAACTCATTCTCTAATGAGCACTTGTATTATATCCTTAGTCTCTCTACACAAGTGGCTATGAGACCAACTGCCTTTCTCATATGGACGGGTATATAGTATACCGGTCTGTCTGGTTCTCTCACTGTCCCTCTTGAGTAATTTATGATCAGAATTATTTAGTATATATATTTAAAGGTGAATCGATCTCATTATCATGATCTCATCATGATCTAATTCCTATTGCACAGAACTAAAGGCATCATAATATATATATGTAACAGATAATATAATGTGAGAATATACCAATAATAATCATAAGCAAAAAGATCACACATTGTGTCACACGTGCCATCACTCACGTGATTAGCTTGTAAGGCACCTGTAACCAGTACTATTATCAAAAATATTATTTTTATTTCTTGTTTAACAGTTAGTGGATATAAATTAGTTTTTTATAACAATAGTTATTCGTTAATTTTGGATGATGAGGTAATCACAAGAGGGACCTTGATTAATGGCTTATATGTGTTAGACATTTCTCTACACATTCATGAATATAAATACGTTTAAGAGGAAATGAGATAAGGTAAACAACACATATTGATTGTATTACAGTTTAGGTCATATCCTTGAAGGAAAGATTCAAACGATGCTACAAGATGGATACTTAGATCCATTCGACTATGAATCATATACAACTTGCGAACCTTTCCTTCATGGAAAATTGACCAACTCTTCTTTTAGTGGAACTAGAGAGAGAGCCACTGAGTTATTGAAACTCATACATAGTGATGCATGTGGTCCTATGTTGACTCAGGCTATTGGAGGTTACTCATAAATTCTTTATATTCTCTAATGATTTCTCTAGGTATAGAGACATGTACTTGATAAAATACAAGTCCGAAGCCTTCAAGAAATTCAGGGAATATAAGAATGAAGTAGAGAACTAGATTGAAAAGAGTATTAAGACTCTTCGATCAGATCAATGAGGAGAGTACTTGAGTATAGAGTTCACTCATTTCCTCAAGGACCATGGGATTCTGACCCAATGGACATCTCCTTGACTATGACGAGACCTTCTCACCTGTAGTCATGCTAAAATCCATTATTTTGGCAATTATAGTATACTATGATTATAAGATCTGGTAGATGGATGTGAAAATTATATTCCTTAATGACAATCTCGAGGTGGTGTATATGATATAGTCAGAGAGATTCATATTCAGAGAGAGTCCAGATAAAGTGTGTAGGTTGCTCAAGTCCATCTATAGACTAAATCAAGCTTCCTAAAGTTTATACATAAGATTTGATGAGACGATCAGATCTTATGACTTTGTTAAAAATGAAGATGAGTCTTGTATGTACAAGAAGGTAAGTGAGAGCATTGTCATCTTCTTGGTACTGTATATGGATGACATCCTAATCATTGAGAATAATGTAAGAATGCTCTCCATAGTTAAGCCTAGGCTATTTAGAAACTTTTCCATGAAGGACTTAGGAGAGGCATTATATATTTTAGGGATTCGGATCTATAGAGATAGATCTAAGAGGATGCTCAACTTATCCCAGTCTAGGCACATAGACACCATTATCAAAAGGTTTGACATTAAAAATTTCAAGAGAGGTCTCTTACCGATGAGACATAAAATATCACTTCTAGGAGTATGTCTCCAAAGATTCCCGTAAAAAGGGCAAACATGGATATGAGACTTTATGCCTCAGCGATAGGGTCTATCATGTATGCTATGCTATGTACCAGGCCTGATATAGCGCATGCTCTAAGTGATAGGGTCTATCATGTCACAAGCAGGTATTAAGCAGATCCAAGATTAAAAAATTGAAAGGTAGTAAAATGTATCCTTAAGTACTTTAAAAGGACTAAGATCTTTTATTGATATGTGGAGGTAGCCTTCGGTTGAGGGCTACATGGACTCGAGTTTCTAGTCCAACATCGATAATAGCAAGTTAAACTCAGGGTATGTCTTCACCCTGAATGGAGGAGCAGTAAGCAGAAAGAGTTCCAAGCAAGAGACTACTACTAACTCAACCATAAAGGTAGAGTATATTGTTACAGCAGAAGCAACAAAGGAAGAAGGTTTGGATGAAGAAGTTCATCATGGATTCTGGAGTCATACCTAATAGCGAGGTACTGATTCCCATATATTATAACAAAATGGGGTGATAGGTCTATCAAGAGAACCCAAGTCTCATCAGAATTATTCTAAGGATGTATCAATTGATAAGAGAAATCACAACCCAAAAAGATGTAGCAATGGAAAGAGTTTCATCCGAAGATAACATTGTAGATCTACTAACAAAGCCATTGGCTTAAACTATCTTTGAGCATCATAGGGATCGGATGAAGATCAAACATATAGGTGATTGACTTTTGGTTAAGTGGGAGATCGCTGGTTATAGGTGCCCTACAAGCCAATCACATGAGTGATGGCACGTGTGACATGCTGCATAGTTTTTTTATATTATTATTATTGATATATTCTTACATTACATTGTTTGTTGCATATATATTATGATATCTTTGGTTCTATGTAATGAGAATCAGATTGTGATGAGATCACAGTAATAAGACCAATTCACCTTTAAACATATACCCTAAATAATCCCGATCATAAGTTACTCGAGAGGGACATCGAGATAATCGAACAGATCGATATATTATATACATATCCATATAATGGAGGTGGCTAGTCTCATAGCCACTTGTGTGGGGACACTAAGGGTATAGTGTTGGGAAAACTCGGCGGGAGCATCACATGCACAACAAAAATCATAACAAAAAATTGGTTTATCACGCAGATCAAATCATCATGCAAAAGATTGGGGTCCTGAGCAAAATGCAAAAACCAAAAAACCACGATGCGTGAGAGATTGATTTTACCTAGGGAGATCATATATCCCTGTATTTTCAGATCTAGATAGAGAGGATGAAGGAGGTCAAGTGTCCTCCTTTCTAGCGTATCCACATGATGGATCTCTGTAACAAAACTCTTTCAATCTGATCTCGTAACTCTTGTATAGAGGGAGGGAGGAGAATAGGAGGGGGAGGCCAAAGCTGTAACCTATCAACCATGAGTCTCCCCTCCTATTTATAGAGAGCCACCAAAAACCCTAAGGCTCCTGCCTTAGTGGGTACTGGATCTCTATCCAATTACCCACTAACCTTGCATTATTGGATCCTTTTCGAATAATCTCCTTAGGCCTCTAATTGGGCCTCAACCAAGGAGCTCATCTGCATAGGGTCTCATCTAATGAGACTAGGGGCTAATTGGATCTCCATCCAATCCTCTATTATTCACTGAAGCATCCACCATATGTGTGTGACCCTCTAGGCCCGATACCGAGCTGGTCGTAAGCCACTCTTATCAGAACTCCATCTAATATAGTGAACTATTATCTCTATAATAATTCACTCGACTCATCAACTATGGACGTACTAGGCCACTACGTCATAGTCCCTAGATGGTACAGGGGGATCAAATCGATCATTCATATCTGTCCACAGTTACCATGTATCTATAATCCCTCATCCAACTAATATCCCAGAGACCGTATATTGGACATGGTACTGTCAAGTCACATACGGAATCAGTTTATCTTGCTCTAATCGAATTCTACCAGAGAACTCTTTCTCTCTCAATCCGAATGATCCTGATCAGAGATTTGTCTGAGCAAGCACATATGAGATATTCCTCTCGTGATACTGAGAGTAGATGATCCTCTATTGACACTCAATTGCCTTCGTAAGATTGGCTACCAATCCCAATAACTAGTTGTACCAAATCTGGAGCTTTTCAAACCTATAAGTCTTGCGTCAAAGAAAGGAGTACTTATACAAGGTATCCTTGGTGTCTCAAGTCAAAGGACTAGATACACAATTGGGACTATGAAATCACTATCTGACATTAGGTATCTTTAACCATACAGTATTCCAAAAGCAGATCAATCAGTGAACTCATTCTCAAATGAGCTCATGTACTATATCCTTAGTGTCTTCACACAAGTGGCTATGAGACCAGTTACCTCCATCATATGGATGGGTATATAGTACATCGGTCTATCCGGTTATCTTGATATCCCTCTCGAGTAACCTATGACCGGGATTATTTAGGATCCGTGTTTAAAAGTGAATCGATTCATTATTGTGAACTCATCACGATCTGACTCTCATTGCACAGAACCAAGGACATCACAATATATATGCTATAGATAATATAATGTGAGAATATGCTAATATTAATCATAAGCAAAATGATCACATAGCGTGTTATATATGTCATCACTCACATGATTGACTTGTAGGACACTTGTAACTAGCATATAGTACAAGTGCTCATTGGAGAATAAGTTCACTGATTGATCCACTTATAAAATACTAGATGGTTAATGATACTTATTATTAGACATGATTCCATAGTCCCAATTGTGTGTATGATCCTTAGATTTGAGACACCAATGATATCTTGTTTGAGTACTCATTTCTTTAACGTCGGACTTACAGGTCTATAAAATTTCAAATTTGGTATAACTAGTTATCGGGATTGGTAGCCAATCTTATGAAGGGAATTAAGTGTCAATAAAGGATCATCCACTCTTGGTATTACAAGAGGAATATCCCTTGTGTTATCACACGGATAAATCCTTGGTCGAGGTCATTCCAATTAAGAGAGAATGAGTTCTTTGGGAGAATCCAATTAGAGCGAGACTTGAAAGGATTCCATTTGAGACCTGATGGTATGATGCTTAATATATACTATTTGAGATTTTAGATGGATGAGGGACTATAGATACATGGTAACTAAGGATAGATAGGTCCAATGGATAAGATCCTTTGTATCATCTAAGGAGTATAACACAATGGCCTAGTACATCTATAGTCGATGAGTTGAGTGAATTGTTATGAGATAATGATTCACTAAGTCAGAAGGATTTCTGATAGGTAGGACTCATGACCAGGTTGGTATTGGGCCTAGAGGGTCACACACATATAGTAGATGTTTCAACGAGTAGAGGATTGAATATTAGTTATCCAAATAGCTCTTATTCTCATTGGATAAGACCTAACATTGATGGGCTCCTTGCATGAGGCCCGATTAGAGACCAATTAGGATTATTGGATCTCAATCCAATAATCCAAGATTAGTGGATAATTGGATAGAGATCCAATACCCACTAAGGTATGATCCATTATGATTTTATAGTAGCTCTATATAAATATGAGGCAAAGGCGGTACAATAGTGATAGGTTGCATGCACCTTAGGCCGCCCCCTCCTATTCTCCTCTCTCCCTAATCTTCTCAGCTGACTAACCCTTCTCTATTGCGAGGGGCAATGAAGATGATATGTGATATTCTTCTACGAGTACTACGAGAAGGAGAACAACAGTTACATGTTTTGGGTTATGATTAGAGGAACATCATTACAATGATTTATCATGTAGATACTGCTAGAGAGGAGGACGTTTAACCTTCTTCATCCTCTCTATCTGGATCTAAAATTTTAGGGATATATGATCTTTCTAGGTAATTAATCTCTCACGTATCGAAGTTTTTAATTTTGCTAGTTTTTTGCACACTAATTTTTGCATAATAACTTGAAATATGTGGGAAACATGTTTTGTTTCTTTCTACCACTACACATATGATGCTCCCGTTGGGTTTCCCAACATAATCTACTATAATGGCCTATTAATTTACTTTTATCCAAGTCAATTATAGTTTACTCATGACTTTACGTCTCGGTCCTAACTTGATCATCGAAGGGACCAAGATAAACCCCCACCCATATCAAGTCTTCTTATAGGTCGACTTTCATATGAGCATTCAAATTGCTTCCTCATCCATTTCTAAACTCTTGCACATGTGGTATGGGATTGAGTCGAGCTAACAAACTCATCACCTATGAACTTGACCTTCTACCAAATCCTGACATTTAATATTAAAGATTTCACACATTATAATAAATCATAAGATAATAAATACTCTCAAAGTCTCAAACCTTCTTCCTTGCCACCTCCACAATCTAAAATGCATTCTCCACCTATACTCACCTATAAGAATAAAAAATAAAATAGAGAATATCTGGGACAAACCAGTCTCCACTTATCATAGCGGATATAAAATATTTCTTGTCAAATAAAATAATGATCATATTCAGGCTACACATCGATCATAAAATAAGAACTCCAATAACTCAACCTTGAACTCTATGATCAATATTGTCTCATTACTTTATCAGAGATAATTTCAAGTAGGGGAGAGTTGATAGAAATCATGCTACATTTCACCAACTTGAAAAGAAAAAGGGTCAAACCAAATCACATTGGATTGATAATGAATTTGGGTTTAGGTTCAACTGATATTTTACATGGCATCATAAATGCAATTGGGATCTTATTTCCAAGATTGATAATAAAATAGGAGAAGAAAATAAAAATAGAAAAGAATATTGGAAGAATATCATCATCTAAGAAGGGAAGAGCATTATGCACAAAGAAGGAAGGTTAATTTTCAAACTAATTATCCTGTAAGAATGGAAGAACGTCATGTATTAAGATGGAATATTATTTTACAATGCTATTCTATAAGCTTATCTTCTCAGAAAATGACTAGATATAATGTAAGGTAATAAGTTAATTCCTTTTCTTCTTATATTTATGACCTATATAAAAAATGAAAAGCATTATAATAGGATGACCAATCTTGGAATAAATAATAATTCTTTTTCAACTTATATGGGTGGTGTGAGGCTAACCTTTCTGGTCTCCTCAACCAACTTGCAATGAAGAAGTATAAACTTGATGTTCGATGTGCTTTTCCTTGACCATCTCGGTGTGTGTCACAACTTGAATTGTTGAACTAATTATCCTATTAACTTTAATTTGGCTCAATCAATAGTCAAAATGCTTAAGCTAGGAGTCTGAATTTGTTTGAGTCATGGTGCATGAGGGGATATGTGGCAAGCACATCAAAGGATGATTGCTCGCATTCAAAGTCTTACCATAGGGATACCATTGGTAGACACTAAGGAGTGATATGATGGCATATGCCCAAAAGTGTGATAGGTATGAGAGGTATGCCCAGATCTAACACTAATCAACAATACACCTCAACCAAATTGATAGTAGATAGCCCGTCATGCAGTGGGGAATTGACCTCCTTCGACCCTTCCCACTAACCTCGAGGCAACGCTAATTCATAATAGTTAGGATGACTACTTCACAAAGTAGGTCAAGGTAGGACCACTCACCTCCACTATCGAGAGAAAATTTTAAGAGTTCGTGTGGAGGAATATCTTCACCCGATTCAAAATCTCGAGAGCAATTGTAACTAATAATGGAACACATTTCAACAATCTCAAATTCAAGGAATAATGTTAATCCTTTGGCATCCAATTGAGTATCAACTTAATTGATCACCCATAGACAAATAGCTTGGATGAGGTGACAAAACCTTTGGCCTCCAACTTACCCGACAACAATGAGATCCCATCCGTTATTGAGGTCAAGAGAGTGGAGAAGAATAAGAATGCATGGAAGTGCCAATGAAGGTGGTCAGAGTTTGCTTCATCATTTCCACATCACTTTGTTCACTTGGGAAATCAAGAATGCGTCCAACGTGTTTAAACCGACAAATGCTTCAACTCTGACTTATGTTATGACATGTTGGCAAACATCAATCCCAACTATTATTATGAAATAGTTTTGGTAAGGGAGGAGTTGTGTTTTATGTGTGTTAGGTGTCATTTACCTAATATACTCATTTTCTCCTAAAATAATTAATATTGACTAAAAAATTATTTTTCCTAAATAAATTGAAAATTTATTAGTCTTTTGGTCCTCCAAAATAAAAAATAGCAAATTAGCGTTTTGTTAGAAATATCTAAGGTTTCATGAAACTTTTGACAAAAAATGATAAAATAACCCAAATTGGTCAAATATAAAATAAAAATGGTCAATTATGTCGTGATATAGGTAGACAATTTTGATTTATCTTCGGTGATATTGATCCATCCTATGATTCGTAATCAACAGATTCATTATGGAATTTGTGAGTTGAAAAAAGGAATAATTAAAGTAAGTAAAATATAAAGTGTAAGTAAAAGTAATGGTAATAAGAACTGTATCGTATAACTTCGTTCAAAACTTAAATTACTTATAGATTTATACTTAAGTACTAATTTTGAATATTAAATAAAATATAAGTAATTTAAATAATTTTGGATTAAAATAATTTGATTTGAAAATTCAATTTTAATCATTTCCTTATGAAGTGATTTGATGATCAAATTTGCTCTCGCTTCATATTAAATTGACAAAAAACAAAAAACGAAATTATTTTCTTTTAAGCAATGATAAATTAAATATATATTTTTTGTTGTTTTGAAAATACAGAAGTTATCATTTAGGGATTTATAAGACATTCCTAAGGTAAGATGATTTTTTTGCTAAACAAACCTTATAATTTAAGCATAAATTTTCGAAAAAATAAAAATCCCTTCATAGGGTTGAATTAATTGAAAACACTTCTTTTTAAGGACAAAAAAAGAGAAAATAATAACTTGAGACATCAGAAGAGATTTTTAATTTTTTTTCCTAAACAAGGCTATTAAGATCTTAATGATGCTAAGAGCGGGGATGAATAGTATTATGATAAATTTTAACCAACTTTAAATTTTGATAGAGAAAAATACATATTAGAAACATGATAAATCAAAATTTGAGTATGAAAAAGAATCGTAAGTAAAGTGAGAAATAACTAATGAAAGTCATAAGAGAAGGAATAACAAAGTGATTTATAATGGTTCAATCTTTTCGACTAATGTTCACTATAAATTTCTATCTTTCATGTCATTGGTTTTCACTAATCTTTTATGTCATTAGTTTTCACTAATGATCTTTCATCTAATAAATAAAGATCAATCACCCTTATTATAACTTTATTCTTTTTCAAGCTATAGAGAGAATCTTCATATTCAATATTTTATAAGAGACATCTCACCTCCCATCACTTAGTATCATAATTAAACTACAGAGTTAAAAAAAAGTCTCAAATAATAGTTAAAGAAAGACAACACTTTTCAAACTTAGGATTAGATGTCTCATTAGACAACAATTTTAATTTTTTATAATTTTAGAGTTTGGGTGATACAACTTGTGACTTTAGACAATCTTTGAAACAAAGTCACAAATATAAACTATGATGGTCCTTCCAATATAATAGATGGTGCAGATACCATCTTAGGCAATTTCACTTTCAAAAAGTTGATGAAATACAAAGTCCTTATCAGCTGACTCAAGCAATGCTATATATTGTTTGCTCTTCCACCGTCTCCTTTTTTATCTTTCACCAATGCAGCATATGTGTTCACGAGGAAAAGTTTATACAACACTAACACTAATCTGTCCTCGTGAATGTATTGAACAATTTATTACAGCATTTTTACATAGTCATTTAGTTCCATGCATGCTAATACCCAACTACGCACTTGCTTTCACTTTTACGACCTTACAGATGTGACACCACCTAGAATTTATTAATTCCAGGATCCAAAACACAAACGACAAAAGCTTGTATCAGTCGTTCCCAGAATCAATATGAAGATTATGCAGGCCTCAATCTCAATAACGCCAAGTTTCTCTACCAATCCAAGACCAGTTCAATTAGAGAGAAGGTGGATTAAATTGAAACTTACTGGTGTTTTATGGAGAAATGATGCAAAAAAACGGAGACAACTTTGAACAGAATGGCAAGTGTGTTCTATAAAGCAAATAGAAAGATGATGCAAAGGATTCAAATCATTAGTAGAGAGAAATTGGAACTCACTCCATAATTCTTCAACCTGATTTTCTGAAAGTTTAATTGTGAATCTAATTAACTGTAATGGTAGATCAAGGCTTCCTTTGCAGCCTCCATACTGCACAATTGAAAAATACTGCATCTTTAATTAGCTATGCTAGAAAGCCCTAACCTAATCGAGAAGGGAAACAAGGCCCATTTCCACGAGGGTGGCAAAGAGAATTGAAATATAACAAGCCTCATATATTGGACAGATGATCCAGATTCAGTCAATAATGGACTTTAGTGAAGCCCACAGTCCATAACCCCACTTATATTAATCTAAAACCTAGATTAGGTGACTAGGGTTGAGATTAAGAGAGCCGCGACGGCTGAAAACGTAGGTGAGAGAAAGAAGACTGCAGATTGACAGTAGAGGCCAGAAAATAAGAGATCTAGGAAAGGGAAGAAGACAAGGGCAGGAAAAGACTATTCTCAATCATTCAAATCTCAAGTTAGATCAGTTTGCAGTGGATTCTTACTGTGATCTCTTGAGAAGGTTTTGGATATTGTGCTTAGGATTATAGTCTTTGTATCCCTGTGATTCTTTTGTGTCTGTTGCTTTGGGCTTGGGCAAGAAGCCTTGAGATCTGTATATTCATTATTTTGATAGTGGATTTTCTCTGGTTTATCCCGTGGTATTTACCCTTCGAGTTGAAGGGGTTTTTCACGTAAATCTTGATGTTCATCTGATTGTGATTTCTGTTTGATTCCGCTGTGTGTGACGGTCTACTAGTATTTGTTCGTATACAAGGTTTATTCCTGTTTTATTCCCATCAACTGGTATCAGAGTAGGATTTTGGTGGCATTTAATCTTTTGTATTTGAACATGTAGGCCGGTAATATTTTTCACATGATTAGTTTAAATGGAAACAATTGGATGATATGAAAATCAAGAATGAAGGATCTCTTGTATTGCAAAGATTTATATGGACTTTTGCAAGGAGATAGTGCAAAGCCCACATCTATGACAGATGATGAGTGGAAGAGGTTAGATCGAAAAACAGTTGGCTTAATTCGACAATGGCCAGATGATAGTGTCTTTCACCATATTTCTACTGAATGTTCTGCTTACTCTCTTTGGAAAAAGTTAGAAGGTCTTTATGAAATAAAAATGGCTAGCAACAAAGTTTTTCTGATTAGAAAACTTGTGAACTTGAAATATAAAGATGATACTTCTATTCCTGAGCATTTAAATGAAATGCAGAGTATTACTAACCAGTTATCCTCTATGAAAATGTCTCTTGATGATGAGTTACAGGCATTGCTACTTCTCAGTTCTTTGCCAGAAAGTTAGGAGACACTAGTGGTTTCCCTCGGTAATTCGGCACCAGATGGTATTATCACCATGAGTCAAGTAACAAGGAGTTTGTTGAATGAAGAGTTAAGGAGAAAGAATTCAGTAACTTCTCAGATTGATTCACAGGCAATTGTCTCATAGAACAGAGGAAGGTCAAAGTCAAAGGGTAGAAGTGGTTCACGCATGGGTAGAAGCAAGTCAAGATTAAGGAAAAATATTGTTTGCTACAATTGTGGTGAGAAAGGACATTACAAGAATCAGTGCAAGCAACCTAAGATGAACAAGAAAAGGGGAAAAGAAGTAGAGCATACAGAGTCAAAAGAGAATATCACAGCTACAGTAAAATATAGTGATTATTTAATTTTGTCTACTTTCGATGATATTTATTCTTGTGTATGCCAGGATCTCGAGTGGATAATTGACACAGGTACTTCTTATCATGCTACACCACGGAGGGAGTTCTTTGCTACATACAGATCTGGAAATTTTTGTGTTGTCAAGATGAGTAACTATGGCACAACAAACATCATTGCTTGAGAGATATCCATATAAAGACCAACCTTGGCCGCAAGTTGGCGCTTAAAGATGTGAGACATGTGATTGACTTAAGACTGAATTTAATTTCAGTTGGAAGGCTGGACGATGAAGACTTTAATGTCAGATTTCACAGAGGGCAATGAAAGCTCAGTAAGGGTTCTCTTATTGTAGCTAATGGGAAGAAATATCATACATTGTATAGATTACAGGTTGAAGCTTATGGTGAGCAATTGAATGCTACAAAGAAAGACTTCAGCATGGAGGTGTGGCATAGGTGACTGGGACACATGAGCGAGAAAGGGCTGCAAGAACTTTCTAAGAGAGAGGTATTGCCATACCTCAGAGGTACACGTTTGAACCCTTGTATTGATTATTTGGCTGGTAAACAACATAGAGTTTCCTTTGTTAGTCCTGCTTTATTTAGAAAAATGCATGCCTTGGACCGTGTCTATACAGATGTGTGTGATCCTTTGAGGACAAAAACTCCTGGTGGATATGTTAATGTTCCTAGTATTAGTGGTGCACTTTATTTTGTTACTTTTATAGATGACTTTTCTAGGAAAGTTTGGGCCTATACTTTGAAGAATAAAGATCAGGTTATTAATGTCTTCAAAGAGTTTCATGCCAAAGTTGAAAGGGAGACAGAAAGACAATTGAAATGTATAAGATCAGATAATGGTGGTGAGTACACAGGATTATTTAATGATTATTACAGGTCACATGACATCCAGCATGAGTTGACAGTCCCTGGTACGCCTCAGCATAATGCAATTGCAGAGAGAATGAACCGCACCATCATAGAAAAGATCAGATGTATGCTTTCATAGGCCAAGCTACCCAAAAGGTTTTGGGATGAGGCTTTGAGGACTGCAATTGATGTAATCAACTTATCACCATGTACAGCTCTAGATGGTGATATTGCAGAGCATGTATGGTCAGAGAAAGATGTCTCCAATAGGCATTTAAGAGTGTTTGGTTATCGTGCATTTGCACATGTTCCAAACAATGAGAGGTCCAAACTGGATGGTAAGACAAAAGAGTGTATTTTTCTTGGTTACTTATATGATCAGTTTGGTTACAGGCTTTGGGATCCAGAAAAGCAGAAGGTGTTCAGAAGCAGAGATGTTGTCTTCTTTGAGGATCAAACCATTGGGGATTTGAAGGAGGCACTAGCTAAGACTTCTGCAAAGGGATTTATAGACTGTGACCCAGTTATTCCTCCAGTATATCAGGGTGATGGGGGAGATGTGCAGGAAGATGGTGTAGAGCCAGATGTTGATCTACCTGCAGGACATGTTGAGCAGAAAGAAGAAAGAGAGCAAGTTCCCACAGAATCTCAGTTAAGAAGATCTTCTAGACCACGTCAACCTTCCAGAAGATACTCTACAGATGAGTATGTGATGCTTACTGATGCAGGTGAACCAGAGAATTACCAGGAAGCAGTTGAAAGTGAGCAGAAAAAAAAGTTATTTATTGCTATGTAGGAAGAGATGGATTCTCTACAGAAGAACCTCACATATGATTTGGTGCAACTACCAGAGGGAAGTAAGGCCTTAAAGAACAAGTGAGTTTTCAGGTTGAAGACTCAAGAATATTGTTCTCAACCAAAGTATAAAGCTAGATTGGTTGTGAAAGGCTTTGGTCAAAAGAAATGTATTGACTTTGAAGAAATTTTTTCTCCTGTTGTTAAAATGTCTTCTATCCGTGTTGCTCTTGGTATTGCTGCTAACCTAAACTTGGAGATTGAACAGTTAGATATGAAAACAACTTTCCTTCATGGTGATTTGGAGGAGAAAATTTATATGGAGCAAACAGAATGCTTTAAAGTCAAAGGTAAAGAAAATCTTGTCTGCAAGTTGAAGAAGAGCTTGTATGGGCTGAAGCAAGCTCCAAGGTAGTGGTATAAAAAGTTTGATTCATTTATGATTGAAAATAAATATAAAAGAACAGCTTCAGATCATTGTGTGTACATCAAACGGTTTGGTGAGAATTTTATTATTCTCTTACTTTATATTGATGATATGCTTATCCTTGGGAAAGATATGTCTATGATTGATAGGTTGAAGAAAGAACTTAGTGAGTCTTTTGCAATGGACATGGGGCCAGCAAAGCAAATACTAGGCATGCAGATTTCTCGTGATAGAAGAAAGAAAAAGATTTGGTTATCACAAGAGAAATACATTGAGAAGGTATTGGATAGGTTCAATATGAGTAATGCAAAGCCAGTTGGTTCTCCTCTTGCAGGTCACTTCAAGTTGTGCTCAGATCAGAGTCCGTCAAGTGATAAGGAGAAGGAGAAAATACAAAAGGTTCCTTATGCTTCAGTAGTTGGAAGTTTAATGTACGCAATGATATGTACGAGGCCGGACATCGCATATGCAGTGAGTGTTACTAGTAGATTTCTTGCAAATCCAGGTAAAGAGCATTAGGCAGTAGTGAAGTGGATTTTTAGATATCTCAGAGGAAGTTCTAAAGTTTGTTTAAGCTTTGGAGGTGGACCACCTGTATTGACAGGTTACACAGATCCAGATATGACAAGAGATATTGACACAAGAAGCCCACATCAGGTTTTGTACTTACTTTTGCAGGGGGAGCTATGTCATGACAGTCCAGATTGCAATGGTGTATTACTCTCTCCACCACAGAGGCAGAATATATTGTTGCTACAGAGGTTTGAAAAGAAATATTATGGATAAAAGGATTCTTACAAGAATTGGGGCTGAAACAGGAAAACTATATGGTGTATTGTGACAGCTAGAGTGCCATCCATTTATGCAAGAACCCAATATTTCATTCCAAGTCAAAGCATATAGATGTCAGATATCACTGGATCAGAAATATGCTTGAAGAGAAGCAGTTACAGCTTCAGAAAGTTCACATAGATGATAATGAGGCAGACATGTTGACAAAGACTTTATCAAAAAAAAGATATGAGATGTGCCGACAGTTGGTCGGCATAGCTTCATATTGAGGAGTCATGAAACAGCCTCCCTTATGGGCTGAAGGGGGAGGTTGTTGGGCAGATGACCCAGATTCAGCCCATAATGGGCTTTAGTAAAGCCCACAACCCATAACCTCACTTATATTAACCTAAAACCTAGATTAGGTGGCTAGGGTTGAGATTAAGAGAGCAGTGATGGTTGAAAAAGTGGGTGAGAGAGAAGACTGCAGATTGACAGTAGAGGCCAGAAAATAAGAGATCCAGGAAAGAGAAGAAGACAAGGGCAGGAAAAGACTATTCTCAATCATTCAAATCTCAAGTTAGATCAGTTTACAGTGGATTCTTACTGTGATCTCTTGGGAAGGTTTTGGATATTGTGCTTAGGATTATAGTCCTTGTATCTCTGTGATTCTCTTGTGGCTGTTGCTTTGGGCTTGGGCAAGAAGCCTTGAGATCTGTATATTCATTATTTTGATGGTGGATTTTCTCTGGCTTGTCCCATGGTTTTTACCCTTCGAGTTGAAGGGGTTTTCCACGTAAATCTTGGTGTTCATCTGATTGTGATTTCTGTTTGATTCCGCTGTGTGTGACGGTCTATTAGTATTTGTTCGTATACAAAGTTTATTCCTATTTTATTTTCATCCTCAGATTCATGCCCTCGGGACATTTGACATAGATGAAATACACTTTGGCCTCCAACTTACCCGATGATGGTGAGATCTCCTCCGTTATAGAGGTCGAGAGAGAGGAGGATAATAAAAAAATATGGAAGCAACAATGAAGGCAGTTAGAGTCTTCTTCATTGTGTCCTCGTCACTTTGTTCACTTGGGAAACCAAGAATGTGCCTTATGTATATAAAATAGAAATGCTTCAATCCATACTGTTATTATGGAATAGTTTTGGTAAGAGAGGAGTTGTGTCTTAGTTGTGTTAATTGTCATTCACCCATAGGTAATTAATATTGCCTAAAAGTTTATTTTTTTCCAAAAAATAAATTGGGATTATATTGGTTTTTGGTCCTACGAAATAGAATAAATAGTCAAGGTTTTGTTAGAAATATCTAAGGTTTCATGAAATTTTGACAAAAACAATTATAACTTAAGTTGGCCAAAAATGAAACAAAAGAAAATGGTCAATTAGGTTTCATTAATATTCTTAAGTTTTTAGCAAAATTATAATATTTTAGGATAAAAATAGATATGAGTCACATTTTTTTTTTCAAAAGGTGTAATACTATATTTTGAATATAACCTTAAAACTGATGTAACAACATTAACAAATATAATAACATAAAATATATATTTTATCTTAAAAGCTCAGAAACACTTTTATGATAATAATGAAGTGATTTGATGATCAAATTTGTTCTAGCTTGATATTAAATTGGCAAAATAATAGAAAAAAAGAGGAAAACTCATGTCTTTTAAGGTTGAATAAACTAAAAACAGATATTTTGAAGTTTTGATATTAGAAAAGTTCTCATTTAGGGTTTTATAAGGCATTCCTAAGGTATGATGAAATTTTTTGCCAAAGAAAACTTATAATTTAAACTTAAATTGACAAAAAAATAAAAAAACCCCTTGTGAATGTCGAATTAGTTTAAAATAGTTCTTTTCAAGGGTCAAAAAAGAAAAAAAAAAGGTTTTTTAAGACATCAAAAGAGATTTTTATGTTTTTGACTAAAAGAACCTATTAAGATCTTAATGACACTAAGAGCAAGGATGAATAGTGGTATAATAAATTTTATCCAAATTTAAATTTTTATCTATAAAGTACATATCATAAACATGATTAATAAAAAAATTAAGTATGAAAAATAATTATAAGTAAAGTGAGCAATAACTAATGAACGTCATAAGTAAGAGAAAGAATAAAAAATTGATTTATAGTGGTTCAATCTTTTCCACTAATCTTCATAACTAATTCCTCTATATTCGAAGCTACTAGCTTTCACTAACGATCATTCATCTAACAAACAAAGATTAACTATCCTTTTTATATGTTTCTCATTTTCTAAGCTTAAGAGAAAATCTTCACACTAAATCTTTGACATAAAACCTCTCACATTCTACCACTTAGTATCAAAATTAAACTAAAGAGGAATGAAGAGACTCAAATAATGCTTAAAAAGAAATATAATTTCAAACTTAAGATTGGATGCTCCATCAGCTAGGCCCAAGTGAGATATGTAACCCCTAAATTATTACAAAAAAATTGAGTAAAATTTTAAATTTATGAGATTTTGGGACACGATCAGTACTATCGCTAACTTTGGATGACACTACCATCACAATCTTTGAAACAAAGTCACAAATCTAGACTATAGTGGTCTCATCACTGTAGTATGGTACCATTGCCACCCTAGGCAGTACGTACTATAGTTTGCATAAGGAATTCCACCATCCAAAAGTTGATGAAGTATAAATAGTATTTATTGATTGGCTCAAGGGATACTACCATTTTGATATAGTGGTACCACTATCCCTGATTGCTTTAAGCTATAAATTTGACCTTGTAATGGGATCAATTCTTACCCAACTTCAAGCCTAATAGCTATTGTAAGCTTAATTTCGATTTCAATCATATATCAGTCAACTAAGACCTTGACTCATCAATCACTCATTTAACAATTTTCAAAGCTTTCAGTATATTGCTCTTTCTTATATTATCTTGTTCTTTCTTTTCATACTTCGTCAAAATCTTCGACTTATCACCTTAGTCTCTAGCATATTGCCCAATTCTGTTGTATATTGATTTCACCAAGACATTTAACTCTTTGACATGATATTCAATCCTTCTAGTAAAATATCTAAACATCTAGCACAAAATTTATTTTTTGACACATCGACCAATGCTCCAACTTAAGGTCCAATTTCTATCATGACAATCTTGTGGCCTCTAACTCGATAATTGACTCTTTAGTGGTCCAAGTGTATCATCAATATTTTCTCTATCAATCATCTCAAACACATATTATTTCAATGAACTCATCAATTGATTTTTAACATCAAAATTTAGTATATAATAAAATATTTTAATTTTAGCTTAAATCATCCAAAAAACATATATTAGAATTTTTTTAAGAGTTAAATTTATTAAAAATAGGCCTTTAATAATCCCAGAATAAGGAAATTAGTCAACTAGGGCTTTACTAGGCATCTCTAAGGTTTCATAAAGACATTCATATTTTAGATTAAAAGAGATCTGAGTTATTATCTTGATTAGGGCAATTTGATTTTAAATATAACCCAAAAATTAAGTAACACCATTCAAACAAAAATAACTTAGAAGTCAAAAAATAATTTTGGTGTCAGAAAATTATAAGTTTTTAATATAAAAGTGATTTTAAAATAAAATTCATTATAAATTTATCTTAAATTGACCAAAAATGGAAATCTAAAAAATTGCATCCTTTCTACTGTATTTGGTGAAAGATATGTCCAAAACATTTCCTAAAACCAATAAGGAGAATTTACCATGTGTTTTTTCTTTTTTTGCTTGGTCAATATTTTGATGTAAACAATATATGACGAAACGGAATGGATATTATTTATTAAATTATAATTTTCAAGTTAAAATGATAAATCTCTCCAGAGTAAAATAAAAAATATATTCGAGTTTAGATTAATTTTTGTGTATTTCATTCGGATGATAGAATCAAGAGATTGGATAAGAGAATTTTATGAATATAATGTACAATTCGAATTCTCTCTTCATTAATTTAAATTTTCCTACCAAATGTCAGGGTAGAAGTCCGGGCAGTATTTTTTGAAATAAATAAAACTATTTTTGTTCTATTTTTATGATATGCAATTTCAATATAATAAGAGCAGCGTAGAATATTAGATCCACATAATAATTTTAATAGAGAAATTTCATATCTTTTAATATCAAGATTTTACAAAATGATAGAAATATCCATTTTAATTTTCATCTACTTTTTTTGTTTTCATGTGCGTCCGTACTTGTTTTAATTAGAATGCAATTATATACAATAATTTCTATGAGATCTTTTGTTATAATAGGCAAAGACACAATAAATGACATTAAAAATTATAGTATTTTATTTATATATAAAATTCATATTGTAACCTTTAAATTTTATTATCTTTATAATTTAATTATTGTCATACAAATGTTTTAACACATATGACTAATGAGAATTAAATAAAATATCTAATTAATACTCCATATATTTTAAAAATGAATATAAAAGAAATATATCAAATATTGAATGTGTAAAAAACATATAAAAATCATAACTACAAATAACTTAAAAATAAATTAAAAACCATCCTATTTTGCTTTCATATTAATAAAAAAGCACAAATATTGTGTAAATGAAATATAGGTTTGGATTTTTTTTCATTTGAATTGACCACCAAAGTTTGAATTATTATTGTATAAAAACTTTAAATGATTTCCAAGAGATATTTTTAGGCACTATACATGATTTTCAAGAAAAAAATGAATATATTCATTGAGTGACATTGAATATAAATAAAACGTAAGTGTTCCCTTATCGAAACTCTTCTGATTGAATATACAAATTAATAACAGTCCCACTTGATGTGCGCTGACACCACTCGTTTGAGCATTTGTCGTAACTAAAATCCGAGATGAAGCATTTCATACTTTTCTTAATCTCCTACCCTCTCTTGACCTTAAAAGACAGAGTAGGTCTTCCATCGTTAGGTAAGTTGGAACCTAAAGTGTACATCGTTTATGTCAAATGTGCCGAGAGCGTGGATCTCGATGATGGTTTTTTTTATAAAACTTTAGATAGAAGGAGAAGAAAATAATAGAGAAAGCTATGAGTATTTTCAATCTGAATTGCCTAATATCAATCCAAGAGCACTTATATATATTGATTAAAATATAGAGTACAAATATTTTAAATACTCAAAAAATCTATCATATCTCAATAAATCTCATTCTCATCTAATTTAAATTTAGATTTAAATTTTTATCTTTTCTTTTATCTAATCTTAACTATTTGAATTATTCTAACATATCCCCTTAATTAAAATAGTTATAATTTAAAATTATCTTCGAAATAAAAATTCTCTTTCGCTAATCTTTTTGATAAACTAATCCTCGGTGCTGTAAGAGTTGTCTTATGCTTCTCCTTATCCATATATTCTTGAGAATGTCTTACTTGTCTTATTTTGTCGACCTATTACATGAACCTTTTCTCTTTAAAATCCATCTTTGAGGTTCTGGAGGAAGCTCTGTATTTGCAAGATCGATTCTCAGATACTTCCTCTTTTTTTTATTTCCTTTAGCTTTTTTTACATCATTAGAAACTTCTATCCTTTATGTGTTATTTAATCTCGAATTTTGATAATAAAATCAATTGATAGTTTGTTGATCTAACATATATGTTAGAGAAAGTAATACATAAGGAGAAAAGGAATTACAACCGGATGTTTGACCAGAATTAAGTTCAGGCATCGAGCCAAGATTTGGACGATGCGGTTGGAGCTCACCGGGCATTCACTAGGAGTTCACCGAAGGAATCGGGAAGCTCGCTAGGAACATGCCAGGAGATAGCCGAAAGAAGATCGTAAGACTTGCTAGAAGAATAACGAAGGTTGTCGGATTGTCGAAAGTTAGGTCAATTGTTGAACTTGATAGTCTTGTATGGTTGTAAATAGTGAGTCGTAATTAGGTTCGAGTCCTAATTGAGTTAATTTTAGAAGGTATCTAAATTAACTCAAATGAGGCAAACCGAGTCCACGCTTGGGTTTGGATTGAGCTCAGATTGAGCTCATTTGGTTGACTTGGAAAGTGGTCAACTGAAGGTATAAGTCGGGAATAGAAAAGTATAGAAAATACTTTTTCATGATTCCCGACGGTAGTACCGTCAGTGGGTGGCAGTTGTACCACCCAGGTCGACGGTTGTATCGTCGTCGCCCTATTTTTAGGGTAGCTTTCGACGGTAGTACCATCGACGTCGGCGGTTATACCGCCCCTACTCGGATTTTTCAGATACGTTTAAATTTTTTACTCTATTTTTTTAAGCCAATTATGGTTTATAAATATCCCAAGTCTTCTTGCATTAAGCATATGTAATTGTGTAAGAAACTGTGGAAAAAAAGGTGTGCAAGAAAAAGAAAAGGGGCAAGGGAGTGAGCAAGAAAGTTTGTAATCCTGGTAAAGGTCTCCCTTGTGAGTTGTAAGTGAAGTACTTATAAGAGTTTGGTCTTCACCCATAGAAGATAGGTAGTGAACACGGCGGGGCTCAACGAAGGGGACTCGGAAAGTGGATGTAGGCTAAGTTGTGGCCGAACCACTATAAATTGTGAGCATCTCTTAACTTTGCTTTTTGATTATATATGTTCTTATTCCAGCTTTCCTTTAGTAAGATCATAACTTAGCTTTGTTAAATAATTTTATTGCTCACTTACTCAACTTGAATAAAATGTTTCCCATTTCCGATTTTACATCAAACGAAAATTTTCTTTAAATTGAAATTTCAGCACTTGCACTAATTCATCCCCCCACCCCACCCCCTTATTGCAAATTGATCCTAACAATTAATACCAGAGTGAGGTTCTACTCATTGGACTAATACCCAAGTGAGTAAATGGTTTCGTTTGGTATGAACGAGGGACATTCTATTGCACATCATCCTATGTTCAATGGGATGTATTACACATATTAGAAAACACTGATGTGTATTTTTTTATTTCAATATATTTTGAATTATGGCACATTATTGAGAATGGTTTTGAAAAGTCTCCTAATCCAATCAACAAATAGAATGATTCGGAGAAGAAGACTTTTTCTTTAAATACAAAAGCAATGAATGCTTTATTTTGTGCTCTTGATAAGAATGAGTTTAATTGAGTTTTTATTTATGAAACTGCTCACGAGATTTGGTACACACTTGAAATCACACATGAAAGCACTAATCGAGTTAAAGAGTCTAAAGTTAACAGTTTAGTGCATAGTTATGAATTGTTTCGAATGAAACAAAGTGAGACCATTGGAGACATGTACACCTGGTTTACGAATGTCGTCAATGGTCTAAAAGCTCTTGATAAAAGTTTTTCTAATTTTAATCTTATACGATATTAAGATCTCTTCGAGAAAGTTGGGATACTAAATTAACTACAATTCAAGAAGCTAATGATCTAAATAATCTTCCTCTTAAAGTACTTATTGGATCACTTATGACTTATGAACTGAGCTGTAAAGCTCATGACAAACTTGAAGAACCCCTTCTGAAGAACAGGAAAGACTTGGCACTGAAAAATAAAGATGTTCACCTTCTAAAGAATAGGAATGCCTTGGCACTGAGAACTGTAGATGACTCCTCAAGTGAAACCTCGAGTGACAAGGACAATGACATTGCACTATTGATAAGAAAAATAAAAAAAATTATGAAAAAAATCATAAAGAAAATGAAGTAAAAAGGGATAGCATAATATGTTTTGAATGAAAGAAGCCATAACATTTCAAAAGTGTCCACTATTAAAGAAGAAGACATCATCATACAAGAGAAGGCTCTCTCGGTAATTTGGAATGACTCAAGCTCATCGGATGAAGAAGACCACAACAAGGAAGATGTTGCAAACTATGCTCTCAGAGCCATCTATTAGGAGGTAAGTGAACTTTTCGATATGTCTTTTACTAGATTACTAAATATTTTTCATGAGCTTTATGATGAATCTAGAAAAAATAGCAAGTCTTATAAACTACTTAAGAAAGAGCATGATTAACTAATTAGTATATTTGATCAAATACATGAAGCATCACCATCACTAAGTTCATGCACCAAATGTAAAACTTTAGAGGAACTTAGAAAAGTAAATAATGTATTACAACAAACATTAGAAAAAATTGAAATAGGGAATAAATCCCCAAACATAATCCTTGCAAATAAGGGTCATGTTCATAAGAAAAAAAGTATAGGCTTTATGGGCAATACTCAACAAAAGCCAACTATATTCGTTAAAGGACCCACTCTAAACTTACCATCAAAAATTAAATGTAACTTTTATGGTAGATTAGGACATATAGCTTACAAATATTTATTTAGAAAGTATAGTCCACATAAATTAATTTTGGTTCCTAAAGGAACCTTAACAACCAAAAACCCATAGTTAAATTAGGTAGAGCTCTTCACAAGGGACCCAAAGTAAACTAGGTACCTAAATTAAAATCATCTTTCTTATAGGATTGCCTCATAAACAATAAAAAATTAATTATATTTATATATGTTGAAAATATTGACAACAAATCTTTTGGTGGTTGATTAATCTTGAATATTTTTCTATAATGCATAACTAGAACATATCAGTACAAAAATAAATTAGAACGAAAGAACCTTCATTGTTTTTAATGAAAATTATTTATATTGAAATTTACAAAAAAAACTGATTTTGATAATAATTGAATATTAGTTTCAAAATTCATTAGCTTGGATGTTACATTGATTTAAGTGATATGATAAATGTATGATGGGTTGTTTATTGTTGAAAGTTGTATGATTGAGGCTTGAAATAATATACATAAAAAAAGAAAAATAGTGCACCAGTGGTAGAACCATTGGACTGGCGGTGGCACCGTCAGAACACACTGTGTACAAGAGCTAGAACTGCTCAATTGGTGCTTCCACCGTCCAAACCCCTGCCCATATAAATAGCACTTAGGGTCGACAGTAGAACCGAACCAAACCCCTTCCACACTCCTTTAAAACCTTCTCCGTCTCTCTTCCCCTTTGACTTTCCTCTAGAACTCAAGAAAAATCTCTTTACTCTTCAAATCTAAGGAACAATCTCTATCTCTAGGAGATCACTACAAAGGTAACTATCAAAACCTCACTCTCAATTTATTCTTTGATCTTACTTTTTACTTACAATACATGTAAAAAGTAAAAAGGAGATTAGATAAAACCTTTGACTCTATACTCTTTGATACCCATGAACATGCCCTAAAATTCTCAATCTTTGAATTTAGAAATGTTCATAAGGGTAAATATGTAGATCTAGAAGATTTAAGAGATTTGGAACCAATCCAATGGATTGCTAACTTAAACGCCCTATATATCCTTCAAATGAATGAACCCATTTATCATAGACTTGTTAGATTATTCTATAATAACTTGCATGTAGATGATCAAGATAGAGTATCTACATATCTCTTGGGGCATCATATAGCTATTACAGATAGTTTAATTTGCAGTCTCATAGGAATCCCTGAAAAAAGAAGTGGTTATTACTTTAGAAGACAGTGAGACATTGAATCAATAAGGGTTACTCTGAAGTCTTAGGTACCATCTTTGGTAACCCAAATCTATCTATTGTTCTTAAAAGCTGTGAGCACATGCTAATTAGTATTCAACACAAAATTACTTCATCATATACTAATTAGTATTTTATTCTCTAAACAATTTCATCATGATGAAATTAGTCAAATGGAACTAGGTACTATGCATTAGATCATGATAAGACATTATTATTGTTTTGGATATTTGTGAAGGCAAAACATGATTGAGCTTCCAACTAAGGATATATGATGCTTCCATTTGGTGGATTAATAAATAGATTAATACATGCACACCATATAGTTATTCCACCAAATGAAGAAATAATGAAGTTACATAGATACAATGTCATTGATAGAAATCTATTAAGAAGATTAAGATGCATTGTAAGAAATGGTATATAGACTAGATTACCTAGGAAACTGATCCCCCCTCCCACCTAAGCCAGAACCTCAAATACCTACACTTAGGGGAAGTCCATCTCCTCCTACTAGTCCCTTTGAGGTAGCACCAACGATACAGCCAGCACCTTCATCATTTGACGACTCAATAGTGACCTGACTGGATTGAATTAAATTATGTCAAGTCCAAATGATAACTGAGATGTAGCAAATCCGTCAACAGTTTAATACTCTTATTCGACATTTTGGATTACCACCACCTGAATAGTTTATATGTTTAGAACTATAAGGAAGAAGTCAGTGGTACTAATTGTGTTATACTTCTTGCACTCTTATGATGTATTCTCTTATGACATATATTTTTTTAATACTAACAAGTACTTTTTAATGTTTTTGTGATGCATGCAACACTTTATGATATTAGGTATCACTTCCTTAGAGATCATGTGAATAATCATGATATATCTTTGGAATTTATTGATAATAAGCATCAATTAGTAGACATTTTCACTAAGCCATTGAATGAAGAGCAATTTGACTTTATTAGAAGAGTTAGGAATGCTAAATCATTAAAATGGATGAATTTAATTGCAAGAGTAGCTCTTAATTTTTCTTTAAGAGATTTTTAAAACATATATCCATTCATTGTGAAACAACATTAATTTCAAATTCATACATTAATTTCAAATTCATATATCAATTTCAAATTCTCCCCCTTAAGTCATCAATCACTAATTCTCCCCATTAAGTCATCAATCATTTCTCCCCCTTTGTTATCAACAAAAAAAAATACCCATTTTACTATTTTTCATTAATATTCTACATTTGTCATCAATATATCATTTCTCCCCCTTTGTCATAAACAAAAACATGAAATGTTAAGCAAATAATTTCAAGATAAATGTTCATCATATTTCAAGTTTCTCCCCATTTGTTATCAATAAAATGAGAACTATTGATTACATATCTAAACATTCAATACATGAAAATTTTATTTCATTGCTCCCCCTTAGTAAAATAGGATGAAAGGTAGAATTTTCATCTACCTTTTCATCTTGGTTGTTTCTAAAGACCCATTTAGTATCAATCATTAAATAGTCATTAGGTCTAGGAACAAGCTCTCATACCTTATTTCTCTCAAATTGATTAAGCTCTTCATGCATTGCATTAACCCAAGAATCATCTCTTAGGGCCTCATCAATGCACTTAGGCTCAATTTGAGAAAAAAACGTGACATTCACACAAAAATTTCTAAAAGAAGATCAAGTTTGAACTCCTTTTGATGTTTCTCCTATTATAAGCTCTTTATGATGATCATTCACATACTTCCAATCCTTAGGTAAGGATTTAGAAGAAGATTCATCCAAGTTACTTTTAGGAGTATTATCATTTAAATTCAAGTTACCAAGATCAACTTCATTATCAAAATCAATCTTTTTAAATTTAGAAAACTCATTAAAAACAACATGAATAGATTCTTCTATTACTAATGTTCTTTTATTAAAAATATGATAAGCTTTTGAAATAGAAGAATAACATAGAAAAATGCCTTCATCAGATTTTGCATCAAATTTACCTAAAGCATCCTTTTCATTTAAAATAAAACATTTGCAACCAAATATTTTAATATAAAAAATATTTAATTTTTTACCATTCCATAATTCATAAGGAGTTTTAGTGAGTAATGGTCTTACAAGAACTCTATTTCAAACATAGCATGTCATATTAATGGTTTCGGCCAAAAAATATTTGGGTAGACTATGTTCATTCAACATTGTTCTAGCAATTTCTTGTAAGCTCCTAATTTTTTTTTTCTACTACTCCATTTTGTTGTGGATTCCGTGGAGTAGAGAAATTATGGATATACCCATTCGAATCACAAAAATTTTAAAAATTATTATTTGAAATTTATTCACTATGATCACTTCGTATTGAAGAAATCATACATCCTTTTTCATTTTGAACAATTTTATAAAATATTTAAATGTATCACTTTTATGTGCCATGAAATAGGTCCAAGTATATCTACTAAAATCATCCACTATAACAAATGCATACTACCACCTAAACTTGTAATGTCAATTGGTCCAAATAAATCCATATGGATCAATTGAAGTGGCCTAGAGGTACTTATTTGATTTTTTTACTTAAAACTACTCTTTATTTATTTTCCCAATTGACAAGTGTCACATACTTTGTCTTTGATAAACTTAAGATTATGTAAGTGACTTACTAGTTCCTTGGTAGAAATTTGGTTTAGAAGTTTCAAGCTAGCATGACCTAGTCTTTTATGCCAAATCCAAGCATCATCATTCAAAGCCGAAAAATAAGTTTCATCACATAACTTTTCAATATCTTTTATATATACATTGTTGTTTTTTAAGGTAATTAAGAATTTATTTTTGTGTGACAATTCAATTATGCAAGCATTAGGTTGAGATTTAACCACATATCCTTTATTACATAATTGGCTAATACTAAGCAAATTATGATTTAAGCTATCAACTAATAATACATCTTTGATTAAGAGGTTTGATGTGTTACCTATTATTCATTTTCCAATGATTTTACCCTTGTTGTCTCCGAAGATAACAACTCATTCACTTAAGCTAGTGAGCTTAGAAAAATACGATGGATCTCCGGTCATGTGCCTTGAGCATCCAATATCAAGATATCATTTAGTACTCCTAGCTTTATTTTGGAGACAAATCTAAAAGAAAGATATTTTTGGTTTAGGTACCCATTTTACATTGGGTCCTTCATAAAGAACTTTATCTTTTTTTTTCTAATTGTTTGTTGTTGTATAAAGTTCCCTTGGGAACCCATACAAGTTGATATGGACTATATTTTATAAATAGGCATTTGTTTGTCTTATGTCCTAATTTACCAAAAAAATTATACTTGATTCTTGATGACACATTTAAGGTTGGTCCTTTAACAAATACGGTTGGCTTTTGTTGAAGGTTACCAACAAAGCCTATGTCATTTCTTCTATTAATATAACCCTTATTAGCAATGATCATATTTAGGGATTTGTTTCCGATTTTAAATTTTTCTAATGTAGTCTTAAGCATGATATTTTCTTCTTTAACATTATCTAACATATCACATTTAAAACATGTGTTATATGATAATAATAAATTATGCATTTCATCAAGTCTACTAACTAACATTCATGATCATTCTTAAGCAACTTAAAAGACTTGCTAAGTTTTTTAAACTCATCAAATAAATCATGAAACATGCTTAATAATTTTGAAAAAGAAACACTTAATGAATCACTAACCTTATTTTCAATCACCATTAGAGCATAGTTAGCAACTTTATAATTGGAGTGGTCTTCTTTGTCACAAGAGCTTGAATCATCCTAGGTGGCCGAAAGTACTTTCTTTTTAAGCATCGGCTTCTTCTTCAATTAAGGATATTCATTTTTTAAATATCCTGATTTTTTGCATTCATAGCATATGACATTGTCTTTCTTCAGTTCTTTTTGTGTTTATAGTTTTAGTTTTTTTATAAATTTTTAAATTTTCTTGATAATAATGCAATATCATGGTCCTGATCCCTCAAGGTTTCACTCGAGGAGTCATTTGTTGTTTGAAGTACTACATTCTTCCTATTTTTTGGAAGGGGTTCATCAAGCTCATTATGAGCTTTACAATTTAGTTCATATATCATAAGAGAACCAATCAGTTCTTCAAATGATAAGTTATTCAAGTCTTTAGTCTCTTGAATAGTGGTTACTTTAGGATCCCAATTTTTAGATAAAGATCTCAAAATTTTACTAACTAATTCAAAATTTGAAAAAAAATTTCAAGTGCTTTAAGGCTGTTAACAACATCCGTGAAACGGGTATACATGTCTCCAATGGACTCACTTGGTTTCATTCGAAACAACTCATAATTATGAACTAAAATATTTATCTTAGATTCTTTTATTCTACTAGTCCCCTCGTGTGTGATTTCTAGAGTGTGTCAAATATCAAAAGCCGATTAAAAAATGGAAACATGATTAAACTCATTCTTATCAAGAGCACAAAATAAGGCATTCATAGCCTTTGCATTTAAAGAAAAATTCTTCCTCTCCAAATCATTTAGCTCATTCATTAGCTTGGAAGATTTTCCAAATCCATTCTCCACAATATTCAATAAATCAAGGTCCAAAGAGATAATAAATCCATTCTCCACAATAGTCAATTGGCACTAAGAGGAGGAGGAGGAGGGAGGGGGGGGGGGGGGGTGGTTTGTGTGGGAGGGGTGGGTGAATTAGTGCAAGTGTAAATTCTCATTTTAACAAAAACATTTTTCGCTTTAACCAAGATAGACAAATCAAAGCTTTTCGTAAGAAGTGAATGATTCAAAGAAAATTGCTAAGTTACTTGCTTAAAAATGACTTAACAAAGAGCAAGGAAATCCGAAAGGTAAGCAACGTCACAAGTGAAGTGCTTGATGTGAAAACTTTACTTTCAAAGAGTAAATGAAATAAGAAGCGTCAATACAAGATTAGTAAGCAAGGAAAGCAAAAGAACTCCTCAAAAATTTTATAGTGGTTCAACACCAACGGGCCTACGTCCACTCCCGAGTCCTCCTCCTTGAGACACACTGGCGTCCACTACTGATCTTCTTTTAGTGAAGACTAAACCCTTACACTTTGCTTATAAGGGAGACTTGATTATAACTCTTTGATCACTCCCTTACCTCTTTTCTTTTTTTTATAAATCACACAAGTTTTTTCACAGAATTTTATCCCCAAAATTATTGTGTAGAATGTAAAAAAACTGGGTATTTATAGGGTGCAAATGGCTTCAGAATTTGAAGCCAAAAATTCAAACATACCGGTAAAATCCGGGTACGAGCAGTTCAACCGCAGGTCTGGGCAGGTCAATTGCTGAAAGCACCTAGAACCTTGGGTAAGGGTAGTTCAGCCGCCCAGCCTGGATGGTTTTCCCGTCGTCAGCTGCTCAGAAACCAGATATAGGCAGTTTACCCATCGGTCATGAGTGGTTCAATCGCTAACAGTGCTAACAGCCACCCTGTTTCCAAGGGACGGGCGGTCCAATCGTCGGTCACTTACAGTTTACCCGTCAGAATCTCTAGAAAGTGGCTCCCTTCACTTTTTGAACTTCGGCTTGAACCTGATGTTGACCAATTTTTTGGTCAACTAGTTGAGCTCAACCAAACCCCATAGGGAACCATGATGCCTTATTGAGTTTATTTGGATTTAATCTAAATCCAACTCAATTAGGACTTATCCCTAACTATGAGACAATGATTATAACTCTTAATGACCAATAAGCTAAACCAAGACCTAACTCCCATCAATCCTGCAGCCTCTGGCATTCTTGTGGTGAGTTTTCTGACCTTCTTCCGACGATCTTCCGGTGTGTTCCCAACGAGCTTCCCGATCACTTTGGTGAATCTCGTAGTGAACTCCCAGTGAGGTCCCACTGCATCGTTCGAACCCGGCCCGATGCCCAAGCTTGATCTTGGTACATCATTTGGTTGTAACTTCATTACTCCTATCATAGTTAGGCCTACAATTCTTCCTCCAACACATATGTCAGATTAAATACTCATAAATTATTTTCATCAGCAAAATCTGATATTCAACAAGAGAGAGTTGAGCGAGGTTGGAAAACCTAGCTCAAGCACCATTCTAGAGCCCGAGTTTGATCAGGTACCTAGTACACAAGTTCCAACTTTGCATAGGTCTAGCAGAGTATCTAACCCTCCTGAAAGATATGTGAGACATATTAGTGGAGATGACTCTTAGGATATGATCCTCAAACCTATCGACTGCAAATGGATCTTCAAGAAGAAGATCAAAGTGGATAGAAAGGTGGAGACTTTTAAGGCAAGGCTGATAGCTAAAGAATATCGTCAAAATCAAGGAGTTGACTATGTCGAAAATGTTTCACCTGTAGTCATGCTTCAATCCATCAGAATTCTTTTTGGCCATTGTAGCACATTATGACTATGAGATTTGGCAGATGAATATAAAAATAATATTCCTTAATGACAACATCGAGGAGGAGGTGTATGATAGGGACTCTAACAGGGTTGAGTCATAATCATCCTAGAAGTAATTAATAAGAACCTTGTGAGATTGTAATAAAACCTCACCTAGTCACTTCTATCCCATAAAGAAGTATGGCTAGGGTTTATTTTAGGGCCTTAGGGCTTCCTAGCTACTACCTCTCTTACTGGGCTGGTCAGCTAAGGTTACTAGTAGAGGGGTCGTGGCTTGTGTAGCAACTTAGGACATTGCCCCCTTTATTTAGGCATGACAGCTATAGGAGGGGCAAAAGGGGGAATTCACTTAAGAAGCACCCCCCTAGGGGGTTTTGAGCCCTATATAAGCTTGTAGCCTCCACATCTTTTCATTTAGTAAGATCAATCAACAATTCAGTCATATGGCTGACTACTAGGAGGGAGGAACCCCTTTAGTGTTCCAAGGGTTGACTCCCCTCAAAGATCAAAATCTATAGAACTCCTTCTAGGGTTCTATCATCTGGTATCAGAGCATCATTTTTGCTACCCCTACTGCCATCTCCATCACCTCCACCCTTCTAAGCAATTCCCACAATTGCTGCAACACGCGCCTCTACCTTCCACCCAAGCCGCAGATCAAATCAACTTGCTACAGCCCCTGCATTTGAAATTAGAGATCTGGTATATTTTCATCACCCACGCCTATTTGCTACTACTATTCCTTTGTCTTATATATTGGACAAGTTTTTCCATATTTTTCATGCTACAAAATTCTACCGTAGCAAATGTGATCATCGTTGCAAAAGGGAAACGCTGCAGAAAATTTCAACCGATTATTGCTTCTTGAAACTGAACTATTGCTCATCTCTTTTGGCTAAAACTTTTATACAAATTCATAGATCATCTTAGCTTTCATCTAAGGTTTATCTTTAAAAAAAATTCCTTCTGAAACCAAACTTATAGTGCTACAATTCCTCATCGCACATTGTTAGAATTTTACGACGAAGAATCTGTCTTCCTTCTTTCCTACCGTTATTATTTGCTGATATTACCTAAATCTGAACTAAGGTTTGGCTATCAAAATTTTGTATATTTTCCTCATATTCTCTTTTGGAATTTACGTCGAGAACTTGCTGCTTCTTCGATGCAAATTTTGTTCGGCAGAATAGCACATACGCAACGATCTTTCATCAAATCCTATCAGATTTTTGTTGCTATTTTTTCCAGATTTGAAACTCTCTTTTTTTCATCTTCATCCTCTACCATCATAGCCCCAAAACCCTACCAAATCACAGCCAAAACTATATCCAAATCAACCATAAAATAGCCTAAAACCATATCCTTCTACAACCAGCACCTATTCATAGCATACCCCCACCAATCCCTATCAAATCTTTACTGCCATCTATCCTAGTTCCAAAATTCTTTTTCCTAACCTTTATCCACTACTATCATAGCCCTAAAACCACATCGAATTGCAGCCAAAACTCTACAAAACCACAGCCACAAATCGCACCCAACATAGCCACCAAATAAGCCCCAAAAGACCGCAACCTTCAACCTTTGGTCCACCAACCTTTCAGCCACCCAATCTCCCTTATCCCTTTAACCACAACATGCATCTCTCACTGCACAATGCTGCTAGCAGTGATCTCTTACTGCCAACCTTCTTGATCACAGCCAGCAGTGATCCATTGTGGCACAAATGTTATAGCAACGATCCTTCGTTGCCATCTGTCTTCATCGCAGTTATAGCAATCTCTGGCTGCCATTTACTTTGATCATGACCAGCAGCAACTTGATCATGTCCAGTAATAATTCCTTGCTGCATAACACTACCAGTAGCGATCTTTCGCTGCTATCCCCTTTGATCGTAGCTAGCAGTAATCTCTTGCGACAAAAATGCTACTAGTAGCAATCTTTTCTACCAACTTCCTTGATTGCGGCCAGCATCGAAGTGAACATGACTAGCAATGATCTCTCACTCTATACCGCTGCTACCCTCCTCTGCAATAGTCATGCACTCCGCTATCCCGTCTTCCTCCTATTGCAGCTGCACCCTTGTTGTAACCAACTCCACCTGCAGCCATGGAGTCACACTATAGCCGCAGCCGACATAGCTGTTGCCCTCTTCTTCCTCCACAGTCACTGCTGCCTTCTAACTCATATCTCTTGGCTGTCATCTTCCAACAAATATTAGTCACCTAAAAAATCATAGCCTCGATGACCTTATAGCATCACCATTGAACCGCAGCTAACGTTACTATTGATGTCTTCTTCCTCCATCGTTGCTGCTACCCATGGCTGACATCCTCTATCGGCGCGGCAGCCACCTGGAGACTTCACCACCATAGCCCCAACAATTTTGTAGCAACATCACAATAGCACTTTCTCATCCTTTTATTGCCATTGCTGCTTTCAACCTGAAGATTATAGCTACACTCTTCTATCGATTTATTTGATAGGTTGGAGATCCTTACATCATGACATCGATGGGTTTATTCGAAGCCAAATTGGAGACTTTCGAGACGCGTATGGATGCTAAATTATATGCTCTCTTCGAGGAGTTTAGATTGGGCCGATCACCGAGCCCAATAAGATCACAACGTGGTGCAAATTCAGATTGTAAAAAAACCCATTGGAGATAAGAAGCGAGGATAAGACATGATAGCCCTACACCTCGATGACATCAATCTACTTCGCACAACTTCAAGAAGGACACCTCAATCAAGATGCTCAAAACATGAGAGCATCCCAACCAAAAGCATATAAACCTTCAGTACCAATTAATTACAAGAATCTTGACGAAGAACTAGCGATGATCTGTCAAACCTCCACCATCCAAGAGAACTAAACCAGGTTTGAAAGGTTATCTAATTGAACTTATGATTGGTTTAAAAAATAGATATTCAGGACTTTTATTAAGGGCTTGAAGTTGGTGATTCAGGAAGAAGTTAAAGCGCGACAGCTGTACACACTTAAGGCAGCCATCTCCTTCGTGCAACATCAAGAGGAGTGATTGAACTATGAAACCTAGAGGACTAGGGTCACTTCCCGACCAGCGACACCAAAGCTTTCACCTCCTCCTACTGTCAGCCGACCCCCTCAATCGAAGAAATTAACAAAAGAAGACCCTCATGACAGATCGACAAAGGGCCTATGTGGATGTTGTGATAAACTGTGTAGCCTCGAACAAGATTGTAAAATAGAGAGACCTTTGATGATTGTGGCCACTGAAGAACCCAAACTTGAACATATGAATCTCGAGCCCAAGGAGAAGGATACACTATAATCGGCCACCCGAACAGTCCCTACCTTAGCTGGCTACACAAACCTACAAAAATTGAAGATCGAAGGTTTTCTTGAATAGTAGTCTGTCATCATCCTCATCGATGCCGAGAGCACACACAACTTCATAAGCAGTAAGGTTGCTACCCATTTAATGCTCCAAAAAGAAGATTACAACAGGTTCAAATTCAAGATAGCGAACGACCAAATTCTAAAATGCAACCAGAAGTGCCCGCGGGTTAAATTGATCCTACAAGAGCAAGATGTAGTTGCTAATTTTTTGCTCCTCCCTCTCAATGATTTTGGTATAGTGCTCAACATTGATCGGTTGTCCACGATTGGAGATATTTTCTAGAATTTTTTAAAGCTAACCATGAAATTTTTCAGCAAAGAAAAATAGGTGATCCTACGAGGGAGCCCAGCGACTACAACCACAGCACAACACTTGGAGGGGGTACCAAAAGAAGAATCCAGAAGCTTCTCGATCCAAATTTAAGAGTTCCAGGTGATGAAGCTAACGGAGATTGAAGATAAGAACCCTCCCCCATAGCTTGCTGAAAATTTGGGAGTCTCCACCAAACCGAGCCTACTACCTCTTGTCAAGATGGTTGATTCCCCTATGTTGAACTGGTTGAAATTACCACCATCTGATACTCGGCCAGATTGCTACCCACAGAAGATCAAATATATGAGGGTCACCCAAGAGATGATAGAGACAAATTGTTCAGCCGTGCTTATTTCCCGTTACGACACATCCCTACATCCTTTTCACTAGGGATAAATTACTTCTGAAGTGTTACATCTCGCCGAACTCACCATGGTTGCTGATGCAACACTTCCAGATCTCAAGTGATTTCCACGACTTTCCCCAAGATCGAACCATGATGCTCAAAGACCTCCTCAATGATGACCTCCGATCTACAGCCCAAGACCATGAAAAAATGGAGCCCTTCTAGTGGCGAAATGAAAATAAGAGAAGGATCATTCGCAAATCTCAACAAAATATCATCCCTCTCACTATGAAGAAAGATGCACCACCTTGGCTGAGTGAAACTATAGCCCTCATGACCACGATGTTGTCCCCACCAAGTCGTGGCTATATATTTTTGACTGGAGCAGACACATCCAGAGTTGGGATCAGCATCACCCTTATGCAAGATGGTTGACTCTTAACCGAGGCTTCCCCCACACTCCACACAAGGTTTTTAAAGGGGATACTCATTTTTTGGCTGGACATAGGTCCATGGCACGAAAGAGAAGTAAGCCTAGAAGAATTGTAATCCATGCTCACGCCAGATTGGACTCTCATCATCCTGAACCATACCAGAGGGCAGTCACCATTCTAGAAGAAAGATTGGCTATCACTAAAGACTAACCACATGGTAGCACATGCAAAGAAGAAATGACCTTCCGACAAACTACAGAATGGATAAAAAATTGAAGATCAAGTTTTCCTACACCTCCGGTCCAATCAATAGGAAACTCGAGCCTTAAGGAAGTGGTCTCCCTCTTTCTTTAGGCCTTACAAAATTCGGGATCACATTGTGGCCCTAACTTGGAGATTAGATCCATGCACCGGATCAAGATTACAGTTGATCCTCCTGGTATCCCACTTCAAATGGAAATTTAAAGAAAATGACTCAGCCCAAATCCTTCCAACTGACACCCAAGCTGATGAGGAGGCCAAGGCTAAAGACCCGGTTCCTTGAGTTTATGGATCCTCAGACTTGAGGACAAGGCTGATTCAAAGAGGCTTGATAGGACTCCAGCAGGGTTAAGTTCTAATCACCTAGTGATTAATAAGAACCCTGTGAGATTGTAATAAGACCCCCCTAGTCACTTCTATCATATAAAGAAGTGTAGCTAGGTTTTATTTTGGGGCCTTAGGGCTTCCTAGCCGCCACCCCCCCTTACTAGGCTGGTCGACTAGGGTTTCTAGCAGAGGGGCGTGGCTTGTGCAGCCACTTAGGCCGCTGCCCCCTTTATCAAGGGATGACAGCTATAGGAGGAGCAAAAGAGAAAATTCACTTAGGAAGCACCCCCTAGGGCTAGGGTTTTGAGCCCTATATAAACTTGTAGCCTCTATCTCTTTTTATTAAGCAAGATCAATCTACAATTAAGCCATATGGCCAACTACTAGGAGGGAGGAACCCCTATAGTGTTCCAAGGGTTGATCCTCCTAAAAGATCAAAATCTATAGAGCTCCTTCTGGGGTTCTATTAGTGTATAAGATATAGCCATAGAGATTCATATCCAGAGAGAGTCTAGATAAAGTGTGCAGGTTGCTCAGGTCTATTTATGGATTGAAGTAAGCTTCCCGAAGTTTAAAAATAAGATTTGATGAGGCGATCGGATCTTATGACTTTGTTAAGAACGAAGATGAGCCTTGTGTGTACAGGAATGTAAGTGGGAGCGCTATCAACTTCTTGGTGTTGTATGTGGATGACATCCTAATCATTGTGAATGATGTAGGAATGCTCTCCAAAGTAAAGGCTTGACTATCAAAAAACTTATCCATAAAGGACTTGCTAGTTACAGGTGCCCTGCAAGCCAATCACGTGAGTGATGGCACGTGTGACACGCTGTGTGATTTTTTTATTTATGATTAATATTGGCATATTCTCATATTATCTATTATATATATATTGTGATGTCCTTGATTCTGTGCAATGAGAGTCGGATCGTGATGAGATCACGATAATGAGATCAATTCACCTTTAATCACAGATCCTAAATAATCCTGGTCATAGGTTACTCAGGAGGGACATTGAGATAACCAGACAGATCGGTGTACTATATACCCGTCCATATGATAGAGGCGGCTGGTCTCATAGTCACTTGTTTGGAGACACTAAGGATATAGTATAGGTGCTCATTAGAGAATGAGTTCACCGATTGATCCGCTTATGAAATGTTGTATGGTTAATGATACCTAATGTCAAACAACAATTCCATAGTCTCAGTTATGTATCTGGTCCTTAGACTTGAGACACCAAGGATGCCTTGTATGAGTACTCCTTTCTTTGATGCCAGACTTACAAGTTTGGAAAGCTTCAGATCTGGTACAAATGATTATCGGGATTGGTAGCCAACCTTACAAATGCAATTGAGTGTAAATAGAGGATCATCCACTCTCGGTATCATGAGAGAAATATCCCATATGTGCTTGCTCAAACAAATCCCTGGCCAGGGTCATTCGGATTGAGAGAGGAGTTCTCCGGTAGAATCCGAATAGAGCAAGATAAACTGATTTCGTATGTGACCTGACAGTACCATGTCCAATATATGATCTCTGGGATATTATTTGGATGAGGGGTTATAGATAAATGGTAACTGTGGACAAACAGATCCGATGGATTTGATCCCCCTGTACCGTCTAGGGACTATGGCGTAGTGGCCTAGTACGTCCATAGTCGATGAGTCGAGTGAATTATTATGAGGATAATAATTCACTATATTAGAAGGAGTTCTGATGAGAGTGACTCACGGCCAGCTCGGTATCGGGCCTAGGGTCATACACATATGGTGGATGCTTCAGCGAATAGAGGATTGGATGAAGATCCAATTAACCCCTATTCTCATTAGATGAGATCCAATAAATGTAAGGTTAGTGGGTTATTAGATGGAGATCCAATACCCACTAAGGCAGGAGCACTAGGGTTTTTGGTGGCTCTCTATAAATAGAAGGGGAGACACATGGTTGATAGGTTGTAACTTTAGCCACCACCTCCTATTCTTCTCCCTCCCTCTGAGCAAGAGTTGCAGGATCAGATTTGAGGAGTTTCGCTACAGAGATCCATCGTGTGGATACCGCTAGAGAGAAGGACGCTTGACCTCCTTCATCTTCTCCATCCGGATCTGGAATTTAGGGATATACGATCTCCCTAGGTAAAATCAATTTCTCACACCTCGCGGTTTTTTTTTTATTCTTGCGGTGTTTCTCGCGACCCTAATCTTTTGCACATTGATTTGATCTACATGGGAAATCGATTTTTATTTTGATTTCTGCTACGCATGTGATGCACCCGCTGAGGTTTCCCAACAGTGGTATCAGAGCCAAGGTTTTCGTATGAAAAATGGTTTTAAACTGCGTGTGATGAGATTGAATCGTGTAGAACTGTTTTATGCACTTGTTGCAACGATTGGCAGCGAAAGTAGGTGTTGCCTGCGGGGGACGGGCGGCCACATGCATGTTGTCTGCATGCAGAGGTGTCTGGCAACGGTCAGGCCCCCTGCAGGGGCGGTCGGCCATGGCCAGGCTGCGGCCTGGCCCCCTGCAAGGGGCGGTCGCCCGCAGGGGCAGCAGCCCGTAAGGGGCGGCCAACCAAGGGCAAGGCCGGCTGCGGCCAGCTCGCAAGGGCCAGACGACAGCGGCCAGCCCTATCGCCAGCAAGGGTGGCGGCACCGGTCACAAGGGTGGCCGCCCCTGGGCAGGGCGACTGCTGGCTGCAAAGGGCAGTCGTCGCCTACGCAGGGGCAGCGACAACGGCGGCGCAGTGAAGGTGATTGAATGCTAGGGCATCTTTTTGTGAAAAAGATGGTTATGCCCCTCAGAATTTGAGAAATTCCAACTCTGTCCCTTTTATACAGAATTTCTTAAATACCCTCAACATTATTAGAAATTTCGAGGACTGTCCTCTCATCCAGAATACTAAAAACACTCTCAACAATTCTAGAAATTTGAGGACTATCCTCATGTATAAAATTTTAAAAATGCCCTCAATAATTCTGGAAATTTCGAGGACTGTCCTCTCATCTAGAATTATGAAAATGCCCTTGACAATTCTAGAAATTCTGAGCATGTCCTGATTTCCAAAAAAATTATTAATTAAATAGTTTAACTAATTATTATATATATATCTAATAATCCTACATATGATGTGATGTACATGTGATGTATGATATGGATGGATGATTAAGATGCTAATTGGATCCCGATCCCCATTAGGAGTCTGTCGAAGTCTTCCGTTTCACGTGTCGAGGGTGTCGCATGATTCACTAAGAAAATAGTTGGAGTACATTAAGATAAAAGTCCATATCTTAATTACTATTTTCTATAAAATATGTATATTATTTATTTTTGCTACATATTGTTTTGTTAGAAACATGTCGCTCACAAACCCTCTATGTGGCATACTTGATGCCAACCACCTCACTGGTCCAAACTATATAGATTGGCTCCGTAATTTGAGAATTGTTCTTACGGCGGAGAAAATCGCATATGTCCTTGATACAATTTTGCCCATGCCGGAAGAAGGGGCAAGCGAGGATGAGATCGCTCGCTATGTGAACAATATAGATGATTCCACGTTGGCAAAATGTTACATGTTGGCCTCCATGACTCCTGAGTTATAAAGGCAACATGAGAGCAGATTATATCCTTCTTCATCTCCACTAGCTATTTGAGAAACAGGGAAGAACTCAAAGATATGAGATATCTAAGAAACTCTTCTAAGCCAGGATGACAGAATGGACATCGGTTGAGAACCATGTCCTAAATATGATATAGTGGATCGAGAAACTCACAGGTCTAGGAATAGTCCTAGAGGATATAACCCGTGCGTTGATCTTATACTTCAGTCCCTACCAGATTTCTTTTCTCACTTCATCATGAATTTTAACATGAGCAAGTTTGAGGTGACTCTCCCTAAGCTCCTTAATATGTTGAGGGAAGCGGAGAGTGCCATCAAGAAGGAGAAGCCAGTTCTCTATATTGGTGAGACCAAAAAGAAAAGGAAGGCCAGCAAGACCCTTAAGAAGGGTAAGGGAAAAGAAAGATAAGGTAAGGCAAAGGTTGCTAATGATGGTTACAGGTGCCCTGCAAGCCAATCACGTGAGTGATGGCATGTCTGACATGTGTGATCTTTTTGCTTATGATTAATATTGGTATATTCTCACATTATATTATTTGATACATATATATTGTGATGTCCTTAGTTTTGTGCAATGGGAATCGGATCGTGATGAGATCATGATAATGAGATCGATTCACCTTTAAACATAGATCCTAAATAATCCCGGTCATATGTTACTCAAGAGGGACATTGAGATAACCGGATAGATTAGTGTACTATATACCCGTCCATATGATGGAGGCGGCTGGTCTCATAGCCACTTGTGTGGAGACACTAAGGATATAGTACATGTGCTCATTGGAGAATGAGTTCACTGATTGATCCGCTTATGAAATATTGTATGGTTAATGATACCTAATGTCAGATAGCGATTCCAAAGTCCAAGTTGTGTATCTGGTCCTTAGACTTGAGACACCAAGGATGCCTTGTATGAGTATTCTTTTCTTTGATGCGAGACATATAGGTTTGGAAAGCTTCAGATCTGGTACAGTTGGTTATCGGGATTGGTAGCCAACCTTACAAAGGCAATTGAGTGTCAATAGAGTATCATCCACTCTCGGTATCACGAGAGGAATATCTCATATGTTCTTGCTTAGACAAATCCCTAGCCAGGGTCATTCGGATTGAGATAGAAGGAGTTCTCCGGTAAAATCCGATTAGAGCAAGACAAACTGATTCCGTATGTGACCTGACAGTACCATATCCAATATACAGTCTCTAGGATATTATTTAGATGAGGGATTATATATACATGGTAACTATGGACAGACATGTTCGATGGATTTGATCCCCCTTGTACCGTCTGGGGACTATGGCATAGTGGCCTAGTACGTCCATAGTCGATGAGTCGAGTGAATTATTATGAGGATAATAATTCACTCTATCAGGAGTTCTGATGGGAGTGACTCACGACCAGCTCGGTATCGGGCCTAGAGGGTCACACACATATGGTGGATGCTTCAGCGAATAGAGGATTGGATGAAGATCCAATTAGCCCCTATTCTCATTAGATGAGACCCTATGTTGATGGGCTCCTTGATTAAGGCCCAATTATAGGCCTTAGGAGATTATTGGATAGAGATCCAATAATGCAAGGTTAGTGAGTTATTGGATGGAGATCCAATACCCACTAAGGAAGGAGCCCTAGGGTTTTGGTGGCTCTCTATAAATAGGAGGGGAGACTCAGGGTTGATAGGCTGTAGCTTTAGCCACCACGTCATATTCTCCTCCCTCCCTCTGAGCAAGAGTTGCAAGATCAGAGAGGAGGAGTTTCGCTACAGAGATCCATCGTGTGGATACCGTTAGAGAGGAGGACGCTTGACCTCCATCTTCCCCACCCGGATATGGAATATAGGGATATACGCTTGACCTCCTTCACCTCAGATCAATGGTATATCAGAAAGGAGAAATCACACATTGTTAGACATGGTGCGGTCTCTAATGAGTTTCGCTGACCTACCCATTTCATTCTGGGGGTACGCTCTAGAGACTGCAGCTTACCTTCTGAACAGAGTTCCATCAAAGTCGGTAGTGTCTACACTATATGAGATATGAAAAGGAAATAAGTCCAATCTTAAGATTGTTAAGATTTGGGGCTGTCCTGCCCACGTTAGAAGATATAACCCCAATAAGTTGGAATCAAGGATAGAATGGTGCACATTCATGGGATACTCGAAGGAAACTTGTGGGTATTCTTTCTATCATCCCGAGGACCGAAATGTCTTTGTTGCAAGTGGCAAGAAGTGTGTTATTGCCTATTATGGAAGTGGCAAGAAGTCATGAATTCTAAGATGGATTTCGTGTACTCTAACAAGGTCTGGAGCCTTGTGGATGCACCTGAGGGTATTGTACTTATCGACTGCAAATGGATCTTCAAGAAGAAGTCGGATTGGATGGAAAGGTAGAGACCTATAAAGCAAGGCTGGTAGCTAAAAGATATCATCAAAGACAAGGAGTTGACTATGACGAAACCATTTCACCTGTAGCAATGCTTAAGTCCATTAGAATTATTTTGGCCATTGCAACACACTATAACTATGAGATCTGGCAGATGGATGTTAAAATGACATTCCTCAATGGCAACCTCAAGGAAGAGGTGTATATGATACAACCTGAGGGATTCGTATCCAAAGAGAGTCTAGATAAAGTGTGCAGGTTACTTAGATCCATTTATGGATTGAAGCAAGCTTCCCAAAGTTGGAACTTACGATTTGATGAGGTGATCAGATCTTATGACTTCGTTAAGAATGAAGATGAGCCTTGTGTGAATAGGAAAGTAAGTGGGAGCGCTATCACCTTCTTGGTACTATATGTGGATGACATCCTAATCATTGGGAATGATGTAGGAATGATCTCCACAGTAAAGGCTTGGCTATCCAGAAACTTCTCCATGAAAGACTTAGGGGAAACATCCTATATGTTGGGGATCCGGATCTATAGAGATAGATCCAAAAGGATGCTTGGCTTGTCCCAGTTTAGGTACATAGACTCCATTGTCAAAAGTTTTGGCATGGAGAATTCCAAAAGAGATGTCTCATACCGATGAGATATGAAATATCACTTTCTAGGAGTATGTCCCTAAAGACTCCTGAAAAAAGGGCAGATATGTATAAGATACCTTATGCCTTAGTGATAGGGTCTATTATGTATGCGATGCTATATACCAGGCCTGATATAGCACACGTTCTGAGTGTCATGAGTAGGTATCAGGGAGATTCAGGTTTAGAACACTGGAAGGTAGTGTATCGTTAAGTACTTGAGAAGGACTAAAGATCTTTTACTGGTATATAAAGGAGGTAGCCTCCAGGTTGAGGGCTACACAGACTCGAGTTTTTAGTCCAACATTGATGATAGCAAGTCAAATTCATGGTTTATTTTTACCCTGAATTGAGGAGCAGTAAGCTGGAAGAGTTTTATACAAGATACTACTACTAACTCGACCATAGAGGCGAGATACATTACTGCAACAGAAGCAGCAAAGGAAGGGGTGTGGATGAAGAAGTTCATCAAGGATTTGGGAGTCATACCAAGCAGTGTAGAGCTGACTCCCATATATGGTGACAGCGATAGAGTGATAACTCTAGTAAGGGAACCCAGGTCTCATTAGAGCGATCATGACCCGAAAAGATATAGCAATGGAAATAATTTCATCCGAAGATAACATTACAGACCTACTGACGAAGCTGCTGGCTCATATTGTATTTGAGCGTCAAAAGGGTCTTATGGGGATCAGACACATAGGTGATTGGCTTTTGGTCAAGTGGGAGATTGCTAGTTACAGGTGCCCTACAAGCCAATCATGTGAGTGATGACACGTGTGACATGCTGTGTGATTTTTTTGCTTATGATTAATATTGGCATATTCTCACATTATCTATTACATATATATGTGATATGCTTGGTTCTGTGCAATGGGAGTCGGATCATGATGAGATAATGATAATGAAATCGATTCATCTTTAAACATAGATCCTAAATAATCTCGGTCATAGGTTACTCAGGAGGGACATTGAGATAACCGGACAGATCGGTGTACTATATACCCGTCCATATGATGGAGGTGGCTGGTCTCATAGCCACTTGTGTGGAGACACTAAGGATATAGTACAGGTGCTCATTAGAGAATGAGTTCACTGATTGATCCACTTATGGAATATTGTATGGTTAATGATATCTAATGTCAGACAGCGATTCCATAGTCCCAGTTATGTATCTGGTCCTTAGACTTAAGACACCAATGATCCTTGTATGAGTACTCCTTTCTTTGATGTTAGACTTACAGGTTTGAAAAGTTTCAGATCTAGTACAGCTGATTATCGGGATTGGTAGCCAACCTTATGAAGATAATTGAGTGTCAATAGAGGATCATCTACTCTCAGTATCATGAGAGGAATATTTCATATGTGCTTGCTCAGACAAATCCCTAGCCAGGGTCTTTCGGATTGAGAGAGAATGAGTTCTCCAGTAGAATTTGAATAGAGCAAGATAAACTGATTTCATATCTGACCTGACAATACCATATCCAATATACGATCTCTGGGATATTATTTAGATGAGGGATTATAGATACATGTAACTGTGGACAGACAGGTCCGATGGATTTGACCCCCATGTATCGTTTAGGGACTATGGCGTAGTGGCCTAGTACGTCCATAGTCGATTAGTCGAGTGAATTATTATGAGGATAATAATTCACTATATCAGAAAAAGTTTTGATGTGCGTGAATCACGGCCAGCTCGGTATCAGGCCTAGAGGGTCACACACATATGGTGGATGCTTCAGTGAATAGAGGATTGGATGAAGATCCAATTAACCCCTATTTTCATTAGAGGAGACCCTATCCTGATGGACTCCTTGCTTAAGGAACAATTAGAGGCCTAAGGAGATTATTGGATAGAGATCCAATAATACAAGGTTAGTGGATTATTGGATGGAGATCCAATACCCACTAAGGCAGGAACCCTAGGGTTTTTAGTGACTCTCTATAAATAGGAGGGAAGACACATGGTTGATAGGCTGCAACTTTAGCCACCACCTCCTATTCTCCTCTCTCCCTCTGAGCAAGAGTTGTAATATCAGATTGGAGGAGTTTCGCTGTAGAGATCCATCATGTGGATACCACTAGTGAGGAAGACGCTTGACCTCCTTTAACTTCTCCATCCGGATCTGGAATACTGGGATATACGATCTCCTTAGGTAAAATCAATCTCTCACACATCGCGGTTTTGTTTTTAATTTTTACGATGTTTCTCGCGACCCCAATCTTTTGCACGACGATATGATCTGCGTGGGAAATTAATTTTTGTTTTGATTTTCGTTGCGCATGTAATGCACCCGTTTAGGTTTCCCAATAGGACTTAGGGGAAGATCCTATATTTTGGGGATCCAGATCTATAGAGATAGATCCAAGAGAATGCTTGGCTTGTCCCTGTCTAGGTACATAGACTCCATTATCAAAAGGTTTAGCATTGAGAATTCCACAAGAGGTCTCATACCGATGAGACATGGAATATCACTTTCTTAGAATATGTCCCTGAGGACTCTGAAGAAAAGGCAGACATGGATAAGATATCATATGCCTCAGTGATATGGTCTATCATGTATGCTATGCCGGGTCTAATATAGCGCATACTTTGAGTATCACGTGCAGGTATCAGGCAGATCCAAGTTTGGAACACTAGAAGGTAGTAAAGTATGTACTTAAGTACTTGAGAATGACTAAAAATCTTTACTATATGGAGGAGGTAGCCTCCAAGTTGAGAGCTAAATAGACTCAAGTTTTTAGTCTGACATTAATGATAGTAAGTCGAACTCAGGGTATGTTTTCACCCTGAATAGAGGAGCAGTAAGTTCGAAGAGTTCCAAGCAAGATACTACTGCTGACTCAACCACATAGACGAAATACATTACTGTAGTAGAAGCAGCAAAAGAATGGATGTGGATGAAGAAGTTCATCAGGGATTTGGGAGTTGTACCAAGCAGTGTGGAGTTGATTCCCATATACAATGACAACGATAGGATGATAACTCTAGCAAGGAAACTTAGTAGTCTGACATTAATGATAGTAAGTCGAACTCAGGGTATGTTTTCACCCTGAATAGAGGAGCAGTAAGTTCGAAGAGTTCCAAGCAAGATACTACTGCTGACTCAACCACATAGACGAAATACATTACTGTAGTAGAAGCAGCAAAAGAATGGATGTGGATGAAGAAGTTCATCAGGGATTTGGGAGTTGTACCAAGCAGTGTGGAGTTGATTCCCATATACAATGACAACGATAGGATGATAACTCTAGCAAGGAAACTTAGGTCTCATCAGAAATGTTCTATGGAGGTTCCACTTAATTAAAGAGATCATAGTCCGAAAAGATATAGCAATGGAAAGAGTTTCATCCGAAGATAACAATACAAATCCACTTATGAAGCCACTAGCTCAGATTGTATATGAGCGTCATAGGGGTCTGATGGGGATCAAATATATAAGTGATTAGCTTTTGGTCAAGTGGAAGATTGCTGGTTACAGGTGCCCTACAAGCCAATCACGTGAGTGATGGCATGTGTGTCACGTTACATGATCTTTTTATTTATGATTATTATTGGCATATTCTCACATTATATTATCTATTGTGTATATATATTATGATGTCATTGGTTTTGTGCAATGGGAATCGGATCATGATGAGATCATGATAATGAGATCGATTTGCCTTCAGACACAGATCCTAAATAATCTTAGTCATAGATTACTCGAGAGGGCCATCGAGATAACCAGACAAATCGATGTACTATATATATGTCCATATGATGGAGGCAATTGGTCTTATAGCCACTTGTGTTGAGACACTAAGGATATAGTACAGGTGCTCATTGGAGAATGAGTTCACTGATTGATCCGTTTATATAATATTGTATGGTTAATGATACATAATTCAGACATTGATTCCATAGTCCCAGTTGTGTGTCTAGTCCTTAGACTTAAGACAACAATGATGTATTGTATGAGTACTCCTTTCTTTGACGTCGGACTTATAGGTTTTGAAAGTTTCAAATCTGGTACAACTAGTTATCAAGATTGGTAGCCAACTTTATGAAGACAATTGAGTGTCAATAAAGAATCATCCACTCTCAGTATCATGAGAGGAATATTTCATATGTGCTTGCTTAGACAAATCCCTGGCCAGGGTAATTCGGATTAAGAGAGAAGGTTTATTCGAGAGAATCCGATTATAGCAAGACAAACAGATTCCTATGTGACCTAACAGTACCATGTTCAATATACGGTCTCAGGAATTTTAGTTGGATGAAAGACTATAGATATACAGTAACTGTGGACAAACAAGTCTAATGGATTCGATCTCCTTGTACCATCTACGGACTATGGTGCAGTGGCCTAGCATGTCCATAGTCGACGAGTCAAGTAAATTCTTATGGGGATAATAATTCACTATATTAGAAGGAGTTCTCATGGGCACGACTCACGGCCAGCTCGGTATTAGACCTAGAGGATTACACATATATAGTGGATGCTTTTGTGAATAGAGGATTAGATAGAGATCCAATTAACCCCTATTCTCATTAGATGAGACCCTGCACTGATAAGCTCATTACATAAGGCCAAATTAGAGCTACAGGGGATTATTGGATAGAGATCTAATAATGCAAGGTCAATGGATAAATAGATTGAGATATAATACCCACTAAGGCAGGATCCCTACGATTTTTGGTGGCTCTCGATAAATAGGAGTGGAGGCGCATAGTTGATATGCTGCATCTTTAGCCGGCCCCTCCTATTCTCCTCCCTCTCTCTACATGAGTTACGAGACCTAGGATTATGATTATAGGAGTATTGCTGCAACGATCCATCAAGTGGATATCGCTAAAGAGGAGGACACTTGACCTCCTTCATCATCTCCATCCAGATCTAGAAAAATAGGGATATATGATCTCCCTAGTTAAACAATCTATCTCACGATGTAGTTTTTCAATTTTGCGACTTTCTCGTGACCCAATCTTTTACAGATATGATTTGATCTATGTGGGAAACTTATTTTATTTTGGTCTTCTACTGCGCAGGTGATGATCCCACTTAGTTTCCCAACAGTGTCTTGCTTGTAACTCTTCCAGCTTACTGCTCCTCTATTAAGGGTAAAAATATACTTAGAGTTCGACTTGCTATTGTTAGGATCAAGTTGGCACTAAAAAGAGGGTGGGGGGTGGGTGGTGAATTAGTGTAAGTGTAAAAAATACTCAATTTGAAAAACTTGCTTGAAGTAAAGGATAAATAGGAAGCATTTCTTTGACTACATTGAAAGCGAATAATTGAGCGATTTAAAATAAAATTGAAAGATGATGCTCATGCCTTTCTTCAAACTAATTAAGAATAATTAAATATAATAGAAAAGGCAAGAGTAGAGATGCTCACGGATTTCATAGTGGTTCGGCCAAAACTTGACCTATGTCTACTTTTCAGAGTCCTTCGTCGAGGCCCATCAGAGTCTACTAAACGATCTTCTTCCAAGGGTGAAGACTAAACCTTTACACTTTTCACTCTTTCCTTTTCACAGGTTCAGAAGATGAACCTTTACAAGTTTTTCTCACTTCCCTTAGACTCGATTTATAATTTGAAGTACTCAAGGGAAGCTCTCAAAATTTATAACTCTTTAACATAAATTTATCCCACTTTTTAATTCACCACCATTTTCTCTCCAAGCAAGAAAACAAGGTGTATTTATAGACCCCAATTGGCTTAAAAAATGAAGCTAAAATTCAAATCTTTTCATAAATTCTACGTACCGGCGGTACTACCATCAGCATCGGTGGTACTACCATCGACGTTGACGGTACTACCACTGAAAGCACCATGAAAATAGTGTGGTGGTGGTACTACCATAGCTTGGGCAGTACTATCGTTGACCTGGGTGGTACTACCATCGCCATCTAGTGGTATTACCATTGGGAATCTTGCAAAAGCTACTTTTTTTATACTTTTACATACCCGACTCATACTTCATATTGACCCCTTTCTAGGTCAACAAAATGAGCTCATCCTGAGCTTAAATCCAACCTAAAGTGGACTCGGTTGTCTTACATTGAGTTAATTTAGATTCCTTCCAAATCTAACTCAATTTGAACTAAAACCAAACCAATACTAACTACGACAAACTAAGGCATACAAATACAATCAATTTGACTAATGTATCAATTGACTTTCCCAACTCATGATGATTCTCTCGGTAACCTCCGTCGAACTCCCGAAGAGTCTCGATCATTTTCTAGCGAACCCCCGGCATATTTCCGGCAAGCTCTTAATCACCTTCGGCAAGCTACCGATGAACTCCCGAAAAACTCCCGATCACCTTCGGTGAGCTCTCGATGAACTACCTACAAGCCTTTGATACCTTCGACGAGCTGCCGATAAACTCCCAGCAAGCCCCCAAAACCTTCGGCAAGGTTCCAACGATCTCCCGACGAGTTCCCACTACATCGTCCCAACCCCGGCCCGACGCCTGAACTTGACTCTAGCCCAACATCTGATTGTATTATCTTGTCATAGTTAATCCTGCATTAGTCGTCTCTAACACACATGTTAGATAAACAAATTCATCAATTGATTTCATTATCAAAATTCGAGATTCAATAATCTCCCCCTTTTGATGAGATAACCAATTGATGATGGGAATTAACCTTAAATCCCCATAGGTAAAGTCCATAGGATAAAACAAACTTGAATTCAAAAGAACTCAACACTTTTGAATTCAAGCATGATACATTCATAAATATTTCAAAATTTTCAAAACATACATCCATACAATAATTTTCCCCCTTAATTCATCAACCATCAATGTATCAAAGATTTTCAAGACATACATTCATATATAGTGAAACAACATTAATTTCAAATAATTTTCCCTTTTAAGTCATCAACTATCAATATATCAAAGATTTTCAAAACATATATCCATTCATCGTGAAACAACATTCATACATCAATTTCAAATTCTTCAACTTAAGTCGTCAATAATTTCTCCCTCTTTGTCATCAACAAAAAGGTGATATATTGAGCAATCCAGGATCTACTTATGCATTCATCTTATGTAAATTTTAAGCAATTGAAAAAATCTAAAAAATAGTAAATCATGCATTTTATTTGGTTAGCATTCCTAGCTCTCTTCTAATAAAATCAAATTGTTCTTTATTTAATAGCTTGGTTGTTAAGATATCAATTTTCTCTCCCTTTGTGATTGCTAAAAAGGAATATGGTGATATAATTTTTCTTTTTTACATCCATATCCTAATTATGATTATGTCATTAAAGATTAAATTGTAAGTACCAAAAGACATTATTTCTTTTAATAATTTTCTATCCCCCTTTCTTCTTGTAAATATTGAAAATGAGTCTTAGGGGATTAAATAAACTTGATTTATCCAAGATAAATTTTAAGACATCTAATTTATTTAGATAAATCTTCTTAACAGAACAGTGATATTAATAAAAAGTCTCAACTTATAATTGTTAAGATCGTAAATCAATTTTTTATTAAAAAGAAGAAATGATAGAGATTAAAAATATGATTCCCAAAAAAATTAAGACAAGTCAAGAGGTCAAGGGAAATTCATAAAAATATTCAATTTTCATCTTATCACAATTTTAAGACACACTAATTTGGTGATAAGATATACAATTCATGTATACAAGTCAAGGATAAATCATGACATGAAGGATATCAAATCATGAATATAAAAGGTCATAATTTAATTTGACAAATCTTCTCTTAGATAACGAAAAGGAATTTTAGGAGATCAAGTAATAAGAAAGATCTTGATTCATATAAAAATAATCAAGTTACAAACATTGAGAAATCAAATCGTGGATAGAATGAAAAATTTTCTTTGCAAGTTGCAAGGGAGAAAAGATAAAAGTTCTTGATTCTTATGTAGGAAATTTTAAGTTATCAAGATTATGGTTAATAATGAAAAAATCTCATGTTATAATTTTAAAAGATCAAAAAGATAAATAATGATTTATTTGAATAATTTGCTTTAATAAAACGTAAGAATCATAATAAACTATCTTGATTTCTATGAAGATCTCAAGTTACAATTTTCAAGATATTGATATCATGATTTAGATAATAACTTATTCAAGTTTAAATCATCAAATCATCAAAATCGAGATTTAGAAATATCATGAATAGGTTCACCATTCTCTTATTGAAAACTCATTAAAATAGAGATTGAGAAATTTTTAGAAAATACTTTCTTCTTTTTAGTTGTTTCAATTTATGTAATTTATTTTAAGAATGCATTTTTACATTTTCATTTAATGTCAAAAACTAAATTTCATTTGAATGAGAAAACATCAAGATCATTGCAACAAAAATTTTCAAACAAGTTCTTTGATTTATCTTAATTTCAATTATTTTTTTTTCTTAAATGAGTCTAACTCTTTAGAATTAGTGAAATGAGTTACCTTGCTCATTTCATTCCCATTTCCAAAATATTTTTATTTTTTTCATAAAATACTAAAAAATGAAGCATGATTTTTCTCTCCTTTTTTTTATTTATTCTAGCTTAAATTCAAGAATAATATAATATCAACAACAAACATTCAATCATATCTCAAGTCAATCATTCAACATTAATATTTATAAGAACCTAGTCAAAATTACCATAATATTTAAGTCATTCAACAATAGCTTTTGTATTTAAATGAATAAAAATCCAAGCCAATGATTTTGAACCTATCATCAAAATCTCTTTTTCCATAAATTTCTACTTAGATAATTTTACATTAAAAATAACTAAAGTTTCTTTGTTCTATTTAATTTTTTGTACTAGCATGCATTGGCTATGCAAAAGTCATTCATAATCGAAAGATGATTAAGATTAATTTTATAATCATGAACCATCATGAGATTTTTTTGTCAATAAACTTAATTCTAATAATTTTTCTTATTATTGTTACTTAGGCTAGTGAGCTTGAAATGAGTGTTAGATCTCAAGTCATGTGGCTTGAGCATCCACTTTCAAGATACCATTTAGTGCTCCTAGCCTTATTAGGAGACCAATTTATAATATGTGTGCTTTTGGTTTAGGTACCCATTTGACTTTGAGACCCTCATGAAAAGCTCTACCCATTTTTACTAAAGGTATTTGATTGTTTATCGTTCCTTTAGAAACTCAAATTATATTTTCTAAATGAACACTTGCAAAGTGTCCACATCTATCACAAAAATTACATCCATTTTAGGCAAAAAGTGTAATGTGGATATTCTAATAATGGTAGTTGACTTTCGTTGAGTGTTACTCACAAAGCTAATGCTTTTCCTATAAATATGACCCTTATTTGCAAGGAACATATTTAGGAATTTATTCTCTATTTTAAATTTTTTAACATTTATTGTAATACAATATTTTCCTTTTTAAGTTCTGCTAATGTTTCACATTTAGAGCAAGAATTGTGTGATGGTAATGCATCATACATTTCTTCAAGTTTATTAACTAATGATGCATGCTCTTTCTTAAGTATTTTATAGGATTTGCTAATCATTCTAAATTCATCATAAAGCTCATGAAAAATATGTGATAATTCATCAAAAGTAAATGAGACATTGGAGGAATCACTTACCTCATTGTTGATGGCCACAAGCGCTAGATTTTTCACTTCTTGATTATGCTCTTCATCTTCGAATTGCCTCGACTTCTTACGTTCGTAGTAAGAGTTTTTGTCCAATTTAAGTTCATTTTTATGGTTTTTATTCATTAATTTATCTGATTCATTTGTCAAAGGTTCAAAGTTCTCATCACTCGAGGAGTCATATGTTGTTCTCAGTTCTATTTCTTTCATATTCTTTGGAAGGTATAGTTCTTCTGTTCTCAGTTCATAATCCTTCCTATTCTTTGGAAGGTTTTGTTCTTGTGTTCTCAAAGTACTTTCCTTCCTGTTCTCTGAAAGGTGTTTTTCAAGTTCATTTTTACTGATCATTTCATGTAATGATTCATTTAATTATATATTATATATCACAAGAAGAAACTCAATTAAACTTATTTTTATTTAAAGCATAAAATAAAACATTCATTGTTTAAGCATTTAAAGAAAATATTTGTTTTTCATAATCATTCTAATTATTTAATGGATTGGATGACTTCTAAAAACTATTTTCGAGAATACACCATAAATCAAAATAAAAAAAATACGCATTCAAATTTTTCAAGAGGTGTAGTTCATCCCGTTGAACATAGGAGGACTTGTGATGTATTGACCCTCGTTAATGCCATAATAAACTATTTACTAACTTTGGTGTTAATCCAATGAGTATAACGTGGCTCTGATACCAATTGTTAGGATCAAGTTGGCACTAAGAGGAGGAGGAGGAGGAGGAGGAGGGAAGGGGGGGTGGGTGGTGTTGTTGAATTAGTGCAAGTATAAAAATACTCGATTTGAAAAACTTGCTTGAAGTAAAGAATAAATCGGAAGTATTTCTTTAACTCCATTGAAAGCAAATAAGTGAGCGATTTAAAACAAAATCAAAAGATGATGCTTGTGCCTTTCTTTAAACTAATTAAGAACAACTAAATGTAATAGAAAAGGCAATAGTAGAGATGCTCACAGATTTTATAGTGGTTCGGCCAAAACTTGACCTACGTCCATTTTTCGTAATCCTCCTTCGTTGAGGCCTACTAGAGTCCACTAAACAATCTTCTTCCATGGGTGAAAACCAAACCCTTATACTTCTCACTCTCTCCTTTTCACAGGTTCAGAAGAGAAACCTTTACAAGTTTTCCTCACTTCCCTTTGACTCGATTTTCAATTTGAAGCACTCAAGGGAAGCTATCAAATTTTACAACTTTTTAATAGAATTTTATCCCACTTTTTCATTCACCACCCTTGCTTCTTTAAGCAAGAAAACTTGGGTTATTTATAGACTCCAATTGGCTTCAAAAATGAAACTAAAATTTAAACATTTCCGTAAATTCTGCTTATGGACGATATTACCACCGGTGTCGACGGTACTACAGTCGAAAGCACCCTGAAAATAGGGTGGTGGTGGTACTACCATCGCTTGGGCAGTATTATCATCGACCTGGGCAGTACTAATACCATCCCCTGGTGGTATTACCATCGGGAATCCAGCAAAAGCTAGTTTTTTTTATACTTTTACGTACTCGACTCATACCTCCTATTGATCCCTTTCTAGGTCAACAAAATGAGCTCATCATGGGCTTAAATCCAACCTAAAGTTGACCCAATTGCATCACATTGAGTTAATTTGAATTTCTTCCAATCTAACTTAATTTGGACTCTAAACTAAACCGGTACTAACTATGATATACTAAGGCATACAATTACAATCAATTTGACCAATGTGTTAAGTGTCCTTCCCAACTCAGGGCGATCTTCCCGATAACCTTTGTCAAACTCCCGCGAGTCTCGATCATCTTCTAGAAAACCCCAGCACATTTCCGACAAGCTCCCGTCGAATCTCGAAAAACTCCTGATCACCTTCGGTGAGCTCCTAGTGAACTCCCGGTAAGCCCCCGATACCTTCGGTGAGCTTCTACGAACTCCTGGCAAGCCCCCGATATCTTCGGCGAGCTTTTGACAATCTCCCGGTGAGTTCCCACTATATTGTTCAAACCCCGGTCCGATGCCCGAACTTGACTCCGGCCCAACATCTAATTGTATTGTCTTATCGTAGTTAATCCTGCATCATTCATCTCTAACACACATATTAGATCAAAAAACTCATAAATTGATTTTATTATCAAAATCTCAGATTCAACAATCTCCCCCTTTTTTATGATAATAACCAATTGATGATGGGAGTTATCCTTAACTCCCACTATATAAACTCCATAGGATAAAACAAACTTGAATTTAAAAGAACCCAACAATTTTGAATTCAAGCACGATACCATTCATAAATATTTTAAAATTTTTAAAACATACATCCATACAACAATTTTCCCACTTAATTCATCAACCATCAATATATCAAAAATTTTCAAGACATACATTCATACATACTGAAACAACATTAATTTCAATCAATTTTCCATTTTAAGTCATCAACCATCTATATATCAAAGATTTTTAAAACATATATCCATTCATCGTGAAATAACATTCATACATCAATTTCAAATTCTCCCCCTTAATTCATCAAACATTTCTCCCCCTTTATTATAAACCAAAAGGTGAAATATTGAGCAAATAATTTCAAGACAAATATTCATCATATTTCAAGTTTCTCCCCATTTGTTATTAACAAAATGAGAAGTATCGATTACACATCTAAACATTCAATACAATAAAAAATTCATTTCGTTGCTCCCCCTTAGTTAAATAGAATGAAAGGTAGAATTTTCTCATCAAAAATTTTTCTACCCCTTCATGAATAAAATAGAAAAAGAAAAGATGGGGGGGGGTCTGAAAACAAAGATCACATCACAACGTAATCTCAATCTTATAAATATAAATTTTGAAAATATTATTTTAAAAATGAGCTAAAAAATCTGAGAAATCTAAGATCCACTTATGCATTCATCTTATGTAAATTTCAAGCAATTTAAAAAATCTGAAAAATAGTAAATTATGCATTTTAATAAAGTCATATCATTCTTTATTTAATTGCTTGGTTGTTAAGATATCAATCTTCTCTCCGTTTGTGATTGTTAAAAAGGAATATGATGATATAATTTTTCTTTTTGCATCTATATCCTAATTACAATCATGTCATTAAATCAAATTCTAAGTACTAAAAGACATTATTTCTTTTAATAATTCTCTCCCCCCTTTTCTTGTAAATAATGAAAATGAGTTTTAGGGGATTAAATAAACTTGATACATTCAAAATAAATTTAAGTCATCTAATTTATTTAGATAAATCTTCTTAACAGAAGAGCGATCTTAATAAACATTCTCAACTTATAATTGTTAAAATCGTAAATCAACTTTTTATTAAAAAGAAGAAATGATAGAGATTAAAAATATGATTCCCATAAAAAATTAAGACAAGTCAAGAGGTCAAGGGAAAGTTCATAAAAATATTTAATTTTCATCTTATCACAATTTTAAGAAATACTAATTTGGTGATAATATATACCATTCATGATACAAGTCAAGGATAAATCATGACATGAAGGATATCAAATTATGAATATCAAAGGTCATAATTTAATTTGACAAGTCTCCTCTTAGATAACAAAAAGAAATTTTAGGAGATCAAGTAATAAGAAAGATCTTGATTATGTAAAAGTAATCAAGTTACAAATATTGAGAAGTCAAATCATGAATAGAATGAAAACTTTTCTGTGCAAGTTGCAAGGGAGAGAAGATAAAAGATCTTGATTCTTATGTAGGAAATTTCAAGTTATTAAGATCATTGTTAATAATAAAAAAATCTCATGTTATAATTTCAAAAGATCAAAAAATAAATAATGATTTATTTGAATAATTTGCTTTAATAAAACATAAGAATCATAATAAACTATCTTTATTTCTATGAAGATCTCAAGTTACATTTTCAAGATATCTTTATCATGATTTGTATAATAACTTATTCAAGTTTAAATCATCAAATCATCAAAATCGAGATTTAAAAATAACTGTCGGTGCATTTGTGGGCGCTACCAATGCTTGCAAGCAACCTACCTACAAGCGCTGTGCCTAGAAGCGACTTACCTATAGGTGGCAGTCATGGCCATGGGCGGCTGCACCTATTGGTGGCAACCCTTTGTAGCCTGGCCGCCCCTGCAAAGGGCTTGGCTGTGGGCAGTCAACATTGCAAGTGGCCTTGGTCGCAACCAACCGCCCCTGTAGTTGGCTTGGCCAAGGGTGGTCACCCCTACAAGGGCCTGCCCATAGGTGGCTACCACCTTCCTCACTGTCTTTGTTACAAAAACATAGCAAGAACGCGTAGAACAGTTCTATGTGATTCAATCTCATCACAGGTAGTTTAAAACTAATATTTTGCATGAATAACCTTATTTCTGATACCACTGTTGGGAAACCTCAACGGGAGCATCACATGTGCAGAGAAAAATCAAAACAAAATTGGTTTCCCAGGTATATCAAAATCATCGTGCAAAGATTGGTATAAGAAAAAGTCACAAAACCAAAAACTGCATCATGTGAGAGATTATTTACCTAGGGAGATCATATATCCATGTTTTTCTATATTCGGATAGAGTGGATGAAGATGGTCAAATGTCCTCCTCTCTAGTAGTATCTACATGATGGATTACTGCAGCGATACTCCTCCAATCGCAACATAAATCTCGTAACTCTTGCATAGAGGGACGGAGGAGAAATAGGAACGGGCGGCCAAAGGTGTAACCTATCATTTATGTGCTGCCCTTGCCTCCTATTTACAGAGAGCCACTAAAAACCCTTGGGATCCTACCTTTGTGGGTATTGGTGCTGATTACAGGTGCCTTGCAAGCCAATCACATGAGTAATGGCACGTGTGACATGCTGCGTGATTTTTTTGCTTATGATTATTATTGGCATATTCTCACATTATGCTATATGTTACATATATATATTGTGATGTCCTTGATTCTTTGCAATGGGAATCAGATCATAATGAGATCACGATAATGAGATCGATTCACCTTTAAACATAGATATTAAATAATCCCGATCATAGGTTACTCGAGAGGGACATCCAGATAACCGGACAAACCGATGTACTACTTTATACCCATCCATATGATGGAAGCGGCTGGTCTTATAGCCAGCCACTTTTGTGGAGACACTAAGGATATAGTACAGGTGCTCATTGGAGAATGAGTTCATTGATTGATCCGCTTATAAAATACTGTATGGTTAATGATACCTAATGTCAGACAACGTTCCATTATCCAAGTTATGTATCTGGTCCTTAGACTTGAGACACCGAGGATGTCTTGTATGAGTACTATTTTCTTTGATGCTAGACTTAAAGGTTTAAAAAGTTTCAAATATGATACAATTAGTTATCGGGATTGGTAGCCAACCTTACGAAAGTAATTGAGTGTCAATAAAGGATCATCCACTCTTGGTATCACGAGAGGAATATCCCGTGTGTGCTCGCTTAGACAAATCTCTAGCCAGGGTCATTCGAATTGAGAGAGAAAGAGTTCTTCGAGAGAATCCGATTAGAGCGAGAGAGATAGATTCCTTGTGTGACCTGATAGTACCATGTCCAATATACGGTCTCTGGGATATTAGTTGGATGAGAGATTATAGATATACGGTAATTGTGAACACACAGGTCCGATGGATTTGATCCCCCTGTACTATCTGGGGACTATAGCTTAGTGGCCTAGTACGTCTATAGTTGATGAGTCATGTGAATTATTATGGAGATAATAATTCACTATATCAGAAAGAGTTCTGATTGGAGAGACTCACGACCAGCTCGGTATCAAGCCCAGAGGGTCACAAATATATGATGGATGCTTCAGCAAATAGAGGATTGGATGAAGATCCAATTAGCCCCTATTCTTATTAGATGAGACCCTACATTGATGGGCTCCTTGCATAAGGCCCAATTAGAGGCTTAAGGATATTATTGGATAGAGATATAATAAATCAAGGTTATTGGATAATTGGATAGAGATCCAATACCCACTAAGGAAGGAACCTTAGGTTTTCTGGTGGCTCTCTATAAATAGGAGGGAGGTTCATGGTTGATAGGCTACAGCTTTGGCCACCCCCTCCTATTCTCCTCTCTCTCTCTATGCAAGAATTGTGAGATCAGATTGGAGGAGTTTCACTGTAGAGATCAATCACGTGTATACCGCTAGAGAGGAAGACACTTGACTTCCTTCATCCTCTCCATTCTGATCTAGAATATAGGGATATACGATCTCCCTAGGTAAAACAATATCTCACATGATGTGGTCTTTCAGTTTTTACGACTTTCTCAAGACCCAATCTTTTGCACGATGATTTAATCTACATAGGAAACCTATTTTATTTTAATTTCTGCTACGTATATGATGCTCCCGATGAGGTTTTCCAACAATTGGATCTCTATCCAATTACCCACTAACCTTGGATTATTAGATCTTTATCCAATAATTACATTTGGCCTCTAATTGGGCCTCATGCAAGGAGCCTATCAATGTAGGGTCTCATCCGATGAGAACAGGGGATAATTGGATAATTCATATCCAATCCTCAATTCGTTGAAGCATCCACCATATGTGTGTGACCCTTTAGGCCTGATACCGAGCTGGCTGTGAGTCGCTCGTATCAGAACTCCTAATATAGTGAATTATTATCCCCACAATAATTCACTCGACTCATCAACTATGGATGTACTAGGCTACAATGTCATGGTCCCCAGACGGTACAGGGGGATCGAATCCATCGAACTTATCTGTCCACAATTACAGTGTATCTATAGTCCCTCATCCAACTAATATCCCAAAGACCATATATTTGATATGGTACTGCTAGGCCACATACATAATCCATCTGAGTCTCATTATAATCGGATTCTCCTAGAGAACTCATTCTTTCTCAATCTGAATAACCCTGGCTAGTGATTTGTCTAAGCAAGCATAGAAGGGATATTCCTCTCGTGATACTAAGAGTAGATGATCCTTTATTGACACTCAATTACCTTTATAATGTTGGCTACCAATCTCGATAACCGGTTATATCATATTTGAAACTTTCCAATCCTGTAAGCCCGACCTCAAAGAAAGAAGTACTCAAACAAGGCATCCTTTGTGTCTCCGCGCAACGTTGTTGCTTGGCCGGTGGTTGCTTGGCGCCTATAATGCAACCCTTGGCCATAGCGCGTCAGTAGTCGGCGACAAGCTATAACATATAGTGCTAAAGTAGTTACGCGGCAGTCGATGCTTACTATCAATAAGTAGATTGATTCCCAAGTTCTATTCTTCTCGGCGGCGCCAAGCAACCAGTGAATTCCCTTTCTTCTGTTTTATCCTTTCCATTAGTATTTGATTTCCTATTTGTTAATTCCATTCCTGTTAGGCAGCAGTTAGTTTCTTCGCTTGCTAATCGAAGACCCGAAAAAGGTAGAGTAAAGCCTGGCCTGAGATCAGTGCAGAACCAACGGGAGGAATCCAAGCTCAGGGACTCAGAATCAAGGGAATAGGCATCAATCCCTCTTGAAGCTATAACCGATCCAAGGCTGAGTCAAAGGACCAGATGTACAACTAGGATTACAGAATTATTGTCTGACATTAGGTATCATTAACCATACATCATTCTATAAGCGGATCAATCAGTGAACTCATTCTCCAATGAGCACTTGTGATGTATCCTTAGTGTCTCCACTCAAGTGGCTATAAGACCAGTCACCTCCATCATATAGACGGGTATACAATACACTGGTCTATTTGATTATCTCGATGTCTCTCTCGAGTAGCCCATCGAGATAATTTGAGATTTATGTTTAAAAGAAAATCGATATCATTATCGTGATCTCATCACGATTCGATTCCCATTGTACAAAACCAAGGACAGTATAAAATATATATGCAACAGATAATATACTGTTCGAATATGCTAATAATAACCATAAGCAAAGAGATTGCATAGTGTGTCACATATGTCATCACTTACATGATTGGCTTGCAAGACACCTATAACCAGCAATAAGCACTCCCAATATCTAATACCCTTATGTTATCTTTAAAATATGACAAATAGAGACTGATTATGAATATACCTAAAGCTTCTCTAAGCTTTTGTTTCACATTCTCTATAAGGTACTCTTTGCAGTTTCTCTTTCAATGCTCGTCTTTGACGTAGTGGAAGCAATTCTTGTTTTAATGAAAAACTTTTTGCTTGAAGCAAGATAAAAAAATCCAAAGCTTTTCATTCATGTAAATCAAGTAAATGATTCAAAAGAAATGCTAAGTTTCTTGCTTAAAAATGACTCAACAAGGAACAAGTAAATCCGAATAAAAAGATAAGCAACATTGTAAGTGAAGTGCTTGACTTAAAACCTTGCTTTCAAAGAGTAAGAATCGGAAGCATATATTGGTATTTTGTTGAAATCAATTAAGAACCCGACAATTGTAAGTAGTAAATGAAACAAGTAAGAACACTCACAATTATAGTGGTTCTGCACCAACCAGCCTACGTCCACTCCCGAGTCATCCTCCTTGAGGCACACCAGCATCCACTACTAATCTTCTTTGGGTGAAGACCAAACCCTTACAACTTGAGCTTACAAGACTTCAATAATTTTTCTAGCTCTAAGCTCACTCCCTTCCCCTTTTCTTTTTCTTACAATTCACACATTTTTTTTATAGAATATAATCCTCAAAATTATTGTATGAAATGCAAGAAAACTTGGGGTATATATAGGCCCCAAATGGCTTTAGAATTTGGAGCCAAAATTCAAACATATCGAAAAATCCGAGTATGGGCGGTTCACCCATCGGCGCCGATGGTGCAATCGCCCGAAAACCTAGTACAGGCGGTTTACCCATCTGTCCGGATAGTTTCGCCACCGTCAACCATCTGAAAACTTGGGCGGTAGTAGTACACCCGTCGCTCACCGACGGTTCAACCACTATGAATCTTAGAAAAGTGATTTCCTTCACTTTTTCAATCCCGACTTGAATCACATGTTGACTAATTCTCTAGTCAAACAATTGAGCTCAACCTAAGCTCAATCAAACCCTTTAAGTGGACCCGGTCACCTCATTGAGTTGATTTGGATTCCTTCTAAATCACTCTCATTTTAGACTCAACCTTAACATATGACTTAAGGATTACAATCATACTTGACCACCAAGCTTAATAATATCACTCCCGCAATCCGACAACCTCTGGCATGCCCTGCGGCGAGTCTCACGATCTTCTTCTGGCGATCTCGTGACGTGTTCCTAGCGACTTCTCGATACCTTCGGCGAAGTCCTAGTGAATTCCTAGCGAGCTCCCATCGCATCGTCCAAACCCTGATATGATGCCTAAGCTTGATCCTGGGTCCATGTATGGTCTATAACACCTTTTTATCATCGTGGTTAAACCTGCATCACTTTCCTCTAACAACATATGTTAGATTAAACACTAATCAATTGATCTCATCATCAAAATTCAAGATTCATAATCTCCTCATTTTTTATGATGACAATCAATTGATGATAGGAGTTAATCCTAACTCCTGCTAAATCAATGCCATAATAAGAAGAACCTAAATTCAAGAGAACAGCATACTCTTGAATTCAAGTATCATGAAACAATTAATATTTCAAGCAAATAATATTGCAAGGATTACAATGCGACACTCATACATCAACAAAAATTTGCTTTGAAATTATTAAGTCATCAACTCATCAAGGATTTTTATGAAATTCAACAACTAAAAATTTTTCTTTAAGTTATTAACTATTTTTCCATTTTGTTTATCAACAAACAAAGAGAAATGCCCTAATATAAGTCGTCAACATCTATTTCTCCCCCTTTGTCATCAACAAAAAGATGAAATGTAGAGCTAAGGATTTTAAGGCATATGAGTCTGTGCTCCCCCTTTGTAAAATACGAGATGAGCCATAAAGAATTTTTTTTCTCTTATAAAAAAGAAGGAAAGAAAATAAGGGAAGAGTTGTAAAACATCATTAAGAAGAGCTCTCAATTTTGTAGATGTGAATTTTGAAAAGAAAATTTCGAAGATAAGCTCAAAAATCCAAGAAGATTAAAAAATTTAGGAGCTACTCATGTATTTAAAATCATCTCATGTAATTTCAAGTAGGCATAGCAAATAAATCTGTAGAATAGCAAAACATCATTTTATGTAAATTTTCTTTCTTTTTGTGGACAATAAAAAATATGGAGAGAGTTTTTAAGACATTATCACAAAAAATAAGAAACTTAATCTCAAGCAATTCATATATTTTCATGATTTAGCATTCCAAGTTCTCTTCTAAGAAAATCAAATTATTCTTCATTTAAAGATATTATAAAAATATCTTGTAATTGATGCTTCGTGTCAATAAATTCCAAAGAGATATCTTGACAATTTAAATGATCCCTTATAAAATGATATCTAATGTCAATATGTTTGGTTCTTGAATGTTGAATAGGATTTTTGGTTAAACATATAGCACTTGTGTTATCACCTTTTAAGGGAATATTTTTTAAATTCATTCTGTAATCTTCTAGTGTGTTTTTCATCCAAATGACTTGGGCACAACATGCACTAACTGTAATGTATTATGCTTCCGTAGTAGATAAAACTACTAAATTTTGTTTCTTGGAAGTCCAAGAAACAAGTGCATGACCTAAAAAACTTGACATGTCTCGGTAGTACTCTTTCTATCTATTCTACATCCACCAAAATCGATATCTGAATAAGCAATTGAGTCAAAGTTATTTGATTTTGGATACCATAATCCTAGTTTTGAGGTTCCTTTTAAGCATCTAAAGATTCGTTTAACCGCTTTCAAATGAGAGAGTTCAAGATTAGATTGAAACCTTGCACACAATCCAATATTAAACATGATATTTGGTCTAGTAGTAGTTAAATATAATAAACTTCCTATCATTCCTCTATAAGTTTTTTTATCAAAGTTTTCTCCTTTATTGTCTAAGTCCAATTTTGTAGATGTGCTCATGTGAGTGTTTAATGCTTTAGTATTTTCCATCCCAAAACATTTTAGCAAGTTCAAGGTGTATTTAGTTTGGCTAATGAAGATACCATCATCTAGTTGCTTTATTTGTAATCCTAAGAAGAATATTAACTCAACCATTAGACTCATTTCAAATTCTTGGCTCATTTCTTTAGTAAAAGACTTATATAAAGATTTATTTGTAGATTTAAAGATAATATCATCAACATAAATTTGAATAACCAAAAAATTATTTTCAAAATACTTAAAAAATAATGTGGTATCAACCTTGCCTTTATAAAATTTATTTGAAATAAGAAAAGAAGTAAGTCTTTCATACCAAGCCCGAGAGGCTTGTTTTAATCCATAAAGAGCTTTTGTAAGTTTAAAAATATGATTAGAAAGAAGGTTATTTTAAAAAAATTTAAAATATACTTCTTCGAAAATGAAACCATTTAGAAAAGCACTTTTAATATCCATTTGAAACAACTTAAAATTTTTAAAAGATGCAAAGACAAGGAGCATCCTTCAAGTCTAGTTACAGGAGCGAAGGTTTCATCATAATCGATTTCTTCTCCTTGGTTGAAACCTTTGGCCACAAATCTAACCTTGTTTCTAACCACGATACCATTTTTATCTTGCTTGTTTCTAAAGACCCATTTAGTATCAATTATTAAATGGTCATTATGTCTAGGAACAAGTTCTCATACCTCATTTCTCTCAAATTGATTAAGCTCTTCATTCATTGTATTAACCCAAGAATCATCACTTAGGGCCTCATCAATGCACTTTGACTCGGTTTGAGAAAGAAATGTGGCATTTGCATAAAAATTCCTAAAAGAATACCGAGTTTGAACTCCTTTTGATGTTTCTCCTATTATAAGCTCCTTAGGATGACCATTCACATACTTTCATTCCTTATGTAAAGATTTAAATGTAGATTCATCCAAGTTACTTTTCGGAGTATTATGATTTAAATTAAAAGTACTAAGATCAATTTCATTATCAAAATCAATCTTTTTAAATTCAGGAAACTCATTAAAAACAACATATTCTTCTATTACTAATATTCTTTTATTAAAAATAGATAAGCTTTTGAAATAGAAGAATAACCTAGAAAATGCCTTCATTGGATTTGGCATCAAATTTTTCTAAAGCATCATTCTCATTTAAATAACACATTTACAACTAAATATTTTAAAATAATAAATATTATGTTTTTTACCATTCCATAATTCATAAGGAGTTTTAGTGAGTAATGGACTTACAAAAACCCTATTTAAAAAATAGCATACCGTATTAATGGCTTTGACGCAAAAGTATTTGGGTAGACTATGTTCATTCAATATTATTCTAGACATTTCTTGTAAACTCATATTTTTTCTTTCTACTCCTCCATTTTGTTGTGGATTTCGTGGAGTAGAGAAATTTTGAATATATCCTTTAATTCATAAAAATTTTAAAAATCATTGTTTTGGAATTCTCCACCATGATCACTATGTATTGAAAAAAATCATACATCCTTTTTTATTTTGAATAATTTTATAAATTTTATAAAATATTTAAATGTTTCACTTTTATGTGCCAAGAAATAGGTCCAAGTATATCTACTAAAGTCATCCACTATAACAAATGCATATTTGCTACCACCTAAACTTGTAATGTCAATTGGTCCAAATAGATCTATATGAATCAATTGAAGTGGCCAGAGGGGCTTATTTGATTTTCAACTTAAAGCTACTATTTATTTATTTTTCTAATTGACAAGTATCACATACTTTATCTTTTATAAACTTAAGATTAGGTAAGCTTCTTACTAGATCTTTGGTAGAGATTTTATTTAAAAGTTTCATACTAGCATGACCTAGTCTCTATGCCAAATCCAAGTATCATCCTTCAAAGCTAAAAAATAAGTTTCATCATAAATTTTTTTAATATCTATGGTATACACATTGTTGTTTCTTAAGGCAATCAAAGATTTTTTTTTGTGTGACAATTCAATTATGCAAGCATTAGGTTGAAATTTAACCACATATCCTTTATCACATAAATGGCTAATACTAAGTAAATTATATTTCAAGCCATCAACTAACAACACATCTTCAATCAAGAGGTTTCATGTGTTACATATAGTTTTTTTCCAATAATTTTACCCATGTTATTGTCTCCGAAAGTGACAACTCCTTCACTTAAGCTAGTGAGCTTAGAAAAATAAGTTGGAGCTCCGGTCATGTGCCTTGAGCATCCACTATCAAGATACCATTTAGTGCTCCTAGCTTTAGTTTGGAGACAAACCTACAAGAAAGATATTTTTTATTTAGGTACCCGTTTTACATTGGGTCCTTCATAAAAAACTTTATCTTTCTTTTCTAATCATTTTTTGTTATATGATGTTCCCTTGGGAACCCAATTTAATTTGTGTGGACTATATTTTCTAGATAGACATTTGTTTACCTTATATTCTAATTGTTTACAAAAATTACATTTGATTTTTGGTGGCACATTTAAGGTAGGTCCTTTAACAAACATGGTTGGCTTTTGTTGAATGTTACCAACAAAGTCTATATCATTTCTTCTATTAATATGACCTTTATTAGCAAGGATCATATTTAGAAATTTGTTCCCAATTTCAAAATTTTCTAATGTTGTCTTAAGCATGATATTTTTCTTATTTAACACTATCTAGTGTCTCACATTTAGAACATGGGTTATGTGATACTAATGAATCATACATTTTGTCAAGTCTACTAACTAATAAATCATGATCATTCTTAAGCAACTTAAAAGATTTGCTAAGTTTTCTAAACTCATCAAACAAATCATGTAACATATTTAATAACTCCGAAAAAAATGCTTAAAGACTCACTAACCTCATCTTGGATCGCCATTAGAGTATAGTTAGCTTCTTCTTTGGAATGATTTTCTTTATCCGAAGAGCTTGAATCATCCTAAGTGGCCGAAGTCTGGTGCCTTCTTCTTCAATTAAGGACATTCATTTTTGAAATGTCCCGATTTTTTGCATTCATAGCAGATGACATTGTTCTTCTTCGGATCATTTTTATTTTTATAGTTCTTGTTCTTTTTCATAAATTTTTTAAACTTTTTTGATAATAGTGTAATATCATGGTCCTCATCACTCGAGGTTTCACTCGAGGAGTCATTTGTTGTTCAAAGTGCTACATCCTTCTTATTCTTTGGAAGGGGTTCATCATGAGCTTTACAGTTCAGTTCATATATCATGAGTAAACCAATAAGTTCTTCAAGAGGTAAGTTATTTAAATCTTTGGCCTCATGCATATGATCCCAATTTTTAGGTAGAGATCTTAAAATTTTACTTACAAGTTCAAAATTTGAAAATTATTTTCCAAGTGCTTTAAGGCCATTGATGACATCTGTGAAATGGGTGTACATGTCTCAAATGGACTCACTTGGTTTCATTCGAAATAAATCATAATTATGAAGTAAAATGTTAATCTTAGATTTTTTTACTCTACTAGTCCCCTTGTGTGTGATTTCTAGTGTGTGACAAATATCAAAAGTCAATTCACAAACGGAAACATGATTAAACTCATTCTTGTCAATGGCACAAAATAAGGTATTCGTAGCCTTTGCATTAAAAAAAACTCTTCCTTTCCAAATCATTGCACTCATTCATTGGATTGGAAGATTTTTCAAATCTATTTTTTTAATGTTCCATAAATTAAGGTCCAAAGAAATAATAAAAAGACATATCCTTGTCTTCCAATACATGTAATCCGTCTCATTGAACATGGGAGAACGTGAAAGAGAATATCCCTCATTCATGCTAAAATAAGTCATTTACTCAAGTAGGTGTTAATCCAATGAGTAAGTACCTTGCTCTGATACCAATTGTTAGGATCATTTGGCACTAAGAGGGGGGAGGTGAATTAGCGCAAGAGTAAATTCTCATTTTAACGAAAAACTTTTCGCTTGAAGCAAGATAGAAAAATTTGAAGCTTTTCATTCAAGTAAAGCAAGTAAATGATTCAAAGAAAATGCTAAGTTTCTTGCTTAAAAATGACTCAAGAAGGAACAAACAAATCCGAATAAAAAGATAAGCAACGTTGTAAGTGAAGTGCTTGACTTGAAACCTTGCTTTCAAAGAGTAAATAGAATCGGAAGCGTCTATTGATATTTTGTTAAAACTAATTAAGAACTCGACAATTGTAAGTAGTAAATGAAACAAGTAAGAACACTACAATTATAGTGGTTCGGCACCATCAGGCCTACGTCTACTGTCGAGTCCTCCTCCTTTAGGCACACCGACGTCCACTACCAATCTTCTTTGGTGAAGACCAAACCCTTACAACTTGAGCTTACAAGGGAAACTTCAAGAATTTTTCTAACTCTAAGCTCACTCTCTTCCCCTTTTCCTTTTCTTACAATTCACACATAATGTTTTTTACAGAATATAATCCCCAAAATTATTGTATGGAATGTAAGAAAACTTGGGGTATTTATAGGCTCCAAATAGCTTCAGAATTTGGAGCAAAAATTCAAATGTATCTGGAAAATCTAGATACGGGTGGTTCACCCGCTGACGCCGACGATGCAGCCACTTGAAAACCTGGTATGAGCGGTTTACCCACCGGTCCAGGGCGGTTCAACCACCGTCAACTGCCCAAAAACCTAGGCGGTGGTGGTACACCCGTCGCTCACTGGTGGTTCAGCTGTTGGGAATCCCAGAAAAGTGATTCCCTTCACTTTTTCAATCCCGACTTGAACCACATATTGACCAATTCTCTGGTCAATCAATTGAGCTCAACCTAAGCTTAATCAAACCCTTTCAGTAGACCCAGTTGCCTCATTAAATTGATTTGGATTCCTTCCTAATCACACTCATTTCAGGCTCAACCTTAATCTATGACTTAAGGATTACAATCATACATGACCACCAATCTTAATGACATCACTCCCATAATCCGACAACCTCCAGCATTCCTTATGGTAAGTCTCACGGTCTTTCTCCGGTGATCACTTGGCATGTTCCTAGCGATCTTCCCGATACCTTCGGCGAAGTCCTAGTGAACTCCCGACGAGCTCCCACCGCATCGTCCAAACCCTAGCGCAATGCCTAAGCTTGATCCTAGGTCCATGTCTGGTCTCTAACTTATTTTTATCATCGTGATTAAACCTGCATCACTTTCCTCTAACAACACATGTTAGATTAAACACTCATCAATTGATCTCATCATCAAAATCCGAGATTCAACAATTCTTGGCAACTAATTCCCTTACCCGATTTGTCCTTGCCCTTGCCCTTCTTAAGGAACTTATCAGCCTTCTTTTTCTTCTTGATCTCACCAGTAGAGAACTGACTTCTCTTTCTTGATGGTGCTCTCAGCTTCCCTTAACATATTAAGGAGCTTAGGGAGAGTCACATCAAACTTGTTCGTAATAAAGTTCATAATAAACTGAGAAAAGAAATCTAGTAGGGACTAAAGTATAAGATCAATATACAGGTTTTCTTCTAGGACTATTCCTAGACTTGTGAAATCCACCAATTATCCTTGGGACATGGTTCTGAATCGATATCCCCTATATCATCTTGGCATGGAAGGGACTCTTGGATATCTTATATCTATAAGTTCTTTCAAGTTCCTCAAACAACTAGCGAAGATGAAGAATGATTAACATTCATGTTCTCATGTTACCTTTGTAGCTCAGGAGTCATAGAGGCCAACATATAGCACTTAGCCAAAGTGAAATCATCTATATACTTTACGTAGCGAGCAATCTCATCCTTACTTGCCCCTTCCTCTAGCGTGGGCAAATCGTGTCAAGAACACATGTAATTTTCTCCACCGTGAAAACAATGTTCAAGTTATGAAGCCAACCCGTGTAGTTTAAACTAGTAAAACGGTTGGCATCAAATATGCCACGTAAGGGGTTTGCAAGCAACAGGTTTCTGACAAACAAGATGTACCAAAAATGAGTAAAATATATATGTTGTAGAAAAGCAAACAATTAAGATATAGACTGCTATCTTAATCTACTCTCACTATTTTTCTAGCAAATTACGTGACACCATAGGCAAGTTAAACGGAAGTCTCCGGCTGACTTCTAGTTGGGATTGGAACCCAATCAACATCTTTATATAACCTCGAGGGACTCAACCAATCATACTGCGCCCAAAAAGGTAAGCAACTCTTGCTAATCATAACTCCTTGTGATTCCCATTTTGTTCGGACTCTGAACCATCATGGCCTCAAGGGACACGACCAACCATAATGTTTAGTTAAGTCATCATCATTGTTACAAGATTTGATGATATGCCCTCGAGGGACTTGATTAAGCATACCATGTCCTTAAGTCACCAGTGACATCTCTATGTCATAGGTAAGATCTCGAATCACGAAAATAGGTGAGCCTCAAGAGACTTGACCAACTCAACATATGTTATTATTTAATTTCTTCATATAATGATGGAAGACCATGTAGATCAATCTAATTGCCTCATGCTTACCGACTTAATATTATCGTAGGAGGGGTTTTGTTATGGTCTCATAATATATATCATGTCACATACATACATATTTAATATATATCTGCATTGCATGTAAATATTATATATATATATATCTAGTAGGTGTATAAGCATTCACATATCATATATGTATAATCACGCTGAATGATCATGAACCATAACCTAATGTGATCAAGCCCAAGCCAGTGGGTCCAATCATTCACAATAGGATCTATGTATGTATTGACGCATCTCCATGCCTTGTGATCGTCCATCTCATCACCATCGATTATGTCAGCATCTCCATGTGTCACGATCATATATCTCGCGATTATACATCTCGACATCATGGGTCTCGCTAGCACCTCCATGCTCTCACCGTGTCTCTTCATGTAACTTCAACATAATTATAGGCATGTAGGCCCGATAATAAAAGAGAAAATAAAGGCTTGTAGGCCCTAATAATAATAGTAATCATATATATACATCACATCACATGGTCCATGATCATCCGTCCACATCATACATCATATGTACACATCATCATGTAGGACTACTAGTTAAATAATAATTAATTAATTTAATTAATTATATTATTTGAATTGTTGGATACCCTTCCATAGAGTTCCCCAATTGGTAGGAAAAAGGACCCCTATGCGGCTAGGAAACCTTAGCCGCTAGGGATACCCCTGCCTCCAAGAGTCCTTGGCCACAAGGTAGCCTTGGGCAGTTGGGAAACCTTAGCCACCAAGGTCTCCCTGGTAGCCAAGACTCCATGCTTGCAAGGTTGCCTTGGTCGGCCAAGACTCCTTAGTTGTTGGGTTGCCCCTATGACCAGGAGTCCCAGTCATCGGGTTACCATAGGCGGCTAGGAAACCCAAGTTGCCACGGTTCCCCATGCGACCAGGACTCTTGGCTGCATGGGAGGTCTCAACCATGGTCGAGAGCTTATTGCTCTCAGCCAGGCAACCCTTGGCCAGGCCGAGAGCAGCGAGTTATGCTCTCGGCCAAGGCTGCAAGCAACCTTCGACCATACCACAAGGCAGCAATAGTTGCTACCCTTTTTCTCCCCTTTTATGTCAACAATTTTGATGTCAAAGAGCCTCTCTACAACAACTCTCAACAGTGAGAAAGGGTGTTATCCAGATCTGAAAACTATAATAAAATCATAGCAAGTTACGTAGAAAACAATCTATGTGATTTAATCTCAAAACAAGTAGTTTAAAAACTAATCATCGCACGATGAACCTATCACTGATACCACTAATAGAAAACCTTAAGAGCATCACATGTGTAGTGGAAAAACAAAAAAAGGTTTCCCACATTTATCATATCATCGTACGATGATTGGTGTACAAAAAATCGTAAAATTGAAAAACTGCAAATCGTGTGACATGTGTTACCTAGGAGATCATATATCCCTGAAATTTTCATATCTAATAGGAGAGGATGAAGGAGGTCAAATATCCTCCTCTATAGCGGTATCCACACGGTTGATCGATCCAGCGATACTCCTCCAATCGCAGTACAAAACTCATAATTTTTATGCACCTTCTATGCAGCTTTGTGAACCACCTTACAATGAACATAGAAGAAGAACTCCTCTCTTCTTCCTTGTCCTCATTACTTATTTAGATGCCTTCCAGCCAATCACGTGAGTGATGACACGTGTGATATACTGTATAGTCTTTTTACATTATTATTATTGACATATTCTCACATTATATTATTTGTTGAATATTTATTATAATATCCTTAGTTTTGTGCGATGAAAATCAGATCATGATGAGATCATGATAATGAGACTGATTCACCTTTAAAGATAGACCCTAAATAATTTTGGTCATAGGTTACTCAAGAGGGACATCGAAATAACCAGACAAACCAGTGTATCGTATATATGTTCATATGATGGAGGTGATTGGTCTCATAGCCACTTATGTGGGGACACTAAGTGTATAATATAGGTGCTCATTGGAGAATGAGTTCACTGATTGATCCACTTATGGAATGTTGGATGGTTAATGATATATATCGTTAGATAGAGATTATGTAGTCTCAGTTGTGTGTCTGGACCTTAGACTTGAGACATCAAGGATGCCTTGTTTGAGTACTCATTTCTTTGATGTCGAACTTATAGGTTTGAAAAGTTTTAGATATGGTACAATCGATTATCGAGATTGGTAGCAAACCTTACGAAGGCAATTGAGTGCCAATAGAGGATCATCCACTCTTGGAAACGTGAGAGGGATATCCGATATGTTATTGCTTGGACAAATCCTCGGTCGGGATCATTCGGATTGAGAGAGAATGAGTTCACCGAGAGAATCCAATTATAATAATACTCAGATAAATTTCGTGTGAAGCCTGACAGTACCATACCCAATATAAGGTCTCTAAGATATTAGATGGATGAGGGACTATAGATATACGATAACTGAGGACATACAGGTCCAATGATACGATCCCCTATATTGTTTGAGGACTATGGCAGAGTGGCCTAGTACATCCATAGTCGATGTGTCGAGTGAATTATTTTGAGATAATAATTCACTGAGTTAGAAGGAGTTTTGATAGGTAGGACTCATAGTCAGCTCGGTATTCGGCCTAGAGGGTCACATATATATAGTGGATGTTTCAATGAGTAGATGATTGGATATGAGTTATCCAATTAACCCGTGTTCTCAATAGATGAGACCCAATATTGATGGCTCCTTACATGAGGCCTGGTTAGAGGCCAATTGAGATTATTAGATAGAGATCCAATATCCACTAAGGCAGGATCTATTAGGTTTTTGGGTGGCTCAAAATAAATAGGAGGTAGGGGTGACACATTAGTGATAGGCTGCATCTTTGTCACTCCCTCCTATTCTCCTCTCTCCCTCTGTGCAAGAGTTGTGAGCTTTTGGCCTGCGATTGAAGGAGCATCGCTGCAATGATTAATCGTGTTGATACTACTAGAGAGAATAACATTTGACCTTCTTAATCCTCTCCATCTTGTCATGGACAACAATGTAAACAATGTGTTCGATGAAATGCTTATGTTTGTCCATATCTTTCGGTTTGTGTACATACCTTATACATCAAGTAGCGGGCTTGCAGTAGGCTTAGCAGCCCTAGATTAGTCTGCTTTATGGCTGATTTTGACTTATAAATACGAGTGTCTTATAAGCACTTGTGGGGACTTCGGTCTATAATGGACCATTATCCTTTGTGTGCAACCTCTCTGAGTTGTAATGTCCATGGGTGTAATTTGTATTGGCTTTATAAAGTGTTTGCTTGAGTAGTTGCTTGTGAATCCTATTGGAATTGCTTCTTCTGGTGTATTTTATCTTTTGTAAGTCTAAGGGACCTTAAGAAATCTCGGGGAAGGCTGAACTTAGTGGATGGAGACGCATGGGTGCTGCATGGCTTAGGTAAAATCAGCTAAGCCCGTGACATTATGGTATCAGAGCGAGACAAGCACACGTAAAAACACTAGCCGTACAAATGTGGGGAACTTAGCTGGTCTGTATGGAGGATAGCTAGCACACACAACCGTTTGGGGGAAATGGACATTGAGATGTATGGAAAGGAGTCGCTAAGAGGAGCGGGCATCTAAATTCAGAATTTAGAGGAATGGCCAACCTTTTGCACGAGAGGCACCACAAGGATAAGCAAGCGAAGAAGAATGCGTAGCGCATAAAGATTGGGATGGTTGAATTCGAGCTACGGCTCGACGTTGGCAACCAAACTTGATGGTGCTTAAGGCAAGTGGGGCGCTTGGTGAAAGATGAGACCGTGCAAAGTGGGAGGTGTTGCGCAATGACTGAAAGAGTTATGCAAAGCTCACAGAGGTGACAGCAATTGCTAACTCGATGGATTCGGTACTCATGCAGTGTACATGGATAACCCTATATCTGCTTGGTGGAGCTATTATTGCATTAGATGCATGTTATTTTATTCTCTCTACTATCAAAAATATTAATTTTACCTCTTGTTTGATAATTACTAGATATACATTAGTTTTTGAGAATAATAGTTGTTTAATAATTATGGATGATAAGATCATCACTAGAGGGACCCTTATAAATGGCTTATATATGTTAGACACTTCTCTAGATATCATGAATATAAATATGTCTAAGAAGAAAAGAGATGAGGTGAATAATGCATACCTATGGCATTGTAGGCTAGGTCATATACATGAGGGAAGGATTCAAAAGTTGCTAAAAGATGGATACTTAGATCCATTTGATTATAAGTCATATGCAACTTGCGAACCTTGCTATCATGGGAAGATGACCAACTCCCCTTTTAGTGGAACTAGAGAGAGCCACCGAGTTATTAGAACTCATACATAGTGATGTATGTGGTCCCATGTCAACTCAGGCTAGGTAGTTACTCATACTTTATTACATTCACTTATGATGTCTCTATGTATGGACATATGTACTTAATGAAGTACAAATCTGAGGCCTTCAAAAAATTCAGGGAATATAAGAATGAGGTAGAAAACCAAATTGGAAAGAGTATTAAGACTCTTCGATCAGATTGAGAAGGAAATACTTGAGTACGGAGTTCACCAATTTCCTCAAGGATAATGGGATTCTATCCTAGTGGACACCTCCTTATACACCTCAGCTCAATGGTGTATTAGAAAGGAATAATCGCACGCTGTTAGACATTATGCGGTCCATGATGAGTTTTGCTGACCTACCCGTCTCATTCTGGGGTACGCCCTAAAGACCATAGCTTACCTTCTGAATAGAGTTCTATCAAAATCGGTAGTGTCTACACCATATGAGATATGAAAAGGAAAGAAATTCTATCTTAAGATTGTTAAGATTTGGGGCTGTCCTGCCCACGTTAGAAGACAACTCCGATAAGTTAGAATCAATAACAGAATTGTGCACATTCGTGGGATACCCAAAAGAAACTTATGGGTATTATTTCTATCACCCTAAGGACCAAAAGGTCTTTGTTGCCAAGAGAGTCATGTTCCTTGAGAAGGAACACATTTATGGTGGAAACAATGGGTGCAAGATAGAATTGAGCGAGGTTGGAGAACCTAGCTAAAGCACTATTCCAGAGCCCGAGTCTGTTCAGGTGTCTAACACACAAGTTCTAACTTTGCGTAGGTCTAGTAGAGTATCTCACCCTCCTAAAAGATATGTGGGACATTCAATGGAGATGACTCTCAGGATGTTGATCCTCAGACCTACGAGGAGGCTATTATGAGTATAGACTCCGGGAAGTAGCAAGAAGCCATAAATTCTAATATGGATTCTATGTACTCTAACAAGGTTTGGAATCTTGTGGATGCACTTGAGGGTATTATACCCATCAACTTCAAATAGATCTTCAAGAAGAAGATCAGAGTGGCTGGAAAGCTAGAGACCTATAAAGCAAGGCTGGTAGCTAAAGGATATCGTCAAAGATAAAGAGTTGACTATGATGAAACCTTTTCACCTGTAGCCATGCTTAAGTCCATTAAAATTATTTTAGTCATTGCAGCACACTATGACTTTGAGATCTGGCAGATGGATGTCAAAGCGGCATTCCTCAATGGCAACCTCGAGGAGGAGGTGTATATGATACAGCTAGAGTGATTCGTATCCAAAGAGAGTCCAGATAAAGTGTGCGGGTTGCTTAGATCCATTTATGGATTGAAGCAAGCTTCCCGAAGTTAAAACATAAGATTTGATGAGGTGATTAGATCTTATGACTTCGTTAAGAATGAAGATGAGTCTTATGTGTATAGGAAGATAAGTGGGAGCGCTATCACCTTCTTGGTGCTATATGTGGATGATATCCGAGTTATTGGGAATGATATAGAAATGCTCTCCATAGCAAAGGCTTGGCAATCCAAAAATTTCTCCATGAAAGACTTAGGGGAAGCATCCTATATTTGGGGATCTGGATCTATAGAGATAGATACAAGAGGATGTTTGGCTTGTCCCAGTCCAGGTACATAGACTCCATTGTCAAAAGATTTGGCATGGAGAATTCCAAGAGATGTATCATACTAATGAGACATGGAATATCACTTTATAGGAGTATGTCCCCAAAGACTTCTAAAGAAAGGACAAACATGGATAAGATACCTTATGCCTCAGCGATGGGGTCTATCATGTATACGATGCTATATACCAGACCTGATATAGCACATGCTCTGAGTGTCACGAGCAGGTAACAGGCAAATCCAGGTTTAGAACACTGGAAGGCAGTAAAGTGTATCCTTAAGTACCTGAGAAGGACTAAGGATCTTTTACTGGTATATGGAGAAGGTAGCCTCCAGGTTGAGGGCTACACAGACTCGAGTTTTCAGTCCGACATTGATGATAGCAAGTCAAATTCAGGGTATGTTTTCACCTTAAATGGAGGAGCAACAAACTGTAAGAGTTCCAAGGAAGATACTACTGACTCGACCATAGAAGTGGAATACATTACTACAACAGAACCATCAAAGGAAGGGGTGTGGATGAAAAAGTTCATCAAGGATTTGGGAGTCATACCAAGCAGCGTGGAGTTGACTCCCATATATTACGATAGCGACAGGATGATAACTCTAACAAGGGAACCCAGGTCTTATCAGAATTATTCTGAGGAGGTTCCATCTGATTAGAGTGATCATGACCCGAAAAGATATAGCAATGGGAAGAGTTTCATCCAAAGATAACATTGCAGATCCACTAACGAAGCCACTAGCTTAGATTAGACAATTGAGTGTCAATAGAGGATCATCTATTCTCGGTATCACAAGAGGAATATCCAATATGTGCTTGCTCAGATAAATCCCTAGCTTGGGTCATTCGGATTGAGAGAGAAAGAGTTCTCCGGGAGAATCTGATTAGAGCGAGACTATGACAAATTTCGTATGTGACCTGACAGTACCATGTCCAATATATGGTCTCTGGAATATTAGTTGGATGAGGGATTATAGATACATGGTAGCTGTGGACAGATAGGTCTGATGGATTTGATCCCTCTTGTACCATCTGAGGACTATAGCGTAGTGGTCGAGTATGTCCATAGTCGATGAGTTGAGTGAATTATTATGGGGATAATAATTCACTATATTAGAAGGAGTTCTAATGAGAGTGACTCGCGACTAGCTTGGTATTGGGCCTAGAGGGTCACACACATATGGTGGATGCTTCAGTGAAAAGAGGATTGGATGAAGATCCAATTAGCCCATATTCTTATTAGATGAGACTCTATGCTGATGGACTTCTTGATTAAGGCCCAATTAGATGCCCAAGGAGATTATTTGATAGAGATCCAATAATGCAAGGTGAGTGGATAATTGGATGCAGATCCAATACCTACTAAGGCAGGATCCCTAGGATTTTTGGTGGCTCTCTATAAATAGGAGGGGAGACTCATGGTTGATAGGCTACAACTTTAGCCATCACCTATTATTCTCCTCCCTCCCTCTGCACAAGAGTTACGAGATCAGATTAGACGAGTTTCGCTGTAGAGATTCATTGTGTGGATACCGCTAGAGAGGAGGACACTTGACCTCCTTCATCTTCTCCATCTAGATCTAGAATACAGGGATATACAATCTCCCTAGGTAAAATCAATCTCTCACACATCGTGGTTTTTTGGTTTTTACGATTTTTCTCACGACCCTGATCTTTTGCACGATGATTTGATCTGCGTGGGAAATCAATTTTTATTTTGATTTTCGCTGCACATGTGATACTCCCGCTGAGGTTTCCCAAATAGTATGACTACAGATCTATAATGTTAAGGTTCTACTTTTGTTGTCGGGTTAAGGGCATGTATTTGTTGGATGATTTGGTGGCTGAAAGGGATGGTGGACCAAACAAAGGTTGAGGACTACGATTTGGGCTTAGTAGGCTATTGTTTGAGGTGTAATTTATGCTGCTATTTGGAGGTGTTGTGAAGGCTAGAAGGGGGCTATGATGGCAGTGGCTTAAGGCTAGAGAGATGGTTTATAGTTACTGTTGATGATAGCAATAAGTTTGACAAGGATCGATTGGGTATGCAGCAAATAGATGCTAAAATATAGTGGTAGAATTTTTGTTGAAGAGATAGTATAGTTTCTCGATGAAAGTTCCAGCAGTAAGCCAATAGTTTATAGAGGGATTTGACAGTAAGAAATAGGTGTTGGTGATAGCAAAGTCAATGAAAACTTAGATAGGAATTTGACTACGATGTAGCAAGAACACTAACGAAAGTTTTGACAGCAAAATTCTCGTCAAAAAAATCAATAGTTTTGTGATGAAAAGTTTCAATAGTATACCAACATTATAAAGATTATTTCAATAAGAAACTAATGTCGATGAAAGCCAAGTTGATGTAAAATATGTCAGAAAAAAATGATAGTAAGATCAGAACTTGGTAGTACGTATGCGGTTGAAAACTTTACAGCGTAACTTTTGTTGGTAAAGATAGCAACTTTGCGATGATAAATTTTCACAGCATGGGAATGTTTGCAGCAAGGAATAAATGTAACTATTTTTGGTTTTTGGATATAAAATTGTAGCAGCAGTAAGGTTCTTGCGAGAGAAGCAATACCAGATCCTATTGCAATTGGAGTAGCGGCAGCTGATGATGGAGTTGCGATAGAGGGTGATGACAGTGGAGTCGGTGACAGAGTTAGCAATTATGGGAATTGCTTGGATGATGGTGGGTGGTTGGAAGGCACCAAGATCGCTGTTGTGATACCAAATGATAGAACTCTACATAATTCTATCGCTGGATTAATCACTAAAGGGGATCGACCTCTTTGAAACTCTATAAGGGTTCCTCCCTCCTTAGTAATCAGCCATAAAGGCTGAAGAAAAGATGATCTATTGCTTGATGAAATAGTTGTTGCAACATGCTTTATATAGGACTATGAATCCCTAACCCAAAGAGACTCCTACCTCAAATAAAATTCTCATTCACCCCAAACCCTAGCCGACTTGCCCAATAAAGTGGGCGATGACTAGGAGACTCCAACTCCTCCAAGGCTCTTCTCCCAAACCCTAGCTGACCTGCCTAATAAGGTGGGCGGCGGCTAGGAGACTCTAACTCCTCTAGGACTCCTTCCCTAAACCCTAGCTATCCTTTCTAATAAGGTGGGAGGCAACTAGGTGGGTTTTTATTACATATCTCAGGGTTTTATTAATCATCAAGACTTGATTGAATAGGACCTGATCCTGCTAAGGTCCTATCACTGAACCTCTGAAGAATTATTACATGTAACAATAATATCATCCACATATACTAAGAGATATATTGTGCCTCCCACTTATTATCATAAAAATAGTGAGGTATCAGATTTAGAGTTAACGAAGCCAATTGAAGTGAAAAACAAGCCAAGTTTAGTATATCAGGCTCTTGAAGCTTGACGAAGTCCATAAATAGATTTTTGCAACTTACAAATAGGCTTTGGATATTGAGGATGGATGAAGCCAGGAGGTTGCTGCATAAAGATATCTTCAGTAAGAGTCCCCAGCAAAAAAGTATTATTAATATCTAATTGTCTTAAGCACTACCCTTTGATATAGCCATAAGTCAGATTGTGGTGGGTTTTACAATAAGACTTAATGTCTCCGTGAAGTTAACACCAGGTTGTTGATGAAATCCTTTTACCACTAGACGTGCTTTATATCTAGCAATTGACTTGTCGGGATTCTGCTTAATTCGAAAGACCCATTTACACCTGATAATATTTTATGTGTGATGACATCGAATAAGGGTCCATGTAGAGTTACGGATGAGAGCGATTCCTCACACATGGCTTTACGCCAGTGTGGAGAATTTTAGGCTTGAGTAAATGAAATTAGTTCAACGGCCTCAGGTGAAGATTCTATGCTAGCATATAGAGCAAGAACACGATGTGGTTTAAAAATACCACTTTTGGAACAAGTTGTCATGGGATGCCTAAGGACTTCAATATTATTAGAAGAGTCATGAACATGGTTCAGGTCAGACTGAGGAGCTTTAGTGATACTAGGTTTAGGTGAAGGTGGTTGTACCTTTAAGAATAACGTTGCAACAATAGGAGAAACTTGTGGCAAGGTAGAGGAGGGAATGAGGACCTACGGAACTGGAGTAACAAAAGAATGTGAATTTGAAGGGGAATGACTAGACAGTGTGGATGGAGGCTCGGTTGATGGATTCGAAAGTGTAATCCATTGATGCATATTTGGTAGAGTTAGATATATGGCAGAAGCCTTGGTGTTGAAAATAAAAGATAGACTCAACAAAAGTAACATGACATGAAATAAAGACTTTGTGAGAATGAGGGACATAGCATCGGAAGGCATTATGGTCAAGAGAGTATCTGATGAAAACACAAGTCTGAGATCTAGGTGTTAACTTATGTGAGGCATAGGGACATAGCCATGGATAACATAGGCAGCCAAATACTTTGAGCTTTCGAAGATTTGGACATTTGTGAAATAGCTTTTCAAATGGTAATTGATATTGTAGAATGGGAGTAATCATACGATTAATGAGGTAAATTACAGTTTGAAAGGCTACTAACCAAAAGATTGGTGGCATGGAAGCTTGGTATAGAAGTGTCAAACTAGTATTAACTATGTGTCGATGTTTATGTTCAACAAAGCCAACTAGTTGAGGAGTATATGGAGGTGACTTTAGGTATTGAATACCACAAGATGACAAGCATAAGATGAGCGCTTGAAATTCACCTCCACCATCATAATATATTATTTTAATTGTAATCTCAATGAAATTCTCTACCAACTTTCGAAAATTGGTAAAGACTGTTGAAATCTCATATTTATGACAAAGAAGATAAAATCATGTGTACTCAGTGAAATAATCTATGAAAATAACATAAAATAAAAAATTATCAAAAGAATTTATTAGAGCAGGACCCCAAACATCTGTATAAATAATTTAAAAAAGTTAAGAATAGGAGATGGAGGAGTTTCCAAAAGGTAAGCAATGACTTTTAGAACTAAGACAAGCATCACAGTGAGTAATGTTGTTACGGGAATTAAAACTAGAAAGAAAATAATGAGAGAATAATTTCTACAGAATACAGAACGAGGTATGACCAGGACGAGGGATGACTAAGACAATGATGCCATACCTCAATTAGAGCTACAATGGAAGAGTTAACAGTAGGCTTGGTTATTTGTGGAGCAGATGACCACTCATAAATGTTATCTTTATTCTGGTCACGAACCAAGGATGCCCCCATGCTCAAATCCTTAATAAGAAAAAAACTAGGATATAATTCAATTGAAGTATTATGTTTATTATAGAATTAGAAACAAAAATGAGATTTTGTTTAATATGTGGTGCACACAGAACATCATTGAGTGTTAAAGTAGTAGTGTGAGAATTAAGCATTGTGGAACTAGTATGAATAATGGAGAGTCTGTTACCATCACCAATGATAATGTCTTTATTCCCACTATAGTTGATGTGGATGGACAGGTTCTGTAAGTTAGAGGTGATATGATGAGAAGCCCTAGAGTCCACGATCCAATTAGGTTGACTAGTAGGTGAAGTAGTCATGAGATTCGCCTGAGACCAATTGGATGGAGCTGAAAGTCAGGGTTGAGACCGATAGACTCTTGTGGAGTGTCTGACTTTATCACACAGTTGACAGACTACTCATTGTTGGATTTTGTGGGTAGGATGCCATGGCTGAAAGATGCACCCAGGATAGTTGTTGATGTTGGGGTTAAGATGTGGAGGAGACAAGGGTGGATTGTTGTTCATAGAGGTAGGAGGTAGCATGTCAAAACATTTGTTTGCTTTCTTGTTATACTGATTATCTTTTTGTTTGAATTTCTAACTATCATGAGGTTTGAAGGTTGGTTATGATACCTCTCTTCACACTTCAAATATGTCTCGTAGTCAGTCAACTTGTCATGAAGTTCTTCAAACGACATTAGTGAGTCACGTGCTTGAATTGTAGCTCCCAATTCCTTGAACTCGCCTCTCAAGCCATTGAGAGTGTGGATGAGGACTTCCTCATCACTGAGAGAATGACCTATTAAAGTCAGGTCATCAATGATAACTTTAATATTTTGTAGATAATTAGCGATAGTATTTCCCTCTTACTTTGTGTTCATTAGACTAGAGAGGAGGCCGAGCATGCGAGTACGCGAGTGATTTATCAATGTAGTTTGTAACTTGCACCATACCTCTATAGTAGTAGTAGAGGAGGATATGAGTGGGGTGATATATCCAGTAACAGAGGCTTGAATTGCCTGAAGAATGAGATGATCTTAGCATAACCACAGTTTGTGCTCCGGATTTGTACTAGACTTGTTGCCCTCGGTATGTTGATTATTGTTGGTGGACAACTTAAAGATCCATCGACATAACCTAATAGATCATATCCAAATATGAGATTAAAAAATTAAGTACGCCAGGATGCATAGTTGCCTCCTTTGGATAATTTAAAAGGGATAAGAGTTGTAGCATTGATAGAGATGAGCCCTATATTCTGAGAAGTGCTATGGCTCCCTACGGGGATAGTGACGGGAACATGAGAGGTAGATAATGAAGATATTGAGATGAAAAATACCAATCACTATGTCAGCTTCAAGAAGGTGACGATGACAAGCTGGTTCTTGTTGTCCGGTGTAGGGGAGTTGGACAGGAGGAAGAAGAACCAGAACCACCTATTTCCAGCAGTATCCAAGTCAAAAAGGCATGACTCCAGTGACCACTGGCCTTCCGCCTTCACTGTCTCAAGGGCGCAATAGCCGAGTAAAGGAGGTGTCTTAACTGCAGCGCTATGAAGAAGTGAGGAGGGTAATGGAAGTGGCGTAGCAGTAGTAGTGTCTATGGCGACCCACGATGGTGCCGATATTCCTATGGAGGCGCTAGGCGATGGGGCAAGTTCTAGGGAAGAGAGCTTGGTATGATGGCAACTTCCACAAATTGCCAGAAGCAGCAGTTTATAGAAGAGATTGCTGATGCATGCTGTTAGCGCTTGGGACTGTACTATCTCATGAAGCTGAAAATAGATCAGGGGACACCGCAGGTGTAGTAGCAATACAAAGGGGGAGGCGGTGGTGGCCTTAGCAAATGCTACGTGACGAGAGGTGCACACAGGCACAGGAGCGAAGAAGAAGAAGAAGAGGAAGAGGTGGCACTAGTCGATTGTAGTCGATTCAAAGGCTGCCCCATGATTTAAAGCAGTAGAGCGGCTAGATCTGGAAGATGACGGCTTTGACATAGGGGGAGGGGCCCTCGACAGAGGTTGCTGGACTAAATGAGGAGGGAAGCAAGTGCTGCAGGTCACCGGCAGAACAACGAAGAGGGGAAGGGGGATCGACTGTCGAAGGAAGAGGAGAAGCAGCCATAGGATGAGCGAGAGAAAGGGTCGACCATCTAATCGAGAAATCAATCGTTCGATCGAGGAGGGGCTAGCAGTAGCGATCGGTGTTGAAGATGCTGTGACCAAGGAGGTCAAAGAGCATAGCACTGGAGGCAGATGGAGCAGAGGGTGGATTTTTGTGTAGATCTAGTGGCAGCAGGTGCGATATGCTCCAATCGAGTTCAGCGATCGAGAGGATGGCCGAAGGGGGAGGGCAGAGCGCTAGGGCCTGCAATTAGACCAAGGAGTTGCGATGGGTGATGGTGACGGCTGCAGTAGGAGAGGTTCTTGAGGAAGGGGGTCCGACAAGCGGGGATTGTTCATGACATGAACTATTGTTTGCTGGATAAGATCAGGCGAAAGAGTGGGTGTGGGGTCCGCGGTCACAATAATCACCGAGGAAGATGTGTGGCGAAGGCAGCAGCCTAGAAGGGTAGTTCTTGCCACAAAGGAGGGGGCAAGCGGTAGGTAGCAGGTGGCAAGCGCAGTAGGAAGCAGGCGACAGATGGGAGTGGTTAGTGTCGATGGCTAAGAAGTCAAGGACAAAGACCCCATCGTCATTGTCGACTTATGCCGAGTGCGCGTCAGGCCGAGGAAGCAGAGGACCTCGTCCTTGTCGCTATCGGTGTAGTGTGACGTGTGGAGGCTTGACATCAAAGCAACCGGTAGTAGTAGAGGAGAAGACTAGGATGGTAGACGATCGAGGATGAGAGATATTGTCATTTGACAACAATGAAATAAATAAAATCTCTCTTAAAGAGAGGCTCTAATATCATATTAAATAAAGTAAACAGAAATTGATTTCATTAATTTGTTCATGTGTACATCAGCTCTATTTATAGGCTGAGAAAGTTATTGAGGAAGAGGATTTCCCTCAACTGAGCAGCAAGAGTTCCTCATTTAGTTCACGGAAATCTTATCTGCTATCAGAAAGGGAGTTGAGATAGTGAAAGTGAGTTACCAAAGCTCGAAAGGGAGGAACAAACATAGGATAAGTAGCTGAACCTGAATAAGCAAGGGTGAAAGTCAGTGGCACTACGGATGACTCTCGAGATGCTAAGGCGAGTGAGGAAGCAAAAGATTCCTATTTGGGAGTTGAGTTGTTGACATTCATAAAGTTATGTGCGGGTGAGAGAGATTCAATTCAAAGAGGAGAGTCAGCTAGTAGAGCAGAGTAAACTAGTTTTGAAGCAAGAGAAGAATAAGAAGAATCAGAAATGAAAGAAGCAAGGAAACACTCCAACCTATGAGCTAGAGCAGGACAATCAATCTGGTCACAAGAGTCGTTCAAGGTAGGGGAATCTCTCATTTCAACTAAGAAACAGTATTTCTGGTTCATTTTAACCGAACATCTTACCTGTTTTCCCTTGATAAACACCAGATACTTTACTTTCTACTTCTTTTCTTTAAGCAGCAACAGGCTACTCTATTGAGCACGATAGTGACTGCTTTCAACTATCATTTCTTCTTATCTAGTACGTCCTACCCATAAACTATTAGTCAGGATACCCAGAACTACGGGCACAAAGATTAGATTTGAATGCAACTAATATCAAAAGGGAAGGAACTAAAGACCTATTACTCCTGGGTCAGGGCGCTTGCTGCTTCAAAACTAGAAACTCACACCTTGAATTAATTAATCTCCTTTCACCTATAAGTCCCTCTATATGTAGAGATTGATTCGGTAGTCGATTCAGCTTCTTACTACGATATAGGTATAAGTCGAATTGGGTGAACAGAAAAATACCCTACTTCAGTGACTCTGCTTGCAACTGACCTCTTACCTCCACCAACACCGAGATACCTAACAGCATACCTTTTGCCTCGAGTCTAGTCAACTTCACTTGCAGGTTCTTGTTGCTTCATATCCTAGAACTGGAACAGGTAATTCTGCTGCTGGCTTTCGTGACTTATCATCTACTGCTGGCTCTGCTATAATAGATTCCTTTGAAACCGTTGATTCTCTCCCTTTCTCATCGACAACAAAATAACAGGAACTTGTCGACCCGACCTTAACTCTGACTGAGTCTGATCCTGCTGATGGGGGTCTACCAGTTGCTTCTGCTTCATATTATTCTTCTCTCTTATACTTTCCTATCAACAGTACTGAGCACCCAACCATACTTTCATTCCATAGCTTCTGATCCTTTGCCAACAAGAACAGAACCATTTGCTGGCTTACCTTTGCCAACACCAGAAATTGAAAACTCAATCCTTTCGGCTGAGATACCCGATTGCAACTGACTTTCGAGCTGAACTTTAACTGTCAACTCTAAACTCCCCTACATGCACTGCTGATTATCTTTCTTCCAGCAAGCAACTACTAATGTTGCGTGTTGGGAGCTCAGCAATATGACTTGGTATAAGTCATTAAAGTTCCAGTTTTAGGGTTCAGCTACCTCTTCTTCTTGAGTTGACAACACAGACTAAAGTAAAACACCCGAAACACTACTTTCAAGTGCATCCTCTCTTTCAACTGATGATGATCCTTATCTGTCTTCTTCTTCTACTCCTGATTCTGCTAACTCACTACTGGTACTGGATTCCCTTACTCGAATAACTGCTTCTTCTCTTATTGCTTCTTCTTGAGCAGCTGCATACTACACTGGATGCAACACTGGATACCTAATAGCATCCCTTTTGCCAAACCCTACTTTCGTAGCAGCTGATACAGAGCAAACAAGAACTGCTTCTTCACTTGCTACTTACTTTTAAGTACAACAAATACTTCATTTCCATCTTTCGATTCAAGAGTCAAATTGGAATCAAACTCAAAAGTAATAATTTAACTTAATGGCAAGACCTCCTCTTCACGGCATGACCTCCTCTTAACGGCAATACCACCTCTTCATCGCAATACCTTCTCTTCACCCCGACACCCCTTCTTTGTATGCTACCTCAACTAAATTTTCATCTTTCTTCTTTCAAGCATCTACGCCAACACCTTTACTTGCTCCTGTGCCAACACTTGTACTTGCTCTTGCGCCAACACCGAGATACCGCACTGCCCTTCCTCCTTTTACCTCTGATCCTTCTCCTGTGGATTCTCTATGTCCTGCTCTATATTCTGCTGCTTCTGATCTTTCTCTGGTTGGCTCAACGTTCTTTGTTGCTGACTTTACAAGTTTTTAATTCTTATTAGTATATGTTTTATTCTTATATTTATTAGGATAAAATGCGCTAGGTTTGTACCCTATTCTTATTATACTAATTTTCATTCTTATACTTACTAGTTTCATTCTTAATGTTCTAAGGTTGTACCTTTTTGTTACTATCTAGTTCTATTCTGTACTATCTAGTTTCATTCTATTACCACTTAATGCCTTATACTTACTAGTTTCATTCTTATACTTATGAGTCTTCTACCTATTATTTCATTTTGTATTTCTATAACAGCTTCTTCTTGTAACTGTTTCTATCGTAGATGAACCACAGCCAGCGTACAGGAAAGGAGATTAGCTCGTTGGCAGTCAACAAAGAATTCAATCAATATTGCATCGGACTATCTTCAGTCAACAAATCTTTAATTTCATCTATCGCTATCGCGGTCAGGTCTATTGAAACTACAGGAAGAACCTTAACTACAGGAGGCTCTCATCAAGCACTATAATGCTATGAAAGCTATATTCGAAGATCTAAGAATAATAAAAGATATGGAGAGCAATCTTCAAGAATAATAGATTACTTGAATAAGAAGGGATGGCCCAAAAATATAACTTTGATCCGTCAATGGAAAAAATACTTCTTACTAGACTGGATTGCGTGTAATCATATCTTTCAAAGGTCCATCAAGACCTAACAGTTACTACTTACTGTATGGAAAACCTAGTACACAAAAAACACTTATCTTCGAAATGCTGAGGTGTGTTCTAAACTGTTAGTTCTCTAGTGCCAGAAGGAATGATTTTACACGGGCATATGATCACTATGATCTTTGGCTTTTTGATGAATTCGATATTGCTGATGATAGTGCGAGGGGGTACTAACTTACAATCTTATTTCACTGCTGCTAATTTATAGAAATGAGGAGAAGAATTAAAATAAATAAAGTACTTACATATTCATCATTCACTTATATCTATTTATACAAGAGGAGAGAAGGATAAAAGGATTAGGCGTTGAGGATTTTCCTCAATAGTCTAACCATTATGTTACTATTGTTACAACAACTCTATCTTTTAACATGCCCCTGCAAGATCTTGCTCCTACCAAGGACGTCGATCTTGGACCAATGAAGTGAAAATAACTTGCGGGAGAGTGACTTCATGAGGGAATCCGTTAGTTGATCTACCGTGTGAACATGAGAAACACGTAGTTGATGATTCATCACTTGATCTTGTACAAAGTGAAAGTCAATTACTATATGTTTCATACAAGAGTGAAAAACCGGATTGACACATAAGTAGGTAATCCCGACATTATCACAGTATATTGTAAGAGTAATAGAGGAGCGAATGTCAAGTTCTTTGAGCAGATTCATTACCCAATTAAGTTCAACAGTTGCACTTGCAATAGAGTGATACTCAGCTTCAGTAGTTGACCGAGCAACTATCTTTTGTTTCTTGGAACTCTAACTTATTGGATCTACTCCTAGAAAAATAATATAGCCAGATGTTGATGTTCTATCATCACAGTTCCCAGCCCAATCAGGTCAGCATAAGCATAAAGTCAAAATGGAGAGTTTTTATAGAGAAATATGCCATAGTCAAGAGTACTTTTAAGATATCGTAATACTCGTTTAACTACTGACCAATATGTGGTAAAGGGTCTATGGATGAATTGTGATAGCTTGTTAACTGCAAATGATATATCTAGGTGGGTGAGAGCTAAATATTGTAAGGAACCAATTACTTGTTGATATTATGTAGGATCTATAGCAGGACTGCCATCATTTAACCGAAGCGATTCACTAATGGAGAGATGAGTTGAAATAGCATTTGCATCCTTCATGTTTGTCTTCACTAATAAGTCTTGAGTGTACTTCCGTTGAGAGAGGAAGAGTCCCGAAGATGTAGACGTTGCTTCCACGCTTAGAAAATAATTCAAGGGACCGAGATATTTGAGGGAAAATCTGGCGGCCAACTTTTTAATAAACATTGTGACCTCTATAGAATTATTACCTGTCACAATGATATCATCCACATATATGAGAAGATATATTGTACTGCCAAGTTATTAACGGAGAAATAAGGAGGTATTAGACTTAGAGTTAGAGAAGTCAACTAACATAAAAAATGAGCCGAGTTCTTTGTACCAGGCTCTTAGAGCTTGTCGAAGACCATAAATAGCCTTGTGGAGTTTACAAACACGGTTTAGATATTGAGAATGAAAAAACCAGGAGGTTGCTCTATAAAAATATCGTCAGTTAATGTTCCTTGCCAAAAGGCATTGTTCACATCAAGTTGGCGTAGGTGCCATCCTTTTGAAATGGCTAAACTCATAATCAGTCGGATTGTTGTGGATTTAACAACAGGACTGAATGTCTCTGTAAAGTCAACACCAGGACGTTGATGAAAGTCTTTGGCCACTAAACGGGCCTTATACCTAGCAATGGACCCATCAGGGTTCCGCTTAACTCGAAAAGCCCACTTACACCTGATGACGTTTTGTGCGGGATGAAACGGAACAATGTCCAGGTAGAGTTATGAAGGAGGGTGTCATATTCATCAGACATAGCTTGACGCCAATTAGGAGACTTTTGTGCTTGAATAACTGCAGTAGGTTCATAGGTCTCAACAGAGGGAGTCACAACCGTATTGAGATCGAGAACTTGACGTGGTTTGAAAATATTACTTTTAGAGTGTGTTGTCATGGGATGTCCAAGTGATTTAGGAGATGATGGTGGAATGAGTGTTGGGGAAGTAATAGAATAGGGTGAGTTGGATTGAGGAACATTAGTTGTAGTAGGCTGGGGTGAGGAAAATGCTAGTGATTGAGTGTTCGAAGATTGGATGTCTGTGGTATGAGGTATGTATGCAGAAGAAGGAGAAGAAACAAAGGGAGCGAGATGTTGTATTGGAGAAGTGCTCCACTCATGGATGTGAGTTGGAGAGGACGCGCTGGCTGTGGGCAGCGAAGTGATGGGTGATGGCCCTTAAGAGTTCTCTCGGTAGAGAAGTTGGTGGTGGTGTGGTTTATGCTGTTGTTTGATAGCGAAGAAAGGAGAGCACTGCTCTATTTATACAAGAAATTACGACCAGCGAGGGCTACGGTTGGGTCGGCGAGGGTTGCGGTTGGGGCCGATGAGGGCTGCGGAAGTGACCAGTGGAGGGTGGAGCTCGAATCTTCGGATTCTCAAATGGCGTTACCGATGCTCTGTTTTATCGTGAAACAGAGGTCGCAGCTTGAGAAGATGATCGATGGCTATAGTTTCACAGAAAGAGGCTGGCGGTTGGGAAGCAACGGTAGCAGGGTGGAGACGATGCGGTTGGATAGCATTATTGTGGCCAGCCGAGGGCTACTGCTGTTGAGCTACCGTGGTTGAGGCCGATGCCGAAGGAGCTGACGGCTGGGTAGCAGCAGTAGAGAGCCATAGCTGAGGTTGAAGAGAAGGAGAGAACTATCGTTTGACAGCGAGAAAAGATTACTCTAAGGTAAGCGATGCTTTGATACCATGATAGAAATGAGGAGAAGAGTTAAAAGAAATAAAGTACTTGCATATTCATCATTCACTCGTATCTATTTATACAAGAGGAGAGAAAGATAAAAGGATTAGGCGTTGAGGATTTCCCTCAATATTCTAACCATTCTGCTACTATTGTTACAACAACTCTATCTTTTAACACTAACTACACTTTACTTAGAGTACTCGACTGGTAGTAGTGCATATTGGATGCGAAGTATGAAGAATTTGAAACAAGAAAAGGAACGTGCCCATTTTTGCAATCACCATTGAGCCCCATGAAAAGATCAAAATGGCTGAAGGGGAGGGTGCAAAACCTAAATGAAGATAGAGTTGTGCCACCTTATACGGGTGCATTCTCAGGAGACTTAAGCAGAAGAAAAGTATGGAAGGGAAGGCTAAAACAAACAGAAGCGAAATAGCTCTTTATAGGCAATGTCCGTTTTCAACTGATAAGCAAGAGTGCGAGTAGTTAGTTAGATGATGAGACAAAGGAGTGGGCGAGACAAACTAAGCATTGAGGTCAGCGTCAGTAGTGCTGGATACAAATGTAGACATGAGATCGAGTAATGTCAGACTAACAGGCGAGGATACAAGTAAGCAGTTTTGGAATTCAAACAAGGGGGTAAAGCCCAGTTCAGGTCGTTAGTCTTATCGGCGAGATGGATTCTAATAGTGGTAAGCCCGGGCAGCACTAATTGATTTCCTACCTATAAGTGAGGGTCTTGTAATATGGTAGTCAAGTCTGCATTTCGAGTTGTTGTAGTAGAAGCACTATTTGCATTCCCAGTTGATTGGTGAGTTCTTGTTAGCAATAGGCGAATTCCGAGTTTCGAGCTATCGTCTTGATGGGGTATTCGATTCTTACTAGCGGAGGAAAGGATATCAAACCGACGAGATGTGGTGGTTAAGTACTATCATTAGAGCAATGAGCCTAAGTTGATGAAACGAAGAAGTACAAACAAGGGTGAAAGAATGTATAGCAAGAGTTGGATTGGCAGTTTCGAGTTTGATCCCAAGTTGTTAGTTTGATCTCTTTGCCGGGTGTACCAGTTTGAACAAGGATAGGGAGTCAGTCTAATAGCCAGGGGGAAAGACCAGATTCGTTCCCCAGGTCAATAGACTATGCGAAGTGTCACTAGATACTTTCAGACAGGAGCGGAAGAGCAAAGGTAGGTCTCATGGGTTGAAGAGCAAAGGTGGGGGGGGGGGGGGGGGTATTCTTGTTAAGGATAGTGTTTCGGTCTGGTGCTCACCTTTCTTATCCCTTTTGTTTGGTTACTGGATTCAGTTGCCTATCAACAGCTGGCAGAGACTTTACCTTAGTGGAAGCAGCTCATCAAGTTAAAGCAAGCACGATTGGCCTTGCCTACTTAATAGGAAAGCGAAACCTCTGGAGCACCTTTCTATTAATTCCAGTATTTCCCCTTCGTATTTACCTTTTTGTTTGCTTGATATTGAACAAGCGCCCCTAATCCCTGTGGCGTCAGCACGAGATGCAAAATAGAGAGCGGAGTATAATATACCCTTGGGAAATATACCCTTGGGAAGAAGCTCAAAATATACCCATTCTATACAATGAAAAAAAATAGAAGGGCACCACTTGGGAAGAAGCTCAAAATATACCCATTCTATACAATGAAAAAAAATGCCCAGATGCTTATTACTTTAACAAACTTCAGTTTAACAACAAGACTAACCCCTATATTAACAAACTTCAGTTTAACAACAAGACTAACCCCTATAAAAGCAGCCTTGAGGTTACATTAGAAGTTGGGGATATAGAACCATCTTAACCACCTATAAAAAACATGGTGCACTCCTACATCTTGCTGAAATGAGTTTCAAAAGCAAGGAAGGAGAGTGGTTGCAGTTTATTGCACAAACGCAAACACAGCAACTTCACTCAACACAGCAGAACTTTTAAGGATTATCTGCTCTTGAGTTTGCTTATGTGCCTCTTACTAACAGGTATGTTGAGAGCCAAATTTGTAATAACCCTATGGTCATGTGGCCTCAAATGTCTTTAGGAAAACATGGAGGCACTTCTCCATCGGGATCCTTAGTGATACTCAAATCTATCCTCAACCTACACAGTGGTGGAATCCCGCACACAGCTCTAAAGAGTAGGAGAAACCAAAAGAAAACAAAATTTCCCTTTATGCTACATGGCCCTTATAAATTTATATTAAAGGGTTTAAGTACTCTGCGGGGATTAAAACCACCTACTGCAATGATGATGAGATTGAGTAAGAATACTTGTCAAAAGCGTATGATCGCTTGATGAGAAATCATAGCATTTATATATTATGAGAATTCCTTAACATTATAATCGATGAAGAATCTTTATCGGAGAAAGAAACATGAATTCTGAAGGTAAAGCAAAACCTTTGAGATTTGTATAAATGATCAAACAACAATTGCTATTGGAATATAATTTCTAAGTAATAAGGATGAATAAGTAATAAAATTCCTGGAGAGTCATACAAAATTACCAATAAAATTTAGAAGGATAGGATTAAGAAGATAATGGAGAAGAAGGAAGAACAGTCAAGTCGTTCAAGAGAAGCTAAACAAGTGGTGATCTATACTTATAACAAAAAGAATACAAATACTAATATTCATATAGTATTGATAAAGCGGAAGAGATGACTATTTCGTATTGATAAAGCAGAGGAGTTTGATATGTTATTCACAACAAGCATATGTGTTAGGGTATCATTTGCAACAACCATAAATATGTGGTCAGGGTATAAAAATAGGATCCATGCGTGTTCAAAGACGTAAAACATGAATTATGAAAATATTTCGAGCAAATGTACATTCCCTTCTGTTTTTGGATCAAATAGACATAGCATTCTTCTTTTTCTTTTTTGAATATCTATATAACCACATTAATCTTCTTTTTAGGGATAAAACATTAGTTCATAATTTCATTGATGAGGAAGATACAAACACTAGGGGAAAATACAAGGAGGAAAAGAATCAAATAAATAGATAGCAATATAATAAACTTAGTATAGCCATTATCTTTGCTCAAGCAATAATAGGTTTGATGCTGATAACTCAAATCCTTAGAAAAAATACATTGTATTGCCTTCATTGAGAATAGCTAAAAATATGGGACTATTGTTCTTATTCCAATTCCCTGAGCCAAGTAGTATGAGGATTTAAATAAATGGAATAGATAAATGCATGTTAAATGGAATAGATTGGTTAACAGATAGTATTCAGATATAGAATCCATTTCCTTTCTTCTGTTTCAAACCTTGGCGAAGATCATAATACAATCTCATCATAGAGATCCGATGTGAAAAAAGGAAAAAGAAGCATATGAACTATAGGACTAAGCTGGTTATCAAAGATCCGCTGTAGTTAGGTTTGGGCTTTTTATTCTTTTCAAAGTAGGAATAATTAGATTCTTTATTCTTTTCTTTGATGTGATTAAGTTGGTCTCTATCTTCTTTTCTTTGATGTGCTTACCCTCTATTTCCTAGCTCGGCTTAGGTTGCTTTCCAAAGAGGTGCCTTAATGAGATTCAATATACTAACTATGACCAAAGGTTCATATCGTAACTGCTTGAGTTTGCTAGTGAGGCTTCGGTAAGGAATTATGGTGTAGTTAGCTAGCAGGGCTTACTTTGTTTTTCTTTGATGCTTAACCTTCGTTAGCTAGACTTAGTTTGTTTTTTTTTCTTTGATGCTTACTTGGGTTTTTTTTTTGTACTTGTTGCTGATTACATGTATTCTACAAACCAATCACGTGAGTGATGGCATATATGACACGTTGTGTGATCTTTTTGCTTATGATTATTATTGGTATATATTATATTATATTATTTATTGTATATATATATTATGATATCCTTAGTTCTGTGCAATGAGAATCGATCGTGATGAGATCACGATAATGAGATCAACTCACTTTTAAACACATATCCTAACCAATCCCGATCATAGGTTACTTGAGAGGGACATTGAGATAACCGGGATAGACCAGTGTACTATATACTCGTCCATATGATAGAGTCAGCTGGTCTCATAGCCACTTGTGTGAAAACACTAAGGACATAGTATAGGTGCTCATTAGAGAATGAGTTCATTGATTGATCCGCTTATGAAATGTTGTATGATTAATGATACTTAATATCAAATAATGATTCTATAGTCCTAGTTGTGCTTCTGGTCCTTAGACTTAGACACCAAAGATGTCTTGTTTGAGTACTCATTTCTTTTATGCCGGACTTATAGGTTTGAAAAGTTTCAGATCTGGTACAACTGGTTATCGGGATTGGTAACCAACCTTACAAGGGCAATTAAGTGTCAATAAAGGATTATCCACTCTTGGTATCACGAGAAGAATATCTCATATGTACGTGCTCAAACAAATCTCTGGTCAAGGTCATTCGGATTAAGAGAGAAGGTGTTTTCCGAGAGAATCCGATTAGAGTGAGTCTCAAACAGATTTCGTATGCGACCTGACAGTACCATGTCTAATATACGATCTCTGGGATATTAGTTAGATGAGGGATTATAGATACACGGTAACTGTGGATAGACATGTCCGATGGATTTGATCCCCTATATCGTTTGGGGACTATGGCGTAGTGGCCTAGTACGTCCATAGTCGATGAGTCAAGTGAATTGTTATGGAGATAATAATTCACTATATCAGAAGGAGTTCTGATAGAAGCAACTCACGACCAGCTCGGTATTGGGCCTAGAGGGTCACACACATATGGTAGATACTTCAGTGAATAGAAGATTGGATAGAGATCCAATTAGCCCATATTCTTATTAGATGAGATCCTACACTGATGGGCTCCTCGCATGAGGCCCAATAGAGGCCAAAGAGATTATTGGATAAAGATCTAATAATGCAAGGTTAGTGGGTAATTGGATGAAGATTCAATACCCACTAAGGCAAGACCACTAGGGTTTTTGGTGACTCTCTATAAATAGGAGGGGAGACACATAGTTGATAGGCTACAGCTTTAGCCACCCTCTCCTCCTCCCTTTGCTCTAGAGTTATGAGACCTGATTGGAGGAGTTTTACTACAATAATCCATCATATGGATACCGCTAGTGAGGAGGACGCTTGACTTTTTTCATCCTCTCCATCTGGATTAGGAAAAACAAGGATATACGATCTCCCTTAGTAATCAATCTCTCACGTATCATGATTTTCTCAGTTTTTATGATTTTCTCGTGATCTAATTATTTGCACGATGATTTGATCTACGTTGAAAACATGTTTTGTTTTGATCTCACACTGCACATGTAATTCTCCCGCTTAGTTTCCCAACACTTGTCAAGAGTGTTTTTCTTAAAGTACGAATCTCTCCTCTTTAAATAGCCTATGAGAATGCTAGTACACAATTATTCTATCCTGATCATAGTAGTCATAAAGATGGCTAAAGGGTTAGTAGTTACAGGTGCCTTGGATGCCAATCACATGAATTATGATATGTGTGACATGTTGTGCAGTCTTTTTGCTTATTATTATTACTAGTATTTTCTCACTTTATATTATTATTGGATTAATATATTATGATGTTCTTGGATTTATGTAATGAGAATTGAATCATGATGAGATCATGATAATGAAACTAATTCACCTTTAAACATAGATCCCAAATAATTTCAATTATAGGTTACTCAAGATGGACATCGAGATAACTGGATAGATTGGTATGCCATATACACATCCATATAATGGAGGCAGCTGGTCTTATAGCTACTTGTATGGGGACATTAGAGATATAGTGCAGGTGCTCATTGGCGAATGAGTTTGATTGAACCCTAGAAGAATTCTATGAAGATTTGATCTTTGAGGGGGATCAACCCTTGGAACATTGTAGGGGTTCCTCCCTCCTAGTAGTTGACCATAATGTCACAGACTTAGCTGAATTTGCCTAAGCCGTGCGGCACCCTAGCGGCACTCTTGAAGCATTATCTGTCCGTAAAGGGTCAGCCTAAGTCATGGAGCAACCTTGTCCACTATTCTGGACTTAGCTGGGATTGCTTAAGTCATGAAATGCCCAAAGCATTATCTGTCCGTAAGGGTCAGCCCACTTGCAACCTCGTGCGGTCCCGTAGGACCTGCAAAGAAGAAGTTGATTAGCTTAGAAACGAGCGATGGACAAGTCCCGACGTCTCGCAAAGCGGGAAGCTATATAAGAAATTCGTTGAACACCTTGAGTGCAGTAGAGAAAAGAGAGAAAGAGAGCAAAATAGAACTTTAGAGGGTTGTAAGAATCGTCGCAAGTGTTGGGAAACCTTAGTGGGTGCATCACATGCGCAGCGAAAATCAAAACAAAAACCGATTTCCCACGCAGATCAAATCATCGTGCAAAAGATTGGGGTCGTGAGAAAAATATAAAAATCGATAAAACCGCGATGTGAGAGAGATTTATTTTACTTAGGGAGATTGTATATCCCTGTATTCCAGATCCGGATGGAGAAGATGAAGGAGGTCAAGCATCCTCCTCTCTAGCGGTATCCACATGATGGATCTCTGCAGCGAAACTCCTCCAATCTGATCTCGCAACTCTTGCGCAGAGGGAGGGAGAAGAATTGGAGGTGGTGGCGAAAAGTTGTAGCCTCTCAACCATGAGTCTCCCCTCCTATTTATATAGAGCCACCAAAATCCTAGGGCTCCTTCCTTAGTGGGTATTGGATCTCTATCCAATAACCCACTAATGTTACATTATTTGATCTCTATCCAATAATCTTCTTAGGCCTATAATTGAGCCTTAATCAAGGAGCCCATCAACATAGGGTCTCATCTAATGAGAATATGGGCTAATTGGATCTTCATCCAATCCTCTATTCGCTGAAGCATCCCCCATATGTGTGTGACCCTCTAGGCCCGATACCGAGCTGGCCGTGAGTCACTCCCATCAGAACTCCTTCTGATATAGTGAATTATTATCCCCATAATAATTCACTCAACTCATCGACTATGGACGTACTATGCCACTACGCCATAGTCCCCAGACGGTATAGGGGGGATCAAATCCATCGGACCTGTCTGTCCACAGTTACTATGTATCTATAATCCCTCATCCAAATAATATCCCAGAGATCGTATATTGGACATGGTACTGTCAGGTCACATATGGAATCAGTTTATCTTACTCTAATCGAATTCTACCGGAGAACTCCTCTCTAAATCCGAATGACCCTAGCTAGGGAGTTATATAAGCAAGCACATATGAGATATTCCTCACGTGATACCGATAGTGGATGATCCTCTATTGACACTCAATTACCTTCGTAAGGTTGGCTACCAATCCCGATAACCAGCTGTACCATATCTGGAGCTTTCCAAACTTGTAAGTCTGGCGTCGAAGAAAGAAGTACTCATACAAGGCATCCTTGCTGTCTCAAGTCTAAGGACCAGATACACAACTGGGACTATGGAATTGTTGTCTGACATTAGGTATCATTAACCATACAACATTCCATAAGCGGATCAAATAGTGAACTCATTCTCCAATGAGCACCTGTACTATATCCTTAGTGTCTCCACACAAGTGGCTATGAGACCAGTCGCCTCCATCATATGGATGGGTATATAGTACACCGGTCTATCCGATTATCTCAATGTCCTTCTCGAGTAACCTATAACCGAGATTATTTAGGATATGTGTTTAAAGATGAATCAATCTCATTATCGTGATCTCATCACGATCCGATTCCCATTACACAGAACCAAGGACATTACAATATATATGCTACATATAATATAATGTGAGAATCTGCCAATATTAATCATAAGCAAAAAGATTACGCAGTGTGTCACACATGCCATCACTCGCGTGATTGGCTTGTTGGGCACCTGTAACCAACAATCTGCCACTTGACCTAAAGCCAATCACCTATGTGTTTGATCCCCATCAGACCCCTGTGACGCTCAAATACAATCTGAGCCAGCGGCTTCGTTAGTGGATCTGCAATGTTATCTTCGGATGAAACTATTTTCATTGCTATATCTTTTCGGGTCATGATCGCTCTAATCAGATGGAACCTCCTCAAAACAATTCTGATGAGACTTGGGTTCCCTTGCTGGAGTTATCGCTCTATCGCTGTCACAATATATGGGAGTCAGCTCTACGCTGCTTGGTATGACTCCCATATCCTTGATGAACTTCTTCATCCACACCCCTTCGTCTTGCTGCTTCTACTACAACAATGTATTCCACCATTGTGGTCGAGTCAGTACTAGTATCTTGCTTGAAACTCTTCCAACTTACTGCTCCACCATTCATGGTGAAAACATACCCGAAATTTGACTTGCTATCATCAATGTCAGACTGAAAACTTGAGTCTGTGTACCCCTCAACCTGGAGGCTACCTCCTCCATATACTAGTAAAAGATCCTTAGTCCTTCTCAAGTACTTAAGGATACACTTTACTGCCTTTCAGTGTTCTAAACCTGGATCAGCCTAATACCTGCTCGTGACACTCAAAGCATATGCTATATTAGGTCTAGTACATAGCATCGCATACATGATAGATCCTATCGCTGAGGCATAGGGTATCTTATCTATGTCTGTCCTTTCTTCAGAAGTCTTTGGGGACATACTCCTAGAAAGTGATATTCCATGTCTCATCAGTGTGAGACCTCTCTTGGAATATTTCATGCCAAACCTTTTGACAATGGAGTCTATGTACCTAGATTGAGACAAGCTAAGCATCCTTTTGGATCTATCTCTATAGATCCGGATCCCCAAAATATAGGATGCTTCCCCTAAGTCTTTCATGGAGAAGTTTCTAGATAGCCAAGCTTTTACTGTGGAGAGCATTCCTACATCATTCCCAATGATTAGGATGTCATCTACATATAGCACCAAGAAGGTGATAGCACTTCCACTTCCTTCCTGTACACACAAGGCTCATATTCGTTCTTAACAAATTCATAAGATCTGATCACCTCATTAAATCTTATGTTCCAACTTTGGGAAGCTAGCTTCAATCCATAAATGGATCTAAGCAACCTGCACACTTTATCTGGACTCTCTTTGGATACGAATCCCTCTGGTTGTATCATATATACCTCTTCCTCGAGGTTGCCATTGAGGAATATCGTTTTGACATCCATCTGCCAGATCTCATAGTCATAGTGTACTGCAATGACCAAAATAATTCTAATGGACTTAAGCATGGCTACAAGTGAAACGGTTTCGTCATAGTCAACTCCTTGTCTTTGACGATATCCTTTAGTCTACCTTTCCATCCACTCCGATCTTTTTCTTGAAGATCCATTTGCAGCCGATGGGTACAATACCCTCAGGTGCATCCACAAGGTTCCAAACCTTGTTAGAGTACATGAAATCTATCTCAGAATTCATGGCTTCTTGCCACTTTCGGGAGTCTATACTCATAATAGCATCCTCGTAGGTCTGAGGATTAACATCCTAAGAGTTATCTCCACTGATATGTCCCACATATCTTTCAAGAGGGTGAGATACTCTACTAGACCTACATAATTTGGAATTTGTATGTTAGGTACCTGAACAGACTCGGTCTCTAGAATGGTGTTTGAGCTAGGTTCTCCAACCTTGCTCAATTCTATCTCACTCCTACTGTTTCCACCAAGAATATTTTACTTCTCAAGGAACACAGCTCTCTTGGCAACAAAGATCTTTCGGTCCTCAGGATGATAGAAATAATACCCACAAGTTTCCTTTGGGTATCCCACGAATTTACACCATTCTATCCTTGATTCCAACTTATCGGGGTTGTGTCTTCTAACGTGGGCAGGACAGCCCCAAATCATAACAATTTTAAGATCGGACTTCTTTCCTTTCCATATCTCATATGGTGTAGACACTACCTACTTTGATGAAACTCTGATAAGAAGGTAAGCTGCAGTCTCTAGGGCGTACCCCCAGAATGAGATGGGTAGGTCAGCAAAACTCATCATGGATCGCACCATGTGTAACAACGTGCGATTCCTCCTTTTTGATACACCATTGAGCTGATGTGTATAAGGAGGTGTCCACTGGGATATAATCCCATTATCCCTAAGAAAATGGGTGAACTCCATACTCAAGTACTCTCCTCCTCGATCTGATCGAAAAGTCTTAATACTCTTTCCAATTTGGTTCTCTACCTCATTCTTATATTCCCTAAATTTCTCGAAGGCCTCATATTTGTACTTCATTAAGTACACATGTCGATACCTAGAGAAATCATCAGTGAATGTAATGAAGTATGAGTAACCACCTATAGCTTGAGTCGACATGGGACCACATACATCGCTATGTATGAGTTCCAATAACTCGGTGGCTCTCTCTCCAGTTCCACTAAAAGGAGTGTTGGTCATCTTCCCACGAAGGCGAGGTTCGTAAGTTGCATATGTCTCATAGTCAAATGGATCTAAGTATCCATCTTTTCAACAACTTTTGAATCATTTCCTCATGTATATGACCTAGCCTACAATGCCATAGGTATGCATTATTCACTTCATCTCTTTTCCTCTTAGACATATTTATTTTCATGATATGTGGAGAAGTGTCAAACACATATAAGCCATTTATTAGGGTCCCTCTAGTGATGATCTTATCATCCATTATTATTGAACAACTATTATTCTCAAAAACTAATTTATATCCATTAATTGTCAAACAATAGAGAAATAATATTTTTGATGATAGAGGGAACAAAATAGCATGCATCTAATGCAATAATAGCTCCACCAGGCAAATGTAGGGTGACCTCTCCAACAGCAACTGCAGCAACTCTTACTCCATTGCCCATCTTGAGGTCCATCTCGCATCTAGCCAATCTCCTAGGTCTTGCCAGAACCTGCAACGAATTAGAAATTTGATAAACACTCCCGGTGTCCAATACCCATGTTTTATCATAAAAATCTGACAAGTGGAGACTGATCATGAATATACCTGAAGCTTCTCCAAGCTTCTGTCTCGCCTTCTCTATAAGGTAGTCCTTACAGTTCCTCTTCCAATGTCCATCTTGGCAATAGTGGAAGTATTGTCCTTTGTCCTTTGTCGGGTATTTCTTGGCAACCTTTGCCTTACTTGGTCTTTCTTTGCCCTTGCCCTTTTTAAGGGTCTTGCTGGCCTTCCTTTTCTTTTTGGTCTCACCAATATAGAGAACTGGCTTCTCCTTTTTTATGGTACTCTTAGCTTCCCTAAACATATTGAGGAGCTAAGGGAGAGTTACCTCAAACTTGCTTATGTTAAAATTCATGATGAAGTGAGAAAAGGAATCTAGTAGGGACTGAAGTATAAGATCAACGCACATGTTATCCTTTAGGACTATTCTCAGACTTGTGAGTTTCTCGATCCACTCTATCATCTTTAGGACATGGTTCTCAACCGATGTCCCTTCTATCATCTTAGCTTGGAAGAGTTTCTTAGATATCTCATATCTTTGAGTTCTTCCCTGTTTCTCAAATAGCTGGCGGAGATGATAAAGAATAGAATCTGCATCCATGCTCTCATGTTGCCTTTGTAACTCAAGAGTCATGAAGGCCAACATGTAACATTTTGCTAACATGGAATCATATATATACTTCACATAGCGAGCGATCTCATCCTCGCTTGCCCCTTCTTCCGGCGTGGGCACTATTGTATCAAGGACATATGCGATTTTCTTCGCCATGAGAATAATTCATAAATTACGGAGCCAATCTGTACAGTTTGGACCAGTGAGGCGATTGGCGTCAAGTATGCCACGTAGGGGGTTTGTTAGCGACATGTTTCTGACAAAACAAGATATAGCAAAAATAAATAACATGCAATTTCACATAAAATACTAATTAAGATATGGACTTCTATCTTAATGTACTCACACTGTTTTCTTAACGAATCACGCGACACCCTCGACATATGAGATGAAAGTCTCCGACAGACTCCTAGTGGGGATCGGGATCCAATTGGCATCTTAGTGCAACCTCGAGGGACTCGACCAATTGCACTAAGCCCAAAAGGTAGGCAACTCTTGCCAATCACAACTCCTTATGATTCCCGTCATGTTCGGCCTCCGAATCATCATGGTCCCGAGGGACTCGACCAACCATGACGTTCAGTTAAGTCATCACCATCGTTACAAGATGAGCCTGATTCGATGATATGCCCTCGAGGGACTCGACCAAGCATACCATGTCCTCAGGTCACTGGTGACATCTCTATGTCGTAGGCAAGAACTCGATCACGTAGATAGGTGAGCCTCGAGGGACTCAACCAACTCGACCTAAGTCGTGATTCAATTTCTTCCTATGACGATGGAAGGCCACGTGGGTCAATCTTATTGCCTCATGCTTACCGACTTAATATTATCATAAGAGGGGTTTTTGTTTCGTATCAGTCTCCTAATATGTCGTGTCACACATATACATATTTAATATATATCTACATCGCATGCAAATATATATATATACATATATCTAGTAGGTGTATAACACATCACATATGCAAGCCACACCGGATGATCATGAGCCATCACCTAATATGATTAAGCCCGAGCCAATGGGCCTAATCACTCATAATAGAATCTATGTGTGCATTGGTGCATCTCCATGCCCTGTAATTGTTGATCTCGTCATTATCGGTTCCGTCGGATCATCACATCACCATGCGTCGTGATCTCTCGCCACGGCATCGTGGGTCCCGTTGTAACCTCCACGCTCCCATTGCGCCTCTTCATGTAATTACAAATAATCACAAGCACGCAGGCCTAATAATAAATGAGAAAAACGTAGGCTCAGAGGCCCCAATAATAATAATAATCACAATTACACACATCAAAACACATAGCTCATGATCATCCATCCACATCATACATCACATGTACATCACATCATATGTAGGATTACTTTATATATATAATAATTAATTAAACTATTTAATTAATTATTTTTTTGGAAATCACGATATGCTCAAAATTTCCAGAATTCTCAAGGGCATTTTCATAATTCTGGATGAGAGGATAGTCCTTGAAATTTCTAAAATTATTGAGGGCATTTTCGGTATTCGGAATGAGAGGACAGTCCTCAAAATTTTCAAAAATGTTAAGGGCATTTAAGGAATTCTGTATAAAAGGGACAAAGATGGATTTTCTCAAATTCTGAGGGGCATAATCATCTTTTTTCAAAAAATTGCCCTAGCCCTCCTTCACCCTCACTACGTCGCCATCACCGCTGCCACTGCACAGGCGACGGCTACCCCTTGCGGTCGGCAGCCGCCCTGCCAAGGGGCGGCCACCCCTGCGGTCGGCACCTCCACGGGCGTCGCCCCTGCAGGCACTGCCGCTGCTGGCGGCTACCGTTGCAAGCGGCAGCCCTTGCGGGCGGTGCCTCTTCCCGTAGGCTGCCTTCCTCCAGGCGCCGAACCACAGTCGGCCGCCCCTTACGGGCTGGTCACGGGCGACCGTTGGCAACAGCCCCTATGGCGTGGCCACGGGCGGGCGTCGCCCCCTTGCGGGCTGGCCCTGGCCGCAGCCGACTGCCCCTTTGCAGGGGGCCTTGCTGCAACCAGCCGCCCCTTTGTATGGGGGCCTTGGCTGCAGCCGGCCGCCCCCTTGCAGGTGGCCGACCGCCCGTGCAAGGGGGCTGGCCGTGGCCATGCCTGGCTGCCCCTTGCAAGGGCTTCCTTCGCAACGAAAACGTAGCAAGAATGCATAGAACGATTCTACGTGATTCAATCTCATCACATGCAGTTTAAAACCAATCTTTCGCACGAAAACCTTGGCTTTGATACCACTTTTGGGAAACCTCAGCGGGTGCATCACATGCGTAGTGGAAATCAAAATAAAAACCTGTTTTCCACGCAGATCAAATCGTCGTAAAAAAGATTGGGGTCGCGAGAAAAATTCAAAAGTCGATAAAACCACGATGTGAGAGAGATTGATTTTACCTAGGGAGATAGTATATCCCTGTATTCCAGATCCGGATGGAGAAGATGAAGGAGGTCAAGCATCCTCCTCTCTAGCGGTATCCACATGATGGATCTCTGTAGTGAAATTCCTCCAATTTGATCTCGCAACTCTTGCACAGAGGGAGAGAGGAGAATAGGAGGTGGTGGCTGAAAGTTGTAACCTCTCAACCCTGAGTCACCCCTCTTATTTATAAAGAGCCACCAAAATCCTAGGGCTCCTTCCTTAGTGGGTATTGGATCTCCATCCAATAACCCACTAATCTTGCATTATTGGATCTCTATCCAATAATCTCCTTAGGCCTATAATTGGGTCTTAATCAAAGAGCCTATCAACATAGGGTCTCATCTAATGAGAATAGGGGCTAATTGGATCTTCATCCAATCCTCTATTCGCTGAAGCATCCCCCATATGTGTGTGATCCTCAAGGCCCGATATCGAGCTGGACGTGAGTCACTCCCATCAGAACTCCTTCTAATATAGCGAATTATTATCCCCATAATAATTCACTCGACTCATTGACTATGGACGTACTAGGCCACTACGCCATAGTCCCCAGACGGTATAGGGGAGATCAAATCCATCGGTCCTGTCTGTCCACAGTTACCATGTATCTATAATTCCTCATCCAAATAATATCCCAGAGATCGTATATTGGACATGGTACTGTCAGGTCACATACGGAATCAGTTTGTCTTGCTCTAATCGATTCTACCGTAGAACTCCTTCTCTCTCAATCCAAATGACCCTGGCCACTGAGTTGTTTAAGCAAGCACATATGAGATATTCCTCTCGTGATACCGAGAGTGGATGATCCTCTATTGAAACTCAATTGCCTTCGTAAGGTTGGCTACCAATCTCGATAACCAGTCGTACCAGATCTGGAGCTTTCCAAACCTGTAAGTCTGGCGTCAAAGAAAGGAGTACTCATACTAGGCATCTTTGCTATCTCAAGTCTAAGGACCAGATACACAACTGGGACTCTGGAATTGCTGTCTGACATTAGGTATCATTAACCATACAACATTCCATAAGCGGATCAATCAGTAAATTCATTCTCCAATGAGCACCTATATTATATCCTTAGTGTCTCCACACAAGTGGCTTTAAGACCAGCCACCTCCATCATATGGACGGGTATATGGTACACCGGTCTGTCCGATTATCTCGATGTCCCTCTCGAGTAACCTATGACCGAAATTATTTAGGATCCGTGTTTAAAGATGAATCGATCTCATTATCGTGATCTCAACACAATCCGATTCCCATTACACAGAACCAAGGACATCACAATATATATGCTATATATAATATAATATGAGAATATACCAATATTAATCATAAGCAAAAAGATTACGCAGTGTGTCACACGTGCCATCATTCGCGTGATTGGCTTGTAAGGCACTTGTAACCAGCAGCAAGTCCCCAAACGATGGTTCTCAAGATATTGGAAGTAAGACAAGTGTAATTATTGATGAAAGCCTACGCCCGACATATACCTGAAACCCCATCCAGCCTAGTGCCACCCGGGGGGTTCCAAGGTGCTGAAATGAGTGACATTTCATATTACTCAGAACGGTCGCCGTAGCACACAAAAAAGACCCAAAAAGGGGCTATTTTGGCTCCACGCAGCGAGCGATCGTTCTGCAGCCTTCTACACTACTTACACTCATATTTCTTAGGTAAAAATATATAAACTGAAGGCAAAACAAGCTACCAAACATCTGTACAGACAAGAAAAAGCCATGAACGGTTCCCTGAGTGAAGATATTACGGTTGAGCGATAACCGTTCATGACATTCTCCCCCACTTAAACTGTCGACGCCCTCGTCGATGCTTGTTGGTAGGCTTTGACGTGAGCTTCTTCATGTCATAGGGCGTCTTCGAGCTCCCAACTGGCTTTTATTTGAGGAAGCTTTTGCCACTTCACCAAGTACTCGATTTGCTACGCTCCATTGGGTAGCTTTGTCTTACGATTCGCCAGAATAGTTTCAACTCGCTTCTCATAAGAGACTCTATTGGAGGGTAGTCGAGTTGGAACATTTCGATAATCATCTTACGGATCTGAGTGGTAGGCTTTCAAGTTGCTCGCATGGAAGACATTATGAATTCTGAACCATGCTGACAGTTGCAACTTATGTGAGACATTGCCTATCCTGCTGATGATTGGGAAAAGCCCTTCATACATGCGTACCAATCCTTTGTGCACTTTGTGCCTAAAGAACTGGAGTGATACTGGTTGGAGCTTCACCAACAGCATGTCACCAACTTTATACTCTTTTCGAGTGAAACTTCTTGCATTCCAGAAGTTCAATGGTAGTAACAGTAGCTAACTCAATGCAAGGAGTGTAAACACTTCAAGTGCTTCAGAAGTGTGAGCAAAGAGCGGACGAATGTCAGTAACCAGCTCAATGCATGAAGTACAAACTCGAGGAGGCAGGCAAAATTGAGTAACCTTTGTCTTCTTAACTCAAGAGAATGGGCGAAACTGAGTACTCCAATTCTCTTAACTCGAGGAGGCGAGCGAAGCCAAGTAACCTTGCCTTCTCAACTCTTAAGAGAATGGGTGAAGTCGATTATCCCAGTTCTCTTACTTATCCAGCAGAGGAGCTCTGCATAAGTTCAGTGACCCTTCAAAGAAAGCTTATAAAAAATTATAGTTATCAAATCCTTACCATTGGTGATCAGTACTACTGAGAGTAGATTGTTCGCTTCATTTCCCAATTGAATGCCAATTGAGACAACTGGATAGATTGGTATGCTATATACACATCCATATAATGGAGGCAGCTGGTCTGATAGCTACTTGTGTGGGGACATTAGGGATATAGTGCAGGTGCTCATTGGCGAATGAGTTTGATAGAACCCCAGTGGAATTCTATGGAAATTTGATCTTTGAGGGGAATCAACCCTTGGAACATTGTAGGGGTTCCTCCCTCCTAGTAGTCGGCCACAAGGCTGAAAGGAAATTGATCTTTGCTTAATCAAAAGAGGTGGAGGCCACATGCTTATATAGGGCTCCAAACCCTAAACTTAGGGAGGCTCGTCCCCAAAGCCAAATCCCTTTATTACCCCTCTACCCTAGCCGACTTGCCCAATAAAGGGGGCGATGACTAGATGGCTACAATCTTCTCTTATACTCTCTCTCAAACCATAGTCGACTTGCCTAGTTAGGTGGGCGTCGGCTAGGAAGCCCTAAGGCTCCAAGTCTCCTTCCTCCAAAATCCTAGCCGACACCTCAATCAAAGGGGGTGATAGGACTTCAGCAGGGTTGAGTCATAATCTCCATAAGAAGTAGTCAATAGAACCCTGTTAGATTGTAATAAAGTCACTCCTATCTTATAAAGGAGTATGGCTAGCATTTAGATTAGCCCTTAGAGCTTAGTGGCTGACACCTCCCTTATTGGGTTGGTCGGCTAGGGTTTCTCCCTGCTTAGGTCGGCTATAGAGCCAATCTAGACGCCCCGTGTTCCTATTAAGGCAGGTCTATAGGAGGGGCAAAGAGATAATTTTATTTAGACAAGCACCCCCTTAGGCTAGGGTTTTGATCTCTATTTAAAGATGTAGCCCCCCCCCCCCCCCCTCTTGAATGAAGCAATTATCAATTTTATTTTAGCCTTGTGTCGAATCTAGGAGGGAGGACCCCTACAGCGTTCCAAGGGTTGATCCCCCTCAAGGATCCAAATCTATAGAGCTCCTTCTGGGGTTCTATCATTTGATATCAGAGCAGTGATCTTGCTGCCCATATAGCCATCTCAGCCGCCTCCACATTTCCAAGCAATTCCCATAATTACTTTTGACGTCGCCTCCATCGTCACCCACCAAGCCGCAGATCCATCAATATGCTGCCTTCCTCTGCATCAACATCAAAGATATGGTAAAAACTCCAAAGCCCACACCTCTTGCTACTGCTATTCCTTTATCTTATATGTGGGAGAAGTTTTTCTAAAATTTCCTTGCTGTAAAATTTTACCATCGCAAACGTTATCATCATTGCGAAGGCAATATGCTGTAGAAATTTTCAACTGATTATTGCTTCTTTGAACTAAACTTTTAATCATCCTTTTTGGCTGAAACTTTTATACAATTTTGTAGATCATCTAAGACTGATCTCATAAAAAAATTCCTTCTGGATCCGGACTTATAACCTGCGATTCTTTGTCACACAGTGCTGAAATTTTATGATGGAAAATTTGCCTTCCGTCTATTGGCCTCTTGAAACCAAACTTTTGTTCATCCTTTTTGGCAAAATTTTTTATATAATTCTAAAGATCAACTTGGATTTTATCTAGGATTGATTTCTCAAAAAAATTCCTTCTGGAACTGGTTTTCTTGTGCAATCTTTCACCAGCACACAGTTTTGGAATTTTTACGACGAAGGATCTACCTTTCATCTTTTGCCCTATTTCCCTACTGTTACGTTGCCAAAATTTCACCAAAATTTTTATTGGTATTTCCAACATCTAAACCAAGGGTTTCTGTATAATTTCCTTAAACTTTACTCTGGAAATTACGTCGAGAAGTCATCATTTCTCTGACGTAAAATATGTTTGGCAGGACTGCACATCGCTGCACTTTTTTTTGTCGAATTCGTCGGATTTGAGTGCTATTTTTTATGGGATTTTAGACTCTCTTTTCCTCATCACCAAACCCTACCATCTCTATCAAAAACCCTTCAAAACCTACCCTAAACTGAAACCAAACAACCACCCAAATCAGCCCTAACTGCAGCCTACTTCTTTATCAATCCACTTACCTTTTTTGCCAACTTTCCTTACCGATACACCTACCTTTGGGGCCATCTATCCCAGATCTAAAATCTATTTTCCTAACCTTCATCTACTACTATCACAGCCCTAAAACCACACTAATTCATAGCCTAAAATCTATAAAATTGTAGCCCCAAATCGTACCCAAAATAGCCACAAATCACTCCCAAACACCAAAGCCTTCGGTCCATTGATAGAACCCCAAAGGTTTCTATCGATGCTCTGATACCAATTGATAGAATCCTAGGGTTCTATCATGGAGGAAGAGGGTGGAAAAGGGGGATAAACGATCTCTTCCAGGGGATCGAGCCTCCTAGATCGCTTCGAGGGGATCTGCCTCCTAGGGTTTTGCCTTTAGCTAAAACTAATACTTCTTCATTGATTAATTTTCATGAAAGAGTTTATAGCCTTATTTATAGGACTCTACCATGAATCTCATTAATCTTCGATTCTTAACTAACTTGATAAACTCTTAATTGAAAATAATAACTGACTCCATCCTAATCGAAGATAAAAATCAACTCCAACCAACTCATAACTGACTCGATTGGGCTCACCCATCTCATAACTGACTCCGACTGGACAGACTAACATGACTCGACTCAATTTAATCATGAATGGATGGACCCGACGTAGCTAGGGTCCTAACAGACCCGCCCACTTCAAATCAGCCTTGCCTTCAAGGCTGAGTAGTATCAGATTTCGGGAGCAATTCAATATTTACCATGCATCACGACTCTTTGATCAATTAAGTAGGATCTCCACTTGGTATAAGCAATGGTTTGGTCTTCTTGTACAGTTGTCATTGTAGTCTTCTGAAAAACCTTTTTCATCTGATGGCTAATGGTCGTACCATGTCTTTTTTGAGGATCGTCACTTTGAAGTCTTCCTGAGGCATAAAAAAGAAATTGACAAGTAGTTGTTTTACCTTTGAGCACCTTTTATCACAAATTATGATTTATCCATTAGCAATCTTATCTTCAAATTTGGCATAACCTTCGTGATCGGACTCCACATTATCAATTTTTAATTCCTTCTTAGCTGGTTCAATCATCAGAAGTTTGTCACAGTCTTCATATTCGAGCTCCACATTGTTAGTTATTATTTCCTCCTTAATTGTCTCAACTGTGAGAAGCTGCTCTTGTTTGCGTTTGTCTATGTTGACTACCTTGAAGTCCTGTCTATTGAAGTTTTTATTTCAGCGAGTGTCCATAATGATTTTTCCTTTATGTACACTAGCAAATGATACAACTGCTATCAGATACAGGGATGGTGAGCTTTAACTTCGCATCGAATCTCGGGATTAAGCCCCTCAATAAATTCTCACTAATTGTATCTTGGACCAATCTTGGGTTTGGTTCGATAGGTGTTTAAATCTGCTCTCGTACTCTTGTACTATAGAAGTCTGATGAATTTTGAGAGTTGTCCATTAATGTTCTTGTACTCCGACGGTCCAAAGTGACTCAAGAGCTCTCTCTTGAACTGTCCTTGCGAAGGGACTCCATGATAGGTCTTGTATAAATCATACCACTGGATCGCATCACCTTCGAGTTGTGTGGAAGCTATCTCCACTATTAATTTCTCCGAAGTCCTATGAAAATCAAAAAACTTTTCAGCACGTGAGATCCAACCGATTAGGTCTCCATCTTCCCATCTAGGAAACTCCATCCTCATGCGTGTGTATCTTGTGTCCTGCCCGTGGTCATACGTTTCAAATCGACTCCCTTTGAAACTTTCACCATGTTGAGTTTTGTTAAGGCTCTTGAATCGACTTCTTCTAATCTCACGGAGGAGCTCTTGAAATCTGTCTTCCATACGAGCCTCGTAAGCGTTAAACCTTGCATCAAGTGCATCCTCTATAGTTATCGCGTAGGATTGTAGATCGGTGATGTTCAGTTATGTTTTCTTTTTCTGCTACCGAGTCAGGGGCATGAGTTTGTGTTGTAGATGTGGTCGGACTTGGTCACAATGAGATTATCGGTGTAGCAAGCAATGGGAGGAGAGAAAGATAGATGCAGTTGCTGGAACTTGGCTAGGTGGCAGCAACAGGATGAAGGTGGCTGTGGTAGATGTGGTTGTGGCAGAGGGAAGAAGATGAGGGTTGGCCGGTGGTGAGGAGGAGGCAGCAGGAGGGTGACGGCATGACTTAGTGTGGGCAACAAGAGAAGGAAGGGAGATGGTGGCCAGGAAGAGAAGGAAGCAGCAGGGTCCGACGAGGGCTGCGACAACGGGAATGCAGCGGTGTCCGACCGATGGCAACAGTGGCAGGGAGTAGAGGAACAAAGGTGGCCGGCGGAGGAAGAGGCGGTCGTGGGAAGAAAAGGCAGAGGAGGGCTTGGTTATGGCTACGATTGTTGAGGATGAAGGTAACTACGGCAAGCAGGGGCAGCAGGAGCAAGGGAGCAGCGGGGGAGGAAGATGCGGTAGCAAGGATGGCAGGGGTGGCTAGGCAGCATTGGAGGAGCAGAAACAACAGCGTTGGATCTACAGGCAGGTAGGGTCAGCAAGGCAAAAGGGGCTGTGTATGCTGCGGCTGGCAGAGGAGGAAGGAAGAGGGCAGCGGCAGTCGCCGGTAGTTGGCAGTGGCGGTAGTCGCATGTGGTTGGTAGTGGTAGCAGGCGGTGGAAGAAGGCTGGAGACATGACGCTGGGCAGGTGCTGCAAAGAGGAGGGCGTGGCTGGCAAGCAACAGCAATAACGTTGCTGTGCACGGCAACGTTGATGTTTGGGGCGGTTGATGGCGCTGTTGTGGTTGATGGCAGTGGGCACAATCAACGGGTGGCAGCGGCGACAAGGCGACAGCCGTGGGGAGTGGCATCGGCGACACTACTGTGCACGAGTGGGCTACGATCGTGGATCTCGGATGGAGTCGAGGAAGTAGCGGCAGCGGGGAAGAGTGGCAGGCGACGACCAATCGATAGGGAGCGATGGGCGCGACTTGGTGCGAGCAATGAGAGAAGGAAGGGCGATGGTAGGGATGGTCGACGACGGTGGCAAGGAGGAGAGGAACAGAGGTGGTCAGCGGAGGAAGAGGCGACAGAGGGAGAGATCTGCGATGATGTATGGTTACTGCAGTTGGAAAGGAGGAAAGGAAGAGCAGCGTGGGTAGGGATGGTCGGTGGCTTGGGTGGGGAAGACAACAGTGAGGCCGGCGGTTGGCAGCGACAGAAGGCTGGCCGGTGGCGACAGTGGCAGGGGTTGGGCTGCCGACGGTTGATGAGGAGAGGAGATGGTGGCCAGCGGCTGAGGTGGGGGGATGAAGAGGGCTGGCAGCAGGTAGGTGGGGAGGAAGAAGGGGAAGGTGTAGGGCCCTTCTTCTTCTTCCCTCTCTCTCTTTTCTTTCTCCTTTTCTTTTTCTTTCTCTCCTTTTTTTTGGAAGATGAGGAGAAAGGAGGGGTGGCTGCCGCTTCGCAAGGTGGCAGATATGATGATGATGGTGGCGACGATGATGTTGACGACGACGGCAGCGACGATGATGTTGACGATGATGGTGACAGCGACGGCGACGATGATGATAAGAGGAGCGGTCGCGGAATCACAGTAGGAACGACGAGGATCGTTGCTCAAATACCAAATGATAGAACCCCAAAGGTTTCTATCGATGCTATGATACCAACTGATAGAACCCTAGGGTTCTATTATGGAGGAAGAGGGTGAAAAAGGGGATAAACGATCTCTTCGAGGGGATCGGGCCTCCTAGATCGCTTCGAGGGTATCTACTCCTTAGGGTTTTGTCTTTGACTAAAACTAATAAATACTTCTTCATTGATTGATTTTCATGAAAGAGTTTATAGCCTTATTTATAGGGCTCTGCCAAGAATCCTGCTAATCTTCAACTCTTAACTAACTTGATAAACTCCTAACAGAAAATAATAACTAACTCCATCCTAACTGAAGATAAAAACCAACTCCAACCAACTCATAACTGACTCGATTGGGCTCACCTGTCTCATAACTGACTCTAACTGGATAAACTAACATGACTCGACTCGATTTAATCATGAATGGATGGACCCGACTTAGCTAGGGTCCTAACATCCACCAATCTTTCAGCCGCCCAATCTCCCTTATCCCTTCAATCGTAGCACGCATCTTTCGCTGCCCAACATTGCCAACAGTGACCTCTTACTGCCATCCTCCTTGATCGCAACCAACAGCGATCCTTGTGGCAAAAAGCTACCAGCAGTGATCTTTCGCTTCAATCTACTTACATCGCAGCCCGCAACAATCGTTCGCTGCCAACTATCTTGATCGTGGCCAGCAACAAATTGAACAAAATAGCAGCCGTCTCTCACTCCATACCACTGCTACCCTCCTCCGCAATAGCTGTGTACATCGCTACCCCCGTCTTCCTCATTTTGCAGTCGCACCCTTGATGCAACCGACGCCACTTGCAGCCATGAAGTCGAACCGCAACCGTAGCCAATGTGTTGCTGCCCTCTTCTTCCTCCATCATCGCTGCTGCCTTCCGACTCAGATCTCTTGGCTGCCATCTTCCGATAAATATCAACCACCAAAAAAATTGTAGCCTCGATGACATTGCAGCGTCAACATTGTAGCATCACCGAAGGATCGTAACCGAAGTTACTGCTGCCATTTTCTTCCTCCACCGTTGCTGTTACCCTTGGCTGCCATCCTCCACTTAGAAACTTCACCACCGCAGCCCCGACATCAACCAGAAGATTACAGCTACACTCTTTAATCAGTTTGATTTGACAGGTTGGAGATCCTTACGTCATGACATAGGTGGGCTTATTCGAAGTCAAATTGGAGGCTTTCGAGACGCGTATGGATACGAAATTACACGCTCTCTTCGAGGAGTTTAGATTGGGCCAATCACCAAGCCCAAGAAGATCACAACATGGAGCAAATTATGATTGTAAAAAGAACCCATCAGAGATAAGAAGCGAGGATAAGACATGAAAGCCCTACACCTCGACAACGTCGATCTCCTTTGTACAACTTCAAGAAGGACACCTCAATCAAGATGCTTAGAGCATGAGAGCCACATCCTAAGCAAAAGCATATAAACCTTCAGCATCAATCAATTACAAGAACCTTGACGAAGAAATAACGAAGATCCGTCAAGTCTCGACCATCCAAGAGTACCAAATCAGGTTTGAATGGTTAACTAATCAAACTCATGTTTGGTCTAAAAAATAGATATTGAGGACTTCCATTGAGGGCTTGAAGCCGGAGATTCAAGAAGAAGTTAAAGCGCAACAATTATACACACTTAAGGCAGCCATCTCCTTCGCACGACTACACGAAGACAGGTTGAACCAAGATGCTCGGAGGACCAAAGTCGCTGCACGACTAGCATCACTGAGACTCTCGGCCCCATCTACCACCAACCGATCACCTCAGCCAAAAAAGTTAACAAGAGAAGAGTTTCGTGACAGATCGACAAAGGGCCTATGTTGGCATTGTAACAAACTATGGAGCCGAGACCACCATTGAAGGAAAAACCACAATCGGTTGTCCGTGCCTTTCATTCTCCACCACAGATATTCAACATTGATGGCTTCATCAAGCATCAGCCAGTCACCATCCTCGCCGACACCAGGAGCTCCAACGATCTTATAAATGATAAAAGAAAATAGGTGACCTTATGTGGGAAATGAGAGAATGAAGAAAAGATGATCTCGACACAATGCTTGGAGAAGCTCGCTGAAATCTCTGGCACGTCCGATGAACCGAGCTGACTCCTTCCTACCAGACTGCATGACCCCCGTATCTTGGTCTTACAAGGGGAACCGCCAGCATATATTTAGCCATATTGATGTCCATATTTTTAGAGGATCGAAGCTAAAAAGATCGTCTAGGAGACGCAGGAGATACAGATCATTCGACTATAACCTTCCCTTGCAATGACACTTTATCTCCAAAAACTTTGCCTCTTTGTCTGCAGGGATAAGTTCTTCCTGAAGTGCCATATTCAACTGAACCAGTTATGGTTTCTGATGTAGTGCTCCCTCATCTCAAGCTACTTCCACAACTTCACTGAGGAGTGGACCATGATGCTAAAAGTCTTCCCTGATGATGACCTCGGATCCACGGCCCATGATCGCAAGAAGGAATAAGAGAAAGGCATCAACATTACCCCTATAGCCATGATGCCATCTATATCGATGCTAGCATTACCTAAACGTGAAAATGTGTTCGTACTTGGAGCAGACACATCCAGAGTTGGGATCAGCGTCACCCTTATGCAAGATGGTCGACTCCTAATTCACACCGAGACTTCCCCCACACTTCACACGAGATTTTTAAAGGGGATACTCATTGCTACCAAATTTAAAATTTGGCTAGATACAGGTCCATGGCACAAAAGAGGAGAAAGCCCAAAAGAATTACAATTCATGCTCATGCCAGCACTTACAAAGAAAAAATGGCCTCCCGACAAACTTCAGAATGGATGAAAAATAAAAGATCGAGTTTTCTTACACCTCCAGCCCGATCAGCAGGAAACTCGAGCCTTAAGGAAGTGGTCTCCCTATTTCTTTGGGCCTTGTAAAATTGGATATCACATTGGGGCCATAACATGGAGATCAGATTCACACACCAGATCAAGATTACAGTTGATCCTCCAGGTATCCCACCTCAAATGAAAATTTAAAGATGACGACTCAGCCCAAATTCTTCCAATTGACACCTAACCTGATGAGGAGCTGAAGACCCGGTTCCCTGAGTTCATGGAACCTCAGCCTTGAGGACAAGACTAATTTTAAGAGGACGGGTTTGATAGGACTCCAGTAGGGCTGAGTCCTAATCTCCCTAAGAAGTAGTCAATAAAATCCTGCTAGATTGTAATAAAGCCACTCCTATCTTATAAAGGAGTATGGCTAGGGTTTAGATTAGCCCTTAGGGCTTAGTGGCCGCCACCTCTCTTATTGGGTTTGGTTGGCTAGAGTTTCTCCCTGCTTAGGTTGGTATAGAGCCAATCTAGCCGCCTCCTGTTCCTACTAAAGTAGGTCGACTATAGGAGGGGCAAAGGGGTAATTTTACTTAGGCAAGCACCCACATAGGCTAGGGTTTTGATCCCTATTAAAAGATGTAGCCGCCCCCCCCCCTCTTGAATCAAGCAATTATCAATTTTATTTCAGCCTTGTGCCGAATCTAGGAGGGAGGAACCCCTATAGCGTTCCAAGGGTTGATCCCTCTTAAGGATCAAAATCTATAGAGCTCCTTCTAGGGTTCTACCAGGGAGATGATGACTAGATTAAGGGAATATTAACATGACTCAATACTTTATTGACTCCTTGACTTATTGAACTTAGGACCTATCCAAGCTAGGGTCCTAACAGACCCAACATCTTCAAATCAGCCTTGTCCTCAAGGCTGAGATTCCATGTCTCCTTGTCTTGATCTGCACTCCTTATGAGGCTCTCTCTTGGCCCCTATAGTAGGCATTTTTTACTCCTACGATTCAGTATCAGTAGTAGTGATGGGACTGTGATTTCTTGTGATCCCATGCGATCATCAGCTGAACTTTGGCCTCCTCATCAACTTAGGTGTCAGTTAGAAGGATTTGGGCTGAGTCAACTTTTCTGAACATCCATTTGAAGTGTGATACCTAGAGTATCAGTTGTATTTTTTATTTGGTGCAAAGATCTGATCTCCATGTTAGGGCCCCATTTGGATCCCCAATTTTGTAAGGTTCGAAGTAGCAGGGGGACCACTTTCTTGAGGATTGAATTTCCTATTGGTAGGACTAGAAGAGTAGGGAAGCTCGATCTTTAAGTGTGTCGGGAGGTCGTTTCTTCTTTGTATGGGCTACTATGTGGTTAGTCTTTCCTTCTTCTAGTATGGTGACTGCCCTCTAGTATAGTTCAAGATGTTGAGAGCTCATTCTAGCATGAGCAAGGATTGCAATTTTTTTGTGCTTACTTCTCTTTTGTGCCATAGACTCTGATTCTACCACTAGAGGGACTCAATTTTCTCATAGTCTTGGGTCGTGGATCGGAGGTCATCATCAAGGAAGACTTTGAGCATCATGGTCTAATCCTGGGGGAAGTCTTGGAAGTCGCCCGAGATCTGGGAGTGCCATATCAGCAGCCATGGTGGGTTCGGCGGGATGTAACACTTCAGAAAAAACTTATCTCTAGAGACAAGGATGTAGGGATTATTGTAGTAGGGGAAAAATACTATCAAATATCTCTGTCATCTCCTGGGCGACCCTCTTAGCTTTAATCTTTTGAGGTTATGAGCAGTAGTCTGGTCGAGCATCAGCTAATGGTAATTTTAGCCAATTCAGAACAGGGGGGTCAGGCAACTTGATAGGAGGTAGTCGGCTTGGTTTGGTGGAGACGCCTAAAATTTTAGCAAGCTATGAGAGAGGGTTCTTGTCTTCATTCTCCTTTGGCTTAATCTCCTGAAACTCTTGAATTTGAATTGAGAGGCCGTTGGATTCTTCTTTTGGATCCTTCTCCAAGCGTTGTATTATGATCATAATCACTTTACTCTCTCATTTCCCATGTTGGATCACTTGTTTCCCTTTGCAGAAAATTTCATGGTTAGCTTCAAAAAGTTTTAGAAAACATCTCCTATCATAGATAACCAATCAAGGCTAAGCACCACATCAAAATCATCAAGAGGGAGGAGGAAAAAATCAGCAACTACGTCTTGATCCTATAGAATCAGTTTTACCCGCGGGCACTTTTGGTTGCACTTCAGGATTTGGCCGTTAGCTACCTTAACGTCGAACCCACTGCAATCTTCTTTTTGGAGCATAAATGAGCACCAACCTTGTTGCTCATGAAGTTGTTCGTGCTCTCGATTTGATGAGGATGATGACGAGCTGCTACTCAAGAAACCCTTCAATCTTCATTTTCTATGAGTTTGTGTAGCCAGCTAAGGTATAGATTATACGAGCAGCCGGTTGTGGTGTATCATTCTCCTTGGACTCGAGAGCCATATCTTGGAGTTTGGGTTCTTTAGTCGGCTCAATCGTTAGAGGTCTCTATCTTTTACAATAGTGTTCTAGGCTCCATAGTTTATCACAATGCCCACATAGGCCCTTTGCCAATCTGTCACAAAGTTCTTCTCTTGTTAATTCCCTTGGCTGAGGGGCTCGACTGATAGTAGGAGGGGTTGAAAGCTTTGATGCTGCTGGTCAGGGAGCAACCCTAGTCCTTCGGGCTTCATGATTCAATCGCTCCTCTTGAAGTCGCGTGTAGGAGATTGTTGCCATAAGTATGTACGGTTGTCATACTTAAACTTCTTCCCGAATCTCCAGTTTCAAGCCTTCAATAAAAGTCCCTAGCAATTATTTTTCAGACCAATCTCGAGTTTGATTAGATAACCCTTCAAACCTGGTCTGGTACTCTTGGACAGTGGAGGTTTGATAAATCTTTACTAGATGTTTGTCAACATTCTCATAATCAGTTGGTTATGGAGGTTTATAAGCTATTGGTTGGGATGTAGTTCTCATGCTCCGAGCATCTTGATTAAGGTGTCCTTCTTGAAATTGTGCGAAGGAGATCACTGTTGTCAAGGTGTAGAGCTGTCGTGCCTTAACTTCGCTTCTTATCTCCGGTGGGTTCTCTTTACAATTTGAACTCGTACCATTATGTGATCTTCTTGGGCTTGATGATCAGCCCAATCTAAACTCCTCAAAGAGAGCATGTAGTTTAGCCTCCATACGCATCTTGAAAATCTCTAATTTGGCTTCGAATAGACTTATCGATGCCATGAGGTAGGGATCTTCAATCTGTCAAATGGTGGCTGCAATCTTCAGGTTGAAGGTAGCAGTGGTAGCAAGAGGATGAGAAATGGTGGCTGCGATGATGCTGCAAAATCATCGGGGCTACGTTGGTGTAGTAGTGGCTGCTATGTTGTTGGATGATGGCAGCCAAGGGAATCTGGATCATGAAGCAACAGCGATGGTGGAGGAAGAAGAGGGCAACAACAACGCCAACTACGGTTGCGGTGCGACCGCATGGGCTGCAGGTAGAGATGGTGGCTATTTGTAGGTGACTATGGTAGAGGCGGTTGCAGCAAATATACAATGACAACAAAGGGAAGAAGGGACAGCAGAGTGCATGGTTGTTGTAGAGGAGGGCAACAATGGTGTGGAGTGAGAGATCGCTACTGGTAACTTGTGCAGCGAGGGATTGCTGTTGGCTGCGAGCAAGGTAGATGGCAGCGAGAGATCGCTGCTGCTAACTTATGTAGCAAGGGATCGCTACTGGCCACGAGCAAGGCAGATGGTAGCAAGAAATCGTTGCTGGTCGCGAGCAAGGAAGATGATAGTGAGAGATCGCTACTTGCAACTTATGCAGCAAGGGATCATTACTGGCCGTGATCAAGGAGGATGGCAGTGAGAGATCACTACTGCTAGCATTGTGTAGCGAGAGATCATTGCTAGTCATGAGCAATTCGTTGCTGGCCACAATCAACGAGGATGGTAGTGAGAGATTGCTATCGGTAGTGTTGTGCAGTAACGATACTTGTTACAGTTTAGGGGATAATAGGTTGCTATTTAACATGCAGTTTGGTAGTGTTTTAGGGCTATGATGGCAGTGGATGGAGGTTGGAAGGTGTCCAGATCTACCATTGAAGGCAGCAATAGGTTCGATAGGGATCGACGGATGTAGGCTACAGTTTTAGGCTTGTTTGGTGGCTATTTTGGATTTGATTTAGGCTGCTATTTGGTGGAATTTTGGGGCTTTGATAGTAGTGGATGGGGGTTAGGAAAAGGGTTTTAGATCTATGGTAGATAGCAGTGAGGGTTTGATAGGAATCGGTGGAGATTTGCTACGAATAGTTACTATCTCATAGGAGTAGAATTGTCGTCAAAGAAACAACGGTTTCTCAATGGAATTTCTAGTAGTAAATTGAGAGATTTGTGGAGCAATTGACAAAAAGATCTTGGTTTAGATAGCAGCAAAGATGATAGAAGAGATCAGAAAATTTTGGTAGCAAGACATCAAAGAACGTTGCAAGTTACGGTAGTAAATTTCTTGTTGAAAAAATTAGCCTTTGTGATGAAAAATTACAGTAATGTAATGACGTCTTCAGAAAGGAATTTAATGATAGATCAAACATAGATTAAAGCCAAGATGATCTATGAAACGTATAAAATTTTTTGTTCAAAAAAGATGGCAAATAGATCGGCTTTTAGGTTGCAAGTATGCGATTGAAAATTTCTGCAGTGTTCTTTTGTTCACAGTTTACGACAAAAAGTTATAGCAATGTAAGAATGTTTTCAGAGATGATTCCAATGATAGATCAAACATAGATCAAAGCTGAGACAATGTAGAAAGTGTGCAAGAATTTTCATTCAAAAATTTGGCAGCAAGATCAGCTTTAGGCAGCAAGTATGTAGTTAAAAATTTTCTACAGCGTTCTTTCGCTCACAAGGATGATAACTTTACGACGACAAGAATTCACAGCAAGGAAATAGATGAAAACTTCTTTTTGGGTTTTTGGATAGGAAATTGTTGCAGCAATAAGGTATTTGTGATAGAATAATACCAGATATCTGATGCAATTGGTGGTAGCGGTAGTACATTGATTTGATCTGCGATAGGAGATGATGGTATAGATGGTGACATCAAGAGTAATTGTCAGAGTTGTTTGGCTGATGGTGGGCAGCAAGGATGGCAACAAAAGCAGCAAGATCACTGCTCTGATACCAGATGATAGAACCCTAGAGGAATTCTATAGAGATTTGATCTTTGAGGGGGATCAACCCTTAGAATGCTGTATGGGTTCCTCCCTCCTAGTAGTCGGCCACAAGGCTAAAAGGAAATTGATCTTTGCTTAATCAAAAGAGGTGGAAGCTACATGCTTATATAGGGCTCCAAACCCTAACCCTAGGGAGGCTCATCCCCAAAGCCAATTTCCTTTATTACCCCTCTACCCTAGCCGACTTGCCCAATAAAAGGGGCGGCGGCTAGATGGCTACAATCTCCTCTTATGCTCCCTCCCAAACCCTAGCCGACTTACCTAATAAGGTGAGCATCAACTAGGAAGCTCTAAGGCTCCAAGACTCCTTCCCCCAAAACCCTAGCCGACACCTCAATCAAAGGGGGATAATGGCTAGATTAGGAAAATATTATATGACTTAAGACTTTATTGCCGCCTTAACTTATTGAACTTAGAACCCATCCAAGCTAGGGTCCTAACAAAGTTTACTGATTGATTCTCTTATGGTAAATTATATTTGATCATCAAACAATGATTTCATAGTCCAAGTTGTGTGCTTGGACCTTAGATTTGAGACACCAAGAATGTCTTGTTTGAGTACTCCATTCTTCGATACCAGACTTATGGGTCTGAAAGTTTCAAATCTAGTACAATCGGTTATTGGGAATGACAACCAACCTTATGAAATGAATATCTCAAATGTTCTCACACAAGCAAATCACTAGCTAGGGTCATTCGGATTGGGAGAGAAAGAGTTCTCTGAGAGAATCCGATTAGAGTAAGACTCTGATGGATTATGTATGAGGCCTAACAATACCATGCCCAATTTATAGTGTCTAGGGTATTAGATGGATGAGTGACTATAGATACATGGTAACTGAGGGCAGACACGTCAATGGATTAGATACCCGTTCCATCTGGAGACTATGGCATAGTGGCCTTGTACATCTATATTCAATGAGTTGAGTGAATTGTTATGGAATAACGATTCACTTTGTTAGAAGGAGTTGTAAGTCAGAAGGAGTTTTGACAAGTGTAATTCATTGCCAACTTAGTATTAGACCTAAAGGGTCACACACATATGATAGATGTTAAGACAAGTAGAGGTTCGAATATGAGATCTCCGTCAAACCCTTATTTTATTGAATATCCAATAAATCCCTATATTATTGGATCTTATGGATGAGATTCAATAAGAGTTAATAAGAGATTATTGGGTAGAAATCCACTAATTGAAGAGGTCTGGATAATTATTTGGAGATCCAATACCCAATAAGGTAGGATTCATAGGGTTAAGTGGCAAGAGACCTCTATAAATAGGAGAGGATGAAAGGGGTCATAGGCTAGACTTCTTTAGCCGCCCCCCTCCTATTCTCCTCCTCAATCGATAGCCCTACTAGAGGCATGTGGACAACATATAGGACTAGCCCGTTCTTGATATTGGTGTAATATTATATTATGCAAAGGAGAGGAAAGATCGTGCTGTGAAAGGATGAGCATCATCAAGCTATCTGTTGTGTAGATTACTAGTAGAGAGGAGGATATTTGATCTCCATCTATATCTACAGATCTAATTTTTCAAGCTTATACGATCTCACTTTGGTAAAACATCTCACGTGTGACACAGTTTTTCGATTTTATAGTTTCTTACGTACTAATCTTCACATGATGACCAAATATTGTTCTTTGGAAAATCTAGATTTTGGTTTTATTTTCCACTGCATATGTGATGCTTTACCAGAGGTTTCCAAATAGTGGTATAAGAGCCATGTTCATCATGCGATGATTAGTTTTTATATTGCGTGTGTTGTGATGAATCACATAGAATTATTTTATGCATAATTGATATGATTTTGTCATTGTTATCAGATCTGGATGGTGCTTTTTCTGATTATTGAAAGGTGCTTTAGATTGATGTTTGACGTCAAAATTATTGACGTAGAACATAGCTGAAAGGGCAGCAACTATTGATGCCCTATAGATTGGCCTAAGGCTGCTTACAGCCTTTGTTGAGAGCAAGTTTTGATGCTCTTGGCCTGGCCAAAAACCACCATGAATGAGAGCAGAACTTGATGCTCTCATCCATGGCTAAGCACCCCATGCAGCTAAGGAGTCTTTGCTGCTTGGGGAACCTTGGTAGCTAGGGTTTCCTAGTCGACAATGGTGACCCTATGGCTAGGGATTCTTAGTCGTAGGGGTAGGTTGGTGGCTAGGGTTTCCTGGCCACCCATGCACATCTTGCAGCCAGAACTCCTGGTCATAAGGAGGACATTGGGGGGCTAGAGTTTATTGACTACCTAAGGCTGCCCTTCGCCAAGGACTCTTGGCCGCAAGGGAGACCATAACGGCCAGGGTTTCTTGGCCGAATGAGGCACTCTAATATAGGTTTTCCAAAAGTCAACATGGTGATGTGCCAAGATACCGGTAGGACTGATGGATAATCACAAGGCATGGAGATGTGTCATTGCACACATAGATCCATTTGATGAGTGATTAGGCCCACTAGCTCTGTCTCGATCACATTAGGTTGTGATTCATGATCATCTGGATTGATTGCTTATATGTGATACGTGAATGCTTGTGCACCTACTAAATACTTATATATATATATATATATATATATATATATATTGTATGTGATTTAGATACTTAAATCAGTAAACATGTGGTAATTAGATTGACCCACATGACCTTTCATCATTATAGGCGAAAATCATTTTCTGATGTAAGTTGAGTTGGTCGAGTCCCTCGAGACTCACCTATATTGGGATTTGAGATCTTGCCTATAACATGGAGATATCACAAGTGACCTGAAGACATGATATGCTTGGTTGAGTCCCTCGAGGGTATATCAACGAATTAGACTCATCCTGTAATGATGGTGCTAATTTAATCAAACATCATGATTGGTCAAGTCCCTCAAGGTCATACTAGTTCAGAGGCTGAACAGGACGACATTCATAAGGAGTTATGATTGGCAAGAGTTGCTTATCTTTTTGGGCTTAGTGTGATTGGTTGAGTCCCTCGAAGTCAGGCTAAGACGCAGATTGGATCCCAATCCTCATTAGAAATCTTTCAGAGATTTTTGATTCACATATTAAAGGGAGTTTTATGTTTCGCAAGAAAATAGTGGGAGTGAATTAAGATAGAAGTTCATATCTTAGTTTTTTTTGTCAATTTCATCCTCCTTCATCTTCACCAACTATTTAAGAAACAAAGAAGAACTTAATGATATGAGATATCTAAGAGTCTCTTCTGCGCTAGGATGACTGATGAGACATCAGGTCATACCCATATCCTTAAGATGATTGAGTGGATTGAGAAGCTTATAAGCCTAGGAATGGTCCTAGAGGATAATTTATGTGTGGACCTTGTACTTCAGTCCCTCCCAAACTTATTTTCACAGTTCATTATGAATTTTAACATGAATTGGGTTGAGGTGACTCTCCATAAGCTCCTCAATATGTTGAGAGAGGCTGAGAGCACTATCAAGAAAGAGAAGTCGGTTCTCTGTGCTGGTGAGACCAGAAAGTAAAGTAAAGTAAAGAAGTCCCTTAAGAAGGACAATGGCAAGAGCAAACCAGGAAAAGCAAAGGTTACTAAAAAGGATCTGACAAAGAACAAAGGTTAATGCTTCCACCATGACAAAGATGGATACTAGCAAAGAGTATCTTGCAAAGAATGCAAAACAGAAGCTTGGTGAAAATTTAGGTACACTCATGATCGATCTCTATCAATCAAAAAATTATGATAATGTATGGGTATTGGATACTGGTAGTGTATCTTGTATCTACAATTCGTTGCAAGTTTTGGCAAGGCCTAGGAGATTAGCGAGAGGCAAGGTGGATCTCAGGATGGGGAACGACATAAAGGTTACTATGTTGCTATTGGTGAGGTTACCTTACATTTGCCTAGTGTTGCTATTATTACATTAGATGCATGCTATTTTATTTTTTTTATTATCAAAAATATTATTTTCAATTCTTGTTTGACAAATAATGGATATAGATTAGTTTTTGAGAATAATAATTATTCATTTGATGAGATTATTGGTAGAGGAACATTAATAAATGGTATATTTATATTAAACATTGCTCCACATGCCATGAGTGTTAGTGTGTCAAAGAGGAAGAGAGATGAGGTGAATAATGCATATTCATGACATTGTAGGCTAAGTCATATCCATGAGGAATGAATCCAAAGATTACTAAAGGATGGATATTTAGATCCATTAAATTATGAATCATATGTAATTTATAAATCTTGCCTTTAAGGGAAATTGACCAACTCTTCATTTAGTGGAACTAGATAGAGAGCCACAGAGTTGCTAGAACTCATACATACATAAATATGTAGTTCAATGTCAACTCAGGCCAAAGGTAGTTACTTATACTTTATTATATTCACTGATGATTTTTTCTAGGTATGGACATGTATGAAGTATAAGTTCAAAGCCTTTGATCGGATTTAGGAAAGAGTACTTGAGTATAGAGTTCACCCAATTCCTCAAAGACTTTGGGATTCTATACCAATATACACTTCCTTATACACCTGAGCTTAATGATGTATCCGAAAGGAGGAATTATACGCTGTTAGATATGATACGGTCCATGATAGTTTTCGCTGACCTACCCACCTCATTCTAGGGATCTACCCTAGAAACCACAACTTACCTTCTGAATAGAGTTTCATCTAAGTCGGTAATGTCTACACCATATAGGATATAGAAAAGGAGGCTTGATATTAGATTTGGGGCTGCCGTGCCAACGTTAATACTAGTTACAGGTGCCCTGCAAGCCAATCACGTGAGTGATGACACATGTGACACACTGCATAATCTTTTTGCTTATGATTAATATTGGCATATTCTCACATTATATTATTTGTTGCATATATATTGTGATGTCCTTGGTTCTATGTAATGAGAAACAGATCGTGATGAGATCATGATAATGAGATCGATTCACCTTTAAACATAGATCCTAAATAATCCCGGTCATAAGTTACTCGAGAGGGACACTGAGATAATCGGACAGATCGGTGTACTATATACCCATCCATATGATGGAGGCGGCTGGTCTTATAGCCATTGTGTGGAGACACTAAGGATATAGTACAGGTGCTAATTAGAGAATGAGTTCACTGACTGATCTGCTTATGGAATGCTGTATGGTTAATGATACCTAATGTCAGATAGCAATTCCATAGTCCTGGTTGTGTATCTGGTCCTTAGACTTGAGACACCAAGGATGTCTTATATGAGTACTCCTTTCTTTGACGCCAAACTTATCGGTTTGGAAAGTTCTAGATCTGGTACAATTGGTTATCGAGATTGGTAGCCAACCTTACAAAGGCAATTGAGTGTCAATAGAGGATCATCCACTCTCAGTATCACGAGAGGAATATCCTATATATGCTTGCTCAGACAAATCCCTAGCCAGGGTCATTCGGATTAAGAGAGAAGGAGTTCTCCAGTAGAATCCAAATAGAACAAGATAAACTGATTTCGTATGTGACATGACAGTACCATGTCCAATATACTATCTCTAGGATATTATTTGGATGAGGGATTATAGATACATGGTGACCGTGGACAGTCAGGTCCGATGGATTTGATCCCCCCTGTACCGTTTGGGGACTATGGCATAGTGGCCTAGTACGTCCATAGTTGATGAGTCGAGTGAATTATTATGGGGATAATAATTCACTATATCAGAAGGAGTTCTGATGGGAGTAACTCACGACCAGCTCGGTATCGGGCCTAGAGGGTCACACACATATTGTCACTAGTTTAGATGAATTTGCCTAAGCCATGCGGCACCCATGCATGTCCGTTTGCAAAGGTCAGCCTTCCCCGAGATCTCCTATGGTCCCTTAGACTTACAAAAGAGAAAATAAGTCAGAAGAAACAATTCCATCGGGATCCACAAGTAATTGCTCAAGCAAACACTTTATAAAGCCAGATACAAATTACACCAATGGACATTACAAACTCAGAGAGGTTGCACACAAAAGATAATGGTCCATTATAGACCAAAGTCCCCACAAGTACTTATAAGACATACTCATATTTACAAGCTAAAATTGGCCACAAAGCAAACCAAACTTGGGCTGTAAGCCTACTTCAAGCCCGCTTCTTGATGCACAAGGTATGTACACAAAATGAATGATACGGACAAACATGAGCATTTCATCGAACACCTTGTTTACATTTTTGTCCATGACAATATGGTGGATGCTTCAGTGAATAGAGGATTGGATGAAGATCCAATTAGACCCTATTCTCATTAGATGAGACCCTATGTTGATGGGCTCCTTGATTAAGGCCCAATTATATGCCTAAGGAGATTATTGGATAAAGATCTAATAATGCAAGGTTAGTGGGTTATTGGATGGAGATCCAATACCCACTAAGGAAGGAGCCCGAGGGTTTTGGTGGCTCTCTATAAATAGGAGGGGAGACTCATGGTTGATAGGTTTCCCAACAATGGTATCAGAGCCAAGGTTTTTGTACAAAAAATTGGTTTTAAACTGCGTGTGATGAGATTGAATCACGTAGAACTATTCTTCGCGCTTGTTGCAACAATTGGCAGCGAAAGTAGGCGCTGCCTGCGGGGGAGGGGCAGCTATATGCATGTTGTCTACATGTAGAGGTGGCTGGCCATAGCTAGGCCCCCTGTAGGGGCGGTCGACCATGGCCTGGCTACCTGCATGGGGTGGTCGGCTGCGTCCGGGCGCCCTGCAAGGGGCGGCCACCTACAGGGGCTGCAGCCTGCTAGGGGCGACCACCCGCGGGCACGACCTGATGTGGCCAGCCGGCAACGGCCAGCACGCAAGGGGTTGCTACCCGTGGCTAGCCCTACCACCAGTAGGGCGGCGGTGCCGGTCGTAGGGGTGGATGAAGATCCAATTGGCCCCTATTCCCATTAGATGAGACCCTATGTTGATGGGCTCCTTGATTAAGGCCCAATTATAGGCCTAAGGAGATTATTAGATAGAGATCCAATAATGCAAGGTTAGTAGGTTATTGGATGGAGATCCAATACCCACTAAGGAAGGAGCCCTAGGGTTTTGGTGGCTCTCTATAAATAAGAGGGGAGACTCATGGTTGATAGGCTGCAGCTTTAGCCACCACCTCCTATTCTCCTCCCTCCCTCTGAGCAAGAGTTGCAAGATCAGATTGGAGGAGTTTTGCTGCAGAGATCCATCATGTGGATACCGCTAGAGAGGAGGACGCTTGACCTCCTTCATCTTCTCTATCCGGATCTGGAATATAGGGATATACGATCTCCCTAGGTAAAATCAATCTCTCACACATCGTGATTTTTTCTATTTTTTTATGGTTTTTCTCGCGACCCCAATCTTTTGCACGATGATTTGATCTTCGTGGGAAATCAGTTTTTGTTTTAAATTTCATTGCGCATGTGATGCACCCGCTGAGGTTTCCCAACAATTAGAAGACACAACCCCGATAAGTTGCAATCAAGCATGGAGCGATATAAGTTTATGGGATGTCCAGAGGAAACTTATAGGTACTATTTATATTATCCTGAGGACTAAAATAACTTTGTTGCCAGAAGGATATTGTTCCTTGAGAAGGAGTACATTCTTGATGAAAATAGTGGGAGAGTCATAGAGTTAAGCGATGTTAAGGAACCTAGCTTAAGCACCATTTCGAAGGTCGAGTTGTTCAAGTACCTAACACTCAAGTTTCAACTTTATATAAGTTGAACAGAGTGTCCCACCCTTTTAAAAGATATGTGGGATATATCAATGAAGAGGACACTCCATATGTTGATCATTGGACCTACGAGGAGGCTATTACGAGCATAGACTTTAGGAAATGGTAAGAAGCCATAAATTTTGAGATGGATTTCATGTACTCCAACAAGGTTTGATGGTGATATGATCCGGAAGAATCCGAGGTGTAAGTAGCTTTAATTCAACTTAATGGTGATGTGATCCAATGGTATGATTTGTACGAGACCTATCATGGAGTCCCTTCATGGGGACAATTCAAGAGAGAGCTCCTGCTTCGCTTTGGACCATCGAGGTACGAGAATGTTAGTGGACAACATGCCAAGGTCTATCATACTTCCACAGTACATGAGTACCAGAACAGATTTGAGCGCTTGTCCAACCAAACCTGAGATTATTCTGAGAAACAATTGGTGAGAACATTTGTTGAGGGACTTAATCATGAGATTCGGTGTGAAGTTAAAGCTCACCACCCCTGCACCATGATGGCTGCCATATAATTTGCCTGCATGCATGAAGAAAAAATTAATATGAATACTAGCCAAAATAGAAGCTTCAACAGATAGGTAATCAACAATCCGCCCACCACATCTATTCCCGACTAAAACCAAGACATCCAAAAGCCAACTCGAGAAGAACCCAAGGAAAGATCAACATAGGATTTGTGCTCGCATTATGAGGAAAGATCAACTCGGCTAAAACCACACCAATTTGTAGCCTAAACTCCATAAAATTGCAACAGCAAATCTGCCCTAAATCGCAGCCTACTTCCATCCAAACTGATTCACCTTCCAATCAGCCACCTCCTTCTCCAAAATTCCCATGCCACTAACCTGACAATAGAAAAAAGATCTCAATATTACAGATCTTGAGGCATATACTATGGCATCAGAGAAGGCTATCGATGCAAAGCTTGAAGCATTTGGAAACCGCATGGAAGAGAAGATGCGATCCCTTTTCGTCGAATTCAGCATTGGCCGACCGTCGAGCCCAAGGAAATCACAACACAGAGAAACTTCAGATCGGCGAGACGATCCTCAAGAACATGGCCACATCACCTCTGATCTCAATAATCTATGCATGAAGGTTGACTTCCCTAGATGGGAAGAAGGAGACCCGCTCGGGTGGATCTCGCGCATGGAGCGCTATTTTTGGTTCTACCGAACCACCGACACCGCATGAGTGGAGATTGCTTCCATCCACCTCGACGGAGATGCTATTCAGTGGTTTAATTGGTTTAAGCACACCCATGGAGGACTCTCTTGGCAGCGATTCAAGGAAGGACTATTAGACCGCTTCATACCAACCGATTTCAACAACATCGATGGACAATTGGCAAAGATTCGTCAGACCTCTACAATATAAGAATACCAAACAAGGTTTGAGCGTTTATCGAACCAAACTGAGAATTGGTCTAAGAAATAACTTTTAAGTACTTTTATCGGGGGTCTGAAGTCGGAGATCCGAGGAGAAGTAAAGGCGCGGCAACCGTACACTCTTATGGCAGCGATTTCCTTTGCGCGTATCCAAGAAGAACAATTGAACCACGAGGTACGAAGGACAAGGGTCGCTCCCAGACCAGCCATGCCGAGGCCTACTGCCCCCTCTACTGCCATCCAAGCCCCTGCACCAAAAAAGTTGACAAGAGACGAGCTTTGCGAATGATCGGCCATGGAGTTGTGTTGGCATTGCAATGAACTGTGGAGCCGTGAACATCACTGCAAAAAGGGCCGGCTCCTCATGATTGAACTAGTGGAGGATGAGGACAATGAAACATCTGAAAAAGCCCTTGAACCTAAAGATGAAGCCATAGCAGAAGAGTTCCCACCGACCAACTATGCAGTGCACGCATTGGTTGGCTATTCCAACCCACAAATGATGAAAGTGGGAGGACTTCTAAAGCAGCAACTCATCACCGTTCTCATCGATATGGGCAGCACCAATAACTTCTTCAATAGTAAGGTTGTTGCACGTTTGGAGCTTCAAATTGAAGGTTGCAACAAGTTTGTTGTAAAGGTTACTAACGGTCGAATCTTTAATTGCGACCAACGGTGCCCGCGGGTGAAACTACTCCTCCAAGACCAAGAAGTGGTAGCTGATTTCTTCCTCCTACCCATCGATGATTATGAAGCCATACTCGGGATTGAATGGCTCACAACACTAGGTTGTATCTGCTGGTTACAGGCGCCTTGCAAGCCAATCACGCGAGTGATGGCACGTGTGACACACTGCATAATCTTTTTGCTTATGATTAATATTGGCATATTCTTACATTATATTATATGTAGCATATATATTGTGATGTCCTTGGTTCTGTGTAATGGGAATCGGATCGTGATGAGATCACGATAATGAGATCGATTCATCTTTTAACATAGATCCTAAATAATCTCGGTCATAGATTACTTGAGAGGGACATCGAGATAATCGGACAGACCGGTGTACTTTATACCCATCCATATGATGGAGGCGGCTAGTCTCATAGCCACTTGTGTGGAGACACTAAGGATATAGTACAGGTGCTCATTGGAAAATGAGTTCACTGATTGATCCGCTTATGGAATGATGTATGGTTAATGATACCTAATGTCAGACAGCGATTCCATAGTTCCAGTTGTGTATCTAGTCCTTGGACTTGAGACACCAAGGATGCCTTGTATGAGTACTCCTTTCTTTGACGCCAGACCTCCAGGTTTTTAAAGCTCCAGATCTGGTACAATTGGTTATCGAGATTCGTAGCCAACCTTACAAAGGCAATTGAGTGTCAATAGAGGATTATCCACTCTCAGTATCACGAGAAGAATATCTCATATGTGCTTGCTTAGACAAATCCCTAGCCATGGTCATTTGGATTGAGAGAGAAGTTCTTCGGTAGAATCTGATCAGAGCAAGACAAACTGATTCCGTATTTGACCTGGCAGTACCATATCTAATATACGGTCTCTGGGATATTAGTTGGATGAGGGATTATAGATACATGGTAACTGTGGACAGACAGGTCCGATGGATTCGATCCCCCTGTACCGTTTGGGGACTATGGCGTAGCGGTCTAGTACGTCCATAGTCGATGAGTCGAGTGAATTATTATGGAGATAATAATTCACTATATCAGAAGGAGTTCTAAAGGGAGTGACTCACGGCCAGCTCGGTATCGGGCCTAGGGGGTCACACATATATGGTGGATGCTTCAGCGAATAGAGGATTGATGAAGATCCAATTAGCCCCTATTCCCATTAGATGAGACCCTATATTGATGGACTCCTTGATTAAGGCTCAATTATAGGCCTAAGGAGATTATTGGATAGAGATCCAATAATGCAAGATTAGTGGGTTATTGGATGGAGATCCAATACCCACTAAGGAAGGAGCCCTAGAGTTTTTGTGTCTCTCTATAAATAGGAGGGGAGACTCAAGGTTGAGAGGCTACAACTTTAGCCACCACCTCCTATTCTCCTCCCTCCCTCTACACGAGAGTTACGAGATCAGATTGGAGGAGTTTCACTGCAGAGATCCATCGTGTGGGTACCGCTATCGAGGAGGATGCTTGACCTCCTTTATCTTCTCCATCTAGATCTGGAATACAGGGATATACAATCTCCTTAGGTAAAATCAATCTCTCACACATCATGATTTTTTGATTTTTACAGTTTTTCTCATGACCCCAATCTTTTGCACGACGATTTGATCTACGTGGGAAACCAATTTTTGTTTTGATTTCAGCTACGCATGTGATGCACCCGCTGAGGTTTCCCAATAGTGGTATCAAAGCTGAGGTTTTCGTGCGAAAGATTGGTTTTAAACAGCGTGTGATGAGATTGAATCGCGTAGAATCGTTCAACGCGTTCATAGCAAGAACAGCGAGGAGGAGGGGCTGGCTGCAAGGGGCAGCCGGCTGCGGCCAAGGCCCCCTGCAAGGGGGCAGTTGGCAACGGCCAACCCCCCCGGTAGGGGCGGCCGATTGTAGCCAAGGCCCCCTTGTAAAGGGGGCTGCCGGTCGCCCGCTAGGGCGCCAGCCCGCAGGGGCGGCTGCTAGCAGCGCGCCCGCAAGGGACGACTGTCGTCGGCCAGCCCGCAAGAGGCTACCCACGATGCACCCCCAAGGGGCATGTCCTCTCATCCATAATTACAAAAATTCCCTTGACTGTCCTCTCATCCAGAATTATAAAAATGCCCTTGACAATTCTGGAAATTTTGAGCATGTCCTTATTTCCAAAAAAATAATTAATTAAATAGTTTAATTAATTATTATATATATCTAGTAATCCTACATATGATGTGATGTACATGTGATGTATGACGTGGATGGATGATCATGAGCCATGTGTTGTGATGTGTGTAATTATGATTATTATTATTACTGGGGCCTGTGAGCCTACGTTTTTCTCGTTTATTATTAGATCTGCGTGTTTGTGATTATTTGTAATTACATGGAGAGGCGCAGCGGGAGCATGGAGGTTACAGAGGGACCCACGATGTCATGGCGGGAGATCATGATGCATGGTGATGCGATGATCCGACGAAACCGATAATGACGAGATCAACAATCACAGGGCATGGAGATGCGCTAATGCACACATAGATCCTATTGTGAGAGATTAGGCCTATTGGCTCGGGCTTAATCATATTAGGTGATAGCTCATGATCATCCGGTGTGGCTTTCATATGTGATGTGTTTGTTATACACCTACTAGATATATGTATATATATATTAAATATGTATGTGTGTGACACGACATATTAGGAGACCGATATGAAACAAAGACTCCTCCTACGATAATATTAAGTCGGTAAGCGTGATGCAATAAGATTGACCCACGTGGCCTTCCATCGTTATAGGAAGAAATTGAATCACGACATAGGTCGAGTTGGTCGAGTCCCTCGAGGCTCACCTATCTACGTGATTGAGTTCTTAACTATGACATAGAGATGTAACTAGTGACCTAAGGACATTGTATGCTTGGTCGAGTCCCTCGAGGGCATATTATCGAATCAGACTCATCTTGTAACGATGGTGATGACTTAACTGAACGTCATGGTTAGTCGAGTTCCTTGAGACCATGATAATTCAGAGCGCGAACGTGATGGGAATCATAAGGAGTTGTGATTTGCAAGAGTTACCTACCTTTTGGGCTTAGTGCAATTGGTCGAGTCCCTCGAGGTTGCACTAAGATGCCAATTGGATCCCGATCCCCACTATGAGTTTGCTAGAGATTTCCGTCTCACGTGTCGAGGGTGTCGCGTGATTCACTAAGAAAATAGTGGGAGTACATTAAGATAGAAGTCTGTATCTTAATTAGTATTTTCTGTAAAATTTGCATGTTATTTATTTTTGCTATATCTTGTTTTGTCAAAAACATGTTGCTAACAAACCCCCTACGTGGCATACTTGATGCCAACCGCCTCACTGGTCCAAACTATACAGATTGGCTCTGCAATTTGAGAATTGTTCTCACGGCGGAAAAAATTGAATACGTCCTTGATACAATCGTGCCCACGCCGAAAAAAGGGGCAAGCGAGGATGAGATCGCTCGCTATGTGAAGTACATAGATGATTCCACGTTAGCAAAATGTTACATGCTGGCCTCCATGACTCTTGAGTTACAAAAGCAACATGAGAGCGTGGATGCAGATTCTATTCTTCTTCAACTCTGCCAGCTGTTTGAGAAATAGGGAAGAACTCAAAGATATGAGATATCTAAGAAACTCTTCTAAGCTAGGATGACAGAAGGGACATCGGTTGAGAACCATGTCCTAAAGATGATAGAGTGGATCGAGAAACTCACATGTTTGGGAATAGTCCTAGAGGATGATAACCTATGTGTTGATCTTATACTTCAGTCCCTACCAGATTCCTTTTCTCACTTCATCATGAATTTTAACATGAGCAAGTTTGAGGTAACTCTCCTAAGCTCCTCAATATATTGAGGGAAGTTGAGAGTGCCATAAAAAAGGAGAAGCAAGTTCTCTATATTGGTGAGACCAAAAAGAAAAGGAAGGCCAACACACCCTTAAGAAGGGCAAGGGCAAAGAAAGACCAGATAAGGCAAAGGTTGCCAAGAAAATCTCGGCAAAGGACAATGCTTCCATTGTGGCCAAGATGGACATTGGAAGAGGAATTGTAAGGACTACCTTGCATAGAAGGCAAGACAGAAGCTTGGAGAAGTTTCAGGTATATTCATGATCAGTCTCCACTTGTCAGATTTTCATGATAAAATATGGGTATTGGATACCATGAGTGTTTATCATATCTGTAATTCGTTGTAAGTTCTAGCAAGACCTAGGAGACTGGCCACCGGCAAGATGGACCTTAAGATGGGCAATAGAGCAAGAGTTACTGCAGTTGTTGTTGGAGAGGTCACCCTACATCTGCCTGGTGGAGTTATTATTGCATTAGATGCATGCTATTTTGTTCCCTCTAATATCAAAAAATATTATTTCTATCTCTTGTTTGATAATTAATAGATATAAATTAGTTTTTGAGAACAATAGTTATTCAATAATAATAGATGATAAGATCATCATTAGAGGGACCCTAATAAATGGCTTATATGTGTTAGACACTTCTCCATATATCATGAATATAAATATGTCTAAGAGAAAAAGAGATGAGGTGAATAATGCATACCTATGACATTGTAGGCTAGGTCATATAAATGAGGGAAAAATTTAAAAGTTGCTGAAAGATGGATACTTAGATCCATTTGACTATGAGACATATGCAACTTGTGAACCTTGCCTTCGTGGGAAGATGACCAACTCTCCTTTTAGTGGAACTGGAGAGAGAGCCACCAAGTTATTGGAACTCATACATAGTGATGTATGTGGTCCCATGTCGACTCAAGCTATAGGTGGTTAATCATACTTCATTACATTCACTGATGATTTCTCTAGGTATGGACACGTGTACTTAATGAAGTACAAATCTGAGGCTTTCGAGAAATTCAGGCAATATATAAATGAGGTAGAGAACCAAATTGGAAAGAGTATTATGACTCTTCGATCAGATAGAGGAGGAGAGTACTTGAGTACGGAGTTCACCCATTTCCTCAGAGACAATGGGATTCTATCATAGTGGACACCTCCTTATACACCTCAACTCAATGGTGTATCAGAAAGGAGGAATCGCACGCTGTTAGACATGGTACGATCCATGATGAGTATCGCTAACCTACCTGTCTCATTCTGGGGGTACGCCCTAGAAACTGCAGCTTACCTTCTGAACAGAGTTCTATCAAAATCGGTAGTATCTACACCATATGAGATATGGAAAAGAAAAAAGCCCGATCTTAAAATTGTTAAGTTTTGGGGCTGTCCTGCCCACTTTAGAAGACACAACCCAGATAAGTTGGAATCAAGGACAGAATGGTGCATATTCATGGGATACCCAAAGGAAACTTGTGGGTATTATTTCTATCATCCCGAGGACCGAAAGGTCTTTGTTGCCAAGAGAGCTATGTTCCTTGAGAAGGAACATATTCTTGGTGGAAACAGTGGGAGTGAGATAGAATTGAGCGAGGTTAGAGAACCTAGCTCAAACACCATTCCAGAGCCCGAGTCTGTTCAGGTACCTAACACACAAATTCTAAATTTACGTAGGTCTAGTAGAGTATCTCACCCTCCAGAAAGATATGTGAGACATATCAGTGGAGATGACTCTTAGGATGTTGATCCTCAGACCTACGAGGAGGTTATTACGAGTATAGACTCCGAGAAGTGGCAAGAAGCCATGAATCCTGAGATGGATTCCATGTACTCTAATAAGGTTTGGAACCTTGTGGATGCACCTGAGGGTATTGTACCCATCGACTGTAAATGGATCTTCAAGAACAAGATCGGAGTGGATGGAAAAGTAGAGACCTATAAAGCAAGGCTGGTAGCTAAAGGATATCGTCAAAGACAAGAAGTTGACTATGACGAAACCTTTTCACCTATAGCCATTCTTAAGTCCATTAGAATTATTTTGGCCATTGCAGCACACTATGACTATGAGATCTGGCAGATGGATGTCAAAACAGCATTCCTCAGTGGCAACCTCGAGGAAGAGGTGTATATGATACAACCAGAGTGATTCGTATATAAAGAGAGTCTAGATAAAGTGTGCAGGTTGCTTAGATCTATTTATAGATTAAAGCAAGCTTCCCGAAGTAGGAACACAAGATTTGATGAGGTGATCAGATCTTATGACTTCGTTGAGAACGAAGATGAGCCTTGTGTGTATATGAAGGTAAGTGGAAGTGCTATCACCTTCTTGGTGCTATATGAGGATGACATCCTAATTATTGGGAATGATGTATGAATGCTCTCCATAGTAAAGGCTTAGCTATCTAGAAACTTCTCCATGAAAGACTTAGGGGAAGCATCCTATATTTTGGGAATCAGGATCTATAAAGATAGATCCAAAAAGATGCTTGGCTTGTCCAAGTCTAGGTACATAGACTCCATTGTCAAAAGGTTTGCCATAGAAATTTCAAGAGAGGTCTCATACCGATGAGACATGGAATATCACTTTCTAGGAGTATGTGCCCAAAGACTCATGAAGAAAGGACAGACATTGATAAGATACCTTATGCCTCAGTGATAGGATCTATCATGTATACGATGCTATGTACTAGACCTGATATAGCACATGCTCTGAGTGTCACGAGCAGGTATCAGGTAGATCTAGGTTTAGAACATTGGAAGGAAGTAAAGTGTATCCTTAAGTACTTGAGAAAGACTAAGGATCTTTTACTTGTACATGGAGGAGATAGCGTGCAGGTTGAGGGCTGCACAGACTCAAGTTTTCAATCTGACATTGATGATAGCAAGTCAAATTTAGGGTATGTTTTCACCATGAATGGAGGAGCAGTAAGCTGGAAGAGTTCCAAGCAAGATACTACTGCTGATTCGACCACAGAGGCGGAATACATTGCTGCAGCAGAAGCATCAAAGGAAGGGGTATAGATGATGACGTTCATCAAAGATTTGAGAGTCGTACTAAGTAGTGTAGAACCAATTCCCATATACTGCGACAACAATGGGGCGATAGCTTAAGCGAAGGAACCCAGGTCTCATCAGAGTCTAAGCATGTTCTACGGAAGTTCCATCTAATAAGAGAGATCATAGCCTGTAAAGATATAGCAATGAAAAGAGTTCCATCCGAAGATAACATTGCAGATCCACTTACGAAGCCGCCGGCTCAGATTGTATTTAAGCGTCATAGGAGTCTGATGGGGATCAGACACATAGGTGATTGGCTTTAGGTCAAGTGGGAGATTGCTGATTACAAGTGCCCTGCAAGCCAATCACGCGAGTGATGGCATGTGTGACACACTACGTAATCTTTTTGCTTATGATTAATATTGTAATATTCTCACATTATATTATATGTAGCATATATATTATGATGTCCTTGGTTCTGTGTAATGGGAATCGGACCGTGATGAGATCACGATAATGAGATCGATTCATCTTTAATCACAGATCCTAAATAATCCCAGTTATAGATTACTCGAGAGGGACATCGAGATAACCAGATAGATCGATGTACTATATACCCGTCCATATGATGGAGACAGCTGGTCTCATAGCCACTTGTGTGGAGACACTAAGGATATAGTACAGGTGCTCATTGGAGAATAGTTCACTGATTGATCCGCTTATGAAATGCTGTATGGTTAATGATACCTAATGTCAGACAGCGATTCCATAGTCCCAGTTGTGTATCTGGTCCTTGGACTTGAGACATAAAGGATGCCTTGTATGAGTACTCCTTTCTTTGACGCCGGACTTATAGGTTGGGAAACCTCCAAATCTGGTACAGCTGGTTATTGGGATTGGTAACCAACCTTACGAAGGCAATTGAGTGTCAATAGAGGATTATTCACTCTTAGTATCACGAGAGGAATATCCCATATGTGCTTGCTTAGACAAATCCCTGGCCAGGGTCATTTGGATTGAGAGAGGAGGAGTTCTCCGATAGAATCCGATTAGAGCAAGATAAACTGATTCTGTATATAACCTGACAGTACCATATCCAATATATGGTCTCTTGGATATTAGTTGGATGACGGATTATAGATACATGATAACTGTGGACAGACAGGTCCGATGGATTCGATCCCCTTGTACCGTATGGGGACTATGGCATAGTGGCCTAGTACGTCCATAGTCGATGAGTCGAGTGAATTATTATGGAGATAATAATTCACTATATCAGAAGGACTTATGATAGGAGTGACTCACGACCAGCTCGGTATCGGGCTTGGAGGGTCACACACATATGGTGGTTGCTTCAGCAAATAGAGGATTGGATGATGATCCAATTAGCCCCTATTCTCATTAGATGAGACCCTATGTTGATGGACTCCTTGATTAAGGCACAATTATAGGCCTAACGAGATTATTGGATAGAGATCCAATAATGCAAGATTAGTGGGTTATTGGATGGAGATCCAATACCCACTAAGGAAGGAGCCCTAGGATTTTGGTGGTTCTCTATAAATAGGAAAGGAGACATAGGGTTGAGAGGCTACAACTTTAGCCACCACCTCCTATCCTTCTCCCTCCCTCTGTGTGAGAGTTGCAAGATCAGATTGGAGGAGTTTCGCTGTAGAGATCCATCGTGTGGATACCACTAGAGAGGAGGACGCCTGACCTCCTTCATCTTCTCCATCCGGATCTGGAATACAGGGATATACGATCTCCCTAGGTAAAATCAATCTCTCACACATCACGATTTTTCAATTTTTACGATTTTTCTCGTGACCCCAATCTTTTGCACGACGATTTGATCTGTATGGGAAACCAATTTTTGTTTTGATTTTCACTGCGCATGTGATGCACCCACTGAGGTTTCCCAACAATATCTCTTGGAATTTTTCTAAATTAACCATGAAATTTTGTTGCAATGGGAGACAGGTTACGTTATGAGGTAAGCGCGGGAGCCAAATTGCCACTGTTTTGTCGCAACAATGGGAGAAAGTTTTGCACAAAGCAAATGGTGGATTCTTGATGCATATTCAGCAGCCATCTATGGGGGAGAACATATAAAACTCAGATCCTAAACCTGCCCTTTGCCTGAATTAATTCACAGATGTTTTCTTGAAGCCGCGCGAGCTGACCCCTAACCAGCCACATGACCACTGCATTCCTATTTTGCCAGGCAAACCTCTAGCAAATTTGCAATCGTACCACTATCCTCACTTGTAGAAGGATGAGATCAAGAACATTGTAAAAGAGATGCTTGACACCTTGGTGATTCGACCAAGCTGCAGCTCTTACTCCTCACATGTGTTGCTAGTGCGCAAGAAAGATGGTATGTGGCGGATGTGCGTTGACTACCGGGCTCGAAACGCCATCACCATCAAGGACAAATATCCTATACCCGTTGAGCTCTTGGATGAACTAAAAGGAGCCAGAGTCCTCACTAAATTGGATCTCCGATCTGGATACCATTAGATTCGAGTATGTACTGAAGATATTCTAAAAATTATATTCCGCACGCATAATGGCCACTACGAGTTTCTGGTAATGCTTTTCAGACTTACGAATGCTCCTTCTAATTTCCAAAGCCTGATGAATGACATCTTCCGGAGTTTTCTACGTAAGTTCATATTGGTATTCTTTGATGATATTCTCATTTATAGCCCTATGCTTGATATACATTTTCAGCACTTACGAACTGTTCTAACGATTCTTCGGGAGAATACTCCTTATGTTAAATAGTCAAAGTGTAGCTTATTATAGCATATCTTGGGCACATTATATTAGAGGATGGAGTGGCAGTGGACCCGACAAAGATCGAGGCAATGCAAGGATGGTCGAGACCTACAAACGTACAATCATTACGCGGTTCCCTTGGACTTACGGGCTACTACCAAAATTTTGTGAAAGATTATGGCAAGATCAGTGCCCTGCTCACGTCCTTACTGAAAAAAGACTCCTTCTTGTGGTCGGATAAAGCCTCCACAACCTTCGAGCGACTCAAGGCAACCATGACGATGACGTCGATCCTAGCGTTGCCCGATTTTGGCTGCACTTTGGTCCTTGAGGCTGATGCATCAGGAGTTGGAATTTGGGCTATTCTTATGCAAGATAGTCGACTCCTAATTTATATCGAGGCTTCCCCTACACTTTATGTGAGGTTTTTACAAGAGATACTAATTACTACCAAATTGAAAATATGGTTGGATACAGGTCCATGGCACGAAAGAGGAGCTAAACTAGAAGAATTACAATACATGCTCACGCCAGATTGGGCTCTCATCATCCTGAATCATACTAGAGGGCAGTCACCATTCTAGAAGAAAGATTGGCTATCACTAAAGACTAACCATGTGACAACCTATCCAAGGAAAAAACTTCCCCCTAACAAACGCCGAAGCAAAAAAAAATTTCCTGAGAAAGATCAAGTCCCCCTACATCTCCAGCTCCACCAGAATGAAATTCAAGCATCAAGAAATTGGTCTCCCTATTTCTTTAGGCCTTGTAAAATTGGGAATCATATTGGGGCCCCAACCCGGAGATCAGATCCGTGCACTAGATCAAAATTACAGTTGATCCTCCAAGTATCCCACCTCAAATGGAAATTTAAAGATGATGACTCAGCTTAAGTTCTTCCAACTGACACCCAAGCTGATGAGGAGCTGAAGACCCAGTTCCCTGAGTTCATGAAACTTCAGCTTGAGGACAAGGCTGATTTTAAGAGGGCGGGTTTGATAGGACTCCAGCAGGGTTGAGTCCTAATCTCCCTAGAAGTAGTCAATAAAACCCTGCTAGATTATAATAAAGTCACTCCTATCTTATAAAGGAGTATAGCTAGGGTTTAGATTAGCCCTTAGGGCTTAGAAATTGCCGCCCCCCTTACTGGGCAAGTCGGCCAGGGTTTCCCCCTGCTTAGGTCAGCTATAGAGCCAACCTAGCCGCCCCTTGTTCCTATTAAGGTAGGATGGCTATAGGAGGGGCAAAAGGGTAATTTTACTTAGATAAGTGCCCCCTTAGGCTAGGACTTTGATCCCTATTTAAGATGTAGCCGCCCTCCTCTTGGAAAGCAAGCAATTATCATCTTCAATTCAGCCTTTGTGCCGAGTCTAGGAGGGAGGAACCCCTATAGCGTTCGGAGGGTTGATCCCCCTCAAGGATTAAAATCTATAGGGCTCCTTCTGGGGTCTTACCAGATTGTTGATGATCAAATCCTAACTTATGATAACAAGTGTTTAAAGTTAAAGCTGATCATATAGGCTAAAGAACTACTTGTGGATTTCATTTTGATATCTCTGGAAGACTTCGAAGTGGTGATCCTCAAAAGAAGACATGAAACTGCCACTAGCCATTAGATAAAGAAGATTCTTCAAAAGACTATAATGATTACTATACTAGAAGATTGACCCATTACTTACCATAAGTAGAGATCCTACTTAATTGATTAAAAGGGTTGTGATGTATGGTAAATATTGAAGTGCTCTCGAAATTTGATGCTACTCAGCCTTGAGGATAAGTCTGATTGAAAGAGGGTGGGTCTAATATGACCATAAGGTTCTCATCTATTGAGTCATGTCCTTTATTGAGTCATGTTAGTCGGTTCAGTCAAGTCAATTAGGAGTCCTAGTACGATTTGAACTCTATTTGATTAAGAGTCCTAGTAGGAGTTAGAGTCTATTTGATTAGGAGTCCAAGTAGGAGTCTATTTTAGGAGTCAAATTTAAATAAATAAATGTGTAACTAGTTTGTTTTAAGCAATCAAGTAAAAAAATATGTTTTAGCCAATATGCCAAAACCCTAGGAGGGTCGATCCCCTATAGAGATCAAGGATGCTCGATGCCCTCGAAGTGATCATTTATCCTCACTTTTCCATCTCTATCTACGATAGAACCATAAGAGTTCCTATCATCTGGTATCAGAGAAGTGATAGAACCTTAGGGGTTCTTATCATTTGGAATCAGAGCAACATTCTCAGTGTCTCGCTACTCATCCACTTCATCATTGCCCTTATATTGATTGTTTATCTTCGATTGAAACCTTTGGATTCCTAGCATTTTCATCGACCTACCGACCTCATTTTGAGGATATACCATAGAGACCACAACTTACCTTCTGAATAGAGTTTCAACTAAGTCAGTAGTGTCTACATCATATGAGATATAGAAAGGGAAGAAGTTCTATCTTAAGGTTGTTAAGATTTGGGGCTGCCCTGACCACGTTAGAAGACACAACCCCTATAAGTTGGAATCAAGGGCTGGGTCCTCATCTATTGAGTCATGTTCTTTATTGAGTTATGTTGGTCAGTCCTCATCAATTAGTCATGTTCTTTATTGAGTCATGTTCTTTATTGAGTTATGTTGGTCCTCATCAATTAGGAGTCCTAGTAGGAGTTGGAGTCTATTTAATTAAGAGTCGTAGTAGGAGTTGGAGTCTATTTGATTAGAAGTCATAGTGGGAGTCTATTTTAGGAGTTCAAGTTTAATTAGGAGTTGGTTAAGTGTCTCCATAAATAAGGGTGTAACTATTTTGTTTTAGCTAATAGGCCAAAACCCTAGGAGGGCCGATCCCCTATAGAAATCATGGAGGCTCAATCCCCTCAAATTGATCGTTTATCTCCCATTTTCCATCTCCATCCATGATAGAACCATAGGATTTCCTAATATCTTGTACTAGAGTAGTGATAGAACCCTAAGGGTTCCTATCATCTAGTATCATAATAACATTCTTGGCATCTCGCTGCTCATCCACTCCACCGTCGCCCCTATAGAGATTATTTATCTTCGATAGAAACCTTTAAGTTCTTATCATTTGGTATCATAGTAGTGTTCCTTGGCACTTTTGCTGCTATTATCCACCATCTCCCCTGCCATCCCTGCCACCTTCAACTGCTGTCACCATCTACAACCCTAGATTACAGCCGCCATCTTCCATACCTTGCTGTTGCCGCGTTACCATCTAACCCTAGATTGTAGCCACCTTTTCCAACCCCTTGCTGCTGTCGCTGCTGCCATCTAGCCCAAGTTGCAGCCACCCCTCTCATCCTCTTGTTACTGCCATCTAGCCCAAGTTGCAGCCCACCACCTCATCTTGTACTACTGTCGCTGCTACCTTCCAACCTCAAATCGTAGTCGCCAATAGCACCGTCATCGCCCTATCATCTCCTCATCTTGTGCTGTCATCGCTGCTGCCTTCCAACCTCATATTATAGTCGCCAACAGCATCATTGTCACCATATCATCTCATCATCTTGTGTTATCATCGTTGCTACCTCCTAACCTCAGATTGTAGTTGCCAATAGCACCGTCATCTCAGCCACCTTGCTTCAATTTCTTACTATCTTCATTGCAGCAATCATTAGCCTCACCCTCGTTTGCTAACGTAAATCCCTTGCTGATCTACTATAGCGATCAACACTACCTTTAGTAGACCGTAGTAGCGATCTGCTCGCTACCTACACACTGCTGCCCGATGCTACCATCTTGCTGCCTTCTTCAAAATAGCTGTTTCACATCATCATAGCGCACCATCGCTGTCGCCCCCTACCGCTACTGTTGCCACTCTTATCTACCTCCTGTAGTCCATGCAACCATAATCGCTGTTGTTGCTGCCTTCCTCTACTGTCGCAATCTCTTGCTACCATCTCTGCCCCCACTGCAACTCATAGCCCTTTGCCATCTACTCTAACGGCTACTACCATCTGTCCCAGCGCTGCTTCTTCCCTATTGCTGCCATCTTCGCACTGCCATCTCCCTTTTTCCCTTCTGCTGTATCGAGCATTGTTGCCTGCACGACGCTGCTAGCCTCTACTGCAATGATATCTTGCTACTATCTCTATCCCAGCGCTGCATCTTCCCTATCGCTGTTGTCCTCTTCGTCAACTGCGAGGATAATCCCAATTGCTACCTTCTAGCCTCGCTTCCACTGATAGTGCCTTTTTCCTTAATAAGCGATCACTCCTTAGCGACTACAATAGTCGCCTTCTTCTCTTCCCGCTGCAGCTTCCACACCGATCGCTCGGCGTCCGCTACAACTTTCACAGCCACACGATCTTGCTACTCCATCCATGTTGCCACCGTCATTGCCTCATCTACCTCTATCATCCTGCCTTTTTCCTCTACCATTGCCACTGCCATTCCTAGCCTCTGCCTGTGGAGAAGGTTGTAGTCTAGCCACCATCATTGTCGTTGCCTCCCTGTTTCACAATCATGCAGAGCAACGTCACCGCTGTTGCCCTCCCCGGCACCCTACTCATCGCCATCCCTATTTTCGCACTACTTCTATTGGAGACGATGCTGCCAATATCCCCTTCCAGCAAAGTACCTTCTGCCATTGCCTACGGCTAGTAAGACATCATCTTGGCAGGGTCTGCATCTCCCTGCTCTACCATGCGATAATTGTTCCCAACAGCATAGCAGCATCCTCAGCCCTCTGCTATACCACCGCCTGCGTCTCGTTCATAGCGACTATAGTAGCTGCACAACCTTGTCCTCAACCAAATAGTGATAGAAACATAGTAGCAATCATGCCTCCTTGCATTGACCAAAAAAGGGCAACTTCCAGCCCTCAGCCATTGCTATCTTTCTCCTTCGCCAGTAGCACCAACGCTGCCCCTTTACCTTTGTCCACCGTTGTCATCTTCCTCCTCCATTGGCTGCACCAACATTGCCCCCTTCTTTTGTCCATCACAGTCTCACCCTCAGCTACACCAATGCTGCCCCTGGTCTACTATAGTGATAAAAGCTGCCTTCCAGTGAATCACAATAATAATTTCTTCCCACAGATCACAATGCGGCCTTCCCGTTAATCGCAGTAGTGATTTCTTCCTATAGATCACTGCCCTCCAACTGTCACCATCGCAACCTCGATGATCTCATCCTTGTAGCAACATCGCACCACAGCCCTTTCGGGCCATTAGCACAATAGCAATCGATCCCAACCAAGATCAGCAACCAGCAGATCACCTCTAACCCAATGATCACAGTCCTCAGTGATGCCATCTTTTATCTCGTCAGCATCCATGCAGTGATTCTTTACATCCACAGAGCCTCCCCCAAGCAACATCACAATAGCAACACCGAGTAATCTTATGCGATGGCTTTGGATGACACAATAGATACTGGATTCAAAGCTTTCGAGGTTCACATAGAGAATAGACTGTAAGAACTCTTCAGCGAAATCAAAAGAAGTTTATTGGAGAACCCCCAACAAATCTCAACATGGTGAAAGTTCCAGTCTTAATAGGAACCAATTTGAAAAATATGATCAAGGGCAAAACACATGATACCCACGCATGAGGGTGGAGTTTCCCAGATAGGAAGATGAAGATTCGACTAGTTGGGTCTCATGAGATGAAAAGTTCTTTCACTTCCATAACTCTAGAAGAATCTAAGGTAGAAGTAGCTTCAAATTAATTTGATGGTGATGCAATCTGGTATATGATTTGTACGAGACCTATCATGGAGCCCCTTCGTGGGATAGTTCAAAAGCCAGCTCACCCAAATAGACAGCTCACCCAAATCCATTAGACTTCCACAGTACAAGAGTATCAGAGCATATTTGAACGCTTGTTGAACCAAACTCAAGATTATTCTGAGAAACAATTGGTGAGAATATTTATAGAGGGACTTAATCCCGAGATTAGATACGAAGTTAAAGCTCGCCACCCCTGCACCATGATGGCTGCCAAATCATCACCCACGTGTATGAAGAAAAAATTAATATAGACACTCACCAAAATAGAAGCTTTAATAGATAGTTAATTAATACATTCAGCAAGCTGCCCATCCCATCTATTCCCAGCCAAAACTTGAACATCCAAAAGCCAACTCAAGAAGAACACGAGGAAGATCAACAAAGGATTTATGCTCGCATTATGATGAAAATCGATGCACACAAGGGCAACTTCTAATGATTGACGTAATTAAGGAGGAATAAAAAACTAACAATATAGAGTCCGATCATGAAGGCTGTAACAAACTTCTGACAATTAAGCCAATTAAAGAGGAATCAGAGACTGACGATGTGGGATCTGATTATGAAGGTATAGATTCTGATGAAGATATTAGACCTATCACACATACAATACATGCATTAGCCGGCTACTCTAACTCGCAACCCATGAAAATTGAAGAAATTTTGAAACATCAGCATGTTACTATTTTAATCGATAGTGGTAGCACTAATAATTTTATAGACAAAAAACTTGTTAACCGATTGGCCTATCACATTGAAGGTTATGACAAATTTGAAGTCAAGGTTGTTGATGAATGAATCCTAACTTGTGATAACAAGATTTCAAAGTTTAATCTAATGATATAGGGCAAAGAACTATTGGTGGATTTCTTTTTGATATCTCTGGAAGACTTCAAAGTGTTGATCCTCAAAAGAAGACATGAAACTGTCACTAGCCATTAGATGAAGAAGATTCTTTAGAAGACTACAATGATTATTACACTAGAAGATCGACCCATTGCTTACAATAAGTGGAGATCCTACTTATTTGATCAAAAGGGTTATGTTGCGCAGTAAATATTGAAGTGCTCTCGAAATTTAATGCTAGTCAATCTTAAGGACAAAATTTATTTGAAGAGGGCGGGTCCGATAGGACCCTAACAAGGTTGGGTCCTTATCTATTGAGTCATATTCTTTATTGAGTCATGTTGGTCGGTCCAATCAAGTCAATTAGAAGTCCTAGTAGAAGTTGGAGTCTATTTGTTATTGTAAGAGTTGGAGTCTATTTGATTAGGAGTCTAAGTAGGAGTCTATTTTAGGAGTCTAATTTCAATTAGGAGTTGGTTAAGACCCTCTATAAATAAGGGTATAATTATTTTATTTTACGTAATTAAGGAAGAAAATATATTTTAGCCAATAGGCCAAAACCCTAGGAGGGTCGATCCCCAATAGAGATCAAGGAGGGTTGATCCCCTATAGAGATCAAGAAGGCTCGATCCCCTCAAATTGATCGTTTCTTCCCCATTTTTCATCTCCATCCATGATAGAATCCTAGGGGTTCCTATCATCTGGTATCAGAGTAGCACTAGAACCCTAGGGGTTCCTATCATTTCGAATTAGAACAACGTTCTTAGTGTCTCGCTGCTCATCCACTCCATCACCGTCGCTACAGCGATCATTTATTTTCGATAGAAACATTTGGGTTCCTATCATTTTCATCGACCTACCGACCTCATTCTGGGGCTATGCCATAGTGTCACAAACTTAGCTGATTTTGCCTAAGTCATGCGACACCCTTACGTGTCCATCCGCAAAGGTCAGCCTCCCCGAAACCTACTAGGGTCCCTTAGGACCTACAAAAGAGAAAATGGGTTAGAGAAAATATTTTTCATGAGATCCACAAGCAACCACTTTAATAAACACTTTATATAGTCAAGACAAATTACACCCATGGACTTTATAAGCTCTGAACGATTGCACACAAGGATCAGGTTCATTATAGATCAAAATCCCCACAAGTGTCCACATGACATGACTCTCATTTACAAGCTGAAAACAACCATAAAAGCTAACCAAACTAGGCTGCCAAGTCTACTGTAAGCCCGCTACTTGCTATACAAAATATGTATAAAAAATGATAGAATCGAATAATCATGAGCATTATATCGAACACGTTGTTTAAATTTTTGTCCATGATATTCTCCCCCATTTATTCCTTCGACGTCCTTGTCGAAGCCGCTACAAACGCTACATCTCCTCGCCTTTTGCTAAATCTTTAATCTTCTGCTCTGGCTGCAACACACCTCTTGGCTTTCACCTGCTCTACACCGCTATTGTTGAGTAGTTGAACTTCGATCTGCTATGCTGCTTCAACTCACAAATGGCTGACTCTGGTGTAGGGTCGGCTGAGTTATGCTGATCCTTGTTGATTCTTATGGATCATTTTAATAAAGGAAAAGACCTTTGTCTTGTGCCAATATCTCAAGCGTCTCATACTGCTTGAACTGGATGGATGCTTGTTGGAGCTTTAATGAGCATTATCTCGCAGACTTTAAAGTTTTTGAGGTCCTTCCTTCACAAAAATAGCTCACCGATTCTTCTTCAACTTAGTTGTTGCTTTCAAGTAGGTTCGCATCACTTTTACTTTCGATCGACATTCTGTTGAGAAATAAAGTGAACAATCTACTCTCAGTAGCACTGATCACCAAAGGTAAGGATTTGACAACTATTGTCTTCCATTAGGTTTCTTCAATGGGTCTTTGAACTTGTGCAGAGCGCCTTTGTAAGATAAATAAGAGAACTGAGGTATTCGATTTCCCCTATTCTCTTAGGAGTTGAGAAGGCAAGAAGTTTCGCTCATTCTCTTAGGAGTTAAGAAGGCAAGAAGTTTTTGAGGTCCTTCATTCACAAAAATGGCCCATCGATTCTTCTTCAACTTAGTTGTCGCTTCCAAGTAGATTCGCATCACTTTCGCTTTCAATTGATATTCTGTTAGGAAATGAAGTGAACAATCTACTCTCAATAGCACTGATCACCAATGGTGAGAATGGGACAACTATTGTCTTCCATTAGATTTCATCGAAGGTCTTTGAACATGTGTAGAGTCCTCTACAAGATAAATAAGAGAACTATGGTACTCGGTTTCACTCATTCTCTTAGGCGTTGAGAAGGCAAGAAGATTTACACTTCTTACATTGAGTTAACTACTATGATTCACCTTCTCTCTGCTATCGAACTTCTGGAATACAAGAAGGTTTGCCCAAAAAGAGCAAAATTTCACCCCAACTTGGAGCATGCCTTCAATAGTTTTCATCATTTTTGGGATTGAACCATCTCCTCCATCATGTTTGCCATCTACTCCTCTAAGTAGAAAAGATACAACACCACATACAGCCTACTTCGTTTCTTGGTTAAGCACTCTTGTATTAACCCGAAGTCCCCCACTTTCGACTATCTTGATGAGAAGCCCGTTGACATCGGTCTTATGAAATTCCATGGCCTCTGCCCTTCTGCCTTGTCCTTATACTTGGAGTTTGCCTCTGCATTCTCTACCTCCTTGGTCCCTTCTATGACTAATGCTCTCCATTCATAAGAGCAAGGGATCGATCACTCCACAAAAGTCCCACCTCTACGGTATCATGGCACTTTGCCAAGCCCATGGCCCTACTATATGTTACTTTTCATCTACGTCCCTTTCTTCGTAATCGGTAGATCCACCTCTATGGCACTGTGGCACTACTTCGAGTCCACCACCTTTTTGACCGATGCTTTGCTTTTGGGTAGCTAAGCCCCTCTAGACTCGTCGTCACTTCCTCGCCCCTTTCGACCACTTGCTTTAACACCCATATATTCTCTGAGCAGTTTCCCTTGGTCGATGGAAAGACGGACTATAACTCTCATGCTTGGCCTCCACCTTCTTATTATGGGGCTCACACCGATTCTGTTCTCCTTAGCTTCCTTAGTAGCAACGTTTGTTTACTCGGCCTTGTCCTCTGACTTGCTAGGCTCCCTTAAGCGAATGTGAGCACTAAAGCAGTCCAACTCTCCAGCCGCTTTGATCATACCTCTTTATGGTCAAGTCCCCCCTCCCCATGGGACTCACTGGTACTTACAATTTAAATTCTCCTTTGGTGGTATACAACCCTCATATGCTAATGACCAAGGCTTTCATCCGATACAAGATTTGATGCACATACATGGAAGACCCGTCGCTGCGGTACCATGACATTCACTCCTTAAATCCATAGCCCTTCTTGCCATTGTGTTATTCACCGAAATGGAGCTCCCAATATCTCCTGATCATACATCTATATGATCACTCCCTCACAGGATGTCTCCGCAGGTGTTGTGTTGCCTCAAACTAATTAATCATGATCATACCTCTGCATGATTACATCCCTCATGAGACATCTCTATAGGAGTTGTGTTGCCTCGAACTATTCTACCACGATCTGCTGCACCGTGTTGCCTCCTGGTGATATCTCCATTGTATTCATATTTTTGTGTGATAAATTCAGACTACGATTTCTCTATGTGTGGCCTTTGCCAGCACATCGTAGGGCCTCCGCCACCTTCAATTGTGTTCGCTCCTTTAGCCATTCACCTTTGCCCACTCATTCTTGGGTCATACTCGGAAAAAGTATTGCTCTACAATAGTCCATCATCTAGTAGCTCTCGAAGTCCCTAGACTTCACTAAAATTGGTTCACCATTGTCTGGATCCTAGGCCTCTATCCCCCACTAGTACAATCTCCACTGTGCACTACTTTCATCATGACAACTCGCAGTGTAGCACTATAGCATATTCTTCAAGAGTACCTGCCTCAGCATCCTCTTGCCCCGTGCTAAGGCATTCTGATCCTAACTTCACCTCCGCAAATTAAATCACCTTATGATAGAACCCCAAGAGGAGCTATATAGATTTTGATCTCTAAGGGGGATTAACCCTTGGAACGCTATAAGGGTTCCTCCCTCTTAGAACTTAGCACAAGGCTGAATAAAGATTGATTTTGCTTGATAAAAGAGAGGGGGTGGCTACATTATTATATAGGGTTCTAAACGCTATAAGGGTTCCTCCCTCTTATAACGCTATGGGGTGCTTGCCTAAGTAAAATTACCCCTTTGCCCTCCTATAACCGACCTAGCCGAGGGAAACCCTAGCTGTCTAGCCTAGTAATGGGGGCGACGACCACTAAGCCCTAAGGCCCCGATCTAAACCATAGTCATACTTCTTTATAGGATATATGGCTAGGTGGGGTTTTATTACAATCCCATAGGGTTTTTATTGACTACTTCTAAGGTAATTAGGAATCAACCCTGCTAGAGTCATATCAAGCCCGCCCACTTTGAATCAGCCTTATCCTCAAGGCTAAGGGTCCATAAACTCTAGGAACTGGGTCTTCAGCTCCTCGTAAGACTCCTAAGTTGCATCTTCGGATGGTAAATTATTCTACTTCACGAGTACTTCAGTTGAAGGGCGTCGACAATGCATCATAATCCTCCGATCAAATATTGCTTCAGGTTGAGCTTAAATCTCGCCATCATTAGTAGTGCTCGGCAATTGAGCCTGAACCAACTCACGTTCTCCCAATTTTGGCTTTAGCAAGGATACGTGGAAGACGGGATGAATTTGAGCATCATCTAGGAGTATTAATCTGTATGTCATGGCCCCAATATGCTCCAAAATTTGATATAGTCCATAGAATCATGGAGATAGCTTCATCGATGCTCTAGTGTTGATTGACACCCACTGTATGATTGTAGGTGAAGGTAGACCCAATCTCCTACTGAAAATTCTTGCTCACTCTAGTGGGTGTCTGCTTGTTGCTTCATGCGGGCTTGGGCGACAGTTAGGTTATCTTTCAGCAGCTGCAGAAGCTTGTCCCTATCAATTAAGTTTTGGTTGACCTGATCCACTTTGGCCGCACCAATTACATATTTAGGTATTACAGGGGGCGATCGGCCATACAATGCATCATAGGGGGTACATTTAGTTGATGAATGATTAGTTGTGTTGTACCACCATTTGGCCCAAGGAAGCCACTACTTGTTACAGGTGCCCTACAAGCAAATCACGTGAGTGATGGCACGTGTGACACGCTGTGTGATCTTTTTACATATGATTAATATTGGCATATTCTCACATTATATTATTTGTTACATATATATTGTGATGTCTTTGGTTCTGTGCAATAGGAATCGGTTCGTGATGAGATCATGATAATGAGATTGATTCACCTTTAAACACAGATCCTAAATAATCCTGGTCATAGGTTACTCAAGAGGGACATTGAGATAATCGGACAGATGTACTATATACCCGTCTATATGATGGAGGCAGCTGGTCTCATACCCATTTGTGTGGAGACACTAAGGATACAGTACAGGTGCTCATTAGAGAATAAGTTCACTAATTGATCCGCTTATGGAATGTTATATGGTTAATGATATCTAATGTCAGACAGTGATTCCATAGTCCCAATTGTGTATCTGGTCCTTAGACTTAAGACACCAAGGATGCCTTATTTGAGTACTCCTTCCTTTGATGCCAGACTTAGAGGTTTGGAAAGTTTCATATCTGGTATAGTTGGTTATCAGGATTGGTAGCCAACCTTACAAAGGTAATTGAGTGTCAATAGAGGATCATCTACTCTCGGTATCACGAGAGGAATATCCCATATGTGCTTGCTCAGACAAATCTCTGGCCAGGGTCATTCGGATTGAGAGATAAGGAGTTCTCCGGTAGAATCCAAATAAAGCAAGACAAACTGATTCCGTATGTGACCTGATAGTACCATGTCCAATATATGATCTCTGGGATATTATTTGGATGAGGGATTATAGATACATGGTAACAGTGGACCGATAGGTCTGATGGATTTGATCCCCCCTGTACCGTCTAGGGACTATGGCGTAGTGGCCTAGTACGTCTATAGTCGATGAGTCGAGTGAATTATTATAGGGATAATAATTCACTATATTAGAAGGAGTTCTGATGGGAGCGACTCACGGTCATCTCGGTATCGGGCCTAGAGGGTCACACACATATGGTGGATGCTTCAGCGAATAGAGGATTGGATGAAGATCTAATTAGTCCCTATTCTCATTAGATGTGACCCTATGCTGATGGGCTCTTTGCTTAAGGCCTAATTAAAAGCCTAAGGAGATTATTCGATAGAGATCCAATAATACAATGTTAGTGGGTTATTGGATGGAGATCCAATACCCAATAAGGCAGGAGCCCTAGGGTTTTTGGTGGCTCTCTATAAATAGGAGGGGAGACTCATGGTTGATAGGCTATAGCTTCAGCCACCACCACCTATTCTCCTCCCTCCCTCTGAGCAAGAGTTGCAAGATTAGATTGGAGTAGTTTCGCTGTAGAGATCCATCGTGTGGATACCACTAGAGAGGAGGACGCTTGACCTCCTTCATCTTCGCCATCCAGATCTAGAATACAGGGATATACGATCTCCCTAGGTAAAATCAATCTCTCACGCATCGTGATTTTTTTATTTTTACGGTGTTTCTCGCGACCCCAATCTTTTGCACAATGATTTGATCTCGTGGGAAATCGATTTTTGTTTTGATTTTCGTTGCGCATATGATGCACCCGCTGAGGTTTCCCAACAGCGGTATTAGAGCTAAGGTTTTCGTGTGAAAATTGGTTTTAAACTGTGTGTGATGAGATTGAATCGAGTAAAACTATTCTACGTGCTTGTTACAGCGATTGGCAACGAAAGTAGGCACTGCCTGCGGGGGAGGGGCAGCCACAGACGCAGAGGTTGCTGGCCACTACCAGCCCTCAAGGGGTTGCCACCCGCGGCCAGCCAGCAGAGGTGGCTGGCCACGGCCAGGCCCCCTACAGGGGCGGCCAGCCATGGCCTGGCTACCTGCAAGGGGCGACTGCCCTCAAGGGCAGCAACTTGCAAGGGGCGGCCAGCCCTGCCGCCAGCAGGGGCGACGGTGCTAGTCGCAGGGGTGGTCGCCCCTTGGCAGGGCGACAGCCGACCGCAAAGGGCAGTCGCCGCCTACGTAGGGGCAGTGGTAGCGACGGCGCAATGAGGGTGATGGTGGGTTGGGGCATCTTTTTGAGAAAAAGATGGTTATGCCCCTCAGAATTTGAGAAATTCTAGCTCTGTCCCCTTTATACAAAATTCCTTACATGCCCTCAATATTTTTTGGAAATTCTGAGGACTGTCCTCTCATCCAGAATACCGAAAACACCCTCAATAATTTTGGATATTTCAAGGACTGCCCTCATGTACAAAATTCTCAAAATACCCTTTGATAATTCTGGAAATTTAGAGGACTGTCCTTCCATCCAGAATTACAAAAATGCCCTTGATAATTCTCAAAATTCTGAGCATGTCTTGATTTTTAGAAAAATAATTAATTAAATAGTTTAATTAATTATTATATATATCTAGTAATCCTACATATGATGTGATGTACATGTGATATATGATGTGGATGGATGATCATGAGCCATGTGTTGTGATGTGTGTAATTGTGATTATTATTATTATTGGGGCCTAGGAGCCTGTGTTTTTTCTCGTTTATTGTTGGGCTTGGGTGCCTATGATTATTTATAATCACATGGAGAAGCACAGTGGGAGCGTGGAGGTTACAACGGGACCCACAATGCCGTGGCGGGAGATCACAACGCATGGTGATGCGACGATCCGATTAAAACGATGATGACGAGATCAACAATCACAGGGCATGGAGATGCGCAAATGCTTGGTCGAGTCCCTCAAGGGCATATCATAAAATCAGACTCATCTTGTAACGATGGTGATGACTTAACTGAATATCATGGTTGGTCGAGTCCCTCGAGACCATGATGATTCGGAGGCCGAACGTGACGGGAATCTGAAGGAGTTGTGATTGGCAAGAGTTACCTACCTTTTAGGCTTAGTGTAATTGGTCGAGTCCCTCGAGGTTGCACTAAGATACCAATTGGATCCCGATCCCCACTAGGAGTCTGCTGGAGACTTCCATCTCATGTGTCGAGGGTGTCGCGTGATTCACGAAGAAAATAGTGGGAGTACATTACGATAGAAGTCCATATCTTAATTAGTATTTTCTGTAAAATCTGCATGTTATTTATTTTTGCTATATCTTATTTTGTCAAAAACATGTGGCTCACAAACCCCCACGTTGCATACTTGATGCCAACCGCCTCACTCGTCCAAACTATACGGATTGGCTCCGTAATTTGAGAATTATTCTCAAGGCAGAGAAAATCGTATGTCCTTGATACAATTCTGCCCACTGTCATGGGCTTCGCTGGTTTTGCCTAAGCCGTGCGGCACCCTTGTGTGTCCGTCCGTAAAGGTCAGCCTTGCTAGTTACAAGTGCCTTGCAAGCCAATCACGTGAGTGATGGCACGTGTGACACGCTGTATGATCTTTTTGTTTATGATTAATATTGGCATATTCTCACATTTTATTATTTGTTACATATGTATTGTGATGTCTTTGGTTCTGTGTAATGGGAATCGAATCGTGATGAGATCACGATAATGAGATCGATTCATCTTTAAACACATATCCTAAATAATCCTGGTCATAGGTTACTCGAGAGGGACATCGAGATAACCGGACAGACCAGTGTACTATATACCCGTCCATAGGATGGAGGCGGCTTGTCTCATAGCCACTTGTGTGAAGACACTAAGGATATAGTATAGGTGCTCATTGGAGAATTAGTTCACTGATTGATCCGCTTATGAAATAATGTATGGTTAATGATACATAATGTTAGACAGCGATTCCATAGTCCCAATTATGTATCTGGTCCATGGACGTGAGACACCAAGGATGCCTTGTATGAGTACTCCTTTCTTTGACGCCAGACTTACAGGTTTGGAAAGCTCCAGATCTGGTACAGTTGGTTATCGGGATTGGTAGCTAACCTTACAAAAGCAATTGAGTGTCAATAAAGGATCATCCACTGTCGGAATCACGAGAGGAATATCCTATATGTGCTTGCTTAGACAAATCCCTGGCCAGGGTCACTTGGATTGAGAGAGGAGTTCTTCGGTAGAATCCGATTGAAGCAAGACAAACTGATTTCGTATATGACCTGACAGTACCATATCCAATATACGGTATCTGGGATATTAGTTGGATGCGGGATTATAGATATATGGTAACTATGGACAGATAGGTCCGATGGATTTGATCCCCCTTGTATCGTCTGGGGACTATGGCGTAGTGGCATAGTACGTCCATAGTCGATGAGTCGAGTGCATTATTATGGGGATAATAATTCAGTATATCCGAAGGAGTTCTGATGAGAGAGACTCATGGCCATCTCGGTATCGGGCCTAGAGGGTCACACACATATGGTTGATGCTTTAGTGAATAGAGGATTGGATGAAGATCCAATTAGCCCCTATTCTCATTAGATGAGACCCTATGTTGATGGGCACCTTGATTAAGGCCCAATTATAGGCCTAAGGAGATTATTGGATAGAAATCCAATAATGTAAGATTGGTGGGTTATTGGATGGAGATCCAATACCCACTAAGGAAGGAGCCATAGGGTTTTGGTGGCTCTCTATAAATAGGAGGGGAGAGTTGCCTACCTTTTGGGCGTAGTGTAATTGGTCGAGTCCCTCGATGTTGCACTAAGATGCCAATTGGATCCCGATCCCCACTAGGAGTCTGCCGGAGACTTCCGTCTCACGTGTCGAGGGTGTCGCGTGAGTCGCTAAGAAAATAGTGGGAGTACATTAAGATAGAAGTCTATATCTTAATTAGTATTTTCTATAAAATCTATATGTTATTTATTTTGCTATATCTTGTTTTGTCAAAAACATGTCGCTCACAAACCCGCTACGTGGCAACTTGATGCCAACCGCCTCACTGGTCCAAACTATATAGATTGGCTCCATAATTTATGAATTATTCTCACGACGGAGAAAATCGCATACGTCCTTGATACAATCGTGCCCACATCGCAAGAAGGGGCTAGCGAGGATGAGATCGCTCGCTATATGAAGTACATAGATGATTCCATGTTAGCAAAATGTTACATGTTGGCCTCCATGACTCCTGAGTTACAAAGGCAACATGAGAGCATGGATGCAGATTCTATCATTCTTCATCTCCGCCAGCTGTTTGAGAAATAAGGAAGAACTCAAAGATATGAGATATCTAAGAAACTCTTCTAAGCTAGGATGACAGAATGGACATCGGTTGAGAACCATGTCCTAAAGATGATAGAGTTGATCGAGAAACTCACAGGTCTAGGAATAGTCCTAGAGGATAATCTGTGCATTGATCTTATACTTCAGTCCCTACCAGATTCCTTTTCTCACTTCATCATGAATTTTAACATGAGCATATTTGAGGTGACTCTACCTGAGCACCTTAATGTGTTGAGGGAAGCTGAGAGTGCCATCAAGAAGGAGAAGCCTATTGGTGAGACCAAAAAGAAAATGAAGGCCAACAAGATCCTTAAGAAGGGCAAGGGCAAAGAAAGACTAGGTAAGGCAAAGGTTGCCAAGAAATACCTGGCAAAAGACAAAGGACAATGCTTCCACTGTGTCCAAGACGGACATTGGAAGAGGAACTGTAAGGACTACATTGCAGAGAAGGCGAGATATAAGCTTGGAGAAGCTTCAGGTATATTCATGATCAGTCTCCACTTGTCAGATTTTCATGATAACACATGGGTATTGGATACCGGGAGTGTTTATCATATCTGTAATTCGTTGCAGGTTCTGGCAAGACCTAGGAGATTGGTTAGAGGTGAGATGGACCTCAAGATCGCCAATGAAGCAAGAGTTGTTGTAGTTGCTATTGGAGAAGTCACCCTACATCTGCCTAGTGGAGCTATTATTGCATTGGATGCATGCTATTTTGTTCTCTCTATTATAAAAAATATTATATCCATCTCTTGTTTGACAATTAGTGGATAAATTAGTTTTTGAGAATAATAGTTGTTCAATAATTATGGATGATGAGATCATCACTAGAGGGACCCTTATAAATTGCTTATATGTGTTTGACACTTCTCTACATATACTGAATATAAATATGTCTAAGAGGAAAACAGATGAGGTGAATAATGCATACCTATGACATTGTAGGCTAGGTCATATACATGATGGAAGGAATCAAAAATTGCAGAAAGATGGATACTTAGATCCATTTGACTATGAGACATATGCAACTTACGAACCTTGACTTTGTGGGAAGATGACCAATCCTCCTTTTAATGGAACTGAAGAGAGAGCCACCGAGTTATTAGAACTCATACATAGTGATGTATGTAGTCCCATGTCGACTCAAGCTATAGGTGGTTACTCATACTTCATTACATTCACTGACGATTTCTCTAGGTATGGACACGTGTACTTAATGAAGTACAATCTGAGGCCTTCAAGAAATTCAAGAAATATAAGAATAAGGTAGAGAACCAAATTGGAAAGAGTATTAATACTCTTCGATCAGATCGAGGAGGAGAGTACTTGAGTATAGACTTCACCAATTTCCTCAGGGACAATGGGATTCTATCCTAGTGGACACCACCTTATACACCTCAGCTCAATGGTGTATCAAAAAGGAGGAATCACACGCTGTTAAAGTGCGGTCCATGATGAGTTTCGCTGACCTACCCGTTTCATTCTAGGGTACACCCTAGAGACTGTAGCTTACCTTCTGAATAGAGTTCCATCAAAGTTTGTAGTGTCTACACCATATGAGATATGGAAAGGAAAGAAGCCCGATCTTCAGATTGTTAAGATTTGGGGCTGTCCTGCCCACGTTAGAAGACACAACCTCGATAAGTTAGAATCAAGTACAGAATAGTGCACATTCGTGGATACCCAAAGGAAACTTGTGGGTATTAATTTTATCATCCCGATGACCGAAAGGTCTTTGTTGCCAAGAGAGCTATGTTCCTTGAGAAGGAACACATTCTTGGTGAAAACAGTAGGAGTGAGATAGAATTGAGTGAGGTTGGAGAACTTAGCTTAAGTATCATTCCAGAGCCCGAGTCTATTCAAGTACCTAACACACAAGTTCCAACTTTACGTAGGTCTAATAGAGTATCTCACCCTCCTGAAAGATATGTGGGACATATCAGTAGAGATGACTCTCAGGATGTTGATCCTCAGACTTATGAGGAGGCTATTATGACTATAGATTCCGGGAAGTGGTATGAAGCCATGAATTCTGAGATGGATTCCATGTACTATAATAAGGTTTAGAACCTTGTGGATGCACCTGAGGGTATTGTACCCATCGTTTGCAAATGGTCTTCAAGAAGAAGATCGGAGTGGATGGAACGGTAGAGACCTATAAAGCAAGGCTGGTAGCTAAAGGATATCTTCAAAGATAAGGAGTTGACTATGACGAAACCTTTTCACCTATAGCCATGCTTAAGTCCATTAGAATTATTTTGGCCATTGCAGCACACTATGACTATGAGATCGGGCAGATGGATGTTAAAACAACATTCTTCAATGGCAACCTCGAGGAAGAGGTTTATATGATACAACCAAAGAGCTTCGTATCCAAAGAGAGTCTAAATAAAGTGTGCAAGTTGCTTAGATCCATTTATGGATTGAAGCAAGCTTTCCGAAGTTGGAACATAAGATTTGATGAGGTGATCAGATCATATGACTTCGTTAAGAACGAAGATGAGCCCTGTGTGTATAGGAAGGTAAGTGGAAGCGCTATCACCTTCTTGGTGCTATATGTGGATGACATCCTAATCATTGGAAATAATGTAGGAAAACTCTCCACAGTAAAGGCTTGGCTATCTAGAAATTTCTCCATGAAAGACTTATAGGAAGCATCCTAAATTTTGGGGATCCGGATCTATAGAGATAGATCCAAAAGGATGCTTGGCTTATCCCAATCTAGGTACATAGACTCCATTATCAAAAGGTTTGGCATGGAGAATTCCAAGAGAGGTATTATACCGATGAGACATGGAATATCACTTTTTAGGAGTATGTCCCCAAAGACACTTGAAGAAAGGACAGACATGTATAAGATACCTTATGCCTCAGTAATAGGGTCTATCATGTATGTGATGCTATGTACTAGGCCTGATATAGGACATACTCTAAGTGTCACGAGCAGGTATCAGGTAGATCCAGGTTTAGAACGCTGGAAGGTAGTAAAGTGTATCCTTAAGTACTTGAGAAGGACTAAGGATCTTTTACTAGTATATGGAGGAGGTAGCGTGCAGGTTGAGGGCTACAAAGACTCAAGTTTTTAGTCTGACATTGATGATAGCAAGTCAAATTCAGGGTATATTTTCACCATGAATGAAGGAGCAGTAAGCTGGAAGAGTTCCAAGCAAGATACCACAGAGGCGGAATACATTGCTGCAGTAGAAGCAACAAAGGAAGGGGTATGGATGAAGAAGTTCATCAAAGATTTGAGAGTTGTACCAAGTAGTGTAGAACCAATTCTCATATACTGCGACAACAATGGGGCGATAGTTCAAGCGAAGGAATCCAGGTCTCATCGGAATTATTCTGAGGAGGTTCCATCTGATTAGAGCGATCATGACACGAAAAGATATAGCAATGGAAAGAGTTCAATCCGAAGATAACATTGCAAATCCACTGATGAAGCCACTGGCTCAGATTGTATTTGAGCGTCACAAGGGTCTGATGGGGATCAGACACATAGGTGATTGGCTTTTGGTCAAGTGGGAGATTGCTAGTTACAGGTGCCCTGTAAGCCAATCACGTGAGTGATGGCACTTTTGACATGTTGTATGATCTTTTTGCTTATGATTAATATTAGCATATTCTCACATTATATTATTTGTTACATATATATTGTGATGTCCTTGGTTCTGTGTAATGGGAATCGGATCGTGATGAGATCACGATAATGAGATCGATTCATCTTTAAACACAAATCCTAAATAATCCCGGTCATAGGATACTCGAGAGGGACATCGAGATAACTGAACAGACCGGTGTACTATATACCCATCCATATGATGGAGGTAGCTGGTCTCATAGCCACTTGTGTGGAGACACTAAGGATATTATAGTACAAGTGCTCATTGGAGAATGAGTTCATTGATTGATCCGCTTATGGAATGCTATATGGTTAATGATACCTAATGTCAAACAGCGATTTCATAGTCCCAATTGTGTATCTGGTCCTTGGACTTGAGACACCAAGGATGTCTTGTATGAGTACTTCTTTCTTTGACGCCAGACTTATAGGTTTGGAAAGCTCCAGATCTGGTACAGTTGGTTATCTGGATTGGTAGCTAACCGTATGATGAAAATTGAGTGTCAATAGAGGATCATCCACTCTCGGTATCACGAGAGGAATATCCTATATATGCTTACTTAGACAAATCCCTGGTCAGGGTCATTTGGATTGAGAGAGAAGTTCTCCGGTAGAATCTGATTGGAGCAAGATAAACTGATTTCGTATGTGACTTGACAGTACCATATCCAATATACGGTGTTTGAGATATTAGTTGGATGAGGGATTATAGATACATGGTAACTGTAGACAGATAAGTTTGATGGATTTGATCCCCCCTGTACCGTCTAGGGACTATGGCATAGTGGCCTAGTACGTCCATAGTTGATGAGTCGAGTGAATTATTATGAGGATAATAATTCACTATATCAGAAGGAGTTCTGATGGGAGAGACTCACGGCCAGCTCGGTATCGGGCCTAGAGGGTCACACACATATGGTGGATACTTCAACGAATAGAGGATTAGATGGAGATCCAATTAGCCCCTATTCTCATTAGATGAGACCCTATGTTGATGGGCTCCTTGATTAAGGCCCAATTATAGGCCTAAGGATATTATTGGATAGAGATCCAATACCCACTAAGGAAGGAGGCATAGGGTTTTGGTGGCTCTCTATAAATAGGAGGGGAGACTCAGAGATGATAGGCTGCATCTTTAGCCACCACCTCCTATTCTCCTCCCTCCCTCTGATCAAGAGTTGTAAGACCAGATTGGAGGAGTTTCACTGCAGAGATCCATCGTGTGGATACCGCTAGAGAGGAGGACGCTTGACCTCCTTCATCTTATCCATCCGGATCTGGAATACCGGGATATACGATCTCCCTAGGTAAAACCAATCTCTCATACATCACGATTTTATCGATTTTTGTATTTTTCTTGCGACCCCAATCTTTTGCACGACGATTTGATCTACGTGGGAAACCAAAATTTTTTTTTGATTTCCGCTGCACATGTGATGCACCCGCTAAGGTTTCCCAACAAGCCTTTACCGAGATCTCCTAGAGTCCCTTAGACTTACAAAAGAGAAAATGGGCCAGAGGATGCAATTCCAACGGGATCCATAAGCAACTTGCTCAAGCAAACACTTTATAAAGCCAGATACAAATTACACCCAAGGACATTACAAACTTAGAGAGGTTGCACACAAAGGATAATGGTCCATTATAGACCGAAGTCCCCACAAGTGCTTATAAGATACACTCGTATTTAAAAGCCAAAATCGGCTATAATGCAAACCAAACTAGGGCTGCTAAGCCTATTGCAAGCCTGCTACTTGCTGTACAAGGTATGTACACAAACCGAAGGACATAGACAAACATGAGCATTTCATCAAACACCTTATTTTCATTGTTGTCCGTGACATTCTCCCCCACTTATTCCTTCGATATCCTCGTCGAAGCCACTATAGACGCTGCATCTCCTCGCATTTTGCTGAATCTTTAATCTTCTACTTTGGCTGCAATACGCCTCTTTGGCTCCTAATCGCTCTCCGCTGCTATTGTTGAGTAGTCGAACTCTGATCCGCTATGCTGCTTCAACTCATCAATGACTGAATCTGGTGTAGGGTTGGCTGAGTTGTGCTGATCCTTGTTAGTTCTCACGGATCCTTCTGATGAAGGAAAAGACCTGCTTTATTATCCGCCAGTATTACAATATACTCATGTTGCTTGAACTGGATGGATGCTTGTTGGAACTTTGATGAGCATCACCTCACATACATTAAGGTTTTTGAGGTCCTTCCTCCACAATGTTTGCCCATTGATCCTTCCTCCATGTTCAATTGTCACTTTCAAGTAGGTTCGCATCACTCTCACTTTCGCTTGGCATTCAATTAGAAAATCAAGCGAACAATCTACTCTCAGTAGTACTAATCACCAATGGTGAGGATTTGACAACTATTGTCTTCCATAAGCTTTCTTTGAAGGGTCATTGAACCTATGCAGAGCTCCTCTGCTGGGTAAGTAAGAGAACTGGGATACTCGACTTCACCCATTCTCTTTGTAGTTGAGAAGATAAGGTTACTTGGCTTCGCTCACCTCCTCGAGTTAAGAGAATTGGGGTACTCGCTTTCGCCCATTCTCTCGAGTTGAGAAGGCAAAGGTTACTCGAGTTAGCCTGCCTCCTCGAGTTTGTACTTCATGCATTGAGCTAGTTACTAACATTCGCTTACTCTTTGCTGACACTTCTGAAGCACTTGAAGTGTTTGTACTCCTTATGTTAAGTTAGCTACTGTGATTCACCTTCTCACTGCCATTGAACTTCTGGAATGCAAGAAGTTTCGCTCGAAAAGAGTAAAAAGTTTACCCCAATTTGGAGTCCCCCAACTTGGAGTAAGTCTTTGATAGTTCTGGTCGCCTTTGGGATTATACCTTTTCCTCCATCACCTTTACTGCCTACTCCTTTGAGTAGAAAAGGTACAGTACCATGTACTACCTACTTCATTCCTTGGTCGAGCACTCCTACATCAACCCAAAGTCTCTCGCTTTCAACTATCTTGATGAGAAGCCCATCGACATCGGTCTTATGAAGTTCCTTGGCCTCTGCCCTTCCGCCTTGTCTTGGTACTTGGAGTTTGCCTTTGCATTCTCCACCTCCTCGGCCCCTTTTACGACCAATGCTCTCCGTCCATGAGAGCAATGGATCGATGACTCTACGGAAGTCCCGTCTCTGCGGTACCATGGTGCTACCAAGCCCTACTATCCGTTGCCTTGCATCTGCATCCCTTCCTTTACGATCGGTAGATCTGCCTCTGCGGCACTGTGGTGCTCCTCCGAGTCCACCTCCTTTCTAACCGACGCTTTAATTTTGGGTAGCTAAGCCCCATTTGACTCGTCGTTGCTTCCTCGCCCCTTTCGACCACCTGCTTAAACACTACTACGTCCTCCTAGCAGTTCTCCTTGGTCGATTAAAAGATAGACTGCAACTCTCATGCATGGCCTCCGCCATCTTGTTGCAGGGCTCGCGTCGATTCTGTTCTCCTTAGCTTCCTTGGTAGCAACATTCGCTTACTCGGCCTTGTCCTCTAACTTGTCGAGCTCCCTTAAGCGAATGTGAGTACTGAAGTAGTCCAACTCTCCAGCTACTCCGATCATACCTTTGTATAATCAAGTCCCCTCTATGGGACTCACTGGTACTTGCAATTTGACTTCTCCCTCGGTGGTACACAGCCCCTATATGCTGATGACCAAGGCTTTCATCTGATGCAAGCTTCGATGCGCACACACGGAAGACCCGCCTCTGCGGTACCATGGCATTCACCCCTTGAATCCATAGCCCTTCTTGCTGTTGCATTGTTCATCGAAGTAGAGCTCCCAGCAGCTCTTGATCATTCACATAATCACGTCCCCCTCCATGGGACTCACTGGTACTTGCACTTGGACTTCTTCCTCGGTGGTATACATACAGCCCCCATATGCTGATGACTAAGGCTTTCATCCAATGCAAGCATCGATGCACACATGAAGACCCACCTCTGTGGTACCAGGACATTCACTCCTTGAATCCATAGCCTTTCTTGTTGTGTCGTACACCAAAGTGGAGCTCCCAGTAACTCCTGATCATACCTCCATATGATCATACCCCAATCTTTTGCACGACGATTTGATCTACTTGGGAAACCAATTTTTGTTTTGATTTCTGCTATGCATGTGATGCACCCGCTGAGGTTTCCCAACAGCCATCTTGTCCACTCTTTTGGTCGATCACTAGTGAAGCACCGTAAGTAAGTCTCGAGGTATTTGTTCACCACTTCTGTTTGGTCGTCCATCGGTCTAAAATTTACTTGTAAACACCCTGTCATGGTTGCTCACAATCGACCTTGGCATCCCATGCAGTTTTACAATATTTTTCACAAAAAGTTGAGCAAAACTAGCAGTAGTATAAGGATGTCTCACAGCACAGAAATGAGTATATTTGGTTAGACGATCTACCACCACAAAGATCATACTTTTACCTTGAGATGGTGGCATCCCTTCGATGAAGTCCATGGAGATGTCAGTCCATGCTGAGTCCGGTATAGGTAGTGGTTGTAGTTTTCCCGGACTTGCCATCGTTTCACCTTTTTTCTATTGGCATACATCACATTTCGATACATAATCATAAATCGATCTTTTCTTGCCTTTCCAAAAGAAGTTTTGCTTCACCCTCTTATATGTTCTCAGAAATATGAAGTGCCCTGATAAATGTGAAGAGTGCAACTCATGCAAAATAATTTTGATGCAAGGGGAAGAAGGAACAATCATAATTCAGTCTTTGTAGTGCAGGTCCTTCGAATCCCAAGTGTAATGGCCCATGGAACCTGGATTCTTCTTCAATTTTTCTATGATGTGTTGGGTTTCTGGGTCGCTCTTCCACTCCTCTCTAATGTCTTTGAGGAAGTTAGTGGAGGGAAGGGATATGGCTGAATTTTCGGCTTGTCTCGGTAGTCGAGATAGAACATCTACAACAATATTATCTTTCTGCTTTCGATAAATAATTTTATAATCAAAGCCAAGAAGTTTAGTTACCAATCATTGTTGCTCTAGGAAAGATATTTTCTGCTCCAAAAAATTTTTCAGGCTTCGGTGGTCGGTCTTAATTTGGAACCGTCAGTCAATCAAGTAGGGTCTCCACTTCGTGACGGTGTGTATGATCACAAGAATTTCTTTATCATACACGAATATTTTAAGATGGGAGAGAGACAAAGCCTTGCTGGTGTAAGCAATAGGTCGGCCATCTTGTATTAGAATAGCCCCAATTCTAACTCTAGACGTGTCGACCTCAATCACGAAGATGCGACTGAAATTGGGCAGTGCTAGGACCAGCGTTGTCGTCATGACTGCCTTGAGTCGTTCAAAGTCTGTGGAAGCTTTATCCGACCATAAGAAGGAGTCTTTCTTCAGTAGGGACATGAGTCAGGCACTGATCTTGCCATAATCTTTCATGAATTTTCGGTAGTAGCCCATGAGTCCAAAGAAGCCACGTAGCGATTTTATGTTCATAGGTTTCGACCATCCTTCATTGCTTCGATCTTTGTCGAGTCTACCGCCACTCCATCCTCTGATATAATGTGCCCTAGATACTCCACTTTACACTATAAAAAGCTGCACTTTGATTGTTTAACATAAAGAGTATTCTCCCGAAGGATTGTTAGAACAATTCGCAAGTACTGAAAATGCATATCAAGTGTAGGGCTATAAATGAGAATATCATCAAAAAATATCAACACAAACTTGCATAGAAACCTCCAGAAAATATCGTTCATCAAGCTTTAAAAAGTAGAAGAAGCATTCGTAAGTCTAAAGAGCATTACCAAAAACGCGTAGTGATCGTTATATATGCAAAATGTAGTTTTTGGAACATCTTCAGTGCATACCCGAATCTGATGGTATCTGGAATGGAGATCCAATTTAATGAAGACTCAAGCTCCTTTTAGTTCATCTAAGAGCTTATCCACTACTGGTATATGATATTTGTCAACGCACATCCGCCACGTACTATCCTTCTTGCGCACTAGCAACACCGGCGAGGAGTAATGGCTGCAGCTTGGTCGAATCACTCTGGTATTGAGCATCTCCTTAATGATGTTCTCAATCTCATCCTTTTACAAGTGATGATAGCTGTACAGTCTCAAATTTGCTGGAGGTTTTCCCGGCAATATAAGGATGCAATTATCATATGACCGGTTAGGGGGCAGCCCATGCTGCTCCATGAAAACATCCATAAATTGATCCAGCAATAGGGCAAGCTTAGATCTGAATTTTGTATTTTCTCCTTCTTTGATGACTGTAAGATATGCATCAAAAATCCATCATTTATTTTGTGTAGCACCTTCTCTATTCACTGCGTCGAAATGATGGAGATATGGCTACCGCGCTTGCCTCACAATGTGACATGTCTCCCTTTACAATAAACCTTCATGATTAATTTAGAGAAATTTTAGGAGATGTCACCTAATTTTGTGAGCCATTCAATTCCAAGCATGGCTTCATAGCCATCGATGGGTAGGAGGAAGAAATTGGTTATCACTTCTTGGTCTTGTAGGAGTAATTTTACCCGCAGGCACCGTTGGTTGCAATTGAGGATTCAGCCGTCGGTGACCTTTACGTCGAACTTATTGCAACCTTCGATTTGAAGCACCATATGTGCAGCAACCTTATTGTTGAGGAAGTTATTGGTGCTAACCGTATCTATAAGAACGGTGATGGGTTGCTCTTTAAGGAGTCCTCCAACTTTCATCGTCTGCGGGTTGGAATAGTCGGCCAGCGCGTGCACTACATAGTCGACCAATTGGGGCTCTTCCTATTGGGAAACCTTAGCGGGTACATCACATGCATAGCGAAAATTAAAATAAAATACTAATTTCCCACGCAGATCAAATCATCATGCAAAATATTGGGGTTACGAGAAAAATGCAAAAATCGATAAAACCGCGATGTGTGAGATTGATTTTACCTAGGGAGATCGTATATCCCTGTATTCCAGATCTGAATGGAGATGATGAAGGAGGTCAAGCGCCCTCCTCTCTAGCAGTATCCACACAATATATCTTTGTAGAGAAATCCTCCAATCTGATCTCGCAACTCGTGCATAGAGAGAGAGAGGAGAATAGGAGGTGGTGGCTAAAGCTGCAGCCTATCAATCATGAGTCTCGCCTCCTATTTATAGAGAGCCACCAAAAAAACCTAAGGCTCCTTCCTTAGTGGGTATTAGATCTTCATCCAATTACCCACTAACCTTGTATTATTGGATCTCTATCCAATAATCTCCTTAGGCCTCTAATTGGACCTTAATTAAGGAACCCATCAACATAGAGTCTAATCTAATAAGAATATGGGCTAATTGGATCTCCATCCAATCATCTATTCACTGAAGCATCCACCATATGTGTGTGACCCTCTAGGCCCGATACCGAGCTGGCCGTGAGTCACTCCCATCAGAACTCCTTCTGATATAGTGAATTATTATCCCCATAATAATTCACTCGACTCGTTGATTGTGAACGTACTAGGCCACTACGCCATAGTCCCCAGATGGTACAGGGGGGATCAAATCCATTGCATCTCTCTGTCCATAGTTACCGTGTATCTATAATCTCTCATCTAACTAATATCCCAATGATCGTATATTGGACATGGTACTGTCAGATCATATATGAAATCCGTCATAGCTCGCTCTAATCGGATTCTCCCGGAGAACTCCTTCTCTCTCAATCTGAATGACCCTGGCCAGGGATTTGTCTGAGCAAGCATATATGGGATATTCCTCTCATGATACCGAGAGTGGATGATCCACTATTGACACTCAATTACCTTCGTAAGGTTGGTTACCAATCCCGATAACTAGTTGTACCAGATTTAGAACTTTCCAAACCTGTAAGTCTAGCGTCAAATAAAGGAGTACTCATATAAGGCATCCTTGGTGTCTCAAGTCTAAGGACCAAATACACAACTGGGACTCTGGAATCGCTGGCTGACATTAGGTATCATTAACCATACAGCATTCCATAAGCGGATCAATCAGTGAACTCATTCTCCAATAAGCACTTATACTATATCCTTAGTGTCTCCACAGAAGTGGCTATGAGACCAGCCGCCTCCATCATATGGATGTGTAAATAATATACCGATCTGTCCGATTATCTCAAATGTCCCTTTTGAGTAACCTATGATCGGGATTATTTAGGATCTGTGTTTAAAGGTGAATCGATCTCATTATCGTGATCTCATCATGATCCGACTCCTATGGCATAAAACCAAGGACATCACAATATATATGTAATAGATAATGTGAGAATATGCCAACATTAATCATAAGAAAAAAGATCACATAGCATGTCACACGTGCCATCACTCACGTGATTGGCTTGCAGGGCACCTGTAACTAGCACTTCCTCTGTGGCTTCATCTTTGAGTTCTGGGCTTTCTTCAGATAGTTCACTATCCTCATCCTCTACTAGTTTAATCATGAGGGCTCGACCCATTTTGCAGTGATGTTCTCGACTCCACAGTTCATCACAGTGCCAACACAACCCCTTGGCCAATCATTCATGAAGCTCTACTATTATTAATTTTTTTTGGTGCAGGAGCTCGGATGGCATTAGAGGGGGCTAAAGGCTTCGGCATGGTTGGTCGGGGAGTGACCCTTATCCTTCGTACTTCTTGGTTCAATCGTTTTTCTTGGATTCTTCCGAAGGAAATCACCACCATAAGAATGTACGGTTGCCGCGCCTTTACTTCTCCTTGAATCTCTGGTTTTAGGCCCTCAATAAAAGTCCCTAAAAGTAACTTTTTAGACCAATCCATAGTTTGGTTAGATAAACGTTCAAACCTTGTTTGGTATTCGTGTATTGTAGAGGTATGTTAAATCTTCGCTAATTGTCCATCGATGTTGTCAAAATCGGTTGGTCTGAAGTGATTTAGTAGTCCTTCCTTGAATCGCTTTCAAGAGATACCTCTATGGGTGTGCTCAAACCAATTGAACCACTGAATAGAATCTCCCTCGAGGTGGATGGCAGCAATCTCCACCCTTGTAGCATCGACGGTTCGGTAGAACTGAAAATAGCACTCCGCGCGCATGATTAATCCGATCGGGTCTCCTTCTTCCCATCTAGGGAAGTCAACCTTCATGCATCAATTGTTTGGATCAGGGATGATGTGACCTTGCTCTTGAGAATCATCTTGCTGATCTGAAGTTTCTCCTTGTTGTAATTTCTTCGGGCTAGGTGGTAGGCTTATGCTAAATTCGACGAAAAGGGATCACATCTTCTCCTCCATGCAGCTTTCAAAGGCTTCAAACTTGGTATTAATGGCCTCCTCTGATGTCATTGTGTAGGGCTCTAGATCTGTAATGTTAAGGTCCTTTTTCTATTGTCGTGTTAGGGACATGAGAGGTTTTGAGGAAGAGGTGGCCGATTAGGTAGGCGGATCGGTTTAATGGAAGTAGGCTATGGTTTAGGGCTAATTTGGGTAGCTATTTAGGATCGGTTTAAGGTGTGGTTTGGAGGGGTTCTTAATGAGGATTGTAGGGTTTGCAGATGAGAGAAAGAGAGTCCAAAAACCTATAAAAAATAGCACTCAAATATGATGGAATTCGACAAAGAAACATGCTACGATGTGTTGTCCTGCCGAACAGATTTTACGTTGGAGAAATGATGAATTCTAGACGTAAATCTCAGAAGAAAACTTGAGAAAAATATGCAAAAATCCTTGGTTCAGATGTGGTCAATATGAGCATAAAGTTTGATAAAATTTCAGCAAAGTAACAGTAGGAAAATAGGAAAAAAGATGGAAGGTAGATTCTTCATCGCAAAATTCCAGCACTGCGCTATGAATAATTGGAGCACAATAAAATCGATTTTAGAAAGAATTTTTTTCAAAGATTAGTCTTAGATGAAAGCTAAGTTGATCTATGAGATTGTGTAAAAATTTTGTCCATAATAGAAAAGCAATAAACTAGTTTCAAGAGGCAAACAAGTGGTTGAAAATTTCTACAGCATTTCCCCTTCACAACGATGATAACGTTTGCAACGATAGAAATTTGCAGCAGAGAAAATATAGGAAAACTCTTCAACATGTAAAGTAAGGGATTTTGCAGTATTAAAGAGATCTGAGTGATGAAAATATACCAGATCTCCAATTCAAACGCAGGGGGCAACAACAGATTGGATATACAGCTTGGGTGGAAGGTGGAGGCGTGTGTCACAGCAGTTGTAGGAATTGCTTGGGAAGGTGGGGGTGGCAGAGATGACAGCAAGGGCAGCAGAAACGTTGCTCTGATATCAGATGATACAACCCCAGGAGGAGCTCTATAGATTTTGATCTCTCAGGGGGATCAACTCTTAGAACGCCATAGGGGTTTCTCCCTCCTTGAACTCGGCACAAGGTTGAATAAAGATTGATCTTGCTTGATAAAATAGAGGGGACGACTACATAATTATATAGGATTCTAAACCCTAGCCCATGGGGTGCTTACCTAAGTAAAATGATCCCTTTGCCCTCCTATAGCCGACCTAGCTGAGGGAAACCCTGGCCGACTAGCCCAGTAAAGGGGGCGACGACCACTAAGCCCTAAGGCCCCAATCTAAATCCTAGTTGTACTTCTTTATAGGATAGAAGTGGCTAGGTGGGGTTTTATTACAATCCCACAAGGTTTTTATTGATTACTTCTAGGGTGATTAGGACTCAACCCTATTAGAGTCCTATCACCTTAGTTCCTCCGACAAATGCATCTCTGAGATAATGTGCATGTGCCTCGAAGCTCCCTTCATCTTTGACACCATGCAAGATGAGTCTACTCCATCAGAATGAAGAACCCATGGAACGACATGATCCCACTCTTGCCTCTACAAGAGTTCATGTCCTTGACCTTTGTCCAAAGAAAGCTCCGCACCTCCGCTCTATGTTCCACCTTCTACATTGACTCCCTTTATGCGGCTTGGATACTTTACTAAGTTCCACCCAAGTTGTTCTGCTACTCGATTTCTATTGAGTTGATAGTGGCCCTCATGCCCACCATTCCACAAGTCAACCCTTCGTTGAATTTGATTTCCACATCGACTCTAAGTGTGCCTTCATATGATATTACCATCGTCGCTCCCCCACATGATCTCGCAATGCATTCCACTAATATTATCTTATTTGAGATTATACAATGACTCCTCATTGCTTGCTCGGTTCGTTAAGCTTTATAGAGATATTGTCTTGAAGTACTCCTCAATATGTGTGGTTTATTGCACATGATTCTCCCTTTAGAGAATCAGGACCTATCCCTCCTGGATATCTCATGTTGGAGCAACTTTCCTCTTTGGATTCATCCCTCTAGAAGTTTCGACGACCACCATCCCCTTAGACAACTCTATTTTACTGAACAATCTGTGCATTGTTCTGCCTTCGCAAATGTGCTTGCTAGATTGTGACTCTTCGCCAATATAGCCCTCGCTACAGCCTTCAAGGCCTAGCAACTTGCTGAACTTATTGCACACTTTAGTCTCCTACGGACGTATCCTTTCCATGCTGAAGAGAAAGTTACAATGCTCCATGGTGCCGAGTTCCGGTAGCCTTGGGATGGCCAGGAAGACTCCATCGTCTGCATACAAGCCCTTGCATGAGTATCAAATTCTTTGAGTTAGCAATTCCCCTCACCTTTGTGAGCTTTGCATGACTCTTTTGGTCATTGAGCAATATATCCCTCTTTGTACAGTCTCATCTTTTACCAAGCACCCCGCTTGCCTTGAGCACCATCAAGTTTGGTTGCCAACATCGAGCCGTAGCTTGAACTTAGCCATCCTAATCTTTATGCGCTATACATCGTTCTAGCTTGCTTGTCCTCGTGGTGCCTCTCACGTGAAGGGTTGGTCTTTCCTCTGAATGCCAATCGTGGATGCCCGCTCCTTTGAGCGACTCCTTTCCCTATATCTCAATGTCCTTTCCCCCCCAAACAGTCACGCGTACTGGCTGCCCTCCACACAGCCCAGCTAGCCCCCCAACGTTTGTATGGTAAGTGTTTCTACGTGTGCTTGTCCTGCTCTGATACCATATATCACGATCTTAGTTGTATTGCCTAAGTCGTGTGGCACCCTTAAGTGTCTGTCCGCAAAGGTCAGTCTCCCCAAAACCTCCTAGGGTCCCTTAGGACCTACAAAAGAAAAAATGGGTCAAAGAATGTATTTTCCACAGGATCTGTAAGAAACCACTTTAGTAAACACTTTATATAACCAATACAAATTACAACCATGGACTTTATAAGCTCTAAATAGTTGCACACAAAGGATCAAGGTCCATTACAGATCGAAGTCCACGCAAGTGTCTACATGACATGACTCTCATTTACAATATAAAACCGACCGTAAAAGCTAACCAAACTAGGGATGTCAAGCCTACTACAAGTCCGCTACTTGGTGTACAAAATATGTATAAAAACTGATAGAAACGGACAATCATGAGCATTACATCGAACACCTTATTTATATTTTTGTTCATGACAATAAAGACCATAGCTTACCTTCTGAATAGAGTTTATCTAAGTCGGTAGTGTCTACACCATATAAAATATAAAAAGGAAAGAAGCTCAATCTTATGGTTATTAATATTTGGGGTTGCCCTGCTCACGTTAGAAGACATAACCTCGATAAGTTCGAATCAAGGATGGAGTGATGCAAGTTCATGGGATACCCAAATGAAACTTGTGGGTACTATTTTTATTCTACTAAGGACTAAAATAACTTTGTTGCTAAGAGGATAGTGTTCCTTGAGAAGGAGCACATTCTTGATGGAAATAGTGAGAGCGTCATAGAGTTAAGCGAGGTTGAGGAACCTAGCTCAAGCAAGCACCATTTTGGTGGTCGAGTCTGTTCAGGTACCTAACACACTAGTTTGAACTTTTTGTAAGTTGAACAGAGTGTCCCACCCTTTTGAAAGATATGTATGATATATCAATAAAGAGGACACTCAGGAAGTTTATCCTTAGACCTACCTACGAGGAGGCTATTATAATTATAGACTCTGGAAAGTGGCAAGGAGCCATAAATTCTAAAATGGATTTCATGTACAGCAACAAGGTTTAAAACTTTGTTGATGCACTTGAGGGTATCATACCCATCATCTGCAAATGGATCATCAAGAAGAAGATCAGAGTAGATGGAAAGGTAGAGACCTATAAGGCAAGACTAGTAGCTAAGGGCTATCATCAAATGCAAGGTGTTGACTATGATGAAACTTTCTCACCTGTACCCATGCTGAATTCCATCAGAATTTTTTAACTATTACAACATACTATGACTGTAAGATTTGGTAGATGGACATGAAAACAATGTTCCTTAATGATAACCTCTTGAAGGAGGTGCATATAGTCGGTTATAGGTGTTAGGATCAATTGGCACTAAAGGGGGGGGGGGGGGGGGGGGGGGTGAATTAGTGCAAGTGTAAATTTTCTTTGTAAATAAAATCATTCTGATTAAACCAAGATAGAAAAATTGAAGCTTTCATTCTTAGTGAAATGATTGAGTGAATTAAGAACACTTGGGTACGGGCAATTCACCCGTTGACTTGGGCGGCTCAATTGTCCGAACACTTGGGTACAGGCGGTTTACCCGCCGGCCCTGGGTAGCTCAGCCGCCTGAAGTACCCAGATTCCTAAGTACGGGCGGTTTAACCGCCCAGCCTGGGCAGGTCAGCCATCGTCAGTCACCTGAAAACCTGGGCGACAGCGGTACACCCGCCGCTCACTCGCGGTTTACCCACTAGAATTTTCGCAAAAGTGGTTCCCACTTTTTGAATTTCGGATTGAACCAGATGTTGACCAACCCTTTGGTCAACTAATTGAGCTCAACCTGAGCTCAATCAAACCCTAATAGTGGACCCAATTGCATTAATGAGTTGATTTGGATTCCTTCCAAACTCAACTCAATTTACACTCAAACACTAACTATGACTCAATTATTACAACATTTAATTACCAACAAGCTAAACAAGGCCTAACTCCCGCCAATCCGGCAGCCTTCGACATTCTTGCGGTAAGTCTTTCGGTCTTCTTCCGGTGATCTCCCGATGTGTTCCCAGCGAGCTTCCCGATTCCTTCGGCGAATCTCCTAGCGAACTCCCGGTGGGATCCCACCGTATCGTCCGAACCCGGCCCGATGCTCAAGCTTGATCTTGGCCCATCATTTGGTTGTAACTCCATTGCTTCTGTCATAGTTAGTTCTGCACGATGCTAATTATAACTTAATTAAATATAATCATAATTACCAAACATCCATTACAAGACCATCCTAACTCCCGATAAGCTTTTCGGCTACCCCCAACAATCTTCCGGCGAGTCTCGGTCTTCTTTTGGCGAACTCCCTTGCGCCATCCTGGCAAACTCCCGATACCATCGGCGAGGTCCCGACACACTCCTGGCGAGTTCCCAACCGCATCGACTCGATGCATGGACTTAACCTTGGCCAATCCTAATCGTAATAATCATTCTATCATAATTAATCTTGCATCAATCAATTCTAAGAATCCTATTATATCAGTAACCAATCAATTAATTTCATCATTAAAATATGAGATTTAACGATCTCCTCCTTTTTTATGATGATAATCAATTGATGAAAGGAGTTAATCCTAACTCTCCCTAAATCCATACCACCTAAATTTAAGAGAAGCACACACTCTTAGATTCAAGTTATCAACATTTTATATAAATTTCAACACAAATTTACATAAAGTAATCAAATCATGAATTTCATCAAGTTATCAAATCATAATAAGAATTATGCACTCATACCCATATCCAAGATATATCAATTCATATCCATATCAAGATATCCATATTTTTCAACAAGATCATGTATCATCAATGTATTAATTAATTAATATCATATATCATTAATATATATTTCTCCACCTTTGTTGTCAACAAAAATGTGAAATATAGCTAATAATTTCAAAGCACATGATAACATTACTCCCCCTTAGTATATGCATTATAAAATTTTCTTCCCCTTTAATAAGGAGAGAAATAAGGGAGGTGTTGTTGAATCATTTCATCATTGAGAAGAGCTCTTAATAAATTTTAAAAAGAATATTAAGATGAGCTCAAAAATCTAAGTTGAAACTAATTTTAATGGCATCATATCATTAAAATCATGAGTATTATTCCAAATCATCATGTATATTTTCAAACTCAATATACATTGTCATGATTTCATATTATCATATCTTCTCCCCCTTTGTTATCAACAAAAAAAGAGTAGTATAATTAGCAATTATATGAGATATGAAAGCTTCGTAATTTAATAAATTTTTCATCATTTTAGAACATGCAAGCTAGTGTATTCATTCTTCTCTTTTGAGAAGTGCAAGCTAGTAAATATTTGTTTCATTTGCATTGTTCTAGCTAGCAATTTTATAAGCTAACAAGTTTTGCTCCCCCTTTATCATTGTCAACAAGAAGGGATAGTTAGAATAGTGTAAAACTGTTCACATTACATTATTTTTCAATAAATATATCAAGAAATATACCAATCATCATATGAAATATATCAAGAATAATTAACATAGTGATGAGATATTCAATTTATGAAAATAAATTGTGAATATCAAGAAACAAATCATAGAATATCTTGGTTCATGCATAATAATTCTCAAGTTGTCAATATTATGATTTATGCAAAAATCTCATTTTAAATAATATGAGAAGACATAAGAGATTTGATTTATTAAATATTTCAAGTTATAATTCCGAGGAATCAAAATCATGACATAGGTAAAGAACTTATTTAATTTTTAATAATTAAAATCATCAAAATTATTTTCAAGAGATTCAAATTAAAATTAATAGACTTATTGGTCTCTTGAAATGCTAGTGATTTTCTTTCTCCACTTTGTGTGAATAAGAATGTAGAATCAAGGTAGAGAAATGAACAACACCATATTATAAAAATACTCAATTTTAAAGATGAAAATTTTATAGATGTGAATTTCGAAATTAGGCTCAAAACTTCAAGATATTCAAGGAGATTCAAAAGTTTAAGAGCTACTTATGTATTTAAAATAATCTCATGTAATTTTGATAACAATCATCATTAATTCCAAAAGAAAACATGATAGTAGACTAAGCTCAAATTGTGAATTATGCATTTTGTATGTATTTAGATCATTTGAAATTCTAAATTTCTATCTAAGTAAATTATTTTTTATTCAATATTATCATATCTAATTTGCTTCCAATTTTATCTCCCCCTTTGTTAATGTAAAAAAAATATGATTGCATAATTTCTTCTTAACATCCATATTCAAATTACACCAAAAAGTACAAGGGGATCATGTCATTAAAGATAAAATCAAATTTTTGAATATCAAAAGACATGATTTTGTTTAATAAATTTCTTTCCCCTTTTTTGTAAATAATGAGAATGAGTCTTAGGGGATAATCTCAATTCATCCAAGATAAATCTTTTTAATAAAGAAGAATGATCTTGATAAAAATTTTAATTATTATTGTTAAGATCATAAATCTCCCATTTTTTATTTAAAAGAAAAAATCATAGAGATCAATAACGTGATTCCCATAATGTATAAGTTATGTCAAGAAATTAAGGGAATATTCATGATAATACAAATCTCTTTCAATTTTCATCTTATCATAAATTTAAGAAATACTAATTTTGGTGATAAGTTATGTCATTCATGAGTTTTAAAATAAATCTTGTTAAGAAATATACTGATATGAAAATGCATTCATGAATACCAAAAGACATGATTTAAGTTAATTAATTTGTCCATCCTTATTGTTTGTAAATTTTAATATAAGTAATCAAGAAATCTTATATAATTAAAATTCCAAGTAAAATAGAAATCCAATCATGTAAAATCTCATGTATTTAAAATTTAAAATTTTAATTTTCATAAATCGCTCCTCATTCGACAAAGATTTTTCATAATCAAAGTATTTATGCAAAGATTTCAAGTTTCATTTTCTAAACTTGCCAAAAATCATGATAATAACTTATCCAAGTTTAAATCATCAAATCATCAAAATCACTTTCATAGTTTAAGAGATTCATAAAAGATAACATAATCGATTCATTAATCTCTTTTTGAAATATTTATAAGATAAAGAAATTTTCAAGTAAAAATGTATTCCCTTTATTTCATACAAGCATGTCTTTGTCTTTTAAGTTAAATAAAAGCATGTATCCTTATTTAAAACTGAAAAAGAGCTTTCATTATGACAAAGATCAATAAGCTATAAATCACAAAGATCATCATGCATAATTTTGAAATATTAACTCATTAAGCATAATCACTATGCACCATTAAATCATAGTTTCATAAAACATCTTCAATCAAAATTCAACCTATCTCAATTTTAATATTTAAATGAGTCTAACTCTTTACACATAGTGCAAGGAGTTGACAAACTCATTTTCAAACTACTTAAAAATGAAGCATATATATTTTCTATATTCTAACATTCAACATAAGCATTCAATCATCATGGCATTTCAATCAATGTAACATTTAAAACAATCATTTCACAAACTTAGTCAATATTTGAAGCATTTAATAATAGTCTTTTATATCCAAATCAATTATTTTTAATCATCTTTAAAATCTCATTTCATACATATGATTTTTATTCAAGATAACTAACATTTCTTTGTTCTAATTATAGTATGCAATGGTCATGTATCATCAAGATTAACCATAATAAAAATTTATTTTTATTATTAATCTTGTTAATATTTAGGCTAGTGAGCTTGAAAGAATGTTAGATCTCAAGTTATATATCTTGACATCTAAAATATTATTCAGGGCTCCTAGCTTTAATTTTGATACAAACCTACAAGAAAGATATATTTGATTTCGGCACACATCTTACATTGGGTCCTTCACAAAGAACTTTATCTTTCTTTTCTAGTTTGCTTTCATTGTGTAAAGTTTTTTTGGGAACCCAAACTAGTTGGTGTGGACTATATTTTCTAAAAAGGCATTTGTTTGCCTTATGTTCTAATTTGTCACAAAAATTACACATGATTTTTCGTGGCATATTTAATGTAGGTCTTTTTACAATGATGGTTAGTTTTTGTTGAACATTGCCAACAAAGTCTATACCATTTCTATTATTAATATGACATTTACCGGCAAGGATCATATTTAAGGATTTGTTCCCTATTTGAAAATTTTCTCGTATTGATTTAAGCATGCAATTTTCTTCTTTAAGAACATAGTTTATGTGATGCTAAGGAATTATGCATTTCATCAAGTCTTTTAACTAACAAATCATGATCAACTTTAAGCAACTTAAAAGACTTGCTAAGTTTTCCAAACTCATCAAAAAAGTCATGGAACATATTTAATAATTCTGAATATAAAATATTTAAAGGCTCACTAACCTCATCGTTAATAGCCATAAGAGCAAGGTTCTCCACTTCTTGGTTGTGCATTTGATCTTTGGAGCTCCTCGGCTTCTTGCGTTCATAGCAAGAGGTTTTGTCCATCTTTACATTATTTTTAAGGTTTAAGTTCATTAATTTTTCCAGTTCATTTATTAAAAGTTCATGTCCAAGGTTCTCATCACTCGAGATTTCACTCGAGGAGTCAATATGTTCTTCTCGGGTCACATTCCTTCCATTTTTTAGGAAGGTGTTCTTCTTGTTCATTTTTAGAAATATTTTTAGTTATTGATTTATTTGTATTAATTGTGTTTTGATCTGTGATTTTTAAAGTATTCCAAATATCAAAAGTCGAATCACAAGCGGAAACATGATTAAACTTATTCTTATCAGGAGCATAAAGCAAGGCATTCATAGCCTTTGGAAAAAAAGTCTTTTCAAATCTATTTTCAACAATAGTCCATAAATCAAGGTCTAAAGAATGTAAGAAAACTTTTATCCGAATTTTTCAATAAGTGTAGTCCGTCCCATTGAATACGGAAGGACAAACAATAGAAAAACCATCTTGAAAGCCAATAAGAGCAATTTCTCTTGGGTGTTAAACCAAATGAGAAAAACTGAGGCTCTAATACCAATTGTTAGGATCAATTGGCACTAAGAGGGGGGGGAGGGGTGAATTAGTGCAAGTATAAATTTTCTTTCTAAATGAAATCTTTCCGATTAAACCAAGATAGGGAAACTGAAGATTTTTATTTTTAGTGAAATGATTGAGTGAATAAAGAAAAGTTGCTCAGATAATAATCAATCCGGAAAGACAAGCAACATTTGAAGGAAAGAACTTATCGTGAAACTTTGCTTTCTAAGAGTTGAGATAAATCGAAAGCTTCAATACAAGAATTATGTAATCAATGATAGCAAAGAACCACTCACAATTTTTATAGTAGTTCGGCACCAAAGGCCTACGTCCACTCCTGAGTCGTCCTTCTTGAGGCACACCGGTGTCCACTACCGATCTTCTTTGGGTGAAGGCCAAACCCTTACACTTGAGCTTAAAAGGGAAACAAGATTTATAACTCTAAGCTCTCTCCCTTACCCCTTTTCTTTTTTTACACTTCACACAAGTTTTTCATATAATTTTTCCCTTAGAAGTGTTGTATGGAATGCAGGAATACTTGGGGTATTTATAGGCCCCAAGTTGCTTCAGATTTTTGGAGCCAAAAATCAAATGTATCCGAAAAATCTGGGTACGGGTGGTTCACCCGTCGACCTGGGTGGCTTAGCCGCTCGAACACTTGGGTACAAGCAGTTTACCCATCGACCCTGGGCGGCTCAGTTGCCCGAAGTACCCAAATTCCTGGGTATGGGCGGTTTAATTGCCCAGCCTGGGCGGGTCAGCCACCCGAAAACCTGGGTGACGATGGTACACCCGCCGCTCACCGACGATTTACCTGCTAGAATTTTTGCAAAAGTGGTTCCCTCCAGTTTTCGAATTCCGGCTTGAACCTGATGTTGACCAACCCTTTGATCAACAAATTGAGTTCAACTTGAGCTCAATCAAATCCCAATAGTGGACCCGATTGCCTTAATGAGTTGATTTGGATTCCCTCCAAATCCAACTCAATTTGGACTCAAACCCTAATTATGACTCAATGATTACAACACTTAATGACCAACAAGCTAAACAAGACCTAACTCCCGCCAATCCGACAGCTTCCGACATTCTTATGGCAAGTCTTCCGGTCTTCTTCCGATGATCTCCCGATGTGTTCCCAACGAGCTTCCCGATCCCTTCAGCAAATCTCCTAGCGAACTCCCGACGAGATCCCATCGCACCGTTTGAGCCCGGCCCGATGGTCAAGCTTGATATTATCCCATTACTCCCGTTATAATTAGTCCTGCATGATGCTAATTATGACTTAATGCAATACAATCATAATTGCCAAACATCCATTACAAGACCATCCTAACTTTCGACAAGCTTTTCGGCTACCCCCGATAATCTCCCGGTGAGTCTCAGTCTTCTTATGGCGAACTCTCTTGCGCCATCCTAATAAACTCCCGATACCCTCGGCGAGCTCCTGACGCACTCCTGGCGAGTTCCCAACCGTATCGACTCAATGCATGGACTTAACCTTGGCCAATCCTGACTGTAATAATCATTCTGTCATATTTAAGCCTACATCAATCAATTCTAACAATCCTGTTAAATCAATAACCTATCAATTGATTTCATCATCAAAATATGAGATTCAACAATAGGTGTCTTGTAAGCCAATCACGTGAGTGATAACACGTGTGACATGTTGCCCAGTCTGTTTGTAATATTATTATTATTGATATTTTTTCACATTATATATATTGTCTGTAGCATATATATTGTGATGTCCTTGTATCTATGCAATGAGAATCATAGCCGAGATAACTGGATTGATTGGTATATTGTATATATGTCCATATGATGGAGGTAGCTAGTCTCATAGTCGCTTGTGTGGGGACACTAAGAATATAGTACAAGTGCTCATTGGCGAATGAATTTACTACTTTATCCACTTACAGATTACTTGATGGTTGATGATACCTAATGTCAGACAGCAATTCCATAGTTCTAGTTATGTGTTTGGTCTATAGAAGGATGTCTTGTTTAAGTACTTCTTTCTTTGATACCGGACTTACAGGTTTGAAAAGTTTCAAATTAGGTATAGTTAGTTATCGACATTGGTAGCTAATCTTACAAAGGCAATTGAGTATCAATAGAGAATCATCCACTTTCGGTATCATGAGAGGGATATCCTATGAGCTCTCGCTCAAGCAAATCCTTAACCGAAGTTGTTCAGATTGAGAAAGAAATTCTCCAGGAGAATCCGATTAGAGTGAGACTCTGATAGATTTTGTATGTGGCTTGACGATACTATGCGCAGTATATGGTCTCTAGGATGACAGATGAATGAGGAACTATCGATACATGGTAACTAAGGACAAACATGTTCAATAGATTAGATCCCCTGTACCGTCTAGGGAGTACGCGTAGTGGCCTAGTACATCCATAGTCGATAAGTTGAATGAATTGTTATGAGATAATAATTCACTGAGTCAAAAGGATTTCTAATATATGGAACTCATGACCAGCTAGGTATTGGGCCTAGAGGGTTACACACATATGGTGGATTATTGCAATGAACAAAGGATTAAATATAAGTTATTTAATAAGCCTCTGTTTTATTGGAAGAGACCCTACATTAATGGATTCCTTGCATGAGACTCAATTAGAGGTAAATTAAGATTATTGGATAGAGATTCAATAATACAAGAGGTTAGAGTAATTGGATATAGATCCAATACCTACTAAGGCAAGATCTATTAGGGTTTTGGTGGCTCCATATAAATACGAGGCACGAGCAACCAACATAGGTGATAGGCTACATCTTTGGCTGCCCCCTCCTGTTCTCCTCCCTCCCATATCTTCTCAGCTGACCACCCTCTCCCTACTGTGAGTGGGCAGCGAAGAAGATATCAGATCTTCTGCCACATTCGCTGTAAGAAGGTATATAAGAGTTACGAGCATTTGGCTGTGATTAGAGGACCATCGCTACAACAATCCATTGTGTAGATACCGCTAGAGAAGAGGACATCTGATCTTCATCATCCTCTCTGATTGGATCTGAAAGATTTAGGGATATACGATCTCCCTAGGTAATCAATCTCATATTAGTCATAATTGTCAGGTTTTATGATTTTTCGTGCACCAATCATTGTATAATGACGTAGTGAGAAACCAATTTTGTTTTATTTTTTTTCACTATGCATCTGATGCTCTCATAGTTTCCAAATAGTGGTATCAGATCCAGGTTGCTCTGCAAAGATTGACTTTTAAATTACGTGTGATGAGATTGAAATACATAAATTATTTTCTACATACCTTATTGTGAGTTTTTTGTAGCTTTTAGATCTGGGCATCACCTTTTCTCACTGTAGAGAAGTAATGTAGAGAGTTCTTGAGAGGTCCTTTGATGTCAAAATTGTTGACTTTTATGAAAATAAGGAAAAAAGGGTAGCAATTATTGCTACCCTACGACGAGGCCAAAAGTTGCTTGCAGCCTTGGCTGAGAGCAAGGCCGGTTACTCTTGGCCTGGCCGAGGGTTGCATGGCCAAGAGCAGCAAGTTCTCGACCATGGTAGAAGCCTCCCCATATAGCTAGGAGTCCTAGCCACATGGGGGGCCATGGCGACTAGGGTTTCCTGGCTGCTAGAGGTAACCTGACAACTACGGACTCCTGGTCACATGGATTGGTTGGCCGACCAGGGTTTGCTGGTCACCCATGGTTGGTTGCAGATGAGGAGGTTGGCTGCAAAGGGGTCCTTAGGGACTAGGGTTTCCTAGCCACCCAAGGTTGCCCTATGGCCAGGGACTCCAGGCCATAGGGGTGCTCCTAGCAGCTAGGTTTTGCTAGCCGTATAAGGAGTCCCTTTTCCTGCCATATGGAGCACCCTATGGTAGAATATCCCATAAATTCTAGAAATAATTAATTAAATAATTTAATTAATTATTAATTATTTAGTAGTCTTACATGATGATGTGTACATATGATGTATAATATGGACGGATGATCATGGACCATGTTGTCAAGGATAAAAAAGTAAACAAGGTGTTCGATGAAATGCTCGTGTTTGTCCGTGTCCTTCGGTTTGTGTACATACCTTGTACAGCAAGTAGCGGGCTTGCAGTAGGCTTGGCAGCCCTAGTTTGGTTTACTTTGTGACTGATTTTGGCTTGTAAATACGAGTGTGTCTTGTAAGTACTTGTGGGGACTTCGGTCTGTAATGGATCAGTATCCTTTGTGTGTAACTTTTCTGAGTTTGTAATGTCCATGGGTGTAATTTTTATTGGCTTTATAAAGTGTTTGCTTGAGTAGTTGCTTGTGGATCCCGTTGGAATTGCTTCTTCTGGCCCATTTTCTGTTTTGTAAGTCCTACGGGACCCTAGGAGATCTCGGGGAAGGCTGACCTTTACGGACGGATACGCATGAGTGCCGCACAGCTTAGGCAAAATCAGTTAAGCCTGTGACATTATGGTATCAGAGCGGGACAAGCACACGCAGAAGCACTTGCCATACAAACGTGGAGGACCTAGTTGGGCTTTGTGGAGGACAACCAACACGCGTAACCATTTGGGAGAAAACGGGCATTGAGATGTAGGAAAAGGAGTCGCTTAGAGGAGCGAATAACCAAGTTTGGGCATTTAGAGGAATGACCAACCCTTTACGCGAGAGGCACCACGAGGACAAGCAAATGAAGAAGAATGCATAGCACACAAAGATTGAGATGGCTGAGTTCGAGCTATGGCTCAACGTTGGCAACCAAACTTGACGATGCTCAAGGCAAAGCAGGGTGCTTGGTGAAAGATGAGACCGTATAAAGTGGGGATGTGTTGCTTAATAACCGTAAGAGTTGTGCAAAGCTCACAGAGATGAGGGGAATTCCTAACTTGAAGGATTTGGTACTCATGCACGGCTTGTACATGGATGACAGAGTGTTCGTGCCCATCCCAAGACACGATCGGAACTCGACGCCATGGAGCATCAGAACTTTCTCTTCGGCATGGAAAGGATACGTCCGTAGGCGGCTGAAGTATGCAATAAGTTCAACACGTTGCTAGACCTTGAAGGGTGCAATGGGGACTATATTAGTGAAGAGTCACAATCTAGCAAGTGCATTTGGGGGGCAGAACAATGCACAAGTTGTTCAACAAGACGAAGTGGTCCAAAGGAGATGGTGGTCTCTGAAACTTTCAGTGGGAAAAATATAAAGAGGAAAGTTGCTCTAATAGGACAGATATCTAGGAGGGATAAGTCCTAGTTCTCTAGAGGAAGAATCATGTGCAATGGACTGCACATATTGAGGAAGAGTTTCTTAAGGCAAATCTCCACAAAGCTCAACGGATCGAGTGAGCGACGAAGAGTCATCGCATGATCTCGAATGAGGTAATGCATTGGTGGATGCATTTCGAGATTAAGTAGGGGAGCAATCTAAGGCAACAACATATGAAGGCACACTTAGAGTCGATATAAAAATTGAACTCAATGGAGGGATGACCCATGGAATGATGGAAGCAAGGGCCATTATCAACTCAATGCAAATAGAGGAGCGGAGCGACTTGGGTGGAACTTAGTGAAGTATTCAAGACGCATGAAGAGAGTTGACATAGAAGTTAGAATATGAAGTGTAGGCACAGAGATTTCCTTGGACATAGGTCAAGGGCATGAACTCTTGTAGAGGCAAGAGTGAGATCATGTCGTTCCATGGGTTCTTTATTCTGATGGGGTAGACTTCTCTTGCTTAGTGCCAAAGATGAAGGGAACTTCGAGGCACATACACCTTACCTCAAAGATGCATTTGACGGAGTAACTAAGACAATTCAACTTGCGGAGGTGAAGTTGGGATCATGAGACCTTAGCACAGAGAAAGAGGATGTAGAGACGGGTACTCTTGAAGAATATGCTACAATATTATCATTCAAGTTGTCAGGAACAAGTGGTGCATAGTGGAGATTATGCTGGTAGGGGATAGAGGCCCAGAATCCAGACAATGGTGCACCAACTCTAGCAAAGTCAGGAGACTTCAGGAGCTACTAGGCAACAGACTGTTCTAGAGCTATGCTTCATCCGGGTATGACCCAAGAGTGGGGGTACGAAGGTAAATTACCAAGAGAGCAAACAAAAAATTGGAGATAACGGAGGCCCTATTAGGTGTTGGCAGAGGCCACATATAGAGAAGTCGTTGTCCGAGTTCATCACACGAGAATCTGTATGCAATGGAGATGTCACCTGGAGGCAATATGGTATAGTAGATCGTGGTGGAATAGTTCGTGGCAATGAAACGCATGCGGTCATGTCCCGTGAGGGACATGATCATGTGGAGGTATGATCAGGAGCTACTAGGAGGTTCACTTTAGTGTACTACATGATAATAAGAAGGGTTGTGGATTCAAGGAGTGAATACCATGGTACCGCTGAGGTGGGTCTTTCGTGTGTGTGCATCGGAGCTTACATTGGATGAAAGCCTTAGTCATCAACATATGGGGGCTATATACCACTGAGGAAGAAGTTCAAGTGCAAGTACCAGTGAGTCCCATGGAGGGGGACATGATCATGTGAATGATCAAGAGCTGCTGGGAGCTCCACTTCGGTGAACAATGCAACGACAAGAAGGGTTATGGATTCGAGTGAATGCCATGGTATCGCAGAGGTGGGTCTTCCGTGTGTGTGCATCGAAGCTTGCATCAGATGAAAATCTTTGTCATCAGCATATGGGGGCTGTGTTCCACCGAAGGAGAAGTCAGATTGCAAGTAACAATGAGTCCTATGGAGGGGGCTTGATCATATAAAGGTATGATCGGAGCGGTTAGAGAGTTGGACTCCTTCGGTACTCACATTCGTTTAAGGGAGCCCGACAAGTCAGAGGACAAGACCGAGTAAGTGAACGTTAATACCAAGGAAGCTAAGGAGAACAGAATCGGCGCGAGCCCTGCAATAAGATGGCAGAGGTCATGCATGAGAGTTGTAGTCTGTCTTTCCATCGACCAAGGAACTGCTAGGAGGACACAGTGGTGTTGAAGCAGGTGGTCGTAAGGGGCGAGAAAGCGACGACGAGTCCAGTGGGGCTCAGCTACCAAAAGAGCAAAGTGTCAGTTATAAAGGAGGTGGACTTGGAGGAGCACCATAGTGTCGTAGAGGCGGATCTATCGATCACGAAGGAAGTGATATAGATGCAAGGCAACGGATAGTAGGGCCATGGGCTTGGCAGCGCCATGGTACCACAAAGGCGGGACTTCGGTGGAGTCATCGATCCCTTGCTCTCATGGAGGGAGAGTATTGGTCATAAAAGGGGCCGAAGAGGTGGAGAATGCAGAAGCAAACTCCAAGTACCAAGACATGGCGGAAGGGCAGAGGCCAAGAAACTTCATAAGACTGGTGTCGATGGGCTTCTCATCAAGATAGCCGAAAGCGAGGGACTTCGGGTTGATGTAGAAGTGCTCGATCAAGGAATGAAGTAGGCAATGCGCGATACTGTACCTTTTCTACTCAGAGGAGTAGGCGACAAAGGTGATAGAGAAGACGGTATAATCCAAGAGGCGACCAGAACTATTAAAGACTTACTCCAAGTTGGGGGACTCTAAGTTAGGGTTAACTTTTTGCTATTTTTGGGCAAAACATCTTACATTCCAAAAGTTTAATGGGAGTGGGAAGATGTATCACAGTAGCTAATACAACGCAAGGAGTGCAAGCACTTCAAATGCTTAAGAAGTGTGAGCAAAGAGCGGGCAAATGTTAGTAACCAGCTCAATGCATGAAGTACAAACTCGAGGAGGCAGGCAAAATCGAGTAACCTTTGCCTTCTCAACTCAGGAGAATGTGCAAAACTGAGTACCCCAATTCTCTTAACTCGAGGAGGTGAGCGAAGCAAAGTAACCTTGCATTCTCAACTATTAAGAGAATGGGTGAAGTCGAGTATTCCAGTTCTCTTACTTATCCAGCAGAGGAGCTCTGCATAAGTTCAGTGACCCTTCAAAGAAAGCTTATGGAAGATATAGTTGTTAAATCCTCACCATTTGTGATCAATACTACTGAGAGTAGATTATTCACTTTATTTTCCAATTGAATGCTAATCAAAAGTGGGAGTGATGAAAACATACTTGGAAGTGACAACTAAACGTGGAAGAAGGATCAATGGGCAAACATTATGGTGGAAGGACCTAAAAAATTTCAAAATCTACAAGGCGATGCTCGTTAAAGTTCCAACAAGCATCTATCAAGTTCAAGCAACATGAGTATACTACGATATTGGCGCATAATAAGGCAGGTATTTTCCTTCATCAGAAAGATCCGTAAGAGTCAACAAGGATCAGCACAACTCAGCCAACCCCACACTAGATTCAGTCATTGGTGAGTTGAAGCAGTATGGCGGATCAAAGTTTGACTACTCAACAATAGTGGCGGAGAGCAGTTGGGAGTCAAAGGTGCATGTTATAGCCAAAGTAGAAGATTGACGATTCAGCAAAATACGAGGAGATGCAGCGTCTACACTGGCTTCGATGAGGACGTCGAAGAAATTAGTGGGGGAGAATGTCACAGACAAAAGTATAAATAAGGTGTTCGATGAAATGCTCATGTTTGTCCGTGTCCCATCAAGTAGCGGGCTTACAGTAGGCTTGGCAGCCCTAGTTTGGTTTACTTTGTGGCTGATTTTGGCTTGTAAATACGAGTGTGTCTTATAAGCACTTATGGGGACTTCGATCTGTAATGGACCATTATCCTGTGTGCAACTTTTATGAGTTTGTAATATCCATGGGTGAAATTTGTATTTACTTTATAAAGTGTTTGTTTGAGCAGTTGCTTGTGGATCCCATTGGAGTTGCTTCTTCTGGCCTGTTTTCTCTTTTGTAAGTCCTACGAGACCATAGGAGATCTCGGGGAAGGTTGACCTTTACGGACAGACACGCATGGGTGCCTCACGGCTTAGGCAAAATCAGCTAAGCCTATGACAATGTGTTGAATCTCGGATCTTGATGAAGAAATCAATTGATAAGGTCATAATAATCTATATTCAAGAAAGTGATGCAGAACTATCTTCGATCATGAAATGGCAAAATAATTGTAGGAAAATCAGACGTTGGGCTAGAGTCAAAAAATGGGCATCGCGCCGGAAATCAGACATTGCGTTAAGATTAGATACTGAGGGGAGTCAATACGCCGATGGATCGAGCAATATGGTGAAGGAGAGCAATATGCATTGAGTGTACAGATGAACAAATGTCATACTGGACAACACGATTAACACTTCGTAATAATTTATCTAGATCGAAGTAGTTTAGAGTTCTAATTTGAGTTGGCTTTGAATGTAACATTTCCAACTCAATTTAGAGGACATTAGGCCTTAATTGAGGCTGATTTGGGCTTATTAGAAAGTTTATTTTAGTAACCCAAAGTTAGGTAAGACACAATCTTCGAAGATAGTCTCCGAGAAGGCACAATCTTCGAAACTGTGTTAGGCGGTGGTATTGCTTAAGCTGGCGGTACTAACATCAGAACATAGTCACCAAGGGTATGAGGTGTTGCGAAACCTCAGCAGGAGCATCACATGCATAGCGGAAGATCAAAACAAAATAAGTTTCCCACGCAGATCAAATCATCGTGCAAAAGATTGGGTCGTGAGAAAGCTGCAAAAAAATAAAAAAATCGCATCATGTGATAGATTGATTACCAAGAGAGATTGTATATCCCTATTTTTTTCAGATCCATATGGAGAAAATGAAGAAGGACAAACGTCATCCTCTCTAGCGGTATCCACACGATGGATCTCTGCAGCGATAATCCTCCAATCAGATCTCACAACTCTTGTGTAGAGGGAGGGAGTGAGGAGAATAAGAGTGGGTGGCCAAAGCTACAGCCTATCAACCATGAGCCTCCCCTCATATTTATAGAGAGCTACCAAAAACCCTAGGGGTCCTACCTTAGTGGATATTAGATCTTCATCCAATAACCCACTAACCTTGCATTATTGGATCTCCATCTAATATTATCCTTAGGCCTCTATTGGGCCTTAAGCAAGGAGTCTATCAGTGTAGGGTCTCATCTAATGAGAATAGGTGCTAATTAAATTTTCATCCAATCGTCTATTCGCTGAAGCATCCACCATATGTGTGTCACCCTCTAGGCCCGATACCAAGCTAGCTGTAAGTCACTCCCATCATAACTCCTTCTGATTAGTGAATTATTATTTCCATAATAATTCACTTGACTCATCGACTATGGACGTACTAGGCCACTATCCTATAGTCCCCAGATGGTATAAGAGGATCAAATCGATTGGACTGATAGAACCCAAAAGGAGCCCTATAGATTTTGATCCTTGAGGGGGATCAGCCCTTGGAACGTTATAGGGGTTCCTCCCTCCTAGATTCAGCACAAGGCTGAAATAAAATTGATAATTGCTTGATTCAAGAGAGGGGGTGGCTACATCATTATATAGGGATCAAAACCCTAGCCTAAGGGGGTGCTTGTCTAAGTAAAATTACCCCTTTGCCCCTCATATAGCCAACCTGCCTTAATAGGAACAAGGGGTGACTAGGTTGGCTCTATAGCTAACCTAAGCAGCGGGAAACTCTAGCCAACCAACCCAGTAAGGGGGCGACGCCCACTAAGCCCTAAGGGCTAATCTAAACCCTAGTCATACTCCTTTATAAGATAGGAGTGGCTTTATTATAATCTAGCAAGGTCTTATTGACTACTTCTAGGGAGATTAGGACTCAACCCTATTGGAGTCCTATCAAATCCACCCTCTTAAAATTAGTCTTGTCCTCAAGGCTGAAGTTCCATGAACTCAGGGAATTGGGTCTTCAGCTCCTCATTAGCTTGGATGTCAGTTGGAAGAACTTGAGCTGAGTCGTCGGCTTTAAAATTCCATTTGAGGTGGGATACTTGGAGGATCAACTATAATTTTATCTGGTGCACGGATATGATCTCCAGGTTAGGGCCCCAATGTGATCCCCAATTTTGCAAGGCCCAAAGAAATAAGGAGACCACTTTCTTGAGGCTCAAATTTCATGCTGGTGGAGCTGGAGATGAAGGGGGACTTGATCTTTCTTAGGAAACTTTCTTCTGCTCTGGCATTTGTCAGGGGGAAGTTTCTTCCTTGCATGGGCTACCACGTGATTGCTTTGTAATAGTAGTCATGCCTTCTTTTGGAGTTAGGGTTGTCCTCTATTAAAATCTCTAGTGGTGTGAGCCCGATTTGAGTCTGAGGTGGGTAGGAGTGGTGATTTTTCAGGGCCCATTTTTACTTCTTCGTGCTGTTGACCATCTTGCATGAGGATAGTGCTGACCCCACTCTGGATGTGTCTGCTCCAATAATAAACACATGGCCACGATTTGGTGTGGCAACATCGTGGTCATGAGAGCTATAGTTCCACTCGGCCAAGGTGGTGCATCTTTCCTTATAATGAGAGGGATGATGTTCATACTTCGTTGAGTCCTGTGAATGATCCTTCCCTTTTTTTATTTTGCCACTAGAGGGGCTCAATTTTCTCACGGTCTTGGGCCGTAGATTGGAGGTCATCATCAAGGAAGTCTTTAAGCATTAGGGTCTGATCTTGGGGAAAGTCATGGAAGTCACCTAAGATCTGGAAGTGCTGCATCGACAACCATGGTGAGTTCAGCAGGATGTAACACTTTAGAAGTAGCTTATCTCTAGGGAAAAGGATATAGGGACGTGTCATAGCAGGAAATAAGCATGGCCGAACAATCCATGTTTCTGTCATCTCTTGGACGACCCTTTTATCTTTGACCATCTGAGGTTGTATGAAGCAATCTAATCGAGCAACAACTGGTAGAAGTTTCGACCTGTTCAGCATAGGGGGGTCAGCCAGCTTTAGAGGAGGCAGTCAGCTCAGTTGGGTGGAGACGCCCAAAACTTTAGTAAGCTGTGGGAGTGGTTTTTTACCTTCAATCTCATGAAATTTTGAATTTGAATAGGGAAACCATTTGATTCTTCTTTTGTTACCCCCTCTAAGTGTGGTGTTGTGGTTGTAGCCACTGGGCTCCCTCGTAGAATCACCTGCTTTCCTTTTCTAAAAAATATCATGGTTAGCTTCGAAAAATTCTAGAAAATATCTCCAATCGTGGACAACCAATCAATGCCAAGCACTATATCAAAACTATCAAGAGAGAGGAGGAAAAAATCAGCAACTACGTCTTGCTCCTTTAGGATCAGTTTTACTCGCGGGCACTTATGGTTGCACTTCATAATTTGGCCGTTAGCTACCTTGACTTCAAACCTGTTGTAATCTTCTTTTTGGAGCATTAAGTGGCAGCAACCTTACTACTCATGAAGTTGTGTGTGCTACCGGCGTCGGTGAGGATAATGACGGACTGTTGCTCGAGAAACCCTTCGATCTTCAATTTTTGTAGGTTGGTGTAGCCGGCTAAGGTGGGGGCCATGTGGGTGGCCGGTTGTGGTGTATCCTTCTCCTTGGGCTCGAGAGTCGTATCTTCAAGTTTGGGTTCTTTAGTGGGCGCAATCATCAGCGGGTTGGAATAGCCGGCTAATACGTGCACTGCATAGTTGGCCGGTTGGGATTCTTCTCCATGGCTTCTTCTTTAGGTTCAAGGGCTTCTTCAGATGTTTCATTTTCCTCGTCCTTCGCTGGTTCAATCATGAGGAGCTGGCCCTTTTTGCAATGATGTTCGCGGCTCCACGGTTAGTCGCAATGCCAACATAACTCCTTGGCCGATCGTGCGCGAAGCTTGTCTCTTGTCAACTTTTTTGGTGTAGGGGCTTGGATGGCAGTAGAGGGGGCAGTAGGCCTCGGCATAGCTGGTCGGGGAGCGACCCTTGTCCTTCATACCTCGTGGTTCGATTGTTCTTCCTGGATACACGCGAAGGAATCACCGCTATAAGAGTGTACGGTTGTCACGCCTTTACTTCTCCTCGGATTCTGGCTTTAGGCCCTCGATAAAAGTACCTAAAAGTTGTTTCTTAGACCAATTATTAGTTTGGTTAGATAAACGCTCAAACCTTGTTTGGTATTCTTGTATTGTAGAGGTTTGACGAATCTTTGCCAATTGTCCGTCGATGTTGTTGAAATCGGTTGGTCCAAAGCGGTCTAGTAGTCCTTCCTTGAATCGCTGCCAAGAGAGTCCTCCATGGGTGTGCTTAAACTAATTAAACCACTAAATAGCATCTCCCTCGTGGTGGATGGCAGCAATCTCCACCCATGTGGCGTCGACGGTTCGGTAGAACCGAAAATAGCGCTCCACACGCGAGATCCACCCGATCGGGTCTCCTTCTTTCCATCTAGGGAAGTCAACCTTCATGCATGGATTATTGAGATCAGAGGTGATGTGGTCATGTGTTTGAGGATCATCTCGCTGATCTGAAGTTTCTCCGTGTTATGATTTCCTCGGGTTCGACAGTCGGCCAATGCTGAATTCGACGAAAAGGGATCGCATCTTCTCTTCCATGCGGTTTCCAAAGGCTTCAAGCTTTTCATAGATTGCCTCCTATGATGCCATAGTATACATCTCTAGATCTATAATATTGAGATCTTTTTTTTGTTGTTAGGTTCGTGGCATGGGAATTTTGGAGAAGGGGGTGGCCGGTTGGAAGGTGAATCGGTTTGGATGGAAGTAGGCTGTGGTTTAGGGCAAATTTGGGGCTATGGTTTTGTGGAGTTTAGACTATGAATTAGTGTAGTTTTAGCACTGTGATAGCAGTAGATGAAGGTTAGGAAAATAGATTTTAGATCTGGGATAGATGGCAGCAAAGGTAGGTGTCACGATAAGGAAAGTTAGCTAAAAAGGTAAGTGGATTGATAAGGAAGTAGGTTGATTTGGGTGGCTGATTTAGGGGGCTGTTTGGTTTCGGTTTAGGGTAGGGTTTTGAAGGGTTTTTGGTAAGGATGGTAGGGTTTGGCGATGAGGAAAAGAGAGTCCAAAATCCCATGAAAAATAGCACTCAAATCCGATAGAATTCGACGAAAAAAAGTGTGGCGATGTGCAGTCCTGCCGAACAGATTTTACGTCGGAGAAATGATGACTTCTCAATGTAATTTCCAGAGGAAAGTTTAAAGAAAATATGTAGAAACCCTTGATTCAGATGTTGTTAATACCAATAAAATAGTTTGACGAAATTTTGGCAGCATAATAGTAGGGAAATAGGGCAAAAGATGAAAGGCTGATTCCTTCATCGTAAAATTCCAAAACTGCATGATGGTCAAAGATTGCACAGAAAACCCAGTTTCAGAAGGCATTTTTTCATGAAATCAAATCCAGATGAAAGTAACTTGATCTTGAGAATTGTGCAAAAATTTCAGTCGAAAAGGATGAACAAAAGTTTGGTTTCAAGAGGCCAATAGACGTAAGGCAGATTCTGCATTGTAAAATTTTAGTACTATACAATGAAGAATCACAGTGCTATAAGTCCAGATCCAGAAGGAGTTTTTTCACAAGATCAGTCTTAGATGAAAGCTAAGCTGATCTATGAAATTGTATAAAAGTTTCAGCCAAAAATGATGATTAAAAGTTTAGTTTCAAGAAGCAACAATCGACTGAAAATTTCTGCAGCGTTTTGCCTTTGCAATGATGATAACATTTGTGACGAACAAAATTTGCAGTGAGTAAAATTTGGAAAAAATCTTCAATGTGTAAAGTAAAGAATCTTGAAGTATTGAAGAGGTGTCGATGATAAAAATATACCAGAATTTCAGATCAAACGTAGGGGGCAGCGACAGATTGATTTGATCTACTGCTAGGGTGGAAGGTGGAGGCGCGTGTCATAGCAATTGTGGGAATTGCTTGGAAAGTGGAGGCATGGATGATGGCTACAGGGGCAGCAAGATCACTGCTCTGATACCAGATGATAGAACCCCAAAAGGAGCCCTATAGATTTTGATCCTTGAGGGGGATCAACCCTTGGAACGCTGTAGGGACTATGGAACCCCAAAAGGAGCTCTATAGATTTTATCCATAGTTACTGTGTATCTATAATCCATAGACTCCATTATCAAAAGGTTTGGCATGGAAAATTCCAAGAGAGGTCTCATACCGATGAGACATGGAATATCACTTTCTAGGAGTATGTCCCCAAAGACTCCTGAAGAAAGGGCAGACATGGATAAGATATCTTATGCCTCAGCGATAGGGTTTATCATGTATGTGATGGTATGTACTAGGCCTGATATAGCACATGCTCTGAGTGTCACAAGCAGGTATCAGGCAGATCCAGGTTTAGAACACTGGAAGGCAATAAAGTGTATCCTTAAGACTTGAGAAGGACTAAGGATCTTTTACTGGTATATGGAGGAGGTAGCCTCCAGGTTGAGGGCTACACAGACTCAATTTTTTAGTCTGACATTGATGATAGCAAGTCAAATTCAGGATATATTTTTACCATGAATGGAGGAGTAGTAGGCTGGAAGAGTTTTAAGCAAGATACTACTGCTGACTTGACCACAGAGGCGGAATACATTACTGTAGCAGAAGCAGCAATAGAAGGGGTATAGATGAAGAAGTTCATCAAAGATTTGGGAGTCGTACCAAGCAGTGTAGAACCAATTCCCATATACTGCGATAACAATGGGGCGATAGCTCAAGCGAAGGAACCTAGGTCTCATCAGAAGTCTAAGCATGTTCTGAGGAGGTTCCATATGATAAGAGAGATCATAGCCCGTAAAGATATAGCAATTGATAGAGTTCCATCCGAAGATAACATTGCAGATCCACTGATGAAGCCATTAGCTTAGATTATATTTGAGCATCACAAGGGTCTGATGGGGATCAGACACGTAGGTGATTGGTTTTTGGTCAAGTGGGAGATTACTAGTTACACGTGCCCTGCAAGCCAATCATGTGAGTGATGGCACGTGTGACACGCTGTGTGATCTTTTTGCTTATGATTAATATTGGCATATTCTTACATTATATTATTTGTTACATATATATTATGATGTCCTTGGTTCTGTGCAATGAAAATCAGATTGTGATGAGATCACGATAATGAGATCGATTCACCTTTAAAAATGGATCCTAAATAATCCCGGTATAGGTTACTCAAGAGGGATATTGAGATAATCGGATAGATCGGTGTACTATATACCTGTCCATATGATGGAGGCGGCTAGTCTCATAGCCAATTGTGTGGAGACACTAAGGATATAGTACAAGTGCTCATTAGAGAATGAGTTCACTTATTGATCCGCTTATGGAATGTTGTATGCTTAATGATACCTAATGTCAGATAGCGACTCCATAGTCCCAGTTGTGTATCTGGTCCTTAGGCTTGAGACACCAAGGATGTGTTGTATGAGTACTCCTTTCTTTGACGCCAGACTTACAGGTTTGGAAAGTTCTAAATATGGTATAGCTGGTTATCGGGATTGGTAGCCAACCTTACGAAGGCAATTGAGTGTCAATAGTCGATCATCCACTCTCGGTATCACGAGAGGAATATCCCATATGTGCTTGCTCAGATAAATCCCTAGCTAGGGTCATTCAAATTGAGAGAGGAGTTCTCCGGCAGAATCTGAATAGAGCAAGACAAATTGATTCCGTATGTGACCTGACAGTACCATGTCCAATATATAGTCTCTGGGATATTATTTGGATGAGGGATTATAGATACATGGTAATTGTGGATAGACAGGTCCGATGGATTTGATCCCCCCTGTACCATTTGGGGACTATGGCGTAGTGACCTAGTACGCCCATAGTTGATGAGTCGAGTGAATTATTATGGGGATAATAATTCACTATATCAGAAGGAGTTCTGATGGGAGTGATTCACGACCTGCTCGGTCTCGGGCCTAGAGGGTCACATACATATGGTGGATGCTTCAGCGAATAGAGGATTGGATCAAGATCCAATTAGCCCATTTTCTCATTAGATGAGATCCTATATTGATGGGCTCCTTTATTAAGGCCCAATTATAGGCCTAAGGAGATTATTGGATAGAGATCCAATAATACAAGATTAGTGGGTTATTGGATGGAGATCCAATACCCACTAAGGAAGGAGCCCTAAGGTTTTTGTGGCTCTCTATAAATATGAGGGGAGACTCATGGTTGATAGGCGGCAGCTTTAGCCACCACCTCCTATTCTCCTCCCTCCCTCTGTGCATGAGTTGTGAGATCAGATTGGAGGAGCTTCGCTGCAAAGATCCATCGTGTGGATACCGCTAGAGAGGAGGACGCTTGACCTCCTTCATCTTCTCCATCCGGATCTGGAATACAGGGATATACGATCTTCCTAGGTAAAATCAATCTTTCACACATTACGGTTTGATCTGCATGGGGAATTAGTTTTTGTTTTAATTTTCGCTGCGCCTGTGATGCACCCGCTGAGGTTTCCCAACATATGGATGTTAAATTATGTGTTCTCTTTGAGGAGTTTAGATTAGGCCGATCACCGAGCCCAATAAGATCACAACGTGGTGCAAATTTGGATTGTAAAAAGAACCTTAGCGAAGAACTAGAGTACCAAACCAGGTTTGAAAGGTTATCTAATTAAACTTATGATTGATCTGAAAAATAGATATTGAGGGCTTGAAGTTGGAGATTCAAGAAGAAGTTAAAGCGCGACAACCATACACACTTAAGGCATCCATCTCCTTTGCGCGACATCAAGAGGTGCGATTGAACTATGAAGCTCAAAAGACTAGAGTTGCTCCTCGACTAGCGGCACCAAAGCTTTCACCTCCTCTTATCAGCCGACCCCCTCAGCCACAGAAATTAATAAGAGAAGACCTTCATGACGGATCGACAAAGGGCCTATGTGGGTGTTGTGATAAACTGTGGAGCCTAGAACACAAATGTAAAAAGGAGACACCGCTGATGATTGCACCCACTGAAGAACCCAAACTTGAAGATACGACTCTCGAGCCTAAGGAGAATGATACACCACAACCGGTCACCCGTACGGTCCCTACCTTAGCCGGCTACACAAACTTGCAAAAACTGAAGATCGAAGGGTTTCTCGGGCAGCAGTCCATCATCATCCTCATCGACGCCGGGAGCACACACAACTTCATGAGCAGTAAAGTTGCTGCCCACTTAATGCTCCAAAAAAAAATTACAATGGGTTCGAAGTCAAGGTAGCTAACGGCCAAATTCTAAAGTGCAACCAGAAGTGCTCGCGGGTAAAACTGATCCTACAAGAGCAAGACGTAGTTGCTGATTTTTTCCTCCTCCCTCTTGATGGTTTTGATATAGTGCTTGGCATTGATTGGTTGTCCATGATTAGAGATGTTTTCTGAAATTTTTTGAAGCTTACCATGAAATTTTTCAGAAAAGAAAAGCAGGTGATTCTATGAGGGAGCCCAATGACTACAACCACAACACCATACTTGGAGGGGGTACCAAAAGAAGAATCCAGTGGTTTCCCTATTCAAATTCAAGAGTTTCATGAGATTGAAGATAAAAAAACCCCTCCTACAGCTTGCTGAATTTTTGGGCGTCTCCACCCGATCGAGCCGACTACCTCCTCTAAAGCTAGCCGACCCCCCTATGCTGAATAGGTCGAAACTTCTACCAGTTGTTGCTCGACCAGATTGCTTCATACAAATTTAGAAGGTCGAAGATAAAAGGGTTGTCCAAGAGATAATAGAGACACAGATTGTTCGACCATACTTATTTCCCACTACGACACGTCCCTACATCCTTTTCCCCGGAGATAAGCTACTTCTAAAGTGTTATATCCTATTGAACTCACCATGGTTACTGATGCAGCACTTCTAGATCTTAGGTTACTTCCACGACTTTCCCCAGGATTAGACCATGTTCCTTGATGATGACATCCGATCTACGACCCAAGACCGTGAGAAAATTGAGCCCCTCTAGTGGCGAAATCAGAAAAGGGGGAGGATCATTTGCATGACTCAACGAAGCATGAACATCATCCCTCTCATTATAAAGAAAGATGCACCACCTTGGCCGAGTGGAATTGTAGCCCTCACGGCCACGATGTCGTCCACACCAAATCGTGGCCAAATGTTTATTATTGGAGTAGACACATCTAGGGTAGGGGTCAACACCATCCTCATATAAGATGGTCAACATCATGAAGAAGTGAAAATGGGCCCCGAAAAATCACCACCCCTACCTACCTCAGACTCAGATCGGGCTCAGACCACTAGAGATTTTATCAGAGGACAACCCACACTCCAAAACAAGGCACAACTACTATTACAGAGCAACCACGTGGTAGCCCATGCAAGGAAGAAACTTTTCCCTGACAAATGTTGGAGTAGAAGAAATTTTCCCAAGAAAGATCAAGTCTCCCTTCATCTCCAACTCCACCAGCATGAAATTCAAGCCTCAAGAAAGTGATCTCCCTATTTCTTTGGGCCTTGTAAAATTGGGGATCACATTAGGGCCCTAACTTGGAGATCAGATCCGTGCACCAGATCAAAATTACAGTTGATCCTCCAAGTATCCCACCTCAAATGGAAATTTAAATATGACGACTCAGCTCAAGTTCTTCCAACTGACACCCAAGCTGATGAGGAGCTGAAGACCCGATTCCCTAAGTTCATGGAACTTCAGCCTTGAGGACAAGACTGATTTTAAGATGACGGGTTTGATAGGACTCCAGCAGGATTGAGTCCTAATCTCATCAGAAGAAGTCAATAAAACCCTGCTAGATTATAATAAAGCCACTCCTATCTTATAAAGGAGTATGGTTAGGGTTTAGATAGCCCTTAGGGCTTAGTGGCCACCACCCTCTTACTAGGTTCGTTGGCTAGGGTTTCCCCCTGCTAAGGTCGACTATATAGCCAACCTAGTCACTCCCTGTTCCTATTAAGGCAGGTTGGCTATAGGAGGGGCAAAAGGATAATTTTACTTAGGTAAGCACCCATTTAGGCTAGGTTTTGATCCCTATATAATGATGTAGCCGCCCCCTCTCTTGAATCAAGCAATTATCAACTTTATTTCAGCCTTGTGCCAAGTCTAGGAGGGAGGAACCTCTACAGCGTTCCAAGGGTTAATCCCCCTCAAGGATCAAAATCTATAGAGCTCCTTTTGGGGTTCTATCACTATGACTTCACTGAGGTATCGGGAAGATTGCTAGGAACACATCGGGAGATCATCGGAGGAGGACCGTGAGACTCACTGCAGGGAATGCCGAAGGTTGCCGAATTACGGGAATGAGGTCGTTAAGCTTGGTGGTCATGTATGGTTGTAATCCTGAAGTCGAGTGTGATTTGGAAGGAATCCAAATCAACTCAAAGATGCAACCAGGTTCACTATGGGGTTGGATTGAGTTCAGGTCAAGCTCAATTAGTTGATCAGGGGTTGGATTGAGTTCGGGTCAAGCTCAATTGATGATTCAAGTCGAGATTGGAAAAGTGAAGGGAATCACTTTTCCGGTATTCCCGATGGCTGAACCATCGGTGAACGGTGGTTGTACCATCGCTGCGTAGGTTTTCGGGTGGCTAACGATGGCTGAACCACCCAGTTTGGTGGTTGAACCACTTGTACCCTATTTTCATGGTGCTTTTGGCATATGCACCACCGACGTCGATGGGTGAACCACCCGTACCCAGATTTTTCGGATACGTTTGAATTTTGGCTTTAAATTCTGAAGCTATTTGGGGCATATAAATACCCTAAGTTTTCTTGCATTCCATACAATAATTTTAGGGATTAAATCTTTGTGAAAAACTTGTGTGAATTGTAAGAAAAAGAAAAAGAGAAGGGAGTGAGCTTAGAGTTAAAAAAATTCTTGGAAAGAGTCTCCCTTGTAAGCTCATGTTGTAAGGTTTTAATATTCACCCGAAAGGGTTCAATAGTGGATGCCAGTGTGCCTCTCTAGGAGGAGGACTCGGGAAGTGGACATAGGCCAAGATTAAGGTCGAACCAATATAAATTGTAAGTGTTCCTTACTTGCTTTATTTACTACTTATAATTGTTCATAATTAGGAAAGCAAGAGCATCATCTTTTGATTGTGTTTCTAAAACTTCTACTTACTCACCTTCATGTTCAAGATACGCTTCTGATCTATGGTTTTGCTCCAAACGAAAAGTTTTCTTAAAACGTCAATTTACACTTGCACTAATTCACCCCCATCCCCCCCCCCCCCCCCCCCCCCCAATGCTAATTGATCTTAATAATTGGTATCAGATCTAAGTTACTTACTCATTGGATTAACATCCACTTGAGCACATAGCTTGTTTTGGCATGAATGAGGGACATTCTATTTCACGTCCTCCCATGTTCAATGGAATGGATTACACGTATTGGAAGACAAGGATATATATTTTTCTCCTTTCTTTGGACCTTGATTTATGGAGTATTGTAGAGAATGAATTTAAAAAATCTTCTAATCCAATAAATGAGTGGAATGATTTGGAAAGGAAGAATCTTTCTTTGAATGCAAAGGTTATAAATGCCTTATTTTGTGCTCTTGACAAGAATAAGTTTAATCATGTTTCTATTTATGAATCAGCTTTTGATATTTGGCACGCACTAGAAATTATACACGAGGGGACTAGTAGAGTAAAAGGATCTAAGATTAATATTTTAGTTCATAATTATGAGTTATTTCGAATGAAACCAAGTAAGTCCATTGGAGGCATGTGCACCTGATTCACGGTTGTCATCAATGGTTTTAAAGCACTTGAAAAATGCTTTTCAAATTTTAAACCTATGAGTAAAATTTTAGGATCTCTACCTAAAAATTGGGATTCTAAAGTAACCACCATACAAGAGGCCAAAGATTTAAATAACTTGCCTCTAGAAGAATTTATTGGCTCACTCATGATATATGAACTGAATTATAAAGCTTATGATGAACTTGATGAACACCTTCCAAAGAACAGGAAGGATGTAGCACTTCGAACGACAAATGACTCTCAAGTGAAACCTTGAGTGATAAGGACCATGATACTGCACTACTATCTAAAAAGTTTAAAAAATTTATAAAAAATAACAAAAACTATAAAAATAAAAAGGAACCAAAGAAAGACAATGTCATATGCTATGAAATAAAAAAATGGGGCATTTCAAAAATGAATGTCCATAATTGAAGAAGAAGGTGCCACACAAGAAGAAAGCACTTTCGACAACTAGGGATGACTCAAGCTCATCGAATGAATAAGACCAATCCAAAGAAGAAGTTGCTAACTACGCTCTAATAGCGATACAAGATAAGTTTAGTGATTCATTAAGCATTTCCTTTTCAGAATTATTAAATATGTTTCATGAATTGTTTGATGAGTTTAGAAAAATTAACAAATCTTATAAGGTGCTAAAAAATGAACATGATTAGTTAGTTGATAGATTTGATAAAATGCATATTTTATTAGCATCACATAACCCTTGTTCTAAATTTGAGATGCTAGATAGTGTTAAAGAAGAAAATATCATACTTAACCAAACATTAGAAAATTTTGAAATAGAAATTAATCTCTCAATGTGATCATTGCTAATAAGGGTCATGTTAATAGAAGAAAGGGTATATGTTTTATTGGTAACACTCAACAAAATCCAACCATTTTTGTTAAAGGAACTATCTTCAATTTACCAACAAAAGTTAAATGTAATTTTTGTGAAAATTAGGACATAAAGCCAATAAATATTTATTCAAAAATTATAGTCCTCACAAATTAGTTTGGGTTCCTAGAGGAATTATAAACAACCTAAGACCATTAGAGAAAATGGGAAGAATATATCATGAAGGACCCAAACTCAAATGATAACTAAATCAAAACCTCCTATAATATAAAGTTACCTCCTAACAAGGCTAGGAGCACTGAGTAAAGTGTTGAAAATAGATGCTCAAGGCACATAACTTGATATCTAATTCTCTTTCAATGCTCACTAGCCTAAGTAATAATTAAAAATTATTGAAATAAAATTATGGGTAATGAATCTTTAGATAACTCATTGTTATAATTAATATTGATTGCTCTAACTTTCGCATGCTAGTACAAAAATGAATTAGAGACTTTATCTAAATTCAAATTTATGAAAGAAAGATTTTGATGATGATTATTGTTGAATGATAGAATTTGAGCATAGAACAATAAAGAAAAGGGAGAGAAAAATCATGCTTCATTGTCTAGTATTTTTGAAAAATTAATAATATATTTAATGAGAATGAAATAAGCATGGTAACTCATTTCACTAAGTGTAAAAATTATTAGAATTAAAATAAATCAAATTCTTGTTTGAAAATATTTTATTGCAATGATCTTGATGAAACTTAGTTTTGAAATTAAATGACATTGCATTCTTGAAAGAAATTTCAAAAGTTAAAACAACTAAAAAGGAGGATAATCATTCTTAAAAACATTTTTATCTTATGAATCATTCAACAAGATAAAATGATACCATTATTATTTAATCTCCTAAACTGTAAAAATAATTTGATGATTCAAATGTTATATTATTATTGACTAAGTTTGTGGAATGATTTAAATGTTATGATGATAGTTGTATGTTAAAATGAGTTATGATTAGATGATGGTTCTTCAATAAAAAACTTAAATAAAATTTTCATATTTCTCCTTCTAGTGCTTTCAAAAATATATATATTTGAAATACACATGATAAGTGCATAACAACTCTTTACTAAAGTCTAAAAGAGTTACATACACTTAAGAAAGAAACATCATTGAATTAAAGATAAACCAAAGATCATATTTGAAAATATCTTATTGTAATATTTGTGATGATTTATTTTGAAAAATTCTCAATCTCTATCTTATTAAGATTCCTATAAGAGATTAATGAATATATTTATGATTTTTTTTTTAAATATCGATTTTGATGATTTGAACTTGAATAAGTTATTATCATGATTTCGGCAAGTTTAGAAAATGAAACTTGAAATCTTTACATAAATCAAGTTCGTTTGAAGAAGTTTATAAATGAATAATAAGTTTATCTATTTGGAACTATAACATCAATCTAAATAATGATCTTGATGATTTTCGTATTGCTTTTTGATTTTGATTGAAGATGCTTTATGTTCAATGAAACCATGCTTGATGATTTAATGATGCATGGTGATCAAGCTTAATGAGTTTATATTTCAAAATTATGCATGATGATTTTTGTGATTTATGATTTATTGATATTTGTCATAATGAAAGTACTTTTTCGGTTTTAAATGATGATGCATGTTGGCTTAAAAGACTAAGGTATGCTTGTATGAAATAAAAAGTGAATACATTTTTCTAGAAAATTTTTCTATCTTATAAATTTTCCAAAAAGAGATTAATGAATTGATTCTGTTATTTTTTATAAATCTCTTGAACTATAAAAATGATTTTGATTATTTGAAATTGAATGAGTTTTTACCTATACCATGATTTTGATTCATCCGAATTATAACTTGAAATCTTTTATGCATCAAAATATCTTATTATGTCTTCTCGTATTATTTAAAAGGAGATTTTTATATAAATCATAATTTTGACAACTTGAGATTTTATATGCATAAATTAAGATATTTTATTTGTCCCTCCTATGATTTGTCTTTTGATATTCACATTTTGTCTTCATGAATTGCATATCTCATCACCATGTTAAGTTTTCCCGATATATTTCATGTGATTATTTGAAAAATGATGTAATGGAAAAAGTTTTACACTATTATAACCATCCCTTCTTTTTGACAATGACAAAGGAGGAGCAAAACTTGCTAGCCTGCTCATCTCAAAAGAGAAATAAGAAATACTATCTTGCAAATCTCAAAAGAAGCAAAAATTTTGCTCTCACATTCTCAAAAACATGCTAGCCTTCATACTTCAAAGAGAAGTAACACTTGCCAACTTGTTAGCTTGCATGATGTAAAATTGCTAGTTTGAACATTGCAAATGAAGTAAAATTTGCTAGCTTGCACTTCTCAAAAGATATGAAAGAACTCATTAGCTTGCATGTTCTAAAGTGATGAAAAATTTACTAATTGCTATGCTTTCATATCTCAAAAAATTGCTAATTGCACTTTTCCTTTTTGTTGATGACAAAGGGAGAGAAGGTATGATGATGTGAAATCATGTATGATGCTCATGCATGTAATAATGATTTTGAAAATATACATGATGATTTGGAATAATGCATGCAATACTTATGATTTTATTATGATGATATGATGTATTGCATATGATGTGATTAAAATAGTTTCAACTTGGACTTTTGAGCTCATCTTAATATTCTTTTTGAAATTTATTTAAGAGCTCTTCTTAATAATGTAATGCTTTCACAACTCCTCCCTTGTTTCTCTCCTCATTATTCATAAAGGGGATAAAAATTCTATAATGCATATTCTATTTTACTAAGGGGGAGTAATGTCATCAAGTGATTTGAAATCATTAGCTATGCATTTCACCTTTTTGTTAATGACAAAGGTGGAGAAATAGACATTGATGACACATGGATATTGATGCACATACTTGGATATTGATACATAATTTTTTAAATTCATGCTTTGATGACTTGATGCAAATTTTGATTTGCTTGAAATATTGATTGCCTCGAGATACTTGAATTCAAGAGTATGTGATTCTCTTGAATTTAAGTTTTTTTTATTGTGGCATGGATGTAGGGGGAGTTAGGATTAACTCATGTCATCAATTGATTGTCATCATCAAAAGGGGGAGATTGTTGAATCTCAGATTTTGATGATGAAATCAATTGATGAGTTATTGATCTAACAAGATTGTTAGAGTTGATTGATGTAGGATTAACTGCAACAAATTGCAATCAGAGGATTAGCCAAAGTCAAGTTCAAGCATTGGGCTGGAGTGAGGACGATGCAGTTGGGAACTCGCTTGGAGTGCATCGGGAGCTTGTCGAGGGTATCAGGAGCTTGCTAGGATGGTGCAAGGGAGTTCGCTGAAAGAAGACAGAGACTCGCAGAATGATTATCGGATGTAGCCGAAAAGCTTACCGAGCGTTGGGAAGGTTTTCAAGTAGATTTGTTGCTCACGATTGTAATTAATTAAGTCATAGTTAGCATCATGCAGGTTTAACAATGATGGTGAAAAGAAGTTACAAACCAAACATTGACCTAGGATCAAGCTTAGGAATCGGGCCAAGGTCTGAACGATGCGGTGGGAGCTCGCCAAGAGTTCGCTAGGACTTCACCGAATGTATCGAGAAGATCTCTAGCAACACGTTGGGAGATCTCTGGAGGAGGACCGTAAGACCCACCGCAGGGAATGCCGGAGGTTGCCAGATGGTGGGAGTGAGGTCGTTAAGCTTGGTGGTCATGTATGGTTATAATCCTTAAGACGTAGGTTAAGTTTGGGTCTGATTTAAGTGTATCATATTGAAGGAAATTAGTTGACCAAGGAAGTGGTCAACTAATAGTTCAAGTCAAGATAGGAAAAGTGAAGGGAATCACTTTTCCGAGATTCTCAATGGCTGAACCACCAGTGAGCGACGGTTGTACCGCTATCACCTAGGTTTTTGGGTGGTTGATGATGGTTGAACTACCCAGGTCATCGGTTCAACTGCCCGTACCTTATTTTAAGGGTGCTTTCGGTAGCTGTACCCGGATTTTTCGGATACGTTTAAATTTTGTCTCTAAATTCTGAAGCTATTTAGGGCCTATAAATATCCCAAGTTTTCTTGCATTTCATATAATAATTTTAGGGATTAAATCTCTATAAAAAAACTTGTGTGAATTGTAAGAAAAAGAAGAGGGGAAGGGAGTGAGCTAAGAGTTATAAAATTCTTGTAAAGAGTCTCCCTTGTAAGCTCAAGTTGTAAGGGTTTGGTCTTCACCCAAATGAGATTGATAGTGGACGCCGGTGTGCCTCAAAGAGGAGGACTCGGGAAGTGGACATAGGCCAAGGTTGAGGTCGAATCACTATAAGTTGTGAGTTCTCATTGCTTATTTTGTTTACTTCTTTATATTACTTCTAATTAGTTCATAGAAAAATACGATCTTCATCCTCATGATTTTTTAATCAGGTTTTTAATTATTTTTAACAAAATACTAAAAGACGCTTCCGACATTATTTACTTTTGAAAGCAAGGCTTCGAAATCAAGCATTTCCCTTACGATGTTGCTTATCCTTTTATTTGGATTTGCTTGTTCTTTCTTAAGTCGTATTTAAGCAAGAAGTTTAGCATTTCTCTATAAGATTGAATTACTCACTTGAACGAAAAGCTTTTGATTTTCTTATCTTACTTCAAACGTAAAGTTTTCGTTAAAAGATCTATTTACACTTGCACTAATTCACCCCCCCCCCCCCCCCCCCCCCCCTCTCTTCCTCTTAGTGCCAGTTGATCCTAACAGTTCTCACGGAGGAGAAAATCGTATATGTCCTTAACATGATTATGCCCAAGCTAGAGGAAAGGACAAGCGAGGAAGAGATCGCTCGCTTTGTGAAGTATATAGATAGCCCTAGAGGATAACCTGTGTGTTGATCTTATGCTTCAACCCCTACCAGATTCCTTTTCACAGTTCATTATTAACTTTAATATGAACAAGTTTGAGGTGATTCTCCCTGAGCTCCTCAATGTGTTGAGGAAAGTTGAGAGTACCATAAAAAAAGAGAAGTTAGTTCTCTATATTAGTGAGAAAATAAGAAAAGGAAGGCTATTAAGATCCTTAAGAAGGGGAAGAGCAAAGAAAGATTGGGTAAGACAAAGGTTACCAAGAAAGACCCGACAAAGGACAAAGGATAGTGTTTCCACTATGGCCATGACGGGCACTAGAAGAGGAACCGTAAGGACTACCTTGCAGACAAGGTGAAATAGAAGCTTGAAGAAGCTTAAGGTATATTCATGATCAGTCTTCACTTGTCATATTTTCATGATAACACATGGGGTATTGGATACCGGGAGTGATTGGCCAGAGGCATGGACCTCAAGATGGGTAATAGAACAAGAGTTGCTGTTGGAGAGGTCACCTTACATCTACCTGGTGGAGCTATCATTGCATTGGATGCATGCTATTTTGTTCCCTCTATTATCAAATACATTATATCCATCTCTTTTTTAATAATTTATGGATATAAATTAGTTTTTGAGAATGATAGTTGTTTAATAATTATGGATGATGATATCATCACTAAAGGGATACTAATAAATGACTTATATGTGTTAGACACTTCTCCACACATCATGAATATAAATACGTCTAAGAGGAAAAGAGATGAGGTAAGCAATGCATACCTATGGTATTGTAGGCTAGGTCATATACAAGAGGGAATGATTCAAAAGTTGTTGAAAGATAGATACTTAGATCCATTTGACTATGAGTCATATGCAACTTGCAAATCTTGCCTTCGTGGGAAGATGACCAACTCTCCTTTTAGTGGAACTAGAGAGAGCCACTGAGTTATTGGAACTCGTACATAATGATGTATGTGGTCTCATATCAACTCAGGCTATAGGTTGTTACTCATACTTCATTATATTCACTGATGATTTCTCTAGGTATGGACACATGTATTGATGAAGTACAAGTCCAAGGCCTTTGAGAAATTCAGGAAATATAAGAATGAAGTAGAGAACCAGATTGGAAAGAGGATTAAGACTCTTTGATCTTATCGAGGAGACTACTTGAGTACAGAGTTCACTCATTTCCTCAAAGACAATGGGATTCTATCCTAGTGGATACCTCCTTATACATCTCAGCTCAATGGTGTATCAGAATAGAGGAATTGCATGATGTTAGATATAGTACGGTCCATAATGAGTTTCACTAACCTATTCGTCTCATTCTGGGGATACACCCTAGAGATCGTATTACCTTCTGAACAGAGTTCCATTAAAGTCAATAGTGTCTACACCATATGAGATATGAAAAGGAAGGAAGTCTGATCTTAAGATGGTTAAGATTTGGGGCTATCCTACCCATATTAGAAGACAACCCGGACAAGTTAGAATTAAGGATAGAACGGTGCACATTCATGGGATACCTTAAGGAGACTATCGGGTATTATTTCTATCATCTTCAGGACCGAAAGGTCTTTATTGCTAAGAGAGCTATGTTCCTTGATAACTAACACATTCTTGGTGGAAACAATAGGGTGAGATAGAGTTGAGCGAGGTTGGAGAACCTAGCTCAAGCACCATTTTAGAGTTCGAGTCTGTTCAGATACCTAGCATACAAGTTCTAACTTTACATAGGTCTAACAGAGTATCTTACCCTCCTAATAGATATGTGTACCATATCAGTAGAGAGGATTCTCAGGTTGTTGATCCTCAGACCTACAAGGATGCTATTATAAATATAGACTCTAAGAAGTGGCAAGAAGCCATGAATTCTGAGATTGATTCCATGTACTCTAATAAGGTTTGGTACCTTGTGGATGTACATGAGGGTGTTGTACCCATTGGGTGCAAGTGGATCTTCAAAAGAAGATCAGAATGGATGGAAAGGTAGAGACCTATTGCTGGTTATAGGTGCCCTACAAGTCAATCACGTGAGTAATGGCACGTGTGACACGTTGTGTGATCTTTTTGCTTATGATTAATATTGGCATATTCTCATATTATATTATTTGTTATATATATATTGTGATGTCCTTGGTTCTGTGCAATGGGAATTGGATCGTGATGAGATCGATACGATATGATTCTCATTGCACTGATCTTAGGATATCACAGTATATACAATATACAACATAAAGTGAGAATATGCCAATAATAATAAATAAAAAGATCATGCAACATGTCACATATGCCATCACTCACGTGATTGGCTTGTAGGGCACATATAACTAGCAATCTCTCACTTGATCTAAAGCTAATCACCTACATGTATGATCCCCGTCAGACCTTTGTGATGCTTAAAGGTAATATGAGACAACGGTTTTGTTAGTGGATCTACAATGTTATATTCGAATGGAACTTTTTCTGTTGCTACATCTCTACAAGCCACAATATCCCTAATCAGTTGGAACCTCCTTAGAACAATTCTGATGAGACCTAGGTTCCCTTATTAGAGCTATTGCCCCTTATTGTCATAATATATAGGAATCAACTCTTCCTACTAGGTATGACTCTCAAATCTGTGATAAAATTTTTCATCCACACCTTCTGCTACAGCAATATACTTTGCCTTTGTGGTTGAGTAGGTATTAGTATCTTGCTTAGAACTCTTCCAACTTACTGTTCCTTTATTCAAAGTGAAGATATACCCTGAGTTCGACTTGCTATCATTGATATCGGATTGAAAACTCGAGTCTGTGTAGCCCTCAACTTGGAGGCTACCTTCTCTGTATACCAGTAAAAGATCAGTAGTCCTTCTCAAGTACTTTAAGTTATACATTAATGCCTTCTAGTGTTTCAAACCTGCATCCGTCTGATACCTGCTCATGACACTCAGAGCATATGTTATATCAAGCCTCATACAAAGCATAGCATACATGATATATCATATCACTGAGGTATAGGGTATCATATCTATATTTATTCTTTCCTCGGAAGATTTTGAGGATATACTCCTAAAAAGTGATATTTCATATCTCATCAATATGAGACCTCTCTTAAAAATTTTCATGCCATACCTTTTGATAAAAGAGTCTATGTCCCTAAATGGGATAAGCCAAGCATTCCCTTTGTTTTATCTCTATATATTTGAATCCCCAAAGTGTAGGATAGTTCCCCTAAGTCCATGGAAAAGTTTCTAGATAGCTAAGCCTTAACTATAGAGAGTGTTCCTACATCATTCACAATAATCAAGATTTCATCCACATATAGTAACAAGAAAGTGTTAGTGCTCTCACTCACCTTCCTGTATACACAAGATTCATTTTCGTTCTTAACGAAGTTATAAAATATATGATCGTCTCATCAAATCTTATATTCCAACTTCGGGAAGCTTGCTTCAATCTACAAATGCACCTAAGCAACCTGCACACCTTATCTGGACTCGCCTTGGATATGAATCCCTCTGGCCGTATCATATATACCTTCCCCTTGAGATTGCTATTGAGGAATGGGGTTTTCATATTTATCTGTCAAATCTCATAGTCAGAGTGTGCTGCAATAGCCAAAAGAATTCTAATAAATTTCAGCATGGCTATATGTGAGAAGGTTTCATCATAGTCAACTTCTTATCTTTGATGATATCCCTTGGCCACTAGCCTTGCCTTATAGGTCTCCACCTTTCCATCTACTCATATTTTCTTCTTAAAGATCCATTTGCAACCGATGGGTATGATACTCTTAGGTGCATTCATAAGGTTCCAAACCTTGTTGGAGTACATGGAGTCCATCTCAGAATTCATGACTTCCTATTATTATTCAGAGTCTATAATCATAATAACCACCTTGTAGGTCTGCGAATCAATATCTTGAGTGTCCTTTCCACTAATATATCTCATATATCTTTCAGGAGGATGAAATTCTTGTTGGGAAACCAAAGTAGGAGCATCACATGCATAGCTAAAATCAAAACAAAATCGTTTCCCATGCAGATCAAATCATCATGCAAAAGATTAGGTCATGAGAAAGCCGTAAAAATAAAAAAACCACGTCATATGATAGATTAATTACCTAGGAAGATCGTATATCCCTATATTCTAGATCCGGATGAAGAGGATGAACGAAGTCAAGCGTCTTTCTCTCTAGCGGTATCCACACGATAGATCTCTGAAATGAAACTCCTCCAATATGATATCTCAACTATTGTGCAGAGGGAGGGAGGTGAATAGAAAGGGGTAGCCAAAGTCATAGCCTATCAACTATGAGTCTTCCCTCCTATTTATTGAGAGCCACCAAAAAACCCTAAGGGTCCACCCTTAGTGGGTATTGGATCTCTATCCAATAACCCACTAACCTTGCATTATTAGATCTTCATCCAATAATCTACTTAGACCTCTAATTAGACCTCAAGCAAGGAGCCCATCAACATAGGGTCTCATCTAATGAGAATATAGGTTAATTAGATCTCCATCCAATCCTCTATTCGTTGAAGCATCCATCATATGTGTGTGACCCTCTAGGCCCGATAACGAGTAGGTTGTGAGTCACTTATTGGGAAATCTCAGCGGGAGCATCACATGCACAACGAAAATCAAAACAAAAACCGATTTCCCACGCAGATCAAATCATCATGCAACAGATTGTGGTCATGAGAAAATCGTAAAACTGAAAAATTACATCATGTATGAGAGATTGGTTACCTAGAGAGATCGTATATCCCTATATTCCAGATCCGGATGGAGCAGATGAAGGAGGTCAAGCATCCTCCTCTCTAGCGGTATCTACACCATGGATCTCTACAGCAAAACTCCTTCAATCTGATCTCGCAACTCTAATGCAGAGGGAGGGAGGAGAATAGGAGGGGGAGGCCAAAGCTGCGAACTATCAACCGTGAGTCTCCCCTCCTATTTATAGAGAGCCACCAAAAATCCTAGGGCTCCTACCTTAGTGGGTATTGGATCTCCATGCAATTATTTACTAACCTTACATTATTGGATCTCTATCCAATAATCTCCTTAGGCCTCTAATTAGGCCTTAATCAATGAGCCCATCAACATAGGATCTCATCTAATAAGAATATGGGCTAATTGAATTTACATCCAATCCTCTATTCACTGAAGCATCCACCATATATGTGTGACCCTCTAAGCCCGATACTGAGCTGGCCATGAGCCACTCCCTTTAGAACTCCTTCTAATATAGTGAATTATTATCCCCATAATAATTCACTCGACTTATCGACTATGGACGTACTAGGCCACTACGCCATAGTCCCTAGACGGTACAGGGGGATCAAATCCATCGGACCTGTCTATCCACAATTGACGTGTATCTATAATATCTCATCTAACTAATATCCCAGAGACCATATATTGGATATGGTACTGTCAGATCACATACGAAATCCATCATAGTCTCGCTCTAATCGAATTCTCCCAGAGAACTCTTTCTCTCTCAATCCCAATGACCCTAGCAAGTGATTTGTTTGAGCAAGTATATATGGGATATTCCTCTCATGATACCGAGAGCAGATGATCCTCTATTGATAGTCAATTACCTTCGTAAGATTGGCTACTAATCCCGATAACTAATTGTACCAGATCTTGAACTTTCCAAACCTGTAAGTCTGGCATCAAAGAAAGGAGTACTCATACAAGACATCCTTGGTGTCTCAAGTCTAAGGACCAGATACACAACTAGGACTATGGAATCACTGTCTGACATTAGGTATCATTAACCATGTAGCATTCCATAAGCGGATCAATCAGTAAACTCATTCTCCAATAAACACATGTACTATATCCTTAGTGTCTCCACACAAGTGGCTATGAGACCAGTTGCCTCCATCATATGGATGGGTATATAGTACACCGGTCTGTCCGGTTATCTCGATGTCCCTCTCGAGTAACATATGACCAGGATTATTTAGGATCTGTGTTTAAAGGTGAATTGATCACATTATCATGATCTCATCACGATCTGATTCTCATTGCACAGAACCAAGGACATCATAGTATATATGCAACAGATAATATAATATGAGAATATACCAATATTAATCATAAGCAAAAAGATCACATAGCGTGTCACACGTGCCATCACTCACGTGATTGGCTTACAGGGCACTTGTAACCAGCAATCTCTCACTTAACCAAAAGCCAATCACCTATATATCTAATCCCCATCAGACCCCTGTGACACTCAAATACAATCTGAGCCAGCGGCTTCGTCAATGGATCTGTAATATTATCTTCGGATGGAACTCTTTTCATTACTATATCTTTTTAGGTCATGGTCGCTCTAATCAGATGAAACCTCCTTAGAACAATTTTGATAAGGCCTGGGTTCCCTTGTTAAAGTTATCGCCCTATCGTTGTCACAATATATGGGAATCGGCTGCACGTTGCATGGTACAACTCCCAAATCTCTGATAAACTTCTTCATCCACACCCCTTCCTATGCTGCTTCTGTTGCATCAATTTATTCCGCCTCTATGGTCAAGTCAGTAGTAGTATCTTGCTTGGAACTCTTCCAGCTTACTGCTCCTCCATTTAGGGTGAAAACATACCCTGAATTTGACTTGCTATCATCAATGTCAGACTAAAAACTCGAGTCCGTGTAGCCCTCTACCTGGAGGCTACCTCCTCCATATACCAGTAAAAGATCCTTAGTCCTTCTCAAGTACTTAAGGATACACTTTACTATCTTTCAGTGTTCTAAACTTAGATCTGCCTAATACCTGCTCGTGACACTCAGAGCATGTGCTATATCAGGCCTGGTACTTAGCATCGCATACATGATAGACCCTATCGCTGAGGTATAAGGTATCTTATCCATGTCTACCCTTTCTTCAGGAGTCCTTGTAGACATACTCCTAGAAAGTGATATTTCATGTATCATCGGTGTGAGACCTCTCTTGAAATTTTTTCATGCCAAACCTTTTGACAATGGAGCCTATGTACTTGGATTGGGATAAGCCAAGCATTCTTTTGGATCTATCTTTATAGATCCGGATCCCCAAAATATAGGATGCTTCCCCTAAGTCTTTCATAAAGAAGTTTCTGAATAGCCAAGCCTTTACTATGGAGAGTATTCCTACATCATTCCCAATTATTATGATGTCATCCACATATAGCACCAAGAAGGTGATAGCACTTCCACTTACTTTCCTGTACACACAAGATTCATCTTCGTTCTTAACGAAGTCATAAGATCTGATCGTCTCATCAAATCTTATGTTCTAACTTCGGGAAGCTTGCTTTAGTCTATAAATGGACTTGAGCAACCTGCACACTTTATCTGGACTCTCTCTGGATACGAATCCCTTTGGCTATATCATATATACCTCCTCAAGTTACCATTGAGGAATGTCATTTTGACATCCTTCTGCCAAATCTCATAGCCATAGTGTGCTGCAATAGCCAAAAGAATTCTAATAGACTTAAGCATGGCTACAGGTGAAAATGTTTCATTATAGTCAACTCCTTGTCTTTGACGATATCATTTAGCTACTAGCCTTGCCTTATAGGTCTTTTTTACCTTTCCATCTACTCCGATCTTCTTTTTGAAGATCCACTTGCAGTCGATGGGTACGATACTCTCAGGCGCATCTACAAGGTTCCAAACCTTGTTAGAGTATATGGAATCCATCTCAGAATTCATGGCTTCTTGCCACTTCCCAGAGTCAATACTCATAATAGCCTCCTCATAGGTCTGAGGATCAACATCCTAAGAGTCCTCTCCATTGATATATCCCACATATCTTTCAGGAGGGTGAGATACTCTGCTAGACCTATTCAAAGATGGAATTTGTGTGTTAGGTACCTGAACAGACTCAGGCTCTGGAATGGTGCTTGAGCTAGGTTCTCCAACCTCGCTCAATTCTATCTCACTCCCACTATTTCCACCAAGAATGTGTTCCTTCTCAAGGAACACAGCTCTCTTGACAGCAAAGATCTTTTGTCCTCAGGATGATAGAAATAATACCCCAAAGTCTCCTTAGGGTATCTCACAAACATGCATCGTTCTGTCCTTGATTCCAACTTGTTATGGTTGTGTCTTCTAACGTGGGCAGGACAGCCCAAAATCTTAACCACCTTAAGATTGGGCTTCTTTCCTTTTCATATCTCATATGGTGTAGACACTACCGATTTTAATGGAACTTTGTTCAAAAGGTAAGCTGCGATCTCTAGGGTGTATCCCAAAATGAGACGAGTAGGTCAGCGAAACTCGTCATGGATCGCACCATGTCTAACAGTATATGATTCCTCCTTTCTGATACACCATTGAGCTGAGATATATAATGAGGTGTCTATTAGGATAATCTCATTATCCCTGAGGAAATGGGTGAACTCCGTACTCAAGTACTCTCCTCCTCGATCTGATCGAAGAGTCTTAATACTCTTTTCAATTTAGTTTTCTACCTCATTCTTATATTCCCTGAATTTCTCAAATGCCTCAGATTTGTACATCATTAAGTATATGTGTCCATACCTAGAGAAATCATCAGTGAATATAATGAAGTATGAGTAACCACCTATAGCCAGAGTCGACATGGGACCACATACATCACTATGTATGAGTTCCAATAACTCGGTGGCTCTCTCTCTCCAGTTCCACTAAAAGGAGAGTTGATCATCTTCCCACGAAGATAAGGTTTGCAAGTTGTATATGACTCATAGTCAAATGGATGTAAGTATTCATCTTTCAGTAACTTTTGAATCATTCCCTCATGTATATGACCTAGCTTACAATTCCATAGGTATGCATTATTCACCTCATCTCTTTTCCTCTTAGATATATTTATATTCATGATATGTGGAGAAGTGTATAACACATATAAGCCATTTATAAGGGTCCCTCTAGTGATGATCTTATCATCCATAATTATTGAACAACTATTATTCTCATGTTGCCTTTATAACTCTAGAGTCATGGAGGCCAACATGTAACATTTTGCCAATGTGGAATCATCTATATACTTCACATAGCGAGCGATCTCATCCTCGCTTGTCCCTTCTTCCGACATGGGTACAATTGTATCAAGGACGTATGCGACTTTCTCTGCAGTGAGAATAATTCTCAAATTATGGAGCTGTTGGGGTCACCCCGCAACGTGGGGTGATAGGTCACCCCGATGAGAGTTCCCGTGTACACTAGATCGCCTCCATAGATTTAGTGACGTGGTAGCTTCGCTCCTTCCTCCGGGCAGCCTCTTCTCGGACGTCCCGAGGTCCTGCAAAAGACTCGAGCCGAGCAGTTTGGGCTCGGCCGAGTCCCTCTGACGCTCAAGTCAGGGGCCTGCTCTCCTTGCTTGAAAATCATGCCCCCCCATGGTGACATGGGGAGTGAACATTTATACCTGCGTGGACAAGGCGGTCGTACGAGGGTCATGTCATTGCTAGGGGGTTGGTCTGGTACGTCGGCTCTGCTGCACCGCCCGTTGGTAAGGGGGACGGTTGGTCGGCCACAGGGCCGTCAAAGGGTACCCCGAGGTTAGGTCGGGTGGGAGACGCTGGGTTGACGTGGCTGAGTCGTGACGTGGCCGAGATGTGGATGCTATATTGTTTGTCATGTTGGACTTAACCATTATTGGCCGCATCATTCTCTCCCCCCCCCCCCCCCCCCCCAACAGAAATCCTTTTCGTTGTTTCTTTATAGGGCGCATCTGCAAGAGTCATGTTGGGGCTTAGGTCACGACGAAAAGGATTTTCGTGAAGCTTTTGGCCTTCTAGGGTATGTTGCAAGGAGGTCGTTCGACTTAGGCATCGCGGGCTTGTGGCGCTTGGCCATGGCCGGCGTCGTTGATGGGGTGTGTTGCAGCTGAAGGTGGCCGAGGAGCGTGTCTTGGGTGCGACTGAGTTGGAGATGGGCAAGGCGTGCCTTGGGTACAATAGGACTGATGATGGTCGAGAGTTACATCTCGGGCGCGAATGGACTGATAATGGCCGAGAGGGACGTCTCGGGCACGATTGGACTGATGATGGTCGAGAGGCATGTCTCGAGCACGATTGGACTGATGATGACCGAGAGGCACATCTCGGGCACGATTGGACTGATAATGGCCGAGAGGCACGAGACGTGCACGATTGACTGATATGGCCAAGAGGCACGTCTCGGGCACGATTGGACTGATGATGGCCGAGAGGCACGTCTCGGGCACGATTGGACCGATGATAGTCGAGAGGCACGTCTCGGGCACGATTGGACTGATGATGACCAAGAGGCACGTCTCGGGCACGATTGGACTGATAATGGCCGAGAGCATCGAGATCATCCGCAGGTATGTACACGTGGCCAGCAAACATGCGTCTCCCATATAGCTAGCCTGCATGCGTGGATCTGAGCTCTGGCTCATTGCGTGTCGTGCCCGTGGTTTTGGCGACGGGTGGTTATGGTCATTTAGGGCTGACGTGGTCATATATTTATTGATACGATGGGCTATGACGGGCTCTTGGGGCAGTGTTCTCTCTCTGCCTCGGGCATACGAACCACCATTTGGTGGCTATATAATCGTGTCGCCCACAGCCAAAGACCTTACTTGCTCTCTTAAACCCTTGTTTTCATCTCGGCTTCTTCCAGTTCTTCTCCCATCTTCCCTTCTCCTCCAAACAAGTCGGATGTACTCCTCAGGTTAGTCTAATATTAGGGTCATCCCTCCTGCCAGTTCGGAGGGGACACGATCGGAAGGTCGGGCGACTAGCGTCTCGGGATCGTCACATTTGGGGATACCTTCCTCGGAGGACGCCCGGTCGCGAAGGGACTTGGAGGCTATGAAGCCCTGTCATGGCATCGCCTCGGCCATAAGTGAGGAGGCTCTTGAGTCCATCTGGGAGTGCTATAGCATTCCCGAGGGCTACGTGCTTCGGGCCCCTTTGCCCGAGCAGCGACCCTACCAACCCCAACCTTCCGAGATAAGCATCTTGGTAGATGTGTTAGAAGTTGGCTTGCGCTTCCCTCTGCATCCCACTATAGTCGAATGCCTTAGGTGGTGGAGGATTTCTCCCAGTCAAATGGCACCCAACTCATGGCTAGTATTGTTCCCAGTCGAACTCTATTTTTTGCTTGTTTTCGCCTCTATAAGAGTCGGGGAGATTATTACTTGACGGCTCGGGCTAGCTTCAAGGTCAGTGGTGCACCGACCAACAACAAGGGTTGGAAGGCCCGATATTTCTTCGTCAGTGGTCTGAGTTGGGGTTTTAGGGCCGACTGGTCCATCCACCCGATTAGCAATGTCCCCCCTTTGTTATCCGAGGAGTCCGTTGCAGTCAACAGGTTGAGGGGAATCCTTCCCCTTTCCTGGGCAATCCAGGATATGACCAAGAGGTGGTTGGTAGAGGCCGGGCTCAGTCCAGCTTCTCGGGGTATACTTGTATTCTAACGGTTCTTGTTAAGCACAGCTGCCAACCGGATTCTGACTTGTTGCTCAGTATGCAGGTACTATAGATCTGAATATATTATGGAAGAAGCCTCAGATTCCAGGGGGAAGGGTGCTCTCATCGTTGATCCTGAGAGCGCTCAGTCGGAGGTGGAAGTCACGCACGCAGAGGCTTCGGGGAAGCGATCCGTGAGGGATTCGGCTCCCGATCCAACTGCCACTGGTCGACCCAAAAAGCAGGTCAAGATAGCGGTGCGAAGACACAAGGCTCACCGCGGTGAAGGGAGCTCACGTCGGGTAGATCGGGAAAGAGAACCTGAGGTCTCGGCAGGGGACGCTTCTCCGACCTACCGTCGACCCAAATCGATGAGGGACTTGTGCGGCATACGAATTTGGGAGGACGACGAGGGCTACTACATTCTCTAGATGGTTGACTGGGCCCCTAGGGACTCGAGTGCAACGATGCAGGCTTGGTGGCCGAACCTGTCCTACCAGTCCCGGGTCTGGGATGACTCCGATACGGCCTCGGAGTTTGATCGGGGGGTACTGCACCTGATGCTGGCTAAGGACCTATACACCTTGCCGTTGGAGGTCCTTATTGCCCAAGCGGCAAAGCAGATCGTGCTGGTAGGTCGTGTTTCTAGCTTTGACGTTATTGCTTGCAAACTTTTCCTATACCGACCATCTTTTCTATTTTCGCAAGGTCACCATTATCAGATGGCCCTCCTGGACAGGGTGCATGACTCGGGTCATTTAGTGACCCATATGGGGAACCGGGTGTCCCTTCTCGAGGTGAAACTCGAGAAACTAAGGTCGGAAAGGGACCCCGAGCAACTGGCTTGAGCCAGGCAGCGAGTGGACGAACTGGAGGCGGACAACGCCAAGCTGAAGTTGGGGTTGGACGAGTTGAGCGGTTGGTTGGACGAGGTCGACAAGGAGCTGAACGAGCTTTGGGAAGGGTTGGTGGAGAGCCAACGTCAACTAAAGGAGCAAAAGACTGACTGTCACAAAGTCGACGATGAGCTATTGAAGCTGATGAGGGAGAACGAGTCCCTCAAGGCCGAGCTGCCGAGCAAGACCATCAACGACTACAAGCAGTCGGTCAGGTTCGGATGGGGGCTGCAGCGTATGGGACAAGTGTCCTATGAATATGGGTATCGGGTTGCCTTGGCCAGCTTCCAAGCCCGATATCCCGACTTAGAGATCGATAGTGACCCGTTCACCGAGCGACCTAAGGACAGCTCGGTGCCGATAGAGACCCGTCAAGAGGTCGACGACTCCGTCCCCTCGAGGATTAATCGAGGGTTTTGTAACTTCAGGGGTCTGAGGGGACTAGTCTGTTTGACCTCGGGGTCTGTCCCGGGTCGGTACTGTAACTGACAAATTTTGTAACCGAACATTTTGTTTACTACAAATGATCATGGACATTTTGGTCAGTCGGACATTCGATTTACTGTAAAATAGACATTTTGGTCGGTCAAACATTCCTAATCTATGTGTAGAACTTCTTTAAATTGGACATGTTCTAGGTCCTTGGCAATTGTCTGTCATCGAGGTTCACGAGGACATAAGTAACCTCTCGAATCACTTTAACAACTCGATATGGACCTTCCCATGTAGGCGCTAATTTACCCCGAGTTCGAGTCGAATCGCTCACCTCGGCTCTGCGCAGGATGAGGTCGCCTGGGGCCACTTGGCAAGGGCGTACTCTGCTGTTGTAGAGTCTCGCGACGACCTTCTTGTATGTAAGTTCGCGAAGATGTGCTTCAGTGCGTTTCTCCTCTAAGAGATCCAGGTTCTCACGTAGCTATGCATCTGAGGCAGCGCCTTCATAACGCTCAACCCTGAGCATCGGGAAGACCATCTCGGGCGGTAAGACTACCTCAGTCCTGAAGACCAGGCTGAATGGGGATTCTACCGTTGGTGTTTTGGGGTTGTTCTCAAAGCCCACAATATGCTGGGTAACTCGTCAGCCCAGGCCCCTTGTGCGCTGGTGACCCTCTTCTTTAGACCTTCTAGGATGGCTCGGTTCGTGACCTCGGCGAGCCCATTGGCCTGGGGGTGAGCAACTGAGTTGAACTTGAGCTGGATATTGAACCCTCGGCAGAAATCTTTGAACTTTTGATTGTTGAATTGTGTCCCGTTGTTTGTGATTATAACTCTAGGTAGGCCGAATCTAGTGATGATATTTTTCCAAACGAAGTTCTCGACCTGCTTTTCCGTGATCGAAGCTAGTGGTTCGGCTTCAACCCACTTGGTGAAGTAGTCGACCCCTATGATAATAAATTTGTGTTGTCCCGGGGCGGGGGGGAAAGGGCCGAGCAGGTCCATTCCCCATTGGGTGAACGACCAGGGCATCTCGGATGTCGCCATGGGAGTTACCGGCTAGTGTGGCACATGAGCGTGGCGTTGGCATTGCTCACACTTCTATACGTAGGTCTGGGCATCCCTATGCATGGTCGGCCAATAGTAGCCCTGCCTGAGAATTTTGTGTGCGAGTGTGCGTGCCCCGATGTGTTCCCCACACACCCCCTCATGCACCTCGGCGAGGGTCGTCTGTGCTTCGCTTGGACGGAGGCATTGGAGCAGGGGTCAGCTGAATCCTCTCTTGTAGAGGCGGCCATTGATCATGCAATACCAGGATACTAATCGCTTTACCTGACGCGCCTTAGTTTGCTCCTTGGGCAATATGCCATCTTCCTTGAACCGGAGTAGTTGGTCAAGCCAACATTCATCTATCTCAACTACCGCCACGTTTGGTGAACTGATGGAAGGTCGGGTGAGCTTAGTCAGCCGAGCAGTTTTTGTACAGGGGCTTTGGTCCGAAGTGAGCTTTGCTAAGGCGTCGGCGCACATATTTTTGGTCCGTGGTACTTTGGCGATAGAGAAATGTTGGAAGATGCTGATCAGTCACCGTGCCTCGGCAAGGTACTTTGCCATGGTGTCATCTCGGGCTTCAAACTCCCCACGGACCAGGCCAGCCACCAGCTGGGAGTCGGTGAAGGTCTCGACCCTCTCTGCTTGGAGATTTGCTGCCAGCCTTAGCTCAAAGAGCAATGCTTCATACTCTGCCTTGTTGTTCGTGGCCCTGAAATCAAGACAGAGGGCTTGTTCGTATACCTGGTGTGTGGGACTTTCTAACACGAAGTCGGCGCCCCCTTTCTTGGTAGTGGCCGACCTGTCCATGTACAATCTCCAAACCAGGGCCGCGTTGGTATGGTCGCTTGCCAGGGTAAGTTCGGCGAGGAAGTCCACCATCACTTGCACTTTTACAATCGATTGGGGTACAAACTCGAGGTCGAACTCGCCAAGCTCGACCGACCATTTGAGCATACGGCCTGCAACGTCAAATTTTTATAGAACTTGTCGGAGTGGTTGGTCGGTTATTACCTTGATGGGGTGTCCTTAGAAGTAGGGTCTATGTCTTCTTGCGGCAATCAGAAGCGCGAGGGTCAGCTTCTCGGCCAGGGAATATCGTTCCTCGAGATCGTTGAGGTGACTCAAAAAATAAACTAGCCTCTCGACCTCGGCAAGTGTGACTAGAACCGAGCTCACAGCCATAATCGACGCTGCCAGGTACAATCCGAGGGGCTCTCCCGGGGAGATCGTAAACAACTAAGGCAGCTCGGAGAGGTGCACCTTCAGTTCTTGAAAGGCCTCTTCACATTGAGGTGTCCACAGAAAATCTTTCGCCTTCTTCAGGGTGCGGAAAAATAGACACGTTTTGTCTCCTGCCCGAGAGATGAAATGGCTCAAGGCTGTGAGTCTTCTAGTAAGTTGCTGCACTTCCTTTACCGTTCGGGGGGATCTCATTTGGAGGATCGCTTCTATCTTTTCGGGGTTGGAGTCAATGCCTCGTTGGTGGATCATAAAGCTGAGGAACTTTCCCGAGGTAACCTCGAAGACACATTTGCTAGGATTGAGTCGCATCCCGACACGCTACATGATCTGGAACGTTTCCTCCAGATCTCTTAAGTGGTCTCCCGAGGCCTTGCTTTTTATAATCATGTCGTCGACATAAACCTCCATGGTGTGGCCGATCTAGTGCTTGAACAAGCATTTCACCATTCTCTGGTAGGTGGCGCCTACGTTTTTTAATCCGAACGACATTATTCTGAAGCAGTATGTGCCGACATGCGTGATGAAGGCGGTATTTACCCGATCTTTAGGTGCCATGCGGATCTGGTTGTATCATGAGTATGCGTCCATAAAGGAAAGCATTTCATGGCCCGATGTGGAGTCCACCAATTGGTCGATGTGAAGCAGGGAGTATCAATCCTTGGGGTAGGCCCGATTAAGGTCGGTATAGTCAACGCACATCCACCAATTCCCATTAGACTTCTTGACCAGTACAACATTGGACAACCAGGTCGGGTACATGTTCTCCGAGATAAAATTGGCCTCGAAAAGCACGCCACCTCTTCCTCGATGGCCTTCTGGCGTTCCGGAGCGAATCCTCTTGGCTTTTGCTTAACCGGACGAGCTCCGGGAGTTATGTTGAGATGGTGTTCTGCCTCCTCTAGGTCAACGTCGGGTATGTCTTCCGGGGTCCATGCAAACAGGTCGGCATTCTTCTTCAAGAATTCCACCATCTTGACTTGGTGCTAGCCCGAGAGCGTCGAGCCGACCTTTAAGGTTTTGTCGAGCTGGTTGGGGTCTAGGGCTACTTCCTTTACATCTTCCACCGGTTCAGGGTTCAAAGCGAGTTTTCTGGGTTCCCTCGGGTCGATCTCTAGGCTTGTCGTTCTGAGTTTCTTCAGGAGCGTGGTGGCGATCAAATAGCATCGTTGAGACTCCTGGGGGTCGCTTCGGGCCTCACCGACTCCTGCGTTAGTCAAAAGTTTCATGGAGCGGTGGAATATTGACACCACGGCCCTCAACCTGTTGAGGGTTGGTCGGCCTATTATAGCATTATAAGCCGAAGGAAGGTCGACCACCATGATGATGACCATTAAAGTCTTGGTACATGGCTCCTCGCTAATTGTTAATAGCAGGGTCGTCGTTCTGAGAGGGACGATCGAATCTCCAGTTAACCCTATCAACGTAGAGGTTAGCGGGGTTAAATCTTGATCGGTCAAACCAAGTTTCTAAAAGGCTTTAAAATATAGAATGTCCGCGACACTCCTTGTATCTATCATTATCTGCTTGACTCGGGCGTTGGCGATGTGCACCGTGACGACCAGGGCGTCGTCATGATCCGGGTACTCCTCTCCTTCTGGTTGGAAACTGATCTCGGGGTCGGGGCGGCGCCGCGACCTCTTCTCGACGGCGGCCCTAGTGTATGCTTTACGCGCCGAGGTGCTGTCTCCACCCGCCGTGGGTCTGCCGACTATAACATCGATCTGACGTTCGACTGGGTCAGGAGGGCACACTGGATGATCTCTCTCCGACCGCCTATCTAGGTGATCCATCCTCCTTTGGACATAATGACCAAGGTGTCCCTACCAGATCAAGTCCTCGATTTGGTTCTTCAGGTCCCGGCACTCTTCGGTTTTGTGGCCGTATTCACAGTGGAAACGATAGTATCTACCCCTGTCCCTTTCTTCGGGTCTAGTCTTGATGCGGTTCGGTGGTGCCAAGAGCCCCTTCCCTCTTATCTGGAGGAAGATCCCAGTCCTGGTTGAATTGAGAGGAGTCGTCGGGGGCCATGGATGGCTGAAGTCTAGCCCCTCTATCCTCCACCTTGACGGTCCTGGGCTTAGGTCAGGCGTTGGCGAGGAAGTTCTGCTCCAGCTCCCTCATGAGCTGGTCGAAATAAATAATGGTCGCCAGTTGGAGACAGTTGTACCACATTCGAGCTGGCCCTCTCAAGGTGGTCGAGAAAACCTAACACATCAGTGCGTTGGACAAGTACAATGCCATTTGCGCCCGGAAGGCCGCGATGTGTTCGGTCGGGTCTGAGCTCCCATCATACGACGCCAGAACCGGTAGCCTGAAGTTGGGCGGGATCGGCTTGTCCCGTATCTCCGGGGCGAAGGGCAATTTATGTTTGGAGCTCTCCGCGGCCGACGATAGAGTATCCTGGTCCTACTAGGGGTACTCGATCCTGAGGTGGGGGGCAGCGGATTTTTCTGGGATGATCGATGGGGTCTCAGACCAGGTCTTGGGGGGACTTGGTTCCATTGGACCAGGCCGAGCTAGCGTCGGGGGCTCCTGAGGTCCTTCCTGGTTGGTAGGGGCTCGCTGAGGCTCCGCCGCTTCCTCGACGATCCGACTGGGGATCAGGTTCAAGATGTGATCTTGCTACATGGATTCTGAAAGTCTTGGTACATGGCTCCTCGCTAATTGTTAACAGCAGGGTCATCGTTCTGAGAGGGACGATCGAATCTCCAGTTAACCCTGTCAACGTAGAGGTTAGCGGGGTTAAATCTTGATCGGTCAAACCAAGTTTCTGAAAGGCTTTAAAATACAGAATGTCCGTGACACTCCTTGTATCTATCATTATCTGCTTGACTCGGGCGTTGGCGATGTGCACCGTGACGACCAGGGCGTCGTCATGATCCGGGTACTCCTCTCCTTCTGGTTGGAAACTGATCTCGGGGTCCGGGCGGCGCCGCGACCTCTTCTCGACGGCGGCCCTAGTGTATGCTTTACGCGCCGAGGTGCTGTCTCCACCCGCCGTGGGTCTGCCGACTATAACATCGATCTGACGTTCGACTGGGTCAGGAGGGCACACTGGATGATCTCTCTCCGACCGCCTGTCTAGGTGATCCATCCTCCTTTGGACATAATGACCAAGGTGTCCCTACCAGATCAAGTCCTCGATTTGGTTCTTCAGGTCCCGGCACTCTTCGGTTTTGTGGCCGTATTCACAGTGGAAACGATAGTATCTACCCCTGTCCCTATCTTCGGGTCTAGTCTTGATGCGGTTCGGTGGTGCCAAGAGCCCCTTCCCTCTTATCTGGAGGAAGATCTCAGTCCTGGTTGAATTGAGAGGAGTCGTCGGGGGCCATGGATGGCTGAAGTCTAGCCCCTCTATCCTCCACCTTGACGGTCCTGGGCTTAGGTCAGGCGTTGGCGAGGAAGTTCTGCTCCAGCTCCCTCATGAGCTGGTCGAAATAAATAATGGTCGTCAGCTGGAGACAGTTGTACCACATCAGTGCGTCGGACAAGTACAATGCCATTTGCGCCCGGAAGGCCGCGATGTGTTCGGTCGGGTCTGAGCTCCCATCATACGACGCCAGAACCGGTAGCCTGAAGTTGGGCGGGATCGGCTTGTCCCGTATCTCCGGGACGAAGGGCGATTTATGTTTGGAGCTCTCCGCGGTCGACGATAGAGTATCCTGGTCCTACTAGGGGTGCTCGATCCTGAGGTGGGGGGCAGCGGATTTTTTCGGGACGATCGATGGGGTCTCAGACCGGGTCTTGGGGGGACTTGGTTCCGTTGGACCAGGCCGAGCTAGCGTCGGGGGCTCCCGAGGTCCTTCCTGGTTGGTAGGGGCTCGCTGAGGCTCCGCCGCTTCCTCGACGATCCGACTGGGGATCAGGTTCGAGATGTGATCTTGCTACATGGATTCTCCTTCTAACGCCAAATGATAAGGGATATTTTGGTCGGTCGAACATTGGTGCAGCCCGTAGGCATGCGAGGAATTGTTCGCTTTGGGCATACCCGCACGATTTTGCCCTTTATGGAGACTAAGAGCTCCAAAAGGCACATCTAAGAGTAAAGGAGGTTGGTGGACTTATGAGCCCTTAGCTCCCCTACTTCTCAACCAATGTGGGACTAAAGATGGCCTTATCATTACTCCCTCCATAAAGGGAGTCCTAGTCGACCGAGGTGCATGGCTCGAGGCCCTCCTTCTAGCGCTGAAATGTTGGGGTCGCCCCGCAACGTGGGATGACAGGTCACCCCGGTGAGAGTTCCCGTGTATGCTAGATCGCCTTCATGGATTTAGTGACATGGTAGCTTCGCCCCTTCCTCCAGGCAACCTCCTTCTCGGACATCCCGAGGTCCTGCAAAAGACCCGAGCCGAGCAGTTTGGGCTCGGCCGAGTCCCTCCGACGCTCAAGTCAGGGGCCGGCCCTCCTGGCTTGAAAATCAGGCCCCCCAAGATGACATGGGGTGTGAACATTTATACTTGCATGGACGAGGCGATCATACGAGGGTCACGTCGTTGCTACGGGACCTGACAGGTCATCACCGCCTGTCGTCGGGGGCGGTGTACACTGCTTGGCCACTGCGCCAGCCCTGACGCGTCGCTTGTTGCCAGCTGCCAGGGGGTACTATTTATCGATCGACCACTGCGCCTGCCCTGACATGCCGCCTGATGCCAGCTGTCGGGGAGTGTTGTTCATCGGTCGGCTACGGTGCTTGCCCTGACACTCCGCTCGTTGCAGGTTGAGGGGGCTGGTCTGGTACATTGGCTCTGCTACGCTGCCCCGTTGGCAAGGGGGATGGTTGGTCGGCCACAGGGCCGTCAAAGGGTACCCTGAGGTCAGGTCGGGTGGGAGACGCTAGGTCGACGTGGCTGAGTCGTGACGTGTCCGAGATGTGGATGCTACATTGCTTGCCATGTTGGACTTGACCATTATTGGCCCCATCAAGAGCCAATCCGTGTAGTTTGAACCAGTGAGGCGATTGGCATCAAGTATGCCACGTAGGGGGATTGCGAGTGATATGTTTTTGACAAAACAAGATATAGCAAAAATAAATAACATGCAAATTTTACATAAAATACTAATTAAGAGATGGACTTCTATCTTAATATACTCTCACTATTTCCTAGCGAATCACACGACACCCTCGACACATAAGGCGAAAGTCTCCGACAGACTCCTAGTGGGGATTGAGATCCAATTGGCGTCTTAGTGCAACCTCGAGGGACTCGGCCAATTACTCTAAGCCCAAAAGGGACAACTCTTGTCAATCATAACTTCTTGTGATTCCCGTCATGTTCGGCCTCCGAATCATCATGGTCTCGACTGCTTGACCAACCATGAAGTACAGTTAAGTCATCACCATCATTATAAGATGAGTCTGATTCGATTGATATGCTCTGGACTGCTCAACCAAGTCATATCATGTCCTCAAGTCACCGGTGACATCTATATGTCATAGGCAAAAACTTGATCACGTAGATAGGTGAGCCTCGAGTGACTCGACCAACTCAACCTATGTCATGATTCAATTTCTTCCTATAACGATGGAAGGCCATGTGGGTTAATCTTATTGCCTCACACTTACTGACTTAATATTATCATAGGAGGGGTTTTCATTTTGTATCGGTCTCCTAATATGTTGTGTCACATACATACATATTTAATATATATCTACATCATATGTAAATATATATATACATATATCTAGTATGTGTATAACACATCACATATGCAAGTCACACCGTATGATCATAAGCCGTCACCTAATATGATTAAGCCCGATCCAATGGGCTTAATCACTCGTAATAGGATCTATGTGTGCATCGGCGCATCTCCATGCCCTGTGATTGTTGAACTTGTCATCATCGGTTCCGTTGGATCGTCGTATCACTATGTGCCGTGATCTCCCACCACGGCATCATAGGTCCCGTTGTCACCTCCACGCTCCCGTCGCACCTTTTCATGTAATTACAAATAATCACAAGCACGCAGGCCCGATAATAAACAAGAAAAACGGAGGCTCGCAAGCCCCAATAATAATAATCATAATTACACATATCACAACACATGGCTCATGATCATCCATCCACATCATACATCACATGTACATCACATCATATGTAGGATTACTATACATATAATAATAATAAATTAAATTATTTAATTAATTATTTTTATGGTAATCATGACATGCTCAGAATTTCTAAAATTGTCAAGGGCATTTTTGTAATTTTGGATTAGAGGATAGTCCTCGGAATTTTCTAAATTCAGAGGGGAAAATAGTCCTTTTCAAAAAAAGAATGCACTAGGTCCTCCTCTTCCCTCTTTGCGCCGCCGTCGCTACCCCTATGGCCTCGTCGCGGGCAGTCGACCCTTGCAGCCTAGGCACGAGCGGGCGCTGCCCCTGCGGCCTCACCCGGGCGAGCAGCCCCTTGTGGCTAGCCACTGGCGGCCGCCCCTATAAGCATCACGCTGTAAGCGACCATGCCCACAAGCGCCTACCGCCCCTGCGGGCTAGCCACAACTAGACGCCCCTTTGCAGGGGGCATTGGCCACAGTCGGCCGCCCCCTTGTAGGTGGTTAGGCCATGGCCAACCGCCCCTACAGGAGGCCTGGCCGTGGCTAGCCGCCCATCCTCCTCCTCGCTACGTTTGCTGCGAAAACGCAGCAAGAACACATAGAACGATTCTACGTAATTCAATCTCATCATATGCAATTTAAAACCAATCTTTCACACGAAAACTTTGGCTCTGATACCACAGTTGGGAAACCTCAGCGGGTGCATCACATGCACAGCAGAAATCAAAATAAAAACTGGTTTCCCACGCATATCAAATCGTCATGCAAAAGATTGGGATTGTGAGAAAAATCATAAAACCAAAAAAACTACGATGTGTGAGAGATTGATTTTACCTAGGGAGATCGTATATCCCTGTATTCCATATCCGAATAGAGAAGATGAAGGAGGTCAAGCATCCTCCTCTCTAGCGGTATCCACACATTGGATCTCTGTAGTGAAACTCCTCCAATCTGATCTCGTAACTCTTGCGCAGAGGGAGAGAGGAGAATAGGAGGTGGTGGCTAAAGCTGCAGCTTATCAACCATGAGTCTCCCCTCCTATTTATAGAGAGCCACCAAAAAACCCTAGGGTTCCTTCCTTAGTGGGTATTGGATCTTCATCCAATTACCCACTAACCTTACATTATTGGATCTCTATCCAATAATCTCCTCAGGCCTCTAATTGGGCCTTAATCAAGGAGCCCATTAGCATAGGGTCTCATCTAATAAGAATAGGGGCTAATTGGATCTCCATCCAATCCTCTATTTGTTGAAGCATCTACCATATGTGTGTGATCCTCTAGGCCCGATACCGAGATGACCATGAGTCACTCCCATCAGAACTCCTTCTAATATAGTGAATTATTATCCACACATAATAATTCACTCGACTCATCGACTATGGATGTACAAGGCCACTACGCCATTGTCCCCAGACGGTACAGGGGGATCGAGTCCATCGGACCTGTCTGTCCACAGTTACCGTGTATCTATAATCCCTCATCCAATTAATATCTCAAAGATCGTATATTGGATATGGTACTATTAGGTCACATACGAAATCCGTCATAGTCTCGCTCTAATCGAATTCTCCTAGAGAACTCCTTCTCTCTCAATCCGAATGACCCTTGCGAGGGATTTGTCTGAGCAAGCACATATGAGATATTTCTCTCATGATACCGAGAGTGGATGGTCCTCTATTGACACTCAATTATCTTCGTAAGGTTGGCTACCAATCCTGATAACCAGTTGTACTAGATCTGAAACTTTTCAGATCTGGCGTCAAAGATAGGAGTACTCATATAAGATATCCTTGGTGTCTCAAGTCTAAGGACCAGATACACAATTGGGACTATAGAATCGCTATCTGACATTAGGTATCATTAACCATATAGCATTCCATAAGCGGATCAATCAGTGAACTCATTCTCCAATGAGCACCTATACTATATCCTTAGTGTCTCCACACAAGTGGCTATGAGACTAGCCGCCTCAATCATATGGACGAGTATATAGAACACCGATCTGTCCGGTTATCTCGATGTCTCTCTCGTGTAACCTATGACCGGGATTATTTAGCATTTGTATTTAAAGGTGAATCGATCTCATTATTATGATCTCATCATGATCTGATTCCCATTGCACAGAACCAAAGACATCATAGTATATATGCAACAGATAATATAATATGAGAATATACCAATATTAATCATAAGCAAAAAGATCACACAGAGTGTCACATGTGTCATCACTCCCGTGATTGGCTTGTAGGGCACTTGTAACCATCAATTTTCATGGAGTAGCCTGAAGGTTTTGTGGTGAAAGAAGAAAAAAATTATGTCTACAAATTAAGAAAGAGTGTTTATAGTTTGAAACAAGCACCTAGGCAGTAGTATAAGAAGTTCGAATATGTTATGGTTAACAAGGCTACAAGAAGACTACTTCTGACAATTATGTTTTTGTGCAAAAATTCTCTGATAATGACTTGTTATATTATTGTTGTATGTTGATGACATGCTTATTATAGGTCATAACTCCTCCAAGATTGACAGCTTGAAGAAAGAGTTGAGTAAGTACTCGATTTTAGTTTTATTCATGTTGAATCATTGTGGCACCATCTCAATGTATTTTTCTTGAGATAGACATAACTTCTTGTATTTTCTATCATAGATAACTTTCATCCCAAGAATAAGCTATCAATATGTAGTTAGCAGTTTAATGTATGTAATGGCTTGCACTAGACTAGACATAGCTCATGCAGTTGGTGTGGTGTGTAGATTTTTATCTAATATAGGTAAAGAGCATTGGAATGCAGTGAAATAGATTTTGAGATATCTCTGGGGTACTTTTAGTTTGAAGTTTTGTTTTGGGTCTAGTAAACATATTCTTATGGGCTATACAAATTCTGATTTGATAGGAGATGTGGATTCTAGAAAGTCGACTTCTGATTATATGATTACATTTGTAGGGGGAGCTGTGGCATGGCAATCTAGGTTATAGAAATGCATTGCATTTACTACGGAGGCTGAGTTCATTGTAGCTACAGAGGCTTGTAAGGAGATGCTTTATATGAAGAAATTTATGAATGAGCTTGGATTTATAAGAGGAGGTATGTCTTATAATATACTAGTCATAGTATAATTCATCTTTAAGAATCCTATTTTTCATGGTAAATCAAAACATATTGATGTGAGGTACCATTCGATATAGAAGGTTTTTGATTCTAAGCTTCTTGAATTTGAGAAAATACGTATTGATGATAATGGCTCTGATATGTTTGCTAGACTTTGGATTCTAAGTTTGAGACCTATCGGATAGTTGTCGGTTTGACAAATTTCTCCATATAGTTGTGAGGGGGAGAATTGTTCGATTAGGTCACTCCAATGTGGAGAATTATTCGCACGAGGGGCATTAATATTTTGGCCCATGTGTTTAAACTCATTAGGGTTATTTTCTTTGAGACACTCAAGATAAAACTAAAATTTTAGCAATCGGTACTTTAGAGAGAGAAGTTTCTAGGTCTTCCTAAAAGTCGTCCAACCTTCTTTCTCCGACGATCGGATGATGAGTCTTTGTCGGATCGTGCTGATTTTTGGTGAGGTAGATAAGGGTTTGTTTCCTAAACTTACACTTTTTTAAGTTAAGCCACAATTAATGTTCATCCAAAACGTCGAACACCTTTTGCCTGAGCTCAAAAGGTAGACAATGATGAAGTCATTGCACATCGTTTGTCGACTGCATAAACATGGTAGAGGCATTACAAAGTCCAAATGGCATGATCGGTCACTTGAATAACCCTTGGGCATTTAAGCCTATCTTCTATTTTTCTTCTTCTCAAACTTGAACTTGATGATAAATAACCTAACTTGAGATCCAATTCGGTGAAGATGATAGCATGTTAGATCTAGTCTAGCAAGTCATCTATTTGAGATAGAGGAATTGATTTTTCATCATGATTAGTTGATGCGCATGAGCCATACTCCATTATTCTTAGGCAACATCACCATTGGTGATCCACAAGCGGAACAACTCAATTTGACAATGCCGCTCTCAACTAGCTTAGCTACATGTTGTCGAATTTGGTGATCCCCAAGGGGAACAACTAAATTTGATAATGCTGCTATCAACTAGCTTATCTACATGTTGTCGAATTTCTTTGTTATCTAAAACTTATGTTCAAGTATATTGAGATTCGGTAGCGGTGGCTTGGAGATTAATTGTATTTCATACTCTACCACTCACCGTGGAGGTATAGTATACCTACTGATGAGTTCTTGGTGAAGAGGTTAGGATACCTACTGATGAGTTCCTAAATTTAACTTATCATTGTCTTATTTCTTCGATGATGCTAATATGGCTAAGGCTTGCGCTCCTGCATCGATTGGTCAGATGAGCATTACACATGGTCGAGGAAGAAGGATTTTTATCGTTTCCAAATTTTTTCTTTTCCTTCGGGCATCCCTCTTTAGCCTTCTCTGTAGTCCGCTTGCTATAGATTCTATTCTTCATTTAGGTTGCCATGGCTGTCCACTAGGACTTGAGATGCCGTTGGTTTGAGTATGCAAACTAGTGGTGAACTTCATCATCATTGAATGGTTTATCAAGGGAGATTTCAAGTACTACTCGTCATCAAAATTCGATGATTGAGCCTTACATTGATTGGTCCATCCTTGGCACAAGCTATGTTATATTTTTCACTTATCTTTGAGGTAAACCATTGAATATAATTATTGTCTAATAAGATCTTTAAAATATCTCAATGTCATTTCTATGTCCCTATAGACACAAGTAGGCATTCCACCATACTAGACAATGGCTTGTCAACTTGAGTTGGCTTTGTATTTGCTACTATACAAGTCATTTCTGAGTCTGGATTTGTATTTGCTACTATACACTAATAGGATAAAAAGGAGTCTAAGTTGATCAAGCCACGCGTCTAACTTCTCAACATAAATGGAGCCGTTGTAGGGGGGGATGTCAATCCAGCCATTGACTCAGAAAGGTCGAAACTTTTCCTTTACCAAAACCACCAGTTCCACGACATCGACATCATCGTCATCATGTATCTTCCATGAACCAATTTTGGTATTCGATGAAAATGCCTCCTTTGCTATGGTGCACTCTATTGTCTTTCATTGTTATTTTGTCTTGGGATCGAATCCAACCCACTGTGCCCTTTATCTTTTGTATTTTCTGGCATCATGTCAACTTTTATTGTTATTGATGATGGGTGTTGAATCTCCAACACCCATCATCAATAATCTTTACTTGTGGATTCAGGTAAAGATAAAAGAAACAACTTTTATCTTTACCTGAATCCACAAGTAAAGATTATTGCTTTAATACCACATAATTCTTAGATTATGCTTTGTGAAAGGATCAATGAAGATACTAGAAGAAGTGAAATTTGAAAGAGAAACAAGCTCGAACTTCTTCGACATGCAAGCTCCGCTTCTTCGTGCTTCTCTTTTGTAGCCGCCTCTCTTTGTCTCTCCAACCTCCTTAAGTTGTGGTGGGAAAGACTCGATCAAAGTCCAACTTTTAGTCTCATGCAAGAGATTCCTAAACTTATAACTAAAGGACCCTGAATTGGAGTACAATGCTGAGTACGCAGGGCAATATTTAGTCCCTCATAAGGGACTCCTAATCAGTAAAATCTTCTTAATTCGAGTCCAACTCGAATTGGGCTCAGGCTTCAGCCTTTGGATTGGTCGAACTTGGACTTAATCTGAATTGATCCATCCCTGATCACATGTTTATTTCTATATACCAAATATCCCATTTAAGTTGACCATGTATGATGAAAGTTACTTATATTGCTTTAATCTCATATCCTAATCAACTATTTGCTATGTTGTTTCTCGTTGCCATATTTCTCCATGTATAATAGCTTGTTTCGATAGTTTGTTTTTTTTTTTTTTTTTTGGTTCTCTAGCATCTCCAACTTAATAAAATTTTAACAAAGAATATAGAAACGATTAATATTTATTAAAGATTGCAAATAACAAATGCATTATGGAATAGGATTAACTATTAAAAGATTAAAAAAGAATTAAAAATATCACATAACGACAATTGCCTAGATGACTTAGATCACTTGACTTTTGGTCGATATAAAATTTTAGGCTACATGTATAAATATTTAACAAGAGCGGTGATGCATATGGCTTGTGACATTCACCTTGAATCAAACAAAGCATTTTTGCGTCACTCGCGAATCTATGATAGTCTTCTTTCCTTACAGAATAGTCTTGGAAATAGGAAACACAGCAGATCAGATTATTCTAGCATTTGAATTTGTCCAATTCACCAAAAGAAGAATCAGGTATAGATTAATCAGGTCTGGATTGATTCTGATAAGAAAACAAATATTTTAGAAATCAAATGTATACTTAAACAATTGATCAGATACGAGTTTTAGTATAATATCCATAGTTATTCTTAATATGAGACGGAAGATCATGGATCGACTTCTTTTCAGATGCCACATCTATCTATCTCATCGAGTTAAACATAATTGAGATATCCTAATAAGGTAATTCACATCTTCATATATATATATATATATACGCAGAAGAAAGTTACATGTACTATTGTATAGGCTATTACATCGAGAGAAACAACTAAAACCGATCCAGTTATTTTTACGTAAATAAGAAATTGTATTATATATATTAATCTGGCAGGAAGGGGATAATTTAGTAAAACTACTCTGCCACAAAACTGCAGTGAAGTTGATGCGATTAACAATCACAACACTCTACACACATGCCAGTCTTCATTATTTCGATGCAGGTGACCCAACAATACATTGGACCAGACCTGGATTTGACCAAAGTACATGTATCGGAAATTTTTAAGGAAAATATTTCTGCTAATAATCTGAGATCTCTTTCTCCAAGTTCCAAAATTGATACATGTATAGTTAAAAAGCTAATGTGATATGCTATATGAATCTTTTGTTGTTATTGGGCTCTTTAAATTCTTAATTAAATTAAAAATATTTAAATTTTTATTTGTAATGTCTAATAAAATCTTTTCAGGCCTCCGTCCACCTCTGTTGTGCCAGTAATAGTAATAATTTCATATGGATATTCTTAAAAACATGTTCTTACAATCCTAAGCTTTCTTAACCTCATTTGCCCGAATTTCACCAATAAACATATAATTATTAAACCTACTATTATTATCTATATTTAGAGATAAATTATTTGAGGTATATTCATTAAAAAATTATAAAAATAGTTGCCCGACCTTTCCTTAATTAGTTAAAAACAATAAGTTTTTTTTTTATTTTCATTCTTAATCCATCTAATATTACCTAAATATTTGCTATTTCTTTCCTTAAAGTTAGAGAATATATATAAAGTATTAACTTATTTCTTTCCTTAGTTCTTATCTTATTATAAAAAGTATTATAAGCTTTATATCTTGATATATCCTTTTTTTTTTAATTCTCTTTTCTTTTTAGAATTTCCCAATCTTTTTCCATTCTATATCTAAAAATCTTAAAATTATTTGCCTTTACAATTCCCCCAAATCCTCGTAGATTTTTCCTTCTTTCTTCTCTTCCATTTTTAGCAACAAATATCTAATACTATTAATCTATGTTGATTCATTAAACTTGTTTTCATTAGGTATAATTTTATAATTTTTACATATATCTCTATCTATACTTTTTTAGTCAGAAAAATATCTATTTGCTTATATTTATTTCTCTTATAAACAATTAAATGTTCATCTCTCTTGAAGTGCATGTTGACAAACAGCAGAACCACCCGACTACCCTACAACAACGTAATCATCGGATGTTAAACCCTACGACATATAGGTGACGATATTAGTATCAAAAGAAAGATTACTTGGAACATCTCATAAATTACTTGATGGAGCAAGATACTTGGTATAACGTGCATTTGCCAAGACGTTTCTCGTCTTCTTCTTTCGAAGCTCTACCTTGACTACCCCAACGGCCTTCCCAGCTCGCAAAATCTTGGCCTCGATCTCAATTTCTTCCTGGTAACCAACCAACCAGACATTTCGCATCAATTACTAAAGCACATAAATCACATAAAGATTTCAAAGCCAAGGTAGAAATCTAAACTTACTGCAACTGGTAACAAATCCAGCATAATTCCTTCCAAAATAGAATAGCTTAATCCAAGAAAAAAATATTCAAGAGATAGAAGACTGAAATCAAGAATGTTGAGTCATTCACGTAATACAAAATCATGAAGGAATTTTCTTTAAATTAAACAATTAAGTTTTTCAGATCAAATTTGACAGAATACCCCTCTCACTATTGAGTTTCAACTTCAAGAGCAAACTTCTAATCGTACATACCAGAAATGCTTCTCCTCTCAAAGGACTGGAAATAATGGAGCATGTTCTTTTCGAAAAACTCAGAGTTGAATTTAAGTTCAAAAACACACCTTATGGACCTCAAGGACACAGCCTTTGGTACTCAAGTTAATCTGATGATTATGGTTTTACCATCTACTAGGCTTTTAAATATCTGGACACCGAAAGCTCTAAAGCTCTGATACTGAGAGAAGATACCTGGAGCAGCACCATACCCAAAGTATAGTGAATAGATGGATCCAACCCTAACAAATTCATCGTAGCTCTTTTCTTAAAGTTATTTATGAATTAGAATGTCCATCTGGCCAGGTGTGACTTTCAGAAAGTCACTTCCAACTGGATTACACCACTTCATAGCATTTGATTAAATTAAGTGAAATTGAAAGTGGATTCTCAGAAGCTACCTAAAAAAAGCCTGAGAACCATAATCCTGATTCTATCCCTTCTCTTTGTCGTTCCCTCTCCTCACTTCTAACTCACCCTCCCTCTCTCCTCTCTCTCACATGCAAGCAGTGTCAAACAGTTATTAGTCATTACAATGTGTGACAGAGGACACGTATCAGATGGAGAGCAGAAAGAGGGCACCTCAGCTGCTCTATCCTTTACCAGTGAGGATCATCTGGAATCGTCAAGGATCAACTAATTCCAGTTGAGTCTAGCTGATACCAACCAAGTCAGACACAATTTCTGTATCTGCAACTGTACCATGGTGAAGCAAGCACAATAAGAGAAAGTACTGAGTGCACTATAGCAACATATATGGGGAATTAATTCCTTAAAAGTCACTTTAGAGGGACTCATTCTAGCTACGTCCTCCATTTGTGCTGAACCAAACAAGCCCCAAACCGTAGTATGCATCGTAGTTGCAAAAAGCATTAAACAAAGTTAGGAAGCACCACACAAAAATTAATGTAAAAGGTCCAAAATTCTATTGAAAACTACAGATCACAATATAAAAAAAAGCAATACCCATCAGAAATCAAAGTATAGAAGTGGTTTAAGAGGAACATAAGAACTCTTAATATTGTAGCCATGCCCCATGTATGCATCCACCTCTATCATGGATTCACAAACATCAATACTGTTCTCATGATCACTCGTGAACTTGATTCACAAGTAAGGAGTCAAATCTACAAGCAAACGCTAGAGACACATGGTCTGAATGCATGGATTTTAACCTTATAGATCTGCATCAAAGAACATTGGAAGAATTTGACGCAAAGAAAGAACTGCTATGTGAATATAAATGAAACTTTTGACTTCCCTCCCTGGAAAAATGCACTTTGAACCACTCTATTTGATATGCAAATACCACTTGTAAGGCCTGCAAGACAAGTTAGTCTATGTAGAGTCTGGATAAGAAGAATCCTGAACCATGTAAAAAAAATAAGAGATTTGAGAGACTCATTAGGACTCACATTCAGCTCCAACAGACAAATTAACTGGGCCAAATGGTCAATCCGAAAAGAAAACATATCGATTGAACTAAAGGGGCCAAAAACCACAAAGGGCAATACCAGCAAACCATTGATCGACATAATTGATATATACCTAACCAAATCATGCCAAAACATCTACCCAAGTTAAACTTAAATCAACATACTTCAGACAAACCTAATCCAAGTTTTGATTTCTCTAGTACACAATTAAACTAAACTATATACTCAAGCTACATGAATGCATAACCTGTTTCTTGATAAGTCCAGAGATCCTAAAATGAATGTTTTATGTTCAAGTCTCCAGCACTGCTTGAAACATGAATTTCCAAATAGACTTGACACAAAAAAAACTTGTTCTTCCACGCAAAACAAATTACACTATTAAAATTTGGACAACATAACACATGGAACAACTTTGACCAAAAAGAAATTTAATTTTCAAGTACAAGAAATTTTTATATATGCAGTAACACATCAACAATAAAAAAACTCAATAAGACCAACTGCCAACAATTAACATTACCTACAACAGCCAAATACTCAACTAGCTATGCACATACTAAACAAGACAATAGAAGAAGAGAGTTTCCCATTTCTCACTTTTGTTTGTATACAGAATAAAGTACATATAGTCAAACAAGAGAAAAGAAAGAAAGTAAAGAGCTACCTAAATAAATCTAGATGCTAATCTAGGAAATATACAACTAACAAATGTACACAAATAAGGTAATACAACCAGGAATGAATCAGCAATCATATCCTATTTCGATCACTTCAAATAAGGTAGCATGTCATGAATCAAACTGTAGCAAATCTTGACATATCTAATCAAATCACAACAGATTTGACAGATCTCATCACATACAACCACTATGAACAACATACAACTAACATTCCTACAACACCATCAAAGCAAACGAATAACTATACAACAATTTGGGTGATCAAGCTTTCAAGTTAGTAGTTTCAACCAAGGTTTTACTACCGGTCTGTACCGGTGTACCGACATTTTGTCGATACCAGTATGGTACCAGTACCATGCGGTATGCACAGTATGTACTGCCCGATATATTAAATATTTTATAATATTTTATAATATAATATTAAATATATATATATATTAAAAAAGGCAAATAAAGGGGCTGCGAAGGAGACGGAACCGCGGGGAGAAAAGTCGCCCGTGGGCGGCGAGGGCGAGGTACTTTTCCTCTTCTTCTTTCTTCTTCTTCTCTTCTTCTTCTTTCTTCTTTTCCTCTTCTTCTTCTTCCTCTTCCCTTTTCTTCCTCAATCGACCACCGATTTCTTCATCAATCGACCGCCGACGGTCGATTTCTCCTTCAATCGACCGTCGATGGCCGAAATCGATCACCGACGATCAATTTTAGCAGTACCGCCCGATAGCGGCCGAACCGCATACCGGTCAGCTGTCGGACCGGTATGTACCGGGCGGTACGAGCCTTATCGCTCGGTAAGTAAAACGTTGGTTTCAACTAAGTGTCCCACTCTGATACCAGGAAGGGAGAAAGAGGAATGGAATTCAAGAAGAGAAAAAGATCGATAGACGATTTGTAGAAAATACATAAACTCAGAACAGAACTTGTGTAAAATGGATAAAAAGTTTACCACCAGGTTTAAAGTCACAATAGGATACAGAAAATTCACAACCTCAAGGAAATTAAACCAGGATACAGAACTAAATCAAAAGACTCGTCACTGAAGGACGCATCCAAGAGATACAGAGTTTTAGAGACACTCCAACGAGCATCTGCAAATACAAAGGTGCTAAACTTTTTTAATCCTAAAACACCAAAATAAGTACTAGTACATGAAACAACCCTTCATACATAGGGAACTGCAAAATTAAGTGTTTTCCATCTACCAACTAACTCATTTAATGCATTCCTTGATCATGAAAAAATGCATCTTGAAATATCTTTAACTTTATCCAAGGAATATGCTCATGAGCTGTCATTTTTGAGTGGGTTGGGTTAAAAACTCTGAAATATTATAGTAGATTGTGGGGAATACCATAGGATCAGCAATTTCCATACGATCTTATTTTAGCAACTTAGGCACTCCCGTGTCAATCTCCCCTGGTTGAAAAAGACTTATCCTCAAGTCTTCATTTGTTCTGTCACCTTGATAAGGACTTAAATCAGCCATTTCGAATATTGATGACAAACCATAATCTTCAGGTAGCTTGATCTCATAAGCATTTTCGCGAATTCTTTTTAGTTTATTGATCGGATCTTTAGTCTTTGGTTTTATTTTTCCAAATTTGTCTAGCAGTAACCTCTCCTTTCTTAGATAAATCCAGATCAAATCACACGTATTAAACTCCATATGTTTTCTGTATTTGTTGGTAGCTTTTGTGTATCTCTCATTTTGCATTTCAATGATTGCTTTAACTTTCTCATGCAACGTCTTTATCTGTTTAACCCCCTTATCAACATCTCCACTAATTTGCATAGTTAGAGAACGAGTAACTAAAGCCAAATGAGCTGTTGGATCTGCCTTAGGAATAAGATCATCGTGATGTCGGACATCTCTCAAAGGTGGAAGTTTATGTGGGATCTCTTTTGGCACAACATCTTCGAACTCCTCCATGATTGGTTTCATCATTGCTAGTGGCTCCTTGTGTTGTTGTTCATTCACCTCTATCAGAGCTAAAACATGATCATCCCGTTCTAATTCATCCTTGCATTCACTATAAGAAATAAAAGACAAACAATGATCAGCATAAGTTACCTCTTCCTCATAATCAGCATATTTTGGTTCGTCACTGGCCTCATTTCCTTCTCTATCACTATATTCTTCAACAAATGTAACGATCCTCCTATTTGGACTATCTGAAGCAATATGCCCAAAACCATATGATCCCATCACCCTTGTCTTGTATCTTCAGCACTACTTTGCTTTGGAGAGTAGACTTGAAATTTTTCTCTTCTCGTATAACAATCTTTTGCATCGTATTGAGCAAGGTTTTCCGTACGTACCGGTCCGATGGTTTACCGGTCCGATGGTTTACCGGTACACGGACCGCCCTGTACCGGGCGGTACCAACTGTTACATGGTATATAACAGTCGAAATCGACCGTTACAAAAATATAACGGGCGAAATTGACCGATACCACTCGGTAACAGTCGAATTTTTTACCGTTAATGGTCGGTAACGATCAAAATCGACCGTTACAGACCCTGTAATGGTCGAACTCAACTATTACAGACCCTGTAATAGTCGAACTCAACTATTACAGACCCTGTAACAGTCGAACCCAACCGTTAGTGACCCTGTAAAACGTCAAAATCGACCGTTACAGACTTTATAACAGTCGAAAAACACTTTCTAACTCTATTTAAATTCACCCTTCTCCCATTTCACTTCACACACTCACTCTTTCTCAAACTCTCTCGCTTTCTCAAAACGGTTCCTCAAAGCTCGAAAAAGATATGTAATATTATTTTTGCCTAATTTACATTGATTTTGTTGAATCTATACCAATTTCTATCTTACAAACCCTAACCCAACTTTTTTTTCTAATTTTTCAGGTATTAAAAAAAATAATATTTTTTAATCATTAAAATATTATTTATTTGTACTGCTTGGTATGCCCAAGTGTATCGAGCTGTACCGACCAAATCTCGATATGCCGGTACGGACTGGTACGACGAACCTTGGTATTGAGAACCCCTTTCAAACTTTTGCTACCTCTTCACACTAAGATCTCTTTGTTTAATATCAGAGCTTTTCAGAAAGATTTCTTGCCTATAGTTGTCAGGTAAGTATTTTCTTTTCAATTCTCTTTTCATTTTCTCTCATGTCACGATCTTGCTCTTCCCATCATGTTCTCTTTGCTTCTTCAGATTTTCCCACCAAAAGAATGCATTCCTTCTGAGTTTTAGTGCTACAAGCTTTACCTTCTTTTGTTCTGGTGGTTCATAAAAATCAAATATTCTTTCCACCGTATTAAGCCAATCAATAAAGTCATCAACATTGATACTACCGTCAAACTCTGAAATGTCCAACTTTGGGTTGTATTTGTTCTGCCACTCATCTCTACGCCTTGACTGAATTCTTCCCAACTCTCTTGGGTAATGAGGTGTATCATTAGCATAACCAAACTTTTGGGTATCATGTTCATGCTGATTGTTTTTACTCGAAGTTCTTCAATGATTTCAGTTTTTTTCATTTATACTGTGTAGCACTCTTTGTAGCTACAACCTTAAGGATTCAACATCATCTTCATTGTCACTACCTTCACCCACTACTTTTCGATTCCACCTTACCATGATCTCTAGCCTTCAGCTCTAATACCAAACTGATACCGGGAAGGGAGAAAGAGGAATGGAATTCGAGAAGAAAGAAAGGCCGATAGACGATTTGTAGAAAATGCACAAACTCATAACATAACTTGCGTAAAATGGATAAAAAGTTCACCACCAAGTTTAAAGTCACAATAGGATACAGAAAATTCACCACCTCAAGGAAATTAAACTAGGATACAGAACTAAATCAAAAGACTCACCACTTAAGGACGCATCCAAGAGATACAGAGTTTTAGAAACACTCCAAGGAGCTTCTGCAAATACAAAGGTGCTAAACTTTTTTTTTAATCCTAAAATATCAAAATAAGTACTAGTGTATGAAACAACCCTTCATGGATAGGGAACTACAAAATTAAGTGCTTTCCATCTACCAACTAACTCATTTAATGCATTCCTACTAGTGTATGAAACAACCCTTCATGGATAGGGAACTACAAAATTAAGTGCTTTCCATCTACCAACTAACTCATTTAATGCATTCCTTGGTCATGAAGAAAGACATCTTGAAATAGCTTTAATTTTGTCCAAGGAATATACTCATGAGCTATCATCTTTTAGTGGGCTAGGTTAAAAACTCTGAAATATTATAGTAGACTCTGGGAATACCATAAAAACTAGTGACAGTGAATCCCCAACACAGAAAAGCTTCATAATCATTAAAGACAGCTTACAAGGTTAGTGATCCTCTCTCCTAGTTTCAAAATTATGCTTGATGAAGAGAATCACTGGTTGCAATCAGCATCCTGAAACTCCTATCTTCTAATAACAATTGTATCCATAAAATCTGCCATGGATATGTTCTCCAAAAGTATGTGAACACTAAAAAATAAGCCATGAGAACTAGGTCATATCCTAAAACAAGTAACATCTTAAAAAAATATCATTTTTAAATTAATTAAAATAAAAAAAATGATTCTTCTAACTTATTGCTGACAAAGATAGGAATGTGGTGCATATAAAATGTGAAACAAACTTTATATAAAAGTTTCTGAAGCAAGAGAGAATTCGGAGCATCTCAAAAGAGAAGATCTTTTGTATAATTATAGGAATACATGAAAAATTAGATGATCTATAAAATGGGTTTTTCAGTGTGATAACCCTTGTTATTCAAGAAGTGGAATGACAAATTTTGAACAAAACCTGTGGTAATTTCAATCTAAGCTGCCAGCAACAAAACTCAATGCCATAATGATTTGGCAGATAAGAAAATACAATCGCAATCTTCTTCTCTTACATATCTTGTAACATTACACTATTTGTGCACTACCAATCTCCAAAAGAAGTGGTAAATATTGATGAATTGTTAATACCTTGTAATGTCCAAAATGCTGGTAGCTCCTTTCAATAACACAAGTACATCAATTAGTTATATCTAAATAATATGGCTGATTCATGCAAGAGGAAATTACTCACAGGTGTATAATCAACACAACCTTACAAAAGATGGAGGTGGCACGCATCCAAAACAAGACCTCACAGATCTAATGCCCATGGTGTGTGACACATCCACCTCTTGTGGCTTGAACCAAACTAACCCTACTTAGAAAATAAAATATGGAGAAAAGGGCCCTGCTTAGAGAACTAATATGGAGGTCAGGTTCCTAACAGTTCACAAGAAAATAGCAACAGCTTCCTTGAAAAAAAAAAGGACAATCTTCCAAGAAAATCCCTACTATCACCTTTTTCCCAGAGTGTCCCATTGATTTTTTTTCCAGCAAAGTGTCATTTTTCTTCAAAATGACAAAAAGTGACCCAACAACCTTTTTGTATATTTCCTCCTTACCTCACTTCAAACTCATTCAATTGAACTAACTCATTCAATTGAATGGGTTGAACCAACCGAAAACTTGGACCCATTCAAAATAAATAATATCAAACAGCATATATATATATATTAAACCATTTTTTTCTAATATTTATTTTTTTTAAATTAAGAGATCAATTGATCAATTATACGGGTTTTGAATGAGGTTACATCGTTTTTGAATAAGACTTCCATTCAGAAACAGTGTAACTTCGATACAAAAGGTTTTTTTCCTCCAAAACATGATAAAATGATCCCTAATAATATTCATGTGAATTTTTGACCAAAATTTATTCTAGGTTCACCTCAAATTGTAAAGGTCCGAAAATTTTAAAAGTGATCACTTCGGGTTTGAGAAAACATTTCCAATGTTTCATTAAAATTTTGTCTAAAAAAATATTATAATTCAGCTTAAATTGGTCAAAAATAAATGATAAAAAAATTTCAGTTTTTATGTTCGAATTAACAGAAAATAGGTCCTTTGGTAGTCCAAAATAAAAAAAATGATCACTATAGGCTTCTCTAGATATTTCTAAGATTTTTAAAATAGGTTATACTGATTTTGGTTTATATTTCAAAAATTTTTGGGTCAAATTCAAAAATAGTGAAGCCCCATTTGAAAACTATGTAACTCAAGTGCAAAAAATTTTGTTTTTCCCACTACTTCATAAAATCATCTCCAGTAAAATTCAAGTGAATTTTGACCCAATATGATTCTAAAATCACCTTAAATTGGTCAAAAATAAAAAATGATATTTTAAAATTTTAAGGAATAAATTAACTATAAATAAGACTTTTAAAGGTCCAAAAACTGAAAATGTGATCATTTAAGGCTTCATAAGATATTTCCAAGGTTTCATGTGAAATTTTAACTAAAAAGTTACAATTTCAGCTTAAATTGGTCAAAACTAAAAAAATTCAAAACTTAAATAAACCATTTCTAACAATATTAAAATAATCTTTGACCTAAATTGATCAAAAAATAAAATAACTGAAAATTGAACAAAACTTCAATAAACCACTTCTAATCCAGAATAAACTTAAATAGATCAAAAATAAAAAATCAACTTTTAAGTGCTAAATTAACTGAAAGTAAGTCATTTAAAGATCTGAAATAGAGAAAAATAATTTTTAGGGCTTTATTAGATATTTTCAAGGTTTCATAACAATTTTGACTTAAAAATTATAATTTCAGCTTAAATTGACCAAACGTAAAAAATTTAAAAATTTTAGCTTTAAGTATGAGTTAACTGAAAATAGGTCCTTTCAAGATACAAAAAAAGAAAAAGTGCTGATTTATGATTATTCTATGCATTTCCAAGGTTCCATGCAAATTATGATACTTTATGGGGTTCTATGTTTTTTTAAACACTACAAAAATCAGATCCAAAATATTTTACTTTCCCCAAAACTTCATAAGATTATCTATAATAATATTCAACTAATTTGTGGCCTAATTTAATTTTAGAATTACCTTATATTAAAAAAAAATTCAGACTTTTAAGCAGGGATTAAAATTTCATACCGTACCAGGCGGTACGTTATGGGGTTCTATGTTTTTTTAAACACTACAAATTACGATACTTTATAGGGTTCTATGTTTTTTTAAACACTACAAAAATCAGATCCAAAATATTTTACTTTTCCCCAAAACTTCATAAGATTATCTATAATAATATTCAACTAATTTGTGGCCTAATTTAATTTTAGAATTACCTTATATTAAAAAAAAATTCAGACTTTTAAGCAAGGATTAAAATTTCATACCGTACCGGGTGGTACATACCGGTCTACCAGGTTGCCGATACGCGGACCGGCCGCTACCCGGGCGGTACCGCTAAAAATCAACCGTCGGCGATCAATTTCGGCCGTCAACGGTCGATTTCGGTCGTCGGCGGTCGATTGAGGGAGAAAGGGAAGAAGAAGAAGAGGAAAAGAAAAAAAATAAGAGAAGTAGAAAACCTAGCGCCTGTCCTCGCCCGCGCACCGACGTCGCCCTCGCCCGCGGTTCGCCGGCGCGCCGTCGCCCACGGATCGCCTGCGCATGTCGTCGCCCGCACCCGCGCGAGGAGACGAAACGTCTCCCCGCTCAGGGAGAAAAATCAAGGCGACTTCGCCCCTTTTCTTTTATTTTTTTAATATTTTTAATATATTTTTGATATTATATTATATAATATTATATTATATGTAATATATCAAGTGGTACGCACTATATGTACCGCCCGATATTGATACCATACCGGTACCGACAATATGTCCGTACACTGGTACAGACCGGTAAGTCAAACCTTGGTCGGTAGCGAGCGGTCCACGTGTCGATCAGCTAACGGACTAGTACGTACCGCCCGATACAGGCGGTATCATTTGATATTACAAACCCTGCTTTTAAGGCTAAAGTAACTTATAATAGGATTTTTTTTAAAGGCCCAAAAATAGAAAATATAGTCATCTTGGGTTTTATAACACATTTTCAAGCTTTTCACAAAAATTTTGACTAAAAAATTATAATTTAAATTTAAACTGGCAAAATAAAAAATTTAGATTTAAGTTTGAATTAATTTATAATAGGTCCTTAAATTGTCCAAAAATAGAAAAGTGTTCACATAGGACTTTATACATTTTCGAGGTTTCATAAAAATTATAACTTTTTTATAATTACCATACTCGCTCTAGCTCAATGAATAAGCTCCCAAGATGAAAGCTTCACACCTTAACACGTCTCGCACGTAAAAGATGGATCATTCCATCCAAAAAGCAATTTGTGACCTCACATCACTCTTACAAGGTGGGAAAATAGCTCAATTTGTTGATATTTTCATTGATATATTATTATATTCTAATCCCTTCTTATTGACTAAAATACAAATAAGAAAAGGAAAATAAAAAATTAACAATTGTATCAAATCAAGTATATGATTTGATCTTCCCTTCGAAGAAAATAATATTCTTGATTGATAAGCTTCCATCCTCATAAAGATCAATCTTCACAAAATTTTTATTTATATAGCAACTTATGACATATGCAAAATAACCCCTAAGCTAACCAAATTTATTTAAATAAATGACAAACTAGATTGGTCTTTCGTTATATGCTTCCACTATGTAAGCACTCGTCTCGAGTTTGTCAAATATGGATTTGTCTTTATGGAACATGTTGGGTAAACCAAAAGCTCTTATACCAAATTTAATATAAGACGAGTAACAAAGAGATTTCATTTTCTAAACAGGGGAACAAAAAGAGAGAAAAGAAGAAGAATAATTAAAATATAATAATAATAAATAGATAAATACCAAACTCACTCTGGTTTAAGGAATGAATCCTCAAGATGATGGTTCATACCTCCGCACATCTCGCACTTGGACGATAGAATCATTCCATCATATAAGCAATTTGTGGCCTCATACCAGTAATACACAAGATAAAAAAATAACTTAATTCATTGACTTTGTCATTGATGCATTACAATGTTCTAAACCCTTTTTATAGGCCCAAGTACAAAAAAAAGAAAGATTAAAGATTTATAATTACATCAAATCAAATATATGATTTGATCTTCTCTCTAAAGAAGATAATATTCTTAATTGATAAGGTTCCATTCTCGTAAAAATCAATCTGCACAATATCTTCAATCAAAATTTGTAATATTCAATCACAATCATATTTTGATTTCTTTCATATTTTTTTCCTTTTTATGTTCCTTGAGTAAACTAGGAAACTACAATAGAATTATTTTGGATATTGAAATGTAGCAACTTACGACATATGAAAAAAAATTCCCAAATTAATCAAATTTATTTAAATAAGCGATAAACTAGATTAGTCGTACATCATACACTTCCATTACGTAGCTAGCTTCTTGTCTCAACTTTATCAAATATGATTCTGCTTTGATGATGCAATATCTTGGGTAAACTAAAAGTTCTGATACCAAATCAAATATAGGAGAAGCAATAGACGGATTTCTTTTTTTGAATAACGGAATACAATGACTTTAAAGAAGGATAATAACTTAAATGATAACTATAACAAAAAAAAAATAGATAACCACCAGACTCGCTCAGGATTAAGCAGCGAAGTCCTATGATGAAGACCTCACACCTCTGCATGTTTCGACACGGACAATGGAATCATTCTATCGAAAAAACAACATATGGCATCACTTATACATGATTATAAAATAAATTGACCCATTGATCATCTCATTGATGCATTACAATATTCTAGCCCCATTTTATAGGCCCAAGTATAAGAAAAATAGAGGAAAATATAAAAAATATTTACATTTGCATCAAATCAAATAAATGGTTGGATCTTCCCTCCGAAATTACAATGTTCTTTATAAGCTTCCATCCTTATGGAGATCAAATGTCATAAAATCTACAATCACAACCATAATTTAATTTCGTCTAAATATGTTTCATATTTTCTTCTTTCTTCTATTCCGTGAGTTAACAAGGAAACTAGATTAGAATTATTTTGAATGTTTCCATGTAGCAACTTATGACATATGTAAAATAACAGTTAAGCTAATCAAATTTATTTAAATAAGCGAGAGACTAGATTGGTCCTACATCATATGCTTCCACTGCATTGGAACTCTCTTCAAGTTTATCAAATATGGACCGACCTCGAAAATAGAACAACCTAGGCAAACCAAAAGCTTTGATACCAAATCTTATGCTAGATGCGTAACAAAGGGATTTCTTTTTCATTTTTGAATAGGAGAATCAAAAGAGAGAAAAGAAGGATAATAACTTATAGTTAATAACAAAACAATATTTGATAACTATTAGACTCACTTTGGCTCAAGGATCAAGCTCCCAAGATGAAGGCTTGCACATACGCACATCTCGCACGTGGATGACAAAATCATTCCATCAGATAAACTTGTAGCCTCATACCACTCACATAAAAGGTGAGTGTATGATCTTCTCATACCACTCATACAGCGGCCTTGCATCACTCACACACAAGGTGGAAAATAATTCAATTCATTGATCTTCTCATTAATGCATTATTATGTTTTAGGCCCTTTATATAGACCCAAGTATAAGAAAAGAAAATAACAAAAAATTTCTCAAATCATCATTAAATTATCTCTGATAATATTTTTCAATTTTTAAGGGCTAATTTTTACTTATATAAATATTTTTTTCTCAAAAATTTTAGACCTTGGAGGGCTAAATTATTGAAAATAAGACTTCTAGAATCACAAAAATAAAAAAAATAGTCATTTTGGGTTTCATAATACATTTCCAAGATTTCATGAAAATTTTACTGAGAATTTATAATTATTGGCTAAAAATAACAAATAAAAAAAATTGATTTTAAGTTTGAATTAATTAAAAATAGATTTTTGGTAAATGATAAGTTGTGACAGAGGGCGATTTGAGTCCAGGACTTGCTAATGCAAAAAAATTCTTATCATCTAAGCTAACCAGCACCTTCAAAAAACTAGATACTCTATTGGTCCAAAAATAAAATATGATCATTTTGAACTTCTCTAGATATCTCCCAGGTTTATGAAATTTTTGATGTTTTAAATAAAAATATATGATAATTACACTATTTTTCAACAGGGTTTAATTTTTTTTAAGATCTCTTTCAATAACAGTGTAAACCATTCAACCATAATGTAATTTAGGTTTAAAAAAGTTTATTTTTAAAAAAATTATAAAATCATCTCTGATAATATTCAAGTGAGTTTTTATCCAAATTGATTATAAAATCACCTTAATTTGGCCAAAAAAATTAATATTTAAATTTTTAATGGCTATATTAACTGAAAATAAGACTTGTAAAAGCTCAAAAATAGTAAAAAAAGAACCTTTATATAACATTTCTCAGGTTTCATGAATAACTTAACTAAAAAATTATAATTTCAACTTAAACGACTAAAAAGCGACTATTTAGGGCCTCCTATATATTTCAACAGTTTTATGAAATTTTTAATTTTTTTATATCAATAGACATGAGTTATGAATAGGATTGATTACACTATTTTTGAATAAAACTAAAAAACAATGTAACCTTGCTTAAAGAACTCAGGTTCAAAAAAAATTTATTTTTTTTCCAAAACTTCATAAAATCATATATGATAGATAATATTCAACTGACAACCTAAATTGGTTCCAAATTCGCCATAAATTAGCAAAAAATGAAAACTAGAAAATTTTACTTTTTAAGGGCTAAATTAACTGAGAATAAAACTTTTAAAGTTCCAAAAATAGAAAAGTGGTCATTAGGGCCTTATAAAATATTTCCAAGGTTATGTGAAAATTTTGGCTAGAATATAATAATTTCGGCCTTAAATTTGAAAAAATAAAAAATTAGCTTTTAAGGTTGAATTAACTAAAAATAAACCCTTTAATGATCCAAAAATAAAAATATTGGTCATTTAAAGCTTTCCAAGATGTTTGAAATAAAAATTTAATGTTTGAAATATTTTTGGATAAATAAGACCTCAATTACACTCATTCAAATACTTTTAAATGGGTTATAACTCAAGGTCAATAAGTCCCAAAAAACAGTGTGACTCAGTCAAAAACTAGCATAACTCAAGGTCAAAAGATCTTTTCCCAAAACTTAAAAAAACATTCAAGTAGTTTTTTACTCAAAATGTTTAAAGTTCATCTTAAATTAAGCAAAATTATTCAATCATTTAAATATTAAAATAACTAAAAATACCTATTTGAAAGGCTTAAAAATATAAAAATGATCTTTTAAGCCTTTCTAAATCTTTTTTTAAGGTTTTCTTAGAATTTGAAATTTTTTAAATTTCATTATTAATTATTTACAATATACAATAATATTACTATATTTAATAAAACATTTTTAATTTTATTTTCATTATTTATTTGTTTTTATAATTATATTGTATTTATAAATTTAAGATTGATTTATAAAACTATTTTTATATGTTTTAATTTAAATAGATATATAGTAATTTGATTTATTGTTTTGGACATTATTTATTTTGGACTAGTTTAATTTTTTTATTGATTAAACTGGTTCGATTGAATGGATTTGGGAAAGGGAGGGAAATTGAGTAAAAAAAAAAAAGAAGTTTTTTCTATGACTCAAACCCTAGTCTTTCAGGTTGCCGTTGAACCAAGGCCCACCCGTTGAATTAAAGGAGCAACGATAATACTTGCTTTAGGATTTTTTTTTTCCTTTTATCTTTTAACCACATATAATTAAAATTCAAGCAAAGTAAGTCCCAAGTACTACTTAAACAGAGTTCTCTCATCACACAATCTATACTGTAGCCTTCTCACAAAGATTTACAGTTGAGCACATACTGCAACAAAGGCACAAAACAATCCGGGAATAAAAAGAAATTTCAACCCCAAACTGAAGGGATCATTCCCATAAAGAACAAATCAATCACAAGAGAACAGTAATAACACCATCAAGTACCAAAATTCTCATAAAAAACGAACAAATTAAGCTTGCGATCGACGAACTTACGTTGGCAAAGGCGGCGTCCAAGTAGGAGATTCCGATCTCCATAGGCACACCCCTCGACTGAGCTCCGGCAGTATAGAAGGCAGCGGAGCCGACCAGATCCACCAGGGACGCGGTGGCGCCGCCGTGCAGGGAGTTTGCCATGTTCTGCAGAGACGTGGGAAAGCGCATCGAATCAAATTAGGAGAAGACTGTAACGGAAAAGGAGGAAACGAAGGGAGGGGTGGCTCACGAGGAGGCGTGGAGGAACGGTCATGGAGCAGAGGAGGTGGCCGGGCTCGACGAGGTCGACGCGGAGGCCGCAGAGGACGAAGGCGTCGTAGAACTTGGAAGGGAGGGCGTCGAGGGCAGGGGTCGGAAGGATCTCTTCGGCCGCCGCCTCCAGTGACCTCTTCGCGGACTCCAACGCCATTTGTTCGTCGACAAAGGGGAGGAGACGGAACGGACTGTAGGACACCTGTTGTTCACATTGTTTTTTGTTTTAATAGTCGCCCATTTGAAAGCAATTTAATAAAGCTAGGCTATTATTTCGTAAAAGTAGTTGTGAACGAAATTAAGAGAGTTATCACCTTCTTATAGGATCACACCTGATAATTTTCAGTCAGATGGTTACAAGCAATCTTTTGGCCAAGATGACCCTCGGAAGGTGCTGCAAGCAGCACTTGCCCGTGGAGGATCTCAGGTTAGATGGTTACAAGTAGTCATCTTGACCAGAGGGTTGCAAGTAGCCCTCTCGGCCAGATTTGATGTCATAGCTCTTTGCAGGCCGATTCGCACACTGCAACCTATTGCGGTTGAATCGTGCACAGCAACCCTTAGTTGTCCTTTCACAATTTCTTGTCAAATCTGATGTGAACAAGTCTTTGAATGTCTAAATAGTTCATACGCTAAAAATTATATTATTTTAATCTAAAATCGATAAGAACTATAACTAGTTTATGTATAAATTGATTCTATATGATTCAACAACACACGTAGTTTATAACCAATTATCACATGATTAATCTGGCTCTGATATCACTGTTCGTAAACTTTGAAGAGTATCTCATATATAGCGAAAAATAGAAAACAAAATTGATTTTCCAAAAAAATGATATAGGATCGTCGTGCGAAGATTGGGAGCAAAAAACTCAAGAAATCAAAAAATCATATAAGATTCGTGAGACACTCTCACCTAGGGGAGATCGTATATCCCCAAAATTATACATCCAAGTTGATGGAAGAAGGGGCTCTCATGAACTCCTCTCTAACGGTGATCCACACGATGGATGAAACAGCGATGCACCTCCTCTTGCAACATGTACTTTCCTGACTTTTGCGCACCATCATGCAGTAGCAAAAATAAAAATGAGATAACCCTTTTTGCCCTCCTTGTGCACCAAATAGGACTGATGGTAAGGGAGGAAAAGGAGGGAGAAGAATAGGAGGTAGGTGGCCAAAGGAGTCTAGCCTGTGACTCTTTGATCCCTATCATATTTATTGAGAGCCATATCAATTTAACCCTAATAGATCATGCTCTATTGAGTATTGGATCTCTATTCAATTATCAAGACATATTTGATACTGGATCTCCATCCAATTATCCGTAGCTTAATGGAATTTGGATCTCTATCTAAATATCCACTTTAAGCCTAATTAGGTTTCAATGTTAGAACTCTTGTGGATTCTATGTTTGGGGGTTGATCTTTATAGGGGATCAGTCCTCCTGGAACACTATAGGGGTTCCTTCCTCCAATGTATTCTGCACAAGGCTGAAGAAAGATTGATCTATTGATGAAGAAGAATATGGTTTACATGCTTATTTATAGGGTTCATAAAGTGATCCCCTAAACCAGGATTCCTAATAATAATCCTACTAGAAATAAAACTCTAACTCTAACTTGTACTTTAAGTGAAGAGTCCTAATTCTAGAAGAGTCCTAACCCTAGAAGGAACTCAACCCTAGCTGACTTTCCTAACTAAGGTGAGCAGCCAATTAGGATTGATTATAATGATGGCTCAGTTAACTCTGACCCAAATCCAACTCCACTCCAGTTGAACTGAATCCTAACTCTACTAGGATTTAGGCTGATTTATTACAATGGACTCAAATCTCCTCCTAGCCGACATAATGTCATGTCTAGGTTGGCCAACAAGGCTCAATCTAAGGACTCAACTCAATTGACTAAGACCTGACTCAGCTAGGGTCCTAACAAAACTGCCCTCTTCAAATCAGCCTTGTCCTCAAGGTTGAGACTCCATGACTCTGGGTCTTGATATGCAACTCTTCATGAGACTCCCTTGTGGTCCCTGTAGTGGGCGCATCATGATCATATGGCTCAGCAGTATCTTATATCTTTTTATCAGTAATAGTGTCTAGATGGTGATGCATCGCGATCCCATGATCCCATGTGATCATCAGCTGAACTTGGTCCTCCTCATCAGTCGAGATGTTAGGTGGGTGTATCTGGGTTGAGTCATCCTCTCTAACTTCCATTTGCGGTGAGATACTTGGAGGATCAGTTGCATTTTTGAATTGGTGCGTAGATCAAATCCATAAGTCACGACTCCAATGTGATCTCTAATTTTATAGGGTCCAAAGAAACGAAGAGACCATTTCCTTGAGGCTTGAGTCTTCATGAATTTTGCTAGTAAGGTGAAAGATGAAGGAAGACTTGATCTCCAATGGCAAACTTCCTTTTGCCCCTGTGTTTGTCTGCCTACAGTTTTATTTTTACTTGGGCTGCCGTGGGTTTGTCCTTCAAAAGTCCCTCCTTGAGATGATGGCAGCCCCTCAATGAAGTCCATGGAAATGTCGATCCAAGCTGAAATCAAAGTCGGTAGGGCTGAGATTTTCCCAGAGTTGCTGTCGTCTCTCCTTTATGTCATTGATTGGTATCATATCGGTCAGCATCTCCTTGTTGTAGATTAATAGCTTCAAGTGATATAGAGAGAGGGCTTTGCTAATGTAGGCTAGGGGTCGGCCATCTTGAATGAGGATAACACCAATTCCAGCTTCGATGTGTTAGATTTGATCATGAACACTTTGTCGGAGTCGGGTAAGGCTAGCACCAGTGCAGATAGAATCACAGTCGTGAGGGCATTAAAGGTTACTGTAGCTTCATCCGGCTAGAGGAAGACATCTTTTTTCAGCAATGTCATGAAGGGAGCGCTGATCTTGCCATTGTCCTCCATAAACTTGCGGTGGTCATGCGACCGGGTAGGGGGCAGTTTTATTGATTTAGCAAACGCATCTTAAAATTTAGTATGCAATAAGGGGAGGTTTGGATCTTCGTTCATCATTGGTTCCTCCATTTGCGACACTTAAAATTGTATTAGGAAGCTGATATACAATTTGTGCAGTACCCTCTCCATGCGCTGTATAGAAACAATTGATACCTTGTCCTGCACTTTCCTCATAGGATCACCTATTTCCCATTGCTAAAAAATTTCATGATTAATTTAAAAAAATTCTAAGAAACATCACCTAGAGTGATAGCCATTCGATGCCGAGCACTATTTGATAATCATCAAGTGGTAGGAGGAAGAAATCGATGGTGATTTCTTAGCCCTACAAAACTAGGTTCACCCGCGGACAATTTCGGTTGTAGTTGAGGATTCAGTCATATGTGATTTTTACATCAAACTTGCTGCAATCTTCAATTCAGAGAGTTAATCGAGCAGCAACTTTATTGTACATAAAATTATTGGTGCTTCCAGTGTCGATAAGAATAGTGATCAATTGGTGTTCAAGGAATCCATTGACCTTCATGGATTACGGGTTGGCATAGCCAACTAGGGCATGTATGTGTTGGGAAACCTCAACGGGAGCATCATATGCACAATTGAAGATCAAAGCAAAATAGATTTTCCACATAGATTAAATCATCATGAAACGATTGGGTCTCGAGAAAGCGGTAAAAACTGAAAAACCGCGATATACGAGAGATTGATTACCTAGGGAGATCATATATCCCTATTTTTCTAGATCCAGATGAAGATGATGAAGAAGGTCAAACGTCATTCTCTCTATCGATATCCACACGATGGATCTCTGCAGCGAAACTCCTCAATCAGATCTCGTAACTCTTGTACAGAGGGAGGGAGGATAATAGGAAGGGTGGCCAAAGTTGTAGCTTATCAACCATGAACCTCTCTCCTATTTATAGAGAGCCACCAAAAACCTTAGGGGTCTGCCTTAGTGGATATTGGATATCTATCCAATTAACCACTAACATTACATTATTGGATCTCTATCCAATAATCTCTTTTTGCATCTAATTAGGCCTCACGCAAGGAGCCCACCAGTGCAGGTTCTCTTCTATTGAGAATAGGGGCTAATTGGATCTTTATCTAATTATCTATTCATTGAAGCATCCACCATATGTGTGTGACCCTCTAGGCCTGATATCGAGCTAGCTACGAGTCACTCCCATCAGAACTCCTTTTGATATAGTGAATTATTAACCCCATAATAATTCACTCGACTCATCAACTATGGACGTACTAGGCCACTACGTCATAGTCCCCAAACGGTACAGGGAGATCAAATCTATCAGACTTGTCTGTCCATAGTTATCGTATATCTATAGTCCATCATCCAACTAATATCTCAGAGACCGTAAACTAGACATGATACTGTCAGGTCACATAGGGAATCCGTGTGAGACTCGCTCTAATCGGATTCTCCCGGATAACTTCTCTCTCAATCTGAATGACCTTGGCTAGGGATTTGTTTGAGCAAGCATATATGAGATATTCCTCTCATGATATTGAGAGTGGATGCTCCTTTATTGACACTCAATTGCCTTCATAAGGTTGACTACCAATCCCGATAATCGGTTGTACCAGATTTGGAACTTTTCAAATCTATAAGTCTGAAATCAAAGAAATGAGTACTTAAACAAGACATCCTTGGTGTCTCAAGTCTAAGGACTAGATATATAACTGGGACTATAGAATCACTGTCTGACATTAGGTATCATTAACTATACAATATTTCATAAGCGGATCAATCAGTGAACTCATTCTTTAGTGAGCACCTGCACTATATCCTTAGTGTCTCCACACAAGTGGCTGTAAGCCCAGTCGCCTCCATCATATAGATAGGTATATAGTATACCGGTCTGTCATGTTATCTCGATGTCCCTCTCGAGTAACCTATGACCGGGATTATTTAGGATCCGTGTTTAAAGGGTAATCGATCTCATTATTGTGATCTCATCACGATCCAATTCTCATTGCACAAAACCGAAGATATCATAATATATATATACAATAGATAATATAATATGAAAATATGTAAATAATAATCATAAGAAAAAAGATCATACAACATGTCACATGTGCCATGACTCACGTGATTGGCTTGTAGGGCACCTGTAACCAATAATCCTTCACTTGACCTAAAATCAATTACCTATATGTCTTATCCCCATCAAACCCCTGTGATGCTCAAATACAATATGAGCCAATGACTTCGTTAGTGGATCTACAATGTTATCTTCAGATGAAACTTTTTCCATTGCTATATCTTTACGGGCTATGATCTTTCTAATCAGATGGAACCTCCTAAGAACATACTTAGACTTCTAATGAGACCTGGGTTCCTTCGCTTAAGCGATCGCCCCATTGTTATCGTAGTATATGAGAATCGGCTCTACGCTTCTTGGTACGACTCCCGAATCTTTGATGAACTTTTTCATCCACACCCCTTCTTTTGCTGCTTCTGCTGCTGCAATATATTCCGCCTCTATGGTTGACTCATAATATAAGAATATAACTCACGTGAGAATATAATGTGAGAATAAACCAATAATAATCATAAGCAAAAAAATCGTGCAGCATGTCACATATGTCATCTCACGTGATTGACTTGTAGGGCACCTGTAACCAATAATCTCCCACTTGACCTAAAGTCAATCACCTATGTGTCTTATCCCCATCAAACCCATGTGACACTCAAAGACAATCTGAGCTAATAGCTTCGTTAGTGGATCTGCAATTTTATCTTCAGATGGAACTCCTTTCATTACTAAATCTTTACCGGCTATGATCTCTCTAATCAGATGGAACCTCCTCATAACATACTTAGACTTCTGATTAGACTTAGGTTCCTTCGCTTGAGCGATCACCCCATTATTGTCGCAGTATATGGGAATCAGCTCTACGCTATTTTGTACAACTCTCAAATCTTTGAAGAACTTATTCATCCACACCCCTTCTTTTGCTGCTTCTGCTACAGCAATGTATTCCACCTCTGTGGTCGAGTTAGTAGTAGTATCTTGCTTGAAACTCTTCCAGCTTATTGCTCCTCCATTTAGGGTCGAGTTTGACTTGCTATCATCAATGTCAGACTGAAAACTCGAGTCAGTGTAGCCCTTAACCTGGAGGCTACCTCCTCAATATACCAGTAAAAGATCCTTAGTCCTTCTCAAGTACTTAAGGATACACCTTATTGTCTTCCAATATTCTAAACCTGAATCCGCTTGATACCTGCTTGTGACATTTATAGCATATGCTATATCAGACCTAGTACATAGCATAAACTACATGATAGACCCTATCATTGAGGCATAGGGTATCCTTATTGGGAAACCTCAGTGGGAGCATCACATGCGTAGTGAAAATCAAGACAAAAACAGCTTTCCCACGCAGATCAAATCGTCATGTAAAAGATTGGGTCGCGAGAAAGCCACAAAAATCGATAAAATCATGTCATGTGATAGATTGATTATCTAGGAAGATCGTATATCCCTGTATTCCAGATCCGAATGGAGAGGATGAAGGAAATCAAGAGTCTTCCTCTCTAGTGGTATCTACATGATGGGTCTCTACAACGAAACTCCTTCAATCTGATCTCGCAACTCTTATGTAGAGGGAGAAAAGAGAATAGGAGGGGGTGGCCAAAGCTATAGCATATCAACCATGAGTCTCCCCTCCTATTTATAGAGAGCCACCAAAAAACCCTAGGGGTCCTGCCTTAGTGGGTATTGGATCTCCATCCATTTACCCACTAATCTTGCATTATTGGATCTTTATCTAATAATCTCTTTAGTGTTGGGAAACCTCAGCAGGAGCATCACATGCATACTGAAAATCAAAATAAAAATCGATTTCCCATGTAGATCAAATCATCGTGCAAAAGATTGGGGTCGCGAGAAAAATGCAAAAACTAAAAAATCACGATGCATTAGAGATTGATTTTACCAAGGGAGATCGTATATCCCTGTATTCCAGATTTGGATGGAGAGGATGAAGGAGGTCAAGCGTCCTCCTCTCTAGCGATATCCACATGATGGATCTCTGCAGCAAAACTCCTCCAATCTGATCTCGCAACTCTTGCGCAGATGGAGGGATTAGAATAGGAGGGGGAGGCCAAAGTTGTAGCCTATCAACCATGAGTTTCCTCTCTTATTTATAGAGAGCCACCAAAAAAACCCTAGGGCTATTTCCTTAGTGGGTAATTGGAATAATCTCCTTAGGCCTCTAATTGGACCTTAATCAAGGAGCCCATCAGCATAGGGTCTCATCGAATAAGAATAGAGGCTAATTGGATCTCCATCAAATCCTTTATTCGCTAAAGCATCCACCATATATGTGTGACCCTCTAGGCCCGATACCAAGCTGGCCGTGAGTCACTCCCATTAAAACTCCTTTTGATATAGTGAATTATTATCCTCATAGTAATTTACTCGACTCATCGACTATGGATGTACTAGGCCACTATGTCATAGTCCCCAAATGATACAGGGGGGATCAAATCCATCGGACCTATCTGTCCACAATTACCGTGTATCTATAATCCCTCATCCAACTAATATCCCAGAGATCGTATATTGGACATGGTACTGTCAGGTCACATACGGAATCAATTTGTCTTGCTCTAATCAGATTCTACTAGAGAACTTTTTTTCTCTCAATCCGAATAACCCTAGCCAGAGATTTGTCTAAGCAAATACATACGGGCTATTCCTCTCGTAATATTGAGAGTGGATGATGTTTTATTGACACTCAATTACCTTCGTAAGGTTGGCTACCAATCCCGATAACCAACTATACCAAATCTGAAACTTTCCAAACTTGTAAGTTTGGCGTCAAAGAAAAGAGTACTCATACAAGACATCCTTGGTGTCTCAAGTCAAAGGACTAGATACACAACTGGGACTATGGAATCGCTATCTGACATTAGGTATCTTTAACCATACAACATTTCATAAGCGTATCAATCACTGAACTCATTCTCTAATGAGCATCTGTACTATATCCTTAGTGTCTCCACACAAGTGGCTCTGAGACCAGTCGCTTCCATTATATGGACGGGTATATAGTACACCAGTCTGTCCGGTTATCTCGATGTCCCTCTCAAGTAACCTATGACCAGGATTATTCAGGATCTGTGTTTAAAGGTGAATCGATCTTATTATCGTGATCTCATCATGATCTGATTCCCATTGCATAGAACCAAAGATATCATAATATATATGCTACAGACAATATAATGTTAGAATATGCCAATATTAATCATAAGCAAAAAGATCATGTAGTGTGTCACACGTGCCATCACTTACGTGGTTGGCTTGCAGGGTACCTATAACTAGCAATCTTTCACTTGACCAAAAGTCAATCACCTATGTGTCTGATCCCCATTAAACTCTTATGACGCTCAAATACAATCTAAGCCAACAACTTTGTCAATGGATTTACAATGTTATCTTCAGATGGAACTCTTTTCGTTGCTGTATCTTTATGTGTCATAATCACTCTAATCCACTGAAACCTCCTCAGAATAATTCTGATGAGACCTAGGTTCCCTTGCTAGAGCTATCGCCCTGTCGCTATTATAGTATTTGGGAATCGGCTCCACGTTGTATGGTACGACTCCCAAATCTCTGATGAACTTCTTCATCCATACCCCGTCCTTTGCTGCTTCTACTACAATAATGTATTCCACCTCTATGGTCGAGTATCTTGCTTGGAACTCTTCCAGCTTATTGATCCTCCATTCAGGGTGAAAACCCCCTGAGTTTGACTTGCTATCATCAATGTCAGACTGGAAACTCGAGTCCGTGTAGCCCTCAGCTTGGAGGCTACTCCTCCATATACCAGTAAAAGATCCTTAGAGTATTTAAGGATACACTTTACTGCCTTTCAGTGTTCTAAACCTAGATCCGCTTGATACCTGCTCGTGACACTCAAAGCATATGTTATATCAGGCCTAGTACATAGCATAACATACATGATGGACCCTATCGCTGAGGTATAGGGTATCCTATCCATGTTTGTACTTTCTTCAGGAGTCTTTGGGGGCATACTTCTAGAAAGATATCTCATCGGTATGAGACCTCTTTTGGAATTCTCCATGCTAAACCTTTTGACAATGGAGTCTATGTACCTAGATTGGGATAATCCAAGCATCCTCTTGGATCTATCTTTATAGCTCCAGATTCCCAAAATATAAGATGCCTCCCCTAAGTCTTTCATGGAGAAGTTTCTAGATAGTCAAGTCTTTACTATGAAGAGCATTCCTATATCATTCCCAATGATTAGGATGTTATCCACATACAATACCAAGAAGGTGATAACACTCCCACTTACCTTCCTGTATACACAAGGTTTATCTTCATTCTTAATAAAGTCATAAGATCTGATCGTCTCATCAAATCTTATGTTCAAACTTCGGGAAGCTTACGTTAGTCCATAAATTGACTTAAGTAACCTACACACTTTATCTAACCTCTCTCTGGATGGCCGTATCATATACACCCCCTCCTCGAGGTTGCCATTGAGGAATGCTGTTTTGACATCTATTTGTCAAATCTCATAGTCATAGTATGCTGCAATGGCCAAAAGAATTATAATGGACTTAAGCATGGCTACAGGTGAAAAAGTTTCGTCATAGTTAACTCCTTATCTTTGATGATATCTTAGGCTACTAGCCTTGCCTTCCTGTACACACAAGGTTCATCTTCATTCTTAATGAAGTCATATGATCTGATCGTCTCATCAAATCTTATATTCCAACTTCGGGAAGCTTGCTTTAGTCCATAAATGAACTTAAGTAACCTGCACACTTTATCTGGCCTCTCTCTGGATATGAATCCCTCTGGCTGTATCATATACACCCCCTCCTCGAGGTTGCCATTGAGGAATGTTGTTTTGACATCCATCTGTCAGATCTCATAGTCATAGTATGCTGCAATGGCCAAAAGAATTCTAATGGACTTAAGCATGGCTATAGGTAAAAAGGTTTCATCATAGTAAACTCATTATCTTTGATGATATCTTTGGCTACTAGCCTTGCCTTATAGGTCTCCACATTTCTATCTACTCTGATTTTCTTTTTGTAGATCCACTTGCAACCGATGGGTACGATACCCTCAGGTGCATCCACAAGGTTCCAAACCTTGTTAGAGTACATGAAATCTATCTTAGAATTCATAGCTTCTTGCCACTTCCTAGAGTCTATACTCATAATAGCCTCCTCGTAAGTCTAAGGATCAACATCCTGAGAGTCATCTCCACTGATATGTCCTACATATCTTTCAGGAGGGTGATATACTCTGCTAAACCTACATAAAATTGGAACTTGTGTGTTAGGTACCTGAATAGACTCGGGCTCTAGAATAATGCTTGAGCTAGGTTCTCCAACCTCGCTCAATTCTATCTCACTCCTACTGTTTCCATCAAGAATGTGTTCCTTCTCAAGGAACATAACTCTCTTGGTAACAAAGACATTTTGATCCTCGGGATGATAGAAATAATACCCACAAGTATCCTTAAGGTATCCCACGAATGTGCACCATTCTGTTCTTGATTTCAACTTATCGGGGTTGTGTCTTCTAACGTGGGCAAGACAGCCTCAAATCTTAACCATCTTAAAGTCAGGCTTCTTTCCTTTCCATATCTCATATGGTGTAGACACTACCAACTTTGATGAAATTTTTTCCAGAAGATAAGCTACAGTCTCTATGGTGTACCCCCAGAATGAGACGGGTAGGTCAGCGAAACTCATCATGGATCACACCATGTCTAACAGCGTGTGATTCCTCCTTTCTGATACACCATTGAGCTGAGGTGTATATGGAGGTGTCCATTATGATAGAATCTCATTGTCCTTGAGGAAAATGAGTGAACTATGTACTCAAGTATTCTCCTCCTCGATCTAATTGAAGAGTCTTAATACTTCTTCCAATTTGGTTCTTGACTTTATTCTTATATTCCCTAAATATCTCAAAGGCCTCAAACTTGTACTTCATTAAGTATATATGTTCATATATAGAGAAATCATCACTGAATGTAATGAAGTATGAGTAACCACCTATAGCCTGAATCGACATAGGACCACATACATTACTATGTACGATTTCCAATAACTCAGTGACTCTCTCTCCAGTTCCACTAAAACGAGAGTTGGTCATTTTTCCATAAAGGTAAGGTTCACAAGTTGCATATGACGCATAGTCAAATGGATCTAAATATCCATCTTTCAGCAACTTTTGAATCATTCCCTCATGTATATGACCTAGCCTACAATGTCATAAGTATGCATTATTCACCTCATCTCTTTTCCTCTTAGACATATTTATATTCATGATATGTAGAGAAGTGTCTAACACATATATGTCATTTATAGGGTCCCTCTAGTGATGATCTTATTATTCATAATTATTAAATAATTATTATTCTAAAAAACTAATTTATATTCACTACTTGTCAAACAAGATATGAATATAATATTTTTGATAATAGAGAGAACAAAATAGCATGCATCTAATGCAATGATAGCTCTACCAACTAAATGTAGGGTGACCTCGTCAACGACAATTGCAGCAACTCTTGCTCCATTGCCCATCTTGAGATCCATCTTGCCTCTGGCCAATCTCCTAGGTCTTGCCAAAACTTGCAACGAATTACAGATATGATAAATACTTTCGGTATCCAATACTCATGTGTTATTATGAAAAACTGACAAGTGGAGACTGATCATGAATATACCTGAAGCTTCTCCAAGCTTCTGTTTCACCTTCTCTATAAGGTAGTCCTTGCAGTTCCTCTTCCAATGCCTGTCTTGGCCATAGTTGAAGCAATGTCCTTTATCATTTGTCGGGTCTTTCTTAGCAATCATTGCCTTACCCAACCTTTCTTTGCCCTTGTCATTCTTAAGGGTCTTACTGGCCTTCCTTTTCTTTTTTGGTCTCACCAATATAAAGAACTGGCTTCTCCTTCTTGATGGCACTCTCAGCTTCCGTCATCATATTAAGGAGCTCAGGAGAGTCACCTCAAACTTACTCATGTTAAAATTTATGATGAAGTGAGAAAAGGTATATGGCAGGGGCTGAAGTATAAGATTAATGCATAAGTTATCCTCTAGGACTATTTCTAGACCTATGAGTTTCTTGATCCACTCTATCATCTTTAGGACATGGTTCTCAACCGATGTCCCTTCTGTCATCCTAGCATGGAAGAGTCTCTTAGATATCTCATATCTTTGAGTTCTTCCCTGTTTCTCAAACAGTTTGCGGAGATGAAGAAGAATAGAATCTGCATCCATGTTCTCATGTTGCCTCTGTAACTCAGGAGTCATGGAGGCCAACATGTAACATTTTGCCAATGTGGAATCATCTATATACTTCACATAGTGAGTGATCTCATCCTCGCTTACCCCTTCTTTCGGCGTGGGCACAATTGTATCAATGACGTATGTGATTTTTTTCGTAGTGAGAATAATTCTCAAATTACGGAGCTAATCCGTGTAGTTTGGACGAATGAGGCGATTGGCATCAAGTATGCCATGCAGGGGGTTTGCGAGCAACATATTTTTGACAAAACAAGATATAGCAAACATAAATAACATGCAGATTTTACAGAAAATACTAATTAAGATATGGACTTCTATCTTAATGTTCTCCCACTATTTTCCTAGCGAACCACGTGACACCCTCAACACATGAGACGAAAGTCTCTAGCAAACTCCTAGTGGGGATCAGGATCCAATCGACATCTTAGTGCAACCTCGAGGGACTCGACCAATTACACTAAGCCCAAAAGGTAGGCAACTCTTGCCAATCACAACTCCTTAAAATTTTTGTCATGTTCGGCCTTTGAATCATCATGGTCTCGAGGGACTCAACCAACCATAATGTTCAGTTAAGTCATCACCATCATTACAAGATGAGTCTGATTCAATGATATGCAATCGAGGGACTCGACCAAGCATATCATGTCCTTAGGTCACTAGTGACATCTTTATGTCATAGGCAAGATATTGATCACGTAGATAGGTGAGCCTCGAGGGACTCAACCAACTCAACCTATGTCGTGATTCAATTTTTTCCTATAACGATGGAAGGCCACATGGGTCAATCTTATTGTATTATGCTTACCGACTTAATATTATCGTAGGAGGGGTTTTTGTTTCGTATCGATCTCCTAATATGTTGTGTCATACATATACATATTTAATATATATCTACATCGCATGCATATATATATACATATATCTAGTAAGTATATAACACATCACATATTGAAGCAACACCAAATGATCATGAGTTGTCATCTAATATGATTAAGCCTGAGCCAATGAGCCTAATTACTCATAATAGGATCTATGTGTGCATCGGTGCATCTCCATGCCTTGTGATTATTGATCTCGTCATTATCGGTTCCGTTGGATCGTCGCATCACCATGCGGCGTAATCTCCCACCACGGCATCATGGGTCATGTTGTCACCTCCACGCTCCCATTGCGTCTCTTCATGTAATTACAAATAATCACAAGCATGCAGACCCGACAATAAACGAGAAAAACGGTGGCTCGCAGGCCCCAATAATAATAATAATCATAATTACACACATCACAACACATGACTCATGATCATCCATCTACATCATATATCACATGTACATCACATCATATATAGGATTACTAGATATATAATAATTAATTAAATTATTTAATTAATTATTTTTTCTGGAAATTAGGATATACTCGAAATTTATAGAATTATCAAGGGTATTTTCATAATTTTGGATGAGATGATCAGATCTTATGACTTCGTTAAGAATGAAGATGAGCTTTGTGTGTATAGGAAGGTAAGCGAGAGCGCTATCACCTTCTTGGTGCTATATGTGGATGACATCATAATCATTGGGAATAATATAGGAATGCTCTCCATAGTAAAGACTTGGCTATCCAAAAACTTCTTCATGAAGGACTTAGGGGAAGTATCTTATATTTTGGGGATTCAGATCTATAGAGATAGATCCAAGAGATTGCTTAGCTTGTCCTAGTCTAGACACATGACTCAATTATTAAAAGGTTTGGCATGGAGAATTCCAAGAGAAGACTCATACCGATGAGACATGAAATATCAATTTCTAGGAGTATGTCCCCAAAGACTCCTGAAGAAAGGGCAAATATGGATACGATACCCTATGCCTCAGCGATAGAGTCTATCATGTATTCTACACTATGTACAAGGCTTGATATAGTGCATGCTCTAAGTGTCATCAGCAGGTACAGGCGGATCCAGGTTTAGAACACTAGAAGGCAGTAAAGTGTATCCTTAAATACTTGAGAAGGACTAAGAATCTTTTTACTTGTATATAGAGGAGGTAGCCTCCAGGTTGTATAATTAAATGATAGATCAATTTTAAATTTGAATAAAGAATAAATAAAAATTTAGAAATGAGTTTATCAACTCCTTGTACTGTGTAAAGAGTAAGACTTATTTAAATGTTGGAATTGAGATAGGTTGAATTTTTATTTTGAAGACGTTTTATTATTTTGATGTGTTATAGTAATGAACTTGATGATTTCTTCTAGAATGAAATTTGGTTTTCGGTCTAAAACGATAATTCATTGATTTAAAAAGTATTCTTGAAACAAATCATATGAAACAACTAAGAAAGAGGATAATTCTTCTTGAAAATATTTTTATCATATTAACCCTTCAACAAGAGATAAAATGATACCATTATTGTTGAATCTCTTAAAGTACAAAAATAATTTGATGATTTAAATTTAAAAAGGTTATTGTCCAAATCATGACCTTGAAATATTGAAAATTATACTTTGAGATATTTATATAAACCAAGATCGTTTATTGAGATTCCTTCTCTTTATTAAAGAGAATTTTATAAATGAATCATAAGTATATCTTTTTAGAACTGTAACATGAATCTTTTTTATAAACAATGATCTTGATGATTTGAAATCACTTATACATAAATTGAGATCCCGTATTTTCATATCTCATTTTACAAAATTATTATCTTAATTTCTCGATATTTATAACTTGACAATTTTCATGAATTAAGATTTTGCTTACAAAATTGATCTCTTAAAATTTCTTTTTGTTATCTAAGAGGAGAGATGCCAAATCTAATCATGACCTTTAGTATTCATGAATTGATATCTTTCATGTCACGATTTATGACTCTCTTATATTCATGAATGATATATTCTATTACCTTGAGATTTTTCATACTATTCGTTATGATCTTAAAATTAATTTTGTATTATTGTATTTTAACTTTCATTTTGATAATGACCAAGGGGGAGACAAAAGTGATATTTTGTAATAACAAAATTAAATACTTTGATTATGAAAAACCTTCTAACATTTGATGAGGAGAGCTTTGCTTAAAAGAAAATTAGAAATTTTAAATACATGAGATTTGCATGATTTGATTTCTATTTTACTTGGAACTTTAAATACATAAGATTTCTTGATTACTTATGTTGAAATTCACAAACAAAAAAGGAGGTGCAAATTTATAAAATAATGTCTTTTGGTACTTAAAGATTTAATTTTTCATCTTTAGTAACATGATCCCCTTGTACTTTTGGGTGTAATTAGAACATGGATGTAAAAAAAAAATTATATCATCATATTTCTTTTTAAAAATCACAAAGAGAGAGAAATTGATATTTTAACAACAAAAACGAGAAACAATTTGATTATAAGAAAATTCGAAATGATTTTAATGCATGAGTTGTCATTGTATTCTTGTTTTTTTATAAAATGAGCTTTTTATTAAAACTTATATGAGATGAATTTAAATTCTTCAAATGTATACGTCTATATCATATTCCTGCTTTTGTAAATTGAGCTTCTTCTCAAAATTTACATAAGATGATTTCAAATATTCTGAATGGATGAGATAGTTTCACATCATGTGATTCATGAACTCTTTGTCTAATCGAATCTTTGATGGAATAAATATTTACATAAGATGAATTTAATTGCATAAGTAGCTCTTAATTCTTCTTGGATTTGTTGGTTCTTTTTAGCTCTCTTCCGAAATGATTCTCCTAGAAATTGACATTACAAGAATGAGATTCAAAGTTTTTTTTTTGTGATGATATTTTTTTTCTCAAGGATTATTTCGATTCATGAATCTTGATGAATATTTATAAAAGCAAAATACGTGACATGAACTTTTATGATGCTTGATATAAGCGCTCTTATGTATCATCTCTCAAAAATTATTTTGACTCATGGAGTTTTTATATCATTGATGAATACTTTCGAATGTATCTTTCCCTGCTTAATATTTATTTTTTGGATACCCCCCACCAACGTTTATTTCTTCTTCTTTCTTATTCACATGGGGGAAGAAAAAATTTTATGAGAAAATTATGTCTCTTATACTATTTTACTAAGAGGGAGAAATGATACAACTTCTATTTATTTACAAATAAAATTTGGCACATGATCAAATTATGTGTCTTGAAATTAGTTGCTCAACACTTCACCTTTTTGTTGATGACAAAGGGGGAGAAATGACATATTGATGACGAATGTAAGAAAAATATTAAATGAACATTTCTTTTTTTATTGTTAAACAAAGGGTGAGAAATGTGATTGATGACTTAAGAGGAAAATTTATTAATGTATAACTGATGCATGAATGTAATGTTGTATACTTGCAAAATCTTTGATGATTTGATGATTGATGACTTAAGGCAAAAATGATTGAAATTGATGTTACATCATTTCTAAAGTTGATAAATGAATGTAATATTGCATCTATCGATGAAAATTGTTTGAAATATTATATCATGATACTTGAATTCAAGAGTGTTTGGTTCTCTTGAATTTAAATTTACCTTATTTGGATTATAGCATGGACATAGAGGGAGTTAAGGTTAACTCTCGTCATCAATTGGTTGCCATCATCAAAAAGGGGGAGATTGTTGAATCTCGAATTTTGATGATAAAATCAATTGATGGTTTATTGATCTAATATGTGTGTTAGAGAAAGTAATGCAGGTTTAACTATGATAGAGAAAATGAGTTACAACAAGATGTTGGATTAGAATCAAGTTCGGGCATCGGGCCAAGGCTTAGAAAAAGCAGTAGAAGCTCACCGAGAGTTCGCTAGGACTTTACTAAAGGAATTGGGAAGCTCGTTAGAAACACGCCGGGAGATCGCAAGAAGAAGATTGTAAGACTCACCGGAAGAATGTCGGAGGTTGCCGGATTGTCGGGGGTTAGGTCGATTGTTGAACTTGATGGTCTTGTATGATTGTAATCAGTGAGTCATAGTTAGGTTCGAGTCCCAATTGAGTTAAGTTTGGAAGGAATCCAAATTAACTCAAGTAAGGTAAACTAGGTCCATGTTTGGATTTGGATTGAGCTTAAGTTGAGCTCATTTGGTTGATCTGGAACGGGATCAACTGAAGGTATAAGTCGGGAATAGAAAAGTATAGGAAATACTTTTTCGAGATTCCTGGTAGTAGTACCATCGGTGGGTGGTGGTTGTACCACCCTGTTGGCCATCGTATCACCTAGGTTGGTGGTTGTACCACCACCGTCCTATTTTCAGGGCAGCTTTCGGTAGTAGTACCACCAGCGTCGATGGTTGTACCGCTCGTACCTAATTTTTTTTTATACATTTAAATTTTTTGCTCCATTTTTTGAAGCCAATTGGGGTCTATAAATACCCCAAGTCTTCTTGCATTAAGCACAAGAAATTGGGCAAGAAAACTGTGAAAAAAAGTGTGCAAAAAAAAGAAAGGCGGCGAATGAGTGAGTAAGAAAGTTTGTAATCCTTGTAAAGGTCTCCCTTGTGAGTTGTAAGTGAAATACTTGTAAGGGTTCAATCTTCACCCGAAGAAGATCAGTAGTGGACACCGACGGGCCTTGACGAAGGGGACTTGGGAAGTGGACATAGGCCAAGTTGTGGCCGAACCACTATAAATTGTGAGCATCTTTTAACTTTACTTTTTTATTATACATGTTCTTATTTGAGCTTTTATTTAGCAAGATCATAACTTGGCTTTGTTAAATAGTTTTATTGCTCATTTACTCAACTTAAATGAAATGCTTCTGGTTTCCAGTTTTACTTCAAATGAAAGTTTTCTTTAAACCGAGATTTTAGCACTTGCACTAATCCACCCCCCACCCCCCCACCCCCCCCCCCCCCACCTCTTAGTGCCAATTAATCTTAATAATTTTCTCACTTTATATTATTTGATTAATATATTATGATGTCCTTAGATCTGTGTAATGGTAATTAGATTATAATTAGATCTGTGTAACGGTAATTGGATTATGATAAGATCCTAATAATGAGAACAAATTGCCTTTAAACATTTAACCTAAATAATCTCGATCATAGTTTACTCGAGAGGGACATCGAGATAGCCAGCTAAACCGATGTGCTATATACTCATTCATATAATGGAGGTAGTTAGTCTCATAGCTACTTGTGTGGGAACACTAGGGATATAGTGCAGGTGCTCATTGGAGAATGAGTTCACTAATTGAACCACTTATGAAATATTGCATAATTAAAGATACATGATTGTTAGATAGCAATTTCAGAGTCTTAGTTGTGTGTTTAGTCCTTATACTTGAGACACTAAGGATACCTTAATTGAGTACTTCATTCTTTGATACTGAACTTATGGGTTTGAAAGTTTTAAATTTGGTATAAACAACTATTAGGAATGACAACCAACTTTACAAAAGTAATTAAGTGTTAAAAGAGGGTCATCTACTTTCGGTATCATGAGTAGAATAACCAATATATTCTTACTTAACTAAGGTCATTTAGATTAAGAGAGAAGAAGTTCTCTAGGAGAGTCTAATTAGAGTGAGACTCAAATGGTTTTTGTATGAGCCTAATAGTACCATGCCTGATACATAATCTTTGGAAAATTAAATGGATAATGGACTATAAATATATGATAACTAAAGATAGATAAGTTTAATATATTAGATCCTCATGTACTATTTGAGGATTATGGCGTAGTGGCATAGTACGTCTATAGTCGATGAGTTGAGTGAATTATTATGTGATAATATTTACTGAATCAAAAGGAGATCTGATAGGTTCGACTCATGGCCAGCTAGGTATTGGGCCTAGAGGGTCACATACATATAGTGGATGGTGTGATGAGGGTAGAGGATTAGATATGTGATATCTAATAAGCTCATATATTATTGGATCTATTGGGTGAATGTTAGGACTCTAGTTGAGTCAGGTCCTAGTCGATTGAGTCGAGTCCTTAGATTGGGCCTTGTTGGCCAATCTAGACTTGACACTAGGTTGTCTAGGAGTAGATTTGAGTCCATTGTAATAAATCAGCCCAAATCCTAGTAGGGTTAGGATTCGGTTGAACTGGAGTTGGGATAGGAGTTAGAGTTGGATCCAGGTTAGAGTCAATTGAGTCATCATTGTAATAAACCCTAATTGGCCACCCACCTTAGTTGATGAAGTCGACTAGGGTTAAGTTCCTTCTAGGGTTGGGACTCTTATAGAGTTAGGACTCTTTAGTAGAGTTTCACTTAAAGTAGGAGTTGGAGTTAGAGTTTTATTTCTAGTAGGACTCTTATTAGGAATCATGGTTTAGGGGGTCTCTTCATGAACCCTACAAATAAGCATGTAAACCATCTTCTTCATCATCAATAGATCATTCTTTCTTCAGCCTTGTGCTGAATACCTTGAAGGAGGGAACCCCTATAGTGTTCCAGGAGGGTTGATCCCCTACAGAAATTAACCCCCAAGCTTAGAATTTGCAAGGATTCTAACACTTAGTATCAGAGTAGTGTTATTGATGCCTCGCTGCCCTCCCACAACCATCAGCCATCTCCCAAGCAATTCTCACAATTGTTGTAATCATCGTCGACTTTGCCATCATCACCACTATCTCCTCCACCAAAATTACATCAGGTTATGGTATTTACCTTGCTGCTGCTGCAATTTATTTATCTAAAAAACCAAAAAATAGCTACCTCTATCTTGCCGCAAAAAACCAGTGTAATGATCTCCGTCATTGACGCAATTTTCAACCGCATACCACTTTGATGCCATGTTTCTCGTCAAAAGTTCACTGCCATATTTTATTATCATATTTTCTTCAACACTTTGTATTGACATGACCTTCATCATCATCTATTCCTTGCTATAATCTTTTGTAATTTTACTGCAAAAACATGTCATTGTAAAATTATCAACTTTACGATGAAAGTTGTGCTGCAAGGTTTCAGCCGCATACTTGCTGCCATATCACCGATCTTTCTATCAATATTTTGCTATCAAATTCTTTTCCATATTTTGCATTAAATTGGCTTTGTTTATCAGTTTCTCTTTGAATTGTCCTTTAAATCCGTGACATAACCACTGAAAACTTTTCGTCAAACTACCATTCTTTGACGTAAAATTCTATTACTGTATTTGCTACATTCGATCATCCTGCCATATTTGCTATCATCTATATTACTGATACCCATGTTAATTTTGTGCTGCCATATTCCTTAAAATACTGTTGTAATATTACTGAAACTTTCATCGTAAAACTGTTGTCTTTCGACGAAAAATTTTGCTGTCATACTTTTCAGTGTTTCTTGTTGCATACACATATGATATTTGTCGAATTTGTTGCTGCCACCCACATCAACCCTAAGTTACCTCTCTAGCCTTAAGACATAGCTATTGTATCCCACTTTTAATCTCTACATTCAGCCCAAATAGTAGCATAAACTGCAACTCAAACAACAGCCTACCGCAGCCTTGTTTCTGGGCACTTCTTGCTACAACCACACCAAATCGGTTGCTGCCTCCAACAGCAACCCTACACCTTCCTTCCCAGCCTCAAGCCACTACCACTGAAACCATTTTCAACCCCCACAACACCCTCAAACCGTAGCACCAACAACAACCTAAATCATAAACTATCAATCCAAAATCGTAACCTTGATCCATCACCCTTTCGACCATCAATCCTACCAAACTGGTTACTGCCATCAATAGCAACCCTAAGCCACCCTTCTAACCCTAAACCTCTATCACCAAACCCCCCTATACAACCCCTACAGCAGCTCCAAACCACAACCCCAACAACAACAAAAAATAACAACATATCAGCCCCAAATTACAACCATCTACCTATGATCTATCATCTCTTTCAACCACCTAGCCATCCAACCAATCCCTACCTTTACCATGACATTGGTAGATCTGATTGGTGCCAAGTTGGAGGCCTTCGAGATGAGTATGGAGGACATACTATGCACTCTCTTCGCAGAGTTTAGATTAGGTTGATCATCGAGCCCAAGAAGATCACAGCGTGGCAAGAGTTCTAATCACAAGGAGAACCCACTAGAGAAAGAGGAACAAGTGATAGACTCATCGTATCCACACATAAGGGTGGACTTCCCTCAATGGGAAGACGAAGACCTGACTAGGTAGATTTCACGTGCAAAGCAGTACTTCCATAATCATAGGATCCCGGAGGCTTCTATGGTTGATATTGCTGCCATCCATCTAGGAAGAGAAGCTATTCAGTGGTATGATTGGTACAAGCACACCCATAGAGTCCCCACTTAGAGGTAATTTAAGAGCGGGCTGCTGATCCACTTTAGACTGACGGAGAACACAAATGACCAACTCGTGAAGATTCGCCAGACCTCAATTGTGCAAGAATATCAAACTAGGTTTGAGCATCTTTCAAATCAAACTTAAGATTGGTATGAAAAGTAGTTGCTAGAGATGTTCATTGAAGAATTAAAGCTGAAAATCAGATGCGAAGTCAAGGCACGACAATTGCATCCATGAGGAAAGACTGAACAACGATTCTCGAAGGACCAACATCATGAATCGACCAGCAACCATCAAGCCTTCAGCCCCCCTACCGCCAACCAAACCTCTTAGCCTAAAGAACTTACCCAAGAAGAACTCTGAGAAAGATCTGCGAAAGGGCTATGTTAGCACTACGACAAACCATAGAGTGGAGATCACCGCTGCAAAAGAGAAAAGCTTTTAGTGATTGAACTGATCGAGGATCCAGAACCTAAGGACGTAGATCCCAAACCTAAGAAGGAAGATACAGAGGAAGAACCACAACCGACTATTTATTGGTTACAAGTGCCCTACAAGCCAATCACTTGAGTGATGGCACATGTGACACACTGTACGATTTTTTTGCCTATGATTATTATTGGCATATTCTCACATAATATTATATGTTGCATATAAATATTGATTTCATTGGTTCTGTGCAACGGGAATCAGATCGTGATGAGATCACGATAATGAGATCGATTCACCTTTAAACACAGGTCCTAAATAATTCTAGTCATAGGTTACTCGAGAGGGACATCAAGATAACCGAATAGATCAGTGTACTATATACCCCTCCATATGATAGAGGTAGTTGGTCTCATCTTGTGTGGAGACACTAAAGATATAGTACAGGTGCTCATTGGAGAATGAGTTCACTGATTGATCTGCTTATAGAATGTTGTATAGTTAATGATACCTAATGTCAGATAGTAATTTCGTAGTCTCAGTTGTGTCTCTGGTTCTTAGACTTGAAACATTAAGGATCCCTTGTTTGAGTACTCACTTCTTTGACACCGGACTTATAAGTTTGGAAAGTTCCAGATTTGGTACAACCGGTTATCGAGATTGGTAGCCAACCTTACGAAAAAAATTGAGTGTCAATAAAGGATCATCCACACTCGGTATCGTTAGAGGAATATCTCATATGTGCTTGCACAGACAAATCCCTGACTAGGGTTATTTGGATTGAAAGAGGAGTTTTTCGGGAGAATACGATTAGAGCGAGTCTCAAACGGATTCCGTATGTGACTTGACAGTACCATGTCTAATAAAGGATTATTTACTCTCACTCTCATTAGGAGTTATTTTGTAATTACATAGAGAGGCGCATCGAGAGTGTGGAGGTGACATCGACGAGGATCTGATAGAACTGATGATGACGAGATTAACAACCACAAGACATGGAGATGCGCTGATGCACACATAGATCATATTGTGATTGATTAGGCCCATTGGCTCGAGCTTAATCATATTAGGTGACGGCTCATAATCATCTGGTGTGACTTGCATATATGATGTATTATACACCTAATATATATATATATATATATATATATTTACATGTGATGTAGATATATATGAAATATGTATGTGTGTGACATGACATATTACAAGACCGATATAAAACAAAAACCCCTCCTACGATAATATTAAATCAGTAAGCATGAGGCAATATGATTAACCCATGTGGCCTTCCATCATTATAAGAAGAATTTGAATCACAACATAGGTTGAGTTGGTCGAGTCCCTCGAGGCACACATATCTACGTGATCAAGATCTTGCCTACGACATAGAGATATCACCGGTGACCTGAGGACATGGTATGCTTAGTCAAGTCCCTCGAGGGTATATCATCAAATCAGACTCATTTTGTAACGATGGTGATGACTTAACTGAACATCATAGCTGGTCGAGTTCCTCGAAACCATGATGATTCGGAGGCCGAACATGACGAGAATCACAAGGAGTTGTGATTGGCAAGAGTTGCCTACCTTAAGGGCTCAGTGTAATTGATCGAGTCCCTTGAGGTTGCATTAAGACACCAATTGGATCCCAATCCCCACTAGGAATCTACTGGAGACTTTCATCTCATGTGTTGAGGGTGTCGCGTGATTCGCTAGGAAAATAGTGGGAGTACATTAAGATAGAAGTCCATTCTTAATTAGTATTTTTTATAAAATCTACATGTTATTTATTTATGCTATATCTTAAACATGTCGCTCATAAACCCTCTGTGTGACATACTTGATGTCAACCATCTCGCTAGTCCAAACTACATGGACTGGCTCCGTAATTTGAGAATTATTCTCATGACATAGAAAATCATATATATCCTTAATATGATTGTGCCCACGCCGGAGGAAGGGACAAGCGAGGATGAGATCGCTCGCTTTGTGAAGTATAAAGATAGTCCTAGAGGATAACCTATGTGTTGATCTTATACTTCAGTCCCAACCAGGTTTCTTTTCATAGTTCATTATTAACTTTAGTATGAACAAGTTTGATGTGACTTTACCTAAGCTCCTCAATATGTTGAGGGAAGTTGAGAGCACCATCAAGAAAGAGAAGCTAGTTCTCTATATTAGTGAGACCAATAAGAAAAGGAAGGCAATAAGACTCTTAAGAAGGACAAGGGCAAAAAAAGACCGGGTAAGATAAAGGTTGCTAAGAAAAATCTAGTAAAGGATAAAGGACAATACTTCCACTACGGTCAAGACGGGCATTAGAAGAGGAACTGTAAGGACTACCTTGCAGGGAAGGCGAAATAAAAGCTTGGAGAAGCTTCAAGTATATTCATGATCAGTCTCCACTTGTCAGATTTTTATGATAACATATGGGTATTGGATACCGAGAGTGCTTATCATAACTACAATTCGTTACAATTTCTGGTAAGACCTAGGAGATTGGCTAGAGGCGAGATGGACCTCAAGATGGGCAATGGAGCAAGAGTTGCTGCAGTTGCTGTTGGGGAGGTCACCCTACATCTGCTTGGTGGAGCTATTATATCATTAGATGCATGTTATTTTGTTTCCTTTATTATCAAAAATATTATTTACATCTCTTGTTTGACAATTAGTGGATATAAATTAGTTTTTGAAAATAATAGTTGTTCAATAATTATGGATGATGAGATCATCACTAGAGGGAACCTTATAAATGGCTTATATATGTTAGACAATTCTTCATATATCATGAATATAAATGTGTCTAAGAGGAAAAGAGATAAGGTGAATAATGCATACCTATGACATTGTAGGCCAGGTCATATACATAAGGGAAGGATTCAAAAGTTGCTGAAAGGAGGACGCTTGATCTTATTCATCTTCTTCATCCGAATCTAGAATGCAGGGATATATGATCTCCCTAGGTAAAATCAATCTCTCAAATATCATGATTTTCTAATTTTTATGATTTTTCTCGCGATCCCAATCTTTTGCACGATGATTTGATCTACGTGGGAAACCAGTTTTTATTTTGATTTCCACTACGCATGTGATGCACCCGCTGAGGTTTCCCAATAGTGGTATCAGAGCCAAGGTTTTCGTGCGAAAGATTGGTTTTAAACTACATGTGCTGAGATTGAATCGCGTAGAATTGTTCTACATGTTCTTGCTGCATTTTCATAGCAAACACAGCGAGGAGGAGGATGGGCGGCCAGCCATGGCCAGGCCTCCTGCAAGGGGGTGGTTGGTTGTGGCCAAGGTCCCCTGCACAAGGGGCGGTCGGCTACGGCCAGCTTGCAGGGGCGGCAGGCGCTTGCTGGCACGACCACTTGCTGCGCGCGCTCGCAGGGGCGGCCGGCTGCAGGGCGACCGACGCCCGGAAGGGGCGACCACCAACGACCAGGCCGCAAGGGTCGGCTACCTGCGACAAGGCCACAGGGGCAGCGACGATGGTGGCGTAGAAAGGGAAGATGAGGACCTAGGGCATTCCTTTTGAGAAAAGGACTATTTTGTCCCTATGAATTTAGAAAATTCTAAGGATTGTACTCATGTACAGAATTCCCAAAATACCCTCAATAATTCTAGAAATTTTGAGGATTGTCCTCTCATCTAGAATTATGAAAATGCCCTTAACAATTCTAAAAATTTCGTGTATATCCTGATTTTCAGAAAAATAATTAATTAAATAGTTTAATTAATTATTATATATATCTAGTAATCCTACATATGATGTGATGTACATGTGATGTATGATGTGGATGGATGATCATGAGCCATGTGTTGTGATGTGTATAATTATGATTATTATTATTATTGGGGCTTGCGAGCCTTCATTTTTCTCGTTTATTATTAGAGCGTGGAGGTGATAACGAGACCCACGATGCCGTGGCGGGAGATCACGTCGCATGGTGATGCGACGACCCGACGGAACCGATGATGACGAGATCTATAATCATAGGGCATGGAGATGCGCCGATGCACACATAGATCCTATTGGAGTGATTAGGCCCATTAGCTCGGGCTTAATCATATTAGGTGATGGCTCATGATCATCCGGTGTGGCTTGCATATGTGATATGTTATACACCTACTATATATATATATATATATATTAAATATGTATGTGTGTGACACGACATATTAGGAGACCGATACGAAACAAAAACCCCTCCTACGATAATATTAAGTTGGTAAGCATAAGGCAATAAGATTGACCCACGTGGCCTTCCATCGTTATAGGAATAAATTGAATCATAACATAGGTTGAGTTGGTTGAGTCCCTCGAGGCTCACCGATCTACGTGATTGAGTTCTTGCCTACGACATAGAGATGTCACCGGTGACCTGAGGACATAGAGATGTCACCGTCCCTCGAGGGCATATCATCAAATCAGACTCATCTTGTAACGATGGTGATGACTTAACTGAATATCATGGTTGGTCGAGTCCCTCGAGACCATGATGATTCAAAGACCGAACGTGATGAGAATCATAAGGAGTTGTGATTGGCAAGAGTTGCCTACCTTTTGGGCTTAGTGTAATTGGTTAAGTCCCTCGAGGTTGCACTAAGACACCAATTGGATCCCGATCCCCACTAGGAGTTTGCCGGAGACTTTCGTCTCACGTGTCGAGGGTATCGCGTGATTCACTCGGAAAATAGTGGAAGTATATTAAGATAGAAGTCTATATCTTAATTAGTATTTTTTGTAAAATCTACATGTTATTTATTTTCGCTATATCTTATTTTGTCAGAAACATATCGCTCACAAACCCCCTACGTGGTATACTTGATGCCAACCGCCTCATTGGTCCAAACTATACACATTGACTCCGCAATGTGAGAATTGTTCTTACAGTAGAGAAAATCACATACGTCCTTGATACCATTGTGCCCACGCCGAAAGAAGGGGCAAGCGAGGATGAGATCGCTCGCTATGTGAAGTGCAAGATGATTCCACGTTGGCAAAATGTTACATGTTAGCCTCTATGACTCCTGAGTTAGAGAGGCAACATGAGAGCATGGGAAGAACTCAAAGATATAAGATATCTAAGAGACTCTTCCAAGCTAGGATGACAAAAGGGACATCAGTTGAGAACCATATCCTAAAGATGATAGAGTGGATCGAGAAACTCATAGGTCTAGGAATAGTCCTAGAGGATAACCTGTGCATTGATCTTATACTTCGATCCTTACCAGATTCCTTTTCTCACTTCATCATGAATTTTAACATGAGCAAGTTTGAGGTGACTCTCCATGAGCTCCTTAATATGTTGAGGGAAGCTGAGAGTACCATCAAGAAGGAGAAGCCAGTTCTCTATATTGGTGAGACCAATAATAAAAGGAAGGCCAGCAAGACTCTTAAGAAAGGCAAGGGAAAAGAAAGACCAGGTAAGACAAAGGTTACTAAGAGAGACCCGACAAAGGACAGTGCTTCCACTACGACCAAGACGGGCATTGAAAGAGGAACTGTAAGGACTACCTTGCAGAGAAGGCGAGACAGAAGCTTGGAGAAGCTTTAGGTATATTCATGATCAGTCTCCACTTGTCAGATTTTCATGATAACACATGGGTATTGGATAGCAAGAGTGTTTATCATATCTGTAATTCATTACAGGTTCTTGCAGGACCTACGAGATTGTCTAGAGGCGAGATGGACCTCAAGATGGGTAATGGAGCAAGAGTTGCTGCAGTTGCTGTTGGACCTGGTGGAGCTATTATTGCATTAGATGTATGCTATTTTGTTCCCTCTATTATCAAAAATATTATTTCTATATCTTGTTTGACAATTAGTGGATATAAATTAGTTTTTGAGAATAATAGTTGTTCAATAATTATGAATGATGAGATCATCACTAGAGGGACCCTTATAAATGACTTATATGTATTAGACTCTACTCCACATATCATGAATATAAATATGTCTAAGAGGAAAAGAGATGAGGTGAATAATGCATACCTATGACATTGTAGGCTATGTCATATACATGAGGGAAGGATTCAAAAGTTGCTGAAAGATAGATACTTAGATCCATTTGACTATGAGTCATATGCAACTTACAAACCTTGCCTTCATGAGAAGATGACCAACTCTCCTTTTAGTGGAACTGGAGAGAGAGCCACTGAGTTATTAGAACTTATACATAGTGATGTATATGGTCCTATGTCGACTCAGGCTATCGGTGATTACTCATACTTCATTACATTCACTGATAATTTCTCTAGGTATAGACACGTGTACTTAATTAAGTACAAATCTGAGGCCTTTGAGAAATTCAAGAAATATAAGAGTAAGGTAGAAAACCAAATTGGAAAGAGTATTAAGACTCTTCAATCAGATCGAGGAGGAGAATACTTGAGTATGGAGTTCACCCATTTCCTCAAGGACAATAGGATTCTATCCTAGTGGACACCTCCTTATACACCTCAGCTCAATGGTGCATCAGAAAGGAAGAATCGTACATTGTTAGACATGGTGTGGTCCATGATGAGTTTCACTGACCTACCAGTCTCATTCTGGGGGTACACCTTGGAGACCACAACTTACCTTCTGAACAGAGTTCCATCAAAGTCGGTAGTGTCTACGCCATATAAGATATGGAAAGGAAAGAAGTCCAATCTTAAGATTGTTAAGATTTGGGGCTGTCCTGCCCACGTTAGAAGACACAACCCCGCTAAGTTATAATCAGGGACAGAATGGTGCACATTCGTGGGATACCCAAAGAAAACTTGTGGGTATTATTTTTATCACCTCGAGGACCGGAAGGTCTTTGTTGCCAAGAGAGTTGTGTTCCTTGAGAAGGAACACATTCTTGGTGGAAACAATGGGAGCAAGATAGAATTGAGCGAGATTGGAGAACCTAGCTTAAGTACCATTCCAAAGCCCGAGTCTGTTCAGGTACCTAACACACAAGTTCCAACTTTGCGTAGGTCTAGTAGAGTATCTTACCCTCCTAAAAGATATGTGGGACATATCAGTGGAGATGACTCTCAGGATATTGGTCCTCAGACCTACGAGGAGGCTATTATGAATATAAACTCCGAAAAGTGGCAAGAAACCATGAATTCTTAGATGGATTCCAAGTACTCTAACAAGGTTTAGAACCTTATGGATGCACATGAAGGTATTATACCCATCAGCTGTAAATAAATCTTTAAGAAGAAGATCGGAGTGGATGGAAAGGTAGAAACCTATAAAGCAAGGTTGGTAGCTAAAGGATATCGTCAGACAAGGAGTTGACTATGATGAAACCTTTTCACCTATAGTCATGCTTAAGTCCATTAGAATTATTTTGACCATTGCAGCACACTATGACTATGAGATCTAGCAGATGGATGTCAAAATGACATTCCTCAATGGAAACCTCGATGAGACGATGTATATGATACAACCAGAGGGATTCATATCTAAAGAGAGTCCAAATAAAGTGTGCTGATTGCTTAGATCAATTTATGGATTAAATCAAGGTTCCCGAAGTTGGAACATAAGATTTGATGAGGTGATCAGATCTTATGACTTCGTTAAGAACGAAGATGAGCCTTGTGTGTACAGGAAGATAAGTGGGAGCGCTATCACCTTCTTGGTACTATATATAGATGAAATCCTAATAATTGGGAATGATGTAGGAATGCTCTCTTCAGTAAAGACTTGGCTATCCAAAAACTTCTTTATGAAAGACTTAGGGGAAGCATCCTATATTTTGGGGATCTGGATCTATAGAGATAGATCCAAGAGTATGCTTGGCTTGTCCCAGTCCAGGTACATAGACTCTATTGTCAAAAGGTTTGACATGGAGAATTCCAAGAGAGGTCTCATACCGATGAGACATAGAATATCACTTTCTAGGAGTATGTCCCCAAAGACTCCTGAAGAAAGGGTCGACATAGATAAGATACCTTATGCCTCAGTGACAGGGTCTATCATGTATGCGATGCTATGTACCAGGCCTGATATAGCACATGCTCTGAGTGTCATGAGCAAGTATCAGGCATATCCAGGTTTAGAACACTGGAAGGCAGTAAAGTGTATCTTTAAGTACTTGAGAAGGACTAAGGATTTTTTACTGGTATATGAAGGAGGTAGCCTCCAGGTTGAGGGCTACATGGACATGAGTTTTTAGTCTGAAATTGATGATAGCAAGTTAAATTCAGGGTATGTTTTCATCATAAATGGAGGAGCAGTAAGCTGGAAGAGTTCCAAGCAAGATACTACTGCTGACTCGACCATAGAGGTGGAATACATTGCTGCAGTAGAAGTAGTAAAGGAAGGGGTGTGGATGAAGAAGTTCATCAGAGATTTTGGAGTTGTACCATATAACGTGGAGCCGATTTCTATATACTACGATAGCGACAGGGTGATAGCTCTAGCAAGGGAACCCAGGTCTCATCAGAATTGTTCTGAGGAGGGTCCAACGGATTAAAGTGATTATGACCCATAAAGATATAGCAATGGAAAGAGTTTCATCCGAAGATAACACTGCAGATCTACTGACAAAGTCGCTGGTTTAGATTGTATTTGAGCATCACAGGGGTCTGATGGGGACTAGACACATATGTGATTTACTTTTGGTCAAGTGGGAGATTACTAGCTACAAGTGCCCTGCAAGCTAATCACGTGAGTGATGACACGTGTGACACACTGTGTGATCTTTTTGTTTATGATTAATATTGGTATATTCTTACATTATATTATCTGTACATATATACTGTGATGTCCTTGGTTTTATGCAATGAGAATCAGATCGTGATGAGATCATGATAATGCGATCGATTCACCTTTAAATATAGATCCTAAATAATCCCGGTCATAGGTTATTCGAGAGGGACATCGAGATAACCAGACAGACCGGTGTACTATATACCCGTCCATATGATGGAGGCGGCTGGTCTCATAGCCACTTGTGTGGAGACACTGAGGATATAGTACATGTGCTCATTGGAGAATGAGTTCACTGATTGATCCGCTTATGGAATGTTGTATGGTTAATGGTACCTAATGTCAAACAACGATTCCATAGTCCCAATTATGTATCTGGTCCTTAGACTTGAGACACCAAGGATGCCTTGTATGAGTACTCATTTCTTTGACGCCAGAATTATAGGTTTGGAAAGTTCCAAATCTAGTATTGTTGGTTATCGGGATTGGTAGCTAACCTTACGTAGGTAATTGAGTGTAAATAGAGGATCATCCACTCTCGGTATCATGAGAGGAATATCCAATATGTGCTTACTCAGATAAGTCCTTGGCCAGAGTCATTCGAATTGAGAGAGAAAGAGTTCTCTGGGAGAATCCGATTAGAGCGAGACTTTGATGGATTTCGTATGTGACCTGACAGTACCATATCCAATATATAGTCTATGAGATATTAGTTGGATGAGGGATTATAGATACACGATAGTTATGGACAGACAAGTCCGATGGATTCGATCCCCTTATACCATCTAGGGACTATGGCATAGTGGCCTAGTACATCCATAGTTGATGAGTCGAGTGAATTATTATGAGGATAATAATTCACTATATCAGAAGGAGTTCTGATGGGAGTGACTCACGGCCAGCTCGATATCCGGCCTAAAGGGTCCCACATATATGGTGGATGCTTCAGCGAATAGAGGATTGGATGGAGATCCAATTAGCCCCCATTCTCATTCGATGAGACCCTAAGCTGATGGACTCCTTGATTAAGTCCCAATTAGAGGCATAAGGAGATTATTGGATAGAGATTCAATAATGCAAGGTTAGTGGGTAATTGAATGAAGATCCAATACCCACTAAGGAAGGAGCCCTAGGGTTTTTTTGTGGCTCTCTATAAATAGGAGGGGAGACTCATGGTTAATAGGCTGCAGCTTTAGCCACCACCTCCTATTCTCCTCCCTCCCTCTGCGCAAGAGTTGTGAGATCAGATTGGAGGAGTTTCATTATGGAGATCCATTGTGTGGATACCGCTAGAGAGGAGGACGCTTGACATCATTCATCTTCTTTATCCGGATCTGGAATACAGGGATATACGATCTCCCTAGGTAAAATCAATCTCTCATATATCGTGATTTTTTAATTTTTGTGATTTTTCTAGCGATCCCAATCTTTTGCATGATGATTTGATCTACGTAGAAAACCAGTTTTTGTTTTGATTTCCATTGCGCAAGTGATGCGTAGTGTCAACACCATATGAGATATGAAAATGAAAGAAGCCCGATCTTAAGATGGTTAAGATTTGGAGCTATTCTACCTATGTTAAAACACATAATCCCAACAAGTTGGAATCAAAATGTGGAATCATATATATTCTTCATATAGCGAGCGATCTCATCCTTGCTTGCCCCTTCTTCCGGTGTAGGCATAATTGTATCAAGGATGTACGCAATTTTCTCTACCGTGAGAACAATTCTCAAATTATGGAGCCAATCCATGTAGTTAGGGCCAGTGAGGCGGTTGGCATCAAGTATGCCACACGGGGGTTTGCGAGCGATATATTTATGACAAACAAGATGTAGCACAAATAAATAACATGGATTTTATAGAAAAACTAATTAAAATATAAATTTATATCTTAATATACTACCAATATTTTCCTAATTAATCACGAGACACCCTCGACATGTAAGACAGAAGTCTCCGGCAGACTCCTAGTGGGGATCGAGATCCAATCGACATCTTAGTGCAACCTCGAGGGACTCGACCAATTACACTAAGCCTAAAAGGTAGGCAACTCTTGCCAATCACAACTCATTGTGATTCACGTCATATTTAGCCTCCGAACCATCATGGTCTCGAGGGACTTGACCAACCATGATGTTCAGTTAAGTCATCACCATCATTACAAGAGGAGTCTGATTTGATGATATGTCATCGAGGGACTCGAGCAAGCATACCATGTCCTTAGGTCACCGGTGACATCTTTATGTCGTAGGCAAGAACTCATTCATGTAGATAGGTGAGCCTCGAGGGACTCGACCAAATCAACCTATGTCGGGATTCAATTTCTTCCTATAACGATGGAAGGCCACGTGGGTCAATCTTATTGCCTCATACTTTCTGACTTAATATTATTGTAGAAGGAGTTTTTTTGTTTATATCGATCTTGTAATATGTTGTGTCACACATATACATATTGAATATATATCTACATCGCATGTAAATATATATATACATATATCTAGTAGTTGTATAACACATCACATATGCAAGCCACACCGGATGATCATGAGCTATCACTTAATATGATTAAGCCCAAGTCAATTGACCTAATCACTCACAATATGATTTATGTGTGTATCGGGGCATCTCCATGCCATGTAATTGTTGATCTCGTCATCATCGGTTATGTCGGATCCGCGTCGCATCACCATGCATCATGATCTTCCGCCACGATATCGTGGGTCCCGTTGTCACCTCCAGGGTCCTGTTGTCACCTCCAAGCTCCCGTCGTGCCTCTCCATGTAATTTCAAAATAATCACATGCACGTAGGCCCAACAATAAATGAGAAAAACGAAGGCTCGCATGCCCCAATATAATAATAATAATCACAATTACACACATCACAACACATGACTCATGATCATTCATCTACACCATACATCACATGTACACATCATATCATATGTATGATTACTAGAAATATAATAATTAATTAAACTATTTAATTAATTATTTTTTTAGAAATTAGGACATGTTAGAAATTTCTAGAATTGTCAAGAGCATTTCAGGGATTTTGGATAAAAGGATAGAGTTAGAATTTCTCAAATTATGAGGGGCGTAATAATCCTTTTCTCAAAAGGATGCCCTAGCCCTCCCCTTCTGCCCTCATCCAGCGGCTGCCGTCATCACTGCCGTGCAGGCGGTGGTGTTGTACACCGCGCAAGCGATGGTGATGTGCGCTGCTAGCGGCCGCCTTGTCCACGGGCAGCCGCCCCTGCGGGCGTCGCCCCCTGTTGGTGGTCCTATGAGCGGCAGCCCTTGTGGATGGTGCTTCTGCCCTCAAGCGGTCTTCTTGTGAGGGCCGCACCCACAGCCGGTCACCCGCTTATAGGCTGGCCGTAGGTGGCTGCCTGCACTTGCCGCAACCTAGTCGCCCCTTGCAAGGGGCCCTAGCAGTAGCCAACCGCCTCTGTAGGGGCTTGGCTTTAGTCAACGCCCCTGCAGATGGCCTGGCCATTGCCGGTTGCCCCTGCAAGCAAACAACATGTAGGTGGTTATCCCTCAACCCGCAGGCAGTGCTACCATCGCCGCTCATCGTTGCAACAAACGAGTAAAACAGTTCTACGCGATTCAATCTCATCACATGTAGTTTAAAACTTAGAAAATCTCAGCAGGAGAATCACATGCGCAGTGGAAATCAAAACAAAATAGGTTTCCCACATAGATTAAATTATCGTTCAAAAGATTGGGTCATGAAAAACCCACAAAAAAATAAAAAATCGCATCATGTGAGAGATTGTTTTACCTAGGGAGATCATATATCCCTGTATTCCAGATTCGGATGGAGAGGATGAAGGAAGTCAAGTGTCTTTCTCTCTAGCGGTATCCACACGATGGATCTCTACAGCGAAACTCCTCCAATCTAATCTTGCAACTCTTGCGCAGAGAGAGGGAGGAGAATAGGAGGGGGTGGCCAAAGCTACAGCCTATCAACTATGAACCTCCCTCCTATTTATAGAGAGCTGCCAAAAAATATAGAGTTCATGCCTTAGTGGATATTGGATCTCCATCCAATTACCCAGTAACCTTGTATTATTGGATCTCTATCCAATAATCTTCTTAGGCCTCTAATTGGGCCTCATGCAAGGAGCCCATTAGTGTAGGGTCTTATCTAATGAGAATAGGGACTAATTAGATCTTCATCCAATCCTCTATTCGTTAAAGCATCCACAATATCTGTGTTACCCCTAGGCTCAATACCGAGCTGGCTGGTAGTCGCTCCCTTCAGAACTCCTTCTGATATAATAAATTATTATCCCTATAATAATTCACTTGACTCATCGACTATGGATATACTAGACCACTATGCTATAGTCCCTAGACGATACAAGGGGATCAAATCCATCGGATATGTCTGTCCATAATTAGCTTGTATCTATAATCCTTCATCCAACTAATATCCTAGAGATTGTATATTGGACATGGTACTATCATGTCACATATAGAATCTGTTTGTCTCACTCTAATCGTATTCTCTTGGAGAACTCTTTTTCGCTCAATCCGAATGACCTTGGCCAGATATTTATTTGAGTGAGCACACATGAAATATTCCTCTCATGATACCAAGAGTGGATGATCCTTTATTGACACTTAAGTACCTTCGTAAGCTTAGCTACCAATACCGATAACCAATTGTACAAGATCTGAAACTTTCTAAACCTGTAAATCTGGTGTCAAAGAAAGGAGTACTCATACAAGATATCATTTGTGTCTCAATTCTAAGGACCAGATACACAACTGGGACTATGGAACGATGATATTAGATATCATTAACCATACAACATTTCATAAGCAGATCAATCAGTGAACTCATTCTCCAATGAGCACCTATACTATATCCTTAGTTTCTCCACACAAGTGGCTATGAGACCAGCCACCTCCATCATACAAATGGGTATATAGTACACCAGTCTGTCCGATTATCTCGATGTCCCTCTCGAGTAACCTATGATCGAGATTATTCAGGATTTGTATTGAAAGGTGAATCGATCTTATTATCATAATCTCATCACGATCCGATTCTCATTGTATAGAACCAAAGACATCACAATATATATATGCAATAGATAATATAATGTGAGAATATGCCAATAATAATCATAAGTAAAAAGATCGTGTAGCATGTCACACATGCCATCACTCATGTGATTGGCTTGTAGGGCATATATAACCAGCAGTAGGAGTCCAAGTAGTAGTCTATTTTAGGAATATAACTTTAATTAGGAGTTGGATTAGAGTCCCTATAAATAAGGGTGTAACACTTCTATTTTTATTAATCAATGAAGAAAATATGTTTATAAGCTAATAGGCCAAAACCCTAAGAGAGCCGATCCCCTATAAAGATCAAGGAGACTCGATCCCTTCGAAGTGATTTATCTCCTCTTTTCTATCTCCATCCATGATAGAACCCTAGGGGTTCCTATCATTTGGTGTTAGAGCAGCATTCTTGGCATCTCACTGTTCATCCACTCTACTGCCGCCCCTATAGTGATCGTTTATATTTGACATAAACCTTTGGGTTCTTATTATTTGGTATCATAGCAGCGATCCTTAACATTCCCACTATGATTTCACTATCGATCTCCACCACTCCCCTTGCCATCTACAATCGTTTCTGCCATCTACACTGTTGCCGCCATCTACTGTCATCGCCGCCCTTGCCATCATCGTCATCACTGTTGCACTTGCTACCTTGCTGTAGTTTCTCACCATCTTTGTTGCAACTATCATTAGCCAAAAAAAAAGAAGAAAAGAAGAGAGAAAAAGGAGAAGAAGAAGAAGGAAGAGCACGTAGTTGCTCCATGTCCTACTAAATGGGCCACTATCGTTCTTCTTGGCGGTCCCAGTGATAGAACCCCAGAAGGAGCTCTATAGATTTTGACTCTTAAGGGGGATTAACCCTTGGAACGCTATAGGGTTCCTCCCTCCTAGACTCGGCACAAGGCTGAAATAAAATTGATGATTGCTTGATTCAAGAGGGATGCAACTACATCTTTAAATAGGGATCAAAACCCTAGTCTAAGGGGGTGCTTGCCGAAGTAAAATTATCCCTTTGCCCCTCCTATAGTCGACCTGTCTTAATAGGGGTGGCTAAGTTGACTCTATAGCTGACTAAGCAGGGGGAAACCCTAGCCGACCAACCCAGTAAGGGGGGCAACGACTACTAAGCCCTAAGGGCTAATCTAAACCCTAGCCATACTTTTTTATAAGATAGGAGTGACTTTATTATAATCTAACAAGGTTTTTATTGACTAGTACTAATATGATTAGGACTCAACCCTATTGGAGTCCTATTAAGTCCGTCCTCTTCAGATCAGCCTTATCCTCAAGGCTGAGGGTCAATAAACTCTGAAGACTAGATCTTTAACTCCTCATGTGACTCCCATGTTGCATCTTCGGATGGTAAGTTAGTTAACTTTACAAGTACTTCGGTTGAAGGGCATCGTTGGCGCATCACAATCATCCAATCAAGTATAGCTTCAGGTTGGGCTTTGATTTCACCATCATTGGTGGTGCTCGACAACTGAGTCTGGGCCTTCTCATGTTCTCCCAACTATAATTTTAATAAGGATACATGGAAGATGGGATGTATCTTAGTGTCATCGGAAAGCTTTAATTTGTATGCCACGACCCCAACACGCTCTAGGATTTGGTATGGCCCATAAAATTGTGGAGACATCTGCTCTTGCGTTGATTGATAGCTGCTTGTATGGCTGGAGCTACAGGTAGACCCAATCTCCCACTGTAAATTCCCGCTCACTCCAGTGTTTGCCTGCTTGTTGCTTCATGCGAGCTTGAGCGGCATTCAAGTTATCTTTCAGCAGCTGCAGTAGTTTGTCCCTGTTAATCAAATTTTGGTCGACCTGATCTACTTGGCTGAACCAAGCACATATATGGGTATTACAAGGGCTGGTCGGCCATACAATGCCTCATAAGGGGTACATTTAGTTAATAAATGAAATGTTGTGTTGTACCACCATTCGGCCCAAGGAAGCCACCTTGTCTACTCTTTGGGCCGATCACTAGTAAAGCACCGTAGGTATGTCTCAAGGCATATGTTCACCATTTTTGTTTGGCCGTCTGTCTGGGGATGATAGGTTGTGCTCATCTTCAACTGGGTGCCCTGTTGATGAAAGAGCTCTATCCAAAATTTACTTGTGAATACCCTGTGACGGTCGCTCACAATCGACCTTGGCATCCCATGTAGTTTTACTATATGTTCCACAAAAAGTTGAGCAATACTAGCAGCAGTATAGGGATGTTTCACAGCACAAAAGCGAGCATACTTGGTTAGGCGATCTACCACCATAAAGATTGTGCTTTTACCTTGGGATAGTGACAGTCCCTCGATGAAGTCCATGGAAATGTTGGTCTATGCTGAGTCCGGTATGGGTAGTGGCTGTAGTTTCCCCGGACTTGCCACTGTTTCGCCTTTTTGCTGCTGGCATACATCACATTTGGATACATAATCATAAATTGATTTTTTTCATGCCTTTCCAAAAGAAGTTTTGCTTCACCCTTTTGTAAGTCCTCATAAATCCGGAGTGCCCTGCTAAGGGTGAAGAATGCATCTCGTGCAAAATAATTTGAATGTAAGGTGAAGAAGGAATGATAACAATTCGGTCTTTGTAGCGGAAGTCCTTCAAATCCCACGAGTAGTGACCCATGGACCCCGGGTCCTTCTCCAACTCTTCTATGATGGCTCGGGCCTCTGGATCATTTTTTCATTCCTCCCTAATGTTATCAAGGAAGTCGATGGAGGGAAGGGAGATGGCTGAAATTTTGGCTTGTCCCGGTAGCCGAGATAGGGCATCTGCAACAACATTATCTTTTTCTTTTCGGTAAGTAATTTCATAATCAAAGTCAAAGAGTTTAGTTACCCATCATTGCTGCTCCAGGGAGGATATTTTCTGCTCTAAAAAATATTTAAGGCTTCGGTGATCAGTCTTAATCTGGAAGCGCCGGCCGATCAGGTAGGGTCTCCACCTTGTAACTACGCGAACGATGGCAAGCATTTCTTTGTCATACATGGACATTTTAAGATGTGAAGGAGATAAAGCTTTACTAGTGTAGGAAAGGGATCAACCATATTGCATTAGAACAACCCCAATTCCAACTCCGGATGCATCGGCCTCAATCACGAAAGTTTGGCTAAAATCGGGTAGCGCTAGGACCAGCGTCATCGTCATGGCGGCCTTGAGTCTTTCAAAGGCTGCGGAGACTTGATCCGACCATAAAAATGAGTCCTTCTTGAGTAGGGATGTGAGTGGGGCACTGATCTTGCCATAATCTCTCATGAACTTCCGGTAGTTGCCCGTGAGTCCAAGGAAGCTGCGTAGTGATTTTACATTTGTAGGTCTCGGCCATCCTTGCATTGCCTCGATCTTTGTCGGGTCTATCGCCACTCCATCCTTTGATATAATGTGCCCTAGATACTCCACTTTATGCTATAAGAAGCTGCATTTTGATTGTTTAACATAAAGATTATTCTCTCAAAGAGTGGTTAGAATAGTTCATAAGTGCTCAAAATGTATATCAAGCGTAGGGCTATTAATGAGAATATCATCAAAGAATACTAATGCAAACTTGTGTAGGAACCTTTGGAAGATGTCATTCATCAAGCTTTGAAAGGTAGAAGGAGCATTTGTAAGTCCGAAAGGCATTACCAAAAACTCGTAGTGGCCATTATGCGTGCGGAATGCAGTTTTCAGAATATCTTCTGTGCATACCCGAATATGATGGTATTCGGATCAGAGATCCAATTTAGTGAAGACTCTGGCTCCTTTTAATTCATCCAAGAATTCATCTACGACTGGGATAGGATATTTATCCTTGACGGTGATGGTGTTTAGAGCCCGGTAGTCAATCCACATCCGCCACGTACCATCCTTCTTGCGTACTAGCAACACCGGTGAGGAGTAAGGGCTGTAACTCGATCGAATCACCCCGGTGTCATGCATCTTTTTAATGATATTCTCGATCTCATCCTTCTACAAGTGAGGATATCGATATGGTCCTAAATTTGCTAGAGGTTTGCTTGACAAAATAGGAATGAGCTGGTCATGCGGCCGGTTAGAGGGCAGCCTGTGCGGCTCCGAGAAAACATCCACAAATTCATACAGCAAAAGGGCAAACTTTGGATCTGAGTATTGTATGTTCTCTCCCTTAGATGGCTGCTGAATATGCATCAAGAATCCACTATGTGCTTTGTGCAAAATTTTCTCCATTCGTTGTGATGAAACAGTTGCCTCGTAACGTGACCTATCTTCCTTTGCAATAAAATTTCATGATTAATTTAAAAAAATTACAGGAGATATCACCTAGTGTTGTGAGCCATTAGATCCCCGATACGGCTTCATAATCATCGATGGTAGGAGGAAGAAATCAGCTACCACTTCTTGGTCTTGGAGGAGTAGTTTCACCGGCGGGCACCGTTGGTCGCAATTGAGGATTCGGCCGTTGGCGATCTTTATGTTGAACTTGTTACAACCTTCGATTTGAAGTGCCAAATGTGCAACAACCATACTATTGAGGAAGTTATTTATGCTATCTGTGTCGATGAGAATGGTGATAGGTTGTTGTTTTAGAAGTCCTCCAACATTCATCGTTTGCGGGTTGGACTAGCCGGCTAATGCGTGCACTACATAGTTGGCCGATTGGGACTCTTCCTCCATGGTGTCTTCTTCAGGTTCAAGGGCTTCTTCAGATGGTTCATTGTCCTCATCCTCCACTAGTTCAATCACAAGGAGCCTGCCCTTTTTGCAACGATGTTCTCAGCTCTATGGTTCATCACAGTGCCAACACAATCCTTTGACCGATCATTCATGAAGCTCATCCCTCATCAATTTTTTTGGTGCGGGGGCTCGGATGGTAGTAGAGGGGGCTATAGGCCTTAGCATGGCTAGTCAGGGAGTGACCCTTGTCCTTCGTGCCTCTTGGTTCAATCGCTTTTCTTGAATATGCGCGAAGGAAATCGCAGCCATAAGAGTGTACGGTTGTCGCACCTTTACTTCTCTTCGAATCTCTGACTTTAGGCGCTCAATACAAGTCCCTAAATGTTGTTTCTTAAACCAATCCATAGTTTGGTTAGATAAACGCTCAAACCTTGTTTGGTATTCTTGTATTGTAGAGGTTTGATGAATCTTCACTATCGATGTTGTCGAAATCGGTTGGTCCGAAGCGGTTCAGTAATCCTTCCTTAAATCACTGCCAAGAGAGTCCTCCATGGGTGTGCTCAAACCAAATAAACCACTGAATAGCATCTCCCTCGAGGTGGATGGCACCAATCTCCACTCGTGTGGCGTCGGCGGTTCAGTAGAACTGAAAATAGCGCTCCGCGTGCGAGATCCACCCGATCGGGTCTCCTTCTTCCCACCTAGGGAAGTCAACCTTCATGCATGGATTATTAGGATCAGAGATGATATGGCCATGTTCTTGAGGATCGTCTCACTGATCTGAAGTTTCTCCTTGCTGTGATTTCCTCGGGCTCGACGGTTGGCCAATACTGAATTCGACGAAAAGGGATCATATCTTATCTTCCATGCGGTTTTCAAAGGCTTCAAGCTTTGCATTAATAGCCTCCTCTGATGCCATAGTATACACCTCTAGATCTGAAATATTGAGGTCTTTTTTCTATTGTTAGGTTAGTGGCATAAGAATTTTGGAGAAGGGGGTGGCCGGTTGGAAAGTGAATCGGTTTGGATGGGAGTAGGCTGCGATTTAGGGTTGATTTGGGTGGCTATTTGGGTTCGGTTTAGGGTAAGGTTTGGAAAGATTTTTGGTGAGAATGGTAGGGTGTGAGATGAGAAAAAGAGAGTCTAAAATCCTACAAAAAATATCACTCAAATTTGATAGAATTCAGCGAAAAAAGGTGATACGATGTGCTGTTCTACCGAACAGATTTTATGTCAGAGAAACGATGACTTTTTGACATAAATTCCAAAGGAAAGTTCAAGGAAATTATGCAGAAACCCTTGGTTCAGATGTTGTTAATACCAGTAAAAAGTTTGTCAAAATTTTGGCAGCGTAACAGTAGGGAAATAGGGCAAAAGATGAAAGGTAGATCCTTCATCATAAAATTTTAGCACTGCGTAATGGTGAAAGATTATACAAGAAAACCAATTCTAGAAGGAGTTTTTTCCATAAATCAATCAAAGATGAAAGCTAAGTTGATCTTTAGAATTGTGTTAAAATTTCGGCCAGAAAAGAGAAGAAATAAACTGGTTTCAAGAGGCAAAAATGCAGTTAAAAATTTCTACAGCGTTTCACATTCGTAACAACAATAACGTTAGTGACAAACCAAATTTGCAACGGATAAAATTTAGGAAAAATCTTCAACAAGTAAAGTAAGGAATCTTACAGTATTGAAGAGGTGTGGATGATAAAAATATACTAGATTTCCATATCTCGCAGGGGGTGGCAGCAAACAGATGGATCTGCGGCTTGGTGGGTGACGGTGGATGGAGGCGATGTCAAAAGCAATTGTGGGAATTGCTTTGAAGATGGAGGCGTGGATGATGGCTACAAGGTAGTAGAAACATGGCTCTGATACCGGATGATAGAACCCCAGAAGGAGCTCTATAGATTTTGGCCCTTGAGGGGGATCAACTATTGGAACACTGTAGGGGTTCCTCCCTCCTAGACTCGGCACAAGGCTTAAATAAAATTGATGATTGCTTGATTCAAGAGGGGGGCAGCTACATCTTTAAATATGGATCAAAACCCTAGCCTAAGGGGGTGCTTGCCTAAGTAAAATTATCCCTTTGCCCCTTCTATAGCCGACTTGCCTTAATAGGAACAAGGGGCGGCTAAGTTGGCTCTATAACCGACCTAAGCATGGGGAAATCCTAGCCGACCAGCCCAGTAAGGGGGGCAGTGGCTACTAAGCTCTAAGGACTAATCTAAACCCTAGCTATACTCCTTTATAAGATAGGAGTGACTTTATTACAATGTAATAGGATTTTTATTGACTATTACTAAGATGATTAGGACTCAATCATGCTGGTCCTATCACACAGCCGCTGCCATTATTTCCAACCCGTAGCCGCACTCAGCTCTCGGGCACACATAGGCAAGTCTCGCTGGACACCCCTATCCCACTACTGCCACCTCCCTCAACTTCTTCATCTTCTTCCCCCATCGCCATTGCTTCCTATTGCCCAGCCATGCTGCCACCTCCTCAATAGTTACCACTACCCCTGTACTGCCACCATCGCACTAACGTGCTGCCCTCTTCCTCCCCTCCTCTGCTGCCATCGTCCCTGCCATTGCTGTCAGCCCTCGCCACTTCCCAACCGTGTCACCAACACCTTCATTGCCCGTCGCCTGGCACCGCAGCTCCGCTATTGTCATCTCCCTATAGTCGTGCCCTGCCAACCCTTCTGCAATCTGCAATGGTGCCATAGCCCCCGGTGCTCCCTCAACCCCCTCTTCATCGCTAACCACCTTTTGTCGCTGCCACCCACCACTGATTTTCCTGCAAGCCTTACTCCTCAACAACTACTGCAACCCCCATAACGCCACCAGCTATTTCCTCCTTGGTCGTTGCTTCCCCTGCTTCCCGCTGCCTTTCCCTTCCTCTGTCCACCATAGCCTCACCCTCCTCTTCATCGCCTGTCACTCAAGCATGGTTGCCCGCATGGTGCTGTCAACATCTCCTTCTGATGCCCCTGTTGCCACTGTCTCTAGCCTGCTGCCACGCTCATCGCCAACACCCCTGCTGCTCCTCTGTCGCCAGTGCCTCATCTCTGTTTCCCCAACTCTCTACGACAATCTTCCAGCCAGGCCCATTGCCGGCCACGCTTGTTGCTCTTCCTCACTGTCGCAGGCCACTAGGCCTTTATCACGAGCGCCTCATTTGTCCTTCTCCTGCTCTAACACTGACTGTTTTTGTCTCGCCTGACCATTGTCGCCGCTCCCTCAACCTGCCCCCACCTTTATTCCTATCATCTAATATTATAGTAGCGTTCTTGGCGTCTCGCTGTTCATCCACTCCACTGCCACCCCTACAACGATTGTTTATCTTCGATAGACTACAATAACTCTTCACCAAATTCAAAAGAAACCTATCGGAGAGCCCCCAACGATTCTTAGCATAGTGAAAGTTCCAATCTCAAGGGGAATCGATCTAAAAAATATGATCAAGGGCAAGGTGCAGGATACCCACGCATGAGGGTGGAGTTCCCTAGATGGGAAAATGAAGATCCGACTAGTTAGGTCTCACGGGCTGAAAAGTTCTTTCACTTCCATAGAATTCTAGAAGAATCCATGGTGGAAGTAGCTTCAAATTAACTTGATGATGATGCGATCCAATGGTATGATTTGTACGAGACATATCATAGAGTCCCTTCGTTAGGATAGTTTAAGAGAGAGCTCCTAATTTACTTCAGACTATCACATGAGAATGTTAATGGATAGCTCGCTAAAATCCATCAGACTTCTATAGTACAGGAGTACTAGAGCATATTTGAGCACTTGTCGAACCAATCCCGAGATTAGTCCAAGAAATAATTGATGAGAAAATTTAACGAGGGACTTAATGCTCGCCACCCCTTACCATGATGGCTACTATATTATTCACCTGTGTCCATGAAGAACAAATCAATATAGACACTCATTATAATAGAAGCTTCAATAGATAGGTAATCAGCAAGCTGCCCACCCCATCTATTCCCAACCAAATCCCAGACATCCAAAAGCCGACCCGAGAAGAACCTAAGGATTAATCAACAAAGGATTTATGCTCATGTTATTATGAAGACCGATACAAATAAGGGTAGCTTCTAACAATTGAGCCAATTAAGGAAGAATCAAAAACTAAAATATGAAGTCCGATCATGAAGGTATAGATTCTAATGAAGATATTGGACTATCGCATATACAGTGCATGCATTAGCCAGCTACTCTAACCCGCAAACTATGAACATTGAAGGAATTTTGAAACATCAGCCTACTACTATTTTAATCGATACTGGTAGCACTAATAATTTTATGGACAAAAAGCTTACTAACCGATTGGTCTATCACATTGAAGACCGTGACAAATTCAAAGTCAAGATTGCTGACGAATCCTAACTTATGATAACAAGTGTTCAAAGATAAAAATGATCATACAGGGCAAAGAACTACTTGTGGATTTCTTTTTGATACCTTTGGAAAACTTTAAAGTGGTAATTCTTAAAAGAAGATATCAAACTGCCACTAGTCATCAGATGAAGAAGATTCTTCAGAAGACTATAATAACTACTGCACCAGAAGATCGACCCCTTGCTTACACCAAGTGGAGATACTACTTAATTGATCAAAGAGTTGTGATGCGTGGCAAATATCGTGGACTAAAGTACTTCTAAAATTTGATGCTGCTCAGCCTTGAAGATAAGACTAATTTAAAGAGGGTGGGTCTAATAGGACCTTAACAGTGTCGGGTCCACATCTATTGAGTCATATTCTCTATTAAGTCATGTTGGTCGATCTAGTCAAGTCAATGAGTCCAAACTCAACTAGGAGTTGGATTCGACTAGGAGTCTATCTGGTTAGGAGTTTAAGTAGGAGTCTAATTGAGTAGAAATCTAAGTAGGAGTCTATTTTAGGAATCTAACTTTAATTAGGAGTTGGATTGGAGTCCCTATAAATAAGGGTGTAACACTTCTATTTTCAACAATCAAGGAAGAAAATATGTTTTAGCCTATTGGTCAAAACCTTAGGAGGGCTGATCCCCTATAGTGATCAAGGAGGGCTGATCTTCTATAGAGATCAAGGAGGTTCGATCCCCTCGAAGTGATCGTTTATTCTCCAATTTTTGTCTCTTTTCACGATAGAACCTTAGGGGTTCCCATCAATTGGTATTAGAGTAGTGTTCTTGGTGTCTCGTTGTTCATCCACTCCATCGCTGCCCCTATAGTGATCGTTTATTTTTTATATAAACCTTTGAGTTATATCAAAGGAGCACACGAGTACTCATTCATCTTCAATATAAACATTTAAGTAACTCTTCTAAAGCCTCCTTTACTTTTAAAGAGTTGTTAAATGTCTTTCATGAATTATTTGATGAGTACAAAAATGATTAGCAAAACTTATAAATCACTCGAAAAGGATTATGTATTACTTTCTAGTAAACATGAAACTTTACATAATGCATCAATACTATATACTTTGTGCTCGAAATGTGAAATGCTAGATGAAATTAAAAAGAAAAATATCATATTAAAACAAACCTTAGAAAAGTTCAAGATATGTAACAAATCTCTAAACATGATCCTTGCTAATAAGGGTCATGTTCATAAGGAAGGTATTGACTTTGTGGGTAATACTCATTAAAAGCCAACTATCTTTATCAAAGGACCCACACTATACTCTTCACCCAAAAATAAATGTAATTTTTGTGGTAGACTTGGACATTTTACCTATAGATGCTCATTTAGAAGGTATAGTCCATATAAGTTAGTTTGGGTTTCAAAAGGAACCATAAACAACTCAAAGCCACTAGTAAAAAATGGATAGAACTTTTCATGAGGAACTCAAAGTCATATTGGTACCTAAACCAAAACCTCATTCATTGTAGTTTTGTCTCCAAACGCTAGGAGCATATTTATCATGATAGTGGATGCTCAAGGCAATGACTTGAGATCTAAAATACTTTTCAGACTCACTAGTCTAAACAACAATAATAAGAATAATTATTAGAATTAAAATTATTGATAATAAATCTTTTGATGATTCATGGTTATACAATTAATCTTGATTGTTTTTCAATGATGCATAACTAGAGCATGCTAGTACAAAAATGAGTTAGAGAACCTTAGCTATTTTTTAATGGAAAACTATCTACATTGCCTTCATTGAAATTTTTCGAAAAGTGATTTTTAAACTGATGATTTTGGATGTGTTTTCGAATGATTTTTCTAAGAGATGATTGTCTCACTAATATACAAGGATAAAAATAAAAAATAAAAAATTGTTGACTTGCTCATCTCAAAAGAGAAGTGAAGTTTGCACTTTCATTAAAAGTGTTGACTTTAGATAGGAATGATAGTTTGAATATTTTGTATATGATTTAAATATAAATGTTATTGTTGAATGATTGATTTAATGTTATGATGGTTGAATGTTAGATGATTGTGTGTTGACCTAAAATAGGTTGTATGTTGCATGATTGAATGATAGATTATTTTTTAATTGGGGCTTGAAATAAAGTAAAATAAATATTTTTTTTTTGAAATGAGCATGGTAACTCATTGCACTAAGTGTAAAGAGTTAGGCTTACTTAAGAAGGAAAAATTGTTGTAATTAAAATAAATTGAAGCTCTTGTTTGAAAATGTTTTACTGTTGATCTTGATGATTTCTTTTGAAATGATACTTGGGTTTCGGTTTTAAACGGCAAATCATGGATTTGCAATAAAAGATAAAGGCATTATTGGATGAAATAAATTATATAAATTGAAACACAAAAGTTAAATGCATTTTTCTAAATATCTCTATCATATCAAGTTTTTAATAAGAGATAAAGTGATGAATCTATGTATATCATTATTTATGAATCTGTTAAACTATGAAAGAGATTTTCATAATTTGATGAACTTAAATAAGTTATTATCCAAATCGTGATCTTGACATTTTGAAAATTATAACTTGAGATTTTAATATAAATCAAAATCGTTCACTATAATTCTTTCATTTTTATTAAAGAAAATTATCCAAATGAATCAAGATTATTTTCTATTTGATCTCCTAAGACTCATTCTCATTATTTACTAAAAAGGAGAGATTTGTTAAAATAAATCATGTCTTTTGGTGCTTTTGAATTGATCTTTTATGTTATATCCATAATGACATGAGTTTCATCATATAATCCTTTTGTACTTATAGTTGTAATTAGAACATCGAAGTAAAATAAAAATTGTACCATAATTTTCATTTTAGACAATAACTAATGGAGAGAAAATCACTTAGAAGAAAATTAGGAATGTTAAACCTTCTAAATACATGATTTGCTATCATATTACTTTTTTTCAGATTTCTCGTTTTGAGCCTCTGTTTAAAATCTACAAGAATGATTTTAATCTTCTAAATGCATGAGTAGCTCTTATATTTTTCTTGAATTTCTCGGTCTTTGCAAATTGAGTAATCTTTTGAAATGATTTCACATCTTACTTTCCTCTTAAAATTTACAAAAGAAAAAAATACAATTCAAAAACTTTTTGTGATGCTTGATATGTGATTCATGAGCTCTCTTTCGAATTCTACCTCTTAAGAAAAAAATATTTTTAGTCTTAGATTCATGAATCTTTGATGCAATGCTTTGAAATGTATCACACCCTCTTGATATTTGATTTTTTTGGGATACTTGATCTTTGATTCTTGGACTCTTTGGTATATTTGACAACCCCTCATTCTTCTTCTTCTTCTTCTTCTTCTATTTTATTTAAAAAGGGGGAGAAAGAAATTTGATATGGAAATTGTGATGACTAAAATCATCTTTTTATTCTTCTTCTTATTTTACAAATGGGGAGAAATGGAATAAATTACTATCTTTCTTAACTATAAATTAAATATGTTATTCTTAAAATTACATGTCAAAAATTAAAATTTTTACATCTTAATTTTTAACCAAATATAGTTAGAATATTTTTCTAAAACACATTTTTTGGGATTTTCAAGGATAATTTTTAGAGTCTCATTCTTTGGTTAAAAATAGAAAATTTTATCAAATTTTTTTAGGATTTTTCAATTAGTGACTCATTCTTTCCCTAATGCTTGAAAAGCGATTCGACTCTCTAGTAACTCTTACCCATATGGATCAATCCATAAGAGGCACTAATCCAAATCGATGGATTAGTCTATATGATACTATACGATCCTATGGACTAGTCTATCCTTCCATCGAATACAGAAAAAAAGAAGATACTTCTTCCTCTCCATTCACCTCTTCCCCCTTTTCCTCTTACCCTTTTCCTCTTCCCCCTTTTCTTCTTACCTTTGAATAAGTTATTATCCAAATCATGATCTTGATATTTTAAAAATTATAACTTGAGATTTTTATATAAATCAAAATAGTTCACTATGATTCTTTTATTTTTATTAAAGAAAATTATCCAAATGAATCAAGATTATTTTCTATTTGATCTCCTAAGACTCATTCTCATTATTTACTTAAAAGTTAAAATAAATCATGTCTTTTGGTGCTTACGAATTGATCTTTTATTTTATATCCATAATGACATGATTTTCATTATATAATCTCTTTGTACTTATAGTTGTAATTAGAACATCGATGCAAAATAAAAATTGTACCATCAATTTTCTTTTAGACAATAACTAAGGGAGAGAAAATTACTTAGAAGAAAATTAGGAATGTTAAACCTTCTAAATGCATGATTTGCTATCATATTACTTTTTTTTCGGATTTCTCGTTTTGAGCCTCTTTTTAAAATCTACATGAATGATTTTAATCTTCTAAATGCATGAGTAGCTCTTATATTTTTCTTGAATTTCTCGTTCTTTGCAAATTGAGTAATCTTTTGAAATGATTTCACATATTTCTTTCCTCTTAAAATTTACAAAAGAAAAAAATGTGAGTCAAAAACATTTTGTGATGCTTGATATGTGATTCATGAGCTCTCTTTTGGATTCTTCCAGTTGTGAAAAAATATTTTGATTCTTAGATTCATGAATCTTTGATGCAATACTTTGAAATGTATCACACCCTCTTGATATTTGATTTTTTTTGGATACTTGATCTTTGATTCTTGGACTCTTCGATATATTTGACAACCCCTTCTTCTTCTTCTTCTTCTTCTATTTTATTTACAAAGGGGGAGAAAGAAATTTGATATGGAAATTGTGATGAATAAAATCATCTTTTTATTCTTCTTCTTATTTTACAAATGGGGAGAAATGGAATAAATTACTATCTTTCTTATTAACTATTAATTAAATATATTATTATTACAATTAAATGTCAAAAAATAAAATTTTTACATCTAAATTTTTAACCAACTATAGTAAGAATATTTTTTTGAAAAACATTTTTTGGGATTTTTTAGGATAATTTTTAGTCTCATTCTTTGGTTAAAAATAGAAAAGTTTATCAATTTTTTTTAGGATTTTTCAATTAGTGACACATTCTTTCCCTAATACTTGAAAAGCGACTGATTCGATTCTCTAGTAACTCTTACCCATATGGATCAATCCATAAGATGAACTAATCCAAATGGATTGATTAGTCTATATGATACTATACGATCCTATGGACTAGTCTATCCTTCCATCGAATACCAAAAAAAAATAACTTCTTTCTCTCCATTTACCTCTTCCCGCTTTTCCTCTTACCCTTTTCCTCTTCCCCATTTTCCTCTTACATTTGAATAAGTTATTATCCAAATCATGTTCTTAACGTTTTAAAAATTATAACTTGAGATTTTCATATAAATCAAAATTTTTAACTATGATTCTTTCATTTTTATTAAAGAAAATTATCCAAATGAATCAAGATTATTTTCTATTTGATCTCCTAAGACTCATTCTCTTTATTTACTAAAAAAGAGAGATTTGTTAAAATAAATCATGTCTTTTGGCCCTTATGAATTGATCTTTTATGTTATATCCTTAATGACATGATTTCCATCAAATAATCCCTTTGTACTTATAGTTGTAATTAGAACATCGATGTAAAAGAAAATTGTACCATCATTTTCCTTTTAGAGAATAACTAAGGGAGAGAAAATTGCTTAGAAGAAAATTAGGAATGTTAAACCTTCCAAATGCATGATTTGCTACATATTACTTTTTTTTCAGATTTCACGTTTTGAGGATCTTTTTAAAATCTACATGAGTGATTTTAATCTTCTAAATGCATGAGTAGCTCTTATATTTTTCTCGAATTTCTTGGTCTTTGCAAATTGAGTAATCGTTTGAAATGATTTCACATCTTTCTTTCCTCTTAAAATTTACAAAAGAAAAAAATGTGATTCAAAAAGTTTTTGTGATGCTTGATATGTGATTCATGAGCTCTCTTTTGAATTCTCTCTCTTAAGATAAAATATTTTGATTCTTGGATTCATGAATCTTTGATGCAATGCTTTGAAATGTATCCCTCTTGATATTTGATTTTTTTGAGATACTTGATCATTGATTCTTAGATTCTTTGATATATTGGACAACCCCTCCTCCTTCTTCTTCTTCTATTTTATTTAGAAAGGGGGAGAAAGAAATTTGATATGGTATTTGTGATGAATAAAATCATCTTTTTATTCTTCTTCTTATTTTACAAATGGGGAGAAATGGAATAAATTACTATCTTTCTTATTAAATATTAATTAAATATATTATTATTACAATTACATGTCAAAAAATAAAATTTTTACATCTAAATTTTTAACCAAATATAGTAAGAATATTTTTCTGAAAAACATTTTTTGGGATTTTCTAGGATAATTTTTAGATTCTCATTCTTTGGTTAAAAATAGAAAATTTTATCAAATGTTTTTAGGAATTTTCAATTATTGACTCATTCTTTCCCTAATACTTGAAAAGTGACTAATTCGACTCTCTAGTAACTCTCACCCATATGGATCAATCCATAAGATGCACTAATCCAAATCGATGGATTAGTATATATGATACTATACGATCCTATGTACTAATCTATCCTTCCATCGAATACTGAAAAAAAAAATACTTCTTCCTCTCCATTTATCTCTTCCCCCTTTTCCTCTTCCCCCTTTTCCTTTTACCTTTGAATAAGTTATTATCCAAATCAAGATCTTGACATTTTAAAAATTATAACTTGAGATTTTTATATAAATCAAAATCACTATGGTTCTTTCATTTTTATTAAAGAAAATTATCCAAATGAATCAAGATTATTTTCTATTTGATCACCTAAGACTCATTCTCATTATTTACTAAAACGGGGAGATTTATTAAAATAAATCATGTCTTTTGATATTTATGAATTGATCTTTTATGTTATATCCATAATGACATGATTTTCATCATATAATCCCTTGGTACTTATGGTTGTAATTAGAACATCGATGTAAATAAAAAATGTACCATCATTTTCCTTTTAGACAATAACTAAGGAAGAGAAAATTGCTTAGGAGAAAATTAGGAATGTTAAACCTTCCAAATGCATGATTTGCTATCCTGTTACTATTTTTTTCGGATTTATCATTTTGTGCCTCTTTTTAAAATCTACATGAATGATTTTAATCTTCTAAATGCATGAGTAGCTCTTATATTTTTTTCGAATTTCTCGGTCTTTACAAATTGAGTAATCTTTTGAAATGATTTTACATCTTTCTTTCCTCTTAAAATTTATAAAAGAAAAAAATGTGATTCAAAAACTGTTTGTGATGCTTTATATGTGATTCATGAGCTCTCTTTCGAATTCTCCCTCTTAATAAAAAATATTTTGATTCTTGGATTCATGAATCATTGATGTAATGCTTTGAATTGTATCACACCCTCTTGATATTTGATTTTTTTGGGATACTTAATCTTTGATTCTTGGAATCTTTGATATATTTAACAACCCCTCCTTTTTCTTCTTCTTCTATTTTATTTACAAAGCAGGAGAAAGAAATTTGATATGGTATTTGTGATGAATAAAATCATCTTTTTATTCTTCTTCTTATTTTACAAATGGGGAGAAATGGAATAAATTACTATCTTTCTTATTAACTATTAATTAAATATATTATTATTGCAATTACATGTCAAAATATAAAATTTTTACATCTAAATTTTTAGCCAAATATACTAAGAATATTTTTCTGAAAAACATTTTTTGGGATTTTCTAGGATAATTTTTAGAGTCTCATTCTTTGGTTAAAAGTAGAAAATTTTATCTAAATTTTTTAGGATTTTTCAATTTGTTACTCATTCTTTCCCTAATACTTGTAAAGCAACTATTTCGACTCTCTAGTAACTCTTACCCATATGGATCAATCCATAAGATGCACTAATCCAAATCAATGGATTAGTCTATATGATACTATACGATCCTATGGACTAGTATATCCTTCCATCGAATACCGAAAAAAAAAAAAACTTCTTCCTCTCCTTTTATCTCTTCCCCTTTTTCCTCTTACCCTTTTCCTCTTCCCCCTTTTCCTCTTATCTTTGAATAAGTTATTATCCAAATCATGATCTTGACATTTTGAAAATTATAACTTGAGATTTTTATATAAATCAAAATCATTCACTATGATTCTTTCATTTTTATTAAAGTAAATTATCCAAATAAATCAAGATTATTTTCTATTTGATCTTTTAAGACTCATTCTCATTATTTACTAAAAAGGGGATATTTGTTAAAATAAATCATGTCTTTTGGTGCTTATGAATTGATCTTTTATGTTATATCCATAATGACATGATTTTCATCATATAATCCCTTTGTACTTATAATTGTAATTAGAACATCGATGTAAAAGAAAAATTGTACAATTATTTTCCTTTTAGACAATAACTAAGGGAGAGAAAATTACTTAGAAGAAAATTAGGAACGTTAAACCTTCCAATGCATGATCTGCTATCATATTATTTTTTTTGGATTTCTCGTTTTGAGCCTCTTTTTAAAATCTACATGAATGATTTTAATCTTTTAAATGCATGAGTAGCTCTTATATTTTTCTTGAATTTCGTAGTCTTTGCAAATTTAATAATCTTTTGAAATGATTTCACATCTTTTTTTCCTCTTAAAATTTACAAAAGAAAAAAATGTGATTTAAAAACTTTTTGTGATGCTTAATATGTGATTCATGAGCTCTTTTTTGAATTCTCCCTCTTAAGAAAAAATATTTTGATTCTTGGATTCATGAATCTTTGATGCAATGCTTCGAAATGTGTCACACCTTCTTGATATTTGATTTTTTTGGGACACTTGATCTTTGATTCTTGGACTCTTTGATATATTTGACAACCCCCCCTTCTTCTTATTCTTTATCTTCTTGTATTTTATTTACAAAGGGGGAGAAGGAAATTTGATATGGCATATGTGATGAATAAAATTCTCTTTTTATTCTTCTTCTTATTTTACAAATGGGGAGAAATGGAATAAATTACTTTCTTTCTTATTAACTATTAATTAAATCTATTATTCTTACAATTACATGTCAAAAAAAAAAAATTTGACATCTAAATTTTTAACCAAATATAGTAAGAATATTTTTCTAAAAAACATTTTTTGGGATTTTCTAGGATAATTTTTAGAGTCTCATTCTTTGGTTAAAAATAGAAAATTTTATCAAAATTTTTTAGGATTTTTCAATTAGTGACTCATTCTTTCCCTAATACTTGAAAAGCAACTGATTCGACTCTCTAGTAACTCTTACCCATATGGATCAATCCATAAGATGCACTAATCCAAATCGATGGATTAGTCTATATGATACTATATAATCCTATGGACTAGTCTATCCTTCCATCGAATACCGAAAAAAAAATACTTCTTCCTCTCCATTTACCTCTTCCCCCTTTTCCTCTTACCGAAAAAATCCTATGGACTAGTCTATCCTTCCATCGACTCTCTAGTAACTCTTACCCATATGAGATTGTTGATGTAATATGCTACGATTCAAAGTATTTATCAAAGAGAATCACATATAAGTGGATGTTTTTCATCTTTTAGGATGACTTGTCTCCTCTGCCCTCTCCTCTTAATATGTTAGGATGTTTTCATGACCTTAAGTGATATTATCTATAGGGCTCCTGGATCATCATGATGGAGCCAACTTGGCATACCGAGCTAGCTCAACATCCCAAAGCTAGGACAAGTCAGTCACTTGTCACCCACGCTAGTGGCCCTTGCGTCATTTTCACTCAAGGATGTACAGGGTGATGCAGCCTCACATCCAGTCACTCGAGAAGCAAGGAGCAATGTCGAATAATCTAGGTGGTGTCTGTACCCAATGTACGAGGCAACTGGCTAAGGCGTCAACAAATATTAAATGCATACGTATGTTGGCGTCAATGATCATTAAACTACCATGTACATCGACCCAAGGTAGCAGGTATAAAAGCCACCCACAGGAATAGTACTAAGGTTCATACCTCCCATACTCACACACTATAGTTCTCTCTCTCTCTCTCAACTCTAGCTCTCACTAACTTGAGAATCGGAGGGGTCGAATCGGGAAACCTCTTTGCTCGGCTCCGACCTTCATGCAGGTTCCTAGTGGCCAAGAGGAAGAAAGACTTCGAGCTATATCTCAGGAAGTCAATCAAGCAACCTCCCGATCAGATCTTTTTGTTAGGAATGAATTGACACTTAAGAGGAGGAGGGGGGGGGGGGGGGTGGGGCAGGGCGGGGAGTGTGGGGTGGGGTGGGTGGGGTTTGAATTAGTGCTCTCGTAAAAACCTTGGTTTGAAAATTTTTGTTCAATGAAAACCAATATTGAAAGTGTGCTTATCTTAGAGTAAGTGTAATAAGCAGCTAACTCGAAAGCAATAGCAATGAAGAGCAGAAAAGAAATGCACACCAGATTTATAGTGGTTCGGTCCATGTGACCTACTCCGCTCCCGATTTCTTTTCACTCGAGGCCATCAACTTCCACTATAGATCTTTTTTCAATGGGTAAAGATCAACCACCCCTTACAACTCTTTCTCCTTTTCTCAGGCTCAGGAGAGAACCTTTACAACCCTTAACAAGTATTCTCTCACACTCTCCTTTAGATCAACCTCTAAGCTTCTTGAGAAATGAACTCAGTTTTCTAATAGGATTTTCTCATTATAAACCTCAAGTTTATGATCTCAGTTCTTGCTATTCCAAGCACGAATACTTTGGATATTTATAGTCCCCAAATGACTTCAAAAGTTGGAGCGAAAAAAATTCAAATCCCTGAGATTTCGGGGGACGGGCGGTACCACCACCAAACAAAGTCTGAGAATCTGGGCTCTGATAGTACCATCACCCGAAATAGGTAGTACTATCATCGGGAGCCAATGGAACCATCGCTCGGGAACCTAAAAAAGTACAAACCTATGCTTTTTGTACCTTGGATAGTACCATCGCCTGACCTAATGGTACAACCGCCTAGGTCAATGAAATGAGCCTTCTAATGGGCTTAAATTATTCCTAATTAAGGATAAATTAATGCCCAATGGGCCTTTAATTGAGTTGCCCTAATTACATTCAAAACCAACTTAATTAGAACTTTAAACTACTTCAATATACATAAATTATAACAAAGCATGAATCACATGTTCGATATGTCATTAATTTATCTGGTGCTTCGTTCGTCCCTTCTAGCATCTTCCTCTCTTGCGGCGTATTGCCTAATCGGCATGTTGACCTTCGCAACATCCGATCTCCTTAGTGCAATGCCTGATCCTTCTGGCCCGATGCCCAAACTCATGACACGAAACCTTCTGCCAACACATCAACCAATCTTCTGACATATTCCACACCAGCCCAACAATTGATTCTTCTTGCTTTAACCAATTTACCTCTCTTTGATCGAAGCTAGTCCTACGTCACTCATACACATATTAAATCATAACTTTATCAATTGATTTATTCATCAAAATTTGAGATTCAACAATCTCTCCCTTTTTGATAATGACAACCGATTGATGATGGAGTTTAACTAAACTCCCCCTATCAATATGCCATACTGATATAAACTTTAAATTTAGAAAATTATAAGTATTTTATCATTACATGCATCATAAAATCATGAGTATTCATGCATAATCATAATTTAAAAGTTTCAAAGTACATCATCCCATACATGATTTAAATTTCAAATCTTCATAATTTCTCCCCCTTTGTCATCAACAAAAAAGAGAAAAATGCAACTAGTAAATTTTTGAAACATGCAAGCCAGTAAAATTTTTTGAGTTGTGCAAGTTAGTAATTTTTGCTATTATTGAGATGTTCAACTGGCAAATTCTTTCTTCTCTTTTGAGAAGTGCAATTTAGCGATTTTACTTCTTGAAATGTGTAAGCTAGCAAATTCTTTATTTCCCTTTGCGATATGCAAGCTAGTAAGTTCTTGAGAATGTGAAGTTAAACAAAATTCTTGCTTCTCTTGATATAACAACTTTTTGCTTCTCTTTACAATGTGCATGCTAGCAAGTTTTCTCTCCTTGAAATGAGCAAGCTAGCAATACTTTCTCCCCCTTTGTCATTGTCAAAAAGAAGGGAAAAATACAATATTATAATTTTTTTCCCTTTATATCAATTTTCAAATCATGATAAATATTAATAACACAGATAAATTTACATTAATATTTTAATTATAAAAAATGAAAGATCAAGTCATGAATACCAAAAGATCATGAGTCATTTTTGGCAAATCTTTTCTTTTGTAAATAGAAAAAAATGATTTAACATGATTTAAAAAGAGAACTCAAGCTATAAAAATTAAGTAATCAAGATAATGATCCAAAAAATGTATAAAAATAATTTAAGCATTTGGGAGATTTAACATGCCTAAGTTTAACATTCAAGCTAGCACTTTTGCTTTCTTTTGCATCAATGTTCTAATCAAAATATAAAATATACAAACATAAATACAAAGGAGTCATCTGCAAAATCGTGACATGAAAGATAATTAATATGAAAGATCAATTCGTGAATACCAAAAGACATGATTCATTTTGACAAATCTCCTCTTAAATAACAAAAAGAAATCTTAAGAGATCAATTAATGAAAAAATCTTGATTCATATAAAATTTCATGTGTCAAGTGTAAGATTGAAAAAAACTCATTCAAATTCAAATCATCAAAATCACTTTCAAGAGATTCAAATGACATAAATAGATTTAACAACGATTAAGGATCTCTTGTTGAAAAATCGAAAAGCTTTTTGAGATAGAGAAATTTTTAACAAAAATCCATTCCCTTCTTAGTTGTGATTGATTTCATATAAGCATGCCCAAATCTTTTAAAAACATACATTATTGTTTAAAAACACAAAAAAAACTTTATCATGAAAATCTTAAACATATAGGCATAAACCACTTTAATCAAAAGATTTATTAAAATATAAAAAATCATCAAGTTTCAATGATATATATATATATATATATATATATATATATATATATATATATATATATATATATATATATATATATATATGTTAAAAAATTACATTTCTTACTAACCTTTTTCATCAAATAATTTATGAAAATCATCAAGTGATTCATTGTAAGGTAACAAATATTTGTTTGACTTACATCGTTGTTGTGAGCCTCATATTCACTTGTTTGCTTCTCATCTTCGGATGCACTTGATTTATCCGAGGTCACCTTAAGCGCGCTCTTCTTCTTTTGTAACTTCTTCTTCAATTTGGGACGTTCACTTTTGAAGTGTCTCGACCAATTATATTCATAGAAAGTTACTGTGTTCTTTTTTAGTTCATTTTTATTCTTACATTCATGTTTTATGAACTTTTTAAAACTTTTTATGAAGAGTTCAAGGTCATCCTCGTCACTTAAGCTTTCACTCGAGTGGTTTTTCCTTTGTTCTAAGTGTCAAGCCCTTTCTGATCTTTGGAAGGTTGTTTGTATGTCCATCATATGCCATACATGTCATTTCATAGGTCATTAATGACCTAATAAGTTTTTTAAGTGGAAAACAGTTCAAGTCTTTTGCTTCTTGTATGGTAGTAACTTGTAGATCCCAATCTTTTGAAGGTATCTTAGAATTTTATTGATAATTTCAAGATTAGTAAAGGATTTACTAAGAGCTTTCAAACCATTGATGACATTCGTAAACCGGGTGTACATGTCTCTAATGGTTTTGCTTGGTTTCATTCGAAATAACTCAAAACCATGTAGCAAGAGATTAATCTTAGATTCTTTAACTTTACTTGTGCCTTCGTGTGTGATTTCAAGATTGTGCCAAAATTCATGTGCAGTTTTTAAAGTCAAAATACGATTATTTTTATTTTTATCTAGAGCACGAAACAAAGCGTTCATCGCTTTAGCATTTAAAGAGAAAGTATTCATCTATAAATCATTTCATTCGTTCATTAGTTTAGAAGACTTTTGAAAATCATTTTCAACTATATTTCATAAACTAAAATCTATAGAAAGTAAGAAAATTCTCATTTGAGTTTTTCAATACGTGTAGTCCATCCCATTGAATATAGGAGGAAGAGTGATAGAAAAATCCTCTTGATTGCCAGCAAAAGCCATTTAATCTCTTTTGGGTGTTAAAGCAAATGAGAAAAAGTTAGCTCTGATACCAACTCTTAGGACCGAATCAACACTAAGAGAGAGGGGTGGGGGGTTGGTGAATAAGTGCTTTCGTAAAAACACCTCGGTTTGAAAAAAAAATTTTGATGAAAACTAATATCGAAAGTGTGCTTGTCTTAGAGTAAGTGTAATAAGCAATTAACTCGAAAGCAATAGCAATGAAGAGTAGAAAAGAAATGCACACCAGATTTATAGTGGTTTGGTCCATGATACCTACTCTACTCCCAATTCCTCTTCACTCGAGGCCATCGGCTTCCACTGTTGATCTTTTTCCAATGGATGAAGATCAACCACCCCTTACAACTCTTTCTCCTTTTCTCAGGCTCAGGAGAGAACCTTTACAACCCTTTACAAGTATTCCCTTGCACTCTCCCTTAGAACAACCTCTATGTTTCTGGAGAAGAGAACTTAGCTTTCTAACAATATTTTCTCACTATAAATCTCAAGTTTATGATCTCAGTTCTTGCTATTCTAAGCAAGAATACTTGCTATTCTAAGCAAGTATTCTAAGCAAGAATACTTGGTATACCGCTGAAACTGTTCATCGTAAAACTGCTGATTTTTTCAATGAGAATTCTGTCGCTAAAAGAATTATCAGTGCTTCTTGCTACATCTCTACCAAATTGCTGCCAAGTTGCTATCAACTCTTATTGTCAACATCACCCATTCCTTGTTGTCAAAACTATCCCAAATTATTGGTACGCTACTAGGAATTTTTATCGTGAAGCTGCTGTCTCTTCGAAGAAAATTCTATTGCCACTTTTCAACGTTATTTGCTTCATACACAATAGATCTTTGTTGACTCAATCACAGTTAATATTATTGCTTACTCACTAACATTAGCATACACTTTTTATTGGAATCTTTCGTCACAAAACTGTGTAAACTTGAAACTTTGAATGATACATCAAGTTTACTCTCTAGTAAACTTGAAACTTTGAATGATACATCAACATCATATAATTCTTTTACTAAATATGTAACACTAGAGGAAATTAGAAAGGAAAATGTCATACTTCAACAAACTTTAGAAAATTTAAAATATAGAATAAATATCTAAATTTGATCTTTGCTAATAAGGGTCATGTTCATAGGAAAGAAGGTATTGGCTTTGTGGGTAATACTCAACAAAAATCAACTATCTTTGTTAGAGGGCCTACATTATATTCTTCACCCAAAAATAAATGTAATTTTTGTGGTGGATGTGGACACTTTGCTCATAGATGACTATTTAGAAAGTATAGTCCACATAAGATGATCTAGGTTCCTAAAAGAATCATAAATAACCAAATACCTTTAGTTAAATTAGGTAAAGCTTTTTCACGAGGGACCCAAAGTCAAATGGGTACCCAAATCAAAACCCCCTATATTGTAGATTTCTCTCCGAACAAAGGCTAGGAGCAAAAAATGGTAACTTGATAGTGGATGCTCAAGGCACATGATTTGATGTCTAAAACACTTTTCAAGCTTACTAGCTAAATAACAACAATAAGAAAAATTATTGGGAATAAAATTATTGGCAATAAATATTTTGATAGTTCATGATTGCTTTTCCATGATGCATGGCTTAGGCATTGCTAGAGCATACTAGTACAAAAATGAACTACACTAAAGAACCTTAGTTAATGAAAAATTATCTACGTTGAAATTTTTTGGAAAAGAGATTTTGATGATATTATATTAGTTGATTTAAATATAAATGTGAATGTTGTATGAATGATAAATCACTCTTAAATTAGGGCTTGAGGTATTAAACTAAATCAAAGTTTTTGTTTGAAAATATTTTATTATAATAATCTTGATGATTTTCTTTTTAAATATTACTTAGTTTTCAGTTTTAAAATGTTTGAAGACGTTATTTGATTGATATTCATTGTAATGATATTGATGATTTTTTTAAATTTGATTTTTGGTTTTAATTGACAATGCTTGAATTTAGCATAAAAGATAAAGGAATTTTTGTATAAAACAAATCACATAAATTGAAACAAAAAAAGAGAAAAATTCTTCTTGAAAATACATTTATCATATCGAGCTTTCGAAAAGAGATAAAGTAATATTATTATTAAAGATGATCTTAATGATTAAAATTTGAATGAGATTTTTTTTTTTCAACCAAATCATGAACTTTCCCATAATTGTTTTCTTAAGGTATCTTTTATGGGAATTAACTTTTTACTTCTATAATTTTCTTTTTACCAAAGAAAATATTTATGATCTTATAACTTGAAATTTTTATTATGAACTATGATTTTGATCTTTTATTTGTTCTCCTATGTCCCTTTTTGTAACTTACTATAGAAAAATTTCTTTTCATTCTAATAATCAGTTTGACTTCTCGATATTGATAATTTGATTATTTTTACATGAATCAAGATCCTTCTTATTAATTGAACTCCTAAGATTCCCTTTTTTGTCCTCTAAGAGAAGATTTGTGAAAATTAAATTATGTCTTTTGGTATTCATGAATTGATACTAATATCCTTCATGACATGATTTATTTGTTCCTTATCCTTCATGACAAGTTGACTTATTCACTTGATTTATCCTTTATGGGAATCATTTTTAACCTCTATGATTTCTTTTTTTAAATACATTAGATATTTATGATCTTAACAACTATAATTTGAGATTTTTAAATCAAGACCATTCTTTCATTTTATTAAGAAGAATCATCTAAATGAATTATATGTTTTAAGATTTATCTTGAATAAATCAAGATTATTTACTCTCCTAAGACTCATTTTCCTTATTTATAAAAAAGTGGGAGATTTATAAAAATAAATCATGTCTTTTGGTACTTCTAATTGATATTTTATATTATATCCTTAATGACATGATTTTCATTATATAACCCATATAGATATATATTTGTCAATGACCTGAAAATTAATTTTGTACTATTATATTCTTCCCTTCTTTTTGAGAATGACTAAAGGGGAGATTAAATTGTTATCCTAACAACAAAACCTTTAAATAAAGAACAATTTAATTTTATAAGAAAAGAATTAGATATGATAAATCTTGAGGAATAATTAAATTAGACATGAAAAACAAAGAAGAGAATTAGATCTGATAAAATTCCTATCTTCGGACAAAATCATTAAATGAGGAACAATTTGTTTAGAAGAAAATTAGAAATTTTAAATTTTCTAAATGAATGAGAAATGCATGATTTGAAAATTAATCTTGATTTGCTATCTCAATTTTTAGGATTTCTTAATCTTTGCAAATTGAGCTTCTTATTAAGTCCAAATGAATGATTTTCGGTCATATTATTTTTTAGATTTCTTGAGCTTCTTCTTGATATTTACATAAGATGATATTTTAAAATACAATGAGTAGCTCTTATATTCCTCTCAGATTTCTCAGCTTTTTTGAGCTCTCTTTCGAAATGATTCTTTTCTGTTGAAATTCATATTTACAAAAGAGAAAATGTGATTCAAATTTCTTTTTATGATGAGATTCATTTTCATTCTCTCTCTCAAAAATTATTTCAATTTATGGATCTTTTAAATCCTTGATGAAATATTTTTAAATATATCCTTCCCTCTTGATGTTTGATTTTTTTTGGGATACTTGATTTTTGGAACTTTGAAACCCACCACCCCCCTCTTTCTTCTTAGTCTATCTCATTTAAAAAGAGGGAAAAAAGAAATTTGATATAGCATTTGTGATGCATAAAATTCTATTCTTATCATTCTTCTTATTTTACAAAGGGGGAGAAATAGACTAAATTCTTTCTTTACATTTTAAATGTTGTGATAAATGTTTAAGAATGTTCAAATATAAGTTACACATTTCTCCTTTTTGTTGATAGCAAAGGGGGAGAAATGACATAATTGATGACATAAGAAATGTTTTGAGATCTTTGAAATATTTGAAATTTTCATGTGATACTAAGAAGATGAATGCTTTAAAATTTTTATCATGTATGGTATCATGAATGGTAAAATTATAAAAATTTTAATATTGCTAAAATGCTATACTTGAATTCAAAAGTGATGGGTTCTTTTGAATTCAAGTTTTCTCTATTTATCATATGACATATACATAGGGGGAGTTAAGGTGAACTAATGTCATCAATTGGTTGTCATCATAAAAAAGGGAGAGATTGTTGAGTCTCAGATTTTGATAATGAAATCAATTGATGAGTTTTATAATCTAACTTGTGCGTTAGAGATGAGTGATATAGGATTAACTATGACGGTGAAAAGGTAATACAGTCTAATGTTGGGCCGAAGTCAAGTGCGGGCATCGGGCCGGGGTTTGGACGATGCAGGGGGAACTTGTCGAAGATCGTCGAAAGCTCGCCGAAGGTGATCGGGGCTTGCCAGGAGTTCGTCGGGAGCTCGCTGAAGGTGATCGGGAACTTACCGAGAGCTCACCGAAGGTGATCGAGAGTTCACCGAGAGTTAACCAAAAGAAGATCGTGAGACTCACCGAGAGTTCACCGGAGGATGCCGGGAGTTCAGAAGATCGATTCACGTGTCAGACCATAAGAATGATTGTAATTGTGTCTTAGTATGTCATAGCTAGCATCGTGTGTTTTGAGTCCTAATTGAGTTAGATTTGGAGAAATCCAAAATTAACTCAATGAGAGGGAATCAAGTCCACTTTGGGTTAAGATTTGAGCTCAGGTTGAACTCATTTCATTGACTAAGAAAGGGCTCAATAGGAGGTACTAGTCGGGTATGAAACTATACAAAAAGTATAGTTTTGAGATTCCTGATGGTAGTACTGTCGGTGGGCGACGATAGTATCGCATAGGTGATGGTGGTACTACCCAGGCGGTGGTGGTACCACCTAGGCGACGATGGTACCAGGTGGTGGTGATACCATCGCTGCCCCTATTTTCGAGGCACTTTCGCTGGTAGTACCATTACCGACAATAGTACCGCTCGTACTTGGTTTTTCTAGAAAATGGTGAATTTTGGCTCCATTTTTTGATGTCAAAGGGTCTATAAATACCCCAAGTATTTTTGCATTGAAGAGTAAGAAAGGCAAGAAAAAGAGGTGAAAATACTAGGAAAATACTGTTAGAATTTGTTGAGAACTTTCCTTGTGTACTTCAAGTGTCAAGTGAGGTTAAGAGAAGAGTGGAAGATTGTAAATGTTTCTCTCCTGAACCTATGAAAAGGAGAGTGTAAAGGTTCTTCTCCTAAGCCAAGGAAAATGAGAAAGGTGTAAAGGGTTTTGATTTTTACCCATGAAAGAAGATAATTAGTAGACACTGGCGGGCCTCAACGAAGGAGGACTTGGGAAGTAGACGTTAGTCAAGTTGGTGACCAAATGACTATAAACTCTGTGAGCCTTCTTTACTTGCTTTTTATTTTAGTATTACATAGCTAAATCAAGATTCTTCATTCGTTTTTAAGTTTAATTGCTCCCTAACTTGATCTTGACAAAAAATACTTTTAGTTTTGATTTTTACCTCAAGCATATTTTTCAAACCGAGTACTCTTTGCACTTACACTAATTCACACCCCCCCCCCTCTCTTAGTGCCAACTTAATCCTAACACATCTTCAGCAAACTCCTAGTGAGCTCCCACTGCATCGTCTGAAGCCCCGACCAGATGACCGATCTTGACTCTAGTCTAATATCAGATTGTTTTAACTTTTCATAGTCATAGTTAATCTTGCATCACTTAGTTCTAACATATTAATTAGATCATAAACTCACCAATTGATTTCATAATCAAAATTTGACATTTAACAAGTACTACGTGAAGAAGTGTTTGGATAGCCAAGCCTTAACAGTGGATAGCATTCCTACATCATTCTTAATGATCAGTATGTTATCCATATAGAGCACCAAGAAGGTGATAATATTCCCACTTATCATCCTATACACACAAGGCTTATCTTCATTCTTAACAAAGTCATAAGATCTTATCAACCCATCAAATCTTATGTTTCAACTTTGAGAAGCTTGCTTCAGTCCGTAGATGCACTTGAGGAACCTACACACCTTATCTAGACTCTCCTTAGACACAAATCCCTCAAGTTGTATCATATATACCTCCTCCTTGAGATTGCCATTGAGGAACATAATTTTCACGTCCATCTGCCAGATCTCATAATCATAGTGTGCTACAAAGGCCAAAAGAATTCTGATGAATTTTAGCATGACTACTAGTGAGAATGTTTAGTCATAGTCAACTCTTTGCCTTTGACGATACCCTTTGACCATCAACCTTGCCTTATAGGTCTCCACCTGTCCATCTACTTCAATCTTCTTCTTGAAGATTCATTTGCAGCAAATGGGTATGATACTCTTAGGTGTATCAACAAGGTTTGAAACATTATTAGATTACATGGAATCCATCTCAGTATTCAATGCTTCATGACACTTCATTGAGTCTATACTCAGAATAGCCTCCTTGTAGGTTTGAGGATCAACATCTTGAGTGTCCTCTCCACTGATATGTCCTATATACCTTTTAGGAGGGTGAGGTACTTTGTCAGACCTACACAAAGTTAGAACTTGTGTGCTAGGTACTTAAACAGACTTCCCTCTAGTATCGTGCTTGAGCTAGATTCTTCAAACTCGCTTAACTCTATCACACTCCCACTATTTCCACTAAGAATATATGCCTTCTTCAGGAACATTGTCCTCTTGGCAACAAAGATCTTTTGATTCTCTAGATGATAGAAATAGTACCCATAAGTTTTCTTAGGGTATCCTATGAACTTGCACTAATCCATCCTTGATTCCAACTTGTCAGGGTTATATCTTCTAATGTGGCTGAGTAGCCCTAAATCTTAACAACCTTAAGATTAGACTTATTTCCTTTCTATATCTCATATATTGTAGATACTACCAACCTAGATAGAACTATATTCAGAAGGATAAATACGATCTTAAGGGTATATCCCCAGAATGAGACGAGTAGGTCGGTGAAACTCATCATGGACTGCACCATGTCTAATAGCATACAATTCCTCCTTTCTAATATAACATTAAGCTGAGGTGTATAACGAGGTGTCCATTAGGATAGAATCCCATGGTCCATAAGGAAATAAGCAAAATTTATACTCAAGTACTCTCCTCCTTGATTCGATCGAAGAGTCATAGTACAAAGTCTAATTCTCTACTTCATTCTTATATTCCTTGGATTTAAAGGCTTCAGACTTATAATTCGTCAAGCACATATATCCATACCTAGAGAAATCATCAGTGAAAGTAATAAAGTAAGAATAACCATCAATGGCCTAAGTGGATATGAGACCACACACATCGCTATGGATGAATTCTAATAACTTAGTGGATCTCTCTCTAGTTTCACTAAATGGAGAGTTGGTCAACTTTCCATGAAGGCAAGGTTCGCAAGTTGTATATACTGGTTACAGGTGCCTTGCAAGCCAATCACATGAGTGATGACACGTGTGACACGTTGCGTGATCTTTCTGCTTATGATTATTATTGGCATATTCTCATATTATATTATCTATTATATATATATATTATGATGTCCTTGGTTCTGTGCAATGGGAATCGGATCATGATGAGATCACGATAATGAGATCGATTCACCTTTAAACATAGATCCTCAATAATCCCGGTTATAGGTTACTTAAGAGGGACATCGAAATAACAAGACAGACCGATGTACTATATACTCGTCCATATGATGGAGGCGACTAGTCTCATAGCCACTTGTGTGGAGACACTAAGGATAAAGTACAAGTGCTCATTGTAGAATGAGTTTACTGATTGATCCGCTTATGAAATGCTATATAGTCAATAATACCTAATGTAAGACAGTAATTCCATAGTCCCAGTTGTGTATCTGGTCCTTAGACTTGAGACACTAAGGATGCCTTGTTTGAGTACTCCTTTCTTTGACGTTGGACTTATAGGTTTGGAAAGTTCTAGATCTAGTACAACCGATTATCGAAATTGATAGCCAACCTTATGAAGACAATTGAGTGTCAATAAAGGATCATCCACTCTCAATATCATGAGAAGAATATCCCTTACGTACTTGCTCAAATAAATCCCTGGCCAGGGTCATTCGAATTGAAAGAGGAGTTCTCCGAGAGAATCTAATTTGAGAGAGTCTCAAATGGATTTCGTATATGACCTGACAGTACTATATCCAATATACGGTCTCTGAGATATTAGTTGGATGAGGGATTATAGATACATGATAATTATGGACAAACAGATCCTATATATTTGATCCCCCTGTACCGTTTGAGAACTATGGCATAGTGGCCTAGTACATCCATAGTCGATGAGTCACGTGAATTATTATGGGGATAATAATTTACTATAACAGACGAAGCTCTGATGAGAGTGACTCACGACCAGCTTGGTATCGGGCCTAGAGGGTCACAAACATATGGTGGATGCTTCAACGAATAGAGAATTGAATAGAGATCCAATTAGCCCCTATTCTCATTAGATGAGACCCTACACTGATGGGCTCATTGCATGAGACCCAATTATAGGCCAAAGGAGATTATTGGATAGAGATCCAATAATGTAAGGTTAGTGGGTAATTGGATGGAGATCCAATACCTACTAAGGCAAGCCCCTAGGGTTTTCGATGGCTCACTATAAATAAGAGGGAGGTTCATGGTTGATAGACTATAGCTTTGGCCACTCCCTCCTATTCTCCTCTCTCCCTCCACGCAAGAGTTACGAGATCTGATTGGAGGAGTTTCGCTATAAAGATCCATTATATGGATGCCACTGGAGAGGAAGACGCTTGACTTCCTTCATCCTCTCCATTCGGATCTCGAATACAAGATATACAATCTCGCTAGACAAAATCAATCTCTCACGTATTGTGATTTTTTGGTACGCATGTGATGCTCCTGTTGATGTTTCCCAACAATGGTATCAGAGCCAAGGATGTTCGTGCAAAAAATAGTTTTAAACTGCATGTGATGAGATTAAATCACATAGACTGTATTTTGAAGCAAAGGCAGCAAGGAAAGGGGTGGTCGGCCATGGCCAGGCCCCTATAAGGGCGACCGCAAGTGTCTAGGGCTGCCAGCAAGGGTAGTCGCACGCGGTAAGCCCGCAAGGGGTGGCGCTCGTCCACAGCCAACCCACGAGGGGTCAGCACCCATAGAGGCGCCACCTGCGGACATAGGCAATGCCCTCCAGCAAGGGAGGCGCCTGCGGGCACTACGCTTGTAGGAGCTGCCGCTTGAGGGCAGTGGCGCTCGTCCACCCACCGAGGGCAACGGCGCCTGCCGTAGGGGTAGCTGCCCATCGGTAGAACGACCGCTAGCGGCATGCAGCACCGCCACTACGCAAGGGCGACGGAGGTAGCAGCGGCCAAATAGAAGGGGGCAAGAGGGGTTAGGGTTTTCATTCAAAAAAGACTATTTTACCCCCTCTAAATTTAGAAAATTCCTAAGATTATCCTCATGTAAAGAATTCTCAAAATACCCTCAATAATTTTATAAATTTCAAGGACTATCCTTTTTCGAACATGTCCTAATTTCAAAGAAAATGCCCTTGATAATTCTAAAAATTTTGAACATGTCCTAATTTCAAAGAAAATAATTAATTAAATAGTTTAATTAATTATTATATATCTAGTAATCCTACATTAATGTGTGATGTGGATAGATGATCGTGAGCCATATGCTATGATATGTGTAATTATGATTATTATTATTATTATTAGGGCCTGCGAGCCTATATTTTTCTCATTTATTATCGGGCCAACATGCCTATGATTATTTTATAATTATAAGGAGAGACGCGGTGGGAGTGTGGAGGTGACAACAGGACCCACGATGTCATGGTGGGAGATCACAACGCATGGTGATGCAACAAGGATCCAACAAAATTGATGATGATGAGATCAACGTTCATAGGGCATGGAGATGCACCAATGCACACACGATGATGATTAGGCTCATTGGCTCGGGCGTAATCTGTTGGGAAACCTCGACGGGAACATCACATGCACAATGGAAATCAAAATAAAAATCGATTTTTCACGTAGATCAAATCGTCGTGCAAAAGATTGGGGTCGTGAGAAAAACTATAAAAATCGGAAAATCATTATATGTGAGAGATTGATTTTACTTAGGGAGATTGTATATCCCTGTATTTTAGATCCGGATGGAAACGATGAAGGAGGTCAAGCGTCATCCTCTCTAGCGGTATCTACACGATGGATCTCTGTAGTGAAACTCCTCCAATTTGATCTTGCAACTCTTGCGCAGAGGAAGGGAGGAGAATAGGAGGTGGTGGATAAAGCTACAGCCTATCAACCATAAGTCTCCCCTCCTATTTAGAAAGTCACCAAAAAACCCTAGGGCTCCTTCCTTAGTGGGTATTGGATCTTCATCCAATTACCCACTAACATTGTATTATTGGATCTCTATCCAATAATCTCCTTAGGCCTCTAATTGGGTCTTAATCAAGGAGCCTATTAGTATAGGGTCTCATCTACTAAGAATAGGGGCTAATTAGACCTCTATCCAATCCTCTATTCGCTGAAGCATCCACTATATGTGTGTGACCCTCTAGGCCCGATACCGAGCTCGCCGTGAGTCACTCCCACCAGAACTCCTTTTGATATAGTGAATTATTATCCCCATAATAATTCACTCGACTCATCAACTATGGATGTACTAGGCCACTATACCATAGTCCCCAAACGGTACAGGGGGATCGTATCCAACGGACCTGTTTGTCCACAGTTTTCATGTATCTATAATCCCTCATCCAACTAATATCCCAGAGATCATATGTTACATATGGTACTGTAAGGTCACATACGGAACCGTCATAGTCTCACTGTAATCGGATTCTCCCAAAGAACTCTTTCTCTCTTAATCTGAATGACCCTGGCAAGGGATTTGTCTAAGCAAGCACATATGAGATATTCCTCTCATGATACTGAGAGTGGATGATCCTCTATTGACACTCAATTGCCTTTGTAAGGTTGGCTACCAATCCCGATAACCAGTTGTACCAGATTAGAAACTTTCTAAACCTGTATTTGGTGTCAAAGAAAGGAGTACTCATACAAGGCATCCTTGGTGTCTCAAGTCTAAGGACCAAATACACAACTGGGACTATGGAATCACTATATAACATTAGGTATCATTAACCATTCCATAAAAGGATCAATCAGTTAACTCATTCTCTAATGAGCACCTGTATTATATCCTTAGTGTCTCCACACAAGCGGCTATGAGGCCAGCCACCTCCATCATATGGACGGGTATATAGTACACCGGTTTGTCCGGTTATCTCGATGTCCCTCTTAAGTAACCTATGACCGAGATTATTTAGGATCTGTGTTTAAAGGTGAATCAATCTTATTATAATAATCTCATCACGATCATATTCTCATTGCATAGAACCAAGGATATCACAATATATATGCTACCGATAATATAATGTGAGAATATACCAATATTAATCATAAGCAAAAAGATCACACAACGTGTCACATATGCCATCACTCACGTGATTGACTTGTAGGGCACTTGTAACCAGCAATCTCCCACTTGACCAAAAGCCAATCACCTGTGTCTGATCCCCATCAAACCCCTGTGACGCTCAAATACAATCTGAGCCAGTGGCTTCGTTGGTGGATCTGCAATGTTATCTTCGGATAGAACTCTTTCCATTGTTATATCTTTTTGGGTTATGATCGCTCTAATCAGATGGAACCTCCTCAGAACAATTTTGATGAGACCTGGGTTCCCTTGTTAGAGTTATCGCCCTGTCACTATCACAATATATGGGAGTCAGCTCCACGCTGCTTGGTATGACTCCCAAATCCTTGATGAACTTCTTCATCCACACCCCTTCCTTTGCTGCTTTTGCTGCATCAATGTATTCAGCCTCTGTGTCGAGTCAACAGTAGTATCTTGCTTGGAACTATTCCTGCTTACTGCTCCATTTAGGGTGAAAATATACCCTGAATTTGACTTGCTATTATCAATGTCAGATTAAAAACTCGAGTCCGTGTAGCCCTCAACCTGGAGGCTACCTCCTCCATATATCAGTAAAAGATCCTTAGTCCTTCTCAAGTACTTAAAGATACACTTTACTGCCTTCTAGTATTCCAAACCTGGATATGCCTGATACCTACTCGTGACTCAGAGTATGTGCTATATCAGGCCTAATACATAGCATCATATACATGATAGACCCTATCGCTGAGGCATAAGGTATCTTATCCATGTCTGCCCTTTCTTTAGGAGTCTTTGGGGACATACTCCTAGAAAGTGATATTCTATGTCTCATCGGTATGAGACCTCTCTTGGAATTCTTCATGACAAACCTTTTGACAATGGAGTCTATATACCTGGATTGGATAAGTTAAGCATCCTCTTGGATCTATCTATATAGATCCAGATCCCTAAAATATAGGATGCTTCCATAAGTCTTTCATGGAGAAGTTTCTGGATAGCCAAGCCTTTGTTATGGAGAGCATTCCTATATCATTCCCAATGATTAGGATGTCATCCACATATAGCACCAAGAAGGTAATAGCACTCCCACTGATCTTTCTGTATAAACAAGGCTAATCTTCGTTCTTAACAAAGTCATAAGATCTGATCACCTCATCAAATCTTATGTTCCAACTTTGGAAAGCTTGTTTTAATCCATAAATGGATCTAAGCAACCTGCACACTTTATCTGGACTCTTTTTGGATATGAATCTCTTTGACTGTATCATATACACCTCCTCCTTGAGGTTACCATTGAGGAATATTGTTTTGACATCCATCTGTCAGATCGCATAGTCATAGTATGCTGCAATGGCCAAAATAATTCTAATAGACTTAAGCATGGCTACAGGTGAAAAGGTTTCGTTATAGTCAACTCCTTGTCTTTGACGATATCCTTAAGCTACCAGCCTTGCTTTATAGGTCTCTACCTTTCCATCCACTCCGATCTTATTCTTGAAGATCCATTTACAGTCGATGGGTATAATACCCTCATGTGCATCCACAAGGTTCCAAACCTTGTTAGAGTACATGGAATCCATCTCAGAATTTATGGCTTCTTGCTACTTCCCGGAGTCTATACTCATAATAGCCTACTCGTAAGTCTGAGGACAACATCCGGGGAGTCATCTCTACTGATATGTCCCACATATCTTTTAGGAGGGTGAGATACTCTACTAGATCTACGCAAAGTTGGAACTTGTGTGTTAGGTACCTGAACAGACTCGGGCTCTAGAATGGTGCTTGAGCTAGGTTCTCCAACCTCACTCAATTCTATCTTACTCCCACTGTTTCCACCAAGAATGTATTCCTTCTCAAGGAACACGACTCTCTTAGCAACAAAGACCATTCGGTCTTCGGGTTGATAGAAATAATACCCATAAGTTTCCTTTGGGTATCCCACGAATATGCATAATTTTGTCCTTGATTCTAACTTATATCTTTTAACGTGGGTAGGACAGCCCCAAATCTTAACAATCTTAAGATCATGCTTCTTTCCTTTCCATATCTCAAATGGCGTAGACACTACCGACTTCGATGGAACTTTATTCAGAAGGTAAGCTGCGGTCTCTAGGGTGTACCCCCAAAATGAGATGGGTAGGTTAGCGAAACTCATCATGGACCACACCATGTCTAACAGCATATGATTCCTCCTTTCTAATACACCATTGAGCTGAGGTGTATAAGGAGGGGTCCACTGGGATAGAATCTCATCGTCCCTGAGGAAATGGATGAACTCCGTACTCATGTACTTTCCTCCTCAATGTGATCGAAGAGTCTTAATACTCTTTCCAATTTAGTTTTCTACCTCATTTTTATATTCCCTGAATTTCTCAAAGGCCACAAATTTATATTTCATTAAGTACATATGTCCATACCTAGAGAAATCATCAGTGAATTTAATAAAGTATGAGTAACCACCTATAGCTTGAGTCGACATGGGACCACATACATCACTATGTATGAGTTCCAATAACTCGATGGCTCTCTCTCTAGTTCCATTAAAAAGAGAGTTGGTCATCATCCCATGAAGGCAAGGTTCGCAAGTTACATATGACTCATAGTTAAATGGATCTAAGTATCCATCTTTTAGCAACTTTTGAATCCTTCCCTTATGTATATGACCTAGCCTACAATGTCATAAGTATGCATTATTCACCTTATCTCTTTTCCTCTTAGACATATTTATATTCATGATATATGGAGAAGTGTCTAACACATATAAGCCATTTATAAGGGTCCCTCTAGTGATGATCTCATCATCCATAATTATTGAATAACTATTATTCTCAAAAACTAATTTATATCCCTTAATTGTCAACAAGAGATAGAAATAATATTTTTGATAATAAAGGGAATAAAATAGCATGCATCTAATGCAATAATAGCTCCACCAGGCAGATGTAGGGTGACCTCTCAAACAGCAACTGCAGCAACTCTTGCTCCATTGCCCATCTTGAGGTCCATTTCACCTCTAGCCAATCTCCTAGGTCTTGCTAGAACTTGCAATGAATTACAGATTTGATAAACACTCTCGGTATCTAATACACGTGTTATCATAAAAATCTAACAAGTGGAGTCTGATCATGAACATACCTGAAGCTTCTCTAAGCTTCTGTTTTGCCTTATCTGCAAGGTAGTCCTTATAATTCTTCTTCAATTGCCCATCTTGGCAGAAGTGGAAGCACTGTCCTTTGTCCTTTGTCGGGTCTTCTTGGTAACCTTTGCCTTACCCAATCTTCCTTTGCCCTTGCCCTTCTTAAGGGTCTTACTAGTCTTCCTTTTCTTATTGGTCTCACTAATATAGAGAACTAGCTTCTCTTTCTTGATAGTGCTCTTAGCTTCCCTCAACATATTGAGGAGCTCAGATAGAGTCACCTCAAGTTTGTTCATATTAAAAATAATGAACTGTAAAAGGGAATCCAGTAGGGACTAAAGTATAAGATCGACACATAGGTTATCATCTAGGACTATCTATATACTTTACAAAGTGAACGATCTCATCCTCGCTTATCCTTTCCTCCAGCATGGACACAATCATGTTAAGGACATATACAATTTTCTCCTTCGTGAGAAAAATTCTCAAATTGTGGAGCCTTTGTATAGTTTGGACCAGTGAGGCGGTTGGCATCAAGTATGCCACGTAGGGGGTTTGTGAGCGACATATTTTTGACAAAACAAGATATAACGAAAATAAATAACATGCAGATTTTATAAAAAATACTAATTAAGATATGGACTTCTATCTTAATATACTCTCATTATTTTCCTAGCGAATCACGCGACACCCTCGACAAGTGAGAAAAGTCTCCGATAGACTCCTAGTGGGGATCAGGATCCAATTGGCATCTTAGTGCAATCTCGAGGGATTCGACCAATTACACTAAGCCCAAAAGGTAGGCAACTCTTGCCAATCACAACTCCTTGTGATTTCCGTCACGTTTGGCATCTGAATCATCATGGTCTCAAGGGACTCAACCATGATATTCAGTTAAGTCATCACCATCGTTACAAGATGAGTCTGATTTGATGATATGCCCTCGAGGGACTCGACCAAGCATACCATATCCTCAGGTCACCGATGACATCTCTATGTCGTAGGCAAGAACTCGGTCATATAGATAGGTGAGCCTCGAGGGACTCAACCAACTCAACCTATGTTGTGATTCAATTTCTTCCTATAACGATGGAAGGCCACGTGGGTTAATCTTATTGCCTCACTCTTACCAACTTAATATTATCGTAGGAGGAGTTTTTGTTTCGTGTCGGTCTCCTAATATGTCATGTCACACATATACATATTTAATATATATCTACATCACATGCAAATATATATATATACATATATCTAGTAGGTGTATAACACATCACATATGCAAGCCACACTGGATGATCATGAGCCGTCACCTAATATGATTAAGCCCAAGCCAATGGGCCTAATCACTCATAATAGGATATATGTGTGCATCGACGTATCTCCATGTCGTGTAATTGTTGATCTCGTCATCATCAGTTTCGTTGTATCATCGCATCAACATGCGACGTGATCTCCCGCCACGGCATCGTAGGTCCTACTGTCACCTCCACGCTCTCACCGTGCCTCTCCATATAATTACAAATAATCACAGGCATGCAGGCCCGACAATAAACGAGAAAAATGGAAGCTCGTAGGACCCAATAATAATAATAATCATAATTACACACATCACAACACATGGCTCATAATTATCCATCTACAACAAACATCACATGTATATCACATCATATGTAGGATTACTAGATATATATAATAATTAATTAAACTATTTAATTAATAATTTTTCTAGAAATCAAGACACGCTCAGAATTTTTAAAATTGTTAAGGGCATTTTCATAATTCTGGATGAGAGGATAATTCTCAAAATTGTTGAGGGTATTTTGGGAATTCTATACACGAGGATAGTCCTCAAAATTTTCCAAATTCAGAGGGGCAAAATAGTCCTTTTCTCAAAAGGAATTCCCTAGGTCCTCCTCTTCCCTCTCTGTGCTGCCGCCGCCGTTGCTGCCCCTACACAAGCGACAAGCACCGCCCCTTTGCAGGCTGGCCACGGGCAGGCGTTGCCCTAGTGGCCTCGCTGCGGGTAGCCAACCCTTGCGGCATGGCCGCAGGCAGGCGCTAACCTGCAGCCTCGTCGCGAGCAAGCAGCCCCTTGCGGGCGCCGCCCTACAACTGGCCGCCCGTGCGGGCGTCGCATTGTAAGCGATCGTGCCCGCATGCGCCCGCCGCCCCTATGGGCTGGCCACAGCCAACCGCCCCCTATACAGGGAGGGGGCCTTGGCCATAGCCGACCGCCCCTTTGCAGGTGGCCAGGTTGTGGCCGATCGCCTTTGCAGGAGGCTTGGCCGTGGCTAGCCGCCCATCCTCCTCCTCGTTGCGTTTGCTGCGAAAACGTAGCAAGAAGGCGTAGAATGATTCTACGTGATTTAATCTCATCACACGCAGTTTAAAAACAATCTTTCACATGAAAACCTTGGCTTTGATACCACTGTTAGAAAACCTTAGTGGGTGTATCACATGCGCAGTGGAAATCAAAATAAAAATTGATTTTACATGCAGATCAAATAGTCGTGCAAAATATTGGGATCGCGAGAAAAATCATAAAAACCGGAAAACCATGATATGTGAGACATTGATTTTAGCTAGGGAGATCATATATCCCTGTATTCCAGATCCTGATGGAGAAGATGAAGGAGGTCATGCGTCTCCTCTCTAGCGGTATCCACACGATAGATCTCTACAGCGAAACTCCTCCAATCTGATCTCGTAACTCTTGCGCAGAGGGAGGGAGGAGAATAGGAGGTGGTGGCTAAAGCTACAGCATATCAACCATAAGTCTCCCCTCCTATTTATAGAGAGCCACCAAAAAACCCTAGCACTCATTCCTTAGTGGGTATTGGTTCTTCATCCAATTACCCACTAACCTTACATTATTGGATCTCTATCCAATAATCTCTTTAGGCCTCTAACTGGGCCTTATTCAAGGAGTCCATCAACATAGGGTCTCATCTAATGAGAATATGGGCTAATTGGATCTCCATCCAATCCTCTATTCGCTGAAGCATCCACCATATGTGTGTGACCCTCTAGGCTCGATACCGAGTTGACAGTGAGTCACTCCTATCAGAACTCCTGATATAGTAAATTATTATCCCCATAATAATTCACTTGACTCATCGACTATGGACGTACTAGGCCACTATGCCATAGTCCCCGGACGGTACAGGGGGATCGAATCAATTCGACCTATCTATCCACAGTTACCTTATATCTATAATCCCTCATCCAACTAATATCCAAGAGATCGTATATTGGACATAGTACTATCAGGTCATATACAGAATCTGTCATAGTCTCGCTCTAATTGGATTCTCCCGGAGAACTCTTTCTCTCTCAATCTGAATGACCTTGACTAGGGATTTGTCAGAGAAAGCACATATGAGATATTCTTCTCATGATACCAAGAGTGGATGATCTTCTATTGACACTTAATTGCCTTCGTAAGGTTGGCTACCTATCCCAACAACCTACTGTACCAGATCTAGAACTTTCCAAACCTGTAAGTCTGGCGTCAAAAAAAGGAGTACTTATATAAGGCATCCTTGGTGTCTCAAGTCTAAGGACCAAATACACAATTGGGACTATGGAATCACTGTCTGACATTATGTATCATTAACCATATATCATTCCATAAGCGGATTAATCAGTGAACTCATTCTCTAATGAGCACTTGTACTATATCCTTAGTGACTCTACACAAGTGGCTATGAGGCCAGTCGCCTCCATCATTTGGACGGGTATATAGTACACTAGTCTGTCCAGTTATCTCGAGTAACCTATGACCGAGATTATTTAGGATCTGTGTTTAAAGGTGAATCGATCTTATTATTATGATCTCATCACAATCTGATTCCCATTGCACAGAACCAAGGACATCACAATATATATGCTACAAATAATATAATGTGAGAATATACCAATATTAATCATAAGCAAAAAGATCACACAGCGTGTCACACATGTCATCACTCACGTGATTGGCTTGTAGGGCACTTATAACCAACATAATCATATTAGGTGATGGCTCATGATCATCCGGTGTGGCTTGCATATGTGATTTGTTATACACCTACTCGATATATATATATATATATATATATATATATATATATATATATATATATATATATATATATATATACGATGTAGATATATAATAAATATATATGTGTGTGACCTGATATATTAGGACATCGATATAAAATAAAACTCCTCCTACGATAATATTAAGTCGGTAAACGTGAGGCAATAAGATTGACCCACGTGGCCTTCTATCATTATAGGAAGAAATTGAATCATGACATAGGTTGAGTTGGTCGAGTCCCTCAAGGCTCACCTATCTACGTGATCGAGTTCTTGCCTACGACATATATATGTCACCGGTGACTTAAGGACACGATATGACTTGGTCGAGTAATCGAGAGTATATCCATCGAATCTGACTCATCTTGTTACGATGGTGATGACTTAACTGAACTTTATGGTTGGTCGAGCAGTTGAGACCATGATTATGACGGGAATCACAGGGAGTTGTGATTGGCAAGAGTTGCCAAACTTTTGGTCTTAATGTAATTGGTCGAGTCCCTCGAGGTTCCAAGAAGCCGATTGGATCCCGATTCCCACTAGGAGTGTACCAGAGACTTCCGTCTCACATGTCGAGGGTGTTGCATGATTCGCTAGGAAAATAGTGGGAGTATATTAAGATAGAAGTTCATATCTTAATTAGTATTTTCTATAAAATCTACATATTATTTGTTTGCATAGCCTACATGGCATACATGATGCCAACCGCCTCACTGTTCTAAACTACATGGATTGGCTCCGTAATTTGATAATTATTCTCACGATGGAGAAAATCGCATAAATCCTCATTACAATTATGCCCGCACTAGAAGAAGGGGCAAGCGAGGATGAGATCGCTCGTTATATGAAGTATATAAATGATTCCACATTGGCGAAATGTTATATGTTGGCCTCCACGACTCCTGAGTTATAAAGGTAACATGAGAGCATAGATACAAATTCTATCATTCTTCATCTCCATCAACTGTCTAAGAAACAGAAAAGAACTAAAAGATATAAGATATCCAAGAGACTCTTCCAAGCCAAGATGACATACGGGACATCGATTGAGAACCATGTCCTAAAGATGATAGAGTGGATCGAGACACTCACAGGTATAGGAATAGTTAAAGAGGATAATATGTGCATTAATCATATACTTCAGTCCCTAACAGGTTTCTTTTCTCACTTTATCATGAATTTTAACATGAGCAAGTTTGAGGTGACTCTCCCTAAGCTCCTCAATATGTTGATAGAAGCTGAGAGTGCTATCAAGAAAGAAAAGCTAGTTCTCTATATTGGTAAGACCAATAAGAAAAGGAAGACTATTAAGACCCTTAAGAAAAGCAAGGGCAAAGAAAGACTAGGTAAGGCAATGGTTGCCAAGAAATACCCAACAAAGGACAAAGGACAGTGCTTTCACTATGGCTAAGACAGACATTGGAAGAGGAACTATAATGACTATCTTACAGAGAAGGTGAAATAGAAGCTTGGATAAGCTTCAGGTATATTCATGATCAGTCTCCACTTATCAGATTTTTATAATAACACATAGGTATTGGATACCGGGAGTGCTTATTATATCTATATTTCGTTGAAGTTTCTAGCAAGTCCTAGGATATTGACCAAAGGCGAGATGGACCTCAAGATGGGTAATGGAGCAAGAGTTGCTGTAGTTACCGTTGAGGAGGTCACCCTACATCTGCCTGGTAGAGCTATCATTACATTGAATGTATATTATTTTGTTCCCTCTATTATCAAAAATATTATATCAATCTCTTGTTTGACAATTAGTAAATATAAATTTGTTTTTTAGAACAATAGTTATCCAATAATTATAGATGATGAGATCATCACTAGAGGGACACTGATAAATGACTTATATGTGTTAGACACTTTCCCACACATCATGAATATAAATTCATCTAAGAGGAAAAGAGATGAGGTGAACAATGTATACCTATGACATTGTAGGCTAGTTTATATACATGAGGGAAGGATTCAAAAGTTGCTGAAAGATGGATACTTAGATCCATTTGACTTTGAGTCATATGCAACTTACGAACCTTTCCTTCATGGGAAGATGACCAACTCTCCCTTTAGTGGAACTGGAGAGAGAGCCACTGAGTTATTGGAACTCGTACATAGTGATGTATGTAGTCCCATGTCGACTCAGGCTATAGGCAATTACTCATACTTCATTACATTCATTGATGATTTCTCTAGGTATGGACACGTGTACTTGATAAAGTACAAATCCGAGGTCTTTGAGAAATTCAAGAAATATAAGAATGAGGTAGAGAACCATATTAGAAAGAGTATTAAGACTCTTCGATCAGATCATGGAGGAGAGTACTTGAGTATAAAGTTCACCCATTTCCTCAAGGACAATGGGTTATATCCCAGTGGACACCTCCTTATACACATCGGCTCAATGGTGTATCAGAAAGGAGGAATCACACGCTATTAGACATGGTGCGGTCCATAATGAGTTTCACTGATCTATTTGTCTTATTCTGGGGATACGCTTTAAAGATCGTAACTTACCTTCTGAACAAAGTTCCATCAAAATCAGTAGTGTCTACACTATATGAGATATGGAAAAGAAGGAAGCCCGATCTTAAGATGGTTAAGATTTGGCGCTGTCCTGCCTATGTTAGAAGACATAACCCTGACAAGTTGGAATCAAGGACAGAACAATGCACATTCGTGGGATATCCTAAGGAGACTTTGGGGTATTATTTCTATTATCCCGAGGACTAAAAGGTCTTTGTTGCTAAGAGAGCTGTGTTCCTTGAGAATAAATGCATTCTTGGTGAAAATAGTGAGAGTGAGATAGAGTTGAGCGAGGTTGGAGAACTTAGCTCAAGCACCATTCTAGAGTTCGAGTTTGTTCAGGTACCTAGCACACAAGTTTCAACTCTGTACAGGTCTAGCAGAATATCTCACCCTCCTGAAAGATATGTGAGACATATCTGTAGAGAGGACTCTAAAGATGTTGATCCTTAGACCTACGAGGAGGCTATTATGAGTATAGACTCTGAGAAGTGGCAAGAATCCATGAATTCTATGATAGATTCCATGTACTATAATAAGGTTTGAAACCTTATGGATGCACCTAAGGGTATTGTACTCATCGGTTGCAAGTGGATCTTCAAGAAGAAGATCGGAGTAAATGGAAAGGTGAAGACCTATAAGGCAATGCTGGTAGCTAAAGGATATCGTCGAAGATAATGAGTTGACTATGACGAAACCTTTTCACCTTTAGCCATGCTTAAATCCATTAGAATTCTTTTGGCTACTACAGCACACTATGACTATGAAATATGTCAATGGATGTGAAAACGATATTCTTCAATTACAACCTCGAGGAGGAGATGTATATGATACATCCAGAGGGATTTGTATTCAGAGAGAGTCTAGTTAAAGTGTGCAGGTTGCTTAGATACATTTATGGATTGAAGCAAGCTTTCCAAAGTTAGAATATAAGATTTGATGAGGCAATTAGATCTTATGACTTTGTTAAGAAGGAAGATAAGCCTTGTGTGTACATGAAGGTAAGTGAGAGCGCTATTCTTGGTGCTATATGTGTATAACATCATAATCATTGGGAATGAAGTAGGAATGCTCTCCATAGTAAAGGCTTGGCTATCCAGAAACTTCTCTAAGAAAGACTTAGGGGAAGCATCCTATATTTTAGGGATCCGGATATATAGAGATAGATCCAAGAGGATGCTTGGCTTGTCTTAGTCAAAAGGTTTGACGTGGAGAATTCCAAGAGATGTCTTATACCAATGAGACATAGAATATCACTTTCTAGGAGTATATCCCCAAAGACTCTTGAAGAAAGGACAGACATGGATAGGATACACTATGCCTCAATGATAGGGTTTATCATGTATGCTATGCTATATACCAGGCCTGATATAGCACATGCTCTGAGTGTCACAAGCATGTATCAGGTGGATCCAGGTTTAGAACATTAGAAGACTAAGGATCTTTCACTGGTATATGGAGTAGGTAGCCTCTAGGTTGAGAGCTACATGGACTCGAGTTTCTAGTCTGACATCACTGATAACAAGTCAAACTTAAGATATGTTTTCACCCTGAATGAAGAAGCAGTAAGCTGTAAGAGTTTCAAGCAAGATACTACTGCTAACTCGACCACAAAGGTGGAATACATTGATGTAGTAGAAGCAGCAAAAGAAGAGGTGTGGATGAAGAAGTTCATCAGGGATTTAGAAATCATTCTAAGTAGCGTGGAGCTGATTCCCATATATAGCAACACTAATAGGGTTATATATCTAACAAGAGAACCTAGGTCTCATCAGAATTGTTCTGAGGAGGTTCCAGCTGATTATAAATATTATAGCCCGAAAAGATATAGCAATGGAAAGAGTTTCATCCGAAGATAACATTGTAGATCCATTGATGAAGTCATTAGCTCAGATTGTATTTGAGCGTCATATGGGTCTGATGGGGATGAGACACATAGGTGATTGGCTTTAAGTCAAGTGGGAGATTACTGGTTACAGGTGCCCTGCAAGCCAATCACGTGAGTGATGGCACATGTGACACGCTACGTAATCTTTTTGCTTATGATTATTATTGGCAAATTTTTACATTATATTATCTACTATATATATATATATATATATATATATATATATATATATATATATATATATATATATTGTGATGTCCTTAGTTTTGAGCAATGAAAATCAGATCATAATGAGATCACGATATATATATATATATATATATATATATATATATATATATATATATATATATTGTGATGTCCTTAGTTTTGAGCAATGGAAATCAGATCATAATGAGATCACGATAATGAGATCGATTCACCTTTAAATACAGATCCTACATAATCTCGGTTATATGTTACTCGAGATGGACATCGAGATAATAGGACAGACTGATATACTATATATCCCTCCATATGAGGGAGGTGATTGGTTGATCCGCTTATGGAATGCTGTATGGTTAATGATACCTAATATACCACTTTTGTGGAGATACTAAGGATATAGTACAGGTGCTCATTGGAGAATGAGTTCATTGATTGATCCGCTTATGGAATGCTGTATTGTTAATGATACCTAATATTAGACAATGATTCTATAGTTCCAATTGTGTATCTGGTCCTTAGACTTGAGAAACCAAGGATGTATTGTTTGAGTACTCATTTCTTTGACGTCAGACTTACAGGTTTGGAAAGTTTCAGATCTGGTACAACTAGTTATCGGGATTAGTAGCCAACCTTATGAAGGCAATTGAGTATCAATAAAGGATCATCCACTCTCGGTATCACGAGAGGAATATCCCATATGTACTTGCTTAGATCATTCAGATTGAGAGAGAAGGAGTTCTCCGTGAGAATCTGATTAGAGAGAGTCTCAAATGGATTTCATATGCGACCTAATGGTATCATATCCAATATACGATCTTTGAGATATTAGTTGGATGAGGGATTATAGATACATAGTAAATGTAGCCAGACAGGTCTGATGGATATGATCCTCCATACCATTTGGGGACTATGGCATAGTGGTCTAGTACGTCCATAGTCGATGAGTCGAGTGAATTATTATAGGGATAATTCACTATATCAGAAGGAAATTTGATGTGAGTGACTCATGGCCAGCTCGATATCGGGCCTAGAGGGTCATACACATATGGTGGATGCGTCAGCGAATAGAGAATTGGATAGAGATCCAATTAGCCTCTATTCTCATTAGATGAGACCCTAACACTAATGGGCTCCTTGCATGAGGCCTAATTATAGGCCAAAGGAGATTATTGGATAGAGATTCAATAATGCAAAGTTAATGGGTAATTTGATAGAGATCCAATACCCACTAAGGCAGGCACCTAGGGTTTTTGGTGGCTCTCTATAAATAGGAGGGAGGTTCATAGTTGATAGGCTGCAGCTTTGGTCATCCCCTCCTATTCTCCTCCCTCCCTCTGCGTAAGAATTACGAGATCTGATTGGCAGAGTTTCGCTGCAGAGATCCATTATATAGATACCGCTAGAGAGGAAGATGCTTGACTTCCTTCATCCTCTCCATCTGGATCTGAAATACATGGATATACAATCTCCCTAGGTAAACTTAATTTCTCACGTATCGTGATTTTTTTATTTTTACGACTTTCTCGTGACCCAATCTTTTACATGACAATTTGATCAATGTGGGAAACCTATTTTGTTTTGATCTCCCGCTGCGCATATGATGCTCCCGCTGAGGTTTCTCAATAGTATATGATTTATAGTTGAATTGATCTAAGTATCCATCCTTTAGCAACTTTTGAATCCTTCGCTCATGGATATGACCTGGCCTACAATGCCACATGTATGAATTCTCATTTCCTTTTAAATGCACTTATATTCATAATATGTTGAGCTATATCTACCACAAACAAACCATTATGCAATGTTCCCCTATGATGATCTTATCATCCAGTATTAATGAATAACTATTATTCTCAAAAACTAATTTATATCCACTAACTGTCAAACATAAAATAGAAATAATATGTTTGATAATAGAAGGAATGTAATAATATGCATCTAATGCAATAGTAGTTCCACCAAGCAGATGTAGGGTAACCTCGCCAAAAGCAACTCCAGCAAATTTGCTCCATTGCTCATCTTAAGGTCCATCTCGCCTATCACTAATCTCCTAGGCCTTGTGAAAATCTGCAACGAATTGAAGATATAATAAGTGTTGGGAAACTCAACGAGAGCATCATATATGCAGCTGTAGAAAGAAAATAAAATAGTTTTCTCATATATATTAAGTCATTGTACAAAGATTGGTGCGCGAGAAACCTACAAAACCTAAAATTATGATGTGTGAAAGATTGATAACCTAGGGAGATCATATATCCCTGAAATTTTAGATCCAAAGGGAGAGGATAAAGAAAGTCAAATGTTCACCACTCTAGCAGTATCCACACATTGGTTTAATTATAGCGATGCTCCTCCAATCGTAACCCAAAACTCATAACTCTTGCGCTCCTTCTCGTAACACTTATGGAAGAAGATCACCTATCTTCTTCACTACCCTCTCATGATAGAGAATGGCTAGTTAGTTGAGAAGATGATGAAGGGAGGAGAATGTAAGAGGGTGGCCAAAGGTGCTGTAGCCTATCAGTAGGTATTTGATCTCTATTCAATTACCCAATAATCTTGGATTATTGGATCTCTATCCAATAATCTCAATTGTCCTCTAAATGAGCATCATGTAATGAGTCTATCAATGTTGGATCTCATCCAATTAGAATAGGGGCTAATTGGATAACTCATATCCAATCCTCTACTCATTGAAACATCCACCATATGTGTGTGACCCTCTAGGCCCAATATGGAGCTAGTCGTGACTCATACCTGTCAGAACTCATTCTGACTCACTAAATTATTATCCCATAATAATTCACTTAACTCATCGACTATGGACGTACTAGGCTACTACGTCATAATCCCTAGACGGTACAGAGGATTTAATCCATTAGACCTGTCTATCCTCAATTACCATGTATCTATAGTCCCTCATTCATCTAATATTCCAGAGACCGTATAATGGTTATGGTAGTATCAAACCTCATACGAAATCTGTCTGAGTCTTGCTCTAATCAAATATTCTCAGTGAACTCCTCTCTCAATCCGAACGATCCTGACCAAGGATTTATCCAAGAAATAACACATGAGATATTCCTCTCATGATACTGAGAGTATATTATCCTAAACTGATACTCATTGCCCTCGTAAGTTTGCTACCAATCTTGATAACTGACTATACCGTATTTGAAACTTTATAGACTTGTAAGTTCGACATCAAAGAAAGGAGTACATAAATAAGTCATCCTTGGTATCTCAAGTTTAAGGACCAGATACACAACTCGAACTATGGAATCGTTATCGAACGTTAGGTATTATTAACCATATAGCATTATGTAAGTGGATCAATCAGTGAACTCATTCTTCAATGAGCACCTATACTGTACCCTTAGTGTCCCCACATAAGTAGCTATGAGACTAGCCACCTCCATCATATGGACATGTATACAGTACACCAGTCTGTCCGATTATCTTGATATCCCTCTTGAGTAACCTACGATCGAGATTATCTAGGGTCTGTGTTTAAAGGTGAATCGGTCACATTATCATGATCTCATCATGATCTAGTTCCCACTGTACATATTCAAGGACATCACAGTATATATGTAACAGATAATATAATGTGATAATATGCTAATAGTAATAATACAAAAAGACTATGCAGCGTGTCACATGTGCCATCACTCACGTGATTGGCTTGTAGGGCACCTGTAACCAGCAATCGCTCACTAGACCTAAAGCCAATCACTAATGTGTATGATCCCCATCAAACCCCTGTGATGCTCAAAGATAGTTTGAGCCAGCGACTTTGTTAGTGGATCTACAAAGTTATCTTCGGATAGAACTCTTTTCATTGCTACATATTTTCAGGCTACGATCTTTTTATTCAGTTGGAACATCGTTAGAACAATTCTGATGAGACTTGGGTTCCCTTGCTAGAGCTATCACCCCATTGCTATTACTATATATGGGAATTGACTCATCGCTGCTGGGTACGACTCCCAAATCCCTGATGAACATCTTTATCCACACCCATTCCTTTGTTGCTTCTACTATAGTAATGTACTTCACTTCTATGGTCAAGTCAGTAGTAATATCTTGCTTAAAACTCTTTCAGCTTTTTACTCCTCTATTCAGGTTGAAGATATACCTTGAGTTCAACTTATTATCATTGATGTTGGACTGGAAACTCGAGTCTATATAGCCCTCAACATATCCTTCATATACTAGTAAAAGATCCTTAGTCCTTCTTAAATAAATACTTAATGATACACTTTACTGCTTTCCAATGTTCTAAACTTGGATCCGCTTGATACATACTTATGACACTTAGAGCATGCGCTATATCAGGCCTAATATATAATATAGCATACATGATATACTCTATCGCTGAGGCATAGTGTATCCTATCCATGTCTACCCTTTCTACAGGAGTCTTTGGGGATATACTCCTGGAAACTGATATTCTAGTCTCATCGGTATGAGACCTCTCTTGGAATTTTTCATACTAAATCTTTTGATGATGATGTCTATGTACTTCGTCTAGGACAAGCCAAGTATCATCTTAGATCTATCTCTATAGATCCGAATACCCAAAATATATGATGCTTCCCCTAAGTCCTTCATGGAGAAGTTTCTCGATAGCCAAGCCTTAATTGTAGAGAGTATTTGTACATCAATTCTAATTATTAGGATGTCATCCATATAAAGCACCAAGAAGGTGATAGCGCTCTCACTTACCTTCCTGTATACATAATGCTCATCTTCATTCTTAACGAAGCCATAAGATCTGATCGCCTCATCAAATCTTAAAGATCCATTGTAGTCGATGGGTATGATACCCTCAGGTGCATCCATAAGGTTCCAAACCTTTGTTGGAGTACATGGAATCCATCTCAGAATTCATGGCTTCTTGCCACTTCCCAGAGTCTATACTCATAATAGCCTCCTCATAGGTCTAAGGATCAATATCTTAAGTGTCCTCTCCACTGATATGTCCCACATATCTTTTAGGAGAGTCAGATACTCTATTGAACCTACATAAAGTTGGAACTTGTGTGGTAGGTATTTAAATAGACTCAGATTAGAATGGTGCTTGAGCTAGGTTCTCCAACCTCACTCAACTCTATCTCACTCCCACTTTTTCCACCAAGAACATGTACCTTCTCAAGGAACACAACTCTCTTGACAACGAAGACCTTTTGGTCCTCGGTATGATAGAAATAACACTTATAAGTTTTCTTGGTGTATCCCATAAACTTGCACCTTCTGTCATTGATTCCAACTTGTCAGGGTTGTGTATCCTAACATGGGAAAGGTAGCCCCAAATCTTAACAACCTTAAGATCAGACTTCTTTCCTTTTCATATCTTATATGATGTAGACACTACCGACCTAGATGGAACTCTGTTTAGAAGATAAGCTGTGGTATCTATGGCGTATCCCCGAAATGAGATGGGTAGGTCAGTGAAAATTATCATGGACCACACCATGTCTAACAATGTGTGATTCCTCCTTTTTGATATGCCATTGAGGTAAGGTGTATGAGGAAGTGTCCATTGGAACAGAATCCTTGGTCCCTAAGGAAATGAGCGAACTTTATACTCAAGTACTCTCCTTCTCGATTTAATTAAAGAGTCTTAATACTCTTTTCAATTTGATTGTCTACTTCATTCTTATATTCTTTGAATTTCTGGGCCTCGGACTTGTACTTCATCAAGTACACGTGTCCATACCTAAAGAAATCGTTAGTGAACGTAATGAAATAGGAGTAACCACCTATAGCCTGAGTCAACATAGGACCACTTAAATCGCATGTATGAGTTCCAATAACTCAATTACTCTCTCTCCGATGCTGCTAAAAGGAGAGTTAGTCAACTTCCCATGAAAGTAAGGTTCGTAAGTTGCATATGACTCATAATCGAATGGATCTAAGTATCCATCTTTCAGCAACTTTTGAATCATTCTCTCATTGATATGACCTAGCCTATAATGCCATAGGTATACTTCGTTCACCTCATCTCATTTCCGCTTGGATGTATTTACATTCATGATGTGTGGAGAAATGACTGACACATATAAGCCATTATTTAATGTCTCTATTATGATGATCTCATTATTTAAAATTAATGAATAATTATTATTCTCAAAAACTAATTTATATCCACTAACTGTTAAACAAGAAATAAAAATAATATTTTTGATAATATAGGGAAGGCAATAACATCCATCTAATGCAACAATAGCTCCACTAGACAGATGTAGGGTGACCTTGCCAACAACAATTGTAGCAACTCTTGTTCCATTGCCCATCTTGAGGTCCATCTCACCTCTTGCTAGTCTCGTAGGTCTTGCTAGAGCCTACAACGAATTACAGATATAATAAGCACTCCTGGCATCCAATATCCATGTGTTATTGTGAAAATATGACAAATAGAGACTGATCATGAATATACCTGAAGCTTATCCAAGCTTCTATTTCACCTTCTCTGTAAGGTAATTTATGTAGATCCTCTTTCAGTGCCCGTCTTTACCATAGTGGAAGCATTGACCTTTGTCCTTGACCGGGTCTTTCTTGGCAATCTTTATTACTAGGTTTGTCTTTGCCCTTGCCCTTTTTAAGGGTCTTATTATCCTTTCTTTTCTTATTGGTCTCATAAATATAGAGAACTAGCTTCTTTTTCTTGATAATACTCTCAGCTTCCCTTAACATATTAAGGAGCTCTAGTAGAGTCACCATAAACTTGCTCACATTAAAGTTCATGATGAACTATAAAAAAGAATCTAGCAGGACTGAAGTATAAGATCAATACACAGGTTATCCTGTATAAGATCAATACATAGGTTATCCTCAAGGACTATTCCTAGACCTATGAATTTCTCAATTCACTCTATCGTCTTTAGGACATGGTTCTGAATTGATGCCCATTCTGTCATTCTGGCTCGGAAGAGACTCTTAGATATCTCATATATTGAGTTCTTCCATATTCCTCAAATAGCTGGCAAAGATGAATAAGGATAAATTTGACATTCATGCTCTCATGTTACCTCTATAACTCAGGATTTATACAAGTCAACATATAACACTTTGCCAAGGTGGAAATTATCGATATACTTCACATATCGAGCGATCTCATCCTCGCTTGCCCCTTCCTCTAGCGTGGGCATAATCGTGTCAAGGACATATACCATTATCTTCATCATGAGAACAATTCTCAAATTGTGGAGCCAATACATATAGTTTGGACCAGGGAGGCAGTTGACATCAAGTATGCCATGTAGGTGGTTTGCAAGCGATATGTTTCTGATAAACAAGATATAGCGTGAATTCATAACATGTAGATTTTATAGAAACTTAATTAAGATATAGACTTCTATCTTAATCTACTCTCACTATTTTCCTAGCGAATCACGGACACCCTCAGTAGGTGAAACGAAAGTCTCCGGTAGACTTCTAGTGGGGATTGAGATCAAATCGACATCTTAGTGTAACCTCGAGGGACTTGACCAATCACACTAAGCCCAAAAAGGTAGGCAACTCTTCCCAATCACAACTTCCTTATTATTCTTGTCCTATTCGACCTCTGAACCATCATGATCTCGAGGGACTCGACCAACCATGATGTGTAGTTAAGTCATCACTATCGTTACTAGATGAGTCTGATTTGATGATATGCCCTCAAGGGACTCGATCAAACATACCATGTCCTCACGTCATCGGTGATATCTCTATGTCATAGGCAAGATTTTGAACCACATAGATAGGTGAGCCTCGAGGGACTCGACCAACTCAACCTATATTGTGATTCAATTTCTTGCTATAACGATGGAAGGCCCCATGAGTCATCGACTTAATATTATCGTATGAGGGGGTTTTTATTTTGTTTCGGTCTCCTAATATATCATGTCACACACATACATATTTAATAGGATCTATATGTGTATTGACGCATCTCCATGCCCTGTGATCCTCCTTCTCATCATCGTCGATTCCGTCGGATCATTGGCACATCTTCATGTGTCGTGATTGCCCATCACAGCATTATGGGTCCTGTTGACACCTCAATGCTCCCATCGTGTCTCTTCGTATAATTACAACATAATAATAGGCAAACAGGCCTGATAATAAATGAGAAAAATGAAGGCTCGTAGGCCCCAATAATAATAATAATAATAATCACATACACACATCACAACATATGGCTCACGATCATCGATCCACATCATACATCACATATACACACATCATCATATCGGACTACAAGATAAATAATAATTATTAAACTATTTAATTAATTATTTTTATAAAAATTGGTACATGTAAGAAAATTTTAGAATTATTAAGGGTATTTTTAGAATTTTGGACAAAAAGATTAATGCTAGAATTTCTAAAATCCTAGGGGTAGAATAGTCTTTTTATTATAAGAATGCCCTAACCCCTCTACCATTGGTAAGGCTGCCACCACCCCTACAAGAGGCCCTGGCCACGGGTAACTGCCCCTATAGGGGACCCTGGCCGCAAGCGGTTGCCCTTGCAGGCGACCTGGCTCTAGCAGTATCCACATGATGGATCGTTGCAGCGATGCTCCTCTAGTCGCAGTCTAAAACTCACAACTCTTATGCATCTTCTCGTAGCACTCGTGGAAGAAGATCACGAGTGACCCACTAATCCTCTACTTAATGAAACATCTAGCATATATGTGTGACCCTCTAGGCTTAATACTGAGCTGGCCGCAAGTCTTACCTATCAGAACTCCTTCTGACTTAGTGAATTATTATCCTATAATAATTCACTCGACTCATCGACTATAGACATACTAGGCTACCACGCCATAGTCTCTAGACGATACAAGGTAGCTAATCCATTGGACCTATCTATCCTCAATTATCGTGTATCTATAGTCTCTCATCTATCTAATATCCCAAAGACCATATATTAGGCATGATACTATCAGGCCTCATATGGAATCCATCCGAGTCTAGCTCTTATCGGATTCTCCTAGCGAACTCCTCTCTCAATCCAAATGACCCCGACCACGGATTTGTCCGAGCGATAATCATAGGATATTCCTCTCAAAATATCGAGAGTGGATAATCCTCTATTGACACTCAAATACCTTTATAAAGTTGGCTACCAATCTCGATAACTGACTATACCATATCTGAAACTTTCCTGACCTGTAAATCTAGTGTCAAAGAAAGGAGTAGTCAAATAATGCATCCTTGGTGTCTCAAGTCTAAGGACCATATACACAACTGGGACTACTGTCACGAACGATCGTCGCTCAACCGCAACATCTTCGCTAAGTGAATCGTTCATCACTTTTTCTTCTTTGTACAGATATTTGGCAGCTTGTTTTATCTTAATTTTATGTGTTTTGGCATAAGAAATGGGAGCAAAAATAGTCTAGAATGCTGCAGAATGACCACTCACTACGCGAAGCCAAAACTGCCCAAAACAGCTCTGTTTTGGGGCATTTTTCATGTGATATGACATTTGCTCGGTGCGGCATAAAATGTCAGCCATCTCAACACCCTGGAACCTCCTCGGGTGGCACCGGGCTGGATGAGGCTTTGGGTACATGTCGGGCATAGGCTTTTATTAACAATTGAACTTGTCTTATGTCCGATACCTTAGGAACCGTCGTTTGCGGACTTGCGACCATTCTTATAACCCTCTAAGGTCATATGTCGCTCTCTTTCTCTCTTTTCTCTACTGCACTCAAGGTGTTTGACGAATTGCTTGTACAACTTCCCTCTTAGCGAGATGTCGGGATTTATCCGTCACTCATTTTTAAGCTAATCAACTTCTTCTTTATAGGTCCTACGGGACCCGCACAAGGTTGCAAGTAGGCTGACCCTTTGTGGACAGTTAACGCTATGGATATTTCATGACTTAGGCAATCCCAGCTAAGTCTGAAATATTGGGTAAGGTTGCTTCATAACTTAGGCAATTTCAGCTAAGTCTTCGAGAGTGCCGCTAGGGTGCCGCATGACTTAGGCAAATTTAGCTAAGTCCATGATAGTGTGATATTAGAGCAGGCAAGCAATTCAAATGAATAACGAAGAAGATTCGTAATCTCACCATGATAAAATATCATGGTGAATCGAGAAAGATGGGGCAAGCTGGACCCTTGCTCTAAGCAGTCGTAGGTGGGCTGCAAGTGTAAACTCGCTCATAAACTGTTGGATGAGGAATGCGATAGTGAACAAGACGAGCGTGAAGTCGGGTATTCTCCGCAAGCGGAGGAGGCACCACCTAGAGCGCCAATTGAAAAAAGAGCCACAAGGAGAGATTTACAACGGCCGAAACCCACCTCGATGTTCTTGAAGCGAGCTTGGAGGAACTATACTAAGGTCAATAAAGGCTCCTTGGGGTAGAGAGCTCGCAAGAAGAAGCTGAATCTCGGATTGAGAAAGTTGAATCTATAGTCGATCGACTAATAGAGGACACTAAAGATTCTGTACGACATCTACACGAAATTATGGTAGAACTCATGGCTAAGGTGATGGTGTTAATAAGAACTCATGGCTATGGAGGGAATAATACCCGCGCTGCATCACCATAAAACTTTAGGGCACTGGAGCCACATCTATACGGGGGTGCTAAGGATGCCAAAGAGCTTGAAAATTTTCTGTTCGACATGGAACATTATTTTCGTGCTATGAGGCTCAATTTTGAAGAGACCAAAGTTGTTATAGCAATAATGTATCTAAATGGAGATACAAAACTTTAGTGGCAAACCAGTTGGGAGGAGACCCAGCAAGGTCGATGTCAAGTGGATATATAGGAAGACTTGAAGTGAGACTTGAGAACTCAGTTCTTGCCCGAGAACACAGAGTTTGTCGCAAGAAGGAAACTGAGACAACTCTGCTAAAGTACATCAATTCAAGACTATGTGAAATAATTTTCAGTACTGATACTGGATATACAGGACATGTCCGACAAGGACAAGCTATTCAGCTTCCTCGATGGCTTGAAGCAATAGGCACAATAAGAACTACATCGAAGGAATGTCACCAACGTAGTTGGGGCAATTGCAGTTGCAGAAAGGCAAACTGACTTTGTTTCTTCAGAGGATTTAAGAAAGAAGAAACAATCTTCGGGGAATCGCCCAACAAAATACTCTCGAGCGAAGGAGTCTACGGGTGAACAAAAGAAGAAGAATTTCCACAAGGGATCGAGCTCAAAAGGTAATGTCCCAAAGTCTGGTGGATGCTTCTTATGTGGAGGACCGCACATGGCTAGGGAGTACCCGCAAAAGTAGGCACTCAATGTTTTAATTACATTAATATATCCCCACAAGTCAGACAAGGGAAAAGTTGTCACCCTTAGTTCGAGCAGTTCTGAATCTAGTAGCAATACTGAGGCATCACAAGGACCCAGGATGGGAGCAATGCATTTGTTGAATGCGTTGCGGGGTCAAGTGGGAGAGAACACAAAGGCAAAGCCACCGAAGGTAGGAAGTAGCGAGTTGATGTATGTGAACATTAAGCTTAACAACCAAACGACCTGTGTTATGGTGGACACGGACGCTACCCACAATTTTATTGTCAATCATGAAGCTAAGCGACTTAGATTAATCTTGGAGAAGAGTCCACATCATATGAAGGCTGTGAACTCGGAGGCTAAGTGGATATCTGGACGAGCAAAGGGGGTCCCCATCAAGATCAGAACATGGAGCGGGATCACAAACTTGATGATGGTGCCATTGGATGACTTCCAAGTGATTCTCGGAATAGAGTTCATACACGCGGTATAGTTGGTGCCAATGTCATTCCTTTTGGGCTGGACATCCGGGTATCCACCGAACAATGGCTCTCGTGGATAGGGCCTTCTATTGGCCGAAGATGGGGACAGATGTGGAGGAATATGTTCGAACATGCCTTACTTGTTAACAAGATAAGGTAGAGCAGTAGAAGCTAGTGAGACTTTTGGAGCTGCTGCCCGTACCAGAAAGGCCATGAGAGAGCATTTCCCTAGACTTTATATCAAGCTTGCCCACAGTATGGAGACTTGGATCGATACTCGTGGTAGTCTATTGATTTTTGAAGTATGCAACATTTATTGCTGCACCTCCACATTGCTTAGTAGAGGAGGTGGCTAAGTTGATGATGAAGAATGTGATGAAGTATTAGGGAGTCCCACACAACATCATTAGTGATCGAGATTCTCGATTCTTGGGATGATTCTGGACCGAGTTGTTTAAGTTGTTAGGATGTAAATTATACTTCTCCATAAGCCTCCACCCTCAAACGGATGGCCAGACTGAAAGAATCAATTCGTTCTTGGAGCAATATCTTCGGCACTACGTGAGTGCCAACCAACGAGATTGGGTGAAGCTGTTGGATATAGCCCAATTCTCCTACAACTTGCAATGGAGCTCTGCATCCAACAAGAGTCCCTTCGAGATTATTATGGGATAACAGCCACCAACTCCTTACACCTTGGTTATTTGTTATATTAGGAGTAGCCTATCAGCATATCACTTCGCAAAGGAATGGCATCGCAATACAGATATTGCGCTGACTTACTTGGAGAAGGCAGCTAAAAAGATGAAGAAGTGGGCCGACTTAGGAAGGTGACTACAGGAGTTCAAAGTTGGTGACATGGTGTTGGTGAAGCTACAACCAGCATCACTCTAGTTCTTTAGGCACAAAGTGCACAAAAGATTGGCACGCAAGTATGAAGTGCCTTTCCCAATCATCAGTAGGGTAGGCAATGTCTCATACAAGTTGTAACTATCATTATGGCTCAGAATTCATAATGTCTTCCATACGAGCAACTTGAAACCCTACCACTCAGATCCGCAAGATGATTCTTGAAATGTTCTAACTCGACTACCCCCCACCAGAGCCTCCTACAAGAAGCGAGTTGAAACTATTCTGGTAGATCATAAGATAAAGCTATCCAATGGAGCGGAGCAAATCGAGTACTTAGTGAAGTGGCAAAAGCTTTCTTGAAAAGAAGCCAATTGGGAGCCAAAAGATGCCCTACGACATGAAGAAGCCTGCATCAAAGCCTATCAATAAGCATCGACAAGAGCATCGATAATTTAAGTGGCGGAGAATGTCACGAACGGTCATCGCTCAACTGCAACATCTTCGCTTAGCAAACCATTCATTGCTTTTTCTTGTTTGTACAAATATTTGCCAGCTTATTTTGCCTTGATTTTATATATTTTGGCATAAGAAATGGGAGTGAAAATAGTCTAGAATGCTGTAGAATGATCGCTCACTGTACGGAGCCAAAACTGCCCAAAATAGCTCCGTTTGGGGGCCTTTTTCGTGTTATGCGGTGTTCGCTCTGAGTGGCACAAAATGTTAGCTATCTCAGCACCGTGGAACCCCCCGAGTGGCACCGGGCTTGATGGGGCTTCGGGTACATGTCGGGCGTAGGCTTTCATCAACAATTGAACTTTTCTTGTGTCCGATACCTTGGGAACCATTGTTTGTGGACTTGTGACCATTCTTACAATACTCTAAAGTCTTGTTTCACTCTCTTTCTCTCTTTTCTCTACTGCACTCAAGGTGTTCGATGAACTGCTTGTACAGCTTCCCTCTTAGTGAGACGTTGAGATTTGTCTGTCGCTTATTTCTAAGCTAATCAACTTCTTCTTTGTAAGTCCTACGGGACTCGCACAAGGTTGCAAGTGGGCTGACCCTTTGCGGATAGATAATGCTTTGGGCATTTCATGACTTAGGCAATCCCAGCTAAGTTTGGAATAATGGGCAGGGTTGCTTCACGACTTAGGCAATTTCAACTAAGTCTTCGAGAGTGCCGCTAGGGTGCCACATGGCTTAGGAAAATTCAGCTAAGTCTATGACACTATGAAATTATTGTCTAACATTAGGTATCATTAACCATACAACACTTCATAAGCAGATCAATCAGTGAACTCATTCTCCAATGAGCACTTGTACTGTACCCTTAGTATCCTCACACAAGTGGCTATGAGACCTGCCACCTCCATTATATAGATAGGTATATAGTACGTCAATTTTTTCGGTTATCTCGATGTCCCTCTCGAGTAACCTATGACCAAGATTATTTAGGGTATGTATTTAAAGGTGAATTGGTCTCATTATCGTGATCTCATCACGATACGATTCCCATTGTATAGATTTAAGGACATTACAATATATATGCAACAGACAATATAATGTGAGAATATACCAATAGTAATAATGTGAAAAGACTGTTCAGTATATCACATGTGTCATTACTCACGTGATTGGCTTGTAGGGCACCTATAACCAACAATAAGCACTCACGGTATCTAATACCCATGTGTTATCATATACATCTAACAAATGAAGACTGATCATGAATGTACCTGAAGCTTCTCTAAGCTTTTGTTTCACCGTCTCTATAAGGTACTACTCTTTGTAGTTCCTCTTCCAATTCTTGTCTTTGCCATAGTGGAAGCACCGACTTTTGTCCTTTACCGGGTCTTTCTTAGCAACCTTTATTTTAACTGGTTTTTCCTTGCCCTTGCCCTTTTTAAGGGATTTATCAGTTTTCCTTTTCCTTTTGGTCTCATCAATATAAAGAACTAATTTCTCTTTCTTGATGGTACTCTCTACCTCCCTTAGCATATTGAGGAGCTCAAGAAGAGTCACCTTAACTAAATTATGAATAAGAGTTTAGGAGGGACTAAAGTATAAGGTCTATGCATAGGTTATCCTCTAGGACCATTCTCAGACTAGTGAGTTCCTCGATCCCCTCAATCATCCTCAAGACATGGTTTCGAAACTAATATCCCCTCTATCATCTTGACATTAAAGAGACTCTTAGATATCTCATATCTCATAGTTCTTCTATGTTCCTCAAATAGCTGGTGAAGATGAAGGATGATGGAATTGGCATACATGCTCTCATATTGCCTCTATGATAGAATCCCAAAGGAATTCTATATAGATTGATCTTTGAAGGGGATCAACGCTTGGAATGCTATATGGGTTCCTGCCTCCTAGAAGTCATAAGGCTGAATTAAAGATTGATCTTGCTTGATGAAAAGAGGTGGAGGCTACAAGCTTATATAGGGTTCAAAACCCTAGCCCTAGAGGGGTGTTTCCTAAGTAAATTTCTCTTTTTGCCCCTCTTATAGCTGCCCTGCCTAAATAAGGTGGGGCGGTAGCCTAAGTGGCTGCACAAGCCATGCCTCCCTGTTAGAAATCCTGGCCGACTAGCTCAGTAAAGGGGGCGGTGGCCAGGAAGCCCTAATGCCCCAAAATAAATCTTAGCCACACTTCTTTATAGGGTAGATGTGACTATATGAGGTTTTTATTACAATCTTATAGAGTTTTATTAACTGCTACTAGGTTGAGTAGGACCCAACCTTGTTAGGGTCCTAGCATTCCCTCTTTAAATCAGCCTTGTCTTCAAGGCTGAGGTACCATGTAGGGAATTGGGTCTTCAGCTCCTCATACGATTCCCATGTGGTATCTTCAGGCGGTAAGTTGTTCCAATGCACTAGTACTTCAATTGAAGGGCGTTGGTTGTGTATCACAATTCTTCGATCAAGGATAGCTTGTGGTTGAGCTTGAATCTCTCCATCATCCGTGGTGCCTGGCAGTTGAGTCTAGGCTGACTCATGTTCTCCTAGTTTAGGCTTCAAGCAGGATACATGAAAGACATGATGGATTTTGACATCCTCTGGTAACTTAAGTTTGTACGATACAACTCCAATATGCTTCATGATCTAATAAGTCCCATGAAATCAGGGAGATAGCTTCATCGAGGCTCGCGTGTCGATGGATAGCTGTTTGTACGATTGTAGGCGAAGATAGGCCCAATCTCCTACTGAAAATTTCTGCTCGCTATGATGTGTGTCAGCCTGTTGCTTCATTCTAGCTTAAGCGACAGAGAGATTATCCTTTAGTAGTTGTAGGAGCTTGTCCCTATCAATCAAATTTGATCAACTTGATCTACCTTGGCCATACCAATTACATACTTTGGAATTACAGGAGCCGATCAGCCATACAATGCCTTATATGGGGTACATTTTATATATGAGCGAAAAGTAGCGTTGTACCACCATTCGACCCAAGGGAGCCACTTCGTCGACTCTTTTGGTCGATCACGGGTGTGCTGGTTACAGGTGCCTTGCAAGCCAATCACGTGATTGATGGCACGTGTGACACGCTGTGTGATCTTTTTTCTTATGAATAATATTGGCATATTCTCATATTATCTATTACATATATATTATGATGTCCTTGGTTCTGTGCAATGGGAGTCAGATAGTGATGAGATCATGATAATGAGATCGATTCACCTTTAAACACAGATCCTAAATAATCCTGGTCATAGGTTACCCAAGAGGGACATTGAGATAACCGGACAGATCGGTGTACTATATATATACCCGTCCATATGATGGAGGTAGTTGGTCTCAGAGCCACTTGTGTGGAGACACTAAGGATATAATACAAGTGCTCATTGTAGAACGAGTTCACTGATTGATCTGCTTATAGAATACTGTATGGTTAATGATACCTAATGTCAGACAGTGATTCCATAGTCCCAGTTGTATATCTGGTCCTTAGACTTGAGACACCAAGGATGCCTTGTATACTCCTTTCTTTGAAGCTAGACTTACAAGTTTGGAAAGTTTCAAATCTTGTATAGCTGGTTATCGGGATTGGTAGCCAACCTTACGAAGGCAATTGAGTATTAATAGAGGATCATCCACTCTTGGTATCACGAGAGGAATATTCAATATATGCTTGCTCAGACAAATCCCTGGCCAGAGTCATTCGGGTTGAGAGAGAAAGAGTTCCCTGTGAGAATCCGATTAGAGCGAGATTATGATGAATTCTGTATGTGGCCTGATAGTACCATGTCCAATATACGATCTTTGGGATATTAGATGGATGAGGGATTATAGATACATGGTAACTATGGACTGATAGGTCCGATGGATTTGATCCCCCCTGTATCGTCTGGGGACTACGGCACAGTAGCCTAGTACGTTCATAGTCGATGAGTCGAGTGAATTATTATGGGGATAATAATTCACTATATCAAAAGGAGTTCTGATGGGAGCGACTCACAGCTAGCTCGGTATCGGGCCTAGAGTTTCACACACATATGGTGGATGCTTCAGCAAAAAGAGGATTGGATGGAGATCCAATTAGCCCCTATTCTCGTTAGACGAGACCCTATGCTGATGGGCTCCTTACTTAAGGCACAATTAGAAGCCTAAGGTGATTATTCGATAGAGATCCAATAATGCAAGGTTAGTGGATAATTGGATGGAGATCAAATACCCACTAAGGCAGGAGCCCTAGGGTTTTTTGGTGGCTCTCTATAAATAAGAGGGGAAACTCATAGTTGATAGGTTGCAGCTTTAGCCACCACCTCCAATTCTCCTCCCTCCCTCTGTGCAAGAGTTGCGAGATCAGATTAGAGGAGTTTCGCTGCAAAGATCCATCGTATGGATACTACTAGAGAGGACGCTTGTCCTCCTTCATCTTCTCCATCCGGATCTGGAATACAGGGATAAACGATCTCCCTAAGTAAAATCAATCTCTCACACATCGCGGTTTTATCGATTTTTGTATATTTCTCGCGACCCCAATATTTTGCATGATGATTTGATCTGCGTGGGAAATCGATTTTTTGTTTTGATTTCCGCTGCGCATGTGATGCACCCGCAGAGGTTTCCCAACGGTGGTATCAGAGCCAAGGTTTTCGTGCAAAAGATTGGTTTTAAGCTGCGTGTGATGAGATTGTATCACATAGGATCGTTCTATGCGTTCTTGCTACATTTTTACAGCGAAAGCAGCGAGAAGGGGCGGCCAGCCACGGCCAGCCCCCATGTAGGGCCGGCCACCCATGGCCAGGCCGCAGCCAAGGCCCCCCTCCCCGCCCCCGCAAGGGGGCGACCGACTATGGCCAGGGCTAGCCCTCAAGGGGCGACGCTTGCGGGCACGGCGGGCTACAGCCATTGGCAGCGCGGTGCCTCCAAGGGGGCTGGCTGCAGGGCGCCCGCAAGGGGCTGCCGCCCATGGCCAGCCCTACCGCCAGTAGGGGCGACAGCGCCGACCGCAGGGGTGGCCGCCGCTTCGCAAGGCAACTGTCGGTCGCAAAGGGCAGACGCTGCCTTCGTAAGGGCAACGGCGGTGGCGGTGCATTGGGGGCAAGGAGAGGGCTAGGGCATCCTTTTGAAAAAAGGATGATCCCGCCCTTCTAAATTTTGAGAATTTCGAAGATTATCCTCATGTAAAGAATTTCAAAAATGCCCTCAATAATTCTAAAAACTTTGAGGACTGACCCCTCATCCATAATTATGAAAATACCCTTGATAATTTTGGATATTTTGATAACTATTCTCTCATCCAGAATTATAAAAATACCCTTGATAATTCTGGAAATTTTGAGCATATCCTGATTTTTAGAAAAATAATTAATTATTATATATATCTTGTAATCCTACATATGATGTGATGTACATATGATGTATAATGTGAATGGATGATCATGAGTCATGTGTTGTGATGTGTGTAATTATGATTATTATTATTATTGGGGCATGCGAGTATCTGTTTTTCTCGTTTATTGTCGGACCTGCGTGCCTGTGATTATTTGTAATTACATGGAGAGGCGCAGCGGGAGCGTGGAGGTGACAGTGGGACCCACGATGTCGTGGCGGGAGATTATGACGCATGGTGATTCGATGATCCAAAGGAACCAATGATGACGAGATCAAGAATCACAAGGCATGGAGATGCATTGATGCACACATAGATCCTATTGTGAGTGATTAGGCCCATTGGCTCGGGCTTAATCATATTAGGTGACGGCTCATGATCATCCGATGTGGCTTGCATGTGTGATGTGTTATACACCTACTGGATATATATATATATATATATATATATATATATATATATATATATATATATATATATATATATATATATATTTGCATGTGATATAGATATATATTAAATATGTATGTGTGTGACACGACATATTAGGAGACCGATAGAAAACAAAAACCCCTCCTATGAGATAATATTAAGTTGGTAAGCGTGAGGCAATAAGATTGACTCTAGTGGCCTTCCATCGTTATAGTAAGAAATTGAATCCCGACATAGGTTAAGTTGGTCGAGTCACTCGAGGCTCACCTATCTAAGTGATCAAGTACTTGCCTACGACATATATATGTCACCGGTGACCTGAGGACATGATATGACTTGGTCGAGTAGTCGAGAGCATATCCATCGAATCAGACTGATCTTGTAACGATGGTGATGACTTAACTGAACTTCATGGTTGGTCGAGCAGTCGAGACCATGATGATTTAGAGGTCGAACATGATGGGAATTACAAGGAGTTGTGATTGACAAGAATTATCTACTTTTTAGGCTTAGTATAGTTGGTCATGTCCCTCGAGATTGCACTAAGATGTCAATTGGATCCCGATCCCCACTAGGAGTCTGCCGGAGATTTTTGTCTCACACGTCGAGGGTGTTGCATGATTTGCTAGGAAAATAGTAGAAGTATATTAAGATAGAAGTCCATATCTTAATTAGTATTTTTTGTAAAATCTGCATGTTATTTATTTTTGCTATATCTTGTTTGTCGCTTGCAAAACCCCTGTGGCATATTTAATGCCAACCACCTCATTGGTCCGAAGGCTCTATAATTTGAGAATTGTTCTCACGAAAGATAAAATCGTATATGTCCTTAATACGATTGTGCCCACACTGGAGGAGAGGACAAGCGTGGATGAGATCATTTGCTTTGTGAATTATAAAGATAGTCCTAAAGGATAACCTGTATATTGATCTTATACTTCAGTCCCTACCATATTTATTTTTATAATTCATTATTAACTTTAATATGAATAAGTTTGAGGTGACTCTACCTGAGCTCCTGAATATGTTGAGGGAAACTGAGGGTACCATCAAGAAAGAGAAGTCAGTTCTCTATATTGGTGAGACTAATAGGAAAAGGAATGCTAGTAAGACCCTTAAGAAGGGCAAGGGCAAAGAAAGACCGGGTAAGGCAAAGGTTGCCAAGAAAGACCCGATAAAGGATAAAGGACAATGCTTCCACTATGGCGAAGACGGGCATTAGAAGAGGAATTGTAAGGACTACATTGAAGATAAGGCGAAACAGAAGCTTAGATAAGCTTCAGGTATATTCATGATCAGTCTCCACTTGTCAGATTTTCATGATAACACATGGGTATTGGATACCGGGAGTGCTTATCATATCTGTAATTTGTTGCAGGTTCTGGCAAGACCTAGGAGATTGGCCAAAGGTGAGATGGACCTCAAGATGGGCAATGGAGCAAGAGTTGCTGCAGTTGTTGTTGGAGAGGTCACCCTACATCTGCTTGGTGGAGCTATTATTGCATTAGATGCATGTTATTTTATTCCCTCTATTATCAAAAATATTATTTCTATCCCTTGATTGATAATTAGTGGATATAAATTAGTTTTTGAGATCAATAGTTGTTCAATAATTATGGATGATGAGATCATCACTAGAGGGACCCTTACAAATGACTTATATGTGTTAGACACTTCTCCACACATCATGAATATAGATATGTCTAAGAGGAAAAAAGATAAGGTGACTAATGCATACCTATGACATTGTAGGCTAGGTTATATACATGAGGGAATGATTCAAAAGTTGCTGAAAGATAGATACTTAGATCCATTTGACTATGAGTCATATGCAACTTGTGAACCTTGCTTCATGGGAAAATGACCAACTCTTCTTTTAGTGGAACTGGAGAGAGAGCCACTGAGTTATTTCAACTCATACATAGTGATGTATGTGGTCCCATGTTGACTCAAGCTATAGGTGGTTACTCATACTTCATTACATTCACTGATGATTTTTCTAGATATGGACACATGTACTTGATGAAGTACAAATCTGAGGCCTTTGAGAAATTCGGAGAATATAAGAATGAGGTGGAGACCCAGATTGAAAAGTGTATTAAAACTCTTCGATCAGATCGAGGAGGAGAGTAATTAAGTACAGAGTTTACCCATTTCCTCAGGGATAATGAGATTCTATCCCAGTGGACACCTCCTTATCCACCTCAGCTCAATGGTGTATCAAAAAGGGGGAATCACACACTGTTAGACATGGTGCAGTCCATGATGAGTTTCGCTAATCTACCCGTCTCGTTTTGGGGGTACGCCTTAGAGATCGTAGCTTACCTTTTGAACAAAGTTCCATCAAAGTCGGTAGTGTCTATACCATATGAGATATCGAAAGGAAAGAAGTTTGATCTTAAGGTGGTTATGATTTGGGGTTGTCTTGCCCACGTTAGAAGATACAATCTCAACAAGTTGGAATCAAGGACGGAATGATGCATATTCTTGGGATACCCTAAGGAGACTTTGGGGTATTATTTCTATCATCCCGATGACCGAAAGGTCTTTGTTGCCAAGAGAGCTGTGTTCCTTGAGATGGAACACATTCTTGGTGGAAACAGTGGGAGCAAGATAGAATTGAGCGAGGTTGGAGAACCTAGCACCATTCCAGAGCCCAAGTTTGTTCAGGTACCTAACACACAAGTTTTCACTTTACGTAGGACTAGTAGAGTATCTCACCCTCCTGAAAGATATATGGGACATATCAGTGGAGATGACTCTCAGGATGTTGATCCTCAGACCTACGAAGAGGCGATTATGAGTATAGACTCTAGGAAGTGGTAAGAAGCCATAAATTCTGAGATGAATTTCATGTACTCTAACAAGGTTTGGAAGCTTATGGATGCACCTAAGGGTATTATACCCATCAGTTGCAAATGGATCTTCAAGAAGAAGATCGGAGTGGATGGAAAGGTAGAGACCTATAAGAAAGGCTGGTAGCTAAAGGATATTATCAAAGACAAGGAGTTGACTATGATGAAACCTTTTCAATTGTAGCCATGCTTAAGTCAATTAGAATTATTTTGGTCATTGCAACACACTATGACTATGAGATCTGGCAAATGGATGTCAAAATGACATTCCTCAATGACAACCTCGATGAGGAGGTGTCAATGATACAACTAGAGGGACATAAGATCCATTTATAGATTGAAGCAAGCTTCCTAAGTTGGAACATAAGATTTAATGAGGTGATCAGATCTTATGACTTCGTTAAGAACGAAGATGAGCCTTGTGTGTACAGGAAGGTAAGTGGGAGAGCTATCTATCACCTTCTTGGTGTTATATGTGGATGACATCCTAATCATTGGAAATGATGTAGGAATGCTCTCCATAGTAAAAGCTTGGCTATCCAGAAACTCCTCTTTAGAAGATTTAGGGGAAGCATCCTATATTTTGGAGATCTGGATTTATAGAGATAGATCCAAAATGATGCTTGGCTTGTCCCAGTCTAGGTACATAGACTCCATTGTCAAAAGGTTTGGCATGAAGAATTCCAAGAGAGATCTCATACCGATGAGACATGGAATATCACTTTCTAGGAGTATATTTCCAAAAACTCCTAAAGAAAGGGCAGACATGGATAAGATACTTTATGCCTCAGCGATAGGGTCTATCATGTATGCGATGCTATATACCAGGCCTGATATAGCACATGCTCTGAGTGTCATGAGCAGGTATTAGGCAGATCCAGGTTTAGAATACTGGAAGGCAGTAAAGTGTATCCTTAAGTACTTGAGAAGGACTAAGGATCTTTTACTGATATATGAAGAAGGTAGCCTCCAGGTTGAGGGCTACACGTAGTCGAGTTTTTAGTCCGACATTGATGATAGCAAGTCGAATTCAGGGTTTGTTTTCACCCTGAATGGAGGAGCAGTAAGTTGGAAGAGTTCTATGCAAGATACTACTGCTAACTCGACCATAGAGGTGGAATACATTGCTATAGCAAAAGCAGCAAAGGGGTTTGGATGAAGAAGTTCATCAAGGATTTGAGAGTCATACCAAGCAGCGTGGAGCTGACTCTCATATATTATGACAGCGACAGGGCGATAACTCTAACAAAGGAACTCATGTCTCAACAGATTTGTTCTGAGGAGGTTTCATCTGATTAGAGCGATCATGACTCGAAAAGATATAACAATAGAAAGAGTTACATCCAAAGATAACACAATGTCGATCCACTGACAAAGCTGCTGGCTCAGATTGTTTTTTAGCGTCACAGGGGTCTGATAGGGATCAAACACATAGGTGATTGGCTTTTGGTCAAGTGAGAGATTACTGGTTATAGGTGTCTTGCAAACCAATCACATGAGTGATGGCATGTGTGACACGCCATGTGATCTTTTTGCTTATGATTAATATTGGCATATTCTCACATTATTTGTTATATATATATTGTGATGTCCTTGGTTCTGTGCAATGGGAGTCAGATCGTGATGAGATCACAATAATGAGATCGATTCACCTTTAAACACATATCCTAAATAATCTCAGTCATAGGTTACTCAAGAAGGACATTGAGATAACCGGACAGATCGGTGTACTATATACTCGTCTATATGATGGAGGTGGCTGGTCTCATAGCCACTTGTGTGGAGACACTAAGGATATAGTACAGGTGCTCATTATAGAATGAGTTCACTGATTGATCCGCTTATGGAATGCTGTATGGTTAATGATACCTAATGTTAGACAGTGATTCCATAGTCCCAGTTGTGTATCTAGTCTTTAGACTTGAGACACCAAGGATGTCTTGTATGAGTACTCCTTTCTTTGACGCCAGACTGTCTAGGGATGGTAGGGAGTGCTCATTTTGAGTTGGGTGCCCTATACGTTGAATAACTCAATCCAAAATTTGCTTGTAAAAACCCTGTAAGGTCTCTCATAATGGACCGTGGCATTCCATGCAGTTTAATAATATTTTTAATAAAAAATTGAGCAATACTAGCAGCGATATAGGGGTTCTCATAACACAGAAATGGGCATATTTTATCAATCAATTTACCACCACAAAGATTATACTTTTAACTTGAGATGTTGGTAGCCCTTCAATAAAGTCCATTGAGATATCAGTCTACGCTGAGTCTAGTATGGGTAATGATTGTAGCTTTCTTGGACTTGCCACTGTTTTACCTTTTTGTTGCTAACATATATCACATTTTGCTACATAATCAGAAATAATTTTTTTCATGCCTCTCCAATAAAAGTTTTGTTTTACCCTCTTGTATGTTCTCAGAAATCCGGAGTGCCGTGCGAAAGGTGAAGAATGCATCTCGTGCATGATGGTTTTGATACAAGGGGAAGTGGGAGTAAGCACAATACGACTCTTGTAGCATAGATCCCTCGAATCCCAAGTGTATGGGCTATTGCACTTGGATTTTTCTCCAATTTTTCTATGATGTCTCGGGTCTCTGGATCCGTTTTCCATTCCTCCCTAATATCCTTGAGAAAGTCAGTGGAATGAAGGGAGATGGCTGAAATTTTGGCCTACCGCGATAGCTGTGATAGTGCATCTACAACAACAGTTTCTTTCCCCTTTTGATAAATAATTTTATAATCAAAACCAAAAAGTTATGTTACCCATTTTACTGCTCATGAGATGATATTTTCTAATCCAAAAAATACTTGATGCTTCGGTGGTCAGTTTTGATCTGGAAGCATCGATCGATAAGGTAGGATCTCCACTTTGTAACAATGTGCACAATTGTAAGCATCTCCTTGTCATATATGAACATTTTGTGATGAGGGTGATAAGGCCTTGCTAGTATATGCAAGTGGTCAGCCATCTTGCATCAGAATGGCTTTGATTCCAACTACAGATGCGTCAGCCTCAATGATGAAGGGTTGATTGAAATCAGGCAGTGCTAGGATCGATGTCGTTGTCATGGCTGCCTTGAGCATATCAAAGGATGTGGAAGCTTTGTCCGACCATTGGAAGGAGTCCTTTTTTAGTAGGGAGCTGAGCGGGGCATTGATATTTCCGTAGTCCTTTACAAAATTTCGGTAGTAGTCCATTAGTCTTAGGAAACTGCATAGCGATTTCATGTTTACAAGTCTCGGCCAACCTTGCATTGCTTCTATCTTCGTTGGGTCTACCGCCACTCCATCTTCTGATATTATATGCCCAAGGTACTCCACTTTACGCTGTAAGAAGCTGCACTTTGGTTGTTTAACATAAAGGGTATTCTCCTAAAGAATCGTTAGAATAATTCATAAGTGCTGAAAATGAATATCAAGAGTAGGGCTATAAATGAGAATGTCGTTAAAGAATACCAGGATAAATTTACATAAAAAGCTCTGGAAAATGTCGTTCATTAGTCTTTGGAAGGTGGAATGAGCATTAGTAAGTCCGAAAGGCATTACCAAGAATTTGTAGTGTCTGTTGCGCATATGGAATGCCATTTTTAGAACATCGTCAGCATATACCCGAATCTGATGGTACCCAGAATGAAGGTCCAATTTCGTGAAGACTGGGCTCCTTTTAGTTCATCCAAGAGTTCATCCACTACTGGTATGGCATACTTATCCTTGACGGTGATGGCGTTTAAAGCCCGATAGTTGATGCACATCAGCCAAGTTCCGTCCTTCTTGCGTAGTAGCAACACCAGCGAGGAATAGGGACTGTAGCTTGGCCAAATGACCCCGGTGTCGAGCATCTCCTTTACAATATTTTTAATATAGATAAGGGTAGTGGTACAACCTTGAGTTTGCTGGTGGTTTGCCCGAAAGAATAGGGATTTGGTGATCATGTTCCTAGTTGGGGGGAGTCTACGTGGTTCAACAAAAATATTAGTGAATTCATCCAGCAATTGGGTGAGTTTTGGATCTCCAATTTGCATGTTTTTCTCCTCTGATGGCTACTAGATATGTATCAAAAAACCATCATCTGCCTTATGTAGAACTTTCTCCATCTGTTATATCGAAACAGTGAAGATATAGCTTCTGCGCTTGCCGTATAGGGTGGCATGTCTGCCTTTGCAATAAAATTTCATAATCAGTTTAGAGAAGTTCCAAGAGATTGTTGGAAATAGAAAGTAGAAATAAAATGCCCCATTGATTCATTGATCCATCGTTAATTTATACAGGTGAAGATAGGAGGATTTCCCTCAACTAACCTACGTGATTTCCTCATTCAGTTAAGGAAATCATATCTAAATCCTAACTTCATCTTATCTTCTATCATGCCCCCACAAGATCGAGCTCCTGTAAGGACGTCGATCTTGAATTGAGGACGTTGTTCTTGAACCGATGACAATGAATCCGAAGAAAGGAGCTGACGATTCTGCTAGAGCCAAATTCGACAATCCGATTAGATCAAACTATCATGCCCCCGCAAGATCAAGCTCCTGTGAAGGACACAGATCTTTACCCGATGTCAAGGAGACCGCTGTGTTGTCAACCGCGGTGAAGGTCTGATAATAGTTGACTTCAGCGGAGGAGATGCTGCTACAGCTGGGGCGATCGGTAGATCTGAAGGGCAGCGGGAGAAGCGTGTGGTCATAGATTTACTGTCGTTTGACAGCGAGAATGAACTTATTGCTGATGGGGTAGGAAAGATGCCGCTGCTTGTTGGTGCTGATGCGACAGTGGTGATGCACAAGGAAGATGGCCTCGTGCAGAAGAACACCTCGGTAGAGGAATAGAGAAAGCCGACGCACTAGAAGTCTCCAGCTTCGATGTCGACGAGAGACTGTCGTTTGACAACAAGAAGCGATAGATCTAAGGAGAGGGCAACAGTTGTGGCCGGCGAGGGCTGTAGTTGCGATTGCAATTGTTGGAGTAAGGGGGGTCGGCAGCGAGCATAGTAACTGCCGAAGGAGAAGATAAGCCGCTGTAGTGAAGGTGTGCTTCCCTTTCTTCCCTGACTTCAGGACCACAATGTTGCGGTCCCTTCTTTGGAGGTGTAGAGACGATGTAGAGAGGGATCTGCACCGAAGAGAAGCGACCGAGTTATTGCTGTGACGGCAGCAACAGCGAGCGAACGATGAGCCGATGGTAGGCAATAATGAGGCAGATAGTGTCGCCGATGCTAGCGATGGCAACGACAAGTGCCAGCGAGGTTGAGCGAGAGGGCTGCCAGACCAACGACGTGGACATCAATTATAGAGTAGGACCCGAATCTTTAGATCCTGGAATGAAAACGGCACCGGCGATGCTCTGTTTTTTTTTTCTTTTTTTTTGTCAGGAAACAGAGATCGCGGCTTTGCAGAAGAGGAGTCGACCGACAATTGTGGCTTCTCAAAAAGGCAGTCGACAGGGTGGGGATTTGCTACCGTTTGATAGCAAGAAAGAACTTGTTGTGCCCTCTCTACAAAGCACCGAGAGACGATGGGCAGTGGCCCTTACAGGTGCTCTTGGCAGAGAGAACAAAGGCTGCAGGAGGGACGATGCCGGCGAGCGGGTGTAGAAGTCGTCATCTACTGTAGATGAGGTAGGAGAGATCTTCGGAGCAGAGAATGTCCGGGAGGGTGGCGACAGATGACCCCTGAGTATCTGCAGTTTTGCAGCAGGGTTGTCGACGAACAAACGGTAATAAAAGCTATCGTTTGACAGTGAAGAAAAAAAAAAGTAATTTATCTTATAGAGAGAGGGGCTCTGATACCATGTTGGAAATAGAAAGTAGAAATAAAATGCCCAATTGATTCATTGATCCATCGTTAATTTATATAGGTGAAGATAGGAGGATTTCCCTCAACTAACCTACGTGATTTCCTCATTCAGTTAAGGAAATCATATCTAAATCCTAACTTCATCTTATCTTCTATCAGAGATGTCACCTAGAGTCATTAACCATTTGATTCCGAGCATGGCTTCATAGTCAACAATGAGTAGGAGGAAGAAGTCAGCTATAATCTCTTGATCTTGTAGAAGTAATTTCACCCATGAGCACCGTTGATTGCTCTTTAGGATCCGATCGTCGGTGACATTTATGTCAAATTTGTTGCAACCTTCAATGTGGAGCGCCATATGAGTAGCAACCTTGTTGTTGAGGAAATTATTGTGCTCCCCATGTCGATAAGAATGGTGATGGATTGTTGCTTGAGAAGGCCTCCCACTTTCATCATTTGTGGGTTGGATTAATCAGCTAGTGCGTGCACCATAAAATCGATCGATTAGGGCCCTTCCTCTGCAACTTCTTCTTTGGGTTCGAGGCTCTCTTCTGATGGTTCAATATCTTATCCTCTACTAGTTCAATCATAAGAATTTGCCCCTTTTTGCAGCGGTGATCATGACTCCACGGCTCGTCACAGTGCCAACATAAACCCTTGGCAGATTGCTCCCGAAGCTCTTCTCTCATCAACTTGTTGGGTGCGGGAGCTCGGATGGTAGTAGAGGGGGCTGAGGTCTTTGGTATTGTTGGTCAGGGGGTGACCCTAGTCCTTCGGGCTTCATGGTTCAATCGCTCCTCTTGTAATCGCGTGAAAGAGATGGTCGCCGTAAGCATGTACGGTTGTCACGATTTTGCTTCTCCTCGAATCTCTGGCTTTAAGCCCTCAATAAAGGTTGCTAAAAGTTATTTCTCTGACCAATCATGAGTTTGGTTAGATAATTGTTCAAACATTGTTTGGTATTCTTGTATAGTAGTGGTTACCAGATCTTTGCCAATTGTCCGTCGATGTTCTCGTAGTCAGTAGGTTTGAAGCAGTTCAACAGTCCTTCCTTGAATTGCTGCCAGGAAAGACCTCCATAGGTGTGCTCGAACCATTCAAACCACTGAATTGCATCCTCTTCAAGATGGATGGCCGTAATCTCCACCATGAAAGCATCTGTGGTTCGGTGAAACCGAAAGTAGTGCTCCGCGTGCGAGATCCAATCGATCGGGTCTCCTTCTTCCCATCTAGGAAAGTCTACCCTTATGCGTGGATTATATGGATCAGTCATAGTGCCTCCTCACTCCTGGAAGTCCTCTCTCCAATCAGAAGTAAACCCTTGGTGTGATTTCTTTGGACTTGGTGGTCGGCCCAAACTAAGTTCAGCAAAGATAGTTCATATTTTTTCCTCCATTCGGGTCTCGTAAGCTTCAAATTTTGCATTGATGGCCTCCTTTAATGCCACGGTATAAGGCTCCAGATCTGTAATATTGAGGTCTCTCTTTTGTTGATGTGTTCAAGAAAGTGGTGGTCGAAATGTGGGTGAATCGATGGAGAAATAAGCTATAGTTGGGGCTGTTTTGGTGGCTAATTTGGATCAGGTTTTGGCTACGTTTTGGTAGGATTTTTTGAGCTGTGGAAGAGGGAGTCTCAAATCCAGATAAGACAGTAGTGAGAATCTGATAGAATTCACGAAAGATCGCTACATATGTGTTGTTCTGCTGAACAGAATTTGCATCAAGTAATAGATTCTCGACGTAAATTCCAATAGAAACCAAAGGAAATTATGCATAATCTCAATGGTAGAACCTCGGTTCAGATGAGAGCAGTAATAGCAATTTGGATCAAGAAAATTTTGGCAGTGTAACGGTAGGAAAACCGATGCAAAGTAAGATTGAAGAATCATCGTCATAAAATTTCAGCACTTTGCAATGATGATTTACAGCAGCATAAGATTGGTTTTAGGGGGGAGTTTCATGATAGATCAATCTTAGACGGGAGCCAAGTTGATCTATGAGAACATGTAAAAGTTTCATCCAAGAAAAATATCTAATAGATCGGTTTCAATAAGCCTCTATGCGGTTGAAAATTTTCTACAACAATTCCTCTTTCGCAACGATGATCATGTTTGCGACGGAGGGAATTTGCAGCAAGGTAAGGATAAGAAATTTTCATTAGTACGTAAAGATGGAAAGCTACAGTAGTAATAAGGCGTGGGTAGTAGGAATATTACTAGATCTTTAGTGTAAACGATGGAGGCAATAGCAGATTGATTTGATCTGTGGCGTGGGGGTGACGGTGGAGGCGACGACTAAAGTAATTATGGGAATTGTTTGGATGGGTGGAGGTGACAGAGATAGCAGTAGGGGTAGCAAGATTGCTACTCTGATACCAGATGATAGAACCCAGAGGAATTCTATGTAGATTGATCTTTGAGGGGAATCAACCCTTGGAACGCTATAGGGGTTCCTCCCTCCTAGACGTTGGCCACAAGACTGAATTGAAGATTGATCTTACTTAATGAAAAGAAATGGAGACTACAAGCTTATATAGGGCTCAAAACCCTAACCTAGGGGGGTGCTTCCTATGTAAATTCTCCCTTTTACCCCTCCTATAGCCACCTTGCCTAAATGGGGTGGGGGGGGGGGCTTGGTGGTTGCACAAGCCACACCTCTCTGCTAGAAACCCTGGTCAACCCTAAGGCCCTAAGGCCCCAAAATAAATCTTAGCCACACTTCTTTATAGGGAAGAGGTAACTAGGTGAGGTTTTTATTACAATCTTGTAGAGTTTTATTAATTGCTACTAGGTTGAGTAGGACCCAACCCTACTGGGGTCCTATCACTCTATAACTCAGGAGTCATAGATGCAAACATATTGCACTTAATTAGGGTGGAATCATCTATATACTTTACTTAGCGAGTGATCTCATCCTCGCTTGCCCCTTCTTCTAGTGTGAGCAATATCGTGTCAAGGACATATGCAATTTTTTCTGCTATAAGAATGATTCTCAAGTTACAGAACCAATTCATGTAGTTTCGACTAGTTAGGCAGTTGGCTTCAAGTATGCCATGTAGGGGGTTTACAAGCGATATGTTTTTAATAAACAAAGATGTAGCATAAATAAATAACATATAGATTTTATAAAAAGTAAATAATTAAGACATGGACTTCTATCTTAATCTACTCTCACTATTTTCTAGTGAGTCACGTGACACCCTCAATATGTGAAACGGAAGTCTCTAGGACTTTTAGTGGGGATCGAGATCCAATTGACGTCTTAGTGTAACATTGAGGGACTTAACCAATCACACTATGCCCAAAAAGGTAGGTAACTCCTGTCAATCATAACTCCTTGTGATTCCCGTCTTGTTTGGCCTCTGAACTATCATGGCCTCGAGGGACTCGACCAACCATGATGTTTGGTTAAGTCATCACCATCATTATAAGATAAGTCTGATTTGATAATATGCCCTCGAGGGACTCGACCGAAAATACCATATCCTTAAGTCACCGATGACATCTCTATGTGGTAGGTACGATCTCAAACCGCGAGATAGGTGAACCTTGAGGTACTCGACTAACTCAACCTGCATTAGGATTCGATTTTTCCCTATAATGATGGAAGGCCACGTGGGTCAATCTAATTACCTCACGCTTACCGACTTAATATTATCATGATAGGGATTTTGATTCGGTCCCTTAATATGATGTGCCACACACATACATATTTAATATATATCTACATCGTATATAAATATATATACATATCTAGTAGGTGTATAAGCAATCACATACCGCGTATGCATAATCACACCAAACGATCATTGATCATAACCTAATATGATCAGGCTCAAACTTGTGGACCCAATCACTCACATTAGGATCTATGTGTGCATCAACGTAACTCCATGCCCTGTGATCATCCATCTCATCATCATCGGTTCCGCAGGCACCTCAGAACATCTCTATGCATTGTGATCATCCATCTCGACCTCGTGGGTCCTGTTGGCGTCTCCACACTCCCATTGCACCTCCTTGTATAATATAACATAATAACAGGCACGTAGGCCAGACAATAAATGAGAAAAAAATTAGAGGCTCGTAGGCCCCAATAATAATAATAATCACACACACACATCATATGGTTCATGATCATCCTCCTAGATTATACATCACATGTATGCATCATAATGTACGACTACTAGATAAATAATAATAGTTAATTAAACTTTTTAATTAACTAGTATTTTTAAAAATTTAGTAGATATAGGGAATTTTTTTATTTGTGAAGGGTATTTTTAGAATTTGGACAAAAGGATAGACCTCTGGATTTCTCAAATTCCTAGGGGTAGGATCATTATTTTCTCCAAAAAACATCATAGTTCCCCTTTTTGGCTTTTGCCTTCCCGTGTGTCACGGGCTTAGCTGATTTTGCCTAAGCCGTGCGGCACCCATGCGTGTCCGTCCGCAAAGGTCAGCCTTCCCCGAGATCTCCTAGAGTCCCTTAGACTTACAAAAGAGAAAACGGGCCAGAAGAAGCAATTCCAACGGGATCCATAGGCAACTGCTCAAGCAAACACTTTATAAATCCATATATAAATTACACCCATGGATATTACAACTCAGAAAGGTTGCACACAAAGGATAATGGTCCATTACAGACCGAAGTCCCCATAAGTGCTTACAAGACACACTCATATTTACAAGCCAAAATCGATCACCAAGCAAACTAAACTAGGGCTGCTAAGCCTACTGCAAGCCCGCTACTTGCTGTACAAGGTATGAACACAAACCGAAGGACACGGACAAACATGAGCATTTCATCGAACACCTTGTTTACATTGTTGTCCATGACATTCTCCCCCACTTATTCCTTCGACGTCCTCATCGAAGCCACTGTAGATGCTGCATCTTCAATCTTCTGTTTTGGCTGCAACATGCCCCTTTGGCTCCTAGCTGCTCTTCGCCACTGTTGTTGAGTAGTCGAACTCTGATCCACTATGCTACTTCAACTCACCAATGACTGACTCTAGTGTGGGGTTGGTTGAGTTGTGCTGATCCTTGTTGGTTCTCGTGGATCCTTTTGATGAAGGAAAAGACCTGCCTTATTATGCGCCAGTATTGCAGTATACTCATGTTGCTTGAACTGGGTGGATGCTTGTTGGAACTTTGATGAGCATCGCCTCACAGACTTTAAGGTTTTTGAGGTCCTTCCTCCATAATGTTTGCCCATTGATCATTCTTTCATGTTTAGTTATTACTTCCAAGTAGGTTCGCTTTACTCCCGCTTTCGATTGGCATTCAATTGGAAAATGAAGTGGACAATCTACTCTCAGTAGTATTGATCACCAATGGTGAGAATTTGACAACTATTATCTTCCATAAGCTTTCTTTAAATGGTCACTGAACTTATGCAGAGCTCCTTTGCTGGATAAGTAAGAGAACTGGGATACTCGACTTCACCCATTCTCTTAGTAGTTGAGAAGGCAAGGTTACTTGGTTTCGCTCACCTCCTCGAGTTAAGAGAATTGGGGTACTCAGTTTTGTCCATTCTCTTGAGTTGAGAAGGCAAAAATTACTCGATTTCGCCTTCCACCTCGAGTTTGTACTTCATGTATTGAGTTGGTTATTAACATTCGCCCACTCTTTGCTCACACTTCTAAAGCACTAGAAGTGTTTGCACTCATTATATTGAGTTAGCTACTGTGGTTCACCTTCCCACTGCCATTGAACTTCTATAATGCAAGAAGTTTTGATCAAAAAGAGCAAAAAGTTTACCCCAACTTGGAGTCCCCTAACTTGGAGTAAGTCTTTGATAGTTTTGGTCGTCTCTAGGATTGTACCGACTTCTCCATCACCTTTGCCGCCTACTCCTCTGAGTAGATAAGGTACAATACCGCGTACTGCCTACTTCGTTCCTTGGTCAAGCACTCCTGCATCAACCTGAAGTCCCTTGCCTTCGGCTATCTTGATGAGAAGCTCCTCGACACCGGTATTATAAAGTTCCTTGGCCTCTGCCCTTCCGCCCTATCTTGGTACTTAGAGTTTGCCTTTGCATTCTCCATCTCTTCGGCCCCTTTTACGACCAATGCACTCCCTCCATGAGAGCAAGGGATTGATGACTCCACAGAAGTCCTACCTCTGTGTTACCATGGCGCTGCCAAGCCCATAGCCCTACTATCTGTTACCTTGTATCTTCATCCCTTCCTTCACGATCGGTAGATCCGCCTCTGCGGCACCGTGGTGCTCCTTCGAGTCCACCTCCTTTCTAACCGACACTTTGCTTTTGGGTAGTTGAGCTCCACTGGACTCGTCGTCGCTTCCTCGCCCCTTTTGACCACCTGCTTCAACACCACTGTGTCCTCCTAGCAGTTCTCCTTGGTCGATGGAAAGAGAGACTACAACTCTCATGCATGGCCTCTACCATCTTGGTGCAGGTCTCGCATCGATTCTGTTCTCCTTAGCTTCCTTGGTAGCAACGTTCGCTTACTCGGTCTTGTCCTCTAACTTGCCGAGCTCCCTTAAGTGAATGTGAGCACTGAAGTAGTCTAACTCTCCAGCCACTCCGATCATACCTTTGTATAATCAAGTCCCCTCCATGGGACTCACTGGTACTTGCAATCTGACTTCCCCCTCAGTGGTACACAGTCCCCATATGCTGATGACCAAGGCTTTCATCTGATGCAAGCTTTGATGCGCACACACGGAAGACCCACCTCTACGGTACCATGGTATTCACCCCTTGAATCCACAGCCCTTCTTGCCATTGCATTATTAACCGAAGTGGAGCTCCCAGCAGCTCCTGATCATTCACATGATCACGTCCCCCTCCATGGGACTTACTCGTACTTGCACTTGGACTTCTTCCTCGGTGGTATACAACCCCCATATGCTGATGACTAAGGCTTTCATCCAATGCAAGCTCCGATGCATACATGAAGACCCGCCTCTGTGGTACCACGACATTCACCCCTTGAATCCATAGCCCTTCTTCTTGTTGTGTCGTACACCAAAGTGGAGCTTCCAGTTTACCCCTGATCATACCTCTGCATGATCCTGTCCCTTATGGGACACGACCGCATGTGTTGCATTGCCATGAACTATTTCACCATGATCCGCTGCACCATGTCACCTCATGGTGACATCTCCATTGCATACAGATTCTCGTGTGATGAACTCAGACTATGACTTCTCCATGTGTGACCTCTGCCAACACTTCGTAGGGCCTCCGCCATCTCCGATTTTTGGTTCACTCCCTTGACAATTCACCTTCGTCCACCTACTCTTGGGTCACACTTGGATGAAGCATAGCTCTAGGACAGTCTGTCACCTAGTAGCTCCTGAAGTCCCCTGACTTCACTAGAATTGGTGCGCCATTGTTTGAATCATGGGCCTCTATCCCTTACCAGCACAATCTCCGCTATGCACGACTTGTTCCTAACAACTCGAATGGCAATACTATGGTATATTCTTCAAGAGTACCCGCCTCTGCGTCCTCTTGTCTCGTGCTAAGGTATCCTGATCTCAACTTCACCTCCACAAGTTGAATCACCTTAGTTACTCCATCAAATGCATCTCTGAGGTAACTTGCATGTGCCTCGAAGCTCCCTTTATATTTGGCACCATGCAAGATAAGTCTGCCCCATTAGAATAAAGAACCCATGGATCGACATGATCCCACTCTTGCCTCTATCAGAGTTCATGCCCTTGACTCTGTCCAAGGAAAGCTCTGTGCCTCCGCTCCATGTTCCATCTTCTATGTCGACGCTCTTCATGCGGCTTGGATACTTCACCGAGTTCCACCCAAGTCGCTCCGCTCCTCGATTTACATTGAGTTGATAGTGGCCCTCGCGTCCACCATTCCATGGGTCAACCCTTCATTGAGTTCGATTTCCACACCGACTCTAAGTGTGCCTTCATAAGATGTTGCCTTGGATTGCTCCCCCACTTGATCTCGAAATGCATTCACCAATGCATTACCTCATTCGAGATCATGCGATTATTCCTCGTCACTCGATCGGTCTATTGAGCTTTGTGGAGATATTACCTTGAGAAACTCTTCCTCAATATGTGTGATCTGTTGTACATGATTCTCCCTCTCGAGAACGAGGACTTATCCCTCTTGGATGATATCTATCCTATTGGAGTAACTTTCCTCTTTGCATTTTTCCCACTGGAAGTTTTGGAGACCACCATCCCCTGTAGACTACTCCGTCTTGCTGAACAACTTGTGTCTTGTTCTGCTCCCGCAAATGCACTTGCTAGATTGTGACCATTTGCCAATATAGTCCCCACTTCACCCTTCAAGGTCTAGCAACATGCTGAACTTGTTGCACATTTCAGCCGCCTATGGACGTGTCCTTTCCATGTCGAAGAAAAAGTTATGATGCTCCATGGTGTCGAGTTCCGATCGTGCCTTGGGATGGGCACGAACACTCTGTCGTCCGTGTACAAGCCCTTGCATGAGTACCGAATCCTTCGAGTTAGCAATTCCCCTCACCTCTGTGAGCTTTGCATAACTCTTACGGTCATTGAGCAACATATCCCACTTTACACGGTCTCATCTTTCACCAAGCGACCCGCTTGCCTTGAGCACTATCAAGTTTGATTGCCAACGTCGAGCTGTAGCTCGAACTCAGCCATCCCAATCTTTATGTGCTACGCATTCTTCTTCACTTGCTTGTCCTCGTGGTGCTTCTTGCGCAAAGGATTGGCCATTCCTCTGAATGCCAAGCCTAGATGCCCGCTCCTCTGAGCGACTAATTTCCCTACATCTCAATTTTCATTTCCCCCAAACAGTTACGCGTGCTGGCTGCCCTCCACCCAACCCAGCTAAGTCCCCCACATTTGTATGGCGAGTGTTTCTGTGTATGCTTGTCCTGCTCTGATACCACAATGTCACGAGCTCAACTGATTTTCCCTAAGCCGTGCGGCACCCATGCGTGTCGGTCCATAAAGGTCAGCCTTCCCCGAGATCTCTTAGAGTCCCTTAGACTTACAAAAGAGAAAACGGGCCAAAAGAAGCAATTCCAACGGGATCCACAAGCAACTGCTCAAGCAAACACTTTATAAAGCCAGATATAAAATACACCCATGGACATTACAACTTAGAAAGGTTGCACACAAAGGATAATGGTCCATTACAGACCGAAGTCCCCATAAGTGCTTACAAGACATACTCATATTTACAAGCCAAAATTGATCGTAAAGCAAACCAAACTAGGGCTGCTAAGCCTACTGCAAGCCCGCTACTTGTTGTACAAGGTATGTACACAAACCGAAGGACACGGACAAACATGAGTATTTCATCGAATACCTTGTTTACATTGTTGTCCGTGACACATGGGTGGTTGCCTCCCTTTGCGATAGACGTCGCCCCTACATAGGTGACTGCCAGTGCGATGTCGCCTCTGCCACATGCAGCACTGACTATGCGTGACGCTACCTCCACTACACACAGAGGTGACCCCCACATCGTAGGTGATCATCGCATTATGTGCAGCACAGCCTCGCATGACAATCTTACTTATAGGTGGCCTACCCATGAGTGGCGTGCTTGCAGGTGCCGCCTCTATAGGTGCCCTACAGGCAAACGATCACCAATCAACATTGCACCTGCTCGTAGGTGGCCTGGCACGAGCATTGCCCCTACTCATAGCTGGTTTGCCTGTGGGTATTTTGCTTACAAGCATTGCCTTTGTGGGCAAGCAGCTCCTACATAGTCTTGTCCGCATATCACCTCTCCGTAGGTAGCCTCTAGCGTAGCAAGAGTGTGTAGAATAATTCTACATATTTAATACAACACAGTTTATAAGCCAATCATCACATGATAAACCTGGCATTGATACCATTGTTAGAAAACCTGATAGGAGCATTAAATGCATAGTGAAAAAGCAAATAAAAAATGGTCTCCCACATTGGTTAAATCATCAAACGATGATTGGTGTATAAAAAACTATAAAACCAAAAAATCTGCTTGTCATGTGTTAGATATTTTACCTAGAGATTACATATCCCTGAAAAACTAGATTCAATGGAGAGGATGGAGGTTAGATGTCATTCTCTCTAGCGATATTCATATGGCGGGTGTGGCAATGACGCTCCTCAGATCACTGCGGGATCTCGCTCTGCACGTGTAGCACACAAGATCTATCATCCAAGGAGGAGAGGAGGCTAAGGAGATTAGGAGGGGTAGCAACTAGAAGCCCTAGCCTACGAACCCTTTAGCCCCCTTCTATTTATAGAGGTCTCTGTCAGCTTAACCCTAATGGATCCTACCCTATCGGAGACTAGATCTCTATCCAATAATCTCTTATTAGCTCTTATTAGATCTCATCCATAGATCCAATAATACAGGGGCTTATTGGATATCTACTAAAATAGTAGCTCTGCTGATATCTCATATCCGAACATCTACTCATTGCAACATCCACCATACGTGAATGACCCTTTAGGCCCAATATTAAGGTGGCCATGAGTTGCACCTATCAAAACTCTTTCTGACTTAGTTCACTCAAATCATCGACTATGGACGTACTAGGCCACTACACCATAATCCCTAGACGGAACAGAGGGATCTAATCCATTGGACATATTTTCCCTCAATTATCATATATCTATAGTCCCTTATCCATCTAATATCCGAAAGACTATATATTGGGCATGATAATGTCAGGCCACATACGGAATCCATCCGAGTCTCGCTTTAATCAGCTTCTCAAGAGAACTCCTCTCTCAATCTAAACGACTCTAGCTAGTGATTTACTTGAGCAAGAACACACGGGATATTTCTCTCATAATATCGAGAGCGAATGATCCTCTATTAACACTCAATTGCCTTCGTAAGGTTGGCTACCAATCCCGATAATTAATTGTACTAGATCTGGAACTTCCAGACCTGTAAGTTCGACATCAAAGAAAGGAGTACTAAAATAAGACATCCTTGGTATCTCAAGTCTAAGGACCAGACACACAAATAGGACTATAGAATCGTTGTTTGATGTTAAGTATCATTAACCATCCAACATCTTATAAATAGATCAATCAGTGAACTTAGTCTCCAATAATCACTTGTACTGTACTATTAGTGTCCGCACATAAGCGGCTATGAGACCAGCTACCTCTATCATATGGATGAGTATATAAAGTATACTAGTATGTTTGGTTATCTCAATATCCCCCTCGAGTAACTTATGATCTAGAATATTTAGAGTCTATGCTAAATGTGAATTAATCTTATTACCAGGATCTCATCATGATCTGAATCCCATTGGATAGATCCAAGGACATTACAATATATGTAATAGATAATATAAAGTGAGAATATGCCAATAATAATAATAAGTAAAAAGATAACAAAACGTGTCACATGTACCATCACTCATATGATTGTCTTGTAGGGCACTTGCAACTAACTGATCTCATCACATGATTGGCTTATAGGGCACCTGCCATCACTCACAAAATATGTCATATTCCACGGATGCCCTGCTAGAATCACAACTGTCTTTAGAATGGCCAGTCATTGTCGACTAAGACTCAGCTAGTTTATTGTCGATTAAGTCTCGGTTTAGTCCTTTACTGACCAAGTCTTGGCCAGTTTATTGTCTGCTATCTAAGCCTCGGCCAGCCTTTGATGACCAAGTCTCGACTAGTTCATTGCTGACTTAGTCTCAGCCAATCCTTTGTTGAACATATCGATTATGGCTTGGTCAGTCTTTTGCTGACCAAATCTAGGCCAGTCCTTTGTCGATTAAGTCTTGGACAGTTCACTGTCGACCAAGTCTTTACCAGTCCTTTACCGACTTACTCTTGATTAGTCCTTTACCGACCAAGTCTCGACTAGTCCTTTGTCTTCTAAGTCTTTGTCAGTCTTTTGCAAAGCATATCTCAATCAGTCCTTTGTCGACTAACTCTCGGACAATCATTTGCTAGGCAAGTCTCAACGAGTCCTTTGCTGGCCAAGTCTCCATTAGTCCTTTGTCGACTAAGTCTCGGTCAGTTCATTACTAACTAAGTCTCGGTTAGTCATTTGCAACCAAGTCTCGGCCATTACTTTGCCGACCAAGCCTCGGCTAGTTCATTATCGACCAAGTCTCAGCCAATCATTTGTTGGCTAAGTCTCGGCTAGTCCTTTGCTAAGCGTATCTTCGCTAGTCCTTTATCGACTATGTCTTAGCTAGTCCTTTGCCAGTCAAGTCTCGGATAGTCCTTTGTCGACTAAGTCTCAACAAGTTCATTACTGACTAAGTCTCGGCCATTCCTTTGTCGATCAAGTCTCAGCTAGTCCTTTATCGATCATGTCTCGGTCAGTCTTTTGACAACCAAGTCTTTGCCAGTCCTTTGCTGACCAAGTCTAAGCTAGTTTATTATCGACTAAGTCTCGGCTAGTTCTATGCCAACTCAGTCTCGGCTAATCTTTTGCCAACCAAATCTCGGCCAGTCCTTTACCGATCTTTGTTGACCAAGTCTCAACTAGTCCTTTGTTGTCTAAGTCTCGGCCAGTCCTTTATCGACTTAGTCTCGGCTAGTCCTTTACCGACTAAGTATTGGCTAGTCCTTTTCCAGCCAAGTCTCAGCTAGTTCATTACCAACTAAGTCTCGGCTAGTCTTTTACCAACCTAGTCTTGACCAGTCCTTTGTCGACCAAGTCTCGGCTAGTCCTTTGCCGACTAAGTCTCGACGGCCAGTCTTTATCGAGCGTATCTCGGTCGGTCCTTTGCCAACTAAGTCTCAACCAGTCCTTTACCGACCAAATCTTAAATAGTCCTTTATCGACTAAGTCTCGACCAGTTTGTTGCCGACCAAGTTTTGGTTAGTCCCTTATCGACCAAGTCTCAGTCAGTCATTTATCAACTAAGTCTCGACCAGTTCATTGCCGACTAAGTCTCGGTCAGTCTATTGTCAATCAAGTCTCAGCCAGTTCTTTACTGACTAACTCTCGACTAGTTAATTGCCAATTAAGTCTTAGCTAGTCCTTTGCTAACCAAGTCAGTGCCAGTCCTTCGCTAACTAAATCTTAGCATATTCAATGTCGACCATGTCTCAGCTAATCCTTTGTCAACCATGTCTCAGCCAGTTTAATGCAGACCATGTCTTGACCAATCCTTTGTTAACGATGTCTCGTCCAGTCCATAGTCGAGCATACCTCTGCCAGTTCAATTTTGAGATGTCTCTACTAGAGCAATCCCGACTTACCCCAGCATGGCCTAATACTCGAGGCATGCATTACAACCAACTTATCGGCGATCTGTTAGGATCATAATGACACTAAAAGGGGGGAGGGGTGAAAAGATTCGATTTGAAAAGTTTGACTTATAAATCCTTATCAGAAATATGTTTAACCAAAAGTGTAAGTAGGGATAGTGAGTGAAGTAAATCAATAAGCAATAATAATGCAAAGCAAGAGAAGGATGCAAATCGATTTATAGTACTTCGATCGTCCTGACCTATGTCCACTCCCGATTCCTCTTCCCTCGAGGCTACTGACTTTCACTACCGATCTTCTTTCCAACTACCCTTGTTACAATCCTTTTTCTTTTGATAGGCTTAGGAGAGAACCTTTATTCCAATTCTTCTCCTTTTAACAAGATCAAGACATAACCTTTATACCTCTCTTCTATAAGAGACCTCAACCCTCATACAAATTAGAAACACTTTTAAACTTAAGGAGGAGGAGACTCAACCAATGCTCAAAGAGAGTTTACAATATTTTTAACATAAAATTTTTTTGTTCCATTAGGCAAGCATGAGTATGATATTTATAGACCCCAAAAGACTTAAAAAATAGAGCTAAAAATTTAAATCCTCGAGATTTCGGGGTACTAGCAGTACTACTGCTAGCGCCGGGCAGTACAACCACCAAACAGAGTCCAAGATTCTAGGCTCTGGTGGTACCACCATCGACCTAGATGGTACCACTGCTAGAATACCTAGAAAATCATAAATAGTGCTTTCCAGCTCTATGTCGATACCATTGCATGGGCTTGGTGGTACCACCACCCAAGCCCGCTCAAGACCACCGAATTAGCATTCCAACATGCTCTAGTTTAGGCCCAATACGCTTCTAATTAAGTTGGCATGGTTTTGGCCAATACCCACTCAATTTGACACTAAACAACCTCGACCAAAACTTAATGACTCCATCACAATCACGAAGCAACCAGCACATTGTCCAGCATTCCAGCATGGCATCTGATCATCCGACACTTTGTCCGAACTTACAATGCATCGTCCTTTCCTTTAGTTTGTTAACTTCCCACAACATTCAATCTTTTGGCGTAATACCCAATCCTTCCGACCCGATGCCCAAACTCATGTCATAAAGTCCATCCTTCGGCATGTCAACCAACCCTCCGCCCCGAAATCTCGAACATGATGCTTCTCATGCTCAATGTCTAATTCTCTTGCTTCAATAATTTACCCATTGATGATTTGTGTTCGTGATTAAAGTATTTCTTATTTTACTTCTCTCAAAAGTTTATTAGTCCATAATCTCATCAATTAATTTCATTATCAAAATTTAGTATTCAACAATCTCCACCTTAATGATGATGACAACCAATTGGTGACCGATTTTTAGCTTAACTCCCCCCTATCTATATGTCATAATGAACTCGAATTTAAATAATCATCTATCATTTTAAATTCATTGTATTGAATTTAAGTTAAAATAATTTTAATAAAAAATCATAGTGACTTTCAATAGTGATCATTACAAAATTATATGCATAATTTCAGTTAAATAATCACACCATATCTATAGTTAGAACGCCAAAATGGTTATACATCTCAAATAGATATTATAATTTAATGTCATCAAATACAGCATGTATAAGAGTGTAATATAGTTGCTACATCATCAAAAAATTATCATTACTTATCCACCTTTGTTATCAATAAAAAGGAAAAATGTATAAGCTACTACTTTTCTCTCTTCCTTTATCATCATAAAAAAGAAGAAAAGGATATCATGTTATCATGATGCTACTTCTCTTCGTTTACATCAGTATGCCAATTGTAAAGCTATTTTGATATCACATGAAGGATATTATTATCGATGATAAGTTCAAATCATGAGAGATTAATTGATGATGAGGTATATAAGTCATGAATACAGAGTCATATAAAATAAATCTCAAGTTGTGAATACGGAAAGATCATGATTCATTGCATAAATCTTCTCTTTAGTAAAAAGAAAGAATCATATGAGAACAAATAGTAAAAGATCTTGATTCATATATTGATACATATTTTTCAACGAAGAGTGAGTTTGAACACCTTTTGATATATCTCTAATAATTAGCTCCTTAGGATGTGTATCTATATACTTCCATCCTTTGGGTAAAGTATCTTTAGAAGTAGATGTATCCAAGTTGATTTAGAGAGGATAATTTTCATTCAAATTCATCAAAATCATTTTTCTTACCTTTAGAAATTTTTTGGAAAATAACGTATATAGATTCCTATAAAATTAAAAAAATAACTAAAGTTCTTTAGTTCTAATTTGTGAGATTATTTTCATACTAGCATGTCCTAATCTCTTATGCGAAAGCCATGTATCATCGTTTAAAAATAAAAAATAGGTTTCATCATGAAAATTATCAAGATTAATAGTATAAATATTATCGCTCCTTAAACCAATCATAGATTTGTTCTTATTTGGTATTTCTATGAAGCATGCATTAAATTTAAATTTAATATTATATCCTTTATCACATAGTTGACTAATGCTTAATGAGTTATGTTCTAAACCATCTACTAATGCTTAATGAGTTGTTTTCTTTGAAGGTGACATATCCTCCATCTTGGCTAGTGAGCTTTGAGAATTGTGTTGGATCTCTAGTCATATGCCTTGAGCATCCACTATCTTTTGCTCCTAGCTCTTGTATAGAGATGTACCTACAAAAAGGAGGGGTTTGCTCTAGGATTTGGTCTTCCTTTCTTGACTTTTTATATCAAATCATTTATAGTCCTTTAGGAACCCAAACTAATTTATGAGAACTATAATTTTTAAGAGAGTATGTATAAGTATAATGACCAAATCTTTTAAAAAAAGTTACATTACATTTAACTTTATGAGGAACATGTAGTGTGGGTCCTTTTATAAATCTAGTTGACTTTTGTGTGTACCACTACTTGTGAATCCAATACCTTTCTAAATCCACAACTTTGTTTAGCAAGAATTATGTTTAATGATTTATTTTTAATTCTATTTTATTTAAGTTTGTTGTTATAACATATTCTTTTTTTAAGTAAATCGAACTCTTCATATTTAGTGCAAGATGTTAACATACAATTGTCATACTTATTTTTTAATTTATCAAATTCATTATAGAGAGATACATGATCCTCTTTTAGTAATTTATATTTCTTACAAACTTTTTTAAGCTCATCATACAAATCATAAAGTGCATCAAATCATTCATCATAAGATAAAGATATTACAGAAAAGTCACATACCTCATCATTGAAGACCATCAAAGCATAGTTTGCCACTTCATATTTATTGATTTACTCTTCCTCTTCTGATGCACTTGATTCATCCCATGTTACCTTGAATGTTTTCTTCTTCTTTTGGGTTGGCAACTTCCTCTTCAATTATAAACACTCATTTTTGAAGTGTCCATGCATTTTGTATTTATAATATATTATTGTATCCATTTTAGATTCACTTTTATTTTTATATTATTATCTTACAAAATTAGTTTTGTCCTTTTTTATGAACTTTCTAAGTCTTCTTGTAAGGAGTTTTATGATAGCATCATCATCATTTAGGCTTTCACTCAAGTAGTCATCTTTAGTTCTATGTGAAATATTCTTCTTGTTATGTTGAAGGTTTTCCTCCTGTTCATTATATGTTTTGCTAAGTCATTTCATAGGTCAATAAAGATCGTATGAATTCTTCAAGAGGAAAATTGTTTAAGTCATTTGCTTCTTGGATCCCAACTTTTTAGAAGAGATCTTAAAATCTTATTTACTAATTAAAGAATAGTATAATATTTATCAAGAGCTTTTAATCCATTGACAACATTCGTAAGATAGGTGTACATGTCACCACTGGTTTCGCTTGGCTTCATTTTAAATAATTTATAACTATATATCATAAGATTAATTTTAGATTTTTTTACTCTATTTGTGCCTTCATGAGTAACTTCAAGTGTGTGCTAAATATCATATGTAATATCATAAGTAGAAACACGATTAAACTCACTTTTGTCTAAAGCATAAAATAAAGCATCCATAGCTTTAGCATTTAAGGAAAACATTTTCTTCTCAAAATCATTTCTTCCATTCATCGGTTTAAAAGATTTTTGAAAATTATATTCAACGATGTTTCATAAATCAAAATCCATAGAAATCAAGAAAATTATCATTCGTGTTTTCCAATAAGTATAGTCTATCATATTGAATATAGGAGGACGAGTAATAGACTGACCCTCTTGATTGCTAGAAAAAACCATTAAATCTCACTTAGTTGTTAATCTAACTAAGAGAACTTGACTATGATACCAATTGTTAGGATTGTAGTAGCACTGAATGTTGAATTCTAGATTTTGATTATGAAATCAATTAATAAATTTATAGATTAATATACTTTTAAGATAAGTAACACAAAAAAAACTTCGATTATGGACTCGAACCAACGAAGGCTGAATTGTCAAAGTAGGAAAATCAGATGTTGATCTAGAAAGTGTCATGTCAACGATTAGATGTCGGGCCAGAGGATTGGCCGATGTGCTACAGGATGTACTTCGTGCCATGAGTTCGGGCATCGAGTTAAAAGGAAAGGATGATAAGTTGGAGGTTCGGATTAAGTGTAAGATGATCAGATGACATGCCAGAATGCTAAACAATATGTTGAAAGCTTCGTGATTATAATAAAATGGTTAAATCTTGATCGTGGTCATTTTAGAGTCAAATTAAGCTATTGAGCCTGAACCAAGGCTGAATAGGCCTATTGGAAGGCCAATTTAGTGCCCTGAAATTGGCCTGGGTGATGGTACTACCAGGCCCAAGTGGTGGTACCGCCCAAATAGTCGAAAAGCATTGTTTGTTGTTTTACGAGTACTTTGGTATTATTACCGCCCCCTTGTCGGTCGGCACCGACGATGGTACTGCTAGTATCCTGAAAACTTGAGGAATTAAATTTTTAACTCTATATTTGAAGCATTTGAGGGTCTATAAATACCCTACTTATGCTTGCTTGATGTAAGGGTGAATAAGAATGAAATCTTATGAATTGAAGTGAGTAAATTCTAAACTGATTGAGTTTCTTCCTCTTTAAGTTTAGAGGTTATTCTATAGAGGTGTGAGGTTTTCTGTAAAAGAGTTAGTGTAAATGTTCTCTCTTGAGCCTGGTAAAAAGAGAAGAGTTGTAACAAGGGTAGTTGATCTTCACTCGTTAGAAAGAAGATCGATAGTAAAAGCCGGTGGCCTTGAAGGAAGAGGAATCCGGAGTTGACATAGGTCGGGAAGATTGAACCACTATAAATCGGTTTACTTTCTATTACCTTTGCATTGTCATTGCATATTGATTTACTTACTCACTACCCTTAGTTACACTTTTATTAAACACACTTCTGATATGCATTTTATTGATAGAATTTGATAAATCAAATTCTTTTTGTAATAGCACTAATTCACTCCTCCTCTTAGTGTCATTAAGATCCTAATAGTTGGTATCAGAGTCTAGTTCTTTTAGTTAGATTAACACCTAAGAGAGTTTAATAATTAGTTTTTGCAATCATGAGGGTCACTCTATTACTCATCCTCCTATATTTAATAGGACATACTACACTTATTGGAAAACACGAATGAGAATTTTCTTGATTTTATGGATTTTGATTTATAGAACGTCTTTGAATATAGTTTTCAAAAATCTTCTAATCTGATGAATTAATTGAATGATTTTGAGAAGAAAATATTTTCCTTGAATGCTCAAGCTATGAATGTTTTACTTCGTGCTTTACACAAAAATGAGTTTAATCGTGTTTCTACTTATGACACTACATAAGATATTTGGCACATACTTGAAGTTACTCATGATGGCATAAGTAGAGTAAATGAATCTAAAATTAATCTTTTGGTACATAGTGGCACTAAGAGGGGGGGGGGGGTGCTTTAACAATAAAGGTTTCGATTTGAAAATGTTTGAACCAAAATATGAATCAAAAATATGTTTTTTACCAACAGTGCAAGTGAGGATAGTGAGTGAAGTAAATTAGTAAGCAAAAATAAGGCAAAGCCAAAAAGGAAATGCAAACTGATTTATAGTGGTTCGGTCATCCTAACCTACATCCACTCTCGATTCTTCTTCTCTCAAGGCCACTGGCTTTTACTACTAATCTTCTTTCCAATGGATGAAAATCAACTAACCTTGTTACAATACTTCTTCTTTTACCAAGCTGAGGAGAGAACCTTTATAAACTCTTTCTCACAAGATATCATACCTCCTTAGAATAATTGCTAAACTCAAGGAGGAAGAGACTCAAAGATTAAGAGTTTACAACACTTTCAAGAGTTCTATCTCTTTTCATCCCTTTTTTCACTCTTATTTGTGATTTATCAAGCAAGAATGAGTGGGGTATTTATAGATCCCTAATGACTTCATAATTAGAGCCAAAATTTTAAATCTCTAATTTTTTAGGATGCTAGCGGTACCACCGTCGGCACTAGGTGGTACTACCATCGAACAGAGCCCGAGAATCTAGGCTCTCGTGGTACTGCCGCCAATCGAGGTGGTATCACCATCGACAGGTGGTGGTACCACCATTGGAAACCCCGAAAAAGCAAAAATAGTGCTTTGCACCATCTAGGCAGTACCACCACCCAGGTCAATTTTAGATTACTGATTTGGCCTTTTATTAGGCCCAATTCAGTCCTGGTTCACGCCCAATGGCCCTAAATTAGGTTGGCATTGTTACAACCTAATACTATCTTAATTTGACTCTGAACGATCATGATCAAGACCTAACCACTTTAATTACAATCACGAAGCACGTTGTCCATTATTCTGGCATATCCTATGATCATCCGACACTTTATTCGAACCTCCAACGCATCTTCTGAACTGATACCCGAACTTATGGCATGAAGTCCACACGTCGTCCAATCCTCTGACCCAACATCCAATCTTTGAGATGATGCTTTTCAACCCAACGTCTTGTTTTGATAATTTATCCTCCGATAGTTCAAGACCATGATCGAAGTTATTCCTACATTACTTATCTTAAAAGCATATTAGTTCATAAATTAATCAATTGATTTAATCATCAAAATCTAGGATTCAATAGTTATGAACTGTTTAAAATGAAGCCATGAAATAACCATTTATGACATGTACACCTATTTTATGGATGTTATCAATGGTTTAAAAGCTATTGGTAAATGCTATACTAACCTTGAATTGGTAAATAATATTTTAAGATCTCTTCCAAAAAGTTAGGATCCAAAAGTAAGAACTATGTAAGAAGTAAATGACTTGAACAATTTTCCTCTTAATGAACTCATAGGATCTTTAATGACCTATGAAACAACTTGCAAGGCATATGATGAACAAGAGGAAAACCTTTTAAAATATAAGAAGGATATTGCACTTAGAACCAAAGAAGACTGCTTGAGCGAAAGCTGATGATGATGGCAACATTGCACTCCTTACAAGAAGACTTAAAAAAATTATAAAAAGGAACAAAACTTATAAAATAAAAAAGAACCTAAAAAAGATACTATAATATGTTATAAATGCAAGAAACCAGGGTACTTCAAAAATAAGTGTCCATAACTGAAGAAAAAGTTGTTAACCCAAAAGAAAAAGAAAGCATTCAAGGCAACTTAGGATGAATCAAGTGCATCACAAGATGAAGAGCAAATCAATAAAGATAAAGTGGCAAACTACGCATTGATGACCTTCAATAATGAGGTATGTGATTCTTTTGAAACATCTTTATCTTATGATGAATTATTTGATGTATTTCATGATTTATATGACGAACCCAAACAGAAAGGTAAGAAATAGAATTCATTAAAAATGATCATGCATTACTCACTAGTAAATTTGATACATTAAAACTTATGCATTGACATTAACATCTTGTACTCCTTGCTCTAAATTTGAAGAGTTAGACTCACTCAAAAAGGAAAATTTATTACAATAAATATTAGAAAAGTTTAAAATTGAAAACAACTCATTAAATATGATTCTTGCTAACCAAGGTTGTGTATATAGAAAGGAAGGAATCGACTTCTTAAATAGTAATATTCAACAAAAGCTAATAAGAATTATGATGCAGGCCAACTAGGAAAACATATAAAGAGTAGCTTTAAACTTAAAAATCAAATGAGTATCTCTAGACCATTACAATTAATTCATGTGAATTTATTTGGACCAATTGATATCACAAGTCTAGGAGGTAGTAAACATGCTTTTGTGATTTTTGATGATTATAATAGATTTAATTGGACATACTTCATGGCACACAAAAGTGATTATTTTAAGTGTTTTAAATTTTTTTACAAATAAGTTCAAAATGAAAATGGTTTTATGATTTCTTTTATTCATAGTGATCATGGTGCTGAATTTAAAAAATATGATTTTTAGGAATATTATGATTCAAATGGGTATAACCATAATTTCTCTATTCTAAGAAATCCATAACAAAATGGACTTATTGAGAGAAAAAAAATATGAGTTTATAAGATATGGCAAGAACCATGCTTAATGAACATACCCTACCTATTAGAACTTGGCTAGGGGAGTCCTAATTTAGTTTCATTGAAGAAAAACATACATGTAAATCATATCTTGTCGACCCCTATTAAAGAGATGAATAGGCCGGCTAGGTTAGGATATTATTGAGGGAAGATATTTGGAGGTCTGTGTAACCTTGGTTAGTCACCCCTTATCCTAGTTAAAGAGGGGTTGGTTGAGGTGGGGTTAAGTTAGAGTAGGATTATGAATCAATAAGCAACCGACCACCACTAGATGGGCCGGTTAGAGGTTGCTTCTTAGAGAGGTATTAATAGTTGCATTAGGAGTTGTTAGGTGTAGGAGTCATATTATGAGTTAGGGTTTAGAAGGCCTATAAATAGCCTTGTAATCATTCACTTTTCTTCATGAATAGATGAATATTTTCTACAGCCTTTGAGCAACAACTTGGAGGGAGGAACCCCTATAGAGTTCTAAGGAGGCTGATCCCCTATAAAGATCACCCCAAGCTTAGAATCCCTAAAGGTTATAATACTTGGTATTAGAGCAGCGTTCTTAGTGTCTCGTTGTCCTTCCACAGCCATCCATCAATCCCCTATAGCCGTCGAAAGCAATTCCCACAATTGCTTAAAAATCATCACCAAATTCCATCGTCATCTCTACTACCGTATGTCATCCTTTGAAAATCATCACCAAATTCCATCGTCATGGTTGTCCTTCCATGGCCATCCATCAATCCCCTATAGCCGTCGAAAGCAATTCCCATAATTGCTTGAAAATCATCACCAAATTTCATCGTCATCTCTACTACCGTAGGTCATCCTTTGATCTCCGCATGAATTACAACAGGTTCTAGTTTCCTATCTTACTGCTACTGCAATTTAGTTATCCATATTCAAAAAATCCAAAAAAATTCATTCCTATTTACTGCACAAACATTTCGTGGCAAAGTTCTTATCTCTATGATGAAAGTTACGCTGTAGAATTTCAGCCACATAATCTTGCCTAATTGATCTTGCTACTGCATTTTTACTAGCTAAATCTATATGAAATTTATATAACGGCTTTAACACTTCCTAACTTTGGATTTTCCTTTGGTTTTATCAAAAAATTATCAATATATCCTGCTTATCTTTTACATCTAAGCTGGTGCACTTTAGATGTAAAAATCTATTGTAGTACCTTTCCGTGATCTTTGATTTTGTCAAACCTTTTGCTGTCATTTTCTTCCATAAAATTTTTGTTGACATTACCTTTCCCTTACTAGCAGATTCTTATTAAGTTTTATGTGAATCCTTGTTTTGAACTACTGGAAAAAAATCTCGTCTATACTACTGAAATCTGTTGATGAAAAATTATGTCGTAGCACATGCTCGTAATCTTTGATCTTGCTGAATCTTTTACTGCCATAATTTTCTATGAATTTTTTGATGACATTATCTCTCCCTAACCAGTAGATTCCTCTTATGTTTTACTTAAATTTTTGTTATGAATTGCTGGGAAAAATTATGTCTTTACTATTGGAATTTTTTTTGACAAAAAATATACTACTGCATCTTTTTCTTTCTTCTTCTCCTTAACCTACCAAAACCTAACCATCTTGCTGCCACCAACCAAGACATCTCTAGGGCATCCTTCTAGCCTTAAGACACAATCATCATAACCTATTTTTATAACCCTAACAACACCCAAAATCGTAGCCCAAAATAGTAAACCCTTGCAGCCACAATCTTCTACCATCGATCTTTCGTCCGAATCTTCCACCACCCCATGCCATTGACCCGTCAATAGAAAACGATAAAGACATCACTAATCAATAGGCCTATGCCAAATTTGAGGCATTAGAATCTCGGCTTGAATCATGGCTTGAATGGCCCTTGGAGGACAAACTGCGCGCTTTGTTCCGGAGTTCAGGATTGGACAGCCACCAAGTCTAACCAAATTTCAGTGAGGAGAGAGTTCAGAAAGGCCTTCAGAGAAGGAGGGACAGCTCTTGGACATGCTCCAGCAACACATGAGGGTAGACTTCCCTCAATGGGAAGAAAGAGACTCGGTAGGATGGATTTTGTGCGTTGAATGTTACTTCCACTACTACCGAACGTTAGATGATGCTATGGTGAAAATCGCTATCATCCATCTTGAATGAGATGTTATATAGATGTACAATTGGCTTGATTACAATCATGGGGCTCCAACGTGGATTCAATTCAAGAACGCACTACTGAACCGCTTTGGACCGACGAAGTATGAAAATATCGACGACTAACTCACAAAGATCTGATAAACCTCCACAATCCAAGAGTACCAAATCAGGTTTGAATAGTTATCTTATCTTGTTTGTGATTAGATTGACCAACAATTGTTATGGACATTCATCGAGGGACTCAAACCCGAGATTAAAGGAGAGGTTAAGGCACGGCAGCTCCGCACCATAATGACAGTGATTTCTTTCACCCGAATACAAGAGGAATGGCTCAACCAAGACGCTCGGAGGATGAGGACCACTCCTAGGCCCACGGCATATAAACCTCCTTCTATTCCTAGTCATCCTTCACTGTCAAAAAAATTAACAAAAGAAGAACTACATGACAGATCGACAAAGGGTCTTTGTTGGCATTGCGATGAATCGTGGAGCTACGACCATCGCTGCAAAAAGTGGTGCCTCCTACTGACTGAACCCATTGAAGATATAGAGGAGGAGGTCTTGGAGCATGAAGAAGAGGTCGTGGATGAAGAACAATAGCCGATTGATATTACGATGCATGCTCTTGCCGGCTACGTGAACCCATAGATGATGAAAGTGGGAGATCTTCTAAAGCAATAACCGATCATCATTCTTATTGACACCAGGAGCACTAATAATTTTATGAATAGCAAGGTTGCTATTCTGATGGTCTTACCTATTGAGGATTGCAGCAGGTTTGACGTTAAGGTCATCGACGGACAAATTTTGAAGTGTGATCATAGGTGCCCATGAGTGAAACTATTGCTACAGGACCAAGAGATGATTGCAGATTTTTTCCAACTCCCTCTTGATGATTATGAGGCTATGCTTGGCATCGAATGGCTGATGATATTCGGTGATGTTTCTTGGAATTTTTGGAAATTAATCATGAAATTTTACAGTAAAGGAAAACAAGTGATGCTACGCGGCAAACGTGGGAGCAACGTATCAATGATTTGCACACTATGAATGAAGAAAGTTTTGCACAAAATATGTAGTGACTTCTTAGTACAACTTGAGCAGCAATCCAAGGGGAGCCAACCAAATTTGAAGATCCAAACCTACTTCCCTTGCTTGCTGAATTTTCAGATGTATTTGATGAATTGCGCAGCCTACCTCCTAACCGCCGGCATGATCATTATATACTAATTCTTCTGAGCAAACCTCTAGCAAACACTCAGCCAAATCGGTATCCTCATCTCCAAAAGTATGAAATAGAAAGGATTGTAAGGGAAATGCTTGAAACAGGTGTTATTAGGCCAAGTTGCAGCCCTTACTCTTCACCGGTACTCCTCGTACGAAAGGATTGAATATTTCGAATGTGCATTGATTACCAAGCTCTCAACAACATAACTGTCAAGGACAAGTACCCTATTCCAGTAGTAGATGAATTGCTTAATGAATTAAAGGGAGCACAAATCTTCACAAAGCTGGACCTTTGATCCGGATATCATCAAATACGAGTGTGCGAAGAAGACATATCGAAGACCGCCTTTCGGATGCACAACGACCACTACAAATTCCTGGTAATGCCCTTCGGTCTCACCAATGCTCCCTCCACCTTTTAGAGTCTTATGAATGATATTTTCTAGAGTTATCTTCGTAAGTTTATGTTGGTTTTCTCCGATAACATCCTTATTTACAGCCCTTCTCTTGACAGTCATTTTCAGCACTTACGATTTGTTTTAACGATTCTTCGAGAGCATGTTCTTTTTGTCAAAAAATTAAAGTGCAACTTTCTTAAAAAAAAGGTGGAATATCTTGGGCATATCATATCAGAGAAAGATATAGCGATGGACCCTTCCAAAATTGAAGTAATACAGAACTGGCCAACCCCGAAGAACATAAAATCGCTACGTGACTTTCTCAATTTGATGGGCTAGTACCGCAAGTTCATGAAAGACTATGGAAAGATCAGTGTACCCCTCACTTCCTTAATAAAAAGAGATGTTTTTCAATGGTTGGACAAAGCCTCAACCGCCTTCGACAAACTTAAAGCCGTAATGACAACAACTCCCGTACTAGTGCTACCCGACTTCCACAAGACTTTTGTTATTGAAACTGATGCCTCCGGAGTCAGAATTGGTGCTATATTAATACAATATAGCTGCCACCTAGCTTATATCAGTAAGGTATTATCTCCTTCCCATCTTAAGATGACTATTTACGACAAGGAGAAGCTCGCAATTATGCATGCGGTGGCAAAATGGAGATCGTACTTGATCGGGTGACACTTTCAAATCAAGACCGACCATAAGAGCCTAAAATATTTCTTAGAGCAGAAGAAATCTTCCCTCGAGCAACAAAAATGGGTAACAAAGCTTCTTGGATATGATTATGAAATAACTTACAAAAAGGGGAAAGAAAATATTATTGCAGATGTGCTTTTGCGACTACTTGAGCAAGCTGAATTTTCGGTCATTTCCCGTCCGACCAACGACTTCCTTGAAAATATTAGGAAGGAATGGTAAGATAATCTGGAGACTAGTAAGATCATTAAAAAATTGAAGGAAGAACCAAGCTCTGTGGCTCATTACAGTTGGGACTCAAAAGACTTGCACTATAAGGGACACATTGTGCTTGTGTCGAATTCTATTTGCATAAAGACCATCCTTCAAAGATGTATTCCACACCCATGACCGACCTGTAATATATCTAATTTTTAAAATATTTGTAATGATCTATTTTAAATTATTAATGAGGATTTATTTAATAATAGATTGTTTGTAAGAACCTATTTGTAAATATGAGAATTTATTTAAAAGCTTATTACTAGGGACCTAAATGTAAAACTTAAAAGTTTTATATGAATTATATAATATTCATATTAAGTTATAAAAAAAAAGGGTGATGACATGTGTCATTACCTAATTTAAAGTGGTGCCACTTATGCATGTTGCATAGGTAACACATAAGCACCTTACATGCATGCTTGCCACCTAGCAACTCATAAGTTAGCTTAAATAATTAACAATTAGAGAAGAAAGAGATTTGGCTGCAACATAAACTTGAGAAGAAGAAGAAGAAGAAGAAGAAGAAGAAGAAGAAGAAGAGAAGGAAGAGGATAAGAAAAGATTTGGGGGTTTTGAAATTTTGAATCAAATCCACATTTGGGATCAAAATATGCAAAGGCAAGTGTTCTATCCCTATCCTTTCTCTATTGAAAATTATCTTTGTTGTTGCCTTAATTATGAGAAAAATTAGGAATAAATATAGCCTTGCAATCTGCATTCTCCTTTGTTAGCTGCAAAAGTTGGAATCTACAATATTTTTTAGACTGTGATTGTTTGCCTTGTTCAAGTTGTAACATTCTATACAGACCTCTATTTTGGATAAATCTTAATTCTTTCAAAAATAGATTCATATATCTTTCTTTTTAAACCAAGTTTGAAGAATTTGAAGTCCATTTGCTAGCCCAAACATTTATTTCAATTGAGTATATAAAATCTGTAAAATAAAATATGTAGCTTCCTCCTAATATTTTAAAAATAAAATATGTACCTTTCATCATTAGATTACTAATATCTCTTTGTTGGAGTCTCTGATTTATGTAAAACTTAATTCATTAAAAAATAGGCTCATAGATTTTTCATTTGATACTATGATTGAAATATTTAGAGTCCAAATGACTATCAAAAATTTTGTTTTGTTAAACCTTATAGATTCTGTAAAATAGGGATCATAATTCCTGACCTTTAGCTGCCAAATCATCTATAAATTTTTGTAGAGACTTCCAATTTGTATGAAACTTATTTTATTCGAAATTAGATTGATTCTTTCCAAATATCCCCTTTTCAATTAATTAAGAGTATATTTGATTATTTCAAATAACTTTGAGATGTGCCTTCTGATTTCTGCCAGAATAGTTATTATATCAATTTTGCCTATTCTTGCTTCATCCATTTCAAAACTGAATTCTCTAATACTCTTGCCTTTAATTTCCTTACATACATTAATATGTTATAAATTAATAAATATTACATCATATTATTTTATTTAGGCACATGCATGATTTATTGTTCCGCATGTGCTTCTAATATATGTCAAATCCATTACTTATGTTCTTTTGTACACTGGCGATTGTGGGATATTCTGGACCTTTGCTAGAAATGGTCAAGGGTATTATACTTAGAGCCAGCTATGCTCTTGTCAGCCCCATTGACTTCACTCAAACATGGGCGGATGGAGCTCCCAGACGTGGGAGACTTATGTTTGGTGGTCATTCAGCGATGGATAATCCACATTATGTTTGTGATCTCACTTCACCCTCTATGTCTTTGATATGATATCCAAAGCATTACTTATGAGTTTGTTTCTGTGCTTTAGATAAGAATGAAATGAATGTTATGTCTGATATAATATTTGAGCATCTGTTCATTAATTATTCATTTGATAAGCTTTGAGATTATTCATACACCATTGATATGCTTCAAAATATGACCTATGCATCTTGATATATATTCGAAACACTTTATACATCTTTGATATGCTCCGAAATATTTCGTATTCTTATTGATATGCTCCAAAATATTTCGTTTGTCATTGATATGATGTATGACATTCTTACGCCTTTGATATGCTTCAACTCATTTCACATTCCATTGATATATTCTGAAATACTTTATACATCTTTGATATATTCTGAAATACTTTATACATCTTTGATATACTCCGAAATGTATCGTATTCTTAATTATATGCTCTGAAATATTTCATTTGCCATTGATATGCTGTTTGACATTCTTACACCTTTGATATGCTCCAAATCATTTCACATTCCGTTGATATGCTCCGAGTTATTTCATACGGCATTGATATGTTCCGAGATATTTCACACCAATGATATGCTCCAACTACTCTTCCTCTACCGATATGATCAAAGTATGTTTCAAATGAAATGATTTGCGATTATGTATCTTACGAGATGTTAGCTATGGATTCTTATACCTTCGCCTTGCTATCTAATATCAAGTTTGTTTAAAAATTATCCTTCTTTGTCTTGGATATGTTAGTCACTTGCTGAGCTCTATATGCTCACTCTATTGCTATATAAATTTTACAGGTTAGCTTGTCACTTACAGAAAAAGTTAGAACTGGACTGAGATAGTGGAAAGCTATGTAGATTTTGGACAAGTCTTGTAGGCAGATTTTGTATAAGAATAATTTGCATATAATGAAATATTGTAGATAAATATGAACTGATGTATCTTATAAAAAGATTATAATACCTTTTAGTGTGGAATCTTTGAATGTTAAGTTTTATAATCATATTAAGTGGTGGAAAATGGTTGGTTTTATATTCGTATAGATTTCTGGGACTGATGGTTTTATAAGTGTGGTTAATATTTTTGGTTAAGTTAACTTTGAGTCTTATGGATTATCGAGTGATGTGGTGTATGATTTATAAATTATATAGGTTTTATGAATGAATGTGAATGATCTTTGAATGTTTAATAAGTGTCATCAATGTTAGTTTAGATCCTGGGTTCGAATTTTTAATGAATTATAATGTGTTTCTTATATACGGTGGGTTCACGCCTTTCGAATATGATAATATTTGGGGGAAGTGACAGAGATGGTATCAGAGCATGATTTAAGGATCACTAAGACAAATTGGTAGATATATCATATTTGAAATATATGTTGAGGTTTAGTGATTTTTATAGAGTCATTGATAAACAAAATTTTTCTTTTAATGATTTTAGGAAGCAAGAATGATGAGGTCATCAGTTTCTCTTGTGGCATTGACTTCTAATCAGTTGAGTAGGACTATGAAAACCCTTGAGGCTATGACACATGTGATGCAACAACAAGTCCAACAAGGAAGAAATGATAAAGGTGGGATATCAACTCAAGCTGGATTGGGAATATAACAGTTTAAAAAGCTTAGTCCTCTAAGTTTTACTGGTGAACTTGATCCAAAGGTGGCTGAACAATGGATGATGTGAATAGAGAAAATATTTGACATCTTAAATTATCCTGAAGATCGGAAGGTTCCTTTTGCCACTTTCATGTTGGAAGGGAAAGCTGGTGGAGAATAATGAAGAGAATTAGTGAAATCAGGCATGAGCTCATTACTTGGAAAGTATTCATAGAAAAGTTTAATGATAAATATTTTTCAGATTATATCAGGGAGTAAAAGGAATTGGAATTCTTAAATCTCATACAGGGAAACTTGATAGTAGCAATATATAAAGCTAAATTCACTAAGCTCTCTAGATTTGCCACTCACATGACCGATGATGAAATTAGGAAGTCAAAAAGATTTGAGAGAGGTCTAAGACTAGCAATAAGGAGTCAGAAATCAACCTTAAAACTCCCTTTATATGCTGATGTGGTAGAAAGGGTTTTAATAATTGAAAGAGACTTGGAGGAGATATAGGAAATTAGGGGTAAGAACAAGGACCGGTTTACTGCCAAAAGTAGGCGATAAAATGAATATGAAGATAGTAATAAGAGGGTCAAGATATCTAGATTTGGGAAATAAAAGTCACCTCAGAGAACTCAGTCATGTGCAAAATACAGATGTAATCATGAAATAAGCCAATGTTATTAGGTGACTGGAGCCTGTTTTACTTGTGGGAAGTTAGATCATAAAATAAAAGATTGCCTATTGAAAAAGAAGGAAGAACCACGGCCTCCTAGGTCAATCACCCAAGCTAGAGTATATGCCATCTCTGAACAGAATTCCCGAGCTTCCAAATCAGTGGTCGAAGGTATTATTTATTTTTAAAGAGTAATACTTTTAGTTTGACTAATTCCCCCACAGTTTACTGATGAATAGGATATTCAACCATGTCTAAATGACTATGTAATTGGAATCATTGATGAGGAAGAAAATATCCTAAGAAATAGGATCTTTTCTCTAATTAAAAATGATTAAGAGATATCATTCTGTGGATGAAACTACCTGGGAGCTAGAGGATGAAATGAAGAAAATCCATCACCATCTTCGTCGATGGAGACATGATAAATTTAGAGGGATAATTTTTTTTTTAAGCGGGGGAGAGTGTAATATCTCTCATTTTCAAAATATTTGTAATGATATATTTTAAATTATTAATGAGGATTTATTTAATAATAGATTGTTTGTAAGGACCTATTTATAAATATGAGAATTATTTAAAAGCTTATTGCTAGCGACCTAAATATAAAACTTAAAAGTTTGATATGAATTATGTAAGATTCATATTATGTTATAAAAAAAATGGATGATGACATGTGTCATTACCTAGTTTAAAGTGATAAACTTATACATGTTGAATAGGTGACACATAAGCACCTTACATGCATGCTTGCCACATAGTAACCCATAAGTGAGCTTAAACAATTAACAATTAGAGAAGAAAGAGATTTGGTTGTAATCTAAACTTGAGAAGAAGAAGAAGAAGAAGAAGAAGAAGAAGAAGAAGAAGAAGAAGAAGGAAGAGGAGAAGAAAATATTTGGGGGTTTTGAGATTTTGAATCAAATCCACATTTGGGATCAAAATCTATAAAGGCGTATTAATCAATGTTACATCATATTATTTTATTTAGGTGTATGCATAATTTATTATTTCGCATGTGCTTCTGATATATGCTAAATTCATTGCTCATGTCCTTTTGTACTCTGGTGTTTGTGAGATATTCTGAACCTTTGCCAGAAATGGTGAAGGGTATTGTGCTTAGAGCCAAGTATGCTCTTGTCAATCCCATTGACTTCATTCATACTTGGGTGGATGGAGCTCCTAGACGTGGGAGACTTATGTTTGGTGGTCATTTAGCGATGGATGATCCACATTATAATTGTGATCTCACTTCACCCTCTATGTCTTTGATATGATATCCAAAAAATTGCTTATGAGTTTATTTTTGCGCTTTGGATAAGAATAAATGGAATGTTATGTCTGATATGATTTTTGTGCTTATGTTCCTTAATTGTTCATTTGATAAGCTTTGAGATTATTCATACACCATTGATATGCTTCGAAATATAACCAATGCATATTGATAAGCTCTGAAATATTTCTTATTCCATTGATATGTTTCTGAAACACTTTATATATCTTTGATATGCTCCAAAATATTTTGTATTCTCATTGATATGCTCCGAAATATTTTATTTGCCATTGATATACTGCTTGAAATTCTTACACCTTTGATATGCTTCCAATCATTTCACATTTCGTTGATATATTCTAAAACACTTTTTACATCTTCGATATGCTCCGAAATATTTTATATTCTCATTGATATGCTTCGAAATATTTCATTTGTCATTGATATGCTGCTTGACATTCTTACGCCTTTGATATGCTCCGAATCATTTCACATTCCATTGATATGCTCCGAGTTGTTACATACGATATTGATATGTTTTGAGATATTTCACACCAATGATATACTCCAACTACTCTTCCTCTACTGACATGATCAAAGTACATTTCGAATGAAATGATTTATGATTATGTATCGTACGAGATGCTACCTATGGATTCTTATATCTTTGCCTTACTATCTGATACAAGTTTGTTTAAAAACTATCATTCTTTATCTTGGATATGTTAGTCACTTGCTGAGCTCTATATGCTCTCTATTGCTATATAAATTTTATAGGTTAGCTCGTCACTTACAGAAAAAGTTAGAACTGGGTTGAGATAGTGGAAAGCTATATAAATTTTGGGCAAATCTTGTTGAGAGATGTTGTATAAGAATATTTTACATGTAATGAAATATTATAGATAAATATGAATTGATGTATCTTGTGAAAAGGTTAGAATACCTCTTAGTGTGAAATATTTGAATGTTAATTTTTACTATCATATGAAGTGGTGGAAAATTGTTGGTTTTGCATTCATATAGATTTCTAAGACTGATGGTTTTCTAAGTGCGGTTAATATTTCTGGTTAAGTTAACTTTGAGTTTTATGAATTATCGAGTGATGTGGTTTAAGAGTTATAAACTGCACAGGTTTTATGAAAATGTGAAAGATTTTTGAATTTTTAATCAGTGTCCTCAATGTTAGTTTAGATCCTGGGTTTGGGTTGTTGATAAATTATAATGTGTTTCTGATATACGATGCGTTCTTGCCTTTCAAATGCGATAATATTCGAGGAGCATGACAGAGATGGTATCAGAGCATGATTTTAGGATCACTAAGACATACTGGTAGATATGTCATATTTGAAATATACATTGAGGTTTAGTGATTTTTATAGAGTGATTGACAAACAAATTTTTATTTTGATGATTTTAAAGAATGACGAGGTCATCGGTTTCTCCTATGGCATTGACTTTTGATCGGTTGGATGGGATTATGAAAACCCTTGAGGCTATGACACATGTATTGCAACAACAAGTCCAATAAGGAGGAAAAAATAAAGCTGGGACATCAACTTAGGCTGGACTGGGAATATAACAATTTAAAAAGTTTAGTACTACAGGTTTTACAGGTGAACGTGATCCAATAGTGGCTGAATAATGGATGATGCGAATAGAGAAGATATTTGACGTCTTCAATTATCCTGAAGATCAGAAGGTTCCTTTTGCCACTTTCATATTGGAAGGGGAAGCTGAACATTGGTGGAGAACAATGAAGAGAATTAGTGAAATCAGGCATGAGCTCATTACTTAAAAAGTATTCACAAAAATGTTTAATGATAAATATTTTCCAAATTGTATCAGGGAGCAGAAGGGATTAGAGTTCTTAAATCTCATATATGGAAACTTGACAGTAGCAAAATACGAAGCTAAATTCACTGAGTTCTCCAGATTTGCCACTCACATGACCGATGACGAAATTAGGAAGTCAAAAAGATTTAAGAGAGGTCTAAGACCAGTGATAAGGAGTCGAATATTGGCCTTAGAACTCCCTTTATATGCTGATGTAGTAGAAAGGGCTTTAATAATTGAAAGAGACCTGGAGGAGATACAGAAAATTAGGGGTAAGAACAAGGACCAGTTTATTGCTAAAAGTAGGCGAGAAAATGAATATAAAGATAGTAATAAGAGGGTCAAGAAATCTGGAATTGGGAAAGAAAAGTCACCTCAGAGAACTCAATCATGTGGAAAATATGAATTTAATAATGAAACAAGCCAATATTATTGGGTGATTGAAGCATGTTTTGCTTGCGGGAAGTTAGATCATAAAATAAAATTGCCCATTAAAAAGAAGAAGAATCATGGCCTCCTAGGTCAACCACCCAAGCTAGAGTATATGTGTTAGAACCCTAGCAGATTCTAAGCTCGGGGATGATCACTATAGGGGATCGGCCTCCTTGGAACTCTACAGGGGTTCCCTCCTTCAACTTACTTCTCAAAGGTTATAGAAAATACTCTTCTATTGATAATAAAAAGTGGAGGATTACAAGGCTATTTATAGGCCTTCTAACCCTAATTTCAAAGAGGACTCCTACTTCAAGACTTCTACTCCTAACCAACTCTGAGTGCAACCTCCAACCGGCCCATCAAGGGGTGGCTGGTTGCTTTATTATTTCCTAATCCTATTGTAACTTAATCCCCTCCTCAACTAACCCCCTCTTTAACTAGGATGAGGGGTGGTTAATTGGGGTAACATGTATCTTACTCTTTTCAAATATCTTCCTCAACTAATCCTAACCTAGCCGACCTCCTTACCTTCCTTAATAGGGGTCAGCTAGATAGGATTTATATGAATGCCCTTAGATTTTACATGATTGCCCTCTTTAATGAAACTAAATTAGGACTCCCCTAGCTAGAGTCCTAACAGATCTGCCCTCTTCAAATCAGCTTTATCCTTAAGGCTAGGGCTCCATGAATTCTAAAAATTTAACTTTTAAATCGTCATAGTTCTCCTAAGTGGCCTCTTCTTCTAGAAGGTTCGCCCAATGTATTAGCACTTCAGTAGTGGGTCACCGTCGTCGTGTCATGATCCTTCGATCAAAAATGGCACTCGGCTGAGTCTAGAGCTCTTATTGGATAGTCATATTAGGTAAGTATCTCTGAACTATCTCGTCCTGTCCTAATTTGAGTTTCAGGCATGACACATGAAAGACTGGATGGATTCAGGAGTCGGCGAGTAAGTCCAATCTGTATGCTACTGCCCTGATGCACTCCATAATTTGGTAGGGTCCAGAGAACCGAGGTGAAAGCTTCATGGATGCTCTAGTCTGGATCGATATTTGCTTGTATGGCTGGAGTCGTAGAAATACACAATCTCTCGCTGTAAATTCTCTTTCATCTTTTTTTGATCATATTATTGTTTCATCCTTACTTGAGTTGCAGAAAGATTGTCTTTTAATAGCTTCAGCATTTTGTCTCTGTCCTATAGTTCCCTGTCTACTTATTCTACTTTAAAGGTGTCTAATACATATTTTGGGATTACAAGAGGAGGTCGGCCATATATAGCCTCATAGGGTGTAGTTTTTGTAGATAAATGATAAGTTATGTTATAACACCACTCGGCCCAAGGGAGCCATTTTGTCCACTCTTTTGGTCGATTACTAGCGAAGCATCTGAGGTATGTCTCTAAACACATGTTCACCACTTCAGTCTAACCATCGGTTTGTGGGTGATATGTTATACTCATCTTCAATTTAGTGCCTTATATTTAGAATAATTCTCTTTAGAATTTGCTCATGAACACCCTATCACAATCACTTACAATAGATTTTGGCATCCCATATAATTTTATAATATTTTTCATAAAGATTCGGGCAATGCTGGAAGTAGTGTAAAGATTATGAACTGCATAGAAGTGAGCATACTTTGTAAGGCGATCAACAACAACAAGAATCATACATTTTCCTTGTGATGAGGGTAGGCCTTTGATGAAGTCCATTGATATATCGGTCCATATTGAGTCCGGAATAGGTAGAGGTTGTAGCTTTCTAGGGCTTGCTACTGTTTCGCCTTTATGTCATTGGCGCACATCTACAAATTTAGCAATAATATTTTTCATCCCTTCCCAATAAAAATTTTGCTTAATTCTCTTATAGATTCTAAGGAACCTGGAATGCCCAGCTGTGGGTGTGGAATGCATCTCTTGAAGGATGGTCTTTATGCAACTCGAATTTGGCGCAAGCATAATACGTCCCTTATAGTGTAGGTCTTTTGAGTCCCAACTATAATGAGCCATGGAACCTGGTTCTTCCTCCAATTTCTTTATGATCTTGCTGGTTCTTGGATCATCTTGCCATTCTTTCCTAATGTCCTCAAGGAAGTTGCTGGTGAGAAGTGAAACAGTCAAAAATTCAGCTTGCTCGGGTAGTCGTGAAAGCGCATATGCAACAACATTCTCTTTTCTTTTTTTATTAATTATTTCATAATCATATCCAAGAAACTTGGTTACCCATTTTTGCTGCTCGGGGGAAGATATCTTCTGCTCCAAGAAATATTTTAGGCTTTTATGGTCGGTCTTGATTTGGAAGCGTCGCCTGATTAAGTACAGTCTCCACTTAGCCACCGCGTGCACAATCACGAGCATCTCCTTGTCATAAATAGTCATCTTGAGGTGGGAAGGAGATAAAGCCTTGCTTGTATATGTTAGGGGTCGGCCATCTTGCATTAACACAACACCTATTCCCACTCCGGAGGCATCGGCTTCAATAACAAAAGTCTTATCGAAGTCGGGTAGTGCTAGCACGGGCATTGTCGTCATTATGATATTAAGTTCATCAAAGGCGATGGAGGCTTTATCCGACCATTAGAAAGTATCCTTTTTTAGCAAGGAAGTGAGAGGTGTATTGATCTTCCCATAGTCTTTCATGAACTTGCGATAGTAGCCTGTTAAGTCAAGAAAGCCGGGCAGCAATTTTACGTTTCTTGGGGTCGGCCAGTTCAGCATAGCTGCAATTTTGGAAGGGTCCACCACTACTCCTTCCTCTGATATGATATGCCCAAGATACTTCACCTTCTGTTGAAGAAAGGGACATTCTCGAAGAATCGTCAAAATAAGTCGTAAATACTCAAAATGACTTTCAGTAGAAGGGTTGTAGATAAGGATGTCATCGAAGAAAAGCAACACAAACTTACGAAGATAATTCTATAAAATATCATTCATAAGGCTCTAGAAGGTGGAGGGTGCTGGTTACAAGTGCCCTGCAAGCCAATCACGTGAGTGATGGCACGTGTGACACGCTGCGTGATCTTTTTGCTTATGATTAATATTGGCATATTCTCATATTATCTGTTAAATATATATTGTGATGTCCTTGGTTCTGTGCAATGGGAGTCGGATCTTGATGAGATCACGATAATGAGATTGATTCACCTTTAAACACGGATCCTAAATAATCCCGATCATAGGTTATTCGAGAGGGACATTGAGATAACCGGACAAATCGATATACTATATACTCATCCATATGATCGATGTGGCTGGTCTCATAGCCACTTATGTGGAGATACTAAGGATATAGTACAGGTGCTCATTGGAAAATAAGTTCACTGATTGATTCGCTTATGGAATGTTGTATGGTTGATGATACCTAATGTCAGACAGTGATTTCATAGTCTCAGTTGTGTATCTGGTCCTTTGACTTGAGACACCAAGAATGTCTTGTATGAGTACTCCTTTATTTGACGCCAGACTTATAGGTTTGGAAAGCCCCAGATCTGATACAGCTAGTTATCGGGATTGGTAGCCAACCTTACGAAGGTAATTGAGTGTCAATAGAGGATCATCCACTCTCGGTATCATGAGAGGAATATCTCATATGTGCTTACTCAGACAAATCCCTAGCTAGGGTCATTCGGATTGAGAGAGAGTTCTCTAGGGGAATCCGATTAGAGCGAGACTATGACGGATTCCGTATATGACCTGACAGTACCATGTCTAATATATGGTCTCTAGGATATTAGTTGGATAAGGGATTATAGATACACGGTAACTATGGACAGACAGGTCCGATAGATTTGATCCTCCCCGTACTGTTTGGGGACTATGGCGTAGTGGCCTAGTACATCCATAGTCGATGAGTCGAGTGAATTATTATGGGGATAATAATTCACTATATCAAGAGTTCTGATGGGAGTGACTCACGGCCAGCTCGGTATCGGGCCTAGAGGGTCACACACATATGGTAGATGCTTTAGCAAATAGAGGATTGGATGAAGATCCAATTAGCCCCTATTCTCATTAGATGAGACACTATGCTGATGGGCTCCGTGCTTAAGGCCCAATTAAAAGCCTAAGGAGATTATTCGATAGAGATCCAATAATATAATGTTAGTGGGTTATTGGATGAAGATCCAATACCCACTAAGGCAGGAGCCCTAGGGTTTTGGTGGCTCTCTATAAATAGGAGGGGAGACTCATGGTTGATAGGCTGCAGCTTTCGCCACCACCTCCTATTCTCCTCCCTCCCTCTGAGCAAGAGTTGTAAGATCAGATTAGAGGAGTTTCGCTACAGAGATCCATCGTGTGGATACCGCTAGAGAGGAGGACGCTTGACCTCCTTCATCTTCTCCATCCGAATATGGAATACAAGGATATACGATCTCCTTAGGTAAAATCAATCTCTCACACATCGTGATATTTTTGTTTTTGCAGTTTTTCTCGCGATCCCAATCTTTTGCACGATGATTTGATCTGCGTGGAAAACCAATTTTTGTTTTGAGATTGCTCGCTATGTGAAGTATATAGATGATTCCACATTGGCAAAATGTTATGTGTTGGCCTCTGACTCCTGAGTTACAAAGGCAACATGAGAGTATGGATGCATATTCTATCCTTCTTCAGCTCCACCAACTGTTTGAGAAACAAGGAAGAACTTAAAGATATGAGATATCTAAGAGACTCTTCCAAGCCAGGATGACAGAAGGGACATCGGTTGAGAATCATGTCCTAAAGATGATAGAGTGGATTGAGAAACTCACAGGTCTATGAATAGTCCTAGAGGATAACCTATGCGTTGATCTCATATTCTAGTCCCTACCAAATTCTTTTTCTCACTTTATCATGAATTTTAACATGAGCAAGTTTGAGGTGACTCTCTCTGAGCTCCTCAATATGTTGAGGGAAGCTAAGAGTGCCATCAAGAAGGAGAAGCCAGTTCTCTATATTGGTGAGACTAAAAAGAAAAGGAAGGCCAGCAAGACCCTTAAGAAGGGCAAGGGCAAAGAAAGACCAGGTAAGGCAAAGATTGCCAAGAGAGACCCAGCTAAGGATAAAGGACAGTGCTTCCATGGCGGCCAAGACGGGCATTGGAAGAGGAAATGTAAGGACTACCTTGTAGATAAGGCGAAACGGAAGCTTAGAGAAGCTTCAGGTATATTCATGATCAATCTTCACTTGTCAGATTTTCATAATAACACATGGGTATTAGATATCGGGAGTGCTTATCACATCTGCAATTAATTGCAAGTTCTGGCAAGACCTAGGAGACTGGCCAGAGGCAAGATGGACCTCAAGATACGCAATGGAGAAAGAGTTACTGCAGTTGCCATTGGGGAGGTCACCCTACATATGCTTGGCGGAGCTATCATTGTATTGGATGCATACTATTTTGTTCTCTCTATTATCAAAAATATTATATCCATCTCGTGTTTGACAATAAGTGGATATAAATTAGTTTTTGAGAATAATAGTTGTTCAATAATTATGGATGATGATATCATCACTAGAGGGACCCTTATAAATGGCTTATATATGTTAGACACTTCTCTACATATCATGAATATAAATATGTCTAAGAGGAAAAGAGATGAGGTGAATAATGCATAGCTATAGCATTGTAGGCTAGGTCATATACATGAGGGAATGATTCAAAAGTTGCTGAAAGATGGATACTTAGATCCATTTGACTATGAAAAATATGCAACTTGCGAACCTTGCCTTCATGGGAAGATGACCAACTCTCCTTTTTATGGAACTGGAGAGAGAGCCACTGAGTTATTGGAACTCATACATAGTGATGTATGTGGTCCCATGTCGACTCAAGCTATAAGTGGTTACTCATACTTCATTACATTCACTGATGATTTCTCTAGGTATGTACACATGTACTTAATGAAGTACAAATCTGAGGCCTTTGATAAATTTAGGTAATATAAGAATGAGGTCGATAGCCAAATTGGAAAGAGTATTAAAACTCTTTGATCAAATCGAGGAGGAGAGTACTTGAGTACAGATTTCACTCATTTCCTCAAGGACAATGAGATTCTATCCCAATGGATACCTCCTTATACACCTCAGCTCAATGGTGTATCAGAAATGATGAATCGTACACTGTTAGATATGGTACGGTCCATGATGAGTTTCGCTAATCTACCCGTCTCGTTCTGGGGTATGCCCTAGAGACCATAGCTTATATTATAAACAGAGTTCCATCAAAGTCGGTAGTGTCTACACCATATAAGATATGGAAAGGAAAGAAGAATGGTCTTAAGGTGGTTAAGATTTGGGGCTATCCTGCCCACTTTAGAAGATACAATCCCGATAAGTTGGAATCAAAGACGGAACGGTGCACGTTCGTGGGATACCCTAAGGAGACTTTAGGGTATTATTTCTATCATCCCGAGGATCGAAAGGTCTTTGTTGCCAAGAGAGCTATGTTCCTTGAGAAGGAACACATTCTTGGTGGAAATAGTGGGAGCAAGATAGAATTGAGCAAGGTTGGAGAACCTAGCTTAAGCACCATTCCAGAGCCCGAGTCTGTTCAGGTACCTAACACACAAGTTCCAACTTTACGTAGGTCTAATAGAGTATCTCACCCTCCTGAAAGATATGTGAGACATATTAGTGGAGATGATTCTCAAAATGTTGATTCTCAGACCTACGAGGAGGCTATTATGAGTATAGACTCCGGGAAGTGGCAAGAAGCCATGAATTCTGAGATGGATTCTATGTACTCTAACAAGGTTTAGAACCTTGTGGATGCACCTGAGGGTATTGTACCCATCGGTTGCAAATAGATCTTCAAGAAGAAGATCAAAGTGGATGAAAAAGTAGAGACCTATAAAGCAAGGCTGGTAGCTAAAGGATATCATTAAAAACAAGGAGTTGACTATGACGAAACCATTTCACCTGTAGCTATGCTTAAGTCCATTAGAATTATTTTGGCCATTGCAGCACACTATGACTATGAGATCTGGTAGATGAATGTCAAAATGGCATTCCTCAATGGCAACCTCGAGGAGGAGGTGTATATGATACAGCTAGAGGGATTCATATCCAAAGAGAGTCCAGATAAAGTGTAAAGGTTACTTAGATCCATTTATGGATTGAAGCAAGCTTCTCGAAGTTGGAACATAAGATTTGATGAGATGATCAGATCTTATGACTTCGTTAAGAACGAAGATGAGCCTTGTGTGTACAGAAAGGTAAGTGGGAGAACTATCACCTTCTTGGTGCTATATGTGGATGACATCCTAATCATTGGGAATGACATACGAATGCTCTCCACGGTAAAAGCTTGGCTATCCAAAAACTTAGGGGAAGCATCATATATTTTGGGGATCCGGATCTATCGAGATAGATCTAAAAGGATGCTTGGCTTGTCCCAATCTAGGTACATAGACTCCATTGTCAAAAGGTTTGGCATGAAGAATTCCAAGAGATGTCTCATACCAATGAGACATAGAATATCACTTTCTAGGAGTATGTCCCCAAAGACTCCTAAAGAAAGGGCATACATGTATAAGATACCTTATGCCTCAGTGATAGGGTCTATCATGTATACGATGCTATGTACCAGGCCTGATATTGCACATGCTCTGAGTGTCACGAGCAGGTATCAAGCAGATCTAGGTTTAGAATACTAGATGGTAGTAAAGTGTATCCTTAAGTACTTGAGAAGCACTAAGGTTCTTTTACTGATATATGGAGAAGGTAGCCTACAGGTTGAGGGCTACACGAACTCGAGTTTTCAGTCTGACATTGATGATAACAAGTCGAATTCAGTGTTTGTTTTCACCCTGAATGGAGGAGCAGTAAGCTGGAAGAGTTCCATGCAAGATACTACTGTTGACTCAACTATAGAGGCGGAATATATTGCTGCAGCAAAAGCAGCAAAGGAAGGAGTTTGGATGAAGAAGTTCATCAAGGATTTGGGAGTCATACCAAGCAACATGGAGCTGACTCCCATATATTATGACAGTAATAAGGTGATAACTCTAACAAAGGAACTCAAGTCTTAACAGAATTGTTCTGAGGAGGTTCCATCTGATTAGAGCGAGCATGACCCAAAAAGATATAGCAATGGAAAGAGTTTCATCCGATGATAACATTACAGATCCACTAACAAAGCCGCTAGCAAATATTGTATTTGAGCGTCATAGGGGTCTGATAGGAATCAGATATATAGGTGATTGGCTTTTGGTCAAGTGGAAGATTGCTGGTTACAGGTGCCCTGCAAGCCAATCACGTGAGTGATGGCACGTGTGACACGCTGCGAGATCTTTTCGCTTATGATTAATATTGGCATATTCTCACATTATCTGTTATATATATATTGTGATGTCCTTGGTTAGGTGTAATGGGAGTCGAATCTTGATGAGATCATGATAATGAGATTGATTCACCTTTAAACACAGATCATAAATAATCCTAGTCATAGGTTACTCAGAGGGACATTGAGATAACCAGACAGATCGGTGTACTATATACTTGTCCATACGATGGAGGCGGCTGTTCTCATAGCCACTTATGTGAAGACACTAAAGATATACTATAGGTGCTCATTGGAGAATGAGTTCACTGATTGATCCGCTTATGGAATGTTGTATGGTTGATAATACCTAATGTCAAACAGTGATTCCAGTCCCAATTGTGTATCTGGTCCTTTGACTTGAGACACCAAGGATGCCTTGTATGAGTACTCCTTTCTTTGACGCCAGACTTATAGGTTTCGAAAGCCCCAGATCTAGTACAACTGGTTATCGGGATTGGTAGCCAACCTTACGAAGGGAATTGAGTGTCAATAGAGGATCATCCACTCTCGGTATCACAAGAGAAATATCTCATATGTGCTTACTCAGACAAATCCATGGCCATGGTCATTTGGATTGAGAGAGAAAGAGTTCTCCGGGAGAATCCGATTAGAGAGAGACTATAACGGATTTCGTATGTGACCTGACAGTACCATGTCCAATATACGGTCTCTAGGATATTAATTGGATTTGGGATTATAGATACACGGTAATTGTGGACAGACAAGTCTGATGGATTTGATCCCCACCGTACCGTCTGGGGACTATGGCGTAGTGGCCTAGTACGTCCATAGTCGATGAGTCGAGTGAAGGAGTTCTGATGGGAGTGACTCACGGCCAGCTCGGTATCGGGCCTAGAGGGTCACACACATATAGTGAATGCTTCAGTGAATAGAGGATTAGATGGAGATCCAATTAGCCCCTATTCTCATTAGATGTGATCCTATGCAGATGGGCTCCTTGCTTAAGGCCTAATTAAAGGCCTAAGGAGATTATTCAATAGAGATCCAATAATATAATGTTAGTGGGTTATTGGATGGAGATCCAATACCCAATAAGGCATGAGCCCTGGAGTTTTTGGTGGCTCTCTATAAATAGGAGTGGAGACTCATGGTTGATAGGCTGCAGCTTTAGCCACCACCTCCTATTCTCCTCCCTCCCTCTGAGCAAGAGTTGTAAGATCAGATTAGAGGAGTGTCGTTCTAGAGATCCATCGTGTGGATACCGCTAGAGAGGAGGATGCTTGACCTCCTTCATCTTCTCCATCCGGATCTGGAATACAAGGAAGGATATACGATCTCCCTAGGTAAAATCAATCTCTCACACATCGCGATTTTTTAGTTTTTATTATTTTTCTCGCGACCCCAATCTTTTGCACGACGATTTGATCTACATGGGAAACTGGTTTGGGTTTTGATTTCTACTACGTATGTGATGCACCTGCTGAGGTTTCCCAATAGAGGGAGCATTGGTAAGACTGAAAGGCATTTCTAGAAATTTGTAGTAGTCGTTATGCGTCCGAAAGGCGGTTTTCGGTATGTCTTCTTCGTATACTATCTGATGATATTCGGATCGAAGGTCCAGCTTTATGAAGATTTGTGCTCCCTTTAATTCATCAAGCAATTCATCTACTATTGGAATAGGGTACTTGTCCTTAACAGTTATATTGTTGAGAGCTCTGTAATCGAAGCACATTTGTCATGTTCCGTTCTTTCATATAAGGAGTACCGGTGAAGAGTAGGGGTTGTAACTCGGTCGATTGACTCCTGTTTTGAGCATCTCATTCACAATCCTTTCTATTTTATCCTTCTGTAAATGAGGGTACCAATATGGTCAAGTGTTTGCTGGAGGTCTACTTAAAAAAATCGATATCCGATGATCATACTGGCGGCTAGGAGGTAGGCTACGCGGATTATCAAATATATCTGAAAATTCAGCAAGCAAGGGAAGTAAAGGGTAAAGGTGTGCTTCCAATATATGCCAAATTCATTGCTCATGTCCTTTTATACAATGCTTAGAGCCAGCTATGCTCTTTGTCAGCCCCATTGACGTCACTCAGATGTGGGTGGATGGAGCTGTTGGGAAACCTAAGCGGGTGCATCACATGTAAAGTAGAAATTAAAACAAAAACTAATTTCCCATGCAGATCAAATCACCTTGAAAGAGATTGGGATCGCGAGAAAAACCACAAAAATAGGAAAACCACGATGTGTGAGAGATTGATTTTACCTAGGGAGATCGTATATCCCTGTATTCCAGATTCGGGTGGAGAAGATGAAGGAGGTCAAGCATCCTCCTCTCTACCGGTATCCACACGATAGATCGAAACTTCTCAAATACAATCTCACAACTCTTACGTAGAGGGAAAGAGGAGAATAGGAGGTGGTGGCTAAAGCTGCAGCCTATCAACCATGAGCATCTCCTCCTATTTATAAAGAGCCACCAAAAAATCCTAGGGCTCCTTCCTTAGTGGGTATTAGATCTTTATCCAATTACCCACTAACCTTGCATTATTGGATCTCTATCCAATAATCTCCTTAGGCCTCTAATTGGGCCTTAATCAAGGAGGTCATTAGCATAGGGTCTCATATAATGAGAATAGGGGCTAATTGGATCTTCATCCAATCCTCCATTCGCTGAAGCATCCACCATATGTGTGTGACCCTCTAGGCCCGATACCGAGCTGGCCGTGAGTCACTCCCATTAGAACTCCTTATGATATAGTGAATTATTATCCCCATAATAATTCACTCGACTCATCGACTATGGACGTACTAGGCCACTACGCTATAGTCATCATACGGTACAGGGGTATCAAATCCATTGGACCGATCTGTCCACAGTTATTGCGTATCTATAATTTCTCATCCGATTAATATCCCAGAGACCGTATATTGGACATGGTACTATCAGGTCACTAACGGAATCCGTCATAATCTCGCTCTAATTGGATTCTCCCGGAGAACTCTCTCTCTCAATTTGAATGACCCTGGCTAGGGATTTGTCTGAGTAAGCACATATGAGATATTCCTCTCATGATACCGAGAGTGAGTGATCCTCTATTGACACTCAATTACCTTCGTAAGGTTGGCTACCAATCCCGATAACTAGGCAAAGAAAGCATTGATCTTTATCCAATTACCCACAGTTACTCAATTGCTTTCTCTAGTTCCACTAAAAGGAGCATTGGTCATCTTCCAAAGAAGGCAAGGTTCATAAATTGCATATGACTCATAGTCAAATGGATCCAAGTATCCATCGTTTAGTAACTTTTGAATCCTTCCCTAATGTATATGACCTAGCCTACAATGTCATAGGTATGCATTATTCACCTCATCTCTTTTCCTCTTAGACATATTTATATTCATGATATGTGGAGAAGTGTCTAACACATATAAGCTATTTTGATAGGCCTCCAGCAGGGTTGAGTCCTAATCTCCCTAAGAAGTAGTCTATAAAACCCTGCTAGATTGTAATAAAGCCACTCCTATCTTATAAAGGAGTATGGCTAGGGTTTATATTAGCCCTTAGGGCGTAGTGGCCGCCACCTCTCTTACTAGGTTGGTCGACTCGGGTTTCCCCTTGCTTAGGTCGGCTATAGAGCCAACCTAACCGCCCCTTGTTCCTATTAAGATAGATCAGCTATAAGAGGGGCAAAGGGGTAATTTTACTTAGGCAAGCACCCCCTTAGGTTATGGTTTTGATCCTTATTTAAATATGTAGCTGCCCCCCCCCCCCCCCCCTCTCTTGAATCAAGCAATTATCAATTTTATTTCAGCCTTGTGCCGAGTCTAGGAGGGAGGAACCCCTATACCATTCCAAGGGTTGATCCCCCTCAAGGATCAAAATCTATAGAGCTCCTTCTAGGGTTCTATCATCTTGTATCAGAGCAGCGATCTTGCTGCCCCTGTAGCCATCTCAGCGCCTCCACCTTCCACTCCAACTGTAGATCAAATCAATCTACCGCTGCCCCCTATGTTTGATCTAGAAATCTGGTATATTTTTATCATCCATGCCTCTTTAATACTGCAAGATTACTTACTTTACATGTTGAAGATTTTTTTAAAATTTTATCAACTATAAATTTTATTCGTCGCAAACATTATCGTCATTGCAAAGGCAAAATACTGCATTAATTTTTAGCCGATTGTTGCTTCTTGAAACTAAACTTTTAATCAGCCTTTTCGGCTAAAACTTTTATACAATTTCATAGATTGTTTTATCTTTTATCTAAGACTGGTCTCATGAAAAAACTCCTTCTAGATCTGTACTTATAGCACTGTGATTCTTTATTACACAATACTGAAATTTTACAATGCAGTATCTGCCTTCCGTTTATTGGCCTCTTGAAACCAAACTTTTGTTCATCCTTTTTGGCCAAAATTTTTATACAATTCCGAAGATAAACTTAGCTTTCATCTGAGATTGATTTCTAGAAAAAATGCCTTCTGAAACCAGTTTTCTTGTGCAATCTATCACCATCACGCAGTTCTGGAATTTTTACGATGAAGGATCTACCTTTCGTCTTTTGCCCTATTTTCCTACTATTACACTGCCAAAATTTTGCCAAACTTTTTACTGGTGTTACCAACATCTAAACCAAGGATTTATGCATAAATTCCTTGAATTTTCCTCTAGAATTTATGTCCAAAAGTCATCATTTCTCCAACGTAAAATCTATTCAGCAGGACAGCACATCGCGACACCTTTTTTTGCCGAATTCTATCAGATTTAAGTGTTGTTTTTTATGGGATTTAGACTCTCTTTTCCTCATCACTAAACCCTACCATCCTTACCAAAACCCTTCAAAACCCTACCCTAAACCAAAACCAAACAGCCACCGAAATCAACCGTAACCACAGCCTGCTTCCTTATCGATCCACTTGTCTTTTCAGCCAACTTTCCTTACCAATACACCTACCTTTGCTACCATCTATCCCAGATCTAAAATATATTTCCCTAACCTTCATCTACTATTATCACAGGCCTAAAACCACACCAATTTGCAGCCTAAACTCCATAAAATCGTAACCCCAAATCGCACCCAAAACAGCCACAAACCGCACCCAAAAACCGAAGCCTTCGATCCACCAATCTTTTAGCCACCCAATCTCCCTTATCCCTTCAACCGTAGCACACATCTTTCGCTGCCCAACGCTACCAATAGTGACCTCTTGTTGTCAACCTCCTTGATCACAGCCAGCAGTGATCCTTGTGACAAAAAGCTACCAGCAGCGATCTTTAGCTGTAATTTGTTTACATCACAGCCCGCAACAATCGTTCGCTGCCAACTATCTTAATCGTGGTCAGCAACAAATTAAACACAACAGTAGCCGCCTCTCGCTACATACCATTGATGCCCTCCTCTGCAATAGTCGTGTACATCGCTGCCCCATCTTCCTCCTATTGCAGCCGCACCCTTGCTGCAACTGACGCCACTTGCAGCCACGAAGTCGCAGCGCAGTCGCAACCGACATTGCTGCTACCCTCTTCTTCCTCCACGGTCGCTGCTACCCTTGACTGCCATCCTCCACTTGGAGACTTCACTCCTGCAGTCCCGACATTGCTGCTATTCACTACCTTTAACCTGAAAATTGTAGCTACACTTTTCAGTCGGTTTGTTTGACAGGTTGGAGATCCTTACGTCATGATATCGTTGGGCTTATGCGAAACCAAATTGGAGGCTTTCGAGATGCATATGGAGGCTAAATTATGCGCTCTCTTCGAGGAGTTTAGATTGGGCTGATCACCAAGCCCAAAGAGATCATAACATGGAGTAAATTCTGATTGTAAAAAGAACCCATCAGAGATAAGAAGCGAGGATAAGACATGGCAGCCCTACACCTCGACAACATCGATCTCCTTTGTATAACTTCAAGAAGGGCACCTCAATCAAGATGCTCAGAGCATGAGAGCCACATCCCAACCAAAAGCATATAAACCTTCAGCACCAATCAATTACAAGAACCTTGATGAAGAACTAACGAAGATCCATCAAACCTCTACCATCCAAGAGTACCAAATCAGGTTTGAAATGTTAACTAATCAAACTCATGATTGGTCTGAAAAATAGATATTGAGGACTTTCATTGAGGGCTTGAAGCTAGAGATTCAAGAAGGTTAAAGCGTGACAACCGTACACACTTAAGGCAGCCATCTCCTTTACACGACTACACGAAGACAGGCTGAACCAAGATGCTCGGAGGACCAAAGCCACCGCACGACCAATAGCACAGAGACTCTCGGCCCCATCTACCACTAGTCGGTCACCTCAGCCGAAAAAGTTAACATGAGGAGAGTTTCGTGATAGATCGGCAAAGGGCCTATGTTGGCATTATAATAAACTATGGAGCCGAGACCACCATTATAAAAAAGAGAGACCTCTATTGGTTGAGCCCACTGAAGAACACAAACTCAAAGATATGGCTCTCGAGTCCGAGGAGAAGGATATGAAGGAAAAACTACAATCAGTCGCCCACACCTTTCATGCTCCACCATAGATTAGACATTGTTGGCTTCATCAAGCATCAACCCATCACCATCCTCGCCGACACCAAGAGCTCCAATGACCTTATAAATGACAAAAGAAAATAGGTGACCTTATGTGGAAAAAGAGAGAACGAAGAAAAGATGATCTCGACATAGTGCTTGGAGAAGCTTACTGAAATCTCAGGCACGTCCGCTGAACCGAGCCGACTCCTTCATAACAGACTACATGACCCCCGTATGTTGGTATTATAAAGGGAACCACTAGCACATATTCGACCATATTGTTGTCCATATTTTTAGAGGACCGAAGCTAAAAAGATCATCCAAGAGACGCGAGAGATACGGATCATTCGACCACAACCTTCCCTTGCAATGACACTTTATCTCCAAAAACTTTGCCTCTTTGTCTGCAGGGATAAGCTCTTCCTGAAGTGTCATATTCAGTTGAACCAGCTATGGGTTATGATGCAGTGCTCCCTCATCTCGAGCTACTTCCATGACTTCACTTAGGAGCGGACCATGATGCTAAAAGTCTTCCCTGATGATAACCTCGAATCCACGGCCCACAATCGCAAGAACGAATAGGAGAAAGGCATCAACATGACCCCCATAGCCATGATGCCATCTATATCGATGCTAGCATTACCTGAACGTGGCAATGTGTTCATACTTGGAGCAGACACATCCAGAGTTCGGATCGGCATCACCCTTATGCAAGATGGTTGACTCCTAATTCATATTGAGGCTTCCCCCACACTTCACATGAGATTTTTAAAGGGGATACTCATTGCTACCAAATTTAAAATTTAGCTGGATATGGGTCCATGGCAAGAAAGAGGAGTAAGCCTAAAAGAATTACAATTCATGCTCACGCCATAACATGAAAAGAAGAAATGGCCTCCCGATAAACTTCAGAATGGATAAAAATTAAGGATCGAGTTTTCTTACACCTCCAGCCCGATCAGCAGGAAACTCGAGCCTTAAGGAAGTGGTCTCCCTATTTCTTTGGGCCTTACAAAATTGGAGACCACATTGGAGCCCTAACCTGGAGATCAGATCCGCGCACTAAATCAAGATTATAGTTGATCCGCCGAGTATCCCACCATAAATGAAAATTTAAAGAAGATGACTCAACCCAAATCCTTCAAACTAACACCCCAGCTGATGAGGAGGCCAAAGTTCAGTTGATAATAGCATGGGAATCATATGAGGAGCTGAAGACCCAGTTCCCTGAGTTCATGGAACCTCAGCCTTGAGGACAAGGCTGATTTTAAGAGGATGGGTTTAATAGGACTCCAGCAGGGTTGAGTCCTAATCTCCCTAAGAAGTAGTCAATAAAACCCTACTAGATTGTAATAAAGCCACTCCTATCTTATAAAAGAGTATGACTAGGTTTTAGATTAGCTCTTAGGGTTTAGTGGCGGCCACCTCCCTTACTAGGTTGTTCGGCCAGGATTTCCCCCGGCTTAGGTCAGCTATAGAGCCAACCTAGCCGCCCCCTGTTCCTATTAAGGCAGGTCGACTATAAGAGGGGCAAAGAAATAATTTTACTTAGGCAAGCACCTCCTTAGGCTAGGGTTTTGATCCCTATTTAAAGATGTAGCTACCCCCCCCCCCCCCCCCCCCCCCTTGAGTCAAGCAATTATCAATTTTATTTCAGCCTTGTGCCGAGTCTAAGAGGGAGGAACCCCTATAGCGTTCCAAGGGTTGATCCCCCTCAAGGATCAAAATTTATAGAGCTCCTTCTGGGGTTCTATCAATATATAAGTGTCTCTCTAGTGATGGTCTCGTCATCCATAATTATTGAATAACTATTGTTCTCAAAAACTAATTTATATCCACTAATTGTCAAACAAGAGATAGAAATAATTTGTTTGATAATAGAGGGAACAAAATAGCATACATTTAATACAATAATAGCTCCACCAGGCAGATGTAGGGAGACCTCTCCAACAACAACTCTTGCTCCATTGCCCATCTTGAGGTCCATCTCACCTCTAGCCAATCTCCTACGTCTTGCCAGAACCTACAACGAATTATAGATATGATAAACACTCCAGATATCCAATACCCATGTGGTATCATTAAAATTTGACAACTGGATACTGATCATGAATATACCTAAAGCTTCTCCAAGCTTCTGTCTCACCTTCTCTGCAAGGTAGTCCTTATAGTTCATCTTCTAATGCCCATCTTGGCTGTAGTGGAAGCACTGTCCTTTGTCCTTTGTCGGGTCTCTCTTGGCAATCTTTGTCTTACCTGGTCTTTCTTTGCCCTTGTCCTTCTTAAGGGTCTTGATGGCCTTCCTTTTCTTTTTTATCTTACCAATATAGAGAATTGACTTCTCCTTCTTGATGGCACTCTCAACTTCCCTCAACATATTGAGAAGCTCAGGGTGAGTCACCTCAAACTTGCTCATGTTAAAATTCATGATGAAGTGAGAAAAGGAAACTGGTAGGGACTGAAGTATAAGATCAATGCATAGGTTATATCCTCTAGGACTATTCATAGACTTATGAGTTTCTCGATCCACTCTATCATCTTTAAGACATGGTTCTTAACCGATATCCCTTCTGTCATCATGGCTTGGAAGAGTCTCTTAGATATCTTATATCTTTGAGTTCTTCTCTGTTCCTCAAACAATTGGCAGAGATGAAGAAGGATAGAATCTGCATCCATGCTCTCATGTTACCTTTATAACTCAGGAGTCATGGAGGCCAATATGTAACATTTTGCCAATGTAGAATCATCTATGTACTTCACATAGCGAGCGATCTCATCCTCGCTTGCCCCTTCTTCTAGCGTGGGCACAATTATATCAAGGACATAAGCGATTTTCTCTATCATGAGAATAATTCTTAAATTATGAAGCTAGTCTGTATAGTTTAGACTAGTGAGGCGGTTGGCATCAAGTATGCCACGTAGGGGGTTTGTGAGCGATATGTTTCTGACAAATAACATGCAGATTTTACAGAAAATACTAATTAAGATATGGACTTCTACCTTAATATACTCCCACTATTTTCATAGCGAATCACGCGACACCCTCGACACGTGAGACGAAAGTCTCCGACAGACCCTAGTGGGGATCGGGATCCAATTAGCGTCTTAGTACAACCTCGAGGGACTCGACCAATTAAACTAAGCCCAAAAGGTAAGCAACTCTTGTCAATCATAACTCCTTGTGATTCTCGTCACGTTCGACCTCTGAATCATCATGGTCTCAAGGGACTCGACCAACCATGATATTCAGTTAAGTCATCACCATCGTTACAAGATGAGTCTGATTTAATGATATGTCATAGAGGGACTCGACCAAGCATACCATATCCTCAAGTCACTGATGACATCTCTATGTCATAGGCAAGAACTTGATCACGTAGATAGGTGAGCCTCGAGGGACTCGACCAACTCAACCTATGTCGTGATTCAATTTCTTCCTATAACGATGAAAGGCCACGTGGGTCAATCTTATTGTCTCACGATTACCAACTTAATATTATCATAGGAGGAGTTTTTGTTTCGTATCGGTCTCCTAATATGTCATGTCACATACATACATATTTAATATATATCTATATCGTATGTATATATATATATATATATATATATATATATATATATATATATATATATATATATATATATATATATATATATACATATATCTAGTAGGTGTATAACACATCACATATGCAAGCCACACAAGATGATCAAGAGCCATCACCTAATATAATTAAGCCTGAGCCAATGGGCCTAATCACTCATAATAGGATCTATGTGTGCATCGACGCATTCCATGCCCTGTGATTGTTGATCTCATCATCATCGGTTCCGTCGGATCGTCGCATCACCATGCGGCGTGATCTCCCGCCATGGCATCGTGGGTCCCGCTATCACCTTCACGCTCCCGCTGCGCCTCTCCATGTAATTATAAATAATCACAGGCATGTAGGCCCGATAATAAATGAGAAAAATGGAGGCTCGTAGGCCCCAATAATAATAATAATCATAATTAGACACATCACAACACATGGCTCATGATCATCCATCTACATCGTACATCACATCATATGTAGGATTACTAGATATATATAATAATTAATTAAACTACTTAATTAATTATTTTTCTAGAAATCAGGGCATGCTCGGAATTTCCAGAATTATCAAGGGCATTTTCATAATTTTGGATAAGAGGAGAGTCCTCAAAATTTTTAGAATTGTTAAGGGTATTTTTAAAATTCTGTACACGAGGATATTCCTCAAAATTTTCTAAATTCATAAGGAATGCCCTAGGTCCTCCTCTTCCCTCTCTCCGTTGTCGACGTCGTTGCCCCTATGGCCTCGCCGCGGGTAGCCAACCCTTGCGGCCCGGCCACAAGCGGGAGTTACCCTTGCGGCTTCACCATGAGCGAGCAGCCCCTTGTGGGCTGGCCATTGGTGGGCGCCCATTGCTGGTGTCATCGTACAGCTGGCCGCCCCTGTAAGCGCTGCCCTACAAGCGACCGTGCCTGTAGGCGCCTGCCACCCCCTGCGGTCTGGCCGAACCCAGCCGCCCTCTGTGCAGGGGGCCTTGGCCGTAGCTAGTTGCCCCTTTGCAGGGGGCCTTGGCCATAGCAGACCGCTCCCATGCAGGTGGCTAGTCCGTGGCCGGCTGCCCCTGCAGGAATCCTGGCCATGGTTGGCCACCCATCCTCCTCCTCGCTGCGTTTGCTATGAAAATGTAGTAAGAATACGTAGAACGATTCTACATGATTCAATCTCATCACACGTAGTTTAAAACCAATCTTTCGCATGAAAACCTAGGCTTTGATACCACTGTTGGGAAACCTCAGCGGGTGCATCACATGCATAGTGGAAATCAAAATAAAAATTTATTTCTCATGTAGGTCAAATCGTTATGCAAAAGATTGGGATCTTGAGAAAAATCACAAAAACTAAAAAACTATGATGTATGAGAGATTGATTTTACCTAGGGAGATCGTATATCCCTATATTCCAGATCCAGATGAAGAAGATGAATGAGGTCAAGAATCCTCCTCTATAGCGGTATCCACACGATGGATCTCTGTAGCCAAACTCCTCTAATCTGATCTCGTAACTCTTGCATAGAGGGAGAGAGGAGAATAGGAGGTGGTGGCTAAAGTTGTAGCCTATCTACCATGAGTCTCCCCTCCTATTTATAGAGAGCCACCAAAAAACCAATCTTTCGCATGAAAACCTAGGCTCTGATACCACTGTTAGGAAACCTCAGCGGGTGCATCACATGCGTAGTGAAAATCAAAACAAAAATTGGTTTCCCATGCAGATCAAATCGTTATACAAAAGATTGGGATCGTGAGAAAAATCATAAAAATCAGAAAACCATGATGTGTGAGAGATTGATTTTACCTAGGGAGATCGTATATCCCTGTATTCCAGATCCGGATAAAGAAGATGAAGGAGGTCAAGCATCATCCTCTATAGCGGTATCTAGATGATGGATCTCTGTAGCGAAACTCCTCCAATCTGATCTCGCAACTCTTGTGTAGAGGGAGAGAGGAGAATAGGAGGTGGTGGCTAAAGCTGTAGCCTATCAACCATGAGTCTCCCCTCCTATTTATAGAAAACCACCAAAAAACCCTAGGGCTCCCTCCTTAGTGGATATTGGATCTTCATCCAATTACCCACTAACCTTGCATTATTGGAGCTCTATCCAATAATCTCATTAGGCCTCTAATTGGGTCTTAATCAAGGAGCCCATCAGCCTAGGGTCTCATCTAATGAGAATATGGGCTAATTGGATCTCCATCCAATCCTCTATTCGGTGAAGCATCCACAATATTTGTATGACCCTCTAGGCCCGATACCGAGCTAGTCGTGAGTCACTCCCATCAGAACTCCTTCTAATATAGTGAATTATTATCCCCATAATAATTCACTCGACTCATCGACTATGGACGTACTAGGCCACTACGCCATTGTCCCCAGACGGTACAGGTGAATCAAATCAATTGGACCGGTCTGTCCACAGTTACTGCGTATCTATAATTCCTCATCCGATTAATATCCCAGAGACCGTATATTGGACATTGTACTATCAGGTCACATACGGAATCCGTCATGGTCTCACTATAGATAGATTCTCCTGAAGAACTCTTTCTCTCTCAATATGCATGACCCTAACTCGGGATTTGTCTGAGCAAGCATATATGGGATATTCCTCTCATGATACCGAGAGTGGATGATCCTCTATTAACACTCAATTACCTTTGTAAGGTTGGCTACCAATCTCGATAACCAATTGTACCACATCTAGAACTTTCTAAACCTGTAAGTTTAGTGTCAAAGAAAGGAGTACTCATGCAAGACATCCTTGGTGTCTCAAGTCTAAGGACCAGATACACAATTGGAACTATGAAATCGTTATCTAACATTAGGTATCATTAACCATACAGCATTCCTTAAGCAGATCAATCAGTAAACTCATTCTCCAATGCGCACCTGTACTATATGCTTAGTGTCTCCACACAAGTGGCTATGAGACCAACCGCCTCTATCATATGGACGAGTATATAGTACAACGGTCTGTCCGATTATCTCGATGTCCCTCTCAAGTAACATATGATTATGATTATTTAGGATCTATATTTAAAGGTGAATCGATCTTATTATCATGATCTCATCACGATCCGATTCTCATTGCACAGAACCAAGGACATCACAATATATATGCTACAGATAATATAATGTGAGAATATACCAATATTAATCATAAGTAAAAAGATCACACAGCGTGTCACACGTGCCATCACTAACGTAATTAGCTTGCAGGGCACTTGTAACCAGCAATCTCCCATTTGACCAAAAGTCAATCACCTATATGTCTAATCCCCATCAGACCTCTGTGATGCTCAAATATAATTTGAGCCAACGACTTTGTCAATAGATCTGCAATGTTATCTTCGGATGGAACTCTTTCTATTGCTATATCTTTTCGAGTCATGATCGCTCTAATCAGATGGAACCTCCTCCGAATAATTCTAATGAGACATAGGTTCCCTTATTAGAGTTATCACCCTATCGCTGTCATAATATATGGGAGTCAGCTCCATGCTGCTTGGTATGACTCCCAAACCCTTGATGAACTTCTTCATCTAGATCCCATCCTTTGTTGCTTCTGTTGTAGCAATATATTCCGCCTATGTGGTCGAGTCAGCAGTAGTATCTTGCTTGAAACTCTTCCAGCTTACTACTCCATTTAGGTGAAAATATACCTTAAATTTGACTTGCTATCATCAATGTCGGACTGAAAACTCGAGTCCGTGTAGCCCTCAACCTGAAAGCTACCTCCTCCATATACTAGTAAAAGATCCTTAGTCCTTCTCAAGTACTTAAGGATATACTTTACTGTCTTCCAGTGTTCTAAACCTAGATCTGCCTGATACCTGCTAATGACACTCAGAGCATGTGCTATATCAGGCCTGGTACAGAGCATCGCATACATAATAGACCATATCACTGAGACATAAGGTATCTTATCCATATCTACCCTTTCTTCTGGAGTCTTTGGGGACATACTCCTAGAAAGTGATATTCCATGTCTCATCAGTATGAGACCTCTCTTGGAATTCTCTATGCCAAACCTTTTGATAATGGAGTCTATGTACCTAGACTGGGACAAGCCAAGCATCCTTTTGGATCTATCTTTATAGATCTGGATCCCCAAAATATAGGATGCTTCCCTTAAGTCTTTCATAGAGAAGTTTATGGATAGCTAAGCCTTTCCTGTGGAGAGCATTCCTACATCATTCCTAATGATTAGGATGTCATCCACATATAGCACCAAGAAGGTGATAGCGCTCCCACTTGCCTTTCTGTATACACAAGGCTCATCTTCGTTCTTAACGAAGTCATAAGATCTGATCACCTCCTCAAATCTTATGTTCCAACTTCATGAAGCTTGCTTTAATCCATAAATGGATCTAAGCGACCTGCACACTTTATTTAGACTCTCTTTGGATACGAATCCCTCTAGCTGTATCATATACATCTCCTCCTCGAGGTTGCTATTGATGAATGCCATTTTGACATCCATCTGCCAGATCTCATAGTCATAGTATGTTGCAATGGCCAAAATAATTCTAATGGACTTAAGTATGACTATAGGTGAAAAGGTTTCATCATAATCAAGTCCTTATCTTTGACAATATCCTTTAGCTACCAGCCTTACTTTATAGGTCTCTACCTTTCAATCCACTCTGATCTTCTTCTTGAAGATTCATTTGCAGCCGATGGGTACAATACCCTCATGTGCATCCATAATGTTCCAAATCTTCTTAGAGTACATGGAATTCATCTCAGAATTCATGGCTTCTTGCCACTTTTCAAAGTCTATACTCATAATAGCCTCGTAGGTTTGAGGATCAACATCCTGATAGTCATCTCCATTGAAATGTCCCACATATCTTTCAGGAGGGTGAGATACTCTACTAGACCTACGCAAAGTTGGAACTTGTGTGTTAGGTACCTGAACAGACTCAGGCTATGGAATGGTGCTTGAGCTAGGTTCTCCAACCTCGCTCAATTCTATCTTGCTCCCACTGTTTCCACTAAGAATGTGTTCCTTCTCAAGGAACAAGGCTCTCTTGGCAACAAAGACCTTTCGGTCTTCGGGGTAATAGAAATAATACCCATAAGTTCCTTTGGGTATCCCACAAATGTGCACTATTCTGTCCTTGATTCTAACTTATCGGGGTTGTGTCTTCTAACATGGGCAGGACAACCCCAAATCTTAACAATCTTAAGATCGGACTTCTTTCCTTTCCATATCTCATATGTCGTAGACACTACCGACTTTGATGGAACTCTATTCAGAAGGTAAGCTGTAGTCTCTAGGGCGTACCCCTAGAATGAGATGGGTAGATCAGCGAAACTCATAATGGACCGCACCACGTCTAACAAAATACGATTCCTCCTTTCTGATACACCATTGAGCTAAGGTGTATAAGGAGGTGTCCACTGGGATAGAATCTCATTGTCCTTGAGGAAATGGGTGAACTCCGTACTCAAGTACTCTCCTCCTCGATCAGATCGAAGAGTCTTAATACTCTTTCCAATTTGGTTTTCTACCTCATTCTTATATTTCCTAAATTTCTCAAAGGCCTCAGATTTGTACTTCATTAAGTACATGTGTCCATAAATTACAGATATTTATAATCTCTCATCCAACTAATATCCCAGAGACCATATATTGGACATGGTACTCTCAGGTTACATACAGAATCCGTCATAGTCTCGCTCTAATCGGATTCTCCCAAAAAACTCTTTCTCTCTCAATCTGAATGACCCTGGCCAGGGATTTATCTGAGCAAGTATATATGGGATATTCCTCTCATAATACCAAGAGTGGATGATCCTCTATTGACACTCAATTGCCTTCATAAGATTGACTACCAATCCCGATAACCAGTTGTACTAGATCTGAAACTTTTCAAACCTGTAAGTCTGGCGTCAAAGAAAGGAGTACTCATGCAAGGCATCCTTGGTGTCTCAAGTCTAAGGACCAGATACACAACTGGAACTATGGAATTACTGTCTGACATTAGGTACCATTAACTATACAATATTCCATAAGCGGATCAATTAGTAAACTCATTCTCCAATGAGCACCTGTATTATATCCTTAGTGTTTCCACACAAGTGGCTATGAGACCAGCCACCTCCATCATATGGATGGGTATATAGTACATCAGTCTGTTCGGTTATCTCGATGTCCTTCTCGAGTAACCTATGACCGAGATTATTTAGGATCTGTATTTAAAGGTGAATCGATCTCATTATCATGATCTCATCACGATCTGATTCTCATTGCACAGAACTAAGGACCTCGCAGTATATATGCTACAGATAATATAATGTGAGAATATGCCAATATTAATCATATGCAAAATGATCACACAGTGTATCACACGTGTCATCACTCACGTGATTGGCTTGCAGGGCACTTGTAACCAGCACTTAGACCTATAAGAGAATTAAGCAAAAATTTTATTGGGTAGGGTTGAAAAGTATTATTGCTGAATTTATAGCTCTGTGGCTCATTACAGTAGCAAGTCCTGAAAAGCTACAACCTCTACCCATCCCGAACTCAATGTGCACTGAATATCAATTGACTTCATCGAAGGGCGGCTCTCATCACAAGGAAAGCTCGAGCAAGGATGAAACAGCAATATGATCAACACAAAAGCATAAGAGATTTTTCAGTGGTTCTATGGCTCTAGCCATACAAGCAAACGTCGATTCGAACCAGAGCATCGATGAAGCTGTCACCTTGGTTCTATGGACCCTACTAGATTTTGGAGCTCATAGGGTAGTAACATATAGATTGGCCTTACCCACCAGCTCCCAAATCCATCCAGTCTTCTATGTCGTGCTTGAGCTCAAGTTAGAAAAAAATGAGACAGCCCAAAGCCACCTACCAGATATGACTGCCCAAGGGGAGCTTCATACTCAACGACGACGACCCACTACTAAGGTCCTAATACAGTGGGCAAACCTACCGGTAGAAGATGCCACTTGGGAGAACTATGATGACTTGAAGATCAAATTCACAGAATTCGTGGAGCATCAACCTTGAGGACAAGGCTGATTTGAAGAGGGTGGGTATGTTAGGACTCTAGCTAGAGGAGTCCTAATTTAGTTTTATTAAAGAGGACATACATGTAAATCCTATCTAGCCGACCCCTACTAAAGAGATGAAGAGGCTAGCTAGATTAGGATATTATTGAGGGAAGATATTTGGAGGCATGTGTAACCCTAGTTAGCCACCCCTTATCCTAGTTAAAGAGAGGTTGATTGAGGTGGGATTAAGTTAGAGTAGGATTAGGAATTAATAAGCAACCAACCACCCCTAGATGGGCCGGTTGGAGGTTGCTTCTTAGAGAAGTATTAGGAGTTACATTAGGAGTTGTTAGGAGTAGGAGTCTTGGAGTATGAGTCCTATTAGGAGTTAGGGTTTAGAAGGCCTATAAATAGTATTGTAATCGTCCATTTTTCTTCATGAATAGATGAATATTTTCTGCAGCCTTTGAGCAGCAATTTGAAGGGAGGAACCCCTATAGAGTTCCAAGGAGGACAATCCCCTATAGAGATCACCCTAAGCTTAGAATCCCCAAGGGTTCTAACACTACCCAAATACTTTTGCTCTGAAGCCATTAACACTGCATGCTATGTTATGAACAGAGTTCTAATAAGACCTCTACTATTTAAAACTTCTTATGAATTATGGAACAATAAAAGACTCAACATTTCATATTTTAAAGTTTTTGGTTATAAATATTTTATTTTAAATGAAAATGATGCCTTAGGAAAATTTGATGCAAAATCCGATGAGGTATTTTTCTTAGATATTCCTCTATTTCTAAAGTTTTTTTAGTTTTTAATTAAAGAACTTTAGTTATTAAGGAATCTATCTATGTTGTTTTTAATGAGTTTTCCGAAGTTAAGAAAAATGATTTTGATGATAATTTTGAGTTTGATATTTTGAATTTGAATGAGAATTCTCCTCCCCAAAAGCAACTTGGATACATTTACTTCCAAAGAAATCTTACCCAAGGAATGAAAGTATATAGATACACATCCTAAGAAGCTAATTATTAGAGACATAAAAAGGTATTCAAACTCATTCTTCACTTAAAAATATTTATATAAATGCAATCTTTTTATCTCAAATTGAACTTAAATGCATTGACAATGCTCTTAAAGAAGACTCATAGGTCTTAGCATTGCATGAAGAATTAAAGAAATAAGATTTGGACACTTATTCCTAGACCAAGTGATTATCTTGTGATTGACACATGGGTCTTTAGGAATAAGTAAAATGAACAAGCTATCGTGGTTCGAAACATGGCTAGATTAGTGGGCAAAAGTTTTAACCAAGAAGAAGGTATATACTATGAAAAAAACCTTCGCTCATGTGGCAAGACTTGATTGCATATGCTTGTTTTAAAAACTTTAAATTATTTCAAATGAATGTCAAAAGTGACTTTCTTAACAGTTTTATTTCCAAAAAAATTTACGTTAAGCAACCACTCGGATTTAAAAATAATCTTTTTTAAAATAATATTTATAAATTATCTAAGGCTCTCTATGGGTTGAAGCAAGCCCTTAGGGCTTAGTATGAGAGGCTTCTCTTTTCTTGTTCAAAATATTTTTTTGAAATGCAAGATTGATACCACATTATTTATCAAATATTTTAAAAATAATTTTTTTATTTTTCAAATTTATGTTGACGATATTATTTTTGGTTCCACTAATGAATCTTTATGTGAATCATTTACCAAGAGTATGAGCGAAGAGTTAGAAATGAGTTTAAAGGGTGAATTTATATTTTTCTTATGATTATAAATTAAGTAATTAAATAATAGAATTTTTATTAGTCAAACTAAGTATGCTTTGGATCTATTAAAATAATTTCACATGGATAGTGGAGGAGAATGCTTTAATCGAAAGACTTATAGAGGTATGATAGGGAGCTTATTATATCTTATTAGAACTAGACCTGATATGATGTTTAGTGTTAGAATTTGTGCAAAATTTCAGTCAAATCATAAACAATCTCATTATAAGTAGTTACAAGAATTTTTAGATACTTAAAAGGAACTCCAAATCTAGGATTATAGTATCCAAAATCTAAAATTTTTGATTTGATTGCATATATTAATGTCGACTTTATAGGATGTAGAATACATAGAAAAAATACCTCTGGAACATGTCAGTTCTTAGGTCATGCACTTGTTGCTTGGTCTTCCAAAAAGTAAAACTCTATCACATTATCCACAATCGAGACTGAATATGTAGTGGTAGGTGCATGTTGTGCACAAGTAATTTGGATGAAGAGTACTTTAGAAGATGGACTTTACCTGAAAAATATTCATATAAATGTGATAATACAAGTATAATTTATTTAACTAAGAACCCTTTATAACATTCTAGGGCTAAACACATTGATACTAGACATCATTTTATAAGGGATAATGTTAGCAATCATGATATATATTTATATTTCATTAACACAAAACATCAATTAGCAGATATTTTTACTCAATCATTGAATAATGAACAATTCAATTATATTAGAAGAGAATTAGGCATGTCGAATCTTTCAAATATATGAATCATGATTCTTCTCATTCTTTCCTTTCATTAAAGAGGAGATTCAGCTCATTGGATCATTATATTAATTTCTTGATGTTTATGATGTGAGATTTATGTCATATGACTCCTTTGTATTATTATCCTTCATGTGATATCAAAGTAGCTTTACACATTGATGTAAAGAAGAGAAGTAGCACCATAATAAAATGATATCCTTCTCTTCTTTTTTATAATGACAAAGGGGGAGAGAAATGTAGTGGCTTACACTTTTTTTTCTCTTTTTGTTAATAATAAAAGGGGAGAAGTAATGGTATTTTTTTTTATGACGTAGCACTCATATGCATATTGTATTTGATGACATTAACTTATGATATTTGTTTGAGATGTGTAACTATTTTGACATTCAAACTATTGATATGATGTGATTATTTAATTAAAATTATGCATATGATATAATAATCACCATTGAAAGTTATTATGATTTATGATTAAAATTATCTTGATGTGAATTCAAAGAGTTAAAGATTATCAATTTTCTTTAAAAAATTAATTTTATTATAATATTTTATAATGGAATATAAACAGGGAGAGTTTAGTTAAAATTATGTCATCAATTAGTTGTCATCATCAAAAAGGGGAAGATTGTTGAATCTCAAATTTTGATGATAAAATTAATTGATGAATTTATGGACTAATATGCTTCCAAGGTAAGTAACATAGAAAAAACTTCGATCATGGATTCGAATTATCAAAGGGCAAATTGTCGAAGTAGAAAAACTCGCTTGGTGTGCGTCGGGAACTTGCCGAGGGTATCGAGAGCTTACCAGGATGGCGTAAGAGAGTTCGTCGGAAGAAGTCCAAGACTCGTCGGAAGATTATCGGGGGTAGTCGAAAAGCTTACCGGGAGTTGGGAATGTCTTAAATTGGATTTGTTGGCCATGTTGAATGTAATTAATTAAGTCGTAGTTAGCATCATTTTAGGTTTGAGTTCTACTTAAGTTAGATTTGGAAGGAATCCTAATTAACTCAAGTGAGGTAAATTGAGTCCACTATGGAGAGAGGATTGAGCTCAGGTCGAGCTCAATTGGTTAACTTGAAAATTGGTCAATAAGAGGTACAAGTCGGGATTGGAAAAGTGAAGGGAATCCCTTTTCCAGAAATCCTAGTGGTTGTACCATCGGTGAGTGGTGATTGTACCGTCGCCGCCTAGGATTTTGGGTAGCAAGCGACGGTTGGACCACCCATGCCAGCGGTTATACCGATCGTACTCTTTTTTCAGGGTAGCTTTCGACGGTTGTACCGTCGTTGCTGGCAATTGTACCGTACCTAAATTTTTCAAATATATTTAAATTTTGGCACTAAATCCTTAAGCCAATTGGGGCCTATAAATACCCCAAGTTTTCTTGCATTTCACATAATAATTTTGCTAGAAATTCTGTGAAAAATTATGTGTAAGATTTGTAAGAAAAAGAAAAGAAGCAAGGGAGAGAGGAAAGTCTTGTAATACTTATAGATCTCCCTTGTAAGGTTATAAGGTTCACCTCCTAAGCCTGGTAAAAGGAGAGAGAAAGTTGTAAGGGTTTGATCTTCACCCAAAAAAGGTTGATAGTGGACGCCAGTGAATCTCGGGGAAGAAGACTCGGGAGTGGACGTAGGTCAGGTTGAGGTCGACCACTAAAATTGTGAGTGCTCTTTACTTGTCTTATTTGCTACTTTCAGTTATTCTTAATTAGAAAGACAAGTGCAACGTCTTTTGACTATATTTTAAATCATTTACTTATTCGCCTTCAAGTCCAAGAAACGCTTCTGATTTTAGTTTTATTTAAACGAAAAAAATTTCTTTAAAACATGATTTTACACTTGCATTAATTCACCACCAAACCCCCCCCCCCCCCCCACTCTCTAGTGCCAATTGACCTAACAATTGATATCAGAGCAAGGACTTACTCATTGGACTAACACTCACTTGAGTTAATGACTTTATTTTGTATGAATGAGGGACATTCCATTTCATGTCCTCCCATGTTCAATGGGATGGATTACACGTCTTAGAAAATCTGAGTGCGTATCTTTTTTATTTCGACAAATTTTGATTTATAGTGTATTATTGAAAAAGGTTTTCAGAAGTCATCCAATCTAATAAATGATTGGAATGATTATGAAAAAGGTTTTCTTGAATGCAAAAGCAATAAACAAGAATGATTGTGAACTAAGAATGACATATGATTCCTCGAGTGAAACCTCAAGTGATGAGAACCTTGAACTTGAACTTTTGACAAAAGAACCAAGAAATTTAATGAATATGAATAAAAATAAACTTAAAATAGAGAAAACATCTTGCTATGAATGCAAGAAGCCGAGGCGCTCCGAAGATGAAGTGCACAACCAAGAAATGGAGAATCTCATGCTTATGGTCATCCGAGACGAGGTCAGTGAATGTTCAAGTATTTCTTTTTCTGAATTTTTAAATATGTTTCATGAATTGTTTGATGAATTTAGAAAAATTAATAAATCATATAAATTGCTTAAAAATGAACATGATTTGTTAGTTAGTAGATTTGATCAAATGCATGATATATTATGATCACATAATATTTGCTCTAAATGTGAAATGCTAGATGATGTTAAAGAAGAAAATAACATGCTTAAACAAATGTTGAAAAATTTTAAAATAGGGAATAAATCTCTTAATATGATCCTTACAAATAAGGGTTAATTCATAAGAGAGAAGGTATAGACTATGTAGGCAAAATCCAACAAAAGTCAACTACCTTTATTAAAGGACCCACTCTAAACTTGCCACCAAAAATAAAATATAACTTTTATAGAAAATTAGAACATAAAGCTAAAAATATTTATTTAGAAATTATAGTCCTCACAAATTAGTTTGGGTTCATAAGAGAATAACAAACAACCAAAAACCATTAGATAAGAGACAAAGTTATTCATATAGGTTCCAATGTAAAATAGGTACCTAAATCTTTCTTGTAGGTTTATCACCAAACTAAGGCTAGGAGCAAAATGAAATAGTATCTTGATAGTAGATGCTCAAGCCATTTGATTGAGATATAACTTACTTATCAAGCTCTCTAGCTAAAATGTCAAAAATTATTTGAATCAAAATATTTGACACTTAATGATCTTTGTTTCTATCATAACAAATCTTTTTATTAAAAATAGTTCATGATTATATAATTAATCTTGATAATGCATAACTAGAGCATACTAGTATGAAAATGAACTAGAACTAAAAAACTTAGTTATTATTACTAAAAAAATATTTATGTTGAAATTTATGAAAGTGGGATTTTGTTGATGATATATTATTTTCTATGATTTGAAAGGTATTTTATATAAAACAACCCTCTTAACTTCCAAAGATATTTATCCAAACAACACCCTTTTTATATGAGTCTAATTCTTTTTTTAATCATGGTTATGACTAAAGATCTTTCTAAATAAACCATGATCTTTTAAAGTATATTTAATCATTAATTTAAATATTATATTAGATGGACTTGAAATATATTGCATGATTGAATGTTAGATCACTATTAAATTGAGACTTGAAATAAATAAAAATCCGGAAATGAGTTTGTCAACTCCTTGCACTATGTGTAAAGAGTTAGACATGCTTCATTGTCTAGTATTTTTGAAAAATTAATAATATATTTAATGAGAATGAAATGAGCATAGTAACTCATTTCACTAAGTCTAAAAATTATTGGAATTAAAATAAATTGAAAGTCTTGTATGAAAATATTTTATTGCAATAATCTTGATGAAACTTAGTTTTTGACATTAAATGATATTGTATTCTTGAAATAAATTTCATAAGTTAAAACAATGAAAAAGGAGGATAATTATTCTTGAAAATATTTTTATCCTATCAATCTTCAACAAGAGATAAAATGATATCATTATTGTTGAATCTTTTTAACTACAAAAATGAATTAGAGAACTTTAGCTATTTTCTTTTAGAAAACAATCGATGTTGCCTTCATTAAAAATTTTTAAAATGCGATTTTTGATGATGATTTTGGATTTGTTTTCAAAAGGATTGATGAATCTATCCAACTTTATTGATATTTCAATTTTGATGATTTGATAACTTAAATCATAATCTTGACATCTTTATAAATTGAAACTTGAACTCCTTATATAAATCAAGTTTGTTCAAAGAAGATTATATAAATGAATCATAATTTGTTTCTTCGGAACTATGATTTGAAAATATTCATATGAACAATATTCTTGATAACTTAAAGTTTCATATATACAAATCAAGATCTTCTATTTTTTCTTCTTTAAAATTAACTTATGATCTTCATATTTTTAATTTGATGAATGAAGACTACTCTTTGATCTCTTAAGATTCTATGTTATTATCTAAAATAAAATTTATTAAATTAAATCATGTCTTTTTGTATTTATGAAAGTCTTTTGATATTAATATCTTTTGTGACATGATTTATTTTATAATTCATGAATGATACACCTTATCACCAAATTAATATGTCTCAAAATAGTGAAAAGTTGTAAATTAAATGAGATTTGTTGTATCATGAATATTTCTTTGATTTCTAAACTTGTCATATCCTTAATGCAAATCATTTTTTTAACATCTATGATTTTTGGTAAAAATGAGATCTATGATTTTAATAATTATAATCTAAGATTAATATTGTTTAGATCTCATAAGATTTCCAATCGATTGTTAGGAGAATTATTCAATCATGTCTTTTGATACCCTAAAGATTTGATCTTTTATTTTTAATGACATGATTCTCTTTATACTTTTGGGCGTAATTTGAACATGGATGTAAAGAAAAATAATACTATCATATTTTTGTGCAATGACCAAAGAGGAGGATAAAATTATCAATATGATTAGAAGCAAATTGGATATGTTACAATTGAATGAGAAATAATTTGCTTACAAGAAAATTTAGAACTTTAAATGTTCTAAATATATGCGAAATGCATAATTCGCAATTTGAGCATGATGTGTTATTTTCTTTTGAATTTCTTGACCTATACAAATTAAGCTTTCTATCAAAATTTACTAGATTAAGATCTATTTTTGTGATGATACTTTTCATATCCCCTTCCTTGTTTTTACCTTCTTGTTTATAAAAAGAGAAGAAAATTTACATAAAGATGATTATTTACTATTTTACGGATTTATTTGATATGTTTACTTGAAATTTAGAAGAGATGATTTTAAATGTATGTGTAGCTCTTAAATTTTTGAATCTTCCTAGATTTCTTGGATCTTTGAACTCTTCTTTAAAATAATCATTTTAAAATTTACATCTATAAGATTGAGGTTGAGAGCAAGGAATGTTAGACCATGAGAATGCACGAATTGCTTGATTTGGTACTTTTGTTTGAAATGAAATGAATTAAATTGAATGGGTAGTTCTTAATTTTTGGATTTCAGAATTTACAAGATTAAGTTCTATTTTTGTGATATGATATTTTTCACTCCCTTCCCTTGTTTCTTCTTTATTATTCAAAGAAAGGGAAGATAAATTTTCATAAGAAAATTATGATTTTATCCGATTTTATTAAGGGGGAGCAATATAAAATTTATTTTATAAAAATATGAAAACTTTGACACATGATGACCTTATGTATCATAAAATTACTTGCTTATTATTTCACCTCTTTTTGATGATAACAAAGGGGGAGAAATAGCAAATTGATGACACTAAAATTATACATACATGTCAAAGGGAAAAAAATTTCATGAGAAAATTATTGCTCATATCCTATTTTACTGAGGGAGAACAATGACACATGTGCATTGAAATCATTTGCTCTTACATTTTACCTTTTTGTTGATGATAAAGGGGGAGAAATGGATATTGATGACACATGTAATAAAATTTTTTACATAGGCATTTCTCTTTGTTTGTTGATAAAGAAAGGAGAGAAATAATTGCAAACTTAAGGAAGAGAATTTCAACTTAATGTATGATTGATGCATAATGTTTTGAAAGAAAAAATTTTGCATGAAATTCTTAGAATCTTCTTGAATATTTGATGATTCATAATTGGTCGAGATAAATATCATGTATCATGTATGATTTTGATGATTTTGAAATTAATGATATATCGTTTCAAAATTTGATAAATGAATGTTATGATACTTGAATTCAAGAGTGGTTGGTTCTCTTGAATTTAAGTTTCTCTCATTTGAATCATGACATGGATATAGGGGGGAGTAAGGTTTAACTTCCATGATCATTTGAATCACGAAGCTTTCAGCATATTGTCTAGCATTCCAACATATCCTTCGATCATCCGACACTTCATCCGAACCTCCGGCGCATCAACCTTTCCTTTGACGTATCGCTCGATCTATTAGCATGTTGAGTTCCTACAACATCTAATCTTTTTGGCGCAATACTTGATCTTTCTGGCCCAATGCCTGAACTCATGATATGAAATCCATCCTTCGGCATGTCAACCGATCCTTCGGCCCAACGTTCATTCTCTAACATGATTCTCCTCCGACCCAATATCTAATTCTCTTGCTTTAACAATTTGCCTTGTGATGGTTCATATCTGTGATCAAAGTTTTTCCTACATCCCTTCTCCTAAAAGTATATTAGTCCATAAATTCATCAATTGATTTCATTATCAAAATTCAAGATTCAACACAATCCATGCCTCGAGCCCCAGTTGCATCTCGATCATCGTGAATCCTAGCTTACGACGAGGTAACCCACCCGATCGGTTAGACCAACAACCTAACCAACATTGGCTTTGAGCCGCGCCCCACGATTCTCTCGAGGCATGACTCCTTTCGTGGGGGTGGGGTGGGGAGAGAATGATATAGCTTATTCCACTCCTTGGGGCCCTTGGATAGGCACGACGAAGTCGACTTGACACACCGAGCCAACTCAACACCCTAAACCTAGGATAAGACAGCCACCTATCACTCACGCCAATGGCTCCCTATGCCATTTTCACTCGAAGATGTATGGGGTGGTGTGATAGAACCCCAGAACTGGAGTCCTATCATGGTGCAGCCTCACATCTGGTCACTCAGGAAGCGAGGAGTAGTGTCGAATAATCTAAGCAGCGTCTGCGCCTAGTGTATGGGCCGACCATCTAAGGCACTAGTAAACATGAAACGCCTGCGTGCGCTGGTGCCGCTGATCATTAAACCACCACGTATGTTGATCCAAGGCAACATATATAAAAGCCACCCTTAGAAATAGTATTGGGGGTCGGACCTCCCATACTCACACACTACAATTCTCTCTCTTTCTCTCTCTTAACTCTAGCTGTCACTAACTTAAGCATTGGAGGGGTCGAGTCGGGAGACCTCCCTGCCTGGCTTCGACCTTCGTGCAAGTTTCTGGCAACCAGGAGGAAGGAATGACTTCAAGTCACGTCTCAAAAATTTGATCAAGCAACCTCTCGATCATATCTTCTGCCGACTCTCCTCTATTCGGGTGCTGCATCAGCAATCTTGTGCACTCGGATCGGACCAAGCTATTTGACACCTCGGCCACGGCATAAGGAATGATAACATTGAGCTTGTGGTGTAGGTTCAACATGAGTCCAACAAGTTAACTAGCCCAAGTTAGTGTAGCCTAATTGGCCAATGGCTTGGCTGGCTCGGCATAACTAGGTGATGAGCCAAGGAGCGACCATCGCTTGCAGCCCATTAGCACAACCTAGGCTCAACCCAGTTCTTGTAGCCCAGGGGCAACCCATAATGTTGCAACCCAGTCTGTTAGCCCCCATTTCCTTGTCCAATTCACATACTAAGCATGTGAGCTTCCTATGGACTGGTTTAGGGTTTGACCCAGCATTGCATTGAGCTAGCATGACCTGATTCCAACCTAGTATTGGTTTTGATTCGGGCTTGGGTTGATACAGTAGCTTTTTTCTTATGTGATTTATAAGTTTGAGCCTAAGTGATTTATGTTCAAGTCTAAACCAAACTAGTTTGTGTTAGGATCAATTGGCACTAAGCGGGGGGAGGAGGGTGAATTAGTGCAAGAGTGAAAGTGCATGATTCTAAAACCTTACTTACAAAAAGAAAATCGGAAGTGTCTTTTAGTATTTCATTAAAAATGATCAAGAAATCGATTTAGGAGAAGTTGATAGATTGAAACTCATATCTAACTATAGACGAAGTGAGAGCAATAAAAAGTAGCAAGTAAAGCAAATAAGGAACACTCATAATTATAGTGGTTCAGCCTCAACCTAGCCTACGTCCACTCTCGAGTCCTTTTCTCCAAGGTCCAACGGTGTCTACTATCAATCTTATTTAGGTGAAGATCAAACCCTTACACTTTCCTCTCTCCTTTTCACAGGCTTAGGAGATAAACCTTACAAACTTACAAGGGAGACTTTACAAGAATACACTTCTCCTCACTCCCTTGTCCCTTTTCTTTTTCTTATAATTTTAACACGCTATTTTTCACAAAATTTCTAGCCCAAAGTGTTGTGTGAATATTTATGCTAAATGCAAGAAACTTGGGGAATTATAGACCCCAATTGGCTTTAGAAGAATGGAGCCAAAATTCAAACGTATCCAGAAAATTTAGGTATGGGTGGTATAACCACCGACATCGACGGTACTACCATCGAAAGCTACCCGAAAAATTGGGTGACAGTAATACAACCATCGGCATGGGTAGTACAACTACCGACTTGGATGGTACAACCACCAGGAAACCCGAAAAAGTGATTTCCTCCACTTTTTCAATCCTGATTTGTACCTTCAATTGAGCAATTCTCAAGTCAATCAATTGAGCTCAATCCATCCCCATAGTGGACCTAATTTACCTCACTTGAGTTAATTTGGACTCCTTCTAAATCTAACTCAAGTAGAACTTAAACCTAAACCAATGCTAACTATGACTAATCAATTACATCCAATGTGACCATCAAGTCCAACAAGACTATCCTGGCTCCCGACAAGCTTTTCAGTAACCTCCGACGATCTTTCGGCTAGTCTCTTGGTCTTCTTCTAGCGAACTCTCGATGCCATCCTGGCAAGCTCCCGATTACCTTCGACAAGCTCCTGGCAAACTCCCAGCAAGCTTCTGATACCTTCGGCAAGCTTCCGGCGAACTCCCGGTAAGCCTTCAATCCCTTTGGCGAGCTCCCGACTAACTCTCGGCAAGCTTCCGGTGAGTCTCTCGACGAGTTCTCATTGCATCATCAGAACCCCGGCTCGATCCCACAAACTTTACTCTGGCCTATATCTTATTGTAATTCTCTCTCTATCGTAGTTAATCTTGCAGCAATCAACTCTAACACACATATTAGATCAACAACTCATCAATTGATTTCATCATCAAAATATGAGATTCAAGAATCTCCCCCTTTTTTATGATGACAATCAATTGATGACGAGAGTTAAATCTTACTCCCCCTAAATTCATATCATAATTCAAATAAAGAAAACTTCAATTCAAGAGAACCAACCACTCTTGAATTCAAGTATCATAACATCCATTTGAAATGATATACCATAAATTTTAAACATCTCAAAAATCATCAAATCATCAATGATACATGATATAAAAATAATTTCAACCAACAATTCATGAATCATTCAATTTTTAAGAATATTTCAAGAATTTCAAAATCCATGTATTAATCGTACATTTGAAAATCTCCCCTTAAGTCATTAATCATTTTTTCCTTTTGTTTATCAACAAACAAGGAGAAATGCCCATGTTTAAATTTTTCGTACATGTGTCATCAATATCCATTTCTCCCCATTTGTCATTAACAAAAAGGTAAAATGTAGAGCTAATGATTTCAAGGCACATGTGTCATTGCTTCCCCTTTGTAAAATAGGATATGAGCAATAATTTTCTTATGAAATTTTTTTTTCCCCTTTGTCATATATGTATCATTTTTCATATTTGTGTCATCAATACACTATTTCTGCCTCTTTGTCATCAACAAAAAGAGGTGAAATAATGAAACAATAATTTCATAATACATAAACTCATATTTTTATAAAATATATATTGATTGAATATTTAATATTTCATTGCTCCCCCATAGAAAAACATAATTTTCTCATGAAAATGTTTTTTCCTTTTTGTAAATAAGAAGTACAAACAAGGAAGGGAAGTGAAAAACATCATATAACAAAAATACTCGATTTTATAGATGTAAATTCTGAAATTCATGAAAAATCAAGAGTTACCCATGCAATTTAATTCATCCTATGCAAATTTCAAGCATGCTAGCAAATCATGTATTTTGTATGCAAATTTTGATAAGAAGTAAAATTTATAAAGGCCAAGAAATCCAAAGGAAAATGTGATCGTAAATCAAGCTTAATTAATTAAGCATTTCACATGTGTTTTAAAATTCTAAATTTTCTTTTTAGCAAATTGTTCCTCATTCAATGCTATAAGATTCATCATATCAATTTTCTTCTAATCATATTGATAATTTTATCTCCCCTTCTGTTATTGTCAAAAAACATATAATGGTTTAATTTTTTTCGCATTCAAGTTTTGAATATGACCATGAATATAAAAGGATCATGTTATTAAGGATAAAAAATCAAATGTAAGTACAAAAAGATATTATTTCTTTTAAGAATTATCTTCCTTCCTTTTTTGTAAATAATAAAAATAAGTTTTAGGGGATTAAATAATCTTAATTCATCCAAGATAAATCTTAAGACACATAATTCAATTAGATAAATTTTTAATAAAATAAAATAATGATATTGATAAAAATATTAATTATAATTGTTAAGATCATAAATATCCTTTTTATTAAAAAGTGAAAATCATAGAGATTTAAACGTGATTTCCATAAAGAATATGTCAAGTCAAGAAATCAAGAAAATGTTCCTGTTAAAATAAAATATTTTTTAATTTTCAACTTATCTCAAATTTAAGAAATATTAATTTTGATGATAAGTTATATCATTCATGAGTTATAAAATAAATCATGTCAAGAAAGATATTAATATCAAAAAATATGATTTAATTTAATAAATCTCCTCTTAGATCATAAAATGGAATCTTAAGCGAATAAAGAAGAGTCTTCCTTCATAAAAATATTAAATTATAAATATCAAGATTATGAGTTAATTTCAAGGAAGAAAAAATAGAAGGTCTTGATTTGTATATATGAAACTTCAAGTTGTCCAGAATATGGTTTATAAGAAGATTTTCAAATTATAGATCCGAAGAGATAAATTATGATTCATTTATATGATTTTCTTTGAACGAACTTAATTTATATAAGAATTTTAAGTTATAATTTTTCAACTTGTCAAGATCATGATAAAATTATCAAAATATCAATAAAGTTGGATAGATTCATCAATCTCCCTTTTCTTTAAAAAAAAAAAGTCATTTGAAAATAGATTAAAAAACCACTTTTCAAAAAATTTTAATGAAGGCAACATAGGTCATTTTTCAAAAGAAAATAGCTAAAGTTCTCTAATTCAATTTTGTAGTTTAAGAGATTCAACAATAATGGTATCATTTTATCTCTTATTGAAGCCTTGATAGTACAAAGATATTTGCAAGAAGAAATATCCTCTTTTTTAGTTGTTTCATGTGATTTATTTTAAGAATACTTTTCAAATCAATGAATTATCATTTAAGACTAAAAATCAAATTTCATATTAGAAGGAATCATTAAGGTCATTACTAAAACACATCAAAATGATAAAAACATCTTCAAAGCAAAAAATTTAATCTATCTCAATTCCAACATTTAAATGAGTCTAACTCTTTACATATAGTGCAAGATTGACAAACTCATTTCTAAATTTTTATTTATTCTATGTTCAAATTCAAAAGTAATCTATCATTTAACAATACACATTCAATCTTAACATATAACTATTCAACCATTTAAATCAATCATTCAATAATGATATTTATAAGCTAACTTAGTCAAAAAAATACCATAACATTTAAGTCATTCAATAATAGCTTTTACATTTAGATCAACAAATATCCAAGCCAATGATTTTGAACATATCATTCAATTATCATCAAAATCATATTTTCAATATAAATAATTTTTCATTAACAAAAACTAAGGTTCTTTAGTTCTAGTTCATTTTCATACTAGTATGCTCTAGCTATGCATTATTAAAATTAATTGTATAATGATGAACCATCAAAAGATTCATTGTCAATAATTTTAATTCCAATAATATTTTTGTTATCGTTACTTATGCTAGTGAGCTTGAAAGGAGTGTTAGATCTCAAGTCATGCGGCTTGAGTATCCACTTTCAAGATATTATTTAGTGCTCCTAGCTTTATTATGAGGTAACTTTATAATATTGTAGGTTTTGATTTAGGTATCCATTTGAGTTTGGGTCTCTCGTGAAAGGTTCTTCCTATTTTCTCTAATAGCTTGAGGTTGTTTATGGTTCCTTTAGGAATCTAAATTAGTTTATGTATACTATATTTTTTGAATGTACACTATAAGCAAAGTGTCCATATCTACCATAAAAATTACATCTATTTTTGGGCAAAGAGTGTAATATAGGTCTTCTAATAAGGGTAGTTGACTTTTCATGAGTATTACTCACAATGTCAATACTTTCCTTATGAATATGACCCTTATCAACATGGATCATGTTTGGAGACTTATTGACTATCTTAGGCCTTTTTAGAGTTTGTTGTAGTATGTCATTTTCTTATTTAATTACCTCTAGTGGCTCACTCTTAGAACAAGAAAAGAATGATGTTGATACATCATTCAAGGTTTCATATTTAGTGCATGAATTGTGTGATGGTGCTACTTCATACATTTCTTAAGTTTAATAACTAGTGATGCATACTTTTTTTAAGTAGTTTATAGGATTTGCTTATTATTATAAATTCATCATAAAGCTCATGAAAAGAAAGTAGTAACTCATTAAAAGTAAAAGAACTTTCAGGTGGGTTACTTATCTCATCGTGGTTTACCACAAGCGCAAAATTCTCCACTTCTTGATTGTACACTTCATCTTTGGAGCGCTTCGGCTTCTTGCATTCATCAGAAGAGGTTTTGTCCAATTTAAGCTAATTTTTCTGGATTTTGGTTATTAACTTATCTGATTCATTTGTCAAGGGTTCAAAGTTCTCATCACTCAAGAATTCACTCGAGAAGTTATATGTTTTTCTCAGTTCAAATTCCTTCCTATTCTTTGGAAGGTGTTCTTGGATTCTCAATGTCAAATCCTTCCTATTCTTTAGAAGGTATTCTTTTTGTTCATTTTTGTAAGACATTTCATTTAATGATTCGTTTAGATTAAGTGTATTTTTATGTGTCCATTCTAATGTATTTCAAATCTCAAAAGCCAAATCACATGTAGAAACCCGATCAAAATTATTTTTATTTAAAGCACAGAACAAAGTATTCATAACTTTGGTATTTAAAAAAAATATTTATTTTTAATAATCATTCCAATCATTTATTGGATTGGATGACTACTAAAACCTTTTTCAACAATGCACCATAAATCAAAATCTACAAAAATCAAGTAAATACGCATTCGAATTTTTCAACAGGTATAGTTCATCCTATTGAACATAGGAGGACTTGTGATGCATTGACCCTCATTCATGCCAAACAAACTCATTTACTCAAATGGGTGTTAGTCCAATGAGTAAGATATTGCTCTGATGCCAATTGTTAGGATCAATTGGCACTAAGACAATAAGGGGGGAGTGAATTAGTGCAAGAGTGAAAGTGCATGATTCTAAAACCTTACTTATGAAAAGAAAATCAGAAGCGTCTTTTAGTATTTCATTGAAAATAATCAAGAAACTGATTTAGGAGAAGTTGATATATTGAAGCTCGTATCTAACTATAGACTAATTGAGAGTAATAGAAAGTAGCAAGTAAAGTAAATAAGGAACACTCACAATTATAGTGGTTCGACCTCAACCTGGCCTACATTCACTCCTGAGTCCTCTTTTTCGAGGTACACTGACGTCCACTATCAATCTTCTTCGGGTGAAGATAAACCCTTACACCTTCCTCTCTCCTTTTCACAGGCTTACGAGATGAACCTTACAAATTTGCAAGGGAGAATTTATAAAAATACACTTCTCCTCACTCCCTTGCCCCTTTTTTTTTTCTTATAATTTTAGTACACTATTTTTCATAGGATTTCTAGCCCAAAGTGTTGTGTGAATACATGTGCTAAATGCAAGAAAACTTGGAGAATTTATAGAACCCAATTAGCCTTAGAAGAATGGAGCCAAAATTCAAATGTACCCAAAAAATTCAGGTACGAGCGATACAACCGTCGACGCCGATAGTACTATCGTCGAAAGCTACCCGAAAAACTGGGCGGTAGTGGTACAACCGTCGACCTAGGTGGTACAACTATCGAGAATCTCGAAAAAGTGATTCCCTCCACTTTTTCCAATCCCGACTTATACCTTCTATTGACAAATTCTCAAGTTAACCAATTGAGCTCAACCTAAGCTCAATCCATCCCCATAGTTGATATGATTTGCCTCACTTGAGTTAATTTGGATTCCTTCCAAATCTAATTCAAGTAGAACTCAAACCCAAACTGATATTAACTATGACTAATCAATTATAACCAATATGATCATCAAGTTCAACAAGACCCTCTTGACTCCCAGCAAGTTTTTCAGCAACCCCCGACAATCTTCCGATGAGTCTCTTGGTCTTCTTCCGGTGAACTCCCGACGCAATCCTAGCAAGTGCCCGATTACCTTCGGCAAACTCTCAGCAAGCTTCTGATACCTTCAGCAAGCTTCCAACGAACTCCCAGCAAGCCTCTGATCCCTTCGACGAGCTCCCGGTGAACTCCCGGTAAGCTTCCAATACCTTCAGCAAGCTTCTAGCGAGTCTCTTAGTGAGTTCCCACTACATCATCCAAACCCTGGCCCGATGCCCTGGACTTAACTCTAGCTCACATTTGATTGTAATTATCTCTCTATCGTAGTTCATCCTACATCAATCAACTCTAACACACATGTTAGATCAATAATCCATAAATTTATTTCATCATTAAAATTCGATATTCAATAGTTTGGTCGATTTTGGCTAGTTCTAATTAATTTAAAATCATTTTAGATTGGTCAAAGCTTATTTGACTTCAATTAAACATAATCAAGTCCAAGTTAAACCAATTTAGGTTTACGAGGATTGTAGGTTGGTTTAGTTAGATTTTGGTTGACTCGAGTCTAGTTTAAGTTAATTGGATCGATTCAACTAGGATTCATGACAACTGATAGTTAATAAGGGTATAATTCATAATATTGATATTGTTTGATGACTTCTAGATCAATAGATGCATGAGGTAACACTACTCTTAAGAGTGATATAAGATATGAGATTGATATAAGAAACGAATCAGAATTATCCCCATCAATTACAAGAGGGTAAACATAGTGGAGGGTGATATCCTGAATTAGTGAGTTAGATGTCACAACTAGATAGTACTTCCATATAGGAGAAACGGTAGGAGTGTAATATGGATTCATGTCATTTATTTTTGAAAGTAAATCATTCCTAAGAGATAAAGAACTCTATATCATGTATCATGAGATATATTTATGACTTGATATGAAATTTGAGATTGATTCTTGTTTTGGTTTGTATTATGAAGATTGGTTTTCACTTTTGACTGTATGGTTTATGATTTACTTTAATTTATTATTCTATTTTTTTATATGTTTTGAGATGTCATATAGGAGGTTTCTACTCAGCTTTTGTAGATTATCTATTGTTTATATTTTTCATAATAGTTATCTGATTCTGTTACTGACACCATGCAGGGAATAGCACTACCTATCATTAGGTAAAGCTGTGTCAAGGCACTTAAGTTTTATACATTTTTAGTTTAGCCATTATGCTTGATTTTCATTTTATAATACATGATTATTTATGAATATTTAAAATATAATAAAGTTAGTAACTTTATTATCTGCTATGTATGAAAATTTTGTCATTTTGTGTAAGCGGTTCAAAAAAAATATTAAGCTCAAAATCTATTTTATTGTTGATATTAAAACACTTACACAATAATTTATGTAGGGCACTATTTTCATGAATATATCAGGCAGCAAAATTAGATTGCCTTGAGAACTAGGCCTAAGAAATCTAATATTTTATGGGTGAAATTTTTTTCCCATAGTTGGTTGTATTTTATATAACCATCTACGTCTTATGTTATGATCGAGTTGACACTAAGAGGGGTGAGTGAATTAGTACAAGTGTAAAGAATACTCGATTTGAGAAAATATGCTTGAGGTAAAAATCAAAACTAAAAACGTTTTTTTATCACGATCAAGTTAGAGGACGATTAAACTTAAGACTAAATAAATAATCTCGATTTAGCTATAGAATGCTAAAATAAAAAGTAAGTAAAGAAAGCTCACAAATTTATAGTGGTTTTCTTACCAACTTGACATATGTCCACTTCCCGAGTCCTCCTTCGTCGAGGCCTATCAGTGTCCACTAATTACCTTCTTCCACAGGTAAAGATCAAAACCTTTTATACCTTTCTCATTTTCTCAAGCTCAGAAGAAGAACCTTTACACTCTCATTTTCACAGGTTCAGGAGAGAAACTTTTACAATCTTCTACTCTTCCCTTAACCTCATTTTGCACTTAAAAAGCACACAAGGGAAGCTCTCAAATTTTACATAATTTTAATCAAAATTACAACCACTTTTCTTACATTTTTTTCCTCTGTAATGCAAGAATACTTGAGGTATTTTTAAACCCCAATTGACTTCAAAAAATGGAGTCAAAATTTAATATTTTCTAAAAAATTAGGTGCGGGTGGTACTACTGTTGGTACTACTGTTGGCACTACCATTGAAAGTGCCTCGAAAACAGGGGCGGTGGCAATACCACCACTGCTTGGGCGATACCACCACCGCCTGGGTGGTACCACTGTCGCCTAGGCATTACCATCGATGCTTGGATGGTACCACCATCACCCACCGACGATACTACTATTGAAAATCTCGAAAACTATACTTTTTGTATAGTTTCATACCGACTTATATTTCTTATTGACTCCTCTTTAGGTCAATGAAATGAGCTCATCCTGAGCTCAAATCCTAACCCAAAGTGGACCTGATTATCGCTCTTTGAGTTAATTTGGATTTCTCCAAATATAACTCAATTAGAACTCAAAATACACAATGCTAACGATGACATACGAAGACACAATTACAATCATTCTTATTGTCTGGCATATCAATCGATCTTTCGAACTCTCGGCGAACTTCCCGACATCATCTAATGAACTACCGGTAAGTCTCTCGATCATCTTCCGATGAACTTCTGGCATGCAGCTAGCAAACTCTCGAAATCAGATTGTATTACCTTTTCAACGTTGTAATTAATCATGTATCACATTCTCTAATAAGCAAGTTAGATCATAAAACTCATTAATTGATTTCATCATCAAAATCTGAGATTTTGTAATCTCCCCCTTTTTTATGATGACAACCAATTGATAACTGGAGTTAACCTTAACTCTCATTATGTATATACTATTAGATAAATAGAGCAAACTTGAATTCAAAAGAACCCATCATTTTTTAATTCAAGTAATGTCAATTTTAAGTTCATTTTTATGTTTTTTATTTATTTTCATTAACTTATTTGGTTCTTTTGTCATAAGTTCAAATTCATAGTCCTCATCACTCGAGGTTTTACTCGAGTAGTCATATGTTGTTCTCAGTGCCAAGTCCTTCCTGTTCTTTGGAAGATATTCATGATAGGACTCCAACAGGGTTGAGTCCTAATCATCTTAGTATTAGTCAATAAAAACCCTGTTATATTATAATAAAATAACTCCTATCTTATAAAGGAGTATGGCTAGGGTTTCAATTAGCCCTTAGGAATTAGTAGTCATCACCCACCTTACTGGGTTGGTCAGCTAGGATTTCCCCCTACTTAGGTCGGCTATAGAGCCAACCTGGTCACCCCTATTCCTATTAAGGCAGATCGACTATAGGAGGGGCAAAGGGATAATTTTACTTAAACAAGCACCCCCTTAGGTTAGGATTTTGATCCCTATTTAAAGATGTAGCTGCCCCCCCCCCCCCCCCCCCCCCCCCCCCCCCCCCTTGAATCAAGCAATTAATAATTCTTTTTCAGCCATTATGCCGAGTCTAGGAGGGAGGAACCCCTACAGCGTTCAAAGGGTTGATTTCCCTTAAGGATCAAAATCTATAGAGCTCCTTCTGAGGTTCTATCATCTAGTATCAGAGCGGCGTTCCTACTACCCTATAGCCATCTCAGCCATCTCCACCTTCTCAAGCAATTCCCACAATTGCTTTTGACATCGCCTCCATCCATCGTCGCCCACTAAGCCGTAAATCCATCTATCTACTGCCGCCCCCTGTGTAATCTGGAAATCTGATATATTTTTATCATTCATGCCTCTTTAATACTGTAAAATTTCTTACTTTACATGTTGAAGATTTTTCCCAAATTTTATCCGCTGTAAATTTCGTTCGTTGCAAACATTATCGTTGTTCGTCGCAAACATTACCACCCTTTCACCTCGTGAAACCAGTTTATTTCTTCTCCTTTCTGGTCAAAATTTTTACACAATTCTAAAGATCAAATTGGCTTTCGTCTGGAATTTATTTCTAAAAAATACTCCTTCTAGAACCAGTTTTCTTGTGCAATCTTTCACCATCACACAGTGTTAAAATTTTATGACGAAGGATCTGCCTTTCGTCTTTTCCCCTATTTCCCTACTGTTACGCTGCCAAAATTTCATCAAAATTTTTACTGGTATTAACAACATCTAAACCAAGGGTTTCTGCATAATTTTCTTAAACTTTCCTCCAAGATTTACATCTAGAAGTCATTGTTTCTCTGACGTAAAATCTTTTCGGTAGGATAGCACATCACATCACTTTTTTTCACCAAATTCTATCAAATTTAAGTGTTATTTTTTGTGGGATTTTGGACTCTATTTTCCTCATCTCCAAACCCTACCATCATTACCAAAAATCTCTCCAAATCTTACCCTAAATCGAACCCAAATAGCCACCCAAATCAGCCCTAAACTGTAGCCTACTTCCATCCAAACCGATTGACCTTCCAATCGGCCACCCCCTTCTCCAAAACTCTCATGCCACTAACCCGACAATAAAAAAAAAGATCTCAATATTACAGATCTAGAGGTGTATACTATTGCATCAAAGGAGGCTATCAATGTAAATGTTGAAGCCTTTGAAAGCCGCATAGGACAATGAACCATCTGAAGAAGCCCTTGAACCTGAAGAAGAAGCCATGGAGGAAGAGCCCCAACCGGTCGACTACTCTAACCCACAAATGATGAAAGTTGGAGGACTTCTAAAACAGCAACCCATCACCGTTCTCATCGATACAGGCAGCACAAATAACTTTCTCAACAGTAAGGTTGTTGCACGTTTGGCGCTTCAAATCGAGGCTTGTAACAAATTCAACGTAAAGGTCGCCGACGGCTGAATTCTCAATTGTGACCAACAGAACCCGCGAGTGAAACTACTCCTCCAAGACCAAGAAGTGGTAGCCGATTTCTTCCTCCTATCCATCGATGATTATGAAGCCATACTCGGGATCGAATGGCTCACAATGCTATGTGATATCTCTTGAAATTTTTTAAATTAATTATGAAATTTTATTGCAAAGGGAGACAGGTCATGTTACGAGGCAAGCATGGGAATCCTTGAAAATTCTTGATAAGTTGAAAAGTTTAAAAAGCACATCTTTATTATACTTAAAAGGTTATATGCTTGAAATGCTTATTATTTTGATTTACTTGAATTCAAGAGGATGTGACTCTCTTGAATTTAAGTCTTCTATATTAATGCATATATTAAGGGGGAGTAATGTCATCATGTGTTTTTGAAATTATTAGTTCTATATTTCACCTTTTTGTTGATGACAAAGGGGGAGAAATATATATTGATGACATATGACATTGAAAAATATTCATTGATAACACTTGATGATATAACTTGAATATTTTATAATTCATGATTTGATAACTTGATACAAATTTATGTTGAAATTTGCATAGAATGTTGATAACTTTAATTTAAGAGTGAGTGTTTCTCTTAAATTTAAGTGGTATGGTTTTCGTGGGAGTTAGGATTAACTCATATCATCAATTGATTACCATCATAAAAAAAAGGGGAGATTGTTGAATCTCGGATTTTGATAATGAAATCAATTAATGGATTATTGATCTAACAGGATTGTTCGAGTTGATCTATGCAGGATTAATTATGACAGAAAGATTATTACAATCGGGGTTAGCCAAGGTTAAGTTCATGCATCGAGTCGATGTGTTTAGGAACTCCCCAGGAGTATGTCGGAAGCTCACCGAGGGTATCAGGAGTTTGCCATGATGGCGCAAGGGAGTGATGCTGTGGGATTATGAGGATAATAATTTATTGTATCAGAAGGAGTTCCGATGGGAGTGACTCACGGCCAGCTCAGTATCGGGCATAGAGGGTCACACATATATAGTGGATGCTTCAATGAATAAAGAATGGATGGAGATCTAATTAGCCCCTATTCTCATTAGATGAGACCCTAAGCTGATGGGCTCCTTGATTAAGGCCTAGTTACAAGCCTAAGGAGATTATTGGATAAAGATCCAATACTGTAAGGTTAGTGGGTAATTGGATAGAGATCCAATACCCACTAAGGAAGGAGCCCTAGGGTTTTTGGTGGCTTTCTATAAATAGGAGGGGAGACTCATGGTTGATAGGCTGCAGCTTTAGCCACCACCTCCTATTCTCCTCCCTCCCTATGCGCAAGAGTTGCGAGATCAGATTGGAGGAGTTTCGTTGTAGAGATCCATCATGTGGATATCGCTAGAGAGAAGGACGCTTGACGTCCTTCATCTTCTCTCTCCAAATCTGGAATACAAGGATATACGATCTCCCTAGGTAAAACTAATCTCACACACATCGTGATTTTTCGGTTTTGCGTTTTTTCTCATTACCCCAATCTTTGCACAACGATTTGATCTGCATGGGAAACCAGTTTTATGTTTTGATTTCCGCTGCGCATATGATGCACCCGCTGAGGTTTCCCAACAGTGGTATCAGAGCCAAGGTTTTCGTGCGAAAAATTAGTTTTAAACTGCGTGTGATAAGATTGAATCGCGTAGAATTGTTCTACGCGCTTGTTGCAGCGATTGACAGTAAAAGAAGGCGCTGCCTGCGGGGGAGGGGCAGCCACATGCATGCTGTCTGCATGTAGAGGTGGCTGGCCATGGCTAGGCCCCTTGCAGGGGTAGTCGGCCATGGCCTGGTTACCTGCAAGGGGCGGCTGCTAGAAGAAGCAGCAGCCCGCAAGGGGCGGCCACCCGCGGGCACGGTCGATTGTGGCCAGCCCGTAAGGGGTTGCCGCTCGTGGCCAGCCCTGCCGCCAGCAGGGGCGACGGAGCCGGTCGCAGGGGTGGCCGCCGCCTGCGTAGGGGCAACGGTGGTGAAGGAGGGCTAGGGCATCATTTTGAAAAAAGATGGTTATGCCCCTAAAAATTTGAGAAATTCTAGCTCTATCCCTTTTATACATAATTTCTTAAATGCCCTCAATATTTCTAATTTCTTAAATGCCCTCAATATTTCTGGAAATTCTGAGGATTGTCCTCTCATCCAGAATACCGAAAATACCCTCAATAATTATAAAAATTCGAGGATTGTCCTCATGTACAGAATTTCAAAATTACCCTTAATAATTTTAGAAATTTCAAGGACTGTCCTCTCATTTAGAATTGTGAAAATAACCTTGACAATTCTAGAAATTTTGAGCATCTCCAGATTTCTAGAAAAATAATTAATTAAATAAATAAATTATTATATATATCTAGTAATCCTACATATGATGTGATGTATGATGTGGATGGATGATCACGAGCCATGTGTTGTGATGTGTGTAATTATGATTATTATTATTATTAGGGCTTGTGAGCCTACGTTTTTCTCATTTATTATTGGGCTTACGTGCCTGTGATTATTTGTAATTACATAGAGAGGTACAGCGGGAACATGGAGCTTGACAGCAGGACCCATGATGCCGTGGTGGGAGATTACGACGCATGGTGATACGACGATCCGACGAAACCGATAATGACGATATCAACAATCACAAGGCATGGAGATGCGTCAATGCACACATATATCATATTGTGAGTTATTAGGCCCATTGGCTCAGGCTTAATCATATTAGGTGACGACTCATGATCATCCTGTGTGGCCTGCATATGTGATGTGTTATACACCTACTAGATATATGTATATATATATTTGCATGTGATGTAGATATATATTAAATATGTGTGTGTGACATGATATATTAGGAGACCGATAGAAAATAAAAACCCCTCCCATTATAATATTAAGTCGGTAAGCGTAAGGCAATAAGATTGACCCACGTGGCCTATTAGGGTGATAACTCTAACAAGGGAATCCAGGTCTCATCAGAATTATTCTAAGGTGGTTCCATCTGATTAGAGCGATCATGACCCGAAAAGATATAGCAATGGAAAGAGTTTATCGGAAGATAACATTGAAGATTTACTAATGAAGCCGCTAGCTCAGATTGTATCTGAGCGTCACAGGGGTCTGATGAGGATCAGATACATAGGTGATTGGCTTTTGATCAAGTGAGAGATTGCTAGTTACAGGTGCCCTGCAAGACAATCACATGAGTGATGGCACATGTGACACACTGTGTAATCTTTTTGCTTATGATTAATATTGGCATATTCTCATATTATATTATTTGTTACATATATATTGTGATGTCCTTGGTTCTGTGTAATGAGAATCGGATCGTGATGAGATCACGATAATGAGATCGATTCACCTTTAAACACAGATCCTAAATAATCTCGGTCATAGGTTACTCGAGAAGGACATCGAGATAACTAGATATACCGGTATACTATATACCCGTCCATATGATGGAGGCGACTGGTCTCATAGCCACTTGTGTGGAGACACTAAGGATATAGTACATGTACTCATTGGGGAATGAGTTCACTGATTGATCCGCTTATGGAATGTTGTATGGTTAATGATACATAATGTCAGACAGTGATTCCATAGTCCCAGTTGTCTATCTAGTCCTTAGACTTGAGATACCAAGGATACCTTGTATGAGTACTCCTTTCTTTGACGCCAGACTTACAGGTTTGGAAAGTTTCAAATCTGGTATAGCTAGTTATCGAGATTGATAGCCAACCTTACGAAGGTAATTGAATGTCAATAGAGGATCATCCACTCTCGGAATCATGAGAGGAATATCTCATATATGCTTGCTCAAACAAATCCATGGCCAGGGTCATTCAGATTGAGAGATAATGAGTTCTCTGGTAGAATCTGATTAGAGCAAGACAAACTGATTCCGTATGTGACCTGACAGTATCATGTCTAATATACGATCTATGGGATATTAGTTGGATGAGGGATTATGGATACACGATAATTATGGACAGATAGGTCCGATGGATTTGATCCCCCCTATACCGTCTGGGGACTATGGCGTAGTGGCCTAGTACGTCCATAGTCGATGAGTCGAATGAATTATTATGAGGATAATAATTCACTATATCAGAAGGAGTTCTGATAGGAGTGACTCACGGCCAGCTCGGTATCGGGCCTAGAGGGTCACATACATATGGTAGATGCTTCAGCGAATAGAGGATTGGATAAAGATCCAATTAGCCCCTATTCTCATTAGATGAGACCCTAAGCTGATGGGCTCCTTGATTAAGGCCTAGTTAAAGGTCTAAGGAGATTATTGGATAGAGATATAATAATACAAGGTTAGTGAGTAATTGGATGGAGATCCAATACCCACTAAGGAAGGAGCCGTAGGGTTTTTTGTGGTTCTCTATAAATAGAATGGGAGACTCATGATTGATAAGTTGTAGTTTTAGCCACCACCTCCAATTCTCCTCCCTCCCTTTGCGCAAGAGTTGTGAGATCAGATTGGATGAGTTTCACTGTAAAGATCCATCGTGTGGATACCGCTAGAGAGGAGGATGCTTGACCTCCTTCATCTTCTCCATCCGGATCTGGAATACAAGAATATATGATTTTCCTAGGTAAAATTAATCTCTCACACATCATGATTTTCCAATTTTGCGTTTTTACTCGCGACCCCAATCTTTGCATGATGATTTGATCTACATGGGAAACATGGTTTATGTTTTGATTTCCGGTGCGCATATGATGCACCCGCTGAGGTTTCCCAACAAAAAATTGGGGTAATATATTATTAGGTGGAAGACATCTCGCTTAAAAGAACATGAGCCTTCACTTAGGATCCAAACGGCCTCATTCCAAATAAAAAACTTGATAAGAGAAAAACGAATCAAGTATCAAGAGAGAAAAATATTTTCACAATCTATTAACAATAGAACAAAATATCTCAATAGAGGGAATTTTCTTAAAATTATTCTAACAAGATTAGACCAACACAACATTTAATTCTCAAGATACATCATCTAATGTAAGAAATTAGTGGAGGAACGCCTAATTTTGTCAAACATGGAGGGTGATAAGAGAGAACCCAAGCGAGCATGAGAGTTAATGGATTTTTAGATATCACTTAAGCTTAGGAAGTCCAATTGATAGTCAGGAGGCTGAGAAGGATCAAACAAGGATGGTCCACTATGAAATTAAGGCCCATTGTAGTAGAGGAACTCAGAAGCATCTGAACTCATAATCCCTTTTGGTAATTCTTTGTGTGTCATCTCTCCATAACCTAATTTAGACATTGTCCTCTCTTGACCTTATAGTAGCATCGGAGCCCAGTGTGGGAGTAAGGCCCATTCTGCTGGAGGAACACACAAGCATCTGAGAACCTATTCTAAACATTATCTTTTCTTTATGCTCGGTAGTTATTATGCCCCTAAAACTAAGCCATGCTACAACCATTTCTTTCTTATTCTCAGACAATTGAATATAAAAAATTACGCCATGCTAAAACCAAATGGATCTACTGCACCCTTTGGATTTATTAGGATCTTTATTAATTTCTATTGTACCCTTTAGAATTTACTTATTAATATAGCAATCGCTTCTAATTATTTCGTGGTCTTATTCTCACTTTCTAAATGTTATGACTTGGGTCGGGCTAATTGATCTATCAATTTTATTTGGCTCAAATCAATAGTCAAAATTAATTGATCTATTAATTTTGTTTGACCTAAATCACTAACCAAAATATTTAAATTAAATTTCATAATATTACACTCATCAGGTCCTTATAAGTCAATTTTAGTCTTACCCACTTTTGATATGGGACTAATTGAAGATATTAAACTAAAGGCGGGAAGAGTTAGAGTCCTAATATTTTCATTATAAAGTTCTATAGAGGTTATTGGGCTACCATTATCGTCATGTTGGATTTAAATTATTTTCATGATCTATCTTTTCTTCTTAAGAAATGGGCCTCCACCCATATCCTTTTTTCCCCAAAATATTCTAATCTCCTTTAAATTAATGAGTTATAACCAATTTCTCTTGATAATGTTAATATAGGTATCTCACTAAAATACTTAACACCTCTTAATTCAAGAGATTCCACATTCTCTTTTAGACTTTTAAGGATAAAAATCCTTTTATTATAATAAAACTTGGCCTTAGAAGCCTGATGGTAGGTTATCATGGTGGCAATGGTTTTTTAATATAAAATAATAATTTATTAAGATCTTAAGAATGGATCTATTGAATCTTGGATTTTGATGATGAAATCAATTGATAAGTTTTATGATATAACATGTATATTAGAGAAAGTGATGCATGATTAACTACGATAGTGAAAAAGTAATACAATATGATGTTGGGTTAGAGTTAAGTTCGGGCATCGGGCCGGGATTCAGACGATGTAGTGAGAGCTCGTCGGGAGTTCACTAGGAGTTCACCGAAGGTGATCGGGAGCTCGTTGGGTGCATGCTGGGATTTCGCCGGAAGATGATCGAGAGACTCACCGGGAGTTTGCCTGAAAGTTCGTCAGGAGTTTGGAAGATTGATTAACGTGTCAGACAATAAGAACGATTGTAATTGTGTCTTAAAATGTCGTAGTTAGCATCATATGTTTTGAGTCCTAATTGACTTAGATTTGGAAAAATCCAAATTAACTCAATGAGAGATAACTGTATCCACTTTGTGTTATGATTTCAGCTCAGACTGAGGTCATTTTGTTGACATGTAAAGGGGTCAACAAGAAGTACAAGTCGGGCATGAAATTGTACAAAAAGTATAGTTTTTGGGATTTTCGATGGTAGTACTGCTAGTGGGCGGTGGTGGTATCGCCCAGGCGATGGTGGTACCACCCAAGCAGTAGTAGTACTATCGCCACCCCTATTTTTGGGGCACTTTCGATGGTAGTACCGCCATTACCCGATTTTTTTAGAAAAGGTTGAATTTTGACTCTATTTTTTTAAAGCCAATTGAGGTCTATAAAATTTGAATAAAATTTAACTCCAATTTTTCTTACATTAGAGAGCAAGAAAGTGAAAATAAAGTGCAAGAAAAGTGGTTAAAATTCTATAAATTTTGATAGCTTCTCTTGTGTGTTTCAAGTGTAAAGTGATGTTAAGGGAAGAGTGGAAGATTGTAAATGTTTCTGTCTTAAACCTATGAAAAGGAGAGTGTAAAGGTTCTTCTCCTGAGCTTAAAAAAAGGAGAAAGGTGTAAAGGGTTTTTATCTTCACCCGTGGAAGAAGATCATTAGTAGACACCAGCAGGCCTCAACGAAAGAGGAATCAGTAAGTGGATATAGGTCAAGTTGGTAAGAAAATCACTATAAATTTGTGAGCCTTCTTTACTTGCTTTTTGTTGTAGCATTCCATAGCTAAATCGAGATTCTTCATTCAGTCTTAAGTTTAATCGCTCTTTAACGTGATCTTGATGAGAAACGTTTTTAGTTTCGATTTTTACCTCAAGTATATTTTTCAAACCAAGTACTCTTTGCACTTGCACTAATTCACACCCCCCCTCCTCTTAGTGCCAACACAATCCTAAAAGTTGGTATTAGAGCCAGTTATACTCAATTGGATTAACACCAAAGCGAGTAAATGACATCTTTTGATATTAACGAGGGTCAATGTATTGCATGTCCTCCAATGTTTAATGGGATAAACTATACCTTTAGGAAAACTAGAAAGCGTATCTTTTTTATTTCGTTGGATTTTGATTTGTGGAACATCATCGAAAATGGATTTCAGAAGTCATCAAATCCTATACATAATTGGAATGATCATGAAAGACATGTTTTCATTAAATGTCAAAGCTATGAATACTTTACTTTGCGCTTTAGATAAAAACGAGTTTACTCAAATTTCTGCTTATGATTCAGCTTTTGATATATGGCATACTTTAGAAGTCACACACGAAATCACAACTAAATTAAAGGAATAAAAAACAAATGAAATAACTTGTAATGATAAACTTAAAGAACATCTTCCAAAGAACATGAAGGATATTATTTTAAAAACTAAAAATGAATTGATAAAACCCTAGAAGGAGCTTTATAAATTTTGATCCTTGAGGGGATCAACGCTTGAAATGCTGTAGGGGTTCCTCCCTCCTAGACTCAGCATAATGGCTGAAAGAGAATTATTAATTGCTTAATTCAAGAGGGGGGCAGCTACATCTTTAAATAGGGATCAAAACTCTAGCCTAAGGGGGTGCTTTCTTAAATAAAATTACCCCTTTGCCCCTCCTATGGTCGACCTACCTTAATAGGAACAAGGGTGGCTAGGTTGGCTCTATAGCCGACCTAAGCAGGGGGAAACCCTAGCCGACCAACCCAGTTAGGGGGATGATGGCTACTAAGCCCTAAGGGCTAATCTAAATCTTAGTCATACTCCTTTATAAGATAGGAGTTATTTTATTACAATCTAACAGGATTTTTATTAACTAATACTAAGATGATTAGGACTCAACCCTGCTGGAGTCTTATCAAGTCCGTCCTCTTTAGATCAGCCTTGTCCTCAAGGCTGAGGGTCCATAAACTCTGGAAACTAGATCTTTAGCTCCTCATGTGACTCCCATGTTGCATCTTCGGTTGGTAAGCTACTCCACTTTACAAGTACTTCGGTTGAAGGGTGTCGACGGTGCATCACAATCCTCCAATCAAGTATAGCTTCAGGTTCGGCTTTGATTTCGCCATCATTGGTGGTGCTCGGTAGCTGAGTTTTAGGCCTTCTCATGTTCTCTCAACTTTGGCTTGAACAAGAATATGTGGAAGACGGGATGTATCTTAGCATCATCTGGAAGCTTTAATTTGTATGTCACGGCCCCAACGCGCTCTAGGATCTAGTATGACCCATAAAATCATGGAGACAGCTTCATTAATGCTTTTGCGTTGATTGATAGCTACTTGTATGGCTGGAGCGAAGGTAGACCCAATCTCCCACTACGAATTCTCGCTCACTCCGATGGTTGTCTACTTATTGCTTCATGCAGGCTTGAGCGGCATTCAAGTTGTCTTTCAGCAACTGTAACAGTTTATCCCTGTTAATCAAATTTTGGTCAACCTGATCTACTTTGGCCGAACCAAGCACATATCTGGGTATTATAGGGCTGGTCGGCCATACAATGCTTCATAAGGGTACATTTAGTTGATGAATGAAATATCATGTTGTACCACCATTCGGCCTAAGAAAACCACCTTGTCCACTCTTTGGGCCGATCACTAGTGAAGCACCGTAGGTATGTCTCGAGGCATCTGTTCACCACTTATGTTTGACCGTCTGTCTGGGGATGATAAGCTGTGCTCATCTTCAACTGGGTGCCCTGTAGATGAAAGAACTCTGTCCAAAATTTACTTGTGATACCCTGTCACGATCACTCACAATCGACCTTGGCATCCCATGTAATTTTACTATATGTTCCACAAAAAGTTGAGCAATACTAGCAGTAGTATAGGGATGTTTCATAGCACAGAAGTGAGCATACTTGGTTAGGCGATCTACCACCACAAAGATCGTGCTTTTACCTTGGGATAGTGGCAGCCCCTCGATGAAGTCCATAAAAATGTCTGTCCATGCTGAGTCTGGTATGGGTAGTGGCTGTAGTTTCCCCGGACTTGCCTCTGTTTCGCCTTTCTACTGTTGACATACATCATATTTGGATACATAATCATAAATTGATTTTTTCATGCCTTTCCAAAAGAAGTTTTGCTTCACCCTTTTGTAAGTCCACAAAAATCCGAAGTGCCCTGCTAAGGGTGAAGAATGAATCTCGTGCAAAATAATTTGAATGCAAGGGGAAAAAGGAATAATAACAATTTGGTCTTTGTAGCACAAGTCCTTCGAATCCCACGAGTAGTGACACATGGACCCCAGGTCCTTCTCCAACTTTTCTATGATGGCTTAGGCTTCGGGATCATTTTTCCATTCCTCCCTAATATTGTCAAGGAAGTCGGTGGAGGGAAGGGAGATGGCTGAAATTTCGACCGTCCCGGTAGCTGAGATAGGGCACATGCAACAACATTCTCTTTTCCTTTCCGGTAAGTAATTTCATAACCAAAGCCAAGGAGTTTAGTTACCCATCGTTGCTACTCTCGGAAGGATATTTTCTGCTCCAAAAAATATTTAAGGCTTCGGTGGTCGGTCTTAATCTGGAAGCGCCGACCGATCAGGTAGGGTCTCCACTTCGTGACTGTGTGTACGATGGCAATCATTTCTTTATCATACACGGATATTTTAAGATGTGAGGGAGATAAAACTTTGCTGGTGTAGGCAAGGGGTTAGCTATCTTGCATTAGAACAGCCCCAATTCCAACTCCGAATATGTCGGCCTCAATCACAAAAATTCGACTAAAATCGGGTAGCGCTAGGACCGACATCATCGTCATAGCGACCTTGAGTCTTTCAAAGGTTGTAGAGGCTTGATCCAACCACGAAAATGAGTCCTTCTTGAGCAGGGACATGAGTGGGGCACTGATCTTGCCATAATCTCTCATGAACATCCGGTAGTAGCCTGTGAGTCCAAGGAAGCTGCGTAGTGATTTTACGTTTGTAGGTCTCGGCCATCCTTACATTGCCTCAATTTTTGCCGGATCTACCGCCCCTCCCTCCTCTGATATAATGTGCCCTAGATACTCCACTTTATGCTGTAAGAAACTACACTTTGACTATTTAACATAAAGAGTATTCTCTCGAAGAATGGTTAGAACAGTTCGTAAGTGCTCAAAATGTATATCAAGCATAGGGCTATAAATGAGAATATCATCAAAGAATTGTTGAATCTCATATTTTGATGATAAAATCAATTGATGAATTATTGATCTAATATAATTATTAGAGTTGATTGATGCAAGATTAATTATGATAGAAGGATTATTACAATCAAGATTGGCCAAGGTCAAGTCCATACATTGAGTATATACGATTGGGAACTCACCAGGAGTGCGTCGGAAGCTCGCCGAGGGTATCGGGAGCTTGCTAGGATGGCGCAAGAGAGTTCACCAGAAGAAGACCGAGACTCATCGGAAGATTGTTGGGGGTAGCCGAAAAGCTTACCGGGAGTTAGGATGGTCTTGTTATTGATGTTTGACAATTATGATTGTATTTAATTAAGTCATAATTAGCATCGTGCAGGTCTAACTATGACAGGATCAATAGAGTTACAACCAGATAATAGGCCAAGATTAAGCTTGAGCATCGGGCCGGGGTTCGGACGATGCGATGGAGTTCGCTGAGAGATTCACCGAAGGGATCAGGAAGATCGTTGAGAACACGCCGGGACATCACCGAGGAGAAGACCAGAAGACTTGCCGCAAGTATGCTGGAGGTTACCGAACTGGCAGAAGTTATGTTGTAATTAAGCTTGTGGTCATTAAGAGTTGTAATCATTGAGTCGTAGTTAGAAAGTGAGTCCAATTTGAGTTGGATTTAGATGGAATCCAAATCAACTCAATAAGGCAACCGGATCCACTACTGGGTTTGGTTGAGCTCAATCAGTTGACTAAGGAACTAGTCAACATTAAGTCAAAGCCGGAGTTCGGAAAGTGGAGGGAAACACTTTTGCGGAAATTTCGACGGGTAAACCGTCGGTGAGCGGCAGTTGGACCGCCCGTACCACAGAATCCGGGCAGCGACCAGTAACTTTCGATGGGTCAACTGCCCGGGTGGTGGTTAAACCACCCATACCATAAATGCAGCGACGACCAGCGGTTCACGGCGGGTGAAACGCCCAAGTCGACCGGTAAACTGCCCGTACCCGATTTTTCAGGTATGTTTGTTTTTTAGCTCTAATTTCTAAAGCCACTTGGGGTTTATAAATACCCCAAGTATTCTTGCATTCTAAGCATAACTGAGAAATACTTTTGGATAATTAAATTTTGACAAAAGAAATTATGAGTGATTTATAAAGAAAAAGAAAAGCGAGGAGAGAAATCTTAGAGATAGAAAGTTTATCTTAAGTCTCCCTTGTAAGCAAGTGTATGTTAGGATCAATTGGCACTAGGGGGGGTAAATTAGTGCAGGCTAAGATTTTTCTTTCCAAAGCAAAAGCTTTTCAAATAAGATAGAATAAGAAATCCGAAGCTTTTCATTTTTAATAAAACAAGTGAGTGATTAAAAGTAAGAAGCCGAAAAGATAATCACATTTGAGGAAAGGAACTTATCATCTTGCTTTCAAGGAGTTTAGTTAAGTTGGAAGTATCAATTCAATAACATTCAAGCAATGCAAGTATGAAACACTTATAATTTTATAGTGGTTTGGCGCCAACGGCCTATGTCCACTTCCGAGTCCTCCTTCTTGAGACACACTGGCATCCGCTACCAATCTTCTTTGGGTGAAGATCAAACCCTTACACTTGCTTAGAAGGGAGACTTAAGAAGTTACTATCTCTAAGCTCTCTTCCTTCTCTTTTCTTTTTCTTACAAATCATACACACTTTCTTTTTCACAGAATTTAATTGCCAAAAAGAGTTGTTGATGAATGTAAGAATACTTGGGTATTTATAGACCCCAAGTAGCTTCAGATTTTTGGAGCCAAAAATTAAACATACCCGAAAAGATCGGGTACAAGCGGTTTACCCGCCGTCAGCCGTTGGCCGCCGCCCGTAATCTGTGGTACGGGCGGTCCAATCACCGTTTGGGTGGTTACCCACCGACATCTGCTGGCCGTCGCCTGGATTCTGTGGTTCGGGCGGTCCAATCGCCGCTCACCAGCGGTTTACCCGTCAAAATTTTCACAAAAGTGGTTCCCTCCACTTTTCGAATTCCGGCTTGACTTTTATGTTGACCAGCTCTTTGGTCAATTGATTGAGCTCAACCAAACCCAGTAGTGGATCCGGTTGCCTCATTGAGTTGATTTGGATTCCTTCCAAATCCAACTCAATTAGGACTCTAACTTCTAACTACGACTCAATGATTACAACACTTAGTGACCAATTAAGCCTAATTAAGATCTAACTCCTGCATACTCCGACAACCTCTGACAATCTTGCGACAAGTCCTCTGGTCTTCTTCCCGGCGATCTCCCTTCGCATTCCCAGCGAGCTACCCGATTCCTTTGGTGAATCTCCAAGCGAACTTCCAGCGAGATCCCACAGCATCATCCGAACTCGGCCCGATGCCTAGGCTGTATCTTGGCCCATCATCTGGTTGTAGCTTCATTGATCCTATCATAGTTAGACCTGCAAATGCTAATTATGACTTAATTAAATATAATCATAATTACCAAAATATCTATTACAAGACCATCCCGACTTCCGGCAAGCTTTTCGACTACCCTCGATAATCTTCCGGCGAGTCTCAGTCTTCTTTTGGTGAATTTCGGTTGTCCACAGACGTACTAGTCAACTACGCCATAGTCCCCAGACGGTACAGGGGGGATCAAATCCATCGGACCTGTCTGTCCATAGTTACTATATATCTATAATCTCTCATCCAACTAATATCACATAGATCGTATATTGGACATGGTACTATCAGGTCACATACGGAATCAATTTGTCTTGCTCTAATCGGATTCTACCGCAGAACTTCTTCTCTCTCAATCCGAATGACCATGGCCAGGGATTTGTTTGAGCAAGTACATATGAGATATTTTTCTCGCGACCGAGAGTGGATGATCTTCTATTAACACTCAATTGTCTTCGTAAGGTTAGCTACCAATGTCGATAACCAATTGTACCATATCTGGAACTTTTCAAACCTGTAAGTCCGACATCCAAGAAATAAGTACTTATACAAGGCATTCTTGGTGTCTCAAGTCTAAAGACCAGATATACAACTAGGACTAAGGAATCACTGTCTAACATTAGGTATCATTAACCATACAGTATTCCATAAGCGGATTAATCGGTGAACTTATTCTCCAATGAGCACCTGTACTATATCCTTAGTGTCTCCACACAAGTGTTATGAGACCCGCTGCCTCTATCATATGGACGAGTATATAGTACACCGTTCTATTCGGTTGTCTCAATGTCCCTCTCGAGTAACCTATGACCAGGATTATTTAGGATCTGCATTTAAAGGTGAATCGATCTCATTATCGTGATCTCATCACGATCCTATTCCCATTGCACAGAACTAAGGACATCACATTATATATGTAACAAATAATATAATGTGAGAATATGTCAATATTAATCATAAGTAAAAAAATTACACAGCGTGTCACACGTGTCATCACTCACGTGATTAGCTTGTAGGGTACCTATAACTAGTATTTTTTTTTTATCTATCTTGAAATAATTTTAGTTTGTGCTAATGTGGATAGATTTCTAGTGATACTAGTGAAAGACGAAAAGAATGCATTCTTAATCATCTTTAATATTAATTATCATTTGAAGTTAGATGAAAGATTTCTATCTCTTATGAGAGACAGATATATCTATATGTGCTTTGATCTTTTTCTCCCCATAAATAAGGTATTTGGCTTAGGAGACATATGATATTTTTCATAATATTTTATATAAAAATATATCATTTATTTGCTTTAAGTGTGGTTGGATTGGTCATAAATTTTCTATGTATCCTGCTAATACTATTGATTGAAGGTCGAGAGATTCTCTAATATTACTATAATGGCTAAGCGACCTACGGAAGTGCATGATAATTATTACTAGTTGCCATATGAAGGAGGAATCCCTCGAAGAACCTTGGATCAGGATGAATAAAAAATAGTTTAGTTATAAAATATCTATATATCCTGCTAATACTACTAATTCAAGGTCTAAGGATCCTCTAATGTCATTACAATGGCTAACCAACTTAAGTGTAGGATGGCTCAACTATTGCTAGTAGCTCGATCAAGGAGGAATCACTATATGAGCCTTGGATTCGGTTGAATGGAGAATGGGTTGTTTATAAACGGACTTTTGTTTCCAGTGGTGGTGGATCACAGCCACCAGTGAGAAGATGGTAGAGGCTAGTGGGAAAGTAGTTAGTTGCTGATGCATCACTTGCTATGAACAGTGTAAAAATAATTTCTATAGCTGATTGTTAGCTTAGGGGAGAGTGCCGACATCGACGAGAAATGTAGAAAGTTATGAAGAAGAGAAAAATAAATTAAATTAAATAATATTAGAATCGTAAATAATTTAAAAGAATTATTAATAATAAAAAATTATCACTAGTTAAAAAGGGCTGTGAAGTAAGCATCTTTTCACTTCCTATAGTTTTTTTGAAAAGAAAATATCTATTACTATATTAAAATAAAGTACAAAACATTCCTAGTATCGAAGCAAAACAAAGCTTGTAACTAGAGTCACTCCTCTCTCTAAACAAAAATAATTCACTTTTCGTAGGTATCTGATAAAGATAATATACATCTTAGTTTGTTTCGTAAATATATGATAAAGATAATATACATCAAAATATTTCATAAGGGTTTAAATACTATGCACAATATTACCGATGGCCCAAGAAATAACTGATTTCCTTTACAAAATCAGCTATTGAATTAAATATATACTGTGTTCGCGGCCAACCGAGCGAAACATGGCGAAGAGAGATCCAAATTGATGTCGTCTCGATACTTTATCTTGGACGTCGTCCATCCATGGTGCCGCCTCTCGCGTTGCCCATAGAGAAAAGACGTGCACACGAAGTTGTCGGGGCGTGGAAGTTGGGAGATGCGTTCGATCGGACTACCAAATCCCTTCAATGCAGCAAGGACATGGAGCTCTTCGGCCACCCGCCCTCTCGGGTTCTTTGGACGGTTCTTGGACGTCGACGCAATCACAAGCGCTTTATGCCACTGTGGTCGAATCCGGGCCATTCAGGAAGGTATGTCGATCCACTCGCAGCTATTGAAACGGGGCCTCTGTCCCGACGTCCTTATCGCGAATCATCTCATTGGTATGTACGGGGCTTCTGGGTTCCTTGATGGCGCACAGAGGCTGTTCGGTGAAATGCCTCACAGGAATGTGGTCTCTTGGACCACCTTGATTTCAGCACAAACTCGTGCTGGCCATCCTGACTTGGCTATCGAAACTTTTTCCCGGATGTTGAATCACGGATCCGAAGAACCCAATGGCTATACTTATTCTGCTGCCTTGAAAGCTTGTGCCGTTGTCGGCAATCATGAGTTGGGCAGGTGGATCCATAGACATGTTTTGAACAATCAATTGCAATCAGATGTGGTCCTGATGAATGCTGTTATTGATATGTATATCAAATGTGGGAGTTTTAGTGAAGCCAGATTTGTGTTTGATGAGCTCTCTCTGGCCAACTCTACCTCATGGAATACAATGATTGCTGGGTATTTTAGAAAAGGCAGCGCATTCGAGGCAGAGAACTTATTTTATCAGTTTTCTAGACCAGATGCCATCTCATACAACACCATGATATCTGGGTTTGCAGAAATGGAAAGTCCAAAAGCATTAGATTATGTTTATTTGATGCACTCAAAGGGTTTTAAGCTTGACCATTATACGATTCCCTGTGCTCTGAAGATATGTGGGGGCTTAAATTTTTTGAAAATGGGAAAGCAGATTCATAACTACATCATTAAATCTGGTTTTCTTTTCAGCTGCTTTATTCTCTCATCGCTGATTGATATGTACTCCACTTGTAGCCAAATAAATGAGGCAATAAGGCAATATAATGAATGCATGAACTACAAAGGTCTTACTGACAGGTTACCCCTACTAAATTCCATGTTTTCTGGATTTGTTGTTAACGGATATAATGTACATGCACTTGATCTGATGTCAGATATCTACAGATCAGGCACTCTGCTTGATCATTTTACCTTTTCAAGTGCTGTACGACTTTGCATTAACTTGCAGAATATGAGAGTTGGTCTTCAAGTCCACACTTTGATCATTATTAGTGGATTCCACAGAAATCATATTGTTGGCAGCAATCTGGTAGATCTTTATTCAAGATGTGGGAATTTAGTCGATGCATTTAGATTGTTTCACGATCTCTCTCACAAGGATGTAATTGCATGGACTGGACTAATCACTGGCTGTTTGCGAGAAGGGTCAAATGAGTTGGTATTTAATATGTTTAGAGAAATGATTCGCTTGAAAATCAAGTCGGACCACTTTCTGGTATCAAACATTCTTAAAGCTTGTTCAGTTATTCCATGGGTTCAAGGTGGAAAACAGGTTCATGCATATATTGTTAAGGGAGGATTTGAATCAGAAAGCATCACTGTTACTTCATTAATTGATATGTACTCAAAATGTGGTGAGATTGATGATGGCTTCAAGGTATTTGAGTCTGAAGTTGAAAGGGATACTGTCTGCTGGACTGGGATAATAACTGGATGTGGGAACAATGGGAAGGCAACAGAAGCACTGAAGCTTTTCCGGGAGATGATAAAAGCAGGGGTGGAACCAAATGAGATCACTTTCCTGAGTGTTCTTTCAGCCTGCAGACATGCCGGCCTGGTTGCAGATTCATGCAGGATTTTCAAGTCCATGGAAGATAGGCATGGGCTGAAACCATGGATGGAGCATTATCATTGCATGATAGACATTTTATGCAGAGCCGGATTGTTTGAAGAGGCTAGGCAGATGATTTCTGTGATGTCTTATGGGCATGATGAAACTGCACATAACTCTTTGCTTAGCAGTTGTCTGATTCATCAAAATTCAGAACTTGGCAAGCTTGCTCAGGTTGACTTGTTTCAATCGATATCATGTGATACATCAGGGTACGTGACATTGTCTAATATTTATGCTAGCCAGGGTTTTTGGGATGTTTCAGCTAAGTTAAGAGAGTTAAGCAGAAGAATGAATATTAAGGATGCTGGAAAAAGCTGGGTTCAAGTTAGGATTCAATGACATCCTGAATATTGTGGATTGCATTTGTTAGTTCTGGGAAGTATAGTTATGTTTATAAAGCCTGCATTCTGGAACAATGCTTTACCCAAAAACTCTCAGAAAGGTACAGAATTTTTAAGTCAAACGAAGTAGGTCTTAGTGGAAAAATCTTTTCTTTCAATAAGTAGAATTTTATATATCTACAGGACGCTTGAATCTTCGGAGCCGTGGAAAGGATAAAGGGTATATCATGGTGATGGCTTGTGGAACAAGTAGACAGGCAAATCATACTCTTGCTGAATATTTTGTTTGCACTAATAATTTCTTCTATATGACCACTAGAAACAATGCTATTTAATTTTTAATATCTCTTATTATTGTAGGTTAATAGCCACTCGAGAAATGATGCGAATGAATGGGTATAGTTGTCAATCATGCCCATAGATTTTGACTTGCATAAGAAAAAAGTTTTGGTACTTCACATGTGTGTTTGCCAACATTCTCTTGAGCAGCCTTCCTCAGTTGGAGTTGTCCTTCAAACGTTTTGAATATTGAAAAGGTGTTGCATTTTTCTTCCTTTCCAGAGAATATTTTGGCCATGAGCTAAACACTTCCACTGACACCAGAAAATTGTGATCCATAAGAACATTTCAGGGCATCCATGGTGTGAAGCAGGTTGGATCTCTTACAATTCCAACATCGGCATCATTATTCGAATCTTCTGATGTCTATCATGTCTAAGGTACTGTCATTCTCTTGACTGCCAAGTTTTTTCAGCATCATCACTGGCTGATCCATTTTAACATATGAATGAATTGACTGGAAGTACTTGATCCAGGTTTATCAAGTGGGAAACAAATAAACCACAAATCCCTGTACATTCTGACCTTGCTAGTACCTAGTAGAGGGAATGTCCAGTTATCATGTAATATTTCTTATTTTTGAAATATTTATAAATATATATTTTAAATTATATTTAATAATTTTTTTAAATTAAATAATTTTATATTGAAATCTTCTTGCTAGGGACCTAGCTGTGAATATTAGAAATTGGATATGAATAGTGAAAGATTCATATTAAGTTAGAAAAAAATGGAGGATATAAGTCGCTAGCCTAAGGATGGTGCCACTTATGTTTAATACATGGATGACATATAAGTTTTCTTCATGTATGCTTGTCAATTGACATCTTTGTGTTAGTAAAACCTAAGCTGTTATGGGAGAAAACTAAAGTAAAACTTACCAAAATGAGAAAACTTATTGCAACTAATGTAGACTTGAGAAGAAAAGAGAAGATGAATTGAAGTAGAAGTTTTTGCTTTATGATATGATCCAATTAGTTGATCATAAATCTGCTAAGGACCCTTTTGTTATTCATGAAGGACCGATAACAAGAGCTAAAGCTAAAAAGATGAAAGAAGTCATAACTTATTTATTAGAAGGTATTTGGTAGGTACAAGTTGGTCAAGATTTGATCAAAATTCTATGGATGCAAGAAGAGTAAAAAAAAGTCAACGTGATTCAGATAAGTCCATACTATGAAGAGAAAGTCCAACCTTGAAGGAATTAGGAAATTTAATCCATTTTTTGAAGAATAAAAGTCATTCAGCCATGATGGACCATATTTGAAATTGTGGACAATTTTATTTTGGATTTTTCAAGGTAGAATTTATGAATGATCTACATTCATGAATTGAGAATATGAATGCTATTTAATGTATTTAATTAGTTCATTCTCTTTGTACCTTGTCTTGCTCTATATAAACAATGTTGACTCTCTTTGTAAAGAAACTTAGAGAAATATAATCATCTTTTAACACCGGTGAGTGTTTGTTTTTAAGTTATTGTATGGACTTTGAAACTTATCAAGCTTTTCTGCTTGTGACATTCAAAAATCCTAAATCTTGGCTTTCCCCTTTTAACTTATCAAACTTTTTAGTTTGTGACGTTTAGGGGAATCAAAGTGATGTTCTAATCTTTTATCATTTTTCTCTTTGATAAAGTGATTAGAATAGTTTCTCTTACTTCAATCTTAAACGATCCGTATTGTTTCAATTCGTTGGAGGGTGTCAATTTGCATTCCATATGTATCGTAGCTCTTTTGCTATTGAGTTGTATAGTTGCTGAGTTGATAATTTCTACCATTTGGTATCAGAGCTCGGCTCAAGTTTGAAGTTTGCATATCCATTTATTTACTATCTTTTAACTTTTCCTTTTCTCTTCAGCATCATAGCTGTAATTATTTTTCTTCCTTCATTGTTGTGCTTTTATTATTCTTCTTTGTTTATCCATAATTTATAGTATAAAAAGAAAAGAAAAGGAAATAAAAGAAAAGAAAAAAAATCAGAAAGTCAAAAAAAAAAAAAAAATCCAGAGAAAAGAAAAGGACAAAAGAAAAAAAGAGAGAAAATAAAAAAAGAGAGAAAATAAAAGATAAAAAAAAGAAAAGATCTTTTTTTGTAAGTAAAATATCAGAATTGTAGATTCAAGAAATTCTTGCAAATTACATAATTCAATCTTGTTCATTTAATTTTTGTTCCGGTTTAAAAATCTCTCTTCAATTCCAGATTTTTTTTTCTGTTCATTTGATATTTCAATTCTAATTCTTGAATGATCGAAGTGTAATACGTACACCTTTAAATTGGCCTCTATTTTTTTTACTTTTATACCTACCCAATTTCACTATCCTTGAATTGTCCTAATTTGAATTGTTTGTCTAGGTATTTTAGTTCATCTAATAACCCAAAGAATAAAACAAGAGAGGTAAAAGACAAGAGTGGTGAGATCAGTATCAAGAAAAGCCAAATCTTGAGTGAGACACTTGGGAGAGTATTGGTGAGATTGTTTTAATTTTATTTTATAGGTTTTAACATGTCTAAAGAAAATGAAACAAGTTCTACATCAAATGATCTTTTGGTTCAAGCAATGCAGCAATAATTTGAACGTATATTCAAAATAATGATAAATGTAAGAGATCATCTAGAAAGACATGATGATGTAATTAATAGATTACAAGGAGGACCACGATGTAGGAGACAACCAACCTTTGTCAATGATGAATATGATGAAGAAGAAGATATGCATGATGATCAAGTAACTCTAATTGCTCAAAAAAGTTAATCCTAGGAGACAAACTAGGAGAGGACGTTTTGATGGTGTGGACAAAAACATTGGCAGCATTAAAATGAAAATTTCTTCTTTTCAAGAGAAGAATAATCCATATGCCTATTTGGAGCGGGAACAAAAAGTGGAGTTAATCTTTAAATGCCATAACTACTCCGAAGAAAAAAAGGTAAAATTAGCTATTATTGAATTTTGTGATTATACTATTGTTTGGTGGGATCAATTGTGTAAAGACAAACAAAGAAATAGTGAAAGGCCCGTGGAGACTTAGTGATGAAACAAATCTTGAGGAGGAGATTTGTCCTTAGTCATTACTACAGGTGTTGGGAAACCTCAGCGGAAGCATCACATGCGCAGCGAAAATCAAAACAAAACAGGTTTCCCACGTAGATCAAATCGTCGTGCAGAGATTGGGTCACGAGAAAGTTGTAAAAATCGAAAAAACTTCATCATGTGAGAGATTGTTTTACCTAGGGAGATCGTATATCCTTGTATTCCAGATCCGGATGGAGAGGATGAAGGAAGTCAAGCGTCTTCCTCTCTAGCGGTATCCACACGATGGATCTCTACAGCGAATCTCCTCCAATCTGATCTTGCAACTCTTGTAGAGGGAGGGAGGATAATAGAAGGGGGAGGCCAAGGCTGCAGCCTATCAACCATGAGTCTCCCCTCTTATTTATAGAGAGCCACCAAAACCCTAGGGGTCCTGCCTTAGTGGGTATTGGATCTTTATCCAATAACCCACTAACCTTGCATTATTAGATCTCTATCAATAATCTCCTTAGGCCTCTAATTGGGCCATAAGCAAGGAGCCCATCAGCATAGAATCTCATCTAATGAGAATATGAGCTAATTGGATCTCCATCCAATCCTCTATTTGCCGAAGCATCCACCATATGTGTGTGACCCTCTAGGCCCGATACCAAGTTGGCCGTGAGTCGCTCCCATCAGAACTCCTTCTGATATTGTGAATTATTATCTCCATAATAATTCACTAACTCATCGACTATGGACGTACTAGACCACTACGCCATAGTACCCAGACGGTATATGGGGATCAAATCCATCGGACCTATTATTGAATCTCAGATTTTGATGATGAAATCAATTGATGAGTTATTGATGTAACATGATTGTTAGAATTGATTGATGTATGATTAATTACGACAGAATGATTATTACAATTAGGATTGGCCAAAGGGTTAGTCAACATCAGTGAACATCAGGTTCAAGCTGAAATTCGAAAAGTGGAGGGAACCACTTTTGCGGAAATTCCGACGGGTAAACCGTCGGTGAGCAGCGAGTGTACCGCTATCGCCCAGGTTTCGGGCGCCGTCCAGCCTAGGCTAGGCGGTTGAACTGCTTGTACCCAGGAATCTGGGTACTTTAAGCGATTGACCTGCCCAGGGTTGGCGGGTAAACCGCCCGTACCCAGGTGTTCGGGCAGTTGAGCCGCCCAAGCTAGCAGGTGAACCGCCCGTACCCAAATTTTTCGGATATGATTAGATTTGGCTCCAGTTTTAAAGGTAATTTGGGGCCTATTAATACCCCAAGTTTTCTTACATTCAAGACAATAATTTTGGGGATTATATTCCGAGAAAATATTGTGTGAGAATTGGAAGAACAAAAAGGGGTAAGGGAGAGAGCTTAGAGTTAAAAAATTTCTCAAAGTCTCCCTTGTAAGCAAAGTGTAAGAATTTGATCTTCACCCAAAGAAGATTGGTAGTGGACACCGGTGTGCCTCAAGAAGGAGGACTCGAAAGTGGACGTAGGCCTTTGACGCCGAACCTCTATAAAAATTGTGAGTGCTTCTTTGCTTTCAATTACTTACATATTCTTGTATTAATGCTTCCGATTTAACTCAACTCCTTGAAAGCAAAGTTTTCACGATAAGTTCTTTCTTTCAAACGTTGCTTATCTTTCCGATTTGTTCATTAACTTAGTAACTTTCTTTTAATCACTCACTCGTTTCAATAAGAACGAAAAGCTTCAGATTTTCAATCTTAGTTTAATCGAAAAGTTTTCATCTAAACCTAAAATTTTGCACTAATTCTTCCTCTCTCTTAGTGCCAATTGATCCTAATAATTGGTATCAGAGCCTCGATTTTTCTCATTTGGTTTAACACCCAAGAGAAATGACTTTTATTGGCTTTCAAGAGGGCTTTTCTATCGTTCATCCTCCCATATTCAATGGGACAAACTACACTTATTGAAAAATTCGGATGAGAGTTTTCTTGCTTTCTTTAGATCTTGATTTATGGACTATTGTCGAAAATGGATTTGAAAAATCTTCTTTTCCAATAAATAATTGGAATGATTTGGATAAGAAGACTTTCTCTTTAAACGCAAAAGCTATGAATGTCTTGCTTTGTGCTCTTGATAAAAATGAATTTGATCAGGTTTCTTGTTTTGATTCGACTTTTGATATATGACATGCATTAGAAATAATATATGAAAGCACACTTAATATAAATGAATTATTAAATAAAAATACTTCTAAAAATGAACAAGAAAAATACCTTCATAAGAACTAGAAGGAATGTGAATCGAGAAAAACACATGACTCATCGAGTGAAATCTCGAGTGATAAGGACCTTGAACTTTTGACAAATGAACCGAAAAAATTAACGAACTTGAACCTTAAAAATAATGTAAAGATGGACAAAACCTCTTGCTATGAATGCAAGAAGCCGAGGAGCTCCAAAGATCAAATGCACAACTAAGAAGTGGAGAACCTTGCTCTTATGGCATCAACGATAAGGTTAGTGAGCCTTTAAATATTTTATTTTCAGAATTATTAAAGTTGATCATGATTTGTTAGTTAAAAGACTTGATGAAATGCATGATTCCTTAGCATCACATAAATCATGTTCTAAATATGATATGCTAGATAATATTAAAAAAGAAAATTGCATGCTTAAAATAACACTAGAGAAATTTGAGTTAGGGCACAAATCCCTAAATATGATCCTTGCTAATAAGGTTTATATTAATAATAGAAATGACATAGGCTTTGTTGGCAATGTTCAACAAAAGCCAACCATTTTTGTAAAAGGACCTACATTAAATGTACCATAAAAAATCATGTGTAAGTTTTGTGGTAAATTAGGACATAAGACAAACAAATGTCTATTTAGAAAATATAGTTCACACCAACTTGTTTGGGTTCCAAAGAAAACTTTACACAATGAAAACCAATTAGAAAAGAAAGATAAAGTTCTTTATGAAGGACCCAATGTAAAATGGGTGCCTAAATCAAATATATCCTTCTTGTAAATTTGTGTCAAAATTAAAGCTAGGAGCCTCGAATAATGTTTTAGATATCAAGATAATATAACTTGAGATGTAACATTCTTTCAAGCTCACTAGCCTAAATATTAACAAGATTAATTGTTAATAATAAAAATAGTTCATCATTATATAATTAATCTTGAAGATGCATAGCTAGAGCAAGCTAGAATTAGAAAGAAGAAAGTGTAGTTAACTTTAATAAAAGTCATATGTATGAAAGAAAGATCTTCATGATGATTATTCTATTGATGTGTATTAACTTGTATTGATGATGTATGTTGTTTTTTAACCTAAAAATTAGATATTAAATCATCTTTCTTTAAAAGAAAAATTTCTTGATAACATGATAGAATCTTCCAACATGCAAAAATCACTGGATTTAAAATGAATCAAAGCTTTTGTTTTTGCAATGAGCATAATGAAATTTCGTTTTTGACATTAAATGTGATTGCATTCTTGAAATAAATTTTAAAAGAATGATAATTCTTCTTGAAAGAATATTTATCCCATGAATCCTTCAACAAAGATAAAATGATACATTTATTATTGAATCTCTTTAACTACAAAAATAAATAGAAAACTTTAGTTATTTTCTTTTGGAAAACAATCTAGATGACTTTATTGAAATTTTTTGAAAAGTGATTTTTAATGATGATTTTGGATATATTTTTAAATGATTTTATTTAAAAAAATGGATATGTTTAAATCTATCCAACATCATTGATATTTTGATAACTTAAATCATAACCATGAAATCTTGAAAATTAAAATTTGAGATCTTTATATAAACCAAGATTGTTTACTAAGATTCATTTACTTTATTAAAGAAAAGCTTTCATCCTAATCATGATCTTGACTTCTCAATATTTATAACTTGTTATTTCTATAAGAATTAATATCCTTCTTATTTGATCTCCTAAGATTTCAAAAGATTTGAAATTACATCTAGGAATAAATGTGTCAAAATAAATCATGTTCTTGGCATTTATGATTTGATAATAATATTCTTCATGACATGATTACTTGTGACTTTCTTTTTAGTATAACTTTTCATAAAAATTAATATTTCTTAAATTTGTGATAAGTTAAAAATTTAACGAGATTTGCTTTATCATGAACATTTTTTTGATTTCTAAAACTAGTCATATCCTCAACGGAAATCAAATTTTTGAACATCAATGATTTATTTGTTTTGGTAAAAATGAGATCTATGATTTTGATGATTAGATTAAGATTGTTTAGATCTCATAAAATTTTCAATTAAGGTTGTTCGGAGAATTATTCAATCATGTCGTTTGATTTTACCTTTAATGACATGATCTCCTTGTAATGGCGTAATTTGAATATTGATGTTAAGAAGAAATTATGCAATCGTATTTCTTTTTGACATTAACAAAGTGGGAGATAAAATTATCAATATGATAGGAATCAAATTGGATATGATAACCTTGAATGAGAAACAATGTGCTTAGAAGAAATTTTAGAATTTTCTAAATACATGCGAAATGTAAATTTCATAATTTGAGCTTGATGTATTATCATATTTTTCTTTGGATTTCTTGGATTTTATAAATTACACTTATCAAAATATACATGCAAAAATTCTTGATTAATAATTTAAGCTCTCATGTTTTCTTTTAAAATTTTTGATGGTTATTATCAAAATATAAATGAAAGGTGATCTACAAAAATACATGATTTGCTATTTATGTTAGAAAATCACAGAATTTAAATGCATGAGTGGCTCTTAATTCTTCTTGGATTTCTTAGATTTTTGAGCTCACTTTCGAAATCACTCTAGTTAAAATGATCATAAGAAGAGGATTCAAATTTTTGTGATAAGATAGTTTTAAAAGATTTTTCTTATTTTATTAATCTTGATGAATGTTTACAAAGGGAAATATATATAACATAAACTTCTCTAATGCTTGAAATAAATCTTTGATATTAAATCTTTGATGAATCACTTGATATGCTACTTTTGATTTAAATGAATTAAATTGCATGGGTAGATATCAATTCTTGGATTTTAAAATTTATATCTAAAAGATTGAACCGTATTATTGTGATACAATGCCTCTCACCCAACTCCCTTATTTCTTATTTATTATTTAAAGAAAGGGAAGCAAATTTATGATGTAAATTGCTAACTTGAATATTACAAAGGAATCAAATATTTGCTAGCTTGCACTTCTCAAAAGAGAAGAATGAATTCAGTAACTTGCATGTTCTAAAGTAATGAACAAATTTGTTAAATTGCTAAGCTTTCATATATATCAAAAACTTGCTAATTGCACTTCTCCTTTTGTTAATGACAAAGAGGGAGAAGGTATAATGATGTGAAATCATGTATGATGATCATGCATATAATGATGATTTTGAAAATCTACATAAAAATAATGATTTGTTATTGTTCGGACTTATTTGCTACATTTTCTTGATATTTACATGAGAAAAATTTGTTAAGCTCATATTCGAAATTTTATATATACAAGATTGAGGTTGAAACATAGAAATGTTAAATCATAAAAATATATAAATTACTAATATAGATTTCATGAAATGAAGCCTTTTTGTGATAATATTTTTTTTAAAAAATTTTCTCCATGATTTTATCTTATTATTTTAAAAAAAATTGTATGAAGATGTGCCACATTTGAAATATACAAGAGATAATTTTTGATATCAAGAGATAACTTTTGCTACATTTGAAATACATAAGTAATCTTTAAATTTCTTAAACTTTTGAGCTCATCTTAATATTGCTTTTAAAATTTATTAAGAGCTCTTCTTTATAATGAAATGATTCAACAATACATTCCTTATTTCTCTCCTTATTAAAGGGGAAGAAAATTTTATAATGCATATACTAAGGGGGAGTAATATCATCCCGTGCTTTGAAATTATTAGCTATATTTCACCTTTTTATTAATGACAAAGGGGGAGAAATATATATTGTTGACACATGATCTTATTGAAATACATGGACATCTTAGATAAGGATATAAATTGGACATCTTGTATATAGATGCTTAATTCCTTTTTTACTTATGATTTGATGACTTGATTTATGAGTTGATGACTTGATGAAAATTTATGTTGAAATTTGCATAGAATATTGATTGTTTGAATTTAAAGAGTATGTGCTTCTCTTAAATTTAAGTGGCATGGATTTAGGGGGAGTTAGGATTAACTCCTATCATCAATTAATTGTCATCATAAAAAAAGGGGAGATTGTTGAATCTCGGATTTTGATGATGAAATCAATTGATGGGTTATTGATCTAACAGGATTGTTAGAATTAATTGATACATGATTAATTACGATAGAATGATTATTACATTCAGAATTGGCCAAGGTCAAGTCCATGCATCGGGTCGATGCGATTGGAAACTCGTTAGCAGTACGTCGGGAGCTCGTTGAGGGTATCGGGAGTTTGCTATGATGGCGCAAGGGAGTTCGCCAAAAGAAGACCGAGACTTGTCGAAAGATTGTGGGGGGTAGCCGAAAAGCTTGCCGGGAGTTGGGATGGTCTTGTAATGGATGTTTGGCAATTATGTATGTATTTAATTAAGTCATAATTAGCATCATACAGGACTAACTATGACAGGAGCAATGAAGTTATAACTAGATGATGGGCCAAGATCAAGCTTAGACATCGGGCCGGGCTCGGACGATACGGTGAGATTTTTGCCGAGAGTTCGCTAGGAGATTCGCCGAAGGGATCGGGAAGCTCGCTGGGAACACGTCGGGACATCACCGGTTGAAGACCGGAAGACTTGTTACAAGTATGCCGGAGGCTACCGGATTGGTAGAAGTTAGGTCTTAATTTAGCTTGTGGTTATTAAGCATTGTAATCATCGAGTCGTAGTTAGAAGTGTGTCCAAATTGAGTTAGATTTGGAAAGAATCTAAATCAACTCAATAAGACAATTGGGTCCACTGTTGGGGTTTGATTGAGCTCAGGTTGAGCTCAATTGGTTGACCAAAGGGTTGGTCCACATCAGGTTCAAACCGGAATTCGAAAAGTGGAGGGAACCACTTTTACGAAAATTTCGACGGGTAAACCACCAGTGAGCGGCGGGCGGGTGTTCCGCCACCGCCCAGGTTTTCGAGCACTGTCCTGCCCAGGCTGGGCGGTTGTACCGCTCGTACCCAGGAATTTGGGTACTTTGAGCAGTTGACCCGCCCAAGGCCGGCAAGTAAACCGCCCGTACCCAAATTTTTCGGATACGATTGGATTTTGGCTTCGATTTTGAAGCCAATTTAGGGTCTATAAATACCCCAAGTTTTCTTACATTCAAGACAATAATTTTGGGGATTATATTCTGAGAAAATATTGTGTGAGAATTGTAAGATAAAATAAGGGGTATGGGAGAGAGCTTAGAGTTAAAAATTTTCTCAAAGTCTCCCTTGTAAGCAAAGTGTAAGGGTTTGACATTCACCCAAAGAAGATTGATAGTGGACACCGGTGTGCTTTAAGGAGGACTCGGAAGTGGTTGTAGGCCTTTGACGCCGAACCACTATAAAAATTGTGGTGCTTCTTTGCTTTCAATTATTTACATATTCTTGTATTAATGCTTCCGATTTAACTCAACTCCTTGAAAGCAAAAATTTTATGATAAGTTCTTTGCTTCAAACGTTGCTTATCTTTCTGGTTTGCTCATTAACTTAGCAACTTTCTTTTAATCACTCACTCGTTTCACTAAGAACGAAAAGCTTTGGATTTCCTATCTTGGTTTAATCAAAAAGTTTTCATCTAAACCTAAAATTTATATTTGCACTAATTCACCCCCCCCCCCCCCCCCCCCCCCCCCATCTTAGTGCCAATTGATTCCAACACCAATCTGTCCACAGTTACCGTGTATCTATAATCCCTCATCCAACCTATATCTTAGAGACCGTATATTGGACATGGTACTGTTAGGTCACATATGAAATCAGTTTGTCTTGCTCTAATCGGATTCTACCGGAGAACTCTTTCTATCTCAATCCGAATAACCCTGGCCAGAGATTTGTCTAAGCAAACACATACGAGATATTCCTCTCATGATACCGAGAGTGGATAATCCTTTATTGATTTTTAATTACCTTTGTAAGGTTAGCTACCAATCTCGATAACCAGTTGTATTAGGTCTAGAACTTTCCAAACCTGTAAGTCTGGCGTCAAAGAAATGAGTACTCAAACAAGGCATCCTTAGTGTCACAAGTCTAAGGACCAGATACACAACTGAGACTATGAAATTGCTGTTTGATATTAAGTATCATTAACCATACAACATTCCATAAGCGAATCAATTAGTAAACTCGTTCTCTAATGAGCACTTGTACTATATCCTTAGTGTCTCCACACAAGTGGCTATGAGATCAGCCACCTCCATCATATGGACGAGTATATAGTACATCGGTCTGTTCGGTTATTTCGATGTCTCTCTCGAGTAGCCTATGACCGGGATTATTTAAGTTCTGTGTTTAAAGGTGAATCGATCTTATTATCGTGATCTCATGACGATCCGATTCCCATTACACAGAACGAAGGAAATCATAATATATATGCTACAGATAATATAATGTGAGAACATACCAATATTAATCATAAGCAAAAAGATCGCAAAGTGTGTCATACGTACCATCACTCACTTGATTGACTTTGCAGGGCACATGTAACCAGCAATAGGGATATGCATCAACGGCTTCAAACTTTGACACAAGGTTCCATGAGTGTTGAGGAATATCACAAGGAGATGAAGATAATCATGATAAGGGCTAATGTGGAGAAAGACCGTGAAGCCACCATGGTTTGATTCTTGAGTGGATTAAACAAGAGCATTGCTGATCTTGTGAAGTTGCAACACTATGTGCAGATTGAGGACATAGTAAGTGTGGCCATGAAGATTGAGAGGCAACTCAATAGAAAAGGCACAAGGTATGATTCAAAAACTTATTCGGTTTCTTCTTTTTCTTAGGAATCGAATTAGTGTAAAAAAGATGATAAACCCATTGTTAAGCCTAAAATTGGTGAAACTAAAGGCAAAAATAAATTAGACAACAAGGGTAAAAGTGAGAATCAACCAAATTAAACTAGAGGCATTAAGTGTTTTAAGTGCCTTGGGCATGAACATATGACACGTGAATGTCCTAATAAGAGAGTTATGATCATGAAAGATGAGATTGTGGAATCTGAAAGTGAGAGAGATGATGATGATGACCCTCCATCATTAGAGGATGCTAGTGATGTAGAGTATGCTAAAGGTGAAATTTTAGTTATTCAATGCATATTTAGTTTACAAAATAAAAATGATGAACATGGTGAACAACGTGAGAATCTGTTTCACACTCATTGTTTGATTGCTAACAAGTTGTGTAACATGATTGTTGATAGTGGAAGTTGTATAAATGTAACAAGTACCTTGCTCGTGGAGAAATTGAAATTACCTACTATCAAACATCCAAAAACCTTATAAGTTACAATAGTTGAATGATAGTGGTGTGGTGAAGGTAAATCGATAAATATTATTTTTTTTCTCAATTGGTAGATATAAGGATGAAGTTTGGTGTAATGTGGTACCTATGTATGCTCGTCACTTGTTGTTGGGGAGACCATGGCAATATAATCGAAGGATAACATATGATGGGTTCAAGAATCATTATTCTTTGATTATGGATGGACAAAAAATATTAACTTGGACCTTGCCTCCAAAGATCATTTTTGAAGACCAAATGTGCATAAAACAACAGTATAATGAGCTTTCATTAACCAAAATTATGGGGAGGGAGCAAGAAAGAGAGAAAAAAGAAAAATGTGAGTTGAGTGGTAAAAACAAGAGTGTTGGGAAACACAAGGGGAGAGAAAACAAGGAAGACCTAAGCGAAAGAAAAATGAGTGCTTATGCTAAAATGAGTGGTGTAAAGAAAGCCTTAATTATGAGGCAACCTATACTTGTACTTATCTACAAGGACATTTTGATTGCGTCTAACGAAATTAACAAAAAATTGCCTAATGTTATTGTTAATCTTTTGCAGGAAAATGAGGATCTCTTTCCCGAAGAAGTTCCAAACGGTTTGCCGCCAATTAGAGGAATTGAGCATCAAATAGATTTCATTCTGGGTGCAAGCATACCAAACAAGCCAGCATATAGATGCAACCTCGAAGAGACCAAGGAAATCCAAAAGCAAGTAAGTGAGCTTATGAAAAAGGATTGTGTGAGAAAGCATGAGTCTATGTGCAGTTCCTATTTTGTTGGTGCCAAAAAAGAGAGATATTGGAGAACGTGTGTTGATTGCAGAGCCATCAACAAAATCACGATAAAGTATCGACATCCTATTCCTAGGTTAGATGACATGATAGATGAATTGTATGGTTCTTGTGTAATGAATCATGTTTTGTGTGCTTACATTGGAAAGTTTATCGTCATTTATTTTAATGATATACTTGTGTATAACAAAAGTTTGGATGAGCATGTAACACATTTAAAAGTTATTTTTGATGTGCTTAAGAAAAAAAATTTATATGCTAATATAAAGAAATACACTTTCTTCACTAATGAAATTAGTTTTCTTGGTTATGTTGTTAATGATAAAAGAATACATGTTGATCAAGAAAAAGTGAAAATAATTAGGGAATGACCAAAACCCACTAGTGTTAGTAATGTTAGAAGTTTTCATGGTCTTGCTAGCTTTTATAGAAGATTCATTAAAGATTTTTCTATGATTGCTGTACCATTAACTATATGCATAAAAAAAAAATATGGGATTTAGGTGGGGTAAAGAACAAGATGTTTTTAATTTGCTTAAAGACAAACTTAGTTCAAAACCTTTGCTTGCTTTACCTAACTTTGCTAAAACTTTTGAAATCGAGTGTAATGCGAGTGAGATAGGTATTGGATGAGTCTTAATGCAAGAAGGCAGACCCATTGCGTTCTTCAGTGAGAAGCTAAGTGGAGCAAGTATTAACTACCCAACATATGATAAGGAATTTTACGCTTTGGTAAGAGTGTTAGAGATGACAGCACTCTTTCGTACAAGGAATTCATTGTACATACCGATCATGAGTCCTTGAAATATCTCGAAGGACAAGAAAAGCTAAGTAGCAGGCATGCAAAATGGGTGGAGTTTATTGAATCATTTTCCCACATCATCAAGTACAAACAAGGTAAGGAAAATGTAGTTGTTGATACTCTTTCTCGAAGGTCTGCTATAATTTCTAAACTTGATGTTGTCGATACTCTTTCTAAAATGTATGCTATAATTTCTAAACTTGATGCCAAATTATTGGGTTTTATGTATATTAAAGATTTATATAATTCTGACCATGATTTTGCTAATGTTTATGGGGCATGTGAGAAAGGGGGGTTTTGACAATTTTTTCAGGCATGATGGTTTTCTTTTCAAAGAAAATAAGTTGTATATTCTTTAATATTCAATAAGAGAATTACTTGTGAGAGAGACACATAGTGGAGGTTTAATGAAGTATTTTGGGATCAGAAAAATTTTAGATGTGTTAAATGATCATTTTTTAGGCTACACATGAAAAAAGATGTTGAGAGATTGAGTGAGAAATATATTACTTGTAGACAAGCTAAATCTAAAGTAATGCCTCATAGGTTGTACACTCTTCTTCCTATACCTATTGAGCCTTGGGTTGATATATCCATGGAATTTGTTTTGGGTTTAACTAGGTCAAAAGGAGGGAGAGATTCTATTTTTGTTATTGTTGACAGGTTTAGCAAGATGACACATTTAATTTCTTGCCACAAAACAGATGATGCAATACATGTTGCAGGATTGTTCTTCAAAGAAATTGTGAGATTACGTGGAATTCCAATAACAATTGTGAGTGATAGAGTGAAATTCTTGGAAAATAATTTGGAGCAAGTTGGGTACAAGACTGTTGTATTCAACCACTTGTCATCCATAGATAGATGGACAAACAAAGGTAGTAAATAGAACTTTATCAACGCTTTTGAGGGCCATAAATCAAAGGAATTTGAAGAATTGGGAGGAATGTTTGCCACATTGTCACAGATAAAAATATAAATAAGGTGTTCAATGTAGTGCTCATGATTGTTCGTGTCATTCAGTTTTTGTACATGCTTTGTATAGCAAGTAGCGGGCTTGCAGTAGGCTGGCAGCCCTCGTTTGGTTAACTTTCATGGACGATTTCAGCTTGTAAATGAGAGTTATATAATGTGGACATTAGTGGGACTTTGGTTTGTAATAGACCATTATCCTTTGTGTGCAACCGTTCAGAACTTGTAAAGTCCATAGTTGTAATTTGTATTGATTATATAAAGTGTTTGCTAAAGCTGTTGCTTGTGGATCCCGTGAGAAGTGCTTCCTCTAACCCGTTTTCTCTTTTATAGGTCCTAAGGGACCCTAGGAGGTTTCGGGGAGGCTGACCTTTGCAGATGGACTTGCAAGGGTGCCGCACGACTTAGGCAAAACCAGCTAAGTCCGTGACATTTTGGTATCAGAGCCGAACAAGCACACGCAGAAATACTTGCCATGCAAACGTGGGGGACCTAGCTGGGCTGCATGGAGGGTAGCCAGCACACACGATCGTTTGAGAGAAATGAACATGGAGATGTTGGAAATGAGTCGCTCAAAGGAGCGGGCATCCTTGATTGGCATTCAAAGGAATGACCAACCCTTTGCACGAGAGGCACCACGAGAACAAGCAAGCTAGAAAGAATGTGTAGCGCACAAAGGTTGGGATCGTTGAGTCTGAGCTACGGCTCGACGTTGGCAACCAAACTTGACGGTGCTTAAGACAAGTGGGGCGCTTGATAAAAGATGAGACCATGCAAAGTGGGACGTGTTGCTCAACGATCGAAAGAGTTATGCAAAGCTCGTAGAGGTGAGGGGAATTGCTAACTCAAAGAATTCGGTACTCATGCAAGGGCTTGTATGTGGATGATGGAGTGTTCGTGACCATTCCAAGGCGACCAGAACTCGATGCTATGGAGCATTAAAACTTTCTCTTCGACATGAAAATAATACGTCCGTAGAAGACTAAAGTGTGCAATAAGTTTAGCATATTACTAGGCCTTGAAGGGTGCAACGGGGGCTGTATTGGCGAAGAGTCACAATCTAACAAGCGCATTTGCGGGGGCAGAACAATGCACAGATTGTTCAGTAAGACGGAGTAGTCTAAGGGGATGGTGGTCTCCGAAACTTCTAGAGGAAAGAATGCAAAGAGAAAAGTTGCTCTAACAAGACAGATATCCAAGAGGGATAAGTCCTGGTTCTCCAGAAGGAGAATCATGTGTAGCGGGCCACACATGTTGAGGAAGAGTTCCTCAAGACTATCTCTACAAAGCTCAATGGACCGAGCGAGCAGCGAGGAGTCATTGCATGATCTTGAATGAAGTTGCGAGATTAAGTGGGGGAGCGACAATGACAACATTATACAAAGGTACACTTAGAGTCGATATGAAAATCGAACTCAACGGAGGGTTGACTCGTGGAATGGTGGGCATGAGGGCCACCATCAACTCAATGCAAATTGAGAGGCGATGCAACTTGTTAAAGTAGCCAAGCCGCATGAAGGGAGTCGATGTAGAAGATAGAAACATGGAGTGGAAGCACAGAGCTTTCTTTGGATAGAGGTCAAGGACATGAACTCTTGTAGAGGCAATAGTGGGATTATGTCGTTCCATGGGTTCTTCATTCTGATGAGGCGGACTCATTTTGCATAGTGCCAAAGACGAAGGGAGCTTCGAGGCACATGTACCTTATCTCAGAGAAGCATTTGATAGAAGAACTAAGGTGATTCAACTTGCAGAGGCGAAGTTGGAGTCAGAAGGCCTTAGCACGGGGCAAGAGGACGTAGGGGCGGGCACTCTTGAAGAATACGCCACAGTGCTGCTATTTGAGTTGTCATGAAGGAAGTGGTGTGCACCGGAGATTATGCTAGTGGGGGATAGAGGCCCAGGATCCAGAAAATAGTGCATTAATTTTAGCAAAATTTAGGGATTTCGAGAGCTACTAGGCGACGGACTCTCCTAGAGCGATACTTCATCCAGGGGTGACCCGAGAATGGGTGGGCGAAGGTGAATTGCAAAAGAAGCGAACGTAATCGGAGGTTGCGGAGGCCCTACGATGTGCTGGCAGAGGCTACATGTGGAGAGATCGTAATCCGAGTTCATCAAACAAGAATCTGTATGCAATAGAGATGTCACTAGGAGGCGATATGGTGCAGCGGATCGTAGTGGAATAGTTTGCGGTAATACAACACATGCATAGATGTCCCGTAAGGGACATGATCATGCAGAGGTATTATCAGGAGCTACTGGGAGCTCTACTTCGATGAACAATACAACGGAAAGAAGAGCTATGGATTCAAGGAGTGAATGTTATGGTACCGTAATGGCGGATCTTCCGTGCGTGCATATCGAATCTTGCATCAGATGAAAGCCTTGGTTATCAGCATATAGGGGCTGTGTGCCACCGAGAAAGAATTCTGAGTGTAAATACCAGAGAGTCCCATGGATGAGACTTGATCATACAGAGGTATGATCAGAGCGACTAGAGAGTTGGACTGCTCTAGAGATTATATTTGCTTAAGGGAGCCCGACAAGTCAAAAGACAAGACCGAGTAAGCGAACGTTGTTACCAAGGAAGTTAAGGAGAACAGAATCAGTGCAAGCCATGCAATTTGATGGCGGAGACCATGTATGAGAGTTGTAGTTTGTCTTTCCATCGACCAAGGAGAATTGCTAGGAGAACACAGAGGTATTGAAGCAGGTGGTCAAAAGGGGTGAGGAAGCGACAACGAGTCCAGAAGGGCTTAGCTACCCAAAAACAAAGTATCAGTTAGAAAGAAGATGGACTCGGAGGAGTGCCACATTGTCATAGAAGTGGATCTACCTATCGCGAAGAAAGGGACGCAGATGCAAGATAACATATAGTAGGGCAATAGGCTCGGCAGCACCATGGTACCGTAGAGGCGGGACTTCCGTGGAATCATCAATCCCTTACTCTTATGGAGGGAGAGCGTTGGTTGTAAAAGAGGTTGAGGAGATGAAGAATGCAGAGGCAAACTCCAAGTACCAAGACAAGGCGGAAGGGCAGAGGCCAAGGAACTTCATAAAATCAGTGTCGACGGGCTTCTCATCAAGATAGCCGAAAGTGAGAGACTTCGGGTTGATGCAGGAGTGCTTGACCAAGGAACGAAGTAGGCAGTATGCGGTACTATACCTTTTCTACTCAAAGGAGTAGGCGATAAATGTGATGGAGAAGATGATACTTTCCCCGAGGCGACTAGAACTATCAAAGACTTACTCCAAGTTGGGGGACTCCAAGTTGGGGTAAACTTTTTTTACTCTTTTCGGGCAAAACTTCTTGCATTCCGAAAGTTCGATGTCAGTGGGAAGGTGAATTACAGTAGCTAACTTAACGCAAGGAGTGCAAACACTTCGAGTGCTTTGGAAGTGTGAGCAAAGAGCAAACTCAATGCAAGGAGTGCCAATACTTCTGAAGCACTCGAAGTGTGAGCAAAGAGCAAGCGAAATGCTAGTAACCAGCTTGATGCATGAAGTACAATCTCGAGGAGGCGAGCGAAATCAAGTAACCCTTACCTTCTCAACTCAATAGAGTGGGCGAAACCAAGTACCCTAGTTCTCATACCTCGAGGAGGCAGGCAAAATCAAGTAACCTTTGCCTTCTCAACTCAAAGAGAATAGGCGAAACTTTGTACATTGATTCTCTTATTTATCCAGCAGAGGAGCTCTGCACATGTTCAGTGACCCTTCGAGGAAAACTTACAGAAGACAATAGTTGAAATCCTCACCGTTGGCGATCAGTACTAGTGAGAGTAGATTGTCTGCTTCATTTCCTAATAGAATGCCAATCGACAGTGGGAGTGATGCGAACCTACTTAGAAGTGACAACTAAGTTAAAGAAGAATTGATGGGCAAATTTTGTGAAGCAAGGACCTAAAAAACTTCAAAAGTCTACGAGGCGATGCTCGTTAAAGCTCCAACAAGCATCCACCCAGTTTAAGCAACATGAGATCATTACGATACTGGGGTATAACAAGGAAGGTCTTTTCCTTCATTAGTAGGATCCACAAAAATCAACAAGGATCAACACATCTCAGCCAACCCCATACAAGAGTCAGTCATTGGCGAGTTGAATCAGCATGACGGATCAGAGTTCGACTACTCAACAACAGCGATAGAGAGCAGTTGGGAGCCAAGGGGCATATTGCAGCCAAAGCAGAAGATTGAAGATTCAGCAAAAGGTGAGGAGATGTAGCGTCTACAGCGGCTTCGACGAGGACGTCGAAGGAATAAGTGCGGGAGAATGTCACGGACAAAAATATAAATAAGGTGTTTGACGTAATGCTCATGATTGTTCGTGTCATTCAGTTTTGTACATGATTTGTATAGCAAGTAGCGGGCTTACAGTAGGCTTGACAGCCCTCATTTGGTTAACTTTCATGGTCAGTTTTGGCTTGTAAATTAGAGTCATGTCATGTGGACATTTGTGGGGACTTCGGTCTGTAATGGATAATTATCCTTTATGTGCAACCGTTTAGAACTTGTAAAGTCTATAGTTGTAATTTATATTGGCTATATAAAGTGTTTGCTAAAGCTGTTGCTTGTGGACCCCATGAAAAGTGCTTCCTCTAACCCGTTTTCTCTTTTGTAGGTCCTAAGGGGGACTCTGGGAGGTTTCAGGGAGGCTGACCTTTATAGACGGACTCGCAATGGTGCCGTACAACTTAGGCAAAATCAGCTAAATCCGTGATAATATGTCAAGTTTTCTTATAACAAAAGTGTGTATGCTACAACAAACCATTCCCCATTTGAAGTTGTGTACAGGTTCAATCCATTAACTCCTATGGATTTGCTACCATTACCTTTGGAAAAGGATAATTTGGATGGTAAGTAAAATGCTAATTTTGTCAAAGAATTGCATGAAAGAGTCCGGACACAAATTGAAAAGAAAACTCTATAATATGAGAAACAACATAACAAAGGCTGAAAGTAAGTAGCATTTGAACCCGGTGATTAGGTTTGGCTACACTTGAGGAAGGAAAGATTTATTAGTCAAAGGAAGTCTAAACTAATGCCAAGAGGAGATGGTCCATTTTGAGTCCTTCAAAGAATCAATGACAATGCATACAAGCTAGAACTACCAGGTGAGTATGGTAATATTAGTGTAACCTTCAATGTTTATAATTTATCTTTATTTGATGTAGGCAATGAAGGAGCTAATTCAAGGATGAATCATTTCGAGGAAAGGGGAAATGATATGACACAATTAGTTGATCATAAATCTGCTAAGGACCCTTTTGTTATTCATGAAGGACCGATAACAAGAGATAAAACTAAAACGATGAAAGAAGCCATAACTTGTTTATTGGAAGATATTTGGAAGGAACAAGCTAGTCAAGATTTGGTCAAAGTCCTATGGATACAAGAAGAGCCAAAAAAGATCAATGTGATTCAGATAAGTCCATACCATGAAGAAAAAGTCCAGCCTTGAAGGAATTAGGAAATTTAATCCATTTTTTGAAGAATAAAGGCTATTCAGCCATGGTGGACTTTAGAATTGTGGACAATTTTATTTTAGATTTTTTAAGGCAGAATTCATGAACGATTTATATTAATGAATTGGAAATATGAATGTTATTTAATATATTTAATTGGTTCATTCTCTTTGTACCTTGCTTTGCTCTATATAAACAAGGTTGACTCTCTTTGTAAAGAACAACTTTGAGAAATATAATCATCTTCCAACATCGGTGAATGTTTATTTTTAAGTTCTTACATGAACTTTGGAACTTATCAAGTTTTTCTGCTTGTGACATTCAAAAACTCTAAATCTTTACTTTTCCTTTTTAACTTATCTAACTTTTTAATTTGTGGCGTTTAAGAGAATCAAAGTACTGTTATAATCTTTTATCATTTATTTCTTTAATAAAGTGATTAACATAGTTCCTCTTACTTAAATCTTGAATGATCATTTTGTTTCAATTCGTTGGAGGGTGTCAATTTGTATTCCATATATATTGTAGCTCTTTAGCTATTGGGGTGTATGGTTGCTGAGTTGATGATTTCCACCACTTTAATTTGAGGTTTTGGATCAATTCCTCATACTTGGAGTCAATTTTTCGAAGGCAAATATTCTAACCTCATCCTACAATAATCTTAATCTTTGCTTTCATCTTCATTTTGAATGATTTGCGGGGTTATGGCTTAGCACATGATATTCCTATTGTTTAGATGTAAAACTTTGAATATGAAAATTTTGAGATTCTGACCTTTATGCTTTGTTTTAACCATAACTCTTTGCACCGAATCCTGATTTAGTCAAAACTCAATTCATCAGAAAGTAGACTCATAACTCTTTGTTTCTATACCTTGATTCAAAAATTTAGAGTTCAAATATTGCCTAAACTTTTATTTTAATTGACCCTAGAGATCGTAATTTTTGACCATTTTGATACTAAAATATTATAGTACCCTGTTGGTAACGTTGATTAGTGCAATAATTATTTCGTTGGAAACTAAATTCATAAATCTATCTTTCAGTATCTTATTTGACGGATTTGGAGTAAAATTGTTTGCCTAAACTTATGTTTCAATCGATCTTATGAATTCTACAAAACATAGTTGATGTTATCTGACCTTTCATTATGAAATTATTTGTAACTCATTTTGAAAACTTCAATTCGTATAAAACTTAATTTATCTGAAAGTATATTAATATATCTTTTAAATGATATCTTTCTTGAGTAAATTAGAGTATAATTAGTTCTTTAAATAATTTGTACAATGTGTCTCTCTAGAAGAAGTTTTGCCAACTTTACTTATTCATGTTTTATCTTTTGGAAATTGAATTCATCTAGAATTTTTTTCTTCAATTAGGCTATATGTGATTACTTTAAACTTTTGTATATTCTTGTCCTTACTTTTCATATCTGAACATGATATGTGAAAGTTTAAGTTTGCAAAGGATGATTTAAGGATTACTAAGATAATTGATATGTTTGATGTACAATATATATTGAGACTTAATAAATTATATAGTGTTCGATGAAAATTTTCTTTGATGTCTTTTAGGAATCTAGGATGACGAGGACATTTGGTCCTCCTACTTCTTCTGATTAATTAAGTGGGATAAAAGGGTTGATCAGTGATATCAATCAGAATTGACTAGGAACAAAATAATTTAAGAGGCTTAGTCCTACTAGTTTTAGTGGTGAACTGATCCAATGGTTGCAGAATAATGGATGATGCGAATGAAGAAAATATTTGATGTCTTAAATTGTCCTAATGATTCAAAGATTTTTTTTTACCATCTATATATTAGAAGGAGAGGTTGAGTACTAGTGGGGAACAATAAAGAAAATTTTTAGAAATTAAGAGTTAGAAAAGCAAGGATAAGTTTACCAGCAAAAGTAAGAGAGAAAATGATCAGAAAGTAATGACAGAAGATCAAGATATCTAGATATGGGAAGGAAAAGTCACTACAAAAGACTCAATCATGAGCAAAATATGAGTTAAATCATGAAACAAGTCAATATTTTTCGGGTGACTAGAGCTTGTTTGTTTGTGGGAAGTTGGATCATAAAGTAAAAGAATGCCCTCTGAACAAGAAGAAAGAGCCATTGCCTCCTAGATTATCGGCCCATGCCAGAGTGTAAGTTATCACTAAATAAGATTTTAGAGCTTTTAAATTAGCGATTGAAGGTATCATTCGCGTTTCTAGTTAAAATACAAAAGTTTTGTTTGACCTGGCTTCAAATCCATTATTTGCTTTGTAATGTTTTGCTTGTTAGTTGGGCATTCAACGTAGACCATTGGATTACATGCTATATGCAACTATTGCTGTTGGTGATTCTTTGATAACAAACGTGATTTATCCATCTTGTTTTATCTCTATTAGAGGACATGAGCTCTTTGCTGATTTGATTCTTCTAGAGATTTAGAATTTTGGTATTATACTTGACATGAATTGGTTATCTTCCTATCATACTAGTATTGATTGCTATATAAAAAACTGATCACTTTCTGCATACCAAATCAACTTATCTTTTATTCTGAGGCTATTAGGCATGATTTACCCCCTTGCCTGATATTGGCACTTCAAGCTTATCGTTTTATGCAGAAGAGTTGTTTATGCTATATTGTAAGTGTAAAGGAGCATTCAGATCAAGAAACTCATAAATGAAATTCCCATGGTCAGAGAGTTCTCGGATGTATTTCCATATGACTTGCCTAGATTACCTCCAGATAGAGAGGGTGAATTTTCTATTGATTTGGTCTTTGGGATGATCCTAATATCTAAGCCTCGCACCACTCGAGCTAGTGGAATTGAAGCAATAACTACAAGAACTATTAGATAAAGGTTTCATTCGACCCAACGTCTCACTATGGGGTGCTCCAGTGCTATTAGTTAAGAGGGATGAAGCATTGAGGTTTTGTATCGATTATAAATAGTTGAATCAGGTGACAATAAAAAATAAGTATCCTCTACCCAGAATTGATGATTTGTTTGATCAATTGCAAGGTGTGCAAGTATTCTCCAGGATTGATCTAAGGTCGGGTTACTATCAACTAAAGATCAAGGAGGAGGATATCTCAAAAATAACTTTTAGAACTTGATATGGTCACTATGAATTCTTAGTCATACCTTTTGGCTTAATTTTTGCCCTTGTAACTTTTATTGAATTGATGAATAAGATATTTCAGTCACTCTTGGATGATTATGTAATTATATTCATTGATGACATATTAGTATACTCGAAGAGTAATTAAGAGCATAAGGAACACTTGAGAAAAGTATTATCCATACTAAGAGAAAAGAAGTTATATGTAAAGTTCAATAAATGTGAGTTTTGGCTGAATGAAGTTGCTTTCTTAAGCCATGTGATTTCAGGAAAGAGCATCTCTACTGATCTAAAGAAAGTGGAAACGATAGTTAAATGGGGAGTACCAATGAATATGATAGAAGTTAGAAGTTTCTTGGGCATTGTAGGTTATTACAGGAGATTCGTGGAGGGATTCTCTCGAATTGCTGGCTGTCTCACCAAACTAACTCTAAAGAATGTGATATTTGAATGAGGTGACGATTGTGAGCGAAGTTTTCAAAAGTTGAAAAGAAGATTGACTAGTGCCCCTATTCTCACTATTCCAAGTGGTAACAAGAGATTTGTAGTTTATACCGATGCTTTAAGAAGGGGTCTCAGTTGTGTTCTAATGCAAGATGGGAAAGTGATTGCTTATGCTTCTAGACAAGTAAAGAGTTGTGAACAAAATTATCCAACTCACGAGTAGGAATTAGCAGCCATTATTTTTGCTCTAAAGATTTGGATTACTTATATGGGTGGTCATTTGAAATCTTTACCGATCACAAGAGTTTAAGGTATATTTTTACGCATAAAGAGTTAAAGCAACAGAGATAGACAGAACTTCTAAAGGATTATGATTGTAGAATCCATTATTATCCAGGTAAAGCTAATGTTGTAGCTGATGCACTTAGTAGGAAATTTATAAGTTTTATGGCTAATCTGGTTGTGAAGCAATGAAAGTTATTAGAAGAAACTTATGATTTGAATGTTATAAGGAAAGAGCAAGATTCGATAATATTGATGGCCTCTATCTAGTTTCAATCTGATCTCATTCAACAAATTAAAGAAGGACAACTACAAAATCCACGTTTAATCTACTTGAGGAATGAGGCGGATAAAGGATTGAAGTTGGATTTTCGAATTTTAGAGGATGATGACTTATTGAAATTTGGGGATAGAGTATGCATCCCAAATGATCCAAATATTAAGAACCAAATCCTAAAGGAAGGCAATAATTCCAACTCTACATCCTGGTAGTACTAAGATGTATAGAGATCTTAAAAGTCATTATTGGTGGGAAGGCATGAAAAAGGATATTGCAATATATGAGTGTTTAACTTGCTAGCAAATTTGAACACCAGAAACATAGAGGTTTGTTGCAACCCTTAGATATTCCTCAATGGAAATGAGAATATGTTACTATGGACTTTGTTTCAAGTCTATCGAGAACCTTTAGAAAACATGATGCTATTTGTGCTATCATTGATAGGTTAACCAAATTTGCACATTTCCTATCGAACAATGACTTATTCTCTTGATAGGTCTGATTTATATATTGATGAAATAGTTAGACTTCATGGTGTTCCAAAGGAGATAACTCTGATAGGGACTCCATAATTTTTTTCTAGATTATGGAGAAGATTACTAGAATCTATGAGCTGATTGTGATCGATAACGACTTATCTTATGTGGAAGAGCTCACTCAGATTATTGATAAGAAATAAAAGATCCTAAGGAATAAGATCATTCATCTAGTTAAAATGATTTGGAAGTATGATGATTGCTTAATAATTCTTTTGAATTAAATAATTTTATATTGAAAGCTTATAGCTAGGGACCTAACTGTAAATCGTAAAAATTGGATATAAATTATGAAAGATCCTGTTAAGTTAAAAAAAATGTAGGACATATGTCACCTGCTAGCCTAAGGATAATGCCACTTAAGTTTGTTGCATGGATGACACATAAGTTTCCTTCATGCATACTTGCCACTTGTTATCTTTATGTTATCAAAACCTAAGCTATTAGGGGAGAAAACTAAAGAAAAATTTATCAAAATGAGGAAACTTGCTGCAACTTAGACTTAAGAAGAGAAGGGAAGAGGAATTTAAGTAGAAGGTTTTGGATCAATTCCTCACACTTGGAAATCATTTTTTTAAGATAAGTGTTCTAACCTCATCCTACAACAATCTTAATCTCTACTTTCATCTTAATTTTGAATGATTCAAAGGGTTTTGGCCTAGCACATATCCCTCTTGTTTAGATGTAAAGCTTTGAATCTGAAAATTTTGAGATTATGACCTTTATACTTTGCTTTAGTCATAACTCTTTCATCAAATTTTGATTTAGGCAAAACTTAATTCATTTTAAAGTCAACTCATATATTTTTCTTCTATACCTTGATTGAAAGATTTGGAGTTCAATTGACTGCCTAAACTTTTATTTGAATTTACCCTATGAATTATGCAAAATAGTGACTAATTTCTGACCATTTGATACTATAATGCTTATAATACCTTGTTGGAAACTTTGATTAGTGCAAAACTTATTTCCTTGGAAACTAGATTCATAGATCTATATTTCAGTATCTTATTTGACAGAGTAAAATTGTCTGCCCAAACTTTTGTTTCAATCGACCCTATGAATTCTATAAAACAGAGATGATGGTCTCTGATATTTTATTAATTATTTGTAACACCTTGTTGAAAACCCCAATTCATTTAAAACTTGATTCATCTGAAACTAGGTTAATATATCTTTCAAATGATACATTTCTTGAGTAAGTTGAAGCATAATTGATTATTTAAATAATTTATATAATATATTTCTTAGAATATGCAATAATAAAACTTTAGCCAACTTTACCAATTCATGTTCCTTTTTTTTTAAATTGAAATCATTTAGAGTTCTTTCTTCAATTGAGCTATATGTGATTGCTTTGAACTTTTGTATACTCTTGTCCTGAATTCTTTCATATCTGAACATGATATGTAAAAGTTTATGTTGCATTGTATTGTTTTATATAAGACACATGTATGTTTTATTGATTCACATGTGCTTCTGTTATATGCTAATTTTATTGCTCAAAATATTTGTTTGTACTTTGATATTTGTAGGATAATATGAACTTTAGTCAGAAATGGTATATGGAATTATACTTAGAGCCTGCGATGTTCTGTTAGCCCCCTCTGACTTCTCCCAGATGTGGGTGGATAAAGCTTCTGGATGTGAAAAAATTTTGTCTGATGATCATCGAGAAATAGATGAAATAACTATTTTTAAAAAAATATATTTTTTATTTTCGAGATCCTGGACCATGGAGAGAGTGTGTTCCTGAGCGATGAATGCTTCATGACTAGTAATAACCTGCATCAATGGTGCCATACATGTGCTGTGAATCTGTAGATGGTTGCAACTGCTGTTCCACATGCAAAGAAAACATGTTAGATTCGTGTTGAATTCTGGTACGCTTCACCAAATTTTCCTAAGATCCGCTTCCTAGAATGTTTGAATTAGAATGATGACTGCTGTTACCTCCCAGTTTATATATACCAACGAGCTTTCCGCTTGCTTGCCAGTCAGTAAAATATTCTTTCGCGACCCCAACTCCACTTTATGAAACTCATATATTCTTTACCGCATGAAACTTGTCTCCTCTAGTGGCATACTTCAGTTGTTCTTTTCTTAATATAAGTTCCTTAAACTGATTACTAAGTAAGATCCCATTGTGGTGCCAAATTGAAACGGTATTTGAAAATTTAACTTAATAAATAAATAAAACTATATATTATATATTTTATTTCATAGGTAGTAACATTTACATATAAATTATTAAATATAGATATTTTAATTTTTTTGAAAAAATAAAATCTATTACAATTGTAAAATTCTACAGAAGGAACTGTGCAGATCCTTATAACAACAGGAACCTAATTCTAGGGGAAATGATTTCTCCCAGAGAAGTATTGGTTTATGCATTCTAGCTTTAATGACAGCTCAATTAATTGCTTGATTATATTGATGATAACAGTGCATGAGGTTGTAGGCATGCAACTGAGCTAGAAGTAGTTTGATGTCCTCAATAACGTGTCCAATACACACCATGGTGGTTTGGTCTCCTTGATGTGTCACAGATGGTAGTTGAATCCATTACCAATTGAATTTGATTGAAAGACTTTGGTATTGCTATCTTTAAGCCTTCTTTTAAAGCAAGTACTTCACACTTGTAAGTCTAACTTGTTGAAAGCAAAGATCAGTCCAGCAGCTTTCCAGAGTCCATTGTGACCTCTTATCAAAAATCCTAATTCTAAAGTTGCCCAAACGGTGGTTTTTACCAATAAGTCTTAAGAGTTTTGTTTGTCCTGTGTCTTTCAGAAAGACCACTGTAGCATAATATGGGCCTGGACCTAGACCCATTTAATAGAAGGTTTTCTATTATTAAAAGAAATTATTTTTAACTCTCTATATGACATGGAATTGGTTTGCTATAGCTGCGGAGCATACCAAGACCCATGGAGTTACCTTCTTTTAACCGATTTGTCATTGCCGAAGTTTCCACGTATTGGAGCTGAATATCGAAATCAAAGTGCCCAAAATTCTAAGATTCTTTTGGAGAAGGAACAATTAAAAAATCGGTGGTTTATAGTTTTTATGTCTTACTGACGAAAGGGGTTGATAGTAATTTGAGGACCTAAATCCATTCTACTTAGCCCGCCAACAGTAGGAAGCCTTTTAAGAGCAATTCCAGCAAAACAATTTGATCTTAGGGGCCATACAAATTTTCACGTGCTATACCAACCATACCACTCGGGTTCAAGAGCAAATTTTCCTTGTTTTAGGAATATGTGAGCAACTACCGTAGTTGCTTTACTGAGCAGATGAGTCTTCCAAATTCATATCTCACAAGATTGATGAGCAAATTCCATAGACTGAATTTTATGTCATCTCTAATCCACATAAATTCAATAGCAATTAACTACTCAGTTACTAGATTGGATGATTATGTTACTATGAAGTTGTTTGATATGATTTCAGCAAATCCTAATTTTCTTAGAAAATAATCAATAAAATCCTACTAAATTATAATAAAGTTATTCCTATCTTATAAATGAGTATGACTAGAGTATAGATTAATCTTTAGGACTTAGTGACCTTCACCTCCCTTACTGGGTTGGTCGATCAGGGTTTCTCCCTGCTTAGGTCGGCTATAGAGCCAACCTAGCCTCCCCGTATTTCTATTAAGACAGGTCGGCTAGGAGGGGCAAAGGGATAATTTTATTTAGGCAAGCACTCCTTTAGGCTAGGGTTTTGATCCCTATTTAAAGATGTAGCGGTCACCCCTCTTGAATCAAGTACTCATCTATTTTATTTCAGCCTTTTTGCCGAGTCTAGGAGGGAGGAATCCTTACAGCGTTCCAAGGGTTGATCCCCCTCAAGGGTCAAAATCTGTAGAGCTCCTTCTGGGATTCTATCATCTAATATCAGAGCAGCGATCTTGCTGTCCCTGTAACCATCATCCACGACTCCACCTTCCCAAGCAGTTCCCATAATTGCTTTTGACGTCGCCTCCATCGTCGCTCACCAAGCCACAGATCCATCAATCTGCTGCCTTCCTCTGCATCAACATCAAATATCTGGTTGGAGATCCTTACGTAATGACATCGCTGGGCTTATTCGAAGTCAAATTGGAGGCTTTCGAGACACGTATGGATGCTAAATTACGTGCTCTCTTCGAGGAGTTTAGATTAGGCCGATCACCAAGCCCAAGAAGATCATAACATGGAGTAAATTCTGATTGCAAAAAGAACCCATCAGAGATAAGAAGCGAGGATAAGACATGGCAGCCCTACACCTCGACGACGTCGATCTCCTTTGTACAACTTCAAGAAGGGCACCTCAATCAAGATGCTCAAAGCATAAGAGCCACATCCCAACCAAAATCATATAAACCTTCAGCACCAATCAATTACAAGAACCTTAACGAAGAACTAACGAAGATCCGTCAAACCTCTACCATCTAAGCGTACTAAATCAGGTTTGAAAGGTTAACTAATCAAACTCATGATTGGTCTGAAAAACATATATTGAGGACTTTCATTGAGGGTTTAAAGCCGAAGATTCAAGAAGAAGTTAAAGCGCGACAACCGTGCATACTTAAGGCAGCCATCTCCTTCGTACGACTACACGAAGATAAGCTGAACCAAGATGCTCGGAGGACTAAAGCCGCCGCATGACTAGCAGCACAGAGACTCTCGGCCCCACCTACCACCAGCCAGTCACCTCAACCGAAAAAGTTAACAAGAGAAGAGTTTCATGATAGATCGACAGAGGGCCTGTGTTGGTATTGTAATAAACTGTGGAGCCAAGACCACCATTGTAAAAAACAGAGACCTCTATTGGTTGAGCCCATTGAAGAACTCAAACTTAAAGATATGGCTCTCGAGTCCAAGGAGAAGGATAAGAAGGAAAAAACACAATCAGTCGCCCACACCTTTCATGCTCCACCACAGATATTGGACATTGATGGCTTCATCAAGCATCAGCCCGTCACCATCCTTGTCGACACCAAGAGCTCCAACGACCTTATGAATGACAAAAGAAAATAGGTGACCTTATGTGGGAAAGGAGAGAATGAAGAAAAGATGATCTCAACATAATGCTTAGAGAAGCTCGCTGAAATCTCAAGCACGTCCGCTGAACTGAGCCGACTCCTTCCTACCAGAATACACGACCCTCATATGTTGGTCTTACAAGGGGAACCACCAGCACATATTCAGCCATATTGCTCTCCATATTTTTAGAGGATCGAAGCTAAAAGATCGTCCACGAGACACGAGAGATATGGATCATTCGACCACAACCTTCCCTTGCAATGACACTTTATCTCCAAAAACTTTACCTCTTTGTCTGTAGGTATAAGCTTTTTCTAAAGTGTTATATTCAGCTGAACCAACTATGGGTTCTGATGCAATGCTCCCTCATCTCGGGTTACTTCCATGACTTCACCGAGGAGCGGACCATGATGCTAAAAGTCTTCCCTGATGATGACCTCAGATCCACGACCTACGATCGCAAGAAGGAACAGGAGAAAGGCCACATGACCCCCACAGCCATGATGCCATCTATATCGATGCTAGCATTACTTGAACATGAGAATATGTTTGTAGTTGGAGTAGACACATCCAGAGTTAGGATCGACGTCACCCTTATGTAAGATGGTCGACTCCTAATTCACACCGAGGCTTCCCCCACACTTCACACGAGATTTTTAAGGGGATACTCATTGCTACCAAATTTAATATTTGGCTAGATATAGGTCGATGGCACGAAAAAAAAGTAAGCCCAAAAGAATTACAATCTATGCTCACGCTAGCACATGCAAACAAGAAATGACCTCCCGACAAACTTGAGAATGGATGAAAAATTGAAGATCAAGTTTTCTTACACCTCCAGCCTGATCAGTAGGAAAATCGAGCCTTAAGGAAGCGGTCTCCCTATTTCTTTGGGCCTTGCAAAATTGGGAACCACATTGGAGCCCTAACCTGGAGATCAGATCCGTGCACCAGATTAAGATTACAATTGATCCGCCGGGTATCTCACCTCAAATGAAAATTTAAAGAAGACGACTCAGCCCAAATCCTTCCAACTAACACCCCAGTTGATAAGGAGGCTAAAGTTCAGTTGATAATAGCATGAGAATCATATGAGGAGCTGAAGACCCAGTTCCTCGAGTTCATGGAACCTTAGCCTTGAGGACAAGGCTGATTTTAAGAGAGCAAATTTGATAAGACTCCAGCAGGGTTGAATCCTAATCTCCATAAGAAGTAGTCAATGAAACCCTGCTAGATTGTAATAAAGCTACTCATATCTTATAAAGGAGTATGGCTAGGGTTTAAATTAGCCCTTAGGGCATAGTGGCCGCCACCTCTCTTACTGGGTTGGTCAGTCAGGGTTTCCCCCTGCTTAGGTCGACTATAGAGCCAACCTAGCCGCTCTCTGTTCTATTAAGGTAGGTCGGCTATAGGAGGGGCAAAGAGATAATTTTACTTAGGCAAGCACCCTCTTAGGCTAGGGTTTTGATCCATATTTAAAGATGTAGCTGCCCCCCTCTTGAATCAAGTAATCATCTATTTTATTTTAGTCTTGTGCCGAGTCTAGGAGGGAGGAACCCCTATAATATTCTAAGAGTTGATCCCCCCTCAAGGATCAAAATATATAGAACTTCTTCTGGGATTCTATGATTTTCTAATATAGGTTTGTTAGTTACTTGATTGGTTGTTTGTGTTACTATGGAGTTTTCAAACTGGCAATAGGTTTGTAACTAGAAGGTATGTCAGAGAGCCAAGAATTATTAAAAAAAAAGAAAAAAGTGTTGTATCCATAGTCAATATGCTTTAAAAAAAACATATTTGAGTTGAAACATAACGTTGAGAAAAAAAGTTTACAACTCCAACTTCTATTTTTAGGTTTAGAAAATTGCCAAGGATGCAAATTACCAACTTCAGCATGCATTACATTACCTCAAATGCTATCATTATTATTTTAAATGGCAAGCAATTTTAAAGCTTGAAGAATGTATTTGAAAAGACTAAGATCTGTGTACCAAAACGCCTTTACTTTTTGGAATTAGTGACCTTATCCCCAACCTATAGGATGAAGACCATTACAATTCGTGTTCTTTTGCCACAGAAAATTTTTAATAAGGGATTCTAGTTTATGTAAAGTTTTGTAATGCAACCACATAACACTTAAAAATATAAATAGGAATAAAATTTAATACAAATTTTATTAATATTACTCTACTAGCTTGTGATAAATAGTTACATTGCCAAGTAGCCAGTTTTGTTTTTAATTTTATTAAATATGTTATCCTATGTAGAAGAAGCAATTCTTCTAGGAGCAATTTTAGCTACTAGGTATTTTAATGGAAGTGATCCCTCCTTAAAATCCAAAAGAGAGCAAATAATAAATCTAGAATGCCTAGAAGTAAGAGTTAGGAAAGAAAATATCACATTTTGATAGACAATCATCGAATAGTAACTTATATTAATTTAAAATATTCTTAATGAATATGTAGGTCTTCTTTTTTACTCTAAAGCACAAAAGAAAATAAGTGACTAATGGACCAAATTTAAGTGGAGTACATTATTTATTTTCAATGGTACAATTAATTAATTGAGTTAAGACTTAGGCCACTAATATGTACAAATATGGAGATAAGGATTTCCTAATCTCACCTAACATTAACTCGTCAAGGAAGAAGATATTTCACCATTTATAAGACTACAAAAGTAGAGAAAGAAATGCAAGCCCTAATCCAAAGAATAAAGTTTTTGAGAAAATCTAGAGTTGTGAGGATATAAAGAATAGCCTCTGAGAGTCTATCAAATGTTTTTTCTAGGTCTAACTCGACAAGTACCAAATGTTTTTGCTAATAGAAGACTACATACTATAAGTAGCTTCTTGGGTAATGACAATATGATGTACGTTATGGCTTGGTAAGAAGTAGATTGTTAACGATTAGTAACGGCTTTTAGTAGAGGTTTTAGTCTATTATTTTATATTTTAGCTAGAACCCTATGATTTATATTTGAAAGGGTTATAAGTATGAAATGATTAAAGTTTTTATAATATTTTTACTTTAGAATAAAAATAAAATATTTTAAATCAACTAGAAATGATCATCGAACTGTCGAAAGACTTGAAAAAGAGAGCCGGACAAGATCTCCTAAGTAAAATCTATAAAAAGTCTCCAGTAAAATCATCAGGGCTAAACTCTAAAACCCTAAAACCATTACAAGTAGAGATTTTATTAAGCCTAGTAGGAAATACAACCAAGTGAATTTCATCAATAGTGAATGATTTTATTAAATAGTAACCATCCTCATTAAACAAGCCATTAAGAAAAGGGCAAGGTAATTTAGTGTGAGGAGAATGATATATGTTGTTCCTCAATTGAATATACTGTTCATAATGATAAAGAATGAGAGGAAAGATTGAAGAAAGAATGAACTACATACTTTATTCCTCCATTCATCATTTATTTATACACTTAGGAAAGTAAGTTAGGAAAATTAGAAAGATTAAGATTTTTCTCAACAGTCTAACAAACTCTACTCGTGCTATTACAAAAATATCGTATGTTAACATGCACCCTCAAGATCATGCTCTTGTCAATGATTCCGATCTTGGACCAATGCAATGAGAATAATTTACGGGCGAATGACTTCGTGAGGGAGTCTATCAGTTAATCTACCATGTGAACATGAGAAACACGTAGTTTATGATTGACTACTTGATCTCGTACGAAGTGAAAGTCAATGACTATATGTTTTATATAAGAGTGAAATATTGGATTGACACAAAAGTAGGTGGCCTCAACATTATCACAGTATATTATAGGAGTATTAGTAGAGTAGATGTCAAGTTCCTTGAGCAGATTCATTACTCAATTAACTTCTGCAGCAGTAGTTATAATAGAACGAAGCTGTAGTGGTCGATTGAGCGACTGTCTTTTATTTCTTAGAACTCCAACTAATTAAATTGGCTCCTCAGAAGATAATATACCCAGATGTCGATCTTCTCTTATCAAAGTTCCCAGCCCAATCATCATAAGCAAAAGTATGAAGTTGGAGTGGAGAGTGTTTATGTAAAAATATACCATAGTCGAAAGTTCAATTAAGATATTATAAGACCCATTAACTACTGACCAATGTGTGGTAGATGATCGATGCATGAATTATGATAGCTTGTTAACTACAAATGAGATATCTGGGTGGATGAGAGCTAAGTATTGTAAAGAGTCAAGTACTTCTCGATATTGAGTAGAATTCCTAGTAGGATTGCCATCAGCTAATCTAAGCGATTCACTAGTTGAGAAAGGAGTTGAAACAACTTTTACATCATTCATGTTTGTCTTTAATAATAGGTCTTGAATATACTTCCATTGGGAGAGGAAGAGTCCGAAGATGTATATGTTGCTTTCACACCCAGAAAATAATTCAAGGTACCGAGATCTTTAAGAGAAATCGGTCAGCCAACAGTTTGAGGAATATTGTGGTCTCCATAGAGTTATTACCTATCATAATGATATCATCCACATAAATTAGAAGATATATTGCACTACCAAGTTGTTGATGGAGAAATAAGAAGGTATCAGACTTCGAGTTGAAAAAGTCAACTGACGTAAAAAATTAACCAAGTTCTATGTACCAAGCTCGTGGAGCCTTATGAAGTCCATAAATAGCTTTGCGGAGTTTACAGACATGCTTCGAATACTGAGGATGAAGAAAACTAGGAGGTTGTTCCATGAAGACATCGTCAGTTAAGGTTCATTGTAAAAAGGCATTGTTCATATCAAGTTGCCATAGATGCCAGCCTTTTGAAATGGCTAAACTCAGAATAAACCGGATTGTCATGGGTTTAACAATATGACTGAATATCTTTGTAAAGTCAACACTAGGACGTTAATGAAAACCTTTAGCCACTAGGCGGGTTTTATACCTGGAAATGGATCCATCAGAGTTTCGCTTAACTCAGAAAACCTCCTTACACCCGATGACATTTTCTATGGGATGAAATGAAATAAATGTCCAGGTAGAGTTATGAAGGAAGGCATCATATTCATCACATATGTAGGTTCACATGTCTCGAGAGAGGGAGTCACAAAAGTATTTAGGTCAAGAACCTGACGTGGTTTAAAAACATCACTTTTTTAGAGTATGTTATCATAGGATGTTCAAGTGGTTTAGGAGATGATGGTAGAATGGGTGCTGGGGAAGCAGTGAAACAGGATGAGTTAGATTGAGGAACATCAATGCCACTAGGTTGAGAAGAGGGTAAAGTTAGTGACTGAGTGTCCGAGGGTCGGATGTTCGTAGTAGGAGGTACATGTGCAAAAGAAGGAGAAGGAATAGAGGGGGCAAGGTGTTGTACTGAGGAATACTCCACTGATGTATATTTGCTGGAGTGGGTCATTCTGGTGGAGACTCATTGGACGATGGCATACTACTGATGTATATTTGTTGGAGTAGTTTATATGATACAAGACTTAGAATGGTGAAATGGAAAGGCAGACTCCACAAAGACAACATGACGAGACACAAAGACTCTGTGAGTCAGAGGATCATAGCATTAGTAAACATTATGTTTAAGAGAGTAACCAATGGAGACACAAGGCTTCGACCTTGGGACTAGTTTATGTGATGCATAAGGACGTATCCAAGGATAGCAGCAGACACAACAAAAAACCCTAAGTTTTTAAAAATTTAGGGATTTATGCAATAATTTTTAACTGGTGACTGATTGTGGAGGACTGAAGTAGGCATGCTATTAATGAAATAGACTGTAGTCTAGAAGTCTGCAGACCAAAAAGTAGTCAGCATGGAGGCATGATGGAGAAGTGTGAGACAAGTTTTAACTATATGCCGATGTTTGCATTCAGCCAAGCAAACTAGTTGAGGAGTGTATGGGGGAGACTTTAAATGTTGAATACCACAAGCTAACATACATGATGCAAATGTTTGGTATTCACCCCCACCGTCAGAATAAACTGTTTTAATTATGGACTAAAAAATATTCTCCACCATCTTTTTGAAGGTAATAAAGTTTGTTGAGACCTCAGACTTATGTTGAAGAGGATAAAACCAAATATACTTAGTAAAATAGTCTATAAAGATAACATAGAATCTGTGTTTATTAAAGAAAATAATTGGTGTAGGACCCTAAACGTCAGTGTAAAAAATTTCAAATGGTTGTGTACAAGAAACAGAAGAATTTTTAAACGGGAGTCCATGACTTTTATTACTAATACATGCATCACAATGATTAAAAATAGAACTAGCTTTAAAAGTTGGAAGAAAATAATAAGAGAATAACTTTTGTTGAGTTGAGGAAGAAGGATGACCAAGACGTCGATGATGTTAAAATTAAAAGGAATCTAGCAGGGACTAAAGTATAAGATCAACACACAGGTTATCCTCTAGGACTATTCCTAGACTTGTAAGAAAAGGAATCTTGTAGGGACTAAACTTTTTTGATCCACTCTATCATCTTCAAGACATGGTTCTGAACCGATGTCCCTTCTGTCATCCTTGTTGGGAAACCTCAGCGGGTGCATCACATGCGTAGCGGAAATCAAAACAAAACTCGATTTTCCACACAGATCAAATCATCGTGCAAAAGATTGGGGTCGTGAGAAAAACTGCAAAAATAAAAAAATCGCAATGTGTGAGAGATTGATTTTACCTAGGGAGATCATATATTCCTATATTCCAGATCCGGATGAAAAAGATGAAGGAGGTCAAGCGTCCTCATCTCTAGCGGTATCCACATGATGGATCTCTGCAGCAAAACTCCTCCAATCTGATCTTGTAACTATTGCCCAGAGGGAGGGAGGAGAATAGGAGGTGGTGGCTAAAACTGCAGCCTATCAACCGTGAGCCTCCCCTCCTATTTATTTATAAAGAGCCACCAAAATCCTAGGGCTCTTGCCTTAGTAGGTATTGGATCTCCAACCAATAACCCACTAACCTTGCATTATTGGATCTCTATCCAATAATCTCCTTAGGCCTCTGACTGGGCCTTAATCAAGGAGCTCATCAGCTTAGGGTCTCATCTAATGAGAAAAGGGGCTAATTGGATCTCCATCCAATCCTTTATTCGCTAAAGCATCTACCATATGTGTGTGACCCTCTAGGCCCGATACCGAGCTGGCCGTGAGTCACTCCTACCAGAACTCCTTCAGATATAGTGAATTATTATCCCCATAATAATTCACTCGACTCATCGACTATGGATGTACTAGACCACTACACCATAGTCCCTAGACGGTACAGGGGGATCAAATTCATCAGACCTGTCTGTCCACAGTTACCATGTATCTATAATCCCTCATCCAAATAATATCCCAGAGACCGTATATTAGATATGGTACAGTCAGATCACATACGAAATCCATCATAGTGTCGCTCTAATTGGATTCTCCCAAAGAACTATTTCTCTCTCAATCCGAATGACCCTGGCCAGGGATTTGTCTGAGCAAGCACATATAAGATATTCCTCTCATGATACCGAGAGTGGATGATCCTCTATTAACACTCAATTACCTTCGTAAGGTTGACTACCAATCCCGATAACCAGATGTACCAGATCTGAAACTTTCCAAACCTGTAAGTCTGGCGTCAAAGAAATGAGTACTCATACAAGGCATCCTTGGTGTCTCAAATCTAAGAACCAGATACACATTTGGGACTATGGAATCACTATCTGACATTAGGTATCATTAACCATACAGCATTCCATAAACGGATCAATCAGTAAACTCATTCTCTAATGAGCACCTGTACTATATCCTTAATGTCTCCACACAAGTGGCTATGTGACCACCCGCCTCCATCATATGGACGGGTATATAGTACACCAATCTATCCGGTTATCTTAATATCCCTCTTGAGTAATCTATGATCAAGATTATTTAGGTCTATGTTTAAAGGTGAATCGATCTCATTATCGTGATCTTATCACGATCCGATTCTCATTGCACAGAACCAAGGACATCACAATATATATGTAACAAATAATATAATGTGAGAATATGTCAATATTAATCATAAGCAAAAAGATCACACAGCGTGTCACACGTGCCATCACTCACGTGATTGTCTTACAGAGCACCTGTAACCAACAATCCTAGCTTGGAAGAGACTCTTGGATATCTCATATCTTTGAGTTCTTCCCTGGTCCTCAAACAGCTAGCGAAGATGAAGAAGGATGGAATTGACATCCATGCTCTCATGTTGTCTCTGCAAATCAGGAGTCATAGAGGCCAACATATAGTATTTTACCAACGTGGAATCATCTATATACTTCACATGGCGAGCGATCTCATCCTTGCTTGCCCCTTTCTCCAATGTGGGTACAATCATATCAAATACATACACGATTTCTTTCGCTGTGAGAACAATTCTCAAATTATGAAATCAATCCGTATAGTTTGGACCAGTAAGGCGGTTGACATTAAGTATGCTACGTAGGGCGTTTACGAGCTATATGTTTTGGACAAACAAGATATAGCATAAATAAATAATATATAAATTTTATAAAAAAATAATTAACATATGAACTTCTATCTTAATTTACTCCCACTAATTTTTTTGGCGAATCATGTGACACCCTCAACACGTAAAGTAGAAGTCTTCGGCAGACTTCTAAAGGTATCTTAGTGTAACCTCTAGGGACTCAACCAATTACACTAAGCCCAAAAGATACGCAACTCTTCGAAAGTTGAAACACAAGTAGAAACCCGATTAAATTTATTTTTATCTAAAATATAAAACAAAGCATTCATAGCTTTAGCAATTAAAGAAAACATTTTTTTTCATGATCGTTTCAATCATTTATAGGATTGGATGACTTCTTAAGTCTATTTTCGATAATATTTCATAATTCAAAATCTATCAAAATAAAAAAAATCTGCATTCTAGTTTTCCAATAGGTGTAGTCTGTCCCATTGAACATAGGAGGACATGTGATAGAATGACCCTCGTTAATACCAAAAACAATAATTAAACTCACTTGAGAGTTAATCCAATTGAGTCAAACGTGGTTCTAAACCAATTATTAGGATCGAGTTGGCACTAAGAGGGGGGTGCATTGCAAGTCCTAAAAAACTTGGTTTTTTATATTGGTTCTATGCCTTCTAAACTAACTTATGTAGACTATGCCTTCTAAATGAGCATCAAGGCCCACCGGTGTCCACTAATGATTTTCTTTCATGCGGACGAAGATCAAACACCCACTTATACTTTTTCTCCTTTTCACAGGTTCATGAGAGGAACCTTTAAAATCTTTCACCTCTTCCCTTAAACTTACTTTACACCTGAAAGACACAGGGGAAGCTCCAATTGATTTTTATAGATTTTTTCTAAAGATTTTGTTAAATATCTTAGCACTTTCTTGCTTTCTATATAAGAATACTCTATTTAGTCTTGAATTTTGATGATGAAATCAATTAATGGTTTGTTGATCTAACATGTTTGTTAGAGATGACTGATGCAGGATTAACTATGTTATAGAAAGAAAATTACAATCAGTGTGGCTAGAGTCAACTCCGAGCATCAGGCTAGGGTACAGACGATATAGTGGGAACTCGTCGAAAGACTCACTGAAAGCTTGCTGAAGGTATCGGGGGATTCTCGAGAGTTCATCAGGAACTCACCGGAGTTGATTGGGAGCCTGTAAGGAAGGCATCGAGAGTTTATCGGAAGAAGACCAAGATTGTACCACCGATGGACGATGGTCATATTGCCCAGGTCGATGGTTGTACCACCACCGTCCTATTTTTTGGGTAGCTTTCGGTGGTAATACCATCGGTGCGCCGCCTATATTCGGATTTTTTAGATACGTTTAAATTTTTTACTCCAATTTCTAAAGCTAATTGTGGTCTATAAATACCCCAAGTCATCTTACATTTAGTACAACTCATTGGGCTAAAAATTTTGTAAAAAATAGTGTGCTAAAATTGTGTAAAAAAGGAAATGGGGCAAAAAAAGTGAGAAAAAGAGTTATAATCTTTGTAAAGTCTCCCTTGTGAGTTGTAAGAGTAAGAGTTTGTAAAGTTCCTCTCTTGAGCCTGTGAAAAGGAGAGTGGGAAGTATAAGGGTTTGGTCTTCACCCGAAGAATATCAGTAGTAGACACCAGTGGACCTTGACAAAGAGGATTTGAGGAGTGGATGTAGACTAAGTTATGCTTGAACCATTATAAATCTGTGAGCTTTCTACTCTCGTTTTGTTTACTGTTTTCAATTGTTCATAATTAATTTGAAAAAAGGTATGAGCATCATCTTTTGACTTTCCTTTAATTCGTTTGCCTATTCATTTTCAACAAAGTTCAAGAAATACTTCTAATTTTTCTTCTTTATTTCAAGCAAGTTTTTCGAATCGGGGATGTTCACACTTGCACAAAGAGTTATAATCTTTGTAAAGTCTCCCTTGTGAGTTGTAAGAGTAAGAGTTTGTAAAGTTCATCTCTTGAGCCTGTGAAAAGGAGAGTGGAAAGAAGGGTTTGGTCTTCACCCGAAGAATATCAGTAGTAGACACCAGTGGACCTTGACAAAGAGGATTTGAGGAGTGGATGTAGACTAAGTTATGCTTGAACCATTATAAATCTGTGAGCTTTATACTCTTGTTTTGTTTACTGCTATCAATTGTTCATAATTAATTTAAAAAAAGGAATGAGCATCATCTTTTGACTTTCCTTTAAATCGTTTGCCTATTCATTTTCAACAAAGTTCAAGAAATACTTCTGATTTTTCTTCTTTATTTCAAGCAAGTTTTTCGAATCGGGGATGTTCACACTTGCACTAATTCGCCCCACCGCCCCCCCCCACCCCCCCCCCCCCCCCCTCTTCTTTGTGTCAAATGATCCTAATAATTAGTATCAAAGTGAGGTTTTACTCATTAGACTAAACACCCAAGTGAGCAAATGACTTCGTTTGGCATGAACAAGGGACATTCTATTACACGTCCTCCTATATTCATTGGGATAGATTTCACATATTGAAAAACAAGAATGCGTAATTTTTCATTTCTATATATTTTGATTTACGGCACATTGTTGAAAACGGTTTTGAAAAGTCCTCCAAACCAATGAATGAACGGAATGATTTAGAAAAAAAAGTTTTTTCGTTAAATACAAAAGCAATGTATGCCTTATTTTGTTCACTTGGTAAGAATGAATTTAATCGGGTTTATATTTGTGAAGCTGCTTATGATATTTGGCATGCACTTGAAATCATACACGAAGGCACTAGTAGAGTTAAAGAGTCCAAGATTAATATTTTAGTTCATAGTCATGAATTATTTTGAATGAAACCAAGTGAGTCCCATTGGAGACATATACACGCAGTTCACAGATGTCGTCAATATTCTAAAAGCTCTTAGTAAATATTTTTCAAATTTTAAACTTGTAAGCAAAATATTAATATCTCTTCCAAAAAGTTAAGATCCTAAAATAACTACAGTTCAAGAGGCTAAAGATCTTAATAATTTTCCTTTTGAAGAACTTATTGAATCTCTTATGACTTATGAACTGAGTTGTAAAGCTCATAACGAACTTGAAAAACCCCTTCCAATGAACAAAGATGATTTAACACTGAAAACTACATATGACTCCTCGAGTGAAACCTAGAGTGATGAGGATAATGATATTGCACTATTATCTAGAAAAAGTTAAAAAATTCATGAAAAAAATAAAAATTATAAAAATAAAAATAAACCAAAAAGAGAAAATATTATATGCTTTGAATGTAAGAAGCTAGGACATTTCAAATATGAGTGTCCTCAATTAAAGAAAAAGGCATCGTATAAGAATAAGGCATTCTCGATGACTTGAGATGATTCAAGCTCATTAGATGAATAAGACCACATCAAAGAAGAGGTTGTCAACTTTGCTCTCATGGCCATCCATGGTGAGGTAAGTGAGTCTTCTAATATTTTTTTACTGAATTATTGAATATATTTCATGAGCTTTATAATGAGTTAGAAAAATTAGTAAGTCTTATAAATTACTTAAGAAAGGGCATAATTCAATAGTTAGTAAATTTGAAGAAATACATGTAGCATCACCATCACATTGTTAATGTACCGAATGTGAAAATTTAGATGAACTTAGAAAAGAAAACCTTGTATTAAAACAAACTTTAGAAAAATTTGAAATAGGAAATAAATCTCTAAATATGATCCTTGCAAATAAAGGTCATGTTCATAGGAAAAAAGTATAGGCTTTGTTGGAAATACTCAACAAAAGCCAACTATCTTTATTAAAGGACCCACTCTAAACTTACCACCAAAAATAAAATATAACTTTTGTGGTTGATTATGACATAAAGCCTACAAATGTTCATTTAGAAAGTATACTATACATAAATTAATTTGAGTTTCTAAAATAACCATAAACAACTAAAAACCTTTAGATAAATTTGGTAAAGCTCTTCATAAGGGACCCAAAGTGAAATGGGTACCTAAATTAAAATCATCTTTCTTATAGGTTTGTCTTCAAACTAAGGCTATGAGCACTAAATAATATTTTCAAAGTGATTGACATATAACGCTCCTTCAAGCTCACTAGCCTAATCAATGATAACTAAAACATATAAATTGAGTTAAAATTATTGACAATAAATCTTTTAATGGTTGATTGTCATACAACGAATCTTGATTGATTTTTGATGATGCATAACTAGATATAAACTAGAACTATAGAACCATAATTGTTTTTAATGAAAAATTATTAAAATTTATGAAAATGAGACTTTGATGATTGAATATTAGTTTGGATGTAACATTGATTTAAAATGCTATGATTACTGAAATATTGGATGGGTTATATGTTGACCTAAAGAAGATTGTATAATTGAATGATAAATCACTTTTGAATTTGAATAAAGAATTTGGAAATGAGTTTGTCAGGTCCTTGAACGGTGTGTAAAGTGTAAGACTCATTTAAATGTTGGAATTGAGTTAGGTTGATTTTTTATTCTAAAGACGTTTTATTATTTTGATGTGTTATAATAATGACTTTAATGATTTCTTCTAGAATGAAATTTAGTTTTCAGTCTTAAACGATAATTTATTGATTTGAAAAGTATTCTTGAAACAAATCACATGAAACAACTACAAAGGAGGATAATTCTTCTTGAAAATTTTTTATCCTATCAATGCTTCAATAAGAGATAGAATGATACCATTATTGTTGAATCTCTTAATTACAAAAATGAATTAAAGAACTTTAACCTTTTAAAAAAAACAATCTATGTTTCCTTCATTGAAATATTCCAAAAAGCGATTATAATGATGCTTTTGGATATATTTTCAAATAATTTTTAAAGAGATTGATGAATCTATTCAACTTTATTGATATTTTGATTTTGATGATTTGATAACTTAAATCATGATCTTGACATCTTAAATAATTATAACTTGAAATCCTTATATAAATCAAGTTCATTCAAAGAAAATTATATAAATGAATCACAATTTATCTCTTCGAATTTATAACTTAAAAATCTTCTTGTGAATCATATTCTTGACAACTTGAAGTTTCCTATATACAAATCAAGATCTTTTATTTTTTCTCTTTTATAATTTACTTATGATCTTGATTTCTATAACTTGATAAATGAAGACCCTTCTTATTTTTTGAACTCCTAAGAATTCTTTTTATCATCTAAGAAGAGATTTGTCAAAATAAGTCATATCATTTAGTATTCATAATTTGATATTAATATCCTTTATGACATGATTATTTATGACTTTCTTCTTAGTAAAACTTATCACCAAAATTAATATTTCTTAAATTTATGATAAGTTAAAAATTAAACGAGATTTGCTTTATCATGAACATTCCCTTAATTTCTTAACTTGATTTATCCTTTTTGGGAATCACGTTTAATCTCTATGATTTCCTCTTTTTAAAGAAGATTTATGATCTTAACAATTATAATTGAGATTCTTTTTAGCAAGATCATTCTTCTATTTTATTAAAAAGATTTATCTAAATGAATTAGGTGTCATAAGATTTATCTTGGATGAATCAAGATTATTTAATCCCCTAAGACTCATTTTCATTATTTACAAAAAAAAAGGGGGAGAGATTTATTAAAAGAAATCCTGTCTTTTAGTACCTAAAAATTTGATCTTTTTTGCCTTTAATGACATGATCCCCTTATACTTTTAGGTATAATTGGAATATGGATATAAAAAGAAAAATTATATTATCATATTTTTTTTACAATGACCAAAGGGGGAAATAGATTATCAATATGATTAGAATAAAATTGGATATGATGAATCTTATAACATTGAATGAGGAACAATTTGCTTAAAAGAAAATTTTAAATTTTAAATTTTCTTTTATAATTTGAGCTTGATTAACTATCATATTTTCTTTTGAATTTCTTGACCTTTACAAATTGAGCTTCTTATCAAAATTTACATGAGATTATCTTCAAAATACATGATTTGTTATTTTGATTTGCTATTTGTGTTTAAAGATTACATAAGATGAATGCATGAGTAGCTCTTGGGTTTTCTAGATTTTTTAGCTCACCTTCAAAATGATCTAGTTAAAATTGACATTTATAAGAAGGTAATTCAAGATTTTTTTGTGATGAGACTTTATCTCGATTCATAGCTTCCCCTACTTAATATCTTTGGGACACTAAATGCTTGGATCTTTGATTTCACCCCTCCCATTGTTTCTTCTTCTTTCTTATTCATAAAAGGCAAGAAAAATGTTCATGAGAAAACTATGTTTATATCCTATTTTACTATGGGGGAGTGATGAAGCACTAATTATTTAATCAATATTTATTTTGTACAAATTTAAAAATTTTGACACTTGATGAGTTTATATATTTTAAAATTCTTTGATCTTTATTTCATCTTTTTTTTGTTAATTGCAAAGGGGGAGAAATAGCATATTGATGACATATATATGAAAAAAGATACATATATGACAAAGGGGGAGAAATAGCATATTTGATGACACATATATAGAAAATGATAAAATGAACATTTCTCTTTTTTGTTGATAACAAAGGGGGAGAAATGATTGATGACCTAAGGGGGAGAATTAATGTTTGATGACTTAAGGGGGAAATTTTGAAATTGATGTATGAAATGAATGTGTTGATAAATGGATATATATTGAAAATCTTTGATATATTAATGGTTATATTGAAAATCTTTGATATATTGATGGTTGATGACTTAAGGTAAAAATTTTATGAAATTGATGTAACGTTGCATCTTTGATGTATTGATGGAAATTGTTTTGAACTATTATATCATGATACTTAAATTCAAGAGTGTTTGGTTCTCTTGAATTTAAGTTTATCTTATTTGGATTATAGGCATAGATTTATGAGAGTAAAGTTTAACTCCCGTCATCAATTGATTGTCATAATAAAAAAGGGGGAGATTATTGAATCTCATATTTTGAAGAAAAAATAAATTGATGGTTTGTTAATCTAACATGTTTGTTAGAGATGATTAATGCAAGATTAACTACGATAGAGAAAGAAAAGAACAATCAAATGTGGGCCAAAGTCAAGTCCAGACATCGGGTCGGGTTTCGAACGATGTAGTGGGAACTCACCGAAAGCTTACTGAAGGTATCGGGGGCTTATTGGGAGTTCACTGGGAGCTCGCCGGAGGTGATTAGGAGCTTGTCAAGAAGGCATCGAGAGTTCATCGGAAGAAAACCAAGAGACTCACCGGAAGATCGTCAAGGGTTGCCGAGAAGCTTATCGAGAGTTAGGAGGGTCTTGTTGGACTTGATGATCACAATGATTGTAATTAATTAGTCATAGTTAATATCGGTAAAGTTTGAGTCATACAAGAGTTAGATTTGGAAAACATCCAAATTAACTCAAGTGAGGCAAACCGGGTCCACACTTGGGTTTGGATTAAGCTCAGTTTGAGCTTAATTGGTTGACCTAAAAATGGATCAATTGAAGGTACAAGTTGGGATTAGGAAAGTAGAGGAAAATATTATTTTGGGATTCTCGATGGTTGTACCAGTAGTGGATGGCGATTGTACAGTCCAGGTCAGTGGTCGTACCACCCAAGTCGATGGTTGTACCGCCACCACCTTATTTTTTGGGTAGCTTTCGGAGGCAATACCACCGATGCCGATGGTGGTACCACCCATATCCGATTTTTCTGGATATGTTTAAATTTTTTGCTCCAATTTCTGAAGCCAATTGGAGTCTATAAATATCCCAAGTCTTCTTGCATTTAGTATAACACATTGGGCTAGAAATTCTGTGAAAAATAATATGCTAAAATTGTGCAAGAAAAGGAAAGAGGGCAAGGGAGTGAGAAAAAGAGTTGTAATCTTTGTAAATTCTCCCTTATGAGTTGTAGGAGTAAGAGTTTGTAAGGTTCCTCTCTTGAGTATGTGAAAAGGAGAGTGGAAAGTGTAAACGTTTAGTCTTTATCCGAAGATCGGTAATGGACACCGGTGAACCTCGGTAAAGAGGACTCGGGAGTGAACGCAGACTAAGTTATAGCCGAACCACTATAAATCTGTGAGCTTGCTACTCTTGTCTTGTTTACTACTTTGAATTATTTTTAATTAAAAAAAAGGCACGAGCATCATCTTTAAACTTTGCTTTAAATCATTTGCTTATTCGTTTTCGATGAAGTTCAAGAAACGCTTATGATTTTTCTTCTTTATTTCATATAAGTTTTTTGAATTGAGGATTTTCACACTTTCACTAATTCACCCACCCCCACACCCAACACCACACACCCTACAACACCCCCTCTCTCCCCCCCCCACCCAACACCCCCCCTCCCCCCCTCTCCCCTCCTCTTAGTGCCAATTGATCCTTTCATACATGGAGTATTTATAGATCCCAATTGGCTTAAAAAATTAGAGCCAAAATTAACTCATCTCTGAAAAATCTAGATACGGACGATACTACTATCGACACCGACAGTACTACCACTGAAAGTGCCCGAGAAAACTGGGAGGCGATGGTACTACCGTCGATTGGGTGGTACCACTATCACTTGTGCGATACTACCGCCACCCATTGAAGGTACCATCGCTAGAAAACTCGAAACCATACTATTTCATACCTAAATCATACCTTCTATTGACCCCTTTCTAGATCAACTAAATGAGCTTTATCATAAGCTCAAATCTAATCCAAAGTGGACCCAGTTGGCCTCTATTTTGAGTTAGTAGGATTTCTCTAAAAGTAACTTAACTTAGGACTCAAATCAAGATATAAACTATGACGCTTAAGATAAATAATTACAACACACAATCTTTATTGTTCGACACATCAATCGATCTTTTGGCGAACTCCTGACATCCTTCCGGCGAACCCTCGGTGAGCTCTCAATCTCCTTTTGGCAAACTCCCAGTGAACTCTTGGAAAACATTCAGCGAACTCCAAGCGAGCTCCCGACCACCTATTAGTGAACTCCCGATAACCTCTAGTGAATTCCCAGTGAGCTCCTAACCACCAATCGGTGAACTCTCGGTAAATTCCCAACGAACTCACAGCGAGCTCCCACTGCATCGTCCGAACCCTGGCCCGATGCCCGATCTTGACTCCGGCCCAACGATAGATTCTTCCTTAATTGTTTTATCTTTTCCTATCATAGTTCATCATACCTCTAACACATATGGTAGATTATAAACACATCACTTTATTTCATTATCAAAATATGAGATTCAACAGCGATAACACACGAGATATTCCTCTTGCGAAACTGAGAGTGGATGATCCTATGTTAACACTCAATTGCCTTCATAAGGTTGGCTATCAATCTGGATAACCAACTGTACTAGATTTAAAACTTTCTAAACCTATAATTCTAACGTTAAAGAAAGAAACACTCAAACAAGGCATCATTTGTATCTCAAGTCTAACAACCAGACACACAATCGAGACTACGAAATCGTTGTCTGACGATAGGTGTTATTAACTATCAAGCATTCCGTAAGTAGATCAATCAATGAACTCATTCTCCAATGAGCGCACCTACACTATACCCTTAGTGTCCCCACACAAGTGGTTATGAGACCAGCCGCCTCCATTAAATGGATGGGTTTACAGTACACCGATCTATCCGGTTGTCTCGATGTCAATCTTGAGCAACCTATGACCAGAATTATTTAGAATCTGTGTTTAAAGGTGAATCAGTCTCATTATCGTGATCTCATTATGATCTAATTCTCATTGCACAAGATATCACAATATATATATTCAACAGATAATATAATATGAGAATATGTCAATAATTATAATGTAAAAGATTATGTAGCATGTCATATGTGTCATCACTCATGTAATTGGCTTGCAGAGCACTTGTAACTAGCAGTGGTATCGCCCAAACTGTCGAAAATCACTATTTATCTTTTTATAGGATTTCTAGTGATGGTACCTCCACCAACCAATGGTGGTACCATCCAACGATGGTGGTATCACCTAGACCGATGGTAGTACAACCAGAGCCCATATTCTCAGGCTTTGTTCTGTGGTAGTACCGTTCAGTGCCTCAGTGTTTAAAATTTTGGCTCTAATTTTAAGGCCATTGGGCATTTATAAATACGTCATCCATTCTTGCTTGATGAAGCACAAATAAATATGAAAAAAAAGGTGAAAAGAGAAAGAATTCTTGAGATTAAAATATTATAAACTCTTAAAAGTGTTTGAGTCTCTTCCTTCTTTAGTTTAGTGATTATTCTAAGAAGGTGCGAAGTCTCGTGCAAAAGAGTTTATAAAGGTTCTCTCCTAAGCCTGGCAAAAGGACAAGGGTTGAAATAAGGGTGGTTAATCTTCGTCCATTGGAAAAAATATCGGTAGTAAGAGCAGTGGCATCGAGAAAAGAGGAATCGGGAACGGACGTAGGTTGGGGCGATTGAACCACTATAAATCGGTTTGCATTTCCTTTCTTGATTTTTCTTGATATTGCTAACTGATTTGTTTTACTCACTACTTCTATTCACACTTTCAAGTTAAATGGATTTCAGATTCATATTCTCGTTCGAACTTTTTGAAATCAGATTTTTTTATGATAGCACTAATTCACCTCCTCCACCCCCCCCTCTTAGTGTTATTACGATCCTAACAACTACCACTAGCATAAGTAGTTTGGTCATATGTTTGGTCTTCTAGTAACTAATATTTAACCTAACTTCAAGCACAATCATCTAGCTCAACATCCACTCGTCTAGCATATCATTTTGGCATTTTATCCAAACCTTTAGCAAATTGTCCTATCCTCCGACATATCACCCAATCCTTTAGTATGCCAACTTTGTCATGAAATCTGATCTTTTAATACAATATTTGATCATTCTAATAGGATGTTTGAACCATTAGCACAAAATCTATTCTTTGACATGTTGATCAATCCCCTAGCTCAACATTCAATTTTTGGCATGATAATCTTCGGGCATAATAACATTTGACTCTCTTACTCGATATTTTGCTCTTTGGTAATTCAAGTCTATGATTGAAGTATTTATTACATTATTTATCTTTATAATATATTAATTTATTAAATTTATCATTAAAATCTAACATTCAATGGATAGCTTCATAGGACTCCCCCCTTGAGGTGGGGGGTGCTCTTGTTTGGATGAGGACTCCCCCCTTGATGTGGTGGGGGGTGATGCCGAATGGTATGCCTTGTCTACCCCTCAACGCTAGCTTTGCAGCAATGGAGGAGCGGGTTGATGCTTATTCACCATAGAGCACCCGGTTCGAGGTTTGGAGGAAGACCAAACGTCAATTTGGGGCTGATAACTCCTTTGCTCTTGGGTTGCCTATTCTTTCTGGCATGAAAATTAAACCGGGTGTGACCTTCACCCTCTTGCCTCACCTCTCCGGAAGATATTTTTTGGGATATCCATATCTACAAAACATCAAAAAAAAATATTAGTTCCATGTTTAAGTTGAAGAATTTAAAGGAAGGCATGGATACCAGCCTCGAGGGACATTGAAAACTGACATAAGACCATCTTACAAGGATTGAATGACCCATGGACTGTTGCTATTAGTGGTCTTTATTTACTTGATGGTCCACTTGGGCGAATGAGGTAGCATGATTGTGATCTTTCTGAATTCCGAAGATTAGACGGATCATCACATGGAGCTCCCTAATAGTACAATGCATGGAAAATGTCAAGAATTGTATTGACAACAAAATCATGCCAATAAGAAGCCAAGGCAATGATGATGCCTCACATGTGCTGGCAAATATGCCAATAGATTCACCATGTGGTCCAACTTTATAGGCAACAAAAGGAATCTCTAGTGATACAACCATACCTAATCGATTGACACCCTAAGTCTAACAGCGTAATCAAATTGACCCAAGTGCTCCTTTTGATATTAACATGACCGAATCAACCTAAAGCACTCCTTGTAATGACAGCATAGCCAAACAATCTTAAAGCACTCCTTTTAATGATAATATGACTAAATCAACCTAAAATGATCCTTTCAACAATAACATAATAGAATAACAAATCAACCCAAAATAGTTCTTTCAACGACAAAACAGGCTCAAAGCACTCATTTTGATAATAATAGGATTGAATCATCCCAAAGCGATCCTCCTAATGACAACATGATTAAATTGGCTCAAGACGCTCCTTTTGATGATAGCATAATCAAATCAGTCTGAAGTGCTTCTTTCAATATGATGGTCGAATTGTCTTCCTCATGGTTAATATTTAAATAAAAATTTTATCATGCTCCAACTATACCATGCATGTCAAGACACGATGGGGGACAAGTGGTTTAGAAATAATGGTATAAGAAAGACCATTGGTACCTCAATACTTTGTGTCCGACATCTCAATATCATATAGTTAATGCCTCCAAATTATATGACCAACACCTCAATACCACATGCCTAACACCTAAAGACTGCATAGCCAACACCTCATCACCACATGACTAATATGATTCCTCCCTCTGAACATTATGACCCTATGTAAGACCTATCAGATTTAGTATGGTTTGGTTACACCCAACACCACAGGAGGTGTGTAACCATTCTCATCATTAAACAATTATTTTGTGCAATGATCCAAAACTCACCATAAAAAAAGCCCTTTGGTATATTGTTTTAAGAAATTATTCCCTAATACATTCAACCGTACTCGTGACTGATTATTGACTGAAAGACTAACTTAAGCTTCAAAGAAGCATTGTCAAACGCATTACTAACATAGTGTTATAGGGTTTGATGCATTCTGAATCAGACAAACTTGGAACCTCCTAATCCAACATCATCCTATATTAAAACAAACGTAGAGTAAGACCTCGGTTGACTCTAAATTAGCATCTAGTCAAACAACCAGAATATACTTTTACACCATAAAAACGGACAACCTAATTAGATTCCTTGTAAAACAATAGAAAGGGGTATCAGTTTATTGATCATGCCTCTAGCAAAATTCTGCTTGATTGGCATGCGCCTATGGTTCACTTACATTTAGATGATATCTACTCAAATTCAATTAATAAATGATGTTATCTAATTAATAATGATAAGACTTTGTTGTTAACTATAGTTTATGCCAGTACGTCTACTCATAAACGCAACAAACTTTGGATAGATTAACTACATTAAACTTCTCTAGTTTAGCTTGGTGTATCTTACGTGACTTTAATTCTTACTCAATCACATTGATAAAATTGGTGGTCCTCGATTTACTATTAACCTTTCCATTTGGACTTTTCATGATTTTGTTAAGTATTGTGGTCTTTTAGATTTATGATTTCTTTGGATCTAAGTTGGTGTAACAATTGTAGTGGTTCTGCTTATATTTCTATTCGTAGTAGGATGCAAACATATGGACAGTCCTCTATTTATTATTTACCAAAAGTTTATTCTCGTAATGCGCTGATTAAAATTGATTTCAAAGCCATATTCATCCTCGCATAAGATTATTCTGTTTTCAAAATTTTTGGACCTCCTATTATGACACTAGATTGTTGTTTTCTCGAGTATGGACAACCCCTCCCAACCGTATGGACCCCTTTATTCACTTTCATGTTAATCTATGTCGCATGTGTAAGGTTTTCTCTCATTGGATACCCTTTACGTAGACTAGAATAGAATCTTGATAGGATTCAAGATTCCATTACGCATCTCTAATCGAAGTTAGTTAATAATGGCCTTCTCGACTCCAATCTTCTCTTTCTCTCATTTATTATCATCACATCGCATTAATCAAACACCTAGATCTAAATGCAGGGCTAAGTCCAAATGTGATTGGATCAAATGAGAGTGATCTGAATGTTAATATTGTCATAACATTGTGGTCAACGTTAAAATGAAAAACACCATTAGAGGGGTACATGACACTAATTGATCTCTTATTCAAGATATCAAAGGGATCTTGGATATTTCTTATATGTTAATAGATGAGATTTTTGTAACAGTATGAGTAGAGTTTGTTAGGCTGTTGAGGGAAATCCTAACATTTCTAACCTCCTTTCTTAACTAGGTGAGGAATGGAGGAATAAAGTATGTAATTTATTCTTTATTTAATCTCTTATCTCATTTTCTATTATGGTATCAAAGCTCCTCTCTTTTCAAGAGAGATTATTTTTATTTCTTTGTTTTCAAATAAAAATTTCTCGTCAATGTCAAAGTCATTATTCATGGCTTCTAGCGCTACTTTCCCAATCTTCCTACCCTTCTCTGTTGTCCCGTTGACGAGTGTGGCCTCTGTGACACTATCGACGGCGCCCGCTCCCACCATCAGCCTTTGTCATCACCGCGACCCTCCTGGCTGCCTCTCCTCCTCCCTCTCCTCATCGGTGCAGATCCCCCTCTCCATCATCCTCATTCTTCTGCGAGAGAGGCGCCACTCCCACTCTCTATCGTTGGCACCGACTCCTACGCCCTCTCCTCCCACTTGTAGCCATCAAAATAAAACAATCGTTGCTCTATTTCTTCTATTGCTGAGGCCGGCCGAACGATCCTCCTAAGCGCTACTACCCATTGTCTCCCCCTCTGCATCACCGTTGCACCTTCGAACCCTCTCTGTCGGGCATCGTGAAGGGCCTATAAGTAGTTCTACAACATCTGGGTATGGTCAGTGGCAAGTCAATGATAGAACTCCAGTAGGGTTGAGTCATAATCACCCTAGAAGTACTCAATAAGAACCTTGTGAGATTGTAATAAAACCCCACCTAGTCACTTCTATCCTATAAAATAGTGTGGCTAGGGTTTAATTTTGGGTCTTAGGGCTTCCTAGCCGCCACCCCCCTTACTGGGTTGGTCGGCTAGGGTTTCTAGCAGAGGGGCGTGGCTTGTGTAACCATTTAGGTCGCCGCCCCCTTTATTTATGCATGGTAGCTATAGGAGAGGCAAAAAAGATAATTCACTTAGGAAGCACCCTCTAGGGCTAGGGTTTGGAGCCCTATTTAAGCATGTAGCCTCCACATCTTTTAATAAAGCAAGATCAATCTACAATTCAGCCATATAGCTGACTACTAGGAGGGAGGAACCCCTATAACATTCCAAGGGTTGATCCCACTCAAAGATCAAAATCTATAGAGCTCCATCTGGGGTTCTATCATATGGTATCAGAGTAGCAATCTTATTGCCCCTGTAGCCATCTCAGCCGCCTTGACCTTTCCAAGCAATTTTCACAATTACTGCGACATGCGCCTCCACTTTCCACCCCAACTGCAGATCAAATCAATCTGTCACACCCAAAACTGCCACAAAACCAGCCAAAAAAAAAATCGTAGCCTTCGGTCCACCAACCATTCATCCACCCAACCTCCCTTATCCCTTTAACTGTAGCACGCATCCCTCACTGCACAACGCTGCCAACAGTGAACTCTCGCTGCCATCCTCCTTGATCGCAGTTAGCAGCGATCTTTTGCAGCAAAAAAGCTACCAGCAGCGATCTTTTGCTACAATCTGTTTACATTACAGCCGTAGCAATATTTCGCTATCAACTATCTTGATTGTGGCCAGTAGCGAATTGAACATGACCAGTAGTGGTCTTTCGCTCCTTATCAACGCTGTCCTCCTCTGCAATAGTCGTGCACACCGCTGCCCTGTCTTCCTCCTATTGCAGTTGCACCCTTGCTGCGACCACGCCACCCGCAACCACGAAGTCGCAGCGCAGCCGCAGCCGACGTCGCTACTGCCCTCTTCTTCCTCCACCATCGTTGTTGCCTTCCAACTCAGATCTCTTGGCTATCATCTTCCGACAGATATCAACTACCTGAAAAATCACAGCCTCGACGACATTGCAGCATCACTACAGTCGACGTTACTGCTGCCATCTTCTTCCTCCACCGTTGCTACTACCTTGGCTGCCATCCTCCACTTAGAGACTTCACAATCGTAGCCCCAAAATTGCTGCCATTTGCTACCTTTATTTAACCTGAAGATTACAGTCACACTCTTCAGTCAGTTTATTTGACAGGTGGGAGATCCTTACATCATGACATCAGTCACACTCTTCAGTAGCCACAGCCGACGTCGCTACTGCCCTCTTCTTCCTCCACCATCGTTGTTACCTTCCGACTTAGATCTCTTGGCTACCATCTTCCGACAGATATCAACTACCTGAAAAATCACAGCCTCGACGACATTGCAGCATCACTACAGCCGACGTTACTGCTGCCATCTTCTTCCTCCACCATTGCTACTACCTTGGCTGCCATCCTCCACTTAGAGACTTCACAATCATAGCCCCAACATTGCTGCCATTTGCTACCTTTAACATGAATATTACAGTCACACTCTTCAGTCAGTTTATTTGACATGTGGGAGATCCTTATGTCATGACATCGGTGGGCTTATTTGAAACCAAATTGGAGGCTTTCGAGATGCATATGGATGCTTAATTATGCGCTCTCTTCGAAGAGTTTAGATTGGGTCGATCACCGAGCCTAATAAGATCATAACGTGGTGCAAATTCATATTGTAAAAAGAACCTTGACGAAGAACTAGCGATGATCCATCAAACCTCCATCATCCAAGAGTACCAAACTAGGTTTGAAAGATTATCTAATCAAACTTTTGATTAGTCTAAAAAATAGATATTGAGGACTTTCATTGAGGGCTTGAAACCAGAGATTCGGGAAGAAGTTAAAGTGCGATAGTCCTATACACTTAAGGCATCCATCTCCTTCGCACAACTACACAAAGACAAGCTGAACCAAGATGCTCGGAGGACTAAAGCCACCGCATGACCAATAGCACAAAGACCCTCGGCCCCATCTACCACCAGTCGGGCACCTCAGCCATAAAAGTTAACAAGAGAAGAGCTTTGTGATAGATCAGTAAAGGGCCTATATGGGAATTGTGATAAACTATGGAGCCTATAACACCAATGTAAAAAGGAGACACGCTAATAATTGCGCCCACTGAAGAACCCAAATTTGAAGATATGACTCTCGAGCCCAAAGAGAAGGATACACCACAATCGACCACCCATACGGTCCCTACCTTAACCGATATACCAACCTGCAAAAATTAAAGATCGAAGGGTTTCTCGAATAGCAGGCTGTCATCGTTGCAACCTGCTTTTGTAGCCCACTTGCACGACCTTGCTGCTCCAGCTGCTTGCTACTGCAACCCACTCGCACATAGCCACAGATCGGAGCCGCTTGCCTAGAGCAAGCTCTCTTCTCACCTCTACGGCGAACTAGGTTGAACATTGCGATTGGTGCAGATCACAACCGTCGTCGCCTGATCTGCATCAAGCGACTGCCTCTCCTCTTCCCTTACCTCATTGTGCAATAGAAACAAAGATCATTTGCTTCTTCTGTTGTAGTCGCCGGACCTCCTCTGCCTCCTTTACTGAGGGCTCCTCTCCCTCGATCACTGATCTACACCAACGCCCTCTTCTCAGATCTGCTTCAGAACACAGAGGGGTATATGAACAGATTAAGCTTGTGAGTCGCCCTTGCGATCTCGTACCTGCGACCTCTGTAATCTTCTCAACTTGCATCTTCTACCTCTCAAGCTCCTTCCACAAGCAGTAGTACTAGTACTGGAGGCATCTCTTCTTCACTATGCACCTTACAGCTAATCAACTAGTTGAAGCCTTTTGCTTGTAAATTAGTAGTATTGGAGGGATCTCCTCTTTTAGCCCCTTTCCCTGAGCTACAACCCTTAGTCCTTATCTACAAGATCCAGTCAACACAGTGATTGATATTTTACCTCACAATGTCTTCATCATCTATCTCTCACATTACTGTCACTGTCCCCACAGGGAGTAGTAGCACTTCTCAGAATACAGGACTCATCTCCATTAATGCTGCAGCTCTCATCTCTTTCAAATTATCTAAAGGAGGAAACTACACATCCTGGCGTGCTCAATTTTCTAATCTTCTCTTTAGATATGATCTATTAGGTTATGTCAATGAATGTTTCAGTTGTCCACCAGCAGTGATTAACATCTCGGGGGCAGCAAGTCTAGTACCAAATTCGAAGCACAAACTATGGTTACGCCAAGATCGTCTTATTCTTCAAGTGATTCAAGCCTCCGTCACTCGATCTATTGCCCCACTTATATCTTTCTGTGCTACTACTGCTGAAGCCTGGTGCAAGTTACAAACTATATTGGCAAATCGCTCACGTATTCGCATGCTCGACCTCCTCTCTAGTCTAATAAACATAAAACAAGAGGAAAGTATAATCGTTGATTATCTACAAAATATAAAGATTATCATTGATGATTTAGCTTTAATAGGATACTACTTTAGTGATGAAGAAGTTATTGTTCACACTCTCAATGGTCTTATGGCTGAGTACAAAGAATTGGCAGCAGCAATACGGGCACATGACTCATCACTATCGTTTGAAGAGCTGTATAATAAGTTGACTAATTACGAGACGTATTTGAAGCGTGAAGATAGGCACCAAGACTACATATCACTGCTGAAGTAAGTCATAAATCTAAAAGGAAGAATAATCAGTAGTTTAAGTCTATCAACAAGGGTTTAGGTCAGGTGCCATCTTTACTAGTGCCTCAACAATAGCCTTGGTATTCTGCTCCCATGCCTCAACAAAGAATAGTCTGCCAGCTATGTGATAAAGTTGGTCATTCCACCAAAGTCTGTCAATCTCGTCCTCGACCCTTAGCTCCCATTCCCCAAGCGCATCTCACTACTGCTCCGACTTCTTATCAACATACCTGGATTATGGACTCTAGTGACTCCCATCACATCACCTCATATCTCCAAAACTTGTCCCTTCACAACAATTATGGTTGTAACATGACATCATCATCGGTGACGGTGATTTCCATTACTCATATTGTTTCCATAATGCTTAATTCACATACTCATAACTTCACACTTGATGATATATTATGTGCTCCTCATATTAAATAAAATTTTATTTCTGTCTCCCAATTCTATACATAATACAATACCTCCATTGAATTTTTTCCTAACTCCTTTCTTGTCAAGGATCTTAGTACGGAGGCATCGTTAGTTTAGGGCCAGAGTAAAGTCGGTTCTCTACGTTTGTAAGACCAAAAAGAAAAGGAAGGTCAGTAAGACCCATAAGAAGAGTAAGGTTAAAGAAAGACGGGGTAAGACAAAGATTGCCAAGAAAGATCTAGCAAAAGACAAAGGACATTGCTTCCACTACAGCAAAGATGAGCACTGGAAGAGGAGGGGGGCGGGGTGGGCTTTAGGTATATTCATGAGAGGGGGGGGGGGGGGGGGGGGGGGGGGGGGGGGTGGGCTATATCTTTAAATAGGGATCCTTAGCCTAAAGGGGTGCTTGCCTAAGTAAAATTATCCCTTTGCCCCTCCAATAGCTGACCTGCCTTAATAGGAATAGGGGGCGGCTAGGTTGGCTCTATAACCGACCTAAGCAGGGGGAAACCCAGTAAGGGAGGGTGGCGGCCACTAAGCCCTAAGGGCTAATCTAAACCCTAGTCATACTCCTTTATAAGATAGGAGTGGCTTTATTACAATCTAACAGGGTTTTATTGACTACTTCTTAGGGAGATTAGGACTCAATCCTATTGGAGTCTTATCAAACCCGCCCTCTTAAAATCAACCTTGTCCTTAAGGCTGATGTTCCATGAACTCGGGGAACTAGGCTTTCAGCTCATCATATGATTCCCATGCTATTATCAACTGAACTTTAGCCTCCTCATCAGCTAGGGTGTTAGTTGGAAGGATTTAGGCTGAGTCATCATCTTTAAATTTCCATTTGAGGTGGGATACCCGACGGATGAACTGTAATCTTGATTTGGTGTGCGAATCTGATCTTTAGGTTAGGGCTCCAGTGTGGTCCACAATTTTGCAAGGCCCAAAGAAATATGGAGACCACTTCCTTAAGGCTCGAGTTTCCTTCTAATCGGGTTGGAGGTGTAAGAAAACTTGATCTTTAATTTTTTGTCCATTCGAAGTTTGTTGGGAGGTCATTTCTTCTTTGCATGTGTTGGTGTGAGCTGGATTGTAATTCTTTTGGGCATACTCCTCTTTCGTGTCATGGACCATCTTGTATAAGGGTGACACCGATACCAACTCTGGATGTATCTGCTCTAAGTATGAACACATTGTCACATTCAGGTAATGCTAGCATCGATATAGATGGCATCATGGCTGTAGGGGTCATGTGGATGCCTGTCTCCTGTTCCTTCTTGCGATCGTGGGCCATGGATCTGATGTCATCATCAGAGAAGACTCTTAGCATCATGGTTCGCTCCTCGGTGAAGTCATGGAAGTAGCCCGAGATAAGGGAGCACGGCATCAGAACCCATAGCTGGTTCAGCTGAATATGTCACTTTAGGAAGAGCTTATCCCTACAGACAAAGAGGCAAAATTTTTGGAGATAAGTGTCATTGCAAGGGAAGGTTGTAGTCGAATGATCCGTATCTCTCGCATCTCCTGGACGATCTTGCTAGCTTCAGTCCTCTGAAAATATGGATGACAATATGGCCGAATATGTGCTGGTGGTTACCCTTGTAAGACCAACATACGGGGGTCATGCAGTCTGGTAGGAAGGAGTTGGCTTGGTTCAGCGGACGTACGTGAGATTTTAGTGAGCTTCTCCAAGCACTATGTCGAGATAATCTTTTCTTCGTTCTCTCCTTTCCCACATAAGATTACCAGTTTTCTTTTGTCATTCATAAGGTTGTTGGAGCTCCTGGTGTTGGCGAGGATGGTGATGGGCTGATGCTTGATTAAGGCATCAATGTCCAATATCTATGGTGGAGTATGAAAGGTGCAGGCGGCTGATTATGGTTTTTCCTTCATATCCTTCTCCTCGGACTCGAGAGTCATATCTTTGAATTTAGGTTCTTCAGTGGGCTCAACCAATAGAGGTCTCTCTTTTTTACAATGGTGGTCTTAGCTCCACAGTTTATTACAATGCCAACATAGGCCCTTTGCCTATCTGTCACGAAACTCTTCTCTTGTTAACTTTTTCGGCTTAGTTGACTGGCTAGTGGTAGATGGGGCCGAGAGTCTTTGTGCTGCTGGTCGTGCGGTGGCTTTGGTCCTCCGAGCATCTTGGTTTAGCTTGTCTTCATGAAATCATGCGAAGGAGATGGCTGCCTTAAGTACAGTTGTCGCACTTTAACTTCTTCTTGAATCTCTGACTTCAAGCCCTCAATGGAAGTCCTCAATTTCTATTTGTCAAACCAATCGCGAGTATGATTAGTTAACCTTTCAAACTTGATTTGATACTCTTAGATGATAGAGGTTTAATGGATCTTCGTTAGTTCTTCGTCAAGGTTCTTGTAATAGACTGGTGCTGAAGGTTTATATGCTTTTGGTTGAGATGTGACTCTCATGCTCTGAGAATCTTGATTGAGGTGCCCTTCTTGAAGTTGTACAAAGGAGATCAATGTCGTCGAGGTGTAGGGCTGCCATGTCTTATCCTCGTTTCTTATCTCTGATGGGTTCTTTTTACAATCAGAATTTGCTCCATATTATGATCTTCTTGGGCTTGATGATCGACCCAATCTAAACTCTTCAAAGAGAGCGCGTAATTTAGCATCCATACGAGTCTTAAAAGCCTCCAATTTGGCTTCGAATAAGCCCAGCGATGTTATGACATAAGGATCTCCAACCTGTCAAACAAACCGACTGAAAAGTGTAGTTGTAATTTTTAGGTTGAAGGCAGTGAATGGCAGCAATGTCGGGACTGCGGGGGTGAAGTCTCCAAGTGGAGGATGGCAGCCAAGGGTAGTAGTGATGGTGGAGGAAGAAGAGGGCAGCAGTAACGTCAGTTACGACTGCGCTATGACTTCATGGCTGCAAGTGGCGTCGGTTGCAACAAGGGTGTCGTTGCAATAGGAGGAAGATGGGGTAGTGATGTACACGGCTATTGCAGAGGAGGGCAACAGCGGTATGGAGCGAGAGATGGCTGTTGTTGTATTCAATTTATTGCTAGCCGTGATCAAGATAGTTGGCAGTGAACGATTGTTGTGGGCTGCGATGTAAACAAATTGTAGTGAAAGATCGTTGCTGGTAGCTTTTTGCCGCAAGGATCACTACTGGTTGCGATCAAGGAGGATGGCAAGAAGAGGTCACTATTGGCAGCGTTGGGTAGTGAAAGATGTGTGCTACCGTTGAAGGGATAAGGGAGATTGGGCGGCTGAAAGATTCGTGGACCGAAGGCTTCAATTTTTGGGTGCGATTTATGGCTGTTTTGGATGCGATTTGGGGCTACAGTTTTGTAGAGTTTAGGCTACAAATTGGTGTGGTTTTAGGGCTGTGATAGCAGTAGATGAAGTTTAGAGAAATAGATTTTAGATCTGGAATAGATGGCAGCAAGGGTAGGTGTATCGGTAAGGAAAGTTGGTTGAAAAGGTAAGTGGATCGATAAGGAAGTAGGCTACGGTTAGGGCTGATTTGGGTGATTGTTTGGTTTCACTGTAGGGTAGGGTTTTGAAGAGTTTCTGGTAAGGATGGTCGGGTTTAGTCATAAGGAAAAGCGAGTCCGAAATCCCATAAAAAATAGTACTCAAATCTGATAGAATTAGATGAAAAAAAGTGCGACGATGTGCAGTCCTGCCGAACAGATTCTACGTTAGAGAAACGATGACTTCTCAACCTAATTTCTAAAGGAAAGTTCAAGAAAATTATATAGAAACCCTTGGGTTAGATGTTGGGAATACCAATAAAATGTTTGGATAATGGCTACAGGGGCAGCAAGATCGCTGCTCTGATACCAGATGATAGAACCTTAGAAGGAGCTCTATAGATTTTGATCCTTGAGGGGGATCAACCGTGGAACGCTATAGGGGTTCCTCCCTCCTAGACTTGGCACAAGGCTGAAATAAAATTGATAATTGTCTGATTAAAGAGGGGGGGCAACTATATCTTTAAATAGGGATCAAAACCCTAGCCTAAGGGGGTACCTGCGTAAGTAAAATTATCCCTTTGCCCCTCCTATAGCCGACTTGCCTTAATAAGAATAGGGGGCGGCTAGGTTAGCTCTATAACGTCCCTAAGTAGGGGTAAACCCTGGCCAACCAACCCAGTAAGGGAGGTAGTGGCCACTAAGTCCTAATGGCTAATCTAAGCCCTAGCTATACTCTTTTGTAAGATAGGAGTGACTTTATTACAATCTAGCAAGGTTTTATTGACTACTTAGGGAGATTAGGACTCAACCCTTTTGGAGTCCTATCATGAACTCTATAGGGGTTCCTCCCTCGATTTTCTGCACAATGACTAAAAAATAATTGATCTATTGATTATGAAAAGTGGTTGGTTACAATGCTTCTAAACCCGAACTCCTAATAGGATTCCTACTCAAGACTCCTACTCCTAACAACTCCAACTCCAACTCTAAGAAACAACTCCTACTTCCAACAACTCAAACTCTAAGAAGCAACTCCTACTTCCAACAACTCCAACCCTAACTCTAAGAAGCAACTCTTACTTCTAATAGACTAATCTTCCCCTCAACTCCTAACCCCTAGCCAACTAGGTGGTCTGCGGCTATAGGGGACTCATACTCAATCTAGGAGAGTCCTAGCTAGATGGAACTCTCCCCTCTTACCTTAGTTGACCTCTATTAAGAGGAGGAGGTAGCTAGGAGACTCTCATCCAATAAGGACTCCTCCCTAATCCTAGCCAACCACTTCTTTACTAGGGGGTGGCAGCTAGATTAGGGTTTATTACATTCATGACTCAATTGACTCTAGCCCGAATCTAACTCTAATTCCTAACCTGACTCTAGTTTAGTCAAATCCTAACCCTACTAGGATTTGGGTTGATTTATTATAATGGACTCAAATCTTCTCCTAGCTGACCTAATGTCAGGTCTAGGTCGGCTAACAAGGCCTAATTTAAGGACTCGACTCAATTAACTAGAGCCTAACTCAACTAGGGTCATAACAGACTCACCATCTTCAAATCAGCCTTATCCTCAAGACTGAGCTCTATGTCTCTGGGTCTTGATCTGTAACTCCTCACGAGGCTCCCTCATGGCCCCTATAGTAGGTGCATCCTGCTCCCGCGGTCTAGTGTCAATAGTAGTGACTAGATGGTGATGTGTTGCGATCCTACGATCTCATGCAATCATTTGCTGAACTTGGCCTCTTCATCAACTTGGGTGTTGGGTGGATAGATCTAGGTTGAGTAATCCTCTCTAAACTTCTATTTTTGATGAGATTCCTAGAGAATCAATTATAATTTTGAATTAATGTGCAAATCCGATCCACAAGTTATGGCTCCAATGTGATCTCCAATTTTGTAAGTTCCAAAGAAACTGGGAGACCACTTTCGTGAGGCTCGAGTCTTCATAAATTGCTGTTGGTAGGGAATGAAGATGAAGGAAGACTCGATCTTTAATAGCAAACTTCCTTCTACTTCAGCGTTTGTTAGGCGGTTATTTCTTTCTTGTGCAGGCTGGAGTGTGGTTGTTCTTTAATAGTAGCCAGGCTTTCCTTTGTGATGGTGGTTGCCCTCTAGTAGAGTCCATGGTATGGTTAGCCCAATCTGAGTTTGGAGGGAGCAGAAGTTATAATTTTTCAGGACTTAATTTTATCTCATATTTGTGCTGTTGTCTTGTATCATACCAAGCCACCAATTCAGCATTAGTCAGTATTTCCTCGTTATAGATTGATAACTTTAGGTGGTATGGGGAGAGGGTTTTGCTAATGTAGGCTAGGGTTGGCCATCTTGCATGTGGATAATATAAATTTTAGCTCTCGATGCATCAACAATCACAAATACTTTGTCGAAGTCGGGTAAAGCTAGCACCGATGAAGAGTAGGGGTTACAACTTGGCCGGATGACCCATGTTTCAAGCATCTCACTTCTAATCCTCGCTATTTCAGCTTTCTAGAGGTGATGATAGTGATATGGCCGAGTGTTCGCTGGTGGTTTGCACAGAAGAATCAAAATTTGATGATTATGCCGGCGGGTAGGAGGAAGGCTGCGTGGTTTAGCGAAGACATTTGAAAATTCAACAAGCAAGTGGTTTGGATCTTCAATTTTTATTGGCTCGCCTATAGATTACTGCAGGAGTTACATCAAGAAGTCGTTGTTCACTTTGTGCAAAACTTCCTCCATTCACTGTGTGCATATCGTCATTATGTCACTCCCATGTTTCCCACATAGAATCACCTGTTTCCCATGGCTGAAAAATTTCATGATAAATTTAGAAAAATTCCACAGAACATCACCTAACATAGTCAGCCATTTGATGTCGAGCATGACCTCATAATCATTGAGAGGGAGGAGGAAGAAATCAGCAAGTATCTCCTGGTCCTGTAGCAACAATTTCACCCACGGGCATCTTTGATCGCACTTCAAAATTTGATCGTCGGTGACCTTAACGTCAAACCTGCTACAATCCTCGATATGTAGGGCCATCTGAGCAGCAACCTTGCTATTCATGAAATTATTAGTGCTCCCAATATTGACGAAAACGGTGATTGGTTGTTGCTTAAGTAGTCCTCCTTTCATTGTCTGCAGGTTCACGTAGCCGACAAGAGCATGCATCGTACAATCGGCCGGCTACTGTTCTTCATTCATGATCTCTTTCTCATGTCCTAGACCTCCTCATCCATATCTTCAATGGGTTCAATCAGTAGGAGGTGCCCCTTTTTGCAGCGATGATTGTGGCTCCACAATTTGTCACGATGCCAACAAAGGTCTTTCGCTGATCTATCACATATTTCTTCTCTCATCAATTTCTTTGGCAACGAAGGTCGGCTGGGGGTAGAGGGTACTGGAGGTTTATATGTCGTGGGCCTAGGAGTGGTTCTCATTCTCCGAGCATCTTGGTTGAGTCGTTCTTCTTATATTCGGGAGAAAGAAATTGCAACCGACATGGTACGGGACTGCCGCACCTCAACCTTCCATTTTATCTTTAGCTTGAGTCCTTCGATGAATGTTCCTCACAATTGTTGGTTAGTCCAATCACGAGCAAGGTAGGATAGCTTCTCAAACCTGGTTTGGTACTCTTGAATCGTAGAGGTTTGTCGGATCTTTATGAGTTGGCCGTCGATATTTTCATACTCCGTTGGTTCGAAGCAGTTTAGTAGTGTGTTCTTAAATTGATTCCACATCGAAGCCCCATGATTATATTCCAGCCGATTGTACCATTGAATTGGCATGGGTGGTGGAAGATTTGGACACTAGGTTGGTGATAGAAGGGTTCGGCTGTAATGGTTTACTGTTTTGGGCTGCGGTTTTGGGTGCTGTTAGGGTTACGAAAATGGGTTAGGATGGCTATGTCTTAAGGCTTGCCAAGATTGTTAGGGTTTGGTAGGTTAAGGAGAAGAAAGACAAAGGTGCAGTAGCAGATTTTTCGTCAAAAAAATTCCAATAGTAAAGACACAATTTTTTCCAGCAATTCACAACGATGAATCAAATGAAACTCAAGAGGAATCTACTAGTAAGGGAGAGGTAATGTTGTCAAAATTTTTGTGGAAGGAGATGACCGCAAAGGTTCAGCAAAATCAATGATTACAAAAAGGTGTTGCTGTAAAATTTTTTCAGCGAAAGATTTCAACAGTATAGTTAAATTTTTTTGCAGTAGTTCATAACAAGGAATCGAGTAAAACTCAATGGGAATATACTGATAAGGGAGAGGTAATGCTTTCAAAAACTTCATGGAAAATTATGGCAATAAATGATTCGGCAAGGTCAAATATTACGGGAAGGTGTTGCGGTAGAATTTTTTTGTCAAAAAATTACAACATTATAGACGATATTTTTTTCCAACAGTTCCAAACAAGGATTCAAGTAAAACTCAAGGAGAATCTGCTGGTGAGGGAAAGGTAATGCCAACAAAAATTTCATGGAAAAAAATGGCAACAAAAGATTTAGCAAAATCAAAGATCACGGGAAGGTACTACAGCAGATTTTTACGTCTAAAGTGCAGCAATGGGGACGTAAAAGATCAATGATTTATATTGAGATTTTTTTAACAAAACTGAAAGGAAATCTGCTGTTAGGAAATGCAAAAGATGTTGTAAAAATTTCATAGAGATTTGGTCAGTAAAAACATAGCAGCAAGATCAATTAGGCAAGGTTATGCGGTTGAAATTTTGTAGCATAACTTTCGTTGTAAAGATGGAAACTTTACGACGAAAAGTTTAGGCAGCAAATAGGAACAAATTTTTTTGAATTTTTTGGAAAGGGATAACTAAATTGTAGTAGCAGTAATATAGGAAACCAAAACCTGTTGTAATTCACGGAGAGATCAAAGGATGATCTGCGGTAGTGGAGATGACGACGAAATTTGGTGACGATTTTTAAGCAATTATGGAAATTACTTTGGATAGCTATAGGGGGTTGATGGATGGCTGTGGAAGGGCAGCGAGATGCCAATAACGCTGCTCTGATATCAAGTGATAGAATCCTTGAGGATTCTAAGCTTGTGGTGATCTATGTAGGGGATCGACCTCCATGGAACGCTATAGGGGTTCCTCCCTCCTTGGTTTTCTGCACAATAGCTAAAAAATAATTGATCTATTAATTATAAAAAATGATTAATTATAAGGCTATTTATAGGGTTTCTAAACCCTAACTCCTAATAGAATTTCTACTCAAGACTCCTACTCCTAACAACTCCAACTTTAACTCTAAGAAGCAACTCTGACTTCCAACAACTCAAATTCCAACTCTAAGAAGCAACTTCTACTTCCAACAACTCTAACTTCAACTCTAAGAAGCAACTCCTACTTCTTATAGACTAGTCTTCCCCTCAACTCTTAACCCCTAGCCAACTAGGTGGCCGACGGCTCTAGGGGACTCCTACTCAATCTAGGAGAGAGTCCTAGCTAGATGAAACTCACCCTCTTACCCTAGATGGCCTCCCTTAAGAGGAGGAGGCAGCTAGGGGACTCTCATCCCATAATGACGCCTCCCTAACCCTAGCCAACCACTTTTTTACTAGGGGGTGATGACTAGATTAGGGTTTATTACATTCATGACTCAATTGACTCTAACCCGTATCTAACTCCGACTCTTAACCCGACTCCAGTTCAATCAAATCCTAACCCTACTAGGATTTGGGCTGATTTATTATAATGGACTCAAATCTTCACCTAGCCGACCTAATATCAGGTCTAGGTTAGTTAACAAGGCATATTTAAAGACTCAACTCAATTGACTAGGACCCGACTCAACTCGGGTCCTAACACGTATGCCGAGTAATTTGCCAGAAAAATTAGTGGGAGTAAATTATGATACAAGTCCAAATCTTAATTAGTTTTTTCATAAATTTAGCATGTTATTTATTTATGCAATATCTTGTTTGTTAAAAACCTATTGCTTGTAAATCCCCTACGTGGCATACTTGATGCCAACTATCTCACTGGTCCAAACTAAATGGATTGGCTCAACAATTTAAGAATTATTCTTACGACGGAGAAAATCATGTATGTCCTTGATACGATTGTGCCCAAACTAGAAGAAGGTGCAAGCAAGGATGAGATCGCTTGCTATGTGAAGTATATAGACAATTCATCATCGGTAAAAATGCTACATGTTGGCTTCCATAACTCCTGAGTTACAGAGGCAACATAGAGCATGAATGTCATTTCATCCTTCTTCATCCCTGCCAGTTGTTTAAGGAACAGGAAAGAACTCATAGATATGAGATATCCAAGAGTCTCTTCCGAGCTAGAATGATAGAAGGGGTATTGGTTCAGACAATGTCCTGAAGATGATTGAGTAGATCGAGAAACTCACAAGTCCAGGAATAATCCTAGAGGATAACCTATGTGTTGATCTTATACTTCAGTCTCTGCTAGATTCCTTGTATCACTTCATATGAATTTTAACTTGAGAAATTTTGAAGTAACTCTCCCTTAGCTCCTCGATATGTTGACGGAAGCTGAGAGTGCCATCAAGAAAGAGAAGCCAATTGTCTATATTGGTGAGACCAAGAAGAAAAGGAAGGCCAGTAAGATCCTTAAGAAGGTCAAGGGCAAAGAAAGACCAGATAAGATAAAGTTTGCCAAGAAAGACTCGACAAATGATAAAATATAATACTTTAACTATGATAAAGATGAGCACTGGAAGAGAAACTGTAAGGATTACCTTGTAGACAAGGCGAAGTAAAAGCTTGGAGAAGCTTCAGGTACATTCATGATCAGTCTCCACATGTCAGATTTTTATGATAACATATGAGTATTAGATACTGGAGTGTTTATCATATCTACAACACGTTATAACATCTGGCAAGATATAGGAGATCGGCCAGAAGTGAGATAGACCTCAAGATAGGCAATGAAGTAAGAGTTGTTGCAGTTGCCAATAGGGAGGTCACCCTACATCTGCCTAGTGGATCCATCATTGTATTGGATGTATGCATTTTGTTCCCTCTATTATAAAAAATATTATTTTTATTTCTTGTTTGATAATTAGTGGATATAAATTAGTTTTTGAGAATAATAGTGGTTTAATACTTTTGGATGATGAGAGCATCACTAGAGGGATATTGATAAATGATTTATATGTGTTAGACACTTCTACACATGAATGTAAATACATCCAAAAGAAAACAAGATAAGGTGAACAATGCATACCTACGACATTACAGGCCAGATCATATCCATGAGGGAAAGATTCAAAGGTTGTCAAAAGATAGATACTTAGATCCATTTGATTATGAGTGATATGCAACTTACGAACCTTGCCTTCATGGAAAGATGACCAACTCTCCTTTTAGTGGAATTGGAGAGAGAGCCACTGAGCTATTGGAACTCATACATAGTAATGTATGTGGTCTCATGCAACTCAGGCTATAGGTGGTTACTCATACTTTATTACATTCACTGACGATTTCTCTAGGTATGGACATGTGTACTTGATGAAGTACAAGTCTGAGGCCTTTGAGAAATTCAGCGAATATAAAAATGAAGTAGAGAACCAGATTGGAAATAGTATTATGACTGTTCGATCAAATCGAGGAGGAGAGTACCTGGGTACAAAGTTCACCCATTTCCTTAGGAACTATAGGATTCTATCCCAGGGGACACTTCCTTATATACCTCAACTCAATGTTGTATCAGAAAGGAGGAATAATCATATGCTGTTAGACATGGTGTGGTCTATGATGAGTTTGCTAACCTACTCGTCTTATTCTGGGGATATACCAAAGAGACCGTAACTTACCTTCTGAACAGAGTTCCAACAAAGTCAGTAATGCCTATACCATGTGAGATATGGAAAGGAAAGAAGTCTGATTATAAGGTGGTTAAGATTTGGGGTTGTCTTGCCCATGTTAAAAGACACAACCCTGATAAGTTAGAATCAAGAATGGAATGGTGTATGTTCGTGGGATACCATAAGGAGACTTTGGGGTATTATTTCTATCATCCCAAGTACTAGAAGGTTTTTGTTGCCAAGAGAGTTATGTTTCTTAAGAAGGAACACATTTTTAGTGGAAATAATGTGAGTGAGATACAGTTGAGTGAGGTTGGAGAACCTAGCTCAAACACTATTCCAGAGTCTGAGTATGTTCAGGTGCATAACACACATGTTCTAACTTTCCGCAGGTCTAGTAGAGTATCTCGCCCTCTTGAAAGATATGTTAGACATATCAGTAGAGAGGACTCTCATGATGTTGATCTTAGACCTACGAGGAGTCTATTATGAGTAGACTCTGGGAAGTAGAAAGAAGCCATAAATTCTGAGATGAATTTTATATATTCAAACAAGGTTTGGAACCTTGTGGATGCACATGAGGGTATCGTACCCATCGGTTCCAAATGGATCTTTAAGAAGAAGATGAGAGTGGATGAAAATGTGGAGAACTATAAGGCAAGGCTGGTGGCTAAAGGATATTGTCAAAGGCAAGGAGTTGACTATGACGAAGCCTTCTCACCTGTAGTTATGTTAAAGTCCATCAGAATTCATTTGGCTATTGCAACATACTATGTTTATGAGATCTGGCTGATGGATGTGAAAACTACCTTCCTCAATGACAACCTTAAGGAAGAGGTGTATATAATATAGCCAAAGAGATTTATATCCAGAGAGAGTCCAAATAAAGTGTGCAGGTTACTCAGATCCATTTATGGATTGAAGCAAGCTTCCTGAAACTGAAACATAAGATTTGATGAAGCAATCTTATGACTTCGTTAAGAATGAAGATGAGCCTTGTGTGTATAGGAAGGTAAATGAAAGAACAATCACCTTCTTTGTGCTATATGTGGATAATGTCCTAATTATTGGAAATAATGTAGGAATGCTCTCTACTGTGAAATTTTAGCTATCTAGATATTTATCCATGAAGGACTTAGGGGAAGCATCCTATATTTTGGAGATCCAGATCTATAAAGATAGATCCAAGAGAATGCTTTGCTTGTCCCAATCAAGGTACATAGATTGCATTATCAAAAAGTTTGGCATAGAGAATTCCAAGAGAGGTCTCATACCGATGAGACATGAAATATCACTTTCTAGGAGTATATTTCCAAAGACTCTAAAGAAAGGGTATTTATCGATGAGACATGGATAGGATACCCTGTGCCTCAGCAATAGGGTCTATCATATATGATATGCTATGTACCAGGCCTGATATAGTGCATGCTCTGAGTGTCACGAGCAGGAATAAGGTGGATCCAAATTTGGAATACTAGAAGGCAGTAAAGTGTATCCTTAAGTACTTAAGAAGGACTAAGGATCTTTTACTGGTATATATGGAGAATGTAGCCTCCAAGTTGAGAGCTACACGGACCCAAATTTGTAGTCCGACATTGATGATAGCAAGTCAAACTCAGGGTAAGTTTTTACCCTCAATGGAGGAGCAGTAAGTTGAAAGAGTTCCAAGTAAGACACTACTACTGACTCGACTACAGAGTCAGAATATATTATTATAATAGAGGCACCAAAGGAAGGGATATGGATGAAGAAGTTTATTAGAGATTTGGGAGTCATACCGAGTAGTGTGGAGCCGATTCCCATATACTGTGACAATTAGAAACATAAGTATAATTAGAAGTCTAAACATGTTTTGAGGAGGTTCCACTTAATTAGAAAGAATAGAGTCTGAAAAGATATAGTAATGGAAAGAGTGTTACCTGAAGATAATATTACAGATTTACCAACAAAGCCATTGTCTTAGACTGTATTTGAGCGTCACAGGGGTTTGATGGGGATCAGACACATATGTGATTGGCTTTAAATCAAGTGTGAGATTACTGGTTACAGGTTCCCTACAAGCTAATCATGTGAGTGATGCTACATGTGACACACTGCACAATCTTTTTACATTATAATTATTAGCATATTCTCACATTATATTATCTGTTGAATACATATATTATGATGTCTTTGGTTTTGTGCAATCAGAATCGAATCGTGATGAGATCATGATAATGAGACTGATTCACCTTTAAACATAGATCATAAACAATCTCAGTCATAGGTTGCCTGAGAGGGATAATTGGATAGACCGATGTATTATATTCATGTCCATTTGATGGAAGCTACTGATCTCATAGCCACTTGTGTGGGGATACTAAGGGTACAATGCAAGTACCAGTAGAAGATGAGATCACTGATTGATCCAGTTATGGAATACTGGATGATTAATGATATCTATGGTCAGACAACAATTCCATAGTCCCAGTTGTGTGTCTGGTCCTTAGACTTGAGACATAAAGGATATTTTATTTGAGTATTTCTTTCTTGACGTAAGATTTATAGGTTTGGAAAGTTTCAGATCTAGTATAGTTGGTTATCGGGATTGGTAGCCAATCTTACGAAGATAATTGAGTGTCAACATACGATCATCCACTCCTGGTATCATGATAGGAAAATCCAGTGTATTAATGCTCAGACAAATCCTCAGCTGGGATCATTCGTATTACGAGAGAAGGAGTTCTCCAAGAGAATATGATTAGAATAACACTCGGATGGATTCCATATGTGGCCTAACAGTACCATACCTTATATATATTCTTGAGGATATTAGATGGATGAGAGACTATAGATACATAGTAATTGAGGACAAACGGGTCCAATAGATAAGATCCCATGTACCGTTTGGGACTATGGTGTAGTGGCCTAATGTGTATATAGTCGATGAGTCGAGTGAATTATTGTGAGATAATAATTTATAGAGTCAGAATGAGTTCTGATAGGAAGGACTCCCTACTAGCTATGTATTAAGCCTAGAGGGACACACACATATTGTGGATGCTTTAGCGAATAGAGGATTAGATATGAGTTTTTCAATTAGCCCTTGTTCTCATTAGATGAGACCCAACATTGTTGGCTTCCTGCATGAGGCCTAGTTAGATGCCAATTGAGATTATTGGATATCCAATAATCTAAGATTAGTGGATATTTGGATGGAGATCCAATACCCACTAAAGTAGGATCCCTAGGGTTTTTAGTAGCTCTATATAAATAGGAGGTAGGGGCGACACATAGTTGATAAGCTACATCTTTGGCAACCCCCTCCTATTCTCCTCCTCTCCCTCACCTTCTCAATCGATCAGTCTCTCTCTGGTGTAAGAGGGTAGCAAAGAAGATAGAGGATCTTCTTCCATGTTTTTTACGAGAAGCTGCGTAAGAGTTGCGAGATTTGTGGCTGCAATTGCTGGAGTATCGCTGCAACAATCTATCATGTGGATACTGCCAGAGAGGAGAAGGTTTGACCTTCTTCATCCTCTCCATCCAGATCTAGAAATTTCGGGATATACAATCTTCTTAGGTAAACAATCTCTCACATGTTGGAGTTTTTGGTTTTACGATTTTTTGTGCACCAATCTTTGCATGATGATTTGATCTACATAGAAAACTAGTTTTATTTTAATCTTCTACTATGCATGTGATGCTCCCGCTTGGTTTCCGAGCAACCACCATCCATGTCAACTCTAGGTTAGCGAATTGGCTTTTTATTAAGTCCAATTGAACCTTGGTTCAGGCACAATGAGTTCCATATCAAGTTGGTATAGTTTTGGCCCAATACCAGCTTAATTTGACTCTAACGATCATGATAAAAAATTAACCACTCAATCACATATCTAGTGTTAGTTATAGGTGCCCTGTAAGCCAATCACATGAGTGATGGCACGTGTGACATGCTGTACGATATTTTTACTTATGATTATTATTGGCAGAGTCTTATATTATATATATATATATATATATATATATATATATATATATATATATATATATATATATATATATATATATATATATATATATATATATATATTATGATGTCCTCGGATCTCTGCAATGAAAATCAAATCATGATCACGATAATGAGATTGACTCACCTTTAAACGTAGATCCTAAACAATCCCAGTTATAGGTTACTCGAGAAGGGTATCGAGATAACCGGACAAACTGGTGTACTATATACTCGTCCATATAATGGAGGCGGCTAGTCTCATAGCCACTTGTATGGAGACACTAAGGATATAGTACAAGTGCTCATTGAAGAATGAGTTTACTGATTGCTCCGCTTATGGAATGTTGTATGGTTAATGACATATAACATCAGATAGTGATTCCATAGTTCCAATTGTGTATCTAGTCCTTAGACTTGAGACACCAAGGATGTCTTGTTTGAGTACTCATTTATTTGACGTCAGACTTATAGGTTTAGAAAGTTTTAGATCTGGTACAACCGGATATCAGGATTTATAACCAGCCTTACAAAGGCAATTAAGTGTCAATAAAGGATCATCCACTCTCGGTATCATTCAAAGAATATCCCGTATGTGCTCGCTCAAACAAATCCCTGGCTAGGGTCATTCGGATTGAGAGAGGAGTTCTCCAGAAAAATTCGATTAGAGTGAGACTTAGGCGTTTCATATATGACTTGGTAGTATCATGTCCAATATACAATCTCTGGGATATTAGTTAGATGAACGATTATAGATACATGGTAACTAACGACAGACATATATGATGAATTTGATCCCCCTGTACCGTCTGGGAACTATAGCGTAGTGACCTTATACTTCCATAGTCGATGAGTTAAGTGAATTATTATTGTGATAAAAATTTACTATATTAGAAGGAATTCTGATGAGAGCGACTCACGACCAGCTCGGTATCGGGCCTAGAGGGTCATACACATATGGTGGATGCTTCAGTGAATAGAGGATTGGATGAAGATCCAATTAGCCCATATTCTCATTAAATGAGACCCTACACTGATAGGCTCCTTGCTTGAGGCCCAATTAGAGGCCTAAGGAGATTATTAGATAAAGATCCAATAATACAAGGTTAGTGGATAATTGGATGGAGATCTGATACCCACTAAGGTAGGAACCCTAGGGTTTTTGGTGGCTTTGTATAAATAAGAGGGAAGACTCATGGTTGATAGGCTGCATCTTTGGCCACCCCCTCCTATTCTCCTCCTTCCCTCTACGTAAGAGTTGCGAGATCTAATTGGAGTTTGGTTGTAGAGATCTATCATATGGATGTCGCTAGATAGGAGGACGCTTGACCTCCTTCATCCACTCCATCCAAATCTGGGAAAACAAGGATATACGATCTCCCTAGGTAAAATTATCTCTCACACGATGTGGTTTTTTTTATTTTTATGGTATTCTCATGATCCAATCTTTTACACGATGATTTGATCTGCATGGGAAACCTATTTTGTTTTGATCTTCCACTGCGCATGTGATGCCCCCGCTGAGGTTTTCCAACATCTAGCATAATCATGAAGCAATCGACAAGTTGTTTAGCATTTTGGCATATCATTTGATCATCTTATACTTCGTCCGAACCTTCGATGCATCGTCCTTTCCTTCGGTGTATTGCTCGATCTATCGGCATGTTGACTTTCCACAATATCTAATCTTTTGGCATACGTAATACATGATCTTTTCGGCCTAATGCCCGAACTCATGGCGCGAAGTCCATCCTTCAACACATCCACCAATCCTTTAGCCCAATGTCCAATCTCTGACATGATGCTTCTCTAGCCCAACATCTGATTCATCTGCTTTGACAATTTTCCCAATGATGGTTTATGTCTGTGATTGAAGTTTTTCCTATGTTACTTAGCCTGAAAGCATATTAGTTTATAAATTCATCAATTGATTTCATGATCAAAATTTGGGATTTAATAATCTCTCTATTTTTTATGATGACAACTAATTAATGATAAAGTTTTAACTAAACTCCCCTAGTCTATATGCCATAATGAACTTGAATTTTTAAAGAAACATGATAACCTTTCAACTCTTTGAATTTAAGTCAAAACAACTTTAATCATAAATCATAGTAACTTTCAATAGTGATTATTGCAAGAATCATATGCATAATTTCACATCATATCCAGACATCTCAAACAAATAAGTTAATATCATCAAATACAATATGCATATGAGTGTTATGTCATCAAAAAGTTATCATTACTTCTCACCCTTTGTAATCAATAAAAAGCGGAAAATGAAATGAATAAGCCACTATTTTTCTCTCATTCTTTATTATTATCAGATGGAAGAGAATGATATCATTTTATCATGATACTACTTCTCTTCATTTATATCAATGTGCCAATAAAGGATGTTAATACAAAGGAGTCATTTGATATAAATCTCATATCATAAACATAAAAAATCAAGATAATGATCTAATAAGATGAATCTCCTCTTAGTAAAAGGAAAGAAAAATATAGTAAAAGATATTGATTCATATAAAATAAATCTCAAGTTAAATATAGAGAAGTCAAGATCAATAGTTTGTTTGAATAAATCTCTTTCTTAATAAACAGTAAAAAGAATTATAGGAGAATAAATAGTAAAATATCTTGATTCATATAAAATAAATCTCAAGTTAAATATTGAGAAGTCAATATCATGATTTATTTAAATAAATATACTTCTCAATAAATAGCAAAAAGAATTATAGGAGAACAAAGAGTAAAAGATCTTGATTCATAGAAAATAAATCTCAAGTTAAATATCGAGAAGTCAAGATCACGATTTGTTTGAATATATCTCCTTCTTAATAAATAGCAATAAGAATTATATGAGAACAAATAATAAAATAGTTTGATTCATATAAAATAAATCTCAAGTTATAAACATCAAGATCACAATTTATTTGAATAAATCCTCTTCCAAATAAAGACCAAAAGGAGTCATAGGAGAATAATTAGTAAAAGGTCATGATTCATACAAGATAGATATTAAGTTAGGAATATTAAGAAGTCAAGTAAAAGATCATGATACATTTTGATCAAATTCAAAATCATTTTTCTTACCTTCGAAAAATTCATTGAAAATAATATAGATAGACAATAACTAAACTTCTTTAGTTCTAATTTATGAGATTAATTTTGTACATGCATATCTTAATCTTTTATGCGAACGCCATGCATCATCGTTTAAAATAAAAAATAAACGTCTTCATGAAAATCATTAAGATCAATAATATAAATATTATTACTCCTTAAGGCAATCATAGATTTATTCTTATATGGTATGTCTATAATGCAAGCACTCAAATTTAATGTTATAATGTAAGAAGCATTAGACTCAAATTTAATGTTGTATCCTTTGTCACACAATTGATTGATGCTCAATGAGTTATGTTTCAAATCATCTACTAAAGGAGCATCTTTCATCAAAAGATTTGATTTGTTACTATTTTTTCAAATGCCAATAATCTTTCCTTTATTATTGTCTTCAAAGGTGACATATCTTTCATTTTAGCTAGTGAGCTTTGAAAAATGTGTTGGATCTCCGGTCATGTGACTTGAGTATATACTATTAAGATATTTACTATTAGCTCTTGATGGAGATATGCCTGCAAGAAAGAGGGGTTTGCTCTAGGTATCCATTTAACTTTTGGTCATTTATGGTTAGATCTACCTCTCTTGACTTTTGGTATCAAATAATTGATTGTTCCTTTAGAAACCCAAACTAATTTATGAGAGCTCTAGGTAGCCATTTAATTGATTGTTCCTCTTGTTTGTCATATATTTTATAAGTCATTTCATAGATCATTAAAGACCCTACGAATTCTTTAAGAGGAAAGTTGTTGAAGTCATTTGTTTCTTAGATAGCCGTTACTTTTGGATCCCAACATTTTGGAAGAGATCTTAAAATTTTATTTACTATTTCAAGGTTAGTATAGCATTTATCAAGAGCTTTGAAACCATTGACAACATCCATAAAACAGGTGTACATGTCACCAATGGTTTCGCTTAGCTTTATTTTAAACAGTTCATAACTATATACAAAGAGATTAATTTTTTATTTTTTTACTCTACTTATGCCTTCATGAGTAACTTCTAGTGTGTACTAAATGTTATATGCAGTGTCATAAGTAGAAACACGATTAAACTCATTTTTATCTAAAGTAAGAATGGGTGGGGTATTTATAAACCCCCAATGGCTTCAAAATTAGAGCCAAAATTTTAAATTCCTAGATTTTTGGAGTATTGGCGATACCACTGCTGGCACCGGGTGTACAACCACTAAACAAAGCCTAGAAAGCTGGTGGTACTACCATCGATTTAGGTGGTACCACTATAGAAAAACTTAAAAAAACATAAAAAATAATTTTCGATAGTCTAGGTGTTGAATCTTGGATTTTGATGATGAAATCAATTAATGGTTTGTTGATCTAATATATATGTTAGAGATGATTGATGTAGAATTACTTTGATAAAGAAAGAAAATTACAATCATATGTTGGGCCAGATTCAAGTTCGGGCATCGGGCCAAGGTCGGATGATGTAGTGGGAACTCATTGGGAGACTCATCGAAAGCTCACCGAAGGTATCAGAGGCTTGCCGGGAGTTCACCTAGAGCTCACTGAAGGTGATCGGGAGCTTGCCAGGAAGGTGTCGGGAGTTCATCGAAAGAAGACTAAGAGACTCATCGGAAGATCATCGGAGATTGCCAAAAAGCTTACCGGGAGTTAAGAGGGTCTTGTTGGACTTGATGGTCACAATGATTGTAATTAATTAGTAATAGTTAACATTAGTTAGGTTTTAAGTCCTACTTGAGTTAGATTTGGAACGAATCTAACTAAACTCAGGTGACACAAAACGGGTCCACACTTGAGTTTGGATTAAGCTCAGGTTGAGCTCAATTGGTTGACCTGGAAAGGGGTCAAGTGAATGTACAAGTCGGGATTGGAAAAGTGGAGGAAACACTTTTTTGGGATTCCCGGTGGTTGTACCACTGGTGGGCGACGATCCTACCGCGTAGGTCGATGATTGTACCACTCAGGTTGGCTGTTGTATCACCACCACCCTATTTTTCGGGTAGCCTTTGGTGATTGTACCGCTAGCACCGATGGTTGTACTGCCCATACTAAGATTTTCTGAATATATTTAAATTTTTTGTTCCAATTTCTGAAGCCAATTGGGGTCTATAAATACCCCAAGTCTTCTTGCATTGAGTACAAAAATCGGGCTAGAAATTCTGTGAAAAATTATGTGCTAAAATTGTGCAAGAAAAAGAAAGGGAGCAATGGAGTGAGCAAAAAGAGTTTTAATTTTTGTAAAAGTCTCCCTTATGAGTTGAAGTGTAAAGCTTACAAGGTTTCTCTCCTAAGCTTGTGAAAAAGAGAGTGGGAAGTGTAAGGGCTTAGTCTTCACCCAAATAAGATCGGTAATGGACACCAATGGACCTCGAGGAAGGGGACTCGAGAAGTAGATATAGGCTAAGTTGTGGTCGAACGACTATAAATTGTAAGTGTCTCTTATCTTTCCTTTTGGATTTGCATGTTCTTTACTTGAGCCTTCTTTAAGCAAGAAACTTAGCATCATTCTATAAGATTAAATTGCTCACTTACTCTACTTGAATGAAACGCTTCTGATATCATTTTTACTTTGAGCAAAAGTTTTTCTTAAACTAAAGTTTTCAGCACTTGCACTAATTCCCCCCTCCCATCCTCTTAGTGCCAATTGATCCTAATAATTGGTATCAGAGCAAGGTTCTACTTATTGGACTAAACACCCAACTGAGTAAATGACTTTGTTTTATTGAATCTTAGATTTTGATGATAAAATCAAATGATGAGTATTTGATCTACAAGGTTGCTAGAGTTGATTGATGTATGATTAACTATAATCAAGTCCAGGCATCGGGCCAGGGTTCAGACGATGCAGTTGGAAACTTGCCAAGAGTGCGTTAGAAGCTCATCGATGGTATCGGGAGCTTGCCAGGATAGCATAAGGGAGTTTGCCAGAAGAAGACTGAGACTCGTTGGAAGATTGTCGGTGGTAGCCAAAAGGCTTATCGGGAGTTGGGAACATCTTGAAGTGGACTTGTGGCTATGATTGATTATAGTTAATTAAGTTATAGTTAGCATCATGCAGGTTAATCACAACGGAGAAAAGGTGTTACAAATCAGACATGGACCCAAGGTCAAGCTTAGGCATTGGGCCAAGGATTGGACGATATTGTGGGAGCTCACTAGGAGTTCTCTAGGAGATTTGTCGAATGGATCGGGAAGCTCACTAGGAACATGTCGGAATTGCCGGAGGAAGAACGTGAGACTTGCCGCTTGGAATGCCGGAGGTTGCCAGATTGTGGGAGTAAGGTCATACGCTTGGTGGTTATGTCTTGATTGTAATCTTTAAGTCATAGGTTAAGTTTGAGTCCTAAATGAGTGTGATTTGGAAGGAATCAAAATCAACTCAAATTGATAATCGGGTCCACTATGGTGTGATTGAGCTCAAGTCAAGTTCAATTAGTTGATCCGGGGATTGGTCAACTGATGGTTCAAATTGGGATTGAAAAAAATGAAGGGAATCACTTTTTCGGGATTCCCAATGGCTGAACTGTCGGGGGGCGATGGTTCAACTGACCATACCAGGATTTCGGGAGGCTGTCAGTGACTGAACCGCCTAGGCTAAGTGGCTGAACTACCCGTACCTAGGAATCTTGGCACTTTCGGTTGTTGACTCGCCTAGGCTGATGGGTGAACAACCCGTGCTAGGATTTTTCGGGTGATTTTAATTTTTGGCTCCAAATTCTGAAACCATTTGGGGCCTATAAATACCTTAAATTTTCTTGCATTCTATATAATAATTTTGGGGATTATATTCTGAGAAAATATTGTGTGTAAATTATAGGAAAAAGAAAAGGGAGAAGGGAGTGATCCAAGTGTGTGATCTGGTCTCCCATGAAATGTTGTAAGGGTTTGATCTTCACTCAAAGGATATCAATAGTGGACGCTGGTGTGCCTCAAGGAGGAGGACTCGGGAAGTGGACGTAGGCTAAGGTTAAGGCCGAACCACTATAAATTGTAAGTGTTCCTTACTTATTTCATATTCTACTTACAATTGTTGGGTTCTTGATTATGTTCAACAAAAATATCAAGTGACACTTCCGACTTTATTTACTCCTTAAAAGTAAGGTTTCAAGTCAAGCACTTCTAAGAAACTTAGTATTTTATTTTAAATCATTCACTTGCTTTACTTGAACGAAAAGTTTTTGATTTTCTTATCTTGCTTAAACCAAAAAGTTTGTTTAAAAATAAAAATTTACACTTGAACTAATTCACCCCTCCCCAGTGCCAATTAATCATAACAATTGGTATTAGAGCCAAGTTCTTCTCATTATGTTTAACACCTTAGAGAAATGACTCTTTTTGACATTAACGAGGGTCAATGCATCACAAGTCCTCCTATGTTTAATAGGACAGAGTACACACATTGGAAAATACGAATACATACCTTTTTTATTTCAATAAATCTTGATTTTATGGTGTATTGTTGAAAAATATTTTCAGAAGTCATCCAATCTAATAAATGATTAGAATGATTATGAAAAATAAATATTTTCATTGAATGCAAAGGCTATGAATATCTTATATTGTGCACTTGATAAAAATGAATTTGATCAGATTTCTTGTTTTGATTCAGTTTTGATATATGACATACATTAGAAATGACATATGAAAGCACAACTAATCTAAATGAATCATTAAATGAAAATACTTCTAAAAATAAATTTGAAGAACACCTTCCAAAGAACACGAAGGAATTTGAATTAAGAACTTATGACTCCTTAAGTGAAATCTCAAGTGATGAGGACTTTGAACCTTTGACAGTGGACCAGATAAATTAATGAACATGAACCTTAAAAATGATCTAAAGATGGACAAAATATCTTACTATAAATGCAAGAAGCTGAGAAGCTCCAAAGATGAAATGCACAATCAAGAAGTAGAGAACCTCACTCTTATGGCCATTGACAATGAGGTTAGTGATTCATTAAGTATTTCTTTTTTAGAATTATTAAATATATTTCATGATTTATTTGATGAGTTTAGAAAACTTAATAAATCTTTGAAGTTGCTTAAAAATGAACATGATTTGTTAGTTGGTAAAGTTTATGAAATGCATGACTTGTTAGCATCACATAATCCTAGTTCTAAATGTGAATTGCTAGACAACATTAAAGAAGAAAATATCATGCTTAAGTCAATATTAAAAAAATTGAAATTAGGAACAAATCCCTTAATATAATCCTTGCCAATAAGGGTCATATTAATAAAAGAAATGACATAAGTTTTGTTGGAAACATTCAACAAAAGCCAACCCTATTTGTTAAAGGACCTACCTTAAATTTATTACCAAAAATAAAATATAATTATTATGATAGATTAGGACATAAAGCCAACAAATGTATCTTTAAAAATTATAGTCCTTACAAGTTAGTTTGGGTTCCTGAGGGAACAATAAACTACCAAGAACCATTAGATAAGAAAGATAAAGTTATGCATATATGTCCTAATGTAAAATTGGTACCTAAGTCTTTCTTATAAATTTGTCTCCTAACAAAAAAGCTAGGAGCACTAAATAATGTTTTAGATGCTCAAGACATGACTTGAGATCTAACAATCTTTCAATCTCACTAGCCTAAGTAAATAACAAGAAAAATTATTGAAAATAAAATTATTGGTAATAAACCTTAAGGATGATTCGTCATTATAATTAATCTTGATTGATCTCAATGATACATAATCTTTGCGTTTGTATATTAGAATTAGAACCAAGAAAGTTTAGCTATGTTTAATGAAAAATATATACGATCAAATTCATGAAAATGATATTTTAATGATAATTGAATAATAGATTTAAAATAATTGATTTGAATGTATGAACTATTATTAAATACTTCAAATATTGACTAAGTTTGTGGAATGATTGATTTAAATATATTAGAACTCTAGCAGATTCTAAGCTTGGGGGTGATCACTATAGGGGATCAACCTCCTTAGAACTCTATAGGGTTCTCTCCTCCAAATTGTTGCTCAAATGATGCAAAAAATACTATTCTATTAATGATAAAAAGTGGAGGATTATAAGGCTATTTATAGGCCTTCTAAACCTAATTCCTAAAAGGTCTCCTATTTAAAGACTCCTACTCTCAATCAACTCCTAAGGCAACTCCTAATGCATCTCTAAGTCTAATTTCCAACCGGCCCATCTAGGTATGGCCGATTGCTTATTGTTTCCTATTTCTACTCTAACTTAACTCCTTTTCAACCAACCCTTCTTTAACTAAAGGGGTGGCTAATTATGATAACATGTATCCTACCCTTTCCTTAAAATATCTTCCTCCCATCTAAACCTAACCTAGCCGACTTCCTTACTTCTTTATTAGGGGTCAGCTAGATAGGATTTACATGAATGTCCTTAGGATTTACGTATTTGCCTTCTTTAATGAAACTAAATTAGGACTCCCCTAGCTAGAGTCCTAACAAATGTTATATTGATTGAAAAGCCATGATGATTTAAGGCTTATGTTGAATGTTAGAATTTGAGCACAGAAAACTAATTTCCCGGCCTCTATTGCACGTGACAACTGCCAGCCACTTGTGACAGACCCACAAACGTCCACCGCTAGATGCAGCTACCCGTGCGACCGGCCCAACGCACGGCCTGGGCCATCGGCAGCATGGCCACCGCTACTACTCTGTACGCACATGCTACTCAATGCGGTGCTGTCGCAGGCAGATACGGCAATACACATGATGTTGCTGCGTCTGCATGATGATCATCCGTGATCGATCATCGAAAATCTCATATCTTTCGCAAGCAAACGATAGAACAGAACACATACGAATACAGATTGATAAGATATTCAGATCATTAAATGCATTATAAATAAAAATAAGAGATCTAATATATTTGATCTCAAGAACCTAGGCTTTGATACCAATTGAAAGCATAACAATTGTAATTATGCAATCTGTTATGCGAAAAACTTTTATGTCAGGATTGAAATCAAATAATATTAGATCTGTTTACGATACGCGTACCTTTACATGTCATCTGAATAAGATCCCTTTATATCTATAAAAGCATTGTCTTCTAGATCTGAATATCACCGCAATGTCGATCTGCAAGGAGAACTAGAACAGATCTATAACCCTTCTCCTCCACTGTGATTGATGGTTCAGGGAGATGAGAGAATAGTCGTATATATGCTTCATTTTTAGGTATTTTAAAAATGAGTTTGTCAACTCCTTGTACTATGTGTAAAGAGTTAGACTCATTCAAAAAATGAAATTTGGTTTTTAGCTTTAAATGAAAATTCATTGATTTGAAATCATTCTTGAAATAAATCATATGAAACAACCAAAAGAAGGATAACTAATCTTAAAAATATTTTTATCCTATGAATCCTTCAACAAGAGATAAAATGATACTATTATGATTGAATCTCTTAAACTACAAAAATGGATTAGGGAACGTTAGCTATTGAAAAACAATTTATAATGCCTTTTTTTTCGAAAAGTAATTTTGGATAAGTTTTCAAATGATTTTGTTTTAAAAGGAGATTGATGAATCTATCCAACATTATTTATATTTTGATGATTTAAACTTAAATAAGTTATTATCATGATTTTTGGTAAATTTAGAAAATAAAACTTCAAATCTTTACATATATAATTTGAGATCTTATATTTCCACATCTCATTTTGTAAAATCATACTTGTAAATTGACAATATTCATGAATTAAAAAATTTCTTACAAAATTGATCTCCTAAAATTTTTAATATCTAAGAGGAGATTTAGTAAATTAAATTATATCTTTTGAGTGTCTTTTGATATTAATATCTTTATTGACATGATTTATTTCACAACTCAAGAATATGATAAGTTGAAAATTAAATGAAATATGCATGATTTGATAATTTTATTTGGTAATACATAAGATGTCTTGATTACTTATATTCATCAACAAAAGGTGGAGTAAATTTATTAAATCTTGTCTTTTAGATTTGAATTTTCATTTTTAATGACATGATACCTTTTATACTTTTGGGCATAAATTGAACATGGATGAAAAGAAATTATGCTATCATATTTTGTGACAATGATCAAAAAAGAAAAATAAAATTACTAATAAATTAGAAGAAAATTAGATATAATAACATTGAACGAGGAACAAGTGCTTAGAAGAAAATTAGAACTTTCTAAATGCATGCAAAATGTTGGATGTACAATTTGAGCTTAATCTACTATCGTGTTTTCTTTTGGAATTCTTGATGATTATTATCAAAATCTACATGAGATATTATTTGCTACCTTGAAATTTGCATAAGATTGTTCCATTGTCGGAATTTTGAATTAAATTGCATGGGTAGCTCTTGTTTTTACTTGGATACTCGAATTTTACATCTATAAAATTAAGCGTTTTTATGATATGATATTTTTTCACTTTTCTTCCTTGTTTATACCTTCTTGTTCAAAAAAAGGGAAGAAAATAAAAATAAAAGGTGATATACAAAAATACATGATTTGTTATTTGTGTTAGAAAATCACACAATTTAAATACTTGAGTGGCTCTTAATTCTTCTTGGATTTTTTAGATTTTTGAGCTCACTTTCAAAATCACTCTAGTTACAATAAACCTAAGAAGAGGATTCAAATTTTTATGATGAGATAGTTTTAAAGATTATTCTTGTTTCATAAATGTTGATGAATGTTTACAAAGTGAAATATATATAACACAAACTTCTATGATGCTTGATATAAGTCTTTGACATTAAATCTTTGATGAATCACTTGATGTGCCACTCTTGATTTAAATGAATTAAATTGTATGGGTAGATATCAATTCTTGGATTTTGGAATTTACATCTAAATGATTAAGCCATATTTTTGTAATACAATGTCTTACACTCCCCTCCCTTATTTCTTCATTATTATTCAAAGAAAGGGAAGAAAAATTTTCATAAGAAAATTATGTTTTTTTTATCCTATTAAGGGGGAGCAAAACTTGTTTGCTTGCATGATGTAAATTGCTAGCTTGAATATTGCAAAGGAAACAAAAATTTGCTAGCTTGTACTTCTAAAAGAGAAGAACTCACTAGCTTTATTTGCTATGTTATATAAGATGGATTTGTTGAGCTCATATTCAAAATTTTCTTTTAAAATTTTCTATCTATAAGATTGTGGTTGATAGCTAGGAATGTTAGATCATGAAAATATATAAATTGCCAATCTAGGTTTCATGAGATTAAGTTTTTTTTATGTGATAATGTTTGTAAAAACTCTCTCCATGTCTTTATCTTATTGTTCACAAAAAGGGGAGAAAATTTGCATGATGTTTTGCTACTTTACAGATTTATTTGCTATTCTTGCTTGAAATTACATGATAATTTTAAATGCATGAGCAACTCTTAAACTTTTGAATATCCTTGAATATCTTGAATTTTTTAGCTTATTTTTGAAATTCACCTCTATAAAATTGAGAGCCACGTTTAATAATATTTTATAACTCCTCCCTTGTTTTCTTTCCTTCTTTTTCACAACAGGAAGAAAATTCTTTATGGCTCATATTATATTTTTAAAAAGGGGGAGCAAAAACTCATGTGCCTTAAAATCCTTATCCCTATATTTTATCTTTTTGTTGATGACAAAAGGGGAGAAATATATATTGATGACACGTGATATTGATTGATGACACATGATATTGATCATATACATTGATGACACATGATATTAATCATATACTTGGATATAGTTGCATAATTATTTTTAAAATTCATGATTTAATGACTTAATGCAAATTCGTGTTGGAATTTGCTTGGAATGTTGGTTGCTTAAAAATACTTGAATTTAAGAGTGTGATTCTCTTAAATTTAAGTGGCATGGATTTAGGGGGAGTTAGGATTTACTCTTGTCATCAATTTATTGTCATCATCAAAAAGGGAGAGATTGTTGAATCTCGGACTTTGATAATGAAATCAATTGATGAGTATTTGATCTAACAAGGTTGTTAGAGTTGATTGATACAGGATTAACTACGATAGAGAGAAGATTACAATCAGAAGTTTGGCCAAAGTCAAGTTCAGACATCGGGCCGGGGTTCGGACGATGCGGTTGGGAACTCGTTAGGAGTGCGTCGGGAGCTCGCCGAGGGTATTGGGAGCTTACCAGGATGGCACAAGGGAGTTCACTAGAAGAAGACCGAGACTCACCGGAAGATTATCGGGAGTAGCCGAAAGGCTTGCCGAGAGTTGGGAAGTCTTAAAGTGGACTTGTGGCTATGATTTATTATAATTAATTAAGTTATAGTTAGCATCATGCAGGTTAACCACGACAGAGAAAAGGTGTTACAGATCAAACATGGACCCAGGATCAAGTTTAAGTATCGAGCAAAGGATTGGACGATACGGTGGGAGCTCGTCGGGAGTTCGCTAGGAGATTCACCGAAGGGATCGGGAAGCTCGCTAGGAACACACTGGGAGATCACTAGAGGAAGACCATGAGACTTGCCGCTTGGAATGTCGGAGGTTGTCAGATTGCAAGAGTAAGGTCGTAAGCTTGGTGGTCATGTCTTGATTGTAATATTTAAGTCGTAGGTTAAGTTTGAGTCATAAATGAGTGTAATTTGGAAGTATCTAAATCAACTCAAATTGGCAACCGGGTCCATTATAGGGTGTGATTGAGCTCAGGTCGAGCTCAATTACTTGACCAGGGGATTGGTTAACTGATGGTTCAAATCTGGATTGAAAAAGTAAAGGGAATCACTTTTTTGGGATTCCTTGCAATCGAACCACCGGTGGGCGGTGGTTCAATTGACCATACCAGGATTTCAGGCTATTGTCAGTGGCTAAACTGCCTAAGCTAGGTGGCTGAACCGCCCACCCAAGAATCTAGGCACTTTCGACGGTTGACCCGTTCAGGTCGACGGGTGAACAGCCCGTACCCGGATTTTTCATGTGAGTTTGATTTTTGGCTCCAAATTCTGAAGCCATTTAGGGCCTATATATACCTCAAGTTTTCTTGCATTCCATACAATAATTTTGGGTATTATATTCAGAGAAAAGATTGTGTGTGAATTATAAGAAAAAGAAAAGGGGTAACAGAGTAATCCAAGTGTGTATGTAATATTATCTCCCTTGAAATGTTGTAAGAGTTTGATTTGCACCCAAAGGAGATCAATAGGTGTGTCTTAAGGAGGAGGACTCAAGAAGTAGGCTAAGGTTGAGGCCGAACCATTATAAATTGTAAGTGTTCCTTACTTGTTTCGTTTACAACTTATAATTGTCGGGTTCTTAATTGTGTTGAACAAAATATCAAGTGACTCTTCTGATTTTATTTACTTCTTAAAAGCAATGTTTCAAGTCAAGCACTTCCAAGAAACTTAGCATTTTGTTTTGAATCATTCATTTGCTTTAAGCTTTTGATTTTCTTATCTTGATTAAACCAAAAAGGTTCGTTTTAAAAAGAGAATTTACACTTGCATTAATTCACCCTTCCCCCCCCCCCCCCCCCCCCCCCCCCCCCTTACTTGGATTAATTCACCCTTCCCACCCACCCACCCTCCCATCACCCACCACCCCTTGCCAAAAAGGTTCGTTTAAACAAGAATGTATATTTTTCTAATTTCTATAGATTTTGATTTGTGGTACATAGTTGAAAATAATTTTAAAATATCTTCCAAACCAATGAATGAATAGAATGATTTGTAAAAGAAAGTTTTTTTGTTAAATGTAAAAGCAATGAATGTTTTTGTTTGTGCACTTGATAAGAATGAATTTAATCAGATTTCTTCTTGTGATTCAGCTTTTGTTATATGACATATATTAAAAATCACATATAAAAGCACAATTAATCTAAATGAATAATTAAATAAAAAAACTTCCAAAAATAAATTTGAAGAATACCTTCCAAAAAATAGGAAGGATAGTGAACTGTGAACAGAATAAGACCTTCCAAAGAACAGGAAGAAATTTGAACTTAGAATGATATATGACTCCACGTGTGAAACCTCGAGTGATGAAAACTTTAAACTTGAACTCTTGAAAAAAAAACCAAAAAATTTTATGTATATGAACAAAAAACATAAAAATAAACTTAAAATGGATAAAACATCTTGCTATGAATGCCAGAAGCTGAGGCGCTTCGAAGATGAAGAGTACAATAAAAAAGAAGTGGAGAATCTTACGCTTATGGCCATCAACAATGAGGTAAGTGATTCCTCCAATGTCTCATTTACTTTTTGATAAATTATCAAATATTTTTCATGAGCTTTGTGATAAATTTAGAATGATTAGCAAATCCTATAAACTACTTAAAAAAGAACATACATCATTAGTTAGTAAACTTGAAGATATGCAAGATGCATCACCATCACACAATTCTTGCTCTAAATATGAAACATTAGAGGTAGTTAAAAAGGAAAATATCATGTTAAAACAAACTTTATAAAAAATTAAAATAGAAAATAAATCTCTAAATATGTTCCTTGCAAATAAGGGTCATGTTCATAGGAAAGAAGGTATAGGTTTTATTGGAAATACTTAATAATAGCCAACTATCTTTGTCAATGGACCCACTTTAAACTTGTCACCAAAAATTAAATGCAACTTTTGTGATAGATTAGGATATGTAGCTTATAAATGTTCATTTAGAAAGTATAGTCTACATAAATTGATGTGGGTTTCTAAAGGAATCATAAACAATCAAATACCTTTAGTGAAAGTGGGTAGAGCTTTTCATAAGGGTCCCAAAATCAAATGGGTACTTAAATCAAAACCCTACATCTTATAAATTTATTTCCTAACAAGGCTAGGAGCACTAAATAGTATCTTGATAGTGGATGCTAAAACTACATGACTTGAGATCTAACATCCTTTCAAGCTCACTAGCCTAAGTAACAATAATAAGAAAAATGATTGGAATTAAGTTTATTGACAAGAATGAATGCTAGTACAAAAATGAACTAGAACAAAGAAATTTTAGTTATTTTTTATACAAAATTATCTAAGTAGAAATTTATGGAAAAAAGGATTTTAATGACAGGTTCAAAATCATTGGCTTGGATATATGTTGATTTAAACGCAAAGGCTATTATTGAATAACTTAAATATTATGGTGATTTTAACTAGGTTAGCTTATAAATATCAATGTTGAATGATTGACTTAAAATATGATTGAATGTTTGTTGTTGAATATTAGATTATTCTTGAATTTGAGCTTAGAATAAAATAAAAAAGAGGGAGAGAAAAATCATGCTTTATTTTCTAGTATTTTTAAAAAATTAATTTTTTTTGAAATGAGAATGAAATGAGCATGGTAACTCATTTCACTAAATCTAAAGAGTTATACTCACTTGAGAAAGAAAAATTTTTAAAATTAAGATATATCGAAGCTCTTGTTTGAAAATATTTATTGCAACGAACTTTATATTTTCTCTTTCAAATGAAACTCAGTTTTTAACTTTAAATGACATTGCATAAAGACATTCTTGGAATAAATTATATAAATTGAAACAACTAAAATGAAGAAAGTATTTTTGAAAATTTTTCAATCTCTATTTTATTGAGTTTTCAATAAGAGATCGATGAATCTATTCATGATATTTTTAAATCTCGATTTTGATGATTTGGTGATTTAAACTTGAATAAGTTATTATCCAAATCATGACCTTGACATCTTGAAAATTATAATTTGAAATCTTTATATAAACCAAATTTTTTACTAAGATTCCTTCCCTTTATTAAAGAGAATTTAATAAATGAATCATAAGTTTATCCTTTTGTAACTGTATTATGAATTTTTTGTAAACAATGATCTTGATGATTTGAAATCACTTATGCATAAATTGAGATCTTGTATTTCCATATCTCATTTTACAAAATCATGATCTTAATTTCTCGATATTTATAACTTGACATTTTTTTTGAACTAAGATTTTGCTTACAAAATTGATCTGTTAAGAATTCTTATTATTATCTAAGAAGAGATTTATCAAAATAAGTCATGTCATTTAGTATTGATGATTTGATATTAATATCCTTCATGACATGATTATTTATGACTTCCTTCTTAGTATAACTTATTACAAAAATTAATATTTTTTAAATTATGATAAGTTAAAAATTATATGAGATTTGTTTTATCATGAAGATTCTCTTGATTTCTTGGCTTGACTTATCCGTTATGGGAATCACATTTAATCTATATGATTTTCTCTTTTTAATAAAAAGGAGATTTATGATCTTAACAATTATAATTGAGATTTTTATCAAGATCATTCTTCTATTTTATTAAAAAGATCTAAATGAATTGGGTGTCTTAAGATTTATCTTGGATGAATTAAGATTATTTAATCTCCTACGACTAATTTTTATTATTTACAAAGAAAAAAGAGGGACAAGATAATTCTTAAAAGAAATCATGTCTTTTGGTATTTACAATTTAATTTTTCATACTTAATGACATGATCCCTTTGTACTTATGGTCGTAATTAAGATATCGATGTAAAAAGAAAAATCATGCTATCATATATTTTTAAAATAACCAAAGGAGGAGATATAATTACCAATATGATTAGAAGAAAATTGGATATGATGAATCTTAAAACATTGAGGAACAATTTGCTTAGAAGAAAATTTAGAATTTTAATTTTTTAAATACATGATTTACAATTTGAGCTTGATTTATTATCATATTTTCTTTTAGATTTCTTAACCTTTACAAATTGAGCTTCTTATCAAAATTTACATGAGATGATCTTCAAAATGCATGATTTGATATTTTTTTGGATTTCTTGATTTGCTAATTGTGTTTAAAATTTACATAAGATGAATGCATAAGTAGCTCTTGGATTTCTCGGATTTTTGAGCTCACCTTCAAAATGGTTCTCATTAAAAATGACATTTATAAGAAAAGGATTCAAGATTTTTTTTTTTGTGATGAGACTTTATCTTGATTCATAGACCTTATATGATATTTTTGAATGTACTAGATGCTTGGATCTTTGATTTCACCCCCACCCCTAATCGTTTCTTCATTCTTATTCACAATAGGGAAGAAATTTTTTTATAAAAGAAAATTATGTCTCTTATCATATTTTATTAAGGGGGAGCAATGAAATAACATTTTCATGTAATGTTTAGATATATAATCAACATTTATCATTTTTATAACAAATGGGAGAAACTTGAAATATGACGAACATTTGTCTTGAGATTATTTGATTAATATTTCATCTTTTTGTGGATGACAAAGGGAGAGAAATGGTATATTGATGACAAATGTAGAATGAAAAATGGTAAAAATGAGCATTTCTCCTTTTTGTTGATGACAAAGGAGGAGAAATGATCAGTAACTTACTAGAGAGAATTAATGATTGATAACTTAATAGGGAGAATTTGAAATTGATATATGAATTTGAAATTGATATATGAATTTGAAATTGATTTGAAATTAATGTTGTTTAACATTGTATTATTGTATACTTGAAAATCTTTGATGATTTGGTGATTGATGATTTAAGGCAAAAATGCTTGATATTGATGATACATTATTTCTGAAGTTGATAAATGAATGTAATGTTGCATTTTTTGATGAAACATGTTTGGAATGTTATATCATGATACTTGAATTCAAGTGTGGTTGGTTCTTTTGAATTTAAGTTTACTCTTTTTGGATTATGGCTTGGATTTAGGAGCAAAATTTAACTCCCGTCATCAATTGGTTGTCATCATAAAAAAGGGGGAGATTATTGAATCTCAGATTTTGACAATGAAATCAATTGATAGTTTGTTGATCTAACATATGTATTAGAGATGATTGATATAGAATTAACTATGACAAAGAAAAAAATTACAATCAGATGTTGGGCTAGAGTCAAGTCCAGGCAGTGGGTCGAGGTTCGGACGATACAGTGGGAACTCATCGAGAGACTCGCTGGAAGCTTGTCGAACGTATCAGAGGCTTGCCGGGAGTTTGCCAGGAGCTCATTGAAGGTGATCGGAAGCTTGCCAGGAAGGTGTCGAGAGTTCGCCGGAAGAATACCAAGAGACTCATCAGAAGATCGTCGGGGGTTACCGAAAAGCTTGCCGAGAGTTAGGAGGATCTTGTTGGACTTGATAGTCACAATGATTGTAATTAATTAGTCATAATTAGCATCGGTTAGGTTTGAGTCTTACTTGAGTCAGATTTGGAAGGAATCCAAATTAACTCAATCGAGGCAAACCGAATCTACGCTTGGGTTTCAATTGAGCTCAGGTTGAGCTCAATTGTTTGACCTAGAAATGGGTCAACTGAAGGTACAAGTCAGGATTGGAAAAGTTAAAGAAACATTTTTCCGGGATTCCCAGCGGTTGTATCATCGGTGGGTAGCGGTCGTACCACCCAAGTCGGTGGCTGTACCGTCGCTACCTTATTTTCCATGCAGCTTTCTGTAGTAGTACCGTCGGCACCGGTGGTTGTACCGCCTATACTCTGATTTTCTGGATATATTTAAATTTTTGGCTCTAATTTTTAAAGCCAAATGGGGTCTATAAATAGCTCCAATTTTTTAAGCCAATTGGGGTCTATAAATACCCCAAGTCTTCTTGCATTGAGGATAATAATTGGGCTAGAAATTTTTTAAAAAATTATTCTAAAATTATGTAAGAAAAAGAAAAGGGGCAAGTCGATGTGACAGATTCTGAATATATCATTGATTTATTCTTAAAAGTCTCTTTTTATTATGAATCATATGGTGAAAATTTAAAAGATTAAATTATAGTATAAAAAGTTTTACAAAATTTATCTCCAAAGTTTGATTTCTAGAAGAAGCTGAAGATACAAGTATATCTATTAACAAATTATTTGGCTCTTTTGTAGTTCATAAAAAAAAAGTAAATAGATCTTTAGATAAGACTTCAAAATATGCTCTTAAAATAAAGATAGATCAGAAAAAGGAACAAAAGAAAAACTCAAAAATTAAATCTGAAGGGAGAGATCAAAATGACAAATATGATGTTCGATCAACAGAAGGTCAGTGGAACATGAATGAAGGTAATAAAGAAACCCGTCGATGTTTTTGTTACAAATAAATTAGACATATTGAAAAAAATTACTAGTACAAAAATTAAAAACCAAATGTTCCTTTATGTTCTTATTGTAAAAAATATGGTCATCTTGAAAAAGACTGTTGGAATAAAAAATCAAACAAACTATCATGAGAAAAATAATTAATGATAAAAAAAATTAAGAGAATATTTTCTTTATATCATCTGTGAAGAATATTCTAGATATGTTTGATTTTTAGATAGTGGATGCAGTAATCACATGATAGGGGATAAAAGTTTATTTCAAAAGCTTGATGCTTTAGAAAGATCTATTGTGCAGATGAGAAATGATAAAAAAGTTCAAGTAAAAAGAAAAAAAAAATTGTTATGAATACTAAATCTGGTAAAAAAAGTTGTAATTTTTGTAAAGGTCTCCCTTCTGAGTTGAAGTGTAAAACTTATAAGGTTTCTCTCCTTAGCCCACGAAAAAGAAAGTGAGAAGTTTAAGGGTTTGGTCTTCACCCGAAGAAGATCGGTAGTGGACACCGGTGGATCTCGAGGAAGAGAACTCAGGAAGTAGACATAGGCCAAGTTGTGGCTGAACCACTATAAACTATGAGTGTCTCTTGTCTTTCCTTTTGGATTTGCATGTTCTTACTTGAGCCTTCTTTAAGCAAGAAACTTAGCATTGTTCTATAAAATTAAATTGCTCACTTACTCTACTTGAGCGAAACGCTTTTAATATCATTTTTACTTTGAGCGAAAGTTTTTCTTAAACCGAAGTTTTTAGCACTTACACTAATTGGCATATCATCAAGCCCAATTTAACCATGGTTCAGGCCCAATGGGCTCCAAATCAAGTTAGTATGGTTTCAACCCAATAATAACTTAATTTGATTATAAACGATCATGATCAAGACTTAATCACTCAATCATATATCTAGCACAATCATGAAGCAATCAGCATGTTATCCAATACTAGCATATCATCTGATCATCCGACACTTCGTCTGAACCTTCGACACATCATCCTTTCCTTTGGAGTATCACTCGATCTATCAACATGTTGACTTCCTATATATCCGATCTTTTGGTGTAATACCCAATCCTTCGGCCCGATGACCGACCACATGACACAAACTCCATCCTTTAGCACGTCAACCAATCCTTCAGCCCGACATATAATCTCTTACATGATGCTTTTCTAGCCCAACGTTTGATTTTCCTACTTTGACAATTTGTCTTATAATGGGTTCATGTCTCTAATTGAAGTTTTTTCTACGTTACTTATCTTGAAAGCATATTAGTTTATAAATTTATTAATCGATTGTTAGTTACAGGTGTCCTGCAAGCCAATCATATGAGTGATGTCACATATGACACGTTGCGTGATCTTTTTACTTATGATTATTATTGGTATATTCTTACATTATATTGTTGTATATATATATATATATATATATTATGATGTCTTTGGTTCTATTCAATGGGAAACGGATCATGATGAGATCATGATAATGAGACCGATTTGCCTTTAAACATATATCCTAAATTATCTCGGTCATAGGTTATAGGAGAGGGACAATGGGATAACCAAACAGACCAGTGTACTGTATACTTGTCCATATGATGGATGCGGCTGGTCTCAAAGCCCCTTGTGTGGAGACACTAAGGGTACAAAATAGGTATTCATTAGAGAATGAGTTCACTAATTGATCCGCTTATGAAATACTATATAGTTAATAATACCTAACTTCAGATAGTGATTCCATAGTCTTAATTGAGGATCTGGTCCTTAGACTTGGGACACCAAGGATGCCTTGTTTAAGTACTACTTTCTTTGACATCTAGACTTACAAGTTTGGAAAGTTTTAGATCTGATACAACCGGTTATCAGGATTGGTGGCCAACCTTATGAAGGCAATTGAGTGTCAATAAAGAGTCATCCACTCATGATATCATTAGAGAATATCTTGTGTGTTCTTGCTTTGGACAAATCCTTGGCTAGGGTCGTTCAGATTTAGAGAGAACGAGTTCTCTAAGAGAATTTGATTAGAGCGAGACTTAAAAGGATTCTGATGGAATCAGACAGATAACATTGCAGATCCATTAACAAAGTCATTAGCTCAGACTATCTTTGAGCGTCTAAGGGGTCTGATGGAATCAGACAGATAGGTGATTGACTTTAGATCAAGTAGGAGATTGCTTGTTACAAGTGTCCTATAAGCTAATCACGTGAGTAATAACATATATGACATATTGCATGATTTTTTTCTCATTATTATTGATAGATTCTCGTATTATATTATCTGGTACATATGTATATTGTGATGTCCTTGGTTCTGTATAATGAGAATCAGATCGTGATGAGATCACGAAAATGAGATTGATTCACCTTTAAACAAGATCCTAAACAATCCCAATCATAGGTTATTTGAGAGAGACATTAAGATAATCGGATAGACTAGTATACTGTATATACCTGTCCATTTGATAGAGGCTAGTCTTATAGCCAATTCTGTAGGGACACTAAAGATACAGTATAGGTGCTCATTGGAGAATAAGTTTATTGATTGATTCGATTACAGAATACTATATGATTAATGAACCTAATGTTAGACAGTGATTATGTAGTCGTAATTGTGTGTCTAGTCCTTAGACTTAAGAGACCAAGGATAGTTTGTTTGAATGCTCCTATCTTTGACGGTGGACTTACATATTTTAAAAGTTTCAAATCTAGTACAATCGATTATCGGGATTGATAGCTAACCTTACAAGGTAATTGAGTGTTAATATAGGATCATCTACTCCTGATATTACGAAAGGAATATCTCGTGTGTTCTTGCTCAGACAAATCCCTCGTTAGGGTCATTCGGATTGAGAGAGGAGTTCTCCGAGAGAATATGATTAGAGCGAGACTCGGATGGATTTCATATGTGGTCTAACAGTACCATATCCAAAATACAATCTCTGAGATATTAGATTAATAAGGGACTATAGACACATAGTAATTATGGATAGACAACTCCAATAAATTAGATCCCCTATATCATTTGGGGATTCTGGCATAGTGATCTAGTATGTCCATAGTTGATGAATCGAGTGAATTTTTTTGGGATAACAATTCACTAAGGCATAAGGAGTTTTGAATGATAGGACCCACAATCAGCTCGGTATTGGGCCTAGAGGGTCACACATATGGTGGATATTTCAATGAGTAGAGGATTGGATATGAGTTATCCAATTAGACCTTATTCTCATTGGATGAGACCCAACATTAATAGGCTCCTTGCATGATACCTATTAGAGGCTAATTGAGATTATTATATAGAGATCCAGTAATCTAAGAGGAGTAATTGGATAGAGATCTAATACCTAGTAAGGTAGGATCCATTAGGGTTTTTGGTGACTCTTTATAACTAGGAGGCAAGGGTGACACAATAGTGATAGGTTGCATATTTGGCTACCCCCTCCTATTCTCCTCCCTCCCTCATCTTCTCAGCTGACCAGCTCTTCCCTATTATGAGAGGGCCACGAAGAAGATAACATATCTTCTTCCACAAGTGCTGTGAGAAGGTACACAAAAGTTACAAGTTTGTGGGCTGCGATTGGAGGAGCATTGCTACAACGATCCATCATGTGGATACTGCTAGAGCGGAGGATATTTAACCTCCTTCATCCTCTCAATTTGGATCCAAAATTTTAGGGATATACGATCTCTCTAAGTAATCAATCTCTCACGTATTGCAGTTTTTGGTTTTCACGAATTTTCAATTATCACTCTTTGAACGATGATAAGATAAATGTGGAAAACAGTTTTGTTTTATTCTTCTGCTAGGTTTCCCAACATTGATTTCATCATGAAAAATGAGGATTCAATAGTAGTACCACCAAATTCAAATTTTGCAACAACGTGTTAAAAATTACAATGATTATATCGTTGAAGTCCAATATTGTGGCTTCATATAAAAATTATGATGAGAGTATCACAGAAGTCTAGTATTGTGGCTCCATGTCAAACATTATGGTAGAAGTATCATAAGAGTCCATTATTATGGTTATGTTTTAAAGATTATAATGGTAGTACCATTTGAAGTCAATGATAGTACCACTTGTACCTCAAAATATTGAATATTTAAATTTTGGCTCTATTTATAAGTCTTTTTGGGGCTATAAATATGTCACTCAAATTTGGTTAATAGTATGCATATATTATTGAGTTTATGAAGTATTATAGCTATAGTTTTGAGCATTGTTTTGAGTTTTTTTCTCTCTCTCGAGTGTAATGGTAATATTAAGTGGTAGGAGGTGAGAGGTCTCTTATAAGAGTGAATGTGAAGATTTTCTTCTAAACCTAATAAAAGATAAAAGTAGTAAAGGATTATTGATTTTCACCTGTTGGAAGTAATATTAGTAGTGAAAGTCAGTGCCTCATGGAAAGAGAAATCGGGAGTGGATATAGATCAGAAAGACTAAATCACTATAAATTGATTTATAATTTCTCTTACTTATGACTTTTGTTTGTGATTGCTTATTATCATTCACTTTACTATGGTTCACTTTACTATGAGACTCTTGCTCACACTCCATATTTCATTGATCATTTTTTCGTTATGTGTTTTTCTCAATCAAATTTTAAAGTTGATTAATTTTTTTTAATACTAATTCACTCTTTCCTCTTATTGTCACTAAGATCTTAGCAATTAGTATCAGAGTAAGATTCTCTCAGTTGAATTAACACCCCAAAGAAATTTGATAGCTTTTTTAGATAATCAAAAGGGTCACTCCATCATATGTTTTCCTATATTTAATGGGATATACTATACTTATTGAAAAACTTGAATAAGAATTTTTTTACTTTTGATGGATTATGATTTATAAAATGTTATCAGCTTTGATTTTCAAAAATCTACTTAACATATAGATAAATGAAATGATTTTGAAAAGAGAATATTTTATTTGAATACTATAGCTATAGCTATGAATGTCTTATTTTGTACCTTAGATAAAAATAAGTTCTATCAAATTTCAACTTATGACACTGTATATGATATATGACATATACTTAAAATTACATATGAATAACTAATATAATAAAGAAATCTAAGATAAATCTTTTATTTTATAGTTATGAGTTATTTAAAATAAAGCCAAGCGAGTCTATTGATGACATATTACCAATTTTATGGATATTATCAATAGTTCAAAATTACTTGACAAAAGTTAAGCTAATATTAAATTAGTGAGTAAGATTTTAAGGCCTCTTCCCAAGAGTTGGGATAAAAACAAATGATAATTCAAAAAGCCAAAGATTTGAATAATCTTTCTCTTGAAAGGATTGTAAGCATAAAAACTTTATATATACAAACTATTATGCGAAAAATATTTTATGCCAGGATTGAAAGCAAATAGTATTAGATCTATTTATGATGCATACCTTTAGATGTCATCTAAATAAGATCCCTTTATATCTACAAAAGCACCATCTTTCGGATCTGAATATCACCACAATGTCAATCTATAAAGAGAACTAGAACAAATCTAGATACCTTCTCGTCTCTTCCTATCTTTTCATAGTACCACTGTAATTGATGGTTTAGGGAGATTGAGAGAATAACCATAATCACTCACCTCTATGCTGTATGCATTGTTCTGTTTTGTGCACTCTACATATTAGGTTTAGAGGAGGTCCTGTCTATTTATAGGCAAGAGTAGAGAGCCTAGGGTAGATTATCAGGAGAGTTCCTTCCATCAAGGGTATCGTCAAAAATATCCCAATATAATATGAACTTTAATTTAATATTGGCTAATATCTCTTACCAAAATCTAATTAATCTCATAATATATCTTATTCAATTATAAAGGGCCACATAATCTTACATTCTCCCACTTGGCCCATTAATTGATAAGATATAAAAGATATCCAAAATCAAAATAAATAAAATTTAATTTAATTAAAAATAATTTTACATAATTAGATTCTAAAAATTTTGAAAAGCATTTTATACATGGCCATGATTTTAAAAATAAGCTAATAAGTCCAATAAGCACAGTAACACTATATTCAATCTAACTATCAATGTGAGTTATAGCGGTTGTATGTTATCAATGTCACACTTCCTTCTATGTACTACAACACTGTTAGTCTTTCCTTATATAATATATAATGACCCCTATAATTTATCTTCTCGAGACAATTCTGTTATTGCATTCAACCATAATATGTATAAATATAAACACAAATAGGATAGCAGAAATAAATAACTTAATTATGCAAAAAAATATCAATAATAGCACCCACGTAAATATGCATCATCATATCTTTTATGGCTTGCTCACAAGCCCCATTCTAAGAACATGTTCTTTAAATATTTTGCACTACAAAGCTTTAGTAAATGGATCAGCAATTATCATAGTAGTGCTCAGATTTTCAACTGACACTTGTTGTTCTAGACTCTTTCTCTAACCATCAAGTACTTTATCTCAATATGCTTGGAACCACTAGAGTACTTGTCGTTCTTAGAGAAGAAAGCTATTACGGTATTATCACAAAATATCCTCAGCGGCTTGGCAATTGAGTCGACCACACCAAGTCCTGAGATAAAATTTCATAGCCATAAAGCTTGATTTGGCCTCAAAGCATGCCACAAATTCAACTTTCATCGTAGATGATACAATAAGTGATTATTTTACACTTTTTCAAGAAATTATCCCACCAGGTAGTATGAACATAAAACATGAAGTGGATTTCCTACTATCGAGGCAATTTGTAGAATCAGCATCTGAATATCCTGTCACTTCAAGCTAATCTGATTTCCTATATGTGAGCATATAATCTTTTGTCTCTTGCATATATCTCATTACTTTCTTTGCAGCTTTCCAATATTTCATTCTGGGGTTACTCTAGTATCTACCCAATATAGCAACTACACTTATATCTGGTCTTGTACAGGTTTGAGCATAAAATAGACTTCCAATTTACACCCATAAGAAATATTCTTCATTTGATCCATTTCTATGTCATTTTTCAGGCACTGGTTTTGGCTGAATTTTTTACCTCTAGTAATAGGTGTATCGTTGACTGAGCAAAGCTGCATATTAAATCTCTCTAAGATACGATTAATATAACCTTTCTGAGATAATTCTAATAAACCTCGAGATATGTCCTTGAATACCTCAATGTCAATAAAATAGGATGCCTCATTTATATCAACCATCTTAAAGTTCTTATTGAGAAATATCTTGGTTTCGTGCAACAAACCAAGATCACTACTGACAAGCAATATATCATCCACATATAGGACTAATATAAGAAACTTACTCCCACTAACGTTCAGATATATACACTGATCAACAGTGTTTTCCTTAAATCCGAAGAAAGTATTGGTATCATGAAACTTTATATAACATTATCTAAAAGCTTGTTTAAGGCCATAAATAGATTTCTTAAGTTTACAAGCCCAACTTTTCTTTCCCTTTTTAAATAATTCTTCAAGTTGTTCCATATAAATTTTCTTATCTAGATACCCATTCAGAAATGCTATTTTCATATCCATCTAATGTAACTCAATATCATAATGAGTCCTTTCGAAAAATTTTCTCATCTAATGCCATGATGATCCTCAATGAGTCCTTTTGAGAAATTGGAGAAAAGGTCTCAAGGTAATCAATGCCTTCTTTTTGAGAAAAAACTTTGGTCACAAGTCTGATATTATATCGTTCGATATTGTCCATCGAGTCGTATTTTGTCTTAAAGACCCATTTACAACTGACTCTTTTATAATTATTGGGCAATTCAATGAGTTCTCAAATACCATCCTAGTCCTTTGATTTTAACTCCTCTTTCATTATATCATACCATTTTTCAGAATTATTACTTTCTATGGCTTATGAAAACGATAACGGGTATCTTTTTATTCCTATATCAAAATCTAATTCTTGTATATATACCACATAATCATCAGAAATGATATATTTTTTTTCCTTTGAGATTTTCTCAAAGCTGCCAATTGTGATTGTTCTACAAGACCATCAACAGCGACATCAACATAATGTAAGAATTCATCAATGTTATTTTATTGTTCACCCTCATAAATTCTCTCATTGATTTGAGGAACAATAATTTCTCAAATAGGAGATGATATGGGAGAATTAGCCTGAATCTCCTCTATATCAAAATTAATCTTTCGAGATTTTTGACTCCTATTGATTTCATAACTTTCTAGAAATTTTGCATTACCAGATTCTACTATCCTCATATTATGATTAGGGCAATAAAATCTGTATCCCTTGGATCTTTTTGGATAACTAATAAAATATCCAGAAATTATTCCTCGATCCAATTTCTTTTCATGTGGATTAAATACTCATATCTCTACAAGACACCCCCAAATATGTAAATGTCTCAAACTAAGTTTCCTACCAGTCTATAACTCAAATTGAGTTAATGGAACCGACTTACTAGGAACCCTATTCAAGATATACATAGTTGTACTAAGAGCATCACCTCACATTGACTCAGATACAGAGGAATAATTCATCTTGCTCATAACCATATCCATAAGAGTACGATTTCCAGTAACACCATTATGCTATGACACACCTGGTAATGTATATTGAGCATAAATACCCCGTTGTTCTAGGAATTTAGCAAAAGGACCAACCTTCTGATCAGATTCATTATATCTGCCATAAAATTCACCACCCCTGTTAGATCTAACAATTTTAACTTTTTTTATCTAATTGTCTCTCGACCTTATTTATGTAGACTTCAAGAATGTCAACGGCCTGAGACTTTTCATGTATTAGATAAACATAGTCATATCTAGACAGGTCATCTATAAATATGATGAAATATCTTTCTCTACTAAAACAGAGAATATGGAGTGGTCCGTAGATATCAATATGAATAATTTTAAGAAGTTATTTACTTCTTATGATATTTTTCTTTATATGCTTAGTTTGCTTTCCCTTAATGCAATTTATGCAAACATCAAAATCAGTAAACTCTAAATCTTCCAAAATATTATCCTTCACTAATTTTTAATTTTTTCCTTAGATATATGCCCCAAATGTCTATGTGATAATATAGAATATCTTCATTATTGAAATTGCATTTCATTTCAACACTTGATTGTAGGGTCAATAATATCTTTGCAAACTTAAGATTCAAATTAATTATGTATAAACCATCACATAGAATTTCAAAACCAACTTTTATTGAATCATAAAATATGCTGAGTTTACTATTACCAAAAGAAATATAATATCCTAACTCATCAATTCTATATAGAGAAACTAAATTTCTAGAAATGGTAGGAACAAAATATGTGTCTTCAAGATCCATCAGATGACACATCTCTATGAGATAATTTCTCATAATTATGAATATTTCATGTTTTCCGATATGAAAGGAATCTTTGCATATTTTTAGTAACATGAGTTGAAGTGCTAGAATCAATCCACCATATATTAGAAGGAACTTTTATAATATTTGATTCAAAATATACAAAGGTCGAGTTTAATGTAGTCCTATGTTTAATGTAGTCCATCTTTACATGTCCTTTCTTTCCACAAAAGAAACACTTTACTATAATAACTTTCTTTTCAATATCTATCTAACATTTCTAGACTTGGTAAATTTCTTTGATGGATGATGCTTTAAATTTTTTTCTTGTTACTAGTTCCTTAAGTAGTAGTTAGAACATTATATGAACTTTCCTACCTTAATCTTAATTCTTTCTAAACATACATACTAGTTAACTCATTCAGGTTCCGCTTATCCTTATTTGTATTATAGTGAATATTGAATGTGCCAAACTGAGAAAGAAGATAATTAAGAATGAATTGCACGAGGAAAAATTCATCAACATTCACTCTCAATGCCTTAAGTTTTACAGCTTTATCAGCCATATTGAGGATATGATCTTGAATTCCTCGAGTACCATCATACTGAGCTGTAGTCAGTTCTTTTATTAATATACTTATCAGTAGATTTAAATTTATCTTTAATAATATTTAAATATTCATGTGCGTTGTTGCAACCAGTAATAAAGTCTTTATATTATTTACAATTGTCATTCTTATGAACATTAAACTAAGCTTATCAGATCTTTCCCAAGGCTTCATTTCATTAACTTGTTTCATAGTATTTTCATTAGTTAATAATCTGGACTTTTCAACAAGCAATGTTAAATCAAGATTTAATACGCCTAATTTGAATTGAACATGCTATAACCATTCTGAATAATTTGATCGAGAAAGTACAAACACACTAGAAGCCTTAAAATATATGGATGAGAATACCACTATAGAATATAAAATAATATTAATATTTTGAGTTTATCAAAATATGATGAACTATTGATATCATTAGTATTTAACCTTTGGGTAAAAATATTGACATATCTAGTGTTCACTCAAGATCATTTATGGAGGACTGATATCATCCTTGTGGACCACTTTGGAAGCTACTGGTCAGGCATAACTTAAGGAGATGAATTACAAATAATATTCATCAAGTTCATTTAATCTAATTTATGCTAAAATAATTCAATAATAGAATAACAATCATAATAATTTTTTAACATTAATCAGCGAGAAAAACTCATATGATAACTGTAATTATGATAATACATAAATCATGCCTTCATGTAAAAAAGAAATATTATTTCACAATTCCTAACATATGCATGTGAATAACTAAATAAATATCCAAAAGAATATAATTGGATTTAACACATGTAATTAATAATTTATATGAGAAAACTATAAAGAAATAATAATTCACAATTTTTTAATTAAAATAAACTAATTAATTTTATTTAATTGAGAAAGCCATAAGCTCAATTAAACAAATTTGATCAAAATAACAAAATTGATCAAGATCTATTAATTCTAATTTAATAAAAACATAAATTTAATCAATAAATAATAAAAAATATAATCATGATTAAATTTCATTAGATTATATATTGACCAATTTCATAATTGAGAAAATAAACCATAATTTCTTAATTTTATAATGGTAAAACTATAATTCTATGATAGGACATAATAGAAATTATAGAATTTATGAAGGGCAAAAATGTTATAGTATTAATAAAACATAGAAGGGCAAAATCATAAATAATCCTATTCTATAGAAGGATAAAATTATAATTTTTGCTAAATGACGATACCGTAATTTTAGCCGAAGGACAAAACTATAATTTTGTCAGAAAGGGAAATCTTATTTCAGTAGAAGGTTAAAATCATAATTTTAACTAAAGGGCAAAACCATAATTCCATCTAGAGAAAAGAAAAACCTAAACCTAATTCCTTCCCCTACTATCGTTGTCACTGCTTATGCAGCCGCCATTGCATAGCTGTGGCTTGCGCACGATCGCGGCTTGCGCACGGCTGCGGCCAGCACGGTCGCATCCTGCATACGGTTTGTAGTGCACCGATAGCTAGCATGCGACGACTACCATTGGCGCGTGAGGCCATCGATTGCATAGCCTCTGTTGCACACGGTGGTGCAACACACAACTGCCGTCTACCACTTGTGGTAGACCAGCTTGTGGCCTCCACTTGTTTATGGCCATTACTACATGCTGTAGCCGCTTGACGCGACCTTTGCTACACATGGCTATGGCCAGCCGCTTGTGGTAGACTCGTGAGTGTCTACCGCTATATGTGGCTGCCCAAGTGACCGGCCCAACGCATGGTTTTGGCCGTCAGCAACGTAGCTGCCGCTGCTACTTTTTACACACACGCTGCTTAGTGTAGTGTTGTCGCAGGCAAATCTAGTAGTACACAACGAGATTGCTGCATTTGCACAGTGATCATCTAAGATCGATAATCAAAAACCTCATATCATTCGCAAGCAAATGATAGAACAGATTATATAGGAATACAGATTGACAAGATATTCAGATCATTAAAAGCAACGTAAACAAAAAGAATAGATCTAATATATTTGATCTTAAGAACCTAGACTCTGATACCAATTGTAAGCATAAAAACTATAATTATGTAAACTATTATGTGGAAAACTTTTATGCTATGATTAAAATTAAATAGTATTAGATCTGTTTACGGTGCGTACCTTTAGATGTCATCTGAATAAGATCCCTTTAGATCTGCAAAAGCACCATCTTCTGAATCTGAATATCACCGCAACGTCGATCTGCAAAGAGAACTAAAACAAATCTAGAACCCTTCTCCTCTCTTCCTATCTTTTCACATTACCACTGTAATTGATGGTTTGGGGAGATTGAGAGAATAACCGCAATCACTCAACTCTATGGCGTATGCACTATTCCATTCTGTGCACTTTGCATATTAGGTTTAGAGGAGGTCCTATCTATTTATCGGCGAGAGCAGAGGGTCTAGGGTAGGTTATTAGGAGAGTTCTTTCCATCAATGTCATCGTTTAAAATATCCTAATATAATATAATCTTTAATTTAATATTAGATAATATCTCTTATTAGAATCTAATTAATCTCATAATATATCTTATTCAATTATAAAGGGCCACATAATCTTACAAGGATCTTTAATGACCTATGAAATGACATGTATTACTCACGATGAAAAAAAACTAAAGAAAAAAGTATATTACTCTCAAATATAAAGAAAATTACTCAGGCGAAAACTCAAGTGATGATAATGATATCACTTCTTACAAAAAAAAATTAAAAACTTCATGAGGAACAGTAAGATAGTTCAAACAAGAAGAGAATGCATAACCAAAAGTGAGCCTAAGAAAGATACAATCATCTGCTATGAGTGCAAAAAAGGACATTTTAAGAATGAGTGCCCACAATTGAAAAAGAAGTAATCATCTCAAAAGAAGAAAAAGACATTCAAAATAATATAAGATGAAACAAGTGAGTCTAAGTTGAAAGAGAAAATTAGCAAAGAATAATTGATACATTATGCCTTTAATAGCTTTCAATAATGGCACATTTGACTATCCCGAAATATTATCTCATGAAGAATTATTTTAAGCATTTCATGAGTTATATGATGAAATAAAAAAGATTAATAAAACATAGTTTATTAAAAAAGATCATGTCTTGCTTGCTAATAAGTTTGATGTATTGATGAATGGGTATGATAAATATATATCAACATCTAGTACTCCTTGTACTAAATTTAGAAATTTAGAATTATCTAATCTTGAACTTAAAAAAGAGTTACTTAAAAAATAACTAGAATTGCATGCTTTGAGAATACAAACAAAATGTTGTTATCATGAATAAAAAATTAAAACATTGCTTATAAGAGTCAATTGATAGTGATGATATAATATATACTCTCAAAAATAAAAATATGTTTCTATAACAAATATTAAAAAAATTTAAAGTTGAAAATAAGTCCTTTGATATGATTCTTAATAAACAAGATTGTGCATTCAGAAAAGAAGGTATTAGCTTCACAAATAGTAGCATTCATCATAAGCCAACCAAATTTGTAAAATGACCTATATTATATACTTATATACACCCTAAAATTAAATTTAACTTTTGTGAAAGATTTGGTAATTATACTTACTCAGGTTTTTGCAATAAAAATAGTCAGCTTAAATTTATTTAGGTTCCGAAAGGAACAATAAGTAACTTAAAACCAAATGATAAAATAGCTATATTTAACCATGAAGGACTCAAAGTAAATGGATACCTAAAACCATCAACTTTTTCTAGTAGGTATGCCTCCAAATAAGAGCTAGGAGTAAAAGATGATATCATGATAGTGGATGCTTAAGGTATATGATTGAAGATCCTACAAACTTCTTAAAACTCACTAGTTGAGATAGAGAATGCATTACCTTTAAAGATAACAATAAAGAAAAATTCGTTAGCATCTAAAACATTGGTAATAAATCGTCTTCCTATTGAAGATTTTTTTTTTTGGTTCAAAACATACCCTAATTAGTATTAGCCAATTTTGTGATAAAAATGCAAAGTTAAATTTGAATCTCATGCTTGTATCATAGACATACCGAATAAGAATAAATCCTTGATTATTTTAAGAAATGATTATATTTATACTATTAATCCTAATAACTTTCATGATGCAACTTATTTTTATGTTTTGAATGAAAATGCATGGTTTTAGCATATGAGACTAGGACATGTTGGTAAGAAATTGATTTATCAAAATAAAATAAAGACTAATAAGAGGAATGACTAAAATTAAATTAGTTAAAGATAAGATTTGTGATACATATCAATTGGGAAAACATATAAAAAGTAGCTTTATACTAAAGAACTAAGTAACTTTAGCCCATTACAATTAATTCACATAGACGTATTTGTTGGACCTATTGATATCACAAGTCTAGGGGATACTAAATATACATTTGTAATTATTGATGACTATAGTACATACACCTATATATACTTCTTGACAAATAAAAGTAATTATTTAAATATTTTATTATTTTATAGAGAAATCTAAAATGAAAAAGATTTTATGATTAATATATAGTGATCATGGTGGTGAGTTTAAAAATCATGATTTTTAAGAGTTTTGTAATTTAAATGGAGATACACCTTTTCTACTCCAAGAAATCTATGACAAAACAGAGTTGTTGAGATAAATAATAGGAGTTTATGAGAGACGGCTAAGAACATACTCAGTGAACATAGTTTACTCAAATATTTTTGGGCTGAAGCCATTAACATGCTTGCTATATCATGAATACGGTCTTTATAAGATCATATTAATAAAAAAATGGTTGAATTTTGGATTTTGATGATGACATCAATTGATGAGGTTATGATCTAATTAACGTTTGAGAAAATGATGCAGGACTAACTTTGATCATGAAAAACCAAAATGATTGAAGTAGGAAAATCAGACGTTGGGCCGGAGTCAAAGATTGGTAATTGGACTGGATGAATCAGACATTATGTGAGGATCAGATGTTGCGGGAGTCAACATGTCGATGGATCGAGCAATACGTCGAAGGAAAGCATGATGCACTGAGAGTTTGGATGAACCAATGATATGCGGACAATACAATATTTATGTTCTATAATCGTTTATGACATGATCATCATAGTTTAGGCCTTAATTGGGTTAGTTTTAGGTGTAACTATACTAACAATAAGGGTCCGTTGGACCTTAACTAGGGCTGATTTGGGCTTATTGGGAGCCCCATCCAGTTATCTAGTGCTGGGTCAAGCAGTGGTACCACTCAGAAGACATAGTCTTCTAGGCTATGTCAAGCGGTGGTACCACCCAAACAATCTCCCAAACTATGTCAGGCGGTGGTGCCGCCTAGGCTGGCTGTAGTACATATATTGAAAATATACGTATAAGGATTTGTTGTATTTCTATGGACTTTGATTTATGGAATATTGATGAATGTGACTTTTAAAAATCCTCTAGACCAATGAATGAATGAAGTGATCTTGACAAAAAATTATTTTCTTTAAATGTGAAAGCTATGAATACTTTGTTTTGTGCTTTATGAATCCTTTTTTCTATCGTTAAGGTGGAGAACTGAACCAAGAATTCTCTTTCTTCATTATTAATCAAATCATTATTTGTAACTCAGGATTCTATTTTCTCATCAATCCAATCACCGTTCACTATTTTTCTTTTTATTATCAATGAATAGTTCTCTTTACTTGTATGACTTAGATGTCTCGTATTTCTCATACAAGTGAGTCGATTGATGGGATTTGGTATGATACTTAAGAGATTTGAAATGATACTTATGAGATCGATGAGGTTGATATTTGAATATTTCTTCTTAAAACATATTGATTTGACCCCATAAGCGGCCAATAGCATGTTGCCACCAAAAGCAAAACCTCGTTCCAAAGAATCCCCTAATTGTTTTAGAACAACAAGAAAGAGATTCTTTAACCAGAAAGAATTCAGTTTAGATGTATGATACCTATGCAAAAGTTCACAACTCAATCATGTATGATGGAATCATCAAAGGTTTCATCTTTTCTAACTCTATATACAACCCACTAGAGGCTCGAGAAACAAAGAGAAAATGTATATAAATAATAAGAAGGAAAAAAGATTGAATAACGGAACTCATGTCATACATGAAGGTACAAGTAGAGGTTAAGAATCTAAGATTAATCTTTTGGTGCATAATTATGAATTATTTCGAATGAAGCCAACCGAAATCATTAGTGATATGTACACCCGTTTTACGGATGTTGTCAATGGTTTCAAAGCACTTGGTAAATCTTTTATTAATCTTGAACTTGTTAATAAAATTCTAAGATCTCTTCCAATAGGTTAGGATCTAAAAGTAACTATAATTGAAAAAGTAAAGGATTTGAACTATTTTTCGCTTGAAGAACTTATTAGGTCTTTAATGACCTACGAGATGACTTGTATGACACATGATGAACTTGAGAATAACCTTTCAAAGAATAGGTAGGATATGACATTTAGAACCAAAGAAGACCACTCGAGCGAAAACTCGAGTGATGATGAAGACTAGGCACTCATAACAAGAAAATTTAAAAAATTCATAAAAAGAAATAAAATAAGTCTTCTAAAACAAGATACAAAGCATAAAAATAAACTAAAAAAGGACACAATTATCTACTATGAATGCAAGAAGTTGGGCCACTTCAAAAGTGAATATCCTCAACTGAAGAAGAAGAAACTACTAAAGAAGAAGAAAGCACTCAAGGTGACTTAGGACGAGTCGAGTGCATTCAAAGACGAGGAGCAGTCTAATAAAGATGAGGTAGCAAACTACGCTCTAATGGCTCTCAATGACGAGGTAAGTAACTCAAACGAATCTTCTTTATCTTATAATGAATTACTTGATGCTTTTAATAATTTGTACGATAAACTTAAATTAGTTGGTGAAAAATATAAATTACTAAAAAAGGATTATGATTTTCTCTCTAGTAAATTTAAAAAATTAAAAAATAAGCATGATAGTTGTATGTTAACCTCTTGTACTCAATATGAAGAGTTAGACGTAGTAAAAAAGGAAAATATGATTCTACAACAAACATTACAAAAATTTAAAATAGGAAATAAATCATTAAACATTATCCTTGCTAACAAAGGTCATATATATAGAAAAGAAGGAATCAGTTTCGTGAGTAGTAACACTCAACAAAAGCCGACTATATTTGTTAAAAGACCCACATTATATGTTTCCCATAGAAATAAATATAATTTTTATAGTAGATGTGGACATTATGCTTGTAAATGTTCATTTAAAAAATATAGCTCACACAAATTAGTTTGGATTTCTAAAGGAACCATAAACAACTCAATGTCATTAGTCAAAATAGGTAGCTCTTTTCATGAGGGATGCAAAGCTAAATGGGTACCTAAAGCAAACCCTCCTTTCTTGTAAATATGTCTACAATCAAAAGCTAGGAACAAGAGATAGTACTTGATAGTGGATGCTCGAGGCACATGTACAGAGATCCAACACATTTCTTTAAGCTCACTAGCCAAGGCGAAGGATGTCACCTTCAGCGATAGCAACAAAGAAAAAATTATTGGCAAAGGAAATATAGGTAACAAGTCAAACCTTTTAATTAAAAATATTTTATTAGTAGATAGTTTTAAACATAACATATTAAGCATTAGTTAATTATGTGATAAGAGATATAATATCAAATTTTAATCTAATGCTCGCATTATAAAGATACCATACAAAAATAAATCTATGATTGCCTTAAGAAGTAATAATGTGTACAATATTGATCTTAATACTTTTGTGATGAAACTTATTTTTGGGCTTTAAATGATGATGTATGGCTTTGGCATAGAAGATTAAGTCATGCAAGCATAAAACTAATTTCACATATTACAACTAAAGAACTTGTAAGAGGTATGCATAGAATTAAGTTTGTCAAAGATAAATTTTGTGATGCATGCCAACTAGGTAAACAAACAAAAAGTAGTTTTAAATCTAAAAATTAAATAAGTACCTCTAGACAACTACAATTAATCCATATGGATTTAATTGGACTAATTGAATATGCCTTTGTAATCGTTGATGACTATAGTCGATTTAATTGGATATACTTTTTCACATATAAAAATGATTGCTTTTAATGTTTTTCTAAATTTTGTAAACTAGTTCAAAATTAAAAGAGTTTTATGATTTTTTCTATTCGTAGTGATCATGGTGGTGAATTTAAAAACCATGATTTTTAAAATTTTTGTGAGTCGGTATGACCATAATTTCTCTACTCTATGAAATCCATAACAAAATAGAGTTGTTAAGAGAAAGAGTAAGAGTTTACAAGAGATAGCAAGAACCATGCTTAACAAACATAGCCTACCCAAATACTTTTGAGCTGAAGCCGTTAACACATCTATGTCATGAATAGGGTTCTCGTAAGACCACTACTTTCTAAAACTCCTATGAATTGTGGAATAATAAAAGACCAAACATTTTATATTTTAAAGTTTTTGGTTGTAAATATTTTATTTTAAATGAAAAGATGCCTTAGGAAAATTTCATGCCAGGCATATTTCTTGAATATTTCATTATTTCTAAAGCTTATCGTGTCTTTAATAAAAGAACTTTAGTTATTGAGAAATTCATTCATATTGTTTTTAATGAGTTTTCCAAATTTAAGAAAGATAATTTTGATGATGATTTTGGATTTAATACATTGAATTTAAATGAGAAATCTCCTCTCCCAAGCAACTTAGATGCATCTACTTCCAAAGAATCCTTACCTAAGGAATGAAAGTTTGTAGATGCTCATCCTAAGGAGATGATCATTAGAGATACATCAAAAGGTGTTCAAACTCATTCATCATTTAAAAAATTTTATGCTAATGCTACCTTTTTGTCTCAAATTGAATTGAAATGCATTGACAATGCTCTAAAAGATGATGCATGGGTTTTTACAATAAATAAGGAGTTAAATCAATTTGAGAGAAATAAGGTGTAAATAAATTTTTTTATGCTAATACTACCTTTTTGTCTCAAATTGAATTGAAATGCATTGACAATGCTCTATAAGATGATGCATGGGTTTTTACAATACATAAGGAGTTAAATCAATTTGAGAGAAATAAGGTGTAAACACTTGTTCCTAGACTTAGTGATCATCTTGTAATTGGCACTAAATGGGTCTTTAGGAATAAGCAAGATGAATTTGGTATCGTGGTTTGAAACAAAGCTAGATTAGTAGCCAAAGGTCTCAATCAAGAAGAATGTATCTATTATGAAGAAACCTTCACTCTTATGGTAAGACTTTAAGCCATAAAGATATTCATTGCCTATGCATGTAGTAATAATTTTAAGCTATTTCAAATGAATGTTAAAAGTACTTTTCTCAATGGATTTATTTCTAAAGATGTTTAAGTTGAGCAACCACCCGGATTTGAGAATGCTCCTTTTCTGAACCATGTTTTTAAGTTATCTAAGGCTCTCCATGGGTTGAAGTAAGCCCTTAGGGCTTGGTATGACGGGCTTAATTCTTTTCTTATTCAAAATAATTTCTCAAAAGGCAAGGTTGATACCATATTATTTATTAAAAAATTTAAAAATAATTTTCTTATTGTTCAAATTTATGTTGATGATATTATTTTTAGTTCTACAAATGAATCTTTATGTGAGTCATTTGTCAAAAGTATGAGCCAAGAATTTGAATGAGTTTAATGAGAGAATTAATATTCTTCTTAGGATTACAAATTAAGCAACTTAGTGATGAAAACATTTTTTAGTCAATTTAAATATGTTTCATATCTATTAAAATGATTTAATATGGAGTGCTAATACTATTAACACACTAATGAGCACTTTCATAAAATTAGATATGGACCATGATGAAGAATGTTTTGATCAAAAGACTTATAGGGGTATAATAGATAGTTTACTATACCTCACAGCAACTTGACCTGATATTATGTTTAATATTGGCATTGTGCTAGATTTCAATCTAATTGAAAAGAATCTCACTTTAAAGTAATTAAAATGATTTTTAGATATTTAAAAGGTACTCCTAATCTAGGATTATGGTATCTAAAATATAAAATTTTTGAGTTGATTGTTTATGTCAATGCTGACTTTGCTGGATGTAGAATAGATAGAAAAAACACATTTAGAATATGTCAACTCCTAGGTAATGCACTTGTTTTTTGGTCTCCTAAGAAACCAAATCCTATTACATTATTTGGATGAAAAACACCTTAGAAGATTATGGACTTTACTTGAAAAACATCCCTATAAAATGTGATAATACTAGAGCTATTTGTTTAACAAAGTATCTCATTCAACACTCTAGAACTAAACACATTGATGTTAGACATTATTTTATTAGGGATCATGTTAATAATCATGATATATCTTTAGATTTTATTGATACAAAATATCAAGTAGCATATATGTTTAATAAACCTTCGAATGAGAAATAATTTAATTTTATTAGAAGAGAGATAAACATGTTGAATCTTCCAAATGCATAAACGTTTTTCATATATATATTTTTGGATCATTATCTTGATTTCTCGGTTTTCATGACTTGAGTTTTTCTTTTGAATCAAGATCATTTCCTATAATTCCTTCTTCTTAAAATTTACAAAAGAAGATATTTATCAGAAATGATTCATGATTTTTTTATATTCATGACTTGATTGTTTATTTTTCATGTGATGACATTAATGTAAATTTTTTCACTATTGAATCTTTCCCTTCTCTTTCTTGTTTTGATAATCACAAAGGGGAGAAAAAGAAGTGCTAGCTTCGACATCTCAAGAGAAGCAAAAAATTGCTAACTTGTATATTTCAAAAACTTGCTAGTTGCACTTTTTCCTTTTTGTTGTTGATAAAGTGTGAGAAGTTATGATGATTTGAAATTTGAATCATGCATGGTATGATGTACTCTGATGTTTTTAAAATTATGCAAGTAATACTCATGATTTTATGATGCATGCTATGATATGAAATTCATTGTTTCGATTTGAATTTAAAGGTTATCAATCTTTTGAATTCAAGTTTGCTTTATTTCAAAATGATATATAAATAGGGGTCGTTTAGTTAAAACTCCATCATCAATTGGTTATCATCATAAAAAATGGAGAGATTGTTGAATCTTAGATTTTGATGATGAAATCAAATGATGAAGTTATGATCTAATCAACGTTTCAGAAAAGTGATACATAACTAACTTCGATCATGAAAAGGGAAAATGATTGAAGTAGAAAAATTAGATGTTGGGTAGAAGTCAAAGATCAAGCATCGTGCCGGAAGAATCAGACATTACGTTAGGATTGGATGTTGCAGGAGTCAACATGTCAATGGATCGAGCAATACGCCAAAGGAAAGCATGATGCACCGAGAGTTGTAATGAGCCAATGACATACCGGACAACACAAGATCTATATTCTATAATCGTTTATGTCATGGTCATCATAGTTTAGGTCTTAATTGATTTAGTTTTGGGTGTAACCATGCTAACTTAATTAAGGGCCCATTGGGAGGCCCATTCAGTTACCTAATACTGGGTCAAGCGGTGGCGATGGTACCACCCAGAAGACAGCCTTCTAGGCTATGTCAGGTGGTGGTACCGCCGAAGGCACAATAATACTGCTAAAGCTTGAGGTTTCAAACTTTGTACGATAGTAGTACAACCCATTAATGGCAGTGGTACTGCTAGCACCTTGGAAACCCCGAAAATTTAAATTTTAGCTCCATTTTTGGAGCCATTTGGGGCTTATAAGTATCTCACTCATTCTTGCTTGAGAAATCAATAACTTTAATAACAAATTTGTGATTCTTAGTATGCAACACTATTATAATCTCTTGAGAGTTCTCCTCATCTTAAAGTTTAGGTTTCATTCTGAGGGAGGTGTAAGACCTATAAAAGTTCTTTCCTAAACATGTGAAAAAGAGAAAGCGTAGTTGATCTTCACCCATTGAAGGAAGATCCTTAGTGAAAGTCGATGGCCTCAATGGAGGAGGAATCAGGAGTGGACGTAGGTCACAATGAACGACCCACTATAAACTCAGTGTGCATTTTCTTTTATGCTTTCATGATAGAACCCTAGATGGAGCTCTATAGATTTTGATATTTGAGGGGGATTAACCCTTGGAACGCTATATGGGTTCCTCCCTCCTAGTAGTCGGTCATATGGCTGAATTGTAGATTGATCTTATTTTTTTAAAAGAGGTGGAGGCTACATACTTATATAGGGCTTCAAACCCTAACCCTAGGGCGGTGCTTCCTAAGTGAATTCTTCCTTTTACCCCTCTTATAGATACCATGCATAAATAAAGGGGGCCGCGGCCTAAGTGGCTGCACAAGCCACGCCCCTCTGCTAGAAACCCTAGCCGACCAACCCAGTAAGGAGGGTGGCGGCTAGGAAGCCCTAAGGCCTCAAATTAAACCCAAGCCACACTTCTTTACAGGATAGAAGTGACTAGGTGGAGTTTTATTATAATCCCATAGGGTTCTTATTGATTACTTCTAGGGTGATTAGGACTCAACCATGTTGGAGTCCTATCATGCTCGTCCTCTTTGAATCAGTCTTGTCCTCAAGACTGAAGGTCTATGAACTCTAAGAACCAGGTCTTCAGCTCCTCCCATGTGATCATTAATTGAACTTTGGCCTCCTCATCAGCTTGGGTGTCAGTTGGATAGATTTGGGCTGAGTCGTCTTGTTTAAATTTCCATTTGAGGTGGGATACCTGGAGAATCAACTGTAATCTTGATCTGGTGCGTGAATTTGATCTCCAAGTTACGGACCCAATATGATCCCCAATCTTGCAAGAACCAAAGAAACAGGGAGACTACTTTCCTGAGGCTTGAATTTTATGCTGGTGGAGCTGGAGATGAAGGGAGACTTGATCTTTCTTAGGAAACTTTCTTCTGCTCTAGTGTTTGTTAGAGGGAAGTTTCTTTCTTGCATGGGCTGCCACGTGGTTGCTCTATAATAGTAGTCGTACCTTCTTTTAGAGTGAGGGCTATCATCTGATAAAATCTCTAGTGGTGTGAGCCTGATCTGAGTCTGAGGTGGGTAGGAGTGGTAATTTTTCGAGGCCCATTTTCACTTCTTCGTGTTGTTGACCATCTTGTATGATAATGGTGCTAACCCCAACTTTAGATGTGTCTGCTCTAATAATAAACATCTGGCCATGATTTGGTGTGGACGACGTTGTGGTCGTAAGGGCTATAGTTCTATTCGGCCAAGGTGGTGCATATTTTTTTATAATGAGAGGGACAATGTTCATGCTTTGTTGAGTCCTACGAATGATCCTTCCACTTTTCTGATTTCGCCACTAGAGGGGCTCAATTTTCTCATGGTCTTGGGGCGTAGATCGAATGTCATCATCAAGGAAGTCTTTAAGCATCATGGTCTGATCTTGGGAAAAGTCGTGGAAGTCACTTGAGATCTGGAAGTGCTACATCAGCAACTATGGTGAGTTCGACAGGATGTAACACTTTAGAAGTAGCTTATATCCGGAAAAAATGATATAGGGATGTGTCGTAGCGAGAAATAAGCACGGCCAAACAATCCATGTCTCTGTCATCTCTTGGGCGACCCTTTTATCTTCAACCTTTTAAGGTTATAGGAAGCAATTTGGTCGAGCAACAGTTGGTAGAAGTTTTGGCCAGTTCAACATAGGGGGGTTGGACAGCTTTAGAGGAGGTAGTCGGCTTGGTTTGGTGGAGACATCCAAAATTTTAGCAAGATGAGGGAGAGGGTTCTTATCTTCAATCTCATGAAACTCTTAAATTTGAATTGGGAAACTGCTGGATTCTTCTTTTGGTAACCTCTCTAAGTGTTGTGCTGTGGTCGTAGTCGCTTGGCTCCCTCATAGAACCACTTATTTTCCTTTACTAAAAAATTTCATGGTTAACTTTGAAAAATTTCAGAAAATATCTCTAATCGTGGATAACCAATCAATGCTGAGCATATATCAAAATCATCGAGAGGGGGGAGGAAAAAATCAGCAACCACATCTTGCTCCTGTAGGATCAGTTTAACCCGTGGGCACTTCTGGTTGTACTTTAGAATTTAGTCGTTAGCTACATTGACTTTGAACCCACTGTAATCTTCTTTTTGGAGCATTAAGTGGGCACCAACCTTACTGCTCATGAAGTTGTGTGTGCTACCGACGTCGATGAGGATGATGACAGACTACTGCTCGAGAAACCCTTCGATCTTTAATTTTTGCAAGTTGCTATAGCCGGCTAAGGTAGGGACCATGCAGGTGACTAGTTTTAGTGTATCTTTCTCCTTGGGCTCGAGAGTCGTATTTTCAAATTTGGGTTCTTCAGTGGGTGTAGTTATTAGCTGTGTCTCCTTTTTACATTGGTGTTCTAGGCTCCATAGTTGAGGTGACCGACTGGTGGTAGATGGGGTCGAGGGCCTCTGTGCTGCTGGTTGTGCGATGGCTTCGGTCCTCCAAGCATCTTGGTTTAGCCTATCTTCATATAGTCGTGCGAAGGAGACGGCTACCTTAGGTGTGTATGGCTGTCGCGCTTTAACTTCTTCCCGAATCTCTAATTTCAAACCCTCAATGAAAGTCCTCAATATAAGTTTTTTAGACCAATCGTAAGTTTGATTAGATAATCTTTCAAACCTGGTTTGGTACTCTTGGATAGTGGAGGTTTGATGGATCATCGCTAGTTCTTCGTTAAGGTTCTTTTTACAATATGAATTTGCACCACATTATGATCTTATTAGGCTCGGTGATCGGCCCAATCTTATTGGGCTCAGTGTGTAATTTAGCATCCATACGCATCCCGAAAGCCTCCAATTTGGCTTTGAATAAGCCTACCGATGTTATGACGTAAGGATCCCCCAACTGTCAAATAAACTGATTGAAGAGTGTAGCTGTAATCTTCAGGTTGAAGGTAGCAAATGGCAGCAATGTCGGGGCTGTGATTATGAAGTCTCCAAGTGGAGGATGGCAGCCAAGGGTAGCAGCAATGGCAGAGGAAGAAGATGGCAGTAGTAACGTCGACTGCGATTCTGCAGTGATGCTGCAATGTCGTCGAGACTGTGATTTTTCAGGTGGCTGATATCTGTCGAAAGATGGGAGCCAAGAGATTTGGAAGGCAGTAGCAGTGTTGGTGGAGGAAGAAGAGGGCATCAGCGACGTTGGCTGCGGCTGCGCTGCAACTTCGAGGCTGCGGGTGGCGTGGTTGCAGCAAGGGTGCGACTATAATAGGAGGAAGATGGGGCAATAGTGTGCATAGCTGTTGTGGAGGAGGACATCGGCGATAAGGAGCGAAAGACCACTGCTTGTCATGTTCGATTCATTACTGGTCGCGACCAAGACAGTTAGCAGCGAAATATTACTGTGGCTGCGATGTAGACAGATTATAGCGAAAGATCGCTGCTGGTAGCTTTTGTGCCACAAAGGATCACTGCTGGCTGCAATCAAGGAGGATGGCAGTGAGAGATCACTTTTGGCGGCATTGTGCAGCGAGGGATGCATGCTGCAATTGAAGAGATAAGGGATGTTGGGTGGATGAAAGGTTAATGGACTGAAGGCTATAGTTTTTCTTTTTTGGGGCTAGTTTTATGGTAATTTTGGGTGCGGTTAGTGGCTGTAGTTTCATGAGGTTTGACTATGATTTGGTGTGGTTTTAGGACTATGATAGTAGTGGATGAAGGTTAGGGAAAGAGATTTTGGATCTGGGATAGATGGCAGCAAAGGTAGGTGGATAGATAAGGAATGTGGGCTGAAAAGGTAGGTGGATCGGTAAGGAAGTAGGCTACGGTTAGGGCTATTTTTGGGCCTGATTGGGATGAGTTTTTGGCTACAGTTTGATAGGTTTTTTAGGTGGTGACAGTAGAGGGTGAAGGTTAGGGATCGATGGTTTCAGATTTGGAAGAGATGGCAGTGAAGGTTTGATAGAATTTGATAAATTTCGCTGCAACATATGCTGCCTTGTAGAAGTAGAATTATCGTCGAAGAAATAGCAGTTTCTCAACGAATATTCCAGTCAAAAATTATGAAATTTGGGGCTATGGTGTCAAGGGAGGAAGATGAGGAAAAGGGAGTTTCAAATCTAGAAAACAGCAGTAAAATCTGATAGGATTTTTATAAAAGACCGCTGCGTACGTGCAATTCTACCCAACATAATTTACGTCAGAGAAACGATGGGTTTTCAACATAAATTCTAGAGAAAAACTTGAGAAAAATATGCATCAATCCTCAGTTTAGATGTGGTTGATATCAGTAAAAAGTTTGATAAAATTTTGGCAGAGTAACGATAGGAAAATAGGGAAAAAGGCGGAATGCAGTTTCTTCATCGTAAAATTCCAACACTGCGAGACGAAGGATTGCAGTACTATAATTCCGGTTTCAGAAATAATTTTTCCTAGAGATCAATCTTAGATGAAAGATAAGATGATGTATGAAATTGTGTAAAAGTTTTGACAAAAAAGGATGAACAAAAGTTTGGTTTCAAGAGGCCAACAAGCGGAAGGCAAATTCTTCATCATAAAATTCCAGCACTTTGCGATGAAGAATTGCAGCACTATAATTTTGGATTCAAAAGGAATTTTTTGCAGAGATCAATCTTAGATGAATGCTAAGATGATCTATGAAATTGTATATAAATTTCAGCTAAAAAGGAGCAGCAATAAATCAGTTTCAAGAGGCAAATAGGTGGCTAAAAATTTCTACAGCGTTTCACCTTTGCAATAACGATACGTTTGTGATGGTCGAAATTTGCAGCAATGGAAGTATGGAAAAACTCTTCAATGTATAAGGTAAATGATTTTGTAGTATTGAAAAGGTGTGGGTGATCAAAATATACCAGATCTCCATATCAAACGCAGGGGGCAGCGATAGATTGATTTGATTTGCGGTTAGGGTGGAAGGTGGAGGCGCGTGTCACAACAATTATGGGAATTGCTTGGGAAGGTGGAGGCGGCTGAGATAGCTATAGGGGCAACAAGATCACTGCTTTGATACCAGATGATAGAACCCTAGATGGAGCTCTATATATTTTAATCTTTGAGGGGGATCAACCCTTGGAACGCTATAGGGGTCCCTCCCTCCTAGTAGTCGGCCATATGGCTAAATTGTAGATTGATCTTACTTTTTTAAAAGAGATGGAAGCTACATGCTTATATAGGACTCCAAACCCTAACCCTAGGAGGGTGCTTCCTAACTGAATTCTCGCTTTTGCCCCTCCTATAGCTACCATGCATAAATAAAGGGAACGATGGTCTAAGTGGCTGCACAAGCCACGCACCTCTGCTAGAAACTATAGTTGACCAACCCAGTAAGGGGGGTGGTGGCTAGGAAGCCCTAAGGCCCTAAATAAACCCTAGCCAAACTTCTTTATAGGATAGAAGTGACTAGGTGGGATTTTATTACAATCTCACAGGGTTCTTATTGATTACTTCTAGGATGATTATGACTCAACCCTATTGGAGCCCTATCATTTCATTATTATTGCTTTCTGATTTAACTGCTTATAACACTTCCAAGTCAAAGTACACGTTTGATATTGGTTTTCATCAAATAAAAATTTCAAACTAAGGTTTTTACAGAAGCACCCTGCTCTTAGTGTCGATATGATCCTACAAAAACTCCTAATGAGTTCTGGAATAAAAAATAACTCAATATTTTATATTTTAATTTTTTGGTTATAAAATATTTTATTTTATAAATAGCCTTATGAAAGTTTAATGCTAAATCTGATGAAGATATTTTTTATGAATACTTTTTTATTTCTAAACTTATAGAGATTTTAACATAAGATTTTTCATTATTTTATGAATAATCTCAAACTATGAAAATTAATTTTGATGATAATGATTTTAAACTTAAAATAGATACATCTACCTACAAAGAAACATAGATACATCTACCTACAAAGAACCATTACTTAAAAAATTAAAATATATAGATGCACATCCTAAGGAGCTAAAATTTGAGGATATATCAAAAGGTATTCAAACTCTTTTTTTCTTAAAATATCTTTGTGTATATATTTTTTTAATCTCAAATTAAGCCTATGTACATTGATGATCCCCTTAAAGATGACTTACAAATCTCAATAATGCATAAAGAGCTAAACTAGTTTAAGAGAAATAAAGTCTTGACACTTGTTCCTAGACCTAGTAATCATCTTATAATTTGCTCTTAATGAGTATTTAGGAATAAGCAAAATGAATAAGTGTCATGGTATGAAATAAGGCTAGATTAGTGGTCAAATGTTTCAACTAAGATGAAGGTATAAATTATTAAGAAACTTTCACTCCAATGATTAGATTTGAAGTCGTAAGAATGTTCCTTACCTATGCTTATTTTATAAATTTTAAACTATTTCAAATAGGTATTAAATATGATTTTTTTAATAGTTTTATTTTAGAAGAAGTTTATGCTAAATAACTACCTGGATTTAAAAATAATCTTTATCTAAATCATATTTAAAAATTATCTAAGGCTTTTATGGGTTAAAATAAGGCTTAGGGCTTGGTATGAGAGACTTAGCCTTTTTTAGTTAAAATAATTTTTTAAAAGGTAAAATCAAAATCACATTATTTATTAAATATTTTAATGATAAAATTTTATTATTTAAATTTATATTAATGATATTATTTTTATTCTACTAATGAGATATTATGTGAATCATTTGTCAAGAGTATTAAGTCAAGAATTTGAAATGAGCCTAATGGATGAATTAAATTTTTTTCAGGCTTACCAATTAAATAATTTAAGGATAAATATATATAAATCAAATTAAATACACTTGGGACCTACTTAAAAGATTTAATATTAAAAAGTCGAAGGTCATTAATACACCAATTAGTATCTCCATAAGTTAAATATTGATAATGAAAGTGAACCATTTAATTATAAGACCTATAGAGGCATGCTTGAAAGATTATCATATCTTATTTCTTTTTAGTGTAGGTCTTTTTGCTAGGTTCCAATTGTTAAGATCAATTGGCATTAAAGGGGATGGGGTGGGGGTGAATTAATGCAAGTGCTGAAATCTCGCTTTAAAGAAGACTTTCATTTGAAGCAAAATTGAAAATCAGAAGCGTTATGTTCAAGTTGAGTAAGTTGAGTAAGCGAGCAATAAAACTTTTTAATGAATCTAAGTTAATATTTTACTAAAGGAAAGCTCGAATAAGAATATGTATCATAAAAAAAGTAAAGTTATGAAACGCTCATAATTTATAGTGGTTTAGCCACAACTTGGCCTATGTCCACTTCCTGAGTCTCCTTCATCGAGGCCTGCCAAAGTCCACTATTGATCTTCTTCGTGTGAAGACTAAACATTTATAAGTATTTCATTCACAACTCATGTGGGAGACCATTATAAAGATTACAACACGTTTGCTCACTCCCTTACCCCCTTTCTTTTTCTTGCACACTTTTAGCACATTTTTACCATAGTTTTCGTGCCCAATTTCTTGTGCTTAGCGTAAGAAGACTTGGGTATTTATAGAACCCAATTAGCTTTACCAAATGGAGCAAAAAATTCAAACGTATTCAGAAAATCTAGGTGCGGACGTTACAACCGTCGGCGCCGACGGTACTGCTACCAAAAGCTACCCTGAAAATAGGGTGGCGGAAGCATAATTACCTACCTGGGTGGTACAACTACCAACCTCGATGGTACGATTGCTGCCCACCATCGGGAATCCCAGAAAAGTGTTTCCTCCACTTTTCTATTCCCGACTTGTACCTTCAATTAATCACTTTTTATGTTAACCAAATAAGCTCAACCTGAGCTCAATTCGAACTCAAACATGGACTCGATTTGCCTCAGTTGAGTTAATTTGGATTCCTTCTAAACTTAACTCAATTAGGACTCGAACCTAACTACGATTCACAGATTACAACCATACAAGACCATCAAGTTCAACAATCGACTTAATCCCGGGCAATCTGGCAACCTCCGACATTCTTTCGATGAGTCTTACGATCTTCTTCTAGCGATCTTCCGGTGTGTTCCTAGTGAGCTTCCCGATTTCTTCGGTGAACTCCTAGTAAATTCCCAGCGAGCTCCCATCATATCGTCTAAACCTTGGCCCGATGCTTGAACTTGATTCTAGTCCAACATCTAGTTGTAACTCGTTTTCTCTGTCATAGTTAAACATGCATTACTTTCTCTAACACATGTTAGATCATCAAACCATCAATTGATTTCATCATCAAAATATGGGATTCAACAATCTCTCCCTTTTTGATGATGACAACTAATTGATGACGGGAGTTAACCTTAACTCTCCCTATCTCCATGTCATAATCTAAATAAAGTAAACTTAAATTCAAGAGAACCAATCACTCTTGAATTCAAGTATCATGATATAACATTTCAAATAATTTTTATCAAAAGATGCAATATTTATTCATTTATCAATTTCAGAAGTACTATAATATGAATTTCAAACATTTTGCCTCAAGTCATCAAATCATTAAAGATTTTTAAAGTATACAAAGTTACATTTAAATTCATAAATCAATCATTAATTTAAAAAAATTTCCTCTTACGTCATCAATCACATTTCTCACCCTTTGTTTATCAGTAAAAAGAGAAATACCCATTTTACCATTTTTCTTACTTCAATGTGTCATTTTTTCTCCTTTGTCATTAATAAAAAGGTGAAATATTGAGCAATTACTTTCAAGGTACATAATTTCATGATGCATCAAATTTTAAGGTACATAAATAATGATTATACAAAAGGTTTTCTCATGAAAAACTTTTCTCATAAATAATGATTATATCTAAATATTTTGAGCAAATTGCTCTCCCTTAGTAAAATAGGATAAGAGACATAATTTTCTAATGAAAAATTTTCTTCCCTTTTGTAAATAAGAAAGAAAAAGAAGTGAAGGAGAGGGGGGTCAAAAACCTAAAATTTAATATAAAAAAAAGCGAGTGATACATTAGAAAGTATTCATCAAGGATATAAAAGAGAAAGGATAAAAAAGAGAGCTCATATCAAGCATCATAAAAGTTCATGTCATAAAGTTTTCTTTTGTAAATATTCATCATGAATTGAAATAATCTTTGAAAAAGGATAAAAAAGTCATCACAAAAATAACTTTGAATCTCATTCTTGTAATGTCAATTTCAAGGAGAATTAATTCGGAAGAAAGCTAAAGATGAACCAAGAAATCCAAGGAAAAATTAAGAGCTATCTTATATAAATTTCAAACAAATTAAGAAATCCAAAATATAGCAAATCATTCATTTTGATGGTTAAGCATTCCTAACTCTCTTCTAATAAAGTTAAATTGCTCTTCATTCAATGGCTTAGTGAAAATGTCTGCTAATTGATTCTTAGTATCAATAAGTTCCAAGGATATGTCATGATTATTCACAAGATCTCTATTGAAGTGATGCCTAATATCAATATGTTTAGTTCTTGAGTGTTGAATGAGATTTTTAGTTAAACATATTACACTTGTGTTGTCATATTTTATAAGGATATTTTTTAAATAAATTCCATAATCTTCTAAGGTGTTTTTTATCCAAATAACTTGGGCATAATATGCACTAGCTACAATATATTCAGCTTTAACTATAGATAAAGTAACTAAATTTTATTTCTCAGATGATCAAGAAACAAGAGCATGCCCTAAAAATTGACATGTTCCGATTGTACTCTTCGTATCTATTATACACCCTCCAAAATCGGCATCCGCATACATAAATAAATCAAAGTTTTTAGATTTAGGATACCATAAACCTAAGTTAGAAGTTCCTTTTAAATATTTAAATAATTGTTTAACGACCTTAAAGTGAGAAAGTTTAGGATTGGATTGAAACCTTGCATACAATCTAACATTAAACATTATATCTGGTCTAGTAGTAGTTAAATACAACAAGCTACGTATCATTCATTCATTCCTTTATAAGTTTTTTGATCAAAATTTTCTCCCTCATTATCTGTCTAATTTTGCAGAAGTGCTTATGGGTGTATTTATGGCCTTAGCATTTTCCATACCAAAACGTTTTAACAAGTCTAAGGTATACTTAGTTTGGCTAATAAAGATATTATTATTTAATTACTTTATTTATAATCCTAAGAAAAAAGTTAATTCACTCATTAGGCTCATCTCAAATTCTTGGCTCATGCTTTTGGCAAAAGATTCACAAAAGAATTCATTTGTTGAACCGAAAATTATGTCATAAACATAAATTTGAATAATAAAAAAATTATTTTTAAAATACTTAAAAAATAATGTGGTATCAATCTTGCCTTTCAAAAAATTATTTGAAATAAGGAAAGAGCTAAGTCTTTAAAAGAAGGAGATTTATTAGCTCTTTCATTATTTCAAATAATTTTTTAAATAAGTTTCTTTTCGCATTTCTCTCCCGAGGGGTTTGTTTCAATCCATAAAGATCTTTAGAAGTTTGAAAACATTATTCGAGAAAAGACTATTTTCAAAACCAGGGGGTTATTCAACATACCTTTCTTAAGAAATAAAACCATTAAGGAAAGTACTTCTAACATCCATTTAAAATAACTTAAAATCTTTGAAAGATGCAAAAGCAAGAAGCATCCTTGTAACTCAAGTCTAGCCACAGGAGCAAAGGTTTCTTCATAATTAATTCCTTCGTCTTGGTTGAAACCATTGGCCAATAATCTAGCCTTGTTCTAACCACGATACCATTTTCATCTTGTTTGTTTCTAAAGACCCATTTAGTACCAAATACTAAACGGTCACTAGGTCTAGGAATAAGCTCTCATACCTCATTTCTTTCAAATTGATTTAACTCTTCATATATTACAATAACTAAAGAGTCATCTCTTAGGGCTTCATCAATGCATTTTTGGTACAACTTGAGAAATAAATGCAGCATTAGCACAAAAATTTTTAAAAGGAGTTTGAATACCTCTTGATGTATCTCCTATTATAAGCTCCTCAGGATGAGCATTTACATACTTCCATTCCTTGGGTAAGGATTTGGAAATAGATTAATCCAAGTTGCTTTTAGGAGAGTTGTCATTTAAATTCAAAATGGCAAAATCAAATTCATCATCAAAATCAATTTTCTAAGGTCCATAATCTCATTGAAAATAATATGTTCAATTACTAAAGTTCTTTTATTGAATACACGATTAACTTTTGAAATAAAAGAATAATTAAGAAAAATATCTTTATCAAATTTTATATCAAATTTTCTTAAGGCATCCTTTTCAATTAAAATAAAATATTTATAACTAAATACTTTAAAATACGTAATATTAGATTTTTTTTATCATTCCATAGTTCATAAGGAGTTTTAGATAGTAATGATCTTATAAGAACCATATTCAAAACATAGCATGTCGTGTTAGTGGCTTCGGCCCAAAAATATTTGGGTAGGCTATGTTCATTTAACATGGTTCTAGTCATTTTTTTTAAGCTCTTATTTTTTTTTTCTACTCCATTTTGTTGTGGATTTCTAGGAGTAGAGAAGTTATTGCAATAACTAAATAGTCATCTCTTAGGGCTTCATCAATGCATTTTTGGTACAACTTGAGAAAGAAATGTGACATTAGCACAAAAATTTCTAAAAGAAGGAGTTTGAATACCTCTTGATATATCTCCTATTATAAGCTCCTCAGGATGAGCATTTACATACTTCCATTCCTTGGGCAAGGATTTGGATGTAGATTAATCCAAGTTGCTTTTAGGAGAATTATCATTTAAATTCAAAATGCCAAAATCAAATTCATCATCAAAATCAATTTTCTAAAGTTCATAAATCTCATTGAAAATAACATGTTCAATTACTAAAGTTCTTTTATTGAATACACGATTAACTTTTGAAATTAAAGAATCATTAAGAAAAATACCTTTAAAGAATTTTGCATCAAATTTTCTTAAGGCATCATTTTTATTTAAAACAAAATATTTATAACTAAATATTTTAAAATATGTAATATTAGGTTTTTTAATCATTCCACAGTTCATAAGGAGTTTTAGAGAGTAATGGTCTTATAAGAACCATATTCAAAACATAGCATGTCGTGTTAGTGGCTTCGGCCCAAAAATATTTGAGTAGACTATGTTCATTTAACATGGTTCTAGTCATTTCTTGTAAGCTCTTATTTTTTTTTTTACTACTCTATTTTGTTATGGATTTCTAGTAGTAGAGAAGTTATTGCAATAACTAAAGAGTCATCTCTTAGGGCTTCATCAATGTATTTTTGGTACAACTGGAGAAAGAAATGCGTTATTAGCACAAAATTTTTTAAAAGGAGTTTGAATACCTCTTGATGTATCTCCTATTATAAGCTCCTCAGGATGAGCATTTACATACTTTCATTCCTTGGGTAAGGATTTGGAAGTAGTGTAATCAAAGTTGCTTTTAGGAGAATTGTCATTTAAATTCAAAATGCCAAAATAAAATTCATCATCAAAATCAATTTTCTAAGGTTCATAAATCACATTGAAAACAACATGTTCAATTACTAAAGTTCTTTTATTGAATACACGATTAACTTTTGAAATAAAAGAATAATTAAGAAAAATACCTTTATAGAATTTTGCATCAAATTTTCTTAAGACATCCTTTTCATTTAAAATAAAATATTTATAACTAAATACTTTAAAATATGTAATATTATGTTTTTTATCATTCCACAGTTCATAAGGAGTTTTAGAGAGTAATGGTCTTATAAGAACCATATTCAAAACATAGCATGTCGTGTTAGTGGCTTCGGCCCAAAAATATTTGGGTAGGCTACGTTCATTTAATATGGTTCTAGTCATTTCTTGTAAGCTCTTATTTTTTCTTTTTACTACTCCATTTTGTTATGGATTTCTAGGAGTAGAGAAGTTATGATATACCCATTTGACTCACAAAATTTTTGAAACTCATTGTTTTGAAATTTATCGCCATGATCACTACGTATTGATGAAATCATAAAACCTTTTTTATTTTGAACAAGTTTACAAAATTTTAAAAAATATTTAAAAGAATCACTTTTGTATTCTAAGTAAATAAGTCCAAGTATATCTACTATAATCATCTACTAAGACAAAGGCATATTTACTTCCTCCTTAGCTTATAGTATCAATTGAGCCAAATAAATTCATATAGATCAATTGTAGTGGCCTAGAGGTGCTTATTTGATTTTTTAAGTTAAAGCTACTTTTTATTTGCTTTCCTATTTGGCAAGTCTCACACATTTTATCTTTAACGAATTTAAGACTAGGTAATCCTCTTACTAGATCTTTATTTGATATTTGGTTTAGTAATTTCATGCTAGCATGACCTAGTCTTCTATGTCAAATCGAAGCATTATCATTTAAAGCCGAAAAGCATGTTTCATTACAAAAAATTTTAATGTCAATAGTCTACACATTATTGTTTCTTAAGGTAATCAAAGATTTAGTATTATATGGTATTTCAATTATACAAGCATTAAATTTAAATTTAATAATATATCCTTTATTATATAATTGGCTAATACTAAGTTTATTATGTTTCAAACCATCAACTACATAGCATATCTTCAATCAAAAGATTTGATTTATTACTTATGATCCCTTTATTTTTCCTTTGTTGTTGTCTCCGAAGGTGACAACTCCTTCATTTAGGCTAGTGAGCTTAGAAAAGTAAGTTTGATCTCTGGTCATGTGCCTTGAGCATCCACTATCAAGGTACCATTTGGTGCTCCTAGCTTTAGTTTGGAAACAAACTTACAAAAAAGATTATTTTAATTTAGGTACCCAATTTAGTTTAGGTCCCTCATGATGAGCTTTACCTAATTTAACTAGAGGTTTTTGGTTGTTTATGCTTCCTTCAGAAACCCAAATCAATCTATGTGGACTATACTTTCTAAATGAACACTTATAAGCTATATGTCCTAATCTACTACAAAAGTTATATTTAATTTTAGGTGGCAAGTTTAGAGTGGGTCCTTTAACGAAGATAGTTAGCTTTTGTTGAGTGTTAGCCATAAAGCCTATACCTTCTTTCCTATGAACATAACCCTTATTTGCAAGGATCATGTTTAGGGATTTATATCCTATTTCAAAATTTTCTGATGTTTGTTGTAATACAATATTTTCTTTTTTAAGTTCTAAAGTTTCATATTTGGTGCATGAATTAAGTGATGGTGATGCTTCATGTATTTGATCAAATCTACTAACTAGTGAATCATGCTCTTTCTTAAGTAGTTTATAAGACTTGTTAATTTTTCTAAATTTATCATAAAGCCCATGAAAAATATTTAGTAATTTAGTAAAAGAGATATCGGAAGACTCACTTACGTCCTCATGGATGGCCATGAGAGCATGGTTGGCAACCTCTTCCTTGTTGTGGTCTTCTTCATCCAATGAGTTTGAGTCATCCCAAGTTTCCGAGAGAGACTGCTTCTTGTATGTTGCCGTCTTCTTTAATAGTAGACATTCACTTTTGAAATATTTTGGCTTCTTGCGTTCAAAACATATTATGTTATCCTTTGTTCATTTTTTATGATTTTTATTTTTTTTGATAATTTTTTTATTTTTCTTGTCAATAGTGCAAAGTCATTGTCCTTATCACTCGAGGTTTTACTCGATGAGACATCTGCAGTTTTCAGTACCAAGTCCTTCCTATTCTTTGGAAGTGGTTCTTCAAGTTCATCATGAGTTTTACAGCTTAGTTCATAAGTCATAAGTGATCCAATAAGTTCTTTAATAGGAAAATTATTTAGATCTTTAGTTTCTTGAATTGTAGTTACTTTAGGATCCCAACCTTTTGGAAGAGATCTTAATATCTTACTAACAAGTTCAAAATTAGAAAAACTTTTACTAAGAGCTTTTAGACCATTGACGACATCCGTGAACCAGGTGTACATGTCTCCAATGGTCTCACTTGGTTTCATTCAAAACAATTCCTAACTATGTACTAAAATGTTAATTTTAGACTCTTTAACTCAACTAGGGCCTTCTTGTGCGATTTTAAGTGTATGCTAAATCTCATGAACAATTTCATAAATAGAAACTCAATTAAACTCATTCTTATCAAGAGCACAAAATAAAATATTTATTATTTTTATATTTAAGGAAAAAGTCTTATTCTCCAAATCATTCCATCCGTTCATTGGATTGAGAGACTTTTCAAAACCATTCTCAACAATGTGCCATAATTTAAAATTCATAAAGATTAGAAAATACGTATTTTTGTTTTCCAATACGTGTAATCCATCCCATTGAATATGGGAGGACGTGCAATAGAATGTCCCTGTTAAAATGAAGCTATTTACTCAATTGGGTGTTAGTCCAATGAGTAGAACCTCACTCTGATACCAATTGTTAGGATCAATTGGCAATAAGAGATGTGAATTAGTGCAAGTGCTGAAATATCGGTTTAAAGAAAATTTATGTTTGAAGCAAAATCAAAAATCGAAAGCATTTCGTTTAAGTTGAGTAAGTGAGCAATAAAACTTTTTAACGAAGCTAAGTTATGATTTTGCTAAAGGAAAGCTCGAATAAGAACATGTATAATCAAAAAGCAAAGTTAAAAGATGCTCACAATTTATAGTGGTTCGGCCACAACTTGGCCTACGTCCACTTCTCGAGTCCCCTTTGTCGAGGCCCGCTAGAGTCCACTACTGATCTTCTTCGGGTGAAGACTAAATCCGTACAAGTATTTCACTTAAAACTCACATGAAAGACCTTTACAAAGATTACAACACTTTTGCTCACTCCCTTGCTCCCTTCTTTTTCTTGTACACTTTTAGCACACTTTTACCACAGTTTTCTTACATAATTTCTTATGCTTAATGCATGAAGACTTAGGGTATTTATAGACTCCAATTGGCTTCAAAAAATAGAGCCACAAATTTAAACATATTTAAAAAATCTAGGTACAAGCGGTACAACCAGCGATGCTGATGGTACTGCCACCAAAAGCTGCTCTAAAAATAGGATGACAGTGGTACAACCACTGCCCATCGACGATACTACCGTCGGAAATCCCGAAAAAGTGTTTTCTCCACTTTTCAATTCCTGAATTGTACATTCAATTGATCCCTTTCTAGGTCAACCTAATGAGCTCAACCTGAGCTCAATCCAAACCCAAACGTGGACCCAGTTTGTCTCACTTGAGTTAATTTGGATTCTTTCCAAACTTAACTCAATTAGATCTTGAACCTAACTATGACTCACTGATTACAACCATACAAGACCATCAAGTTCAACAATCGACCTAACCTTCAGTAATCTGGCTACCTCCGATAGTCTTTCAGCAAGTCTTACGGTATTCTTTCGGCAATCCCCCCATGTTTCTAGTGAGCTTCCCAATTCCTTCAGTGAACTCCTAGCAAACTCTTGGCGAGCTTCCACTGCATCGTCCAAACCTTGGCCCGATGTCCCAACTTGATTCTGACTCAATATCTAGTTGTAACTCATTGTCTCTGTCGTAGTTAAACCTACATTACTTTTTCTAACACACATGTTAAATCACCAAACCATCAATTGATTTTATCATCAAAATCTGAGATTTAACACTAATCAAAACTCAAAAGTTTTTATATACTTAAACAAAATATCATCTTTGAGACTATAGTATCCCAAATCTGATAATTTTGATTTGATTACTTATACTGATGTTGACTTTACAAAATATAGGATAAATTATTAAAGCATATTTGGAACTTGTCAATTCCGAAGTCATGCTCTTGTTTCTTAGTCATGCAATAAGCAAAATTTTATCATACTATCTATGGCCAAAGCTGAATATATTATGATAGGGTATTGTGTATATGTAATTTAGATGAAACACACTTTAGAAGACTATGGACTCTTGAAATACATCCCTATAAAATATAATAATACTAGTATAATTTGCTTAGCAAATAGTCCTATTCAATAGTCTTAGACTAAGTATATTGATATTAGATACCATTATTAGAAATCATGTTAGCAATCATGACATATCATTGGAATTCATTGATATAAAATATTTTTAAAGATAATTTTGCTAAATCACTGAATGTGGAATAATTTAATTTTATTAAAAGGGAACTAGGTCTATTAAATTTCTTTGAATGATGCTACATGGCCTTAACTAGGATATTAGGTTTAAAATAGAAAAATAAGAGAAAACATCTCCACCAATATGTTGAGACTTTTGATGAACATTTTAAGACTTTATTTAGGTATTTTGGAGTACCACCACTGCTAGAGTAGCTTGAGTTGTTATTATATGTCACTAATGACTTTATTTAGTCACCACTCCCCTTTTCTCATTGATGACAAAAGGGGAGTAGTGACTTATACTTGACTTTTGTTTATTTTGTTGATGACAAACGAGGAGCGTACACTCATGCCTAACTTTTAAAAGATGAGAGATCACTATTCAACATCCACCGATACATGAATAATGTAGTAGATGGACCTTTATATATATTTTTTCTTCTCGAATTAGCATTGAACTCATGATTGAAGAAGACGTCGACAAGTATCGATACTACTCCTCAATAGGTTAAGAGCTTGAAAGAAATGGTGTTGTGACTTCTTCAACTGCTTGAACATTGTTTAGCATTGCTTCATGGAATTTTGTGGCCACTTTAAAGTTTAAAAGAAGGGTAAGTTGTAAAATTTCAGATTTTGATGGTAGATAAATGGATGACTTTATTAGACTAATATGTTTTTGATATAAATGACATAGGAAATATATTAATCATATACTTAGACTACCGAAGGAGTAAACATCGAGGCACATGATTAATCGCTGTCGAATAATAGACTTATTGCTCGATGTTCGGATATCATGCTAGAAGAAATCAATATTGCATTGAAGACCAGATGTCATGGCAAAGACAACATGCCAGAAGGAGTAAGCAATATGCCAGGGATAAGATGATATATCAAAGGTCTAATTGAAGGGCTGTTAGATCAAAAGACATACCAAAAGCTTTGATGTTATGTTGGATGAAGTTATTGAGTTAAGATCGAAGTGTTTTATATCAATTTGAGTCATTTTTATGATAATTTTGAGCCCAAGCTTGCAGTATCCTTTATGCTAGAATTAAGCCCATTGAAAGGACAAACAAGTGGCCCATATTATGCCTAGGTGATGGTACCGCTAAGCCTTAGCAATGGTATCGCCTAAGTTAGTTGACAACACATAAAGTGGTCAGTTTTGTTAGTGCTAGTATCATTAGTGCCGATAGTAGTACCACCTAGATATTAGTAGTGGGACCACCAAAATCCATTAATGTATTGGATTTTGGATGCTTTCGATAGTAGTAATGCTCAGATACCAAAATTTTTGGGAATTTAAATTTTTGACTCCATGCTTGAGGCCTCTGAAGTATTGTAAGCTCTCATTTTGAGTATAGGTTGAGTCTTCTCCTCTTGAGTTTAGTTGTAATACTAAGTTACTAGAGATGAGAGATCTTTTATAAAAGTAAGTGTGAAGGTTCTCTCCTAAGCCTGAAAAATGAGAAAGTTGTAACAAGGATAATTGATCTTCACTTAGTGGGAAAATGATTAGTACCAAAAGCCGATGACCTCAAGAGGAGGAATTAAGAGTGGACATAGGTCGGGAAAATCAAACTACTATAAATTGGTTTTTATCTCTTTACTCATATTTTATTTATGACTTAGTTTTATTCTTTTTGTTTATAACTTTTTCTTGATCAATTAATTTTTTCAAATATGTTGTTTTTTCTATTAAGTTTTAAAATTGATTAAAAACACTCTAGTACTAATTCATTCACACCCCCACCCCCTAGTGTCATTAAGATCCTAACAATTGATATTAAAGTGAGGTTCTCTTATTTGGATAAACAACCAAGTGAGAATTAATAATATTTTAAAGTAATTAAGAGGGTCGACCCATCACATGTCCTCTTATATTCAAAGGATGGACTACACTAATTAGAAAATCAAAATATTTTTTTCGCTTCCTGTAGATTAGTATGGAATAAATTGAATTTGGTTTTAAAAAAATTACTAAGTTGATAGATGAATGAAATAATTTTGAAAAGAGAATATTTTTCTTAGATGCTAAAGTAATAAATAATTTATTTTTTGCTTTAGATAAAATTAATTCAATTGAGTTTTCACTTGTAACGTCGCACATGACATACAACACATAAAGTTATAAATAAAGGAATCTAGAATTAATCTTCCTATTCGTAGTTATGAGTTATTTAAAATGAAGCTAAGCAAATCCATTAGTGATATGTACACTCATTTTATGACTGTTATCAATATATTAAAAGCTATTGATAGAAACAACACTAACCTTGAATTGGTGAGTAAGATCTTAAGGCCTCTTCCTAAGAATTGAGATCCAAAGGTAATGGTGATCTAAGAAGCTAAAGATTTAAATAATCTCTCTTGAAGAACTCATAGGATCTTTAATGATCTATAAAATGATATATAAAACCTATAATGAAGAAGAGAAAAACTTTTTAAAGAAAAGAAAGAATGTTACTCTCAATTCCAAAGAAGATTGTTTGAATGAAAGCTCAAGTGATAATAATGAAGACATAACACTTATTACAAAGAAACTTAAATAATTTATGAGAAAAAAAAGATAAATAAGCAAGAAGAGAAGGAAAGATTAAAATTAAACACAAGATGGATGTAGTTATATGCTATAAATGCTCTTACCATATGCGCTTTAAAAATGAATACTCATAATTGAAGAAATTATCATCCAAAAAGAAAAAGAAAGAATTCCAAATAACATAGGATGAATCAAATGAGTTGAAAGTGGAAGATCAAATTAATAAAGAAGTAACAAATTATGCTTTAATAGCTTTTGACAGTGAGGTAACAGATTCTCCCGAACCTCTTTATCACATGATGAGCTACTTGATGCATTTCATAATTTATATAACTTAATAAGTATTAGCCAACTTTAAGATAAGAGATATAAAGTTAAATTTAAATCTTATACTTCATCATAGTTATACCAAATAGAATAAATATTTGATTGCTTTAAGAAGTGATAATGCTTATACTATTGATTTTGATGACTTCTGTGATACAACTTATTTTTTGACTTCAAATGTTAATACATGGCTTTGGCATAAAATATTATAATATGCTGAAGTTGATAACTTAAATTGGATCTAAAGAACTAGTAAAAGGAATGCCTAAAATTAAATTTTAAATAAAATTTATGATGCACGTCATCTAGAAAAGCATGTTAAAAATAGATTCAAACCTAAAATCTAAGTTAGTATTTCTAGACTACTACAATTAATTCACATAGACCTTTTTAGACCTATTAATGTGATAAGTCTCGGTGGTAGTAAACATGCATTTGTAATTATAGATGATTATAATAGATATACTTGGACATACTTCTTGGCATATAAAAATAATTATTTAAAAAATAATTTATCAAAATTTTTAAATATATTCAAAATAAAAAAGATTTTATAAATTTTTATTTATAATAACCATAAAAATCATAATATTTATGAATTTTATGGTGTAAATAGGTATAACCAAAACTTCTTTACTCCAAAAAATCTATAACAAAATTGAGTTATTGAGAGAAAATAATAAAAGCTTGAATATAGTTTACCTAAATACTTTTAGTCCGAAGTTGTTAAGATGACATATTATATCATGAATATGATTCTTGTCTGACCTCATCTATCTAAAATACCTTATGAATTATATAACAACAAAAGACCTAATATTTTATATTTCAAAGTTTTTTGTTACAAATATTTTAATTTAAATAACAATAACATTTTAAGAAAATATGATACTAAATCCAATGAGGGTATTTTTCTTGGATACTCCACTATCTCTAAATCTTATCGAGTTTTTAATAAAAGATCTTTAGTTATTAAAGAATCTATTCATATTATTTTTGATGAATCTCTTCAAGCCAAGAATAATGATTTTAATAATAATTGTTTTGAACTTAAAACATTTGATTTGAATGATGATTTGACTCTCCATAGTAACTTGGATACATCGAATTTTAATTAAACCTTACTTGATGAATGGAAGTATGTAGATGCATATATTAATGAGCTAATTATGGATGATACATCAAAAGATGTTCAAACTATTTTCTAAAAAATAATTTACGTAAATGCTACTTTTATATCTTAAATTGAGCTTATATATTCTTAATATTTTTATAAATGACTCTTATGTCCCAACAATGCATGAATAGATAAATTATTTTGAAAGAAATAAAGTTTGAACACTTATTTCTAGACCTAGTAATCATATTATAATTCACACTAAATGGATCTTTAGGAATAAGCAAGAGAAATAAGGTGGTATAGTTCCAAACAAAACTAGATTAGTGACCAAATGTTTTAACTAAGAATAAGATATAGATTATAAGGAATCCTTTGCTCCTATAGCTAGACTTGAAGCCATAATGATACTCCTTGCCTATGCTTATTTTAAAAAATTTAAATTATTTTAAATGAATGTTAAAAGTATTTTTTATAATGATTTTATTTTAAAAGAAGTTTATGTCAAATCATCATCTGCTTTTAAAAATATTTTTTTATCCAAATCATGTTTACAAATTATCTAAGGCTTTGTATAGTTTAACGCAAGCTACTAGGGCTTGATATGAGACACTTAATTTTTTTCTAATATAAAATATTTTTTAAAAAGGTAAGATCGATACCATATTATTTAATAAATATTTTAATGATATTTTTATATTTAAATTTATATTAATGATATTATTTCTAATTCTACTAATGAAGCTTTATGTAAATCCTTTGGGAAGATTATGAGATACTAATTTGAAATGAACTTGATGGGTGAATTAATATTTTTTAGGATTAAAAATTAAGTAACTAAATGATGAGATTTGTATTAGTCAAACTAAGTACACTCTTGATTTATTGAAAATATTTCACATGAATAATACTAAGATTATCAATATCTTAATGAGTATCTTTACTAAATTAGATATGGACAATGAATGTGACTACTTTGATCAAAAGAATTACAAAGGCATGATAGGTAGCTTATTATATCTTACTAATACTAGACCTGATATCATATTTAATATAGATCATTACATAATATTTCAGTCTGATACCAAATAATCTCACTTTAAAGTAGTAACAAGAATTTTTAGGCACTTACAAGGAATATCATCTCTAAGATTAGGGTATCATAAATATGATAACTTTGACTTACATACTTATGTTGATATTGATTTTGCATGTTGTGAAATTAATAAGAAAAGCACTTTTGGTACATATCAATTTTTAGGTTATGCAATTATTTTTAGGTCTTCTAAAAAGTAAAATTTTGTTGCTTTATCTATAGTAGAGATAGATTATCTCTACACTCCAATTGGTACATGTTGTGCATCAATAATATGGATGAAACTCACTTGAGGAGACTATAGAATCTTCTTAAGAAATACTTTTATAAAATATGTTAATACTAGTACAATTTGTTTGTAAAGAATCTAATCCAACACTCTAGGACTACATTGATATTAAACATCATTTTATTAGGGATCATGTTAGTATTCACGATTTATTTATAGACATTATTGATAAAAAGCAACAATTTGTAGACAATTTTACTAAACCTTTGAGTAAGATTCAATTTGACTTTATTAGGAGAGAACTAGGCATGTTGAATATTTCAAATGCAAGAATAAAGACATTTTACTATTTGTTCTCATGTGATTATTTCTTTTTGCTAATGACTAAATGAGAGATTTATTAAAATGAATAATAATATTTCTCTTGACTTTTTAATATTCATGACTTGAGATTTATTTTGTGACTCTTTTATATCCATGACTTATATACTCCCTTCTTTCTATTGATGATAAAGAAGGAGAAGTAATGACTTTTTAAATGATCAAGGTGGAGTTGTAATTCATGCCTACCTTATTTGTTAAATAAAGAATTATATGATACTTTTATAACTTTTGACCTATGCATTATATCTTGATAATGATTGAATATTGTTCTTTGAAATTCCCAACTTGATTAAATATTTGGGCATGGAATGATAATATCAACAAGATCAAATTTATTTCAACTTGAATTCAAGATTATCATTGAAAAAATATATGTTGTAATTTTTTAGTTCAAGTTCATCATAACCATTTCAAGATGACATATAGACAGAGGGAGTTTTGTTAAGACCTATCATTAATTATTTGTTATAATAAAAAGGAAAAGATTATTGAATCTTAAATTTTAATAATAAAAATAATTGATGAGTTTATTGGACTAATATGCTTTTAAGATAAGTGACATAGGAAATTTGTTGATCATGTATACGGAACACCAAAAAGGCAAATGTTGAGCCAGAGGAGTAGTTAATGTATCAAATGATAAACTTTGTGTTAAAGGTTCAGAAATTGTGCCAGAAGGAATGAATATTAAGTTGGAAGACTAGATGTCATGGCGAATATGACATGTTGGAAGGAGCAAGTGATATGATGGGGATAAGGCAATGTGTTGAAGGTTTGGACATGCTAAAAGCTTAGATGTCATAAGATCGAAAGACATGCTATCGAGTAAAGTTGTTATACGACGATGTCGTAAGAGCCGTAAAATCGAAAGATATGCTAAAAGCTTTGATGTCATATCAAATAAAATTGTTGAGTCAAGATCAAAGTATTTTATATCAATTTGAGTCATTTTTGGGATAATTTGAACCCCCGTTAAAAGGTCAAACAAGTGACCTATAAAAGCTTAGGTAATAGTACCACTAGGCCCATGCTATGTATTGCTTGAGTCAGCTAATAACACAAAAGGTGTTATCAATCTTGTTGATGGTTGTATCGCCAATACAGAAAATAATACCACATAGGGCAATAGTTGTACCACCTAGATATCAACGGTAGGATTGACAGAATTCTAAAAGCTTTTAGGGAAAGCAGCAGTACTACTCAGACTTCAAAATTTTAAAGAATTTAAATCTTTGACTCTATTCTAAAAAATCTTTTGGGGACTATACATAGTTAACTTGGGTTTAGTTGATAGAGCATTATTCTTGAGATACTGAAGTATTGTAGTCGCTTATTTTGAGCATACCTTGAGTCTTCTCATTCTATTAAGTTTGATTGTAATACTAAATTATAAGAGGTGAGAGGTCTTTTATAAAAGTGAGTGTGAAGGTTTTCATCTAAACTTAAAAAAATATAAAATTTTAATAATAATAGTTGAACTAGATCCATTGGAAATAAGATCAATAGTGAAAGTGAGTACATTGGGGAGAAGAGGCGTTGAGGGTAAACGTAAGTCAAGAAGATCGAGCTATTATAAATTGATTTATCTCTCTTTACTTATTTTTTACATATGAATTAATATTTTACTTATTAATCATAAACCCATGAAATTTTATTGAGCTGATGACTATGGCCCACTTGGTGAATTCAATCATAGTTGGTGTTTCTTAATTGCTGCTATGTTTCCTTCAAGTCGGCTAAGTGGGTGTCAGATATATGACTCTTCACATGCATGCCATATATGTATACGTCTATGATAGGTTGCATTTTTGAGCTCAAAGGTCATAACTTTTTAGCAATATAAACATTGATCATTGATAAATGAAGTATACTTCTCATCTTCTAAAGATATTTTAATTTGGTTATTTATAGCTTGAGAAGAGACAAAAGAAAGCTGGCTTTACGATAAGCCTTAGGATAAGCTTTATTAAGATCACTATAATCAACACACGTCTATTTTTTTTTTTGGACAAAAACTACGTTAATGAGCATTTGGGATAATGGACCTTGCAAATAAAGTCAATATTTAATAATTTATTTATTTCTTCTATAACTGTTGACTAACATTTAGAAGTGAATCACCAGGGCTTCTATCAAATGAGTCGATGATCGGAGTCCATGTTAAGTAAATGTTGCACCTTGGAATAGTCGATACCTAGTAGATCACTCGATGACAAGGAGAAGACTTATGAATTGAGGTGTATGAAGTTGACTAACTCATTCCTCTTTTCGTTTAGCAATGCAAAGTCGATGTTGATGGTTCAGTCTATCTAAATTGAGGCATGGAAAATTGACTAGCTCATTCTTCCTTTCTTTTGACAGTGCAAAGTTGACCTTGATGGTTCAATTTGTCTTGATTGGATCCAACAAAACATTATTGAGCAGCTCCCCTACTTCTAAAACATTATTGAGCAGCTCCCCTACTTCTAGATGTGTCAACTGAGGTGTTGGGTCTCTTGGATCCATCTACTGGACCAACAACTCTGTTTTCCTTTGGAGTGTGACTTAAGTCAGATAATACTATCTGGACTTCTGATGATCATAAGAACTGGTTGGAAATAATATGTGGAAATGATAGCTCGAAGTTAGTTAAGTGTGAGACATCCAATGATTGCATTATAGGTGGGATGGGATGTCTATGACTGGGAACATTATTTTTCATCATCCTTGAACAAACTCCCAAACCAAAAGACACATAAGGGTTAACTATTCAAAGTAGTTTGATTGAGACTCTGATAAAGCCGATTAGGGTGGAGGAGATGATGGGCTGTAGATCTTTTGGGGTTTAGCCAGTCTTCTAGAATGCATTATAGTAGAGGATATTGGTACAGCACTCCCCATATTGATTGAGATTCTCTTAACTAGGATACTGTCATGCTTAGTATCAAGTTGATTGACCTCTTCCTCCTTAAACATAATAGTTGGATCCTCATTTAGCTGATGTCTCTTATCTTGAGACTCATCCACATATGTCCTGCAAATAGTGATGTTGCCCCCTCCTAAAGTTGGACTGCTAACAATTCCATCCATCCAAAATTCGATGGGGCCTTCTCGTCTAGAGGACACCTGGCGAACCCTAAAGATACAATGATGGCCTAAATGTTCTTTCCGAATGAGTTTCTCAATATGTTATTTCATGTCATAATAGTCCTTTGTATCATGATCATAATCCCGAAAGAATCAATAATATTTAGACTTGTCTTTCCTTATAGGTGATGTCCTAGTACTCGAGGCATAAGCAAAATTCTACTTTCCCTTATTCATAATAATATCTTTGTATAAGATGTATTAAAAGGAGTCAACTTTCTTTAAGGGGGGATTTGATCTCTTCATGATCTTTCTTTTCACGATCGATCAATGTGGGTCGACTGTATAGGTCGCTCCTCCTTCACTGGTTTTTTTCCTTCCACCTTCTTTTTCCTAGCCATTAGGGATTCAACCACATGTGCTAGTTTACTTCCTAAAGGAGCTCCAAGTACATGGTTGGTGGCTTGTTGACAATGGACCAAAAGAATTGAGATGGGTGAAGACAACTGATGTAGGCATTGATAAGGAGGGATGTATTAGGATTTGAAACCATCCTTATCTCATTAAATCTTCTGGTATAATTGGCAAGTGTCTCATCATTTTTCTTATTGTGTCACTAATAATGAGATAGTTAGCATTTTAGGAGCTTATAACTAATGAAGTTTAACTCAAATTCTTTAGCTAATTTAAGACGTGATTGATTTGGGAGATAGCTTGGTGAACCATTCTCATGCTACCCCTTGGAGAGTGGATGAAAAAGTTTGACACACGAAGGTATTGATAGTTGCTTAGAGGATCATTTCGGTAGCAAAGGTCTTGAGTATGGGAAGACAAAATCCTAATGGAATCAAATATTTTTGTATGCCTTAGACATAGGGAGATCATAGGTGAGGCTCTGACTCTAGTTGTTTTTCTACTTGATCCTATTGGAAAACCATTAGAGCATCATGCATAGTGGAAGAAATAAAACAAAAATTGATTTCCCACATGCATCAAGTCATCATGCAAAGATTGATACACAAAAAATTATAAAACCAAAAACCACGATGTGTGAGAGTTTGATTACCTAGGGAGATTGCATATCACTAAAATTTCAAATTCGGATAGAGAGGATGAAGGAGGTCAAATGTCCTCCTCTCTAGCAGTATCCATACAATGGATTGTTGCAACGATGCTCCTCCAATCGTAGCCTAAAACTCGTAACTCTTGTGCACCTTCTCGCATCACTGGTGGAAGAAGATTACCTATCTTCTTTGCTACCCTCTCGCAATATAGAAGGGCTGGTCGGCTGAGAAGATGAGGGAGAGAGGAGAATAGGAGGGGACAGCCAAAGGTGCAGCCTATCACTAATGTGCTGCCATTGCCTCCTATTTATAGAGAGCCACTAAGAAACTCTAGTGGATCCTACCTTTGTGGGTATTGGATCTCGATCCAATTATCTACTAATCTTGAATTATTGGATCTCTATATAATAATCTTAATTAGCCTCTAATTGGGTCTCATGCAGTAATCCATCAATGTTAGGTCTCATCGAATGAGAACATGGGCTAATTGGATAACTCATATCCAATTCTTTACTCATTAAAACATCCACCATATATGTGTGACCCTCTAGGCCCAATACCGAGCTAGCCATGAGTCCTCCCTATCAGAACTCCTTATGACTCAGTGAATTTTTATCTCATAACAATTCACTCGACTAATCGACTATGGACATACTAGGCCATTACACCATAGCTCACAAAAGGTATAGGGGATCTTATCCATTAGACTTGTCTATCCTCAGTTACCATGTATTTACACTCTTTCATCCATCTAATATCCTAGAGACCATATATTAGGCATGGTACTGTTAGGCCTCATATAGAATTCATTTGAGTATTGCGCTAATCAGATTCTCCTAGAAAACTCCTCTCTCAATCCGAATCACCCTGGCTAGGGATTTGCCTAAGCAATAGCACACGGGATATTCCTTTCATGATATCAAGAGTGGATGATCATCTATTGACACTCAATTACCTTGGTAAAGTTAGCTACCAATCTCAATAACCGATTGTATCAGATCTGAAACTTTCCAAACCTGTAATTGTAGACATCAAAGAAATTAGTACTCAAATAAGGCATCCTTGGTGTCTCAAGTCTAAGGACCAGACACCCAACTGGGACTACGAAATCGCTGTCTGATATTATGTATCAATAACCATACAATATTCCATAATCAATTAGTAAACTCATTCTCTAATGAGCGCCTGTACTATACCTTTATTGTCCCCACACAAGTGACATTAAAACTAGCCGCATCCATTATATGGACAGATATACAGTACACCAGTCTATTTAGTTATCTCGATGTCCCTCTCGAGTAACCTATGACAATGATAATTTATGATATGTGTTTAAAGGTGAATCGATCTCAATATCGTAAACTCATCACGATTTGATTCTCATTACATAAACCCAAGGATATCACTATATATATATATATATATATATATATATATATATATATATATATATATATATATATATATATATATATATATATAATATAATATAAGAATATATCAATAATAATCATAAATAAAAAGATTGTGTAGTGTGTCACACGTGCCATTACTCATGTGATTGGCTTATAGGTCACTCATAACTAGTAGATCCATCTTGAAGAACTGGTTTCATATTTCAAAAGGAAGCTTGATGAAGTGGATATCAAACTCCTTTAGCACTTTAGCTCCCTATGCTAGGGCATTGTATGGTGAATGCACCTCTCTAGGAGTTTATACTAAAAGAGGACATGACTTAGCTATAATTTTAGGTGCTAGTGTTATTGAATGAATAGGGGTGTGGTCAAAGGAGTTGATTTGTCTTGTGCCAACTGCACAAGTTGGCAAATGAAAGGAATGACAGTCTGAATGACCCTATCAACTCTAAACTTGTTGGGTTAAGTTTTCAAATGCGTCGGTGGAAATGGTGTATGTTGTTGTAATTGATGGGTCCTTGACTATTACATCATTGAATAATCTACAAAAAAATAGTGGGTTCAAGAATTGGAAAGATGGGATTTCTAAAGGATGCAAAAGTGGGACTAGGGAGAGCTAGATCCTCTTTGCTTGTTCGAGGGGGACTAACATGATTTTTTTGTAAGATATGTCTTGAAAGGAGCCATCCTTCAATGCTTATCTATCAAAGCAGATTTTTGTTATCTAATTGGGATGCTGATTTGGAGCTAACACTCCATATCTATCTAAATACGTGATGGTGTCAAATTAGGAAGTTCTAAGTTCATCTGGCTAGGAATTGCTAAACCTTGAAACATTGTGTTGGAGATGTGCCCGACAAAGCCCCACTAAAGCTTAGGTTAGCTTTTGAGTTAGTACGGTCGATTTTTAGTTGAGTTTGTAAGAGCCAAATCTATTATAGAATAAGTTCCCTGGAGAACATACTTAGGTGGTCTTTTTATAGTGAAGTTTTAGACCATCGCACTCGAAGTCATAATTTAATAACTAAAATTATTACAAATCTCTTTTGATATCGGTGTAATTGTATCACGCTGAATCCAGAGGATATGACATGGCCATGCATGAGGTCATAACATCTAGAGGGAGGAGTCATATCAGCCATGTCATGGTGAGGTGCCAACCATGAGACCCTAAAGTGTTAGCCATGTGACGATGAAGTGTCATCCACGTGACGTTAATGTGTCAATCACGTAGCATTGAGATATCGGTAGTCCTTCTTTATGTATTATAAAAAATAAAACAAGTGCATGTATTTTAGAGAGAAGGAAATGTTTAATTAATTTTCTTCTTATGTCCTTATAATCTCTATCGATTATAGGTGTCTTACAAACCAATCACATGAGTGATAATGCATGTGACATATTATGCGATCTTTTTACTTATTATTATTATTGATATATTCTCGTATTATATTACCTGTTGCATATATTGTGATGTTCTTGGACCTGTACAATAAAAATCAGATTGTAATGAGATTACGATAATGAGACAAATTTACCTTTAAACACAGAACTTAAATAATCCCGATTATATGTACTTAAAAGGAACATTGAGATAACTAGATAGATCGATGTACTATATACCCGTCCATATGATGGAGGCAACTGATCTCATAGTCACTTATATGGGGATACTAAGGATATAGTACAAGTGCTCATTAGAGAATGAGTTTACTGATTGATCTGCTTACGGAATGTTGGATGGTTCATGATACCTGACATTAGATAGTGATTCTATAATCTTAGTTGTGTGTCTGGTCCTTATACCTAACATACTAAGGATGCGTTGTTTGAGTATTCATTTCTTTGATATAAAACGTATAGGTCTGGAAGATTCAGATCTGGTATAATCAGTTATCGGGATTGATAGCTAACTATACGAAGGTAATAGAGTGTCAATAGAGGATCGTCTACCCTTGGTATCTATCATGAGAGTGTATAATTTGCTACAACCAATACTTATGGATCTTGCTGATCCTATGGTATTCCCCATAGTCCACTATATTATCTTAGAGCCTTTAACTTAAGCCACCCAAATATGATAACTCATGAGCATATTCTTTGGACAAAGTTAAAATTGTTTCAAGGTACTTTTCTTCATGATTAAGGAATGCATTAAAGGGGTTAGTTACTAGCTGAAAGGCACTTAATGTCATAGTTCCCTATGCATGAATGGTTGTTTCATGCACTAGTACTTATTTTGATATTCTAGGGTTAGAAAGAAGTTTTAGAATATGATGATATTGACAGATGCTCTTTGAGTTGTCTCTTAAACTCTGTATCTTTAGGATGCTTCCTTGAGTGGTGAGTTTTTTGTTATAGTTCTATATCCTCATTTAATATCCTTGGGGCGGTAATTTTTTTGTATCCTCTTGTGACATTGAACTTGGTGATGAGCTTTTTTTTATTTATTTTATGTAAGTTCTATCTTGCATTTATTTTTTTAATTCAAAGAAATTCCAACAAATACTACTCTGTTTCATATTGTTTTGTTTCTTGAATTTTCATTCCTCTTCTTCATTCCTTAGTATCAGCTTGGCATCCGAGCTAAAGGCTAGAGATCATAGCAAGGTGGAATGGAAACAATGTAGTTGGTGAAAGTAGTGGCTATGAAGATGACGTTAAATCCTTGAGGTTATATCTACAAAGATTGCTACATAGTTTACAAGAAAAAAATGAAATCATTGAAGAACTTTGGAGTAGAAATAATCAACATGAAAATGATGCCCAAATGTATGGTTATGATGATGATACACCTTCTTACCTAAGGGAGTTTCAAAGATTTCAGGCAAGGTGTAGAGACCAAGATGAATGACAAAAAAAATATAACCCAAGATTGGATATTCTGGAGTTTGAAGGTAAAATCAATATTGACGACTTTATTGATTGACTAATATAATAGAAAAAATATTTGATTTTTATAAACCATTAGAATAAAAGAAGGTTAAGCTTGTGTCACTCAAACTCAGAAGGAATACATCTTTTTGGTGGGAAAATCTGAAGAAGAAAATAGAACGTGAGGGGAAAAAGCAAGAACTTAACATAAGAGAAAATGAAAAAAGAGTTAAAATGAAAATACTTACCTGACAACTATAGGCAAGAAATCTTTCTCAAAATCTAATATTTAAAGCAAAAAAAATCTTAGTGTGGAATACACAATAGAGTTCAACAATCTTCTGTTAAAAGGAGAGTATATGAAACAAGAAGAGCAGACCATTGTAAGATACCTACGAGATCTGAAATATGAGATTACAAAAGTGGTTCAACTCCAACCGTATTGGTCTTTAAATGATGTGAGTAAGTTGGCTTTAAAAGTAGAGAAATAAAAAAAGTTTGAAAAGAGTTCTCGATACAGGACGAAAGATGATTATACGAGAGGAGAAAATTTTAAGCCTATTCTTCAAAGCAAAGTAGTGTCGAAGGTGCAAGACAAGGGTGAAGAATCAGCCGACAGCGAACAACCACCTAATTCTTTTACACCAAATGGCCGAAAATACTTCAAGTGTCATGATTTTGGACATATTACTTCATATTGTCCAAATATGAGGATTGTTACATTAGTTGAAGAATATAGTGATGAAGAAGAAAATGAAGCCAATGACGAACCAAAATATGATGACGAAGAGGAAGAGGTTACTTATGTTGGTCGTGGTTTATCTATTGTGTTACAACATAGCTTACAAGTATCCTGTGTGGCTGAGGATGAATGTTGGGTGAGAAAGAATGTGTTTCATACCAAATATACCTCTCATGACAAGGTGTGCATGGTAATCATTGACAGTGGTATTGAAGTTTATTAATCACCAACACAAGCTAAATAAGAGGCATGCAGCTTGGGCGGAGTTCTTCATCCACATCCTTACCAATTATGCTAGCTGCAAAAATAAAATGATATCAAGGTAACTAAAAGATATTTAGTTCCATTTTCTATTGGCAAGTATTATAAAGATAAAGTATAGTGTGATGTTGCTGCTATGGATGCTTGTCATTTGCTGTTGGGCAGACGTTGACATTATGATAGGAGGGTATTATATGATGGCTATAAATAGACTTATTCTTTTAAGGTGAATGAAAAGAAGATTATTTAGATCCATTATAACCTTTTGAAATCAATGTATCAAAGAAGGAAGTTAGTGCTTTTATGTCCTATAGTGAATGCAAGGGTGAATTGGAAAGAGGTAGTCATATTTTAGCTTTAGTAGTCATAGAATGAACATCATAAGAAGCCACCGACAAATATGAAACCAATCTTGGAAGAATTTTAAGACATTATACTGGAAGAGATTCCACCTGGCCTTCTACTATTGAGAGATATCCAGCATAATATTCATCTTATTCCAGGGGTTGTCCTACCTAACAAGGTAGCCTATAGAATTATGTTAGAAAACCTCAGCGGGAGTATCACATGCGCAGTAGAAAGATTGGGTCGCGAGAAAGCCGTAAAAATAAAAAAGAACTACATCATGTGAGAGATTATTTTACCTAGGGAGATCATATATCCTTATATTCTAGATCCGGATGGAGAGGATGAAGGAAGTCAAACATCTTCCTCTCTAGCGATATCCACACGATAGATCTCTATAGCGAAACTCCTTCAATCTGATCTCGTAACTCTTGCGTAGAGGGAGGGAAGAGAATAAGATAGGGTGGCCAAAGCCGCAGCCTATCAACCATGAACCTCCCTCCTATTTATAGAGAGCCACCAAAAAACCATAAGGTTCCTACCTTAGTGGTTATTGAATCTCCATCCAAAATTATCCACTAACCTTGTATTATTGGATCTCTATCTAGTAATCTCCTTAGGCCTCTAATTGGGCCTCATGAAAGGAGCCCATCAGTGTAGGGCATCATCTAATGAGAATAGGGGCTAATTAGATATTTATCCAATCCTCTATTCGTTGAAGCATCCACCATATGTTGTGACCCACTAGGCCCGATACCGAGCTAGCCTTGAGTCGCTCCCATAAGAACTCCTTCTGATATAGTGAATTATTATCCTCATAATAATTCACTTGACTCATCGACTATAGATGTATTATGCCACTATGTCAAAGTCCCCAAACGGTACAGGAGCATCAAATCCATCGGACCTATTTATCTACAGTTACTATATATTTATAATCCCTTATCAAACTAATATCCCAAAAATCGTATATAGGACATGGTACTATCAAGTCGCAAACGAAATATGTTTATCTCACTCTAATCGGATTCTCCCGGAGAAACCTTTTCCCTCAATCCGAATGACCCTGGCCAAGGATTTGTTTAAGCAAGCACACATGGGATATTCCTCTCACGATACCGAGAGTTGATGATCCTTTATTGATACTCAATTGCCTTTATAAGGTTGGCTACCAATCCAGATAACCAATTGTACCATATTTGGAGTATAAAAAACTTCAAAGACAAATAGATGAGTTGGTGAAAAAGGGGTTGATCCAGGAGAGTATGAGTCCTTGTGTTGTTCCAGTGAGCCTAAAAAAGATGGTTTTTAGAGTATATGTGTGGATAGTTGTGCCATCAACAAAATTACTATTGACTATCATTTTCTCATTCAAAGGTTAGATAATTTACTTGATCAATTGTATGGTGCTTCTATTTTCTCTATAATTGATTTGAGGAGTGGCTATCACCAAATACGAATGAGGCTTGGAGGTGAGTGGAAAATAACATTTAAACTAAAGAAGGCTTATATAAATGGTTGATTATGCCATTTGGGTTATTTATTGCTCCTAATACTTTTATGCGATTTATGAATCATATACTTAAACCATACACTAGTACTTTTGTTGTGGTTTATTTTGATGATATATTGGTGTACAATAAGAGTAAAGAAGAGTATATGAATCATCTTAAGAAGATTTTCTTTATCTTAAGCCAGTAAAAACTCTATGCTAATCTAAATAAGTGTAATTTTTTTACTCCTAGTGTGGTATTTTTAGGATACATTGTTTCAAAAAATGGAATATGATCGATCAAAGTAAGGTAGAAGTTGTTCTTAATTGGCCAACACCTACTTTAATGCATGATGTGAGGAGTTTCCATGATTTACTTCCTTCTATAGAAGATTCATCAAGGGCTTCAACTTGATTGTTGCTCCAGTTTCCATGGTTTAGGTTTGTACACTCCGTTACCATTGCCTAATGCTCCATGAGAGACCGTGAGTCTTGATTTTTGTCTTGAGACTGCCAAGAACTCAAAGGAATAAAGATTCTATCGTGGTTCTTGTTGATAGATTCTCAAAGATGTCTTACTTTGTTCCCTGTAATAAATCAAATGATGCATCTTATATTGCTGATTTGTACTTCAAGGGGATTATTAGATTGCATGACATTCCAAGAACTATGGTATCTGATTGAGACTCAAAATTTCTTAGCTATTTCTGGAGAACTCTATAGAGGAAACTGGGTACATCTTTGAATTTCAACAACTCTCATCATCCACAAACCGATGTGCAAATATAGGTAACAAATAGAAGCTTGGGAAACTTGCTTAGAAGCTATGTTGGCAAGAAATATTAAGCAATGAGATCTTATTCTTCTTCAATTGAGTTTGCTTATAATCATTCCATGCATCATACATTAGTAAGAGTCCTTTTAAGGTTGTTTATGGTGCTAATCCTATTGGTCCTTTGGACTTAGTCCCTCATTCTACAATTAAGCAATTTAGTGGAGATGCTGATGAGAGGGCTAAATAGATAAATAAGTTACATGATGATGTTAAACCAATAATTGAGAAGCAAAATGAGAGGTACATGTGAGCAGCTAACAAACACAAAAAGTATATGAGGTTTAATGCAGGTGATTTGGTCTAGATTTATCTAAGGAAGGAGAGGTTTCCACCAAGCAAATTTAGAAAGTTGAAACCAAAGGCTAATGGTTCATTCAAGGTGCTTGAAAGAATCGATGAGAATGCTTATGAGATTGAGCTACCTAAAGATTATAAGGAATCATCAATATTCAATATGACTAATTTAAGTCCTTATCATAGTGATAGAATAAATGAAGAGTTGAGGACAAGTCTTTTTCAACCAGGGGAGATTGATACGGGAGTGTCTAGTTTGCTATAATCAACACTTAAGGATCTTGTTGATCCTATGATATTCCCCATAATCAACTATATTATCTAAGAGCCTTTAACTCATGCCACCCAAATATGACATCTCATAAGCATATTCCTTAGACAAAGTTAAAGTTATTTCAATATATTTTCTTCATGACTAAGGAATATATTAAAGGGATTAGTTACCAGCTGAATGGCACTTAATGTCATAGTTCCCTATACATGAAGGGTTATTTCATACACTAGTACTTATTTTAATATTCTAGGACTAGAAAGCAGTTTTAGAATATAATGATATTGGCAAAAGCTCTTTGAGTTCTCTCTTAAACTTTGTATCTCTAAGATACTTTCTTGAGTGATGAGTCTTTTATTACAGTTCTGCATCCTCGTTTAATATCCTTGGGATGGTGAACTTTCTTTATCCTCTTGTGACATTGAACTTGGTTGTGAGCTTTTTTTATCTATTTTATATAAGTTATATCCCGCGTTTGGTTTTTTTTTCAATCCAAAGAAATTCTAGTGAATACAACTCTGTATCATATTATTTCTTTCTTGAATTTCCATTACTCTGGCTCCCTTCCCTGGTATCAGTATCATGAAAAAAATATCTCGTATACTCTTACTCAAGCAAATTCCTGAATAGGGTCGTTCTAATTGAGAGAGTAGTTTTCTAGGAGTATCCGATTAAATCGAGACTAATGGATTTTATATAAGGCTTGACAATACCATACCCAATATAAAGTCTCTAGGATATTAGACGGATGAGGGCCTATATATATAAAGTAATTAAGGACAAATAGGTCTAATGGATTAGATCCTCCTATACGGTCTTGGGACTATGACATGATGGATTAGTACGTCCATAATCGATGAGTTAAGTGAATTATTAGGGGATAATAATTTATTGAGTCGGAAGGAGTTTTGACAAGTGTAACTCACAGCTATCTCAGAATTGGGCCTAGAAGGTCATACACATAATGATAGATGTTGTCACGAGCAAAGGTTTAGATAAGAGATATCCGTGGAGCCCCTGTTTTAATAGATATGCAATATGTCCCTATATTATTAGATCCTATGGATAAGATCTAATAAGAGCTACTAATATATTATTGGATAGAGATCCACTGATCTAAGAGGCTTGGGTAGTTGGATAGAGATATAGTACCCAATAGAGTAGGATCCATTAGGGTTAAGTTGATAGATACCTCAATAAATAGGACGGGCTAAAGAGTTCATAGGCTAGAGCTTCTGGTAGCTGCCCCTCCTATTTTCCTTAGCCTCTTCCCCTCCTTCGGTGATAGATCTTGGAGAGGAAGATCCCTGATAGAACCCCAAAAGGAGCTCTATAGATTTTAATCTTTAAGGGGGATCAACCCTTGGAATGCTATAGGGGTTCCTACCTCCTAGAACTCAGCACAAGGCTGAATAAAAGATAGATCTTGCTTGATAAAAGAGAGGGGACATCTACATCATTATATAGGGTTCTAGACCCTAGCCCATGGGGTGCTTGCCTATGTAAAATTACCCCTTTACCCTTCTATAGCCGACCTAACTGAGGGAAACCCTGGCCGACCAGCCCAGTAAAGGGGGCAATGGCCACTAAGCCCTAAGGCTCCAATCTAAATCCTAGCCACACTTCTTTATAGGATAGAAGTGGTTAGGTGCGATTTTATTACAATCTCATAGGGTTTTTATTGACTACTTCTAGGGTGATTAGGACTCAACCCTACTGGAGTCCTATCAAGCCCGTCCTCTTTGAATCAACCTTGTCCTCAAGGCTAAGGGTCTATAAACTCTGGAAATCGGGTCTTCAGCTCCTCATAGGGCTCCTACATTATATCTTCGAATGGTAAATAATTCCACTTCACGAGTACTTCAGTTGAAGGGCGTCAATGGCGAATCACAATCCTCCAATCAAGTATAGCTTTAGGTTGAGCTTGAATCTCGCCATCATTAGTAGTACTTAGCAGCTGAGTCTGAACCAACTCATATTCTCCCAATTTTAACTTTAGCAAGAATACGTGGAAGACGGGATGGAACTTAGCATCATCTGGGAGCTTTAATCTATATGCCACGGCCCCAATATGCTCCAAAATCTGATATGGTCCATAGAATCGTGGACATAGCTTCATCAATGCTCTGGTGTTGATTGACAGCTACTTGTATGGTTGTAGGCAAAGGTAGACCCAATCTCCTATAAAAAATTGTCGCTTACTCTAGTGAGTGTCTGCTTGTTGTTTCATGCGGGCTTGGGTGGTAGTTAGGTTGTCTTTCAGCAGTTGTAGAAGCTTGTCCCTATCAATTAAGTTTTGGTCAATTTGATCCACTTTAGTCGCATCAATTATATATTTAGGTATTATAGGGGGCGGTCGGCCATACAATGACTCATAAGGGGTACATTTAGTTGACGAATGATAAGTTGTGTTGTACCACCATTCGGCCCAAGGAAGCCACCTTATCCACTCTTTGGGCTAGTCACTAGTGTAACACCATAAGTCTTGAGGCATCTATTCACCACTTCTGTTTGGTCATTCGTCTGTAGATGATAGGCTATGCTCATCTTCAATTGGGTGCCTTGTAGTTGGAAGAGTTCGGTCCAAAATTTACTTGTAAACAACCTGTCATCATCGCTCACAATCGACCTTGGCATCCCATGCAGTTTTACAATATTTTCTACAAAAAGTTGAGCAACACTGGCAGCGATATAAGGATGTCTCACAGTACAGAAATGAGCATATTTGGTTAGACGATCTACCACCACAAAGATCGTGCTTTTACATAGAGATGGCGGTAGCCCTTCGATGAAGTCCAAGGAGATGTCAGTCCATGCTTAGTCTGGTATAGGTAATGGTTGTAGTTTTTTCGGACTTGCCACCGTTTCACCTTTTTGCTACTAGGCATACATCATATATAGATACATAATCATAAATCAATCTTTTCATGCCTCTCCAAAAGAAGTTTTGCTTCACCCTCTTTTATGTTCTCAGAAATTTAGAGTGCCCTGCTAAAGGTGAAGAGTGCAACTCATGCAAAATAATTTTGATGCAAGGGAAGAAGGAACAATCACAATTCGATCTTTATAGTGTAGGTCCTTCGAATCCCAAGTGTAGTGGCCCATGGAACCTGAATTCTTTTCCAATTTTTCTATGACACCTCGGGTTTTTGGGTCATCTTCCACTCCTCTCTAATGTCTTTGAGGAAGTCGATGGAGGGAAGGGAGATGACTAAAATTTTGGCTTGTCCCAGTAGCCCAGATAGAGCATCTATAACAATATTCTCTTTCCCCTTTCGATAAATAATTTCATAATCAAAGCCAAGAAGTTTAGTTACCCATTGTTGTTGCTCTAGAGAAGATATTTTCTACTCCAAAATACTTGAGGCTTCAGTGGTCAGTCTTAATCTAGAAGCATCGGCCGATCAAGTAGGGTCTCCACTTCGTGACGGCGTATACGATGACAAGCATTTCTTTATCATACATGGATATTTTAAGATGAGAGGGAGACAAAGTCTTATTGCTATAAGCAAGAGGTCGGCCATCTTGCATTAGAATAGCCCCAATTCCAGCTCCAGATGCATCAGCCTCAATCACAAAGGTACGGCTAAAATCGGGCAGCGCTAGGACCAGCGCCGTCGTCATAGCTACCTTGAGTCATTCAAAGGCTGTGGAAGCTTTACCCAATCATAAGAAGGAGTCTTTCTTCAGTAGGGACATGAGTGGGCCACTGATCTTGTCATAATCTTTCACAAATTTTCGTTAAGCCCGTGAGTCCAAGGAAGCCGCGCAGCGATTTTATGTTCATAGGTTTCGGCCATCCTTGCATTGCTTCGATCTTTGTTGGGTCTACTGCCACTCCATCCTATGATATAATATGTCCTAGATACCCCACTTTACATTATAAAAAGCTACATTTTGATTATTTAACATAACGGGTATTCTCCCGAAGGATTGTTAGAAAATTCGCAAGTGCTGAAAATGCATATCAAGTGTAGGGCTATAAATGAGAATATTATTAAAAAATTACAAACACGAACTTGCATATAAATCTCTAAAAAATATCGTTCATCACGCTTTGAGAAGTAGAATGAGCATTCGTAAGTCCGAAGGGCATTACCGAAAACCCGTAGTGGCCATTATGTGTGCGGAATGCAATTTTCGTAACATCTTCAGTGCATACCCGAATCTAATGGTATCCAGAACGGAAATCCAATTTAGTGAAAACTCAGGCTCCTTTTAGTTCATGTAAGAGCTCATCTACTACTGGTATAGGGTATTTGTCTTTGACGATGATGGCGTTCAAAGCCCGGTAATCAATGCACATCTGTCGCATACCATCCTTCTTGTGCACTAGCAACACCGACGAGGAGTAAGGGCTGCAGCTTGATAGAATCACCTGGTGTCGAGCATCTCCTTAATGATGTTCTCAATCTCATCGTTCTGCAAGTGAGAATAGTGGTATGGTCTCAAATTTACCGGAGGTTTGCCCAACAATATAGGGATTAGATGATCATGCGACCAGTTAGGGGGCAACCTACACTACTGCATAAAAACATCCGCGAATTAGTCTAGTAATAGGGCAAGCTTAGGATCTGAATTTTATACTTTTTCCTCCTTTGATGGCTGCTGGATATGCTTCAAAAATCTACCATTTGTTTTGTGTAGCACCTTCTTCATTCACTACGTTGAAACGGTGGAGATATGACTCACGCGCTTACCTTGTGATTGGACATGTCTCCCTTTACAATAAAACTTCATGATTAATTTACAGAAATTTCAGGAGATGTCACCTAATGTTATGAGCCATTCAATCCCAAGCATGGCTTCATAGTCATCGATGGGTAGGAGAAAGAAATCGACTACCATTTCTTGGTCTTGTAGGAGCAATTTTACCCGTAGGCATCGTTGGTTGCAATTGAGGATTCTGCCGTCAACGACCTTTATGTTGAAGTTGTTGCAACCTTTGATTTGAAGCATCATACATGCAGCAACCTTGCTATTGAGGAAGTTATAGGTGCTGCCCATATCAATAAGAATGGTGATGGGTTGCTATTTAAGGAGTCCTCCAACTTTAATCATTTGCGGGTTGGAGTAGTCGGCCAGCGCATGCACTGCATAGTCGGTCGGTTGGGGCTCTTCCTCCATGGCTTCATTTTCGGGTTGGAGGCTTTCTTCAGATAGTTCACTACCTTCATCCTCTACTGGTTCAATCACGAGGAGCCAACCCTTTTTGCAGTAATGTTCTCGGCTCCATGGTTCATCATAGTGCTAACACAATCCCTTGGTCGATCATTCATGAAGCTCATCTCTTGTTTATTTTTTTAGTACGAGGGCTTAGATGATAGTAGAGGGGGCTGAAGGCTTCAGCATGGCTGGTCAGGGAGCAACCTTTGTTCTTCATACTTCATGGTTCAATAGTTCTTCTTGGATTCTTGCGAAAGAAATCGCTGCCATAAGAGTGTACGATTACCGTGCCTTTACTTCTCCTCGAATCTCTGGCTTTAGGCCCTCAACAAAAGTCCCTAAAAGTTGCTTTACAAATTAATCCATAATTTGGTTAGATAAACATTCAAACCTAAATAGCATTCATGTATTGTAGAGATTTGTCGATTCTTCGCCAATCGTCCGTCGATGTTGTTGAAATCGGTTGGTCTGAAGTGATTTAATAGTCCTTTCTTGAATGGTTGCCAAGAGAGACCTCCATGGGTGTGCTCAAACCAATTGAACTACTTAATAGTGTCTCCCTTGAGGTGGATGGCAGTAATCTCCACCCTTGTAGCATCAGTGGTTCAGTAGAACCGAAAATAGCACTCCGCACGCGAGATCCATCTAACCGGGTCTCCTTCTTCCCATCTAGGGAAGTCAACCTTTATGCATGGATTATTTAGATCAGGGACGATGTGACCATGCTCTTGAGGATCATCTTGCCGATTTGAAGTTTCTTCTTGTTGCGATTTCTGCGGGCTAGGTGGTCGGCCCATGCTGAATTCGGCACAAAGGGATCACATCTTCTCCTCCATGCGACTTTTAAATGCTTCAAACTTGGCGTTAATGGCCTCCTCCGATGCTATGGTGTAGGCCTCTAGATCTGTAATGTTGAGGTCCTTTTCTGTTGTCATGTTAGGGGCATGAGAGGTTTTGAGGAAGAGGTGGCCGGTTAGGTAGGTGGGTCGGTTTGATGGAAGTAGGCTACGATTTCGGGCTGATTTAGGTGACTGTTTGGGATTGGTTTAGGGTGTAGTTTAAAGGGGCTCTTGGTGAGGATGGTAGGGTTTGCAGATGAGAGAAAGAGAGTCCAAAAACCCGCAAAAGATAGCACTCAAATCTGATGGAATTAGACAAAGAAAGGTGATGCGATGCGCTATCCTGCCGAACAGATTTTACATTGGAGAAATAATGAATTCTAGATGTAAATCTCAGAGGAAAACTCGAGGAAAATATACAAAACTCCTAATATCAGGAAAAAGTTTGACAAAATTTTGACAGAGTAACGATAGGGAAATACGGGAAAAGATGGAGGGCAGATTCTTTATCGTAAAAATTCCAAAAATATGTGATGAAGAATTAGAGCATAATAGAACTAGTTTCAAAGAGAATTCTTTCAGAGATTGATCTTAGATGAGAGCTAAGATGATCTAAGAAATCATATAAAAATTTCAACCAAAATAGGGGAGCATAAAACTGGTTTCAAGAGGTAAATAGATGGGTGAAAATTTCTCCAGCGTTTCACCTTCGTAATAATGATAACGTTTGCGACGGTTGAAATTTGCATTAATGAAAGTATGGGAAAACCTCTTCAACATGTAAGATAAAGGAATAGCAGTAGTAAATAGGTGTGGGTAGCAGCTAATTGATTTAATCTACGGCTTGGGTAGAAGGTGGAGGTGCATGTCACAACAATTGTGGGAATTGCTTGGGAAGGTGGGGTAGCAGAGATGGTAGCAAGAGCAGCAGGAATGCTGCTTTGATACCCGATGATAGAACCACAGAAGGAGCTCTATAGATTTTTATCTTTGAGGGGGATCAACCCTTGGAATGCTATAGGGGTTTCTCCCTCCTAGAACTCAGCAAAAGGTTACATAAAAGATTGATCTTGCTTGATAAAAGAGAAGGGACAACTACATCATTATATAGGGTTCTAAACCCTAGCCCATAGGGTGCTTGCCTAAGTAAAATTATCCATTTACCCTTCTATAGCCGACCTAGCTATGGGAAACCTTGGCCGACCAACCCAATAAAGGGGACACTGGCCACTAAGCCCTAAGGTCCCAATCTAAACCCTAGCCACACTTCTTTATAGGATAGAAGTGGCTAAGTGGAGTTTTATTATAATCTCACAGGATTTTTATTGACTACTTCTAGGGTGATTAGGACTCAACCCTACTAAGTCCTATCAACCCCACAGCGATCTGATGAGTGTTACCGCTGCATGCATCATGTGGATACCGCTAAAGAGGAGGACATCTAACCTCCTTCATCTATGCTTGTGCATCTAGTTTTTTTAAGGATATGCATTCTACCTAGACAAAACATCGAACACACAACGTATATATTTTTTTGTTTTACGATTTTCTGTGCACCAATCATCGCATGATGATTTGACCAACGCGGGAGATATTTTTTATTTTATTTTTTCACTGCACATATGATACTTCTGATAAGGCTTCCTAATAGTCTCAACTAGATATATTTATATAGAAGAAGATGTGGGGTTCAAGCACTAGACCATCAGAAGAGCAAGTAAGATAAGTATGATTTCTTATGAAGAAGATAAGATTCTTTTTAGCTTACCATTGATAATGGAGGATAAGAGTGCTCCCTTAGGAAGAGGATAATATTTCTTGAGCTTTCTTTTTAAACTTTAATGTTAGGGAATTTTATCGTCGATGTCTGAGTCAACCTAACATGGTCCAAACCCAAAGGTACAAAAGTATCTTGAGTGGCTCCGAGATAGGGGGCTAAGCTTTCGAGGTGTCACCTGCACTAAGATATGTTAGAGAAGTTTCCCGATCCAGTCCTTTTGATGTTTAAGTTAGTTTGAGGTCCGTTTTTAGGGTATGAGATTTTCTTGAAAAGAGCATCTCTCGACACACTACTGGGGTTAGCTTTTATACTTGGTCTGTGGGAGGGATAGCCTACAACTGCCCTAATGTCCACCTTTGACATTTTGTCCATGTGAGTGATAAGTAGGAGACAGGCTCGAATTGCCTCCCTTGGACTATTGTCCACCGGGACAAATAGGTGGATGGTGACTGGAACCTTTCCTTCCGTGCTAGCATTCATGTGGTGACAGGTGTTAGCTGGTGATTGGCCATTAACATATTCCCTACCATTTGACTCCCCACCCCCCAAGGCATGCTTTGTGGCTCATTTTAGAGGGGTTCAGAGTGCAACATTCAATTCACTTAACAAACCTGTCACTAAGCTATTCCTCTATAGCATGAAGGAGTCACTCGTAGGCATAAGTCAGTCTTCCTTGATTTATGTGACTCTATAATAAGCCTGTACCATATTTGGAACTTTCTAAACTTGTAATTCTAGCGTCAAAGAAAAGGAGTATTCATACAAGGCATCCTTGGTGTCTCAAGTCTAAGGACAAGATACACAACTGAGACTATGAAATCGCTGTCTGACATTAGGTATCATTAACCATATAGCATTTCATAAGCTGATCAATCAGTGAACTCATTCTCCAATGAGCACCTGTACTATATCCTTAGTGTCTCCACACAGTGGCTATGAGACCAGCTGCCTCCATCATATGGATGGGTATATAGTACACCGATCTGTCTGGTTATCTCAATGTCTCTCTTGAGTAACCTATGATCGGGATTATTTAGGATCTGTGTTTAAAGATTAATCGATCTCATTATCGTGATCTCATTACGATTCGATTCCCATTGCACAGAACCAAAGACATCATAATATATATGCAACAAATAATATAATATAAGAATATACCAATATTAATCATAAGCAAAAAAATTACGCAGTATGTCACACGTGCCATCTCCAATGCTGCCATAAGCCCCGATGCCCACACCACCAACAGCTTCATCTTCAATGCCAAGTAAGTAGTGTTGGGAAATCTTAAATTAGGCATCATATGCGTAACGGAAAACAAAACTAGAAATTAGATATTTTAAAGAAAATATCAATTCTTCGTGTGAGTATTGTTGCGTAAAAAATAGTAAAACCAAAAATTTAGTATAACATGTATTAGATGTGATACTTGAGGAAATCATATATCCCCGTAAAATCTCAAATCCAAAAGAGAGGATGAAGGTGGGCATGTGTCCTCTCTAGTGGTGATCCGCACAATGAACACAATGATGACACTCCTCAAGTTGTTGAACGATCTTCCTCTCTACGTGCACCATAAGACTGCAATCTTTTCAAGAAGGGGCCAACCCTTGTTGTTGTCCACACACCCTAAACAGGGGCTGTCGATTGAGGAGGAGAGGAGAATATGAGGGGAGGCTATATAAAGCTCTAGCTCATGAGCCATAAGGTCCTTCATATTTATAGAGGTGCATGATAGTTGAACCCTAATAGATCCTACCCTATTGGGTATTGGATCTCTATCCAATTATCCAAGCCTCTTTAGATTAGTGGATCTATCCAATAATCACTTATTAGCTCTTATTGGATCTCATCCATTAAATCCAATAATATAAGGCTTATTGGATATCCAATAAAATAGGGGCTTCACGGATACCTCATATTCACACCTCTACTCGTCGCAACATCTACCATATGTGTATGACCCTCTAGGTCCAATATTGAGCTGGCAATGAGTTGCACTTGTCGGAACTCCTTATGACTCAGAACTCTTTCTGACTTAGTAAATTTTATCTCATAAGAATTCACTTAACTCATTAACTATGGATGTACTAGGACACTATGCCATCGTCCCCAAACTGTATAGGGGATCTAATCCATTGAACCTATTTGTCTTTAGTTACCATATATCCATAGTCCCTCATCTATATAATATCCCAAAGATCACATATTAGGCATGGTATCGTTAAACCCACATGGTCAAATCTTGCTCTAATCAGATTCTCCCAAAGAACTCATTCTCTCTCAGTTTGAATGACCCTGGCCACATATTTGCTTAAGCGAGAGCATACAAACCTCTTATGATAATGAGAGTGGACAATCTTCTATTGATACTCAATTGCTTTCATAAAGTTGGTTATCATTCTCGATAACCGACTATACCAGATCTAAGACTTTCAGACCTATAAGCCTTGCATCAAAGAATGAAGTATTCAAACAATGCATCCTTAGTATCTCAACTCTAAAATTAGACACACAATTGGGACTATGAAATCATTGTTTGATGTCATGTGTCATTAACTATCTAGTATTCCGTAAGCAGATTAATTAGTGAACTCATTCTCTAATGAGCACCTACACTATATCTCTAGTATCCCCACACAAGCAGCTATGAAACCAACTACCTCCATCATATAGATGGGTATACAGTATACCAATATGTCTAGTTATCTCGTTATCCCTCTCAATTAACCTATGATTGAGATTATTTAGGGTCTGTATATAAAAGTTGGTCTTACTATCATGATCTCATCACAATCTGATTCCCATTGTACAAAACCAGGGATATCACAATATATATATAACAGACAATATATAATATAAGGAAATAAAAATATCAATAATATGTAAAAAGATTCTTGTAGTATGTCACATAAGCCATCACTCACCTGATTGGCTTGCAGGGCACCTATAATTAGTAATCTCCCACTTGACCAAAAGCCAATCACTTGTGTCTGATCCCCATCAGACCTTGTGATACTCGAAAAGAATTTAAAACAATGGCTTCATCAGTAGATCTACAATGTTATCTTCGGATGAAACTCTTTCCATTGCTACATCTCCATGGGCTACAAACTCTCTGATATGGTGGAATCTCCTCAGGATGTGCATGGACTTCTGATAAGACATAGATGCCTCTACTAGAGCAATCTCCCTGTTGTTATCATAATATATAAGAATCGGCTCCTCGCTCTTCATCTAGACTCTCTCCTTTGCTGCTTCTACCACAACAAGATACTCCACTTCTGTTGTGAGTCAGTAGTAGTATCTTATTTGGAACTCTTCTGGCTTACTACTCCTCTATTCAGGGTGAACACATACCCTGAGTTTGACTTGCTATCATCGATATTAGACTTGAAGCACGAGTTTGTGTATCCCTCAACCTAGAGGCAACTTCCTCTGTATACTAGTAAAAGATCATTAGTCCTCTTCAAGTACTTAAGGATGCACTTTATTGCTTTCCCGTATTCCAAACCTAGATTTGCTTGATACCTGCTCATGACACTCAAAGCATACGCTATATTAGGTTTGGTATATAGTATAGCATACATGATAAACCCTATCGTAGAGGCATAGGGTATCCTATCCATGTTTGCTCTTTCTTCGTGCATCTTTGGGGACATACTCTTAAAAAGTAATATTTCATGTCTCATTGGTATGAGATCGCTCTTGAAATTTTTCATGCCAAACCTTTTGACAATGGTGTCTATGTACTTAGATTGGGACAAATAAAGCATCCTCTGAGATCTATCTCTATAAATTCGGATCCCTAAAATATATGATGCTTTCCTTTATGGAAAAGTGTCTAAAAAGCCAAGCTTAAACCATGAAGAGCATCCCTACATCATTTCAAATAATAAGGATATCATCCACATATAACATCAAAAAGTTGATAGTGCTCCCACTTACGTTCCTATATGTTGAGAAACCTCAGCGGGTGCATTACATGTACAACAAAAATTAAAATAAAAATTGGTTTCCCACATAGATCAAATCGTCGTACAAAAGATTGGGATCATGAGAAAAATGCAAAAACCAAAAAATCACGATATGTGAGAGATTGATTTTACTTAGGGAGATCGTATATCCCTATATTCCAGATCCGGATGGAGAAGATGAATGACGTCAAACTTCCTCCTCTCTAGCGGTATCCACACGATGGATCTCTGTAGCGAACTCCTCCAATCTAAACTCGCAACTCTTGCACAGAAGGGGGAGGAGAATAGGAGGGGGAGGCCAAACCTGTAGCCTATCAACCATAAGTCTCACATCTCATTTATAGAGAGCCACCAAAAAATCCTAGGGCTCCTTCCTTAGTGGGTATTGGATCTCCATCTAATTACACACTAACCTTGCATTATTAGATCTCTATCCAATAATCTCCTTAGGCCTCTAATTGGGTCTTAATTAAGGAGTCCATCAGCATAGGGTCTCATCGAATGAGAATAGGGGCTAATTGAATCTCTATCCAATCCACTATTTGTTAAAGCATCCACTATATATGTGTGACCCTCTAGGCCCAATACCGAGCTGGTCGTGAGTAACTCCCATCAAAACTCCTTCTGATATAGTGAATTATTATCCCCATAATAATTCACTCGACTCATCGACTATGGACATACTAGGCCACTACGCCATAGTCCCCAAATTGTATGGGGGGTCGTATCCATCGGACCTGTCTGTCCACAGTTAACGTGTATCTATAATCCCTCATCCAACTAATATCCTAAAGACCGTATATTGGACATGGTACTATCAGGCCACATACGAAATCCGTCATAGTCTCGTTGTAATATGATTCTCCCAGAAAACTCTTTCTCTCTCAATCCGAATGACCCTGGCTAGGGTTTTGTTTGAGCGAGCACATATGGGATATTCCTCTCATGATATCGAGAGTGGATGATCCTCTATTGACACTCAATTGCCTTCGTAAGGTTGGCTATGAATCCCGATAACAAATTGTACCAGATCTGGAACTTTACAAACCTGTAAATCTGGTGTCAAAGAAAGGAGTACTCATACAAGGCATCCTTGGTGTCTCAAGTCTAAGGACCAGATACACAATTGAGACTATGAAATCGCTGTCTAACATTAGGTATTGTTAACCATACAACATTCCATAAGCGGATCAATCAGTGAACTCATTCTCCAATGAGCACCTGTATTATATCCTTAGTATCTCCACATAAGTGATTATGAGACTAGTTGCCTCCATCATATGGATGGGTATATAGTACATCAGTTTGTCTGGTTATCTCGATGTCCCTCTCGAGTAACCTATGACAAGGATTATTTAGGATTTATGTTTAAAGGTGAATCGATCTCATTATCGTGATCTCATCATGATCTGATTCCCATTGCATAAAACCAAGGACATCATAGTATATATGCTAGAGATAATATAATGTGAGAATATGTCAATATTAATCATAAGCAAAAAGATCACACAGCGTGTCACATGTGCCATCACTCACGTGATTGGCTTGCAGGGCACTTGTAACCAGCAATCTCCCACTTGACCAAAAACCAATCACATATATGTCTGATCCCCATCAACACCCTTGTGACACTCAAATATAATCTGAGTCAGTGGCTTCATCAGTGGATATATAATGTTATCTTCGGATGGAACTTTTTCCATTGCTATATCTTTCTAGGTCATGATCGTTCTAATCAGATGGAACCTCCTTAAAACAATTCTGATGAGACCTGGGTTCCCTTGTTAGAGTTATCACCCTATCGCTGTCACAATATATGGGAGTCAGCTCCACGCTGCTTGGTATGACTCCCAAATCCTTGAAGAACTTCTTCATCCACACCCCTTCCTTTGCTGCTTCTATTGTAGCAATGTATTTCATAGTAGTATCTTTCTTAGAACTCTTCCTACTTACTGCTCCTCCATTTAGGGTGAAAATATACCTGAATTTGACTTGCTATCATCAATGTCGGACCAAAAACTCGAGTTCGTGTAGCCCTTAACCTGGAGGCTACCTCCTCCATATACTAGTAAAAGATCCTTAGTCTTTCTCAAGTACTTAAGGATACACTTTACTGCCTTCCAGTGTTCTAAACCTGGATATGCCTGATACCTGCTCATGACACTCAGAGCATGTGCTATATCAGGCCTGGTACATAGCATCCATCGCATACATGATAGACCCTATCGCCAGAGGCATAAGGTATCTTATCCATGTCTGCCCTTTCTTGAGGAGTCTTTGGGGACATACTCCTATAAAGTGATATTCCATGTCTCATCGGTATGAGACATCTCTTAGAATTCTCCATATCAAACCTTTTGATAATGGAGTCTATGTACCTAGACTAGGACAAGCCAAGCATCCTCTTGGATCTCTCTATAGATTCGGATCCCCAAAATATAGGATGCTTCCCCTAAGTCTTTTATGGAGAAGTTTGTAGATAGCCAAGCCTTTATTATGGAGAGCATTCCTACATCATTCCCAATGATTAGGATGTCATCCACATATAGCACCAAGAAGGTGATAGCGCTCCCACTTACCTTCTTGTACACACAAGGCTCATCTTCGTTCTTAACAAAGTCATAAGATTTGATCACCTCATCAAATCTTATGTTCCAACTTTGGGAAGCTTGCTTTAATCCATAAATGGATCTAAGCAACCTACATACTTTATATGGACTCTCTTTGGATACAAATCTCTCTAGCTGTATCATATACACCTAATCCTCGAGGTTGCCATTGAGAAATATCATTTTGATATCCATCTGTCAGATCTCATAGTCATAGTGTACTGCAATAGCCAAAATAATTCTAATAGACCTAAGCATGGCTACAGGTGAAAAGGTTTCGTCATAGTCAACTCCTTGTCTTTGACGATATCCTTTAACTACCAGCCTTGCTTTATAGGTCTCTACCTTTCCATCCACTCCAATCTTCTTCTTGAAAATCTATTTGCAGCTGATGGGTACAATACCCTCAGGTGCATCTATAAGATTTCAGACCTTATTAGAGTACATGAAATCCATCTCAGAATTCATGGCTTCTTCCCACTTCTCGAAGTCTATACTCATAATAGCCTCCTCGTAGGTCTAAGGATCAACATCCTGAGAGTCATCTTCACTGATATATCTCATATATCTTTCAGGAGAGTGAGATACTATACTAGATCTATTGAAAGTTGGAACTTTTGTGTTATGTACCTGAACAGACTTGGGCTCTAGAATGGTGCTTGAGCTAGGTTCTCCAACCTCGCTCAATTCTATCTTTCTCCCACTATTTCCATCAACAATGTGTTCCTTCTCAAGGAACACGGCTCTCTTGGCAACAAAGACCTTTCGGTCCTCGGGGTGATGGAAATAATACCCACAAGTTTCCTTTGGGTATCCCACGAATATGCACCATTCTGTCCTTGATTCCAACTTATCGGGGTTGTGTCTTCTAACGTGAGTAGGAAAGCCCCAAATCTTAACAATCTTAAGATCGGGCTTCTTTCCTTTCCATATCTCATATGACGTAGACACTACTAACTTTGATAAAACTCTGTTCAGAAGGTAAGCTGTAGTCTCTAGGGCTACCGCCAGAATGAGACGTATAGGTTAGTAAAACTCATCATGGATCACACCATGTCTAAGAGTGTACGATTCTTCCTTTCTGATACACTATTGAGCTATGGTGTATAAGGAGGTGTCCACTAGGATAGAATCACATTGTCCCTAAGGAAATGGGTGAACTCCGTACTTAAGTACTCTCCTCATCGATCTGATCGAAGAGTCTTAATACTCTTTCCAATTTGGTTTTTTACCTCATTCTTATATTTTCTGAATTTCTCAGAGGCCTCAGATTTATACTTTATTAAGTACACATGTCCATACCTAGAGAAATCATTAGTGAATGTAATAAAGTATGAGTAACCACTTATAGTCTGAGTCGACATAGGACCATATACATCACTATGTATGAGCTCCAATAACTCGATAGCTCTCTCTCCAGTTCCACTAAAAGGAGAGTTGGTCATCTTCCCATGAAGGCAAGGTTCGCAAGTTGCATATGACTCATAGTCAAATGGATCTAAGTATCCATCTTTCAGCAACTTTTGAATCCTTCCCTTATGTATATGACCTAGCCTACAATGCGATAGGTATGTATTATTCACCTCATCTCTTTTTCTCTTAGACATATCTATATTCATGTTATGTGGAGAAGTGTCTAACACATAAGCCATTTATAAGAGTCCCTCTAGTGATGATATCATCATCCATAATTATTGAACAACTATTGTTCTAAAAAACTAATTTATATCCATTAATTATCAAACAAGAGATAGAAATAATATTTTTTATAATAGAGAGAACAAAATAACATGCATCTAATACAATAATAGCTCCACTAAGTAGATGTAGGGTGACCTCTCCAACAATAACTATAGCAACTCTTACTTCATTGCCTATCTTGATGTCTATCTCGCCTCTAACCAATCTCCTAGGTCTTGCCAGAACGTGTAACGAATTACAGATATGATAAGCACTCCCTATATCCAAGATCCATGTGTTATCATGAAAATCTAACAAATGGAGACTGATCATAAATATACCTGAAGCTTCTCCAAGCTTCTATTTTACCTTATCTATAATGTAGTACTTATAGTTTCTCTTACAATACCCGTCTTGGCCATAGTGGGAGCACCGTCCTTTATCCTTTGCATTACCTGGTCTTTCTTTGCCCTTGCCTTCTTAAGGGTCTTACTAGCTTTCCTTTTCATATTAATCTCACTAATATAGAGAACTGACTTCTCTTTCTCGATGGTACTCTCAGCTTCCTCAACATATTAAGGAGCTCAGGTAGAGTCACCTCAAACTTGTTCATATTAAAGTTAATAATGAACTATGAAAAGGAATCTGGTAGGGACTGAAGTATAAGATCAACATACAGGTTATCCTTTAGGACTATCTTTATACTTCACGAAGTAAGCGATCTCATCCTCACTTATCCTTTCCTCCGGCATAGGCACAATCATATAAAGGACATATATGATTTTCTCTTTCGTGAGAAAAAAATTTAAATTGTGGAGCCTTTGGACCAATGAGGCGGTTGGCATCAAGTATACCACATAGGGGTTTTTACAAGCGATAAACAATATATAGTAAAAATAAATAATATACAAATTTTATAAAAAATACTAATTAAGATATGGATTTCTATCTTAATATACTCCCACTATTTTTTTAGCGAATCATGCGACACCCTCGACACGTGAGACGAAAGTCTCCGGTAAACTCCTAGTGGGGATCGAGATCCAATTGGCGTCTTAGTGTAACCTCGAGGGACTCGATCAATTACACTAAACCCAAAAGGTAGACAACTTTTGCCAATCACAACTCATGATTCCCGTCATGTTCGGCCTCCGAATCATCATGGTCTCGACTGCTTGACTAACCATGAAGTTCAGTTAAGTCACAACCATCATTACAAGATGAGTCTGATTCGATGGTTATGCTATCGACTGCTCGACCAAGTCATACCATGTCCTCAAGTCACCGGTGACATCTATATGTCGTAGGTAAGAACTCGATCAAGTAGGTAGGCGAGCCTCGAGTGACTTGACCAACTCAACCTATGTCATGATTTAATTTCTTCCTATAACGATGGAAGGCCATGTGGGTCAATCTTATTGCATTACGCTTACCAACTTAATATTATCGTAGGAGGGATTTTCTTTTTGTATCGATCTCCTAATATGTCATGTCACATACATACATATTTAATATATATCTACATCACATGCAAATATATATATACATATATCTAGTAGGTGTATAACACATCATATATGCAAGCCACACCGGATGATCATGATCTATCACCTAATATGATTAAGCCTAAGCTAATGGGCCTAATCACTCACAATAGGATCTATGTGTGTATCGGCGCATCTCTATACCCTGTGATTGTTGATCTTGTCATCATTGATTTCGTCGGATCGTCGCATCACCATGCGACATGATCTCCCGCCATGGCATCGTGGGCCCCGTTGTCACCTCCACTCCGTGCCTCTCTATGTAATTACAAATAATCACAAGCACGCCGGCCCGACAATAAACGAGAAAAATAGAGGTTTGCAGGCTCCAATAATAATAATAATCATAATTACACACATCACAACACATGGCTCTTGATCATCCATCCACATCATACATCACATGTATATCACATCACATATAGGATTACTACATATATATAATAATTAATTAAACTATTTAATTAATTATTTTTCTGATAATCAGGACATGCTCGAAATTTCTAGAATTATCAAAGATATTTTCATAATTCTAGATAAGAGGATAGTCCTTGGAATTTTCAAAATTTTTGAGGGCTTTTTCAAAATTCTAAGCATAGGACAGTCCCTGGAACTTCTGAAATACAAGGGGTAGTATCATCCTTTTCTAAAAAAGATGCCCTAGCCCTTTCCCTCTCTGGCCGCCACCACTGTCCTCGGGCGTCACCTCGCGGGTGGGCGGCGCCACCTTGCATGGGCACTGTCCCTGCTGGCGGCTACCCTTTTAGGCAGCAGGGCTACCCCGTGCGTCCTCGCTGCCCCTTGCATCCTCGCTACGGGCAGTAGCCCCCTGCGGCCTCATAGCAAGCGGTCGCCTCTTACGGGCGCTGCATACGCCCATAGGCGCCGCCCCTGCAGGCGCCAGCCATGCCTGCGGCGACCGCGGCTGCCCCTTGTGGGCTGGCTACCACGGCCACCCATTACGGGCTGGCTACCCCTGCAAGGGGCTTTGGCCATGGTCGTGGCCGACTACCCCTGCAAATGGCATGGCCGTGGCTGACCGCCATTACAAGGGGCCTGGCCGTAGCCAGCCACCCCTTATCCTCGCTACTTTCGCTGTGAAAATGCATCAAGAATGCGTAGAATGATTCTACGCGATTCGATCTCATCACACATAGTTTAAAACTAATCTTCGCATGAAAACCTTAGCTCTGATACCACTGTTGGGAAACCTAAGCGGGTGCATACTATGCATAGTGGAAATCAAAATAAAAACTGATTTCCCAAGAAGATCGAATCGTCGTGCAAAAGATTGGGATCGCGAGAAAAATACAAAATTGAAAAATCACGATATATGAGAGATTGATTTTACTTAGGGAGATCGTATATCCCTATATTCCAAATCTGGATGGAGAAGATGACGGAGGTCAAGCATCCTTCTCTCTAGCGGTATCCACACGATAGATCTTTGCAGCGAGACTCCAATCTGAACTCGCAACTCTTTCGCAGAAGGGGGGAGGAGAATAGGAGGGGGAGGCCAAAAAACTCTAGGGCTCCTTTCTCAGTAGGTATTGTATCTCCATCCAATTACCCACTAACTTTGCATTATTGGATTTTTATCCAATAATCTCCTTAGGCCTCTAATTTGGCCTTAATCAAGGAGCTCATTAGTATAGGGTCTCATCTACTGAGAATAGGGGCTAATTGGATCTCTATCCAATTCTCTATTCACTGAAGCAACCACTATATCTGTGTGACCTTCTAGGCCCGATACCGAGTTGGTCGTGAGTCACTCCCATCAGAACTCATTTTGATATAGTGAATTATTATCCCCATAATAATTCACTCGACTTATTGACTATGGACTTACTAGGCCACTATGCCATAGTCCCCAGACAATATAGGGGGATCATATCCATCGGACCTGTCTGTCCATAGTTATTATGTATCTATAATCCCTCATCCAACTAATATCCCAAAGACTATATATTGGATATGGTACTGTCAGGTCACATACGGAATCCGTCATAGTCTCGTTCTAATCGGATTCTTCCGGAGAACTCTTTATCTCTCAATTCGAATGACATTGGATAGAGATTTATCTAAGCAAGCAATATGGAATATTTCTCTTATGATACCGAGAGTGGATGATCCTCTATTAACACTCAATTGCATTTATAAGGTTAGCTACCAATCTCGATAACTAGTTGTACTAGATCTGAAACTTTTCAAACCTGTAAGTTTGGCGTTAAAGAAAGGAGTACTCATACAAGGTATTCTTGGTGTCTCATATCTAAGGACCAGATACACAATTGGGACTATGGAATCACTATCTGACATTAGGTATCATTAACTATACAACATTCCATAAGCAGATCAATCAGTAAACTCATTCTCCAATGAGCACCGGTATTATATCCTTAGTGTCTCCACAAAATTAGCTATGAGACCAGCCGCCTCCATCATATGGATGAGTATATAGTACACCGGTGTGTCTGGTTATCTCGATGTCCCTCTCGAGTAATCTATGACCATGATTATTTAGGATCTATGTTTAAAGGTGAATCAATCTCATTATCGTAATTTCATCACGATCTGATTCCTATTGTACAGAACCAAAGACATCACAGTATATGCTATAAATAATATAATGTGGGAATATGCCAATATTAATTATAAGCAAAAAGATCACACAGCGTGTCACACGTGCCATCACTCACGTGATTGGCTTGTAGGGCACTTGTAACCAGCACTATACACATAATTTATGGCCTTAAACAAGCTTCCAAACAATGGTCTATAAAGTTTTATAATACCATTATTTCCTTTAGATTTCAGGAAAATACTATTGATTAGTGCATATTTCTAAAGGTTAGTAGAAACAAGTTTATTATATTGGTCTTATATATAGATGATATTTTACTTGCCAGAAGTAATATTGGTTTATTAAATGAAACTAAGATATTTCTCAACAAGAACTTTAAGATGATTGATATGAATAAGGCAACCTATGTTATTGGCATTGAGAAATTCAGCGATAGATCTCAAGGATTTTTAGGACTATCTTAGAAAAGATATATTAATCATATCTTGGAGAGATTTAATATGCAACTTTACGTGGCTAATGATATACATATTACTAGAGGTGAAAATTTTATCCAAAACCAGTGCTCAAAAAATAACTTAGAAAGGAATCGAATGAAGAATATTTCTTATGGGTGTGTAGTTAGAAGTCTATTATATGCTTAAATCTGTACAAGACCAGATATCGATTTTATCATTGCAATGCTGGATATATACCAAAGCAGCCCAAGAACAGAACATTGGAAAGTTGCAAAAAAAGTAATGAGATATCTACAGGGGATGAAAGATTATATGCTCATATACAGGAGAATAGATCAGTATAAAGTGATGAGATATTAAGATGTTAATTTTTTAAATCGTCTTAACAATAGAAAATCCACTTTAGGATTTGTATTCATGTTAGTTAGTGGGGTAATTTCTTGGAAATGTGTAAAAAAAATTACTTATTGCATCATCAACAATAAAAGCTAAATTTGTGGCATGCTTTAAGGCCACAAATCAAGCATTATGGTTACAAAATTTAATCACGAACTTGGTGTGATCGACTCAATTGTTAGGTCGTTGAAGATATTTTGTGATAATACCGTAGTAGTTTTCTTTTCTAAAAATGACACGTACTCTAGTGGTTCTAAGAATATTGAGATAAAGTACATAGTGGTTAGAGAAAGAAATCAAGACAGTATCGGCACTTGGGGGGGGGGGGGAGAGAGGGGGTAAATTAGTGCTTTCATAAAATTACGTCGATTTGAAAACTTGTTGGATCAAACCCGTATCAAAAATGTATTTTAGTATTAAAAATATTCATAAAAGTAGTGAGCAAGTAAATTAGTGAGTAATAAGAATGAAAAAAAATAAAAGGAAATGCATACTAAATTTATAATGGTTCGATCGTTGTGACCTTCATACACTCTCGATTCCCCTTTTTTATTCTTTTCTTATTTCCTCAAGCAAGAAGGAGTGACGTATTTATAGGCCCCAAATGGATTTTAAAATGGAGCCAAAATTTAAATTTTGAGTTTTAAGGGTACTAGCAATACCACCGCCTATACTAGGCAGTACCATTGACATAATTTGGCAGATTGTATCTAGGTAATACCATCGCTAGTCTAGGTTGTACTATCGCTTGGGAACATGTGAGATCGTGTTGCTAGCTCATAAGTGGTTTTATCGCCTAGTCTGGCAGTGCCACCGCCTGACCCAACTATGGGTCATGGAATGGGCCTCCCAATGGGCCAAAATCAGCCCCAGTTAAGGCCCAATGGGTCCATAATTGAGTTGGTATGGTTACACCCAAAACCAACTCAATTATAACCTAAACTATGTCGATCAAGACAACCAATTACAAAGTATAAACCCTATGTTGTCTAGCATATTATTGGTTCATTCGGTGCTTCATCGGACCCTTGGGCGCATCGTCCTCTCCTTCGGCGTATTGTTTGATCCATTAGCATGTTGACCTTTCACAACATCCAATCTTCTTGGTGCAATGCCCTATCCTTCTAGCCTAATGCTCGAACTCACGGCTTGAAATCTATCTTCTGGTACGTCAACCAATCCTCCGGCCCAACAACCAATCTTCTAACATGATCTATTTCGGCACAATGTATGATTCTCCTACTTCAATCGATTTGACTTTCTATGATCAAAGTTAGTCCTATGTCACTCAAACGCTCATTAGAGCATAACTTCATTAATTAATTTCATCATCAAAATATGAGATTCAACAATCTCCCCCTTTTTTATGATGACAACCAACTAATGATGGAGTTTTAACTAAACACCCCCTATCAATATAACATATTCAAATAAAGTAAACTCGAATTCAAAAAGAGTGATAAGCTTTGAATTTAGTCGAAATAATTTTAATCATAATTAAAATAAAATTGCATGCATCATAAAATCATGAGTATTGCATGCAAAATTTCAAATCATCATAATTTCAAAATACCACAGTACATCATAACATGCATGATTTCAAAGCATTAAAATTTCAAATCTTCATCATAACTTCTCCCCTTTTATCATCAACAAGAAGGAGAAAAATGCAACTAGCAAAATTTTGAAACATGCAAGCTAGCAATTTTTTTTAGATGTGCAAGGTAGCATTTTTAGCTTCTATTGGGATGTCCAAGCTAGCAATTCTTGCTTCTCTTTTGAGATGTGCAAGTTAGCAAGTTTTTGCTTCTTCTTAAAATGTGCAAACTAGCAAATTTTTGCTTCTTCTTGAAATGTGCAAGCTACCAAATCTTTTCCTCCCCCTTTGTCATTGTCAAAAGGAAGCAAAGAATATAATTGTGCAGAATTTTTTCCCTTTACATCAATGTTCAAATCATCATATGAAAGATATCATGAAAAATTAATTTGGTGATAGGGTATACATTTCATGAATATAAGGGAGTTATGTGAAAATCATAACATGAAAGACATCAAAGATCATGAAGGATCAAGTTACGAATATCGAAAGATCAAGGCTCATTTTGATAAATGCGCCCTTTAGTAAAATATGAGAACAAATAATAAGATATCTTGATTAATAAAAAAAGATTTCAATTTATAATTATCAAGTTCATGGTTTGTTTGCATAAGTTTCCTATTTAGTAAGTGGTAAAAAGAAGAACTCATAGAAGATTAAAAAGATTTTGATTCTCATAAAAGAAATCAAGAGAAAGTTTATGATTCAGTTGGAAAAATCTCATTTAAATTTAATTTGTCAAATCATTAAAATCACTTTTCTAGTTCGAGAGATTCAAAATAACATAAATAGATTCATCACTAAGGATCTCTATGATGAAAAATTGATATGCCTTAGAGATAGTGAATTTTTTTTTATGAAATACATTCCCCTTCTTTTTTTTGGTTTAAATTTATATAATTAATTTCATACAAGTATGCCCAAGACTTTTATGCCAAAACCATGCAATATTGTATAAAGCCAAAAAAAAGTTTTATCACAAAATTCATCAAGATTAATAGTATAACCATTAACTACTAAAATATCTTTAATAAAATAATTTCAATGTAAATGATCATTCTTATATTATTGTTGTTTAGCTAGTGAGCTTAATTAAATGTGTTGGATCTCCGATCATATGCCTTGAGCATCAATTTGTTAAATCTCGGATTTTAATGATGAAATTAATTGATGAGTGTTTAATCTAACATATGTGTTAGAGGAAGTATTGCATGTTTAACTACGATGGAGGAATTGGGTTATAGCCAGATGATGGGCTAAGATCAAGCTTGGGCATTGGACCGGGGTTTGGATGATGTAGTGGGACCTCATCGGGAGTTTGCTAGGAGTTTGTCGAAGGGATTGGGAAGCTCGCTAGGAACACGCCAGAAGAAAACCGTAAGACTCACCACAAGAATGTTGGAGGCTATCGGATTGGCTGGAGTTAGGTCTTGTTTAAGCTTGATGGTCATTATGATTGTAATCGTTAAGTCATAGTTAGGGTTCGAGTCCTAAATGAGTGGATTTGGAAGAAATCCAAATCAACTCAATAAGGCAACCAAGTCCACTATGGGGTTTGATTGAGCTTAAGTTGAGCTCAATTAGTTGACCAAAGAATTGGTCAACATCAGGTTTAAGTTAGAATTCGAAAAGTGGAGGGAACCACTTTTCCGGAGATTCCAGTAGGTAAACTGCAAGTGAGCGGAGGTTGTACCATCGCTACCCAAGTTTTCGAGCGACTGGCGGTAGGTAAATCGCCCAGGTTGGCGGCTGAACCGCTCGTACCCTAGTTTTCCAACGACGACGTCAACGAGTGAACCGCCCTTACCCGAGTTTTCCAAGTATGTTTGAATTTTGGCTCTAATTTCTGAAGTCATTTGGGGCCTATAAATACCCTAAGTTTTCTTGTATTCCATATAATAATTTTGAGGATTATATTTTGTGAAAAAAATTATGTGTGAATTATAATAAAAAGAAAAGGGGAAGGGAGAGAACTTAGAGTTAGAAAATTCTTGAAGTCTCCATTGTAAGCAAGTTGTAAGGGTTTGGTCTTCACCACAGAAGATCGGTAGTAGACGTCGGTGTGCCTCAAAGAGGAGGACTCATGAGTGGACGTAGGTCGGTTGGTGCCAAACCACTATAATTGTGAGTATTTTTACTTGTTGCATTTACTATTTGCAATTGTCGAATTCTTAATCATTTTGAACTAAATACCAAATAGATGTTTCTAATCTTTACTTACTCTTTGAAAGAAAAGTTTCAAGTCAAGCACTTCCCATCAACGTTGCTTATCTTTTTAATAGGATTTGCTTGTTTCTTCTAAGTCATTTTTAAGCAAGAAACTTAGCATTTTCTTTGAATCATTCACTTGTTACAAAATGCTTCGGATTTTCTATCTTGCCTAAAGTGAAAAGTTTATTTTTTGTAAAAATAAAAATTTACACTTGCACTAACCCCTCCCTCCCCCCTCGTAGTGCCAATTGATCCTAACAATTGTTATCAGAGCAAGGTAGTTACTCATTGGATTAATACACACTTGAGTAAATAGCTTAGTTTGGCATGAATGAGGGATATTCTATCTCATGTCCTCCCATATTTAATGGGACGAATTACATGTATTGGATGACTAGGATGCGTAATTTTCTTATCTTTTGGACCTTGATTTATAGAACATTATTGAGAATGGATTTAAAAAATCTTCAAAGCCAATGAATGAACTGAATGATTTGGAAAGGAAGAATTTTTATTTAAATGCAAAGGCTAGGAATGCCTTGTTTTGTGCTAATGACAAGAATGAGTTTAATCGAGTTTCCATTTGTTAATCGCCCTTTGATAATTGGCACACACTAGAAATCACACGTGAGGGGAGTAGTATAGTAAAATAATCTAAGATTAATATTTTAGTTCATAATTATGAGTTGTTTCGAATAAAACCAAGTGAGTCCATTGGAGACATGTACACCCGTTTCACAGATGTCGTCAATAGCCTTAAAGCACTTAGAAAATATTTTTCAAACTTTGAACTTGTTAGTAAAATTTTAAGATCTTTACCAAAAAATTGGGATCCTAAAGTAACCGCTATTCAAAAGGCCAAAGATTTAAATAACTTACCTCTTGAAGAACTGATTGGCTCACCTATGACATATGAACTAAACTATGAAGCTCATGATGAGCTTGATGAACCCCTTCCAAAGAACAAGAAGGATGTAGCACTTCAGACAATAAATGACTCCTCGAGTGAAACCTCGAGTGATGAGGATCATGATATTGCATTGTTATCATGAAAGTTTAAAAATTTATAAAAAATAAAATTATAAAAATAAAAATGAACAGAAGAAGGACAATGTCATATGCTATGAATACGAAAAACTAGAACATTTCAAAAATGAATGTCCTTAATTGAAGAAGAAGTCGATGCTAAAAAGGAAAGCACTTTCGACCACTTTGGATGATTCAAGCTATTCGGATGAAAAAGACCACTCTAAAGAAGAAGTTGCTAACTATGATCTAATGGCGATCGAAGATGAGGTTAGTGATTCATTAAGTGTTTATTTTTTGGAGTTATTAAATATGCTTCATGATTTATTTGATGATTTTAGATAACTTAGCAAATCTTTTAAATTACTTAAGAATAATCATGATTTGTTAGTTAGTAGACTTGCCAAAATGTATGATTCATGTTCTAAATATGAAATGCTAGATAATGCTAAAGAAGAAAATATCATGTTTAAGACAATATTAGAAAATTTTAAAATTAGAAACAAATTCCTAAATATGATCCTTACCAATAAGGGTCATATTAATAGAAGAAATGTATAGGCTTTGTTGTTAACGTTTAACAAAAGCCAACCATGTTTGTTAAAGGACCAACCTTAAATGTCCCACTAAGAATCAAGTATAATTTTTATGAAAAATTAGGCAATAAGGCAAACAAATGCCTATTTAGAAAATGTATCCACACTAATTAGTTTGAGTTCTAAAGGGAACTTCATACAACAAAAAACGATTAGAAAAGAAAGATAAAGTTCTTTATAAAGGACCCAATGTAAAATGCTTACCTAAATCAAAAATATCTTTCTTGTAGGTTTGTCTCCAAACTAAAGTTAGGAGCACCAAATGGTATCTTGATAGTGGATACTCAAGGCACATGACCGGAGATCCAACTTATTTTTCTAATCTCACTAGCTTAAGTGAAGGAGTTGTCACCTTTGGAGACAACAATGGTAAAATCATTAGAAAAGGAACTATAGGTAACATATCAAACCTCTTGATTGAAGATGTGTTGTTAGTTGATGGCTTGAAATATAATTTGCTTAGTATTAGTTAATTATGTGATACAGGTTATGTTGTTAAATTTTAACCTAATACTTGTATAATTGAATTGCTGCACAAAAATAAATCTTTGGTTGCCTTAAGAAACAACAATGTGAACACTATAGATATTGAAAAATTTTGTGATAAAACTTATTTTTCGGCTTTGAATGATGATGCTTAAATTTGGCATAAGAGACTAGGTCATGCTAGAATGAAACTTTTAAACTAAATATCTACCAAAGATCTAGTAGGAGGCTTACCTAATCTTAAGTTTATAAAAGACAAAGTATGCGATACTTATCAATTAGGAAAATAAATAAATAGTAGCTTTAAGTTGAAAAAGCAAATAAACACCTCTAGACCACTTCAATTGATTCATATTGATCTATTTCGACCGATTGATATTACAAGTTTAGGTGGTAGCAAATATGCATTTGTTTTAGTGGATGACTTTAGTAGATATACTTGGACCTATTTCTTGACAAATAAAAGTGATACATTTAAATGTTTTAAAAAATATTGTAAGATTATGCAAAATAAAATAGGATGTATGATTTCTTCAATTCGTAGTAATCATGGCGGAGAATTTCAAAACAATAATTTTCAAAAATTTTGTGAATCAAATGGGTATATCCATAACTTTTCTACTCCATGAAATCCACAACAAAATGGAGTAGTAGAAAGAAAAAATAGGAGCTTACAAGAAATGGCTAGAACAATGTTGAACGAACATAGCCTACCCTAATACTTTTGAGCCGAAGCCATTAATACAATATGCTATGTTTTAAATAGGGTTCTTGTAAGACCATTACTCACTAAAACTCCTTACGAATTGTGGAATGGTAATAAACGAATATTTTCTATTTTAAAATATTTGGTTACAAATATTTTATTTTAAATGAAAAAGATGCTTTAGAAAAATTTGATGTAAAATATGATGAAGGCATTTTTCTAGGTTATTCTTCTATTGAAAAAGTTTATCATATTTTTAATAAAAGAACATTAGTAATAGAAGAATCCATTCATGTTGTTTTTAATGAGTTTTTAAAATTTAAAAAGATTAATTTTGATGATAAAATTGATCTTGATACTTTGAATTTAAATGATAATACTCTTAAAAATATCTTGGATGAATCTACTTCCAAATCCTTACCCAAGGAATAAAAGTATGTAAATGATCAACCTAAGGAGCTTATAATAGGAGAAACATTAAAAGGAGTTCAAACTTGGTCTTCTTTTAGAAATTTTTGTGCAAATAGCGTGTTTCTTTCTCAAATCGAGCCAAAGTGCATTGATGAGGCCTAAGAGATGATTCTTTGGTTAATGCAATGCATGAAGATTTTAATCAATTTAAGAGAAATGAGATATGAGAGCTTATTCCTAGACTTAATGACCCAATAACCTAATGGGTCTTTAGAGACAAGCAAGATGAAAATAGTATCGTGGTTAGAAATAATGCTAGATTAGTGGCCAAAGGTTTTAACCAAGAAGAAGGAATCGATTATGATGAAACCTTTGCTCCGTGGCTAGACTTGAAGCCACTCCTTGCCTTTGCATCTTTTAAAAATTTTAAGTTGTTTCAAATTGATGTTAAAAGTGCTTTTCTAAATGGTTTCATTTTTGAAAAAGTTTATGTTGAACAACCCCCCGGTTTTAAAAATAATCTTCTTCCTAATCATGTTATCAAACTTACAAAAGCTCTTTATAGATTAAAACAAGCCCCTCGAGCTTGGTATGAAAGATTTAGTTCTTTTTTATTTCAAATAAATTTTCTAAAGGCATTGTTGATGTCATATTATTTTTTAAGCATTTTAAAAATGATCTTCTTATTATTCAAATTTATGTTGATGATATCATTTTTGGATTTACAAATGAATCTTTATGTGAGTCTTTTGCTGAAGAAATGAGCCAAGAGTTTGAAATGAGTCTAATGGGTGAGTTAACATTCTTCTTAAGATTACAAATAAAACAACTAGATGATGATATTTTTATTAGTCAAACTAAATACACATTGAACTTAATAAAATGGTTTGGGATGGAAAATGCTAAAGTTGGACTTAGACAATGAAGGAGAAAACTTTAATTAAAAATTTATAGAGGAATGATAGGAAGTTTATTATATTTAACTAATACTAGATCTGATATCATGTTTAGTGTTGAATTATGTGTAAGATTTTAATTTAATCCTAAACTCTCTCATTTGAAAGCAGTTAAACGAATCCTTAGATACTTAAAAGAAACATCTAAACTAGGATTATGGTATCTAAGATCAAAGAATTTTGACTTGATTGTTCATTCAGATGCTGATTTTGGTAGACGTAGAATAGATAGAAATAGTACTACCGGGACATATCAATTTTTAGGGCATACACTTATTTCATGGACTTTCAAGAAATAAAATTTAGTAGCTTTATCTACTACGAAAGCATAATATATTACAGCTAGTACATGTTGTACCCAAGTTATTTGGATGAAAAACACACTAGAAGATTACAGAATAAAATTAAAAAATATTCCTATTAAGTGTGATAATACAAGTGCTATATGTTTAACCAAAAATCTTATTCAACATTCAAGAACCAAACATATTGATATTATATATCATTTTATAAGGGATCATGTAATTGTCAAGATATCTCCTTGTAATTTATTGACACTAAGCATCAATTAGCAGATATTTCTATAAAATCCTTAAATGAAGAACAAATTGATTTTCTTAGAAGAGAACTTGGAATGCTAAATCATGAAAATGTATGAATTACTTGATTTCATGAGATTAAGATATTTTTCTTTATGATAATATCTTGAAAACTCTCGATGTTCTTGTTCACAAAAAGGGGAGAAAATTTACATGATGTTTTGCTATTTTACGGATTTATTTACTACACTTGCTTGAAATTATATAAGATGATTTTAAATGCATGAGTAGCTCCTAAATTCTTGAATCTTTTCGAATATCTTGGATCTTTGAGCTTATCTTTAAAATTCACCTCTACAAAATTGAGAGCTATACTTATGATGTTTGACAACCCCTCCCTTATTTTCTTTTCTTCTTTTTCACAAGATGAAGAAAATTTTTTATGACCATGTTGTACTTTACAAAGAGGGAGCAAAAACTCATGTGCCTTAAAATCCTTAGCCCTATATTTCATCTTTTTGTTGTTGACAAAGGGGGTAAAATATACATTGATGACACATGATATTGATGATATACATTGATGACACATGATATTAATGATATATATTAATGACATATGATATTGATCATATACTTGGATATCTTGGATATGGATGCATAATTTTTTTGAAATTCATGAAAATTCTTGATGAGTTGATGACTTAATTGTTTAAAAGCAAATTATTGTTGAGGTATGAGTATCTCATTACAATCCTTGAAACATTATTTTTTTAAAATATTGATTGCTTCGTGATACTTGAATTTAAGAGTATGTGGTTCTCTTGAATTTAAGTTTTCCTTATTATGGTATAGTTTTAGGGGGAGTAAGGTTTAACTCCCATCATCAATCGATTGTCATCATCAAAAAGGGAGAGATTATTGAATCTTGGATTTTGATAATGAAATCAATTGATGTAATTTAATATATGTGTCAGAGGAAGTATTGCAGGTCTAACTACGATGGAGGAACTGAGTTACAGCCATATGATGAGCCAAGATCAAGCTTGGGCATCGGGCCGGGATTTGGACTTTTAGGATCACTTGACACTAAGAGGGGGGGGGGGTTAATTAGTGCAAGTGAATAATTCAAAATAAAATGCTAAGTTTCTTAGAAGTGCTTGACTTGAAACCTTACTTTCAAGGAGTAAATAAAATTGGAAGTGTCACTTGATATTTTATTGAACACAATTAAGAACTTGATAATTGTAAGTAGTAAATTAAATAAGGAACACTTATAATTTATAGTGGTTCGGCTTCAACCTTGGCCTATGTCCACTTCCCGAGTCCTCCTCCTTAAGGCACATCGGCATCCACTACTGATCTCCTTTGGGTGAAAATCAAACTCTTACAACATTTCAAGGGAGACAAGATTACACACTTGGATCACTCCCTTAACCCTTTTCTTTTTCTTACAACTCACACATAATATTTTCTTAAAATATAATCCCTAAAATTATTGTATGAAATGTAAGAAAACTTGGGGTATTTATAGGCCTCAAATGACTTCAGAATTTGGAGCCAAAAATCAAACTCACCCAGAAAATCTGGGTACGAGCGGTTTACCCACCGACTTGGCAGTTTACCCACCGTCAGCCACCCAAAAACCAGGTACGGGCTATTTACCCGCCTATCCTGGGCGGTTCAGTCACCCTGTTTCCAGAGTACGGGTAGTTTACCCATCGACCCTAGGCGATTTACCCATCGTTAGCCGCTCGAAAGCCGTCATTAGCTGCCCGAAAGCCTAGGTGGCGGTGGTACACCCGCTGCTCATCGACGGTTTACCCGTCAGAATCTCTAGAAAAGTGGTTCCCTCCACTTTTTAGATTCCAGCTTATACTTGATGATGACTAATTCTTTAGTCAACTGATTGAGCTCAACCAAACCCTCATAATGGACCTGATGCCTCTTTGAGCTGATTTAGATTCCTTCTAAATCATACTCATTTAGGACTCAATCTTAACCTATGACTTAAAGATTACAATCAATACATGACCATGAAACTTATGACTTACTCCCGTAATCCGGCAACCTCCATGATCTCCAACGGCGAGTCTCACGGTCTTCCTCTGGCGATCTCCCGACGTGTTCCTAGCGATCTTCCCGATACCTTCGGCGAAGTCCTAGCAAACACCCGACGAGCTTTCATCGCATCGTCCAATACTTTAGCCTAATGCCTAAGCATGGTCCTGGGTCCATGTCTGATCTGTAATTCATTCTCCCATCACGGTTAAACCTGCACGATGCTAACTACAAATTAATTACAATAATAATGGCCAACCCATCCACTTCAAGACCTTCCCAACTCCCGGCAAGCTTTTCGGCTACCCCCGATAATCTTCCGTCGAGTCATGGTCTTCTTTTGGTGAATTCCCTTATACCATCCTGACAAACTCCTGATACCCTCGATAAGCTCTCAACGTACTCCTAGCGATTTCCCAACCGCATCGTCTGAACCCGGGCTCAATTCATGGATTTGACTTTGGCCAAACCTCTAATTGTCATATTCTCTCTATCGTAGTTAATCCTGCATCAATCAACTCTAATAATACATGTTAGATCAATAACTCATCAATTGATTTCATAATCAAAATTTGACATTCAACAATCTCCCCCTTTTTGATAATGATAATCAATTGATGGCAAGAGTTAATCCTAACTCCCCCTAAATCCATGTCACTTAAATTTAAGAGAATCACACACTCTTAAATTTTAAGTATTTTTAAGCAATCAAAATTCCAAGCAAATTTCAACATAAATTTGCATCAAGTCATCGAATCATGAGTTCCGAAAAGATTATGCATCCATATCCAAGATATCCAAGTATATCATCAATATCATGTGTCATCAACATATATCATTAATATCATATGTTATTAATATATATATATCAATATTATGTATCATCAATGTATATCATCATGTGTCATCAATATATATTTCTCAATATCATGTGTTATCAATATATATTTCTCCCCCTTTGTCATTAACAAAAAGGTGTAATATATGACTAAGGATTTTAAGGTACATGAGTTTTTGTGCCCCCTTTTTAAGATTCGATATGAGTCAAAAAAAAATAATTTCCTCTTGAAAAGGAAGGAAAGAAAACTATGGAGGATTTGTAAAACATCATTAAATATAGCTCTTAATTTTGTAGAGGTGAATTTCAAAAATAAGCTCAAAACTCCAAGATATTCAAGGAGATTTAAAAATTTAGGAGCTACTCATGCATTTAAAATCATCTCATGTAATTTCAAGCATAATACATAAATCCATAAAATAGCAAAACATTATGTAAATTTTCTCCCCTTTTGTGAATAATAAGATAAAGAACATGGAGAAAATTTTCAGAAATATTATCACAAAAAGCTTAATCTCATGAAATCTAGATTAGCATTTTATATATTTTCATGATTTAGTATTCTTAAATATCAACCTCAATCTTGTAGAAAGATTTTAAAAGAAAATTTTGAATATGAGCTCAACAAATCTTTCTCATGTAGATTTCAAGAAAACATAGCATATAAATCGGAAAATTAGCAAAACACTATTTTTATGTAAATTTACTCTCCTTTTTGGAAACAAGAAGGTAAGAATCAAGGTAGAGAAGTGAAAAACATCATATCACAAAAATACTCAATTTTATAGATGTAATTTTTTATAGATATAAATTCTAAAATCTAAGAAAAAATCAAGAGCTATCCATGCAATTTAATTTATCTTATGCAAATTTCAAATAAGGTAGCAAATCAATCAAATCATGCATTTTGAAGATTATCCCATGTAAATTTTGATAAAAAACATCAAGAATTTCAAAATAAGGCATGATAGTAGATCAAGCTCAAATTGTAAATCAAGTATTTTGCATGCATTTAGAAAGTTCTAATTTTCTTCTAAGAAATTGTTCCACATTCAATGTTATCATATCCAATTTTCTTCTAATTATATTGATAATTTTATTTTTCTTTTTTAGTCATTGTCATGAAGGAAATATGATGGCATAATTTTTTCTTAAAATTCATAATCAAATTATGCCAAAAAGTACAATGAGATCATATCATTAAAGATAAAATCAAAATTTTGAATATAAAAAGACATGATTTCGTTTAATAAGTTTCTTCCCCTTTTTTTTGTAAATAGTGAACATGAGTCTTAGGAGATTAAGTAATCTTGATTCATCTAAGATAAATCTTAAGACACTTAATTCATTTAGATAGATCCATTTTAATAAAATATAAAAATCTTTATTATAATCGTTAAGATCATAAATATTCTTTTTATTAAAAAGAGAAAATCATAGAGATTAAACATGATTCCATCTAGGATCAAATCTCTTTCAACTTATCATAAATTTAAGAAATATTAATTTTCGTGATACGTTTTACCATTCACGCGTTTTAAGATAAATCATGTCAAGAAATATATTAATATCAAAAGACACTAATAAATATCAAAAGATATAATTTAATTTAATAAATCTCTTCTTAGATAATAAAATATTTAGGAGATCAATTTTATAGGCAAAATCTTAATTCATGAAAATTGTCAAGTTACAAATATGATTTTGCAAATTGAGATATGGAAATATAGGATCTCAACTTATATATGTGATTTCAAATCATCAAGATCATTGTTTAGATTCATGTTATAGTTCCAAAAAGATAAACTTATGAATCATTTATATAAGGATTTCAAGTTTCAATTTCTTAAGATGTCAAAATCAAGATTTAGGTTTTGAAATCATTAAAATGTCAATAAGGTGGGATGGATTCATCAATCCCTTTCTTTTAAAAAATAAAATTATTTAAAAATATATCCAAAATTATCATCAAAAATAGCTTTTCCAATAATTTCAATCAAGGCAACATAAATTGTTTTTCAAATGAAGATAGCTAAAGTTCTCTAATTCATTTTTGTGCTTAAAGAGATTCAATAATAAATGTATCATTTTATCTTGTTGAAGGATTCATAGGATAAAGATATTTTCAAGAATAATCATCCTCCTTTTGGTTGTTTCATATGATTTTTTTCAAGAATTATTTTCAAATCAATGAATTTTTGGTTAAGATCGAAAGTCAAATTTCATTCTAGAAGAAGTTGTCAAGGTCATTGCTATACATCAAAATGATAAAATATCTTTAAAGAAAAATTTAAATCTATCTTAATTTCAACTTTAAATGAGTCTAACTCTTTACACATAGTGCAAGGAATTGACAAACTCATTTTCAATAATATCTAAAAATGAAGCATATATATTTTCTATACACAAATTCTAACATTCAACACAATTATTCAATCATCATTTCAATCAATGTAATATTCAAATTAATCATTCCATAGATTTTATCAATATTTAAACCATTTAACAATAGTCTTTACATTTAAACCAACATCCAGGCTAATAATTTTAAACCTATTATTCAATCATCATCAAAATCTCATTTATGTAAATTTTAACATATTTTTCAATAAATAAGGTTCTTTATTTCTAGTTTATTTTCATACTAGTATACTCTAGCTATACATTATCAAGATTGATTATGTAATCATGAACTATTTTTAATAAAAGGATTTATTATAATAGAAACAAAGATCATTAAATTTTAAAAATCCTAATTCAAATAATTTTTCTTATTTTTGACATTTTGGCTAGAGATCTTGATAAGTAAATTAGATCACAAGTAAAATGGCTTGAGCATTTATTTTCAAAAAAATTATTTAGTGGTCCTAGCCTTGTTAGGAGACAAATTTATAAGAAAGATTTAGGTACCCATTTTACATTGGGATCTATATGAAGAACTTTGTCTTTCTTATCTAATGGTTCTTGGTAGTTTGGTGTTCCCTTAGGAACTCAAGCTAACTTGTAAGGACTATAATTTTTAAATAGACATTTATTGGCTTTATGTCCTAATCTATCACAAAAATTATATTTTATATTTGGAGGCAAATTTAAGGTAGGTCCCTTAACAAACATGGTTGGCTTTTGTTGAATGTTTCTAACAAAGCCTATATAATTTCTTTTATTAATATGACCCTTATTGGCAAGGATCATAATTAGATATTTGTTCCTAGTTTCAAAATTTTCTAATGTTGACTTAAGCATGAAATTTTCTTCTTTAATGTTGTCTAGCATTTCACATTTAGAGCTAGGATTATGTGATGCTAATAACTCATGTATTTTATCAACTTTATCAACTAACAAATCATGTTCATTTTTAAGCAACTTAAAAGATTTTCTAAGTTTTCTAAACTTATCAAACAAATCATTGAACATGTTTAATAATTCTGAAAATGAAATGCTTAATGAATCACTATGCTAATCGTCGATGGCCATAAGAGCGAGGTTCTCTACTCCTTAGTTATGCATTTTATCTTTGGAGCTCCTGCGTTCATAGCAAGAGATTTTGTCCATCTTTAGATCATTTTTAAGGTTCATGTTCATTAATTTATCTAGTTCATTTGTCAAGGGTTCAAAGTCCTCATCACTCGAGGAGTCATATGTTCTTAGTTCAAATTCCTTCCTGTTCTTTGGAAGGTATTTTTCAAATTTATTTTTAGATGTATTTTCATTTCATGATTCATTTAGATTAGTTGTGATTTCATATGTCATTTCTAATGTATATCATATATCGAAAGCCGAATCAAAATAAGAAACCTAATCAAATTCATTTTTATCAAGTAAACAATAAAAGACATTCATAGCCTTTGCATTCAATGAAAACATTTATTTTTCATAATCATTCCAATCATTTGTTGGATTGGATGACTTCTGAAAATATTTTTCAATAATACACCATAAATCAAGATCTATCAAAATAAAAAAGATACACATTCGTATTTTCCAAGATATATAGTTCGTCCCATTAAACATAGGAGGACTTACGATGCATTGAACCTCGTTAATGTCAAAAAGAGTAATTTCTCTTGAGTGTTAAATCAAATGAGAAAAACGTAGCTCAGATACCAATTATTAGGATCAATTGACACTAAGATGGGGAGGGGGGTGATTAGTGCAAGTGTAAATTCTTTTTTTTTTAATGAAACTTTTCGCTTTAAGCAAGATAAGAAAATTAGAAACTTTTCGTTCAAGTAAAGCAAGTGAATGATTCAAAATAAAATGCTAAGTTTCTTGGAAGTGCTTGACTTGAAACCTTGTTTTCAAGGAGTAAATAAAATCAGAAGCGTCACTTGATATTTTGTTGAACATAATTAAGAACACGATAATTGTAAGTAGTAATGAAATAAGTACTGAACACTTACAATTTATAGTGGTTCGGCCTCAACCTTGGCCTATGTCCACTTCCCGAGTCCTCATCCTTGAGGCACACCAACGACCACTATTACTATCCTTTGGGTGAAGATCAAACCCTTATAACATTTCAAGGGAGACAAGATTACACACTTGGATCACTCCCTTACCCATTTTTTTTTCCTACAATTCACACACAATATTTTCTTAGAATATAATCTCCAAAATTGTTGTATGGAATGCAAGAAAACTTGAGATATTTATAGACTTCAAAATTTGGAGCCAAAACTCAAACTTACCCGAAAAATTTGGGTATAGGGGGTTCACCCGCTAACCTGGGCGGTTTACCCATTGTTAATCGCCAAGAAACCAGGTACGGGCTATTTACCCATTGTCTTGGATAGTTCAGCTGCCCTATTTACAGGTACGGGCGGTTTACCTACCGTCAGTGGCCCGAAAGCCTAGGCGATGATGGTACACCCACCGCTCAGCGGCGGTTTACCCACTAGAATCTCTGAAAAAATGGTTCCCTCCATTTTTTGAATTTCGGCTTGAACCTGATGTTGACCAATTCTTTGATCAACTGATTGAGCTCAACCAAACCCTCATAGTGGACCTTATTGCCTCTTTGAGTTGATTTAGATTCCTTCCAAATTACACTCATTTAGGACTCAATCTTAACCTATGACTTAAAGATTACAATCAAGACATGACCACCAAGCTTATGACCTTCCTCTAGCGATCTCCCGACGTGTTCCTAGTGATCTTCCCGATACAGTGAAGTCCTAGCGAATGCACGGCGAGCTTTCACGTTATCATCCAAAACTTTGGCCTGATGCCTAAGTTTGATCTTGGGTCCATGTCTGATATGTAACTCATTCTCCCGTCGTGGTTAAACCTGTATAATGTTAACTATAACTTAATTAATTACAATCATAATGGCCAACCCATCCACTTCAAGACCTTCCTAACTCCCGACAAGCCTTTCGTCCACCCTCGACAATCTTCTGATGAGTCCTGATCTTCTTCTGATAAACTCCCTTGCGCCAACCTAGCAAACTCCTGATACCCTCGGCGATCTCCTGATGCACTCCCGGTGAGTTTCCAACCACATGGTCTAAACCCCGACTGATGCATGGACTTGACTTTGGCCAAATCTCTGATTGTCATATTCTTTCTGTCACAGTTAATCCTGCATCAATCAACTTTAACAACATATATTAGATCAATAACTCATCAATTGATTTCATCATCAAAATCTCAGATTCAACATGGACGATTCAATGGGACCTCGCCGAGAGTTCGCTAGGAGTTCGCCGAAAGAATCAAGAAGCTTGCTATGAACTGGTGGAAATCATTAATTCAGCAACCATACACCCAAATAGCTAAGGAGCTACAATACATATGGAATGCAAATTGATAGCCTCCAATGAATTGAAACAAGACGAATCGTTCAAGATTGAAGTAAGATGAACTATTCTAATCACTTTATTAAAAAGAAAAATGATAAAAGATTATAATAGCACTTTGATTCCCATAAACGCCAACAAACTAAAAAGTTTGATAAGTTAAAAAGGAAAGTAAAGATTTAGGGTTTTTGAACGTCACAAGCAGAAAAGCTTGATAAGTTTCAAAGTTCATGCAAGAACTTAAAAATAAACACTCATCGGCGGTGGAACATGATTATATTTCTCTAAATTATTCTTTATAAAGAAAATTAGCCTTGTTTATATAAAACAAGATAAAGTACGAAGAGAATGAACCAATTAAATATATTAAATAACATTCATATTCTCAATTCATGAATGTAGATCATTCATGAATTCTGTCTTGAAAAATCTAAAATAGAATTGCCTACAATTCCAAATATAGTCCACCATAGCTAAATAACCTTTATTATGCAAAAAGGGATTAAATTTCATAATTCCCTCAAGGCTGGACTTTATCTTCATGGTATTGACTTATCTGAATCACGTTGACCTTTTTTTACTCTTCTTGCATTCTTAAAACTTTGACTAAATCTTGACCAACTTGTTCCTTCCAAATGTCTTCCAATGAACAAGTTATAACTTCTTTCATCTTTTTAGCTTTAGCTTTTGTTATCGGTCCTTCATGAAAAATAAAAGGGTCCTTAGCAGATTTATGATCAACTAATTGGTTCATATTATTCCCCCTTTCCTCGAAAGGATTCATCCTCAAATCAGCGCCTTCATTGTCGTGATTTTGTTGATGGCTCCGTAATCAGCACACATTCTCTAGGATCCATCTTTTTGTTTCTACCTTTGATTTGCTTTTCTCTCTTTTTTTCTTTATCCTTTGCTTTTCTCTCTTCTTTTTTTTTTTGACTTTTTGATTTTTTTCTTTTATTTCTTTTTCTTTTCTTTTCTTTTTATACTATAAATTATGGATAAACAAAGAAGAATAAGAGCACAAAAATGAAGGAAGAACAACAATTATAGCTATAATGCTGAAGAGAAAAGGAAAAGCTAAAAGATAGCAAATAAATGGGTTTGCAAGATAGCAAATAAATGGATATGCAAACCTCAATCTTAAGCTGAGCTCTGATACCAAATGGTGGAAATTATCAACTCAGTAACCATACACCATAATAGCTAAAGAGCAGTAATACATATGGAATGCAAATTGACACCCTCTAACGAATTGAAACAAGATGGATCATTCAAGATTGAAGTAAGAGGAACTATTCTAATCACTTTATTAAAGAAAAAAATGATAAAAGATTAGAACATCACTTTGATTCCCATAAATGCCATAAACTAAAAAGTTCGATAAGTTAAAAAGGAAAGCAAAGATTTAGGGTTTTTGAATGCTATAAGCAGAAAAGCTTGATAAGATTCAAAGTTCATGTAAGAACTTGAAAACAAACACTCATCAATGTTGGAAGATGATTATATTTCTCTAAGTTGTTCTTTAAAAAGGAAATCAGCCTTGTTCATATAGAGCAAGATAAAGTACAAAGAGAATGAATCAATTAAAATATTAAATAACATTTATATTCCTAATTTATAAATATAGATCATTCATGAATTCTACCTTAAAAAATACAAAATAGAATTGCCCAAAAATTCCAAATATAGTCCATTATGGCTGAAAGGCCTTTATTTTACAAAAAAGGATTAAATTTCATAATTCCCTCAAGGCTCGACTTTATCTTCATAGTATGGACTTATCTGAGTCACGTTAACCATTTTTGGCTCTTCTTGCATCCTTAAAACTTCAACCAAATCTTGACTAGGTTGTTCCTTCCAAATGTCTTCTAATGAACAAGTTATAGTTTCTTTCATCTTTTTAGATTTAGCTCTTATTATCGATCCTTCATGAATAACAAAAGGGTCCTTGGCAGATTTATGATCAACTAATTGGTTCATATTAGGAACACGCCGGGACATCGTCATAAGAAGACCAAAGACTCATCGCAAGAATGTCGAAGGCTGTCGGATTAGCGGGAGTTAGGTCTTGTTTAAGCTTGATGGTCATTATGGTTGTAATTGTTGAGTCGTAGTTAGAGTTTGAGTCCTAATTGAGTGGATTAGGAAGAAATCCAAATCAACTCAATGAGGCAATCGGGTCAACTATTGGGTTTGAATGAGCTCAAGTTGAACTCGATTTGTTGACCGAAAAATTTGTTAACATCAGGTTTAAGTCAGAATTCGAAAAATGGAGGGAACCGCTTTTCTGAAGATTCTGGTGGGTAAACCGCTAGTGAGTGGTGGTTGTACTATCACTGCCTAGGTTTTCAGGTGACTAGTGATTGGTAAACTGCCCAGGTCGATGGCTAAACCACCCGTACCCTGGAATTAGGGTGCTTTCGGCGGTTTAACCAACGCACCGATGGGTGAATCGCCCGTACCCAAGTTTTTCGGTTATGTTTGAATTTTTGCTCAAAGTTCTAAATCCATTGGGGGCCTATAAATATCTCAAATTTTCTTACATTCTATACAATAATTTTAGGGATTATACTCTGTGAAAAAAATTATGTGTGAATTGTAAGAGAAAGAAAAGGAGAAGGGAGAGAGCTTAGAGTTAGAAAATTCTTGAAGTCTCCCTTGTAAGCAAGTTGTAAGGGTTTGGTCTTCACCCAAAGAAGATAGGTAGTGGATGCTGGTGTGTCCCAAAGAGGAGGACTCGGGAGTGGACGTAGGCCGGTTGGTGCCGAACCACTATAATTATGCGTGTTTTTACTTGTTGCATATACTTGCAATTATCGAGTTCTTAATCATTTTGAACTAAATACAAATAGACACTTTTGATCTTTATTTACTTTGAAAGAAAAGTTTCAAGTCAAGCACTTCCCATCAATGCTGCTTATCTTTTATTAGGATTCGCTTGTTCCTTCTTAAGTCATTTTTAAGCAAGAAACTTAGCATTTTCTTTGAATAATTCACTTGTTACGAAAAGCTTCAGATTTTCTATCTTGCTTAAACCGAAAAGTTTTTTTTGTTAAAATATAAATTTACACTTGCACTAATTCACCTCTCTCATAGTGCCAATTGATCCTAACACCATTATCAAGATATTAATTTTTACTCCTAGCATTCACTTATAAACATTTCTATAAGAAAGGTAGGTTTGTTCTAGGTATTCATTTAACTTTGGATCTTTCATGAAAAGATCTACTTATCTTGACTAATGCCATTAAGTTATTTATGGTTCAATTAGGAACCCAAACTAAATTTTCTAAGCTATATTTTTTAAATAAACATTTATAAGCATAATGTTCACATCTTCATAAAAAATATATTTATTTTCAGGTAAAACATGTAATGTGGGTCTTTTAACAAATATAGTCGGCTTTTGTTGAATGTTACTACTCACAGAGTCGATTCCTCCCTTTCTACGAACATGACCTTTATCGGCAAGAATCATGTTTAATGATTCTTTACCAATTTCAAATTTTTCTAACATTTGTTATAGTAATACATTTTCCTTCTTAACTAAATCTAACTTTTCACATTTAGTACAAGAGGTTAACATGCAATTTTCATGCTCATTTTTCAATTTTACAAATTTACTAGAGAGAGAAGCGTGATCCTTTTCTTAGCAATTTATAATTTTTACCAACTAATTTAAGTTCATCATACAAATGATGAAAAGCATCAAGTAATTCATTGTAAGGTAAAAAAATTCGTTTGAGTCACTTACCTCATCATTGAGGGCCATTAGAGCATACTTTGCTACCTCATCTTCATTGGTTTGCTCTTCATCTTCGGATGCACTCGATTCGTTGCAAGTCATCTTTAGTGCTTTCTTCTTCTTTGGCAGCTTCTTCTTCAGGTGAGGACATTCACTTTTGAAGTGCCTTGACCTTTTGTATTCATAACAAGTTAGTGTGTCCTTTTTAAATTCATTTTTATTCTTAGATTATTATTTTATGAACTTTTAAAATTTTCTTATGAGGTGTTCAAAGTCATTATCATCACTTGAGCTTTCACTCGAATGGTCTTCTTTTGTTCTAAGTGTCATATCCTTCCTATTCTTTGGAAGGTTGTTCTCAGGTTCATCATGTGCCATATAGGTCATTTTATAGGTCATTAATGACCTAATTAGTTCTTCAAGCGGAAGATAGTTCATGTCATTTGCTTCTTGAATTGTAGTTACTTTTGGATCCCAACTTTTTGGAATGGGTCTTAGAGTTTTATTAACAAATTCAAGATTAGTAAAAGATTTACTAAGAGCTTTCAAATCATTGACAACATCAGTAAGACAGCTGTATATGTCACCAATGGTTTCACTTGGCTTCATTCGAAATAATTCATAATTATGCATCAAAAGATTAATCTTACACACTTTAACTATACTTATGCCTTCATGTGTGACTTCAAATGCGTGCCAAATATCATATGCAGTTTCACATATAGAAACATGATTAAATTTATTTTTGTCTAAAACGTAAAATAAAGTATTCATAGCTTTCATATTTAAAGAAAATGATTTTTTTCTAGATCATTCCATTCATTTATTGGTCTAGAGGATTTTTAAAAATCACATTCTACAACATTCCATAAATCAAAGTCCATAGAAATCATAAAAATCCTCATACGTGTTTTCTAGTACGTATAGTTCGTCCCATTATATATAGGAGGATGAGTGATAGAATGAGGCTCCCAATAGAGCCAAATCAGTCCCAATTAAGGTCCAATGGGCTCTTAATTGAGTTAGTATGGTTACACCCAAAACCAACTTAATGACAACCTAAATTACTTCGATTAATTCACAACCAATTATAAATCATGAATCCTATGTTGTACGGCATGTCATTGGTTCATTCGATAATTTGTCCGACCTTTGGGCACATTGTCCTTTCCTTCGATGTATTGCATGATCCATCGCCATGTTGACCTTCCGTAACATATGATCTTCTTTGCGCAATGCCCGATCATTCTGGCTTGATGCCTAAACTCACTACTAGAAGTTTATCTTTCGGCATGTTGACCAATCTTCTGACATGATCCATTCTAGAACCAAGTCTGATTCTCGTGCTTCAATCGATTTGAGTTTCCATAGTTGAAATTAGTCTTATGTCACTCAAATGCTCATTAGATCATAACTTCATTAATTGATTTCATCATCAAAATTTGAGATTCAACAAAAAAAGTCCAGAAATAACAAGTGTCATTTGAGAACCAAAGCATCACTAAGATGATTATTGATCCATTTGCCAAAGCTTTACTGTATAAAATATTTAAAGAACATGTTCTTAGAATGGGACTTGTGAGCACGCCAAAAAAGATATGGTGTTGCATGTTTAGGTTGATGTTATTATTGATATTTTTATATAATTAAATTTATTTAAATCTACTATTTTATTTATATTTATGTTTATATATATTATAATTAAATACAATGATAGGATTGTCTTAACAGGATAAATTATAAGGGTCATTTTGGACTATGTTAGGAAAGGCTAATAGTGTTGTGGTATAAAAAAAAAGTATGACATTACGTACAACCGCTATTATTCGTACCAATAGTTCTGATTAATGTAGTACTATTGTGTTTATTGCAATTATTGGCTTATTTTTTAAAAAATTAAGGCTATGTATAAAATGTTTTTTTAATTTTTTAGAATCCAATTAAGTAAAATTATTTTCAAATAAATATTTATTTTATTTATTTTAATTTTAAATATCTTTTATATTTTATCAATTAATGGGCCAAGTGGGAGAATATAATATATGGTCCTTTATAATTGAATAGGATATATAATATAACTAATTGGATATTGATGAAAAATATTAGCTAATAGAAAAGAAGTTCATATTATAGTAGGATTCCTTAGGTGATGCCTTTGATGCGAGGAACTCTCTTAATAACTTATCATAGACCGTCTGCTCTCATCTATAAATAGACACAACCTTCTAAGGATCTAAATAAGGATACAATTGAGAGATTACGATTTCTCTCTCAACCTCCCTAAACCATCAATAATAGTGGTCTTATGGAAAGATAGGAAGAGAGGAGTATCTAGTTCTCCTTGTAGTTTGATGTCATTGTGATATTCGGATCAAAAGGATGATGCCTTTGCAGATCAAATAGAGATTTTTTTCAGATAACATCAAAAAGTATGTATCGTGAATCTGATCTCATGTTATTTTATTCTAATTTGGCATGAAATTTTTTTGTGTAACTTATAGATATTACATATTTTATGCTTACAATTCCACCTAAAGGATTAGAAGGCAATGAAAGTTCTAAATAGAAGGGAAGGACACAGTCCTATGACCAAGACAACCATTTTTGTAGTAAATTAAGGATAAATTCTGATACGATGAAACTTGAAAACTACCATATTAGGGCTGACCTATTCAAATGGCTTTTTTTTAGGGTTTTAAAGATATCAATCTCAATACAAATCCTAATGTAATGTCCTTTCTTATATTTAAGGGAGGTAGGATCAATTTTGAGTGGATGACCTACAAGGAAGTAAAGTAGAATAAGAATTCCTCATTTGAAGTACTCAATTGGATGACTTGGTAAAGGAATCCATATATGGAATAAGTTGATCACTAGGGAATAAGTTGAAGAATATTTCCTAGATATTCCAAGACCTTCAAGATCTTAAGAGCATCAATTTCAGTGTGAAATCTAAGAAAGAAAAACATTAGCCTTTATGTCTCCAACCGAAGGTGGAACATAAAGAGGCCTTCGTCAGGACAAACTTTTGAAAGCTAGTAATGGAGGTGGACAACATAGGAACTTATTGATCAAGCAAGAAGCCTAAGATTTATGCTAAGTTATTAGTTTTGTTAGGATTGTAATGGCACTAAGGAAGGGAGCGTGGGAGGGGGGGGGGGGGGGGGGGGGGGGTGGGGGGGTGTAGAATAAGTGCTTTTGCAATAAATGTTTTGATTTGAAAAAGTTTAAATGAAAATATAAATCAAAAATACATTTAACAAAAAGTGCAAGTGAGGATAGTGAGTGAAGTAAATTAGTAAGCAATAATAATAACACAAAGCAAGAATAGAAATGTAAATCGATTTATAGTGGCTCGGTCATCTTGACCTACATCCACTACTGATTCCTCTTCTCTCAAGGCCACCGACTTTCACTACTGATCTTCTTTCTAACGAGCGAAGATCAACTACCCTTGTTACAACACTTCTCCTTTTACTAAGCTCAGAAAAAAACTTTTACACAAACTCTCTCACACAAGACCTTACACCTCCTTAAAATAACCACTAAACATAAGGAGGAAGAGACTCAAGCAATTTCAAGAGTTTACAATACTTTTATGTTGGGAAACTAAGCAGGAGTATCACATGCGCAGTAAAAGATAAAAACAAAACTAGTTTCCTATGTTGATCAAATTGTCGTGCAAAGATTGCTGTGAAAAACTACAAAACCAAAAACTACAATACATGAGAGATTGTTTACCTAGGGACATTGTATATCCCTAAATTATCAGATCTAGATAGAGAGAATGAAGGAGGTCAAATATTCTCCTCTCTAGCGATATCCACATGATGGATCACTATAGCAATACTCCTCCAATCACAACCACAAATCTCACAACTCTTATGCAGCTTCTCGCAACGTGGAAGAAGATTCTCTATTTTCTTCGCTACCCTCTCACACCAAAGAGGGGCTAGTCGGCTGAGAAGGTGAGGGACAGGAGGAGAATAGGAGGGGGCATCCAAATATGCAACCTATCAACTATGTGCCGCCCCTACCTCCTATTTATAGAGAGCCACCAAAAACCCTAAAGATCCTGCCTTAGTGGTTATTAGATCTCCATCTAATTACCCACTAATCTTGGATTATTGGATCTCTATCCAATAATCTTAATTGGCCTCTAATTGGATATCTAATTGGTCCTCATGCAAGAAGACCATTAATGTTGGGTCTCATCCAATAAAAATATGATCTAATTTGATAACTCATATTCAATCCTTTATTTGCTTAAGCATCCACCATATGTGTATGACCCTCTAAGCCCAATACCGAGTTGGCTATGAGTCCTCCATGTCAGAATTCCTTCTAACCCAATAAATTGTTATCTTATAACAATTCACTCGATTCATCGATGATCGATGTACTAGGCCATAGCACCATAGTCCCCATACAGTATAAGAGATCTTATCCATTGGATCTGTCTGTCCTTGATTATAGTGTATCTATAGTCCCTCATCTATCTAATATCCCAAAGATCATAAATTAGGTATAGTACTGTCAGGCCACATACGCTATCTGTCCGAGTATCACTCTAATCAGATTTTCCTAGAGAACTCTATATCTCTCAATCCGAATAACCTCGATTGAGGATTTATCCGAGCGATATATTAGGACCCTTGTTGAGTCAAGTCCTAAATTTATTAAGTCATAAGAGTCATGTAGACCCTAAACTAGTTATCACTCCTTTTAATTAAAGAGGCTAGCTATGGTTATGGAAGAGTTTAATTTGAGGATGAGTCTTCTATAGCCGCCAGCCACACCTTTAGTAGAAGTCGGCTAGAAGTTAGGAGTTAGTTAGGAGATGGAGTCTATTAGAAGTAGGAGTTATATTAGGAGTTAGGGTTTTGAGACTCTGTATAAACACTTGTAGCTACAACCTTTTCATTATCAATAGATCAATCTTTCTTCAACCTTGTGCCGAATATCTTGGAGGAGGGAACCCCTATAGTGTTCCAAGAGGGTCGATCCCTATAGAGATCAATTCCCAAGCTTAGAATCTATAAGGGTTCTTACACTTGGTATCAGAGCAATGTTTCATGGTGCTTCGCTACCCTTCCATTGCTGCCCATCATCTTAATCCAGCCGCCCAAGCAATTCCCACAAGTGCTAAGATCGTCACCAACTCTGCTATCATCACCATTATCGTAGATCACCCCTGTAGTTCCCACAAGAATTATATCATGTTATGGTAATCTTCTTTACTACTACTGTAATTTAGTTATCCTAAATCCAAAACCCAAAAAAAGTGTTATCCTATTACACTAAACAAACTTGGCATCATAGTTACCATCTTAACGATGAAAGTTACGCCGCAAATTTCAGCCGCATACTACGGCCCTATCTTTGATATTGCTGCCACTATTTTACTGCCCTATCTTTAATGTATTTTATGATGCCTTTAGCATTTCTCATTAACAGATTTCCTTTGGGTTCTGCTTAAAAATTCTTGATACAAACGGCTGAAACTTTTACGTCCAAACTATCATTGCATCTTTTCGGTGTTTCTTGCTACATACGCAAACGATCTTTACCAAATTTGTTGCTGCCACTAATCTTATCTATCTTACTACAATCCTTATGGTTTTTTTGCTGTCATAATACTCCAAAACATTGCTGGGATTTTCATTGCCAAACTACTGAAATTTTTAATGTAAAATTCTGTCGCCATACCTTTTATTGTTCTTTTCCATGTAACCCACTAGATCCTACCGAATTTGCTACTACCAACCATATCATCTTTAAGGTACCCCTCTAACCTTAAGACATAGCCATCATAGCCTATTTCTAAAATTTACAGCCAACCCAAACAGTAGCATAAATCGTAGCCCAAACAGCGGTCTACCGCAGCCGTAATCCTCCATCACTGATCTTTATCATTTGCGGCACCTATCCCTCCACCGACCTATGCCCTTGACCCATCAACAAAAGAAAGATAATAACAACTCAGATCTGGAGATGTACGCAATGGCATCAGAGGATCTGATCGATGCTAAGTTGGAGGCATTTGAATCGTGCATGGAGGACAAACTGCGTGCCTTACTCGTGGAATTCAGAAATGGCTACGACGAAGTTGCAACAAGGTGAAAGCTCAGATCACAAAGAGATACCTCTAGAGAAGGAAGAACAAGCCATGGATTCAGTGCAACCATGCATGAGGGTGGACTTCTGTCGATGTGAAGAGCGAGACTCGACGGGGTGGCTTTCATGCGTGAAATGCTACTTCCACTATTACCAAAAACCAGAGGCTTCTATAGTGGACATCACTGCTATCCACCTCAAGGGAGATGCAATACAATGGTACAATTGGCTTGAGTACACCCAAGAAGTATCAACATAGAGACAATTCAAGAGTGGGCTGTTGATCCTCTTTGGACCATCAGAATATGAGAACATCGATGGTCAACTCGTAAGGATCCGACAAACCTCCACAATCTAAGAACAACAAACCAAGTTTGATAGATTATCTAACTAAGCATGTGATTAGTCTAAGAAGTAATTATTAGGGACATTCATCGAAGGACTAAAGTCGAAAATAAGAGGATAAGTAAAAGCACGGTAGCCCAACACCTTCACGACCATAATCTCCTTCGCCCCAATCCAAGAAGAGCGACTCAACCAAGATGTTTGAAGGACGATAACCACAACACGACCAATAGTGTACAAACCTATAGCACTGTCTGCTTCTAGTTGTCCCTCTCATTCGAAGAAATTGACAAGATAATAACTTCGTGATAAATCAGTAAAGCGCCTATATTGGCATTGCGACGAACCGTGGAGCTGCGACCATCATTTCAAGAGGGGATAACTTCTTCTGATTGAACCCATCGATAATTCAAAATAGGAAGAGGAGGACCTTAAGCATAAGGAGGAAGTAATAGAGGAAGATCCACAGTTGACCCATTGTATGGTGCATACTCTTGCTGGCTATGTGAACCCCCAAACAATGGAAGTTGGAGGATTCCTCAAACAACAGCCAATCACTATCCTCATCTATACCGAAAGCACCAATAATTTCATGAACAACATGGTTGCTGCATGGATGGTGTTTTATATAGAAGATTGCAGCAAGTTCGACTTCAAGGTCGCTGACGGTCGAATTCTGAAGTGCGATCAAAGATGCCCGCATGTAAAGTTGATGTTGTAAGACCAGTAAATCATTACTGACTTCTTTCTCCTCCACTCGATGATGATGAGGCGGTGCTCGGCATCGAATGGCTTATTACGCTAGGTGATGTTTCCTAGAACTTTTCAAATTTAATTATGAAATTTTTAGCAAAAGGAAACAAGTGATCCTATATGGGAAACGCAGAAGCGACGTGACGATGATTTCAATGCAAGGCATGGAGAAGTTTTTGCAAAAAGTGCATAGTAGTTTCTTATTGCAACTTAAGCAGCAATATATGAGGGAGCCAATAAAAATCAAAGATCCAAACCTTCTCCAATTACTTGCGGAATTTTCAGACGTCTTCACCGAACCACGCAGTCTACCTCCTACCCGACTGCACGACCATCGAATTTTGATCCTATAGGGCAAACCACCAGCAAATACTTGATTGTATCATTATCCTCACCTTCAAAAGGCTGAAATAGAGAAGATTGTATAGGAGATGTTTGAAACATGGATCATTTGGCCAAGTTGCAGTTGCCTTCAACGCTCTCAAGGTAGCAATGATGTCTACACCCGTGCTAGCACTACCCGACTTCAATAAGATGTTCATCATTGAAGTGGATGCATCGAGAGTTAGGATTGATGATGTTCTCATGCAAGAAGGTTGACCCCTCACCTTCTGATTCCTACAAGGCATTATCTGATTCCCACTAAAAATGTCCATCTACAGTAAGGAAATGTTCACGATTGTGCACACGGTGACAAAATGGAGACTTTACCTAATCGACCGATGCTTTTAAATAAAGATTGACCACAAAGCCTCAAATACTTTTTGGAGCAGAGATATCATCTCCCGAGCAGCAAAAATGGGTAATATAACTTCTTTGATATGATTATGAAATCACTTATAAAAAGGGAAAGGAGAATGAGGTTGCAGATGCACTATCCCGATTGCCGGAGCAAGCTAAAATTTCAGCCATCTCTCTTCGAATTAGCGACTTCCTTGAAGTCATCAGGAAAGAATGGCGAGATGATCCCGAAGTAAAGGAAACCATTAAAAAATTAGAAGAAGAACCAGGCTCTGTGGTGAACTTCAGTTGGGATTTGAAGGACTTACGCTATAAGGGACACATAGTACTAGTGTCAAATTTTCCTTGCATAAAGATCATCCTACAAGAGATACATTCCACGCCAACGATGGGGCATTTTGGATTCCTTTGAACTTACAAAAGGATTAAACAATACTTTTATTAGAAAGGGATGAAGAATGCTATTAATGAATCTATAGTGCGATGTGACACATGACAATGATATAAAAGGTGAAATGATGGCAAGCCCAAGGAAGCTGCAACCTCTACCCATACCATACTTGACGTAGACTAATATATTAATGGACTTCATCGAAGGGCTACCCCCACCAAGGAAAAGGAATAATCCTCGTTGTGGTCGATCATCTCACTAAGTATGTTCACTTTTACATCATCCACAACCCTTATACGGCCACTAACATTGCTCAGATTTTCATGGATAATATTGTAAAATTGCATGGGATGCCTAAATCTATTGTGAGTGATCTTGACAGAGTCTTCACCAGTAAATTTTGGACAGAGTTTTTCCAATTACAGGGCACCAAATTAAAGATGAGCAAAACATACCATAAAACTGACGCCCAGACTGAAGTAGTGAACAGGTGCTTGGAGACATTCCTCAGATGCTTCACCAATGACTAGCCAAAAGAATGGACGAAGTGGCTCCCTTGGGCCATATGGTGGTATAATATGGCTTATCATTCTTCCACTAAATGTACTCCTTATGAAGTAGTGTATGGCCGACTACCCCCTGTAATCCCAAAATATATAATCGATTCAGCCAAAGTAGACCAGGTGGACAGGGAACTCATGGACAGGGATCAAGTTTTGAAATTATTAAAGGATAATCTTTTAGCGGCCCAAGCAAGGATGAAGCAATAATATGATATGCGTAAAAGCGAGAGGGAATTCTCGATAGGGAGATTGGGTCTTCTTCAACTCTAGCCCTACAATAGATGTTCGTCCACACCAAAGCATCTATGAAGCTATTACCTCACTTCTACGAGCCCTAGCATATCACAGAGCGCATTGGAGCTGTGGCATATAGGCTGGACCTACCCGTAGACTCTAGGATCCATCTAGTCTTCTATGTATCCTGCCTAAATCCCAAGCTTAGAGAAAACAAGATAGCCCAGAGTCACTTGTCGGACATAACTACCCGTGGTGAAACCCAAATCCAACCGTCGACCATCCTTAATAGATGGATCGTAATACGCCACCGACATCCAACAACTAAGGTGCTAATATAATGGGCAAGTCTACTCGTCGAAGATGCCACATGGGAGAACTATAAAGACTTAAAAATTAAATTTTCAGAGTTCATGGAGCCTCAGCCTTGAGGACAAGGTTGACTTGAAGAGGGCTGAGTCAGGTCCTAAATTTATTAAGTCATAGGAGTCATGAGTCATGTAAACCATAAACTATCTGCCACTCCCTTTGATTAAAGAGGTTGGCTAGGGTTAGGAATGAGTTTAATTTGAGTAGGAGTCTTCTATAGCCATCGGCCACACCTTTAGTAGAAGTCGGCTAGAAGTTAGGAGTTGGTTAAGAGATGGAGTCTATTAGAAGTAAGAATTATATTAAGAATTAAGGTTTTGAGACCCTCTATAAAGAGATTGTGTAGTGTGTCATATGTGCCATCACTCACATGATTAGCTTGTAGGGTACCTATAACCAGCAATCTCTCACTTGACATAAAGCCAAGCACCTATGTGTCTGATCCCCATCAGACTTTTATGATGCTAAAATACAGTGTGATCTAGTGGTTTTTCAGTGGATCTGCAATGTTCTCTTTTATAGAACTCTTTCTATTGCTATATCTTTCTGGGCTATGATATCTAAGTTGAACCTCCTCAGAACGTGCTTAGACTTCTAATAAGACTTGGGTTCCTTTGCTTGAGCAATCCCCCGTTATCTTCACAATATATGGGAATCGGCTCCACGCTGCTCAATACGACTACTAAATCCCTAATGAACTTCTTCATCCACACCCCTTCCTTTGCTACCTCTACTGTAGTAATATATTTTGCCTCTATGGTTAAGTCAACAGTAGTATCTTACTTGGAACTCTTCCAGTTTACTGCTCCTCCATTCAGGGTGAAAACATACCCTGAGTTCGACTTGCTATCTTTAATGTCAGATTGAAAACTCGAGTTCATATAGCCCACAACCTTGAGGCTACCTCCTCCACATACTAGTAAAAGATCCTTAGTCCTTCTCAAGTACTTAAAGATACACTTTACTACCTGCTCGTGACATTTAGAGCATCTGCTATATCAGGCTCGGTACGTAGCATAACATACATAATATACCATTTCGCTAAGGCATGGGGTATCCTATCCATGTCTACCCTTTCTTCAAGAGTTATTGGTGATATATTTCTATAAAGTGATATTCCATGTCTCATTGGTATGAGGCCTTTCTTGGAATTCTCTATCCAAACTTTTTGATAATTGAGTCTATGTATCTAGATGGGGATAAGCTAAGCATTCTCTTGGATCTATTATCTCTATAAAGTGATCAGTCTATGTTGGGAGACCTCAGCGGGAGCATCACATACGCAGCGGAAATCAAAACAAAATCGGTTTCCCACACATATAAAATTGTCATGCAAAATATTAGGGTTACGAGAATACCGTAAAAACTGATAAAACCACGTCATGTGATAGATTGATTATCTAGGGAGATCGTATATCCCTGTATTTTTATATCTAGATAAAAAGGATGAAGGAGGCCAAGCCTCCTCCTCTCTAGTGGTATCCACACGATGGATCTCTGCAGCAAAACTCCTCCAATCTGATCTCACAAATCTTGCACAAAGGGAGGGAGGAGAATAGGAGATGGAGGCCAAAGCTATAGTAGCCCATCAACTATGAGTCTCCCCTCATATTTATAGAGAGCCACCAAAAAACCCTAGGGATCCTACCTTAGTGGGCATTGGATCTCCATCCAATTACCCACTAACCTTGTATTATTGGATCTCTATCCAATAATCTCCTTAGGCCTCTAATTGACCCTCAACCAAGGAGCCCATCAATAGAGGATCTCATCTAATTAAAATAAGGGTTAATTGGATCTCGATCCAATCCTCTATTCGCTGAAGCATCCACCATATGTGTGCGACCCTCTAGGCCCGATACTGAGCTGGCCATGAGTCACTCCCATCAGAACGCCTTCTGATATAGTGAATTATTATCTCCATAATAATTCACTCAGCTTATCTACTATGGATATACTAAGCCACTATGCCATAGTCCCAAGACAGTACAGGGGGATCGAATTCATCAGATTTATCTATCCACAATTACCATGTATCTATAATCCCTCATCCAATTAATATTCCAGAGACCGTATTTGGACATGGTACTGTCAGGTTATATACAAAATCTATCATAGTCTCGATCTAATTAGATTCTCCTGGTGAACTCTCTCAATCCAAATGACCCTGGCTAAGGATTTGTCTAAGCATGTACATATGAGATATTTCTCTCATGATACCGAGAGTGGATGATCCTCTATTGACACTCAATTGCCTTCGTAAGATTGGTGACCAATCCTAATAACCAACTGTACCAGATCTGGAACGTTCCAAACCTGCAAGTCTGGCATCAAAGAGAGGAGTACTCATACAAGACATCATTGGTGTCTCAAGTCAAAGGACTAGATACATAATTGGGACTATGGAATCTCTGTCTGACATTAGGTATCATTAACCATATAGCTTTCTAAAAGTGAATCAATTAGTGAACTCATTCTCCAATGACACATGTGACACACTGCGTAATCTTTTTGCTTATAATTAATATTGGCATATTCTCACATTATATTATTTGTTGCATATATATTATGATGTCCTTGGTTTTGTGTAATGGGATTCAGATTATAATGAGATTACGATAATAAGATCGATTCACCTTTAAACACAGATCCTAAATAATCCCGGTCATAGGTTACTCGAGAGGGACATTGAGATAATCGGATAGATCGATGTATTATATATCCATCCATATGATGGAGGCGACTGGTCTTAAATCCATTTATGTGGAGACACTAAAGATATAGTACAGGTGCTCATTAGAGAATGAGTTCACTGATTGATCCGCTAATGGAATACTGTATGGTTCATAATACCTAATGTCAGATAATGATTTCATAGTTTCAGTTGTGTATCTGGTCCGTAGACTTAAGACACCAAGGATGCCTTGTGTGAGTACTTCTTTCTTTGACGCCAGAGTCATTCAGATTGAGAGAGAAAGAGTTCTCCGAGAGAATCCGGTTAAAGCGAGACTATGACGGATTCTATTTATGGCCTGACAGTACCATGTCTAATATACGGTCTCTAGGATATTAGTTGGATGAGGGATTATAGATACACAGTAACTGTGGATAGACATGTCCGATGGATTTGATCCCCCCTATACCGTCTAGGGACTATGGCGTAGTGGCCTAGTACGTCTATAGTCGATGAGTCGAGTGAATTATTATGGAGATAATAATTTACTATATCAGAAGGAGTTCTAAAGGGAGTGACTCACAGCCAGCTCAGTATCGGGCCTAGAGGGTCAAACACATATGGTTGATACTTCAGCGAATAGAGGATTGGATGAAGATCTAATTAGCCCCTATTCTCAATAGATGAGACTCTATGCTGATGAGCTTCTTGATTAAGGCTCAATTAGAGGCCTAAGGAGATTATTGGATAGAGATCCAATGATGCAAGGTTAGTGGGTAATTGGTTGAAGATCCAATACCCACTAAGGCAGGAGCCCTAGGGTTTTTGGTGGCTCTCTATAAATAGGAGGGGAGACTCATGGTTGTAGGCTGCAGCTTTAGCCACCACCTCCTATTCTCCTCTATCCCTCTGTGCAAGAGTTGCGAGATCAGATTGGAGGAGTTTCACCGCAGAGATCCATCGTATGGATACCGCTAGAGAGGAGGACACTTGACCTTGCTGGTTGTAGGTGCCATGCAATCCAATCACGTGAGTGATGGCACGTGTGACATATTGTGTGATCTTTTTGCTTATGGTTAATATTGGTATATTCTCATATTATCTGTCACATATATATTGTGATGTCCTTCGCTCTATGCAATGGGAGTCAGATTGTGATGAGATCATGATAATGAGATCGATTCACCTTTAAACACAGATCCTAAATAATCTCGATCATATGTTACTTAAGAGGGATATTGAGATAACCAGACAGATCGGTATACTATATACCCGTCCATATGATGGAGGCGGCTAGTATCATAGCCACTTGTGTGGAGACACTAAAGATATAGTACACGTGCTCATTAGAGAATGAGTTCACTGATTGATCCATTTATTGAATGTTGTATGGTTAATGATACTAATGTCAGACAGTGATTCCATAGTCCTAGTTGTGTATCTGGTCCTTAGACTTGAAATACCAAGGATATTTTGTATGAGTACTCCTTACTTTGACGCCAGACTTACAGGTTTGGAAAGTTCCAGATCTGGTATAGCTGGTTATCGGGATTGGTAGTCAACCTTACGAAGGCAATTGAGTGTCAATAGAGGACCACTCTCGGTATCATGAGAGGAATATCCCATAAGTGTCTGCTCAGACAAATCCCTGGCCAGGGTTATTCGAATTGAGAGAGAAAGAGTTCTCTGAGAGAATTCGATTAGAGCGAGATTATGACGGATTCTGTATGTGGCCTAATAGTACCATATCCAATATACGGTCTCTGGGATATTAGATTGATGAGGGATTATAGATACACAGTAATTGTGGACATACAGTTCCGATGGATTTGATCCCCCTTGTACCGTTTGGGAACTATGGCGTAGTGGCATAGTAATAATTCACTATATCAAAAGAAGTTCTGATACGAGTGACTCGTGACTAGCTCGATATCGGGCCTAGCGGGTCACACACAATAGTGGATACTTCAACGAATAGATGATTGGATGAAGATCCAATTAGCCCCTATTCTCATTAGATGAGACTTTATGCTAATGGGCTCCTTGCTTATGGCCTAATTAGTGGCCTAAGGAGATTATTGGATCGAGATCCAATAATACAAGGTTAGTGGGTTATTGGATGGTGATCTAATACCTACTAAGGTAGGAGCCCTAGGGTTTTTGGTGGCTCTCTATAAATAGGAGGGGAGGCTCATGGTTGATAGGCTACAGTTTTAGCCACAACCTCCTATTCTCCTCCCTCCCTTTGCGCAAGTGTTGCGAGATAAGATTGGAGGAGTTTCGCTACAGATATCCATCGTGTGGATACCGCTAGAGAGGAGGACGCTTGACTTCCTTCATCTTCTCCATCCGGATCTAGAATACAGGGATATACGATCTCCCAAGGTAAAATCAATCTCTCACACATCGTGATTTTATAAGTTTTTGTGTTTTTCTCATGACCTCAATCTTTTGCACGATGATTTGATCTGCATGGAAAACCAATTTTTATTTTGATTTCTACTGCGTATGTAATGCTCCCGCTGAGGTTTCCTAATAGACCTCCTTCATCTTCTCCATACCGATCTGGAATACAGGGATATACGATCTCCCTAGGTAAAATCAATCTCTCACACATCGTGATTTTCGATTTTTGCATTTTTCTCGTGACCCCAATATTTGAACAATAATTTGATCTGCGTGGGAAACTAGTTTTTGTTTTAATTTTCGCTGTGCATGTGATGCACTAGCTGAGGTTTCCCAATAGTGGTATCAGAGCCAGGTTTTTGTGCGAAAGATTGGTTTTAAATAGCATGTGTTGAGATTAAATCACATAGAATCATTTTACGCATTCTTACTGCGCTTTCGTAGCAAAGGCAGCGAGGAGGAGGGGTGGCTAACCACGGCCAGCCTCCATGCAGGGCCGGCCACCCACGGCCAAGCCGTGGCCAAGGCCCCCGATAAGGGGGTGGTCGATTGCGGCCAGGGCCAGCCCGCAAGGGAGGCTGGCACCGTTCGCAGGGGAAGCTGCCCGCAAGGGAGGCCAATGCCGCTCGTAGGGGCGGCGCCTGCAGGCATGACTGGCTGCGGCCGGCCCGTGGGCACACCCGCTTACAGCACGGCACCCACAAAGGGGGTCGGCTACAGGGCACCCACAAGGGGCTACCGCCCGCGGCTAGCACTGCCGCCAGCAAGGGCGACGGCGTCAGTCGCAGGGGTGGCCGCCCCTGGACAGGGTGGCTGCCAGCGGGCAAGGGCAGCCGTCGCCTGCACAGCGGCAGTAGCGACGACGGCGGCGTAGATAGGGCAAGAGGGGTTAGGGCATCCTTTTGAGAAAAGGATGATCCTACCCCTTTAAATTTTAAAAATTTCGAGGACTATTCTCGTGTTAAGAATTCTGAAAATGCCCTCAACAATTTTAGAAATTTCGAGGACTGTCCTCTCATCTAGAACTACGAAAATACCCTTGATAATTCTAAAAATTCTGAGCATATCCTAATTTTCAGAAAAATAATTAATTAAATAGTTTAATTAATTATTATATATATCTAGTAATCCTACATATTATGTGATGTACATGTGATATATGATGTAGATGGATGATCATGAGCTAAGTGTTGTAATGTGTGTAATTGTGATTATTATTACTATTAGGGCCTACAAGCCTGTGTTTTTCTTATTTATTGTTGGGCTTGCATGCCTGTGATTATTTGTAATTACATGGAGAGACGCAACGGGAGCGTGGAGGTGACAACGGGACCCACGATGTCGTGTTAGGAGATCACGACACATGGTGATGCGACGATCCGACGGAATTGATGATGACGAGATCAACAATCACAGGGCATGGAGATGTGCCAATGCACACATAGATCCTATTGGGAGACGGCTTAATCATATTAGGTGATGTCTCATGATCATCCGGTGTGGCTTGCATATGTGATGTGTTATACACCTACTAGATATATATATATTTGCATACGATGTAGATATATATTAAATATTTATGTGTGTGACACGACATATCAGGAGACCGATACAAAAACCCTCCTAAGATAATATTAAGTCGGTAAGCATGAGGCAATAAGATTAACCCATGTGGCCTTCCATCGTTATAGGAAGAACTTGAATCATGATATAGGTTGAGTTGGTCGAGTCCCTCGTGGCTCACCTATCTACGTGATCAAGATCTTGCTTATGACATAGAGATGTCACCGGTGACCTGAGGACATGGTATGCTTGGTCGAGTCCCTCGAGGGCATATCATCGAATCAGACTCATCTTGTAACGATGGTGATGACTTAACTGAACGTCATGGTTAGTCGAGTCCCTCGAGATCATGATGATTCGGAGGCCGAACATGATGGGAATCATAAGGAGTTGTGATTGACAAGAGTTGTCTACCTTTGGGGCTTAGTGTAGTTGGTCGAGTCCCTCGAGATTGCACTAAGATGCCAATTAGATCCCGATCCCCACTATGAGTCTGCCGAAGACTTTCGTCTCACGTGTCGCGTGGTTCCCTAGGAAAATAGTGGGAGTATATTAAGATAGAAGTCAATATCTTAATTAGTATTTTTTTATAAAATCTACATGTTATTATTTTACGCTATATCTTGTTTGTAGCTTGCAAAACCCCTACGTGGCATACTTGATGCCAACCGCCTCGTTGGTCCAAAGGCTCCACAATTTAAGAATTGTTCTCACAGAGGAGAAAATCGTATATGTCCTTCTTCATCTCTGTCAGCTATTTGAGAAACAGAGAATAACTAAAAGATATGAGATATCTAAGAGACTTCCAAGCCAGGATGACAAAAGGAACATCAGTTGAGAACCCATGTCCTAAAGATGATAGAGTAGATCGAGAAACTCACAGGTCTAGGAATAGTCCTAGAGGATAACCTATGCATTGATCTTACCAGATTCGTTTTCTCACTTTATCATGAATTTTCACATGATCAAGTTTGTGGTGACTCTCCTTGAGCTCCTAAGTATGTTGAGGGAAGCTGAGAGTGCTATCAAGAAGGAGAAGTCAGTTCCTTATATTGGTGAGACCAAAAAGAAAAGGAAGGCTAGCAAGATCCTTAAGAATGGCAAGGGCAAAAAGAGACCGGGTAAGGCAAAGGTTGCCAAGAAAGACCCCACAAAGGACAAAGGATAGTGCTTCCACTGTGGCTAAGATGGGCATTGGAAGAGGAACTATAAGGACTACCTTGCACAGAAGGCGAAACAGAAGCTTGGAGAAGCTTCAAGTATATTCATGATCAGTCTTCACTTGTTAGATTTTCATGATAACACGTGGGTGTTGGATACCGGAAGTACTTATCATATCTATAATTTATTATAGGTTCTAGCAAGACCGAGAAGATTGGTTAGAGGCAAGATGGGCAATGAAGCAAGATTTGCTGCAATTACTGTTAGGGAGGTCATCCTACATATGCCTGGTGGAGCTATTATTGCATTAGATGCATGCTATTTTGTCCCTTCCATTATCAAAAATATTATTTCCATCTCTTGTTTGATAATTAGTGGATATAAATTAGTTTTTGAGAATAATAGTTGTTCGATATTTATGGATGATGATATCATCACTAGAGGGACCTTTATAAATGACTTATATGTGTTAGACACTTCTCCATACATCATGAATATAAATACAACTAAGAGGAAAAGAGATGAGGTGAACAATGCATATCTATGACATTGTAGGCTATGTCATATACATGAGGGAAGGATTCAAAAAGTTATTGAAAGATGGATACTTAGATCCATTTGACTATGAGTCATATGCAACTTGCGAACCTTGCCTTCGTGGGAAGATGACCAACTCTCCTTTTAGTGGAACTGGAGAGAGAGCTATCGAGTTATTGGAACTCATACATAGTGATATATGTGGTCCCATGTCGACTCAGACTATAGGTGGTTACTCATACTTCATTACATTCACTAATGATTTCTCTAGGTATGGACACGTGTACTTAATGAAGTATAAATCTGAGGCCTCTGAGAAATTTAGGAAAAATAAGAATGTGGTAGAAAACAAAAATGAAAAGAGTATTAAGACTCTTCGATCAGATCGATGAGGAGAGTACTTGAGTACATAGTTCACCCATTTCCTCAGGGACAATGTGATTCTATCCCAGTGGACACCTTCTTATACACCTTAGCTTAATGGTGTATCAGAAAGGAGGAATCACACGTTGTTTGACATGGTACGATTCGTGATAAGTTTTGCTGACCTACCCAGCTCATTCTGACGGTATGCCCTAGAGACTGCAGCTTACCTTCTGAATATAGTTCCATCAAAGTCGGTAGTATCTACGCAATATGAGATATGGAAAGGAAAGAAGCCCAATCTTAAGATTGTTAAGATTTGGGGTTGTCCTACCAACGTTTGAAGACACAACCCTGATAAGTTGGAATCAAGGAAAGAATGGTGCACATTCATAGGAAACCCAAAGGAAATATGTGGGTATTATTTCTATCACCCCAAGGACTGAAAGGTCTTTATTGCCAAGAGAGCCGTGTTCCTTGAGAAGGAACACATTATTAATGGAAATAACGGGAGAAAGATAGAATTGAGCGAGGTTGGAGAACCTAGCTCAAGCACTATTCCAGAGCCCGAGTCTGTTTAGGTACCTAACACACAAATTCTAATTTTACGTAGGTCTGGTAGAGTATCTCACCCTCCTGAAAGATATGTGAGACATATCAGTGGAGATGACACTCAGGATGTTGATCCTTAAACCTACGAGGAGACTCTTATGAGTATAGACTTCAGGAAGTGGCAAGAAGCCATGACTTCTGATATGGATTCCATGTACTCTAACAAGATTTGGAACCTTCTAGATGCACCTGAGGGTATTGTATCCATTGGCTGCAAATGAATCTTCAAGAAGAAGATCGGAGTGGATCGAAAGGCAGAGACCCATAAACAAGGCTGGTAGCTAAAGGATATCATCAAAGATAAGGAGTTGACTATGATGAAACCTTTTCACCAGTAGCCATGTTTAAGTACATTAGAATTATTTTGGCCATTGCAGCATACTATGACTATGAGATATGGCAGATGGATGTCAAAATGATATTTCTTAATGGCAATCTCGAAGAGGAGGTGTATATGATACAACTAGAGGGATTCATATCCAAATAGTGTCCAGATAAAGTGTGTAGGTTGCTTAGATCCATTTTTGGATTGAAGTAAGCTTCCCAAAGTTGAAACATAAGATTTGATGAGGTCATCAGATCTTATGACTTCGTTAACAATGAAGATGAGCCTTGTGTGTACAGGAAGGTAAGTGAAAATGCTATCACCTTCTTGGTGCTATATGTGGATAATATCCTAATCATTTGAAATGATATAATAATGCTCTTCACTTTAAAGGCTTGGCTATCCAGAAACTTCTCTATAAAAGACTTAGGGGAAACATCCTATATTTTAGGGATTCGGATCTATAGAGATAGATCCAAAAGGATGTTTGGCTTGTCCTAGTCTAGGTACATAGACTCTATTGTCAAAAGGTTTGGCATGGAGAATTCCAAGAGAGGTCTCATACCGATGAGACATTGAATTTCACTTTCTAGGAGTATGTCCCCAAAGACTCCTAAAGAAAGTGCAGACATGGATAAGATACCTTATGCCTCAGTGATAGGGTCTATCATGTATGTGATGGTATGTACCAGGCCTGATATAACACATGCTTTAAGTGTCACGAGCAGGTATTAGGTAGATCCAGGTTTAGAATACTAGAAGACACTAAAGTGTATCCTTAAGTATTTGAGAAGCACTAACGATAGCAAATCAATTTTAGGGTTTGTTTTCACCCTGAATGAAGGAGTAGTAAGCTAGAATAGTTCCAAGCAAGATACTACTGCTGACTCGACCATAGAGTTATCTTGCTTGGAAATATTCTAGCTTACTACTCCTTCATTCAGGGTGAAAACAAACTCTGCCTCTGCTGCAGTAAAGGAAGGGGTGTGGATGAAGAAGTTCATCAAGGCTTTGGGAGTCATACCAAGCAGTGTGGAGCTGACTCCCATATATTGTGACAGTGATAGAGTGATAACTCTAGCAAGGGAAACCAGGTCTTATTAGAATTGTTCTAAGGAGGTTCCATCTGATTAGAGTGATCATGACCCAAAAAGATATAGCAATGGAAATAGTTTCATTCGAAGATGACATTGCAGATCCACTGATGAAGCCGTTGGCTCAGATTGTATTTGAGCGTCATAAGGGTCTGATGGGGATCAGACACATAGGTGATTGGCTTTAGGTCAAGTGGGAGATTGCTAGTTATAGGTGCCCTGCAAGCCAATCACGTGAGTGATGGCACATGTGACACACTACATAATCTTTTTGCTTTTGATTAATATTGATATATTCTCACATTATATTATTTGTTGGATATATATTGTGATGTTCTTGGTTCTATGCAATGAGAATCTGATCGTGATGAGATCACGATAATGAGATCGATTCACCTTTAAACATAAATCCTAAATAATCCTGATCATAGGTTACTCGAGAGGGACATTGAGACAATCAGATAGATCCATGTACTATATACCCGTCCATATGATGGTGGCGACTGGTCTCAAAGCCACTTGTGTGGAGACACTAAGGATATAGTACAAGTGCTCATTGGAGAATAAGTTCACTGATTGATCTGCTTATGAAATGTTGTATGGTTAATGATACCTAATGTTAGATAGTTATTCCATAGTCCTAGTTGTGTATCTGACCCTGAGACATGAGACACCAAGGTTGTCTTGTATGAGTACTCCTTTCTTTGACGCCAGACTTATAGGTTTGGAAAGTTTCAGATCTGGTACAGTTGGTTATCAAGATTTGTAGCCAACCATACAAAAGAAATTGAGTTTCAATAGAGGATATACGATCTCTAGGATATTAGTTGGATGAGGGATTATAGATACACGGTAACTATGATCAGATAGGTCCGATGGATGTGATTCCCCCTGTACCATTTGGGGACTATGACATAATAGCCTAGTACATTCATAGTCAATGAGTCAAGTGAATTATTATGGGGATAATAATTTACTATATAAGAAGGAGTTCCGATGGGAGTGACTCACGGCCAGCTCGGTATTGGGCCTAGAGGATCACACACATATGATAGATGCTTCAACGAATAGAGGATTGGATGGAGATCCAATTAGCCCCTATTCTCATTAGATGAGACTCTATGCTAATGGGCTCCTTGATTAAGGCCCAATTAGAGGCCTAAGGAGATTATTGGATAGAGATCTAATAATCCCAGGTTAGTAGGTAATTGGATGGAGATCCAATACCCACTATGGCAGGAGCCCTAGGATTTTTGGTGGCTCTCTATAAATAGGAGGGAAGACTCATGGTTGATAGGTTGCAGCTTTAGCCACCACCTCCTATTCTCCTCCCTCCCTTTGTGCAAGAGTTGCGAGATCAGATTGAAGGAGTTTCGCTACAGAGATCCATCGTATAGATATCGATAGAGAGGATGCTTGACCTCCTTCATATTCTCCATCCGGATTTGAAATACAGGGATATACGATCTCCCTAGGTAAAATGAATCTCTCATACATCACGGTTTTATCAGTTTTTACATTTTTCTCGTGATCCCAATATTTGCACGACGATTTGATCTGCGTGGCAAACCAATTTTTGTTTTGATTTTCATTGCTCATATGATGCACCCGCTGAGGTTTCCCGATAGCTATGAGACCAGCTGCCTCCATCATATGGATGGGTATATAGTATACTGGTATGTCCAGTATCTCGATGTCCCTCTCGAGTAACCTATGATCGAGATTATTTCGGATCTGTGTTTAAAGGTGAATTGATCTCATTATCATGATCTCATCATAATTCGATTCCCATTGGACAAAACCAAGGACATGACAATATATATACTACAAATAATATAATATGATAATATGCTAATATTAATCATAAGCAAAAAGATCGCACAGACACGTGCCATCACTCACGTGAATTGGCTTACAGGGCTCCTATAACCAATAATCTCCTACTTGACCTAAAGTCAATCACCTATATGTTTGATCCCCATCAGACCCTTGTGACAATCAAATACAATCTGAGCTGGCGACTTCGTTAGTGGATCTGCAATGTTATCTTCGGATGGAACTCTTTCCATTGTTATATCTTTATGGGTCATGATCACTCTAACCAGCTGGAACCTCCTAAGAATAATTCTAATGAGACCTGGGTTCCCTTGCTAGAGTTATCACCCTATCATTGTTGCAGTATATGGGAGTCAGCTCCATGCTGCTTGGTATGACTCCCAAATCCCTAATGAACTCCTTCATCCACACCCCTTCTTTTGCTGCTTCTGCTACAAGAATGTATTTCACCTCTATGGTCGAGTCAGCAATAGTATCTTGCTTGGAACTTTTCAAACTTACTGCTCCTCCAATCAGGGTGAAAACATACCTTGAGTTTGACATGCTATCATCAATGTCGAATTGGAAACTCGAGTCCATGTAGCCCTCAACCAATAGGCTACCTTCTCCAAATACCAATAAAAGATCCATAGTCCTTCTTAAGTACTTAAGAATACACTTTACTGCCTTCTAGTATTCCAAACCTGGATCCGCCTGATACCTGCTCATGACACTTAGAGCATGCGCTATATCAGGCCTCGTACATAGCATGATAAAACCCTAGAAGAAGCTCTATAGATTCTGATCCTTGAGGGGGATCAACTCCTGGAACGCTGTAGGAGTTCGTCCCTCCTAGACTCGGCACAAGGCTGAATTAAAATTATAGATTGCTTGATTCAAGAAAGGGGCGGCTACATCATTATATAGGGATCAAAACCCTAGCCTAAGGGGGTGCTTGCCTAAGTAAAATTACCCCTGTGCCTCTTTTATAGCCAACCTGCCTTACTAGGAACAGGGGGCAGCTAGGTTGGCTCTATAGTCGACCTAAGCAAGGGAAACTCTGGCCAACTAACCCAGTAAGGGGGGCGACGGCCACTAAGCCCTAAGGGATAATCTAAACCCTAGTCATACTCCTTTATAAGATAGGAATTACTTTATTACAATATAATAGGTTTTTATTGACTACTTCTAGGGAGATTAGGACTTAACCCTATTGGAGTCTTATCAAACCCGCTCTCTTAAAATCAGTCTGGTCCTCAAGGCTGAAGTTCCATGAACTCAGGGAACCGGGTCTTCAGCTCCTCATCAGCTTGGGTGTCATTTGGAAGAACTTAAGCTGAGTTGTCATCTTTAAATTTCCATTTAAGGTGGGATACCCGGCGGATCAACTGTAATCTTAATCTGGTGCGCATATCTGATCTCCAAGTTAGGGCCCCAATGTGGTCCCCAATTTTATAAGGCCCAAAGAAATAGGGATACCACTTCCTTAAGGCTCGAGTTTCCTGTTGATCGGGCTGGAGGTGTAAGAAAACTTGATCTTCAATTTTTTGTCCATTCTGAAGTTTGTTGGGAGGCCATTTCTTCTTTGCATGTGCTGGTGTGAGCATGGATTGTAATTCTTTTGGGCTTGCTCCTCTTTTATGCCATTGACCATCTTGCATCAGGGTAACGCCGATCCCAACTTTGGATGTGTCTGCTCCAAGTACGAACACATTGCCACGTTCAAGTAATGCTAGCATCGATATAGATGACATCATGGCTGTGCGGGTCATGTGGATGCCTTTCTCCTATTCCTTCTTGCGATCGTGGGTCGTGGATCTAAGGTCATCATCAGGGAAGACTTTTAGAACCATGGTCCGCTCCTCGATGAAATCGAGAAAGTAGCCTGAGATAAGGGAGCACTGCATCAGAACCCATAGCTGGTTCAGCTGAATATGGCACTTTAGGAAGAGCTTATCCCTGCAGAGAAAGGGACAAAGTTTTTGGAGTGTCATTGCAAGGGAAGGTTGTAATCGAATGATCCGTATCTCTCGCATCTCTTAGATGATCTTTTTAGCTTTAGTCCTCTGAAAATATGGACAGCAATATGGTTGAATATGTGATGGTGGTTCCCCTTGTAAGACCAACATACGTGGGTCGTGCAGTCTGGTAGGAAGGAGTCGGCTCGGTTGAGCGGACATGCCTGAAATTTCAACGAGCTTCTCTAAGCATTGTGTCGAGATCATCTTTTCTTCGTTCTCTCCTTTCCCATATAAGGTCACATGTTTTCTTTTGTCATTCATAAGGTCGTTGGAGCTCCTGTTGTCGACAAGGATGGTGATGGGTTGATGCTTGATGAAGCCATCAATGTCCAATATCTGTCGTGGAGCATGAAAGGTGCGGGCGGCTGATTGCGTTTTATCCTTCATATCCTTCTCCTCGGACTCGAGCGCCATATCTTTGAGTTTGGGTTCTTTAGTGGCCTCAAATAATAGAAGTCTCTCTTTTTTCCAATGGTGGTCTCGGCTCCATAGTTTATTACAATGCCAACATAGGCCATTTGTCGATCTGTCACGAAACTCTTTTCTTGTTAACTTTTCTGACTGAGGTGACTGACTGGTGGTAGATGGGGTAGAGAGTCTCTATGCTACTGGTCGTGCGGTGGCTTCGGTCCTCCGAGCCTCTTGGTTCAGCCTGTCTTCGTATAGTCGTGCCAAGGAGATGGTTGCCTTAAGTGTGTACGGTTGTCGCTCTTTAACTTGTTCTTGAATCTCCAGCTTCAAGCCCTCAATGAAAGTACTCAATATCTATTTTTCAGACCAATCACGAGTTTGATTAGTTAACCTTTCAAACCTGATTTGGTACTCATGGATGGTAGAGTTTTGATGGATCTTCGTTAGTTCTTCGTCAAGGTTCTTGTAATTGATTAGTGCTGAAGGTTTATATACTTTTGGTTGGGATGTGGCTCTCAAGCTCTAAGCATCTTGATTGAGGTGCCCTTCTTAAAGTTGTACAAAGGAGATCGATGTCATCGAGGTGTAGGGCTACCATGTCTTATCCTCGCTTCTTATCTATGATGGGTTCTTTTTGCAATCAGAATTTGCTCCATGTTGTGATCTTCTTAGTCTTGGTGATTGGCCCAATCTAAACTCCTCGAAGAAAGCACATAATTTAGCATTGATACGCATCGTGAAAGCCTCCAATTTGGTTTCAAATAAGTCCAGCGATATCATGACGGAAGGATCTCCAACTTGTCAAACAAACCGATTGAAAAGTGTAGCTGCAAATTTCAGGTTGAAGGTATGGCAGTAATGTTGGGACTGCAGGGGTGAAGTCTCCAAGTGGAGGATGGCAGCCAAGGGTAGCAGCGATGGTGGAGGAAGAAGAGGACAGCAGCAATGTCGGTTGCGACTGTGCTGCGACTTCATGGCTACAAGTGGCGTCGATTGCAGGAAGGGTGCGACTGCAATAGGAGATAGACAGGGCAGTGATGTACACGGCTATTACGAAGGAGGGCGATCAAGACAGGGCAGTGGTATGGAGCAAGAGTCGACTGCTATTGTATTTAATTTGTTGCTGGCCGTGATCAAGATAGTTGATAGCGAACGATTGTTGCGGGCTACGATGTAAATAAATTACAGTGAAAGATCGTTGCTGGTAGCTTTTTACCGTAAGGATCGCTGCTGGCTGCGATCAAGGAGCATGGCAGCAAGAGGTCACTGTTGGCAGCATTGGGCAATGAAAGATGCATGCTGCAGTTGAAGGGAAAAGGGAGATTGGGCGGTTGAGAGATTGGTAGACTGAAGGCTTCAGTTTTTGGGTGCGGTTTATGGCTGTTTTGGGTGTGATTTGGGGCTATAGTTTTATGGAGTTTAGGCTGCAAATTGGTATGGTTTTAGGGCTGTGATAGCAGTAGATGAAGGTTCAGGAAATAGATTTTAGATCTGGGATAGATGGCAGCAAAGGTAGGTGTATCAGTAAGGAAAGTTGGCTGAAAAGGTAAGTGGATTGATAAGGAAGTAGGCTGCGGTTAGGGATGATTTGGGTGGCTATTTGGTTTCAGTTTAGGGTAGGGTTTTGAAGGGTTTTTGGTAAGAATAGTAGGGTTTGGTGAGAGGAAAAGTGAGTCCAAAATCTCACAAAAAATAACACTCAAATCTGATAGAATTCGACAAAAAAAAGTGCGACGATGTGCAGTCCTGTCGAACAGATTTTACATCAGAGAAACGATGACTTCTCGACATAATTTCCAAAGGAAACTTTAAAGAAATTATACAGAAACCCTTGGTTTAGATGTTGGCAATATCAGTAAAAAGTTTGGTGAAATTTTGGCAACATAATAGTAGGGAAATAGGGCAAAAAATGAAAGGTAGATCCTTCATCATAAAAATTTCAGAACTACATGCTGGTGAACAATTGCACAAGAAAACTGGTTCTAGAAGGAATTTTTTTTAGAAATCAATTTTAGATGAAAGCCAAGTTGATCTTTGGAATTGTATAAAAATTTTGGCCAAAAAGGATGAACAAAAGTTTGGTTTCAAGAGGCCAATAAACGGAAGGCAGATTCCTTGTCATAAAATTTCAGCACTGCACGATGAAGAATTGCAGCGCTATAAGTTCGGATCCAGAAGGATTTTCTTTATGAGATTAGTCTCAGGAAAGCTAAGAAAATCTATGAAATTGTATAAAAGTTTCAGCCAAAAAGGATGACTAAAAGTTCAGTTCCAAGAAGCAACAATCAGTTGAAAATTTCTGCAGTGTTTCGCCTTCGCAACGATGATAACGTTTGCGACGGTAAAATTTTGCAGCAAGGAAATTTTAGAAAAACTTCTCCCATGTATAAGATAGAGGAATTTGGAGTTTTTACCAGATCTTTAATGTTGACAAAGGCAGCAGATTGATGGATATGCGTCTTGGTGGGCAACGATGGAGGCGACGTCAAAAGCAATTGTGGGAATTGCTTGGGAAGGTGGAGGCATGGATGACAGCTACAGAGGCAGTAAGATCGCTACTCTGATACGAGATGATAGAACTCCAGAAGAAGCTCTATAGATTTTGATCCTTGAGGGGGAGCAACCCTTGGAACACTATAGGGGTTCCTCCCTCCTAGATTCGACATAAGGCTGAATTAAAATTATAGATTGCTTGATTCAAGAGAGGGGATGGCTACATCATTATATAGGGATCAAAACCCTAGCCTAAAGGGGGGGGAGGGGTGCTTGCCTAAGTAAAATTACCCCTGTGCCCCTTTTATAGCCAACCTGCCTTAATAGGAACAGGGGGCGGCTAGGTTGGCACTATAGCCGACCTAAGCAAGGGAAACTCTGGCCAACCAACCTAGTAAGGGGGGCGGTGGCTACTAAGCCCTAAAGGCTAATCTAAATCCTAGTCATACTCCTTTATAAGATAGGAATGACTTTATTACAATCTAGTAGGGTTTTATTGACTACTTCTAGGGAGATTAGGACTCAACCCTGCTGGAGTCCTATCATAGCATAGCATACATGATAGACCCTATCACTGAGGCATAAGGTATCATATCCATGTCCGCCCTTTCTTCAGGAGTCTTTGGGGACATACTCTTAGAAAGTGATATTTCATATCTCATCTGTATGAGACATCTCTTGGAATTCTTCATGCCAAACCTTTTGACAATAGAGTCAATGTACCTGGACTAGAATAAGCCAAGCATCCTCTTGAATATATCTCTATAGATCCAAATTCCCAAAATATAAGATGCTTCCCCTAAGTCCTAAATGTAGAAGTTTCTAGATAGCTATGTCTTTACTATGGAGAGCATTCCTACATCATTCCTAATAATTCGGATGTCATTCATATATAGGACCAAGAAGGTGATAGTGCGCCCACTTATATTCCTGCATACACACAAGGCTCATCTTCATTCTTAACGAAGTCATAAGATCTGATCGCCTCATCAAATCTTATGTTCCAACTTTGGGAAGCTTGCATCAATCCATAAATGGATCTGAGCACCTGCACACTTTATCTAGCCTCTCTCTGGATACGAATCCCTCTGGCTGTCCAATATATACCTCCTACTCGAGGTTGCCATTGAGGAATATCGTTTTCACATCCATCTACTAGATTTTATAGCATAGTGTGCTGCAATGGCCAAAAGAATTCTAATGGATTTAAGCATGGCTATAGGTGAAAAGGTTTCATCATAGTCAACTCATTGTCTTTGATAATATCCTTTAGCTACCAGTCGTGCCTTATAGGTCTCCCTCCATCTTTCCATCTACTCTAATCTTCTTCTTGAAGATCCACTTGCACTCGATGGGTATGATACCCTCAGGTGCATCCACAAGGTTCCAAACCTTGTACATGGAATCAATCTCAAAATTCATGGCTTCTTGCCACTTCCCAGAATTTATACTCATAATAGCCTCCTCGTAGGTCTAAGGATCAACATCCTGAGAGTCCTCTCCACTAATATGTCCCACATATCCTTCAGGAGGGTAAGATACTCTATTAGACCTACACAAAGTAGGAACTTGTGTGTTAAGTACCTGAATAGACTTGGACTCTAGAATAGTTCTTGAGCTAGGTTTTCTAACCTCACTCAACTTTATCTCACTCCCACTGTTTCCACTAAGAATGTGTTCCTTCTCAAGGAACACAGCTCTCTTGGCAACACAGACCTTTCGGTCCTCAAGATAATATAAGTAATACTCCAAAGTCTCCTTAGGGTATCCCACGAACGTGCATCGATCCATCCTTGATTCTAACTTATCGAGGTTGTGTCTTCTAACGTGGGCAGGACATCCCCAAATCTTAACCATCTTATGATCAAGCTTCTTTCCTTTCCATATCTCATATGGTGTAGACACTATCAACTTTGATGAAACTTTATTCAAAAGGTAAGCTACGATTTCTAGAGCGTACCCCCAGAATGAGACGGGTAGGTCAGCGAAACTCATAATAGACCGCATCATGTCTAACAGTGTTTGATTCCTCCTTTCTGATACACCATTGAGCTAAGATATATAAGGAGGTGTCTACTGAGATATAATCTCATTGTCCTTGAGGAAATGAGTGAAATCCGTAGTCAAGTACTCTCCTCCTCGATCTGATCGAAGAGTCTTAATGCTCTTTCCATTTTGGTTCTCCACCTCATTCTTATATTTCCTGAATTTCTCAAAGGTCTCAGATTTGTATTTTATCAAATACACATCCATACCTAGAGAAATCATCAATGAATATAATGAAGTATGAGTAACCACATATAGCCTGAGTTGATATGAGATCACATACATCACTATGTATGAGTTCTAATAACTCAATGGCTCTCTTTCCAGTTCCACTGAAAGGAGAGTTGGTCATCTTCCCACAAAGGTAAGGTTCGCAAGTTACATATAACTCATAATCAAATGGATCTAGGTATCTATCTTTTAGTAAATTTTGAATCCTTCCCTCATGTATATGACCTAGCCTACAATGTCATAGGTATGCATTGTTCACCTTATCTCTTTTCCTCTTAGACATATTTATATTCATGATGTGTGGAGAAGTGTCTAATACATATGTCATTTATCAATGTCCCTCTAGTGATGATCTCATCATCCATAATTATTGAACAACTATTGTTCTCAAACCGACTTCTCCTTCTTGATAGCACTCTCAGCTTCCCTCAACATATTGAGGAGCTCAGGTAAAGTCACCTCAAACTTGTTCATATTAAAATTAATAATGAACTATAAAAAGGAATATGGTAGGGACTGAAGTATAAGATCAATACATAGGTTATCCTTTAGGAATATCTTTATACTTCACAAAGCAAGCGATCTCATCCTCGCTTGTCCTTTCCTCTAGCACGGGCACAATGTTAAAGACATATGATTTTCTCTTCGTGAGAACAATTCTCAAATTGCGGAGCCTTTGGACCAATGAGGCGGTTAGCATCAAGGATGTCATATAGGGATTTTGCAAGCGACAAACAAGATAGAGAATAAATAAATAATATACAAACTTTACAAAAAAATACTAATTAAGATATAGACTTCTATCTTAATATACTCCCACTATTTTCCTCGCGAATCCATGACACCCTCGACATATGAGGCAGAAGTCTGCGGCAGACTCGTAGTGGGGATCGGGATCCAATTGGCATCTTAGTGCAACCTCGAGGGACTCGACCAACCATGAAGTTCAGTTAAGTCATCATCATCATTACAACATGAGTCTGATTCATTGGATATGCTCTCGACTGCTCGACCAAGTCATACCATGTCCTCAAGTCACCGGTGACATCTATATGTCATAGGCAAGAACTCGATCATGTAGATAGGTAAGCCTCAAGTGACTCGACCAACTCAACCTATGTCATGATTCAATTTCTTCCTATAATGATGGAAGGCCACGTGGGTCAATCTTATTACCTCATGCTTACCGACTTAATATTATCGTAGGAGGGGTTTTTCATTTTGTATCGATCTCCTAATATGTCGTGCTATACATATACATATTTAATATATATCTACATTGCATGCAAATATATATACATATATCTAGTAAGTGTATAACACATCACATATGTAAGGCACACCGGATGATCATGAGCCGTCACCTAATATGATTAAGCCCAAGCCAATGAGCCTAATCACTCATAATAGGATCTATGTGTGCATCGGCGCATCTTCATGCCTTGTGATTATTGATCTCGTTGTCATCAGTTCTATCAGATCCTCGTCGCATCAACATGTGACGTGATCTCCCACCACGACATTATGGACCCCGCTATCACCTCCACGCTCCCGCCGTGTCTCTCCATGTAATTACAAATAATCACATACATGTAGGCCCGACAATAATCGAGAAAAATAGAGGCTTGTTGGCCCCAATAATAATAATAATCACCATCATCATAATTACACACATACCAACACATGACTCATGATCATCCATCCACATCATACATCACATGTACATCACATCACATGTAGGATTACTAAATATATAATAATTAATTAAACTATTTAATTAATTATTTTTCTGAAAATTAGGACATGCTCGGGATTTTCGAAATTATCAAGGGCATTTTTATAGAGAGGATGACAGTCCTCGAAATTTTTAGAATTATTGAGGATATTTTTCGTATTCTCTGCATATGATAGACCTTAGAATTTCTCAAATTCCAAGGGGCATAATTATCCTTTTCTCAAAAGGATGCTCTAGCCCTCGCCTTTTGCCCTCATCCTGTGGCCGCTGCCATCACCATGCATGTGGCAATGCTGCGCGTCGTTGGCGACCGTCTCTGCCCGCACACGACCACCTGTTCCGTAGGCCCACCCACGAGCGCTTTGCCCGCAGGAAGCCACCGCTACGGGTGGGCGCCGCGCTACAGGTCGCCGCTCCGGCGGACACCTCGCTACAGGCAACAGCTCCTATAGGTGGCTGCCCCTACAAGGGGCCTTGGCCACAGCCGACCACCCCCTTACAGGTGGCCAGGCTATGGCTGGCCGCCCCTACAAGGGGCCTGACCATGGTCGGTTGCCCCTGCAGGGGTCCTGGCCGTGACCAGTCACCCTTGCAGAGGACCTGGCCATGGTCGGCCACCCTCTTTCCTCATTGCCTTCACTGCAAAAATGCAGCAAGAACGCGTAGAATACTTCTACGTGATACAATCTTATCACACGCTGTTTAAAACCAATCTTTCGCATGAAAACCTTAGGTCTGATACCACTGTTGGGAAACCCCAACAGGAGGAGCATCACATGCACAACGAAAATCAAACAAAACTAATTTCTCATGCAGATCAAATCATCATGCAAAAGATTGGGGTCATGAGAAATTCATAAAAACTGATAAAACCATGTCATGTGATAGATTGATTACCTAGGAAGATCGTATATCCTTATATTTTCAGACCGAGAAGGAGAGATTGAAGGAGGTCAAGCATCCTCCTCTCTAGCAGTATCCACACGATGGATCTCTATAACAAAACTTCTCTAATCTAATCTCGTAACTCTTGCGTAGAGGGGGGGAGGAGAATAGGAGGGGCAAGCTAAAGCTGTAGCCCATCATCCATGAGTCTCCCCACCTATTTTATAGATAGCCACCAAAAAACCCTAGGGCTCTTGCCTTAGTGGGTTTTAGATCTCCATCCAACTATCCACTAACCTTGCATTATTGGATCCTTATCCAATAATCTCCTTAGGCCTCTAATTGGGCCTCAACCAAGGAGCCCATCAGCATAGGGTTTCATCTAATAAGAATAGGGGCTAATTGAATCTCCATCCAATCCCCTATTTGCTGAAGTATCTACCATATGTGTGTGACCCTCTTGGCCTGATACCGAGTCGACCGTGAGTCACTTCCATCGGAACTCCTTCTGATATAATTAATCTCTATAATAATTCACTCGACTCATCGACTATGAACGTACTAGGTCACTATGCCATAGTCCCTATACGGTATAAGGGGTATCGAATCCATCGGACCTATCTGTACACAATTACCGTGTATCTATAATCCCTCATCCAACTAATATCCAAGAGACCGTATATTAGACATAATGCTATCAAGTCACATACATAATCCGTCATAGTCTCGCACTAATTGGATTCTCCGGGAGAACTCTCTTAATCCGAATGACCCTGGCCAGGGATTGGTCTGAGCAAGCATATATAGGATATTCCTCTTATGATACCAAGAATGGATGATCCTCTATTGACACTCAATTACCTTCGTAAAGTTGATTACCAATCCCGATAACCAATTGTACCAGATCTGAAGCTTTCCAAACCTGTAAGTCTAGCGTCAAAGAAAGGAGTACTCATACACGGCATCATTGGTGTCTCAAGTCAAAGGACCAGATACACAATCAAAACTATGGAATTACCATCTGACATTAGGTATAATTAACCATATAGTATTCCATAAGCGGATCAATCAGTGAACTCATTCTCCAATGAGCACTTGTACTATATCCTTAGTGTCTCTACACAAGTGGCTACGAGACCAACCGTCTCCATCATATGGATGGGTATTTAGTACACCTGTTTGTTCGGTTGTCTCGATGTCTCTCTCGAGTAACCTATAACCAGGATTATTTAGGATCTGTGTTTAAAGGTGAATCGATCTCATTATCGTAATCTCATTACAATCTGATTCTCATTACACAGAACCAATGACATCATAATATATATGCTATAGATAATATAATATGAGAATATACAAATATTAATCATAAACAAAAAGATCACACAATGTGTAACACATGTCATCACTCATGTGATTGGCTTGCAGTGCACTTGTAACCAGCAGCCTTTACTATGGAGAGCATTCCTACATCATTCCCAATGATTATGATATCATCCACATACATCACCAAAAAGGTGATAGCACTCCCACTTTCCTTCTTGTATACACAAGGCGCATCTTTGTTCTTAATGAAGTAATAAGATCTGATTGCCTTATCATATCTTATATTTCTAGTTCGGGAAGCTTGTTTCAGTCCATAAATATATCTGAGTATCCTACACACTTTATTTGGACTCTCTCTAGATACAAATCTCTTTAGCTGTATCATATACATCTCTTCCTCGAGGTTGTAATTGAGGAATATGATTTTCACATCCATTTGCCAGATCTCATAATTATAGTGTGATGCAATAGCCAAACGAATTATGATGGACTTTAGCATGGTTACAGGTGAGAAGGTTTTATCATAGTCAATTTCTTGCCTTTAACGATATCCTTTAGCCACCAGCCTTACCTTATAGGTCTCTACCTTTCCATCCACTCTGATCTTCTTCTTGAAGATCCATTTACAACCGATGGGTACGATACTATCAGGTGCATCCACAAGGTTCCAAACCTTATTTGAATACATGGAATCCATCTCAGAATTCATAGCCTCTTGCCATATCCCAGAGTTTATACTCATAATAGCCTCCTCATAGGTTTGAGGATCAACATCTTGAGAGTCCTCTCCACTAATATGTCCCACAAAATATTTCAGGAGAGTGAGATACATTGCTAGACCTGTGCAAAATTGGAACTTGTGTGTAAGGTGCTTGAGCTATGTTCATCAACATTGCTCAACTCTATCTCACTCCTACTGTTACTACCAAGAATGTGTTCCTTCTCAAAAAAATATAGCTCTTGTGGCAACAAAGAGAGCTCCTTGAGATGATAGAAATAATACCCAAAGTCTCCTTAGGGTATCTCACGAATATGTACCATTTTGTCATTGATTCCAACTTATTATGGTTGTATCTTTTAATGTGGGTAGGATAGCAAAATATTAACCACCTTAAGATCGGGCTTCTTTCCTTTCCATATCTCATATGTTATAGACACTACTGACTTTGATAAAACTTTATTCAAAAGGTAAGCTGCGGTCTCTAGGGCATATCCCTAGAATGAGATAGGTAGGTTAACGAAACTTCTAATAGAACGCACCACGTCTAACAGCGTGTGATTCCTCCTTTCTGATACACCATTGAGCTGAGGTGTACAAGGAGGTGTCCACTAGGATAGAATCCTATGGTCCCTGAGGAAAAAGGTAAACTTTATATTCAAGAACTCTCCTCGATTTGATCGAAGAGTCCTAATACTCTTTTCAATCTGTTTCTCTACTTCATTCTTATATTCGCTAAATTTCTTAAAGGCCTCAGACTTATCCTTCACCAAGTACATGTGTCTATACCTAGTGAAATTGTTAGTGAATATAATAAAGTATAAGTAACCTCCAATAGCCTGAATCGACACGGGACCACATACATCACTATGTATGAGTTCCATTAGGTCAATGACTCTCTCTCCAGTTTCACAAAAAGGAGAGTTGATCATCATTCCATGAAGGCAAGGTCTGTAATTTACATACAGCTCATAGTCGAATGGATTTACATATCCATCTTTTAGTAATCTTTGAATCATTCCCTCATAGATATGACCAAGCCTTCAATGCCACAAGTATGCATTGTTCACCTTATCTCGTTTCCTTTTTGACATATTTACATTCATAATATGTAGAGAAGTGTCTAGCATGTATAGTAATTTATCAATGTCCCTCTAGTGATGATCTCAGCATCCAAAATTATTAAATAATTATTATTTTTAAAAACTAATTTATATCCACTAATTATCAAACATGAAATGGATGTAGATGTAGGGTGACCTCCCCAACTGTAATTGTAGCAACTCTTGCTCCATTGCACATCTTGAGGTCCTTCTCGTCTCTGGCCAATCTCCTAGGTATTGTCAAAACTTGCAACGTATTGTAGATATGATAATACATGTGTGTTATCATGAAAATCTGACAAAGTGGAGACTAATCATGAATGTACTTGAAGCTTCTCCAAACTTCTGTTTTGCCTTATTTGCAAGGTAATCCTTATAGTTTCTCTTATAGTGCCCATCTTTACCATAGTGTAAGCACTATCCTTTGTCCTTTGTCGGGTCTTTCTTGACAACATTTCCCTTACTCGGTCTTTCTTTGCCCTTGGCCTTCTTAAGGGTCTTACCGACCTTCCTTTTCTTCTTAGTCTCACTAATATAGAGAACTGACTTCTCATTCTTGATGGCACTCTTAGCTTCCCTTAGCATATTGAGGAGCTCAAGGAGAGTCAACTCAAACTTGCTTATGTTAAAATTCATAATGAAGTGAGAAAAGAAATCTAATGGGGACTGAAATATAAGATCAATGCATAGGTTTCCTCTAGGACTATTCCTAGACTTGTGAGTTTCTTGATCCACTCTATCATCTTGAGGATATGGATCTGAACCAATGCCCCTTCTATCATCCTGGCTCAGTAGGCACTCTTGGATATCTCATATCTTTGAGTTCTTCGCTATTCCTCAAATAGTTGATGGAGATGAAGAAGGATAGAATTGGTATCGATGCTCTCATGTTGCCTTTGTAACTCAAGAGTCATGGAGGCTAATATGTAGCATTTTTCCAATGTGGAATCATCTATGTACTTCACATAGGGAGCAATTGCATCCTCACTTGCCCCTTCTTCTAGCGTGGGCACAATTGTATCAAGGACATATATGATAAGAATAATTCTTAAATTTTGGAGCCAATCCATGTAGTTTGAACCAGTGAGGCAATTGACATCAAGTATGCCACGTAGGGGGTTTGTGAGCGATATATTTCTGATAAACAAGATATAACATAAATAAATAACATACAAATTTTATAAAAAATAATTAAGATATTGGCTTCTATCTAATTTACTCCCACTAATTCTTCTAGCGAATGATGCAACACCCTCGTAACACAAAACGAAAGTCTCAAGCAGACTTCTAATGGGGATCGAGATCCAATTTGTGTCTTAGTGCAACCTCGAGTGACTCGACTAATTGCACTAAACCCAAAAGGTAGGCAACTCTTACCAATCACAACTCCTTATGATTCCAGTCATGTTCGGCCTTCAAATCATCATGGTCTCAAATGATCGACCAACCATGAAGTTTAGTTAAGTCATCATCATCGTTACAAGATGAGTCTAATTTGATAATATACCCTCGAATGACTCAACCAAACATATCATGTCCTCAGGTCACTAGTGATATCTCTATGTCATAGGCAAGATCTCGATCACGTAGATAGGTGAGTCTCGAGTGACTCGACCAACTTAGCTTATATCGTGATTCAATTTCTTCCTTTAACGATGGAAAGCCACATAGGTCACTCTTATTGCCTCATACTCACCGACTTAATATTATCATAAGAGGGGCTTTTATTTTGTAATAGTCTCCTAATATGTCGTGTCACATATATACATATTTAATATATATCTACATCACTTGTAAATATATATATTTATTTATTTATCTATTTATCTAATAGGTGTATAACACATATCACATATACAGGCCACACCGGATGATCATGAGCCGTCACCTAATATAATTAAGCCCAAGCCAATAGGCCTAATCACTCATAATAGGATCTATATGTGCATCAACGCATCTCCATGCCCTGTGATCGTTCATCTCGTCATCATCGGCTCAATCGGATCCTCGTCACATCATCATACATCGTGATCTCTCGTCATGGCATCGTGGGTCCCGCTGTCACCTTCACGCTCCTATCGCGCTTCTTCATGTAATTACAAAATAATAATAAGAACGCAGACCTGACAATAAACGAGAAAAAATAAAGACTCGCAAGCCTCAATAATAATTATAATCACATGTACACACATCACATCATATGGCTTATAATCATCCATCCACATCATAGATCATAAATACACATCACCATGTAGGATTACTAGATAACAATTAATTAATTAAATTATTTAATTAATTAATTTTGGAATTTTTAGGATACCCTACCATAGGGTTCCTAATATGACAGGTAAAAACTCCTTGTGCAGCTAGGAAACCCTAACCACTGTGAGTCCCCTTCGCCTAAGAGTCCCAAACCATAAGGTAACGTTTGGAGGCCAGAAAACCCTAGCCCCCAAGGAACTCTTTTGCAGCCAACCAACCTTGGCTGCCTAAACAACTCATTGTGGATAGGAAACCCTAGTCGTATGGTTACCTCTAGTGTCCAGGAAACCTTAATCGCTAGGGTTGCCGATGCAGATAGGACTCTTGGCTGCATGGGAGGCTGCTGCCATGGCCAAGAGGATGTTGCTCTCGGCCTTACAGCCTTCGGTCAGGTTGAGAGCAACAACCTTGCTCTCGACCAAGGCTGTAAGCAGCCTTTGGCCATGTTCTAAGGTAGCAACAGTTGTTGCCCTTTATTGCTGCTCTTTTCCTTGTTCTTTGTGTCAATAATTTTGACATCAAAGAACCTTAAAACACCTATCTACAACACCATTTTACAATGAGAAAAGGTGTTGTCTAGATCTTATTAACCATGAAAAATCGCATCAAGGTACATAGAAAATAATTTATGCATATCAATCTCATCACATGCAGTTTAAAATCAATCTTTTGCACGAACAACCTTGGCTCTAATACCATTGCTGGGAAACCAAGTGAGAGTATCACATGCGCAGTGGATGATCAAAACAAAATCGGATACCCATGCAGATCAAACTATCATGCAAAGATTAATGCACGAAAAATTATAAAACAAAAAACTGTAACATATGAGAGATTGTTTACCTAGGGAGATCATATATCCCTAAATTTTCAGATCTAGATGGAGGAAATGAATGATGTCAAATGTCCTCCTCTATAGTGGTATCCACACTAGAGAGGGGTTTGTCGGCTGAGAAGGTGAGGGAGAGGAGGAGAATAGGAGGGGTCAGCCAAAGATGCAGCTTATCAACTATTTGTTGCCCCTACCTCCTATTTATGGAGTGCCACCATAAACATCATGGATCCTATCTTAGTCGGTATTAGATTTCTATCCAATTATCCACTAATCTTGGATTATTGGATCTCTATCCAATAATCTCAATTGGCCTCTAACTAGGCCTCATGCAGAGAGTCCATCAATGTTAGGTCTCATCCAATGAGAACATGGGCTAACTGGATAACTCATATCCAATCTTTTATACACTGAAGCATTCGCCATATGTGTGTGACCCTCTAGGTCCAATACCGAGCTGGTCGTGAATCCTTCCTGTCAGAACTTCTTATGACCTTATGAATTGTTATCTCATAACAATTCACTCGACGCATCGATTATGAACATACTAGGCTACTATACCATAGTCCCCAAACAGTATAGGGAATCTTAGCCATTGGACCTGTATGTTGTCAGTTACCATGTATCTAAAGTCCCTCATCTATCTAATATCTCAGAGACTATATATTAGGTATGGTATTATCAGGCCACATACATAATCCATATGAGTATCGCTCTAATTGGATTCTCCCGGAGAACTCCTTTCTCAATCCGAATGACCTTGGCTAAGGATTTGTTCAAGCGATAACACACAAAATATTCCTCTTGCTATACTTAGAGTGGATGATCCTTTAGTAACACTCAATTGTCTCAAAGAAAGGAGTACTCAAACAAGACATCATTAGTGTCTTAAATCTAAGCACCTGACACACAATTGGGACTACGGAATCATTGTCTAATGATAGGTATCATTAACCATCCAGCATTTCGTAAGTGGTTTAATTAGTGAATCATTATCCAATGAGCACATACACTATATCCTTAGTGTCTTCACTCAAGTGGCTATGAGACTAGCCGACTCTATCAAATGGACGAATATATAGTACACCAGTCTGTCTGGTTCTCTCGATGTCCCTCTCAAGCAACCTATGACCGGGATTATTTAGGATATGTGTTTAAAGACGAATTAGTCTCATTATCATGATCTCATCATGATCTGATTATTATTGTACAAAACTAAAGACATCACAATATATGTATTTAACATATGCTATAATGTGAGCATATGCCAATAATTATAATGTAAAAAGACTATGCAACGTGTCACATGTGTTATCACTCACGTGATTGCCTTGTATGACACTTGTAACCAGAATTTTAACCTCAAGGATTTTTTCTCTCTTCACCCTTTGTTCACACTTGTTCACTTTTGCATCAAGCAAGCATGAATTGAAGTATTTATAAACCCTAAAGTCTTTAGAAATAGAGCCAAAAATTTAAATCCCCGAGATTTTGAGGTAGTGCCGAGTAGTATCATTACCAAACAAAGCTTGGGAATCTAGGCTCTGGCGGTACTATCAACGGCCTAGGTGATACCGCCGCCGCTAGAAGGTACCATCATCGGCAAGGGGCGGTACCACTACTAGAATACCCGAAAAAGCACAAATAATGCTTTTCGATTATTTGGGTAGTACCATCGCTTGGGCTAAATGGTACCACCACCTAGGCCAATTCCATGTCACTAAATTGGCCTTCCATCAGGCCAAATTCAGCTTTAGTTCAAGCCCAATTGGCTCCAAATTAGGTTAGCATATTTTCGACCCAATACTAGCTTAATTTGACTCTAAAGAATCATGATCAAGACTTTGTTAGTTACAGGGGCCTTGCAAGCCAATCACGTGAGTGATGCAAGTGTGACACACTATACAATATTTTTTCTTATTATTATTGATATTTTCTCATACTATAGTCTATTATAAACATATATAATGTGATGTCCTTAGATCTGTGCAATGAGAATTGGATCGTGATGAGATCATGATAATGCGATCGGTTCACCTATAAACACAGACCCTAAAAAATCCCGATCATAGGTTACTTGAGAGGGATATCGAGATAACCAAACATATCGATGTACTGTATTCCAGTCCATGTGATGGAGACGGTTGGTCTCATAGTCACTCATGTGGGGATACTAAGGATAAAGTACAAGTGCTCATTGGAGGTTGAGTTCATTAATTGATCCGCTTACGAAATGTTGTATGTAATGATACCTAACATCATATAGTGATTTCGTAGTCTCAATTGTGTGTCTGATACTTAAACTTGAGACAACAAGGATGCTTTATTTAAGTACTCCTTTCTTTAACATTGAACTTACAGGTCTGAAAAGTTCTAGATCTAGTATAGTCAGTTATCAGAATTGGTAGCTAAACTTATAAAGATAATTGAGTGTCCATAAAGGATCATCCGCTCTTGATATCACCAGAGGAATATCCCATGTATTATCGCTCAGACAAATCTCTGGCTACGGTTATTCAGATTGAGTGAGGAGTTCTCCAAGAGAATCCGATTAGAGCGAGACTTATATAAATTTCATATGTCGCATGACAGTATCATGCCCAGTATACAGTTTCTGGGATATTAGATAGATGAGGGACTATAGATACACGGTAACTAAGGACAGATATGTCCAATAGATTAAATCCCCTGTACCATCTTGGGATTATGGTATAGTGTCCTTGTGCATTCATAGTCGATGAGTTGAGTGAATTATTATTGGATAACAATTCACTGAGTCAGAAGGAGTTTTAACATGTAGAACTCACGACCGAGCAGCTCGGTATTGAGCCTAGCGGGTCACACACATATGGTGGATGATTGTAGGGAGAAGATGATTGGATAGAATAGTTGTTGGATAGTTAGGACACCTCGTCTTTAGGGATAAAGAATGGCACAAGCTTTTTGTACGTCATATGCCTACTTTTTTAAAAAAAAATTCCGTAGTTTTGGTAGATGGAGATAGAATTGTTAGAGTTGATATTCCTTTTAGAAGGGAAGAATCAAAGTATAGTATTGAACAAGTAGGTGTTACTATTGAGTTCTATGGTGGCGAACTCAATGGAATCAGTTACAGTGATCCTGTGATAATAAAAAAATATGTTACACATGCACAATTAAGTAAAAATTTTTAATTTGATCGGGCAACTTTGAAATCTGATGGCATTTTTCGTAGTAGTCCAAGGGGTTGGTTCACTTTTGTCCATGCTACGTTTGCTTTGTTCTTTTTTTCCAGACACATTTGGTATGGCGCTAGAACTTTATTGGATATAAGTTATCTAATTAATTCTTGTTCTTATTAGATGAGACCCAACATTGATGGACCCCTTGTATGAGGCCCAATTAGAGGCCAATTGAGATTATTGGATAGAGATCTAATAATCCAAGAAGTGTGGGTAATTGGATGGAGATTTAATACCTACTAAGGTATGATCCAATAGGGTTTTGGTGTCTCTCTATAAATAGGAGGCAGGGGTGGCCAATATACGTGACAAGCTACATCTTTGGTTGCCCCCTCCTATTCTCTTTCCTCCCTCTTCTTCTTAGCCAACCACCCTCTCCGTACTGTGAGAGGGCAGCGAAGAAGATAGCAAATCTTCTTCCATATTCGCTGCAAAAAGGTGCATAAGAGTTACGGGATTTTGGCCAGGATTAGAGGAACATCGTTGCAACGATCCACAATGTGGATACTATTAGAGAGGAGGACAGCTGACCTCCTTCATTCTCTCTAATTGGATCTAAAAGTTTTAGGGATATACAATCTACCTAGATAATCAATCTCACACTAGTCGTAGTTTTCGGGTTTTGTAATTTTTCATGCACTAATCCTTGCACGACGGTGTGATAAATGTGGAAAATTAGTTTTGTTTTATTTTTCCACTACACATGTGTTGTTCTATCATGGTACAAATGTTTATTTAGAAATTATAATCCATATAAATGAATTTGGGTTCCTAGAGGAACCATAAACAATCTTAACCCATTAGAGAAAATAGGAAGAACATGTCACGAAGGACCCAATGTTAAATTGGTACCTAAATCAAAACCTTCCATAATATAAAGTTATTTCTTAACAAGGCTAGAAGTAATAAAATAATTTGAAAGTAAATGCTTAAGTCATATTACTTGAGATTTAACACTCCTTCAAGCTTATTAGCCTAACTGGTAATAATAAAATTATTAGAATTAAAATTATTGATAATGAATCTTTTAATGATTCATCATTATATAATTAATATTGATGATGTATAGCTAGAGTATACAAGTATAAAAATGGATTAGAACCAAAAACCTTAGTTATTAAAAAACATATTGAAACTTACAAAAATGAAATTTTGAGTGAATGCTAAAATCATTGGATTATTTAAATGTAAAGATTATTATTAAAATACTTCAAATATTGACTATGTTTGTGGAATGATTGATTTAAATGTTACATTGATTGAAATGCTATGATGATTAAATGCTTATGATTAGAGCATAGAAAATATATATGCTTAATTTTTAAGATGAGTTTGTAAACTTTTACGCTATGTGTAAAGAGTTGACTTGAGCAATCACTCCTCACTTTCAATCCTAAATTTATGAAATCTCATAACCCTTTCTTAGAGTTGTCCTACACTAAGCAAACTTGTCCTTAAATCTAGAATGAATAAAATATTAAAAAGAGTCTGGGTAAACCTTTCTTAGTTTAAATTTCACATTTCTTTTACACATGACTGGGATGGTAAAATCTTTTTCGAACTTTCCTATACTTCTAAATGATTCATCCAATTAAAAAGATACCCTCGTGTCTCTATAATATGATTGTTGCAACCTTTATATTTAAATACCATCACTTTTTGTATGTCTTTTATTTTTAATGACACATCATTATTAGAGGTATCTCTTCTAATAATATTTTCAATTTCTGTGACATTCAAGACAGTAACAACCGTACTTGTGACATATGTAACATTTGATATAAGGTTTGTCTTCAAACTTTAATTTTTGTTTAGATGATTGTTGATGGTCCTGATCTATTTCTTTACTTTGGGAAATGAGAGCATTGTTGTCTTCTAATATATGGTGTTTATTTTTTCTTCCATCTTTCTATTTCATAATTGTGCTTTTTGAATTTGTTGCTGCTTGCAAGGCTTGCACCTTTTTGTCTTATTGAATGTTTTAAACAAGAAAATGACTTTGCTATTCATCACTAGTATGTTCATCAGATTCTTTAATAAAATAAACAACAAAGTTAGATTGTAGTGCCACTAACTGAAGAATTTTCTCCACAAAAGAAACGTTCTCTATCTTATCACCATAGATAAATATCTTATTTGGATCATCCTCATCCTTGAAAGGTAATTAGAGACTAATTAAGCTAATTTCATTATAAGGTTTCAAAGTCAATGAAAGTTGCCAAAAGTTGTGTAACTTTGTCCAAATGAATCCTTAATGCTTCTTCTCTATATAATTCCAATTCTACTTAAAGTGTTGCAAGGAATTATTTGTAAGACTAAATGGTCAATCATATGAAAAAGAAAATTCTTTGATGGAATAGAATAATAATAAATTTTGTATACGAATAAATACTAGCAGGCCGTCACATACAGCGGAATCAAAGAAAAATCACAATCAAATGAATACCAAGATTTACGTGAAAAACCCCTTCAATTCAAATGGTAAAAACCACGGGACAAGTCAGAGAAAATTCACTATCAAAATAATGAATATACAGATATCAAAGCTTCTTGCCCAAGCCCAAGCAATAGCCACAAGAGAATCATAAGGATACAAGGACTATAATACTAAACACAATATCTAAAATCATCCCAAGAGATCATCGTAAGAATCCACTGTAAACTGATCTAACCTGAGATATGAATGATTGAAAATAATCTTTTCTTGTCCTTATCTTCTTCCCTTTCCTGGATCTCTTGTTTTCTGGCTTCTACTGTTAATCTGTAGTAAACTTTCTCTCTCCCACGTTTTCAGCCACCGCTGCCCTCTTAATCTCAACCCTAACCACATAATCTATATTTTAGGTTAATAGAAGTGAGGTTCTGGTGTGGACTTCACTAAAGCCCATAATGGGCTGAATCTAGGCCATCTGCCTAACAACCTCCTCCTTCAGTCCATAAGGGAGGCTGTCTCATGACTCCTCAATGCGAAGCCATGCCGACCAACTGTCGGCACATCTCCTGTCTCTCTTTCAGTAAAGTCTTTGTCAACATGTCTGTCTCATTATCATTTGTGTGAATTTTCTGAAGCTGTAACTGCTTCTCTTCAAGCACATTTCTGATCCAATAATATCTGACATCTATATGCCTTGACTTGGAATGAAATATTGGGTTTTTGCATAAATGGATGACACTTCATAATACACCACATAGTTTTCCTCTTTCAACCTCAATTCTTGTAAGAATCATTTCATCCATAACATTTCTTTGTAAACCTCTATAGCAGCAATATATTCTGCCTTTGTGGCGGAGAGAGCAATACACCTTTGTAATTTGGACTGCCATGACACAGGTGGTCCACCTCCAAAGCTCAGACAAACTTTAGAGCTTCCTCTGATATATCTAAAAATCCACTTCATTGCTGCCCAATGCTCTTTACTTGGATTTGCAAGAAATCTGTTAGCAACACCCACTGCATATGCGATGTCCGGCCTCGTACATATCATCGCGTACATTGAACTTCCAACTACTGAAGCATAAGGAACCTTTTGCATCTTCTCCTTCTCCTTATCACTTGACGGACTCTAATCTGAGCATAACTTAAAGTGACCTGTAAGAGGAGAACCAACTGGCTTTGCATTACTCATACTGAACCTATCCAATACTTTCTCAATGTATTTCTCCTATGATAAGCAAATCTTTCTCTTTCTTTTGTCACGAGAAATCTGTATGCCTAGTATTTGTTTTGCTGGCCCCATGTCTTTCATTGTAAAAGACTCACTTAGTTTCTTCTTCAACCTGTCAATCATAGACATATCCTTCCCAAGGATAAGCATATCATCAACATAAAGTAAGAGAATAATAAAATCATCACCAAATCGTTTGATGTATACACAATGATCTGAAGTTGTTTTTTTATATTCATTTTCAATCATAAATGAATCAAACTTTTTATACCACTGTCTTGGAGCTTGCTTCAGCCCATACAAGCTCTTCTTCAACTTGCAGACAAGATTTTCTTTACCTTTTACTTTGAAGCCTTCTGGTTGCTCTATATAAATTTCCTCCTCCAAATCACCATGAAGGAAAGCTATTTTGGCATCTAACTTCTCAATCTCCAAGTCTAGGTTAGCAGCAATACCAAAAGCAACACGGATGTAAGACATTTTAACAACAAGAGGCAAAATCTCTTCAAAATCAATACCTTTCTTTTGACCAAAGCCTTTCACAACCAATCTAGCTTTGTACTTTGGTTGAGACCAATATTCTTGAGTCTTCAACCTGAAAACCACTTGTTCTTCAAGGCTTTACTTCCCTTTGGTAGTTACACCAAATCATATGTGTGGTTCTTCTGCAAAGAATCCATCTCTTCCTGCATAGCAATATACCACTTTTTTTCTGCTCACTTTCAACTAATTCCTGGTAACTCTCTGATTCACCTGCATCAGTAAGCATCATATACTTATTTGTAGAGTATCTCCTAAAAGGTTGACGTGGTCTATAAGATCTTCTTAACTGAGGTTCTATGGGAACTTGCTCTCTTTCTTCTTCCTGCTTAACATGTCCTACAGGTAGATCAACATCTGGCTCTGCACCATCTTTCTGCATATCTCCCCCATCACCCCTGATATACTGGAGGAATAACTAGGTTACAGTCTATAAATCCCTCTGTAGAAGTCTTAATTGGTGTCTCCTTCTTCAAATCCTCAATGGTTTGATCCTCAAAGAAGACATCTCTGCTTCTGAACATATTCCGCTTTTCTGGATCCCAAAGCCTGTAACCAAACTGATCATATGAGTAACCAAGGAAAATACACTCTTTTGACTTACCATCCAGCTTGGACCTCTCAGGAACATATGCAAATGCACGACAATCGAACACTCTTAAATGCCTATAGGAGACATCTTTTCCTGACCATACATGCTCTGCAACATCACCATCTAGAACTGTATATGGTGATAAGTTGATTACATCAACTGCAGTCCTCAAAGCCTTATCCCAAAACCTTTTGGGTAGCTTGGCATGTAAAAGTATACATCTGATCTTTTCCATGATGGTGCAGTTCATCATCTCTATAATTGCATTATGCTGAGACGTAACAGAAACTATCAACTCATGTTGGATGTCATGTGACCTGCAATAATCATTAAACAATCCTGTGTACTCACCACCACTATCTAATCTTATGCATTTCAATTATCTTTCTATCTCCCTTTCAACTCTGGCATGAAACTCCTTGAAGACATTAATAACCTTATCTTTGGTCTTTAAAGCATAGGCCCAAACTTTCCTAGAAAAGTCATATATAAAAGTAACAAAATAAAGTGTACCACTGGTACTAGGAACATTAACAGATCCATTAGGAGTTTTTGTCCTCAAGGACCACACACATCTGTATAGACATGGTCCAAGACATATATTTTTTAGATAAAGCATGACTAATAAAGGAAACTCTATGTTGTTTACCAGCCAAAAAATCAATACAAGGGTTCAACCGTGTACCTCTCTCTTGAAAAGTTCTTACAGCCCCTTCTCGCTCATGTGTCCTAGTCGCCTATGCCATAACTCCATGATGAAGTCTTTCTCTGTAGCATTCAACTGCTCACCACAAGCTTTGACCTGCAATCTATACAATGTATGACATTTCTTCCCATTAGCTACAATAAGAGAACCCTTACTGTGCTTCCACTACCCATTGTGAAATCTGACATCATAGTCTTCATCATCCAGCCTTTCAACTGAAATTAAATTTAATCTTAAGTCAACCACATACCTCACATTCTTAAGCACCAACTTGCAGCCAAAGTTATCCATCTTGACAACACCAAAATTTTTAGGCCTGTAAGTAGCAAAGAACTCCCTCCATGGTGTAGCATGATAAGAAGCACCTATGTCAATTATCCTCTCGAGATCCTGGCACACACAAAAAAAAATATCATCAGAAGTAGATAAAATCAAATAATTACTACCTTGCATTGTAGTTGTGATATTCTCTTTTAACTCTGTATGATCTGCTTCTTTCCCCTTTTTCTTGTTCTTCTTAGGTTGCTTGCACTGATTCTTATAATATCTTTTCTTACCACAATTGTAGCAAATAATATCTTTCCTTAATCTTGACTTACTTCTACCTATACGTGAACCACTTCTATCCTTTGACTTTAACCTTCCTCTGTTCTCTGAGACAAGTGCCTGTGAATCAATCTGAGAAGTTGTTGAATTCTTTTTCCTTAACTCCTCATTCAACAAACTGCTTGTTACTTGATTCATGGTGACAATACCATCTAGTGCAGAATTACTAAGGAAAATCATTAGTGTCTCCCAACTTTCTAGTAAAGAATTGAGAAGTAATAATGCATGTAACTCATCATCAAGATACATTTTCATAGAGGATAACTAGTTAGTAATACTCTGCATTTCATTCAAATGCTCAGGAATAGAAGTACCGTCTTTATATTTCAATTTCACAAGTTTTCTGATCAGAAAAGCTTTGTTGTCAACCGTTTTTCTTTCGTAAAGACCTTCTAACTTTTTCCAAAGAGAGTAAGCATAGCTTTCAGTAGAAATATGATGAAAGACACTATCATCTAGTCATTGTCAAATAAAGCCAACTGTTTTTTGATCTAACCTTTTTCACTCATCATCTGTCATAGTTGTGGGCTTTGCACTATCCCCTCGCAAAGGTCCATACAAATATTTGCAATACAAGAGATCTTTCATTCTTGGTTTTCATATCATCCAATTATTTCCGTTTAAACTAATCATGCAAGAAACATTACCGGCCTCCATGTTCAAATACAAAAGATTAAATACCATCAAAACCTCGTTCTGATACCAGTTGATGGGAATAAAACAAGAATAAACTTTGTATACGAATAAATACTAGTAGGCCGTCACACATAGCGGAATCAAATAGAAATCACAATCAAATGAACACTAAAATTTATGTGAAAAACCCCTTCAACTCGAAGGGTGAAAACTACGGGACAAGTCAGAGAAATTCACTATCAAAATAATGAGTATATAGATCTCAAGGCTTCTTGCCCAAGCCCAAGCAATAGCCACAAGTGAATCACAGTGATACAAGGACTATAATACCAAACACAATCTCTAAAATCTTCCCAAGAGATCATAGTAAGAATCCACTGCAAACTGATATAACCTGAGATATGAATGATTAAGAACAGTCTTTTCTTGTCCTTGTCTTCTTCACTTTCCTGGATCTCTTATTTTCTAGGTTCTATTGTTAATCTGCAGTCTAATTTCCCTCTCCCACATTTTCAACGATCGTTGCCCTCTTAATCTCAACCCTAGCCACCTAATCTAGGTTTTAGGTTAATATAAGTGAGGTTCTGGGCTGTGGGCTTCACTAAAACTCATTATGGGCTGAATCTGAACCATCTGCCTAACATTTTTTACCTTGAGATATTTTAGTGTGTGTTCTTTCACCTCGCCCTTTGTGCATATGTTAGCATTGTTGTTTCAGATTCTATAATTTGCTAACATTAGCTATGAAGCTATCTAACAACATAGTCCAATATACTTATAAAATAGATAAATATATATATAAATAAATAAATATTAAAATTTATTTATCACTTGTAAGAACATGTTTGGAGTACTATCTTGAGTATATGAGCAATTAACAATTGAATGACAATCCATCGTATAAGAATATCAGCAATTTTTATATGGAAAACTCCTTCATTGTGAAGCATAAAAATCACGGGACTTTCTTGGTCTAAGTCAAAATCTTTATTATTAAAATATTATTTACAGTAGTAGAGATCTATACACAAATTTATTCCAAACCAAATTCAAAACTCATAACTCAAATATTCATCGAGATAAGAATAACAAAGGATATCTACTATTAAGATCAAAAAGTATAGATTGAAGAAACACTAGTCTCAAAAATGCTCACCAAAAATCAATCAAATTGAACCATAAATGACAGTTCAAATGCTGAATGAGATTAAATTATTTAAATAAAAAAAATAGCAGCATAATCTACATTGAAATAACAAAACAGATACTTAAATACCTCAAAACCTGATCTTCACTGTTCAAAATGTACAATCAAAAGCCTTATGTTTGTCGATAAAATTTCAATCAAATTAAACGGTTGAATATTGCTTAGCAAGGAATCGAAGGAAACTGGTCGGTGATAGAATAATCAGTGAACTACTGCTATTCAAGAAGCCAAAACCTTATTCAGTCTAACTCCAAACTAGATCACCACCGTTTATAATGAATTTTATAAGTTTAAAATATCTCTATCAAAAATTAATACGATCCGACAAAAGTTCACCGTCGGATTGTCGAGAAAGATGACTAGATGACGTTTAGAAAAATCCAGAAACCTTTCTCTCTAAAAGTGACAGTTGCAAAAACTTGAATTGTGCCTTAAAAAAAATAACCCTAATAATTTTAAACATATGGACAAAATATTAATAGTTAGACTTCCTCCATATTAGAATGACCTAAATAGCACAATGAATAATGACGATCAAATCTAGGAATAGCGGGTTGCACAAAATTCTCAAAAGCCATTCATATCCGTTGCTGCAATACAAAAGCTAATAGAAAGAAAAACTATTTTCTTTAATCTATTTTCTACCTCACTTTTGTAGATCTCTACCTATTTGGATCTTTGGCTTTTGAGAGATCTTTTAACTTTATATATTTCTGACTTTCTATGTATTTGTAGGTTTCAGATCTCTTCCCTAATAGATATCTAGATTTTGAGCCTTCTAAGTCTAAATCTCAAGCCTCATACATATCATAATAAGAAGAGAAGATGAGAGGAAACCCACATTAAAATTTATTTGATTGTTTTTTTATATATGCTTACAAGATATTTTAAAAAACTAAACTATAACTAAAAGATAAGATAAACTTATTTCAATGACTAACTCATTCATTTTAAACTCTTAGGATAACGATAGATTCTCTTATCTTATCATTATTTATAAAAATAAATTTTATTTATTTAATTATCTTACCCGAGCAAAGGGTCAGGGTCTTAGGAGGGATATTCGAGAGAAATAGTTTTAACATGATGTTTACAACTAGATCCAAGAATTTGAATCATAGATGATTGAGGCACTAATTAGATGGCACAAATATCTTGGCTAACCTGCTTAGATCAAAATGATCCTATATAGATTCAGTTACATGAATGATGGCTCAAGGACTTTGATTGACATTGGATTGAGCTATGAATCTTAGGCAACTATTTTTTTATATCTAGTTATGCAATTTTATTAATATATTAATTATTGCATTATTATATGTTTCATGACATTTCTATCCATAATGTTTTTAAAAATTTGATTATTTAGTTTTTCATGTGTAAGACGATCTCTTTTGGTTGTATAGTAACTTACTCTATTAGTTAGGATTAGGACCTGTTTCAAGGTTTGTATATTGGTTCACGTGGCTTTTTTTAGTTCCCACTCCTGTACCAAACTAACAAAGTACTCCTGTACATTATTTGTGCACATATTGTATTCTATAATTCCAGATTAATTTTTATGTTTTGAATAAGTCGCTCAAGAAAATTATCCAAATATTGATAAATTATATATAATTTTTACAATTATCTACTAAAATATTTTTAATATAATAAAGATGAAAAAAAAGAAACAGAAAGAAAACAAAATAACCACCACATCCACATACCAATCAGTGCATCAAATCTTGTTGCCTATTACAAGCAACAAAAAAGGCAAGTTACAAGAGAAAAGAAAGTTTGAAGAATCCATTGACTGCTTTTGCACATGGGAACATCAAGGATCTAAAGATCATATATATCCTCAAGGAAGCATTCTGAATGCTGAATTAAAGACGGCAAGTGCTCACTCTGAATTGAATAGCTAAACATCAAGTGGCACCTCGGGAACTGATTCCTGGTTTCTAAAGAGGTAGAATTTTCTGAAAGAAAAGCTTTCTCCCTACCTGCTTTATTCCCTTTGCTACCCCCTGGTGATGCCTGAAATGAGTATGCACATGAACTTTCGCAGGCAAGGCGGGTCCCATGAGGACCATTCCCCACTCGTACTCTGTGCCATTTTGGATCCCCGAGTGGAATGCAGTTTCCTAGTGTTAACCTGCAGAAGGTTAAGCAAGCAGCTCAAAGAAAACTGTAGAATTACCTCCTTTGAAGCGTCACCATTAAAAAAATAGTAGCACCCATCACTACTTGCATCGAAGCCCCTCCTCCTCGTCCTTGACATCACTCCACAATCCACTGTACAAAAGCATCAGCAGGCCACCACCAGCACTTATTTTGCGGAAGAATAACTCGAGTTTCCCCTTCTCCAATGGCAGCAGAAGCCAGGAGAGCCACGGAGAAGCAGATCCGGAAGGAAGAAGAGAGAAGCCTCCAACAGGAAGCACAGAGCCCATTTGCTAAGGGAGCACTTAGAAGCTTCTTCACATGCAAGCATCACCAACCAGGAGAAAGGAACAATGGGCACAGCATGCGGATGGGATGCTCTGGGTCTATTTGCAAGCTGAGGGACATGCAGAGGCCAGACACAGTCTTAGCTGAGCCTTGCAAGAGAAATGCTGCAGCATCAGCTGGTGGTAGTGGTAATGGTGGTGAAGGAACCAAGAAACAGCCATTGAGTGAGATCAATGGAGTTGTTTCCAAGCCCTCGTCCCATTCTACTGCTTCTGTGGCTGCCTCCTCTTCTTCTACTTCTTCTGTTGGTGGCTCTTTCAGGCGAATGCATCGAAGGAGACTTTATGGCTGTTATGAGTGTCACATGGTGGTCGATCCCATAAGTATGTTGTCAAGGGATTCCTCTCTGGGGACTACAATCTGTACCTGCCCTGACTGTGGAGAGATTTTTGTGAAAGCTGAGAGTCTGGAGAACCACCAGGCAGTGAGGCACGCAGGTAGAATGTTCTCTTCCCCTTCTTAGTTTGCATCATTTAATCACTACATTCTCTCTTTCCTTTGTTCCTATTCTTTGTTTGGCATTGTTTCTTTTGTTGTCCTTCACAAGCCTCCTCATCCCACTTTGGTCAAAATTAGCTGTGATCTTATGAAGTCTTGGAAATTGCACCTTTTTTGTTGCTACACAAATTTAAGATCCATGTGATCTCAAAAGTCTGTTTGGAAAATTATTAACTGCTGATTTAAGACGAAGCAAAATGTTATTCCCGAACAGAAAAATCTATGAGCTACCTGCCATACTTTGAGTTTCTGGGGTTGCCATGCTTATCATGAAAATGTGCTTTTGAATTCTTAACATAGGAGATATACAACATATCTCACAAACACAGCATACTAAATCTTTGCTAATAACTCAATGGAAACGATCAAATTCTGAGGTTCTGGCCTCTACTACTAGAATGTTGCTAGTTCTCTGTTCATGGAATTTGATCAACTTACTGGCAGTGCCCTTATATACCTATTTAGGTTTGATTTCCTTTCTTCCCTAGCATCTCGACTGTTCTCCTGAGAGAAGTATCCATGTATATTTCTAATTTTCTTAGCTTGATCCACCTGTGACCAATCCAGGCATATAATCCAATTTTTAATCGTCTACAAGATCAAAATTTCTTGTCTTTGGCTATGAAAATCAACTTGGTATTTATTTGATTTTCTACCTTTTTGCACCCCCCCCCCCCCCCCCAGTATCAGAATTAGGACCTGAAGACACTAGCAGAAACATAGTAGAGATCATATTCCAATCAAGTTGGCTAAAGAAGCAAACGCCAATTTGCAAAATAGACAGGATCCTAAAGGTCCACAATACCAACAGAACACTCGCAAGATTTGAAGATTACCGGGACTCCATAAAGATCAAGGCCAGCAAGCTAGCAAGGAAGCACCCGAGGTGCACCGCAGATGGAAATGAGCTCCTGAGGTTCCACTGCACCACTTTTGTGTGCTCCATCGGCCTTGACGGGGCCACTAACTTGTGCAACTCTATCCGCAAGTGCAGCTTGTGCAGCATTGTAAGGGATGGATTCAAGATCGATTCACATGGAAGAATTGGAACGATGGCTACCAGTGGGAGAGCACACGATGCTGCTGACATCGTATCGGATAAGACTGCGATGCTGGTGTGCAGAGTTATAGCTGGCAGGGTGAAGAGGAAACAGGATGATTTGGAGGAGTATGATTCAGTGGCTGGCATGGCAGGAATCTACTCAAATTTGGATGAGCTATTCGTGTTCGATCCAAAAGCTATTCTGCCTTGTTTTGTTGTAATTTACAGGAGCTGATCTCCGCATCTTTCTCCATGCTTTTTCTCTGCTGAAACTTCACAGACCTCTGTGCCTTGCTAATTGAATGATGTAGCATCTGATATTGCTCGAAAAACAAAATCTGTAATCCAAGTTTCCCTTTTTCGAGTTATCTTCTAATTGAATGATATAGCATCTGATATTGCTCCAAACACAAAATTTGTAATCCAACTTGTGCAAAAGGAGCAACCATATTGTTGAATATTATATCTCATATGAGACGACGACAGTGGGTCTTTTTTGGCACCTAGAGAATCACTATGAAGTTATCTTCTAAATAATGTTAAAGACTTTGTACCAAAAACTAGATGGATTGCCTAGTACGCATCCATGCTGCAACATGATGGCTTGCGGAAAAGAGCATACATCCACAAGGTGGAACTGGAAACAATGGAGGAAAAGCTAGTGGCGAATAACAATTTAGACCTCATGATTTCTTGTATTGCATCATGGAATTAATTAGGATTCCTTCGTTGATAAACATCCTCGGGAAAAGGCGAAACCGAGAAAGACAAACGTAGGCCTTGTTGCTGTAAATGAGAATGTTAGAGAACTTTAATTTCGAAATCGAAAGACCTGCGATGAATCCAAAGTCTTCTTTAGATAACCAAGTCCAAGGCAGATATAGAAGAATTGAGCAGGGAGAGGAAGAAGCAGAACAACATTCAAATTTGAAAGATTCGTACCATCAATTTTGCTAATCTAGCTTTTCATTTGTGTTTGATTTGCAGTCTAGGTAGTAATCTCTCTACAGCTCTTACTTCTAGAGAAGTGTTGTCTTTACCTTTCTTGTTTAGCTTTGGAATCGAATGGAAACCAGTCTTTCAAGAAGATTAAAGCATCAGATGGAGGAGCTGCAAAAGAGCACGAGACAGACTCCTGGGTTTGCAGGAAACCTCAAGATGCTTTACGCCTCTCTAGGAAAAGAAAACAAAGATGAGGGTGGGTCATTCTGAAAGCAAAATTGCACGACAGTAGCCACGAGCCAGCTCGCGGGGTAGCCCAAATAAACTATCCATCCCTTACATTATAAGTTACGTTTTGGAGGGTGGAAAAAATTATTAAAGTAGAATAATTATTTTTATATCAAAATAAGTTTTTCATCAAATTATCAAGTTGTTACTAAAATTAAATATTAACTAGAACAAGATAAACAGTAAAATAATGAATCAACCATAAAGTGAGACACAAAACTTTTAACGTAAAAAAAGAAATCATGGGATCATAGTCTACTTAAACCTCTACTATTACTAATAATGATAATAGATTTATAATAAAATTTCTCTAAAATAACTAAAAGATCATAATAACATCAAGAACATAAATCTTAGTTCACCAATAGCACGTCATAATCAACATAGATAGATCTCACAAAAAGAAAAAAATCTAAACTCACTAAGTCAGTATATGAGAAAACTATCATAGAAAAGATAAACCATAAATCAATACTGTTATGATTGTAGAGTTTGTTACAAAGATTCTCTACATAAAATTTGGGTCAAAACTGATAAAGTTTTACCGTTCGATCCTCTCGCAAAAGTTTACTTTTTCTCTCTTTTCGTTCCTATGCTATTACTGTTCATGTCTACATTGTTTTTTCTCATGTGCACCGCCTCTAATCCACTTAGGTTTTCTTTCCTTTTTCTTTCTTTTTTTAATGATAAATCAGATTTGGGCTAAATGCCCAAATGTCCTGTCAAGCCCACCTATGTGCTAGACCCAATAATTTTTCCTCTTCAGTTTATATGGTGGGTTGTACTAAGCTCGCTCTTTATCTACATGTTTCAAGCTTCTTTTTAGGTAAAAATTTTGTCAACATATCTAATTCATTCTCATCGGTATATATATTTTCTAAGTACAATTCTTTCATTACATCACGAATCCAGTGATACCTTACATCAATATGCTTGGATCTAGAATGATAAATTGAATTCTTGGAGAGGTGAATGACACTCTGACCATCATAGTAAACATTATATCTTTCTTGTTTCAAATCCAATTCATATAGAAATTTTTTCATCCATAAAACTTCATTACAGGCTTTAGTAATTACTATGTATTCTACTTCTGCGGTCGATAGAGCAACATAATTATGTAACTTAGATTGCCAAGAGAATGCTCCCATGCAAAAGTCATCAAGAACCCCAAAGTAGATTTCCTAGAATCAGTATCACTTACTATGTCTGCATCTGTGTAACCCTCTAGCACATATATACCAATCTCAAAATATAAACACAACTTGGTAGTACCTCTCAAATATCTCAATATCCATTTTACTATTGCCAAATGTTTCTTACCAAGATTAAAGAGAAATCGGCTAACAACTCTAACTACATAAGCTATATCTAGCTTAGTGAAAAACATAGCATACATCAAACTGCCTAATACAGATGAGTAAGACACTATGGATATTTCTTCTTTTTCTTTCTCACTTGTGGGATATTATTTGAAACTAAGCTTGAAATTACTTGCAAGTGGAGAACAAATTGGTTTGGCTTTATTTATGTTGAATCTTTCAAGAATCTTTTCAATGTAGGCCTCCTCAGATAACAAAATCTTTTCATTCTTTCTATTATGAAGAATCTTCATGCCAAGTATTTGTCTCGCCGATTCTAAATCTTTCATGATAAAAAACTTAGTTCCCTCATAATCTTCTTAATTTTACTAGCATTATGGCTAACAATCAATATATCATCAACATATAGCAGGAGAATAATGAAATATTATATGAAAACTTTTTTGTAAGCACACAATGGTCAGATGTGATTTTATTATACTTTTGGCTCATTACAAAGGAATCAAAATTCTTGTACCACTGTCTAGATGCCTATTTGAGTGAATATAAGTCTTTCCTAAGCTTACACACTATATTTTCTTTTCTTTTGATTTTAAAACCTTATGGTTGTTTCATATAAATTTCTTCTTCTACGTCACCATGTAAAAATATAATTTTCACATCAATTTGCTCAACTTCTAAATTCAAGCGGGCAACCAAACTAAGAGCAACTCAGATATACGATATTTTTACCATAAGAGAAAATATTTCTTCAAAGTCAATACCCCTTTTCTAATTAAATCGTTTCACAACTAATCGTGTCTTATATCTTTGTTATGAGCGATTATTTTCAGCCTTCAATTTATAAACTCATTTATTCTTGAGAGCTTTCTTCCTTGTAGGTAATTTTACCAAGTCATAAGTGTGGATCTTAAGCAAGGATCTCATATTATGCATGGCTTTAGCCCACTCATTCTTATGCTCATGTAGATTAGCTTCTTGGTAAGTTTTTTGCTTTCCCCCATCAGTATGCATAATATACTCATGTGGATAATATCTTATAGATGGTTGTCGCTCTCTTGTGGATCTTCTCAGTAGAATCTCATATAGTGGTGGAGGTGCTTGCTCAATTTATTCAGTTGGTTCAACTTTATCAATTATAAGAGCATCATCACTAACATCGCACCACCATCTTCTTGTCCATCTCCTCCATGATCATCATGAATTATATATAGAGAAACTAAGCCCAAACTCCAAGGAATATAAACAAAGGTATTTTGCTTCTCAACATTATCACCATCTTCAAAGAATTGGTCTTCAAAAAATATGACATATCTGCTTCTAATAATCTTCTTGTTTACTGGATCCTATAAAATGTACCCAAACTCTTTATGACAATATCCCACGAAAATGTATGCTTTTGCCTTATTACCAAACTTGGACATATCATCTTTAGAAATATGAATAAATACTTTACACCTAAAGACTCCAAGTGATTATAAAATACATCTTTCACTTTCTATACTCTCTCTGGAACATCACCTTTCAAATGAACTAATGAAGAAATATTTATCAAGTCAACTATAGTTCTCATAGCCTCCCCCTAAAATGACTTAGGTAACTTGGCATGGGAAAGCATACACCTAATCCTTTCTTCAATATCTTTTTTGCCACACCATTTTGCTGAGGAGTTTTAGGAACTATTTTCTCAAGTCTAATATCATGAAATAATAATTCTTAAAAAGACCTCTGTACTTACCACCATTATCTGCTCGAACACACTTTAGTTTTCTTCCTGTTTCTCTTTCAACACTAGCATGAAACTCTTTTAAAACATTGAGTACTTGGTCTTTAGATTTTAAAGCAAAAGCCTAAACTTTTCTAGAATAGTCATTAATAAAAGTAACAAAATAAATAGCGCCTCCAAGAGTTCTAGTTTGTATAGTGCAGACATCAGTATGAACCAAGTCAATAACATTTAATCTTTTAGATGATGGATAAGTATAAAAGATAACTCTATATGTTTTTTCAGCTAAGCAATAATCACAAGATTTAAGAGATGTATATTACAACTTTAGTAAGAACTGCTTTCTAGCAAGAGTTTGAAGTTCATTCTCACTGATATGATCGAGCCTTTTATGCTAAAGATCTATACTTTCGTCCTTTTGGATTACATTAATCTCTCATTTGTGTAGCTTAGCTTCTATGATATAAAAGGAGTTATGTTTCTTTCCTCTTGCTATAACCAGAGAACTTTTAGTGAGCTTTCATTTGCTTTCACCAAAATAATGCATAAATCCCTCATCATCAAATTTTCCTATAGATATCAAGTTTAGACGAATATCTAGAACATGTCGTACATCTTTGAGTATCAATTTGCTCCCAATACTAGTCTCCAAACAAATATCTCCAATACCTATAATCTTATATGTACCACTATTTCCCATTTTGATATTACCAAAATCACCAACGGTGTAAGATATAAAGAAATCATCATAAGAAATAACATGAAAAGAAGCACCAAAGTCAATTAGCTAGTTACTGTCCTGAGCTGCAAGACTGACACATCTATCATCATAAGTAACAGCAATATCACCTTCAGCATCAACTGTATTACTCTCTTTCTCCTTTTTTCTTTCTTTCTTTTTGTTCTCTCTTCTAGAACCTACACTCTTTCTTCATGTGACCTGGCCTGTTGTAGTGGAAACACCTGGTATCTCTTCTAGACTTGGATCTTCCTATATAACTATGTGGATTCTTGCTATGATTTCTTCCAAGTCTTTCTTGTTTTCCAATAGCAAGTGCACTAGAAGAAGATTTTTCTTGTTATTTTCTTCTGACATTTTCATTTAGTAAATCATCTTTAGCCATATCTATAGTTAGAGTCCCCTCTAGTATGGAGTTAGAAATTGTCACCACATATGTTTCCCAACTTTCTAATAAAGAGTTGAGGAGTAACAATCATTGCATCTCATCATCTATATCCATTTTTATAGTAACCAGCTTGTTAACAAGACTCTAGGCTTATATGCTCAATAATATTACCATTATCTTTATACTTTAAATTGACAAGTCTTATGAGTAGAGAAATTATGTTTCCCACTGTTTTTTTTACAAAAAAAATTTATAAGCTCTATCAAATAACATCAGCTCTAGTTCCATCAGAAATATGCTCATGCAAATTTATATTCATCCATCTTCTAATATAGGCAATAACTTTTATATACTCTTGTTGGGAAAAACTATTGAAGCAGAATAATTCTTTTCACTCTTTGTATATCAAAATGAGTTTTTCACCAAATTTCCAACTTGTTACTAAAAGTAAATATTAACCAGAATAAGATATATAACAGAATAATAAATCAATCACAATGTGAGATACCAGATTTTTAATGTAAAAAACCTAATGCGAGAAAACCCATGGGACTGTAATCCACTCAAACCTCCACCATCACTAATAATGATAATAGGTTTACAATAAAACTTCTCCAAAACAACTAAATGATCATAATAATATTAAGAACATAGATCTTGGTTCACTAATGACATTTCATTATCAACATAGATGGATCTTACAAATCGAAAAGATCTAAACTCACTAAGTGGGTATATCAGAAAACTATCATAAAGAGAATAAACCGAAGGTCAGTACCCTTATGATTGTAGAGCTTGTTACAAGGATTCTCTACATAAATATTAGGTCAAAACTTACAAAGTTTTATCGTTTGATCCTCTCGTAAAAGCTTACTTTCTCCCTCTTCTTGTTCTCTCTTTTCATTCCTGCACTTTTACTATTCACTTCTGAATTGTTTTCTTTCTCATGTGCGCTGCCTCCCCTCCCTCATCATCCATATTAGAATGTTTTACTTTAACTTTGATGGGCTTATACGGATCCTTGTAATATATCAATTCTTTCATCATATGCCTCCAAGTGGTATCAGAGCATAAGTTGTTTGGTGCAAATCAAGATCTAGAGTCATAGAGTCTTAACCTTGAGGATAAGGCTGATTTGAAGAGGGCGAGTCAATTAGGACCCCAGTTGAGTTGGGTTCTAGTCGATTGAGTCGGATCCTTAGATTGGGCCTTGTTGGCCAGCCTAGACCTGAGATTAGATCGACTATGAGGAGATTTGAGTCTATTATAATAAATTAGCTTAAATCCTAGTAGGGTTACGATTCGGCTAAACTAGAGTCTTGTTATGAGTCGGAGTTGAATTCGAGTTAGAGTCAACTAAGTCAAGCTTGTAATCAACACAATTGGCCACCCACCTTGATAAGGGGAAGTCGGCTAGGGTTGAGAGGAGACAGCTAGGGTTTGAGATGGGAGTGTTTCACTTGGAGTAGGAGTATGATCAGGAGTTGGAGTCTTAGTTTACTTGGAGTAGGAGTTCAAGTCTTAGTTTACTTGGAGTAGGAGTCCTATTAGGAAATAGGGTTTTGAGACCCTATATAAAGTATGTAGCAACCACTATTTTTTCAATCAATCAATACATCTTTTTTAGTCATTGTGGCTGATTACAAAGGAGGGAGGAACCCCTATAGAGTTCCAAGGAGGGGCGATCGCTACAAAGGTCAACCCAAGCGTAGAATTCTATGAGGTTATAACACTTGGTATCAAAGCAGCATTCTTGGCGCCTTGCTACCCTTCCATAGCTGCCACTACCTTCATCCAACCATCCACCACCTCCTAAGCAATTCCCACAATTGTTGTGATCATCACCGACTCCGCCGTCATCACCACTACCGCAGAAACGTCATCTACAGCCTCCACCAAAATTACATCAGATTCTAGTATCTACCTTACTACTGTTGTAATTTACTTATCCAAAAACTAAAAAGAAAATAGTACATCTATTTCGCTGCAAAAACTTATCATCGTAAAGTTATCATCTTTATGACGAAAGTTGTGCTGCAAAATTTCAACCGTAAATTTGCTATCACATCTCTAATCTTTCTGCTAATATCTTGCTGCCATATTTATCTTCATATTTAATGTCGGCTTGACTTTCCTTGCAAGTGAATTCTCACCAAATTCTTCTTTAAATCTTTGACATAACCATTGAAAACTTTTTGTCAAACTATTGTTCTTCGACGTAAAATTCTACACCTGCATCTGCTGCATCTGATCTTGCTGCCATAGTTGCCACCATATCGCTATCATCTATATTGCTGCTATCCTTGTTGAATTCATATTGTCATATTCCTCAAAATACTACTGCAATATTGCTGGAACTTTCATCATAAAACTACTATCTTTTGATGAAAAATTCTGTTGCCATACTTTTTGGTGTTTCTTGCTGCATACACAACTGATCTTTGCCAAATTTGTTATTGCTATATTGCTATCACTATTCTCATCTATCTTGCTACCATCCTCATTGGTTTCTTGCTATCGAAATCATCTAAATATTGCTGGAATTCTTTTGTCACAAAACTATTATTCTCGATGAAGAATTCTACAACATCTTTTGGCACTTCTTGCTGCAACCACATCAAACCGGTTGCTACCCCTAACAGCAATCCTAAATCTTTTTTCCCAACCTTAAACCACTACCACTGAAACCTTTCCAGTCTCCACAACACCCTCAAATCGCAGCACCAACAACAACCTAAACTACAAACTATCAACCCTAAACTGTAACATTGACCCATCTCTCTTTCAACCACCAATCCCTACCAAACTGGTTGTTGCCACCCACAGCAACCCTAACCCATATTCCTATCCTTAAACAATTGCCAGCAAACCCGCCTTATAACCTCCATAGCACCCTCAAACTGTAGCATTAACTATACCTCCGATAGTAGCCTATCAACGCAGAATTCTACAGCACTACCTTTTGGTGTCTTTTGCTGCAACCATACTTGGTCCTTACTGAGATTCTTGCTGCCACCCACATCAACCCTAAGGCACCCCTTTAGCTTGAAGACACAACCATCATAGCCCACTTTTAATCTCTACAATCGGCCCAAACAATAGCGTAAATTACAGCCTACCGCAGACTTCCATCACTAATCCTTGTCTTATGCGGCCTCCAATCTCTCCACCAACCTATGCCCTTAACCCTTTAAGATAAGAAAAATCGTAATATCTTAGATTTGGAGACATATGCCATGGAATCAAAGGATTTGATTGATGCCAAGTTGGAGACTTTCGAGACGCGCATGGAGAACAAACTACGCTCTCTTCATAGAATTCATATTAAGATGATCACCGAGCCCGATGAGATCACAGTAAGGCGAGAGTCCAGATCGTAAAGAGAACCCTCTAGAGAAAAAAGAACACAGGACAGATCCAACATCTATGTGCATGAGGGTGGACTTCCCTAGATGGGAAGATAGAGACCCGACGGGATGGCTTTTATGCATGGAGCGCTACTTCCATTTTCACCAGACCCCAGATGCTTCCATAGCGGGCATCATTACCATCCACCTTAAAGGAGATATCATACAGTGGTATAATTGGTTTGAACATACTCAAAGAGTCCCAAGATGGAGGTAATTCAAAAGCGGTCTACTGATCTGCTTTGGACCATCCGAGTATGAGAACATCAATAGACAACTCGCAAAGATCCGACAAACCTCTACGATCCAATAATAGCATATCAGGTTCGAAAGATTATCTAACCAAGCCCATGATTGATTTGAAAAAAAATTGCTAGGGACCTTTATCAAAGGATTAAAGTCGGAGATATGAGGAGAAGTTAAGGCGCGACAGCCCTATACATTGATAGCAGCGATATCCTTTGCACAACTTCAAGAGGAGCAGCTTAATCAAGATGTTCGAAGGACAAGACCCACACCACGACCAGCAGCATAAAACCCTCTAGCCTGATCCACTTACAACCGACCACCTCAGCCGAAGAAATTTACGAGAGAAGAGCTTCGCAACAGATATGCGAAGGGGTTGTGTTGGCATTACGATGAGAAGTTGAGCCGCGACCACCAATGCAAGAAGAGATGACTTCTCCTAATTAAACCCACTGATGAATCTGAATAGGAAGAGGAGGACCTTGAGCACAAGGAGGAGAACATGGAGGAAGATCTACAGTTGGTCGATTGTATGGTTCATGCTCTTGTCGACTACGTGAACCCGAAAATGATGAAGATTGGAGGTTTCCTCAAGTAGTAGCCCATAATCGTCCTCATCGATACCAGGAGCACCAATAACTTCATAGACAACAAGGTTACTACTCGGATGATGCTTCAAATCAAGGATTACAGTAGGTTCGATGTAAAGGTGGTTGATGGCCACGTCTTGAAATGCGATCGAAAGTGTCCGCAGGTGAGATTGGTGCTGCAAGGACAAGAAATTGTTGCTAACTTCTTCCTCCTCCCACTTGAAAATTATAAAGCAGTGCTTGGCATTGAATGGCTATCCTCTTTAGATGATGTTTTTTGGAATTTTTCCAAGTTAATCATGAAAATTTTCAGCTAAGGGAAAAATATAATCCTGCGAGAAAAACGCGGGGGCGAATCAACAATAGTTTCTATGCAACACATGGAGAAGGTGCTGCACCAATCACACATCGGCTTCTTAATGCAACTTCAAAGGCTATAGATGAAGGAACTGGTGGTGAATGAAGATTCAAACCTTTCCCCACTGCTTGTTGAATTTTTAGAGGTCTTCGCCGAATCAAAAGGTCTACCCCCTACTTGGCTGCACTACCACCGTAAGTTCGTGAAGGTCAATGACAAGATCATACTCCCCTCATGACTTTGCCGAAAAAGATAACTTCCTTTAACTGAATGAAACTACAACAACCTTCGATGCCCTCATAACCATGATTCCATCTACATTGGTGGTAGCACTACCCAATTTTGTCAAGGTGTTCGTAATTGAAGCTAACGCATTGGTAGTAGGAATTGACATCATCTTCATGTAGGATGGCCAACCCCTAGCCTACATCAGCAAAGCCCTCTCTCTACCTCACCCGAAGCTTTCAATCCACAACGAGGAGATGCTGACCATTGCTAAATTTATGGCTTAGTATGATACCGGTCAATGACACAAAGGAGAGACGAAAATAAATCTGAAAAAATTATAACTTTTACCCGCTCCAGACTCAGATTGGGCTAACACTTCCATGAACTTTATCAGAGGGTTGCCACCATCTTAGAGGAAAGTTATGTAAACAATGAAGATCAACCACGTGGTAGCCCATAAAAGGAAGAAACGACCTCTAGACAAACTTTAGAATGGAAGAAAATTTGAAGATCGAGTTCTCCTATCAAGAGGAAACTTGAGCCTCAAGGAAGTGGTCTCCCTATTAATTTGGACATTATAAAATTGGGGACCACATTAGAACCGTGACCTATGGATCGGATCTACGCACCAATATAAAATTACAACTGATCCTCCATGTATCTCATTATAAATGAAAGTTTAGAAATGACGACTCAGCCCAGATCCATCCACATAACATCCCGACTAATGATGAGGCCTAGTTCCAACTGGAGATCGCATGGGATCACAAGATCACAACGCATCACTGTTCATACACTACTACTGATAAAAAGATACAAGATAATGTTGGACCATGGATCATGATATGCCTACTACAGGGGCCACAACCTGTGCTCTAATACCACTTGAAAGTGTATAATGAAAGATTTGCTCTATTACAAAGATCTATATAAACCCCTCAAATGAGATTATAAATAATCTAATAGGATTATAAATAATCTAATAAGAGTATCTTCCGAATATTAAGTTTTAAAATGAGATTATAAATAATCTAAAGGAGTTGCGTATCCCAGAATAATCAAATAGGACACTTAAATTGCATAATTAAGTTCATCGAATGATAATACAAATAAATACTTTTTTATTTACAATGCCTTTCTTTAGATTGTTTATGAGAAAAGCCTCAAAATTTGAATTTTTCCCTGATAGTGCCCTTCATGTCCAAAATACCCATAGAGAGCCCTTACATTTTAATTTTTCCAAAGGGAGCCCTTAAATTTCTAAAATGCCCATAAAATATCCTCACAAGTTTAAATTTTCCCATGGAAATCTAGCTACATTGAACAAGTTAAATTGGTTTGGTATTGTTAACACCCAGAAACCATCGATTGATGAGTCAGCTTGATTGGTTTATCATAGAAAGTTTAGGTCTCTCCTGATGACTCCTTCTGGTTGACGTGGAGAGCAAGCATTGTGAGATAGGAGAAGGAATCTGTAGGAGGGGTGGTTTATCGAGAGTGACTTAGTCTTCAAGCAGTGAAGCTTGGTTGGGGAAGTAGACGGTCCCCTATGCTCGGTAGCCTCGTGGTCGTGCCTCCATACTTTGTCGATAATCCTACATAATAGGCCAAGGATGGAGGTGTCCTGGCTCGATTCCTCCAATGCTTAAATCAACAAGACAGAGAGGGAGATAGAGAATAGTATCAATAGTGTAAATGAAAGAGTAAAGAGCATTTTATTACATGCACCGCGACTTGGCCTAGGGCTTGGCTTTTATATCTAGGAGCTAGGTGTAGCAGATGGATCTTTGTTAAGGCCTCCTTTACCTTGTGCGGGGGAGGCATTTAATGTAGGTGACTTATCGGTGTATGCCTCTAGGGGTGGAGCTAGGGGACTATCAGGGCAATGCTTCTCGTCTAGCTTCCTTACTTCTTTGGGTCAAGCAGGGTGTGGTCCCTTCATTGTCCATCCAGAAGGGAAAGCTAGTGAAGCCAAGCCATGTCATTGACCATTAATGTAGAGTCCAATTCTCTTTTCTAACTATGGGATTGGTGAGGAGTGGATCTTCTAGGGCCCATTTTGGAAGTCGGGCCAGGCAACGTGACTTCCCGTTGGCGATTATAGGGAGTAGGTGGTTCCCGAGCTTTTGCTTAGGTGTTGCTTATATTGCGGGGTGAGCTGGGCAGTGCTAGGATTATCTCCATCATTCGTCCCCCTCAGAGAGGCATTCTTCAAAGCTTCAAATGGAGGTCATGAAGGACATTGCTTTCTCTACATTCCTGTGTGGTGATGTGATCGCTGTTTAGCTTTAGGTTCGTTGTTGGCAATCATGGTGGTTGGTGTGAGGCCCATTTGGCGTGGGCTGTGCTCTCTTGCTAGGGCAATCTTTGTTCAGACAACGGTTGACCTAAGGGACCCTTCTCTTTTTTTACTCCCTTTCTATCTTCATTCTCCTCCTTTCACACTGGAGCTCAGTCTCTCTTATTGTTTGACCTCCCCCTTTTGCATCGGGAGGTTTTCTTAACTATTTTTGCCTCCCTCTTCCACATGGGAGGTTGGGTCTTCTTTTGGTCCAACCCCTTCTTGCACTTTTGGGGGCAAGTACTCGATCGCTTGGGCACGAGTGTAAGACTGCAATAGTGGGTGTTGGCTCGATCTTGTAAGCAGAAGGATCGGAAGGTATTAGTTTACTGTAGAGGGCCTTGATTCGACCACCGTGGGAGGGAGTATCAGTATTAGTTTGCATAGCAACTTCTGTCATAATGAGTCTTGATTTTTTTGAATCTCAGATTTTGATGATGAAATCAATTGATGAGTTTCTGGACTAATATGTTCTTGAGATAAATGACGTAGGAAAATTGTCAAAGCAAGAGAATTATACGTTGGGTCAGATAAGTATTATATTGAAAATTGACAATTGAGCCGGAGGATTGGTCGATGTACTGAAGATTGGACTTTGTGTCATGAGTTTGATCATCGTGCTGGAAGGATAGAGTGTTATGGGAATGTTAACATGTTGATAGATCGAGCGATATTCTAAAGGAATGGATGATACGTCGAAGGTTCGAATGAAGTACCAGATGATCAGATGGCATGACAAAATGTTAGACAACGTGCTGATTATGTTGAAAATGTGGTTGGATTATTTATGTTTTGATCGAAGTCTTTTAGGGTCAAATTATGTTGGTATTGGGTCAAAACTATGCCAACTTATCGAGAAACCTATTGTGCTTGAACTGAGACTGAGTTGGGCTTGTTATGAGGCCAAACCAGTGGCCTTGAGCTGGTTTAGATGGTTGTACTGGCAAGCCTAGGCGATGGTACCTCCCAAACAACTGATAGCCACTATTTTATACCTATCAGAGCAGCCAACCATGGTACCACCTGTGTAGGCAGTCGTACCGCCTAGGATAGTGGTAATATCACCTAGAATTAAAATCTTGAGATGGTAGTACCACCTAAACGTTTGAAATTGCGACGTCAAAGTTATGGCTGCAGGATATCTAAATCCTAATTTTTTTTGGTGATTTAAATTTTTGGCTCTATTTTGAAGCCATTTGGGGCTATAAATACCCCCACCAAGGCTTGGTTATAGCAAGAAATAAGTGGTGATGTTTGTAAGGATTATACCTCTCTTTGAGCATTGGTTGAGTCTCTTCCTCCTCCTTGAGAAGTGATTCTCAATTGTAGGAGGTGTGAGGTCTCTTATCAAAAAGTGGGTGTGGGGGTTCTCTCCTGAGCTTGTAAAAAGGAAAAAAGTTATAACAAGGGTAGTTGAACTTTTTGCCCGTTGGAAAGAAGATCGGTAGCGAAAGCTAGTGGTCCTTAGGGAAGAGGAATTGAGAGTGGACGTAGGTTGAAACGGCCGAACTATTATAAATCAATTTGCATTCTTTCTCTTGCCCTAATTTGTTGTTGCATTCTAATTTACTTATTTATAAATATTACTCGCTCTTTTTGCTAATTATATTTTTGATATCGATCGAACTTTGAAAATTGGTTAAATTTGTTATAGCACTAATTCACGGATATGTTAATGCCATTATGATTCTAACAATTGGTATCATAGCTTAGTTTTCTTAGTTGGATTAAAACCCAAGAAAGATCTAATAGCTTTTTTGGGCAACCAAGAGGGTCATTCCATCACTTGTCCTCTTATGTTTAATGGGACAGACTACACATATTAAAAAATATGAATGCAGATTTTCTTACTTTCTATGGATTTTGATCTATGAAACGTCATTGAAGTTGGTTTTAAAAGATCTTCTAAACTGACCGATGAATGGAATAATTTAAAAAATATATATTTTTCTTAAATGCTAAACCTATGAATGCTTTATTTTGTGCTTTAGATAAAAATAAGTTTAATCATGTTTCTACTTATGACATCACACATAATATTTGGCACATACTAGAAGTAACTCATGAAGGCACAAATAGAGTTTAAGAATCTAAAATGAATCTTTTGGTACATAGTTATGAATTATTTAAAATGAAGCCAAGTGAAATCATTGGTGACATGTACACTCATTTTACAAATGTTGTCAATAGTATAAAAGCTCTTAGTAAATGTTATACTAACCTTGAATTGGTAAATAAAATTTTAAGATCTCTTCCAAAAAATTAGGATCCAAAAGTAACGACTATTCAAGAAACAAAGGACTGGAATAATTTTCCTCTTGAAGAACTCATAGGATCTTTAACGACCTATGAAATACTTGCAAAGCACATGATGAACAAGAGAAAAACCTTCTTAGGAATAGGAAAGATTTTGCATCTAGAACAAAAGAAGACTACTCGAGCGAAAACTCAAGTGATGATGATGATGACATTGCACTCCTCACAAGAAGACTTAAAAAATTCATGAAAAGGAACAAAACTTATACGAATAAAAGTGAACCTAAAAAGGATACTATAATATGTTATTAATGTAAGAAACTAGGGCACTTCAAAAATGAGTGTCCATAACTGAAGAAGAAGTTGCCAACTTAAAAGAAGAATAAAGCATTCAAGGCAACTTGGGATGAATCAAGTGCATCAAAGGACAAAGAGCAAATCAATAAAGATGAAGTGACAAACTATGCATTAATAACCTTCAATATGACTCTTTCGTAACATCCCTATCTTATGATGAATTATTTGATACATTTCATGATTTATATGATGAACTAAAAAGTATTGATAAGAAATATAAGTCACTAAAAGGGGATAGCATTATTTACTAGTAAGTTTAAAATTTTGCATGAAATATCAACATCTTGTACTCCTTGCTCTAAATATGAAGAGCTAGATTTACTTAATAAAGAAAAGATGTTATTCCAACAAATATTAAAAAAGTTTAAAATTATAAATAAATTATTAAACATGATTCTTGCTAACCAAAGTTGTATAAATATAAAGGAATCAACTTTGTAAATAGTAACACTCAACAAAAGGCAACAAGATTTGTAAAAGGATCCACCCTACATACTCCCCCTAAAGATAAATATAATTTTTGTAAAGATTTGGTTATTATACTTATAATTGCTCTTAAAAAAATATAACTCTCATAAATTAGTTTGGGTTCCTAAAGGAATAATCAATTATTTGATGCCAAAAGTCAAGAGAGGTAGGTCTAACCATGAATGATCCAAAGTTAAATGTCTACCTAAACTAAACCTTTCTTTCTTGTAGGTGTGTTTCTAAACATGCTATAAGCAAAAGATGATATCTTGATAGTGGATGCACAAGGCACATGACCGGAGATCCAACACAATTCTTAAAGCTCATGAGCCAAGACGAAGGATATGTCACCTTCGGAGACAACAATAAAGGAAAGATTATCAGTATTAGAAATATTGGTAATAAATCAAATCTATAGATTAAAAAATAATTTTAATATTGAGGAATCTTATCCATGTTGTTTTTAATGAGTTTCTCGAAGTTAAGAAAAATGATTTTGATAATGATTTTGAGTTTGATATTTTCAATTTAAATAAAAAATCTTCACTTCAAAGCAACTTGAAATATCTACTTCAAAAGATACCTTATCAATAGAATAGAAGTATGTAGATGCTCATCCTATGGGACTAATCATTGAAGATACATCAAAAGGAATTCAAACTCATTCTTCCCTTAAAAATATTTATATAAAAACTATCTTTTTATCTCAAATTGAACCTAAATGCATTGATGATACTCTTAAAGATGACTCATGAGTCTTGGTAGTGCATGAAAAGTTAAATTAATTTAAATAAAATAGGGTTTTAATGCTTATTTCTAAACCTAGTAATCATCTTATGATTGTCGATAAATTGGTCTTTAGGAATAAGCAAGATGAACAAGATGTCATGGTTCAAAATAAGATTTGATTAGTGACCAAAGGTTTCAACCAAGAATAAGGTATAGATTATGAAGAAACATTTGCTACTATGGCTAGACTTGAAGCCATAAGGATACTCCCTACCTTTGCATGTTTTATAAATTTTAAATTATTTCAAATGGATGTTAAAAATATTTTTATTAATGATTTTATTTTTGAAGAAGTTTTTGTTGAGCAACCACCCAGATTTGATAATATTTTTTCTCAAACCATGTTTATAAATTATCAAAGACTCTCTATGAGTTGAAGTAAACCCTTAGGGCTTGGTATGAGAGACTTAGCTCCTTTTTTATTTAGAATAACTTTCTAAAAGGTAAGGTTGACACCATACTTTTTATTAAACATTCTAAAAATAACTTTTTTATTATTCAAATTTATGTTGATGATGTTATTTTTGGTTCCATTGATGAATCTTTATATGAAGCATTTGCTAATAGTATGAGCCAAGAATTTGAAATGAGTTTAAAGGGTGAACTGATATTTTTCTTAGGATTACAAATCAAGCAATTATTAGTTACAGGTGCCCTACAAGCCAATCACGTAAGTGACGACACATGTGACACATAGTATAATATTTTTATATTATAATTATTGGTATATTCTCACATTATATTATCTATTGAATACATATATTATGATATCTTTAGTTCTGTGCAATGAGAATAGGATTGTGATGAGATCATGATAATGAATTGATTCACTTTTAAATAATATTGATTATAGGTTGCTCGAGAGGGATATCGAGACAACCGGACATACCACTGTACTGTATACCCATCCATTTGATAGAAGCGGCTAGTCTCATAGCAACATGTGTGGAGACACTAAGGATACAATGTAGGCACTCATTGGAGAATGAGTTTACTAATTGATCTGCTTATGTAATGCTAGATAGTTAATGATACCTATCGTCAAACAGTGATTCTGCAGTCTTAATTATGTATCTGGTCCTTGGACTTAAGACACCAAGGATGCCTTATTTGAGTACTCATTTCTTTGATATCAAACTTACATGTTTGGAAAGTTTCAGATCTGGTACAATTGGTTATCGAGATTGGTAGCCAACCTTACGAAGTGTCACGGGCTTAGCTAAATTTGCCTAAGCTGTGCGGCACCCTTGCGGCCCTCCCGAAGACTTAGCTGAAATTGCCTAAGTCGTGAAGCAACCTTGCCCACTGTTCTGGACTCAGCTGGGATTGCCTAAGTCAGGAAACGCCCAAAGCGTTATATGTCCGCACAAGGTTAGCCCTCTTACAACCTCTTAAGGTCCCGTAGGACCTGCAAAGAAGAAGTTGATTAGTTTAGAAGCGAGTGACGGACACGTCCCGACGTCTCGCAAAGCGGAAAGCTATACAAGCAATTTGTCGAACACCTTGAGTGCAGTTGAGAAAAGAGAGAGAGAGCGAAATAGGACTTTGGAGGGTTGTAGGAACGGTCGCAAGTCTGCAAACGATGGTTCCCAAGGTGTCGGACGCAAGATAAGTTCAATTATTGATGAACGCCTACGCCCGACATATACCCGGAGCCCCATCTAGCCTGGTGCCACCCGGGGGGTTCCAAGGTGCTGAAATAGCTGACATTTCGCACCGCTCAGAAAGGTTGCCGTGGCACACGAAAAAGACCCAAAAATAGGGCTGTTTTGTCCTGTTTTGGCTCTGTGCAGCGAACGACCGTTCTGCAGCCTTCTACACTACTTTCGCTCACATTTCTTAGGTGAAAACACATAAACTCAATGCAAAACAAGCTGCCAAACATATGTATAAGCAAGAAAAAGCAACGAACGGTTCACGAAGCGAAGATGTTGTGGTTGAGCGACGTCCGTTCGTGATAGAAGGCAATTGAGTGTCAATAGAGGATCATCTACTCTTAGTATCACAAGAGGAATATCCTGTGTATTATCGGTTGAACAAATCCTCGGTTGGGGTCATTCATGTTAGGATTGAGTTGGTACTAAGAGGGGGAGGGGGTGAATTAATGCAAGAGCTAAAAAACTCGATCTAAAAAATATTGCTTGAAGTAAAATCGAAATCAAAAGTGGTTTTGCTGAAATTTGTTAAGAGCAAATTAGAGAGCAATCTAAAACAAAGCCAAAAGGAGATGTTCTTTGCTTTTCTTTGAATTAGATAATAGCAACTAAGGTTAAGATCAAACTTAAAGAGAGACAAAAGAGAAATACTCGTAGAATTTATAGTGGTTGGGTCAAAAACTTGACCTATGTCGATTTCCCGAGTCCTCCTTTGTCACACCCCATCCGTGTCCACTAATAATTTTCTTTCAGGGGCAAAGATTAAACACCCCTTTACACTTCTTTTTTTTCATAGGTTCAGGAGATGACCCTTTACAATCTTTCACTCTTCCCTTAAACTCACTTTACACTTGAAGCATACAAGGGAAGCTCTCAATTTTGACAGAATTTTACATAAGATTTTAATCACTTTTCTTACACTTTCTTGCTTTTCATGTAAGAATACTTGAAGTATTTATAGACCCAATTATCTTCAAAAATTAGAGCCAATATTTAACCCATATTCGAAAAATCCGAGTATGGGCGGTACTACCATTGGCACTAGCGGTACTACTGTCGAAAGTGCCTAGAGATTCTTAGTAGTGACGGTACTATTGTCGCTTGGGATTGTACCACTATCACCTGGGCGATACTATCGTCGGATAGTCTGAAAACTTTCCCATAATGTTTTGACTAATTATTGAAATTTTTGATGATGAAAGCTAACTAATAACAGAGTTAACCTTAACTCCCCCTATCTATATGCCATAAGAGAAATAGAGCAAACTTGAATTCAAAAGAAATCATTACCTTGAATTCAATTATAGCATTTTGACCATTTGGACTAATTATTAAAATTTTAACAATTTAAAAATTAATTACCTTGATCTTGCTAGGATCGAGTTGGCACTTTGGGGGTGGGGGGTTTATGGTGAATTAGTGCAAGTGTAAAAAGTACTTAGTTTGAAAAATATGCTTGAAGTAAAAACTGAAACTAAAAGCGTGTTTCATCAAGATCATGTTAGAGAGCGATTAAACTTAAGATCGAATGAAGAATATCGATTTAGCTACTGAATGCTAAAATAAAAATCAGGTAAAGAAAGGCTCACAAGTGACATACGTCCACTTCCCGAGTCCTCCTTCATCGAGGCTCGTCGGTGTCTACTAATGATCTTATTCCATGAGTGAAGATTAAAATCATTTACACCTTTCTCCTTTTCCCAGGCTCAAGATAAGAACCTTTACTCTCTTCTTTTCATAGGTTCAGGAGGAAAATCTTTACAATCTTCTACTCTTCCCTTAATCTCACCTTACACTTGAAGCACACAAAGAAAGCTATCAAATATTATAGAATTTTAACTAAGATTATGACCACGTTTCTTGCATTTTTTTATCATTTTCTTGCTTTTCAATGTAAGAATATTAAGGATATTTATAAACCTCAATTAGCTTCAAAAAATAGACCTAAAATTTAACAGTTTTCAAAAAAATCAGATACAAGGGGTACTACCATCAAGACCGATGGTACTACCACCGAAAGTGCCTAAAAATAAGGGTGGTGGCGTTATTACCACTCGGTAGCCTGGGAAAAGTACTTTCCCATACTATTCTATACCTGAGATGTACCTCCCATTGACCCCTTTCTTGGTCAATGAAATGAGCTCAACCTGAGCTCAAATCCTAACCCAAAGTGGATCATATTACCTCTATTTGAGTTAATTTGGATTTCTCCAAATCTAACTCAATTAGGATTCAAAATACATGATGCTAACTATAACATACTAAGACACAATTACAATTATTCTTGTTTTTCAACATTACATCTTTCTAACTCCCAATGAACTTTATGACATCCTCCAGTGAACTCCTGGTGAGTCTTTTAATCATCTTTCAGCGAACTCTTGTCGTACTCTCGATAAGCTCCCTATCACCTTTGGCGAACTCTCAATCATCTTCGGTGAGCTCCAGACAAGCCCCTAATCACCTTTAGTAAGCTTTCAGCGATCTCCCGACGAGTTCCACTGTATTATTTGAACCCCGGCCCGATGCCCGAACTTGATTTCGGCCCAACATTAGATTTATTATATTTTCACTATCATAGTTAATCCTGCATCACGCATCTCTAACACACATGTTAGATTATAAAACCTATCAATTAATTTCATAATCAAAATCTAAGATTCAACAATCTCCCTCTTTTTGATGATGACAACCAATTGATGATGGAAGTTAACCTTAACTCCCCCTATGTATATGCCATAGGATAAATAGAACAAATTTGAATTCAAAAGAACCCATCACTTTTGAATTTAATTATAGCATTTTGACAATATTAAATTTTTCATAATTTAACTATTCATGATACCATACATGATAAAATTTCTAAAGCATTTATCTTCTTGGTATCACTTGATAATTTCAAACATTTCAAATATCTTAAAACATTTCTTATGTCATCAATTATCTTATTCTCCCCCTTTGTCATCAACAAAAAGGAGAAATGCTCTACTTATATTTGAACATTTTTAAACCTTTATCACAATATTTAGTACATAAAGAAAAAAATCTAGTCAATTTCTCCCCCTTAGTGAAATAAGAATAAGAATAAAAATAGAGTTTAATCCATTTCTCATCAAATTACTTTCTCCCCCTTTGTAAATAAAATAGATGAAGAGGAGGAAGAGAGGGGGGGGGGGGGGGGGGGTGGGGTTGTTAAAGATCCAAAAATCAAGTATCCAAAAAATTAAATAAACATCAAGAAGGGGGATACATTTCATTAATGATTTAAAAGATCCATGAATCAAAATAATTTTTGAGAGAGAGAATGAAAATGAATCTCATCACAAAAATAAATTTGAATCATATTATCTCTTTTATAAATATCAATTTCAAAAGGAAAATTTTATTTAGAAAGAGAGCTCAAAAAGTTGAGAAATCCAAGAGGAATGTAAGAGCTACTCATTATATTTTAAAAGATCATCTCATGTAAATATCAAGAAGAAGCTCAAGAAATTCAAAAATAATATGATCGAAAATTATGCATTTGGACTTAAGAAACTCAATTTATAAAAATTAAGAAATCCAGAAAAAATATGATAACAAATCAAGCTCAATTTTCAAATCATACATTTCTCATTTATTTAGAAAATTTAAAATTTAAAATTTGCTTCTAAGCAAATTATTCCTCATTTAATGATTTTGTTGCAAGATAGCAATTTTATCATATCTAATTCTCTTCTTTATTTATCATGTTTAATTTAGTTGTTCCTCATTCAATGTTGAAAGATTTACCATGTCTAATTATTTTCTTATAAAATCAAATTATTCTTCATTTAAAGGCTTTGTTGTTAAGATAGCAAATTAATCTCTCCCTTGGTCATTGTCAAAAAGAAGGGAAGAATATAATAGTACAAAATTAATTTTCAAGTCGTTAACAAATATATATAAAGAGGTTATATAATGAAAATCATGTCATTAAGGATATAATTTTTACTGAATGATTAATTCATAAGTACCAAAGGACATGATTTATTTTAATAAATTTCCCCTTTCTTTGTAAATAACAAAAATGAGTTTTAGGAGAGTAAATAATTTTGATTCATTCAAGAAAAATCTTAAAACATAATTCATTTAGATAATTCTTCTTAATAAAATAGAAGAATAATCTTGATTAAAAATCTTAAATTATAATTGTTAAAATTATAAATCTTCTTTTTATTAAAAAGAAGAAATCATATAGGTTAAAAATGATTCCCAGGATATGTCAAGTGAATAAGTCAATGGAAAGTTTATAAAAAAAAATCTCATTCAATTTTCAACTCATCAAGATTATCTTGCTAGTTTCAGAGATTCAACAATAATGATATTACTTTATCTCTTTTTGGAAGCCTGACAGAATAGAGGTATTTTCAAGAAGAATTTTTCTCTTTTTTTGTTTCAATTTATGTGATTTATTTTATACAGAAATTCTTTTATCTTTTATGCTAATTTGAGTTTTTTAAAAAAATCTTCAAGATCATTACAATAAAATATTTTCCACCATGTAAAACATTTTAAAACTGAAAACTAAGTAATATTTCCAAAATAAAATCATCAAGATTATTATAATAAAATATTTTCAAACAAAGCTTCGATTTAGTTTAATTTTAATGACTTTTCTTTCTTTAGTGAGTCTAACTCTTTAGACTTAGTGAAATGAGTTACAATGATCATTTTAAAGTTTTTCTTTTACTTTATTTCAAGCCCTAATTCAAGAATAATCAAACATTCAATCATATTTCAAGACAATCATTCAATATTAGCATTTACATTTAAACCAACTAATATAATATCATCAACATCCTTTTTTCAAAAAAATATCAACGTAGATAATTTTTCATTAACAATAACTAAAAATATTCTGTGTAGTTCATTTTTGTACTAGTATGCTCTAGCTATATACATAAGCCATGCATCATCGAAAGTAGTCATGAACTATCAAAATATTTCTTACCAATAATTTAAATTCTAATAATTTATCTTATTGTTGTTGTTTAGGCTAATGAGCTTGAAAAATGTTTTAGATCTTAAGTCATGTGCCTTGTGTTGAATCTCATATTTTGGTGATAAAATCAATTGATGGGTTATTGATCTAACTAGGTTGTTAGAGTTGATTGATACAGGATTAACTACGACAGATTATAATAAACAGATTGACCAAAGTCAAGTCCAGGCATCGGGCTAGAATGAGAACGATGCGATTGGGAATATGCCTGAAGTGCATCGGGAGCTTGCCGAGGGTATCGGGAGCTTGTCAGTATAGCGCAATGGAGTTCGTCGAAAAAGACTGAGACACACTGAAAGATTGTCGAGGATAGCCGAAAAGCTTGCCGGGAGTTAGGAAGGTTTTCAAGTGGATTTGTTGGTCATGATTGTAATTAATTAAGTCATAATTAGCATCATTAAGGTTTAACCACAACGGTGAAAAGGAGTTACAGACCAGACATGGACCTAGGATCAAGCTTAGGTATCAGGCTAAGGTTTGACGATGCGGTGGGAGCTCATCGGGAGTTCACTAGGACTTCGCTGAAGGTATCAGGAAAATCACTAGGAACACGCTGGGAGATCAACGGAGGAAGACCGTGAGACTCACCATAGGGAATGCCGGAGGTTGTCGGATTGTGGGAGCGAGGTCATTAATTAAGCATGGTGGTCATGTATGGTTATAATCCTTATGTCGTAGGTTAAGTTTGAGCCTGAATTGAGTGTGATTTGGAAGAAACCCAAATCGACTCAAAGAGGCAACCAGTTCCACTATAGGGTTGGATTGAGCTCTGGTCGAGCTAAATTAGTTGACTTGGGAAGTGGTCAACTGAAGGTACATGACGGGATGTGAAAAGTGAAGAGAATCACTTTTTCGAGATTCCCAACGGTTGAACCGCCGGTAAGCAGTGGTTATATCGCTGCCGCCCAGGTTTCAGACAGCTGACGGTGGCTAAACCACCCAGGACGATGGTTGAACCACCCGTACCCTAGTTTCAGGGAAGCTTTCGGCAGTTTGACCGTCGGTGCCAATGGTTGTACCGCTTGTACACAGATTTTTCAGATACGTTTAAATTTTGGCTCCAAATTCTAAAACCAATTGGAGCCTATAAATACCCCAAGTTTTCTTGCATTTGACACAATAATTTTTGGTATTAAAATTCTGTCAAAAACTTATGTGAATTCTAAGAAAAAGAAAAGGGGAAAGGAGTGAGCTAAGAGTTATAAAATTTTTGTGAAAAGTCTCTCTTGTAAGCTCAAGTTTGTAAGGGTTTTGTCTTCACCCAAATAAGATTAGTAGTGGACACCGATGGGCCTCGACGAAGCGGAGTCGAAAGTGGACGTAGGCCAAGATTACTACTGAACCACTATAAAATTGTAAGTGTTCTTTATTTGGCTTATTCTCTACTTTCAATTGTTCTTAATTAGAAAAGCAAGAGTATTATCTTTCGATTGGGTTTTTAAATCATTTACTCATTCGCTTTCAAGTCCAAGAAATGCTTCTGATTCTGGTTTTGCTCCAAATGAAAAGTTTTTTTAAACCATGATTTTACACTTGCACTAATTCAACCCCAACCAACCACCCCCCCCCCCCCCCCCCCCCACCTATTAGTTCATAATTATGAGTTGTTTAAAATGAAACTAAGCAAGTCTATTAGAGACATCTACACACATTTCATGGATGTCGTCAATGGACTTAAAGCTCTTGGAAAATATTTTTCTAATTCTGAACTTGTTAGTAAAATTTTAAGACATCTTCCTAAAAATTGGCATCCTAAAGTAACTACTATACAAGAGGCCAAAGATTTAAATACCTTATCTCTTGAAGAACTCATTGGATCATTAATGATATATGAATTAAATTATAAAAATCATGAAGAGCTTGATGAACCCCTTCCAAAGAATAGGAAGGATGTAAAACATCGAACGACAAATGACACATTGAGTGAAACCTCGAGTGATGAGGACCATAATATTGTACTATTGTCTAGAAAGTTTAAAAAATTTATGGAAAAGAACAAAAAATATAAAAACAAAAATGAACAAAAGAAGGATAATATCATATGCTATACATGCAAAAATTCGGGACATTTCAAAAATGAATATCCTCAATTAAAGAAGAAGGCACCACATAAGAAGAAAGCACTTTTGACAACTTGGGATGACTCAAGGTTATCGGATGAAGAAGATCAATCCAAAGAAGTTGCTAACTATGCTCTAGTGGCGATACATGATGAGGTTAGGGAACCATTAAGCATTTCTTTTACGGAGTTATTAAATATGTTCCATGAATTGTTTGATGAGTTTAGAAAAATTAGCAAATCTTATAAGTTGTTTAAAAATAAATATGATTTATTAGTTGGTAGATTTGATAAAATGCATGATTCAATAGTATCACATAACCCTTGTTCTAAATGTGAAATGCTAGATAATGTTAAAGAAGAAAATATCATGCTTAAGACAACATTAGAAAATTTTGAAATTGAAAACAAATCCCTAAATATGATCCTTGCCAATAAGGGTCAAGAAATGATATAGGTTTTGTTGGTAACATTCAACAAAAACTGATCACTTTTGTTAAAGGACCTATATTAAATTTGCCATCAAAAATCAAATATAATTTTTGTGAAAAATTAGGACATAAGGCAAACAAATATCTATTTAGAAAATATTATCCACAGCAATTAGTTGGGATCCCAAGGGAACTTCATACAACAAAAAATAATTCGAAAAGAAAGATAAATTTTTTTATGAATGACCTAATGTAAAATGGGTACCTAAATAAAAAATATCTTTCTTATAGGTTTGTATCTAAACTAAAGCTAGGAGCACTAAATAATGTTTTAGATGCTCAAGATATGTAACAAGCTCACTAGCCTAAATACTAATAAGATAAATTATTAAAAATAAAAATAAATTTTCATTATGATGATGCTTTAATGAAAAATTATGAACATGAAAGGGAGATTTTGATGATGATTAATATATTGATTTATGTGCTTGTATTTGTGTATATTGTCTTGAGATTAAATGACAAAATATTAAATTTGAACTTAAAAGTCATATACAAAATCATTTTTCTTTAAAGTAAAAATTTCTTGATAACATGATAGAATCTTCCAACATAAAAAAATAATCATTGGAATTTGGTTGAAGAATATCTCGTAGTAATGACTCCACTTGAAAGTGATTTATTCATTTAGATTTATCTTATCATAACCTTGATTGATAATGCATAGTTAGAGCATACTAGTATAAAAATGAACTAGAACTAAGGAACCTTCGTTATTGTTAATGAAAAATATTTATGTTGAAATTTATGAAAATGAGTTTTTGTTGATGATATATTAGTTTCTATGATTTGAAAGGTATTATATATATAAAACAACCCTCTTGATTCCCAAAGATATTTATCCAAATAAAAACCTTTTTATATGAGTCTAAAGTTTTTTATATCATGGTTATGACTAAATATCTTTCTAAATAAACCATGATCTTGTAAAATATGTTTAATGATTGATTTGAATGTTATATTAGATGGACTTGAAATATGTTGCATGATTGAATATTAGATTCTTTTTGAATTGAGACTTGAAATAAATAAAAAAATTTGAAATGAGTTTGTCAACTCATTGTATTATGTATAAAGAGTTAGACTCATCTAAATGTTGCAATTGAGATTGGTTGAATTTTTGCTTGAAGATGTTTTAACATTTTGATGAGTTATTGTAATGACCTTGATGATGTTGAAGAAGTAACTTGAAATATGAGTTGTATGATTAAATAAATATTGTTGAATGATAGAATTTGAGCATAGAACATTATAAAAAGGGGAAAAAAATCATGCTTAATTGTTTAGTATTTTTAAAAATTAAAAATATATTTAATGATAATGAAATAAGCATGGTAACTCAATACACTAAAGTCTAAAAGAGTTAGACACACTTAACAAAGAAATATCATTGGATTAAAGATAAACCAAAGATCATATTTCAAAATATCTTAATGTAATATTTATGATAATTTCTTTTGAAAATTTTTCAATCTCTATCTTATTAAGATTTCAATAAGAGATTAATGAATCCAATCATGATTTTTTTTTTTCAAAATATCAATTTTGATGATTTGAACTTGAATAAGTCATTATCATTATTTTGGCAAGTTTAGAAAATGAAACTTGAAATCCTCATATAAATCATGTTCAAAGAAGTTTATAAATGAATCATAAGTTTATCTTTTTGGAACTATAACATGAATCTAAACAATGATCTTGATGATTTGAAATCACATATATAAATTGAGATTCTATATTTCCATATCTCATTTTGCAAAATCATACTTGACATTTTTCATGAAGTAAGATTTTGCTTATAAAATTGATCTCCTAAAACTTTTATTATCTAGGAAGAGATTATTAAAAGAAATCATATTTTTTGATACTTATGATTTGATTTTTCATGACATGATTGCTTTCTACTCATGGTTATATTTAAAACATGGATGCAATAGAAAAATTAAACCATTATATTTCTTGTTGACAATGAAAAGGAGGAGTCAAAATTAATTTGGTTAGAAGAAAATTTGGATATAAAAAATCTTCTAACATTGAATGAGGAACAATTGCTTAGAAGAAAATTAGAACTTTCTAAATGCATGCAAAATACTTGATTTATAATTTGAGATTGATTTGCTATCATATTTTCTTTTAGAATTCTTGATGCTTATTACCAAAATTTACATGAGATAGTATTCAAAATGTAAGATTTGATTGATTTGCTATCATACTTGAACTTGCATAAGATGAACTAAATTGCATGGGTAGCTCTTGATTTCAGAATTTATATCTATAAAATTAAGTATTTTTATAATTGATGCTTTTTAAAACCCTGTCCTTGATTCTACCTTATTATTTATAAAAAGTGAGAAAATATACATGAAGATGATGATTTGCTATTTTTTGGATTTATTTGCTACTTTTTCTTGAAATTTAAATGAGAAGGATTGTTGAGCTCATATTCGAAATATTCTTTTCAAATTTTATATCTACAAGATGAATGCTGAGAGCTAGGAATGCTAAATAATGAAAATATATAAATTGCTAATCTAGATTTCATGAGATTAAGTGTTTTTTTGTGATAATATTTTTGAAAACTCTCTCCATGTTTTTATCTTATTGTTTCCAAAAAAGGAGAAAAATTGCATGAAGATGATGAATTGCTACTTTTGAAATTTACAAGAGATGATTTTAAATATATAAGTAGTCTTTAAATCTCTTAAACTTTTGAGCTCATCTTAATATTCTTTTTAAAATTTATTAAGAGTTCTTCTTAACGAAGTAATGTTTTCACAAGTCCTTCCTTATTTCTCTCCTCATTATTCATAAAGGGGAAAAAAAATTATAATGTATATTCTATTTACTAAGGATGAGTAATGTCATCATGTGCTTTGAACTCACCAGTTATATATTTCATCTTTTTGTTAATGACAAAGGGGGAGAAATGGATATTAATGACACATGGATATTGATGCACATACTTGGATATTGATGCATAATTTTTTTGAAATTCATGCTTTGATGACTTGATGTAAATTTTTATTTGCTTGGAATATTGATTGCCTCAAGATACTTGAATTCAAGAGTGGTTGGTTCTCTTGAATATAAGTTTTCCTTATTTGAAGTATGACATGGATTTAGGGGGAGTAAGGTTTAATTCCCGTCATCAATTAATTATTATCATAAAAAAGGGGGAGATTGTTGAATCTTAGATTTTGATGATGAAATTAATTGATGGGTTATTGATCTAACAAGATTGTTAGAGTTGATTGATGTAGGATTAACTATGATAGATTACAATAAGAAGATTAGTCAAAGTCAAGCCCAAACATTGGGCCGGAGTGAGGACAATGCGGTTGGGAACTCGCTTGGAGTGCATAGGGAGCTTGCCGAGGATATCGAGAGTTTGCTAGGATGGCACAAGGGAGTTCACCTAAAGAAGACCAAGACTCATCTGAAGATGGTCAACGGTAGCCGAAAAGCTTTTCAGGAGTTAGGAAGATTTTCAAGTGGATTTGTTGGTCATGATTGTAATTAATTAAGTCATAGTTAGCATGTTAAGGTTTAACCACGACGATGAAAAGGAGTTATGGACCAAACATGGACCCAGGATCAAGCTTAGGCATCGGGCCAAGATTTGGATGATACGGTGGGAGCTAGCCGAGAGTTCGCTAGGACTTCATCGAAGGTATCGGAAAGATCGCTAGAAACAAGCCGGGAGATCGGTGGAGGAAGACAGTGAGACTTGCTATAGGGAATGCTGGAGGTTGCCGGATTGTGGGAGTGAGATCGTTAATTAAGCTTGGTGGTCATGTATGGTTGTAATCCTTAAGTTGTAGGTTAAGTTTGAGTCCAAATTGAGTGTGATTTGAAAGGAATCTAAATCATCTCAAAGAGGCAATTAGTTCCACTATGGGGTTGGGTTGAGCTCAATTAGTTGACCAAGGAAGTGGTCAACTAAAGGTACGTGATAGGATATGAAAAGTGAAGCGAATCACTTTTTCGGGATTCCCGACTATTGAACCAGCGGTAAGCAGTAGTTGTACAGTTGCCGCCCAGGTTTTCGGGCAGTTGACGGTGGTTGAACCACCTAGGACAGTGGTTGAACCACCTAGGACGATGGTTGAACCGCCCGTACCCTGGTTTTAGGGAAGCTTTCAATGACTATCAGCGCCGGTGATTGTATTGCCTGTACCCAGATTTTTGGGATATGTTTAAATTTTTGCTCTAAATTCTAAAGCCAATTAGTGCCTATAAATAACTTAAGTTTTCTTACATTTGACACAATAATTTTTAGGATTAAAATTCTGTGAAAAACTTATGAGAATTGTAAGAAAAAGAAAAGAAGAAGGGAGTGAGCTAAGAGTTGTAAAATTCTTGTAAAGAGTCTCCCTTGTAAGCTCAAGTTTGTAAGAGTTTGGTCTTCACCCAAAAAGGATCGGTAGTGGACACCGGTGGGCCATGACGAAGAGGACTCGGAAGTGGACATAAGTCAAGATTGATGCAGAACCACTATAAAATTGTAAGTGTTCTCTATTTGACTTATTTTCTACTTTAAATTATTCTTAATTAGAAAAGCAAGAGTATTATCTTTTGATTGGGTTTTTAAATCATTTACTCATTCGCTTTCATGTCCAAGAAATTCTTCTGATTCTGGTTTTGCTCCAAACGAATTTGTTTTCTTAAACCATGATTTTACACTTGCACTAATTCTCCCCCTCTTAGTGCCAATTGATCTTAACACCTTGAGCATCCACTATCAAGTTACCATTTTTTGCTCCTAGTCTTTATTTGGAGATAAATCTATAATATAGGCGGTTTTGATTTGGGTACCCATTTGACTTTGGGTCTCTCATGAAAAGCTCTACCTAGTTTAACTAAAGGCATTTGGTTGTTTATGGTTCCTTTAAGAACCTAAATCAACTTATGTGGACTATACTCTCTAAATAGACATCTATAGGCAAAGTATCCACATCCATCACAAAAATTACATTTATTTTCGAGTGTAGAATTCAATTTGGATCTTCTAACAAAAATAGTTGTTTTTTTTATGAGTTTTACTTACAAAGCTAATATCTTCTTTCTTATGGACATGACCCTTATTAGCAAGGATTATGTTTAGAGATTTATTCCCTATTTTAAAATTTTCTAAAGTTTGTTGAGGTATGACATTTTCTTTTCTAATTTCCTCTAGTGTTTCACATTTAGTGCAATAATTATATGATGTTGATGCATCATTCAAAGTTTCAAATTTACTAGAGAGTAATGTATAATTCTTGTTGAGTGATTTATATGTTTGGCTAATCTTTTTATACTCATCAAATAATTCATGAAAGATATTTAATAACTCATCAAAAGTAAATGAGACTTTAGGTGAGTTACTTACCTCGTCATTAATAACCATAAGCATGAGATTCTTCACTTCTTCTTTATTGTCTTCTTGATTTTTGGAGTGCCCTAGCTTCTTGTGTTCAAAGCAAGAAGTTGACCTACGTCTCGAGTCCTCCTTCGCCGAGGCCCGCCGGTGTCCACTAATGATCTTCTTCCATACGTGAAGATCAGAACCCTTTATATTTTTCTCCTTTTCATAGGTTCAGGAGAGAAACCTTTACAATATTTCACTCTTCCCTTAACCTCATTTTATACTTGAAGCACACAAGGGCTCAAATTCTACAGAATTTTAACCAAGATTATGACCACTTTTCTTACACTTTTTTTTTTTTTATCATTTTCTTGTTTTCTAATGCAAGAAAACTTGGGGTATTTATAGACCCCAATTGGCTAACAAAATAGAACCAAAATTTAATCTTTTTCAAAAAAATTAGGTACGGGAGGTACTACCATAACATCGACGGTACTACTACCGAAAGTGCCCTGAAAATAAGGGTAGTGATCTGCTTATGGAATACTGTATGGTCAATGATACCTAATATCAGACAGCGATTCTACAGTCTTAGTTATGTATCTGATCCTTATACTTGAGATACTAAGGATGCCTTATATGAGTACTCCTTTCTTTGACGCCAGACTTACAAGTTTGGAAAGCTCCAGATCTGGTACAACTAGTTATCGGGATTAGTAGCCAACCTTATGAAGGCAATTGAGTGTCAATAGAGGATCTTCCACTCTCGATATCACGAGAGGAATATCTCATATGTGCTTGCTTAGACAAATCCCTAGCTAGGGTCGTTCAGCTTGAGAGAGGAGTTCTCCGGTAGAATCCGATTAGAGCAAGATAAACTGATTCCGTATGTGACCTGACAGTACCATATCCAATATACGATCTATGAAATATTAATTGGATGAGGGATTATAGATACACGGTAACTATGGACAGATAGGTCCGATGGATTTGATCCCCTTGTACCATCGGAGGATTATGGCATAGTGGCCTAGTACGTCCATAGTTGATGAGTCGAGTGAATTATTATGGAGATAATAATTCACTATATTAGAAGGAGTTCTGATGGGAGTGACTCACGGCCAGCTCGGTATTGGGCCCAGAGGGCCACACACAAATGGTGGATGCTTCAGCGAATAGAGGATTGGATGAAGATCCAATTAGCCCCTATTCTCCTTAGATGAGACCCTATGTTAATGGGCTCCTTGATTAATGCCCAATTATAGGCATAAGGAGATTATTGGATAGAGATCCAATAATGCAAGGTTAGTGGGTTATTGGATAGAGATCCAATACCCACTAAGGCAGGAGCCCTAGGATTTTTTTTTGCTCTCTATAAATAGGAGGGGAGACTCGTCGTTGATGGGCTACAGCTTTAGCCTCCCCCTCCTATTCTCCTCCCTCCCTCTGTGCAAGAGTTACAAGTTCAGATTGGAGGAGTTTTATTATAGAGATCCATCGTGTGGATACCGCTAGAGAGGAAGACACCCGACTTCCTTTGTCCTCTCCATATGGATAAGGAATACAAGGATATACGATCTCCCTAGGTAAAATCAATCTCTTACACATCATGGTTTTTCAGTTTTAGTAATTTTTTCTCGCAACCCCAATCTTTTGCACGACGATTTGATCTGCATGAGAAACTGATTTTTGTTTTAATTTTCACTGTGCATGTGATGCACCCGTTAAAGTTTCCCAATAGTGGTATCAAAGCCAAGGTTTTTATGCGAAAGATTGATTTTAAGCTGCGTGTGAGATTAGATTGTAGTGCGTAGAACTATTCTACGTGTTTGTTGTAGCGATTGGCAGCGATAGTAGATGCTGCCTGTAGGCGAAGGGTAGCCACCTGCATGATGTCTGCATGCAGAGGTAGCTGGCCACAGCCAGGCCCCCTGCAGGGGCTACTGCCAACTGCCTACAAACGGTCGCCCGTAAGAAGACAGCCTACGGGCAAAGGCACCACCCGCAAGGGTTGCCGCCTGCAAGGGCGGCCACGGCCACGAGCCGCCAACTGGGCCAGCACCTGCAGGGGTGGCGTTGACCGCAAGGGCGATCGCCCCTTGGCAGGGTGGTTGCCGGCGGGCAAGGGCAATCGTCGCTTGCGCAGGGGCGGTGACGTCGGCGATGCAGTGAGGGTGAGAGAAGAAGACTATGGCATCCTTTTGAGAAAATGATGAGACTATCCCTTAGAATTTGAGAAATTCCAATAGTTGTCCTATGCCCAGAATATCGAAAACACCCTAAACAATTTTGGAAATTTTGAGGACTGTCCTCCTATCCAGAATTATAAAAATGCCCTTAATAATTCTGAAAATTTTGAGCATATCCTGATTTTTAGAAAAATAATTAATTAAATAATTTAATTAATTATTATATATATCTAGTAATCCTACATAGGATGTGTTGTACATGTGATGTATGATGTGGATGGATGATCATGAGCCATGTGTTGTGATGTGTGTAATTATGATAATAATAATTATTATTATTGTTATTGGCGTATGCGAGCCTCTGTTTTTCTTGTTTATTGTTGGGGTTGCGTGCCTGTGATTATTTGTAATTACATGGAGAGGTGCAGCGGGAGCGTAGAGGTGATAGTAGGACCCACGATACTGTGGCGGGAGATCACGATGCATGGTGAGGAGACGAGGATCCGACGGAACTGATGATGACGAGATCAATGATCACAGGGCATAGAGATACGCCGATGCACACATAGATCCTATTATGAGTGATTATGCCCATTGACTTGGGCTCAATCATATTAGGTGATAGCTCATGATCATCTGGTGTGGTTGTATATGTGATGTGTTATACACCTACTAGATATATGTATATATATATATATATATATATATATATATATATATGTATATGATGTAGATATTTATTAAATATGTATGTGTGTGACACGATATATTCGGAGACTGATACAAAACAAAAAAATCCCTCCTACATTAATATTATGTTGGTAAGCGTGAGGTAATAAGATTGACCAATGTGGCTTTCCATCATTATAGGAAGAAATTGAATCACGATATAGGTTGAGTTGGTCGAGTCACTCGAGGCTCATCTATCTATGTGATCAAGTTCTTGCCTACAACATATAGATGTCATTGGTGACCTGAGGACATGGTATAACTTGGTCAAGTAGTCGAGAGCATATCCATTAAATCTGACTCATCTTGTAACGATGGTGATGACTTAACTGAACTTCATGGTTAGTCGAGCAATCGAGACCATGATGATTCAGAGGCCGAACATGACGGGAATTGCAAAGAGTTGTGATTGACAAGAGTTGTCTACCTTTTGGACTTAGTGTAATTGGTCGAGTCCCTCGAGGTTGTACTAAGATGTCGATCGGATCCTGACCCCACTAGGAGTCTGTCGGAGACTTTCGTCTCTCGTGTCAAGGGTGTCGCGTGATTCGCTAGGAATCGATCTCATTATCGTGATCTCATCACAATCTGTGTTTAAAGGTGAATCGATCTCATTATCATGATCTCATCACGATCCGATTCTCATTGCACAGAACCAAGGACATCATAATATATATATGTAACAAATAATATAATGTGAGAATATGCCAATATTAATCATAAGCAAAAAGATCACACTGCGTGTCATCATTCACGTGATTGGCTTGTAGGGCACCTATAACCAGCAATCTCCCACTTGACCCAAAGCCAATCACCTATGTGTCTGATCCCCATCAGGCCCTTGTGACGCTCAAATATAATTTGAGCTAGTGGCTTCGTTAGTGGATCTGCAATATTATCTTCGGATGGAACTATTTTCATTGCTATATCTTTTTGGGTCATGATCGCTCTAATCAGATGGAACTTCCTCAGAATAATTCTGTTGAGACCTGAGTTCCTTTGTTAGAATTATCGCCCTATCGCTGTCACAATATATGGGAGTCAGCTCCACGCTGCTTGGTATGACTCCCAAATCCTTGATGAACTTCTTCATCCATACCCCTTCATCTTGCTGCTTCTACTATAATAATGTATTATGCCTTTGTGATCGAGTCAGCGGTAGTATCTTACTTAGAACTCTTCTAGCTTACTACTCCTCAATTTAGGGTGAAAACATACCCTGAATTTGACTTGCTATCATCAATGTTGGACTGAAAACTCGAGTCCGTGTAGCCCTCAACTTGGAGGCTACCTCCTCCATATACCAGTAAAAGATCCTTAGTCATTCTCAAGTATTTAAGGATACACTTTACTACCTTCCAGTGTTATAAACCTGGATCTGCCTGATACCTGCTCATGACACTCAGAGAATGTGCTATATCAGGCCTAGTACATAGCATCACATACATGATAGACCCTATCACTGAAGCATAAGGTATATTATTCATGTATGTCCTTTCTTCAGGAGTCTTTGAGGACATACTCCTAGAAAGTAATATTCCATGTCTCATCGGTATGAGACATCTCTTGGAATTTTTTATGTCAAACCTTTTGACAATGGAGTCTATGTACATAGACTGGGACAAGCCAAGCATCTTTTTGGATCTATCTCTATAGATCCGGATCCCCAAAATATAGGATGCTTCCCCTAAGTCTTTCATGGAGAAGTTTCTAGATAGCCAAGCCTTTATTATGGAGAGCAATCCTACATCATTTCCAATGATTAGGATGTCATCCACATATAGCACCAAGAAGGTGATAGCGTTTCCACTTACCTTCCTGTACACACAAGGCTCATCTTCATTCTTAACGAAGTCATAAGATCTGATCACCTCATCAAATCTTATGTTCCAACTTCGAGAAGCTTGCTTCAATCCATAAATGGATCTAAGCAACCTGCACACTTTATCTGGACTTTCTTTGGATACGAATCCCTCTAGTTGTATCATATATACCTTTTCCTCGAGGTTGCCATTGAGGAATGCCGTTTTGACATCCATCTGCCAGATCTCATAGTCATAGTGTGCTGCAATGGCCAAAATAATTCTAATGGACTTAAGCATAGCTACAAGTGAAAAGGTTTCGTCATAGTCAACTCCTTGTCTTTGATGATATCCTTTAGCTACCAGCCTTGCTTTATAGGTCTCTACCTTTCCATCCACTCCGATCTTCTTCTTGAAGATCCATTTGTAGCTGATGGGTACAATACCCTCAAGTGCATCAACAAGGTTCCAAACCTTGTTAGAGTACATGGAATTCATCTCAGAATTCATGGCTTCTTGTCACTTCCCGGAGTTTATACTCATAATAGCCTCCTCGTAGGTCTGAGGATCAATATCCTGAGAGTCATCTCCATTGATATGTCCCACATATCTTTTAGGAGGGTGAGATACTCTATTGGACCTACGTAAATTTGGAACTTATGTGTTAGGTACCTGAACAGACTCGGGCTCTGGAATGGTGCTTGAGCTAGGTTCTCCAACCTCGCTCAATTCTATCTCATTCCCATTGTTTCCACCATGAATGTGTTCCTTCTCAAGGAACATAGCTCTCTTGGCAACAATGACCTTTCGGTCCTTGGGACAATAGAAATAATATCTATAAGTTTCCTTTGGGTATCCCATGAATGTGCACCATTCTGTCCTTGATTCTAATTTATCACGGTTGTGTCTTCTAACGTGGGCAGGATAGTCCCATATCTTAACAATCTTAAGATCAGACTTCTTTCCTTTTCATATCTTATATGGTGTAGACACTACCGACTTTGATGGAACTATATTCAAAAGGTAAGTTGCGGTCTCTAGGGCGTACCCCCAGAATGAAATAGGTAGGTTAGAGAAACTCATCATGGACCACACTAGGATAGAATCCCATTATCCCTGAGGAAATGGGTGAACTCCATACTCAAGTACTCTCCTCCTCGATCTGATCGAAGAGTCTTAATATTTTTTCCAATTTGGTTCTCTACCTCATTCTTATATTCCCTGAATTTCTCAAAGGGCTCAGATTTATACTTCATTAAGTACATGTGTCCATACCTAGAGAAATCATCAATGAATATAATGAAGTATGAATAACCACCTATAGCCTGAGTCGATATGAGACCACATACATCACTATGTATGAGTTCCAATAACTCGATGGCTCTCTCTCCAGTTCCACTAAAAGGAGAGTTGGTCATTTTCCCATGAAGGTAAGGTTTGCAAGTTGCATATGACTCATAGTCAAATGGATCTAAGTATCCATCTTTCAGTAACTTTTGAATCGTTCCCTCATGTATATGACCTAGCCTATAATGCCTTAGGTATGCATTATTCACCTCATCTCTTTTCCTCTTAGACATATTTATATTCATGATATGTGGATAAGTGTCTAACTTATATAAGCCACTTATAAGGGTCCCTCTAGTGATGATCTCATCATCCATAATTATTGAATAACTATTATTCTCATAAACTAATTTATATCCACTAATTGTCAAACAAGAGATAGAAATAATATTTTTGATAATAGAGGGAACAAAATAGCATGCATCTAATGCAATAATAGCTCCACCAAGCAGATGTAGGGTGACATCTTCAACAACAACTGCAGCAACTCTTGCTCCATTGCCCATCTTGTGGTCCATCTCGCCTCTAGCCAATCTCCTAGGTTTTGCTAGAACCTGCAACGAATTACAAATATGACAAGCACTCCCGGTATCCAATACCCATGTGTTATCATGAAAATCTAACAAGTGGAGACTGATCATGAATATACCTGAAGCTTCTCTAAGATTCTGTCTTGCCTTATTTGTAAGATAGTCCTTGCAGTTCCTCTTCCAATGTCCATCTTGGCCACAGTGGAAGCATTGTCCTTTGTCCTTTCCCGGGTATTTCTTGGCAACCTTTGCCTTACCTGGTCTTTCTTTGCCCTTGCCCTTCTTAAGGGTCTTGCTAGCCTTCCTTTTCTATTTGGTCTCACCAATATAGAGAACTGGCTTCTCCTTTTTGATGGCACTCTCAGCTTCTCTCAAAATATTGAGGAGCTCAGGGAGAGTCACCTCAAACTTGCTCATGTTAAAATTCATGATGAGGTGAGAAAATAAATCTGGTAGGGACTGAAGTATAAGATCAACGCATAGGTTATCCTCTAGGACTATTCCTAGACCTGTCAGTTTCTCTATCCACACTATCATCTTTAGGACATAGTTCTCAACAGGATGTCCCTTCTGTCATCCTGTCTTGGAAGAGTTTCTTAGATATCTCATATCTTTGAGTTCTTCCCTGTTTCTCAAACAGCTGGCGGAGATGAAGAAGGATAGAATATGCATCCATGCTCTCATGTTACCTTTGTAACTCAGGAGTCATGGAGGCCAACATGTAACATTTTGCCAACGTGGAATCATCTATATACTTCACATAGCGAGCGATCTCATCCTCGCTTGCCCCTTCTTCCAACGTGGGCAGAATTATATCAAGGACATATACGATTTTCTCTGTTGTGAGAACAATTCTCAAATTCTGGAGCCAATCTATATAGTTTGGACCAGTGAGGCGGTTGGCATCAAGTATGCCACGTAGGGGGTTTGTGAGCGATATGTGATTCTCGCACGTTTGGCCTCCGAATCATCATGGTCTCGAGGGACTCGACCAACCATGATATTCAGTTAAGTCATCACCAATGTTACAAGATGATTCTGATTTGATGATATGCCCTCGAGGGACTCGACCAAGCATACCATGTCCTCAGGTCACCAGTGACATCTCTATGTCGTAGGCAAAAACTCGATCACGTAGATAGGTGAGCCTCGAGGGACTCGACCAACTCAACCTATGTCGTGATTCAATTTCTTCCTATAACGATAGAAGGTCACGTGGGTCAATCTTATTGCCTCAAGCTTACCGACTTAATATTATCGTATGAGGGGTTTTTGTTTCGTATCGGTCTCTTAATATGTCGTGTCACACACATACATATTTAATATATAGCTACATCGCATCCAAATCTATATATACATATATCTAGTAGGTGTATAACACATCACATATGCAAGCCACACCAGATGATCATGAGCCGTCACTTAATATGATTAAGCCCGAGCCAATGGGCCTAATCACTCACAATAGGATCTATGTGTGCATTGGCGCATCTCCATGCCCTATGATTGTTGATCTTGTCATCATCGGTTCCGTTGGATCGTTGCATCACCATGTATCGTGATCTCCTACCACGGCATCGTGTGTCCCGTTGTAACCTCCACACTCTCGATGTGCCTCTCTATGTAATTATAAATAATCACATGCACACATGCCCAACTATAAACGAGAAAAACGCAGGCTCACAGGCCCCAATAATAATAATAATCACAATTACACATATCACAACACATGGCTCATGATCATCCATCCACATCATACATCACATGTACATCACATAATATATAGTATTACTAGATATATATAATAATTAATTAAACTATTTAATTAATTATTTTTTTAAAAATCAGGACATGCTCAAAATTTTTAGAATTATCAAGGGCATTTTCGAGATTCTATACATGAGGACAGTCCTCGAAATTTTTAGAATTGTTGAGGGTGTTTTCGATATTCTGGATGAGAGGACAATCCTCAGAATTTCCAAAAATGTTGAGGGCATTTAAGGAATTCTATATAAAGGCGACAGAGCTAGAATTTCTCAAATTATGAGGGGCATAACCGACTTTTTTCAAAAAGATGCCCTAGTCCTCCTTCACCCTCATTGCACCGCCGCCGCCGCTGTCCCTGCGTAGGCGGCGGCTGCCCTTTGCAACCGGCAACTGCCCTGTGAAGGGGAGGCCACCCCTGAGACCGGCGTCGCCACCCCTACTGGCGGCATGGCTGGCCACAGTCGGGCGTGCCTGCGGGTGGCCGCCCCTTACATGTAGCCAGGCCATGGCCGACCGCCCCTGCATGGGGCCTGGCCATGGCTAGCCACCTCTGCATGCAGACAACATGCAATTCAATCTCGTCACACGCAATTGAAAACCAATTTTTCGCACAAAAATCTGGCCCTGATACTACTGTTGGGAAACCTCAGCGGGTGCATCACATGCACAATGGAAATCAAAACAAAAATCGGTTTCCCACGTAGAATAAATCGTCGTGCAAACGATTGGGGTCGCGAGAAAAATCGTAAAAACTAAAAAAACCGCGATGTGTGAGAGATTGATTTTACCTAAGGAGATCGTCTATCCCTGTATTCCAGATCCGGATGGAGAAGATGAAGGAGGTTAAGCGTCCTCCTCTATAGCGGTATCCACACGATAGATCTATGCAGCGAAACTCCTCCAATCTGATCTTGCAACCCTTGCTCAGATAGAAGGAGGAGCATAGGAGGTGGTGGCTAAAGCTGTAACATATTAACCATGAGTCTCCTCTCCTATTTATAGAGAGCCACCAAAACCCTAGGGCTCATTCCTTAGTGGGTATTGGATCTCCATCCAATAAACCACTAATCTTGCATTATTGGATCTCTATCCAATAATCTCCTTAGGCCTATAATTGGGCCTTACTTAAGGAGCCCATCAACATAGGGTCTCATCTAATGAGAATAGGGGCTAATTGGATCTTCATCTAATCCTCTATTCGCTGAAGCATCCACCATATGTGCGTGACCCTCTAGGCCCGATACCGAGCTGGCTGTGAGTCACTCCCATCAGAACTCCTTCTGATTTAGTGAATTATTATCCCCATAATAATTCACTCGACTCATCGACTATGAATGTACTAGGCCATGACTCCATAGTCCCCTGACGGTACAGGGGGGATCAAATCTATCAGACCTGTCTGTCCACAGTTACCATGTATCTATAATCCCTCATCCAAATAATATCTCAGAGACCGTATATTGGACATGGTACTGTCAGGTCACACACGAAATCAGTTTGTCTTGCTCTATTCAGATTCTACCGGAGAACCCCTTCTCTCTTAATCTGAATGACCATGGCCAGGGATTTGTCTGAGCAAGCACATATGTGATATTCCTCTCATGATACCGAGAGTGGATAATCCTCTATTGACACTCAATTGCCTTCGTAAGGTTAGCTATCAATCCCAATAACCAGCTATACTAGATTTGGAACTTTCCAAACCTGTAAGTCTGGCGTCAAAGAAAGGAGTACTCATACAAGGCATCCTTGGTGTCTCAAGTCTAAGGACTAGATACACAACTGGGATTATGGAATCGTTGTCTGACATTAGATATCATTAACCATACAACATTCTATAAGCGGATCAATCAATGAACTCATTCTCTAATGAGCACCTGTACTATATCCTTAGTGTCTCTACACAAGTGGCTATGAGACCAGCCGCATCCATCATATGGACGGGTATATAGTACTCTAATATATCCGGTTATCTTAATGTCCCTCTTGAATAACCTATGACCGGGATTATTTAGGATCTATGTTTAAAGGTGAATCGATCTCATTATCGTGATCTTATCATGATCCGATTCCCATTGCACAGAACCAAGGACATCACAATATATATATATAACAAATAATATAATGTAAGAATATACCAATATTAATCATAAGTAAAAAGATCACACAGCGTGTCACACGTGCCATCACTCACATGATTGGTTTGCAGGGCACCTATAACGAGCAAGATGGGGCAAGCCGGACCCTTGCTCCAAGCAGCCGCAGGTGGGCTGCAAGTGCAAACTCGCTTGTAAACTGTTGGATCCGCTCATGAGGAGCATGGCAGAGAACAAGACGAGCGTGAAGTTGGGTATTCTCCACAAGTGGAGGAGGCATCATCTGGAGCGCCAACCGGGAAAAAGAGCTAGAAGGAGAGACTCACAATGGTGGAAACCCGCCTTGATGTTCTTGAAGCGAGCTTGGAGGAACTCTACCAAGGCTACCGAAGGCTATTTGGGGTAGAGAGCTCGCAAGAAGAAGCTGAATCTCGAATCAAGAAAGTTGAATCCCTGATTGATCAACTGACAGAGGACACCAAAGATTCCATATGACATCGACACGAAGTTGTGGTGGAACTCACGGCTAAGGTGATGGTGTTAATAATGACTCTTGATGCGGGAGGGAACAATACCCGCGCTGTGCCACCACAAAACTTTAGGGCACCGGAGCCGTATTGCTACGGGGGTGCTAGGGATGCCAATAGGCTTAAAAATTTCTTGTTCGATATGGAACATTATTTTCGTGCTACAAGGCTCGATTTTGAAGAGACCAAAGTTGCTATAGCAACAATGTATCTAAATGGGGATGCAAAACTTTGGTGGCGAACTCGTAGGGAAGAGATCCAGCAAGGCCCATGTCGAGTGGATACATGGGGAGACTTGAAGCGAGAGTTGAGAACTCAGTTCTTGTCTAAGAACATAGAGTTTGTCGCAAGAAGGAAACTGAGACAACTCCGCCAAAGTACAACAATCTGAGACTATGTGAAACAATTTTCAGCACTGATGCTGGATATACAGGACATGTCTGAAAAAGATAAGCTATTCAGCTTACTCGATGGCTTGAAGCCATGAGCACAACAAGAACTACATCGGAGGAATGTCACCGATGTAGTCGGGGCAATTGTGGTCGAAGAAAGGCTAACTGACTTTGTTTCTTCAGAGGATTTGAGAAAAAAAAAAAAATCTTCGGGAAATTACCCATCTAAATACTCTCGAGCAAAGGAGTCTGGGGGCAAACAAAAGAAGAAGAATTTCCACAAGGTACCGAGCTCAAAAGGTAAAGTCCCAAAGTCTGGTGGATGCTTCTTGTGCGGAGGACCACACATGGTGAGGGAGTGCCAACAAAAACAGGCACTCAATGCTTTAACTGCATCGATACAGCCCCGTAAGTCAGACAAGGGCAAAGCTATCACCCTTAGTTCGAGCAGTTCTGAATCCAATAGCGATAGTGAGGTATCGCAAGGACCCAGGATGGGAGCAATGCGTTTGTTGAATGCGTTGTAGGGTCAAGTGGGGAAGAACACAAAGGTAAAGCCACCGAAGGCAGGAAGCAACGAGTTGATGTATGTGGACATCAAGCTTAATGGCCGTACAACCCGTGTAATGGTGGACACGGGCGCTACCCATAATTTTATTACCGATCGAGAAGCTAAGCGACTAGGATTAATCTTGGAGAAGAGCCCAAGTCGTATGAAGGTTGTAAACTCAAAGGCCAAGCAGATCTCCGAACGAGCAAAGGGGGTCCCTATCAAGATCGGAACATGGAGCGGGAGCACAAACTTGATGGCGGTGCTATTGGATGACTTCCAAGTGATTCTCGGAATGGAGTTTATGCACACGGCGAAGTTGGGGCCAATGCCATTTCTGAACTTCCTATGTCTAATGGGAGGCGATGATCCCTGCGTGGTTCCAGTTTCTCGAGGAGGAACCAAGGACCCATAACAAATATCGGCTTTACAATTGAAGAAAGGGGTACGAAAAAGTGAATCAACCTTTGTAGCTTCTATAAAGCTAGAGACACTTGACGGGGAGGCTATTCAGGAACCTGCTGTTGTGGCGAACACCCTGAAGGAGTTATCAGATGTGATGCCAACTGAGTTACCGAGAACTCTACCACCACGCAGAGGCGTGGATCATCGGATTGAGTTGGAGCCAGGAGTTACACCTCCAGCTAGACCACCATACCGCATGGCCCCTCTAGAGTTGGCAGAACTGAGGAAGCAATTGGATGAACTGCTAAGTGGTGGTCTCATCCGTAGTTCAAAAGCACCTTTCGGAGCTCCAGTCCTCGTCCAAAAGAAATAAGATGGGAGCCGCCAATTATGCATTGATTATCGAGCCCTCAATAAGATGATGGTGAAGAATAAGTACCCCATCCTGCTCATCGCGGACTTGTTCGATCAATTGGGCAAGACAAAGTACCTCTTCAAACTCGACCTTCGGTCGGGGTATTGGCAGGTGCGTATTGCAGAAGGTGTGAGGCGAAGACTACCTGTGTGACTAGGTATGGAGCACTCGAGTTCTTGGTGATGCCTTTCGGCTTGACCAATGCTCCGATCACATTCTGCACTATAATGAACCAACTGTTCAAAGAGTATTTGGACAAGTTTGTGGTCATCTACTTAGATGATATCATCGTCTATAGCCAAACACTTGAGGAGCATGTTAAGTACCTCCGAACAATTTTCAAAGTTCTCAGGGAGAACACCTTGTTCGTGAAGAGGAAAAAGTGCTACTTCGCCCAAACAGAGATTTTATTCTTGGGGACAAGTCTAAGGTGCAAGCTATGGCGGACTGGTGAATACCAAAGAACGTGCCAGAGTTGAGATCCTTCCTTAGGTTCATCAACTATTATCCGTGCTTCACAGCTGGATATTCGAAACGCGTAACTTCATTGACGGAGTTGCTAAAGAAGGAGCAGTCCTAGAGATGGTGGGACAAATGTGAGGCGACATTTCAAGACCTAAAGACTACTGTGTTGGAGAAACCTGTACTCAGATTACCAGATTATGGAAAGTCTTTTGAAGTCTATACAGATGCTTCTGACTTTGCTATTGGGGGAGTTCTTATGTAGGAGGGTCATCCATTGGCCTACGAGAGTCGCAAGCTCAACGAGACCGAGCGGTGATATCCCGTGCATGAGAAGGAGATGACAGCGGTGATCCACTATCTACAAGTGTGGCGACACTACCTTCTGGGAGCACCATTTATGCTAAGGACAGACAATGTCGCATTGAGTTACTTCCAAACTCAAAAGAAACTCTCCCCAAAGCAAGCATGATGGCAGGACTTCTTGGCTGAGTTCGACATGGTAATGGAGTATAAACCCGAAAAAGCAAACGTCGTGGCCGATGCATTGAGCTAGAAAGTGGAGCTAGTAAATGCTATACAGTTGGACGGCGAAGGCCAAGCAAGTCAATTGTACTCTAACTTCATTTCCAGGATTAGAGATGGACTGTACCGAGATCCTCAGGCAGTACCTCTGATGCAACTCATCAAAGAGGGCAAGGCACGACGATTTTGGGTCCAGGAGGGACTCATCTACACCAAGGGGAATAGAGTTTATGTTCCACAAGCGAATAACTTGAGAAGTGAACTCTTGAAAGAGTGTCACGATTCCCTTTGGGCTGGACATCCGAGTATCCACCGAATAATGGCTCTCGTGGAGAGAGCCTTCTATTGGCCGAAGATGGGGACAAATGTGGAGGAATATGTTAAAACACGCCTTACTTGTCAATAGGACAAGGTAGAGCAGTAGAAGCCAGTGGGACTTTTGAAGCCATTACCCGTACCAAAAAGGTCATGGGAGAACATTTCCTTGGACTTCATATCAAGCTTGCCCGTAGTAGGGGGACTTGGATCGATACTCGTGGTAGTTGATCGGTTTCAATATATGCAACATTCATTGCTGCACCCATACATTGCTCAGCGGAGGAGGCGGCTAAGTTGATGATGAAGAATGTGGTGAAGTATTGGAGAGTCCCACACAACATCAGTAGTGATCGAGATTCTCGATTCTTGGGACAATTCTGGACCGAGTTGTTCAAGTTATTGGGATCTAAATTATACTTCTCTACAAGCCTCCACCCCCAAACGGATGGCCAAATAGAAAGAATCAACTCGCTCTTGGAGTAATATCTCCGGCACTACGTGAGTGCCAACCAACGAGATTGGGTGAAGATGTTGGACATAGCCCAATTCTCTTACAACTTGCAGCGGAGCTCTACATCCAACAAGAGCCCCTTTGAGATTATTACGGGATAATAGCCATCAACTCCTCACACCCTGGTTATTAGTTATACAGGGAGTAGCCCATCAGCCTATCACTTCACAAAGAAATGACATCGTAATGCAGATATTATGCGGGCTTACTTGGAGAAGGCGGCCAAAAAGATGAAGAAGTGGGTAGACTTGGGAAGACGACCACAAGAGTAAAGTTGGTGACATGGTGTTGATGAAGCTCCAACCAGCATCACTCCAGTTCTTTAGGCATTAAGTACACATGTCCATACCTAGAAAAATCATCAGTGAATGTAATGAAGTATGAGTAACCACCTATAGCCTCAGTCGACATAGGACCACATACATCACTATGTATGAGTTCCAATAACTCGGTGGTCCTCTCTCCAGTTCCACTAAAAGGAGAGTTGGTCATCTTCCTACGAAGGCAAGGTTCGCAAATTGCATATGACTCATAGTCAAATGGATCTAGGTATCCATCTTTCAGCAACTTTTGAATCTTTTCCTCGTGTATATGACCTAGCCTACAATGTCATAGGTATGCATTATTCACCTTATCTCTTTTCCTCTTAGACATATTTATATTCATGATATGTGGAGAAGTGTCTAACACATATAAGTCATTTATAAGGGTCCCTCTAGTGATGATCTCATCATCCATAATTATTGAACAACTATTATTCTAAAAAACTAATTTATATCAACTAATTATCAAACAAGAAATAGAAATAATATTTTTAATAATAGAGGGAACAAAATATCATGCATCTAATGTAATAATAGCTCTACCAGGCATATGTAGGGTGACCTCTCCAATAGCAATTGCAGCAACTCTAGCTCCATTGCCTATCTTGAGGTCCATCTCGCCTTTAGCCAATCTCCTAGGTCTTGCCAGAACCTGCAACGAATTACAGATATGATAAACACTCCCGGTATCCAATACCCAGGTGTTATCATAAAAATATGACAATAGGAGACTGATCATGAATATACCTAAAGCTTCTCCAAGCTTCTGTCTCGCCTTCTCTATAAGGTAGTCCTTACAGTTCCTCTTCCAATGCCCGTCTTGGCCGGAGTGGAAGCCCTGTCCTTTATCCTTTACCGGATCTTTCTTGGCAACCATTGCCTTACCCAGTCTTCCTTTGCCCTTGCCCTTCTTAAGGGTCTTACTAGCCTTCTGATAGGACTCCAGCAGGGTTGAGTCCTAATCTCCTAAGAAATAGTCAATAAAACTCTGCTAGATTATAATAAAGCCACTCCTATCTTATAAAGGAGTATGGTTAGGGTTTAGATTAGCCCTTAGGACTTAGTGGCCGCCACCTCTCTTACTAGGTTCATCGGCTAGGGTTTCCCCTTGCATAGGTCATCTACAGAGCCAACCTAGCCGCCCCCTGTTCCTATTAAGGCAGGTCGACTATAAGAGGGACAAAGGGATAAATTTACTTAGGTAAGCACCTCCTTAGGCCAGAGTTTTGATCCCTATTTAAAGATGTAGCCACCCGCCCTCTTGAATCAAGTAATCATCTATTTTATTTCAACCTTATGTCGAGTCTAGGAGGGAGGAATCCCTACAGCGTTCCAAGGGTTGATCCCCCTCAAGGGTCAAAATCTATAGAGCTTCTTCTGGGGTTCTATCATCTGGTATCAAAGTAGCGATCTTGCTGCCCTTATAGCCATGATCCATGCCTCCACCTTCCCAAGCAATTCCCTGAATTGCTTTTGATGTCGCCTCCATCGTCGCCCACCAAGCCGCAGATCCATCAATCTGCTGCGTTCCTCTGCGTCAACATCAAAGATCTGGTAAAACTCCAAAGCCCACGCCTCATGCTACTACTATTCCTCTATCTTATATGTGGAAGAAGTTTTTCCAAAATTTCCTTGCTACAAAAAATTTTACCATCGCAAACATTATCATCATTGCGAAGGTGAAACGCTGTAGAAATTTTCAACCGATTGTTGCTTCTTGAAACTGAACTTTTAATCATCCTTTTTGGCTGAAACTTTTATACAATTTTGTAGATCATCTTAGCTTTCATTTTGAGACTGATCGAATAAAAAGCTCCTTCTAGATCCGGACTTATAGTGCTGCGATTCTTCATCCCGCAGTGCTGAAATTTTACGACGGAGAATCTGCCTTCCGTCTATTGGCCTCTTGAAACTGAACTTTTGTTCATCCTTTTTGGCTTAAATTTTTATACAATTTGAAAGATCAACTTGGCTTTCATCTGGGATTGATTTCTCAAAAAAATTTCTTCCAAAACTGGTTTTCTTATGCAATCTTTCACTAGCATGCTTTTCTAGAATTTTTACGATAAAGGATCTACCTTTCGTCTTTTGCCCTATTTCCCTACTGTTACCCTGCCAAAATTTCGCCAAACTTTTTACTGGTATTCCAAACATCTAAACCAAGGGTTTGTGCATACTTTCCTTGAATTTTCCTCTAGAATTTACATTGAGAATTCATTGTTTCTTTGACGTAAAATCTGTTCGGCCGGGCAGCACATCACAGCACCTTTCTTCGTCGAATTCCATCGATTTTGAGTGCTGCTATCTTTTGTGAGATTTTAGACTCTCTTTCTCTCATCTACAAACCCTAACATCCTCATAAAAAAACCCTTCCAAACTGCACCCTAAACCGATCCCAAATAACCACCCAATTCAGCCATAAACTATAGCCTACTTCCTTATCGATCCACTTACCTTTTTAGCCAACTTTCCTTACTGATACACCTACCTTTGCTGCCATCTATCATAGATCTAAAATCTATTTTCCTAACCTTCATCTACTACTATCACAGCCCTAAAACTATACCAATTCACAGCCCAAACTCCACAAAACCGTAGCCCCAAATCGCACCCAAAACAGCCATAAATCGCACCCAAAAACCGAAGCCTTCGATCTACCAACCTTTCAGCCACCCAATCTCCCTTATCCCTTCAACCGTAGCACGCATCTTTCACTTTCCAACACTGCCAACAGTGACCACTTGCTGCCATCCTCCTTGATCGCAGCCTGCAACGATCCTTGCGGCAAAAAGCTACCAGCAGCGATCTTTCGCTGTAATTTGTTTACATCGCACATCGCAGCCCGTAACAATTGTTCGCTGCCAACTATCTTGATCATGGCCAGCAACAAATTGAACACCATAACAGCTGTCTCTCACTCCATACCACTGCTGCCCTCCTCCGCAATAGCCATGTACATCGCTGCCCCGTCTTCCTCCTATTATAGTCGCACCCTTGCTGCAACCGACGCCACTTGCAGCCACGAAGTCACAACGCAGTCGCAAATGACGTTGCTGCTGCCCTCTTCTTCCTCCATCATCACTGCTGCCTTTTGACTCAGATCTCTTGGCTGCCATCTTCCGACATGTATCAGCCACCTAAAAAATTACAGCATCAACATTATAGAATTACTGAAGGACCACAACCGACATTGCTGCTGCCATCTTCTTCCTCCACCGTCGCTTCTACCCTTGGCTACCATCTCCACTTGGAGACTTCACCTCCACAGTCCCAACATTGCTGCCATTCACTGCCTTCAACCTAAAAATTATAGCTACACTCTTCAATCGATTTGTTTGACAGGTTGGAGATTCATACGTCATAACACCACTGGGCTTATTCGTAGCTAAATTGGAGGCTATCGAGATGCGTATGGATGCTAAATTATATGCTCTCTTCGAGGAGTTTAGATTGGGCCGATCACTAAGCCCAAGAAGATCACAATATGGAGCAAATTTTGATTGCAAAAAGAACCCATCAGAGATAAAAAGCGAGGATAAGACACGATAGCCCTACACCTCAATGACGTCGATCTCCTTTGTACAACTTCAAGAAAGGCACCTCAATCAAGATGCTCAGAGCATGAGAGCCACATCCCAACCAAAAGCATATAAACCTTCAGCACCAATCAATTGCAAGAATCTTGATGAATAACTAACGAAGATCCGTCAAACCTCTACCATCCAAGAGTACCAGATCAGATTTGAAATGTTAACTAATCAAACTCATGATTGGTCTAAAGAATAGATATTGAGGACTTTCATTGAGGGCTTGAAGCCGGAGATTCAAGAAGAAGTTAAAGCGCAACAACCGTACACACTTAAGGCAACCATCTCCTTCGCATGACTACACGAAGATAGGCTGAAAGAAGATGCTCGGAGGACTAAAGCCGTCACACGACCAGCAGCACAGAGACTCTCGGCCCCATCTACCACCAGCCGGTCACCTCAGCCGAAAAAGTTAACAAGAGAAGGGCTTCATGACAGATCGATAAAGGGCCTATATTGGCATTATAATAAACTATGGAGCCGAGAGACCACCATTATAAAAAAGAGAGACCTCTATTGATTGAGCCCACTGAAGAACCCAAACTCAAAGATATGGCTCTCGAGTCCGAGGAGAAGGATATGAAGGAAAAACCACAATCAGCCGCCCGCACCTTTCATGCTCCACCATAGATATTGGACATTGATTGCCTCATCAAGCATCAGCCCGTCACCATCCTCGTCGACACCAGGAGCTCCAACGACCTTATGAATGACAAAAGAAATTAGATGACCTTATATGGGAAAGGAGAGAACGAAGAAAAGATGATCTGGACACAGTGCTTGGAGAAGCTCACTGAAATCTCAAGCACGTCTGTTGGTTTTACAAGGGGAACCACCAGCACATATATATTTCTGTCCATATTTTCAAAGGACCGAAGCTAAAAAGATCATCCAGGAGACACGAGATACGGATCATTCAACCACAACCTTCCCTTGCAATGACACTTTATCTCTAAAAATTTTGCCTCTTTATCTGCAGAGATAAGCTCTTCCTGAAGTGCCATATTCAGCTGAACCAGCTGGGTTCTGATGCAGTGCTCCCTCATCTCGGGCTACTTCCATGACTTCACCGAGGAGCGGACCATGATGCTAAAAGTCTTACCTGATGATGACCTCAGATCCAGGCCCATGATCGTAAGAAGGAACAGGAGTTGCATAGATCATCTAGCATTACCTGAACGTGGCAATGTATTTATACTTGGACCAGACATATCCAGAGTTGGGATTGGCATCACCCTTATGCTAGATGGTCTATGGCACGAAAGAGGAGTAAGCCCAAAAGAATTACAATCCATGCTCACGCTAGCATATGGAAAGAAGAAATGGCCTCTTGATAAACTTCAGAATGGACGACAAATTGAAGATCGAGTTTTCTTACACATCCAGCCCAATCAGTAGGAAACTCGAGCCTTAAGGAAGTGGTCTCCCTATTTCTTTGGGCCTTGCAAAATTGGGGACCACATTGGAGCCCTAACCTGGAGATCAGATCCACGCACCAGATTAAAATTACAATTGATCCGCCGGGTATTCCACATCAAATGGAAATTTAAAGAAGATGACTCAGCCCAAATCCTTCCAACTAACACCCAAGCTGATGAGAAGGCCAAAATTCAGTTGATAATAGCATGAGAATCATATGAGGAGCTGAAGACCCGGTTTCCTGAGTTCAGGAACCTCAGCCTTGAGCATAAGGCTGATTTTAAAAGGACGGATTTGATAGGACTCCAGCAGGGTTGAGTCCTAATCTCCTTAAGAAGTAGTCAATAAAACCCTGCTAGATTGTAATAAAGCCACTCCTATCTTATAATGGAGTGTGGCTAGGGTTTAGATTAGCCCTCAGGGCTTAGTGGACGCCACCTCCCTTACTGGGTTGGTCGGCCAGGGTTTCCCCCTGCTTAGGTCGGCTATAGCGCTAACCTAGCACCCCCTATTCCTATTAAGATAGGTCAGCTATAGGAGGGGCAAAAGGATAATTTTATTTAGGCAAGCACCCCCCTTAGGCCAGAGTTTTGATCCCTATTTAAAGATGTAGCTGCCTGCCTCTTGAATCAAGCAATCATCTATTTTATTTCAGCCTTATGCCGAGTCTAGGAGGGAGGAACATGTACAGCGTTCCAAGGGTTGATCCCCCTCAAGGGTCAAAATCTATAGAGCTCCTTCTGGGGTTATATCACCTTCCTTTTCCTATTAGTCTCACCAATGTAGAGAACTGACTTCTCTTTCTTGATGGTACTCTCAGCTTTCCTCAACATATTGAGGAGCTCAGGTAGAGTCACCTCAAACTTGTTTATATTAAAGTTAATAATGAACTGTGAAAAGAAATCTGGTAGGGACTGAAGTATAAGATCAACATACAAGTTATCCTTTAGGATTATTTTTATACTTCACAAAGTGAGCGATCTCATCCTCGCTTGTCCTTTCCTCTGGCGTAGGCATAATCGTATGAAGGACATATACGATTTTCTCTTTCGTGAAAATAATTCTCAAATTATGGAGCCTTTGGACCAATGAGGCGGTTGGCATCAAGTATGCCACATAGGGGTTTTGCAAGCGACGAACAAGATATAGTATAAATAAATAACATGTAGACTTCGCAGAAAATACTAATTAAGATATAGACTTCTATCTTAATGTACTTCCACTATTTTCCTAGCGAATCACGCGACACCCTTGACACGTGAGATGGAAGTCTCCGACAGACTCCTTGTGGGGATCGGGATCCAATCGACATCTTAGTGTAACCTCGAGGGACTCGACCAATTACACTAAGCTCGAAAGGTAGACAACTCTTGTCAATCACAACTCCTTGTGATTCCTGTCATGTTCGGCCTCCAAATCATCATGGTCTCAAGGGACTCGACCAACCATAATATTTAGTTAAGCCATCACCATCGTTACAAGATGAGTCAGATTTGATGATATGCCCTCAGGGACTCGACAAAGCATACTATGTCCTCAGATCACCGGTGACATCTCTATATCATAGGCAAGATCTTGATCACATAGATAAGTGAGCCTCGAGGGACTCGACCAACTCAACCTATGTTGTGATTCAATTTCTTCCTATAACGATGGAAGACCACGTGGGTTAATCTTATTGCCTCACACTTACCAACTTAATATTATCGTAGGAGGGGTTTTTATTTCTTATCGGTCTCCTAATATGTCATGTCACACACATACATATTTAATATATATCTATATCGTATGTAAATATATATATATATATATATATATATATATATATATATATATATATATATATATATATATATATATATATATATATATATATATATATATATATATATATATATACATATATCTAGTAGGTGTATAACACATCACATATGCAAGCCACACTGGATGATCATGAGCCATCCCTAATATGATTAAGCCCGAGCCAATGCATCTAATTACTCACAATAGGATTGATGTGTGCATTGGCACATCTCATTGCCCTGTGATTGTTGATCTCGTCATCATCGGTTCCGTCGGATCATCTCATCACCATACAACGTGATCTCCCGCCACGGCATCGTGGGTCCCGTTGTCACCTCGACGCTCCCGCCATGCCTCTCCATGTAATTACAAATAATCACAGGCACGCAAGCCCGATAATAAATGAGAAAAACGGAGGCACGTAGGCCCCAATGATAATAATAATCATAATTACACACATCACAACATATGGCTCATGATCATCCATCCATATTATACATCACATGTACATCACATCATATATAAGATTACTAGATATATATAATAATTAATTTAACTATTTAATTAATTATTTTTTTTAGAAATTAGGACACATGCTCTGAATTTTTAGAATTACAAGGGCATTTTCATAATTCTAGATGAGAGGATAGTCCTTGGAATTTCTAGAATTATTGAGGGTATTTTGAGAATTCTATACATGAGAACAGTCCTTGAAAATTTTCCAAATTCAGAGAGGCAAAATAGTCTTTTCTCAAAAGGAATGCCCTAGGTCCTCCTCTTCCCTCTCTGCGTCGCCGCCGTTGTCGCTGCCCCTAAGCAGGAGGCGGGAGCCACCCCTCTGCGGGCTGGCCGTGGGTTGGCGCTACCCCGATGACCTCATCGCGAGCGAGTAGCCCCTTGCGGGCGCTAACCTGTAACCGGTTGCCCCTGCAATCGGTCGCCCCTGCGGGTGCCGCGCTACAAGTGGCCATGCCCGCAGGAGCTTGCCGGCCATACGGGCTGGCCGCCCCCTGCGCAGGGGGCCTTGGCCGTAGCCAATCTCCCCTTTGCAGGGTGCCTTGGCCACAGTTGGCCGCCCCCTTGCAAGTGGCCAGGCCATGGTCAGCCGCCCCTGTAGGAGGCCTGGCCGTGGCTGGCCGCCCATCCTCCTCCTTGCTGCGTTTGCTGTAGAAACGCAGCAAGAACGCGTAGAACAATTCTACATGATTCAATCTCATCATACGTAGTTTAAAATCAATCATTCGCATAAAAACCTTGGCTCTAATATCACTATTAGGAAACCTCTCGGTATCATAAGAGGAATATCTGATATGTGTTTTCTTAGATAAATCCCTAGCCAGGGTCATTCGGATTGAGAGAGAAAGAGTTCTCTAGGAGAATCCGATTAGAGCGAGACTACGACAGATTTCGTATGTGACCTGACAATACTATGTCCAATATACGGTCTTTGGGATATTAGTTGGATGAGGAATTATAGATACATAGTAACTGTGGACAGACATGTCCGATGGATTCGATCCCCCTGTACCGTCTAGGGTCTATGGCGTAGTGGCCTAGTACGTCTATAGTCGTTGAGTCGAGTGAATTATTATGGGGATAATAATTCACTATATCAGAAGGAGTTTTGATGGGAATGACTCACAGCCAACTCGGTATCGGGCCTAAAGGGTCACACACATATGGTGGATGCTTCATCGAATAGAGGATTGGATGAAGATCCAATTATCCTATATTCTCATTAGATGAGACCCTATGCTAATTTGCTCCTTTATTAAGGCCCAATTAGAGGCCTAAGGAGATAATTGGATATAGATCCAATAATGTAAGGTTAGTGGGTAATTGGATGGAGACCCAATACCCACTAAGGAAGGAGCCCTAGGGTTTTTTGGTGGCTCTCTATAAATAGGAGGAGAGACTCATGGTTGATAGGCTACAAATTTAGCCACCACCTTCTATTGTCCTCCCTCCCTCTGTGCAATAATTGCGAGATCGGATTGGAGGAGTTTCACTATAGAGATCCATCGTGTGGATACTATTAGAGGGGAGAATGCTTGATCTCCTTCATCTTCTCCATTTGGATATGGAATACAGGGATATACGACCTCCCTATGTAAAATCAATCTCTCACACATTGTAACTTTCTGGTTTTTATGATTTTTCTCGCGACCCTAATCTTTTGCACAGCGATTTGATCTACGTGGAAAACTGGTTTTTGTTTTGATTTCCGCTGCGCATGTGATGCTCCCGCTAAGGTTTCCCAACACATACATCACTATGTATGAGTTCCAATAACTCAGTGGCTCTCTCTCCAATTCCACTAAAATGAGAGTTAGTCATCTTCCTACGAAGGCAAGGTTCGTAAGTTGCATATGACTCATAGTCAGATGGATCTAAGTATCTATCTTTCAACAACTTTTAAATCCTTCCCTCATGTATATGACATAGCCTATAATGCCATAGGTATGCATTATTCACCTCATCTCTTTTCCTCTTAGACATATTTATATTTATGATGTGTGGAGAAGTGTCTAACACCTATAAGCCATTTATCAATGTCTCTCTAGTGATGATCTCATCATCCATAATTATTGAACAACTATTATTGTCAAAAACTAATTTATATCCACTAATTGTCAAACAAGAGATGGAAATAATGTTATTGATAATGGAAGGGACAAAATAGCATGCATCTAATGTAATAATAACTCCACCAGGCAGATGTAGGATGATCTCCTGAACAACAATTATAGCAACTCTTGCTCCATTGCCCATCTTGAGGTCCATCTCGCATCTGGCCAATCTCCTAGGTCTTGCCAAAACCAGCAACGAATTACAGATATGATAAGCACTCCCGGTATCCAATACCCATGTGTTATCATGAAAATCTGACAAGTGGAGATTGATCATGAATATATCTGAAGCTTTTCCAAGCTTCTGTTTCACCATATCTGCAAGGTAGTCCTTACAGTTCCTCTTTCAATGCTCATCTTGGCCGTAGTGGAATCACTGTCCTTTGTTCTTTCTTGGGTTTTTCTTGGCAACCATTGCCTTACCTGGTCTTCCTATGCCCTTGCCCTTCTTAAGGGTCTTACTGGCCTTCTTTTCTTCTTGGTCTCACCAATATAGAGAACTGGCTTCTCCTTCTTGATGGTGCTCTCAGCTTCCCTTAACATATTGAGGAGCTCAGGTAGAGTCACCTCAAACTTGTTTATATTAAAGTTAATAATGAACTGTGAAAAGGAATATGGTAAGGACTGAAGTATAAGATCAACATATAGGTTATCCTTTAGGACTATATTTATATTTCACAAAGCGAGCGATCTCATCCTTGCTTGTCCTTTCCTCCGGCATGGGAACAATCTTGCTGAGGACATATAAGATTTTCTCCTCTGTTAGAATAATTCTCAAATTGTGGAGCCTTCGGACTAATGAGACGGTTGGCATCAAGTATGCCATGTAGGGCTTTGCAAGCGACAAACAAGATATAGCGTAAATTAAATAACATACAGATTTTATAAAAAATACTAATTAAGATATGGACTTCTATCTTAATGTACTCCCACTGTTTTCCTAGTGAATCATGCAACACCCCTGACACATGAGACAAAAGTCTCTGGCAGACTCCAAGTGGGGATCGAGATCCAATTGGCATCTTAGTGCAACCTCGAGGGACTCGACCAATTGCACTAAGCCCAAAAGGTAGGCAACTCTTGCCAATCATAACTCCTTGTGATTCCTGTCATGTTCGGCCTCCGAATCATCATGGTCTCAACTACTCGACCAACCATGAAGTTTAGTTAAGTCATCACCATCGTTACAAGATGAGTCTGATTAGATGGATATGCTTTCGACTGTTCGACCAAGTCATACCATGTCCTAAGGTCACTGGTGACATCTATATGTCATAGGCAAGAACTCGATCACGTAGATAGGTGAGTCTCGAGTGACTCGACCAACTCAACCTATGTCATGATTCAATTTCATCCTATAACGATGGAAGGTCATGTGGGTCAATCTCATTGTCTAATGGTTACCGACTTAATATTATCGTAGGAGGGGTTTTTATTTTGTATCGGTCTCCTAATATATCGTGTCACACACATACATATTTAATATATATCTACATCGTATGCAAATATATATATATATATATACATATATCTAGTAGGTGTATAACACATAACATATGCAAGTCACACCCGATGATCATAAGCCATCACCTAATATGATTAAGCTCGAGCCAATGGGCCTAATCACTCACAATAGGATCTATGTGTGCATCAGCGCATCTCCATGCCTTGTGATTGTTGATCTCGTCATCATCGATTCCGTCGGATCATCGCATCACCATGCGTCGTGATCTTCCGCCACGACATCGTGGATCCCGCTATCACCTCCACGCTCTTACTGTGCCTTTTCATGTAATTATAAATAATCACAGATACGTACGTCCGACAATAAATAAGAAAAACAGAGGCTCACATGCCTAAATAATAATAATAATAATAATAATAATAATAATAATAATAATAATAATAATAATAATCATAATTACACACATCACAACACATGGCTCATGATCATCCATACACATCATACATCATATGTACATCACATCATATGTAGGATTACTAGATATATAATAATTAATTAAACTATTTAATTAAATATTTTTCTAGAAATAAAATTTTTTCATAATTGTCATGGGTATTTTTATAATTCTAGATAATAGGATAGTCCTTAAAATTTTTAAAATTGTTGAGGGTATTTTAAAAATTCTGTACACGAGGATAGTCCTCAGAATTTTCCAAATTTAGAGGGGCAAAATTTTCATTTTCTCAAATGGAATGCCCTAACCCTTCTTGCCCCCCTCTACGCCACTGTCACCGCCCGCGCAGCCCTTACCCGCCGACAGCCTCTCTGCCAAGGGGCGGGCGCTGCTGCCTTTACGGCCGGCACCGCGCCCATGGGCGGCACCTCCATGGGCGCCGCCCCTACGGGCGTTCTTGCGAGCGACTGCCATTGCAGGCAGCAGCTTTTGCCCGTAAGCGGCCTGCCTATGGGCACCGTGCCCGTAGGTATCGCCCCTGTGAGCGGTTGCCTCTGTAGTATGGCCGTGGGCTACTGCCCACCTTTGGCAGCTCCTACCGCAAGCTAGCCGCGGGCGGCTGCCCCTTCCGAGCAACCTCTATCGCGGGTTGTCTAGGCTGCAATCGGTAGCCCCTTTGTAAGGGACCTTGGCCGTGGTCGGCCACCCCTGTAGGGGGCTTGGTTGTGGCCAACCACCCCTTTCCTTACTGCCTTCGCTGCAAAAATGCAGCAAGAATGCATAAAATAGTTCTACACGATTCAATCTCATCACACGTAATTTTAAAACCAATCTTTCGCATGAAAACCTTGGGTCTGATACCACTGTTGGGAAATCTCAGTAGGTGCATCACATGCGTAGTGGAAATCAAAACAAAAAATGGGTTTCCCATGTAGATCAAATCATTGTGCAAAAGATTAGGGTCACGACAAAAAATGTAAAATCAAAAAAATGCATAATGTGTGAGAGATTGTTACCTAGGGAGATTGTATATTCCTATATTCTATATCCGGATGGAGAGGATGAAGGAAGTCAAGCATCCTCCTCTTTAGAGGTATCCACACGATGGATCTCGATAGCGAAACTCCTCCAATCTGAACTCGCAACTCTTGCTTAGAAGGTAGGGAGGAGAATAGGAGGGGGAGGCCAAAGCTGCAGCCTATCAACCATGAGTCTCCCCTCCTATTTATAGAGAGCCACCAGCAACCCTAGGGCTCCTGCCCTTGTGGGTATTGGATTTCCATCCCATAACCCATAAACCTTGCATTATTGGATCTCTATCAAATAATCTCCTTAGGCCTCTAATTGGGCCTTAAGCAAGGAGCCCATCAGTATATGATCTCATCTAATGAGAATATAGGCTAATTGGATCTTCATCCAATCCTTTATTCGTTAAAGCATCCACCATATGTGTGTGACTCTCTAAGCCCGATACTGAGCTAGCCGTGAGTCACTGTCATCAGAACTCCTTCTGAAATAGTGAATTATTATCTCTCTAATAATTCACTCGACTCATCGACTGTGAACGTACTAGGCAACTACGCCATAGTCCCCAAATAGTACAGGGGGGATCGAATCCATCGGACCTCTCTGTCCATAATTACCATGTATCTATAATCCCTAATCCAACTAATATCCCAGAGACTTTATATTGGACATGATACTGTCAGGTCACATACGGAATCAGTTTGTCTTGCTTTAATCGGATTCTACTGGAGAACTCTTTCTCTCTCAATCTGAATGACCCTAGCAGGGATTTGTCTGAGCAAGCACATATGGGATATTCCTCTCGTGATACCGAGAGTGGATGATCATCTATTGACACTCAATTACCTTCGTAAGATTGGCTACCAATCCCGATAACCAGTTATACCAAATTTACAGCTTTCCAAACCTATAAGTCTGGCATCAAAGAAAGGAGTACTCATATAAGGCATCCTTGGTGTCTCATGTCAAAGGACCAGATACACAACTGGGACTATGAAATCGCTGTTTGACATTAGGTATCTTTAATCATACAACATTCCATAAGCGGATCGATTAGTGAACTCATTCTCCAATGAGCACCTGTACTATATCCTTAGTTTCTCCACACAAGTGGCTATGAGACCAGCTTCCTCCATCATTTGGACGGGTATATAGTACACCGGTCTGTCCAATTATCTCGATGTCCCTCTCGAGCAACCTATGACCGAGATTATTTAGGATCTATGTTTAAAGGTGAATCGATCTTATTATCGTGATCTTATCACGATCTAACTCCCATTGCATAGAACCAAGGACATCACAATATATATGCTACAGATAATATAATGTGAAAATATGCCAATATTAATCATAAGCAAAAAGATCACACAGCATGTCACACGTGTCATCACTCACGTGATTGACTTGCAGGGCACCTGTAACCAGCACTCCCGGCAAACTCCCACCGCATCATCCCAAACTTGGCCCGATGCCTAAGCTTGCTTGGGTCCGTGTTTGATCTATAACTCCTTTTCACTGTCGTGGTTAAACCCGCATGATGCTAACTATGACTTAATTAATTACAATCATGACCAACAAATCTACTTGAAAACCTTCCCGACTCCCAACAAGCCTTTCCCCTACCATGACAATCTTCCGACGAGTCTCGGTCTTCTTCCGACGAACTCCCTTACACCATCCTGGTAAACTCCCGATACCCTCGGCGAGCTCCCGATGCACTTCAAGCGAGTTCCCAACTGCATCATCCTCACTCTAGCCTGATGCCTGCACTTGACTTTGACCAAACCTATAATTGCAATATGTCGTAGTTAATCCTGCATCAATCAACTCTAACAACCTTGTTAGATCAATAACCCATCAATGGATTTCATCATCAAAATTTGAGATTCAACAAGATCATCACTAGAGGGACCTTGATAAATGGCTTATACGTGTTAGACACTTCTCTGTTATGAATGTAAATACATCCAAGAGGAAACGAGATAAGGTGAAAAATACATACATATGGCATCGTAGGCTTGGTAATATCCATGAGGAAAGGATTCAAAGGTTGTTGAAAAATGGATAATTAGATCCATTCGACTATGACTCGTATGCAACTTGTGAACCTTGCCTTTATGGAAAGATGACCAACTCTCCTTTTTGTAGAACTAGAGAGAGAGCCACTGAGCTACTAGAACTCATATATAGTGATGTATGTGGTCCGATGTCGACTTAGGCTATAAGCGATTACTCATACTTTATTCCATTCATTGATGATTTCTCTAGGTATGGACATATGTACTTAATAAAGTATAAGTTTGAGGCCTTTGAGAAATTCAGCGAATATAAAAATGAAGTAGAGAACCAAATTAGAAAGAGTATTAGATCTCTTCGATCATATCAAGGAAGAGAGTACTTGAGTATAGAGTTCACCCATTTCCTTAGGGTCCATGGGATTCTATCCTAGTGGACACCTCCTTATATATCTCAGCTCAATGATGTATTAGAAAGGAGGAATTGTACATTGTTAGACAGGGTGTGGTCCATGATGAGTTTCGCTGACCTACCCGTCTCATTATGGGGATATGCCCTAAAGACCACAGCTTACCTTCTGAACATAGTTTCATCAAAATTAAAAATTTCTACATGATATGAGATATGAAAAATAAAAGAAGCACGATCTTAAGGTGGTTAAGATTTGGGGTTCTCCTGTCCATGTTAAAAGACACAACCCCGACAAGTTGGAATCTGATAGGAACCCAAAGGTTTCTATTAAAGATAAACGATCACTATTAGGGATTAGCCCTCCTTGATCTATAGGGGATTGGCCCTCCTAGGGTTTCGGTCAAATGCTGAAATTAAATAACTTTTCATTGATCAAAACAAAAGTGTATGCCCTTATTTAGAGGGACTTCAATCCAACTCCTAATTGAACTCCTACTTAGAACTCCTAATTGAACTCCTATTTATTACTCCTAATTGAACTCCTATCTAGACTCTTACTCCCTTAGACTCCTAATTGACTTGAGATTTGGTCTAGGCTGGCCAATAGAGCCCCACGGTAGACATGACTCAATAGACTAGGACCCGAGCTATTTGGGGTCCTATCATACCTCTTCAAAATAGCCTTATCCTTAAGGTTGAACCTCCATGAACTCTAGGAACTTTATCTTCATCTCATCAAAGGACTCCCAAGTAGCATCTTCATTAGTAGATTGGTCCATTGTACCAATACTTCAATTGAAGAGCATGTGAGTATATCACTATCCTGTAGTCCAAAATAGTCTCTGGTAGTACCTGGACTTCTCCATCAGTAGAGATGTCGGGTAAGTGATTCTACACTGATTCATCTCCTCCTAGCTTCAATCTAAGGTAGGAAACATGGAAGACTGGATGTATCTTTGAGTCCGTTGGTAGATCTAATCGATAAGCAACAGCTCCAATGTGCTCCAAAATTTTGTAGGGTCCGAAAAAGTGAGGAGACAGCTTCATAGATACTCGGGCCTTTATAAATGTTTGCCCATATGGCTGAAAGTGAAGGAAGAGCCAATCTCCTATGACAAATTCATTTTCGCTCCGTTGCTTGTTGGCTTGTTGTTTCATTCTTGCTTGGGCGGTTGTAAGGTTGTCTTTCAAGAGCTGCAAAATTTTACCCCTGTCAATTAACTTATTGTCTACTTGATCCACCTTTGATGTGCTGGCCACATATTTTGTAATTGCTGGTGGAGGCCGACCATATGCAGCTTCAGATGGGGTACTTCTGATAGATGAATGATAGGTTGTATTGTACCACCATTAAACCCAGGGAAGCCATTTAGTCTGCTCCTTCGACCAGTCACTAGTGAAACAACTAAGGTAGTTTTCCAACACATGTTTACCACTTTTGTTAGGCCATCAGTTTGTGGGTGATAGTTTGTGCTCATCTTCATTTGTGTGCCCTATAACTGAAAGAGCTTCGTCCAAAATTTACTGATAAAAAATCCTATCATGATCACTTACAATAGAGCAGGAATTCCATGCAGTGTAGCTATATTCACCATAAAAATTTGGGCAATGCAGCCGGCTATGTAGGGATTTCTAACAGCACAAAAGTGAGTGTATTTTGTCAAGCGACCTACAACTACAAGGATGGTACCTTTCCCTTAGATGATGAAAGCCCTTCGACGAAGTCTATAGAGATGCCAGTCCAAGCTGAATCCGAAATAGGTAGAGGCTATAATTTTCCCAGACTTGCTACAGTTTCTCCCTTGTGTCGCTGGCATATGTCGCACCAAGCCATAAATTCTCTAATGAATTTTTCATGCCCTTCAAATAGAAAATTTGACGAATCCTTTTATGAGTGCGAAGAAATCCTGAATGTCCAATCGTAGGCGATGAGTGTAACTCCTTTAGGATGGCGGCTTGGCAAGGAGAATGAGGCACCACCACAATTCAGCCCTTGTACCGTAGATCCTTAGAGTCCCAACTATAGTGCACAACTAAACCTGAGCTCTCCTCTAATTTTTTAATGATCTCTTAGATCTCTGAGTCACCTTACCAATCCTTCCTAATGTCTTCCAAGAGGTCACAAACATGGAGGGAGATGACTGCCAATTCGGCATGCTTAGGAAGCAAAAAAGTGCATCTACAACCAAGTTATCTTTGCCATTTTTATAAGCAATTTCATAGTCAAATCTTAGCAAATTTGTTACCCACTTTTGTTGCTCGGGCAAGGAATTCTTTTGCCCCATGAAGTATTTCAAACTCTTGTGGTTCGTCTTGATTTAAAATCGCCGGTTGATCAGGTAAGGTTTCCACTTTGTAACCGTATATACCGTGGTCAGCATTTTTTTATCATAGATCGAGAATTTCATATGAGTTGGGGAAAGAGCCTTGTTGGTGTATGCTAATGGTCGGCCTTCCTACATTAATATAGCTCCAATACTGGCTCCCGAAGCATCAGACTCGATCATAAACATTTTATTAAAGTCGGGTAGGGCTAGTAATAGTGTAGAAGTCATCGCAGCCTTTAGAGAGTTGAAGGCCTCAATTGCTGCATTCGACCACTTGAAGGCATCTTTCTTTAAGAGTGTCATAAGAGGAGCATTGAATTTGTTATACTTTTTCACAAATTTGTGATAGTAACCGGTCAACCTTCAAAATTCCCGTAAAGCCTTGATTGTTTACGGCAGTGGCCTATCTTTCATCACTTGAACCTTTGAAGGATTAACTTGTTGAATCTCAGATTTTGATGATGAATCAATTGATGAGTTTTATGATCTAACTCGTGTATTAAAGAAAGTGATACAGGATTAACTACGATGATGAAAGGGCATTATAATCAGATGTTGGGTAGGAGTCGGGTTCGAGCATCGGGCCAAGGTTGGATGACATAGTGGGAGCTCACAAAGAGTTCACCGAAGGTCGATCGATGTTTGGATGATGTTATCGGAAACTCGTCGAGAGCTCACTAGAGGTTTATCGGGAAGTTTGTCGGGAGTTTGCCGACAGGTTGTTGGGAGCTCACTGGGAGTTTGTCGGAAGAATACCGAGAAGTTCATCAGGAGTTCATAAACAGGTTGTTGAGAACTCACCGAGCATTCACCGAAAGAATGCTGGAAGTTCATTGGGAGGTCACTGAAGGAAATAGGGAGCTCGCCGGGGGTTCATCGAAAAGATGCCGGGAGTTTACCGAAGAGATGATCGGATAATGAAGATTGTACATTGAGTGTCGTAGTTAGCATCATAATGAGAGTTAGTTTTACTAACATAATTAAGAGGACATTAGGTCTTAATTGGGGCTGATTTGGACTCATTAGAAAAGTCATTTCAGTAACACAAAGTTAGATACGACACGGTCTTCGAAGACAAGGTCTCCAAGATGACATAGTCTTCGAAGGCATGTCAAGCAGTTGAACCACTTAGACTGGGCAGTTGAACCACCCAAACATAGTCTCCCAGATTGTCATGCGGCTGAACTACTTAGAACACAATCTCCCAAACTGTGTTAGGTGGCAGAACCGCCTAGAACACGATCTTCGAGACTAGCACCTCAGGATCACTTAAAAATTAATTTTTGGCTCTACTTTCAAAGCCATTTGAGGCTTATAAATACCCCATCCTTTCTTGCCTAAGGTATGCAAGCAATTAAGAGCAAAAATCTTGTGAAAATGCTGTTATAATTGAGAGCTTCTCCTCATTTCGTCTTGTATAGATTTTTATTTAAGGGAGAGCTTTGAGTCTTGTAAATGTTATCTCCTAAACCTGTAAAAGGAGAATAGAATCATAAGAGGATAGTTGATCTTCACCCATTGAAGGAAGATCAATAGTGGAAGCCGGTGGCCTTAATGGAGGAGGAATCGGGAAGTGGATGTAGGTCACGAGACCGAACCACTATAAAATCAGTTTACTTCCTCTTCTTTGCTCTTTAACTTCATTGCTCTATTATTTAACGATCTATTATCTTTGCTTGCACCATTACAAACATCTCTACACTTAAATGTATTTCTGATATGATTTTCATTGAGCAAAATTTTCAAATCGACGAAGATTTCTCATCAGCACTAATTCACTCCCCCCCCCTCCCTCTTAGTGCCGCATTGATCCTAACATAACCGCCACTTCTTCCTTTAAAATTATGTGCCCGAGGTATTCAACCTCACCCTGCAAAGCTACACTTGGACATTTTGACAAAAAGATAATGTTTTCATAGAGTCGTTAGAACAATCGGCAAATGTGAGTTTCAAAGGAGCTATAAATCAGAATATCATCGAAGAAGACCAAAACAAACTTATGCTGATAAACCCAAACGATATCATTCACGAGGCTTTGAAAGTTGGAGGGGATATTGGTTAGGCCAAAAGGCATTACCATGAATTCTTAGTGCCTATTGTATGTTTTGAAAGCTGTTTTTGGTATGTTATCTTCATGCACCCGGATCTAATGTTAGCCTGACTGCAAGTCTAGTTTGATGAAAATCTGGGCTCCCTTTATTTCATCAAGTAGCTCATCTACCTTATGAATTGGGTATTTGTCATTTATGGTGATGCTATTGAGGGCCCGATATTCCACGCACATCCACCATGATCCATCATTCTTTCGTACTAAGAGGATTGGTGAAGAATAGGGGCTGACACTCGGTCTGATGATCCCTGTTTTTAGCGTTTCCTTGACAATCCTATCTATTTCAATCTTCTGGAAGTGAGGATACCGGTATGGCTAAAAGTTTGTCGGAACCTTCCCCGACAAGATGGGAATTTGATAGTCATGCAGCCGAATAGATGGAAGTCCTTTCGGTTCACCAAATATATCTGTAAATTCAAAAAGCAAGGAAGAGAATGTAGGGTTTTTTTCTTGCACCATTGGTTCTTTAAGTTGTAGCCCTGGTAATTGGATTAAGAAACTGGTATGCGCCTTTCGAAGTACCCTTTCCATCCGTTGACTCGTAACAATAGAAACCTCGCCTCCACATTTGCCCTTTAGGATCACCTATTTCCCATTAATGAAAAACTTCATGATGAGTTTAGAGAAGTTTCAGGAAATATCACCTAAGGTTGTTAACTATTAAATGCTGAGCACCACTTCGTATTCTTCCAATGACAGCAAGAAGAAATCCGTAATTATTTCTTGGCCCTGCATGATCAATTTCACCCCCAAGCACTTGTTGCGATAGGTTCGGATTCGACCATCTGCTACCATCACGTCAAACTTATCATAATTTTGAACTGATAGGTTAACTAGGTAGCAATCTTGTTATCCATGAAATTGTTAGTGCTACTGGTATCGATCAAAATTGTTAACCGTTGATGTTTGAGAAGTCCTTTGATTTTCATCATCTGAGGGTTGGCATAGCCGACTAGGGCATGAAATATGCTAGTGACCGGTTCTGCCTCTTCCTTTGTGTCTTCCTCCTTGACTTCTGGATCCATGTCCTCAGCTTCTCATTCTTTAATCAGCTCAATCATCAAAAGGTTTTCTCTTTTGCAGTAGTGATCTCTACTCCACTTTTCGTCATAGTGCTAACAAAGTCCCTTAGCCTATCTCTCTCGGAGTTCTTCTCGGGTAAGCTTCCTTGGCATAGGGGTTTGGTTGGCAGTAGGAGAGGCTGGCAGTTTGATAGTTGCTGGCTTATTCATGATCTTGGCTCTTCGGGTGTTGATGTTAAGCCTTTCCTCTTGATTGCGGGCGAAGGATATGACAGCCATCAAGGTGTACAATTTGTGAGCCTTAACTTCACATCTGATCTCTAGTTTGAATCCTTCAATGAATGTAACCAACAATTATTTTTCGGACCAATCATAGGTTTGATTTGAGAGACGTTAAAACCTACTTTGATATTCTTGTATGGTGGAGATTTGTTGAATCATATTAAGTTGTCCATTTGTATTCTCGTACTACGACGGCTCGAAATGGATCAGCAGCCCGCTTTTGAATTGCTCCCATGTGGGTACATTGTGTGTATGCTCGAACCAATTGTACTACTAAATTGCATCCCCTTCGAGTTTTATGGCAGTGATATCCATCTTAGATCCTTCTCGGGTCTTGTGGAAACAGAAAAATCTTTCAGCATGTGCGATCCAACTGGTTGGTTCTACATCTTCCCTTTAGGAAACTCCATCATCATGCACGGGTATCCGGTGTCCTGCCATTGATCACACTTCTTAGATTAGTTGTCCATGTAATTAGAACTTTCTCCACGTTGAGATTTGTTGGGACTTTTTGATCGGCCTATTTTGAATTCCTGGAAGAGTGCTATCAATTTATCTTTATACGAGCCTCGAAAGCTTCAAACCTTGCATTGAGTGCATCATCCAAAGCCATCGCGTAAGATTGAAGAACATTGATGTTTAACTCCTTCTATTCTCGAGTCAAGGGCATGAGATTTGGGCTAGGTGATAGAGGTGGCAATAGCAAAGATGGAGTGAGCAATAGCAGTAATTTAGGTGGTGGTGGCAGCAGCAAGAGGTGGAAGTCGGCGGCTACAAAGGGTTGCAAGTAGAATGGATGAACAACTAGACACTAAGAACGATGCTCGGATACTAGATGATAGGAACCCAAAGGTTTATATCAAAGATAAATGATCATTGTAGGGGATATGCCACGCCCCCTGAATTATATCATATTCGAGAGGTGTCACCCTGTCTTAAAATCGATATTATTGTAATTCATCACAAATCAATCCAGGATCCAAACTAACATTTGAGGATACTATAAAAAATATGCAGAGCCATTCAATCACTTTCATAAAAACCTGTGTAGATTATAATTACTCTTTAGATTCTCCTAATGAATCACACAACCGATCCAAAACCAATTCAACTAAATATAATTCATATTTATAAAGTCAACCGATAAAATCTATATGACTTTGAGAACAACCATATACCACCACTTCATATATTATACAAGTTTAACATTCGAGATCCCAAATAAGATGGTACTTTTAAAACCATTACATAGTTACCCCACTTCAAAATATATTTACAGCTTTACATTAGACACAAGGAATACACATACAACGATAACATATTATCTAATAAAGTTTTAGCTCAAGAACTTGCTTTCCACTGCTTTAGCCCTGTATCGAGTATTTCAATAAATGCCACGCTAATTTGAAGAATATTCAAAACCACAAGGTTCATCTCGTTCAAGGCAAGGAAAGGTATTTATAAATTGAACCTGAAATCAGAATGCGAGGAAGGGAATACAAAAGTTTTCACATATAGCATCAAATTAGATTCAAAACCACAAGGTTCATACATAACAATTTGGAAAAGGTAATTGGAGCATAAATGGCAATCTGAATCATTTGGTATGTATCTGATAGAACCCCAGATGGAGCTCTATAGATTTTGATCTTTGAGGGCGATGAACCCTTGGAACGCTATAGGGGTTCCTCCTTGCTAGTAGTCGGCCATATGGCTGAATTGTAGATTGATTTTACTTTTTTAAAAGAGGTGGAGGCTACACGCTTATATAGGGCTCCAAATCCTAGCCCTAGGGGGTGCTTCCTAAGTGATTTTTCCTTTTGCCCCTCTTATAGCTACCACGCATAAATAAAGGGGGCGGCGGCCTAAGTGGCTGCACAAGCCACGCCCCTCTGCTAGAAACCCTAGCTGACCAACCCAGTAAGGTGGGTGGCAGCTAGGAAGCCCTAAGGCCCTAAAGTAAACCCAAGCCATACTTCTTTATAAGATAAAAGTGACTAGGTGGAGTTTTATTATAATCTCACAAGGTTCTTATTGATTACTTCTAGGGTGATTACGACTCAACCCTGCTAGAGTCCTATCAAGCCTGCCCTCTTTGAATCGGCCTTGTCTTCAAGGCCGAGGGTACATGAACTCTGAGAACAGGGTCTTCTACTCCTCCCATGCGATCATTAATTGAACTTTGGCCTCCTCATCAGCTTAGGTGTCAGTTGGATGGATTTGGGCTTAGTCGTCTTGTTTAAATTTCCATTTGAGGCGGGATACCTAGAGGATCAACTGTAATCTTGATCTGGTATACGGATTTGATCTCCAGGTTAGGGCCCCAATGTGATCCCCAATTTTGCAAGGCCCAAAGAAACAGGGAGGCCACTTTCTTAAGGCTTGAATTTCGTGCTGGTGGAGTTGGAGATGAATGAGGACTAGATCTTTCTCAGGAAACTTTCTTCTGCTCCAACGTTTATCAAGGGAAAGTTTCTTCCTTGCAAGGGCTGCCACATGGTTGCTCTGTATAGTAGTCGTGTCTTCTTTTGGAGTGAGGGTCGTCCTTTGATAAAATCTCTAGTGGTGTGAGCCTGATCTGAGTCTGAGGTGGGTAGAAGTGATGATTTTTTGGGACCCATTTCACTTCTTCGTGTTGTTGACCATCTTGCATGAGAATGATGCTGACCCCCACTCTGGATGTGTCTACTACAATAATAAACATCTGGCCACGATTTGGTGTGGACGACATTGTGGTCGTGAGGGCTATAGTTCCACTTGGCCAAGGTGGTGCATCTTTCTTTATAATGAGAGGGATGATGTTCATGCTCCATTGAGTCCTACGAATGATCCTTCCCCTTTTCTGATTTCATCATTGGAGGGGCTCAATTTTCTCGTGGTCTTGGGCTGCATGGTCTGATCCTGGGAAATGTCGTGGAAAGTGCTACATCAGCAACTATGGTGAGTTTGGCAAGATGTAACACTTTAGAAGTAGTTTATATCCGGAGAAAAGGATGTAGGGATGTGCCGTAGCGGGAAATAAGCACGGCCAAACAATCCATGTCTCTGTCATCTCTTGGGTGACCCTTTTATCTTCGACCTTTTGAGGTTGTAAGAAGCAATTTGGCCAAGCAACAGTTGGTAGAAGTTTTGGCCAGCTCAGCATATGGGGGTCGGACAGCTTCAAAGGAGGTAGTCGGCTCGGTTTGGTGGAGACATCCAAAATTTCAGCAAGATGTGGGAGAAGGTTCTTATCTTCAATCTCATGAAATTCTTAAATTTAAATTGGGAAACCGCTGGATTCTTCTTTTGATAACCTCTCCAAGTATTACACTATGATTGTAGTCGCTTGGCTCCCTCGTAGAACCACTTGTTTTCTTTTGCTGAAAATTTCATGGTTAGCTTTGAAAAATTCCAAAAAATGTCTCTAATCATGAACAACCAATCAATGTCAAGCACTATATCAAAATCATCGAGAGGGAGGAGGAAAAAATTAGCAACTACGTCTTGCTCCTGTAGGATCAGTTTAACCCGCGGGCACTTCTGGTTACACTTCAGAATTTGGCCGTTAGCTACCTTGACTTCGAACCCGTTGTAATCTTCTTTTTAGAGCATTAAATGGGGAGCAACCTTATTGCTCATGAAGTTGTGTGTGCTCCTAGCGTCGATGAGGACGATGACGGATTGCTACTCGAGAAACCCTTTGATCTTCAATTTTTGCAGGTTGGTGTAGCCGGCTAATGTAGGGACCGTGCGGGTGGCTAGTTGTGGTGTATCCTTCTCCTTAGGCTCGAGAGTCGTATCTTCAAATTTGAGTTCTTTAGTGGGCACAATTATTAGCAGTGTTTCCTTTTTATATTGGTGTTCTAGGCTCCATAGTTTATCACAATTCTCACATAGGCCCTTTGCCGATCTATCACGAAGCTCTTCTCTTGTCAACTTTTTTGGCTGAGGTGACTCACTGGTGGTAGATGGGATTGAGGGTCTCTTTGCTACTATTCGTGTGATGGCTTTGGTCCTCTGAGCATATCGGTTCAGCCTGTCTTCGTGTAGTCGTGCGAAAGAGATGGTTGCCTTAAGTGTGTACGGCTATCGGGCTTTAACTTCCTCCCGAATCTCCGGTTTCAAGCCCTCAATGAAAGTCCTTAATATCTATTTTCAGACCAATCGTAAGTTTCATTAGATAATCTTTCAAACCTGGTTTAGTACTCTTGGACGGTGGAGGTTTGATGGATCATCGCTAGTTCTTCATCAAGGTTCTTTTTACAATTTGAATTTGCACCATGTTGTGATCTTATTGGGCTCGGTGATTGGCCCAATCTAAACTCTTCGTAGAGAGCACGTACTTTAGCATCCATACGCATCTCGAAAGCCTCCAATTTGGCTTCGAATAAGCCCACCAATTGCATGATGTAAGGATCTCCCACCTGTCAAATAAACCAACTGAAGAGTGTAGCTACAATCTTCAAGTTGAAGGCAGCAAATGGTAGTAATGTCATGGCTGCGATTGTGAAGTCTCCAAGTGGAGGATGACAGCCAAGGGTATTTGTAACGGTGGAGGAAGAAGATGGCAGTAGTAACGTTGGCTGCGGTGATGCTGCAATATCGTCGAGGCTACGATTTTTCAAGTGGTTGATATCTGTCGAAAGATGGCAGCCAAGAGATCTGAGTCAGAAGGCAGCAACGATGGTGGAGGAAGAAGAGGGCACTAGCAACGTCGGCTGCAGCTGCGCGGCGACTTCGTGACTGCGGGTGGCGTGTTTGCAGCAAGGATGCAACTGCAATAGGAAGAAGATGGGGCAGCGATGTGCACGGCTATTGCAGAGGAGGACAGTAGTGATAAGGAGCGAAAGACCACTGTTGGTCGTGTTCAATTCATTGCTGGCCACGATCAAGATAGTTGGCAGCGAAATATTACGGCGGCTGCGATGTAGACACATTACAACGAAAGATCACTACTGGTAGCTTTTTTGCCACAAAGGATCACTGCTGGCTATGATCAAGGAGGATGGCAGCGAGAGATCACTATTGGTAGCGTTGTGTAGCGAGGGATGCATGCTATGGTTGAAGGGATAAGGGAGGATGGGTGGATGAACGGTTGGTCGACCGAAGGCTACAATTTTTTCTTTCTTTTGGGGCTGGTTTTGTGGCAGTTTTGGGTGCGGTTAGGGGCTATGGTTTGGTGGAGTTTTGGCTACAATTTGGTGTGGTTTTAGGGCTATGATAGTAGTGGATGAAGGTTAGAAAAAGGGATTTTGGCTCTGGGATAGATGGCAGTAAAGGTAGGTGGATCGATAAGGAAGATGGGCTGAAAAGGTAGGTGGATCGATAAAGAAGTAGGCTGTGATTAGGGCTATTTTTGGGGCTAATTGGGATGAGTTTTTTGCTGTAGTTTGATAGGTTTTTGGGTTGTGACAGTAGAGGGTGAAAGTTAGGGAAAGATGGTTTCAGATCTGGAAGAGATGGCAGTGAAGGTTTGATAGAATTCGACGATGTTTGCTGCAATATATGCTACATTGCAGAAGCAAAATTATTGTCGAAGAAACAAGAGTTTCTCAAAAAAAATTTCAGCCAAAAATTATGAAATTTGGGGCTGTGGTGTCAAGAGAGGAAGATGAGGAAAAGGGAGTTTCAAATCTAGAAAAACAGTAGTAAAAATCTTAATGTAAATTCCAGAGAAAAATTCAAGGAAAATATATAGAAATCTTCAGTTCAGATGTGGTTGATATCAAGAAAAAGTTTGATAAAATGTTGGCAAAGTAATGGTAGGAAAATAAGAAAAAAGGTGGAAGGTAGTTTCTTCATCGTAAAATTCTAGCACTGCATGACGAAGGATTGCCGCACTATAATTCCAGTTTCAGAAAGAATTTTTCCTAGAGATCAATCTGAGCTGAAACTATGATGATCTATGAAATTGTATAAATATGTTGGCTAAAAAGGATGAACAAAAGTTTGGTTTCAAGAGGCTAACAAGTGGAAGGTAGATTCTACATCATAAAATTCTAGCATTACGTGACGAAGAATTGTAGCACTATAATTCCGGTTTCAGAATGAATTTTTTGAGAGATCAACCTTATTTGAAAGTTAAGAAGATCTATGAACTTGTGTAAAAGTTTCGGCCAAAAAGGATGAACAAAAGTTTGATTTCAAGAGGCGAACAAGCGGAAGGTAGATTCTTCATCGTAAAATTCCAACACTGCACGACGAAGAATTATAGCACTATATTCCCGTTTCAGAAGGAATTTTTTCCAGTGATCAATCTTAGATGAAAGCTAAGATGATCTATGAAATTGTATAAAATTTTTGGCCATATAGGAGCAGCAATAAACCGGTTTCAAGAGGCAAATAGGTGGCTAAAATTTTTTGTAGCGTTTCACCTTCGCAATAACGATAACGTTTGCGACAATCGAAATTTGCAACAATGAAAGTATGAAAAATCTCTTTATTGTGTAAGGTAAAGGATTTTATAATATTGAAGAGGCGTGGGTGATAAAAATATACCAGATCTCTGGATCAAATGTAGGGGGCAGCGACAGATTGATTTGATCTGCGGTTAGGGTGGAAGGTAGAGGCACGTGTCACAGCAATTGTGGGAATTGCTTGGGAAGGTGGAGGTAGTTGAAATGGCTACAGGAGCAGCAAGATTGCTGCTCTGATACCAAATGATAGAACCCCATATGGAGCTCTATAGATTTGGATCTTTGAGGGGGATCAACCCTTGGAACGCTATAGGGGTTTCTTCCTCCTAGTAGTCGATCGTATAGCTAAATTATAGATTGATCTTGCTTTTTTAAAAGAGGTGGAGGCTACACACTTATATAGGGCACTAAACCCTAGTCCTAGAGGGGGTTTCCAAAGTAAATTCCTCATTTTGCCCCTCCTATAGCTAAATAAAGGGGGTGGTGGCCTAAGTGGCTGCACAAGCCATGCCCTCTGCTAGAAACCCTAGCCGACCAACCCAGTAAGGAGCGTGGCGGCTAGGAAGCCTCAAGGCCCCAAATTAAACCCAAGCCACACTTCTTTATAGGATAAAAGTGACTAGGTGGAGTTTTATTATAATCTCATAGGGTTCTAATTGATTACTTCTATGGTGATTAGGACTCAACCCTACTGGAGTCCTATCAGTATCAATGATATATGAAGTTTTAGGAGTATATCAATAACACATGAAACACTTCTGAACATGTCAAGAGAATAAATAACATACTTAAGCTTGTAAATCACATTTGAAGTTGGATGCATATCATTTCTATCCAAAACGTAATAGGAAACACATAAGTAATACTTTGGATAACATATTGAATAAAACATAGAGGGTGAAGTGGGATCACAAACATAATGCGGTTCATCCATTATTGAATGACCACCATACATAAGTCTCCCACGTCTGGGAGCTTCATCCACCTATCTCTGAGTGAGGTTATAGGGGGTTGACCGAGCATCATGGGCTCTAAGCATAACTCTCTTTACCATTTCTAGCAAAGGTTCATATTGTCCCACAAACACTAGAGTACAAAAGGATTTGAGCAATGAATTTGACATATATCGGAAGCACATGTGGAACAATAAATCATGCATGCACCTAAATAAAATAATATGGTGCAACATTTATTAATACATAATATATTTAGATATATAAGGAAATCAAAGACAAGAGCATCAGAGATTTCAATTTTGAAATGGATGAAGCAAGTATATGTAGAATTGATACGATTCCCTATTCTAGCAGAATTCAAAAGATAATTTATCAAGTTATTCAGATAATCAAACATACTCTAAATTACTTAAAAAAGTGTTGCTAGAAAGCTATTCAATCTAGTTTCATATAAATTGGAAGTCTCTACAAAAAGTTGGAGATGATTTGGCAGCCAAAGGTCAGGAATTATGATCCCTATTTTATATAATCCATAAGGTCTAATAAAATAGAAATTTTGATAGTCATTTGGACTCCAAATCTTTCAATCCTGACATCAAATGAAAAATCTATGAGCTTAATTTCTAATGAATCAGGTTTTACAGGAATCAAAGACTCCAACAGGAAGATATAAGCAATCCAATGATGAAAGGACAGAAGCTATAAATTCTATTTTATAGATTTCATATGCTCATTAGAAGTAAACATTTGGGTTAGCAAATGAACTCCAAATTCTTCAAACTTGGTTTCAAAAGAAAGATCTATGAATCTATTTTTGAAAGAAATAGTTTTGTCTAAACCTGAGGTTTGTACTAAAAGTTACAACTTGAATAATGTAGATAGGTCATAGTATCTAAAATATTACAGATTCACACTTTAGCAACCAAGCAAAAGAGATTTCAGATTTGTTCCAAATTTTCCTCATAATTAAAGTAAGAATAAGGACTAATTTCAGTAGAAGGAAGATAGAATACTTACCTTTGAAAATTTTGATCCCAAATGTTTGGATTTGATTAAAATCTCAAAACCCCTAATTTTTTTCTTCTCCTCTTCCTTCTCTTCTTCTTCTTCTTCTTCTCAAGTTCACGTTGCAGCCAAATCCCTTTTCTTCTCTAATTGCTAATTATTTTATCTAAAATATGGGTTGCTATGTGGCAAGCATGCATGTAAGGTGCTTATGTGTCACCTATGCACATGTATAAGTGGCACCACTTTAAACTAGGTGGTGACACATGTCCTCTCCATTTTTTTCTTATTTTTTTAACTTATTATGAATCTTCCACAATTCATTTCATATTTTTAGGATTCACATTTAGGTCCCTAGCAATAAACTTCTAATATAAAATTATTTAATCAAAAAAATTATTAAATAAATCATCAAAATTATAATTAGGTTCTCATAAATAATTTAAAATATATCATTATAAATATTTTAGAAATGAGAGATATTACAAGATTGGCCCTCCTTGATCTCTATATGGGATCAACCCTCCTAGGGTTTCAGCCAAAGGCTGAAATCAAATAACTTTTCATTGATCAAAACAAAAGTGTTACACCCTTATTAATAGGAACTCCATTCCAACTCCTAATTGAACTCCTATTTAGACTCTTACATGGACTGTTCCTCCCTTAGATTCCTAATTGACTTGAGATTTGGTCTTGGTCGGCCAATAGAGCCTAGCAGTGGATATGGCTCAATAGACTAGGACTCGACCCGGTTGGGGTCCTATCATAATCAAGGATGGAACGGTGCAAGTTCGTGGGACACCCCAAGGAAACTTAAGGGTATTATTTCTATCATCCCGAGGAGCAAAATGTCTTTGTTACCATGAAGGTTGTGTTCCTTGAGAACGAACATATTCTTGGTAGAAATAATGGGAGTTTGATAGAGTTGGGTGAGGTTGGAGAACCGAGCTCAAGCACCATTCTAGAGACTAAGTTTGTTCAGGCACCTAGCACACAAGTTCCAAATTTGCATAGGTCTAGTAGAGTATCTCACCCTCCTGAAAGATATATGAGATATATTAGTGGAGAAGACTCTCAAGATGTTGATCCTCAGACCTACAAGGATGCTATTATGAGTATAGACTCAGGAAAGTGGCAAGAAGCCATGCATTCTGAGATGAATTTCATGTACTCAAACAAGGTTTAAAATCTTGTGGATGCACCTACGGGTATCATACCCATCAGCTACAAATGGATCTTCAAGAAGAAGATCATAGTGGATGGAGAGGTGGAGACCTACCTATAAGGCAAGGCTGGTGGCTAAAGGATATCGCCAAAGGCAAGGAGTTGACTATGACGAAACCTTCTCACCTATAGCCATGCTAAAGTCCATCATAATTCTTTTGGTTATTGTAGCACACTATGATTATGAGATCTGACAAATGGATGTGAAAACTACAGTCGTTAATGGCAACCTCGAGTAAAGGTGTATACGATACAGCTAGAGCGATTTGCTAGTTATAGGTGCCCTACAAGCCAATCACATGAGTGATAGCACATGTCACACATTGTGTAATCTTTTTGCTTATGATTATTATTGGCATATTCTCACATTATATTATCTGTTGTATATATATTGTGATATCCTTGGTTCTATGAAATGAGAATTGGATCGTGATGAGATCATGATAATGTGATCGATTCCCCTTTAAGCACAGATACTAAATAATCTCGATCATAGGTTACTCGAGATAGATATTAAGATAACCAGACAGACCAGTGTACTGTATAGCCATCCATATGATGGAGGCGACTAGTCTCATAGCCACTTGTGTGGAGACACTAAAGATATAATACAGGTGCTCATTAAAGAATGAGTTCACTGATTGATTCACTTATGAAATATTATATAGTAAATGATGTCTAATGTCAAACAGTGATTTCGTAGTCCTAGTTGTGTATCTGGTCATTATACTTGAAACACCAAGGATGCCTTGTTTGAGTACTCCTTTCTTTGACATCAGACTTATAGGTTTGAAAAGTTTCAGATCTGGTACAACCAATTATCAGAATTGCTAGCCAACCTTACGAAGGCAATTGAGTATCAATAAAGGATCATCCGCTCTCAGTATCACGAGAGAAATATCTCATATTTGCTTGCTCAGATAAATCCCTGATTAGGGTCATTCAGATTTAGAGAAAATGAGTGTGGTTTTATGGCTGTTATTGGGTGTGGTTTGGGGCTATGATTTGGTGGAGTTTTAGGGCTGTGAAAGTAGTGGATAAAGGTTAGGAAAAGGGTTTTGGATCTAGGTTAAATGGCAACGGAGGTTTGATAGAGATCAGTGGGGGTATGCTGCGAATAAGTGATGGTTGTAGAAGTATACAATTTTAGGCTTATTAGGTTGTTGTTTTAGATGTAGTTTGGGCTGCAATTTTGTAGGGTTTTGGGGTTGATTGGGATGTTAGGTTTCAAAGCAAAGGTGGCTGAAAAGGTAGGTGGATCGGTAAGGAAGGCTGGCTGTGATTTAGGGTTGATTTGGGATCAGTTTAAGGTGTGGTTTGGAAGGGTTCTTAGTGAGGATGGTAGGATTTAAGGATGAGAGAAAGAGAGTCCAAAAACCTACAAAATATAGCACTCAAATCCGATGGAATTTGACAAAGAGAGGGCTATATACGTGCTGTCCTGTCGAACAGAATTTACGTTAGAGAAACACTGAATTCTCAACGTAAATTCTAGAGGAAAACCCAAGGAAAATATACAAAAATTTGTCACAAATCCTTAGTTCAGATGTGTCAATATCAAAAAAAAGTTTGACAAACTTTTGGCAGAGTAACGGTAGGAAAATAGGGTAAAAGACAGAAGGCAGATCCTTCATCGTAAAATTCCAGCACTACATGATGATGAATTAAGGCACAATAAAACTGATTCTAGAAGGAATTTTTTTCAGAGATCAATCTTAGATGGAAACTAAGATGATCTATGAGATTGTGTAAAAATTTTGGCCAAAAAGGAGAAGCAATAAACCAGTTTCAAGAGGCAAATAAGCAGCTGAAAATTTTCTAAAACATTTCACCTTCACAACAACGATAACGTTTGCAATAGTCAAAATTTGTAGCAGATAAAATATAGAAAATCTCTTCAACTTGTAAGGTAAAGGATTTTACAGTACAGAAGAGGCGTGAGTGATGAAAATATACCAGATCTCTAGAACAAATGCAGGGGGCAGCGACAGACTAATTTGATCTGCGGCTAGGGTGCAAGGTGGAGGCACATGTCGTAGCAATTGCCGGAATTGCTTGGGAAGGTGAGGGCACAGAGATGGATACAAGGGCAGTAGAAACGCTGCTCTGATACCAGATGATAGAACCTCAGAAGGAGCCCTATAGATTTTGATCTCTGAGGGGGATCAACCCTTGGAACGCTATAGGGTTTCCTCCCTCCGAGAACGCAGCACAAGGCTGAATAAAAGATTAATCTTGCTTAATTAAAAGAGGTGGAGGCTACAAGCTTATATAGGGCTCAAAACCCAATCCCTACGGGGGTGCTTCCTAAGTAAATTTTCCCTTTTGACCCTCCTATAGCTATCATGCCTAAATAAAAGGGGTGGCGGCCTAAGTAGCTGCATAAGCCATGCCCCTCTGCTAGAAACCCTAGCCGACCAACCCAGTAGGGAGGTGGCGGCTAAGAAGCTCTAAGGCCCCAAAATAAATACTAGTCACACTTCTTTATAGGATAGAAGTGACTAGGTAGAGTTTTATTACAATCTCAAAGAGTTCTTATTAATTACTTCTAGGGTGATTAGGACTCAACCCTGCTGGAGTGCTATCATACCCTAAGGAGACTTTGGGAAATTATTTCTATCATCTTGAGGCGTAGAAAGTCTTTGTTGCTAAAAGAACTATGTTCTTTGAGAGGGAACATATTCTTGGTAGAAACAATGGGAGTGAAATAAAGTTAAGCGAGGTTGGAGAACCTAGCTCAAGCACCATTCTAGAGTCTGAGTCTGTTCAAGTACTTAGCACACAAGTTCTAACTTTGTGCAAGTCTAGCATAATATCTCACCCTCCTAAATGAGAGGACATATCAATAGAGAAGACTCTTAGGACGTTGATTCACAGACATACGAGGAGGCTATTATGAGTATAGACACTGGGAAGTGGCAAAAAACTATAAATTCTGAGATAGATTTCATGTACTCCAACAAGGTTTGGAATCTTATGGATGCACCTAAGGGTATCGAACCTATCGGCTGTAAATGAATCTACAAAAAGAAGATCGTAGTGGATGGAAAGGTGGAGACCTATTAGGTAAGACTGGTAGCTAAAGGATAACATCAAAGGCAAGGAGTTGACTATGACGAAACCTTTTCACCTATAGCCATGCTTAAATCCATTATAAATCTTTTGGCCATTACAGCACACTATGACTATGAGATCTGGCAGATAGATATGAAGACAACATTTCTCAATGGCAATCTTAAGGAAGAGGTGTATATGATACAGCGAGAGAGATTCATATCCAGAGAGAGTCCAGACAGAGTATGCAAGTTGCTCAGGTCTATTATGGATTGAAGTAAGCTTCTTGAAGTTGGAACATAAGATTTGATGAGGCAATCAGATCTTATGACTTTGTTAAGAATGAAGATGAGCCTTATGTATACAGGAATGTAAGTGAGAGCGCTATCACATTCTTGGTGGTTTATGTGGATGGCATCCTAATCATTAGGAATGATGTAGGAACGCTCTCCACAGTTAAGGCTTGGCTATTTTGAAACTTCTCCACGAAAGACTCAGGGAAGCATCCTATATTTTGGGATCCAGATCTGTATAGATAGATCCAAGAGGATGATTGGCTTATCTTAGTCCAATTATATAGATTCCATTATCAAAAGGTTTGGTATAAAGAATTTCAAAAGAGGTCTCATACCGATGAGACATAGAATATCACTTTTTAAGAGTTATCGCCAAAGACTCCTGAAGAAACGACAGACATGGATGTGATATCCTATGCCTCAGTGATAGGGTTTATTATATATGTTATGCTACATATCAGGCCTAATATAGCGTATGCTGTGAGTGTCATGAGCAGGTATCAAGCTGATCTAGGTTTGGAACACTAGAAAGTAGTAAGGTGTATCCTTAAGTAATTGAGAATGATAAGGATTTTTTACTGATATGTGGAGGAGGTAGCCTCTAAGTTGAGAGCTACACAAACTCGAGTTTCTAGTCTAACATAGATGATAGTAAGTCAAACTTAGGGTATATTTTCACCCCGAATGGAGTAGTAAGCTGGAAGAGTTCCAAGCAAGATACTACTACTGACTCGACCACAGAGGCAGAGTACATTACTGCAGCAGAAGTAGCAAAGGAAGGGGTGTGGATGAAGAAGTTTATAAGAGATTTAGGAGTTGTATTGAGTAGGTTGGAGCCTATTCCCATATATTACGACAACAATAGGGTGATCGCTCAAGCGAAGGAACCTAGGTCTTGTCAGAAGTCTAAACACGTTCTGAGGAGGTTCCATCTGATTAGAGAGATCATAGCCCATAAAAATATAGCAAAGGAAAGAGTTTCAATTGAAGATAACATTGCAGATCCATTGACAAAGCTATTGGCACAAATTGTATTTTAAGCGTCACGGAGGTTTGATAGGGATCAAACACATAGATGATTAGCTTTAGGTCAAGTGGGAGATTGTTGGTTATAGGTGCCCTGCAAGCCAATCACGTGAGTGATGACACGTATAACATGCTACATGATCTTCTTACTTATGATTATTATTGTTATATTATCTCATTATATTATTTGTTATATATATATATTATGATGTCCTTTGTTTTTTGCAATGGGAATTGGGTCATAATGAAATCACAATAATAAGATCGATGCGCCTTTAAACACATATCCTAAATAATCTCGATCATAGATTACTCAAGAGGGACATCGAGATAACTGAATAGACCGATGTACTGTATACCCATCCATATGATGGAGGCGGCTGATCTCATAGCCACTTGTGTTGAGATACTAAGGATACAATATAGGTGCTCATTTGAGAATGAGTTTACTGATTGATCCATTTATAGAATGTTATATAATTAATTATACTAAATATTAGATAAGGATTTCGTAGTCCTCGTTATGTATCAGGAGGTCCTTAGACTTGAGATACCAAGGATATCTTGTTTGAGTACTCCTTTCTTTGATATCAGACATATTGGTTTAAAAAGATTTAGATATGGTACAATCGATTATCAGAATTTATAGCCAACCTTACGAAGGCAATTGAGTGTCAATAAAGAATCATCCACTCTCGGTATTATGAGAGAAATATCTTATATATGCTTGCTTAGATAAATCTCTAGCTAGGGTCATTCGGATTGAGAAAGGAGTTCTCCGAGAGAATCTGATTAGAGTGAGAGTCAAACAGATTTCGTCTATGGCCTGATAGTACCATGTCCAATATACGATCTCTGAGATATTAGATGGATGAAGGATTATAGATACACAATAACTGTGGATAAATAGGTCCGATGGATTCGATCCCCCTGTACCATCTCGGGACTATGGCGTAGTGGCCTAGTATGTACATAGTCGATAAGTTGAGTGAATTAGTATGAGTATAATAATTCATAATATCAGAAGGTGTTCTGATGGGAGTGACTCACAACCAACTCAGTATCGGGCCTAGAGGGTCACACACATATGGTGGATGCTTTAGCGAATAGAGGATTACATATGAGTTATCCAATTAGCTCCTGTTCTTATCAGATAAGACCTTACATTGATGGGCTTCTTGCATAAGGCCCAATTAGAGGTCCAAAGAGATTATTTGATAAAGATCTAATAAACCAAGATTAGTGAGTAATTGGATAAAGATCCAATACCCACTAAGGTAAGACCTCTAGGTTTTTGGTGGCTCTATATAATAAATAGGAGGGGAGGCACATAAATGATAGGCTGCACTTTTGGCCACCCCCTCCTATTCTCCTTTATTCCTCTGTGCAAGAGTTACGAGATTCACGACTTTGATTAGAGGAGTATCGCTGCAGCAATCCATCGTGTGGATACCGCTAGAGAGGAGGACATTTGACCTCCTTTATCCTCTCCTTCTGGATTTAGAAAAATAGGGATATGTGATCTCCCTAGGTAAACAATCTCTCATACGATGCAATTTTTGGTTTTACGATTTTTTCTCGCGATCCAATCTTTTGCACGACGATTTGATCAACGTGAGAAACATATTTTATTTTTGATCTTTTGTTACGCATGTGATTCCCGCTTGGTTTCCCAAAAGAATTCATAATTAAAGAGAGTCCATATAAAGTGTGTAGGTTGCTTAGATCCATTTATGAATTGAAGCAAGCTTTTCGAAGTTGGAATATAAGATTTGTTGAGGCGATCAGATCTTATGACTTCGTTAAGAATGAAGATAAGCCATGTGTGTACAGGAAAGTAAGCGGGAGCGCTATCACCTTCTTGGTGCTGTATCTGGATGACATCATAATCATTGGTAATGATATAGGAATGCTCTCCACAGTGAATGCTTGGCTATCTAAAAATTTTTCCATAAAGGACTTAGGGGAAGCATCCTATATTTTGGGGATCCAGATCTATAGAGATAGATCTAAGAGGATGTTTGGCTTGTCCTAGTCCAGGTACATAGACTCTATTATCAAAAAGTTTAGCATGAAGAATTTCAAGAGATGTCTCACACCGACATGACATGAAATATCACTTTATAGGAGTATGTCTCCAAAGACTCTTGAAGAAAAGGCAAACATAGATAGGATACCCTATGCCTCAACGATAGGGTCTGTCATGTATACTATGTTATGTACCAAGCCCAATATAATGCATGCTCTAAGTGTCCCGAGCAGGTATAAGAAGATCAATGTTTGTAATACTAGAAGGCAGTAAAGTGTATCCTTAAGTACTTGAGAAGAACTAAGGATCTTTTACTGGTATATGGAGAAGGTAGTCTCAAGGTTGATGGCTACATGGACTCGAGTTTTCAGTCCGACATTGATAATGGCAAGTTGAGCTCAGGGTATGTTTTTGCCACGAATGGAGGAGCAGTAAGCTGGAAGAGTTCCGAGTAAGACACTACTATTAACTCGACTACAAAGGCGGAATACATTGCTGCAATAAAGGTAGCAAAGGAAGGGTTGTGGATGAAGAAGTTCATAAGGGATTTGGGAGTCGTATAGAGTAGCATGGAGCCGATTCCCATATACTATGATAATAACGGGGTGATCGCTCAAGCAAAGGAACCCATGTCTCAATAGAAGTCTAAGCACGTTCTGAGAAGGTTTCACTTAATTAGAGAGATCATAGCCCAGAAAGATATAGCAATGAAAAAGAGTTCCATTCGAAGATAACATTGCAGATCCACTAACAAAGTCATTGGCTCATATTGTATTTGAGCGTCACAGGGGTCTGATGGGGATTTGACATATAGGTGATTGTAGTTCAAGCGGGAGATTGCTGGTTATAGATGTCTTGTAAGCCAATCACGTGTGTGATGACACATGTGACATATTACACAATCTCTTGCATTGTAATTATTTATATATTCTCACATTATATTATATGTTGAATATATATATTGTGAAGTCATTGGTTCTATACAATAGGAATCAGATCGTGATGAGATCCTGATAATGAGACTAATTCACCTTTAAATACAGATCCTAAATAATTCCAGTCATAGGTTACTCGAGAGGGATATCGAGATAATTGGATAGACCGATGTACTGTATACTTCTCCATTTGATGGAGGTGGCTGGTCTCATAGCCACTTGTATGGAGACACTAAGGATATAGTGTAGGTACTCATTAGAGGATGAGTTCACTGATTGATCTGCTTACGGTATGCTGGATGGTTAATGATACCTATCATCAGACAATAATTTTGTAGTCTCAATTGTATGTCTGGTCCTTAGACTTGAGAAACCAAGAATGTCTTATTTGAGTACTCCTTTCTTTAATGGCAGATTTGTAGCCAACTTTACGAAATCAATTGAGTGTCAATAGAGGATCATCAACTCTCGATATCACGAGAGGAATATCCCATATGTTATCGCTCGGACAAATCCTCGACCATGGTCATTCAGATTGAGAGAGGAGTTCTCGGGTAGAATCTGATTAGAGTGATACTCTAACAGATTATGTATATGGCCTAATAGTATCATGCCTAATATACGGTCTCTGGGATATTAGATAGATGAGGGACTATAGATATATAGTAATTGAGGACAAACAGGTCCAATGGATAAGATTCCCTATACCGTCTGGTGATTATGGCGTAGTGGCCTAGTATGTCCATAATCGATGAGTCGAATGAATTGTTATGAGATAACAATTCATATGATCGGAAGGAGTTCTAGTATGAAGGACTCATGGCTAGTATAATATTGGGCCTAGAGGGTCACACATATATAGTGGATGTTTCAGTGAATAGTGGATTAGATATGAGTTTCCATTTAGCCCATATTCTGATTAGATGAGACCTAACACTGATGGGCTCTCTACATGAGGCCCAGTTAAAGGCCAATTGAGATTATTAGATAGAGATCCAATAATCCAATATTAGTGGATAATTGGATGAGGATCCAATACTCACTAAGGCAGGATCCCTACGGTTTTTGATGGCTCTCTATAAATAGGAGGTAGAGACGACACATATTTGATAAGCTACATCTTTAGCTGCCCCCTCCTATTCTCCTCCTCTCCCTCACCTTCTTAGCTAACCAGCCCCTCTCTAGTGTAAGAGGATAGCAAGAAGATAGAGGATCTTCTTCCATGTTTGTTGTGAGAAGTTACGTAAGATTTACGAGATTTATGGCTGCGACAGGAGGAGTATCACTGCAGCGATCCATCATGACATTTGACCTCCTTCATCATCTCAATTTTTCTTGCACTAATCTTGCATGATAATTTGATCTACATGGGAAATTGGTTTTGTTTTGATCTTCCATTACGTATGTGATGCTCCTGCTTGGTTTCCCAGCAACAACTATAAGATGGAACTTTTATTAGTCAAACTAGTATACTTTGAATCTATTAAGATGGTTTCACATGAATAGTGGTAAGGTTATTAACACACTAATGTGCATCTCTACAAAATTAGATATTGACAATGAAAGAGAATGTTTTGATCAAAAGACTTATAGAGGTATGTTTGGTAGTTTATTATATCTTAGTACAACTAGACCTGATATAATATTTAGTGTTGAGCTTTATGAGAGGTTTCAGTCCTATCCTAAATAATCTCATTATAAAGTAGTTAAAAGAATTTTTAGATACTTAAAAGAAACTCCTAATCTAGGATTATGGTATCCAAAGACTAAAAAATTTAATTTAATTGCTTATGTTGATGTTGACTTTGCATGATATATAATAGACAAAAAAAGTACATTTAGAACCTGCCAGTTCCTAGGTCAAGCACTTATTTCTTGATCTTTCAAGAAGTAGAACTCTATCGCTTTATCCACAACTGAAGTTGAATATGTTGCGACAGGTGCATGTTGTGCACAGGTAATATGGATGAAAAATACTATAGAAGATTATGGACATTGCTTGAAAAAAATCTCTATAAAGTGTGACAATACCAGTACAATATGTTTAACAAAGAACCCTAATCAACACTCTAGGACTAAACACATTGATATTACACATCATTTTATTATAGATCATATTAGCAATTATGATATATCCTTGGATTTCATTGATACAAAACATCAATTAATAGATATTTTTACTAAACCTTTAAATGAGGAACAATTCAATTTTACTAGAAGAGAATTAGGCATGCTGAATCTTTTAAATGCATGAATCATAAGATCTTACTAATTCTTCTCATATAATTCTTCCTTTTACTAAAGAGGAGATTTTTCAAATGAATCATTATCTTTTACTTGAATTCTCAATATTTAAGATTTGAGATCTATTTTATATTTGTTCTCCTATAATTATTTCTTTTTGTTAATGATTGAGAAAGCGATTTATCAAAATAAATCATGATCTTTCATTTGACTTCTTGATATTTATAACTTGAGATTTATTTTATATGAATCAGGAACTTTTATTATTCGTTCTCTTATGATTCTTTATTTTCACTAATGACGAAGAAAGAGATTTATCTAAATGAATTATGATCTTTCACTTGACTTTCTCGATATTTATAACTTGAGATTTATTTTATATGAATTAAGATCTTTTACTATTTATTCTCCTATAATTCTTTCTTTTTACTAAAGAGGAGATTCATCCCAATTAATCATTATCTTGATTTCTTGATATGAGATTTATACGACTCCTTTGTATTCACGACTTATATATCCCATCATTAATTGACCCCTCATGATTTAAATTTATTTTCAATATTAATATCCTTCATGTGATATCAAAGTAGTTGTATAATTGACACATGGATGTAAACAAAGAGAAGTAGCACCATGATATCATGATATTCTTCTCTTCTTTTTTATAATGATAAATAGGGAGAGAGTAGTAGTTTGCACATTTTTCTTTTTTGTTGATGATAAAGGGTGAGAAGTGATGGTAACAGTTTGATGATGTGGTAACTATGTATGTTAAACAAGGAGAAGTAAACTGTACTCTCTGATGATGTGGAAGTATTATAATGATGTTTTAACTTATGGTGATGATATTTGTTTTAACTTATGATGACGATAATCAAGAGTGGACGTACGGCGGGTAATTGAATACTATAAATTAGTTTACATTTTCTATCTTTTTTTGCCTTATCATTACTTACTGATTTACTTACTAACTACTCTTACTCACACTTTAAAGTTAAATACATTTTTTATTTATATTTTTGTTCAAACTTTTTCGAATCGGAACCTTATTGTGATAGCAATAATTCACCCTCCCCACCCCTCCCCCCCAATATCATTACGATCCTAACACTACTAGATGCTTATATGTATGTATGTGACACTTCATATTAGAAGATTGAATGAAAACCCCCTCCTACAATAATACTAAGTCGTAAGTGTGAGGCTATTAGATTACCCATGTGACCTTCCATTGTTATAGGGAGAAATCGAATCCCGACCTAGGTTGAGTTGGTCGAGTCACTTGAGGCTCATCCATCTTATGATTCAAGATCTTGCCTACGACGTAGAGATATCATCAGTGACCTAAGACCTGGTATGCTTGGTCGAATCCCTTGAGGGCATTGCTCATTACAAGTACCCTATAAGCCAATCAAATGAGTGATGGCATGTATGACATGATGTACAATCTTTTTATATTATTATTATTATCGATATTTTTTCACATTATATTATTTGTTACATATATATTGTAATGTCCTTGGTTCTATGCAATGAGAATCAGATCGTGATAAGATCACGATAATAAGATCGGTTCACCTTTAAACACAAATCCTAAATAATCTCAGTCATAGGTTACTCGAAAGGGATATTGAGATAACCGGATAGACCAGTGTATTGTATTATCGTTCATGTGATGGAGGCAGCTGGTCTTAAAGCCTCTCATTTGGAGATACTAAGGATACAGTGCAAGTGTTCATTAGAGAATAAGTTCACTGATTGATCCGCCTACGGAATGTTGTATAGTTAATGATACTTAACTTCAGATAGCGGTTTCATAGTCCCAGTTGTATGTCTAGTCCTTAGACTTGAGACATTAAGGATGTCTTGTTTGAGTACTCCTTCCTTTGACGCCAGACTTAGAGGTCTGGAGGTTTCAGATCTGAAATAATTAGTTATCAGGATTGGTAGCTAACCTTTGGCTACCCATTCCTATTCTCCTCCCTTCCTCATCTTCTCAATTGACTAGCCCTTTCTTGCTATGAGAGGGAAGCGAAGAAAATAACTTATTTTCTTCCACGTTCGTTGTGAGAAGGTGCAATAGAGTTATGGGATTTAGGTTGCGATTCAAGGAACATCATAGAAACAAGTGATCGTGTGGATACCGCTAAAGAGGAGGACATGTGACCTCCTTCATCCTCTCCAATTGGATCTAAAATTTTAGGGATATAAGATCACCCTAGGTAATTAATCTTACACTAGTAGTTTTTTATTTTATGATTTTTCATGCATCAATCTTTACATGAAGACAAGATAAACATGGGAAATTGATTTTATTTTATTTTTCCACTGTGCATGTGATGCTTTCTCGTGGTTTCCCAATAGTGATATTAGAGCTAGGTTGCTTGTGCAAAGATTGGCTTTTAAACTACATGTGATGAAATTGAAATGTGTAAATTATTTTCTACGTACCTTACCATAATTTTTTTGTAGTTTTCTGATATGGGCAGCTCCTTTTCTCTTTGTAAAAAGGTGTTGTAGAGAGGTCTTCTAAGGTCCTTTGATGTCAAAATTATTGACACAAAGATGAGGGAAAATGGCAACAACTGTTGCTGCCCTGCGACATGGCCAAACGCTGCTTGTAGCCGAGAGCAGTAAGCTACGGCCATGCCAATAGCCTCCCCATGCGGCCAAGAGTCCTGGCCGCATGGGAGACCTTGGCGGACAAGGTTTGCTGGCCTCCCAAGGAAAGTTGCAACCAAGAGGTTGGCTGCGCAAAGGGACTCCTTGAGGACTAGGGTTTCCTGGCTGCCCAAGGTTGCCTTATAGCCAGGGACTCCAAGCCGCGGGGGTGCTCTTGGCAGCTAGGTTTTCCTAGTCGTATAAGGAGTCCCTTTTCTATTAGGAACCCTATGGTAGGGTATCGTAAAATTTTAAAAATAATTAACTAAATAGTTTAATTAATTATTAATTATCTAGTAGTCCTACATATGTGATGTATAATGTGGACAGATGATAATGAACAATGTGTTGTGAAGTGTATATATGTGATTATTATTCTTATTGGGGCTTACGAGCCTCTATTTTTCTTGTTTATTGTCGGGCTGGTGTGCCTATGATTATGTTGTAATTGAACAAAAAGGCATATCAGAAGCATAGAGGTATGGACAGGACCCATGATGCCGTGACATGCCATCGTGATGCATGGTGATGCACCAAGAACTTGACGGAACTGACGATAATGAGATGGACGATCTGATAGGACTCCAGCAGGGTTGAGTCCTAATCTCCCTAGAAGTAGTCAATAAAATCCTGCTAGATTATAATAAAGCCACTCATATCTTATAAAAGAGTATAGCTAGGGATTAGATTAGCCCTTAGGGCTTAGTGGTTGTCGTCCCCTTACTGGGTTGGTTGGCCAGAGTTTCCCCTTGCATAGGTCGGCTATAGAGCCAACCTAGTCGCCCCCTGTACCTATTAAGGCAGGTTGGCTATAGGAGGGGCAAAGGGATAATTTTACTTAGACAAGTACCCCCTTAGGCTAGGGTTTTGATCCCTATATAATGATGTAGCCGGTCCTCTCTCTTGAATCAAGCAATTATCAATTTTATTTCAGTCTTATGCTGAATCTAGTAGGGAGGAACCCCTACAGCGTTCCAAGGATTGATCCCCCTCAAGGATAAAAATCTATAGAGCTCCATCTAGGGTTCTATCATCTAGTATCAGAGCAGCGATCTTGCTGCCCCTGTAGCCATCTCAACCACCTCCACCTTCCACCCCAACGGTAGTTCAAATCAGTCTGTCACTGCCCCCTGTGTTTGATCTGGAATTCTGGTATATTTTTATCATCTACGCCTCTTAAATACTGCAAGATTCCTTACTTTACACATTGAAGATTTTTTCCAAATTCTATCCGCTGCAAATTTTGTTCGTCGTAAACATTATCATCGTTGCAAAGGTAAAACACTGCAAAAATTTTTAGCCGATTGTTGCTTCTAGAAACTAGTCTTTTAATCATCCTTTTTAGCTGACACTTTTACACAATTTCATAGATCGTCTTAGCTTTCATCTAAGACTGATCTTGTGAAAAAACTCCTTCTGGATCTGGACTTATAGTACTGCGATTCTTCATTGCACAGTACTAAAATTTTATAATGCAGAATCTGCCTTCCATCTATTGGCCTCTTGAAACTGAACTTTTGTTTATCCTTTTTGGCTAAAATTTACACAACTCTCAAGATCAAGTTGGCTTTCATCTAGAATTATTTTCATGAAAAAACTCCTTCTAGAACTAGTTTTTTTGTGTAATCTTTGACCATCATGCAGTTCTGAAATTTTACGACGAAGGAATCTGCCTTTCGTCTTTTGCCCTATTACCCTACTGTTATGCTGCCAAAATTTCGTCAAACTTTTTATTGGTATTAACAACATTTGAACCAAGGGTTTCTGTATAATTTCTTTAAACTTTCCTCTGGAATTTATGTCGAGAAGTTATCATTTCTCCGACGTAAAACCAGTTCAGCAGGACAGCACAATGCAGCACTTCTTTTTACCGAATTCTATCATATTTGAGTGCTATTTTTGTTGAGATTTCATACTCTCTTTTCCTCATCTCCAAACCCTACCATCCTCACCAAAAACCCTTCCAAATATTACCCTAAACTGAATCCAAACAGCCCCCAAATCAGCCTACTTCCTTATCGATCCACTTACCTTTTTAGCCAACTTTCCTTACCGAGACACCTACCTTTGCTACCATCTATCCCATATCTAAAATCTATTTTCCTAACCTTCATCTGCTACTATCACAGCTCCAAAACCACACCAATTCGCAGCCTAAACTCTACAAAACCGTAGCCCCAAATCTGCCCTAAACCACAGCCTAGTTCCATCCAAACCGATTCACCTTCCAACCGGCCAGCCCCTTCTTCAAAATTCCCATGCCACTAACCCGACAACAGAAAAAAGATCTCAATATTATAGATCTAGAGGTGTATACTATGGCATCAGAGGAGGTTATCGATACAAAGCTTAAAGCCTTTGGAAATCGCATGGAAGAGAAGATGCGATCCCGTTTCGTCGAATTCAGCATTGTCCGACTGTCAAACCCGAGGTAATTACAACACAGAGAAACTTCAGATCGGTGAGACAATCGTCAAGAACATGGCCACATCACCCTGATCTCAATAATCCATGCATGAAGGTTGACTTCCCTAGATGGGAAGAAGGAGACCCAATCGGGTGGATCTCACGCGCGGAGCGCTATTTTCAGTTCTACCGAACTGTTGACACCACACGGGTGGAGATTGCTGCCATCCACCTCGAGGGAGATGTTATTCAGTGGTTTAATTGGTTTAAGCACACCCATGGAGGACTCTCTTGGCAGTGATTCAAGGAAGGACTACTAGATCTTTTCGGACCTATCGATTTCAACAACATCGATGGACAATTGGCAAAGATTCGTCAAATCTCTACAATACAAGAATACCAAACAAGGTTTGAGCGTTTATCTAACCAAACTGAGAATTGGTCTAAGAAACAACTTTTAGGTACTTTTATCGAGGGCCTAAAGCTGAAGATCCGAGGAGAAGTAAAGGAGCGACAACCGTACACTCTTATGGCGGCGATTTCCTTCGCGTGTATCCAGGAAGAACAATTGAACCACGAGGTACGAAGGACAAGGGTCGCTCCCCGACCAGCCATGCCGAGGCCTACTGCCCCCTCTACTACCATCCATCCCCTGTACCAAAAAAGTTGACAAGAGACAAGCTTCGCGAACGATCGTCCAAGGAGTTGTGTTGGCATTGCGATGAACCATAGAGCCGTGAACATCACTGCAAAAAGGGTCGGCTCCTCGTGATTGAACTAGCAGAGGATGAGGACAATAAAATATTTGAAGAAGCCCTTGAACCTAAAGAAGAAGCCATGAGTCCCAACCGGCCAACTACGCAGTGCACGCATTGGTCGGCTATTCTAACCCGCAGATGATGAAAGTTGGAGGACTTCTAAAATAGCAACTCATCACCGTTCTCATCGACATGGGCAGCACCAATAACTTCCTCAATAGTAAGGTTGCTGCATGTTTGGCACTTCAAATTGAAGGTTGCAACAAGTTTGACGTAAAGGTCACCGACGATCGAATCTTTAATTACGACCAACGGTGCCCGCGGGTGAAACTACTCCTCCAAGATCAAGAAGTGGTAGCTGATTTCTTCCTCCTACCCATCGATGATTATGAAGCCGTACTCAGGATCGAATGGCTCACAACACTAGGTGATATCTTCTAGAATTTTTCTAAATTAATCATGAAATTTTATTGCAAAGGGAGACAGGTCACGTTACAAGGCAAGCGCGAGAGCCAAATTTCCACTGTTTCATCGCAACAAATGGAGAAAGTTTTGCACAAAGCATATGGTGGATTCTTGATGCATATTTAGCAGCCATCTATAGGGGAGAACATAGAAAACTCAGATCCTAAGCTTGCCCTTTGTTTGAACAAATTCTTGGATGTTTTCATGGAGCCGCGCGGGCTGCCCCCTAACCGACCGCATGACCACTGCATTCCTATTTTGCCAGGCAAACCTCCAGCAAATTTACAATCATGCCACTATCCTGACTTGTAGAGGACGAGATCGAGAATATTGTTAAAGAGATGCTTGACACCGGGGTGATTCGACCGAGCTGCAGCCCTTAGTCCTCACCGGTGTTGCTAGTGCGCAAGAAATATGGTACGTGGCGGATGTGCGTTGACTACCAGGCTCTAACCACCATCACCATCAAGGATAAATATCATATCCTATTCGTAGATGAACTCTTGGATGAATTAAAAGGAGCCTGAGTCCTCACTAAATTGGATCTCCGATCCGGATACCATCATATTCGGGTATGCACTGAAGATATTCTGAAAACTGCATTCCTCACGCATAACGGCCACTACGAGTTTTTGGTAATGCCTTTCAGACTTACGAATGCTCCTTCTAATTTCCAAAGCCTGATGAATGACATCTTTTGGAGTTTTCTATGTAAGTTCATATTGGTATTCTTTGATGATATTATCATTTATAGCCCTACGCTTGATATATATTTTCAGCACTTACAAATTGTTCTAACGATTCTTCGGGAGAATACTCTTTATGTTAAACAATCAAAGTGCAGCTTCTTATAATATAAATTAGAGTATCTTGGGTACATTATATTAGAGGATGGAGTGGTGGTGGACCCGACAAAGATCGAGGCAATGCAAAGATGGTCGAGACCTACAAATGTACAATCATTACGTGGTTTCCTTAGACTCACGGGCTACTACTAAAATTTTGTGAAAGATTATGGCAAGATCAGTGCCCCACTCACATCCTTACTGAAGAAAGACTCCTTCTTGTGGTCAGATAAAGCCTCCGCAGCCTTCGAACGACTCAAGGCAGCCATGACGATGACATCAGTCCTAGTGCTGCCCGATTTCGGCCACACTTTGGTCATTGAGGCCGATGCATCAGGAGTTGGAATTTAGGCTATTCTTATGCAAGATGGTCGACTCCTAATTTACACCGAGGCTTCCCCCACAATTCATACAAGGTTTTTACAGGAGATACTAATTACTAACAAATTTAAATTATGGTTGGATACAGGTCCATGGCACGAAAGAGGAGTTAAACTAGAAGAATTATAATCCATGCTCATGCCAGATTGGGCTCTCATCATCCTGAACCATACCAGAGGGTAGTCACCATTCCAGAAGAAAGATTGGCTATCACTAAAGACTAACCATGTGGCAGCCCATACAAGGAAGAAACTTTCCCCTGACAAACGCCAAAGCAGAAGAAAGTTTCCTGAGAAAGATCAAATCCCCCTTCATCTCCAGCTCCACCAGCATGAAATTCAAGCTACAAGAAAGTGGTCTCCCTATTGCTTTGGGCCTTGCAAAATTGAAAATCATATTGGGGCCCCAACCTGGAGATCAGATCCATGCACTAGATCAAAATTACAGTTGATTCTCTAAGTATCCCACCTCAAATGAAAATTTAAAGACGACGACTCAGCTCAAGTTCTTCCAACTGACACCCAAGCTGATGAGGAGCTGAAGACCTGGTTCCAGCAGGGTTGAGTCCTAATCTCCCTAGAAGTAGTTAATAAAACTCTGCTAGATTGTAATAAAGAACTCCTATCTTATAAAGGAGGATGGCTAGGGTTTCGATTAGCCCTTAGGGCTTAGTGGCCGTCGCCCCCTTACTGGGTTGGTTGGCCAGAGTTTCCCCCTACTTACGTCGGCTATAGAGCCAATCTAGTCGCCCCTTGTTCCTATTAAGGCAGGTTGGCTATAGGATGGGCAAAGGGGTAATTTACTTAGACAAGCACCCCCTTAGGCTAGGGTTTTGATCCCTATATAATGATGTAGCTGCCCCCTCTCTTGAATCAAGCAATTATCAATTTTATTTCAGCCTTGTGCTGAATCTAGGAGGGAGGAACCCCTACAGCGTTCCAAGGGTTGATCCCCCTCAAGTATCAAAATCTATAGAACTCTATCTTGGGTTCTATCATGATCATAGGTCATGGAGATACGCCGATAACACATTGATCCTATTGTGAGTGATTGGGCCCACCGACTTGGATTTAATCCCATTAGGTGACGGTTCATAATCATTTGATATGGTATGCAAATGTGATATGTGATCACTACTATATATATATATATACTTTAACACCAGGGCACTTGATCAAACTAAGTGCTACCATGACCCTCGATACTGCTTGAGAGTCTTCCAATCCCTTACCTAATCCTATATCCCTTTGCTTCAAATCTGATATCCCTAATTATAGTAATGGAATTGAGAATATAGGATATGTTTAGTAGAACATAGATTGAGAATACAGGATATATTTAGCAGAACATAGATTAGTAATGCAGGATATGGTTAGTAGAACATGGAAATAGTACCCATCTAGTAGATGAAACAACAACAGAGTTAGAGACAGTCATTCTCGTTTTGGAGCTAGGAGCGTAGGGCACTTAGATTTGAAATAAAGAGTTGCTGACTAACCACTTAAAGGATGGTGGGTGATAGGGATAATAATGGGCCCCCACCCGAACCGAATGACGTGGCCTGACTGACATGACATAAAGCAGGACTATTTGACTAGAGTTACAGTTCGCTCTCCGATACACACGAGCGATGCACCACAAGGCGATGAGCCCAGTGCACACCATCGTTAGTCACCATGCGATCGTCACCAGATCTCAAAGAATCTAAAGATATCATACGATAGCAGAGCTGAAACGACACACCACACGCTCGTCGTAGCCTGTGTGGCTGCCAACGATGCCAACAACATCAAAGACCTCAACAGAGGGCGTTGCAGAGATGCATGGGTAAGGTACAATGGGCCACCGATGAACAGGTATAAAAGGAACCCCTTAGGGGATCTCAGGAGGATCCCATTTTCTTTATCTTGAAAAATAGAGTAGAAGCTCCGCCGCTGAAGAGGCGTCAGAGATATTCTCATCCATAAGGCTAACCTAGTTATCAGAGGGACCTAGTCGGGAGGCCCTCCCCATGACGATGGTCTTTCCTTGCAGGTACCCGACTACTCAACGAGGAAGAGCCTCAGGACGACCACTACTCCCCAAAGTGTCCAGCCCGGTTGAGTCTTTCTTGCGCGTGCGGGCCAAACCATGTCGTGCTAACTCCTCGGGTACGATGGATCACCCAATAACATTTTGGCTGTAGAAGGAAGGCCTGATGTCGCAAGAGCGCTCAACACCTGTCAACCCTGGGGACGACGTCCCTCCCTCGACGCAGCCAACCTCGGGGGGCGCCCTACAACCCTTGCTTTCACTCCCTTTGTTCGGAGATGGGAACTTACCTGCCCATACCCTAGGATGATACTAGCGTTTATTTAATGACCCTGGACTAACTCCACCCCCACTGAATCCAAGGACCCTAGTGGTGACTCCTGAGGCTTTTCAGGGGCTAACCAACTAGGTCTAAGCCATTGTGGGAATGCTTCAAGCAATTATCCCTTATATCCCACAGCTCACCCAGCAGCCGAGCTCATATCCTCAGGTAGCCTCCCTGCCTTAGATAAGAACAACGTTGCCACCAGAAGGGTAGCCTCCGGTGACCCGGTCCGTCGACGACCTGCCTCATTTTCCCCCGGAGTTTGACCAGGCCAATTTGGGCGACGTAACCAGGCGCCCGACACCTACACCCAGTGCATCAGTCCGTAGCTTACCGGATCTCGACACACTCTCCTTGGATTCCACTAATTCTCTAAGGGCACAATTGCGCTTGGTGAACCAAAGGATCAACGATGTCCATAAGACCATTAGGATGAAGGCCGAGCGTGGCGAGAGCCCCCTTTGTGGCTCTCCCTTCCTCCAAGAAATTTAAGATATACCTATTCCACAGCACTTTCACCTCCCGATGCTAGAGGCGTATGATGGCGACTCTGACCCAATGGAGCACGTGGTCATGTTCCAAGTGCAGATGGCTCTGTATGGCACTTCAGATGCCATAATGTGTCGGGCGTTCCCAATGACTCTCTAAGGGATCGCCCGAGGCTGGTACGATCGGTTGTCACCCTCCTTCATTCACTCTTTTGATCAACTCTCAAGAGAGTTCGAGGCCAACTTCCTCGCTAGCGTACGACCGAAGCCGACCATCGCATCCCTCCTCGAGATGAGGCAGAAGGAGGATGAGCACCTCGGCTGGTACCTCGCCCGTTTCACAAAGGAGATTAGGGCTATTCCTGACGTGCACCCATCGTTGGTTATCCAAGCTTTCATGATCAGGATTAGGCCTTCTCGCCTCTTTTGGTCGCTTATGGAGCGACCCCCGATGACCGTGCTAGAAATACTGCAGAGGGCTAACCAAAATGTTACCGCCGAGACTCTGGTGGCGGAGAAGCGTGAGGATTAGAAGGGGCCGCGGGCTGAGCCCTCTCAGGGCCCACCCCTTGGGCTCTGAAGGAAGAGGACGGAGAGAGCTGAGTAGACCGTTCCCCGGCCCCCCAACATTTCGCTCAACTCTACCCAGACTGAGATTTTCCTCCAGATCCAGGAGAAAGGACTCCTCAAAACCCCCAACCCTATGAAGTCTCGGGCCGAGGACTGGGACCGCGGATGTTACCACCGCTTCCACCGTGACTACGGACATCACACCGAGGAGTGCTATGATTTGTAGAACTAGATCGAGGACCTCATACATCATGGCCACCTCGACTAGTATATAAGGAAGCCACACGAGTCATCCCTCCGCCTGAAAGGCCTTGTGGAGAGGCAAGTAGATGTCATGATAGGCGGCCCGACCGCGGGTGGTGATAGCTCCTCGACATGGAAAGCTGATGCCCACACAGAAGTCTAGAAGAGGCCCCGAGCCCGAGGCGATCCTGGGATCACCTTCGAATCCAGGAATGAATACCCATATCACGACGATGCCTTGGTGATCATGGCCCATATTGCAAATGCCCACGTCAGGCGCATCATGATAGATACAAGGAGCTCCGCTGACATACTGTACCTTGACGTTTTTCAAAAGCTCGAAATGACTAATCGGGATCTCATCCCCATGACTTCAACTTTAGCAAGGTTTACCGGGGACGCGATAACTCCAGTGGGTGTCGTAACTCTCCCAATGACTTTCAACGACAAGCCAAGAACCAAGACCTTCATGGTTCCTTTTATGGTGGTCAACCTCCCCTCGGCATACAACGTGATCATCGGGCGGCCAACTCTCAACAAGCTAAGGGCGGTCATCTCCACATACCACTACAGCATGAAGTTCCCGACCAATGCGGGGCCGGGAGAGATCAGGAGTGACCCACGAGAGTCAAGGTGATGCTACCTAGCAGCAACTGCCATCCCCAAAAGAGGCAAGGAGACTTCAGTTCCTGACCCTTGAGAACCTTATAAACCAGACACTCGACCCGAGCCCACTGAACCAATACTGGAAGTACCACTGGAAAAAGATCATTCGGAGAAGACGGTCTGGGTCGGGTCAGCTCTACCCGAGGACCAACACATCCAGCTCATAGACTTCCTCGGATGCTATGCAGATGTCTTCTCTTGGTTGCCAAGCAACATGCCAGGCATACACCTGCAGATCACACAACACTGGTTGAGCACCGCCCCTAGGGCTCGCCCGGTGTAGTAGAGGCCAAGAAAGTTCACCCTCGACTGACAGAAGGCCATTGAAGAAGAAGTTGATCGGCTACTGAAGGCCAGATTCATAGAGGAAGTTAGGTACCCAACTTGGTTATCTAAATGTAGTCATCGTGGAAAAAGCTAATGTAAAGTGGCGCATGTGTGTTGACTACACTGATCTTAACCGGGCTTGCACGAAGGACTGCTACCCACTGCCGAGGATTGACCAATTGGCAGACTCCACCTCCGGATATGAACTTCTTTCCTTCATGGACGCGTTCTCAATGTATAACCAAATCCAAATGGCCCCTCAAGATCAGGAGAAGACGACCTTCATCACACAGTGAGAGACCTACTATTATAAAGTGATGTCATTCGGACTAAAGAACGCAGGAGCTACCTACGAGAGAATGGTTAATCAATTATTCAAGGATCAGCTGGGCAGAAATATGGAAGCCTATGTAGATGACATGATCATTAAAAGCAAGCAAGCATGGATGAACTATGGGGACCTTGCTGAGATATTCTGAACCCTTAGAAAGTTCGGAATGAATTTCAACCCTGCCAAATGTGTCTTTGGCGTGGCATCAGGAAAATTCCTCGGCTTCATCATTCACCAATGAGGGATAGATGTGAACCCAAAAAAGATCAAAGCCATCATTGACATGAAGCCACCTCGGACCGTCAAGGAGGTTCAGCTCCTCGTTAGGAGGTTGGCAGCATTGGGTGGTTCATATCTCAGGCTGGCGACTGAAGTTGCCCCATTCTGTGGGCGTTAAAATAGAATAAAGACTTCAGCTAGGGTCTCAAGTGTGATCAAGCCTTCCAGGAGCTCAAGGCCCACCTCACGACCTTACCTCAGATGTCCTTAGTTAACCCAGGCGACCAGCTCGAGCTATACCTCTCCACTGCAGAGCAAGTCATCAGCTCGGTCCTGATCAAGCTCGATGGGAACAGCCAATGACCCATCTACGACTTGAGCCACATCTTGCAGGATGCGGAGTAGCAGTACCCTCCAATAGAGAAGCTCGCTCTCGCCTTAGTCCTCGTGGCCAGGAAGCTAAGGTCATACTTCCAGACCCACACCATCAAGGTAGTCACCAATCAACAACTACGTCAAATTTTATCTAAATTCGATATCGTAGGACGGATACTCAAGTGGTCGGTAGAGCTCAGCTAGTTCGACCTGGAGTACGCCCCAAGAAGGATGATCAAAGCTCAAGCTATTGCTGATTTTTCCTCGGAGCTGACTACCACTGAGCCCATCCAGAGGAAGCCTACTTGGACCCTCCACATCGATGGATTGGCGAATGCCTCTAAGGGAGGGGCCGGGATATTCCTGAGAGATCCCAATGGACAAATCTGGGAACACTCTATGCGCCTAGAATTCTCAACTACCAACAATGAAACGGAATAAGAGACGTTGTTGTTCCGACTGCGATTGGCCACCGAGCTACAAGTTGAGCACTTGGATGTGTTCACCGACTCCCAACTGGTGGTCGGCCAAACCAATGGGAGTTTCGAGGCTCAAGAGCCGAACATGGCTCACTATCTCACTAAGGCCTGCTAGTTGATAGGTACGACCAAGTATTTCAAAATCTCCCAGATCCCACTTCTCGATAACTCCAAGGCCGACGCTCTAGCAGGGTCGGCCTCCGCCAACAATGCCAGTGAGTTGCTGGCCATCCCCAGCCTCCGCCAAACGACGGTTGCCACTATCGAAACGACAACCATAATCGCCCGTCCCGACTGGAGGGAGGAAATACTACACTACAAGAGGGACACAACTCTCCCGGTGGACAAAGCCATCGCTAGTCGAATCAAAAGAACTGAAGCATGGTACGACATCATCAATGGGCACCTTTATAGAAGAGCTTTCAGCCAACCCCTACTGCGGTGCTTATCAGAATCTGAGGCTGATATGGTGCTTGTCGAGGTCCACAAGGGGATATGTGGTGAACATATTAGAAGGCGCGCCTTGGCTTTCAAAATCCTCCACCTCGGGTACTATTGGCTGACCATGCAGGTAGATGCAAAATCTTATGTCCAAAAGTGTGTGGAGTGCTAGAAACATGCCCCCATTCCTCGCCAATCGGCTTTGCCACTCTCCCCGACTCACTGCGCTTGGCATTTTGTGCAATGGGGGATGGACCTCCTCGGCCCGTTCCAATAAGCCGCGGAGCAGTGTAAGTTCTTAATCATCGGAGTGGATTATTTTACCAAGTGGGTCAAGGCCAAGCCTTTGGCCTCAACCACCGAGAATCAGATGGAGGACTTTGTCTGGAGGAACATCATAACAAGGTTCGACATCCCAAAGATTATAATCACTGAAATGGGACATAGTTTAACAACCCTAAGTTTAAGACTTTCTGCCAAAACTACTAGATTCAATTAAAGTTCAGTTCGGTGGCTCACCCCCAAGCCAACGGATTGGTCGAAGTAACCAATAGAAGCATACTCGAAGGACTAAGAATACAAGTGGCGGGAGCTTTAACAGCCTAGGTCGAGGAGCTCCCCAGTGTTTTATGGGCTCTACGGACAACACCAAAGACCCCTACAGGGGAGTCGCCCTACAGTCTGGCCTTCGGCACCGAGGTCGTCCTCCCTCCAAAAGTGGTCTTCCCGATCTTAAGGATCGAGAACTTCACCACTGAAGCATCAGAAGCAAGCCTTAGGAAGAACCTCGACATGCTCAAGGAATGCAGGGCCAAGGCATACCTAAAGACCCTACACTACCAGAGGGCAGTTGCCTGATAGAACCCCAGATAGAGCTCTATAGATTTTGATCTTTGAGGGGATCAACCATTAGAACGCTATAGGGGTTCCTCCCTCCTAGTAGTCAGTTATATGATTGAATTTTAGATTGATCTTGCTTTTTTAAAAGAGGTGGAGGCTACATGCTTATATAGGGCTTCAAACCCTAGCCCTAAGAGAGTGCTTCCTAAGTGAATTCCTCCTTTTGCCCCTTCTATAGCTACCATGCATAAATAAAGGGGGCGGTGGGCTAAGTGGCTGCACAAGCCATGCCCCTCTGCTAAAAACCCTAGCCAACCAACCAAAGGGGGGTGGCGGCTAGGAAGCCCTAAGGCCCCAAATTAAACCGTAGCCCCACTTCTTTATAGGATAGAAGTGACTATGTGAGGTTTTATTATAATCTCACAGGGTTCTTATTGATTACTTCTAGGGTGATTAGGACTCAACCCTGTTGGAGTCCTATCAAGCCCACCCTCTTTGAATCAGCATTATCCTCAAGGTTGAGGGTCCATGAACTCTGGGAACTGGGTCTTCAGCTCCTCCCATGTGATCATTATTTGAACTTTGGCCTCCTCATCAGCTTGGGTGCCAGTTGGATGGATTTGGGCTGAGTCGTCTTGTTTAAATTTTCATTTGAGGTGGGATACCTGGAGGATCAACTGTAATCTTGATCTGGTACGCGGATCTGATCTCCAAGTTAGGGCCCCAATGTGATCCCCAATTTTATAAGGCCCAAAGAAATAGGGAAACCACTTTCTTGAGGCTTGAATTTCGTGCTGGTGGAGCTGGAGATAAAGGGGGATCTTTCTTCTGCTCCAACGTTTGTTAGGGGGAAGTTTCCTCCTTTCATGGGCTACCACGTGGTTGCTCTATAATAGTAGTTATGCCTTCTTTTGGAGTGAGGGTTGTCCTTTGATAAAATCTCTAGTGGTGTGAGCCTAATCTGAGTCTAAGGTAGGTAGGAGTGGTGATTTTTCGGGGCTCATTTTTACTTTTTCCTACTGTTGACCATCTTGCATGAGGATGGTGCTGACCCCCACTCTGGATGTGTCTACTCCAATAATAAACATCTGGTCATTATTTGGTGTAGACGACATCATGGTCGTGAGGGCTACATTTCCACTCGGCCAAGGTGATGCATCTTTCATTATAATGAGAGGGATGATTTTTATGCTTTTTTGAGTCCTACAAATGATCCTTCCCCTTTTCTGATTTCGCCACTAGAGGGGCTCAATATTCTCACGGTCTTGGGTCGTAGATCGGAGGTCATCATCAAGGAAGTCTTTAAGCATCATGGTCTGATCCTGGGGAAAGTCGTGGGAGTCACTTGAGATCTGAAAGTGCTGCATCAGCAACCATGGTGAGTTTGGCAGGATGTAACACTTTATATCCGGGAAAAAGGATGTAGGGATGTGTCGTAGCGGAAAATAAGCACGGCCGAACAATCTATGTCTCTATCATCTCTTGGACAACCCTTTTATCTTCGACCTTCTGAGGTTGTAGGAAGCAATTTGGTCGAGCAACAATTGGTAGAAATTTTGGCCAGTTCAGCATAGGGGGGTCCGACAGCTTCAGAGGAGGTAGCCGGCTCGGTTTGGTGGAGATGTCCAAAATTTTAGCAAGATGTGGGATTGGGTTCTTATCTTCAATTTCATGAAACTCTTGAATTTGAATTGGAAAATCGCTGGATTCTTCTTTTGGTAACCTCTCTAAGTGTTGCGATGTGGTCATAGTCGCTTGGCTCCCTCGTAGAACTATTTGTTTTTCTTTGCTGAAAAATTTCATGGTTAGCTTTGAAAAATTCCAAAAAATGTCACCAATTATGGACAACCAATCAATGTTGAGCACTATATCAAAATCATCAAGAAGGAGGAGGAAAAAATCAACAGCTAAGTCTTGCTCCTGTATGATAAGTTTAACCCGTGGGCACTTCTAGTTGCACTTCAGAATTTGGCTGTTAGCTAACTTGACTTCGAACCCGCTGAAATCTTCTTTTTGGAGCATTAAGTGGGTAGCAACCTTACTACTCATGAAGTTGTGTATGCTCCCGGTGTAGCCGGCTAAGGTAGGGACTGTGTGGGTGGTCGGTTGTGGTGTATCCTTCTCTTTGGGCTCAAGAGTCGTATCTTTAAATTTGGGTTCTTCAATGGGTGCAATTATTAGCGGTGTCTCCTTTTTACATTGGTGTTCTAGGCTCCATAATTTATCACAATTCTCACAGAGGCCCTTTGTCGATCTGTCACGAAGCTCTTCTCTTGTTAACTTTTTCGGTTAAGGTGATCGGTTGGTGGTAGATGGGGCCGAGGTTCACTTTGCTGCTAGTCGTGCGATGGCTTTGGTCCTCCGAGCATCTTGGTCGGCCTATCTTCGTGTAATCGTATGAAGGAGATGGCTGCCTTAAGTGTGTATGGCTGTCGCGCTTTAACTTCTTCCCGAATCTCCAGTTTCAAGCCCTCAATATTTATTTTTCAAACCAATCGTAAGTTTCATTAGATAATCTTTCAAACTTGGTTTGGTACTCTTGGATGGTGTAGGTTTGATGGATCATCGCTAGTTCTTCGTCAAGGTTCTTTCTAAAATCTGAATTTGCACCATGTTGTGATCTTATTGGGCTCGGTGATCGGCCCAATCTAAACTCTTCACATAATTTAGCCTCCATATGCATCTCGAAAGCCTCCAATTTGGCTTCGAACAAGCCCACGGATGTCATGACGTAAAGATCTCCCACCTATCAAATAAATCGACTAAAGAATATAGTTGTAATCTTCAAGTTGAAGGCAGCAAATGGCAGCAAAGTCAGGGCTGCTAGTGTGAAGTCTCTAAGTGGAGGATGGCAGCCAAGGGTAGCAGCAACTGTAGAGGAAAAAGATGGCAGCAGTAACGTCGGCTGCGGTTCTACAGTGATGCTACAATGTCGTCGAGGCTGCGATTTTTCAGGTTGTAGATATCTATCGGAAGATGGCAGCCAAGAGATCTGAGTCAAAAGGCAACAGCGATGGTGGAGGAAGAAAAGGGCAGTAGCAATGTCGGCTGCGGCTGCGCTACTACTTCGTGGCTGCGGGTGGCATGGTCGCAGCAAGGGTGCGATTGCAATAGGAGCAAAATGAGGCAGCGGTGTGCACGACTGTTGCGGAGGAGGACAGCGGCGATAAGGAGTGAAAGACCACTGGTGCTCGTGTTCAATTTGTTGCTAGCCGCAATCAAGACAGTTGGCAGCGAAATATTACTACGGCTGCGATGTAGACAAATTACAGCGAAAGATCACTGCTGATAGCTTTTTTGCCGCAAAGGATCACTATTGGCTATGATCAAGAAGGATGACAACGAGAGATCACTATTGGTAGCGTGGTGTAGCAAGGGATGCATGTTGCGGTTGAAGGGATAAGGGAGGTTGGGTGGATGGAAGATTGGTGGACCGAAACCTACGATTTTTTTGGGGGGGTGGGGTGGGGGGCTGGTTTTGTGGTAGTTTTGGGTGCAGTTAGGGGCTGCAGTTTTATGGAGTTTTGGCTGTGATTTGGTGTGGTTCTAGGGCTATGATAGCAGTGGATGAGATGACAGCAATGGTTTGATAGAATTTGACGAAGTTCGCTGCAACGTATGCTGCCCTGCAGAAGCAGAATTGCCGTTGAAGAACAGCAGTTTCTCAATGAAAATTCCAACAAAAAATTATGAAATTTGGGGCTGTAGTGTCAAGGGAGAAAGATGAGGAAAAGGGAGTTTCAAATTTGGAAAAACAGCAGTAAAAATCTGATAGAATTCGACAAAAGATCGCTGCATACGTGCAGTTCTGTCGAACAGAATTTGCATCAGAGAAACGATGAGTTCTCATCATAAATTCTAGAGAAAAACTTGAGAAAAATATACAGAAATCCCCGGTTCAGATGTGTTTGATATCAGCAAAAATTTTGATAAAATTTTGGCAGAGTAATGGTACGAAAATAGGGGGAAAAGGCGGAAGGCAGTTTCTTCATCATAAAATTCCAGCACTGCACGATGAAGGATTGCAGCACTATAATTCTGGTTTCAGACAGAATTTTTCCCAGAGATCAATCTTAATGAAAGCTAAGATAATCTATGAAATTGTGTAAAAGTTTTGGCTAAAAAGGATGAACAAAAGTTCAGTTTCAAGAGGCCAACAAGTTGAAGGCAGATTCTTCATTGTAAAATTCCAGCACTATGCGAGGAAGAACTGCAGCACTATAATTCCAGTTTTAGAAAGAATTTTTCCTAGAGATCAATCTTAAATGAAAGCTAAGATGATCTACGAAATTGTGTAAAATTTTTGACCAAAAAGGATGAACAAAAGTTCAGTTTCAAGAGGCCAACAAGCGGAAGGCAGATTCTTCGTGGTAAAATTCTAGCACTGCATGACGAAGAATTGCAGCACTATAGTTTCGATTTCAGAAGGAATTTTTTCCAAAGTTCAGTCATAGATGAAAGCTAAGATGATCTATGAAATTGTATAAAAAGTTTGGCCAAAAAGGAGCAACAATAAACGAGTTTCAAGGGGCAAATGCAGCTGAAAATTTCTGCAACATTTCACCTTCGCAATAACGATAGCGTTTGCGATGGTCAAAATTTGCAGTAATGAAAGTATGGAAAAAATCTTCAATGTGTAAGGTAAAGGATTTTGCAGTATTGAAGAGGCGTGGGTGATAAAAATATACCAGATCTCAAGATCAAACGCAGGGGGCAGCAGCAGATTGATTTGATCTACGGTTGGGGTGGAAGGTAGACGTGCATGTCACAGTAATTATGGGAATTGCTTGGGAAGGTGGAGGTGGCTGAGATGGCTACAGGGGCAGCAAGATCGCTGCTCTGATACCAGATGATAGAACCCCAGATGGAGCTCTATAGATTTTGATCTTTGAGGAGGATCAACCCTTGGAACGCTATAGGGGTTCCTCCCTCCTAGTACTCGACCATATGGCTAAATTGTAGATTGATCTTACTTTTTTAAAAGAGGTGGAGGCTACATGCTTATATATGGCTCCAAACCCTATCCCTAGGGGGGTGCTTCCTAAGTGAATTCCCCCTTTTGCCACTTCTATAGCTACCATGCATAAATAAAGGAGGCGGCGGCCTAAGTGGCTGCACAAGCCACGCCCCTCTACTAGAAACCCTAGCCGACCAACCCAGTAAGGGGGGTGGTGGCTAGGAAGCTCTAATGCCCTAAATTAAACCATAGCCACACTTCTTTATAGGATAGAAGTGACTAGGTGGGGTTTTATTACAATCTCACAGGGTTCTTATTGATTACTTCTAGGGTGATTAGGACTCAACCCTGCTGGAGTCCTATCATCGTCCGACTCTACAATCGGAGGATCCGACCCCAACCCATTGGTATGGGAGATCTAATCCTTTGGAAAGCCGAGGTCAGTGACCTTGGGCGCACCCGCGGAAAACTCGCCCCGAGATGGGAGGGACCGTATCGTGTCACCCCAGTTATCCGAGACGGGACTTACACTCTATTAACGATGGAAGGGAAGATAGTCCCTCGGACTTGGCATGTATCAAATTTGAAAAAGCCCTATGTCTAGGATGACAGAGTATTGACTCGGTGTTTGAGGAAATTCAGAGAAAGTGAGACATTCAGAAAAGAAGTAACTTCATTCGACAAAGGAGAAAAGTTACAAAAATGGTTGGGCAAAATAGTAAGAAACAAAGCTTCAACGCCTAATACGCAAAGCAAAAGATATTACAAGGTCAGCTACTTCTCAGAGGGGTTGCTATCGTCAAAGGGTTGGTTGAGGTCCATCTCGACCTTGGCATCATCGGGACACTCGGCGAAGGGGTCTTGCTCGATCATTATCCCGGGGTGCTTTCCCCGAAGTCATTCGAGCACCACCCGGTACCCATACTCGTAGCTAACCCTCCCCATCTTCTCGAGGCCTGACTCAAACCCTCGAGACGCCTTGTAGGCGGCCATTGCCTTTGGACCCTAGGCCTCAAGGAACGCTGCAATGTCTCCTCCAGGCGAGCGAACCCTGTCTAGACTGGAGCACAAGACCCCGACTTCCTGCTCCAATTCTTTCCACTGGTTCTTGTGGAACTCCAGCTCAGTCCATGCCTTCCCTACCTCATCCTCCAGCTCCTTCACCCGATGTTTAGCAGTTGCAACCAACTCTTGGTTGGCCCCTAGCTTCAGCTCTTTGTTTGCAGCCCGAAGAGTCAGAATCTTCTCATGCTGGCTCCAAATCAGTCGACCCGCATCGTGGACCCGATCGATGAGGGCACTGATGAAGTGAAGCCCCTGCAAGCAAAAGGGAGCTAAGTTTAAAAGGAGAAAATAAGGAACGGAGAAAAGAAGTGTTACCCACCTAGACGGCCGACTTACCGGCCCAGTTCATGAGCTCCTCGGAGGAGCATTCATATACTTGCTTTGCCAGGGCAGGGTGTAGAGCCCCCCGCAGGTACTCTCCGAACAACGGACCCTTGATCCAAAACTGGCTTGATCCAGAGCTGGCCGACCACCTCAGCACTAGAGGGACCTCACTGTCGACGCACTTCAGCCACGTCATGATGGAGGCAAAATACCTATCCGCCCCCGCTCGATCCTCTACCTCACATAGCTCCTGCATAGTGTACCCTCGCTCAAGGACCTCCTCAAGTTCCACCACTCCTTTTCCCTTCTCAGTGGAGGTCCTCGTGGTGCTCCCCGAAGCATCTGCAATCTATTCGGGGGCCGCTTTCCAGAGGCATTTCCTCATACCCGCCCCCTCTCCAGTACTGGGGCGCTTCTCAGCCATAGACGCCCCGACGTCTACTGCGGCAGGCACACTAGCTACCGATGGCACCGTCGATCCGCTGTCGAACTTCAACTTGCCAAGGTTGAACATCTCTGCATAATGAAAGGTACGATCAAGAAAAACTCGAGCCTGATATAAAAAATGGGAAAAACATCCCCAAGGGGCTGGGCTGATATAAAAAATCAAGCCTCATTCATGTCCTTCACCCCTAGAAGCAGAAAGAATCCCCCGGACGATCTCGACCAGTTTAGTCTCATCAGCCGAAAGTGCTGGCATAGAGTTGTTCACTGTCCGAGATGTCCACTCGATCGGGAAGCTCCAGCCCCGATGATAAGAAATGAAGAAAAAACATGACTTCCAACCTTTGTTGCTGGAAGGCGCACCGCTCACGCGAAATTCGTTGCGAGCGATCACATAATACCCGGCTTGCCCCTTACTTAGGCAAAAACATGCCATGAACAACTCTCGGTTCGCCACAATAGACCCATAGCATTCCCACAAGATAGCTACCAGATACCGCCACGAGTTGGGCAAGATCTGGGAAGGAGAAATCCTCCACCCTTCGAGGCATGCCTCGATCACAGGATGCAGCGGGAACCTCAGACCTGCTTCAAGGGCGTCGATCGACAGACTGAAGCCGCGCGGAAAAGCATCATAAGAATGCTTCCCCGGTAGAGGTGCATGGAGTTCATACTCCAAAGGAACGAAATAATTCTTCCTCACCTCGACCAACCAATGGGTTGTCACAATCGAGTCTACATTAAAGTAAGACCGCATCGTCGCCAGGGCATTAACGGTCCCGAAGTCACCCAGAACCCCAACCTCGGACGATGAAACGATAGCTACTAACCTAGAGTCCCTGGAGGGATGACTCAAAACCCTAGACCTATGGGCCAAAATTTAGATTGAACCGGACTTAGAGTGGGAGGAGGCGGAAGACATCTGGCCTGCACAAGAAACCATCGGGGGAAAAAGGAGGGGATGAAGATCAATAGTGTCGACGTAGTCAGTGCCAGAGATGATGAGAAGTAGCAGCAATAGCGGAGAATCAGCGAACAGAGTAAAGGAAGGCTATGAAATCAGGGGGGGATTAATGCCTCACCCCAACGCCCGTTGGCGCTCCGCCTCCCCGAAAATGTGGGACAACTCATCATGATGCTTTACGCCCAATAAGTTACCGTGTGGGACATGCATCACCTCACGGAGAATTTCGATCAAGGAACATATCATCGTCAATCCCACGAAAAATCTCCCTGCTAAAATATAAGCGAGCTCTCAGCCTCGCCCAAGGGCTTTTAGTCTCGAGCATCTACAAGTGAGCTCTCAGCCTCGCCCAAGGGCTCTCAGTCCCTAGCATCTACAAGCAAGCTCTCAGCGTCGCCCAAGGGCTTTCAGTCCCAAGCATCTACAAATGAGCTCTCAGCCTCACCTAAAGGCTTTCATTCCCAAGCATCTACAAGCGAGCTCTTAACCTTGCCCAAGGACTTTCAGTCTCGAGCATCTACAAGCGAGCTCTCATCCTCGCCTAAGAGCTCTCAGCCCCGAGCATCTACAAGCAAGCTCTCAACCTCGCCTAGGGGCTCAGTCCTGAGTATTTCCAAGCAAACCTTTCGCCTCCCTGAAGGTTTCCTTTGCAAAACCCAATGGTTACCCGACGACCATGCTAACGCATGATCGATCGATAACCCAGGTGGCACGACCTCGCACAAGCATGCAGATCACTCTCACAACTCTGCATTCAAAGGACCCTACCCCGTGCCTTCATAAAGCCTCGGGGAAGCCTCCTCCCTAGGAGGGGGGGGGGAAGAATGATAGGGATAATAATGGGCCCACACCCAAACCGAATGACGTGGCCTGACTGACACGATGTAAAGTAGGACTGTTTGACTAGAGGTACGATCCGCTCTCCGATACACACGAGCGACGTGCCACAAGGTGATAGCCCAGTGCGCACCATCGTCGGTCATCACGCAATCACCACCAGATCTTAAAGAATATGAGAGATTGTATGGCAACAGAGCTGAAACAACACACCACACGCTTGCCGTAGCATGGGTGGCCACCGGCCGTGCCAGCAGCATTAAAGACCTCAGCAAAGGGTGCTGCAGAGATGCATGGGTAAGGTACAATGGGCCACCGACGCACAAGTATAAAAAGAACCCCTTGGGGGACCTCAGGGGGGATCCCCTTTTTTTATCTTGAAAAATAGAGTAGATGCTCCATCGTCGGAGAGGCGCTAGAGATATTCTCATCCATAAGGCTAACTTAACCATCGACGGGACCTTGTCGGGAGGCCCTCCCCCGACAACGGTCTTTCCTTCTAGGTACCCGACCACTCAATGAGGAAGAGCCTCAGGATGACCACTACTCCCCAAATTGTCTAGCCTGGTTGAGTCGCTCCTGCGCATGCAGGCCGAACCACGTCGTGCTGACTCATCGAGTATAACGAATCACCCAGCAATAGTAGGAGACTTAAATCAAGGAGTGTCAGTTGGGGAACTAGAGCTAGGAAAGGCACAACTTAAACTTAGATGTGAGGTATGGAGCCTAGGCCCGAGGTTGATGAGTAAGCTAAAGAGTGATAGCTAGTAAAGCAAGCTTTGTAGTCAGCAGTGTCACGACATATTAGGAGACCAAAATAAAACAAAACCCCCTCCAACGATAATATTAAGTTGGAAAGCATGAGGTAATAAGATTGACCCATGTGGCCTTTCATTATTATAGGAAGAAATTGAATCCCGATATAGGTTTAGTTGGTCGAGTCCCTCGAGGCTCACCTATCTTCGCGATTCAAAATCTTGCCTATGACATAGTGATGTCACCAGTAACCTGAGCACGTGGTATGCTTGTCGAGTCCCTCGAGACCATGATGGATCGAAGGCCGAACAAGACGAGAATCACAATGAGTTATGATTGACAAGAGCTTAACTACCTTTTTAGGCTTAGTGTTATTAGTCGAGTCCCTCGAGGTTATACTGAGAGGTTGATTAGATCTCGATCCCTGCTAGAAGTTTATCGGAGACTTTTGTTTCATGTACCGAGGGTCTTACATGATTCACCAAAAAATTAGTGGGAGTTGAATAAGATAAAAGTTTATATCATAATTAGTTTTCTACAAAATATGCATATTATTTATTTATGCTACATTGGCTTATCAAAAATTTATTGCTTGCAAACGCCCCGCGTGGCATACTTGATGCCAACCACCTCACTCGACCAAACTATATGGATTAGCTCTGTAATTTGAGAATTATTCTCATGGTAGAGAAAAATTGTAAATATTCTTGATACGATTCTGCCCATGCTAGAGGATGTGGCAAGCAAAGATGAGATTGCTCACTACGTGAAGCATACAGATGATTCCACTTTGGTAAAGTGCTATATGTTGCCCTCCATGATTCCTAAGTTACAGAGGCAACATGAGAGCATGGATGCCAATTCCATCCTTCTTCATCTAAGCCAGTTGTTTGAGATACAATGAAGAACTCAGAGATATGAGACATCCAAGAGTATCTTCCAAGCTAGGATGACAGAAGGGACATTGGTTCAAAACCATGTCTTGAAGATAATAGAGTGGATCGAGAAACTCATAAGTCTAGGAATAGTCCTAGAGGATAACCTGTGTGTTGGTCTTATACTTTAGTCACTACCATATTCCTTTTCTTAGTTCATCATGAACTTCAACATGAGCAAGTTTAAATTGACTCTCTCTAAGCTCCTCAATATGTTGAGGGAAATTGATGCACCATGAAGAAAGAGAAGTCAGTTCTCTATATTGGTGAGACCAAGAAGAAAAAGAAGGCTGATAAGTCCCTAAAGAAGGGCAAGTGCAAGTGCAGACCAGGTAAGGTAAAGGTTGCCAATAAAAACTTGGCCAAGGATAAAGGTCAGTGCTTCTGCTATAGGAAAGATGGGCACTGGAAGAGGAACTGGAAGGATTACCTTGTAGAGAAGGTGAAGCAGAAGCTTGGAGAAGCTTCAGGTACATTCATGATCAATCTCCATTTGTTAGATTATTATGATAATAAATGGGTATTGGATATCGGGAGTGCTTATCATATCTAAAATTTATTGTAGCTTTTCGCAAGGCCTAAGAGATTTGCAAGAGACGAGATGGACCTCAAGATGAGCAATGGAGCAAGAGTTGCTACAATCGCTATTGGTGAGGTCATCTTGCATCTACCTGGTGGAGCTACCATTATATTAGATGTATGCTATTATGTTTCCTCTATTATCAAAAACATAATTTTTATTTCTTGATTAACATTTAGTTGATATAAATTAGTTTTTGAGAATAATAAATGTTCATTAATTTTGGATGCTGAGATCATCACTAGAGGGACATTGATTAATGGCTTATATGTGCTAGACATTTCTCCACACATCATTCAAAGAGGAAATAAGATGAAGTGAATAGTGCATACCTGTGACATTGTAGGCTAAGTCATATTCATGAGAGAAGAATTCAAAAGTTGCTGAAAGATGGATACCTAGAGCTATTCGACTATAAGTCATATGCAACTTACGAACCTTACCTTCATGAAAAATTGACCAACTCTCCTTTTAGCGGAACTGAAGAGAGAGCCACGGAGTTATTGGAACTCATACATAGTGATGTATATGATCTAATATTGACTCAGGCAATAAGTGGTTACTCCTACTTCATTACATTCACTGACGATTTTTCTAGGTATAGATATGTGTACTTTATGAAGTATAAGTCTGAGGCCTTCGAAAAATTTAGGGAATATAAGAATGAGGTGGAGAACCAGACTAAGAAGTGTATTAAGACTCTTCAATCAGATCAAGAGAATACTTGAGTATAAAGTTTACCTATTTCTTTAAGCACCATTTTAGAGACCGAGTCTATCCAAGCACCTAGTACAAAAGTTCCAACTTTTCAAAAGTCTAGTAGAGTATCTCACCCTCCTGAAAGATATGTGGGATATATTAGTGGAGAAGACACTCGAGATGTTGATCTTTAAACCTACGAGGAGGCTATCATGAGTATAGACTCTTAGAAGTAGCAAGAACTCATGAATTCTAAAATGGACACTATGTACTGCAAGAAGGTTAGGAATCTATAAGTGGATCTTTAAGAAGAAGATCGAAGTAGATGGAAAGGTGGAGATCTATAAGGCAAGGCTGTTGGCTAAAGGGTATCATCAAAGGTAATGAGTTGACTATGACGAAACCTTCTCACTTGTAGCCATGCTGAAATCCATCAAAATTCTTTTGGCTATTGCAACACACTATGGTTATGAGATCTAGTAGATAGATGTGAAAACTATATTTCTCAATGGCAACCTCAATGAGGAGGTGTATATAATATAGTCAGGGGGATTCGTATCCAAGGAGAGTTCATATAAGGTGTGTAGGTTGCTCAAGTCCATATATGGAGTGAAGCAAGCTTCCCAAAGTTAGAACATAAGATTTGATGAGACAATCTTATGCCCACATAGGATATTCCTCTCGTGATATCGAGAGTGGATGATCCTCTATTGACACACAATTACCTTCAAAAATTGGCTTTACTACTCAAAGATAATTTGAGCTAGCGGCTTTGTTAGTAGATATGTAATATTATCTTCGGATAGAACTCTTTCGATTGCTACATCTTCATGGACTATGATCTCTTTAATCAGTTGAAACCTCCTTAGAATAATTTTGATGAGACCTAGGTTCCTTTGCTTGAGCAATCACTTTGTTGTTATCGTAGTATATGGGAATCAACTCTACGCTGCTCGGTACAACTCTCAAATCCCCGATGAACTTCTTCATCTACACCCCTTTTGTTGCTACTTTTGCTACAGCAATGTACTCCGCCTCAGTTTTCAAGTCAGTAGTAGTCTCATGTTCTGAACACTTCCAACTCACTACTCTCCATTCAGGGTGAACATATACCTTGAGGTTGACTTGCTATTATCAGTATCGGATTGGAAACGAGTTCGTGTAGCTCTCTCAACCTAGAGGCTACCTCCTCCGTATACTAGTAAAAGATCTTTAGCCCTTCTTAAGTACTTAAGGATGCACTTTACCACCTTCCAGTGTTCCAAACCTGGATCCACCTAAGACTTGCTCATGACACTCAGAGAATGTATCATGTACACCTTGTCTAGACTCTCCTTAAATATAAATCCCTCTAGTTGTATCATATACACCTGCTTGAGGTTGCTATTGAGGAATGTAGTTTTCACATTCATTTACCAAATCTCATAATCTTAGTGTGTTGCAATAGACAAAAAAATTATAATGGATTTTAGTATGGCTACAAGTAAGAATGCTTCATCATAGTCAACTCATTGCTTTTAGCGATATCTTTTGGCCACCAGCCTTGTCTTATAGGCCTCCACCTTTTCATCTACAGCCGATGGGTATGATACCCTTAGGTGCATCCACAAGGTTCTAAACCTTATTGGAGACATAGATTCCATCTCATAATACATGGCTTCTTGCCACTTCCCAGAGTCTATAATCATAATAGCTTCCTTGTTGGTCTTAGGATCAACATCTTGAGTGTTGTCCTCACTGATATTTTCTATAATATATTTCAGGAGAGTAAGACACTCTTCTAGACCACCAAAGTTGAAACTTGTGTGTTGGGTACCTGAACAGACTCGGACTCTAAAATGGTGCTTGAGCTAAGTTCTCTAACCTCGCTCAACTCTATCTCACTCCCATAATTTTCACCAAGAACGTATTCCCTCTCTAGGAATACAACTGGTAGAACCCCAGATGGAGCTCTATAGATTTTGATCCTTGAGGGGGATCAACCCTTGGAACGCTGTAGGGGTTCCTCCCTCCTAGATTCGGCACAAGGCTGAAATAAAATTTATAATTGCTTGATTCAAGAGAGGGGGCGGCTACATCATTATATAGGGATCAAAACCCTAGCCTAAGGGGGTGTTTGCCTAAGTAAAATTATCCCTTTAACCCTCCTATAGCCAACCTGCCTTAATAGGAATAGGGGGCGACTAGGTTGGCTCTATAGCCGACCTAAGCAGGGGGAAACTCTAGCCAACCAACCTAGTAAGGGGGCATCGGCCACTAAGCCCTAAGGGCTAATCTAAACACTAGCCATACTCCTTTATAAGATAGGAGTGGCTTTATTATAATCTAGCAAGGTTTTATTGACTACTTCTAGGGAGATTAGGACTCAACCCTACTGGAGTCCTATCAAACCCGCCATCGTAAAATCAACCTTGTCCTCAAGGCTGAAGTTCCATAAACTTAGGGAACCAGGTCTTCAACTCCTCATCAGCTTGGGTGTTAGTTGGAAGAACTTGAGCTGAGTCGTCATCTTTAAATTGCCATTCGAGGTAGGATACTTGGAGGATCAACTATAATTTTGATCTGGTGCACGGATCTGATCTCCAGGTTGGGGCCCCAATATGATCCCCAATTTTGTAAGGCCCAAAGAAATATGGAGACCACTTTCTTGAGGCTTTAATTTCATACTGGTGGAGCTAGAGATGAAGGGGGACTTAATCTTTCTCAAACCTTCTTCTGCTCCGGCATTTGTCAGGGGGAAGTTTCTTTCTTGCATGGGCTGCCACATGGTTAGTCTTTAGTGATAGCTAATCTTTCTTCTAGAATAGTGACTACCCTCTGGTATGGTTCAGAATGATGAGAGCCCAATCTGGCGTGATCATGGATTATAATTCTTCTTGTTTAACTCCTCTTTCATACCATCGACCTGTATCCAACCATATTTTAAATTTGGTAGTAATTATTATCTCCTGTAAAAACCTCATATGAAGTGTGGGGGAAGCCTCAGTGTAAATTAGGAGTCGACCATCTTGCATAAGAATATCCCAAATTCCAACTCCTGACACATCGCCTCAATGACCAAAGAGAGATCGAAATCGGGTAGCGCTAGGACCGACATCATCGTCATGGCTGCCTTGAGTCGTTCGAAGGCTGTGGAGGCTTTATCCAACCACAAGAAGGAGTCTTTCTTCAGTAAGGACATGAGCAGGGTACTGATCTTGTCATAATCTTTCACAAAATTTTGGTAGTAGCCTGTGAGTCCAAGGAAATCGCGTAATGATTGTACGTTTGTAGGTCTCGGCCATCCTTGCATTGCCTCGATCTTTGTCGAGTCCACCACCACTCCATCCTCTAATATAATGTGCCCAAGATACTCCAATTTATGCTATAAGAAGCTGCACTTTGATTGTTTAATATAAGGAGTATTCTCCCAAAGAATCGTTAGAACAGTTCGTAAATGCTGAAAATGTATATCAATCGTAGGGCTATAAATGAGAATATTATCAAAGAATACCAATACGAACTTGCGTAGAAAACTATGGAAGATGTCATTCATCAGGCTTTGAAAATTAGAAGGAGCATTCATAAGTCTGAAAGGCATTACCAGAAACTCGTAGTGGTTGTTATGCATGCGAAATGTAGTTTTCAGAATATCTTCAGTGCATACCCGAATCTGATGGTATCTGGATCGGAGATCCAATTTAGTGAGGACTCTGGCTCCTTTTAATTTGTCCAAGAGTTCATCTACGAATGGGATAGGATATTTATCCTTGACAGTGATGGCATTTAGAGCCCGGTAGTCAACGCACATCTGCTACGTACCATCTTTCTTACACACTAGCAACACCGATAAGGAGTAAGGGCTACAGCTCGATCGAATCACCCGGGTGTCAAGCATATCTTTAACAATGTTCTCGATCTCATCCTTCTGCAAGTGAGAATAGTGGTACAGTTGTAAATTTACTAGAGTTTGCCTTGCAAAATAGGAATGTAGTGGTTATGCAGCCGGTTAGGGGGCAGCCCGCGCGGCTCCAAGAAAACATCCGTGAATTCATTCAGGCAAAGGGTAAGCTTAGGATCTGAGTTTTGTATGTTCTCTCCCATAGATGGCTATTGAATATGCATCAAGAATCCACCATGTGCTTTGTGCAAAACTTTCTCCATTTGTTGCGACAAAATGGTGGAAATTTGGCTCCTGCGTTTGCCTCGTAACGTGACCTGTCTCCCTTTGTAATAAAATTTCATGATTAATTTAGAAAAATTCCAGGAGATATCACCTAGTGTTGTGAGTCATTCGATCCCGAGTATGACCTCATAATCATCGATGGGTAGGAGGAAGAAATCAGCTACCACTTCTTGGTCTTCTAGGAGTAGTTTCACCAGCGGGCACCGTTGGTCGCAATTAAAGATTTGGCCGTCAATGACATTTACATCAAACTTGTTGCAACCTTCAATTTGAAGCGCCAAACATGTAGCAACCTTACTATTAAGGAAGTTATTGGTGCTGCCTGTGTCAATGAGAATGGTAATGAGTTGTTGTTTTAGAAGTCCTCCAACTTTCATCATCTGCGGGTTGGAATAGCCGGCCAATGCGTGCACTGCGTAGTTGGCCGGTTGGGACTCTTCCTCCAAGGCTTCTTCTTTAGGTTCAAAGGCTTCTTCTTTAGGTTCAAGGGCTTCTTCAGATGTTTCATTGCCATCATCCTCTGCTGGTTCAATCACGAGGAGCCGGCCCTTTTCGCAGTGATGTTCGCGGCTCCACGGTTCGTCGCAATGACAACACAACTCCTTGGCCGATCATTCGTAAAGCTCGTCTCTTGTCAACTTTTTTGGTGCAGGGGCTTGGATGGCAGTAGAGGGGGTAGTAGGCCTTGGCATGGCTGGTTAGGGAGCGACCCTTGTCCTTCATACCTCGTGATTCAATTGTTCTTCCTGGATACGCGCGAAGGAAATCGCTGCCATAAGAGTGTACAGTTGTCGCGCCTTTACTTCTCCTCGGATCTTCGGCTTTAGGCCCTCGATAAAGTACCTAAAAGTTGTTTCTCAGACCAATTCTCAGTTTGGTTAGATAAACACTCAAACCTTGTTTGGTATTCTTATATTGTAGAGGTTTGACGAATCTTTACCAATTGTCTGTCGATGTTGTTGAAATCGGTTGGTCCGAAGCGGTCTAGTAGTCCTTCCTTGAATCGCTGCCAAGAAAGTCCTCCATGGGTATGCTTAAACCAATTAAACCACTGAATAGCATCTCCCTCAAGGTGGATGGCAGCAATCTCTACCCGTGTGGCGTCGGTAGTTCTGTAGAACCGAAAATGGCGCTCTACGCGCGAGATCCACCCGATCGGGTCTCCTTCTTCCCATCTAGGGAAGTCAACCTTCATGCATGGATTATTGAGATTAGATATGATATGGCCATGTTCTTGAGGATCGTCTCACCGGTCTGAAGTTTCTCGGAGTTGTGATTTCCTCGGGTTCGACAGTCGGTCAATGCTGAATTTGACAAAAAGGGATCGCATCTTCTCTTCCATTAGGTTTCCAAAGGCTTCAAGCTTTGCATTGATAGCCTCCTCTGATGCCATAGTATACACCTCTAGATCTATAATATTGAGATCTTTTTTCTGTTATCGGGTTAGTGGCATGAGAATTTTGGAGAAGGGGGTGGCCGGTTGGAAGGTGAATCGGTTTGGATGGAAGTAGGCTGCGGTCTAGGGCAGATTTGGGGCGGCAGTTTTATGGAGTTTAGGCTCCAAATTGGTATGGTTTTAGGGCTGTGATAGTAGTAGATAAAGGTTAGGAAAATATATTTTAGATCTGGGATAGATGGCAGCAAAGGTAGGTGTCTCGGTAAGGAAAGTTGGCTAAAAAGGTAAGTGGATCGATAAGGAAGTAGGCTGATTTGGGTGGCTGATTTGGGGGCTGTTTGGATTCGGTTTAGGGTAATCTTTGAAAGGATTTTTGGTGAGGATGGTAGGGTTTGGAGATGAGGAAAAGAGAGTCTAAAATCCCACAAAAATAGCACTCAAATCTGATAGAATTTGGTGAAAAGAAGTGTTGCGATGTGCTGTCCTGCTGAACCAGTTTTACGTCGGAGAAACGATGACTTCTGGACATAAATTCCAGAGGAAAGTTGAAGAAAATTATGCAGAAACCCTTGGTTCAGATGTTGTTAATACCAGTAAAACTTTGATGAAATTTTGGCAGCATAACAGTAGGGAAATAGGGCAAAAGATGAAAGGCAGATTCCTTCATCGTAAAATTCTAGAACTACATGATGGTCAAAGATTGCACATAAAAACCAGTTCCATAAGGAGTTTTTTTGTGAAATCAAATCCAGATGAAAGCCAACTTGATCTTGAGAATTGTATAAAAATTTCAGCCAAAAAGGATGAAAAAAAGTTTGGTTTCAAGAGGCCAATAGATGGAAGGCAGATTTTGCATTGTAAAATTTTAGTATTGTGCAATAAAGAATTGCAGTGCTATAAGTCCAGATCCAGAAGGAGTTTTTTCATGCGATTAGTCTTAGATGAAAGCTAAGATGATCTATGAAATTGTATAATAGTTTCAGCCAAAAACGATGATTAAAAGTTTAGTTTCAAGAAGTAACAATCGGCTGAAAATTTCTGCAGTGTTTCGCCTTTGCAACGATGATAATGTTTGCGACGAACAAAATTTGCAGTGGATAAATTTGGGAAAAATCTTCAATATGTAAAGTAAGGAATCTTGTAGTATTAAAGAGGCATGGATGATAAAAATATACCAAAATTCTATATCAAACGTAGGGGGCAGCGGTAGACTGATTTGATATGCTGTTGGGGTGGAAGGTGGAGGCACGTGTCGTAGCAATTGTGGGAATTGCTTGGGAAGGTGGAGGCGGCTGAGATGGCTATAGGGGCAGCAAGATCACTGCTCTGATACCATATGGTAGAACCCAGATGGAGTTCTATAGATTTTGATCCTTGAGGGGGATCAACCCTTGGAACGCTGTAGGGGTTCCTCCCTCCTAGATTCGGCACAAGGCTGAAATAAAATTGATAATTGCTTGATTCAAGAGAGGGGGCGGCTACATCATTATATAGGGATTAAAACCCTAGCCTAATGGGGTGCTTGCCTAAGTAAAATTACCCCTTTGCAACTCCTATAGCCAACCTGTCTTAATAGGAACAAGGGCTGACTAGGTTGGCTCTATAGTCGACCTAAGTTGGGGGAAACTCTGGCCAACCAACCCAGTAAGGGGGCGACAGCCACTAAGCCCTAAGGGCTAATCTAAACCCTAACCATACTCCTTTATAAGATAGGAGTGGCTTTATTATAATCTAGCAGGGTTTTATTGACTACTTCTAAGGAGATTAGGACTCAACTCTACTGGAGTCCTATCAACAACCCTCTTGACAACAAAGATCTTCTAGTCATAGGGATGATAAAATTAATACCCCCAATTTTTCTTGGGGTATTCTACAAATTTACATTGTTTCGTCCTTGATTCTAATTTATTGGAGTTGTGTCTGCTAACGTGGGCATGACAGATACAAATCTTAACAATCTTAAAATTGAGCTTGCTCCCTCTCCATATCTCATATGGTGTAGAGACTATCGACCTCGATGGAACTCTATTTAGAAGGTAAACTATGATCTCTAGCGCGTATCCCTAGAATGAGATGGGTAGGTCAGCGAAACTCATCACAGACTGCACCATATCTAACAACATGTTATTCCTCCTTTCTAATACACTATTGAGCTGAGGTGTATAAGGAGGTGTCCACAGGTTCAGAATCCTATGGTCTTTAAGGAAATGGGTGTACTCTATACTCAAGTACTCTTCTCCTAAATCTGATCAAAGAGTCTTAATACTCTTTTCAATCTGGTTCTCTACGTATTCTTATATTCCCTAAATTTCTCAAAGACCTCCAACTTTTACTTCATCTAGTACACATGTCATCTATATCTAGAGAAATCGTCAGTAAATATAATAAAGTACGAGTAACTACCTATAACCTGATTCGAGATGGACCACATACATCACTATGTATGAGTTACAATAACTCAGTGGCTCTCTCTCTAGTTCCACTAAAAGGAGAGTTGGTCAACTTTCCATAAAGGAAAGGTTCACAAGTGGCATATGACTCATAGTTGAATGGATCTAAGTATCCAACTTTTATGAACTTTTGAATCCTTCCCTCATGGATATGACCTTGCCTATAATGTCATAGGTACGCGTTGTTCACCTCATCTCGTTTCCTCTTGGACATACTTATATTCATGATGTGTTGAGAAATATCTAACACATTAAGCCATTAATCGATGTCCCTCTTATGATAATTTCATCATGCAAAATTACTGAACAACTATTGCTCTCAAAAACTAATTTATATCCACTAAATGTTAAACAAGAAATTAAAATAATATTTTTTATAATAAAGGAAACATAATATAATGCATCTAATGCCAATAGTGGCTCCACCAAGTAGATGTAGGGTAACCTCTCCAATAGCTATTGTAGTAACTTTTACTCAATTGCCCATCTTAAGGTCCATCTCGCTAGTTTCTTAGGTTTTGCTAGAACTTGCAACAAATTACAAATATGATAAGCACTGTCGGTATCCAATACCAATATGTTGTCATAACAATCTGACAAATGGAGATTGAGAATGAATATACCTAGAGCTTCTCCAAGCTTTTATTTCGCCTTCTCTGAAAGGTAATCCTTCTAATTCCTCTTCTAGTGTCTGTCTTTGCCGTAGTGGAAGCACTAGCCTTTGTCCTTGGCAGAGTCATTCTTTGTAACCTTTGCCTTACCCGGCCTGCCCTCGTCCTGACCCTTCTTAAGGGACTTATCAGCTTTCCTTTTCTTCTTGGTCTCACCAATATAGAGAACTAGCTTCTCTTTCTTGGGTAGAATCATGTCAATGATATACGCGATTTTCTTCGTCATGAGAACATTTCTCAAATTATGGAGCCAATCCATGTAGTTTGGACCAGTGGCATCAAGTATGTCATATAAGGGATGCTAGTTACAGGTGCCCTGTAAGCTAATCACGTGAGTGATGGCACGTGTGACACACTGCATGATCTTTTTGCTTATGATTAATATTGGCATATTCTCACATTATATTATATATATATATATATATATATATATATATATTGTGATGTCCTTGGTTCTATGCAATGGGAATCGGATCATGATGAGATCATGATAATGAGATTGATTCACCTTTAAACACATATCCTGAATAATCCCGATCAAAGGTTAATCGAGAGGGACATCGAGATAACCGGACAGACCGGTGTACTATATACTCGTACATATGATAGAGGCGGCTGGTCTCAAAGCCACTTATGTGGAGACACTAAGGATATAGTACAGGTGCTCATTAGAGAATGAGTTCATTGGTTGATCCGCCTATGGAATGTTGTATGGTTGATGATACCTAATGTCAAATAGCGATTCCATAGTCCTAATTGTGTATCTGGTCCTTAGACTTGAGACACCAAGGATGTCTTGTATGAGTACTCCTTTCTTTGACGTCAGACTTATAGGTTTGGAAAGTTTCAGATCTGGTACAGCTGATTATCAGGATTGGTAGCCAACCTTATAAAGATAATTGATTATCAATAGAGGATCATCCACTCTCTGGATCACTAGAGGAATATCTCATATATACTTGCTCAGACAAATCCTTGGCCAGGGTCATTCCGATTGAGAGAGAAAGAGTTCTCCGGTAGAATCTGATTAGAGTAAGATAAACTGATTCCATATGTGACTTGACAGTACCATGTCTAATATATGGTCTTTGGGATATTAGTTGGATGAGAGATTATAGATACACGGTAACTGTGGACAGACAGGTCCGATGGATTTGATCCCCCTGTACCGTCTGGGGACTATGGCATAGTGGCCTAGTACGTCCATAGTCGATGAGTTTATGGAGATAATAGTTTACTATATCAGATGGAGTTCTGATGGGAGTGACTAACGGTCAGCTCGATATCGAGCCTAGAGGGTCACACACATATGGTGGATGCTTCAGCGAATAGAGGATTTGGATGGAGATCCAATTAGCCCCTATTCTCATTAGATGAGACCCTATGCTGATGGGCTCCTTGATTGAGGCCCAATTAGAGACCTAAGGTGATTATTGGATAGAGATGTAATAATGCAAGGTTATTGGGTAATTGGATGGAGATCCAATACCCACTAAGGAGCCATAGGGTTTGTTGTGGCTTTCTATAAATAAGAGGGGAGACTCATGGTTGATGGGCTACAGCTTTGGCCTCCCCCTCCTATTCTCCTCCCTCCCTCTGCGCAATAGTTACGAGATCAGATTGGATGAGTTTTGCTGTAGAGATTCGTCGTTTTGATACCACTAGAGAGGAGGACGCTTGACCTCCTTCATCCTCTCAATACGAATCTAGAATACAAGGATATACGATCTCCCTAGGTAAAATCAATCTCTCATGCATCGTAGTTTTTTTTTTTTTTTGCGATTTTTTCTTGCGACCCTAATTTTTTACATGATTTGATATTCATGGAAATTTGATTTTTGTTTTGATTTCCATTGCGCATGTGATGCACCCATGCAGGGGACGGTCGGATGTGGCCAAGGCCTTCTGCAGGGGCAGCTGCCTACAGCGCGGCGCCTGTAGGAGCGGCGACCTGCAGTGTGGCGCCCACCCGCAGCGGCGACTGCCTATGGGCACAACGCGCATGGGCGAGCCTGTGGACCAGGTGGTCGCGTGAGGCGAGGCCGCCAGCCTATAAGGGCTGTCGCTCACAAGGGCTACCGCCTACCGCCAGTATGGGCAGCGCCCGCCCACGACCAGTTTGTAGAGGGGCGGCGCCCATGGAGATGCCGCCCACGGGAGCGGAGCCGGCCAGAGGGGCGGTCGCCCAAGGCGGCTACCAGCGGGCAAGGCTGTCGTCGCCTGCGTAGGGGCAACGGTAGCAGCGCAGTGAGGGTGATGGAAGGGCTAGGGCATCCTTTTGAGAAAAGGATGATCTTTCCCCTTATAATTTAAAATTTTCTGAGGTCTGTCCTATACACAGGATTTTGAAACGCCTTCAATAATTCTGGAAATTCTGAGGACTATCCTCTCATCCAGAATTACAAAAATACCATTGATAATTTTGAAAATTCTAAGCATATCCTGATTTTTAAAAAATAATTAATTAAATATTTTAATTAATTATTATATATCTAGTAATCTTACATTTGATGTGATGTACATGTGATGTATGATATGGATGGATGATCATGATGTTGGGAAACCTCAGCGGGTGCATCACATGTGCAACAAAAATCAAGACAAAAAAACTGGTTTCCCACACACATCAAATCATCATGCAAAATATTGGGGTCACGAGAAAAATACAAAAATCGATAAAACTGTGATGTGTGAGAGATTGATTTTACCTAGGGAGATCGTATATCCCTGTATTCCAGATCCGGATGGAGAAGATGAAGGAGGTCAAGTGTCCTCCTCTCTAGCGGTATCCACACGATGGATCTCTGCAATGAAACTCCTCCAATCTGATCTCGCAACTCTTGCACACAGGGAGGGCAGAGAATAAGAGGTGGTGGCTAAAGCTGCAACCTATCAATCATGAGTCTCCCCTCCTATTTATAGAGAGCCACCAAAAGCCCTAAAGCTCCTACCTTAATAGGTATTGGATCTTCATCCAATAACCCACTAACCTTGCATTGTTGGATCTCTACCCAATAATCTCCTTAGCCCTCTAATTGGAACTTAAGCAAGGAGCCCATCAGCATAGGCTCTCATCTAATGAGAATAAGGGCTAATTGGATCTTCATCTAATCCTCTATTCAGTAAAGCATCCACCATATGTGTGTGACCCTCTAGGCCTGATACCGACCTGGCCGTGAGTCACTCCCTTCAAAACTCCTTCTGATATAGTAAATTATTATCTCCATAATAATTCACTCGACTCATCAACTATAGACGTACTAGGCCACTACACTATAGTCCCTAGACAGTACAAGGGGATCTAATCCATCGGACATGTCTATCCATAGTTATCGTGTATCTATAATCCCTCATCCATCTAATATCCTAGAGACCGTATATTGGACATCGTACTGTCAAGCCACATACAGAATCCGACATAGTCTCGCTATAATCGGATTCTCTCTAAGAACACTTTCTCTCTCAATCCGAATGACCCTAGCTAGGGATTTGTCTGAGCTAGCACATATGGGATATTCCTCTCTTGATACTGAGAGTGGATGATCCTCTATTCACACTCACTTACCTTCGTAAGGTTGGCTACCAATCCCGATAACCAACTATATCATATCTGGAACTTTCCAAACTTGTAAGTTTAGCATCAAAGAAAGGAGTACTCATACAAGGCATCCTTGGTGTCTCAAGCCTAAGGACCAGATACACAACTAGGACTATGGAATCGTTGTCTGACAATAGGTATCATTGACCAGACAACATTCCATAAGCGGATCAATTAGTAAACTCATTCTTCAATGAGCACCTGTACTATATCCTTAGTGTCTCCACACAAGTGGCTATGAGACCAGCTGCTTCTATCATATGGATGGGTATATAGTACACCGGTCTGTCCGGTTATCTTGTTATCCCTCTCGAGTAATCTATGACCGGGATTATTTAGAATATGTGTTTAAAGGTAAATCGATCTCATTATCGTAATCTCATCATGATCTGATTCTCATTGCATAGAATCAAGGACATCACAATATATATGCAACAACTAATATAATGTAAGAATATGCCAATATTAATCATAAGTAAAAAAGATTACACAGTGTGTCACATGTGCCATCACTCATGTGATTGGCTTGGAGGGCACATGTAACCAGCAATCTCCCACTTGACCAAAAGTCAATCACCTATGTGTCTGATCCCTATCCAACCCCTGTGATGCTTAAATACAATCTGAGCCAGTGGCTTCATCAGTGGATCTGCAATGTTATCTTCGGATGGAACTCTTTTCATTGCTATATCTTTTCGGGTCATGATCGCTCTAATCAGATGGAACCTTCTCAGAATAATTCTAATGAGACTTGGGTTCCCTTGTTAGAGTTATCACTCTGTCGTTGTCACAATATATGGGAGTCAGCTCCACGCTGCTTGGTATGACTCCCAAATCCTTGATGAACTTCTTCATCCACACCCCTTCCTTTGTGCTTCTGCTGCATCAATGTATTCCACCTTTGTGGTCAAGTCAGCAGTAGTATCTTACTTGGAACTCTTCTAGCTTATTGCTCATACAATACCCTCAAGTGCATCCATAAGGTTCCAAACCTTATTAGAGTACATGGAATCGCTCAATTCTATCTTGTTGAGAAACCTCAGTGGGTGCATCACATACGCAGCGAAAATAAAAATAAAAACTGATTTTTCATGTAGATTAAATCATCGTGCAAAAGATTGGGGTTGCAAGAAAATCATAAAAATTGAAAAACCACTATACGTGAGAGATTGATTTTACCTAGGGAGATCGTATATCCCTGTATTCCATATCTGGATGGAGAAGATAAAGGAGGTCAAGCGTCCTCCTCTCTAGTGGTATCCATACGATGGATCTCTGCAGCGAAACTCCTCCAATCTGATCTCACAACTCTTGCGCAGAAGGAGGGAGGAGAATAGGAGGGGAGGCCAAAGTTACAGCCCATCAACCACGAGTCTCCCCTCCTATTTATAGAGAGCTACCAAAAACCCTAGGGCTCCTACCTTAGTGGGTATTAGATCTCTATCCAATTACCCACTAACCTTGTATTATTAGATCTCTATCCAATAATCTTCTTAGGCCTCTAATTGAACCTTAATCAAGGAGCACATCAGCATAGGCTCTCATCTAATGAGAATAGGGGCTAATTGGATCTTCATCCAATCCTCTATTCGTTAAAACATCCACCATATGTGTGTGACCCTCTAGGCTCGATACCGAGTTGGTCGTGAGTCACTCCCATCAGAAATCCTTCTGATATAGTGAATTATTATCTCGGTAATAATTCACTCGAGTCATCGACTATGGACGTACTAGGCCACTACGCCATAGTCCCCAGACGGTACAGGCAATTGAATCCATCGGACCTATATGTCCACAGTTATCGTGTATCTATAATCCCTCATCCAACTAATATCCCAGAGATCGTATATTGGACATGGTACTGTCAGGTCATATACGAAATCTATCATAGTCTCGCTTTAATCGGATTCTCTTGGAGAACTCTTTCTCTCTCAATCCGAATGACCCTGGCCAGGGATTTGTCTAAGCAAGCACATATGGGATATTCCTCTCGTGATATCGAGAGTGGATGATCCTCTATTGACACTCAATTGCCTTCGTAAGGTTGGCTACTAATCCCGATAACCAACTGTACCAGATTTAAAACTTTCCAAACCTGTAAGTCTGGTGTCAAAGAAATGAGTACTCATACAAGGCATCCTTGGTGTCTCAAGTCTAAGGATCAGATACACAACTTGGACTATGGCATCATTGTCTGACATTAGGTATCATTAACCATACAGCATTCCATAAGTGAATTAATCAATGAACTCATTCTCCAATGAGCACCTATACTATATCCTTAGTGTCTCCACACAAGTGGCTATGAGACTAGCCGCCTCCATCATATGGACGGGTATATAGTACACCGATCTGTCCGGTTATCTCGATGTCCCTCTCGAGTAACTTATAATCGAGATTATTTAGGATATGTGTTTAAAGGTGAATCGATCTCATTATCGTGGTCTCAACACGATCTGATTCCCATTGCACAGAACCAAGAACATCACAATATATATATATATATATATACAATAGATAATATAATGTGATAATATGCCAATATTAATCATAAGCAAAAAAGATCACACAGCGTGTCACACGAGCCATCACTCACTGATTGGCTTGCAGGGCACCTGTAACCAGCATATCTTGCTCCCACTGTTTCCACCAAGAATGTGTTCCTTCTCAAGGAACACGGCTCTCTTGGCAACAATAACCTTTCAGTCCTTAGGTTTAAGGATCAACATCCTGAGAGTCATCTCCATTGATATGTCCCACATATCTTTCTAGAGCGTGAGATACTCTACTAGTCCTATGCAAAGTTGGAACTTGTGTGTTAGGTACCTAAATAGACTCGGGCTCTGGAATTGTGCTAGGTTCTCCAACCTCGCTCAATTCTATCTTGCTCCCACTGTTTCCACCAAGAATGTGTTCCTTCTCAAGGAACATATCTCTCTTGGCAACAAAGACATTTCGGTCCTCGGGATGATAGAAATAATACCCCAAAGTCTCCTTAGGGTATCCCATGAATGTGCATCGTTTCATCCTTAATTCTAACTTATCGGGGTTGTATCTTCTAACGTGGGTAGGACAGCCCCAAATCTTAATCACCTTAAGATCAGGCTTCTTTCCTTTCCATATCTCATATGGTGTAGACACTACCGACTTCGATGAAACTCTGTTCAGAAGGTAAGCTGCGGTCTCTAGGGCATACCCCCAGAACGAGACGAGTTGATCAGCGAAACTCATCATGGATCGCATCACGTCTAACAACGTACGATTCCTCCTTTCAGATACAACATTGAGCTGAGGTGTATAAGGTGTCCACTGGGATAGAATCTCATTGTCCCTGAGGAAATGGGTGAACTCTGTACTCAAGGACTCTCCTCGATTTAATCGAAGAGTTTTAATACTCTTTCCAATCTGATTCTCCACCTCATTCTTATATTCCCCGAATTTCTCAAAGGCCTCAGATTTGTACTTCATCAAGTACATATGTCTTTACCTAGAGAAATCATCAGTGAATGTAATGAAGTATAAGTAACCACCTATATCCCGAGTCAACATGGGACCATATACATCACTATGTATGAGTTCCAATAACTCAGTGGCTCTCTCTCGAGTTTCACTAAAAGAAGAGTTAGTCATTTTCCCACGAAGGCAAGGTTCACAAGTTGCATATAACTCATAGTCAAATGGATCTAAGTATTCATCTTTTAGCAACTTTTGAATCATTCTTTCATGTATATGACCTAGCCTACAATGTCATAGGTATGCATTTTTCACCTCATCTCTTTTCCTCTTAGACATATTTATATTCATGATATGTAGAGAAGTGTCTTACACATATAAGCCATTTATATGGGTCCCTCTAGTGATGATCTCATCATCCATAATTATTGAACAACTATTGTTCTAAAAAACTAATTTATATCTACTAATTATCAAACAAGAAATGAAAATAATACTTTTGATAATAGAAGGGACAAAATAGCATGCATCTAATGCAATAATAGCTCCACTAGGCAGATGTAGGATGCCCCCCCCCCTCCAAAAGCAACTGTAGCAACTCTTGCTCCATTACCCATTTTGAGGTCTAGCTCACCTCTAGCCAGTCTCCTAGGTCTTGTCAAAACTTGCAACGAATTACATATATGATAAGCACTCCCGGTATCCAATACTCATGTGTTATCATGAAAATCTAACAAGTGAAGACTGATCATGAATATACCTGAAGCTTCTTCAAGCTTCTGTTTCGCCTTATCTGCAAGGTAGTTCTTACAGTTCCTTTTTCAATTCTCGTCTTGTCCGTAGTGGAAGCACTGTCCTTTGTCCTTTGTCAAGTCTTTCTTGGCAACCTTTGCCTTACCCGGTCATTCTTTGCCCTTGCCCTTCTTAAGGGTCTTACTAGTATTCCTTTTCCTATTAGTCTCACGAATATAGAGAACTGACTTCTCTTTCTTGATGGTACTCTCAGCTTCCCTCAATATATTGAGGAGCTAAGGTAGAGTCACCTCAAACTTGTTCATATTAAAGTTAATAATGAACTATGAAAAGGAATCTGGTAGTGACTGAAGTATAAGATTAACATACAGGTTATCCTTTAGGACTATCTTTATACTTCATAAAGCGAGCAATCTCATCCTCGCTTGCCCTTTCCTCCAGCGTGGGCACAATCATATTAAGGACATATATGATTTTCTCTTTCATGAGAATAATTCTTAAATTACGGAGACTTTGGACCAATAAGGCGGTTGGCATTAAATATGCCACATAGGGGTTTTACAAGCGACAAACAAGATATAGTGAAAATAAATAACATGTAGATTTTGTATAAACTACTAATTAAGATATGGACTTCTATCTTAATATACTCCCACTATTTTCCTAGTGAATCACGTGACACCCTCAACGCATGAGACGAAAGTCTCCGGCAGACTCTTAGTGGGGATCGGGATTCAATTGGCATCTTAGTGAAATCTCAAGGGACTCGATCAACTACACTAGGCCCAAAAGGTAGACAACTCTTATCAATCACAACTCCTTGTGATTCCCATCATGTTTGGCCTCCGAATCATCATGGTCTCGACTGCTCGACCAACCATGAAGTTCAGTTAAGTCATCAACATCGTTACAAGATGAGTCTGATTCGATGGATATGCTCTCGACTGCTTGACTAAGTCATACCATTGTCCTCAGGTCACCGGTGACATATATATGTCGTAGGTAAGAACTCGATCATGTAGATAGGTGAGCCTCGAGTGACTCGACCAACTCAAACTATGTCGGGATTCAATTTCTTCCTATAACGATGGATGGCCACATGGGTCAATCTTATTGCCTCACGATTACCGACTTAATATTATCGTAGGAGGGGTGTTTGTTTTCTATCGATCTCCTAATATGTCGTGTCACACACATATATATTTAATATATATCTACATCGTATGTAAATATATATATACATATATCTAGTGGGTGTATAACACATCACACATGCAAGCCACACCGGACGATCATGAGCCGTCACCTAATATGATTAAGACCGAGCCAATGGGCCTAATCACTCACAATAGGATCTATGCGTGCATCGGCGCATCTCCAGGCTCTGTGATTGTTGATCTCGTCATCATTGGTTCCGTCAGATCGTCGCATCACCATGCATCATAATATCCCGCCACAACATCGTGGGTCCCGCTGTCATCTCCATGTTCCCGACGCACCTCTCCATGTAATTACAAATAATCACAAGCACGCAGGCCCGACAATAAACGAGAAAAACAAAGGCTCGCAGGCACCAATAATAATAATAATCATAATTACACACATCACAACACATGGCTCATGATCATCCATCCACATCATACATCATTTGTACATCACATCATATGTAGGATTACTAGATATATATAATAATTAATTAAACTATTTAATTAATTATTTGTTTGGAAATCAGGACATGCTCAAAATTTCCAAAATTGTCAAGAACATTTTTGTAATTCTGAAAAAGAGGACAGTCCTTAGAATTTTCAGAATTGTCAAGGGTATTTTCATAATTCTGGATGAGAGGACAGTCCTCGAAATTTCTAAAATTATTGAGGGCATTTTAAGAATTTTGTATATGAGGAAAGTCCTCGAAATTTTTAAAATTCAACGAGGCAAGATCATCCTTTTCTCAAAAAGATGCCCTAGCCCTCTCCTTGCCCCCTCTGCGCCGTCGCTGCCCCTACGCAGGCAGCGACTGCCCTTTGCAGCCGGTAGCTGCCCTGCCAAGGGGCGGCCACCCCTGCGGCCGACGCCGCCGCCCCTACTAGCGGAAATAAAAATAAAAATCGATTTTCCACGCAGATCAAATCATCGAGCAAAAGATTGGGGTCACAAGAAAACCACAAAAACTAAAAAATCACGATACGTGAGAGATTGATTTTACCTAAGGAAATCGTATATCCCTATATTCCATATCCGGATGGAGAAGATGAAGGAGGTCAAGTGTCCTTCTCTCTAATGGTATCCACACAATGGATCTCTGCAGTGAAATTCCTCCAATCTGATCTCAGAACTCTTGCGCAGAAGGAGGGAGGAGAATAAGAGGAGGAGGCCAAAGTTGCAGCCCATCAACCATGAGTCTCCCCTCCTATTTATAGAGAAACACCAAAAACCCTAGAGCTCATGCCTTAGTGGGTATTAGATCTCCATCCAATTACCCACTAACCTTGTATTATTGGATCTCTATCTAATAATCTTCTTAGGCCTCTAATTGGGCATTAATCAAGGAGCCCATCAGTATAGGGTCTCATCTAATAAGAATAGGGACTAATTGGATCTTCATCCAATCCTCTATTCGATGAAGCATCCACCATATGTGTGTGACCATCTAGGATCGATACAGAGCTAGCTGTGAGTCACTCCCATCAAAACACCTTCTGATATAGTGAATTATTATCTTCATAATAATTCACTCGACTCATCAACTATGGACGTACTATGCCATTACGCCATAGTCCCTAGACAATACAGGGGGATCGAATCCATCGGACCTATTTGTCCACAGTTACCGTGAATCTATAATCCCTCATCCAACTAATATCCCAGAGACCATATATTGGACATGGTACTGTCCGGTCACATATGGAATCCATCATAGTCTTGCTCTAATCGGATTCTCCCGGAGTACTCTTTCTCTCTCAATCCGAATGACCTTGGCCAGGGATTTATCTAAGCAAGCACATATGGGATATTCCTCTCGTGATACCGAGAGTGGAAGATCCTCTATTGACACTCAATTACCTTCGTAAGGTTGGCTACCAATCTCGATAACTAGTTATACCAGATCTGGAAATTTCCAGACCTGTAAGTCTAGCATCAAAGAAAGGAGTACTCATACAAGGCATATTTGGTGTCTCAAGTCTAAGGACTAGATACACAACTTGGACTATGGAATCGCTGTCTGACATTAGGTATCATTAACCATACAGCATTCCATAAGCGGATCAATCACTGAACTCATTCTCCAATGAGCACCTGTATTATATCCTTAGTGTCTCCATACAAGTGGTTATAAGACCAACCGCCTCCATCATATGGATGGGTATATAGTACACCGATCTATCCGATTATCTCGATGTCCCTCTCGAGTAACTTATGACTGGGATTATTTAGGATCTGTATTTAAAGGTGAATCAATCTCATTATCATGATCTCATCACGATCCGATTCGCATTGCATAGAACCAAGGACATCACAATATATATATATATATATATATATATATATATATATATATATATATATATATATATATATATATATATATATATATATATATATATATATATATATATATATGTAATAGATAATATAATGTGAGAATTTGCCAATATTAATCATAAGCATAAAAGATCACATAGCATGTCACACGTGCCATCACTCACTGATTGGCTTGCAGGGCACCTGTAACCAGCATATCTTGCTCCTACTGTTTCCACCAAGAATATGTTCCTTCTCAAGGAACATGGCTCCCTTGGCAACAAAGACCTTTCGGTCCTTATGGTGATAGAAATAATACTCACAAGTTTCCTTTGGGTATCCCACGAATGTACACCATTCTGTCCTTAATCCCAACTTATCAAGGTTGTGTCTTCTAACATGGGCAGGACAGTCCCAAATCTTAATAACCTTAAGATCGGGGTTCTTTCCTTTTCATATATCATATAGTGTAGACACTACCGAGTTTGATGGAACTTTGTTCTGAAGGTAAACTGCGGTCTCTAGGGCGTACCCCAGAATGAGATGGCTAGGTCAGTGAAACTCATCATGAACCATACCATGTCTAATAGTGTACGATTCCTCCTTTCTGATATATCATTGAGCTGAGGTGTATAAGGAGGTGTCCACTAGGATAGAATCCCATTATGTCTGAGGAAATGGGTGAACTCCGTACTCAAGTATTCTCCTCCTCGATCTGATCGAAGTGTCTTAATACTCTTTCCAATTTGGTTCTCTGTCTCATTTTTATATTCCCTACTCGAAGGCCTCAGATTTGTACTTCATTAAGTATATGTGTCCATACCTAGAGAAATCATCAGTGAATGTAATGAAGTATGAGTAACTACCTATAGCCTAAGTTGACATGGGACCCAATACATCACTATATATGAGTTCCAATAACTCGGTGGCTCTCTCTCCAGTTCTACTAAAAGGAGAGTTGGTTATCTTCCCACGAAGGCAACGTTCGCAAGTTGCATATGACTCATAGTCAAATGGATCTAGGTATCCATCTTTCAATAACTTTTGAATCATTCCCTCGTGTATATGGCCTAGTCTATAATGTCATAGGTTTGCATTATTCACCTCATCTCTTTTCCTCTTAGACATATTTATATTTATGATGTGTGGAGAAGTGTCTAACACATATAAGCCATTTACAAGGGTCCCTCTAGTAATGATCTCATCATCCATAATTATTGAATAACTATTATTCTCAAAAACTAATTTATATCCACTAATTGTCAAACAAGAGATGGATATAATGTTTTTGATAATAGAGAGAACAAAATAGCATGCATCCAATGCAATGATAGCTCCACCAGGTAGATGTAGGGTAACCTCCCCAACGGCAACTGCAGCAACTCTTGCTCCATTACCCATCTTGTGGTCCATCTTCCCTTTGGCCAGTCTCCTAGGTCTTGCTAGAACTTACAAAGAATTATATATTTGATAAACACTCCCAGTATACAATACCCATGTGTTATCATGAAAATCTAACAAGTGGAGACTGATCATGAATATACCTAAATCTTCTCCAAGCTTCTATCTCGCCTTCTCTGTAAGGTAGTCCTTACAATTCCTCTTCCAATGCCCATCTTGACCATAGTGGAAGCATTGTCCTTTGTCCTTTCCTGGGTATTTCTAGGCAACCTTTGTCTTACCCAATCTGTCTTTGCCCTTGCCCTTCTTAAGAGTCTTGCTAGCCTTCCTTTTCTTATTGGTCTTGCCAATATAGAGAACTGGCTTCTCCTTCTTGATGGCACTCTCAGCTTTCATCAACATATTAAGGAGCTCAGGGAGAGTCACCTCAAACATGCTTATGTTAAAATTCATAATGTAGTGCGAAAAGGAATCTGATAGGGACTGAAGTATAAGATCAACGCACAGGTTATCCTCTAGGACTATTTCTAGACCTGTGAGTTTCTCGATCCACTCTATCATCTTTAGGATATGGTTCTCAACCGATGTCCCTTCTGTCATCCTAGCTTGGAAGAGTCTCGTAGATATCTCATATCTTTAAGTTCTTCCCTATTTCTTAAACAGCTGGCAGAGATGAAGAAGGATAGAATCTGCATCCATGCTCTCATGTTGCCTCTATAACTCAGGAGTCATGGAGGCCAACATGTAACATTTTGTCAATGTGAAATCATCTATGTACTTCACAAAGCAAGCGATCTCATTCTTGCTTGCCCCTTCTTCCGGCATGGGCACAATTGTATTAAGGACGTATGTGATTTTCTCCGTCGTGAGAATAATTCTCAAATTATAGAGCTAGTCTGTATAGTTTGGACCAGTGAGGCGGTTGACATCAAGTATGTTACGTAGGGGTTTGTGAGCGACATGTTTCTGACAAAACAAGATATAGCAAAAAATAAATAACATGCAGATTTTACAGAAAATACTAATTAAGATATTGACTTCTATCTTAATGTACTCCCACTATTTTCTTAGCGAATCACGCGACACCCTCGACACGTGAGACGAAAGTCTCCGGTAGACACCTAGTGGGGATCAGGATCCAATTGGCGTCTTAGTGCAACCTCGAGGGACTCGATCAATTACACTAAGCCCAAAAGGTAGGCAACTCTTGCCAATCACAACTCCTTGTGATTCACATCACGTTTGGCCTCCGAATCATCATGGTCTCAAGGGACTCGACCAACCATGATATTTAGTTAAGTCATCACCATCGTTATAAGATAAGTCTGATTTGATGATATGCCCTCGAGGGACTTGACCAAGCATACCATGTCCTCAGGTCACTAGTGACATCTCTATGTCATAGGTAAGAACTCGATCATGTAGATAGGTGAGCCTCGAGGGACTCGACCAACTCAACCTATGTCGTGATTCAATTTCTTCTTATAACAATGGAAGGTCACGTGGTCAATCTTATTGTCTCACGCTTACCGACTTAATATTATCGTAGGAGGGGTTTTTATTTCGTATCGGTCTCCTAATATGTTGTGTCACACACATACATATTTAATATATATCTACATCGCATGCAAATATATATATATATACATATATCTAGTAGGTGTATAACACATCACATATGCAAGCCACACCAGATGATCATGAGCCGTCACCTAATATGATTAATCCCGAGCCAATGGGCCTAATCACTCACAATAGGATCTATGTGTGCATTGGCGCATCTCCATGCCCTGTGATTATTGATCTCGTCATCATCGGTTTCGTCGGATCGTCGCATCATCATGCGTCATGATCTCCCGCCACGACATCATGGGTCGTACTGTAACCTCCACGCTCCCGCTGCGCCTCTCCATATAATTACAAATAATCACGGGCATGTAGGCCCAATAATAAACGAGAAAAACGCAGGCTCGCAGACCCCAATAATAATAATATTCACAATTACACACATCACCACATGGCTCATGATCATCCATCCACATCATACATCACATGTACATCACATCATATGTAGGATTAATAGATATATATAATAATTAATTAAATTATTTAATTAATTATTTTTTTGGAAATCAGGACAGGCTCAGAATTTCTAGAATTACCAAGGGTATTTTCATAATTCTAGATCAGAGGATAGTCCTTAAAATTTTTAGAATTATTGAGGGTATTTTAAAAATTCTGTACACGAGAACAATCCTCGGAATTTTCCTAATTTAGAGGGGTATAATCATCCTTTTTCAAAAGGATGCCCTAGCCCTCTTCCCTTACTCTCACTGCGCCGCCGCCCCTGTGGCAAGCGTTGATGCCCTCGGGTGGCACCTAGCGGGCGGGTGGTGTCGCCTTGCATGGGTGCTGCCCCTGCAGGAGCGGTCGCCCTTACAGGCAGCAGCACTGGCCGTGGGGCTGCCCCTTACGGCCTGGCCGCGGGCAATAGCTAAGCCCGTAAGCGCCGACCCTGCAAGCGCTAACCATGCCCGTGGGTGGCCGCGCATGTAGGCGATTGCCCCTACAAGGGGCTTTGGCTATGGCCGGCCACCCCCTTGTAGGGGGCCTTGGCTGCAGCCGACTGCCCCTTACAGCCAGCCTGGCCGTGGGTGGCCAGCCACCCTCTTTTCTTGCTGCTTTTGCTACGAAAACATAGCAATAACGGGTAAAACGATTCTACGTAATTCAATATCATCACACGCAGTCTTAAACCAATCTTTCGCACGAAAACCTATGCTCTAATTCCACTATTAGGAAACCTCAGCGGGTGCATCATATGCGCAGCGAAAATCAAAACAAAAAAAGTGGTTCCCCATGTAGATCAAATCATCGTGCAAAATAGTGGGGTCGCGAGAAAAATGCAAAAACTAATAAAACTGTGATGTGTGAGAGATTGATTTTACCTAGGGAGATCGTGTATCCCTGTATTCTAGATCTAGATGGACAAGATGAAGGAGGTCAAGCGTCCTCCTCTCTAGTGATATCCACATGATGGATCTCTACAGCGAAACTCCTCCAATTTGATCTCGTAAATCTTGCACATAAGGAAGGAGGAGAATAGGAGGTGGTGGCTAAAGTTGCAGCCTATCAACCATGAGTCTCCCCTCCTATTTATAGAGAGCCACCGAAACTCTAGGCTCCTTCCTTAGTGGGTATTGGATCTCCATCCAATAACCCACTAACCTTTTATTATTGGATCTCTATCCAATAATCTCCTTAGGCCTATAATTAGGCCTTAATCAAGGAGTCCATCAACATAGGGTCTCATCTAATGAGAATAGGGGCTAATTGGATCTTCATCGAATCCTTTATTCGCTGAAGCATCCACCATATGTGTGTGACCCTATAGGCCCGATACCGAGCTGGCCGTGAGTCACTCCCATTAGAACTCCTTTTGATATAGTGAATTATTATCCCCATAATAATTCACTCGACTCATCGACTATGGACGTACTATGCCACTGCGCCATAGTCCCCAGACGGTACAGGGGGGATCAAATCCATCGGACCTGTCTATCCACAATTATCGTGTATCTATAATCCCTCATCCATCTAATATCCCAGAGACCGTATATTGGACATGGTATTGTCAGGCCACATACAGAATCCGTCATAGTCTCGCTCTAATCAGATTCTTTCATAGAACTCTTTGTCTCTCAATCTGAATGACCCTGGTCAGGGATTTATCTGAGCAAGCACATATGGGATATTTCTCTCTTGATACCGAGAGTAGATGATCCTCTAATGATACTCAATTACCTTCGTAAGGTTGGCTACCAATCCCGATAACCAACTATACCAGATCTGGAATTTCTAAACCTGTAAGTCTGGCGTCAAAGAATGGAGTACTCATATAAGGCATCCTTGGTGTCTCAAGTCTAAGGACCAGATACACAACTGGGACTATGGAATCGCTGTTTGACATTAGGTATCATTAACTATACAGCATTCCATAAGCAGATCAATCAGTGAACTCATTCTCCAATGAGCACCTATATTATATCCTTAATGTCTCCACACAAGTGGCTATGAGACTAGCCGCTTCTATCATACGGACGGGTATATAGTACACCGATCTGTCCAGTTATCTCGATGTCCTTCTCGAGTAACCTATGACCCGGATTATTTAGAATATGTGTTTAAAGGTAAATCGATCTCATTATCGTAATCTCATCACGATCTGATTCCTATTGCACAGAACCAAGGACATCACAATATATATGCAACAACTAATATAATGTGAGAATATGCCAATATTAATCATAAGCAAAAAAGATTACGCAGTGTGTCACATGTGCCATCACTCACGTGATTGGCTTGCAGGGTACCTGTAACCAGCATACGAGTCATGTGTTCTGATGTGTGTAATTAGGATAATAATAATTATTATTATTATTATTATTAGGGCCTATAAGCCTCTGCTTTTCTCGTTTATTGTCGGGCCTGTGTGCCTGTGATTATTTGTAATTACATGGAGGCATAACAGGAGCGTGGAGGTGGTAGCGGGACCCACGATGCCTTGGCGGGAGATCACGTCGCATAGTGATGCGACGATCCGACAGAACTGATGATGATGAGATTAACAATCTCAGGGCATAGAGATGCACGATGCACACATAGATCCTATTGTGAATGATTAGGCCCATTGGCTAAGGCTTAATGACGGCTCATGATCATCCGGTGTGGCTTGTATATGTGATGTGTTATACACCTACTAGATATATGTATATATATATATTTGCATGTGATGTAGATATATATTAAATATGTATGTGTGTGACACGTCATATTATGAGACCGATACAAAATGAAAACCCCTCCTATAATAAAATTAAGTCGGTAAGCGTGAGACAATAAGATTGACCCACGTGGCCTTCCATCGTTATAGGAAGAAATTGAATCACGACATAGATTGAGTTGGTCGAGTCACTTGAGGCTCACCTATCTATGTGATCGAGTTCTTACCTATGACATATAGATGTCACCGGTGACCTGAGGACATGGTATGACTTGGTCGAGCAGTCGAGAGCATATCTATTGAATCAGACTCATTTTGTAATGATGGTGATAACTTAACTGAACTTCATGGTTGGTCGAGCAGTCAAGACCATGATGATTCGGAGGCCGAACATGATGGGAATCATAAGGAGTTGTGATTGGCAAGAGTTGCCTACCATTTGAGCTTAGTGTAATTAGTCGAGTCCCTCGAGGTTGCACTAAGACGCCAATTGGATCCCGATCTCCACTAGGAGTCTACCGGAGACTTCTGACTCACGTGACGAGGGTGTCGCGTAATTAGCTAGAAGTCCATATCTTAACACATGGGTATTGGATACCGAGAGTGCTTATCATATCTGCAATACAGAAAATACTGATCAGTCTTCACATGTCAGATTTTTATGATAACACATGGGTAGATACCGAGAGTGCTTATCATATTTGTAATTTTTTACAGGTTTTGGCAAGAACTAGGAGATTGGCCAGAGGCGAGATGGACCTCAAGATGAGCAATGGAGCAAGAGTTATTGCAATTGCTGTTGGGGAGGTCATCCTACATCTACCTAGTGGAGTTATTATTGCATTAGATGCATGTTATTTTGTCCCTTCCATTATCAAAAATATTATTTTCTTCTCTTGTTTGATAATTAATGGATATAAATTAGTTTTTGAGAATAATAGTTATTATTATGGATGAGGAGATCATCACTAGAGGGACCCATATAAATGGCTTATATATGTTAGACACTTCTCCACACATCATGAACATAAAATGTCTAAAAGGAAAAGAGATAAGGTGAATAATGTATACCTATGGCATTGTGAGCTAGGTCATATACATGAGAGAAGGATTCAAAAGTTGCTGAAAGATGGATACTTAGATCCATTTGACTATGAGTCATATGCAACTTGTGAACCTTGCCTTTGTGGAAAGATGATCAACTCTCCTTTTAGTGAAACTAGAGAGAGCCATTGAGTTATTGGAACTCATACATAGTGATGTATGTGGTCCCATGTTGACGAAGGCTATAGGTGGTTACTCATACTTCATTACATTCACTAATGATTTCTCTAGGTATGGACATATGTACTTGATGAAGTACAAGTTTGAGGCCTTTGAGAAATTCATGGAATATAAGAATGAAGTAGAGAATCAGATTGGAAAGAGTATTAAGACTCTTCGATAAGATCGAGGAGGAGAGTACTTGAGTATGGAGTTCACCCATTTCCTCAAGGATAATGAGATTCTAACCCAGTGGACACCTTCATATACACCTCAACTCAATGGTGTATCAGAAAGAAGGAATTGTACACTATTAGACATGGTGCAGTCCATGATGAGTTTCGCTGACCTACCTATCTCATTCTTGGGATACGCCCTAGAGATTGCAGCTTACCTTCTAAACAGAGTTCCATCAAAGTCGGTAGTGTTTGCACCATATAAGATATGGAAAGGAAAGAAGCCCGATCTTAAGGTAGTTAAAATTTGGGGCTGTCCTGCCCAGGTTAGAAGACACAACCCTGACCAGTTGGAATCAAGGATGAAACGATACACGTTCGTGGGATACCCTAAGGAGACTTTGGGGTATTATTTCTATCATCCCGAGGACTGAAAGGGTTTTGTTACCAAGAGAGCTGTGTTTCTTGAGAAGGAACACATTCTGGGGGGAATAGTGGGATTGAGATAAAATTGAACGAGGTTGGAGAACCTAGCTCAAGCACCATTCCAGAGCCCGAGTCTGTTCAGGTACCTAACACACAAATTCTAACTTTGCATAGGTCTAGCAAAGTATCTCACCCTGGACTCTCAGGATATTAATCCTCAGACCTACGAGGAGGCTATTATGAGTATAGACATTGGGAAGTGGCAAGAAGCCATGAATTCTGAGATGGATTTCATATACTCTAACAAGGTTTGGAACCTTGTAGATGCACCTGAGGGTATCGTACCCATCGGCTACAAGTAGATCTTCAAAAAGAAGATCGGAGTCGATGGAAAGGTAGAAACCTATAAGGCAATGCTAGCAGCTAAAGGATATCGTCAAAGACAAGGAGTTGACTATGACGAAACCTTTTCACCTGTAGCCATGTTTAAGTCCATTAGAATTCTTTTGGCCATTGCAGCATACTATGACTATGAGATATGGCAGATGGATGTCAAAACGACATTCCTCAATGGCAACCTCAAGGAGGAGGTATATTTGATATAGCCAAAGGGATTTATATCTAGAGAGAGTCCAGATAAAATGTGCAGGTTGCTCAAGTCCATTTATGGACTAAAGCAAACTTCTCGAAGTTGGAACATAAGATTTGATGAGACGATCAGATCTTATGACTTCGTTAAGAACGAAAATGAACCTTATGTGTACAGGAAGGTAAGTGGGAGTGCTATCACCTTCTTAGTATTATATGTGGATGACATCCTAATCATTGGGAATAATATAGGAATGCTCTCCATAGTAAAGACTTGGCTATCCAGAAACTTCTCCATAAAGGATTTAGGGGAAGCATCCTATATTTTGGGGATCCGGATCTATAAAGATAGATCTAAGAGGATGTTTGGCTTATCCCAATCTAGGTACATAGACTCTATTGTCAAAAGGTTTGGCATAGAGAATTCCAAGAGAGGTCTCATACCGATGAGACATGGAATATCACTTTCTAGGAGTATGTTCCTAGAGACTCCTGAAAAAAGGGCAGACATTGATAAGATACTCTATGCCTCAGCTATAGGGTCTATCATGTATGTTATGCTATGTACCAGGCCTAATATAGCACATGCTTTGAGTGTCACGAGCAGGTATGAGGAAGATCCAGGTTTAGAATACTGGAAGGCAGTAAAGTGTATCCTTAAGTACTTCAGAAGAACTAAGGATCTTTTACTAGTATATGGAGGAGGTAGCCTCTAAGCTGAGGGCTACAAGGATTCGAGTTTTTAGTCTGACATTGATGATAACAAGTCAAACTCAATGTATGTTTTCACCCTGAATGGAGGAGCAGTAAGCTGGAAGAGTTCTAAGCAAGATACTACTGCTGACTCGATCGCAGAGGTAGAATACATTGTTGTAGTAAAAATAACAAAGAAAGGGGTTTGGATAAAGAAGTTCATCAGGGATTTGGGAGTCGTATCATGTAGAATGGAGCCGATTCCCATATATTGTGACAACAACGGGGCGATCGCTCAAGTGAAGGAATCCAGGTCTCATCAGAAGTCTAAGCGTGTTCTAAGAAAGTTTCATTTTATTAGAGAGATCATGTCCCATAAAGATATAGCGATGGAAAGAGTTTCATCTGAAGATAACATTGTAGATCCACTGACAAAGCTGCAGACTCAAATTGTATTTGAGCGTCACAAGGATCTGATGGGGATTAGACACATAGGTAATTTAGCTTTAGGTCAAGTGGGAGATTACTAGTTATAGGTGCCCTACAAGCCAATCACGTGAGTGATGGCACGTGTGACACACTGCATGATCTTTTTGCTTATGATTAATATTGGTATATTCTCATATTATATTATATATTGCATATATGTATATATATATATATATATATATATATATATATATATATATATATATATATATATATATATATATATATATATTGTGATGTCCTTGGTTCTATGCAATGGGAATTGGATCATGATGAGATCATGATAATGAGATCGATTCAACTTTAAACACAGATCCTAAATAATCTCGGTCATAGGTTACTCGAGAGGGACATTGAGATGACCGGACAGATCGGTATACTATATACCCGTCCATATAATGGAGGCGGTTGGTCTCATAGCCACTTATGTGGAGACACTAAGGATATAATACAGGTGCTCATTGGAGAATGAGTTTACTGATTGATCCGCCTATAGAATGATGTATGATTAATGATACCTAATGTCAAACAGCGATTCCATAGTCCCAGTTGTGTATCTGGTCCATAGACTTAAGACACCAAGGATGTCTTGTATGAGTACTCATTTCTTTAATGTTAGACTTACAGGTTTAGAAAGTTCTAGATCTGGTACAACTGGTTATTAGGATTAGTAGTCAACCTTATGAAGGCAATTAAGTGTCAATAGAGGATCATCTCGATATCACGAGAGGAATATCTCATATGTGCTTACTCAGATAAATCCCTAGCCAGGGTCATCAGATCAAGAGAGAAAGAGTTCTCCGGTAGAATCTGATTAGAGCAAGACAAACTGATTTCGTATGTGACCTGACAGTACCATATCAAATATACAGTCTCTGGGATATTAGTTGGATGAGGGATTATTGATACATGGTAATTGTGGACAGATAGGTCTGATGGATTTGATCCCCTTGTACCTTCTGGGGACTATGGCGTAGTGGCCTAATATGTCCATAGTCGATAAGTCGAGTGAATTATTATTGAGATAATAATTCACTATATCAGATGGAGTTATGATGGGAGTGACTCACAACCAGCTCGATATTGAGCCTAGAGGGTCACACACATATGGTGGATGCTTCAGCAAATAGAGGATTGGATGGAGATCCAATTAGCCCATATTCTCATTAGATGAGACCCTATGCTAATGAGCTCATTGATTGAGACCCAATTAGAGGCCTAAGGAGATTGTTGGATAGAGATCTAATAATAAAAAGTTAGTGGGTAATTGGATGGAGATCCAATACCCAATGAGGCAGGAACCCTAGGGTTTTTTGGTGGCTCTCTATAAATAGGAGGGAAGACTCATTGTTGATGGGCTGCAGGTTTGGCCTCCCGCCCTTATTCTCCTCCCTCCCTCTACGCAACAGTTGTGAGATCAAATTGAAGGAGTTTTGCTGCAGAGATCCATCATTGGATACCGCTACAGAGAAGGACGCTTGACCTCCTTTATCCTCTCGATCCAGATCTAGAATATTAGGATATACAATATCCCTATATAAAATCAATCTCTCACGTATCATGGTATTTTTAGTTTTTATGATTTTTTTCTCTAGACATCAATCTTTTACACGACGATTTGATCTACGTGGGAAACTGATTTTTTATTTTGAGTTTCGCTACGCATGTGATGGACCAACTGAGGTTTCCCAACAGGGGGTTTACAAGTGACATGTTTTTGACAAATAAAATGTAGCCTAAATGAATAACATGTAGATTCTGTAAAAAATTAATTAAGATATGAACTTCTATCTTAATCTACTTCCATTATTTTTCTGACGAATCACGTGACACCCTAGGCATATGAAACAAAAGTCTCTGACAGACTTCTAGTGGGGATCGAGATCCTTTCAGCATCTTAGTTAACCTTGAGGGACTCGACCAATTACATTAAGCATGAAAAGGTAGGAAACTCTTGCTAAACATAACTCTTTATGATTCACATCATGTTCAGCCTCCGAACCATCATGGTCTCAACCTCTCGACCAATCATGATGTTCAGTTAAGTCATCACTATTGTTACAAAATGAGTCTGATTTGATGATATGCTCTCGAGGGACTCGACCAAGCAGACCATATCCACAGGTCATTGGTGACATCTTTATGTCATAGACAATATCTCAAATCACTGATATAAGTGAGCCTCGAGGGACTCGACCAACTCAACATATGTCGTGATTCAATTTATTCCTATAACGATGGAAGGCCACGTGGATCAATCTTATAGCCTCACGCTTTCTGATTTAATAGTATCGTTAGGAGAGGTTTTTTGTTTTGTTTCGGTCTCCTAATATATCGTGTCACACACATACATATTTAATATATATCTACATCGCATGCAAATATATATATATATAATCACATATGCATGCCATACCGGATGATCATAAACCATCACCAAATATGATTAAGCCCGAGTAAGTGGGCCCAATCGCTCATAATAGGATCTATGTGTGTATCATCGCATCTTCATGCTCCTGTGATCATCCATCTCATCATCATTGATTCCGTCAGATTCTCGGTGCATCAACATGCATCGCAATCGCCTGTTGCGGCATCGTGGGTCTCGCTAACACCTCCACGCTCCCACCGCACCTCTTTGTGTAATTATAACATAATCACAAACATGTAGGCCTGACAATAAATGAGAAAAATAGTGGCTCAAAAGCCTCAATAATAATAATAATCACATATACACACATGGCAACACATGGTTCATGATCATCCATCAACATCATACATCACTTATACACATCATCATGTAGGATTACTAGATAATTAATAATTAATTAAACTATTTAATTAATTTTATTTTTAGAATTCAGGATATACTAAAAATTTCTAAAACTATTAAGGTTATTTTTGGAATTCTAAATCGAAGGACAAACCTCAAAATTTTTTGAATTTCTAGGGACAGAATCATCCTTTAGGAAAAACCCTAATCTCTCTATCCCTTTCCAATGGATCGCTACCGTCGTCCCTACGTATGCGACACCCTTGCGTGTCACCTTCGCGGGTGATGCCTTTACCCATGGGCGTACCCGTAGTTATTGTGCTCGCAAGCACCACCCCTACAAGCAGCCTGCCACAAGCAGTTGCCCCCTTGCTGTGGCATATTCGCAGGCGGCCACCCCTACAAGCAGTATGCCCGCAGGTGGTCACCCCAGCACATAAGCAGCTTGTCTGCAAGTACTGTAAGAACACAGAATAATTCTACGTGATTCAATCTCATCACAAACTATTTAAAAGCCAATATTATGCACAAGCAACCTGGCTTTGATACCACTATTAGGAAATCACGAAAGAGCATCACATACATAACAGAATAATAAAACAAAATCAGTTTCCCATAGTTATCATGTATCATGTAAAGATTGGTGTGTGAAAAAAATGTAAAACAGAAAACTACAATACGTGAGAGATTGATTACTTAGGGAAATCATATATCCCTAAAATTCCATATCTAAATGAAGAGGATAAAAGATATCAAATGTCCTCCTATTACGCCCCCCGAATATTTGTATTCAAGAGGCATAAACCTATCATAAATCAAGAATATTATAATTCATCCATAATTCAGATCTAGGATCCAAACTAACATTTGAGGATACTAATAAAATATTCAAACATCAATCACAACCTATAAAACCTGTGCAGTTTATGATTATATACCACATCACTCGATAATCTATAAAACTCAAAGCCAACTTAACATAAATAATTATGATTATATACCACATCACTCGATAATCTACGAAACTCAAAAGCTAACTTAATAGAAACAATAACCACATTTATATAACCAACATTATCATAAGTTCATATCATTATACAAATTAAACTTAATATCCAAAATCCTAAACATGAGAGGTCATTTAATCTTTATAAAACACATAAGTTCATATTTACCATCAATATTTCATAAGACGCTCAGTGTACTATACAACAAAATATATCAACCAATAAAGATTTGCCCAAAATCTTTTAGATTTCCTTTGCCTTAGCCTAATTCTAACTTTTTTCGTGAATGACAAGCAAATCTGAAAAATTTATTTAGCAATGAAGTGAGCATATAAAGCTCAGGAAGCAACTCACATATCCAAGACAAAGAAGGATAGTTTCAAAACAAACTTGATATCAAATAGCAAGGCAAGGGTATAAGAATATATAGATAGAATCTCGTTAGATACAGAATCATAAATCATTTCATTTGAAACATACCTTGATCATAACATTAGAGAAAGAGTAGTTGGAGCATATCATTGGTGTGAAATATCTCGAAATATATTAATATCTTATGAAATAACTCAGAGCATATCAAAGGAATATAGAATATTTTGAAGCATGTCAATGGTATATGAAATATTTCAAAACATATAAAGGCGTAAACATTTTTTGGAGTATATCAATAATATATATAATATTTTAAGGTAAATCAAGGGTGTAAACATGTTTCGGTGCATATCAGTGGTATATGAATATTTTGGAGCATATAAACGATGCAAACATGTTTCAGAGCACATCAATGGTAAATAAAATATTTTGGAGCGCATCAAAGGTATAAACATATTTCGGAGCATATCAATGGTATATGAAATATTTCAAAGCATATCAAAGGTGAAAACATGTTTCAGAGCATATCAAATATATATTAAATATTTCAGAGCATATCAATGGTATATGAAATATTTCAAGACAAATCAAAGGTATAAATATGTTTCGGAGCATATCAATGGTATATGAATATTTCAGAGCATATCAAAGGCATAAACATGTTTCAGAGCATATTAATGGTGTAGCAAATATTTCGGAGCATATCAAAGATATATGAAATATTTCAGAGCATATCAAATGCGCAAACATGTTTTCAAAGCATATCAATGGTATATGAAAGATTTGGAATCGTATCAAAGGTGTAAACATGTCTCGAAGCATATCAATAATATATAAAATATTTTAAGGTATATCTTAGGTGTAAACATGTTTTGGAGTATATCAATTATATATGAAATATTACAGAATATATCAAAGGCGTAAACATGTCTCGGAGCAATAATATATGAAGTATTTCAGGGAATATAAAAGGTGTAATGTTTAAGAGTATATCATTGATATAGGAAATATTATGGAACATATCAAAGGCATAAACATGTTTCGGAGCATATTATTGGTATATGAAATATTTTAGAGCTTATCAAAAGTGTAACATGTTTCGGAGCATATCAATAGTATATAAAATATTTCACGGCATATTAAAGGTGTAAACATATTTCAGAGCATGTCAATGGTATATAAATCATTTCAGAATTTATTAAATAATAAATAGGAAGCATAAGCTCAAATGTCATATATGACGTCACATTCATTTCATTCTTATCCAAAACGCATAGACAAACTCATAAGTAAATGCTTTGGATATCATATCAAAAACATAGATGGTGATGTGGGATCAGACAAAATATGATCTAATATCATATCAAAAATATAGATGGTGAAGTGAGATCAGACAGAATATAATCCATCCGTTTCTAGATGACAATCAAACAAAAGTAGAGCATCGCAGGCTCTAAGCATAACTCCTTTTACCAGTTTTGGCAAAGGTTCACATTATCCTACAAACACTAGAGTACAAAAGGTTATTCTGAGTAATAAAGTGGTATATAACGTAAGCACATACAGAACAATGAAACATAAATGTGCCTATATGAATCAATATAATGCAAATATAATTTTTCACATAATACATTCAGATAGGCAAAGAATTAAGGATAAGAACATATAAAAATTCAAATCAACCACATAGAGTTTAATTGAAGAAAAGATTATAATTGAAATCAATTTTCAAAGGGATGGAACAAGAATAAGTAAAATTGACAAAAGCTCGATTATGACAGAATTTGAGATACATATTGCATAATTTATTTATCTACCAATTATACTCCAAATTACTCAAGGAAGATCTCATTTGAAAGTTATGTCAATATATTTTCAGATGAATCAACTTTTATATGAATTGGAGTTTCCAACTAAGAATTTCCAACTATGAGTTCTAAGCAATTTAGTAATGAAAGGTCATAGGATAATATTTCTATTTTGCAGAATCCATATAGTTAAATAGAACAAATGTTTTAGTAGCCATTTGTATTTCAAATCTATCAAAACATATTATAAAAGAAATATCTATAAGTTTATTTTATCATGAAATAAGTTTTGCATAAATTAGAGTCTCTAATAAGAGTTATAAATAATTTGTATCAAGAGGTCAGAGATTATAAAGTATATTTTATAGATTCTTTAGGGTTAATTAAAATAAGAGTTTAGACAAGCATATGAAGTCCAAAATTTTTAATTTTGGTATTAAAAGAAAGATCTATAAGTCTAATTTTGAATAAAATAGGATATGCCTAAATCAGAATGCAATGCAGAAAGCTATGGTAAGAATAAGGCAGAAAGGTCAGAATCTCAATTTTTCAGATTCATAGATTTACAACTGAATGAGAGAGATATTATGTTCTAAGCCATAAATCTTTCAAAATCATATATAACTGAGATGAAATCAAGGAATTAAAACTTTGTAGGATGGGGTTAGAATACTTGCCTTAGAAAATTTGATTCCTAAGTGTGAGTAAGTGATCCAAACTCAAACCAAAGCAAAACTCCTTCCACTTCAATTCTTCTTCCCTTTCTCTTCTCTAAAATTTTTCTCAGTTTTAGGTAAATTTTCTCCTCAAATTTGTGTAGGTTTAGCTAACATAAGGATTGTAGGTGGCAAGCATACATAAGAGAAGTTTAAGTGTCACCTGTGCAACAAGCAAAAGTGGCACTATCCTTAGGCTAGTAGCTAGTGACACATGTCTTTTTTCTTTCTTTAACTTAATGTGAATCTTTCATAATTCATATTAGATTTTTAAGATTCACATTTAGGTCCCTAGCAATAAGCTTTTCAAAAATTATTTAATCAAGAGAATTATTAAATAAATTCTCATATTTATAAATAAATCCTCATAAATAATTTAAAATATATCATTATAAATATTTTGGAAACGAGGGATATTACACTCTCCCCCCCTTAAAAGAAAACTTTTAAGTCCTCTAAATTTATCATACATCTATCAATAAAAAGATAAGGATAAACTTTCTTCATTTCCTCTAGCTCCCAGATTATTTCATCTATAAAATGATGCTTCCATATCATTTTAACTAGAGAAATGATCATATTCATTAGGATCTTTTCTTTCTTATCAGTAATCTAAGTGGCTCTTCCACATAAGCGAAGTCCTTGTCATCCTAGATTACTAAAGGATATCAAAAAAAAATTCATTGATCACTATATAATTAACTAAGCCTCAATATACTTTGCATATCAAACATATAAAATACCAGTAATCCTCAAATCCTCAAATCATGTCTAATATCATATCTGTCATGCCCCCCAAATATTCACATTCAGGAGGCGTGAACCTATCATAAATTGAGAATATTGTAATTCATCCACAATCTAAATCCAAGATCCAAACTAACATTTGAGGATACTTATAAAACATTTAGACATCAATCACAACTTACATAATCTGTGTAGTTTATGATCAATAACCACATCACTCGATAATCTATAAAACTTAAAGCCAACTTAACAGAAATAATAACCACACTTATAAATCCATAGGTGTCGAATATATATAATTATATAACCAACATTACCAAAAGTTTATATCATTATATAAATTAAACTTAATATCCCAAAATCTTAATATAAGAGGTCCTTTAAACTTTATAAAATATATAAGTTTAGACGTAAAGTATACTATACAACAAAACATATCAACAAGAAAGATTCGCCCAAAATCTTTTAGCTTTCCTCTGCATTAGCTCAATTCTAACATTTTTCATGAGTGACAAGCTAACCTAAAAAATTTATATAACAACAGAGTGAGCATATAAAGTTCAGTAAGTGACTAACATATCTAAGACAAAGAATGATAGTTTCAAAATAAACTTGATATCAAATAGCAAGAAAAGGGTAAAAGAATCCATAGATAGCATCTTGTTAGATACAGAATTATCAATCATTTCATTTGAAACATATTTTTTATCATAACAGTAAAGGAAGAGTAGTTGGAGCATATCATTGGTGTGAAATATATCGAAACATATCAATGTCGTATGACACAACTCAAAGCATATCAACGGAATGTGAAATATTTCGAAGCATGTCAATGGCATATAAAATATTTTGAAACATATAAAGGCATAAACATGTTACAGAGTATATCAATGATATATGAAATATTTTAAGCCAAATTAAGGGTGTAAATATGTTTCAGAGCATATCAATGGTATATGAATATTTCGAAGCATATCAAAAGCGTAAACATGTTTTATAGCATATCAATGATATATGAAAGATTTCGGAGCATATCAATGGCGTAAACATATTTTGAAGCATATCAACGGTATCTGAAATATTTGAAGGCATATCATAAGCATAAATTTCGGAGCATATCAAAGGTATATGAAATATTTCAGATCATATCAATGGTATATAAAATATTTCAAGATAAATCAAAAGTATAAACATGTTTCAGAGCATATCAATGGTATATGAATATTTCAGAGCATATCAAAGGAGTAAACATGTTTTGGAGCATATCAATGGTGTAGAAAATATTTCATACTATATCAAAGGTATATAAAAGATTTCAGAGTGTACCAAAGGCGTAAACATATTTTCAGAACATATCAATAATATATGAAAGATTTCGGTGTGTATCAAAGGCATAAACATATTTCGAAGCATATCAATGGTATATAAAATATTTCAAGGCATATTAAAGGTATAAACATATTTCAGAGTATATCAATGATATATAAAATATTACAGAACATATTAAAGGCGTAAACATGTCTCGGAGCATATCAGTGGTGTAGGAAGTATTTTAAGGCATGACAAATGCGTAAACATATTTCAGAGTATATCAATGATATATGAAATATTACAGAACATATCAAAGGCGTAAACATGTTTCAGAGTATATTAATGGTAAATAAAAGATTTCAGAGCGTATCAAAGGCGTAAACTTTTTTTGAAGCATTTTAATAGTACATGAAATATTTCAAGATATATCACAGGCGTAAACATGTTCCAGAGCATGTCAATGGTGCATGAATCATTTCAGAACTTATCAAATAATAAATAGAAAGCAGAAGCTCAAATGTCATATCTGATGTCACATTCATTTCATACTTATCCAAAGCGCATAGACAACCTCATAAGCAAATGCTTTATATATCATATCGAAAATATAGATGGTGAAGTGGGATCAAACATAATATGTCTGATATCATATCAAAAATATAGATGATGAAGTGGGATCAGACAAAATATGATCCATCCATTTTTAGATGACAATCAAACAGAAATAGAGCATCGCGGGCTTTAAGCAAAGCTCACTTTCCATTTCTGGCATAAGTTCATATTGTCCTACAAATACCAGAGTACAAAAGGATATTTTGAGTAATAAAGTGATATATAACGGAAGCACATGTGGAACAACAAAGCATAAATTTATCAATATTAATCAATACGATGCAAACATAATTTTTTGCATAATGCATTCAGATAGGCAAAGAATTCAGGACAAGAACATATAAGAATTCAAAGCAATCACATAGAGTCCAATTGAAGAAAAGATTTTAGCTAAAATTAATTTTCAAAGAAATGAAATAATAATAAGTAAAATCGATAAAAGCTCGATTCTGGCATAATTTGAGATTAACATTGCATGATATATTTGAATAACCAACTATATTCCAAACTACTTAAGAATAATCTCATTTTAAAGACATATCAATCTATTTTCAGATAAATTAGTTTTATATGAATTGGAACTTCCAACAAGGTCTTTTAAGCAATTTAGTAACAAAAGATCATAGGATAACATTTCTATTTTACAGAATCCATATAGTTGAATAGAATAAATATTTTAGTAGTCATTTATATTTTAAATCTATCAAATCAAGTACAAAAAAAAGATCTATAAGTCTAGTTTCTCTTGAAATCAATTTTACATAAATCAGAGTTTCTAGTAGATAGTTATAAATAATTTAGTATTAAGATGTCAAATATTACAAAGTCTATTTTATAAATTCTTCAAGGTCAATTAAAATAAGAGTTTAGATAGGCATATGAACTCCAAAATTTTTAATTTTGGTATCAATAGAAAGATCTATAATTCTAATTATAGGTGAAATAGGTTTTGCCTAAATTAGAGTTTAATCAGAAAGTTATAACAAGAATAATACATAAAGGTCATAATCTCAATTTTTCATATTCATAGATTTACAACTGAATGGGAGTGATATCATCTTTTAAGCCATAAATATTTCAAAATCATATCAAAATAAGATAAAATTAAGGAATTAAGATTTCTGTAGGGTGGGGTTAGAATAATTGCATTAAAAAATTTGATCCTAAGTGTAAGGAATTGATCCAAACTCAAACCATAGCAAAATTCCTTCCACTTCAATTCCTCTTCCCTTTCTCTTCTCTATGTTTGCAACAAATTTCTTTCAGTTTTGGGTAAGTTTTCTCCTCTAATTTGTTTAGTTTGGCTACCATAAGCATTGTAAGGTGGCAAGCATAAATAAGAGAAGTTTAGGTGTCACCCATGCAACAAGCATAAGTGGCACCATCCTTAGGCTAGCTAGTGACACATGTCCTCTTTTTTCAACTTATTGTGAATCTTTCATAATTCATATTAGATTTTTAAGATTTATATTTAGTTCCTAGCAATAAGCTTTTTAATATAAAATTATTTAATTAAGAAAATTAGTATACAAATCCTCATATTTATAAATAGGTCCGCATAAACAATGTAAGATATATCATTACATATATTTCAGAAATGAGAGATATTACACCTCCTCTCTAGTGGTATCCATACGATGGATCATCGCAATGATGCTTCTCCAATCGCAGCCCAAAAATCTGTAACTCTTGCGCACCTTCTCTCAGCACTCGTAGAAGAAGATCTGTTATTTTCTCACTACACTATTACAGGAGGGAAGGGCGGGTCGGCTGAGCAGATGAGGGCAGGAGGAGAATAGAAGAGAGCGACTAAAGGTGCAATCTATCACTATTGTGTCGCTCCTGCCTCTTATTTATAGAGAGCCACCAAAAACCCTAATGGATCCTACCTTAATGGGTATTAGATCTTCATCTAATTACTCACTCCTCTTGGATTATTGGATCTCTATCCAATAATCTCAATTAGCCTCCAATTGGGCCTCATACAGGGAGCTTATAAATGTTGGGTCTCATCCAATGAGAATAGAGGCTAATTGGATAACTTATATCCAATTTTCTACTTGTTGAAACATCCACCATATGTGTGTAAACCCTCAAGGCCCAACACCGAGCTGACCATGAGTTCCTCCTATCAGAACTCCTTCTAACTCAATAAATTATTATCCCATAATAATTCACTCAACTCATCGACTATAGACGTACTAAGCCACTGCCCCATAGTCCTCGAACAGTGCAAAAGATCAAATACATTGGACTTGTTTATCCATAATTATCATATATCTATAGTCCTTAATATCCTAAAGATTGTATATTGGGCATAATATTGTCAAGCTATATACGAAATATGTTCGAGTCTCACTCTAATCAGATTCTCTCGAAGAACTCCTTTTCTCTTAATCCGAATAACCCTGGCAAGGGATATGCCTAAGTGATAACATATGACATATTTCTCTCATGATACTGAGAGTAGATGATCCTTTATTAATACTCAATTGCCTTCGTAAGATTAGTTACCAATCTCGATAATGATTGTATCAGATCTGAAACTTTCCAGACTTGTCAATCCAGTGTCAAAGAAAGGAGTACTTCAACAAGGCATCTTTGGTGTCCCAAGTCTAAGGACCAGACATAATTGGGACTACGAAATCACTATCTAATGTTAGGTATCATTAACCATATAATATTTCATAAGCGGATCAATCAGTGAACTCATTCTCCAATGAACACCTGTATTGTATCCTTAGTGTCCCCACACGAGTAGCTATAAGACTAACCGTCTCCATCGTTTGGGCGGATATACAATACACCAGTCTATCTGGTCATCTCGATATTCTTCTCGAGTAACATATGACTAAGATTATATAGGATTTATGTTTAAAGGTGAATCGATCTCATTATCATGATCTCATCATGATCTGATCCCCATTACACAGAACCAAGGATATATATATATAATATGATAAAATATTTATAATAATAATAATATAAAAATATTATGCAGTGTATCATACAAGTCATCACTCATATGATTGGCTTGTATGGCACCTATAACCAACCGATCCATTTACAGAATACTGGATGGTTAATGATACCTGATGTCAGACAGTGATTCTGTAGTCTCAATTGTGTGTCTGATCCTTAGACTTGAGAGACTAAGGATACCTTGTTTGAGTACTCCTTTCTAAAAAAATTAGACTTACAAGTCTAGAAGTTCTAGATCTGGTATAACAAGTTATCAAGATTGATAGCCAACCTTACGAATGTAGTTGAGTGTAAATAGAGGATTGTCCACTCATAGTATTATGAGAGGAATATCTCATATGTTCTTACTTAAACAAATCCCAAGTTAAGGTCGTTTGGATTGAAAGATGAGTTATCTAGGAGAATCTGATTAGAGCGAGACTCGGATATGATTCTGTATGGACTTGACGATACCATGCCTAGTATACTGTCTCTAAGATATTAGATGGATGAGAAACTATAGATATATGATAAATAATGATAGACATATCCAATGGATTAGATCCCCTTGTATCATCTAGGGACTATGGTGTGGTGGCCTAGTACGTCTATAATCGATGAGTCAAGTGAATTATTATGGGATAACAATTCATTGAGTCAAAAGGAGTGCTGAGTCAGAAGGAGTTCTAATAGGTGCAACTCAACCAGCTCATTGTTAGGCCTAGAGGTTCACACACATATGATGGATGTTGCGGTGAGTAGAGGATTGGATATAAGTTATCCAATAAGCCTCTATTTCATTAGATGAGACCCAATATTAATGGATTCCTTGGATGAGGTCCAATTAAAGGTAAATTGAGATTATTGGATAGAGATCCAATAATCCAAGAGGTTAAGGTAATTAAATAGAGATCTAATTCTCACTCAGGTAGGATCTATTAGGGTTTAAGATGCTCCCTATAAATAGGAGGAAGGGGCAACCAAGAAAGGTGATAGGTTGCACTTTTTTCCACCCCCTCCTATTTTTATCCCTCTCTTTTTCTTCTTAACCGACCATGTCTCTCCTTAATGTGTGAGGACAACAAAGAAGAAAGGAGTTCTTCTTTCATACTTGTTGCAAGTTGATGTACAAAAGCTACAGAAGGTGCACAAAAGCTATGAGTTTTTTACACTACAAAGGACGAGCATCACCGCTTCTTCCACCGTATAGATACTGCTAGAGATGAGAACATCTGACCTTCATCATCCCTCCTTTAGATCTGATTTTTCAAGGATATATGATCTCCCTAGGTAAAATATTTAACACATGTTATGTAGTTTTTTGATTTTATGATTTTTTGTGTACTAGTCATCACACTACAATTTGATAAACATGACAAACCAGTTTTATTTGTTTGATTCCATTAGGTTATAATCAAATTGAGTTTGATTTAAGTCAATTAAGCTATTCTAATTAGGGTCTTGGTTGATTTAGAACTATTGAGATATTGATATTTCATGTGTTTATGATTTAATGAACTTAAAGGTTTTATCTAAAGTTGTCATTTAGAAATGATTTTATACTTTTCTTAAGTTTATGATATTGATATGATTATTAATGTTAGTATATGTAACTATACTAGTAGTCCATATTAGAAGTGCAACCTGTGAAATGAGCTACAAACCCATCATAGTGTAGAGCCACCAATGAACATAGTCTAGTAGATCATACATCAAACATATTCTCTCATAATATTTAATTATATTGATTTCTTGTATGCATGTGTGAATGAATTAAATAAATAACTATGGATGTTTATATATCCCTACTGAGGGCAGGTATGACGTTTTCTTTCGTGGATTATTAGGTTGTCAGACGTGATGGTTAGATAGCTTCTCTATTTGCTATTATGAGGAACGTATCCCCAGTTGGGTGAGTGAGATATACCACTCCATTCACTATTGGAAGTGTGATATGGGTTATCTTCTTCCGTTGTTGGGAGGAACCCATCCCGTGGAGTATGACTCTCCATCCTCTATTAGGAGAGTGTACCATTGGGTATGATATATGCCTTTGTTATTTGATTATTATGTATATGTTGCATATAGCTGATGCATGATTTTGTTTATTACATAAGAAATTATAATTATTTTTTTAATACATAATTTTTATAATAAATTGATATAATATTATTTTTTATTAAATTATTAATATTTATATATATCAAATATTATAGATTATTTTTATGATTTTTCAAATATTTCTACCAGTATATGGGATTACTGATATATTTTTATTTTATATTTATTTTTAGAGTAATCTACTACTTTGGAATAGATATAAAGCTTGGGTATAAGAGACTTATGACTCTACTTGGAAGGTGTAGTCCTTTTTTTAGTTAATAAAATATTTAGTATTGTAAAGATAAGGATTTGAATTCAATATAAAAAAAGGAGTATATTTTACAAACTATGAATAATAAAATAATAATTTATTATGTTTTCTAAAATTTTGGGATGTGATACATCGAGACGCTTGCTTTTTTCGGGAGAGGATTACTGGTTACAGGTACCCTACAAGCCAATCATGTGAGTGATAGCTGATCAGAATAAAATAGAAATAAACTTTGTATATGAACAAATACTAGCAGACTATCACCCACAGCGGAATCAAACAGAAATCACAATCAAATGAATACCAAGATTTATATGGAAAACCCCTTCAACTCAAAGGGCAAAAATTACGGGACAAGCTAGAGAAAATCCACTATCAAAATAATGAATATACATATCTCAAGGCTTCTTGCCCAAACCAAAGCAACAGCTACAAGAGAATTACAGGGATATAAGGACTATAATATTAAGCACAATATCTAAAACTTTCCCTAGAGATCACAATAAGAATCCACTGTAAACTGATTTAACCTGAAATATGAATGATTGAGAATAGTCTTTTCCTGTCATTGTCTTTTTTCCTTTCTTGGATCTCTTATTTTCTGGCCTCTACTGTCAATCTACATTCTTTTTTCTCTCTCCCACGTTTTCAGCTATCGCTGCCCTCTTAAACTCAACCCTAGCCACCTAAACTAGGGTTTAGGTTAATATAAGTAAAGTTCTGCGTTGTGGGCTTCACTAAAGCACATTATGGGCTGAATTTGGGCCATCTGCCCAATAACTTCCCCCTTCAACCCATAAGGGAGGTTGTCTCATGACTCCTCAATGTGAAGCCATGCCGACCAACTGTCGATACATCTCCTGTCTCTCTTTCGGTAAAGTCTTTGTCAACATGTCTGCCCCATTATCATCTATGTAAATTTTCTGAAGCTGTAACTGCTTCTCTTCAAGCATATTTCTGATCTAGTGATATCTGACATTTATATGCTTTGACTTGGAATGAAATGTTGGGTTCTTGCATAAATGGATGGCACTCTAGCTGTCACAATACACCATATAGTTTTTCTGTTTCAACCCCAATTCTTGTAAGAATCCTTTCATCCATAATATTTCTTTGCAAACCTCTGTAGCAGCAATATATTCTGCCTCTGTGGTGGAGAGAGCAATAGACCTTTGCAATCTGGACTGTCATGACAGAGCTCCCCCTATAAAAGTAAGTATAAAACCTGATATAGACTTCCTTATATCAATTCTCTTGCCATATCTGCATCTGTGTAACATGTCAACACAGGTGGTCCACCTCGAAAGCTTAAACAAACTTTAGAACTTCCTTTAAGATATCTAAAAATCTACTTTAATGCTACTTAGTGCTCTTTTCCTGGATTTACAAGAAATCTACTAGCAACACCCACTGTATATGCGATGTCTGGCCTCGTACATACCATCACGTATATTAAACTTCCAACTGCTGAAGCATAAGGAACCTTTTGCATTTTCTCCTTCTCCTCATCACTTAACGGACTATGATCTGAGCACAACTTGAAGTGACCTGCAAGAGGAGAACCTATTAGTTTTGCATTGCTCATATTGAACTTGTCCAATACCTTATCAATATATTTCTCCTGTGACAACCAAATCTTCTTGTTTCTTCTGTCACGAGAAATCTGTATGCCCAGTATTTACTTTGCTGGCCCCATGTCCTTCATTGCAAAAGACTCACTCAGTTTCTTCTTTAACCTGTCAATCATAAACATATCTTTCCCAAGGATAAGTATGTCATCAAAAGTAAGAGAATAATAAAATCCTCACGAAATCCTTTTATGTACACACAATGATCTGAAGTTGTTCTTTTGTATTCATTTCAATCATAAATGAATTAAACTTTTTATACCACTATCTTGGAGCTTGCTTCAGCCCATACAAGCTCTTATTCAACTTGTAGATAAGATTTTCTTTATCTTTGACTTTAAAGTCTTCTGGTTGCTCCATATAAATTTTCTCCTCCAAATCACCATGAAGGAAAGCTGTTTTCACATCTAACTGCTCAATCTCCAAGTCTAGGTTAGCAGCAATACCAAGAGCAACACGGATAAAAGATATTTTAACAACAGGGGAAAAAATTTCTTCAAAATCAATACCTTTCTTTTGACCAAAGCCTTTCACAACCAATCTAGCTTTATACTTTAGTTGACAATAATATTCTTGAGTCTTCAACCTGAAAACCCACTTGTCCTTCAAGGCTTTACTTCCCTCTGGTAGTTGCACCAAATCATATGTGTGGTTCTTCTATAGAGAATTCATCTCTTCCTGCATAGCAATAAACCACTTCTTTTTCTGCTCACTTTTAACTGCTTCCTGGTAACTCTCTGGTTCACCTACATCAGTAAGCATCATATACTCATCTGTAGAGTATCTTCTGGAAGGTTGACGTGGTCTAGAAGATCTTCTTAACTGAGGTTCGGTAGGAACTTGCTCTCTTTCTTCTTCCTGCTCAACATGTCCTACAGGTAGATCAATATCTAGTTGTGCTTCATCTTCCGGCACCTCTCCCCCATCACCCTGATATACTGGAGGAATAATTGGGTCACAGTCTACAAATCCCTCTACAGAAGTCTTAGCTGGTGCCTCCTTCAAATCCTCAATGGTTTGATCCTCAAAGAATACAACATCTCTAATTCTGAACACTTTCTGCTTTTCTGGATCCCAAAGCTTGTAACCAAACTGATCATGTGAGTAACTAAGAAAAATACACTCTTTTGTCTTACCATCCAGCTTGGACCTCTCATTGTCTGGAACATGTGCAAATGCACGATAACCAAATACTCTTAAATGCCTATAGGAGACATCTTTCCCTGACCATACATGCTTTGCAATATCACCATCTAGAGCTATATATGGTGATAAGTTGATTACATCAACTACAGTCCTCAAATCCTCATCCCAAAACCTTTTGGGTAGCTTGGCCTGTGAAAGTATACATCTGATCTTTTCTATGATAGTGCGGTTCATCCTCTCTGCAATTACATTATGTTGAGGCATACCAGGAACTATCAACTCATGTTGAATGCTATGTGACCTATAATAATCATTAAACAATCATATATACTGTCCATCATTATCTGATCTTATGCATTTCAATTTCCTTTCTGTCTCCCTTTCAACTCTTGCATGAAACTTCTTGAAGACATTAACATCCTGATCTTTGGTCTTCAAAGCATAGGCCCAAACTTTTCTGGAAAAGTCATCTATAAAAGTAACAAAATAAAGTGCACCACTGATACTAGGAACATTAACAGATCCACCATTAGTTTTTGTCCTCAAAGGATCACACACATCTGTATAAACACGGTCCAATGCATGTATTTTTCTAGATAAAACAAGACTAACAAAGGAAATTTTATGTTGTTTACTAGCCAACAATCAATACAAGGGTTCAAATGTGTACCTCTGAGGTCTGACAATATCTCTCTCTTGGAAAGTTCTTACAGTCCCTTCTCGCTCATGTGTCACAGTCGCCTATACCACAACTCTATGCTGAAGTCTTTCTTTGTAGCATTCAACTGCTCACCACAAGCTTTAGCCTGCAATCTGTGCAATGTATGACATTTCTTCCTATTAGCTACAATAAGATAACCCTTATTGAGCTTCCACTGCCCTTTGTGAAATATGATATCAAAGTCTTTATCATCCAGCCTTCCAATTGAAATTAAATTCAGTATTAAGTCAACCACATGTCTCACGTCCTTAAGCACCAACTTGCAGCCAAGGTTGGTCTTTATATGGATATCACTCATGCCAATAATGTTTACTGTGCCATAGTTACCCATCTTGACAACACCAAAATTTTCAGACCTGTAAGTAGCAAAGAACTCCCTCCGTGGTGTAGCATGATAAGAAGCACCTGTGTCAATTATCCACTCGAGATCCTGACACACACAAGAAAAAATATTATCAAAAGTTGACAAAGTCAAATAATCACTATCTTGCACTATAGTTGTGATATTCTCTTTTGACTCTGTATGCTCCACTTCTTTTCCTTTTTTCTTGTTCTTCTTAAGTTGCTTGTACTGATTCTTGTAATGTCCTTTCTCACCATAATTGTAGCAAATAATATCTTTCTTTGATCTTGACTTGCTTCTACCTATATGTAAACTACTTCTATCCTTTGACTTTGACTTTCCTCTGTTCTCTGAGACAAATGCTTGTGAATCAATCTGAGAAATTGTTGAATTCTTTCTCCTTAACTTCTCATTCAACAAACTGCTTGTTATTTGACTCATGGTGACAATATCATCTAGTGCAGAATTACTGAGGAAAACCACCAGCGTCTCCCAACTTTCTAACAAAGAACTGAGAAGTAACAATGCCTGCAACTCATCATCAAGAGACATTTTTATAGAGGATAACTGGTTAGTAATACTCTGCATTTCATTTAAATGCTCAGGGATAGAAGTACCCTCTTTATATTTTAAATTCATAAGTTTTCTGATCAGAAAAGCTTTGTTGCCAACCGTTTTTCTTTCATAAAGACCTTCTAACTTTTTTCAAAGAGAGTAAGCAGAACTTTCAGTAGAAACATGGTGAAAGACACTATCATCAAGCCACTAATGAATAAAGCCAATAATTTTTTGATCTAACCTCTTCAACTCATCATCTATTATAGTTGTGGCCTTTGCACTATCCCCTTGCAAAGGTCCATACAAATCTTTGTAATACAAGAGATCTTCCATTCTTGGTTTTCATATCATCCAATTGTTTCTGTTTAAACTAATCATGCGAGAAATATTACCGGCCTCCATGTTCAAATATAAAAGATTAAATATCACTGAAATCCTACTCTAATACCAATTGATGGGAATAAAATAGGAATAAACTTTGTATACGAACAAATAGTAGCAGACCGTCACACAGAGCGGAATCAAACAGAAATCATAATCAAATGAATACTAAGATTTACATAGAAAACTCCTTCAACTCGAAGGGTAAAAATCACGGGACAAGCCAGAGAAAATCCACTATCAAAATAATGAATATACAGATCACAAGGCTTCTTGCCCAAACCAAAGCAACAGCCACAAGAGAATTATAGGGATACAAGGACTATAATACTAAGCACAATATCCAAAACCTTCCCAAGAGATCATAGTAAGAATCTATTACAAACTGATCTAACCTAAGATATGAATGATTGAGAATAGTCTTTTCATGTCCTTGTCTTCTTCCCTTTCCTAGATCTCTTATTTTCTGACCTCTATTGTCAATCTGCAGTCTTCTTTCTCTCTCCCACATTTTCAGCCACCGTTGCCCTCTTAATCTCAACCCTAGCCACCTATCTAGGGTTTAGGTTAATATAAGTGAAGTTTCGAGTTATGGGCTTCACTAAAGCCCATTATGGGTTGAATCTGGGCCATCTTCTCATCTACCCAACAATGGCATGTGTGATATACTATATTTTTTTTGTTATTATTATTATTATATTTTCTCACTTTACATTATATGATTAATATATTGTAATGTCCTTGGATCTGTGTAAGGGGAATTAGATTATTATGAGATCATGATAATGAGACCAATGTATCTTTAAATACAAACCATAAATATTTCTTATCATAAGTTACTCGAGAGGGACATTAAGATAATTGGACAAATCAATTTATTATATACCCATCTATATGATAGAGGTAGCTGGTCTCATAGCTACTGATTGATCCGCTTACAAAATACTGGATGATTAAAGATAATTAATCATCATACAATGATTGTATAGCCCTAATTATGTGTTTGGTCCTTAAACTTGAGACACCAATGATTTCTTGTTTGAGTACTTTATTTTTTGATATTAGACTTATGGGTCTGAAAGTTCCAAATCTGGTACAATCGCTTATTGGGAATGACAGCCACTCCTGTGAAGGTAATTAAGGAGTGTCAATAAACGATCATCCACTCTTGGTATATGAGAGGAATGTCTCATATGTTCTTACTCAAACAAATCCCTAGCCATGGTCATTCTAATTGAGAAATGAGAAGTTATCTAGGAGAATCTGATTAAAGTGAGACTGAGATAGATTCTCTATGAACCGGACAGTACCGTATCCGATATACTATTTTTTGGATATTAGATGGATGATGGACTATAGATACACAGTAACTAAGGACAGACAAGTCTAATGGATTAAATCTACTTGTATTGTCTAGTGACTATGACCTAGTAGCTTAATTCGTCCATAGTCGATGAGTTGAGTGAATTACTATGAGATAATAATTAATTAAGTCAGAAGGAGTATTGACAAATGCTACTCATAGCCAGCTCAATATTGGGATTAGAGGGTCACACAAATATGGTGGTTGATGCAACAAGTATAGGATTGGTGGGTGGATGGAGCTCCTAGACGTAGGAGACTTATGTTTGGTGGTCATTCAGCGATGGATGTTCCACATTATGTTTATGGTCCCACTTCGCCCTCTATGTTGTTGATATGATATCCAAAGTATTACTTTTGAGTTATTTGGGTGCTTTGGATAAGAATGAAATGAATGTTATGTCTGAATGATATTTGAGCTCATGTTCGTTACTTGTTCATTTGATACGCTTTTGAGAATATTCATACACCATTGATATACTTTCAAAAATATCATATACCTCCTTGATATGCTCTGAAATATTTTGTATTCTCATTGATAGGCTCCAAATTATCTCGTTTGTCATTGATATGTTGCTTGACATACGTATGCCTATGATATTCATCCAACTTCAAATGTGACATACGAGTATAAGTTTGATATTTGTTCCTTTGACATGTTCCAAAGTATTTCGTGTATTATTGATATGCCCTTAACAACATTAAATGTCATTGATATATATTTATATTGGCATGATTACACATCTGCTCACCTCGTAGCCCAATACAAGGATGGATTGTCTATTTTATTACTTACAAAAGACGGTCTACGATGAGTGATAACATTGAATTTTGCGGCCTCTCAATTGGTGTTTGAGGAAAGAAGCAAATGAGTCTCCGCCACCATTCATCTTGCCTTTGTTACACAACAAAGAACCTTGGCCCTCTCACTGCACACTTTCTATTCGATCTTTTTAATCTCGAAATCTCCTAGTGGCCACAGATTCTGCTAGATTTGCTTATTCTCACCCTGAATGAATAAGAAAGGACAGAAGAGGCTTTTTTTTTTTTACTTCAATCACTGAGAACTAAGAAGTTAGTATTGAGCTATAATATCTAGTTCCTCCCAATTCTCCTATCTTTCCAAAGAAGGCAGTAAGATGATGACTACGTGCCAAATGAGATGATTCAATCCTCGATCAAAAGTCTCTAGATCTTTATTTATATAAGCACGCATCTCGACATGTATACAACATTTTGATTTAATCATATACATAAATTATTTAATGGTAAACTCATCTTCTAATGACCTTTTTAGCAATGTATAATTCTATAGCCTCACATATCTGATTCAAAATAAAATTCTGACTCAAAGTAAAGAGATAAAATTCTGATTGGAAGTAAAATTAAAATGCACATGTGCAAGAGTAAATCGTAACACATTATAATATATGTAGATTTTAATACTTCACGTTGTATATACAAATACATAAGATATTTTAAATAGATGCAACATAATATAATAGATGTATAATAATAAGATAAAATTTTGAATACACATGTGCAAGAGTACATGTGATAGATAATTATAGTATATTCATATATTATTTCGATGATATTACTTTTGTTTTCTATCTTATGAAAAGGACCCATTCCCATGTGATTTATGATTGAGCACTGTGAAATATCAATTATCCTAAAATACATTTCTTCTTCTTGGATTTCTTTTTTCATTACACATATCATTAGTTTAGAGTGAAGCAGCGATTCAGGTAATTAATATATGTAGATGTTAATAATAGCTAATTATTCATTTGTGTTTTGATAAATTCTTTCTTTTTTCTCTTTAGGTTATCAAGGAAAAGCTGAATTTGGCTTTCCCTTAGATGAGTGTATTCATGGAATTTGATAACCTAAGGATTAGCCTCGCGTAAATTTGTACAGTAATAATAGTAGTGTATTATTATGTGATTGTTGGGGATGCATCGTGTTATCCAGATCTAATGTCTATTTTGTAGGTCCCAAAAAAAAAAAATTAATAATTAGATAATCAATTATATGTCTGGCTTGCCTGCCATGAGCGCATGTGTCGGGAAAGAAAATATGTTTGTTATGGGCCAGCGGCGAGGGCAACAAGTGAAGCCCACACACATCAGTGGGTCCAATTGCAAACATGTTATTTTAGAAAGATAGTCTTACGTTATATGTTGATAACTTTGAGTTGGTTGCTGCATCTGATTATCCAATTTAATTTATTTGCTCTGTATATAGTAATAAATTAGTTACTTCACACTTAAGTGAGATGGAAAATTCAAGATGAGAGTGAATCCTTAAGCCAAGATAAGTGCGGTTCACTTTACTTAATTGTTGATGGTTCATGAAATATGTCAATTTTAGTTCAAACCTAAGCTACTTGTTTGATTCGGGATTATTTCTTTCTGTGCTTGAAATATTTTGAAATTAAAAATTTTATGATGGATTCATGTACAATGCTAGTAAATTGCTGTGCTACCTACCACCATACGATACAAAACTGTATAAGTCAGTTAATTTTGACATAGTGATTTTTTTTTTTTTTTTTTTGAGAAAGTTTTATATATTAAATATAAATTTCTTTCATTTTTTTTTTTAATATCTTTTCATCTTTGTTATCAGATAATCATTAAAGTTCATATTCATAAACTCACAAACTTCAAGTGGAATTTTCTCTGATGGTAAAGTTTGAAAATAGTACTTCAATATTAATTTAGAGTTGGGTTGAATATCTAATTTAATATTTTTTTAAAAAATAATCGATTGATAAATTATGATTAAGAAACTTCAGTATTGATTTGGTATTTAATTGATGAAGTTAAGCAATTTGTTTTCGTGTACGATGTAGAAGATGCTCACAAAGAACGAAGAAGTATTGAAGGCTCTTTCTATAAACGTGGTTCCATTTTTCGTAGATATTTTTATGATGGAGTCGAAGTTTGATTGTATCAATTCTAAATTTTATTTTATTTTTTTGGATAAAAATACGATTATGGTGTGAATCCTTTTAGTTAAACGTAAACAATATATATATATATATATATATATATATATATATATATATATATATAGATATATTTATTATCTATATTGTGTATTTGGATTCAGCCTTCATTCATAAACATTTTTCATAGAAAATGAAACAAATGAAAATGATATATTTCATAGCAGATTATATATATATATCTCCACAAATATTATTACTTTCACAAATTGGTCATGTCTTCTTTGACACCCAGGGTGACTTTTTTACCATGTCTCCGAGTTTAAAGTATCCGACCGATGTTTCTTGCATAATTAAATTCACCTAATGAGATACCTATGTGCTTTCCATCAACAATATTTCCTCCAGCATCATTAGCCCATCTCATTAGATGTTTGATATGTTCGCCAACATCTTTTGCGTCTGTGCAAATAAGGTATCCTCATCAGACTTCCTGAACTTTCTCGAGTTATTTCATAACATTTTCTTTTGTTTCATTTGCTATCAATTGTTTACAAATACACCACTCAATCCAAATACATGATAAAGATAATGAACAAAATATTTTTTTATGGTTAAAAAAAGGATTGACACTCTAATCATAATTTTATACAAAAGGTAAAAATAAAATTCCGATTTGACAAAAAGTGAAATCATATTTATGAAAAGAGCCTTAAAAATATTTCGTTACGTGTCTCCCTTCTTCTTTTTCTTCATCCTACAAGAAAACACAATTGCACAACTTTTATCAAGCAGTTGCAAAAGAATACTATATAAATCAATGCTAAAATTTCTTAATTATAATTTATTAATCAATTTTTTAAATATATTAAATTAAATATTCAACCAAACTCTACATCAATATTGAAGTATTAAATTCAAACTTTTCCATCAGAGAAAATCCCACTAGAAATATTATATTTAATATATAAAACTTCTTTAAAGAAATAAACACTAGGTAAAAATTAACTATTATGTAGTTCTGTATAGCAGCAGCACGCAACCCACTTATTGTCGCATCTTGCAAGCATAGTGCATGAAATCCATAATAAAAATTTTAATTTCAAAAGATCCCAAGCACAAAAACCAATATTCCCGAATCAAACAGGTAGCTTAGGTTTGAATTAAAAATTGACATGATTCTCGAACCACGTATCTTTGCTCTAAGGATTAACAATCTCATCTTGAATTTATTCATCTCAACAAAAAGCTTGATTCACTTAAGTTTGCAATAACTAATTTAATGGTGTCGACAGATTAATACATTAAATTGGATGATCATATGCAACCGACTCAATGGTAACATAAGGCTATCTTACTAGCATAACATGTTTGGTTGTGTTAAATGAAATAGAAGCATAAAAATATGTTGTACTCATGAGTGAGAGAGTATATCTGATATCTAAGATTGCATATGGACTCAGATGGAGCTCCTAAAAATCTCTCTGAACTTAGGCCAAACATGAAAAACAAGTTAGTTTAATTTTGTAGATTATGCTATTACCAAACAAAAAAAAAAGAGACTAGCTTTGGCTGTATGATGCAAGTATTTCCACCAAATAGAAGGAAAGGAAGTAGAGAGATTATCTTAGACCAACCAAAACACTAAGAAACTTGGGAGAAAAAGGTAGTTTCATCGACAATGTAAATAAAATTGTGGCTGAGTTTTAAAGAAGATAATTAAACAGGTGTTGGAATACTTAGCTTAAAAGAGATTATATCCAAATAATAGAACATGAAGAATTACTAGTTTGGAGGGACAAACATGTCTTAATGAGAAAAGAGAGAGTGCTAAACACATAATGATTAATTTTTTTAAATAAATAACTGTTGTATGTGCTGCAACAAAAATGGAACTATAAGAAAATTTTTTTGACAAGAACAAAAAAATTTAGAAGAATATGTGTAATTGTCCTCCAGAAAATTCAGCAATAAGAGGGAAGCTCTGAAAAAAGAAAAAAAAATAAACCTTTAAGTCAAGAAATTTCTCAAAGTGAAATTCCAAGTTATGAACAAATTAGACAAACAACTTTTGACCCAAAAAAAAAAAGACTATATTGAACAGGCAATTTAGTAGATAACTATACTTGTCAAGATTGATTTAGCATAAATTAGCTAGTGAATTTCTAAACGAAGTGAGTCCCATCCAAGAACTAGATGTGTAGAATCAAGTTTTTATACATTGACAAAGGTTAACCTTAGATTGACTAGAATCTTTTTGGATTATAGTAATCTCCCGATGAGAACGGTTTAGAGTGGTTTAAGAGTGGCGTATAAGTTTCTAAACTATTGCAAAAGTTGTAGGATATTAACACTAGATCATTAAGCAAGAAAAGTAGAAGTGACCAAAGATACCAGTAGCTTAAGGAACATAAGTGGTTATTATCAACTGAGATGACGAAGGATAAACACTAATAAAATGACACGAGTATAACAGAAGAATTTTGTAAGAAGTAGTCAAAAAGATGGCAAGCCAAATAGAATAAAATAACAATCATTTTTACGTGATGGATTAAAATCATTTTTACGTGATGGAAGATTGAAAGATAAAAACGAATATGAGAACGTTCATTTACCCAATAATGCAATATTGATCTTTGTTTGATTCCCTGAGAACAAGGCCCTATTCTTTATTTGATATCCCAAAGCTATTCAAATTCAACAAGACTATATAGTGTGTTTTATAGGCCAATATCAATCAACTTCCATATCCTAAAATTGAATCATCCATTAGGTATAGTTCCTATCGAAGAGAGCGAGCAGGGACGGTGATGGCGGCCGGGAAGGGGGAATCGCACGAAGTGGACAAGGGAAACCAGATGGTCTTAACTACGGGTCGGGTTGTTCTTTTAGAAGATCCAATAAATTGTGTGTGTTGTGTATGATGCTACTTTCGCGTTCAGGTTGTTGTGAAGCTCTCTCTCACACCTGTTCTTCTTCTTAAGGTTTCGTCTTCGATCGATCCCTCTTCTCGATCTCGACGAGGTGGATCGCATGCTTTCCTCCAAACTCTGCATCGCCGCCAACTCGCTCTCGCAGCTCTACACGCTTTATCATGTCTGTGCCCCATCCGTATTGAGTTCCACGGCTTCGTCGTTGGATGCTTTGTTTTACTTGTTCTGGAAGTGGGCGATTGGTTTTTTTATGGGCTTGTTACTCTTGCATAGAATCCATCTGATGCTGTAATGTGTTCATTTCATGCATTATATATCTCTTGGTCACGTTAGAAGATGTTTCATTAGGTCGTGCACACTGATACAGTTCCCTCAGCCTCTATCAGTTCAGTTTTGTGCATTTGCAAAAAAAAAAAAAAAAATATCACCTTGTTCAGTAGTAACAGAGACTCCACTTCTTTGTTTTTTTTTTAATCTAATCTGTCCAGAAATGCATCTCGAGATATTCTTCTACCTTCTTGATTCTAAGGTAAAAATTAGTACTATGTTATGGCTTACCTTTCTGTTCAGCACCTGGGAATGAGGTATTCGAATAGGTGCCAAATCTTCCCCTTTTTATTACATTTACAGTCTAAACAGTATTTTTTTTTTTTGCATGTAGTGAAGTCAGCCTTATATCAGTTAATTGAGTTGTTCAGCCAGATTTCCCAGTCCTTGGGGTTGGCCATATGGATATTTTGTTGTCTATGATCTCGATTTAGGGCAGCGTTTCTAGATTAATTAAACTTTGGTTAGTGAATAAATGGCAGGATATTTTGATTTTACATTATTTGGTTGAGATTCCTTTCCTAACTAAAAATTCTCAGGAAATGGAAAGTTATTAATGAATTCCATCATGCGCAAGATTCATTTAAGCATTGGAGCAGGAGAAGACCGAGGAACAATTCCTTTCATGGTGGTGAGAAGCGAATGGAAGTTGCAATATATCAAGCTTGAGTAAAAAAGAAAGGGACGTTAATCTCATCAGTTGGACTGAACTTTAGGGTTGACTCCCAGAAATCCCTTCTTTATAGGATATCTAAGGAGGGGTTCTGGCACCAGATTATGGAGTTACAAAGTTGGATTTGGTGGTCTCAACGATGAGATGTTCCCTAAATATGATGGTTGGTTTGAGTATGTTAAATGGATGTTTATAAGATATAATATATATGTATAGATTATAATATTAGAGGAATATATGAAAAACTTAAATATTTAAAGGGATATAATATAATATTCGAAGATGAAAACATGTTATTTCCAGAAATAGTAGACATTGTTCATCCTAATTAATTCAACAGCATAGTAAGATCTGAAAACGAATATGACACACAAAACAAGCTGATTAAGCCTTTCCTACATACGCCTATGCAGAATTCAATAAAGTTTGGCTTGAATCTTCCACCCAATTTTCCAAAGGAAAAAACAAAATCCACTTGAATAACTAAGAGAGAAAGTTAACTACCTCACAACATCTAATGCCAAGCCTGCAAATTTTTTTAAAGGAAATCTAGTTGCCAAGATTCCTCTGATGGAATTCCACTATTCTTTCATTCAGCCTTGGAACCAGTAGCTCTTTTTTTGCTCAATTCTGCACAAGAGAATAAACAAAAAACTCTTTTTTTTATGCTTTCTTCTTCTTTTTCTCGTAGTTTTCTTTTCAATGGTAGTAAATACTAAATACCCAGGGATTCAGTTTGACATATTGCTTCATCATAAAAAATAAAACAAATAAAACATTATGTGCAATTTTCAGATGTACAGAAGCCATTGCTTAAGAAAACTAGAAACTTAATTTGACATGATCTTTCATCAAAAGCAAATCCCACTAATGCAGTATACACCTACACACCCGTCAATCATGAGTTCTATCCACAAATTCAAAGACACTGATAAGGAGAATAATATCAACATTGACAACAGAACTAACAAAAGCAAAGGACCACCTGCATTATGCAACATATTTGAGAGATCAAAACCACCACCCAGGGATATTTACATAATATTATTTACATGATGGATAAGTTAGATAAAACATACAGCTAAGTTCTTTCTGGACTCTCTAAGTCAATATGTAACCTAGATGCCTCACAGGCAAAATTATTTAGCAGCTCGATGTCAATTTAAACTTGACTTCATAACCTTAGTGTAGTATCTGCTGTTTTGGCTGTTCCAATTTTCACCTTCTGAGCCAGGAATTCATCACAATCGGCCCCTTTGACCGTGAATTCCATCAGAAGATCCTCAAATAATTTCTTTAGAGAGCTCTTGAATGCTGCTGAGCAACTCTTGTCACCCTCATCAACGTCCTGCACGCCTTCACCGACAATGCATCCAACTTGAGCACCATCCATGTATGCTTTGCATGCCACAAGGATGATACGCCCATGATTACGGAAATGTCCAGCTACAAAGTCTTCAAAATGCTGTAAGAAAAACACGGTTGAAACCTGAGACTATGAAGCTCATCCAAAAAAGATCTGCGAGAACTTTGAAAATCACTAAGAAAACTAAAAGAAGTATGTCGATTATTCTAGTTGTATTCAGGATGCTAATAAGGGATATGCTTTGCAAACTGCAAAAACAATATAAACCTGAGACTATGAAACTTATCCAAAAAAGATCTGCGAGAACTTTGAAAATCACCAAGAAAACTAAAAGAACTATGTCGATTATTCTAGTTGTATTCAGGATGCTAATAAGGGATATGCTTTGCAAACTGCAAAAACAATATAAAGATGCATGATTCATACCATTGGAGGCCTCCTTAGCGAATATAACATTGTCCTGCATGACAAGAGAAAAGTATCTTCGTTATAAGCCAGAGATTTCTTCTCCCCATAATCTGTATTGGCTGTTTGTGCATATCCTGGTTCATTAAAGAATGGCTTGGCATTGAGAACTAGAGCCTGAATAGAGACCAAGACCTGAAGCATTGTTGAATTTGATGGGTTCCACTTTTCACATCCACTGCCAGACCATGTATTGAGAAGGCTAAGGCAAACCTTCCCACAAGCATACAAATTTGGATTTAGTCTGAGCCCGCCAGAGTGATAATGAACCAGCTGCATGATAGTAGGAAACTATTTATCTACTTCCTTGACTTGTGAAATAAATGGTCAGTATTAATTGTTTCGCACATAAGAATAGTAAAAAAAGTTACACACCGGAGGTACTCGGGGATAATTTGGAGGAAAGAAAAAGTCAAAGAAGAAAAGGCCATCATGATATGGAGTTCCAGCTGGTCCAACAATAACAGCCCTTAGAATGTCCATCCTTTCTTCATAAATTCTAACATATATTGTCTCTGTTTAGGACATGAGAACCAAAATGTTCACAATCTTAAATGGAATAAGAATGAAAAAGAAAGCCAGTTTGATGAGCCAGAGTATCACTTATATTTGCTTTCTAATTCTGGTAAAGAAAAAGCACTGTGTCATCTAGAAGTTCTACCATACCATCTTATAAGTTATAACAACACTTACAAGCATGGAAAATGATGCAGATGACATGCATATTATGCAACAAGATTAATCTTATAGAGAAACAAGCTGAGTGAAAAATGGATTTCTCCAAAAAACAAAAAAAATGTTCCCAATTTGTCACTGGAAGTGACTAAAGTACTTCCAAGATAAAAAAAATTCATCTAACTAGAGCCATTAAATGCAAGAAGATGGGAACTATCAGATAACAGGCTTAATAATGGTGAATAATGAGAATAAACCTTTCCAGCTTAAAGTTCTAAACGTACAGATACTAGCAATGAGATTATGACAGAACCAGGGTTCGCTATATTGATGCCGGGCGGTACTAACCGATCCAACAAGGGACCAATACACGGATCGTTGTATACCAAGCGGTAGCATTACATGACCCCATATTGGGTGATACGGTGTCTGTACCGGTCAATAATGATCGAAATCCGACCTTTACCGATTGGTACAAGCCGGTAATGGTCAGATTTCAATTGTTACTAACTAAGGGCTGAGATTGGCCTATTCCAAACGGTCAAATTGACCGTTTGAACCATTAGAAAGGGCTTAAAAACCCTTTCCTCCCTCCCTCTTTTAACCCATTTCACTCTCTCAATCTCTTCAACTTTTTCAAACTTCTTACTCACATCTCTCTCTCATTCTCACATTTTCGCTCTCATGAACTCAACAAAGCTATGATTTGTGAATTGGATCAAATTTGATAGGCTAATTTGGGAGGAGTAAGAGGAAAAACACTCTAATCAAGAGGTATATATTCTCTATCTAGATTTTTTTTATTTATAAGATGACTAAGTCTATTCTATATGGTTGACGACTTAATATCTAATATGTTGTTTGATATGTTTTTTATGGTAGAATAATACTAATTAAGAAGTAATTAAGGCATGCTGATTTTTTCGAAATTAGACACTTAATGAGTCAAATCTTTGTATTCCATGCATATTAAGGTGATTTATGTTTGTGATAGTATAATAAGTCTAATTAGGTTTTAATTAAGATTTTTAATGCTGAGATTAACGATTTTAATGATGATTTAATCAAAATTTGACCAATATTAGGTCAATTCAATGTCTTTAATATCTATTAGAGTGTTTGACATATTTATAATGGTAAAAGAGGATTAATTAGAGATTAATTAACTATGTTAATGCTATGTGTACTTAATTATGATGATATCAAAATTTGACTCATATTGGATCAATTAACCTATTAGTGTTTGACATGTTTAGAATGATGAAAGAAAAATAATTAGGAGGTAATTAATTATGTTAATAGTGTGATTAGTGTATTTAATGATGATTTCATCTTAATTTGACCTATATTAGATCGAATTTAGGTATTTAATGCTTCTTAGGATGTTTGATATATTTATAGTGGTAAAATACAGCTAACTAGGGTTTCATTAAGTTTTTTATTCTTAATTAGTGTATTTAATGAAAAATTTAAGGAGATTGAGTTAATTCTCTGTATTTAATGTCAAATAGGTTGATTAACATATTTATAGTGATAAAGTATATATAATTCATTACTTATAATTTCACTTTGTTATTTTAAATTATGGCTAATTGCAGCTTATTTATTTGATTCAATTTTGGTAGGAACATGACACGAAAGGAACAGGCACATGATGACACTTGGGATTATGCCCGAAAGATAAACGGAACTGTCATTATTCGCAATGCATTTATTGTGACTACATGGACAAAGGTGAAGAAAACACCCGGGTGAAGATGCATTTGGCCCACGGATATCCCGAATTTATAAAATGGAAAAAGGTTCCAACGATAGTCCGTAAATCCTTTCAAGACAAGTTACTCCTCAAAATCTGGAACATACCCACAAAGCTACTCCTCAAAGTCTGAAAAAAAAGTATATCATTATTCTTTCCTAATTCAGATTAGTTTTACTAAAATATACTAAAAGTATATTTATTTTTAACTTTAAAACCCTAATCTAACTTTTTTCTATACTAAATTTATATATTCGGTAATTTTGGGCATACCGTCGGTCACATACCAACATATAGTATGTCGATATGCCTCGATACGTATGGTACCAACAACTAGTCGGTATACCGATACAAGCAGGTAAGGTGAACCTTGGACATAACACTATTATTTGAGGACAAGAGAGGTAGTTTACTTAGATACTTCAACTTATTAGTGTTTATGATACTTTTCATAAGACAAGAAAAGTAAAGAAGCTAGATTTTCTCCATCTCCTCCTTTTCTTTTCTTTCCAAAATCTGTCACATGAAACCTGTACTAGTCAAAACAAGTATGCTATTTTCAGTAAAATGGATGGACTTGTTAGTGAGTACAGAACAGGACAAACTGGTATATTCACAATGCTACAAAAATGATATCCAACCAGATTTACACCAACAAAATCATAAAAATCCAGAATTTACTATATGGTGCAAAACAAGTAACAAACTCACCAGGTAGATCTTTTTCTAAGACCTTCCACTCATGCTGAATCCTCTTTGCCCAATCTTTTGAAGGCTGTTAATATCAGGATAAGCTATCAAGAGATCTAGAATACAAATTAAAAAGGAAACACAAATGATGATAGAACCACACTATTTCACTAACTTTCTTAACAGTTGGAGCAATTTTGAGATGCCCTGGTCTGGTGAAATGATGATCTGAGTGGTCCCGAACAGTATCAAATTGTTTAAACAATCTATATTTCATATCAATTTCATCTTCAAGTACTAGTGTCTGCTTGTTCTTGCTTGGCTCTTCAGCTGCAGAATTCTTCAACCATGGTACAGTTGCCTCAATGCCAGTTGGCAGGTCCAAATCATCGAATTTTGCAGCCAAATTGAAATTGAAAACATTCTCAATCACTTCAGCACCCGATTCATAATCATCATAGTCATCTTCATCATAAGCATACTCAATTTCAAGATCATCAAAATACTTGAGATCAAGTGGTCCTGAATCATAGATTTTTAAACTATCCAGTGGAGCAGCATGTTCAGACCCATTATTTGCACTTGAACTCAGAAGATCATTGGATAAGGCATCCTATTTGAAGACAAAAGAAGTAAATCGTTTCTTATCTAGATTATTACATAATGTATGAAGGAAAACTACATGTTCATGTATAAATAAATTCTTTATGCATACATGAATAACTTTTGTACCTTTACTTGCTTTTGCCAGCTTTTATCATGTCTAACAGGTTGTTTGTTCTTGTAATCTGAAGTACTTTCGCCAATTATCATGACATCATCCGGGTCATCATCTCCGTCAAGCTCAATTACATCATGAGGAACAACCTTAAATGCAGACATGATTAAAACTTCAACAGGCATTTAGCTTTCCTTTATCAATCCACTTTCTTAACAGTTGCTATTCATAAAGATGGCCTCTATGAAAGACAGATCTAGCAGTAACTAAAAACTTCCCAGCTAATTAAGCAATGAAACTGCAGCAAGTTTTATGTACTTTGTGTAGCACATAGGGAAATTTTATCAACAACACCAAAATCGAGAAAAGGAAAGCAAAGATTGTGATTCGAAAGGTGAGAGCCACATGACAAAAAAATCACATAGCAATCATTTATTTAGGATGTTAGTTGTTGTACACATCACAACAATACAATTCTTATTCCATGAAATAAAAAAGCCACAAATATAGATTACCACACAAAAGCTAAATTCAAAACCAGATATCTAATATAATGATTCTGCAAAGCAAGCCTTACTAGCCTTGCATGGCAATTGGCCAATTAGGGTCAAGGCCAAAACAGCTTGACCCCTTAAAACAAACATGAATGCAAACTTAGACACCAAATACAGAAAATGAATGAGAACCACAACCAGAGCTAACCTTTATGGCAAACAAAACAGAGCATTTAATTGTTTCACAAGCAGACAACTTCATTTTATCAGAAACTACTTCATTATCATCGTACCTTTGAAGCACACATACAAATCAGATCTCATTTCAATGACAAACCCAACAACAGCTATTTGTCAGATTTTATATAATAACAAACATTCAATTCTTCAAGCAGGATTCAATGCATATCCAACCAAGAAAGCACTACATAAATTATGAAGTCGGCAAGCAAGAAGGATGGCATAATCACCAAGAAAGAACTAAATTATCTACAAGTTCCACATCCAAGGAAGAAGAATAATCACCACAGGAGGGAGCTTTCCAAGATAAACACAACTAGATTACTGTGCTACTACCAAACTCATTCTAAGTCATGCTTCTGCACTCTTAGGGTTTTTCTAATCCCAACCGGCATCCGACGTCGACAAGACTAATAACCGGGTGACACAATCAAGAAAGACGCACATCAAAACTTTAATCCGCCCCTGAAGATCGGACTTTTACCGAAGACATCAACATCTCCTTACGCAATCATTCAAATGGAAGGGAGGTTTCGGGCGATCGAGACAAGAGAATTGGACAACGAAAGAAACAAAAGACGGGAGGGAGATCCCTGCACCTGGCTCCGCTTCCGCTTCGGCTGGCTGGAGGTCCAGGCCGACGACGACGGCGTGACCTCCACAATATCCGGATCCTGGTATGACGAGCTACCGGCGAAGAGTGGAAGTCTGCAACAAGGTCGACATACCGTGATCGAAACGCAGGGTCGGGAGGAAGGGGGGAGCAGGGGGAAGGAAGAAGAGGGGGGAGAGCGGAAGAAGGGCTCACTCGGGGCCGATGACGGCGTACGTGGCGGCAGGGGGAGGCGGCGGCTGCTCCATGGAGGCCAATGCCGATGGCGTCGAACGGTGCCGATTCCACCAGGGGTTTAGCGATCGCGGAGAGAAGGGGATATAAGAGAGGAAGAAAGTGAAAGGAGGAATTGGGGGTAGAAATAATTGCTGGTATCATCGAACGCGTCAGAGAGACTTAACGGCGCAACTGGGAGCGGCGAGGGAGGGAAAAGGAAGGGCCCAAGGGGATCGTCTACAACGACCATTGCGATAGTATATTGATCCGACTGTTCATTTCTTCCAGCGAAGGTGGGACCCGATATACTGACAGTGAGATTGGGCTTAATGAACTTTCTGATTGGAAAGGTACCTGCAGGGGATCGTAAACGAAGTAACAAAGGTTTCGACTTTCCAGGTTTGGAAGGACTCTCCCCTTCCTTTTGTTCTGTGGTGTGGGTGTTGGTATTGGACTATTAGGAGTGAGTGTATTACTGCACTTTCCTTTAGAATATTTTTCATGTATATATGTATGGATAAGTGGATAAGTGTGTGTTCATCATAAGAAAATAAAGTGTTAAACATATACATATTTTTATTTGGCCTCCATTAGTCTTGAATAACTATATATATATATATATATATATATATATATATATATATATATATATATATGTATGTATATATATATATATATGTATGTATATACACACATATATATGTATATATGTAGATATATATGTATATATATATTTATATACAAATATATATATGTATATATATTTATATTTATATTTATATATACATACAACGATCATGTTAGAGTAAGAGGGACGAGAGTGAATCGGTGCTTTTAAAAATTATATCAATTTAAAAAAAAACTTGTATGATCAAAACTAATATTAAAAATATTTTAGACTTGGAATAAGTGAGAGTAATAAGTGATAAAACTCTACAGGATTCTATCGTGAATGAAGATGAGAAAAGGGGGATAAACAATCACTTAGAGGTGATCAGGCTTCCTTGATCACTCCGATGGGATCTACCTCCTTGATCTCTATAGGGGATCGACCCTCTTGGAGTTTTGCCTATTGGCTAAAACTCATACTTCTTCATTAATTGATTCATAAAAGAGTCTACAGTATTATTTATAGGGCTCTGCTAAGTGTCCCTCTAGGCTTGGACTCAGAGTCAATTAAACTTTGACTCTTAACTAACTGATAGAAACTCCTAACTTAAAATAATAACTAACTCGAACCTAATCGAAGATAAAATCAACTCTAACCAACTCATAACTGACTCGATTGGCTCACCCGACCTATAACTGACTTCGACTGAACAGACTAAAATGACTCAGCTTGAATTAATTATAAATAGATGGACCCGATTTGGCTAGGATCCTAACAGACCTGTTCACTTCAAATCAGCCTTGTCCTCAAGGCTGAGTAGAATCAAATTTTGAGAGCACTTAAATATTTGCCACGCATCATAACTCTTTGATCAATTAAGTAGGGTATCTACTTGGTGTAAGCAATAGTTTGGTATTCTTGTGCAATTGCCATTGTAGTTTTATGAAGAACCCTTTTTTATCTTATGGCTAGTGGTAGTACCATGTCTTCTTTTGAGGATCGCCATTTCGAAGTCTTCCTAGGGTATCAAAAAGAAATCGACAAGTAGTATGTTTTACCTTTGAGCACCTGTTATCACAAATTAGGATTCACCCATTAGCAATCTTGTCTTCGAATTTGATACAGCCTTCATGATCAGACTCCATATTATCATTTTTTTATTCCTCCTTAGCTAGTTCAATCATTAGAAGTTTGTCACAGCCTTCATGATCGGACTTCACACTATCAGTTTTTTTGTTCCTCTTTAGTTGGCTCAATCGTCAAAAGTTGCTCTTGTTTGCGATCGTCTATGTTGACCACTTTGAAATCTTCCTTTGTTGATTTTTCCTATCCAGAGAAGCTTTTGTTTCGGTGAGTGTTCGCATTGATTTTTCCTTCATGTACGCTGGCGAATGATATAGCTGCCATCATGGTGCGGGGATGGTGAGTTTTAACTTCACACCGAATCTCGGGATTAAGTCCCTAAATAAATTTTCTCACAAATTGTATCTCAGACTAATCTCGGGTTTGGTTCGATATGTGCTTAAATATGCTCTGGTACTCCTATTCTGTGGAAGTTTGGCAGATTTTGGCAAGTTGTCCATTAATGTTCTTGTACTCCAACAATCTGAAGCGAAGCAGAAGCTCTCTCTTAAATTGTCCCCACGAAGGGACTCCACAATAGGTCTCGTATAATTCATACCACTAGATCGCATCACCTTCAAGTTGAGTGGAAGCTATCTCCACCATGGATTCCTTCGGAGTCCTATGAAAATGAAAAAACTTTTCAGCATGTGAGATCCAACGATTGGGTCTCCATCTTCCCATCTGGGAAACTCCTCCCTCTTACGTGGGTATCCTGTATCCTACACATGATCATACTTTTTTATATCGACTTCTTCTGAATTCACAGAGGAGTTCTTATAATATGTCTTCTATACAGGCCTCAGAGGCTTTAAACCTTCCGTTTACTACATCATCCATAGCCATCACATCAGCAACGTCGTATTTGATGTGGCTGCAAAGGAAGTGGGCACCCGTGGGAGTGAGGGATGGCTGAAAAAAGGAAGATGGTGGCAACGACAGAAGCAGCTGTGGAATTATAGTGGGAATCAGCGCGACGGGAAAAGAAAGGGACAGTGATGGTCAGCGACTACGTGGCTGCATGAGGCGGTGTCAGCAAGGGATGGACAATGATGGTTGGCAACAGTGAGGGCTGCGGCAAGGGAAGATGAGGGTTGTGGCAGGGGATAGTGGTGCGACTACATGGTAGGTGAGGCTACGATTGAGGAAGAAGGCAGCGGTGGCAAGCAAGCGTAGCAAGAATCAGAGAAGGCTGAAGGAGAGGGCAGCGGCTGTGGCTAGTGAGGGCTTTGGCTGCAGCTGCGATTGTTGAGGAGGAAGGCAACAGTGGCAAGCAGGGACAACAGGAAGTAGAGGAGGCTGAAGGAGAGGGCAGCGGTTGTGGCCAGCGAGGGCTTTGGCTGCGACTGTGATTGTTAGAGCAGTGGAGAAGGCAAAGGAGAAAGTAGTGGAGGTAGCGGGAAGCAGCAGTGGCTGGTAGCGGCGGCTGGCGATGGTGGCAACAAGTGGAAGATTGGTAGCAACAGAGGAGATGGCAGCGGCGGTTTACAGCATCTGTAGTGGGAGCGGTGAGGAGATGGTAGCGGCAGTTTGCAGTGACCATTAAAGAGGAGGGGAGGCTAGGATTAAGGAGGGCGCTAGTAACAAGGGGAGGAGGCAACGGAGGAATGCACGGCTGAGAGCAAGGGAAGTAGGGGATGCAGCGGCAGCAGGGGCGACTAGTGTTGCAAGAAGTGGGGTTTGGAGCGGCAGCGGTTGTAGTTGCTACAGAGGGGAGGAAGATAGGTGGCCGGCGGATAGTAGCGGAGGCAGGTAGTGGGGAGGAGTGGAAGAAGGGGCAATGGTGACAGAGGAGGGCGTGGGCAAGGAGGAAGCAGCTAATGGTGCTAAAGTGGTTGGGAGGATGCAGCTGTGGCTATAGTTAAGGAGGAGAGGGAGATGGTGGTCGACGGTTGGGAAGAGGAGGGGAGGAAGATAGGTGGCCGGTGGATAGCAGTGGCAGTAGGCGATGGGGAGGAGAGGAGTGATGGTGACAAAGGAGGGCATGGCTGATGGCATTGAAATGGTTGGAAGGATTTGGTTGCAGCTGTGGTTGAGGAGAGGGAGATGGTGGCCGATAGTTGGGAAGAGGAGGGGAGGAACAGAGGTGGCCGACGGTAGTCCTCCTTTAAGCTGTATGATGCTGTTGGCTTCAATCTTCTCCTTTTTCTTTTTTTTTTTGCTGATGATGGCTGTGGCAAATATAGTGAGACTGCAACAAGGTGGCAGCACAGAGATTAGAAGAGGTAGTGCGAAAGACGACGACGACAATGATAAAAAGGGCAGCAATGAGGATGATGAATGATAGCAGTGATGGTGCCAAGGAATACTGCTCTGATACCAATTGATAGAACCCTAGGGTTCTATCGTAGAGGAAGAGGGCAGCAACGGGGAAGAGCAGCGGTTATTATGGCAACCATGTGAGGAGCAAGGAGGGGAGCAGTGGCAATAAGGAGGGGCAGTGGTGGTAGCAAGGAGGGGCAGTAGCGGTAGCAAAGAAGCGATGACAGGGAGGGTCGGCTGCGATTAAGAAGGAGGGGAGGAAGATGATAGAGGTGCACTTGTCACGGGCTTAGTTGATTTTGCCTAAGCCATGCGACACCCATGTATGTCCGTCCGCAAAGGTTAGCCTTCCTCGGGATCTCCTAGAGTCCCTTAGACTTACAAAAGAGAAAACAGGCTAGAAGAAGCAATTTCAATGGGATCCACAAGCAACTACTCAAGAAAATACTTTATAAAGCCAGATACAAATTACACCCATGGATATTACAACTCAGAAATGTTGCACATAAAGGATAATGGTCTATTACAGACCGAAGTCCCTACAAGTGCTTACAAGACACACTCGTATTTACAAGCCAAAATCGATCACAAAACAAACTAAACTAGGGTTGCTAAGCCTACTACAAGCCCGTTACTTGCTGTACAAGGTATGTACACAAACCGAAGGACACAGACTAATATGAGCATTTTATCGAACATCTTGTTTACATTGTTGTCCGTAACATTCTCCCCCACTTATTCCTTCGACGTCCTCGTCGAAGCCACTGTAGACACTGCATCTCCTGGTATTCTGCTGAATCTTCAACCTTCTGCTTTGGCTGCAACATGCCCCTTTGGCTCCTAGCTGCTCTCCGTCGCTGTTGTTGAGTAGCCGAACTCTGATCCGTCATGCTGCTTTAACTCACCAATGACTGAATCTGGTGTGGGATTGGCTGAGTTGTGTTGATCCTTGTTGGTTCTCACGGATCCTTCTGATGAAGGAAAAGACTTGCCTTATTATGTGCTAGTATCATAATATAATCATGTTGCTTGAACTGGATGGATGCTTGTTGGAACTTTAACGAGCATCGCCTCGCAGACTTTAAGGTTTCTTTTAGGTCCTTCCTCCACAATGTTTGCCCATTGATCCTTCTTCCATGTTTAGTTGTCACTTCCAAGTAGGTTCGCATCACTCCCGCTTTCGATTGGCATTCAATTGGGAAATAAAGTGGACAATCTACTCTTAGTAGTAATGATCACCAATGGTGGGGACTTGACAACTATTGTCGTTTATAAGCTTTCTTTAAAGGGTCACTGAACTTATGCAGAGCTCCTCTGCTGGATAAGTAAGAGAACTGAGATACTCGACTTCACCCATTCTCTTAGTAGTTGAGAAGGTAAGGTTACTTGGCTTCGCTCACCTCCTCGAGTTAAGAGAATTGGGGTACTCAGTTTCACCCATTCTCTTGAGTTGAGAAGGCAAAGGTGACTCGATTTCGCCTGCCTCCTCGAGTTTGTACTTCATGCATTGAGCTCGTTACTAATATTTGCCCGCTCTTTGCTTACACTTCTGAAGCACTAGAAGTGTTTGCACTCCTTGCATTGAGTTAACTACTATGTTTCGCCTTCCCACTGCTATTGAACTTCTAGAATGCAAGAAGTTTCACTCGAAAAGAGCAAAAATTTTACCCCAACTTGGAGTAAGTCTTTGATAGTTTTGGTCACCTCTGAGATTGTACTGTCTTCTCCATCACCTTTGCTGCCTACTCCTCTGAGTAGAAAAGTATAGTACCATATACTACCTATTTCGTTCCTTGGTCGAGCACTCCTGCATCAACCCGAAGTCTCCCGCTTTCGGCTATCTTGATGAGAAATCCATCGACACTGGTCTTATGAAGTTCCTTGGCCTCTGCCCTTCTGTCTTGGTACTTGGAGTTTGCCTTTGCATTTTTCACCTCCTCGGCCCCTTTTATGACCAATGCTTTCTCTCCATGAGAACAAGGGATCGATGACTCCACGAAAGTCCCGCCTCTACGTACCATGGTGCTACCAAGCCCATGGCCCTACTATCCATTGCCTTGCATTTGCATCCCTTCCTTCTCGATTGGTAGATCCGCCTCTACGGCACTGTGGTGCTACTCCGAGTCCACCTCCTTTCTAACTGATGCTTTACTTTTTTAGGTAGCTGAGCCCATTGGACTCATCGTCACTTCCTTGCCCCTTTCGACCACCTACTTCAACGCCACTGTGTCCTCCTAGCAGTCCTCCTTGGTCGATGACAAAACAGACTACAACTTTCATGTATGGCCTCTGCCATCTTGTTGTAGGGCTCGCGCCGATTCTGTTCTCCTTAGCTTCCTTGGTAGCGACGTTCGCTTACTCGGCCTTGTCATCTGACTTGTCGGGCTCCCTTAAGCGAATGTGAGCATTAAAGTAGTCCAACTCTCCAGCCGCTCCGATCATATCTTTGTATAATCAAGTCCCCTCCATGGGACTTACTGGTACTTGCAATCTGACTTCTCCCTCGGTGGTACACAGCCCCCATATGCTGATGACCAAGGCTTTCATCTGATGCAAGCTTTGATGCGCACACACGGAAGACCCGCCTCTACAGTACCATGACATTCACCCCTTGAATCCAAAGCCCTTCTTGCCATTGCATTGTTCACCAAAGTGGAGCTCCCAACAGCTCCTGATCATTCACATGATTATGTCCCCCTCCATGGGACTACCGGTACTTGCACTTGGACTTCTTCCTCAGTAGTATACAGCCCCGATATGCTGGTGACTAAGGCTTTCATCCAATGTAAGCTCCGATGTACACACGAAGACCCGCCTCTATGGTACCATAACATTCACTCCTTGAATCCATAGCCCTTCTTCTTGTTGTGTCGTACACCAAAGTGGAGCTCCCAGAAGCTCCTAATCATACCTCCACATGATTATGTCCCTCACGGGACATGACCGCATGTGTTGTATTACCACGAACTATTCCACCACGATCCGATGCACCATGTCGCCTCCTGGTGACATCTCTATTATATTCAGATCCTCGTGTGATGAATTCGGACTACGACTTCTCCATGTGTGGCCTCTGCCAACACCTCGTAGGGCCTCCACCATTTCCGATTTTTGGTTCGCTCCCTTGGCAATTCACGTTCGTCCACCCACTCTTGGGTCACACCCGGACGAAGCATAGCTCTAGGACAGTCCATCGCCTAGTAGCTCATGAAGTCCCCCTAACTTCATTAGAATTGGTGCACTATTGTTTGGATCCTAGGCCTCTATCCCCTACCAGCACAATCTCTGTTATGCATCACTTGTTCCTGACAACTCGAATGGTAACACTCTGATATATTCTTCAAGAGTACCCACCTCTACTTCCTCTTGCCTCGTGCTAAGGTCTCATGGTCCAAACTTTGCCTCCACAAGTTGAATCACCTTAGTTACTCCGTCAAATATATCTGTGAGGTAACTTGCATGTGCCTCGAAGCTCCCTTTATTTTTGGCACCATGCAAGATAAGTTTGCCCCATCAGAATGAAAAACCCATGGAATGACATGATCCCACTCTTGTCTCTACAAGAGTTCATGCCCTTGACCTCTGTCCAAGGAAAGCTCCGCGCCTCCGCTCCATGTTCCATCTTCTATGTCGACTCCCTTCATGCGGCTTGGATACTTCACCAAGTTCCACCCAAGTCGCTCCGCTCTTTGATTTGCATTGAGTTGATAGTGGCCCATGCATCCACCATTCCACGGGTCAGCCCTCCATTGAGTTCGATTTCTGCATCGACTCTATGTGTGCCTTCATATGATGTTGCCTTTGATTGCTCCCCCACTTGATCTTCAAATACATTACCTCATTCGAGATCATGCGATGACTCTTCGTCACTCGCTCGGTCCGTTGAGTTTTATGGAGATATTATCTTGAGAAACTCTTCCTCAATATGTGCGATCTGTTGCACACGATTCTCCCTCTGGAGAACTTAACCCTCTTGGATTTGTCCTGTTGGAGTAACTTTCATTTTTACATACTTCCCACTAGAAGTTTCAGAGACCACCATCCCCTTTAGACTACTTCATCTTGCTGAACAACTTGTGCCTTGTTCTGAGTCTCGCAAATGCACTTGCTAGATTGTGACTCTTCGCCAATACGGTCCCCACTGCACCCTTCAGGGTCTAGCAACGTGCTGAACTTATTATATATTTCAGCCGCTTACGGACGTATCCTTTCCATATCGAAGAAAAAGTTCTAATGGTCCATGGCACCGAGTTCCGATTGTGCTTTGGGATGGCTACGAACACTCCGTCGTCTATGTACAAGCCCTTGCATGAGTACCGAATCCTTCGAGTTAGCAATTCCCCTCACCTCTATGAGCTTTGCGTAACTCTTTCGGTCATTACGCAACACCTTCCGCTTTGCATGGTCTCATCTTTCACCAAGCACCCCGCTTTATCTTGAGCACCGTCAAGTTTGATTGCCAATGTCGAGAAATAGCTCGAATTCAACCATCCCAATCTTTGTGCGCTATACATTCTTCTTCGATTGCTTATCCTCGTGGTGCCTCTCGCACAAAGGGTTGGTCATTCCTCTGAATGTCAAACCTGCCCGCTCTTCTGAGCGACTCCTTTCCCTACATCTCAATGTCCGTTTCCCTCAAACGGTTGCGCGTGTTGGTTGCCCTCCACATAGCCCAGCTAGTCCCCCATGTTTGTATGACAATTGTTTCTGCGTGTGCTTGTCCCGCTCTGACACCACAATATCACAGGCTTAGCTGATTTTGCCTAAGCCGTGTGGCACTCATGTGTGTCCGTTCGCAAATGTCAGCCTTTCTCGAGATCTCCTAGGGTCCCTTAGACTTACAAAAGAGAAAACGAGACAGAAGAAGCAATTTCAACAGGATCCATAAGCAACTGCTCAAGAAAACACTTTATAAAGCCATATACAAATTATACCCATGGACATTACAACTCAGAAAGGTTGCACACAAAGGATAATGGTCTATTACAGACCGAAGTCCCCGACAAGTGCTTACAAGACACACTCATATTTACAAGCCAAAATTGGTCACAAAGCAAACCAAACTAGAGCTGCTAAGCCTACTGTAAGCCCGCTACTTACTGTACAAGGTATGTATATAAATCGAAGGACACAGACAAACATGAGCATTTTATCGAACACCTTGTTTACATTATTATCCGTGACACACTGGCGATAAAGGAGGGTGCGACTGCAATGGGAGGAAGGTGAGGAAGATGGCGGTTGGGCAACGAGGGGAGGAGATGACTGCGGCTGGTGGCCGGTGAGGGCTGCTGCTATAATTGTTGGAGCAGAAGGCAACAGTCGACGATCAAGGTAGTGCACCGGTGGGGATGAAGACAGTAGCAACAGATGCTATGATATGGGAGAAAGGGAAGAGTAGCGTGGTAGCGGTGCTCTTCTTCTTCTCTTTCTCTTTATTATTATTATTATTTTTATAGCTACAGCGAAGATATGGAAGATAGCACGACGACGATGACGGTTGGTGTAGATGATGAATGGCAGCGAAAGTGCATATGAACACTGCTCTGATACCAATTGATAGAACCCATAGGATTCTATCGTAGATGGAGATGAAAAGGGGGGATAAACTATCACTTCGAGTGGATTGGGCCTCCTTGATCACTTCAAAGGGATCTATCTGCCTCCTTGATCTTTATAGGGGATCGACCCTCTTGGGGGTTTTATCTATTGGCTAAAACTCATACTTTTTTCATTAATTGATTCATAAAAGAGTTTACAACATTATTTATAGGGCTCTGTGAAGAGTCCCTCTAGGCTTGGACTCAGAGTCCACTAAACTTTGACTCTTAACTAATTGATAGAAACTCCTAACTGAAAATAATAACTAACTCTATTCTAACTGAAGATAAAAATCAACTCCAACCAACTCATAACTGACTCGATTGGGCTCACTCGAACCATAACTAACTCCAATTGAACAAACTAACCGACTCAGCTTGAATTAATTATGAATAGATGGACCCGACTTGCCTAGGGTCCTAATAGTAAGCTATTAAGCAAGCAACAAGAATAAAGCATAAGGAAAAGAATACATTGATTTTATAGTGGTTCGGTCATTGTGACTTACGTCCTATCACAGATAAAAATATAAACAAAGTGTTCAATGTAATGCTCATGTTTGTTTGTGTCTTTCGATTTTTATACATGCTTTATATAACAAGTAGCGGGCTTGAAGTAGGCTTGACAGCCCTAGTTTAGTTAGCTTTCGTGGCTGGTTTCAGCTTACAAATGAGAGTTATATCATATGGATGAGTTCGAGCTATGACTTGACGTTGATAATCAAACTTGATGGTGCTCAAGACAAGCGGGGTGCTTGGTAAAAGATGAGACTATATAAAGTGGGATGCATTGCTCAACGACTGGAAGAGTTGTGCAAAGCTCACAAAGGTGAGGGGAATTGCTAACTCGAAGAATTTGGAATAGCTTATATGCGGACGATGGAGTGTTTGTGGCCATCCCAAGGCGATTGAAACTCAGCGCCATGGAGCATTGGAACTTTCTCTTCGACATGGGAAGGATATGTCCATAGGAGGCTGAAGTGTGTAATAAGTTCAGCATGTTGCTAGGCCTTGGAGGGTGCAAAGGGGGTTGTATTGGCGAAGAGTCACAATATAGCAAGTGCATTTGTAGGGGTAGAACAAATATACAATTTGTTTAGCAATGGAGTAGTTCAAGGGATGGTGGCCTTCGAAACTTCGAAAGAAAGAATGCAAAGATGAAAGTTGCTCTAACATGATAGATATCCAGTAGTGATAAGTCCTGATTTTCCAGAGGGAGATCATGTGCAATGGACTACACAAAGCTCAATGGATCGAGCGAGCGATGAGGAGTCGTCGCATGATCTCGTAAGACAATAACTCCACAAAGCTCAATGGATCGAGCAAGCGACGAGGAGTCATCGCATGATCTCGTAAGATGTAATGCATTGGTGGATGCATTGCGAGATCAAGTGGGGGAGCCACCATGACAACATCAAATAAAGGCACACTTAGAGTCGATATGAAAATCAGACTTAACAGAGGACTGACCCGTAGAATGGTGGGCGCGGGGTCACCATCAACTCAATGCAAATCGAGGGGTGGAGCAACTTAGGTAGAACTTGGTGAAGTATCAAAGTCGCATAAAGGGAGTCGACGTAGAAGATAGAACATGGAGCGGAGGCACAATGCTTTTCTTGGATAGAGGTCAAGGACATAAACTCTTGTAGAGGCAAGAGTGGAATCATGTCGTTCTATGAGTTCTTCATTCTGATAGGGTGGACTTATCCTACATGGTGCCAAAGGCAAAGGGAAATTCGAGACAGATGCACCTTGTCTTAGAGATGCATTTGACGGAGGAACTAAGGTGATTCCACTTGCAGAGATAAAGTGGGATCAAAACGCCTTAGCAAGGGGCAAGAGGATATATAGACGGGTACTCTTGAAGAATATGTCATAGTGCTACCATTTAAATTGTCATGAAGAAAGTGATGCATAATAGAGATTGTGCTGGTGGGAGATAGAGACCCAGGATCCAGACAATGGTGCACCATTTTCAGTGAAGTGTATGGACTTCGAGAGCTACTAGGCGATGGACTGTCCTAGAGCGACGCTTTATTTGAGTGTGACTCTAGAATGGGTGGACGAAGGTTAATTGCCAAAGGAGCAAACAAAATCAGAGGTGGTGGAGACACTATGATGTGCTGGCAAAGGCCACACATGGAGAGATCATAGTCCGAGTTCATCCCACAAGTATCTGAATGCAATGTAGATGTCACAATGAGGCAACATAGTGCAGCAAATCGTGGTGGATAAAACTCCCCCTATGTAAATTCCATAGGATAAAACAAACTTGAATTCAAAAGAACCTAACACATTTGAATTCAAGCATGATATCATTTATAAATATTTTAAATAAAGTAAACTTAAATTCAAGAGAACTAATCATTCTTGAATTCAAATATCATGATATAACACTTCAAACATGTTTCATCAAAAAATATAATATTATATTTATTTATCAATTTCAGAAATGATATAACATCAATTTCAGACATTTTTGCCTTAAGTCATCAATCATCAAATCATCAAAGATTTTGCAAGTATACAACATTACATTCATGCATCAATCATACATTAATTTTAAATTTTCCCTCTTAAGTCACCAATCATTTCTCTCCATTTGTTTATCAATAAAAAAGAAATGCCCATTTTACCATTTTTCTTACATGTGTCATCAATATGTCATTTCTCCCCCTTTGTCATCAACAGAAAGGTGACATGTTGAGCAAATAATTTCAAGACACATAATCTCATAATGTGTCAAATTTCTCCGTATTTATAAATAAATAAAAGTTGTATCATTTCTCCCCCTTAGTAAAATAGTATAAGAGACATAATTTTCTCATGAAAATTTTTCTCCCCCTTTGTGAATAAGAAAGAAGAAGAAATAAAGAGGGGAGGGATTCCAAGATTAAAAAAAATTAGTATCCAAAAAACAAATATTAAGTAGGGAGGCATACATTCTAAAGTATTAATCAAGGATATAAAAACTCCATGAATCAAAATAATTTTTGAGAGATGATACAGAAGATAGCTCTATCAAGCATCATAAAAGTTCTTGTCACATATTTTTCTTTTGTAAAAATTCATCAAAATTCATGAATCAAAACAATCCTTCAGAAAAAAAATCTCATCACAAAAAAAACTTTGAATCTTATTCTTGTAATGTCAATTTCAAGGAGAATCATTTTGGAAGAGAGCAAAAAAAGAAGCAAGAAATCTAAGAAGAACTAAGAGTTACTCATGCAATTAAATTCATCTTATATAAATATTTATTCTATCAAAGATTCAATTAGACAAAGAGTTCATGAATCACTTGATATGAAACTATGTCATGCATTCGGAAGATTTGAAATCATCTCATATAAATTTTGAGAAGAAGCTAAATTTACAAAAGTAGGAATATGATATAAACATATACATTTGAAGAATTTAAGATCATCTCATAAAATTTTAAGAGAAGGCTCATTTTGCAACAAACAAGAATATGATGATAACTCATGCATTAAAATCATTTTCATTTTTTTATAATCAAACTGTTCCTCGTCTAGTGACTTTGTTGTCAAGATATCAATTTTCTCTCTCTTTGTGATTGTTAAAAAGAAATATGATGGTATAATTTTTCTTTTACATCCATGTTCTAGTTATATCCAAAGTACAAGGGGATCATGTCATAAAAGATGAAAAATCAAATCTTTAAGTATCAAAAAATATGATTTAATAAATTTACCCCTTCTTTTTTGTTTATGAATATTAATATAAGTAGTCAAGAAATCTTATGTATTTAAAATTTCAAGTAAAATAGAAATCATATCATGTAAATCTCATGTATTTAAAATTCTTAATTTTCTTTTATGTAAATCGCTCCTCATCCCTTGTTAGAAGGTTTTTCATAATCCTCTCCCCTTTGGTCATTGTCAAAGCAAAAGTTAAAATACAATAATACAAAAATAATTTTAAGATCATACCGAATAGTATGAAAAATCTTAAGGTAATAAAATATATCTTTCATGAATATAAGAGAGTCATCAATCATGACATGAAAGATATTAATTCATGAATACTAAAGGTCATAATTTAATTTGACATCTCTCCTCTTAGATAACAAAAAGAAATTTTAAGAGATAAATTTTGTAAGCAAAATCTTACTTCAGGAAAATTGTTAAGTTATAAATATCAATAAATTAAGATCATGATTTTGTAAAATGAGATATAGAAATATAGGTTCTCAATTTATGAATAAGTGATTTCAAATCATCAAGATCTAAAAAAATTCATGTTATAGTTCCAAAAAGATGAACTTATGATTCATTTATAAAATCCTCTTTAAAAGGGTAAGAAATCTTAGTAAACGATCTTGATTTATATAAAGATATCAAATTATAATCTTTAAGATTTTAAGGTCATGATTTGGACAATAACCTTTTAAAATTTAAATCATCAAATTATTTTTGTAGTTTAAGAAATTCAACACTAATGATATCATTTTATCTCTTGTTGAAGGGTTGATAGGATAAAAATATTTTCAAGAAGAATTATTCTCTTTTTTTAGTTATTTCATGTGATTTGTTTAAAGAATATTTTTTAAATCAATGAATTATCGTTTAAGATCGAAACCCAAATTACATTCTAGTAGAAATCATCAAGGTTATTACTATAACACATCAAAATAATAAAACATCTTCAAAACAAAAATTCAACCTATCTCAATTCCAATATTTAAATGAGTTTTACTCTTTACACATAATGCAAGGAGTTGACAAACTCATTTTCAAATTTTTATTTATTCTTTGTTCAAATTCAAAAGTGATCTATCATTCAATTATACAACATTCTTTAGGTCAACATATAACTCATCCAATATTTCAATCATTCACGCCAATAATCAAAAACCCATTTTCCATAAATTTTAACTTAGATAATTTTGCATTAAAAATAACTAAGCATGCTCTAGCTATGCATCATCAAGATTAATTGTATAATCATGAATTATTTTTAATAAAAAAATTATTATAATCAAAACAAAGATAATTAAGTTTTAATCATCTTAATTCAAATAATTTTTTCTCATTTTTGTCATTTTGGCTAGAGAGCTTAATAAGTGAGTTAGATCTTAAGTTATATGGCTTGAGAGTCCACTATCAAGATATAATTCCTTTTTGCTCCTAGCCTTGTTAGGAGACAACTCTATAAGATATGGGATTTTGGTTTAGGTACCCATTTGAGTTTGGGTCCCTCATGAAAGGTTCTTCCCATTTGCTCTAATGGCTTGAGGTTGTTTATGGTTCCTTTAGGAACCCAAATAAATTTATGTAGACTATATTTTCTAAATAAATACTTTTAAGCTATATGTTCTAATCTACCACAAGAGTTATATCTAATTTTAGATGAAGAGTTTAAAGTGGGTCCTTTAATAAAGATAATTGGCTTTTGTTGACGATTACCGACAAAGCCTATACCTTCTTTCTTATGATCATGACCCTTATTTGTAAGGATCATGGTTAGGGATTTATTTCCTATTTAAAATTTTTCTAAAGTTTGTTTTAACATGATATTTTCCTTTTTAAGTTCTTCTAATATTTCACATTTAGAGCAAAAATTGTGTGATGGTGATTCATCATGCATTTCTTTAAGTTTACTAACTAATAATGCATGTTCTTTCTTAAGTAGTTTATAGGATTTGCTAATCATTCTAAAGTCATCATAAAGCTAATGAAAAATATTTGATAATTCATCAAAAGTAAATGAGACATTGGATAAATCACTTATCTCATTGTTGATGGCCATAAGTGTGAGATTCTCCACTTCTTCTTTATTGTGCTCTTCATCTTCAGAGCGCTTCGGCTTCTTGTATTAATAACAAGATGTTTTGTCTAATTTAAGTTCATTTTTATGGTTTTTATTTATTAATTTATCTAATTTATTTGTCAAAGGTTCAAAGTTCTCATCACTCGAGGTTTTACTCGAGGAGTCATCTGTTGTTCTCAGTTCTATTTTCTTGCTGTTCTTTATAAGGTATAATTCTTCTGTTCTCAATTGATAATCCTTCCCGTTCTTTGGAAGATTTTGTTCTTATGTTCTCAAAATACTTTCCTTCTTATTCACTAGAAGGTGTTTTTCAAGTTTATTTTTACGGATCATTTCATTTAATGATTTATTTAATTTAGTTATGCTTTCATATGTGATTTTTAATATATGTCATATATCAAAAACCCAATCACAAGAAGACACCTCATCAAACTCATTTTTTTTAAAGTACAAAATAAAGCATTCATTGCTTTTGCATTTAAAGAAAAAACCTTATTTTCCATATCATTCTATTTGTTCATTGGTTTGAAATACTTTTCAAAACCATTCTCACCAATGTGCTATAAATCAAAATCTATAGAAATAAAACAAATACACATTCTTGTTTTCCAATATGTGTGTAATCTGTCTCATTGAATGTGGGAGGATGTGCAATGGAATGTCTCTCGTTCATGCCAAACGAAGCTAGTTACTCACTTAGGTGTTAGTCTAATGAGTAGAACATCGCTCTCATACCAATTGTTAGGATCAATTGGCACTAAGAGGGGGGGAGGGGAAGGGGGGTGTGTGTGGAGATGTGAATTAGTGCAAGTGCTGAAATCATGGTTTAAAGAAAACTTTCGTTTGAAGCAAAACCAGAAATCGAAAGTGTTTCGTTCAAGTTGAGCAAGTGAGCAATAAAACTATTTAATGAAGCTAAGTTATGATCTTGTTAAAGGAAAGCTCAAATAAGAACATGTATAATCAAAAAGCAAAGTTAAGATATGCTCACAATTTATAGTGGTTCAGCCACAACTTGGCCTACGTCCACTTTCTGAGTCCCCTTCGTCGAGGCTCGCCGGTGTCCACTAGTAATCTTCTTCGGGTAAAGACCAAACTCTTACAAGTATTTCACTTACATCTCACAAGAGAGACCTTTACAAAGATTATATAACATTTTTGCTTACTCCCTTGCCCCTTTTTTTTTTATTACACACTTTTAGTACACTTTTTTCTCAGTTTTCTTACCCAATTTCTTGTACTTAATGCAAGAAGACTTAAGGTATTTATAGACCTCAATTGTCTTTAGAAAATGGAGCCAAAAATTTAAACGTATCCAAAAAATCTGGGTATGGGTGGTACAACCGCTAACCTGGGTGGTACAACCATTGACCTAGGCGACATGACCGTCGCCCATGAGTGATACTACCGTTGGGAATCCGAAAAGGTGTTTCCTCTACATTTTCTATTCCCGACTTGTATCTTTAGTTGACCCCTTTCCAGGTCAACCAAATGGGCCCAACCTGAGCTCAACCTAAATCCAAACGTGGACCCGGTTTGCCTCACTTGAGTTAATTTGAATTCCTTTCAAATTTAACTCAATTTAGATTCTAAACCAAACTGATGCTAACTACGACATACTAAGGCATACAAATACAATCAATTTGACCAGCGTGTCAAGTGACATTCCCAACTCCCGATGATCTTCCTAGTAACCTCAAGCGAACTCCCGATGAGTCTCGATCATCTTCTGGCGAACCCTCGGTGCATCTCGGTAAGCTCCTGATCACCTTTGATGAGCTCCCGATGAACTCCCAGTAAGCTCCCGATACCTTTGGCGAGCTTCCGATGAACTCCCGACAAGCCCCTGATACCTTCGGCAAGCTTCCAACGATCTCCCGGTGAGTTTTCGCTGCATCGTCCGAACCCCGGCCCGATACCCGAACTTGACTCCGACCCAACACCTGATTGTATTGCCTTATCATAGTTAATCCTACATCATTCATCTCTAACACACTTGTTAGATCAACAAACCTATCAATTGATTTCATCATCAAAATCTGAGATTCAACAAGAAAATTTTTAATTCACTCATTAAACTCATTTCAAATTCTTGGCTTATATTTTTGGCAAAAGTCTCACATAAGGATTCATTTATAGAACTAAAATAATATCATCAATATAGTTTTGAATAATAAAAAAATTATTTTTAAAAATTTAATAAATAATATGGTATTGACCTTTTGAGAAATTATTTTAAATAAGGAAAGAATTAAGCCTCTCATATCAAGTCCTAGGTGCTTGCTTCAATCCATAGAGAGCCTTAGATAATTTATAAATATGGTTTGGATAAAGATTATTTTTAAATTCGGATAGTTATTCAACATAAACTTCTTCGGAATTAAAACCATTAAGAAAAATAATTTAAAATTTTTAAAAGAATCATAGGCAAGAAGCATCCTTATGGGTTCAAGTCTTGCCACAAAAGCGAAGGTTTCTTCATAATCAATACATTCTTCGGTCATTAATCTAGCCTTGTTTTGAACCACGATACCGGATTCTTCGTGCTTATTTCTAAAGACCCATTTAGTGCCAATTATAAGATGGTCACTAGGTCTAGGAACAAGCATCCATACCTTATTTTTCTCAAATTGATTTAACTCCTCGTACATTGCAAAAACCTAAGAATCATCTTTTAGGGCATCGTCAATGCATTTTGGTTTAATTTGAGATAGAAAGGTGGTATTAGCACCAAAAAAATTAAATGATGAACGAGTTTGAATACCTTTTGATGTATCTCGAATTATTAACTCCTTAGGATAAGCATCTACATACTTCCATTCCTTGGGTAAGGATTCCTTGGAAGTAGATGCATTTAAGTTGCTTTGGAGAGGAGAATTTTCATTAAAATTTAAAGTACCAAAATCAAAATCATCAAAATCAATTTTCTTTAATTTGGGAACCTCATTAAAAATAATATGAATGGATTCATCAATATCTAAAGTTATTTTTATTAAAGACATGATGAGCTTTTGAAATAGAGTACCCAAACAATATGTCTTCATCAGATTTTGCATCAAATTTTCCAAAGTCATCCTTTTCATTTAGAATAAAACTTTTACAACCAAAACCTTAAAAATAATATTGGGTTTTTTAATTGTTCCACAATTCTAAGGAGTTTTAAAAAGTAATGGTCTTACTAGAACCCTATTCATGACATAACATGTCGTGTTAACAGCTTCGATCCAAAAGTATTTTGGTAGGCTATGTTCATTTAGCATGGTTCTTGCCATCTCTTATGAACTCATATTTTTTATCTCAATAACTCCATTTTATTATGGATTCCTTAGAGTGGAGAAATTATGGTCATACTCATTTAACTCATAAAATCTTAAAAATCATGGTTTTTAAATTCACCACCATGTTCACTATGAATAGATAAATTTTTGAAATTTTAAAAAATATTTTTAAATTCACCACCATGATCACTCATAAAACCCCTTTCATTTTGAACTAATTTATGAAATTTTAAAAAATATTTAAAGCAATCACTTTTATGTGCCAAAAATTTGTCCAAGTAAATCAACTATAATCATTTACAATTACAAAATCATATTTACTACCTCCTAGATATTGTATCTATTGGTCAAAATAAATTCATATGTATTAATTATAGTGGTCTAGAAGCACTTAATTGATTCTTAGATTTAAAACTGATTTTCATTCGTTTACCTAGTTGGCATGCACCACAAACTGTCTTTTATAAACTTAATTCTAGGTATGTCTCTTACAAGTTCTTTAGTCGTTATTTGTGTAATTAGTTTCATGCTTGCATGACCTAATCTTTTATGCCAAAGCCATGCATCATCCTTTAAAGCCAAAAAATATGTTTCATCATAGAAGTCATCAAGATCATTAGTGTACACATTATTAGTTCTTAAGACAATCATTGATCTATTTTTGTGAGGGATCTCTATAATGCAAGCATTAGATTTAAATTTGATATTATAACCTTTATCACATAATTGACTAAAGCTAAGTAGGTTATGTTTTAAACCATCTATTAATAAGATATCTTCAATCAAAAAGTTTGACTTGTTACATATATTTCCTTTGCCAAAAATTTTTCTTTTATTGTTATCTTCAAATGTGACATATCCTTCGTCTTGGCTAGTGAGCTTAGAGATATGTGTTGAATCTCTAGTCATGTGCCTTTAGCATCCACTATCAAGGTACCATCTCTTGCTCCTAGCTTTTGATTGTAAACATATCTACAAGAAAGGGGGTTTACTTTTAAGTACCTATTTAACTTTAGGTCCTTCATAAATAGATTTACCTATCTTGACTATTGGCATTGAGTTATTTAAGGTTTCTTTAGGAACCCAAACAATTATAAGCATAATGTCCACATCTATCATAAAAATTGTATTTATTTTTAGGTGAGACATGTAGTATGGGTCCTTTAATAAAAGTAGTTGGTTTTTATTGAGTGTTACTCACAAAACCGATTGCTTCCTTTTTTATGTATATGACTCTTATTGCCAATAATCATGTTTAATAATTTGTTACATATTTTAAAATTTTCTAATGTTTGTTGTAATAATATATTTTCCTTTTTAAAAGACTCTATATCTTTACTTTTAGTGCAAGGTGTTAACATGCAATTGTCATGCTCATTTTTTAAATTTTCAAATTTACTAGAGAGAGAATCATGATCTTTTTTTTAACAATTTATAATTTTTACCAACTAATTTAAATTCATCATACAAATCATGAAAAACATCAAGTAATTCATCATAAGATAAAGAAGATTTGTTTGAGTCACTTATCTCGTCATTGAGAGCCATTAGAGCGTAGTTCGCTATTTCGTCTTTATTGGCTTGCTCCTCGTCTTCGGATGCGCTTCATTCATCTCAAGTCTCTTTGAGTGCCTTCTTTCTCCTTGGTAGCTTCTTCTTTAGTTGGGGACATTCACTTTTGAAGCATCTCAGCTTCTTGCATTCATAGTAAATAATTGTATCCTTTTTTATTTTATTTTTATTTTTAGTGTCTTGTTTTGCCAGATTTGTTTTGTTTCTTTTGATGAATTTTTTAAACTTTCTTATTAAGAGTGCCAAGTCCTCATCATCACTTAAAGCTTTCGCTCAAGTGATATTCTTTAGTTTTAAGTGTCATATTCTTCCTGTTCTTTGGAAGGCTGTTCTCATATTCATCATGTGCCAAAAGTGTCATCTCATAAGTTATTAATGACCTAATAAGTTCTTTGAGTAGAAAGAAATTTAAGTCTTTTACCTCTTGAATTACATTTACTTGGATCCCAACTTTCTGAAGGGATCTTAGGATTTTATCGACAAGTTCAAGATCAGTAAGGGATTTACCAAGAGCTTTTAAACCATTGATAACATTCAACCGAGTGTATATGTCTCCAATGGTGTCACTTGGTTTCATTCGAAATAACTCAAAACTATATAGCAAGAGACTAATCTTAGATTCTTTCACCCTACTTGTGCCTTCATGTATAACTTCAAGTGTATGATGAATATCGTGTGTAGTTTCTCATATAGAAACACGATTAAACTCATTCTTGTCTAAAGCGCAAAATAAGACATTCACAACTTTAGCGTTCAAAGAAAATAATTTCTTTTTAAAATCATTCTAATCATTCATTAGATTGGAAGATTTTTGAAATCCATTTTCAACGACGTTCCACTACTCGAAATCCATAAAAAAATAGAAAAATTCTCATTCGTGTTTTCCAATAAGTGGTCTGTCCCATTGAACATAGGAGAACGAGTAATAGAGTGACCCTTGTTAATGCCAGAAAAAACTATTAAAACTCACTTGGATGTTAATCCAATTGAGTAAACATGACTCTGATACCAATTGTTAGGATCGTGTTGGCACTAAAAGGGGGCGAGGTGAATTAGTGCTTTAAAAAATTATGTTGATTTAAAAAAAACTTATACGATCAAAACTCGTATCGTAAATATGTTAGACTTGGAATACAAGTGAGAGTAGTGAGCTGTTAAGTAAGCAATAAGAATAAAACACAAGGAAAAGAACACAACGATTTTATAGTGGTTCAGTCGTTATGACCTACGTCCACTCTCAATTCCTCCTCCGTTGAGACCACTGGCGTTCACGAATGATCTTCCTTCGATGGGCAAAGATCAACTACCCTTTTACAATCCTTTCCCATTTTCACAGGTTTAGGAGGTAATCTTTACAAATCTCACACCTCTCTTAGAATGAACTCTAGACATTTAGAGGAGGGAAACTCTCAAGAGATTACAACAACGTTTACACACTTAGAATCATAATTTTTTTTTATCTCAATTCTTGATTTCTCAAGAAAGAATGAGTTGAACATTTATAGGCTAAAAATATCTTCAAAAATTGAAATCAAAATTTAAATTTTGAAGATTGTGTTCTGATGATAGTACCGTCTAGTTGACTCCCTCGACATGTTGACTCAGACCATTTGATCTTGATGCGCCACCTAATTAACGGGGTAGAGTAATGTAATTGGTTTAACTAGTCATTAATGCTCAAAGGGATTAAGTTCGGCCCTTGCAACTTCTCAGTATATCAGTTAGATGTGAGCATTTCTTCACGGGGATCTTTATGGTGAGTTCTCTATATGGGCGACACCTGGGATCTTTATTAGGAGTTCTCTATGGCACCTGGCTTTATAAAAGCAATAGCCTTATTAGTAAACTGGAAAGCGAGTGACCTAAGTTGAGTAGTAATTCGGAATAACAATATATATATATATATATATAAAAGCTCTCTGAGTCTCAGAAACAGTTAGGAACCAATGTTATAAAATAGACTACATTGTTGATTAGGGTATGCGTGTGTGTGTAATAATCTATATTTACAAGCTCTCTGAGTCTCAGAAACAGTTAGGAACCAATGTCATAAAATAGACTACATTGTTGATTAGGGTATGCAAAGAGGAGTTTATCCAAGCATACATATTTTTATGGTCTCACAAAGACTAAGCTACTGAGAACTGAAAGATGAAGCTCTCATCTTTGGGCTTCGTGAAGTCAAGGGTTGGCCCTGAATTAGACTGCAGGTTGTTTGGTGAACGAGGTATTCCTTGAAAGAAGAAAGTGATGATGCAGTCTTCATGCAAAGCTATTCAGGGATCAACCTCAACCACAGCAAATAGGTTCAGTAACAAATCTAGTGAGCAATCATGCAAAGACAGAAAGCAAAGCACTCACAAGTGTCATAAACGTTACTGTAATCATAGAAGTCATTGGTGCAACTATACAATTGCCTTTAGGACACTTATCAACACACCCCCTACTGAAACCAAATTATTCCAGGTGTTCACCTGAATCATTCATTTAGCCTAGTTGAGAAACTGGCTGCAATCAGTCCCATTTTGGTTGATGCCACATACGAGTTATGGTAAAAGTTTTGCATGCATAATTTTGAATCCAGTGGAATAAGTTTTGCAGCCTTGGCCGGCAACCTTTCCATACTTGTAAGCGTGACCAACCTGTGCACCATCCAAATAGCCTTGCAGGCATTGAGAACATGATGTGACCTTTGTGCAAAATGCTCCTCGAGGAGTACCTCAAAATGCTGCATTTGCAAGAAAACAACGAGGCAGCTAAGTTTCAGGCAGCATACACTATCTGTTGATGAAATCTGGAAGTCGGTAGTACAGTCATGTTGGAGATGCCAGGTTACCTTAGGTGGCTTGCGTAATATGTATAACATTGATTTGCATGACTGTAGTAAAGCATTCATGTAGGTGATGGAGTTCCTCTCACCATCAACTTTTCCAATTTCTTCAACATAGCCAGCCTCGTTGAAATATGGCTTCTCATGCAGAACAAGTGCTTGGAGAGAGAGCAGGACTCGAAGCACTGTGGAACTTTCAGGATTCCATACTTCAGTACCAGTCCCCATCCATGTATTAGAAGGCTTAAGCAAACCTTTCATGATTCATACAGGTTTGGGTTTAGTCGCAGTCCACCAGATTTATAGTGAACCTGCTCAAGAATTGACGATTACTCAATTACCGCAAAGCGCCCCATCAAAGATTTAGCAAAAAATTATAATACATAAAATATTCTGTGCTTAGACCAAATAATGTTCCTCAAATTTTCCAAATTATATATTTATTAAACAGTCTTATAAGCAATGTGGAATTTCAAACTAATGCAAGTACCCGACCAATCGTGAATGCTTGAAGTTGAATTTGCCCATGTATGTTCAAGGGAGTTTGATTTATGCAATATTTAGATCATTGTTGAGCAGAAAAAGGTAATAGAATACTCACAGGCAGTTCATGAGGATAATCTGGAGGAAAGAAAATATCAAAGAAGAATAGACCAACGTGATATGGAGTTCCACGTAATCCAAGAATTGCTGCTCTCATAAGTTCCATTCTTTCCTCATATCCAATAACATAGTATCTGTAGATGTGCAAATTGGACATGCACATTATGAAACAATGATCAGCGAGCATACAAACAGTTATTAATGTCAGACATATATAATCAAAATAGAAAGCAAACTTCTAGTCCATCTCATACTCTATAAACAGTGTGTCGAGAAATGTATGTTATATTGCTTTCCTCCCTGGTTATGTAATTAAAGGAAATTTAATGACACATAATGTTAAATTATGAAGTTTTAAAATATTTGAAGATAATAGGTACATGTACAATTATTAAAAAGAAGACAGTATATACAAGGAGTGAGAAGTTTTTCCACAGTATCATCAAGGGCTGATTTTATGAAAGATGATGAGATCACAATGAATACTTATCAAGAGTAATCCTAGTATGCAACTAATTCATTAAATAATGAAAAGAATGGACAGACATGCATTATCGATGAAACAGAATATCAAGAATGAAAAGTTAAGCTGGTTCCCTTTTCAGGATGCTCCATTCTAGTTGTACTTTCTTGAACCAACCTCTTTTCACCTGAAATGAAACTAAGACAAATCGTACAAAATTACTACACTATTAGGATGGTCAAGTTTGATTTAAATCAACCAATTTGTTACCTCAGACAGCATTATACCATCACCAATGCCATTGATAAAATGATGATCTGAGAAGTCATTAACAACATTGATGGTCAAGTTTAAACTCTATGGTTTCTCGCCTCAAAATTTCCAGCTGTTCATCATGTAGACCCAATTGAAGTTCTTTCTCAAAAGCTGGTGCTGAGAGACTTCAAGCTTCTGCCAAAACAAAAAGGTTTTTGAGATTTAGAAGACATTTAGGTTTAAGTATTTATGGTCACCAAAGTAACAAAATTTAATTGAGTCACCCAGCAAAGTTGAATCTGGAGAACCAAATAGGTTTCCAATAACGTGCTAGAAACCCGAAAGTTTGTTGAGGAAACAAAAGATTAATGGACTTCAACACATTTGTTGTGCAATCTTCATTGCCGTTGTTTTCAACATGCTAGAAAAACAAAATCTAAAAAGTTCAGTATAATTCTCTGTGAGCAATATGTTGTGCATTTATTTAGAAATAAAAAGAAACAAAGAAACACACACACATATGATTACATGTATATATGCAAAAAGGGGTTCAAACCTTTTTTTCTTGTGACTTAGTAGTTTCTTATGGTTTCTCGCCTCAAAATTTCCAGCTGTTCATCATGTGTAATTGAAGTTCTTTCTTCAAAAGCTGGTACTGAGAGACTTCAAGCTTTTGCAAAAACAAAAAGGATTTTGAGATTCAGAAGACATTTAGGTTTAAGTATTTACGGTCACCAAAGCAACAAAATTTAATTGAGTCACCCAGCAAAGTTGAATCCAGAGAACCAAATAGGTTTCTAGTAACATGTGCTAGAAACCCGAAAGTTGCTTGTGGAAATTTACTAAAAACCTGAAAGTTGCTTGCGGAAACAAAAGAGTAATGGACTTCAACACATTCGTTGTGCAATCTTCGTTGCTGTTGTTTTCAACATGCTAGAAAAACAAAATCTAAAAAGTTCAGTATAATTCTCTGTGAGCAATATGTTGTGCATTTATTTAGAAATGAAAAGAAACAAAGAAACACACACAAATGATCACATGTTTATATGCAAAAAGGGGTTCAAACCTTTTTTTTCCTATGACTTAATAGTTTCTGCTGATCAGGTGCCCCTTTGATAACATTTGCAAAGAAAATTTCCTCATTAGATGACAGGATTAAGGCGGGACTTAGCATTGAAGCGGGACCTGACATATATTTTATGTACAATAATCATTTTGTTTGACTAAAACCATCACATATGCTGACAAAAACAAGAGATGAAACATTAAAAGTAAGACAATTCTGGAGAAACTGTTGATGTCCTGAATAACTATAATGTAGTTTAATGTTTGGAAGTGTTAGTAATTAGTCTCTCAACAACAAAAACAAATAAAGCATAAAAGCCTTACATCAACTTTAGGAAGTCAATAATATAATAGATGTAAGGTCCGAAAAATAAAACCAAAGAAAATACACGAAATGAAGATATACAACTCAATGGTGAGATTATCTACATCCTAGAGACAGTAAGATGTCATTCTAGAAAATGTTACAGAAAACAGCCCTTAAATCTTCCCAATCTTCAATGTATACAATCCTTGCACCACAAACCTACCTTTCTAGTATTGAAAAGAAATCTGGAGTCAAGATTTAAGTTCTGTGGCACAACCTTGGGTCACTAATATGCCAATGGCACATGTCAAATGAGAAAGATTAGTGTGGGCAGTGTCAGGCAACACAGGCCTGCCCCAGGCTTGCCCTATGTTAGCAGGCCTCCATGTCTATGTCATGTTTGCATATGATCAACACATGCAACCTAGCATGATAGTCACTCTCATTAAAGTGAAAAGAGAAAAATGGAACAAAGGAGAAAGTATACTAGGGTTGATAATTTGAACAAACTTCAACTCTTTGCTGTACGAAATTTGACTTTGCAACATATAGCAATCTGGTGAGCAAGACACAATCATACTAAAGCAACACTGTGAGTTCCAACTAAAAGAAGCAAATATGACTTTGTAATAGTTAGTGCCCAAAAATAGATGGGATAAGTGGATTACAGAGTGAGAAATAAGGTTGGGCATCATATAGGCAGATACCTTGGAGACATGACCACTATCCCATCTCACTTCAACACATTCATCCTTGTAGCCATTAACATTACCTATACATGACAAATAATGTTGAAATCCTCAGTATCCCTTCCACCAATAAGCTTTCCAATAGCATCTTCTCCAAAAAAGAGTTGTTTCCTGGAATAGGTAGATTACGCCTAGGTTCTTAGTCATTACTTTGCATATCAGGAAGATTTACTTCCACATTCTCAATAGGTGATATATATCTAAGGACAATATCACCAATAGGAGAAACTTGGATGTTCAATCCGTTCATAAGCACTAACTGTCTCCTCGATGGATTCACAAGAAAAATCAACAGTTTCTTTAAATCTTAGGAACTGTCCATTTTACTCTAACTGTCCGCTCATATGGATCCACATTTTTCACGATACCAAACCTTTGGATCCTTGGAACACATACATCTTCTGATTTCACCTTCTCCAAGACAGACTGTTTGGGCTAAAAATCATGATCACCAACATCGCTCACAGGTGACAAACTTTGTGGGTTAAAAGCAAAATGACCTTTCACCATTTTTCCACAAGACATCAACCTTGTTCTTGGTTTTTGTGATCATATACATCTTTTGACTTCTCATTCCTGAATCCTTCTGCATTTCTGTAGAACAGATGGGTGCTATTTGCAGAGGTAGTTTATTTTCAGCAGTTTTCTGGAGATCATCCAAGAAATCAGCTAAAAGTTTACACCAATCACCAATTTGCCAATTAGTATATAAAAAATATGACAACAAAGTAAAGTTCTTTGGAGATTGGAAATGAAAAGGAGGTGATGAAAGGATGCCCTGTCCAATAATCACAGAAGATATCCAACTAACATGTACAAATCCTACTTCAACATGGATGATAGTACCTTCATCTCGACTTCCCTTCCTTGTTCCACAAAACCATGATACAAATCCAGAAACATGTTGATGATTAACCTCGACATGTTGTCCTGGATAATACTGAAACGGTGTATCTTCATATCTTGGAGAAACAGGAACCAAAATTTCAGAATCCCTGACCAATATTTCATACTCTTGCCCATCATCAAAGAGAACAGTAACCACATCAAAGACCCTGCCCACCCTTCCAAGCCATGCGCTATGAACTACATAGTCCCCGGTTGCAAAGGATTTGACTCTAGTGAGTTTCTTGCTGTCTATGTCATTAATTACCCCACACTATACTCTATCCAGTTCTACAACCATAACAACATCAAAAACCCGACCTAACTGGCCTATGGGATCTGTTACAGAGCAGACAACATCACCATGAACAAAACCTCTTTCAAATGAAGGGAAGTCATCAATTTTTCCAATGCTCTCATCAAGACTTGACAGGATATTCTGAGCATGTCCACCATATGTAGATTCACTGCCATCTGTCTTCACCATCACTGGTTTCACTGAAGATCTTGCTGTGAGTCAATAACAAGTACATCCATTGTTTAGATACCTGTAGCAAGTTATCTTGATAGATATAGCATCAAAATCATTTCTGAGCCAAAAAGCAAAAGTCGAGGAAAGCTAATCATCCCACCCTCTTGAATCAATGAGGGACGCAATCTACTGAAACCTAGTAAGACATTACTTTAAAGCCTAAGCCAATCTTTGGGTAACAACTAACAAGACAATCTTGTCCCACACATGATAAGCACTTCCTAGCATGAAACGTATGTTGAACATTAAAGGAATGACACCATGGGGAGCAAACATTGATCTTGTTAAAGCCTCATAATCTAGTAGCAAGATACTAATAATTTCTAAGACAAAAAAAAAGGACTGGGGAGAGAAGAGAGTGAAGGGAGAGTAAGAGCTTGCTTACCTTCTATATCTGCTCCAAATTAAAATTGACCGTGGATGAAAACCAATGTCCACTATAAAGAGAACTGACCACTCCTTCAAAGATTAAAAAACTGAATTTTGAGTTTCAATAAATGAAACCGAATGGCAGCAGCTGCAGTATCATCACTATCTTAAGCCAGAGAGCTTGATTCCAACCAAGAACAACTCAGATAAATGATGAATGAGCTTAACTGCATCCAATTCTATTGCCAAAGGAGATTTTCCCAGTAGGTAACAAATAATTTCAAGTGCCAAATGAGATTTGACCTAAAGAAGAAACTACTAGTTTGCCAAAGGAGATTTGTCAAAGAGAATAACAACCAGATGCCAAAGGAGAACTGCCAGACCACGAAAACAAAGTATATCTGGCCAAAGGATATTTGCCAAAAGGTCGTCCCTGACAAATGAGATTTAGCCAGCAGAGCAGATATACCTCACATATACTGATCCTGAAAAAAGTTTCTGTGCTGTTAGTTTGCTTAGAATACGTGCTTTCACTCAAACAGGTACTTAGTAAATGCCAAAGGAGATTTCCCCAAATAAGAAAAGCTCTTTAATGTGCTAGGAACTGCTAGAGGAGATTTTCTCAGCAGAAAGAAGTAGTTTCGATGTGGCCTTCATACCCGGTAGCCTGCATATGAGAAGAAGAAAAGAGTAAACTTCAAGGATAGCAATATCATTCATAATTGAGCAAAATGGCCTTTCTTCAACAGAAAACAGCATGAGTGTTACCCCAGTTCCGAAACTATCAGTCGAACCAACTAAATTCTAAATCATCTATTAGCTCTCTTTTCTCTTTTGTGGCAAAACAAAGGTAATAATTAACAGAAAATGAACATAACCAGCAGAACTAGAAAAGGAAATGAACTTCTTTTTACCCACAAAGAAGGACACATCACTGCGCTATCCGAACGCATGCTCTCCCGGTGCGCTATCGGAACCACGGATTTGACTTTCCGAATCCGAAACAAAACATGAATCTCGAATTCCCCACACAACATACTGATCTATCCCGGGAAGGAAAAAAAAATCCATCTTTTATCCATAAAACTTCACATAGGCGACACGGGAACAATACGAGTCTTAAATTCTCCACAGAGACAAAGCCAATCCCAAGAAGACGATTCTTTTCGGAAATCCCACAAGAAAACACCGGCAACATCTCCAAAAGGAAGAGAACCCAAAAGCCATCACCTTCCCAAACAGATCAAGAACATCAAATGCAAAAAATCCACGCCAGGGAACATACTACACCACCTCAAATCCCATCCCCAGAAGCGCCAGAGGAAGAGGAGGAGCCAAGGGAAGAACTTTTTGGTTCTTTCCGATGACGCGGGCGGATCCTCGCCGAACGCCACGTATCATGGCTGGCTATCAAGAACCTATCCGAGGATCCCCTATTCTAAAAACCTCTTCTCTCCACCACGTTCTCCTCTTCTCGTGCAGTACTCCACTGGCTTCATCGGGATCTCCCACTCTAAAGCAATCCTTGCAGCACAATATCTTTATATATAATGGCGAAAGGAAGGCTGGGCAAATGCGAGCATGTTGTGGTGTGGGCGGTAACGGAGTGCGGTGCGTTCGGTAGCATTCGGCGGTATATTCTTCTGCCTTTGTTTTCCCTGATGGATTAATGTCATGGTGTACTAATAACCTAATCAACACCAATAAAATAATTATTTTTAGTAAGTTGATTGTGTATCTAATTCACATAATAACAGCTATGTGAAATATTTTAAACATTATTACAGTAAATTTAATTATTAAAAATATTTATTTGTGAAATAAAAATAAAATTAATGAGTAGATAAAAAACTTGAAATTGCTGATCACCTAGAAAAACTTCACTATAGGTTTGAGGTGCCCCAAATATGTTGAATTTTGAAAAAGCTCGCCTTTTATGAACAACTACATCTATTTGATTCACCTTTTATGAATCATTTTTTGTTTTCTTTGGTACTCATCTTTAACTATCCTTCGTTATTATCCTGACCCACTTACGTTGTATTTGTGAATATATTATATTTTAATATATATTTGAAGAAAAGGATCTAAATGAATGTACAATTATAGTGCATTTAGTAAACAATCGATGAAAATTATATTTTAAATATATATTGATATAAGTGTTGCTTGATAAAAATTATGTTTCAAAATTTTATTAAATATTATATGATAAATTTATCTTTCTAATATTTTCAACATATATTCAGAAGTAAATGCATACCTTTTATTTAAAATAATAAGTAAATAAATAAAATAAGAAAATGAATGTATATAATCTTACAAAAATTTTGTATGACCCAAATATATAGTAAATAAAAAACATAATTATATAAATAAATATAAAATACTTTTTTAAAAATAAATATATAAAATTTTAAACTTATGAGAAAAAGGGTAACTAGAAAAATTGAAAAAGAATGGATAAGGAAATGAGGGTCATAGTTTCTTTATAGAAATATTGTGATTTTATATAATGTCATAGGATATTTTAAAAATTATAAAAAATTAATATCTATTAAATACTAAAATATTAATGTTATTTTAAGATAGCATCAAGATTTGAGTATTTTTAATACAACATCTAGATTATATATATTTTTTTAAAAATAATTAAATATTAATATATATTTAAAATATGTATTCAACATATTTCAAATACATTATGTATAACTTCTCCCCTTTCTTCTAATGCTCCTTCTGTTCCACCTGCTATACTCACCTCTCTTTTTTTTATCTTCTACCAAGCTCATTTCTTCCTTTCTTTTACTATTAAAAGTAACTCCGTCATTATTGATCATGCTCCTGTTTTTTTCTCTTCTCCATTCATTCTTCTGTCTTTTATTAGTTTTTCTCTATTCTCCACTACCAATGCTCTCTCTATTCCTTCTTCTATGTCTTTTATTAATTTTTCTCTATTCTCCACTACCAATGCTCTCTCTGCCTTCCACCATACTCATCTATCCCTCTTTCTATCTCTCCTCTATTACCTCACATATGATATCTCCTTCCTTCTTCACTATCCTACCTGTTCCTTCTTCAATGATTTTAATTCTCTTGTCTTTATTATATTAGGATAAGTAATGATACAAAGATGGGATGAATTGGTATTTGTGCAAATTGAAACAAACTTCTATATTTTAATTGAGTAAAAAAATAATTATATAAAATTTTATTTAAGCAAATAAACAAGTACAAGTAAGAAAGAGTAAGATAAAGAGAACCAGTTCATATTGGTTTTATCATCCTAATTTATTCCCACTCATCTCTTCCCTAACACTATTAATTTTCACTAAAGATCATATTTCAAATATTTAAAAGAGAAACAACTCTATATTTAAACAACTCTTTACACTTTATTCTTTTCATGATAGAAGAGAACCTTACACTTGAAATACTTATACTTTTACAAATTTCATACTTTTACAAATAAATCACAAAACTAGATATTCAAGAAGGTGAAAAAAACTTAAGGCACTAAACAAGAATTTTAATATTTTAAAAATCTAAATATACCTCAACTAAGTATGAATGATATATTTCTAGCCTCAAAAGCTAAAAAAAACACAGAGTAAATAAGGGGAAAATACCCAAAAACAAAGATACTTGTAGTCCTATTATCATTTCAGATGATATTGTCTCTGATAGCCTAATACAATGTCATCCGAGTCATTTATTGAGCTAATGGGTATCACTGTCCTTGTGTCACGGACTTAGCTGAATTTGTCTAAGCCGTGTGACACCCTAGTGGCACTCTCGAATACTTAGTTAAAATTGCCTAAGTCGTTAAGCAACCCTGCCCACTATTCTGGACTTACCTGTGATTGGCTAAGTCATAGAATGCCCAAAGCGTTATCTGTCCGCAAAGGGTCAGCCCACTTGTAACCTCGTGTGGGTCCCGTAGGACCTACAAAGAAGAAGTTGATTAGCTTAGAAACGAGCGACGGATAAGTCCCGATGTCTTGCAAAGAGGGAAGCTGTACAAGCAATTTGTCAAACACCTTGAGTGCAGTAGAGAAAAGAGAGAAGAGAGCAAAACAGGATTTTAGAGGGTTGTAAGAATGGTCGTAAGTTCACAAGCGACGGTTCCCAAGGTATCGGACGCAAGACAAGTTCAATTATTGATAAAAGCCTACGCTCGACATATACTCGAAGCCCCATACAACTCGGTGCCACCCGGGAGTTTTAAGGTGCTGAGATGGTTAACATTTTGCATCACTCGGAGCGATCGCTATAGCACGCGAAAAATATCCCAAAACGGAGTTATTTTGGGCAGTTTTGGCTCCGTGCAATGAGCGATCATTTTGTAGCTTTCTAGACTATTTTCGCTCCCATTTTTTAATGCCAGAATATATAAAATCAAGGCAAAACAAGTTGTCAAATATTTGTACAAACAAGAAAAAATAATGAACGGTTCGCTGAGCGAAGATGTTGCGGTTGAGCGACGACCGTTCGTGACATTATCCCCCACTTAAACTGTCGACTCCCTCGTTAATGCTTGTTGGTAGGCTTTGATGCGGGCTTCTTCATGTCATAGGGCACCTTCTAGCTCCCAACTGGCTTCTGTTCGAGGACACTTCACCAAGTACTCGATTTGCTTCGCTACATTGGGTAGCTTTGTCTTACGATTTGCCAGAATAGTTTCAACTTGCTTTTCGTAGGAGGCTCTGGTAGGGGGTAGTCGAGTTAGAATATTTTGAGAATCGTCTTACGAATTTGAGTGGTAGGCTTTCAAGTTACTTGCATGGAAGACGTTATGAATTTTGAACCATGTTGGCAGTTGCAACTTGTATGAGATATTGCCTACCCTGCCGATGATTGGGAAAAGCCCTTCGTACTTACGTACCAATCCTTTGAGCACTTTATACCTAAAGAACTGGAGTAATGCTAGTTGGAGTTTCACCAACACCATGTCGCCAACTTTGAACTCCTGTGATCACATTCGCATGTCGACCCACTTCTTCATCTTTTTGGCTGCCTTCTCCAAGTAAGCCTGCACAATATCTGTATTACGATGCCATTCCTTTGCGAAGTAATATACTAATGGCTACTCCCTGTATAACCAATAACCAAGGTGTGAGGAGTCGATGACTATTGTCCTATAATAATCTCGAAGGGGCTCTTGTTAGATGTAGAGCTCTGCTGTAAGTTATAGGAGAATTGGGCTATGTCCAACAGCTTCACCCAATCTTGTTGGTTGGTACTCACGTAGTGCCGGAGATATTGCTCCAAGAGCGAATTGATTCTTTCAGTCTGACCACCCGTTTGAGGGTGGAGGCTTGTGGAGAAGTATAATTTAGATCCCAACAACTTGAACAACTCGATCCAAAATCGTCCCAAGAACTGAGAATCTCGATCACTAATGATGTCGTGTGGGACTCCCTAATACTTCACCACATTCTTCATCATCAACTTAGCCGCCTCCTCTGCTGAGCAATGTAGGGATGCAGCAATGAATGTTGTATACTTCCAAAACCGATCGACTACCATGAGTATCAATCCAAGTCCCCCTACTGCCGGTAAGCTTGATATGAAGTCTAAGGAAATGCTCTCTCATGGCCTTTCTGGTATGGGCAACGACTCCAAAAGTCCCACTGGCTTTTGCTGCTCTACCTTATCCTGTTGACAAGTAAGGTATAAGTAAGGTATGTTCGAACATATTCTTCACATCTGTCCCCATCTTCGGCCAATAGAAAACCCTCTCCACGAGAGCCATTGTTCGGTGGATACCCGGATGTCCAGCCCAAAGGGAATCGTGATACTCTTTCAATAGTTCATGCCTCAAATTATCTACTCGTGAAACATAAACTCTATTCCCTTTAGTGTCGATGAGTCCCTCCTGGACCCAAAATCATTGTGCCTTGCCATTTTTGATGAGTTGCATCAGGGTTACTACTTGAGAATCATGGTATAGTCCATCCCTGATCCTGGAAAGAAGTTGGAGTGCAATTGACTTGCTTGGCCTCCACACTCCAACTGTATAGCATTCACTAGTTCCACTTTCTGGCTTAATGTATCAGCCACGACGTTTATTTTTCTGGGCTTATACTACATTACCATATCAAACTCAGGTAAGAAGTACTGCCATCGCGCTTGCTTTGGGGAGAGTTTCTTTTGAGTTTGGAAGTAACTCAGTATGACATTGTTTGTCCTTAGCACGAATGGTGCTCGCAGAAGGTAGTATCGTCACACTTGTAGACAGTAGACCATCGCTATCATCTCCTTCTCATGCACAGGATATCGTTGCTTGGTCTCGTTGAGCTTGTGACTCTCATAGGCCACTGGATGATCCTCTTGCATAAGAACTCCCCCAATAGCAAAGTCAGAAGCATCTGTATGAACTTCAAAAGACTTCCCATAGTCTGGTAATCTGAGTATAGGTTCCTCCAACACAATAGTCTTTAGGTCTTGAAATGTCACCTCATATTTGTCCGACCATCTCTAAGACTACTCATTCTTTAGCAACTCCGTCAGTGGAGCTGCGCACTTCGAATATCCAGCTATGAAGCACCGATAATAGTTGATGAACCCAAGGAAGGATCTCAACTCAAGCACCTTCTTTGGTGTTCGCCAGTCCACCACAGCTTACACCTTAGATTTGTCTATTCGGATGGAATTATTACTGATTCGATGCCCCAAGAATAAAATTTTTGTCTGAGAAAAATAGCACTTCTCCCTCTTCATGAACAAAGTATTCTCCCTGAGAACTTTGAAGATTGTCTGAAGGTGCTCAACATGCTCCTTAAGTGTTTACATATAAACGACTATATCGTCTAAGTAGACAACCATAAAATTATCCAAATACTCCTTAAATAATTGGTTCACGAAAGGCATCACCAAGAAATCAAATGCTCCATACCTAATCACACAGGTAGTCTTTGCCTCATCACCTTCTGCAATGCGCACTTGCCAATACCCCAACCGAAGGTCGAGTTTGGAGAAGTACTTTGCCTTGCCCAATTGATCGAACAAGTTGACGATGAGTGGGATGGGGTACTTGTTCTTCACCGTTACCTTGTTGAGGGCTCAATAATCAACGCATAATCGGAGGCTCCCATCTTGTTTCTTTTGGAAGAGGACTGAAACCCTGAAAGGTGCTTTTGAGCTGCGGATGAGACCACTGTTCAACAGTTCATCTAACTATTTTCTGAGTTCCATTAACTCTGGAGGGGTCATGCGGTATGGTGGTCTCGCTGGAGGCTTAACTCCTGGCTCCAGCTCAATCCGATGATCCACGCCTCTGCGTGGTGGTAGAGTTATCCGTAACTCCATTGGCATCACATATGAGAACTCCTTCAGTATGCTCGCCACTACGCAGGTTCTTGAATGACCTCTCTGTCAAGTGTCTCTAGCTACATAGCGGCTACAAAGGTTTATTCACCTTTATGTACCCCTTTCTTCAATTGTAAAGCCGAGATTTGTTATGGGTCCTTGGTTCCTCCTCGAAAAACTAGCACCACACGGGGATCGTCGCCTCCCATTAGACATAGGAAGTTCAGGAATGACATTGGCACTAACTTCGTCGCATGCATGAACTCCATTTCAAGAATCACTTGAAAGTCATCCAATGGCACCACCATCAAGTTTGTGCTCTCGCTCCATGTTTCGATCCTGATGGGGACCCCCTTTGCTCGTCCGGAGATCCGCTTGGCCTCCGAGTTCACAACCTTTATACGACTTGGGTTCTTCTCCAAGATTAATCCAAGTCGCTTAGCTTCACGATCAGTAATAAAATTGTGGGTAGCGCCCGTGTCCACCATTGCACGGGTTGTTCGACCATTAAGCTTGATGTCCACAAACATCAACTCGTTGCTTCCTGCCTTCGGTGGCTTGACCTTTGTGTTCTCCCCCACTTGACCCCGCAACGCATTTAACAAACGCATTACTCCCATCCTAGGTCCTTGCGACGCTTCACTGTCGCTACTGGATCCAGAACTGCTCGAACTAAGGGCGATAGCTTTGCCTTTGTCCGACTTATGGAAATATATTGATGCAGTTAAAGCATTGAGTGCCGGCTTTTGCGGGCACTCCCTCACCATGTGTGGTCCTCTATACAAGAAACGTCCACCAGACTTTGAGACTTTACCTTTTGAGCTTGGTCTCTTGTGGAAATTCTTCTTCTTTTGTTCGCCCCCAAACTCCTTCGCTCGAGAGTATTTTGTTGGGTGATTTCTCGAAGATTGTTTCTTCTTTCTCAAATCCTCCAAAGAAATAAAGTCAGTTAGCCTTTCTGCGGCTGCAATTGCCCCGAGTACGTCGGTGACATTCCTCCAATGTAGTTCGTCTTGTGCCCATGGCTTCAAGTCATCGAGGAAGCTGAATAACTTGTCCTTCTCGGACATGTCCTGTATATCCAACATCAGTGCTGAAAATTGTTTCACATAGTCTCGGATTGATGTACTTTGGTGGAGTTATCTCAGTTTTCTTCTTGCGATAAACTCTATGTTCTTGGGCAAGAACTGAGTTCTCAACTCTCGCTTCAAGTCTTCCCATGTGTCCACTCGACATCAACCTTGCTGGATCTCCTCCCAACGGGTTCACCACCAAAGTTTTGCATCTCCATTCAGATATATTGTTGTTATAGCAACTTTGGTCTATTTAAAATCAAGCCTCCTAGTATAAAAATATTGTTCCATGTCGAATATAAATTTTTTAAGCTTTTTGGCATCCCTAGCACCCCCGTAGCAATGCGGCTCTGGTGCCCTGAAGCTTTGTGGTGACGCAGCCCAAGTATTATTCCCTCCCACATCAAGAGTCCTTGTTAACACTATTACCTTAGCCGTGAGTTCCGCCACAACTTTGTGTAGATGTCATATGAAATATTTGGTGTCCTCTGTCAGTCGGTTGACCAGGGATTCAACTTTCTCAATCCAAGATTCAGCTTTTTCTTGCGAGCTCTCTACCTCAAGGAACCTTCGTTGACCTTGGTAGAGTTCCTCCAAGCTCGCTTTAAGAACATTGAGGTGGGTCTCCATCATTGTATGTTTTCTCTTTGTGGCTCTTTTTCCCAATTGTCGCTCCAAATGGCACCTCCTCCGCTCATGAAGAATACCCGACTTCACGCTCGTCTTGTTCACTACCGCACTCCTCATGAGCGACTCTAATAGTTTGCGAGCGAGTTTGCACTTGCAGCCCACTTACGACTGCTTGGAGCAAGGGTCCAGCTTGCCCCATCTTACTCGATTCACCACGATGTCTCTGTTGGGAAACCTCAACGGGTGCATCGCATGCGCATCAGAAATCAAAATAAAAATCGGTTTCCCACGCAGATCAAATCATCGTGCAAAGGATTGGGGTCGTGAGAAAATCGTAAAAACAAAAAAAAATCACGATGTGTGAGAGATTGATTTTACCTAGGGAGATCATATATCCCTGTATTCCATATTCGGATAGAGAAGATGAAGGAGGTCAAGCGTCCTCCTCTCCAGCGGTATCCACATGATGGATCTCTGCAATAAAACTTCTCCAATCTGATCTCGTAACTCTTGTGTAGAGGGAGGGAGGATAATAGGAGGTGTTGGCTAAAGCTGTAACATATCAACCATGAATCTCCCCTCCTATTTATAAAGAGCCACCAAAAATCATAGGGCTCCTACCTTAGTGGGTATTGGATCTCCATCCAATAACCCACTAATCTTGTATTATTGGATCTCTATCCAATAATCTCCTTAGGCCTCTAATTGGACCTTAAGCAAGGAGCCCATCAGCATAGGGTCTCATCTAATGAGAATAGGGGCTAATCGGATCTCCATCCAATCCTTTATTCGCTGAAGCATCCACCATATGTGTGTGACCCTTTAGGCCCGATACTGAGCTGGCCGTGAATCACTCCCATTAGAACTCCTAATATAGTGATTTATTATCCCCATAATAATTCACTCGACTCATCGACTATGGACGTACTAGGCCACTATGCCATAGTCCCCAGATGGTACAGGGGGATCAAATCCATCGGACCCGTATGTCCATAGTTACCGTGTATCTATAATCCCTCATCTAACTAACATTTCAAAGACCGTATATTGGACATGGTACTGTCAGGTCACATACGGAATCCGTCATAGTCTCGCTCTAATCGGATTCTCTCGGAGAACTCTTTCTCCCTCAATTCGAATGACCCTAGCCTGTGATTTGTTTGAGCAAGCACATATGGGATATTCCTCTCGTGATACCGAGAGTGGATGATCCTCTATTGACACTCAATTGCCTTCGTAAGGTTGGCTACCAATCCCGATAACCAATTGTACCAGATCTAGAACTTTCCAAACTTGTAAGTCTGGCGTCAAAGAAATGAGTACTCATACAAGGCATCCTTGGTGTCTCAAGTCTAAGGACCAGATACACAATTGGGACTATGAAATCACTATCTGACATTAGGTATCATTAACCATATAGCATTCCATAAGCGGATCAATTAGTGAACTCATTCTCTAATGAGTACCTATACTATATCCTTAGTGTCTCCACACAAGTGGTTATGAGACCAGCCACCTCCATCATATGAACGGGTATATAGTACACCGATCTGTCCAGTTATCTCAATGTCCCTTTTGAGTAACCTATGACCGGGATTATTTAGGATCTGTGTTTAAAGGTGAATCGATCTCATTATCGTGATCTCATCATGATTCGACTCTCATTGCACGGAACCAAGGACATCACAATATATATGTAACAGATAATATGAGAATATGTTAATATTAATCATAAAAAAAAGATCACACAGCGTGACACACGTGCCATCACTCACGTGATTGGCTTGCAGGGCACCTGTAACCAGCAATCTCCCACTTGACCAAAAGCCAATCACCTATGTGTCTGATCCCCATCAGACCCCTGTGACTCTCAAATACAATATGAGCCAGCGGCTTCGTAAGTGAATCTGCAATGTTATCTTCGGATGGAACTCTTTCCATTGCTATATCTTTTCGGGTCATGATCGCTCTAATTAGATGGAACCTCCTTAGAATAATTCTGTTGAGACCTGATTTCCTTTGTTAGAGTTATCGCGCTGTCGCTGTCATAATATATGGGAGTCAGCTTCACGCTACTTGGTATGACTCCCAAATCCTTGATGAACTTCTTCATCCAAACCCCTTCCTATGTTGCTTTTGCTACAACAATGTATTCCGCCTCTATGGTCGAGTCAGCAGTAGTATCTTGCATGGAACTCTTCTAACTTACTGCTCCTCCATTCAGGGTGAAAATAAACCCTGAATTTGACTTGCTATCATAAATGTTGGACTAAAAACTCGAGTCTGTGTAGCCCTCAACCTGGAGGCTACCTTCTCCATATATTAGTAAAAGATCCTTAATGCTTCTCAAGTACTTAAGGATATACTTTACTGCCTTCCAGTGTTCTAAACCTAGATATGCCTGATACTTGCTCATGACACTCAGAGCATGTGCTATATCAGGCCTAGTACATAGCATCGCATACATGGTAGACTTATCACTGAGGCATAAGGTATCTTATCCATGTCTGCCCTTTCTTCAGGAGTCTTTGGGGACATACTCCTAGAAAGTGATATTTCATGTCTCATCGGTATGAGACCTCTCTTGGAATTCTCCATGCCAAACCTTTTGAAAATGGAGTCTATGTAACTAGACTGGGACAAGCCAAGCATCCTTTTGGATCTATCTCTATAGATCCGGATCCCCAAAATATAGGATGCTTCCCCTAAGTCTTTCATGGAGAAGTTTCTGGATAGCCAAGCCTTTACTATGGAGAGCATTCCTACATCATTTCTAATGATTAGGATGTCTCCACTTATAGCACCAAGAAGGTGATAACGCACTCACTTACCTTCCTGTACACACAAGGCTCATCTTCGTTCTTAATGAAATCATAAGATCTGATCACCTCATCAAATATGATGTTCCAACTTCAGGAAGATTGCTTCAATCTATATATGGATCTAAGCAACCTGCACACTTTTTCTGGACTATCTTTGGATACGAATCCCTCTTGCTGTATCATATACACCTCCTCCTCGAGGTTGCCATTGAGGAATATTGTTTTGACATCCATTTGCTAGATCTTATAGTCATAGTGTGCTGCAATGACCAAAATAATTCTAATGGACTTAAGCATGGCTACAAGTGAAAAGGTTCTGTCATAGTCAACTCCTTGTCTTTGACGATATCCTTTAGCTACCAGCCTTGCTTTATAGGTTTCTACCTTTCCATCCACTCCGATCTTCTTCTTGAAGATCCATTTGCAGCTGATGGGTACAATACCCTCAGGTGCATCCATAAGGTTCCAAACCTTGTTAGAGTACATGAAATCCATCTCAGAATTTATGGCTTCTTGCCACTTTCCGGATCTATACTCATAATCGTCTCTTCGTAGGTATGAGAATCAACATCCTGAGAGTCATCTCCATTGATATGTCTCACATATCTTTCAGGAGGATAATATACTCTACTAGTCCTACGCAAAGTTGGAACTTGTGTGTTAGGTACCTGAACAGACTCGGGCTCTAGAATTGTGCTAGGTTCTCCAACCTCGCTCAATTTTATCTTGCTCCCACTGTTTCCACCAAGAACGTATTCCTTCTCAAGGAACACAACTCTCTTGGCAACAAAGACCTTTTGGTCATCGGGATTACAGAAATAATACCCAAAGTCTCCTTAGGGTATCCCACGAATGTGCATCGTTCCGTCCTTGATTCCAACTTGTCGGGGTTGTATCTTTTAACGTGGACAAGATAGCCTCAAATCTTAACCACCTTAAGATCGGGCTTCTTTCCTTTCCATATCTCATATGGTGTAGACACTATTGACTTTGATGGAACTCTGTTCAGAAGGTAAGTTATTGTCTCTAGGGCGTACCCCTAGAATGAGACGAGTAGATCAGCGAAACTCATCATGGATCACACCATGTCTAACAGCATGTGATTCCTCCTTTCTGATACACCATTAAGCTGAGGTGTATAAGGAGGTGTCCATTGGGATAGAATCTCATTGTCCCTGAGGAAATAGGTGAACTTTATACTCAAGTACTCTCCTCCTCGATCTGATCGAAGAGTTTTAATACTATTTCCAATCTGGTTCTCCACCTCATTCTTATATTCCCCGAATTTCTCAAAGGCCTCAGATTTGTACTTCATCAAGTACATATGTCCATACCTAGAGAAATCATCAGTGAATGTAATGAAGTATGAGTAACCACCTATAGCTTGAGTCAACATGGGACCACATACATCACTATGTATGAGTTCCAATAACTCAGTGGCTCTCTCTCCAGTTCCACTAAAAGAAGAGTTAGTCATTTTCCCACGAAGGCAATGTTCGCAAGTTGCATATGACTCATAGTCAAATAGATCTAAGTATCCATCTTTTAGCAACTTTTGAATCCTTCCTTCATGTATATGACTTAGCCGACAATGTCATAGATATGCATTTTTCACGTCATCTCTTTTCCTCTTAGATATATTTATATTCATGATATGTGGAGAAGTGTCTAACACATATAAGCCATTTATAAGGGTCCCTCTAGTGATGATCTCATCATCCATAATTATTGAACAACTATTATTTCAAAAATTAATTTATATCCATTAATTGCCAAACAAGAAATAGAAATAATATTTTTGATAATAGAAGGGACAAAATAGCATGCATCTAATGTAATAATAGCTCCACTAGGCAGATGTAGGATGTTCCCCCCACCCCCCCAACAGTAACTATATCAACTCTTGCTCCATTGCCCATTTTGAGGTCTATCTCGCCTATAGCCAGTCTCCTAGGTCTTGTCAGAACCTACAACGAATTACAGATATGATAAGCACTCCCGATATCCAATACCCATGTGTTATGATGAAAATCTGACAAGTGAAGACTGATCATGAATATACCTGAAGCTTCTCCAAGCTTCTGTTTCGCCTTATCTACAAGGTAGTCCTTATAGTTCCTCTTCCAATGCCTATCTTGGCCACAGTGGAAGCACTATCCTTTGTCCTTTGCCGGGTCTTTCTTAGCAACCTTTGCCTTACCTGGTCTTTCTTTGCCCTTGCCCTTCTTAAGGGTCTTGCTGGTCTTCCTTTTTCTTTTGGTCTCACCAATATAGAGAATTGGTTTCTCCTTCTTGATGGCACTCTCAGCTTCCCTCAACATATTGAGGAGCTCAGAGAGAGTCACCTCAAACTTGCTCATGTTAAAATTCATGATAAAGTGAGAAAAGAAATTTGGTAGGGACTAAAGTATAAGATCAACGCATAGGTTATCTATCCTCTAGGACTATTCCTAGACCTGTGAGTTTCTCGATCCACTCTATCATCTTTAGGACATGGTTCTCAACCGATGTCCCTTATGTCATCCTAGCTTGGAAGAGTCTCTTAGATATCTTATATCTTTGAGTTCTTCCTTGTTTCTCAAACAGCTGGCAGAGATGAAGAAGGATAGAATCTGCATCCATGCTCTCATGTTGCCTCTGTAACTCAGGAGTCATGGAGGCCAACATATAACATTTTGCCAATGTGGAATCATCTATATACTTCACATAGCGAGCGATCTCATCCTCGCTTACCCTTCTTCTGGCGTGGACACAGTTGTATCAAAGACGTATGCGATTTTCTTAGCCGTAAGAATAATTCTCAAATTATGGAGCCAATCTATATAGTTTGGACTAGTGAGGTGGTTGGCATCAAGTATGCCATGTAGGGGTTTGTGAGCGACATATTTCTAAAAAATAAGATATAGTAAAAAATAAATAACATGCAAACTTTGTAGAAAATACTAATTAAGATATTGACTTCTATCTTAATGTACTCCCACTATTTTCCTAGCGAATCACGCGACACCCTCGATGCGTTAGATGAAAGTCTCCGGCAGACTCCTAGTGGGGATCGGGATCCAATTGGCATCTTAGTGCAATCTCGAGGGACTCGACCAACTATACTAAGCCCAAAAGGTAGAAAACTCTTGTCAATCAAAACTCCTTGTGATTCCCGTTATGTTCGGCCTCCGAATCATCATGGTCTCGACTGCTCGACCGACCATGAAGTTCAGTTAAGTCATCAACATAGTTACAAGATACGTCTGATTCGATGGATATACTCTCGATTGCTCGATCAAGTCATACCATGTCCTCAGGTCACCGGTGACATATATAAGTCGTAGACAAGAACTCGATCACGTAGATAGGTGAGCCTCGAGTGACTCGACCAACTCAACCTTTGTCAGGATTCAATTTCTTCCTATAACGATGGAAGGCCACGTGGGTCAATCTTATTGCCTCATGCTTACCGACTTAATATTATCGTAGGAGGGGTTTTTGTTTTCTATCTGTCTCCTAATATGTCGTGTCACACACATACATATTTAATATATATCTACATCACATGCAAATTTATATATACATATATCTAGTAGGTGTATAACACATCACACATGCAAGCCACACTGGATGATCATGAGCCGTCACCTATTATGATTAAGCCCGAGCCAATGGGCCTAATCAATCACAATAGGATCTATATGTGCATCGACGCATCTCCATGCCCTATGATTGTTGATCTCGTCATTATCGGTTCTGTCGGATCGTCGCATCACCATTCATCGTAATCTCCCGCCACGGTATCGTGGGTCCCGCTGTCATCTCCCAACGCACCTCTCTATGTAATTACAAATAATCACACACGCAGGCCCGATAATAAACGAGAAAAACAGAGGCACTCAGGCCCCAATAATAATAATAATAATAATAATAATAATCAATATAATTACACATATCACAACACATGGCTCATGATCATCCATCCACATTATATATCACATGTACATCCCATCATATGTAGGATTACTAGATATATATAATAATTAATTAAACTATTTAATTAATTATTTTTCTAGAAATCAAGATATGCTCGAAATTTCTAAAATTATCAAGGGCATTTTCATAATTCTAGATGAAAGGACAGTCCTCAAAATTTTTAAAATTATTGAGGGTATTATGAGAATTATGTACACGAGGATAGTCCTTAGAATTTCCCAAATTCATAGGGGTAGGATCATCCTTTTCTCCAAAGGATGTCCTAACCCCTCTTTCCCCCTCTACGCCGCCGCAGCTGCCCCTGCGCAGGAGGCGGCTGCCCTTACCCACTGGCAGCCGCCCTGCTAAGGGGCGGGCACCCCTATGACTGGCGCCGCCGCCCCAACTGGCGGCAGGGCTAGCCGCGGGAGGCAGCCCCTTGCGGGTGCCCCGTAGCCAGCTCCCTTTGCGGGCGCCGTGCTACAAGCGGCTGCCGCCCCCTACGGGCTGCCCGCAGCCGACCGTGCTTACGGACGACGCTTCTGCCCGCAAGCGCCGCCCCTTGCGGTCGCCGCTGGCCTCCCTTTCGAGTTGGCCCTGGCCGTAGCCAGCTGCCCCCTTGCAGGGGGGGCCTTGGTCGCGGCCTAGCGATGGGTGGCCGGCCCTACATGGGGGTTGGCCGTGGTTGGCCGCCCCTCCTCCTCGCTGCCTTCGCTGCGAAAACGCAGCAAGAACACGTAGAACGATTCTACGCGATATAATCTCATCACACACAGTTTAAAACTAATATTTCGCATAGAAACCTTAGCTTTGACACCACCATTGGAAAACCTTAGTGGGTGCATCGCATGCGCAACGAAAATCAAAACAAAAACTGATTTCCCATGCATATCAAATCATCGTGCAAAAGATTGGGGTCGCGAGAAAATCACAAAATAGAAAAAAAACCACGATGTGTGAGTGATTGATTTTACCTAGGGAGATCGTATATCCCTGTATTCCAGATCCGGATAGAGAAGATGAAGGAGGTCAAGCGTCCTCTCTAGTGGTATCTATACGATGGATCTCCGTAGCGAAACTCCTCCAATCTGATCTTACAACTCTTGCACAAAGGGAGGGAGGAGAATAGGAGGTGGTGGCTAAAGCCGTAACCTATCAACCATGAGTCTCCCCTCCTATTTATAAAGAGCCACCAAAAACCCTAGGGCTCCTGCCTTAGTGGGTATTGGATCTTCATCCAATAACTCACTAACCTTGCATTATTGGTTCTCTATCCAATAATCTCCTTAGGCCTCTAATTGGGCATTAAGAAAGGAGCCCATCAGCATAGGATCTCATCTAATGAGAATATGGGCTAATTGGATCTTCATCCAATCCTCTATTCGCTGAAGCATCCACCATATGTGTGTGACCCTCTAGGCCCGATACCGAGCTGGCTGTGAGTCACTCCCATCAGAACTCCTTTTGATATAGTGAATTATTATCCCCATAATAATTTATTTGACTCATCGACTATGGACGTACTAGGCCACTACGCCATAGTCTCCAAACGGTACAGGGGGGATCAAATCCATCGGACCTGTCTATCTATAGTTACCATGTATCTATAATCCCTCATCCAACTAATATCCCAGAGATTGTATATTGGACATGGTATTGTCAGGTCACATATGGAATCTGTCATAGTCTCACTCTAATCGGATTCTCCCAAAGAACTGTTTCTCTTTCAATCCGAATGACCCTGGCTAGGGATTTGTCTGAGCAAGCACATATGAGATATTCCTCTCATGATACCGAGAGTGGATGATCCTCTATTGACACCCAATTACCTTCGTAAGTTTGTCTACCGATCTCGATAACTAGTTGTACCAGATCTGAAACTTTCCAAACTTGTAAGTCTGGCGTCAAAGAAAGGAGTAATCATACAAGGCATCCTTGGTGTCTCAAGTCTAAGGACCAGATACACAACTGGGACTATGGAATCACTGTCTGACATTAGGTATCATTAACCATACAGCATTCCATAAGCAGATCAATCAGTGAACTCATTCTCAAATGAGCACCTGTACTATATCCTTAATGTCTCCACACATGTGGCTATGAGACCAACCGCCTCTATCATATGAACGAGTATATAGTACACCGATCAGTCCAGTTATCTTAATGTCCCTCTTGAGTAACCTATGACCGGGATTATTTATGATATGTGTTTAAAGGTGAATCGATCTCATTATTGTGATCTCATCACGATCCGAATCCCATTGCACAGAACCAAGGACATCACAATATGTAACAGATAATATGAGAACATACCGATATTAACCATAAGCAAAAAGATCACACAGCGTGTCAATGTTCCATTACTCACGTGATTGGCTTGCAGGGCACCTGTAACCAGTAGTTTCACCATGGCGAGATTACGAATCTTCTTCGCTGTTTATTTGAATTGCTTGCCTGCTCTGATACCACACTATCACGGACTTAGCTGAATTTGCCTAAGTCGTGCGGCACCCTAGCGGCACTCTCAAAGACTTAGCTGAAATTTCCTAAGTCATGAAGCAACCCTGCCCACTATTCCAGACTTAGCTGAGATTGGCTAAGTCATGAAATGTCATCTGTCCGCAAAGGATTAGCCCACTTGCAATCTCGTGCGGGTCCCGTAGGACCTGCAAAGAAGAAGTTGATTAGCTTAGAAATAAGCGACAAACAAGTCCTGACGTCTCGCATAGAGGGAAGCTGTACAAGCAATTCGTTGAACACCTTGAGTGTAACAGAGAAAAGAAAGAAAGAGAGCGAAACAAGACTTTAGAGGGTTGTAAGAACGGTTGCAAGTCCACAAACGACGGTTCCTAAGGTATCAAACGCAAGACAAGTTCAATTGTTGATGAAAGCCTATGCTCGACATATACCCAAAGCCCCATCCAGCCCGGTGCCACCAGGGGGGTTCCAAGGTGCTGAGATGGCTGACATTTCACGCCGCTCAGAGCGATTGCCGTAACATGTGAAAAATGCCCCAAAACGGAGCTGTTTTGGGCAGTTTTGGCTCCGCGCATTGAGTGGTCATTCTGCAACATTCTAGACTATTTTCACTTCCATTTCTTATGCCAAAATACATAAAACCAAGGCAAAACAAACTACCAAACATCTATACAAATAAAAAAAAGCAATGAATGGTTCGTTGAGCGAATATGTTACGGTTGAGTGACGACCGTTCATGACACTTGGGCGGTACCATTGCCTAGCCTAGGTGGTTATAGCTAGGCCCCATTGTCACGGACAACAATGTAAATAAGGTGTTCGATGAAATACTCATGTTTGTCCGTGTCCTTCGGTTTGTGTACATACCATGTACAACAAGTAGCGGGCTTGCAGTAGGCTTAGCAGCCATAGTTTGGCTTGCTTTGTGGTCGATTTTGGCTTATAAATATGAGTGTGTCTTGTAAGCACTTGTGGGGACTTCGGTCTGTAACGGACCATTATCCATTGTGTGCAACCTCTCTGAGTTTGTAATGTCCATGGGTGTAATTTGTATATGGTTTTATAAAGTGTTTGCTTGAGCAATTGCTTGTGGATCCCGTTGGAATTGCTTCTTCTGGCCCGTTTTCTCTTTTGTAAATCTAAGGGACCCTAGGAGATTTCGGGGGAAGGCTGACCTTTGCGGACGGACACGCATGGGTGCCGCACGGCTTAGGCAAAATTAGCTAAGCCCGTGACAGTGTGGTATCAGAGCGGGATAAGCATACACAGAAACACTCGCCATACAAACGTGGGGGACCTAGCTGGGTTGTGTGGAGGACAGCCAGCACGCGTAACCATTTGGGGGAAACGGACATTGAGATGTAGGGAAAGGAGTCACTCAAAGGAGCGGGAATCTAGACTTGGCATTCAGAGATTGCGCAAGAGGCACCACGAGGACAAGCAAACGAAGAAGAATGCATAGTACACAAAGATTGAGATAGTTGAGTTCGAGCTACGGCTCAACGTTGGCAACCAAACTTGATTATGCTCAAGGCAAGTGGGGTGCTTGGTGAGAGATGAGACTGTGCAAAGTGGGAGGTGTTACATAATGACCAAAAGAGTTGTGCAAAGCTCACAGAGGTGAGGGGAATTGCTAACTCGAAGGATTTGATACTTATGCAAGGGCTTATACACGGACAACGAAGTGTTCATGGCCATCCCAAGGCGTGATCGGAACTCAGGCTATGGAGCATCAGAACTTTCTCTTCGACATGAAAATGATATATCCGTAGGCGGCTGAAATGTGTAATAAGTTTAGCACATTGCTAGACCTTGAAGGGTGTAGTGGAGATTGTATTGGCGAAGGTCACAATTTAGCAAGTTTATTTGCGGGGGCAGAACAAGGCACAAGTTGTTCAGCAAGACGGGGTAGTCCAAAGGGAAGAATGCAAAGAGGAAATTTACTCCAACAAGACAGATATCTAAGAGAGATAAGTCATAGTTCTCTAGAGGGAGAATCATGTACAACAGACCACACATATTGAGGAGATTGTATTGGCGAAGGTCACAATCTAGCAAGTGCATTTACGGGGGCAGAATAAGACACAAGTTGTTCAGCAAGACGGAATAGTCCAAAGGGAAGAATGCAAAGAGGAAAGTTACTCCAACAAGATAAATATCCAAGAGAGATAAATCCTAGTTCTCTAGAGGAAGAATCATGTACAATGGACCACACATATTGAGGAAGAGTTTTTCAAGGCAATATCTCCACAAAGCTCAATGGACCGAGCGAGTGACGAGGAATCATCGCATGATCTCGAATGAGGTACTACATTGGTGGATGCATTTCGAGATCAAGTGGAGGAGCAATCCAAGGCAACATCATATAAAGGCACACTTAGAGTCGATGCAGAAATTGAACTCAACAGAGGGTTGACTCATGGAATGATGGACGCGAGGGCCACTATCAATTCAATACAAATCGAGGAGCGGAACGACTTGGGTGGAACTTGGTGAAGTATCCAAGCCGCATGAAGGGAGTCGACATAGAAGATGGAACATGGAGCGGAGGCACGGAGCTTTCCTTGGACAGATGTCAAGGGCATGAACTCTTGTAGAGGCAAGAGTGAGATCATATCGTTCCATGAGTTCTTCATTCTGATGGGGTGGACTTATCTTGCATGGTGCCAAAGATAAAGGGAGCTTGGAGGCACATGCAAGTTACCTCAGAGATGTATTTGACGGAGTAACTAAGATGATTCAACTTGCGGAGGCAAAGTTGGGATCAGGAGACCTTAGCATATGGCAAGAGGACGCAGAGGCATGTACTGTTGAAGAATATGCCACAGTGTTGTCATTTGAGTTGTCAGGAACAAGTGGTGCATAGCGAAGATTATGCTGGTAGGGGATAGAGGCCCAGGATCCAGATAATGGTGCACCAATTCTAGCGAAGTCAAGGGACTTCAGGAGCTACTAGGCGACAGATTATCATAAAGCTATGCTTCATCCAGGTGTGACCCAAGAGTGGGTGGACGAAGGTGAATTGCCAAGGGATCAAACAAAAAAAAAAAATTCGAAGATGACAGAGGCCCTATGAAGTGTTGGTAGAGGCCACATATGGAGAAGTTGTAGTCCGAGTTCATCACACGAGAATCTGTATGCAATGGAGATGTCACCAGGAGGCGATATGGTATAGCGGATCATGGTGGAATAGTTCGTGGCAATGCAACGTAGGCGATCGTGTCCTGTGAGGGACATGATCATGCAAAGGTATGATCAGGAGCTACTGGGAGCTCCACTTTGATGTACTACCCAACAAGAAGAAGGACTATAGATTCAAGGAGTGAATGTTGTGGTACCGTAGAGGCGGGTCTTCGTGTGTGTATCGAAGCTTGCATTGGATGAAAGCCTTAGTCATCAGCTTATGGGGGCTATATACTATCGAGGAAGAAGTCCAAGTGCAAGTACCAGGGAGTCCAATGGAGGGAGATGTGATCATGTGAATGATCAGGAGCTTCTGGGAGCTCCACTTTGGTGAATAATGCAACGACAAGAAGGGCTGTGAATTCAAGGGATGAATGCCATGGTACCGTAGAGGCGGGTCTTCCGTGTGTGCGCAACGAAGCTTGCATCAGATGAAAGCCTTGGTCATTAGCATATGGGGGGTTGTGTACCACCGAGGGAGAAGTCAGATTGCAAGTACTAGTGAGTCCCATGGAGGGGACTTGATTATACAAAGGTATGATCGGAGTGGTTGGAGAGTTGGACTGCTTCAGTGCTCACATTCGCTTAAGGGAGCCTGGCAAGTCAGAAGACAAGGCCGAGTAAGCGAACGTTGCTACCAAGGAAGCTAAGGAGAATAGAATCGACGCGAGCCCTGCAACAAGATGGCGGAGGCCATACATGAGAGTTGTAGTCTATCTTTCCATTAACCAAAGAGAACTGCTAGGAGGACACAGTAGTGTTGAAGTAGGTGGTCGAAAGGGGCAAGGAAGCGACGACGAGTCTAATGGGGCTCAGCTACCCAAAAGTAAAGCATCAGTTAGAAAGGAGGTGGACTCAGAGGAGCACCACAGTGCTACAGAGGTAGATCTACCGATCGCGAAGGAAGGGATGAAGATGTAAGGTAACAAATAGTAGGGCTATGGGCTTGGCAGCACCATGGTACCGTAGAGGCGGGACTTCCGTGGAGTCATCGATCCCTTGCTCTCATGGAGGGAGAGCATTAGTCGTAAAAGGGGCCGAGGAGGTGGAGAATGCAAAGACAAACTCCAAGTACCAAGACAAGGCAAAAGGGTAGAGGCCAAGGAACTTCATAAGATCGGTGTCGATGGACTTCTCATCAAGATAGCTGAAAGCGAGGGACTTCGGGTTGATGCAAGAGTGCTCGACCGGGAACGAAGTAGACAGTATATGGTACTGTACATTTTCTACTAAGAGGAGTAGGCAGCAAAGGTGATGGAGGTACAATCCCAAAGGCGACCAGAACTATCAAAGACTTACTCTAAATTGGGGGACTCCAAGTTGGGGTAAACTTTTTGCACTTTTCGGGCAAAACTTTTTGCATTCCAAAAGTTCAATGGCAGTGGGAAGATGAATCACAATAGCTAACTCAACGCAAGGAGTGCAAACATTTCTAGTGCTTTAGAAGTGTGAGCAAAGAGCGGACGAATGTTAGTACCCAGCTCAATGCATTAAGTACAAACTCGAGGAGGCATGCGAAATCGAGTAACCTTTGCCTTCTCAACTCAAGAGAATAGGCAAAACTGAGTACCTCAATTCTCTTAACTCGAGAAGGTGAGCGAAGCCAAGTAGCCTTACCTTCTCAACTACTAAGAGAATGGGTGAAGGCAAGTATCCCACTTCTCTTACTTATCCAGTAGAGGAGCTCTGCATAAGTTTAGTGACACTTCAAAGAAAGCTTATGGAAGATAATAGTTGTCAAATTTTCACCATTGGTGATCAGTACTACTGAGAGTAGATTGTATGCTTAATTTTCCAATTAAATGCCAATCAAAAGTGGGAGTGATACGAACCTACTTGGAAGTGACAACTAAACGTGGAAGAAGGATCAATGGACAAATATTATGGAGGAGGACCTCAAAAACCTTAAAGTCTGTAAGGCGATGCTCGTCAAAGTTCCAACAAGCATCCACCCAGTTCAAGCAACATGAGTATACTACGATATTGGCGCATAATAAGGCAGGTCTTTTCCTTTATCAGAAGGATCCGGGAGAACCAACAAGGATCAGCACAACTCAGTCAACCCCACACCAGATTCAGTCATTGGTGAGTTGAAACAGCATGGCAGATCAGAGTTTTACTACTCAACAACAGCGGTGGAGAGCGGTTGGTAGCCAAAGGGGCATGTTGCAGCCAAAGCAGAAGATTGAAGATTTAGCAAAATGTGAGGAGATGCAGCGTCTACAGTGGCTTCGACGTTCGACGAGGACGTCAAAGGAATAAATGGGGGAGAATGTCACATACAACAATATAAACAAGGTGTTCGATGAAATACTCATGTTTGTCTGTGTCCTTCGGTTTATGTACATACCTTGTACAGCAAGTAGTGAGATTGCAGTAGGCTTAGTAGCCCTAATCTGGTTTGCTTTGTGTTCGATTTTGGCTTGTAAATATGAGTATGTCTTGTAAGCACTTATGGGGACTTCGGTCTGTAATGGATCATTATCCTTTGTGTGCAACATCTCTGAGTTTGTAATGTCCATGGGTGTAATTTGTATTTGGCCTTATAAAGTGTTTGCTTGAGCAGTTGCTTGTGGATCTCGTTGGAATTGCTTCTTCTGGCCCGTTTTCTCTTTTGTAAGTCTAAGAGACCCTAGGAGATCTCGGGGGAAGGTTGACCTTTGTGGACGGATACGCATGGGTGTCGCACGACTTAGACAAAATTAGCTAAGCCCGTGATAGCATGTTGAGTAATCTCGACTCTTGATTCCTCTTCCCTCAAGGTCATCAAGTTTTAATATTGATCTTGCTTCCAATGGGTAAAAACTAAAATTCATTTATACTTTCTTTTTTGAAGACATATGAGAGGATGTCATACTTGAAATACTTAGGCTTTTATAAAAAAATTAACATCTTCTATGTAGTGCTCAAATCTCACACACTTTGAACTATAACTAGCATGTCAATCAAAACAGACAAGAATAATATGTACATGTTACTCTCACTTAGTGATATGATTTGTGATATCTATATGCTTCATAAATATGATAAAATGATATGCTCATATTTTTTATTTTTAAGATTGAAGTACATGTTTTAAAAAAATATTATTCTTAGTGTTATATGAAATATTGGTTGAGCATGCATAAACATTAATATTTATATTAAGTATATTTTATAATGAAAAAGGCATGGTCCTTCAGTGTAATAAGCCAAGTGTATTAGCAAACTTGAATATGAGATTATGATAATAGGCATGCATATAGTGACTAAAAGTGACAATTGAATTTTAATTGACCTTAAGTGAACCTCAAGGCTTGAATGAGTTTGAACATAACTAAAGTAAGGAAGTTTAAGTTTTAAATCTCATTTATATGAAGGATAATAAGCTACTAAGGCATGGATGGAGTAATAAAAAATAAATAAAGATGTAAATCAATGTAGAGTGTTATACTAAAAATGTTGAGATACATAAGTAAGATTGAAGCATGAGCTTAGATAAAAAATATCATCTTTGTCAAACTAAATTGAACTCAATTAAGGTTGTTACAATATTATAATTATATTAGTAAAAAAAATAAAATAAGGTCCAATGGAATTGAACCCCAAACCTCAAGATAATCTCTTAATACCTCTATCTTATTTTACCCTTATTCTCTTTACCAACCTAATAACCCATAATCTTTTCTTACCTTTAGCTGTTCTCTCAGTTTTTCTCATAGAAGCTAGGAAGCCCTAACTCTAAGAAAGATTGAGGTAAGAAAAATCTAATTCTTCTCTTGCTATACCTATGGTTTCAATTTTACAGATTATAGACTGATTTTTTAGCTATTTTGAGTAACTTAGACTTCAAATTAATATTTAATTTTTTGATATATTTTATGATTTCTTATGGTTCTAAAGCCTCTAGTATGACATTGATCTGAGACTGGTGTATAGAGTTGTGATTGTCCCAATTTGAGATACTTAAAATCTCCTATTTTCTAAGAAGGGGTTCCATTTGAGCTAAATTGACTCCCTTAAGGATATGGTTAAGCTCTATCCTTTCGAGATATTTTAAAAGATTTTTTAGAGTTTTACGAGATTTAGAATTGAGTGAATATCATCTCTGTGTACCAAGATATAAGGTTTATAAGTTTAGATAGTCCTAACCTCATTTTAGTAGAACAAAGTAGGTGTTCGTAGTTGAATTATAAGCGTAGTTTAGCCTCTAAATGATTCTGTTTTAAGTTAAAATTTCAAGTTAAGTATAATTTATTTTATGAGTAGATTTTATCAAACTTTTTTTGTGAATTATTATAATCAATTATTATAAATCAATAATTCAAGATGTAGGGTTCTTAATTAAGGTGTCTTATGACCCTATACTCCCAATTAGATAGGTGTATCGCTTCCTGACACACTCGATTATTAAGGAACATGATCTTTCATTGGCATCTTCATTTTTTAGTTCAATCATGTAAGAATAAGTTTAATTCACTACAAAATAGTAATCATATAAATTATCTTATTCATAATATATTTTGAAAAGTATGTTTTGAGTGATATGATTATCATGAGCTACGCATAAGCTAAATGTGAATGTATATATTTTGTAAGCATAAAAATATAAGAATTATGATAAATATATCTTGTATGTATGCATATATGATGATATACGGTATGGGAGTGCATGTGTTTTTTATGACGTGTGGTGTGGGAGTGTACATACATATTACGATGACAAGCGGTGTCGCAGTGCATGTATATGTTAAGATATAGAGTATAGAAGTCCATAAACTTGCCATATTTTCTACATGTACATATAAGCATTTTAAATTATTTTGATATAAAATTTTACTTCTTTATTTTGTATATATTATATTGTAGGGTGATACTACTAAAGAAGTCATTAGATGAGGTGTCATGGCAAGTTATAATGACTTATGCTAATGATCTTGAAATGTTATATATATGACATGGTGCATGCTCGCATAAATAAAGCTATAAAGGCTTATACTTTGGAGTGATTACTTACTATTGATCCTATTTTGTAGGTAAAGAGGATATTAATACCTAATTCAAGTGATTAGGTAGGGAAGTGAGCACGTGCAAGCCCATGCCAATGCAAATATGGATGATGATCTGTGGTATATTTTTGTATGTATAAATTTTGTACATGTTATATTTGTATTTTTCTTTACTTAGATGTTATAGTTAGGTATATATGTTAAAAATACTATGTATAGAGGAAATCCTATCATTTTGTTTAGTAAATTAGCATATTTTAATCTTAAGATTATATACTTTCCGTAGCTCTCCTACCGATAGCAATAGTGAAAATAGAAATGTGGCATCCTACTTTGTCATGCATGTAGGGTATGGATGGAACTAAGAATAGGGTGTTATAAGTTGTCATATCATAGCCCAGGTTATGAGTCCTGTAGACTATCGATATGTACAAAAGTATGGGACACATTGCTCAACTATCCTATAAGCTTTAATAATTGAGTTGTATTAATTTTTTATTATTATTTGATGCTTTTATACTTGGAAGCTAGGGTGTGAATAACTCAGGATTAATTAGAGTCATGTAGACTATAGATATGTACAAAAGTATGGGACACATTGCTCAACTATCTTATAAGCTTTAATAATTGAGTTGTATTAATTTTTTATTATTATTTGATGCTTTTATACTTGGAAGCTAGGGTGTGAATAACTCAGGATTAATTAGAAAGATATCATATGAACTAGAGAATAAGTTAGTAGCTTATATTCCGGAGGAGACATTCAATAGTAGAGAGGCATCCACACATGGAGATCAAAGAGATATAGTAATTAATAAGTTAATAGAGTTGGTGAAGAGACAATATAGATAATTGGAGCAGTTATTGACCCGACGACAGGAGGTGATGCCGATAATAACTCGAGACATGATATTATAGAATCAGCAATTAGGAAGTTTATAAAGAATGATTCACTAATCTTTAAAGGTGATATAGATCCACTAATAGTTGCTGAGTAGATAAGAAATATTGAGAGAATCTTTGAGTATACAAAGATTCTAAAAAAAGATATAGATATTTGTACAATATATATGTTACGAAAAGATGCTCATCACTAGTGGGATGCAAGAAGGGGGGACTGTAGATGCTGAGCAGATGATCTGTGAAAGATTCAAAAAGATCTTTTATTAAAAGTATTTTAGTGCAACGCATCGATTAGCCAAAATGACATAATTTCTTAACCTCAAACAAGAAGGCCTGGATTATATCAAAAAGTTTAAGTTATCTCAATTTGCACACCACATGGTTAGCACTAATGCCTTCAGGGTGGATCATTTTCTACAAGGACTTAGAGCAAATATTTATCACGATATGAAAAAAATGATGAATGCTCCATATATTCCCTATTTCCTAATAGTGAAAAAACCTTAAAGCGAGGAGATCGAGTAAAAGAATTTTCCAAGCCTAAAAAGTGCATCACATCCATGATATGCCATGGGTATTATATTTGATAGTAAAAAAAAATGACACCTAAGTCAAGAACAACAACAAGAGCAATCCAAATGTTGTACATAAGGAAAAGTAGGTTAGATATCTCAATCACTCAGCAAGCTTAAGTGCAAAGACCCATTTTTCCTAAATTTGGAAAACATTATACGAAATAATGTCTTAAAGATAAAGGACTATATTTTTAGTGTGGAAAGTCAAGATATTTAGCAAGGAACTCCATAACAATCTCATCAGAATAGAAAAGAGTATCGGACAAAGTCTTTGTGATGACTAAGAAAGAAATAGAGGTTGTCTATCAGTAATATAAAGTGATATATTTATTTATGATATTTCCTTGCATGTATTAATTGATTCTGGCACCACGTATTCTTTTGCGTCACTAGCTATGTGAAAAAACTAGGTAAATCATCTAAAGTACTAGATGGATGCATTACATAGTTGTTCCGATATAATATATTCATGTCAAGGATCAGGATCCTGTCTAATTTAGATTATCGACAAAGAATTGATTGCATATATGATAATATTGAACATATAAGATTTTGATGTTATATTGGATATAGATTAATTGTCTAAATATCATGCTTTCATCGATTACAATAAGGAGAGAATAATATTTCAACCTATAGGGTCAGTAAAGTTTGTATTTACTTGTTCTAAAGGAAAGATATCAATCTCTTTTATCTTAGCAATGAAAGCAAGAATACATTTAAATAGTGGATGCATAAGATATCCAGCAAATGTAATTGATACTAGGGTGGAACCAGAGGTCAAGCTAGAGGATGTGTCGGTTATGAGCAAATTCATTCAAGTGTTTCCAAAGGACCTCCCTAAACAACCATAGATAGGGAGATTGAATTTATTATAGACTTAATGCTATGCACTGAACCAATTTCCAAAGCATCTTTATAGAATGACTTAGTAGAACTGAAGGAATTAAAGATATAATTACAAAAGCTCTATGATAAAGGATCCATTAGCCTTAGCTTTACTAATCCTATTTATAAAGAAAAAGGATGGGACAATGTGATTATGCATACACTATAAGGAATTATCAATTGATAAATCAAGAATGAGAACATTCTCAAGACCACTTTCAGGACCAGATATGTGTTGAATCTCGAATTTTGATAACAAAATCAATTGATGAATTTATGAACTAATATGCTTTCAAGATAAGTAATGCAAGAATAGCTTTGATCAAGAACTTAATCATCAGACAATAATATATCGAAGTAGACGTTGGGCCAAAAAGCTTTATGCTAAAGATTGGATGTTGGGTCAGAGGATTGGTCGATGTGCGGCAAGACGGACTTTGTGCCATGAGTTCGGGCATTGGGTTGGAAGATGTGCTGGAGGTTCAAACGAAGTGCCGGATGATCAGATGACATGCCGGAATGCTGGACAATAAGCTGAAAGCTTCATGATTGTAATTAAAGTAGTTAGGTTTTGATCATGGTGGTATTGGACCTAAATAATGCCAACTTGATTTGGAGCCCATTAGGCCTAAACTAGGGCTTAATTGAGCCTGATGGAAGACCAATTCAGTGACTTAAAATTGACTTGGGTAATAGTACTATCCAAATAGTCAGAAAGCACTATTTGTGCTTTTTAGAGTATTCCAGTGGTGGTACCACCCAATGGTAGTACTACTAGAGCCCAAATTCTCGAGCTCTGTTCGCTAGTAGTACCATCCGGTGCCAACGGTAGCACCGTTAGGACAAAAAAAAATTAAAAATTTAAAATTTTGGCTCTAATTTTGAAACCATTTGGGGTCTCTAAATACCCCCACTTGTCCTTGCTTGATGAAGCATGAATAACTGTGAAAAAAGGGTGAAAAGAGAAAGAATTCTCGAGGTTAAAGTATTGTAAACTCTTAAAAGTGTTTGAGTCTCTTCCTCTTGAGTTTAACGATTATTCTAAGGAGGTGTGAGGTCTTGTGTGAAAGAGTTTGTAATGGTTCTATCTTAAGCATAGTAAAAGGAGAAGGGTTGTAACAAGGGTGGTTGATCTTCGCTCGTCGGAAATAAGATCGGTAGTGAAAGTCGGTGGACTCGAGAGAAGAGAAATTGGGAGTGGATGTAGGTCAGGATGATTGAACCACTATAAATCGATTTGCATTTTCTTTCTTGGTTTCCCTTATTATTGCTAACTGATTTATTTTACTCGCTACTTCTATTCACACTTTCAAGTTAAATGATTTTTAATTCATATATTTGTTCAAATTTTTTCAAATCGTATCTTTTTGCAATAGCACTAATTCACCCCTCCTCTTAGCGACATTACAATCCTAACAGTTAGTATCAGAGCCAAGTTCTTTCAGTTGGATTAGTACCTATGTGAGTTTTAATAGCTTTTTCTAGAAATCACGAGGTTCACTCTATCACTTGTCCTCCTATGTTCATTGGGATAGACTACACGTACTGGAAAACGTGAATGAGAATATTCTTGATTTATATAGATTTTGTTTTGTGGAACGTCGTTGAAAGTGGTTTTAAAAAATCTTCTAATATAATGAATTAATATAATAATTTTGAAAAGAAAATATTTTCCTTAAATGTTAAAGCTATGAACACTTTATTTTATGTTTTAGATAAAATTGAGTTTAATCATGTTTTTACTTGTGACACTGCACATGACATTTGACACACACTAGGAGTTACTCATGGAGGCACAAGTATAGTAAAATAATAAAAAGTTAATCTTTTGGTACATAGTTATCAATTGTTTAAAATAAAGTCAAGCAAAACCATTGGTGACAAGTATACCTGTTTTACGGATATTATTAGTTTAAAAGCTCTTGGTAAATACTATACTAACCTTGAATTGGTAAATAAAATTTTAAAATATCTTATAAAATGTTGGGATCCAAAAGTAATGGCTATCCAAGAAGCAAACGACTTCAATAATTTTCCTTTTCAAGAACTCATAGGGTCTTTAATGACCTATGAAATGACTTGTAAAGCACATGACGAACAAGAGGAAAACTTTATAAAGAATAGGAAGGATATTGCATTGAGAACCAAAAAAGATTCTTCTAACGAAGGCTCAAGTGATGATGGTGACATTGCAATTCTTACAAGAAGACTTAAAAAATTCTTGAAAAGGGACAAAACTCATAAGAATAAAAATGAACCTAAAAAGGATACTATAATATATTATGAATGTAAGAAGCCATGACACTTCAAAAATGAGTTGTTGGAAGTAGGAGTTGCTTCTTAGAGTTGGAGTAGGAGTTGTTAGGAGTAGGAGTCTTAAGTAGGAATCATATTAGGAGTTGGAGTTTAGAAGTCCTATAAATAGCCTTGTTTTCTCCCCTCTTTCATCATCAATAGATCAATTATCTTTTAGCATATGTAGCAGAAAACCAAGGAGGGAGGAACCCCTATAGAGTTCCAAGGAGGCCAATCCCCTCTAGAGATCACCCCAATCTTAGAATCCGTAAGGGTTCTAACACTTGGTATTAGAGCAGCGTTCTTGGCGTTTCGCTGTCCTTCCACAGCCATCCATCAGCCCCCCATATACGTCCAAAGCAATTCCACTATCGCAGATCATCCTTTGATCTCCTCGTGAATTACAACAGGTTCTTGTTTTCATCCATCAGCCCCCCATAGATCATCCAAAGCAATAGTTATCCCTATTCAAAAAATCTAAAAAAATTATTTCTATTTGTTGCATAAACTTTTTGTCACAAAGTTTCCATCTTTACGATGAAAGTTACGCAGCAGAATTCCAACCGCACACACTTAACTATATGATTTGCTGCTACATTTTTACTGATCCAATCTCTACAAAATTTTTACAACGGCTTTAGCACTTACTATCTTTGGATTTCTTTTTAGTTTTGTCAAAAAATTATTAATATAAACCACTGATCTTTTACACTTAATCTGCTGCATTTTATACGTAAAAATCTGATGTAGTACCTTCCTATGATCTTTGATTTTGCCAAACTTTTTGCTACCATTTTCTTCCATGAATTTTTTTGTCAGCATTACCTTTCCCTTACCAGCAAATTCTCCTTAAGTTTTACTCGAATCCTTGTTTTGAACTGCTGGAAAAAAATATCGTCTATACTGTTGAAATCTTTTGACGAAAAAAATTCTATCGCAATACCTTATTGTATTCCTTGATCTTGCCAAAACTTTTTCTGTCGATTTCTTCTACGAATTTTTTGACAGCATTATCTTTCCTTTCTAGTGGATTCCCATTGAGTTTTACTTGATTCCTTATTACGAACTGCTGTAAAAAATTTTGACTATACTACTGAAATCTTTCGCTGAAAAAATCCTACAGCAACACCCACTTGAGTAAATGACTTATTTTGGTATGAATGTCTTGTTCATAGCAAGGTACTTACTCTTTGGATTAACACCCACTTGAGTAAATGGCTTGTTTTGGTATGAATGAGGGACATTCCATCTAACGTCCTCCCATGTTCAAAGGGACGGATTACACGTACTGGAAGACAAGGATGCATATTTTTCTTATATCTTTGGACCTTGATCTATGAAGTATTATTGAGAATGGATTTGAAAAATCTTCTAAGCTAATGAATGAACTAAATGATTTGGAAAGGAAGAATTTTTCTTTAAATGCCAAGGCTATGAATGCCTTGTTTTGTGCTTTTGATAAGAATGAGTTTAATCGTGTTTTCGTTTGCGAATCGACCTTTGATATTTGGCACACTCTATAAATCACACACGAGGGGACTAGTAGAGTAAAAGAATCCAAGATAAATATTTTAGTTCATAACTATGAGTTGTTTCAAATGAAACTAAGTGAGTCCATTGAAGACATGTACACCCGTTTCACGGATGTCATCAATGGCCTAAAAAAGCACTTGAAATATATTTTTCGAATTTTGAATTAGTTAGTAAGATTTTGAGATCTTTATCTAAAAAGTAGGATCCTAAAGTAATCGCTATTCAAGAGACCAAAGACTTAAATAACTTACCTCTTGAAGAATTGATTGACTCTCTTATGACATATGAACTAAATTGTAAAACTCATGATGATCTTGATGAACTCCTTCTAAAGAATAGGAAGGATGTAGCACTTCGGACAACAAATGACTTCTCGAGTGATGAGGACCATGATATTGCTTTGTTATCAAGAAAATTTAAAAAAATTATAAAAAAGAACAAGAACTATAAAAATAAAAAAGAACCGAAGAAGGATAATGTCATTTGCTATGAATGGAAAAAACCGGGACATTTCAAAAATGAATGTCCTCATTTGAAGAAGAAGCCAACACTAAAAAAGAAATCACTTTTGGCTACTTGGGATGAAACGAGCTCTTCGGATGAGGAAGACAACTCCAAACAAGAAGTGGCTAACTATGCCTTAATGGCGATCGAAGATGAGGTTAGTGAGTCTTTAAATATTTTTTTTAAAATTATTAAATATGTTTCATGATTTATTCAATGAGTTTAGAGAACTTAACAAGTCTTTTAAATTGCTTAAAGTTGATCATGATTTGTTAATTAAAAGACTTTACAAAATTCATGATTCATTAGTTTCACATAAACCATATTCTAAATGTGATTTGTTAGATAATGTTAAATAAGAGAACATCATGCTTAAAATCACACTAGAAAATTTTGAAATAGGGAATAAATCCCTAAATATGATCCTTACAAATAAGGGTCATATTAATAGAAAAAATGGCATAGGCTTTATTGGTCATGTCCAACGAAAGCCAACCATGTTTGTATGAGGACCTATATTAAACATGCCACCAAGAATCATGTGTAATTTTTGTGGTAAATTATGACATAAGGCAAACAAATACCTATTTAGAAAATGTAGTCCATATAAACTAGTATGGGTTCCAAAGAAAACCTTATATAATAAAAATCAATTAGAAAAGAAAGAAAAAGTTCTTTATGGAGGACCCAATGTAAAATGGGTGCCTAAATCAAATATATCATTCTTGTAGGTTTGTCTCCAAACTAAAGCTTGGAGCACCAAATGGTATCTTGATAATGGATGCTCAAGGCATATGACTGGAGATCCATCTTATTTTTCTAAGCTCAATAGCTTAAGTGAAGGAGTTGTTACATTCAGAGACAACAACAAGGGTAAAATCATTGGAAAAGGAACAATAGGTAATACATCAAAACTCTTGATTGAAGATGTGTTGTTAGTTGATAGCTTAAAACATAACTTGCTTAGCATTAGTCAATTATGTGATAAAGGATATGTGGTTAAATTTTAACCCAATGCTTGCATAATTGAATTGCCACACAAAAACAAATTATTGATTGCCTTGAGAAACAACAATGTATACACCATAGATATTGAAAAATTTTATGATTGAACTTGTTTTTCGGCTTTAAATGATGATGCTTGCATTTGGCATAAAAGATTAGGCCACGCTAGCATGAAACTTTTAAACCAAATCTCTACCAAGGAACTAGTAAAAGGTTTACCTAATCTTAAGTTTATCAAAGACAAAGTATGTTACACTTGTCAATTAGGAAAACAAATAAAGAGTAGCTTTAAGTTGAAAAATCAAATTAGCACATCTAGACCACTTAAATTGATCCATATAGATCTATTTGGACCAATTGACATTACAAGTTTAGGTGGTAGCAAATATGTATTTGTTTTAGTGGATGACTTTAGTAGATATACTTGGACATATTTCTTAGCACATAAAAGTGATACATTTAAATGTTTTATAAAATTTTGTAAAGTTGTTTAAAATAAAAAAAATTCATGATTTCTTCAATACGAAGTGATCATGGTGGAGAATATCAAAATAATAATTTTTAAAATTTTTATGATTCAAATGGATATATCCATAACTTCTCTACTCTATGAAATTCACAACAAAATGAAGTAGTAGAAAAAAAATAGGAGCTTACAAGAAATGACTAGAACAATGTTGAATGAACATAGTCTTCCCAAATATTTTTGGGCCGAAGCCGTTAATACGGCATGCTATGTTTTAAATAGGGTTCTAGTAAAACCATTACTCACTAAAACTCCTTATGAATTGTGGAATGGTAAAAAGCCCAATATTTTTTATTTTAAAATATTTGGTTGTAAATGTTTTATTTTGAATGAAAAGGATGCTTTAGGTAAATTTGATGTAAAATTCGATTAAGACATTTTTCTAGGTTATTCTTCTGTTTCAAAAGCTTATCATGTTTTTAATAAAAGAACATTAGTAATAGAAGAATCCATTCATGTTGTTTCAATGAGCTTTCCGAATTTAAGAAGATTGATTTTAATGATGAAATTGATTTGGATACTTTGAATTTAAAAGATAACACTTCTAAAAGTAACTTAGATGTATCTACTTCTAATACCTTACCCAAGGAATGGAAGTATGTAAATGATCATCCTAAAGAGCTTATAATAGGAGAAACATCAAAAGGAATTCAAACTGGATCTTCTTTTAGAAATTTTTGTGCAAATGCCGCGTTTCTTTCTCAAATCGAGCCAAAGTGTATTGATGTGGCCCTAAGAGATGATTCTTGGGTTAATGCGATGCATGAAGAGCTTAATCAATTTGAGAGAAATGAGGTATAGGAGCTTGTTCCTAGACCTAATGACCATTTAGTGATTGGTACTAAATGTGTATTTAGAAATTAGCAAGATGAAAATGGTATCGTGGTTAGAAATAAGACTAGATTAGTGGCCAAAGGTTTCAACCGAGAAGAAGGAATCGATTATGATGAAACATTCACTCTCGTGGCTAGACTTGAAGCCATAAGACTCATTACCTTTGCTTCTTTTAAAATTTGAAGTTGTTTTGAATGGATGTTAAAAGTGATTTTCTAAATAGTTTTATTTCTGAAGAAGTGTATGTTGAACAACCCCCGGCTTTGAAAATAATCTTCTTCCTAATCATGTTTTCAAACTTACAAAAGCTCTCTATGGATTAAAACAAGCCCCTCGGGCTTGGTATGAAAGACTTAGTTCTTTTCTCATTTTAAATAAATTTTCAAAAGATAAGGTTGATACCATAATATTTTTTAAATATGTTGATGATATCATTTTTGGATCTACAAATGAATCTTTGTGTCTTTTGCTAAAGAAATGAGTCAAGAATTTGAAATGAGTCTAATGGGTGAGTTAACATTCTTTTTAGTATTACAAATAAAATAACTTGATGATGATATTTTTATTAGTCAAAATAAGTACACATTGAACTTGATAAAATGATTTGGGATGGAAAATGCTAAAGCATTAAACACTCCCATGAGCACATCTACAAAGTTGGACTTAGATAGTGAAGGAGAAAACTTTGATAAAAAAACTTATAGAGGTATGATAGGAAGTTTATTATACTTAACTACTACAAGATCAGATATCATATTTAGTGTTGGATTGTGTGCAAGGTATCAATCTAACCCAAAACTCTCTCATTTGAAAGTAATTAAACAAATTTTTAGATACTTAAAAGGAATATCTAAACTAAGATTATGGTATCTTAAATCAAAGAACTTTGACTTGATTGCCTATTCTGATACTAATTTTGGTGGATATAAAATAGATAGAAAAAGCACTACCGAAACATGTCAATTTTTGGGGCATGCATTTGTTTCTTAGACTTCCAAGAAACAAAATTCAGTTGCTTTATCTACTACAGAAGCAGAATACATTGCAGCCAATGCATGTTGTGCCCAAGTCATTTGGATGAAAAACACACTAGAAGACTATGAAATAAAATTAAAAAATATTCCTATAAAGTGTGATAATACAAGTGCTATATGTCTAACCAAAAATCCTATTCAATATTCAAGAACCAAACATATTGATATTAGACATCATTTTATAAGAGATCATGTAAATTGTCAAGATATCTCTTTAGAATTTATCGACATTAAGCATCAATCAACGGATATTTTTACAAAACCCACCCTTAAATGAAGAACAATTTGATTTTCTTTGAAGAGAACTTGGAATGCTAAATCATGAAAATATATAAATTACTTGATTTTATGAGAATGTGCTATTTTTGTGATAATGTTTTATTGTTCCCATGAGATGTTTATCTTATTATTCACAGGAAAGAGAAAAAGTTATAATTTTATGAATTTATTTGCTACATTTGCTTGAAATTACATGAAATAATTTTTAAATGCATGAATAGCTCTTAAATCATTGAATCTCCTTGAATATTTTGGATTTTTTGAACTTATTTTTGAAATTTTACCTCTACAAAATTGAAAGCTCTTCTTAATGATGTTTTGCAACTCCTTGTTTTCTTTCCTTGTTTTTCATAAGAGGAAGAAAGTTCTTTATGAATCATACCATATTTTAAAAAGAGGGAGCAAAAATTCATTTTAGCCCCACATTTCACCTTTTTGTTGATGACTTATGTAATCAAATGGATATTGATGCTTGATGGAAAATTTTTAAATGTTTAAAATTCATGAAAATTCTTGATGCATTGATGACTTGATGAAAAATTTTTAAATGTTTAAAATTCATAAAAATCCTTGATGCATTTATGACGTGATGGAAAATTTTTAAATGTTTGAAATTCATGAAAATCCTTGATGCATTGATGACATGATACTTTAAGAGCAAATTATTGTTGATATATACATGTCTTATTGCAATCCTTGAAATATGATTTGCTTGAAATATTGATTGTCTTAATTCACTTGAATTCAAGAGTGAGTAATTCTCTTGAATTTAAGTCCCGTCATCAATTGATTGTCATCATAAAAAAGGGGGGAGATTGTTGAATCTCAGATTTTGATGATGAGATCAACTGATGAGTGTTTATCTAACATGTGTGTTAGAGGAAGATTTCTAGGTCTAACTATGACAGGAGCAATGAAGTTAAAACCAGATAATGGGCCAAGATCAAGCTTGGGCATCGAGCCTAGTTCGGACGATGCAGTGGGATCTCGTCGAAGTTCACTAGGAGATTCGCCGAAGGGATTGGGAAACTCGCTGGGAACACGTCGGGAGATCGTTGGAGGATGACCAGAAGACTTGCCGCAAGAATGCGGGAGGCTACCGGATTGGCGGGAGTTAGGTCTTGATTATCTTGATTGGTCATTAAGTGTTGTAATCGTTGAGTCATAGTTAGGGTTTGAGTCCAAATTAAGTTGGATTTGGAAAGAATCCAAATCAACTGAATAAGGCAATCAGGTCCACTATTGGGGTTTGATTGAGCTCAGGTTAAGCTCGATTGGTTGACCAGAGGGTTGGTCAACATCAGGTTCGAGTCAGAATTCAAAAAATGGAGGGAACCACTTTTGCGAAAATTCCAGCGGGTAAACCGACGGTGAGCGGCAAGTGAACCGTCGCCGCCAGGCTTTCGGGCAGCTGACAGTGGCTGACCCTCCTAGGCTGGGTGGTTGAACCACCCGTACCAAGGAATCTGGGTACTTCGGCGTTGACCCGCCTAGGGCTAGCAGATAAATCGCTCGTACCCTAGTGTTCGGGCGACTGAGTCGCCCAAGTCAGTGGGTAAACCGCTCGTACTCGATTTTTTCGGGTATGTTTGATTTTTTGCTCTAGTTTCTGAAGCCACTTAGGGTCTATAAATACCCCAAGTATTCTTACATTCACAACAACTCTTTTTGGGCAATTAAACTCTATGAAAAAGAAATTAGATATGATTTGTAAGAAAAAGAAAAGGGAAAGGAGAGAGCTTAGAGTTAGAAATTTTCTCAAAGTCTTCCTTGTAAGTAAAGTGTAAGAGTTTGGTCTTCACCCAAAGAAGATTGGTAGTGGACGCCGGTGTGCCTCAAGAAGGAGGACTCGGGAGTGGACGTAGGCCGTTGGCGTCGAACCACTATAAAAATTATGAGTTCATCTTTTGCTTTCCTTATTAATGCTTCTGATCTTGTTTACTCCTTGAAAGCAAACATTTCATTTACGACGTTTCTTATCTTTCGGATTTCCTTGCTCTTTCTTAAGTAATTAGTAAGCAAGTAACTTAGCAATATTCTTATCATTCACTTGCTTTATTTGAACAATAAGCTTCAATCTTCCTATCGTGCTTAAACCTAAACGTTTTTGTTTAAAACAAAAAATTTACACTTGCCCTAATTCACCCCCTCCCCCCCCCCCTTCTCTTAGTGCCAATTGATCCTAACACCATCAACAACAACCCTAGCCATCCCTCTAACCCTAAACCTCTATCACCAAACCCCACTACAGCAGCCCTAAATCACAGCCCAACAACAACCAAAAATAATAATCTTTCAGCCCTAAACCACAGTTATCTACCATTGATCCACCACCTCTTTCGACCATCAATCCACCCAACCAGTTCATACCACTGACCCAACAGCAAGAGAAGGACATTGGCATCTCAGATCTGGAGGCACACGCAATGGCATCTCAAGGTTCAATCGATGCCAAGTTGGAGGCGTTTGAATCACGCATAGAGGATAGATTGTGCGCCTTATTTGTTGAATTCAGATTGAGCCGATCTCCGAGCCCAATAAAATTTCAACAAGGTCAAAGTTCAAAGAGGCCTTTCAAAAAGAAAGAAAGAGCTACTAATATGAGGCTGCCACGCATGAGGGTGGATTTCCCTCGATGGGAAGAAGGAGACCCGACGGGATGGATTTCGCGCGTTGAGCGTTACTTCCGTCATCACCAAACACCGAAGGATTCCATGGTGGAGACCGCTATCATCCACCTTGAAGGAGATGCTATATGATGGTACAATTTGCTTGAATATAACTATGAAACTTTGACGTAGATGCAATTCAAGTATGCGCTGCTGAACCACTTTGGGCCGACCAAGTATGAGAATATTAACGGATAACTTGCCAAGATCCAACAAACCTCCACGATCCAAGAATATCAAACTAGGTTCGAGGAATTATCTTACTTTGTTTGTGATTGTCTGACAGACAATTATTAGGGACGTTCATCGAAGGACTCAAGCCGAAAATTAAATAAGAGATTAACGCGCAACAGCCTCCCACTGTGAAGGCCACAATCTCTTTCGCCCAGATCCAAGAGGAACGACTGAACCAAGATGCTCGAAGGATGAGAACCACTCGTAGACTAGCAGCATATAAACCTCCCTCTGCTCCCAGCCATTCTTCACTGTAAAAAAAATTGACGAGAGAAGAGCTATGCGACAGATCGACGAAGGTCCTTTGTTGGCATTGCAACGACTTTAGAGCCGCAACCATCACTACAAAAAAAGGGAGCTTTTCATGATAAAATCTATTAAAGAATTTGAAGAAGAGGTCCAAGTACCTGAGGAGGACACGAAGGAGGAACCGTAGTCGGTCGATTGAACGACTCATGCTTTAGCCGGCCATGCGAACCCGCAAGCAGCAAAAGTTGAATAATCCTTTAAGCAGCAACCTGTCACCGTCCTCACCAACAATCTTATGAATGACAAGGGAGAACAAGTGACCTTATGCGAGAAACATGGGAGCGAAGTAATGACAATCTCAACATAACACTTGCAGAAGCTTGCTGAAATTTCATGCGCCTTCACCGAACTGAACCGACTACTTCCTACTAGGCTATATAATCTTCATATGCTGATCTTGCAAGAAGAACCACTAGCACATATTTGGCTATATTGTTGTCCACATCCTCAGCGGGCCGAAGCTAAAAGGATCGTCCAGGAGACGTAGGAGACACAAATCATTCGGCCATGACCTTTCCTTACCAGAACACTTTATCTCCAGGAGACATAGGAGACACCGATCACTCTATGTCTGCAGGTATAAACTCTTCCTAAAGTGCCACATCCAGCCGAACTAGCTATGGCTTCTGAAGCACTCCTAGATCTCGGGCTACTTCCATAACTTCTCCAGGAGTGGACCATAATGCTCAAAGTCTTCCCTGATGATGACCACCAATCCTCAGCCCACAACCGCAAGAAGATTGAGTCCCTCTAGCGATAATACCGGCATGGAATCTATGACACTAAACTTTATTAGATAGAGATCAAAATTCTAAAGGAACATGTGGAAGGCATCCACATGTCCACCATCTACAGGATCCTCACAGTCACGATGTCATCTACATTAGTGCTAGCATTACTCGATCGTGGCAATGTGTTCATAATTGGAGCAGACATATCAGGAATTGGGATTGACACCACCCTCATGCAAGATGACCAACTCCTAATATACACCGAGGCACTCTCTACATTTCACATGATGCTTTTGATCTGTAAAAGGATACTAATTGTTATTGAATTTGAAGTTTGGCATGATACAGGTCAACAACACAAAGGAGAGATAAAAATAGGCTCAATAAAATTGTAGCTCCTACCCTCCTCGGACTCAGAATAAGCTCATACCACCAGGGACCTTATCAAAGGGGAGCAAGTATTCCAAAAGAAGGCTCGGTTACTATTAAAGAACAATCAATTGACACCCATGCAAGAAAGAAATAGCCCCCAAATAAATATCGGAGCAGAAGAAAGTTTGCTATTGAATATCCAGTTTCCCTTCATCTCTAGCCCTACCAGTAGAAAATTTGAGCCTTTAGGAAGTGGTCCCCCTACTACTTTAGCCCTTGCAAAATTGGGGATCACAATGGAGCCATGACTTATGGATCAGATAAGTACATTAATTTAAAAGTACAATTGATCCTCCAAGTATCTCATCGCAAATGAAAGTTTAGAGAGGATAACTCAGCCCCGATTTATTCACCTGACACCTAAGATGATAAGGAGGCCCTGGTTCAACTAATGATTGCATAGGATCACGGGATCATGACACATCATCGTCCAGTCACTACTACTGATGCTGGACCCCAGGAGTAGAATGTGCCTACTACAAGGCCACGAGGGACCCTCGTGAGGAATTACAGATGCCGACCCAAAGACTTGGAGCTTAGCCTTGAGGACAATGCTGATTTGAAGAGGACGGGTTTGTTAGGACTCTAGCTAGGGGAGTCCTAATTTAATTTCATTGAAGAGGGTAAATATATAAATTCTAAGGGCATTCATGTAAATCATATCTAGTCGACCCCTATTAAAGAGGTGAGGAGGCCGGCTAGGTTAGAATTAGTTTGGAGGAAGATATTTTGACGGAAGAATAAGACACGTGTCACCCTTATTAACCACCCCTTATCCTAGTTAAAGAGGGTTGGTTAAGGAGGGGTTAAGTTAGAATATGATTAGGATTAGTTTGGAGGTTGCTTCTTAGAGTTGGAGTTGGAGTTGTTGGAAGTAGGAGTTGCTTCTTAGAGTTGGAGTAGGAGTTGTTAGGAGTAGGAGTCTTAAATAGGAATCTTATTAGGAGTTGGGGTTTAGAAGCCCTATAAATAGCCTTGTATTCTCCCCTCTTTTATTATTAATAGATTAATTATCTTTCAGCTTATGTAGTAGAAAACCAAGGAGGGAGGAACCCTTATAGAGTTCCAAGGAGACCGATCCCCTATAGAGATCACCACAAGCTTAGAATCTACAAGGGTTATAACATAATAACAAAGGGAGAGAGAAAAGTAGTGACTTACTCATTTCTTTTTTCATCTTTTTTTTATGATAAAGGGGAGAAGTAATGATAATTTTTTGATGACATTGCACTCATATGCATGTTGTATTTGATGACACTAACTTATGATAATTGTTTGAGATGTATGGATATGATGTGAAATTATGCATATGATTCTTCTAATAATTACTAGTTACAAGTGCCCTATTAGTCAATCACGTGAGTGATGACGCATGTGATACATTGGATTGGGCAAAGGGATTAGGGTTTTTATATAAAAGAATAATTCTACCCCTTAAAATTTGAGAAATTCTAAGGTCTATCCTTCTTTTCAGAATTCTGAAAATACCCTTAATAATTATGAAAATTCATGTCTTGTCCTAAATTTCAGAAAAATAATTAATTAAATTACTTAATTAATTATTATTTATCTAGTAGTCCTACATGATGATGTGTACATATGATGTATGATCATGAGACATGTGTGTGATGTGTCTATGTGATTATTATTATTATTATCGGGGCTTGCGAGCCTCCGCTTTTCTTATTTATTATCGGGTCTGCATGCTTGTGATTATGTTGTAATTACGTGAAGAGGCACAGTAGGAGCATGGAGGTGTCAGCGGGACCCATGATGTTGTGACGGGCAATCACGACATATGAAGATGCGCTATTGATCCGACGAAATCAATGATGACGAGAAGAACGATCACAGGGCATGGAGATGCATCAATACACATATAGATACTATTGTGTGTGATTGAGCCCACTAGCTCGGGCCTAATCACATTAGGTGATGGTTTATGATCATCTAGTGTAGCATGCATATGTGATATTTGATTATACACCTACTAGATATGTGTGTGTGTGTATATATATATATATATATATATATATATATATATATATATATATATATATATATATATATATATATATATATATATATATATATACATATATTAAATATGTATGTGTGTGACACGATATATTAAGAGACCGAAACAAAACAAAAACCCCTCCTACGATAATATTAAGTTAGTGAGCGTGAGACAATAAGATTGACCCACATGACCTTCCATCGTTATAGGAAGAATTTGAATCACAATATGGGTTTAATTGGTCGAGTCCCTTGAGGCTCACCTATCTACGTGGTTTGAGATCTTACCTATGATTATCACTAGTGATTTGAGAATATGATATGTTTGGTCAAGTCCCTCGAGGGCATATCATTAAATCAGACTCATCTAGTAACGATGGTGATGACTTAATTGAGCATCATGGTTGGTCAAGTCTCTCGAGACCATAATGGTTTAGAGGCTGAACAAGATGAGAATCACAAGGAGTTGTGATTGGAAAAAGTTGCATACTTTTTTGGGCTTAGTATGATTCTTCGAGTCCCTTGAGGTTACACTAAGACGCTGATTGGATCCCGATCACCACTATAAGTTTGCCGGAGACTTCTATTTCACGTGTCGAGGATGTCGTTTGATTTGCTAGGAAAATAGTGGAAGTAGATTAAGATAAAAGTCCATATCTTAATTAATTTTTTATAAAATCTGTATGTTATTGATAGGACTCCAGTAGGGTTGAGTCCTAATCTCCCTAGAAGTAGTCAATAAAACCTTGCTATATTATAATAAAGCCACTCCTATCTTATAAAGGAGTATGACTAGGGTTTAGATTAGCCCTTAGGGCTTAGTGGCGGTCGCCCCCTTACTGGGTTGGTTGGCTAGAGTTTCCCCCTGCTTAGGTCGGCTATAGAGCCATCCTAGTCACCCCTTGTTCCTATTAAGGTAGGTTGGCTATAGAAGAGGCAAAGGGGTAATTTTACTTAGGCAAGCACCCCCTTAGGCTGGGGTTTTGATCCCTATATAATGATGTAGTCGCCCCCTCTCTTGAATCAAGCAATTATCAATTTTATTTCAGCCTTGTGCCGAATCTAGGAGGGAGGAACCCCTACAACGTTCCAAGGGTTGATCCCTCTCAAGGATCAAAATCTATAGAGCTCTATCTAAGGTTCTATCATCTGGTATTAGAGCATCGATCTTACTGCCCTTGTAGCCATCTCAGTCGCCTCCACCTTCCCAAACAATTCCCACAATTGCTATGACATGCGCCTCCACCTTCCACCCCAGCAGTAGATCAAATCAGTCTGCCGCTGGCCCCTGTGTTTGATCTGAAATTCTGGTATATTTTTATCATCCACGCCTCTTCAATACTGCAAGATTCCTTACTTTATACGTTGAAGATTTTTTCCAAATTTTATCCACTGTAAATTTTGTTCGTCGCAAACGTTATCATCGTTGCAAAGGTGAAACACTACAGAAATTTTCAGCCGATTGTTGCTTCTTGAAACTAAACTTTTAATCATCCTTTTTGGCTGAAAATTTTATACAATTTCATAAATAATCTTAGCTTTCATCTAAGACTAATCTCGTGAAAAACTCCTTATGGATCTGGACTTATAGCACTGTGATTCTTCATTGCACAGTATTGAAATTTTACAATATAGAATATGCTTTCTGTCTATTGGCCTCTCGAAACTGAACTTTTATACATCCTTTTTGGTTGAAATTTTTACACAATTCTCAAGATCAAGTTGGCTTTCATTTCAATTTGATTTCATGAAAAAACTCCTTCTAGAACTAACGTTTTTGTGCAATCTTTGACCGTCTCGTAGTTCTAGAATTTTACAACGAAGGATCTGCCTTTCGTCTTTTGCCCTATTTCACTACTGTTATGCTGCCAAAATTTTGTCAAACTTTTTATTGGTATTAACAACATTTGAATCAAGGGTTTCTGTATAATTTTCTTGATCTTTCCTCTAGAATTTATGTCAAGAAGTCATCTTTTCTTCGACGTAAAACTGGTTCAGCAGGACAGCACATCGCAGCACTTCTTTTCACCGAATTCTATCAGATTTAAGTGCTATTTTTTGTGGGATTTCAGACTCTCTTTTCCACATCTCCAAACTCTACCATCCTTATCAAAAACCCTTCCAAATATTACCCTAAACCGAATCCAAACAGCCCCCAAATCAGCCACCCAAATCAGCCTACTTCATTATTGATCCAGTTATCTTTTTAGCCAATTTTCCTTACCGAGACACCTACCTTTGCTGTCATCTATCCTAGATCTAAAATCTATTTTCCTAACCTTTATCTACCACTATCACAGCCCTAAAACTATACCAATTTATAGCCTAAACTCCACAAAATCGTAGCCCCAAATCTGCCCTAAATCATAGCCTACTTTCATCCAAACCGATTCACCTTCCAACCGGCCACCCCCTTCTCCAAAATTCCCATGCCCACTAAGCCGACAACAGAAAAAGGATCTCAATATTATAGATCTAGAGGCATATACTATGACATCAGAGGAGGCTATCGATGCGAAGCTTGAAGTCTTTGGAAACCGCATGGAAGAGAAGATGCGATCCCTTTTCGCCGAATTCAGCATTGGCCGACTGTCGAACCCAAGGAAGTCACAACACCAAGAAACTTCAGATCGACGAGATGATCCTTAAAAACATGGCGACATCACCTCTGATCTCAATAATCAATGCATGAAGGTTGACTTCCTTAGATGGGAAGAAGGAGACCCGGCCGGGTGGATCGGTTCTACTGAACCGTCGACGCCACACGGGTGGAGATTGCTGCCATCCACCTTGAGAGAGATGCTATTCAGTAGTTTAATTGGTTTAAGCACACCCATGGAGGACTCTCTTGGCAGCGATTCAAGGAAGGACTACTAGACCGCTTCGAACCAACTGATTTCAACAACATCGACGGACAATTGGCAAAGATTCATCAAACCTCTACAATACAATAATACTAAACAAGGTTTGAGCGTTTATCTAACCAAACTAAGAATTGGTCTGAGAAATAACTTTTAGGTACTTTTATCGAGGGCCTAAAGCCGAAGATCTGAGGAGAAGTAAAGGCGCGACAATCGTACACTCTTATGGTAGCGATTTCCTTTGCGCGTATCCAGGAAGAATAATTGAACCACGAGGTATGAAGGACAAGGGTCGCTCGTCGACCAGCCATGCCAAGGCCTACTGCCCCCTCTACTGCCATCTAAGCCCCTGCACCAAAAAAGTTGACAAGAGATGAGCTTCACGAACGATCGGCCAAGGAGTTATGTTGGCATTGCGACGAACCGTGGAGCCGTGAACATCACTGCAAAAAGGGTCGGCTCCTCGTGATTGAACCAGTGGAGGATGAGGATAATGAAACATCTGAAGAAGCCCTTGAACCTAAAGAAGAAGCTATGGAGGAAGAGTCCCAACCGGCCAACTACGCAGTGCACGCATTGGCCGGCTATTCCAATGATGAAAGTTGGAGGACTTCTAAAATAGCAACTCATCACCGTTCTCATCGACACGGGCAGCACCAATAACTTTCTCAATAGTAAAGTTGTGGCACGTTTGGCGCTTCAAATCGAAGGTTGTAACAAGTTTAACGTAAAGATCACCGACGGCCGAATCTTTAATTACGACCAACAGTGCCCGTGGGTGAAACTACTCCTCCAAGACCAAGAAGTGGTAGCTGATTTTTTCCTCCTACCCATTGATGATTATGAAGCCGTACTCGGGAATGGCTCACAACACTAGGTGATATCTCTTGAAATTTTTCTAAATTAATCATGAAATTTTATTGCAAAGGGAGACATGTCATGTTATGAGGCAAGTGCGGGAGCCAAATTTTCACCGTTTCGTCACAATAAATGGAGAAAGTTTTGCACAAAGTACATAGTGGATTCTTGATGCATATTTAGCAGCCATCTATGGAGGAGAACGTACAAAACTCAGATCCTAAGCTTGCCCTTTGCCTGAATGAATTCGTGGATGTTTTCTTGGAGCCGCGCGGGCTGCCCCCTAGCCGACCGCATGACCACTGCATTCCAATTTTGCCAGGCAAACCTCTAGCAAATTTATGATCATACTACTATTCTCACTTGTAGAAGGACGAGATTGAGAACATTGTTAAAGAGATGCTTGACACCGGGGTGATTTGATCGAGTTGCAGCCCTTACTTCTTACCGGTGTTGCTAGTGCACAAGAAAGATGGTACGTGGCAGATGTGCATTGACTACCGAGCTCTAAACGCCATCACTATCAAGGATAAATATCCTATCCCATTCGTGGATGAACTCTTGGATGAATTAAAAGGAGCTCGAGTCCTCATTAAATTGGATCTCTGATCCGGACACCATCAGATTCGGGTATGCACTGAAGATATTCTGAAAACTGCATTCCGCATGCATAACGACCACTACGAGTTTCTAGTAATGCCTTTCAGACTTACAAATGCTCCTTCTAATTTCCAAGGCCTGATGAATGATATCTTTCAAAGTTTTCTATGCAAGTTCGTATTGGTATTCTTTGATGATATTCTCATTTATAGCCCTACGCTTGACATACATTTTCAGCACTTGCGAACTATTCTAATGATTCTTCGGGATAATACTCCTTATGTTAAACAGTCAAAATGCAGCTTCTTACAGCGTAAATTGAAGTATCTTGTGCATATTGTATTAGAGGATGGAGTGGCGGTGGACCCGACAAAGATCGAGGCAATGCAAGGATGGTCGAGACCTACAAACGTACAATTATTACACGGTTTCCTTGGACTCATGGGCTACTACCAAAATTTTGTGAAAGATTATGGCAAGATCAGTGCCCCGCTCACGTCCTTACTAAAGAAAGACTCCTTCTTGTGGCCGTATAAAGCCTCCACAACCTTCGAACGACTCAAGGCAGCCATGACGATGACGTCGATCCTAGCGCTGCCCGATTTCGGTTGCACTTTGGTCATTGAGGCCGATGCATCAGGAGTTAGAATTTGGGCTATTCTTATGCAAGATGGTCGACTCCTAATTTACACCGAGACTTCCCCCACACTTTATACAAGGTTTTTACAAGGGATACTAATTACTACCAAATTTAAAATATGATTGGATACAGGTCCATGGTATGAAAGAGGAGTTAAACTAGAAGAATTGTAATCCATGCTCATGCCAGATTTGGCTCTCATCATCCTGAACCATACCAGAGGGCAGTCACCATTCCAGAAGAAAGATTGGCTATCACTAAAGACTAACCATGTGGTAACCCATGCAAGGAAGAAACTTCCCCCTGACAAACGCCGGAGTAGAAGAAAGTCCGAGAAAGATCAAGTCCCCCTTCATCTCCAGCTCCACCAACCTGAAATTCAAGCCTCAAGAAAGTGGTCTCCCTATTTCTTTGGGCCTTACAAAATTGGGGATCATATTGGGACCCCAACCTGAAGATCAGATCCGTGCACCAGATCAAAATTACAATTGATTCTCCAAGTATCCCACCTCAAATGAAAATTTAAAGACGATGACTCAGCTTAAGTTCTTCCAACTGACACCCAAGCTGATGAGGAGCTGAAGACCCAGTTCCTTGAGTTCATGGAACTTCAGCCTTGAGGACAATGCTGATTTTAAGAGGGCGGGTTTGATAGGACTCCAACAGGGTTGAGTCCTAATCTCCCTAGAAGTAGTCAATAAAATCCCGCTAGATTGTAATAAAGCCACTCCTATCTTATAAAGGAGTATGGCTAGGGTTTAGATTAGCCCTTAGGGCTTAGTGGTCGTCGCCCCCTTACTGGGTTGGTTGGCCAGAGTTTTCCCCTGCTTAGGTCGGCTACAGAGCCAACCTAGTCACCCCTTGTTCCTATTAAGGCAGGTTGGCTATAGAAAGGGCAAAGGGATAATTTTACTTAAGCACCCCATTAGGCTAGGGTTTTGATCCCTATATAATGATATAACCGCCCCCTCTCTTGAATCAAGCAATTATCAATTTTATTTCAGCAATGTGCCAAATCTAGGAGGGAGGAACCCCTATAGCGTTCCAAGGGTTGATCCCCCTCAAGGATCATAATCTATAGAGCTCCATCTGGGGTTCTATCAGTTATTAATTCATGCTACATTATTTTGTCAGAAATATATCGCTTGTAAACCTCCTACATGGCATACTTGACGCTAACAACCTCACTGGTCAAACTATACAGATTGGCTCTGCTATTTGAGAATTATTCTCATGACGGAGAAAATTATATACATCCTTGACATGATTGTGCCCACGCTAGAGGAAGTGACAAGCGAGGATGAGATCGCTCACTATATGAAGTATATAAACGATTCCACCTTGGCTTGTATGGCTTGCATATGTGATATGTGTTATACATCTACTCTATATATATATGTATATATATATTTATATATATATATATATATATATGTATATATATATGTTTATATATATGTATATATATGTTTATATATATGTATATATATGTTTATATATATATGTATGTATATATATATATATATATACATATATACATGTATATATATATATGTGTGTGTATATATATATATATATATATATATATATATATATATATATATATATATATATATATATATATATATATATATATATATATATATATTTGTATCTGATGTAGATATATATTAAATATGTGTGTATGTGAGACGACATATTAGGAGATCGATACAAAATAAAATCCCCTCCTACGATAATATTAAGTTGGTGAGTGTGAGGCAAAAAGATTGACCCATGTGGCCTATATACGAAGAAATTGAATCATGGCATAGGTTGAGTTGGTCGAGTCACTCGAGGCTCACTTGTATACATGATCAAGATCTTGCCTACGATATAGAGATGTCACTCGTGACCTGAGGACATGATATGCTGCGTCGAATCACTCGAGAGTGTATCATCGAATCAGACTTATTTTCTAATGATACAGATGACTTAATTGAACTTCATAGTTGGTCAAGTAGTCGAGAACATGATGATTCAGAGACCAAACATGATGAAAATTACAAGGAGCTGTGATTAACAAGAGTTGTATACCTTTCAAGCTTAGTGTAATTGGTCGAGTCACTCGAGATTGCATTGAGACACCGATTGGATCTCGATTCCCAAAAGAAGTCTATCAGAGACTTTCGTTTCACATGCTGAGGGTGTCGTGTGATTCACTAGGAAAATAGTGGTAGTACATTAAGATAGAAGTCCATATCTTAATTAGTTTTTTTCGTAAAATCTGCATGTTCTTTATTTGTGCCATATCTTATTTATCAGAAACATATCGCTCACAAACCTCTTGCATGGTATACTTGATGTTAACTGCCTCACCAGTCCTAACTATACGGATTGGTTCTGTAATTTGGGAATTATTCTCACGACGGAGAAAATCGCGTACATCCTTGATACAATTATGCCCATACCGGAAGAAGGGACAAGCGAGAATTAGATCACTGTGAAGTATATAAATGATTTCACATTGGCAAAATGTTACTTGTTGGCCTCCATGATTCCTGAGTTACAAAGGCAACATGAGAGTATGGATGCCAATTCTATCATTCTTTATCTCTGCTAACTGTTTGAGAAACAAGGAAGAACTCAAAGATATGAGATATCTAAGAATCTCTTCCAAGCTAAGATGACATAAGGTACATCGATTCAGAATCATGTCCTAAAGATGATAGAATGGATCGAGAAACTCATAGGTCTATGAATAGTCCTAGAGGATAACCTATGCATTGATCTTATACTTCAGTCTCTACCATATTCATTTTCTCACTTCATCAAGAAATTTAATATGAGTAAGTTTGAGGTGACTCTCCCTGAGCTCCTCAATATGTTGAGGGAAGCTGAGAGTGCTATTAAGAAAGAGAAGTCAGTTCTCTATATCAATGAGACGAAGATAAAAAGGAAGGCCAATAAGACCCTTAAGAAGGGCAAGGGCAAAGAAAGATCAGGTAAGGCCCGACAAAGGGCAAGGGCAAAGGTTGCCAAGAAAGACCCGACAAAGGACAAAGGCTTTCACTACGGCAAAGATAAGCACTCGAAGAGAAAATGTAAGGATTATCTTGCAAACAAGGTGAAACAGAAGCTTAGAGAAGCTTTATGTATATTCGTGATCAATCTCTACTTGTCAGATTTTCATGATAACATATGGGTATTAGATACCAGGAGTACTTATCATATTTGTAATTCGTTGCAAGTTCTGGCAAGACCTAGGAGATTAGCCAAAGGTGAGATAAACCTAGGATGACAATGGAGCAAGAGTTACTACATTTGCTGTTAGGGAGGGGAGGTCACCCTACATCTGCCTAATGGTGCTATCATTCTATTAGATACATAGTATTCTGTTCCCTCGATTATTAAAAATATTATTTTAATCTCTTATTTGATAATTAGTGGATATTAATTAGTTTTTGAGAATAATAGTTGACTAATAATTATGGATGATGAGATCATCACTAGAGGGACCCTGATAAATGGCTTGTATGTGTTAGATACTTCTCCATACATCATGAATATAAATACGTCCAAAAGGAAAAGAGATGAGGTGAATAGTGCATGCCTATGACAGTATAGGCTAGGTCATATAAATGAGGGAAGGATTCAAAAGTTGCTAAAAGATGGATACTTAGATTAATTTGACTATGAGCCGTATGCAACTTGCGAACCTTGCTTTCATGGGAAGATGACCAACTCTCCTTTTAGTGGAACTAGAGAAAGAGAGTCACTGAGACATTGAAACTCATAAATAGTGATGTATATGATCCTATGTTGACTCAGGATAGAAGTGGTTACTCACTTCATTACATTCACTTATGATTTCTTTAGGTATGGATACGTGTACTTGATGAAGTAAAAGTCTGAGGCCTTTGAAAAATTTAAGAAATATAATAATGAGATAGAGAACAAGACTGGAAAGAGTATTAAGACTTTTTAATCAGATTGAGGAAGAGAATACTTAAGTACGTCCTCAGGGACCATGAGATTCTATCATAGTCGACACCTCCTTATATACCTCAGCTCAATGGTGTATCAGAAAAGAGGAATCTCATGCTGTTAGATATGGTACAGTCCATGATGAGTTTTGCTAACCTAGCTATCTCATTCTAGGGATACGCCCTAGAGACCGTAGCTTACATTCTAAACAGAGTTACATTAAAATCGATAGTGTCTACACCATATGAGATATGGAAAGGAAAGAAGTCTGATCTTAATATGATTAAGATTTAGGATTGTCCTGCCCACGTTAAAAGACACAACCCTGACAAGTTGGTATCAAGGATGGAATGATGTAAGTTCGTGAGATACCACCCTAAGGAGACTTTGGGATATTACTTTTATCATCCTGAGGATCAGAAGGTCTTTGTTCCTAAGAGAACTATGTTCCTTAAGAAGGAACACATTCTTGGTAGAAAACAGTGGGAGTGAGATAGAGTTAAGCAAGGTTGGAGAACCTAGCTCAAGCACCATTCTAGAGACTGAATCTGTTTAGGTACTTAGCACACAAGTTCTAACTTTGCGTAGGTCTAGCAAAGTATCTCGCCCTTCTGAAAGATATGTGAGATATATCAATGGAGAGGATTATCAGGATATTGATTATCAGACCTACGAGGAGGCTATTATGAGTATAGACTCCGGGAAGTGGCAAGAAGCTAAGAATTTTGAGATGAATTCCATGTACTCCAACAAGGTTTGGAACCGTGTGGATGCATATGAGGGTATCTTACCCATCGATTGCAAATAGATCTTCAAGAAGAAGATCAGAGTGAATGGAAATATAAACACCTATAAGGCAAGACTAGTAGCTAAAGGATATCGTCAAAGGCAAGGAGTTGACTATGACGAAATATTTTCACCTGTACTCATGCTTAAATCCATTAGAATTCTTTTGGTCATTGTAGTATACCATGACTATAACCAGATGGATTCATATCCAGAGAGAGTCCAGATAAAGTGTGTAGGTTGCTCAACTTTATTTATGGATTGAAGCAAGCTTCCGAAGTGAGAACATAAGATTTGATGAGGCGAACAGATCTTATGACTTTGTTAAGACCGAAGATGAGCCTTGTGTGTACAAGAAGGTAAGTGGGAGTGCTATCACCTTCTTGGTATTATATGTTGATGACATCTTAATCATTGAGAATGATGTAGGAATGCTCTCTACAGTAAAGGCTTGGCTATCTAGAAACTTCTCTATGAAGGACATAGGGGAAACATCCTATATTTTGGGGATCTGGATCTATAGAGATAGATCCAAGAGGATATTTGACTTGTCCCAGTCTAGGTACATAGAGTCCATTATCAAAATATTTGGCATGAAAAATTCCAAGAGATGTCTTATACCAATGAGACATGAAATATCACTTTCTAGGAGTATGTCCCCGAAGACTCCTGAAGTAAGGGCAGACATGGATAGGATACCTTATGCCTTAGTCATAAGGTCTATCCTGTATGTTATGCTATGTACCAGGCCTAATATAACACATGCTTCGAGTGTCACAAGCAGGTATTAGGCGGATCTAGGTTTGGAACACTTGAAGGTAGGAAAGTGTATCCTTAAGTACTTGAGAATGACTAAGGATCTTTTACTGGTATATGAAGGTGGTAGCTTCAAGGTTGAGGGATACACGGACTTAAGTTTCTAGTCCAATATTGATGATAGTAAGTCGAACTCGAGGTATATTTTCATCAAAGGAAAATGGTGGAGCAGTAAGCTGGAAGAGTTCCAAGCTAGATACTACTACTGACTCGACCATAAAGGTGGAGTACATTGCTGCAGCAGAAGCAGCAAAGGAAGGGATATGGATGAAGAAGCTCATTAGGGATTTGGGGATTGTACCAAGTAGCGTGGAGCCGATTCCCATATATTGTGATAACAATGAGGCGATCGCTCACGCGAAGGAACTCGAGTCTCATAAGAAGTTTAAGTACATTCTAAGGAGGTTCTATCTAATCAAAGAGATCATAGCCCGTAAAGATATAGTAATGGAAAGTGAAGATAACATTGTAGATCCACTAATGAAGCTGCTAGCTCCGATTGTATTCAAGCGTTATAGGGGTCTGATGGGGATCAGACACAGGTGATTGGCTTTAGGTCAAGTGGGAGATTACTAATTACAAGTGCCCTACAAGTCAATCACTTGAGTGATGACACATGTGACATGTTGTGCGATCTTTTTGCTTATGATTATTATTGGCATATTCTCATTATATTATCTGTTGTATATATATATATATATTGTATTGTCCTTAATTCTATGCAATGGGAATCAGATCGTGATGAGATATATTGTATTATCCTTAATCCCGATCATAGGTTACTTGAGAGGGACATCGAGATAATCGAATATATCAGCGTACTGTATACCTGTCCATATGATAGAGGCGGCTAGTTCATAGCCACCTGTGTGGAGACACTAAGGATACAGTATATGTGCTCATTAGAGAATAAATTCACTGATTGATCCGCTTATAAAATATTGTATGATTAATGATACATAATGTTAGACAATGATTCCATAGTCCCAATTGTGCATATGGTTCTTAGACTTGAGACACCAAGGATACCTTGTTTGAGTACTCCTTTCTTTAACGTTGGACTTATAGGTTTAGAAAGTTCTAGATCTGGTACAACCAGTTATTAGGATTAGTAGCCAACCTTACGAAGGCAATTGAGTATCAATAAAGGATCATCCACTTTCGGTATCATGAGAGGAATATCCCTTGTGTACTTAGACAAATCCATGGCCAGAGTCATTTAGATTGAGAGATGAGTTCTCCGGGAGAATCCGATTAGAGCAACACTCGGATATATTCCGTATATGGCCTGACAGTACCATGTCCAATATATGATCTTTGGGATATTAGTTGGATAAGAGATTATAGATACGTGATAACTATAGACAGATAGTTCCAACAGATTCAATTTTCCTATACTGTTTGGGGACTATGGCGCTGTGGCATAATACGTCCATAGTCAATAAGTCGAGTGAATTATTATGGAGATAATAATTCACTATATCAAAAAGAGTTCTAATGGGAGTGACTCACGGCCAGCTCTGTATTGGGCCTAGAGGGTGACACACATATGGTGGATGCTTCAGTAGATAGTGGATTGGATATGAGTTATCCAATTAGCCCTTGTTCTCATCAGATGAGACCCTATATTGATGGGCTCCTTGTATGAGGCCCAATTAGAGGCCAAATGAGATTATTGGATAGAGATCCAATAATCCAAGTTTAGTGGATAATTGGGTGGAGATCCAATACCCACTATGGTAGGATCCCTTAGGGTTTCTATTAGTGGCTCTTTATAAATAGGAGGGGCAACACGCATAGGTGATAGGCTGCACCCTTGGCCACTCCCTCTATTCTCCTCCTCTCCCTCTTCTTCTCAATCGATCAGCCCCTCTCTGGTGCGAGAGGGCAGCGAGGAAGATAGATGATCTTCTTTCAAGTTCGTTACGAGAAGCTGTGTAAGAGTTACAAGACTTAGGGCTATGATTGGAGGAGTATCACTACATAGATTCATCGTATAGATACCGCTAGAGAGGAAGACACTTGACCTACTTCATCTTCTCCAGCCGGATATGAAAAATAGGAATATACGGTCTCCATAGGTAAATAATCTCGTACATGATGCAGTTTTTCAGTTTTACATTTTTTTCTCGCATCAATCTTTGCACGATGATTTTAATATACCTGGCAAACCATTTTTGTTTTGATCTTTGGCTGCGCATGTGATGCTTCCGCTTGGTTTTCCAACATCCGGGAAGTGGCAAGAAGTCATGAATTCTAAGATGGATACCATGTACTATAACAAAGTTTGGAACCTTATGGATGCACCTGAGGATATCGTACCCATCAGTTGCAAATGGATCTTCAAGAAGAAGATGTGAATAGATGGAAAGGTGGAGACCTATAAGGCAAGGCTGGTGGCCAAAGGATATCGTCTAAGGTAAGGAGTTGACTATAACGAGACCTTCTCACCTATAGCCATGTTAAAATTCATCAGAATTCTTTAAGGCATTGCATCACACTATGACTATGAGATCTAGTAGATAGATTTAAAAATCACATTCCTCAATAACAAACTTGAGGAGAAGGTATATATGATACAACTAGAGGAGTTCGCATCCATAGAGAGTCCAAATAAAGTGTGCAGGTTACTCAGGTCTATCTATGGTCTGAAGCATGCTTCTCGAAGTTGGAACATAAGATTTAATAAGGTGATCAGATCTTATGACTTCGTTAAGAACGAAGTTGAACCTTGTGTATACAAGAAGGTAAGTGGGTGCACTATCATATTCTTGGTGCTGTATGTGGATGACATCCTAATAATTGGGAATGATGTAGGAATGATTTCTATAGTTAAGATTTGGCTATTTAGAAACTTCTTCATGAAGGACTTAGGGGAATCATCCTATATTTTGGGGATTCAAAACTATAGAGATAGATCCACGAGGAGGCTTAGCTTATCCCTGTCCAGGTACATAGCCACCATCGTCAAAAAGTTTAGCATAGAAAATTCTAAGAGAGGTCTCATACCGATGAGGCATGGAATATCACTTTTCAAGAGTATGCCCCCAAAGACTCTTATAGAAAGGATAGACATGAATATGATACCCTATGCCTCAGAGATAGGGTCTTTCATGTATGCTATGTTATATACTAGGCCTGATATAGCACATGCTCTGAGTGTCATAAGTAGGTATTAGGTAGATCCAGGTTTGAAACACTGGAAGATAATAAAGTATATCCTTAAGTACTTGAGAAGGACCAAGGATCTTTTACTAGAATATGAAGGAGGTAGCCTCCAGGTTGAGGCTAAACGGACTCGAGTTTTCAGTCCGACATCAACGATAGCAAGTCAAATTCAGGGTATGTCTTTACCCTGAATGGAGGAGCAGTGAGGTGGAAGAGTTCCAATCAAGATACTACTGCTGACTCGACCATAGAGGTGGAGTACATTGCTGCAGTAGAAGCAGTAAAAGAAGGGGTGTGGAGAAGAAATTCATCCGGGATTTGAGATTTGTACCCAACAGCGTAGAGCCGATTCCTATATACTACGACTACAATGGGGTGATACCTCTAGCAAGGAAACCCAAGTCTTATCAAAATTATTCTAAGGAGGTCCCAACTAATTAGAGAGACAGTCCGAAAAGATGTAGCAATCAAAAGAATTCCATCCGAAGATACAATTGCAGATCCACTTACAAAGCCGCTAGCTTAAACTATCTTTGAGCATCACAGGGGTCTAATAGGGATCAGACATATATGTGATTAGCTTTAGGTCAAGTGAGAGATTACCAGTTATAGGTGCCTTGCAAGCCAATCATGTGAGTGATGGCACGCGTAACACACTGTACAATATTTTTATATTACTTTTATTAGCATATTCTCATATTATATTATCTATTGCATATATATCATAATCTTCTTAGTTCTGTGCAATGGGAATCGAATCATGATGAGTTCATGATAATGAGATTGGTTCATATTTAAACATAGACCCTAAATAATCTCGCTCATAGTTTACTCGAGAGGGATATCGAGATAACCGTATAAACTGGTGTACTGTATATACTTATCCATATGATGGAGGCGTCTGGTCTTATAGCCACTTATGTGGGGACACTAAGGGTACAGTATAGGTACTCATTGGAGAATGAGTTCACTAATTGATTCACTTATAAAATACTCGATGGTTAATAATACCTATCGTCAAACATTGATTCCATAGTCTCAGTTATGTATCTAGTCCTTAGACTTAAGACACTAGGGATGTTGGGAAACCAAGTGAGCATCACATGCACAGTGGAAGATCAAAACAAAATAGGTTTCCCATGCAGATCAAATCATTATGCAAAAGATTGGGTCGTGAGCAGTATATCCCTATTTACCTAGGTAGATCATATGTCCCTATTTTTCTAGATCCGGATGGAGAAGATGAAGGAAGTCAAGCGTCCTCCTCTCTAGCAGTATCTACACGATGGATCGCTGCAGTAATACTCCTCCAATCGCAATCCCAAGTCTTACAATTCTTGCGCAGAGGGAGGGAGGAGAATAGGAGGCGGCGACCAAAGATGCAGCCTATCAACTATGAGCCTCCCCTCCTATTTATATAGAGCCACCAAAAACCCTAGAGGTCTTGCCATAGTGAGTATTGGATCTCCATCAAATTACCCACTAAACTTACATTATTGGATCTCTATCTAATAATCTCCTTTGGCCTCTAATTAGGCCTCATGCAAGGAGCCCAGTGTATGGTCTCATCTAATGAGACTAGAGACTAATTGGATCTCTATCTAATCCTCTATTTGCTGAAACATCCACCATATATTTCTGACCCTCTAGGCTCAATACCAAATTGGCCGTGAGTCGCTCCTATAAGAACTCTAGATATAGTGAATTATTATCTCTATAATAATTCACTTGACTCATCGACTATGGACATGCTAGGCCACTGCGCCATAGTCCCCAGATGGTATAAGGGGATTAAATCCATTGGACCTGTATGTCCAGAGTTACTGTGTATCTATAGTTCCTCATCCAACTAATATCCTAAAGATCGTATATTAGATATGGTACTGTCAGGCCACATACAGAACCCATCTGAGTCTCGTTCTAATTAGATTTTCTTGGAGAACTCTTTTTTTCTCAATTCGAATGACCCTAGCTAGGGATTTATTTGAGCAAGCATATATGGGATATTCCTCTTGTGATATTGAGAGTGGATGATCCTTTATTGACACTCAATTGCCTTCGTAAGGTTGGATACCAATTTCGATAACCAATTATACCAAATCTAGAACTTTCCAAACCTTTAAGTCTAGCATCAAAGAAAGGAGTACTCAAACAAGGCATCTTTGGTATCTCATGTCTAAGGACTTGATGCACAACTGGGACTATGAAATCACTATCTAACATTAGGCATCACTAACCATATAGCATTCCATAAGCTCATCAATCAGTGAACTCATTCTCCATTGATCACCTGTATTATATATCCTTAGTGTTTCCACACAAGTGGCTATGAGACCAGTTGCCTCCATTATATGGATGGGTATATAGTACATCGATCTGTCTTCAATGTCCCTTTCGAGTAACCTATGACCGAAATTATTTAAGTTATATGTTTAAAAGTGAATAGATCTTATTATCATGATCTCATCATAATTCGATTCCCATTGCACAGAACTAATGACATCACAATATATATATGCAACCAATAATATAATATGAGAATATGCCAATAATAATCATAAGTAAAAAGTTCACACAGTGTGTCACACGTGCCATCACTCACATGATTGACTTACAAGGCACCTATAACAAGCAAAAGATGTCTTGTTTGAGTGCCCCTTTCTTTGACCTGAACATATAGGTTTGGAAAATTTTAGATTTGGTACAATAGGCTATCGGGATTGGTAGTTAATCTTACGAAGGCAATTGAGTATCAACAGAGGATCTTCCACTCTCAGTATTGTGGGAGGAATATCCTGTGTATTATCGCTTGAACAAATCCTTGGCCAAGGTGATTCAGATTGAGAGAGAAGAAGTTCTCCGAAAGAATCTAATTAGAGTGAGACTTAAATAGATTTCATATGAGGGATGACAGTACCATGCCTAATATACAGTCTCTGAGATATTAGATGGATGAGGGACTATAGATACATGGTAACTGAGCGTAGACAGGTCCAATGGATAAGATCCCCTGTACCACCTAGGAACATTGGTATAGTGTTCTAATACGTCCATAGTCGATGAGTCAAGTTAATTATTATGAGATAATAATTTACTGAGTTATAAGGTGTTTTGATAGGTAGGTCTCACTGCCAGCTCGGTATTTGGCATAGAGGGTCATATACATATGGTGGATGTTTCAGCAAGTAGAGGATTGAATATGAGTTATCCAATTAGCTCATATTCTCGTTGGATGAGACCCAACATTGATGGGTTCCTTACATGAGGCTCAATTAAGGTCAAATTGACATAATTGAATAGAGATCCAATAATCCAAGATTCGTGGATAGTTGGATAGAGATCCAATATCCACTAAGGCAGGATCTATTAGGGTTTTTGGGTTGCTCTCTATAAATAGGAGGCAGGGGTGATACAACAGTGATAGGCTACACCTTTGGCCACTCCCTCCTATTCTCCTCCTTTCCTCATCTTCTCAGCCAATCAGCCCTTTCCTGCTACGAGAGGGCAACGAAGAAGATAGGTGATCTTCTTCCATAAATGTTGCGAGAAGGTGTGCAAGAGTTATAAATTTTTGGGCTGCGATTAGAGGAGCATCGTTGCGACGATCTATCATGTGGATACCGCTAGAGAGGAGAATGTTTGACCTTCTTCATCCTCTCTATATGGATATGAAATTTTAAGGATATATGATCTCCTAGGTAATCAATCTCTCACGTATTGCAGTTTTTGGTTTTGTGGGTTTTTCTTACACCAATCTTTGTACGACAACTTGATATACGTGAGAAATATATTTTTGTTTTCTTTCTTTCGCTGCACATGTGATGCTCCCGATGGCTTTCCCAATAATAATCACTATTGAAAGTTGCTATGATTTATGATTAAAGTTGTTTTGACTTGTATTCAAAGAGTTGAAAGGTTATCATGTTTCTTTAAAAATTCAAGTTCATTATGACATATAGATAGGGGAAGTTTAGTTAAAACTTTATCATTAATTATTTGTTGTCATTATAAAAAAAGGGGGAGATTGTTAAATTCTAGATTTTGATAATAAAATCAATTGATGAATTTATGAATAATATGCTTTCAAGATAAATAATGCGTGAATAGCTTCGATCATGGACTTGAACCATCGGATGATAATTTATCAAAGCACATGTTGGATCAAAATGCGTCATATCAAAGATTGGACGTCGGGCCAAAGAATTGGTCGATGTGTGTAGTAAGATAGACTTCGTACCATAAATTTCAGCATTGGGTGAGAAGATGTGTCGGAGATTCGAACAAAATGACGAATGATTAGATGACATGTTGAAATACTGAACAACATGCCAAAAGTTTCATGATTATAATTAAAGTGGTTAAGTCTTCATCATGGTCATTTAGATTCAAATTAAGTTGGTATTCGATCGAAACCATGTCAACTTAATTTGGAGCCCATTGGGCCTGAACCAGGACTGAATTGGGCCCGATTAAAGGTCAATTTGATGACCTGGAGTTGACCTGGGTGGTGGTACCGCCAGGTTTAGGTGGTGGTACTGCCTAGATTGCCAGAAATTTTTTAGCATTCCGATGGTGGTACCACCACCTATTGACGATGGTACTGCCTAGATCGATGGTAGTACCACTAGAGTATAGATTCCTAGGCTTTATTCGATGGTAGTACTACCTAGTGTTGGTGGCGGAACCGCCAATACCCCCAAAAATTAGGGATTTAAAATTTTTACTCTAATTTTGAAACCATTAGGGGTCTATAAATACCCCAATCATTCTTGCTTGATGAAGTATGAATAAGTGTGAAAACAAGGGTAAAAAGATAATGAATTCTCAAGGTTAAAGTGTTGTAAACTCTTGAAAGTATTCGAGTCTATTCCTCATTGAGTTTAGCGGTTATTTTAAGGATGTGTGAGGTCTTGTGCGAAAGAGTTTGTAAAGGTTCTCTCCTAAGCCTGGTAAAATGAGAAGGGTTGTAACAAGGGTGGTTGATCTTCGTCCATTAGAAAGAAGATCGGTGATGAAAATCGATGACCTCATGAGAAGAGGAATCGGGACTGGACGTAGGTTAGGACAACCGAACCACTATAAATCTATTTGCATTTCCTTTCTTGCTTTTCCTTGTTTTTGCTAACTGATATATTTTACTCACTACTTCTATTCACACTTTCAAGTTAAACATATTTTTTATTTATATTCTCGTTTAAACTTTTTTAAACCATATCTTTTTATGATATCACTAATTCACCCCCCCCCCCCCTCTTAGTGCCATTATGATCCTAACAATATGGGCACTTTAAATTTCTATTAATGCTATTTGGTCTAACAAATGTACTAATTGCCTTTATAGACTTAATGCATAGGGTATTCAAGTAGTATCTAGACAGATTTGTGATAGTTTTTACTAATAATATTTTGATTTACTCTCACTCTAAGGAGAAACATATAGAACATTTAAGTATAACCTTGATCATCTTGAATGAAAAACAATTATACACAAAGTTTAAGAAGGATAAATTTTAGTTAGAGAAGTTTACCTTCATTTAGTATAATGTATCCTAGGAAGGGATCTTAATGGATCCAGCAAAGGTGGAAGCAGTTAGTACTGGTTATAAGTACCCTGTAAGCCAATCACATGAGTGATGACACATGTGATACATAATTTTTTTGATTATTAATTATTATGATATTTTCTCACTTATAATGTATGATAAATATATTATGACATACTGGGATCTGTGTAATGGGAATTAGGCCATGATGAGATCATGATAATAAGACCAATTTACTTTTAAACATAGACCTTAAATATTTTCGGTCATAGGATACTCAAGAGGGATATCGAGATAACCAAATAGATTAATGCGCTATATAGTCATCTATATGATGGAGGCAGCTGGTCTTATACCTACTTATGTAGGGATAATAGGGATATAATATCAATGCTAATTGGAGAATGAGTTCATTGATTGATTCACTTTTGGAATGTTAGATGGTTGATGATATCTTATCGTCAGATAATGATTCCGTAGTCCTAGTTGTGTGTCTATGATAGGACCCAAGTAGGGTTGGGTCTTAGTTGACTGAATCATGTTATAGAATAAACACTAATTGGCATGGAATAAACCCTGATTGGCTAACTACCTTTGATTAGGAGTCAACCAGGGATTGATGGATCCAAGTCCTAATTAGACTAGGATTCGGGTAGGAGTTTGAATTGGAGTAGGAGTCTTATAAGGGATAGGACTTGAAAACCCTATAAATAAGCATGTAAACTTTCCTTCTTTATTAAAAAAATTTTAGCCACTTTTCTTTAGCTCTTGCAACCGAAACCTAGGAGGGCCGATCCCCTATAGAGATCGAGGAGGATCGATCCCCTATAGAGATCAGTTATCCCTAATAGAAAAACCTCCGGGTTCTATCAATCTGGTATGAGAGTATTATTCTTGGCATCTAGCTATTCATCTACCCTTGCCGCTACCATCTCCAATGTCATTTGCTACAACTGACCCTTATGCTGCCGCTACCACCTTCATCTGCAATCGACTCTCGTTGCTGCTGCCATCTTCATATGGTAATCCTGTCTTCATCTATTGCTACCATCCTTAATTGTTGCTACCATCTTTCCTTGTTATTGTCGCCACCACTGCCACCCCTCCTAGTGCAGCCGCAGCCAACACCCCTTGTTGCTGCTACAACCCGCAACCCTAGGGCAACCATCTAAACCTTAGAATGATGCCATCATTGCCATCTTTACCCCCTGCTATCGCCCCCAATAGCAACCATCTACTGCATCCATCTAACCCTAGATCGTTGCTGTTGCTACCTTTCCCCTTCTCCTATTGCTGTCAACACCATCCGTCAACCTATGCCCCTAACTCATTAACAAATGAAGGACTTAAACATTATAGATCTTCAATCCTACCTGATGGCCTCAAATGATGCAATTGACACGAAGCTTGAAGCCTTCGAGGCCCGCATAGAGGACAAGTTATGTGTGCTCTTCAAAGAATTCATATTGGGTCGATTAGAGAGCCCAAAAAGATCTCAGCACAGAGAAGGTTCAGATCGTAAGGAGAACCAATCCAAGAAGGGTGATCAAGCGCAAGACTCCTCATATCACGCATGCGGGTGGACTTCCCCTGATGGGAAGATGGATCTCGTGCGTTGAAAGGTATTTTCGCTTCCACAAGACTACTGAAGCATCTATGGTCGACATCGCCGTTATACACCTCGAGGGAGACGCGATCCAATGGTATAATTGGTTCGAGCATACACACGGCATACTTGCATGGAGGCAATTCAAAAGTGGGCTACTGATCCACTTTAGACCGTCAGAGTACGAGAACATGGATGGCCAACTCGTGAAGATTCGTCAAACCTCGACCATACAAGAATATCAAACTAGGTTTGAACATCTCTTGAACAAACTTGTGATTGGTTTGAAAATAATTGCTAGGAACGTTCATCGAAGGATTGAAGCTGGAGATTTGATGCGAAGTAAAGGCACGACAATCGTATACATTAATGGCTGCCATCTCCTTCGCCCGCATCCAAGAATAAAAGCTAAACATCGATTCCTAAAGGACCAAGTCATGAATCAACCAACAACCATCAAGCCTTCGGCCTCCCCTACTACCAACTGGACCCCTTAACCCAAGAGACTTACTCGAGAAGAACTCCGAGAGAGATCGGCAAAAGGGATATGTTGGCACTATGACGAACCATGGAGTACAGATCACCACTGCAAAAAGGGAAAGCATTTGATGATTGAACCGATTGAGGATCTAGAACCGAGGATGTAGATCATGAACCTAAGGAGGAAGATGTAGAGGAAGAATCACAGTAGGCCATCAGCACCGTACATGCCCTAGCCAGCTACGCCAACCCGCAAACAATGAAGATCGATAAAATCCTCAAACACCAACAATCATAATTCTCATCGACACTAGAAGCACTAATAACTTCATGGATATCACGGTTACTACCTGATTAACCCTTTGGATCGAAGATTACAGCTGGTTTGATATGAAGGTCGTAGATGGCTGAACCTTATCTTGAAGCCACAAGTGTTCGCGGTTGAAAGTAATCATGCAAGGCCAAGAGATCATCATGGACTTTTTCCTATTGCCGCTGGATAACTACGAAGTGGTGCTCAGCATCGAGTGGCTATCTACTCTAGGTGATATTTCTTGGAACTTTTCCAAACGTCTTATGAAATTTTTCATCCATAGGAAACAGGTGATCCTACGACGTAAACGCGGGGACGAAGTTTTGACCATTACGACTAAACGAATGGAGAGGGTGCTACACAAGACACATGTCGGCTTTCTAATCCAATTGCAGGGGCTACAAATTGAAGACTCGATGATGAACATGTTACGATCAATTAGCACTAAGAGTGGGGGGGGGTTGCTAGTTACAGGTGCCCTGCATGCCAATCACGTGAGTGATGGCACGTGTGATACACTGCGTAATCTTTTTACTTATGATTAATATTAGCATATTCTCACATTATATTATTTGTTGCATATATATTATGATTTCCTTAGTTCTATGCAATGGGAATCGGATCATGATGAGATCATGATAATTAGATCGATTCACCTTTAAACACAGATCATAAATAATCTCGGTCATAGGTTACTCGGGAGGGACACTGAGATAACCAGACAGGTCGGTGTACTATATACCCATCCATATGATGGAGGCGGCTGGTCTCATAGCCACTTGTGTGGAGACACTAAGGATATAGTATAGGTGCTCATTGGAGAATGAGTTCACTGATTGATCTGGTTATTGAATGCTATATGGTTAATGATACCTAATGTCAGACAGCGATTTCATAGTCCCAATTATGTATCTGGTCCGTAGACTTGAGACACCAAGGATGCCTTATATGAGTACTCCTTTCTTTGACGTCAAACTTACAGGTTTGGAAAGTTCCAAATCTGGTATAACTGGTTATCGGGATTGGTAGCCAACCTTACGAAGGCAATTGAGTGTTAATAGAGGACCATTCACTCTCGATATCATGAGAGGAATATCCCATATGTGCTTACTCAGACAAATCTCTGGCTAGTTGCATGAGGGATTATAGATACACGATAACTATGGACAAACATGTCAGATGGATTTGATCCCCCCTGTACCGTCTGGGGACTATGACGTAGTGAACTAGTATGTCTATAGTTGATGATTCGAGTGAATTATTATGGGGATAATAATTCACTATATCAGAAGGAGTTCTGATGGGAGTGACTCACGGCCAGCTCGGTATCGGGCCTAGAGGATCACACACAGATGGTGGATGCTTCAGCGAATAGAGGATTGGATGGAGGTCCAATTAGCTCCTATTCTCATTAGATGAGACTCTATGCTGATGGGCTCATTGATTAAGGCCCAATTAGATGCTTAAGGAGATTATTGGATAGAGATCCAATAATGCAAGGTTAGTGGATAATTGGATTGAGATCCAATTCCCACTAAGGCAGGAGCCCTAGGGTTTTTGGTGGCTCTCTATAAATAGGAGAGGAGACTCATGGTTTATAGGCTGCAGCTTTAGCCACCACCTCCTATTCTCCTCCCTCCCTCTGCGCAAGAGTTGCGAGATCAGATTGGAGGAGTTTTGCTATAGAGATCCATCGTGTGGATACCACTAGAGAGGAGGATGCTTGACCTCCTTCATCCTCTCTATCCGGATCTGGAAATACAGGGATATATGATCTCCCTAAGTAAAATCAATATCTCACACATCATGGTTTTCTGATTTTTACGATTTTTCTCGCGACCCCAATCTTTTGCACGATGATTTGATCTGCATGGGAAACCAGTTTTTATTTTGATTTCCACTGTGCATGTGATGCTCCCGCTGAGGTTTCCCAACAGTGGTATCAGAGCCATGGTTTTCGTGCGAAAGATTTGTTTTAAACTGTGTGTGATTTGATTGAATCGCGTAGAATCATTCTACGCGTTCTTGCTGTGTTTTCGTAGTGAAGGCAGTGAGGAGGAGGGTCGGCTAGCCATGGCCAGCCCCCATGCAGGGCCGGCCACCCATGGTCAGGCCATGGCCAAGGCCCCCTGCAAGGGGGCGGCCAGGGCCAGCCCGCAAGGGAGGCTGGCGTCGCTCACAGGGGCAGTAACCCGCAAGGGAGGCCGGCGTCGCTCGTAGGGGTAGCAACCTCCATGGGCGACACCAGTGGGCATGACCGACTGCGGCCAGCCCGCAAGGGTGGCAACCGCCCGCGGGTACACCCACTTGCAGCGCAGCGCCCTCAAGGGGCTACCGCCAACAGGGGCGACAACACTAGCCGTAGGGGCAATAGCGGTTAGTGGCCGTCGGTGGGCAAGGGCAGCAATCACCTATGTAGGGGCAATAGTGGCGGCGGCGGCGCAGATGAGGCAGGAGGTTTTAGGACATCCATATGAGAAAAGGATGATCCTACCCCTTTAAATTTTAAAAATTTTGAGGTTTGTCCTCGTTTATAGAATTTTAAAATACCCTTAATATTTCTAAAAATTTCAAGGACTGTCCTCTCATCCAAAATTATGAAAATATCCTTGACAATTTTGAAAATTTCGAGCATATCCTGATTTCTAAAAAAATATTAATTAAATAGTTTAATTAATTATTATATATATCTAGTAATCCTATATATGATATGATGTACATGTGATGTATGATGTGGATGGATGATCATGAGCCAAGTGTTGTGATGTGTGTAATTATGACTATTATTATTATTGGGGCCTGCGAGCCTATGTTTTTCTCGTTTATTGTTAGGCCTACGTACTTGTGATTATTTGTAATTACATGGAGAGGCATAGCGGGAGCGTGGAGGTTACAACGGGACCCACGATGCCGTGGCGGGAGATCATGACGCATGGTGATGCGATAATCCGACGGAACCGACGATGATGAGATCAATAATCACAAGGCATGAAGATGCAGTAATGCACACATAGATCCTACTGTGAGTGATTAGACCCATTGGCTCAGGTTTAATCATATTAGGTGACAGCTCATAATCATCCGGTGTGGCTTGCATATGTGATGTGTTATACACCTACTAGATATATGTATATATATATTTGCATGCGATGTAGATATATATTAAATATGTATGTGTATGACACGACATATTAGGAGATCGATACAAAAAACCCCTCCTAAGATAATATTAAGTTGGTAAGCGTGAGGCAATAAGATTAACTCATGTGACCTTCCATCGTTATAGGAAGAAATTGAATCACAACATATGTTGAGTTGGTCGAGTCCCTCGAGGCTCACCTATCTACGTGATCGAGATCTTACCTACGACATAGAGATGTCACCAGTGACTTGAGGACATGGTATGATGATAGGACTCCAGCAGGGTTGAGTCCTAATCATTTAAGTAGAAGTTAACAAAACTCTGCTAGATTGTAATAAGGCCTCTCCTATCTTATAAAGGAGTATTGCCATAGTTTGGATTAGCCCTTAGGGCTTAGTAGTCGCCGCCCCCCTTACTAGGCAAGTCGGCCAGGGTTTCCCCCTACTTAGGTCGGCTATAGAGCTAACCTAGCCGCCCCTTATTCCTATTAAGGCAGGATGGCTATAGGAGGGGCAAAAGGATAATTTTACTTAGACAAGTGCCCCCTTAGGCTAGGACTTTGATCCCTATTTAAGATGTAGCCGCTCCCCTCTTTTAATCAAGCAATTATCATCTTCAATTCAGCCTTTATGTCGAGTCTAGGAGGGAGGAACCCCTATAGCGTTCCAAGGGTTGATCCCCCTCGGTGATCAAAATCTATAGGGCCCCTTCTAGGGTCTTATCATATGATTGGTCGAGTCCCTCAAGGGCATATCATTGAATCAAACTCATCTGGTAACAATGGTGATGACTTAACTGAATATCATGGTTGGTCGAGTCCCTCGAGACTATAATGATTCAGAGGCCGAACATGACAGGAATCACAAGGAGTTGTGATTGACAAGAGTTGCCTACCTTTTGGGCTTAGTGTAATTGGTCGAGTCCTTCGAGGTTGCACTAAGACACCAATTGGATCCCGATCACCACTAGGAGTCTGCCGGAGACTTCTATCTCACATGTCGAGGGTGTCGCGTGATTCGCTAAGAAAATAGTGGGAGTACATTAAGATAGAAGTCTATATCTTAATTAATATTTTTTGTAAAATCGATATGTTATTTAATTTACGCTATATCTTGCTTATCGCTTGTAAAACCCCTACGTGACATACTTGATGCCAACCGCCTCATTGGTCCAAAAGCTCCATAATTTGAGAATTATTCTCACGGAAGAGAAAATTGTATGTGTCCTTAATATGATTGTGCCCACGTTGGAGGAAAGGATAAGCGAGGATGAGATGGCTCACTTTGTGAAGTATATAGATAGTCCTAGAGGATAAACTGTGTATTGATCTTTTACTTTAGTCCCTACTGGATTCATTTTCATAATTCATTATTAACTTTAATATGAACAAGTTTGAGGTGACTCTCCCTGAGCTCCTCAATATGTTGAGGGAAGCTGAGAGTACCATCAAGAAGGAGAAGCCAGTTCTCTACATTGGTGAGACTAAGAAAAAAGGAAGGCCAACAAGACCCCTTAAGAAGGGCAAGGGCAAAGAAAGACGAGGTAAGGTAAATGTTGCCAAGAGAGACCTGGCAAAGGACAAAGGACAGTGCTTCCACTGTGGCCAAGACGGACATTGGAAGAGGAATTGTAAAGACTACCTTGCAGAGAAAGCGAGATAAAAGCTTGGAGAAGCTTCAGGTATATTCATGATCAGTCTCCACTTGTCAGATTTTCATGATAACATATGGGTGTTAGATACCGGGAGTGTTTATCATATCTGTAATTCGTTGCATTTTCTGGCAAGACCTAAAAGATTGACTAGAGGTAAGATGAACCTCAAGATGGGCAATGGAGCAAGAGTTGGTGTAGTTGCTGTTGGAGAGGTCACCCTACATCTGCCTGGTGGAGCTATTATTGCATTAGATGCATGTTATTTTATTCCCTCTATTATCAAAAATATTATTTCTATCTCTTATTTGATAATTAGTGGATGTAAATTAGTTTTTGAAAACAATAGTTGTTCAATAATTATAGATGATGAGATCATCACTAGAGGGACTCTTATAAATGGCTTATATGTGTCAGACACTTCTCCACATATCATGAATATAAATATGTCTAAGAGAAAAATAGATGAGGTGAATAATGCATACATATGGCATTGTAGGCTAGGTCATATACATGAGGGAAGGATTCAAAAGTTGCTGAAAGATGGATACTTAGATCCATTTGACTATGAGACATTTGCAACTTGCAAACCTTGCCTTCGTGGAAAGATGACCAACTCTCCTTTTAGTGGAACTAGAGAGAGAGCCACCGAGTTATTGGAACTCATACATAGTAATGTATGTGGTCCCACGTCGACTTAAGCTATAGGTGGTTACTCATACTTCATTACATTCACTGATGATTTTTCTAGGTATAGACACGTGTAATGAAGTACAAATCTGAGGCCTTCGAGAAATTCAGGAAATATAAGAATGAGGTAGAGAACCAAATTGGACAGAGTATTAAGACTCTTCGATCAGATTGAGGAGGAGAGTACTTGAGTATGGAGTTCACCCATTTCTTCAGGGATAATGAGATTCTATCCCAGTGGACACCTTATACACCTCAGCTCAATGGTGTATCAGAAAGGAGGAATCGTACGCTGTTAGACATGGTGCGGTCCATGATGAGTTTCACTGACCTACATGTCTCATTCTGGGGGTATGGCCTAGAGACTGCAGCTTAACTTCTAAATAGAGTTCTATCAAAGTTGATATTTTACTGGTTTTTATTTTTTATTTCCGCTTCGCATGTGATGCACCCGCTGAGGTTTCCCAACATCTACACCATATGAGATATGAAAAGGAAAGAAGCCCGATTTTAAGATTGTTAAGATTTGGGGTTGTCCTGCCCACATTAGAAGACACAACCCCGATAAGTTGGAATCAAGAACAGAATGGTGCACATTCGTGAGATACCCAAAGGAAACTTATGGGTATTATTTCTATCATCCCGAGGACCGAAAGGTCTTTGTTGCCAAGAGAGCTGTGTTCCTTGAGAAGGAACATATTTTTGGTGGAAATAGTGGGAATGAGATATAATTGAGCGAGGTTAGAGAACCCAGCTTAAGCACCATTCCAGAGCCCGAGTCTATTCAGGTACCTAACACATAAATTCTAATTTTACGTAGGTCTAGTAGAGTATCTCACCCTCCTGAAAGATATGTGGGACATATCAGTGGAGATGACTCTCAAGATGTTGATCCTCAGACCTACGAGGAGGCAATTATGAGTATAGACTTCGAAAAATGACAAGAAGCCATAAATTCTAAGATGGATTCCATGTACTCTAACAAGGTTAGGAACATTGCGGATACACCTGAGGGTATTGTACCCATCAGCTGCAAATGGATCTTCAAGAGAAAGATCGGAGTGGATGGAAAGATAGAAACTTATAAAGGAAGGCTGGTAGCTAAAGGATATTGTCAAAGACAAGGAGTTGACTATGACGAAACTTTTTCACCTGTAGCCATGCTTAAGTCCATTAGAATTATTTTGGCCATTGCAGCACACTATGACTATGAGATCTGGCAGATGAATGTCAAAACGGTATTCCTCAATGGCAACCTCGAGGAGGAGGTGTATATGATACAACCAGAAGGATTCGTATCCAAAAAGAGTCCAGATAAAGTGTGTAGGTTGCTTAGATCCATTTATGGATTGAAGCAAGCTTCCCGAAGTTGGAACATAAGATTTGATGAGGTGATCAGATCTTATGACTTTGTTAAGAACGAAGATGAGCCATGTATGTACAGGAATGCAAGTGGAAGCGCTATCACCTTCTTGGTGCTATATGTGGATGACATCCTAATCATTGAGAATGATGTAGGAATGCTCTCCACGGTAAAGGCTTGGCTATCCAGAAACTTCTCCATGAAAGACTTTGGGGAAGCATCATATATTTTGGGGATCTGGATATATAGAGATAGATCCAAAAGAATGCTTGGCTTGTCCCAATCTAGGTACATAGACTCCATTGTCAAAAGGTTTGGCATGAAAAATTCTAAGAGAGGTCTCATACTGATGAGACATGGAATATCACTTTCTAGGAGTATATCCCCAAAGACTCCTGAAGAAAGGACAGACATGGATAAGATACCTTATGCCTCAGCTATAGGGTCTATCATGTATGCGATGCTATGTATCAGGCCTGATATAGCACATGCTCTAAGTGTCACGAGCAGGTATTAGGCAGATCCAGGTTTAGAACACTTAAAGGCAGTAAAGTGTATCCTTAAGTACTTGAGAAGGACTAAGGATATTTTACTGGTATATGGAGGAGGTAGCCTCCAGGTTGAGGGCTACACGGACTCGAGTTTTCAGTCTGACATTGATGATAGCAAGTCAAATTCAGGGTATGTTTTCACCATGAATGGAGGAGTAATAAGCTAGAAGAGTTCCAAGTAAGATACTACTGCTGACTCAACCATAGAGGTAGAATACATTACTGCAGCAGAAGCAGCAAAGGAAGGGGTATGGATGAAAAAGTTCATCAAAGATTTGGGAGTCATACCAAGTAGTGTGGAACCAATTCCCATATACTGCGACAATAATGGGGCGATCGCTCAAGCAAAGGAACCCAAGTCACATCAGAAGTCTAAGTATGTTTTGAGGAGGTTCCATCTGATAAGAGAGATCATAGCCCGTAAAGATATAGCAATAGAAAGAGTTCCATCTGAAGATAACATTGCAGATCCACTAACGAAGCCGCTGGCTCATATTGTATTTGAGCGTCATAGGGGTCTGATGGGGATCAGACACATAGGTGATTGGCTTTAGGTCAAGGGGGAGATTGGTAATTACAAGTGCCCTGTAAGCCAATCACGTGAGTGATGGCACGTGTAACACACTATGTAATCTTTTTGCTTATGATTAATATTGGTATATTCTCACATTATATTATTTGTTGGATATATATTGTGATGTCCTTAGTTTTGTGCAATGGAAATCGGATCGTGATGAGATCATGATAATGAGATCGATTCACCTTTAAACATAGATCCTAAATAATCCTGAACATATGATACTCGAGAGGGACATTGAGATAATCAGACAGATCGGTGTACTATATACCCGTCCATATGATGGAGGTGACTGGTCTTATAGCCACTTGTGTGGAGATACTAATGATATAGTACAAGTACTCATTGGAGAATGAGTTCACTGATTGATCCGCTTATGAAATATTGTATAGTTAATGATACCTAATATCAGACAGTGATTCCATAGTCCCAGTTGTGTATCTGGTCCTTAGACTTGAGACACTAAGGATGTCTTGTATGAGTACTCCTTTCTTTGACGCCAGACTTACAGGTTTGGAAAGTTCCAGATCTGGTACAATTGGTTATCGGGATTAGTAGTCAACCTTACGAAGGCAATTGAGTATCAACAGAGGATCATCCACTCTTGGTATCACAATAGGAATATCTCATATATGCTTGCTCAGACAAATCCCTGGCCAGGGTCATTCGGATTGAGAGAGAAAGAGTTCTCCGAGAGAATCCAATGAGAGCGAGACTATGATGGATTCTGTATATGGCCTGACAGTATCATATCCAATATACGATCTCTGGACTATTAGTTGCATGAGAGATTATAGATACACGGTAACTTTGGACAGACAGGTCCGATGGATTTGATCCCCCCTGTACCGTTTGAGGACTATAGCGTAGTGGCCTAGTATGTCCATGGTCGATTAGTCGAGTGAATTATTATGGGGATAATAATTCACTATATCAGAAGGAGTTCTGATGGGAGTGACTCACGGCCAGCTCGGTATCGGGCCTAGAGGGTCACACACATATGGAGGATGCTTCAGCGAATAGAGGATTGGATGAAGATCCAATTAGCCCCTATTCTCATTAGATGAGACTCTATGGTGATGGGCTCCTTGATTAAGGCCCAATTAGAGGCCTAAGGAGATTATTAGATAGAGATCCAATAATGAAAGATTAGTGGGCAATTGGATGGAGATCCAATAATGCAAGGTTAGTGGGCAATTGAATGGAGATCCAATACCCACTAAGGCAGGAGCCCTAGGGTTTTTGGTGGCTCACTATAAATAGGAGGGGAGACTCATGGTTAATAGGTTGTAGCTTTAGCCACCACCTCCTATTCTCCTCCCTCCCTCTGCGCAAGAATTGCAAGATCAGATTGGATGAGTTTCGCTGCAGAGATCCATCATGTGGATACCACAAGAGATAAGGACGCTTGACCTCCTTCATCCTCTCCATTCGGATCTGAAAATATAGGGATATACGATCTCCCTAGGTAAAATCAATCTCTCACACATCGTGGTTTTCTGATTTTTATGGTTTTTCTCGTGACCCCAATCTTTTGTACGATGATTTGATCTGCGTGGGAAATCAGTTTTTATTTTAATTTTCGTTGTGCATGTGATGCTCCTGCTGAGGCTTCCCAACATGGTCGAATTAGTGCAAGAGTTAAAAACTTTAGTTTAAGAAAACTTTCGCTCAATGTAAAACCAGAAAGCAAATGTGTTTCTTGGAATTTGAATACGTGTGTGAATCTAACTTAAGATCAAAAAAATTTGATTTATCTAATGAATACTGAAATTAAACAAAGAGAGAAAAACTCATAATTTATAGTGGTTCGACCACAACTTGGCCTACGTCCACTTCTCGAGTCCTATTCATCGAGGCCCGCTAGGGTCCACTACTGATCTTCTTCGGTGAAGACCAAACCCTTACACTTCTCACTCTCCTTTTCACAGGTTTAAGCGAGGAACCTTACAAGTATTTCACTTACAACTCACAAGGAAGACCTTACAATGATTACAGCACTTTCTTGCTCACTCCCTTACCCCCTTTCTTTTTCTTGCATACTTTTAGCATACTTTTTTCTCAATTTTCTTACCTAATTTATTTGCTTAATGCAAGAAGACTTGAGGGTATTTATAGACCCCAATTGGCTTCAGAAAATAGAGCAAAAAATACAAGCGTATATGAAAAATTTAGGTATGGGTAGGACAATCACCGCGTGCTGGTAGTACTACCACCGAAAACTGCCTTAAAAATAGGGCAATGATGATACAATTGTCGACCTGGGTGATAAGACTACCGACCTGGGTAGTACAACTATCACCCATCGACGATACTACCACCAAGAATCCCTAAAAAGTGTTTCCTACACTTTTCTATTCTCGACTTGTACCTTTAGTTGACCCCTTTCCAGGTCAATCAAATGAGCTCAACCTGAGCTCAATCCAAACTCAAATGTGGATCGGTTTACCTCACTTGAGTTAATTTAGATTTCTTCTAAAATTAACTCAATTAGGACTCAAACCTATACTATAACTCACTTGATTACAACAATACTGGACCATCAAGTTTAATAATCGACCTAACCCCTGGCAATCTAGTAACCTTCGATAATCTTTCGGCAAGTCTTACGGTCTTCTTCCGGCATCTCCTGACGTGTTCTCATCGAGCTTCCTGATCCCTTCGATGAACTCCTAGCACCTGACGAGCTCCTACTACATCGTCCGAATCTTGGTCTGATGCCCAAACTTGATTCTAGCCCAACATCAGGTTGTAATACCTTTTCTCTATCGTAGTTAACCTTACATTACTTTCTCTAACACATATGTTAGATCAACAAACCATCAATTGATTTCATCATCAAAATTTGATATTCAACCATTTTCGATGATGACAACAAATTGGTGACGGGAGATTCAACAATCTCCCCCTATGTCCATGCCATAATCCAAATAGAGTAAGCTTAAATTCAAGAGAACCAACCACTCTTGAATTCAAGTATCATGATATAACATTTCAAACAATTTTTCATCAAAAGATGCAACATCACATTCATTTATCAATTTCAAAAATAATATAACATTAATTTAAAAAAAAAATTCCTTAGGACATCAATCATCAAATTATTAAAGATATTCCAAGTATACAACATTACATTTAAATTCATGCATCAATCATACAATAATTTAAAAATCTCTCTCTTAAGTCATTAATCATTTTCTCACCTTTGTTTATCAACAAAAAAGAGAAATGCTAATTTAATAATTTTTCTACACGTGTCATCAATATGTCATTTTCTCCCCTTTGTCATCAACAAAAATGTGAAATATTGAGCAAATAATTTCAAGACACAATCTCATCATGTGTCAAATTTCTCTGTATTTGTAAAATATTGATTATGTATCTAAAAATTTAGTGTAGCATTGTTCCCCCTTAGTAAAATAGGATAAGAGACATCATAATTTTCTCATGAAAATTTTTCTTCCCCTTTGTGAATAAAGAAGAAGAAATGAAAAGGTAGGGGGGGGGATGGCGTGGGGTGGTAGGGGAAGGGGGTGTCAAAGATCCAAAAATTTAGGATCCAAAAAACAAATATTAAGTAAGGAGGGATATATTCGGAAGTATTCATAAAAAAATCCATGAATCAAAATAATTTTTGAGAAATGATACAAAAGAGAGCTAATATCAAGCATCATAAAAGTTCATGTAGCATAATTTTCTTTTGTAAATATTCATCAAGATTCATAAATCAAAATAATTCTTGAGAAAAAATATCTCATTACAAAAAGAACTTTAAATCTCATTCTTGTAATGTCAATTTCAAGGAGAATCATTTCGGAAGAGAGCTAAAAAAGAATAAAAAAATCCAAGAAGAATTAAGAACTATTTATGCAATTAAATTCATCTTATGTAAATTTCAAGCAAAAATAGCAAATCAAGAAATTCAAAAAATAGCAAATCATGCATTTGGATGGTTGAGTATTCCTAACTCTATTTTAATAAAGTCAAATTGCTCTTTACTTATTGGCTTAGTGAAAATGTCTGCTAATTGATGCTTAGTATTAATAAATTCCAAAGATATATCATGATTAGTCACATGATCTCTAATGAAATGATACCTAATATCAATATGTTTAGTTCTTGAGTGTTGAATTAGTTAAACGTACTAATATTGTCACATTTTATAGGGATATTTTTTAAATAAATTTTATAATCTTGAAAGGTGTTTTTCATCCAAATAACTTGGGCACAACATGCACTAGTTGTAATATATTCAACTTCAGCTGTAGATAAAGCAATCGAATTTTATTTCTTAAAAGACCAAGAAACAAGAACATGCCCTAAAAATTGACATGTTCCGATAGTACTTTTCTATCAAAATCGACATCGGTATAAGCAAGTAAATCAAAGTTTTTAGATTTAGGATACCATAAACCGAAGTTAGAGGTTCCTTTTAAATATCTAAATATTTGTTTAACTACCTTACAGTGAAAAAGTTTAGGATTAGATTGAAATCTTGCACACCATCCAACACTAAACATTATATCTGGTCTAGTAGCAGTTAAATACAATAAGCTATCTGTCATTCCTCTATAAATTCTTTGATCATAATTTTCTCCCTCATTATCTAAGTCTAATTTTGTATAAGTGCTCATGCATGGCCTTAGCATTTTTCATACCAAAATATTTTAACAAGTCTAAAGTATATTTAGTTTGACTAATAAAGATACTATCATTTAATTATTTTATTTATAACCCTAAGAAAAAAGTTAATTTATCCATTAGGCTCATCTCAAATTCTTGGCTCATACTTTTGGCAAAAGATTCATATAAGGATTCGTTTGTTCAACCAAAAATTATATCATCAATATAAATTTAAATAATAAGAAAATCATTTTCAAAATACTTAAAAAATAATATAGCATCAACATTGATTTTCAAAAAATTATTCGAAATAATGAAGGAGCTAAGTCTTTCATACCAAGCCCGAGGGGCTTGTTTCAATCCATAAAGAACTTTAAAAATTTTGAAAACATGATTTGGAAAAGGACTAATTTCAAAATTGGGCTATTGTTCAACATACACTTCTTTGGAAATAAACCCATTAAGAAAAGTACTTTTAACATCCATTGGAAATAACTTAAAATCTTTGAAAGATGCAAAGATAATAATGAGTATCCTTATGGCTTCAAGTCTAGCCACAGGAGCGAAAGTTTCTTCATAATTGATCTCTTCTTCTTGGTTAAAACCTTTGGCTACTAATCTAGCCTTGTTTCTAACAACATATTATTTTCATCTTGTTTATTTCTAAAGACCCATTTAGTATCAATCACCAAACGGTCACTAGATCTAGAAATAAGCTCTCATACCTCATTTCTCTCAAATTGATTTAACTTTTCATACATTGAAATAACCCAAGAGTCATCTCTTAGGGCTTCATCAATGCATTTTGGTTCAACTTAAGAAAGAAATGCGGCATTAGCACAAAAAATTTTAAAAGAAGAATGGGTTTGAACACCTCTTAATGTATCTCCTATTATAAGCTCCTTAGGATGAGCATTTACATACTTTTATTCCTTGGGTAAGGATTTAGAAGTAGATTCACCCAAGTTACTTTTAGGAGGGTTATCATTTAAATTCAAAATGTCAAAATTAAATTCATCATCAAAATTAATTTTCTTAGGTTCAAAAATCTCATTGAAAACAACATGAATAGATTCTTCAATTACTAAAGTTATTTTATTGAATACACAATAAATTTTTGAAATAGAAGAATAACCAAGAAAAATGCCTTCATCTAATTTTTCATCAAAATTTTCCAAGGCATCATTTTCATTCAAAATAAAACATTTGTAACCAAATACTTTAAAATATGAAATATTAATTTTTTTTACCATTCCGTAGTTCATAAAGAGTTTTAGAGAGTAATGGTCTTACAAGAACCCTATTCAAAACATATCATATCGTGTTAATGGCTTCGGCCCAAAAATATTTAGGTAGGCTATATTCATTTAACATGGTTCTAGCTATTTTTTGCAAGCTCCTATTTTTTCTTTCTACTACATTTTGTTGTAGATTTCTAGGAGTAGAGAAGTTATGAATATACCCATTTGATTCACAAAAAAATTTGAAACTCATTGTTTTGAAATTCACCACCATAATCACTACATATTAATGAAATCATAAATCCTTTTTCATTTTGAACAAGTTTATAAAATTTTAAAAAATATTTAAAAGAATCACTTTTGTATGCCAAGAAATAAGTCCAAGTATATATATTATAATCATCTACTAAGACAAAGACATATTTGCTTCCTCCTAAGCTTGTAGTATCAATTAGTCCAAATAAATTTATATGAATCAATTGTAGTAGCCTGGAGGTGCTTATTTGATCTTTTGACTTAAAACTACTTTTTATTTATTTTCCTATTTGACAAGTATTACACATTTTATCTTTAACGAACTTAAGGATAGGTAATCCTCTTACTAAATCTTTAGTTGAGATTTATTTTAGTAATTTCATGTTAGCATGACCTAGTCTTATATGCCAAATTCTAACATCATCATTTAAAGCCGAAAAACATATTTCATCACAAAAACTTTCAATGTTAATAGTATACACATTATTGTTTCTTAAGGCAATCAAAGTTTTTCATTCTGATATTTCAATTATACAAATATTAGATTCAAATTTAATAATATATTATTTATCATATAATTGACTAATACTAAGTAGATTGTATTTTTAAACTATCAACTAATAGTACATCTGCAATCAAAAGGTTTGATATGTTACATGTGGTTCTTTTCCCAATGATTTTTCCTTTGTTATTGTCTCCGAAGGTGACAACTCCTTTATTTAGGCTAGTGAGCTTAGAAAAGTAAGTTGGATCTCTGATCATGTGCCTTGAGCATGCACTATCAAGATACCATTTGGTGCTCCTAGCCTTAGTTTGGAGATAAACCTACAAGAAAGATGATTTTAATTTAGTTACCCATTTTACTTTGGGTCCCTGACGAGGAGCTTTACCTAATTTAACTAGAGGATTTTGGTTGTTTATGGTTCCTTTAGGAACCCAAATTTCTTTATATGGACTATACTTTCTAATTGAACACTTGTAAGCTATATGGCCTAATCTACCACAAAAGTTGCGTTTAAATTTTAGTGGCAAGTTTAGAGTGGGTCTTTTAACGAATGTAGTTGGCTTTTGTTGAGTATTGCCCACAAAGCCTATAGCTTCTTTCCTATGAACATGACCCTTATTTGCAAGGATCATATTTAGGGATTTATTTCCTATTTTAAAATTTTCTAATGTTTGTTGTAATATAATATTTTCCTTTCTAAGTTCCTCTAAAATTTCACATTTGGTGCATGAACTATATGATGGTGATGCTACATGTATTTCTTTAAATTTATTAACTAGTGAATCATGCTCTTTCTTAAGTAGTTTATAAGACTTGCTAATTTTTCTAAATTCATCATAAAGTTAATGAAAAATATTCAATAATTTAGTAAAAGAGATATCGGAAGACTCACTTATCTCATCATGGATGACCATGAGAGCATAGTTGACAACCTCTTCTTTGGTGTTATCTTCTTCGTCCAATGAGCTTGAGTCTTCCCAAATTGCTGAAAGAGCATTCTTCTTGTATGATGCTTTCTTCTTCAATTGTGGACACTCACTTTTAAAAACATATTAGGTTGTCCCTTTTTTGTTCATTTTTGTTTTTATAATTTTTATTCTTTTTCATAAATTTTTTAATTTTTCTTGTCAATAGTGCAATGTCATTGTCCTCATCACTTGAGGTTTCACTCGAGGAGTCATCTGCAGTTCTTAGTGCCATGTCCTTCCCATTCTTTGGAAGGGTTCTTCAAGTTCGTCATGAGCTTTACAACTCAGTTCATAAGTCATAAGTGATCCAATAAGTTCTTCAAGGGGAAAATTATTTAAATTTTTAGCTTCTTAAATTGTAGTTACTTTAGGATCCCAACTTTTTGGAAGATATCTTAATATATTGCTAACAAGTTCAAAATTAGAAAAACTTTTACAAGAGCTTTTAGACCAATGATGAAATCTGTGAACCGGGTGTACATATCTCCAATGGTCTCACTTGGTTTCATTCGAAACAATTCATAACTATGCACTAAAATGTTAATTTTAGACTTTTTAACTCGACTAGTGCCTTCGTGTGTGATTTTAAGTGTGTGCCAAATATCATGAGTAGTTTCATAAATAGAAACCCGATTAAACTCATTATTATCAAGAGCATAAAATAAAACATTCATTGCTTTTACATTTAAAGAAAAAACATTCTTTTCTAAATCATTCCATTTGTTCATTAGTTTGGAAGACTTTTCAAAACCATTCTCAACGATGTGTCATAAATTAAAATTCATAGAGATAAAAAAAATGTGTATCCTTATTTTTCAATACGTGTAATCCGTCCCATTGAACATGGGAGACGTGCAATTGAATGTCTCTCGTTCATGCCAAATGAAGCCATTTTCACATGGGTGTTAATCCAATGAGTAGAACCTTGCTTTGATACCAATTGTTAGGATCAATTAGCACTTGGTGGGGGGTGAATTAGTGCAAGAGTTGAAAACTTTGGTTTAAGAAAACTTTCGCTCAAAAGTAAAATAAAAAATCAGAAGCATTTTTTAGAATTTGAATACATGAGTGAATCAAACTTAAGATCAAAAAATTTAGCTAATGAATGCTAAAATTAAACAAAGAGAGAAAAACTCATAATTTATAGTGGTTTGGCCACAACTTGGCCTACGTCCATTTCTCGAGTACTTTTCGTCAAGGCCCGCCGGAGTCCACTACTGATCTTCTTCGGGTGAAAACCAAACCCTTATACTTCTCACTCTCCTTTTTACAGATTCAAGAGAGGAACCTGACAAGTATTTCACTTACAACTCACGAGGGAGACCTTTATAAGGATTACAACACTTTTTTATTCACTCTCTTGCCCCCTTTCTTTTTCTTGCACTCTTTTAGCACACTTTTTTCTCAGTTTTTTTGCTTAATTTTTTGTGCTTAATACAAGAAGACTTAGGGTATTTATAAACCCCAATTGGATTTAGAAAATGGAGCCAAAAATTCAAATGCATTTGAAAAATCTGGGTACTAGCGGTATTGCCACCGAAAGCTACCCTGAAAACAGGGTGGTCGTAGTACAACCACCGACCTGGGTGGTAAGACCATCAACCTAGGTGGTACAATCGCTACCCACTGGCGATACTACCATTGGGAATCCTGATAAAGTGTTTCCTACACTTTTCTATTCTTGATTTGTACCTTCAGTTGACCCCTTTCCAAGTCAACCAAATGAGCTCAACCCAAACCCAAACATGGACCCGGTTTGCCTCACTTGAGTTAATTTGGATTCCTTCCAAAATTAACTTAATTAGGACTTAAACCTAACTATGACTCACTTGATTACCACTATACAAGACCATCAAGTTCAATAATCGACCGGAATCCCCGGCAATCCGGTAACCTCCAATAATCTTCCGGCAAGTCTTATGGTCTTCTTCTAGCGATCTCTCGGCGTGTTCCCAGCAAGCTTCCCGATCCCTTCGGTGAACTCCTAGTGAACTCTTAGCAAGCTCCCACTACATCGTCTGATCCTTGGCCCGATGTCATAATGTTATTCTGGCCCAACATCAGGTTGTAATTCCATTTCTCTGTCGTAGTTAACCCTATATTACTTTCTCTTACACACATGTTAGATCAATAAATCATCAATTGATATCATCATCAAAATCTGAGACTCAATAGAATGAAGACTTGAACCTCTCCTCTTTACTTGCTAAATTTTTAGATGTGTTTGCTAAAGCGAAAAATCTGCCCCCTACCTTGTTGCATGACCACCGCATACCTATCCTACCGGGAAAAGCACCAGCAAATGTTTGGCCATAAAAATACCCTCATTTTCAAAAAGCCGAGATCGATAGGTTCGTCTAAGAGATGTTGGAAACAGAGATCATAAGACCAAGTGTTAGCCCCTATTCTTCACCGGTACTCCTCGTACGAAAGAAGGACGGAACATGGCGAATGTGTATGGATTATCGACCCTCAACAGCATAATCGTGAAGGACAAGTATCCAATCCTTGTAGTGGATGAATTGTTCAATGAATTGAAGGGAGCACAAATTTTTACCAAGATGGATTTGCGGTCCGAATACAATGAGATTCAGGTGCATGAAGAAGACATACCGAAGATCGCTTTCCAAATGCACAATAGGCACTACGAGTTCCTGGTAATGCCTTTCGGCCTAACTAATGCCCCTTCCACTTTTCAGAGCTTGATGAACAACATCTTTCAGGTTTACCTTTGCAAGTTTATTTTGGTTTTCTTCGACGACATCTTGATTTATAGCTCCTCCCTCGAAACCACCTCTCGCATTTGTGACTTGTTTTGGCGATTTTTCGAGAAAATACCCTTTTTGTCAAACAATCAAAGTGTAGCTTCTTACAAAGTGAGGTAGAGTACCTTGGCCACATCATCTCAAAAGAAGGAGTAGCGGTAGACCCGTTGAAGATTGAAGCAATGCAAAGTTGGCTGCTGTCGAAAACAATCAAGGCGCTACGAGGATTTCTAGGGCTGACTGGCTACTACCTTAAGTTCGTGAAGGATTACGGTAAGATCAACGCTCCCCTCACATCATTGCTAAAAAAGGATGTCTTCCTATGATCGAATGAAGCAACAGCAGCCTTTGATGCCCACAAGCCTGCTATGACGTCTACGCCAGTGGTAGCCCTACCCAACTTCGATAAGGTGTTCGTGATCAAATCCGACGCTTTGGGAGCCGAAATTGGCGTTGTCCTAATGCAAGATAACCAACTACTAGCATACACCAGCAAAGCTCTATCCCCATCTCATCTGAATCTATCGATCTACGATAATGACATGATGGCCATTGTGCACGCGATGACAAAATGGAGACCCTACTTGATCAGCTGGCGCTTCCAAATCAAAATTGACCAAGAGAGCCTAAAGTACTTGGAGTAGAAGATTTCCTCCGAACAACAAAAATGGGTAAACAAAATTATTGGGATTTGATTAAGAAATTGTTTATAAAAAGGGGAAGGATAACTTGGTTGCAAATGCACTTTCCTGCCTACCCGAGCATGCTGAAATTTTAGCCATCTCCCTTCCAATTTATGACCTTTTTACATCAGGAAGAAGTGGCAAGGCGACATGGAGACCCAAGAGATCATCAAAAAATTGGAAGAGGAACCAGGCTCAATAGCGCACTACAGTTGGGACTCGAAGGACTTGCGATACAAGGGCCAAATTGTGTTGGTGCCCTACTCCCCATGCCAAACCACCATCCTATAGGAGATGCACTCATCACCAGTGGCTGGACATTCTGGATTCCTTTGGACCTACAAGAGGATTTGACAAACTTCTATTGGAAAGGGATAAAAAAGACCATTGCTGAATTTGTGGCTCGATGTGACACTTGTCAATGGCACAAATGAGATATGATACAAGCTCGGGAAAATTGCACCCACTACCCATTCCGAACTCCGCTTGGACTGACATCTCCATGGATTTCATTGAAGGGCTACTAACATCACAAGAAAAAGGTACCATCCTCGTTGTGGTTGATCGCTTCACCAAATACGCCCACTTTTGTGCTGTCCGAAATCCTTATACCACTGCCAGTATTGCCCTGATTTTTATGAAAATTATTACTAAACTGCATGGGATGCCTCATTCTATTATAAGTGATCGCAACAGGGTCTTCACTAGCAAATTTTTTACATATCTTTTTTAGTTGCAAGGTACTAAATTGAAGATGAGTACAATATACCATCCCTAGACCGACGGCTAAACAAAAGTGGTGAACAGGTGCCTAGCGAATTACCTCAAATGCTTCACTAGTGACATGCTGAAAGAATGGACAAAGTGGCTTCCTTGGGCCGATTGGTGGTATAACACGACGTATCATTCATCTACAAAATGTACTCCTTTTGAAGCTGTATATGACCAATCACCCCCTGTAATCACTGAATATATAGCTGACACATCAAAAGTAGATCAAGTAGACCAAGAACTGATTGAGAGGGACAAGATTCTACCACTATTGAAGGACAACCTCTCGACGGCCTAAGCAAATATAAAGTGGTAGGCTGACAAACACAAGAACAAAAGGGAGTTTACTGTTGGAGATTGGGTCTTCCGTCACCTTCAGCCCTACAAACAGACATCCATCAGGACTCGAGCATCTACAAAACTATTTTTCCCTACTTCTATGAACCCTACAAAATTATGGAGCGTATTGGAACTGTGGCTTACAAATTGGATATGCCGACAGACTCCAAACTTCAACCGGTCTTCCATATATCTTACCTCAAATTAAAGCTTAGAGAGGTCTAGGTCCAGGTCCAGTCGGCGACCATACTGGACCGCAAGATCGTGATGCACCACTGACGCCCTTCCATATAAGTACTGGTCTGGTGGACCCATTTGCCCACTATGGATGCTACCTAGGAGTCCTATAAATAATTAAAGATAAAATTCCTAGAATTCATGGAGGCTCAGCCTTGAGGATAAGGTTGATTTGAAGAGGGTGGGTCTGATAGGACCTAAGTAGGGTTGGGTCCTAGTTAATTGAATCATGTTACAAAATAAACCCTGATTGATCAACTACCTCTGATTAGGAGTCGGCTAGGGATTGATTGGATCCAAGTCCTAATTGGACTAGAATTCAGCTAGGAGGAGTTTGAATTAGAGTAGGGTCCTACCTATTAGGGTTAGGACTTGAAAACCATATAAATAAGCATGCAAACTTGCCTTCTTCATCAAGAAAATTTTAGCCACTTTTCTTCAGCTCTTGTAGCCAAAACCTAGGAGGGCCGATCCCCTATATAGATTGAGGAGGGCTGATCCCCTATAGATATCAGTTATCCCTGATAGAAACCTTCAGGTTCTATTAGTTTGGTCCATAGACTTAAGATACTAAGAATGTCTTGTTTGAGTACTTTATTTTTTGGTACCATATTTATGGGTCTAAAAGTTCTAGATTTGATACAACTGGTTATTGGGAATGTCAACCAATCTTACAAAGATAAATGAGTATCAATAGAGGATTATCCACTCTCGATATCATGAGAGGAATATCATATGTGTTCTTACTCAAGCAAATCTCTTGTCAAGGTCATTCAAATTGAGAGAGGAGTTCTTCAGGAGAATTCGATTAGAGCGAAACTCAAATGGATTTCATATGGGCCTGACAATACCACGCCCAATATATGATATTAAATGAATGAGGGACTATAGATACACAATAATTGAGGGTAAACAGGTCCAATGGATTATATCCTCCTATACCATATGGGGACTATGGCATAGTGGCATAGTACATCCATAGTCGATGAGTTAAGTGAATTATTATGAGATGATAATTTATTAAGTCAGAAGGAGTTCTAGCATGTGTAACTCACGACCAACTTAGTATTAGGCTTAGAGGGTCAAACACATATGGTGGATGATGCGACAAATAGAGAATTGGATATGAGATATCGAATAAGCTCTTGTATTACTGGATCCATTAGGTGAAACCCAATAAGAGCTTAGAGTGGATATTTAGTTAAAGATCCAATTTCCATTAAGCTAGGCATAATTAGATAAAAATCTAGTGTCCAATAAGCTAGGGTAATTGGATGGAGATCCAATACCCAATAGGGTAGGATTCATTATTAAGTTGACATGGCCCTCTATAAATAGAGGGACCAATGGGTCATAGGCTAGACTCCTTTGGTTACCCACCTCATATTTTCCTCCCTCTCTTTCTGCCCCTACCATCTGTTTGGGGCTTGAGGACAACAGGAAGGGTCAGCCCCTTCTTAAATCCGCTACTACCTTGTGGTGTGAGCAATGAGGAAGAATCATGTTGCAAGAGGAGGTGTGTCATTGCTTCATCCATCATGTGGATTACCACTAGAGAGGAGAGCATATGGTCTCCTTCATCCACAGACTTAGATCTATAATTTAGGGGATATACGATCTCCACTAGGTGAGAATATCTCATATATCTTACGTAATTTACGGTTTCACAAGATTTTCGCTCTCAATCATCGCACAAAGACCCAACAGTTAGTAACTGACCCAGGCTGACTACTATAACAAAGGTAAGAGTTTTCTTAGGATGGTAGAGATTACTTCTCTCCCATTGTCATCAACAAAAAGGAGAAATATATAAGCTACTTGGGTGGTGGTAATCCAAAATATATGAATAAAGTACAAAATTATACATCAAAAGTGTCAAGAAACTGATGAATATATTGTATCTCAGTCAAAATCTGGTCTTGATGAAGCTCAAGATGGTCCAATCGGCCTCCTATGGAATCAGAAGATGAAGAGGGTATTGGATCCGCTAGAGGTCTCGCCCTAAAGGATTAATAAGACTACCCTTATGTACATGTGTTTCTGGTTTAGGCTCAGGTGGGGGAGGATTAGTCCATTTAGGTAATCTAGTCCATATTTCATTCATTATAGTGCACCTCAATCTTCTTAATATATTTTTATTAATGATATTAAATTTATCTAGTTTCATGATTTCTGCATCTGGTGGGATAGCTATATCATGTGCATGTAGTAATTGAGTAATCAGGCCATCATAAGGAAGCATTATGTGTTTAGATATATCAATCATATTTTAACATATTAGATACCTAAAGCAACAATCACATCCTGTCATAATCAGTGCCTATTTCTAGAGTATTAACTTCAACAACATAGTATTGTTTAGGAAGTAGAATGCTAATTATGATTTGTTGAAGTAGCTTTGTATTAAATGATAAAAGATGCTCACAACTCTTTGGAACAATATATAAGTTAGGATTTCCAAAAATGGTGTCAATTGCCTCGGAATATGTGACCCTAACTGACTCGATGTCCCATTATCCTCTAAATTAGTGACCTAGTCTTTTTTTCAATAATTCCTATAATGTCATAAATTATGCTATGAGTGATAGGTATATAATGCCCTAGATGATAAGTAGATATCCTATTATTTTTATCTACATACAAATTATTATAAAATAATCTAACTAGTCTTAGGTAGATGGGTTTATTAATTTGAAAAATTAGAAGGACATCTAAGTTAATGAATTATTGAATTATTTTTAAATCACCCAAATATTCTAGATCTATATACTGTCCTTTATGGACAATCATAAATTCAAAGTATAAAAAACTAAAGACACGTTCATAGGAATAAAAAAGGGTGGTGTCATAGGTTTCATCTATTCTCCTCTTTCCTTTGTCCTTTGAGGATCGTCTAGTTACCATAAAGACAATAATATATGTTATACAAATAATGACAAGATCAAATAATAAATTAAGAACAAGAGGAGGTTTTAGAGGTTACTCTTGTAGTCTAGCCTTTTGCTAAGTCAAGCCTTTTCTTGATTACCAAGAGGATTGATTGAGTTCTAAATTTGATCTTTAGCTTTATAGAGGGAGGAGAGATAAAAGTCCTTGGGCTTTAGGTGAGTAAAGAGGAAGAAGAGATCTTGAAAAGAGATAATGGGAGATTTAGAGGGTGGCTTATAGGAACAGAGATTTGGGGAAGGTTTTTGGAGAAGGGATGAAAGGGGGTTTTGGGGAAGGTTTAGAGGGAGGAAGAAGGGAGTTGAGAGGAGGAGAGGGGTTTAGAGGGTGTGTTAGGGCGATTCTATCATCATCCCTAATATTAAATGGGCTAGGTCAATTGCTGGTGATAGTGCCACTAACTGGGCAGTGATATCACCATCGTGTAGTAGGTACTGGCGGTAGTAATGTTAGTCTAGCGGTGCTACTGTCGGGCCCTTATTTTCGGATATTATTTTCTTTTGGTTTATTTTAGGCTTATCAAGATTCATTCATTTAGAATTAACATGTCTAATTTGTTGGGAAACTTTATTAGGAGCATTATATGCATAGCGAAAAAATAAAATAAAAGGTCTTCCACATTGGTCAAATCGTCGTGCGATGATTGGTGTGCGAAAAATCATAAAAAAAAAAATCTGCACGTTGTGTATTAGATGTTTTACTTATGGACATCGTATATCCCTAAAGACCCAAATTCATAGATATAGATAAAGGAGGTCAAATGTCCTCCTTTCTAGTGGTATCTACATAGTAAAAGAAGCAGCAATGCTCATCCCTTGCAGCACAAAAACTCGTAGCTTTTGCGCACCTTCTTTGTAGCTTTTGCACACCTTCTTTGTAGCTTTTGCGCACCACCTTGTAGCAAACGTGGAAGAAGAACTTCTTTCTTCTTCGCTCCTCACGCACCAAGGAGAAGGATAGTTGCTTGAGAAGAGAAAGGAGAGAGGAGAATAAGATGGGGTGGCAAAGGGTGCAGCTTTTGCTACCCCTACCTCCTATTTATAGAGAGCCTCTTTAAACCCTAATGGATCCTTCCTTAGTGGGAATTGAATCTCTATCCAATTATCCTAATCTCTTAGATTATTGGATCTCTATCCAATAATCTAAATTACCTCTAATTAGGCCTCATCCAAGGAATCCATTAATATTGGGTCTCATCCAATGAAATAGGGGCTTATTGGATAACTCATATCCAATCGTCTACATGTCGCAACATCCACCATATGTGTGTGACCCTTTAGGCCCAATACTGAGCTAGCGTGAGTTGCACTTGCTAGACATCCTTCTGACTCAGTAAATTATTATCCTATAATAATTCACTCAACTTATCGACTACGGACGTACTAGGCCACTACGCCATAGTCCCCAGACTGTATAGGAGAATCTAATATATTGGATTCGTCTATCCTTAGTTACCATGTATATATAGTTCGTCATTCTTCTAATATCTGAGAGACTATATATTGGGCATGATATTATCAAGCCTTATATGGAATCCATCCGAGTCTCACTCTAGTTAGATTCTCAATACGAACGACCTTAGCTAGGGATTTGCGAGTGTGAGTATACATGATATTCCTCTTATGATACTGAGAGTGGATGATCATCTATTAACACTCAGTTGCCTTTGTAAGATTAACTACCGATCCCGATAAATGGTTGGACTAGGTTTGGAACTTATAGATTTGTAAGTTCGACATAAAAGAAATTGAGTAATCAAACAAGGCATCCTTGGTGTCTCAAGTCTAAGGACTAGACACACAATTGGGACTACGAAATTATGATATGACGTCATGTATCATTAACCATCCAATATTCCCTAAGTGGACCAATCAGTAAACTCATTATCTAATGAGCGCTTGTGTACCCTTAGTGTCCTCACATGAGCAGTTATAAGACCAGTTGCCTCCATCATATAGATGGGCACACAGCAAGCACACTGGTCTATCTGGTTATCTCGATGTCCCTCTGGAGTAACCGTTGATTAAGATTATTTAAGATTTATGTTTAAAAGTGAATCAATCTCATTATCGTGATCACATCACGATCTGATTTTTATTGCATAGATCCTAGGACATCATAGTATATATACAACAGACAATATATATAATGTGAGAAAATATGAATAGTAATAATTATGCAAAATGATTGTACAGCTTGTCACACGTGTCATCACTTACGTGATTAGCTTGCATGACACCTGTAACCGACAATCTCCCACTTGACCTAAAGCTAATTATCTACGTGTTTGATCTCCATCAAACCCTTGTGATACTTAAATACAACCTAAGACAACGGCTTCGTTAGTAGATCTACAATGTAATCTTCGGATGAAACTATTTCCATTGCTACATCTTTATGGGCTACGATCTATCTGATTAGGTGGAACCTCCTCACAACGTGCTTTGACTTTGAATGAGACTTGGGTTCCTTTGCTCGAACAACCACCCTATTATTGTTACAATATATGGGAATCAACTCCTCGCTGCTCGATATGACTCTTAAATTTGTGATGAACTTCTTCATCTAGACTCCCTCTATTACTACTTCTGCCTGCTGGTTATAGGTGCCCTGCAAGTCAACATGTGAGTGATGGCACGTGTGACACGCTGCGTGATCATTTTGCTTATGATTATTATTGGCCTATTCTCATATTATATTATATATTGCATATATATTATGATGTCCTTGGTTCTGTGCAATAAGAATCAGATTATAATATTATCACGATAATGAGATCGATTCACCTTTAAATACAGATCCTAAATAATCCTGGTCATATGTTACTCAAGAGGGACATCGAGATAACTGGACATACCAGTGTATTGTATACCTGTCCATATGATAGAGACGACTAGTCTCATAGCTACTTGTGTGGAGACATTAAGGATATAGTACAGGTGCTCATTGGAGAATGAGTTCACTAATTGATCCGCTTATGGAATGTTGTATGGTTAATAATACCTAATGTCAAATAGTGATTTCATAGTCCTAGTTGTGCATTTGGTCCTTATACTTGAGCCACCAAGGATGCCTTATTTGAGTACTTCTTTCTTTGACGCCAGACTTACATGTTTGAAAAGTTTTAGATATGGTACACAATCTTACTGTCATGCCCCCCCGAAATTAAATCACAATCGAGAGGTGTGACTTTGTCATATAAATATTATAATCATCACAATTCATCCAGGATCCAATCAAACATTTGAGAACATCAAGAAAACATTCATTCTTCAAAATTCATATATATAAAATCTATGCAGTTTATAAACATACATAGCATCACTCAAACATCTATGAAACCCAAAGCTAACTTAACAGATAGTAACCATACTTATAGACAATCACCAAACTAACCATTTACCTCAAATTCACTTCATCGTAGATAAAACTCAGCATTCCAACGTAACTCCAAACGTAAGAGGTCATTTAAAACTTTTATATGATACATCAATCAAATTCATCGACAACATTTCATTACACTCAAAAAAATACTTATACAAGAACCACGATAAATCATTCGATAATACTTGCCAACAATCTGTTTAGCTCTCCACTGCCTCAACACAAGCTCAATATTCAATGACTGTCAAGCTGACCTGAAAGAGTTGATAACAAAGGCGTGAGCTAGAAAGCTCAGCAAGCGTTTTATAAATCCAAGATAAGAGAGAATGACATACAAACAAGCTGGTATCAAGATACAAAGTAGAGATACAAGAATTCATGGATATCAACCCATTAGATACAGGAGTTCAAATGTCATGTGCTTCCGACATATGTCACTTTTATTGCTCATGTCCTTTTGTATTCTGATGTTTATGGAATAATGTGAACCTTTATCAAAAATGATAAAGGAAGTTATGCTTTCAGCCCGCGATGCTATGCCGGCCCTAGCAACAACCTCTTCTTTTCCCCTTCTACTTTTCCCCTTCTATTCTTCTGTTCTTTCTTTTCTCCTAGCCACAGCCCTAGCTGCAGCCTTCTCCCTCTTTTTCCTCCTCTCTCTTCTTACTTTTATCCTCTTCTTCCTCTTCCTTTTCTTCTTTCCTCTTCTTCTTTTCCTGCCACAGCCGCAGCCACCCCTTTCCTCTCCTTTCCCTTCTTCTCTTCTTCCTTTCTCTTCCCCAACTCACTGCACCTCCTCTGTTTCCTCTGTAAGAAACAGAGGTGCAGCAACAACAGCTGCAACCTCCTCCTTCTCTTCCTCTTCTTCCCTCTCTTTCCCATCATAATGTGAGAATATGCTAATATTAATTATAAACAAAAAGATTATGTAGTATGTCACACGTGCCATCACTCACGTGATTGGCTTGTAAGGCACTTGTAACTAGCAGTCTCCCACTTGACCAAAAGTCAATCACCTATGTGGCTGATCCCCATTAGACCCTTGTGATGCTCAAATACAATCTGAGTCAGTGGCTTCATCAGTGGATCTACAATATTATCTTCAGATGAAACTCTTTCCATTACTATATCTTTTCGGGTCATGATCGCTCTAATCAGATAGAACCTCCTCAGAATAATTCTGATGAAACCTGGGTTCCCTTGCAAGAGTTATCGCTCTGTCGTTGTCACAATATGTGAGAGTCAGCTCCACGTTGCTTGGTATGACTCCCAAATTCTTAATGAACTTCTTCATCGGTACCCCTTTCTTTGCTGCTTCTACTACAGCAATATATTCTGCCTCTATGGTTGAGTCAGCAGTAGTATCTTGCATGGAACTCTTCTAGCTTACTGCTCCTCTATTCAGGGTGAAAATAAACCCTGAATTCGACTTTCTATCATCAATATCGGACTGAAAACTCGAGTTCGTGTATCCCTCAACCTAGAGGCTACCTTCTCCATATATCATTAAAGGATCCTTAGTGCTTCTCAAGTACTTAAGGATACACTTTACTGCCTTCCAGTGTTCTAAACCTGGATCTGCCTGATACATGTTCGTGACACTTAGAGTATGTGCTATATCAGGCCTGGTACATAGCATTACATACATGATAGACCCTTTCATTGAGGCATAAGGTATCTTATCCATGTCTGCCCTTTCTTCAGGAGTCTTTAGGGACATACTCCTATAAAGTGATATTCCATGTCTTATCAGTATGAGACTTCTCTTGGAATTCTCCATGCCAAACCTTTTGACAATGGAGTCTATGTACCTAGACTAGGACAAGCCAAGCATCTTTTGGATCTATCTCTATAGATCCGGATCCCCAAAATATAGGATGCTTCCCCTGAGACTTTCATGGAGAAGTTTCTGGATAGCCAAGCCTTTACTGTGGAGAGCATTCCTACATCATTCCCAATAATTAGGATGGCATCCACATATAGCACCATGAAGGTGATAGCGCTTTCACTTACCTTCCTATATATACAAGGCTCATCTTCGTTCTTAACGAAGTCATAAGATCTGGTCACCTCATCAAATCTTATGTTCCAACTTTGGGAAGCTTGCTTCAATCTATAAATGGATCTAAGCAACCTGCACACTTTTTCTGGACTCTCTTTGGATACGAATCCCTCTGGCTGTATCATATATACCTTCTCCTTGAGGTTGCCATTGAGGAATGTCGTTTTAACATCCATCTGCCAGATCTCATAGTCATAGTGTGTTGCAATGGACAAAATAATTCTAATGGACTTAAGCATGGCTACAGGTGAAAAGGTTTCCATCCATTCTGATATTCTTCTTGAAGATCCATTTGCAGCAGATGGGTACAATACCCTCAGGTGCATTCATAAGGTTTCAAACCTTGTTAGAGTACATGAAATCCATCTCAGAATTCATGGCTTCTTGCCACTTCCCGGAGTCTATACTCATAATAGCCTCATCGTAGATCTGAGGATCAACATCTTGAGCGTCATTTCCACTGATATGTCCCACATATCTTTCAAGAGGGTGAGATACTCTACTAGACCTATGTAAAGTTGGAACTTGTGTGTTAGGTACCTAAATAGACTCGGGCTCTGGAATGGTGCTTGAGCTAGGTTCTCTAACCTTGCTCAATTCTAGCTTGCTCCCACTGTTTCCACCAAGAATATATTCCTTCTCAAGGAACATGGCTCTCTTGGCAACAAAGACCTTTCGGTCCTCGGGTTGATAGAAATAATACCCATAAGTTTCCTTTAGGTATCCCACGAATGTGCACCATTCTGTCCTTGATTCACGTGGATAGGATAGCCTCAAATATTAACAATCTTAAGATCGAGCTTCTTTCCTTTCCATATCTCATATGGTGTAGACACTATTGACTTTGATGAAACTCTGTTCAGAAGGTAAGCTGCGGTCTCTAGGGCGTGCCCCAGAATGAGACGGGTAGGTCAATGAAACTCATCATTGACCACATCATGTCTAACAGCTTGTAATTCCTCATTTCTGATACACCATTAAGCTAAGGTGTATAACGAGGTGTCCACTGGGATAGAATCCCATTGTCCCTGAGAAAATGAGTGAACTCCGTACTCAAGTACTCTCCTCCTCGATCTGATCAAAGAGTCTAAATACTCTTTCCAATTTCGTTTTCTATCTCATTCTTATATTCCTTGAATTTCTCAATGGCCTCAGATTTGTACTTCATTAAGTACACATGTCTATACCTAGAGAAATCATCAGTGAATGTAATGAAGTATGAGTAACCACATATAGCGTGAGTCAACATGGGACCACATATATCACTATGTATGAGTTCCAATAACTCGGTGGCTCTCTCTCTAGTTTCACTAAAAGGAGAGTTGGTCATTTTTCCACGAAGGCAAGGTTCGCAAGTTGCATATGACTCATAGTCAAATGGATCTAAGTATCCATCTTTCAGCAACATTTGAATTCTTCCCTCATGCATATGACCTAGTCTATAATGCCATAGGTTTACATTATTCACCTCATCTCTTTTCCTCTTAGACATATTTATATCCATAATGTGTGGAGAAGTGTCTAACACATATAAGTCATTTACAAGGGTCCCTCTAGTGATGATCTCATCATCCATAATTATTGAATGATTATTATTCTCAAAAACTAATTTATATCCATTAATTAATTGTCAAACAAGAGATGGATATAATATTTTTGATAATAGAGAATAAAATAACATGCATCCAATGCAATGATAGCTCCACAAGATAGATGTAGGGTGACCTCCCCAACGACAGTTGTAGCAACTCTTGCTCCATTGCCCATCTTGAGGTCTATCTTGCCTCTGGTCAGTTTCCTAGGTTTTGCCATAACTTACAACGAATTACAGATATGATAAACACTCCCGGTATCCAATACCCATGTGTTATCATGAAAATCTGACAAGTGAAGACTGATCATGAATATACCTGAAGCTTCTCTAAGCTTCTATTTCAACTTATCTACAAGGTAGTCCTTACAGTTCCTCTTCCAATACCCGTCTTGGTCGTAGTGGAAGCACTGTCCTTTGTCCTTTGTCGGGTCTCTCTTGGTAACCTTTGCCTTACCTGGTCTTTCTTTGCCCTTGCCCTTCTTAAGGATTTTGTTGGCCTTCCTTTTCTTTTTGGTCTCACCAATATAGAGAACTGGCTTCTCCTTCTTGATAACACTCTCAGCTTCTCTCAACATATTGAGGAGCTCAGGGAGAGTCACCTCAAACTTGTTCATATTAAAGTTAATAATGAACTGTGAAAAGGAATTTGATAGGGACTGAAGTATAAGATCAATACACAGGTTATCCTTTAAGACTATCTATATACTTCACAAAGCGAGCGATCTCATCCTCGCTTATCCTTTCCTCCAACATGGGCACAATCATGTTAAGGATATATACGATTTTCTCTTACATGAGAATAATTCTCAAACTGCAGAGCTTTTGGATCAATGAGGCGGCTGGAATCAAGTATGCCACGTAGGGGTTTTGCTAGCGACAAAAAAAATATAACGTAAATTAAATAACATACAGATTTTTAAAAAAATACTAATTAATATATGAACTTCTATTTTAATGTACTCCCACTATTTTCTTAACGAATCACGCGACACCCTCAACACGTGAGACAGAAGTCTCCGACAGACTCCTAGTGGGGATCGGGATCCAATTGGCGTCTTAGTGCAACCTCGAGGGACTCGACCAATTACACTAAGCCCAAAAGGTAGGCAACTCTTGCCAATCACAACTCTTTGTGATTCCCGTCACATTCAGCCTCCGGATCATCATGGTCTTGAGGGACTCGACCAACCATGATATTCAGTTAAGTCATCACCACCGTTACAAGATGAGTATGATTTGATGATATGCCCTCGAGGGACTAGACCAAACATACCATGTCCTCAGGTCACCGGTGACATCTCTATGTCATAGGCAAGAACTCGATCACGTAGATAGGTGAGCCTCGAGGGACTCGACCAACTCAACCTATGTCGTGATTCAATTTCTTCCTATAATGATGGAAGGCCACGTGGGTCAATCTTATTGCCTCACGCTTACCGACAATATTATCATAGGAGGGGTTTTTGTTTCATATCGGTCAATAAAATTATTGAGGGTAGTTTAGGAATTCTATACACGAGGATAATCCTTAGAATTTTCCTAATTTAGAGGAGTATGATCGTCCTTTTCTCAAAATGATGCCCTAACCCTCTTCCCTTACCCTCACTCCGCCACCGCCGCTGCCCTACGCAGGCGGCGGCGCTGCACGCCATCGGCGTGGGCAGCCGCCCCTACGGCAGGCGTTGCTGACCTCGGGCGGCACCTCGCGGGCGGGCGGTGTCGCCTTGCGCGGGCGCTGCCCCTGCAGGAGCGGCCGCCCTTACAGGCGGTAGCCCAGGCCGCGTGGCTGTCCCTTGTAGCCTCGCAGCAGGCAACCGCCCGCTGCAGCCTGTCTACGGGCACTACCTACGCCCGCAGAAGCCAGCCATGCCTGCAGGCGGTCGCGGATGCTGGCGGCTGCCCCTGCGAGGGGCTTTGGCCGTGGCCGACCGCCCCCTTGCAGGGGGCCTTGGCCGCAGGCGGCTGCCCCTTGCAACCGACCCTACATGGGGGCTGGCCATGGCTGGCCGCCCCTCCTCCTCGCTGCCTTCGCTACGAAAACACAACAATAATGCATAGAACGATTCTACGCGATTCAATATCATCACACGTAGTTTTAAAAATAATCTTTCATACGAAAACCTTGGCTCTGATACCACTATTGGGAAACCTCAGTGGGTGCATCACATGTGTAGTGGAAATCAAAACAAAAATTGGTTTCCCACACAGATCAAATCGTAATGCAAAATACTGGGGTCACGAGAAAAATATAAAAATCGATAAAATCGTGAAGTGTGAGAGATTGATTTTACCTAGGGAGATCGTATATCCCTATATTCCATATCTGGATGGAGAAGATGAAGGAGGTCAAGCGTCCTCCTCTCTAGCGATATCCACACGATGGATCTCTGCAGCGAAACTCCTCCAATTTGATCTTGCAACTCTTGCTCAGAGGGAGGAGGAGAATAGGAGATGATGGCTAAAGCTGTAGCCTATCAACCATGAGTCTCCCCTCCTATTTATAGAGAGCCACCAAAAAACCCTAGGGCTCCATCCTTAGTGGGTATTGGATCTCCATCCAATTACCCACTAACCTTGCATTATTGGATATCCAATAATCTCCTTAGGCCTATAATTAGGCCTTAATCAAGGAGCCCATCAGCATAGAGTCTCATCTAATGAGATGGACTAATTGGATCTCCATCCAATCCTATATTCACTGAAGCATCCATCATATGCCTGTGACTCTCTAGGCCCGATATCGAGCTGGCTGTGAGTCACTCCCATCAGAACTCTTTCTGATCTAGTGAATTATTATCCCCATAATAATTCACTCAACTCATCGACTATAGATATACTAGGCCACTACGCCATAGTCCCCAGACGGTACAGGGGGGATCAAATCCATGGACCTGTCTGTCTATAGTTATTGTGTATTTATAATCCCTCATCCAACAAATATCCCAGAGACCTTATATTGAACATGGTACTGTCAGGTCACATACGAAATCTGTTTGTCTTGCTTTAATCGGCTTCTACTAGAAAACTTCTTCTCTCTCAATCCGAATGATCTTGGCCAGGGATTTGTCTGAGCAAGCACATATGGAATATTTCTCTCGTGATACCGAGAGTGGATGATCTTCTATTGACACTCAATTACCTTCGTAAGGTTGGCTACAGATCTCGATAACTAGTTGTACCAGATCTGGAACTTTCTAAACCTGTAAGTCTGGCGTCAAAGAAAGGAGTACTTATACAAGACATCCTTGGTGTCTCAAGTTTAAGGACCAGATACACAACTGAGACTATGGAATCGTTGTCTGACATTAGGTATCATTAACCATATAACATTCCATAAGTGGATCAATCAATGAACTCATTCTCCAATGAGCACCTATACTATATCCTTAGTGTCTCCATACAAGTGGCTGTGAGACCAGCCACCTCTATCATATGGATGAGTATATAGTACACCGATCTGTCCGATTATCTCAATGTCCCTCTCGAGTAACCTATGACCGAGATTATTTAGGATCTGTGTTTAAAGGTGAATCGATCTCATTATCATGATCTCATCACAATCCGATTCCCATTGCACATTTGTATAATTTCTAAATGAACATTTGTATATATTATGTCCCAATTTTTCACAAGAATTATATTTAACTCTTGGTGGCACATTTAATGTAGGTCCTCTTACGAATATGGTTGGTTTTTGTTGAATATTTCCAACAAAGCCTATGCCATGTCTATTATTGATATGACCCTTATTGGCAAGGATCATATTTAGGGATTTATTCTCTATCTCAAATTTCTATAATGTAGTTTTAAGCATACAATTCTCTATTTTAATATTATCTAGCATATCGCATTTTAAACATGGTTTAGGTGAAGCTAAGGAGTCATGCATTTCATCAAGTCTTTTAACTATCAAATCAAGATCAACTTTGAGCAGTTTAAAAAACTTGATAAGTTTTCTAAACTCATTAAATAAATCATTAAACATACTTGATAATTCTGAAAATAAAAAATCTAAAGACTCACTAACCTCATCTCCGATCGCCATTAAAGTAAGGTTCTCCACTTCTTGGTTGAGCATGTGATCTTTAGAGCTCCTCGGCTTCTTGCGTTCATAGTAAGAGGTTGTGTCCATAATTGTTATAAGGTTCAAATTTATTAATTTTTCTGGTTCATTTTTCAAAAGTTCATGTTCAAGGTTTTCATCACTCGAGATCTCACTCGATGAGTCATATATCATTCTTAGTTCACAATCCTTCTTGTTCTTTGGAATGTGTTCTTCAAGTTCATTTTTGTAACGTATTTCATTAATTGATTCATTTATATTAGTTGTGCTTTCATGTGTGATTTTCAAAGTATGCCAAATATCGAAAGTCGAATCACAAGCGGAAACACGATTAAACTCATTCATATCAAGAGCACAAAGCAAGATGTTCATAGCCTTTGCATTTAAAGAGAAAGTCTTCTTCTCCAAATCATTCCAATTATTCATTGGAAGAGAAGACTTTTTAAATCCACTCTCAACTATATTCCATAAATCAAAGTCCAAAGAGATGAGGAAAATACGCATCCATGTTTTCCAATATGTGTAATCCATCCCATTGAACATGGGTGGACGTGAAATGGAATGTCCCTCACTCATGCCAAAACAAGCCATTTACTCAAGTTGGTGTTAATCCAAAGAGTAATTAATAACTTTGCTCTGATACCAATTGTTAGGATCAATTGGCACTAGGGGGGGGGGGGGTGAATTAGTGCAAGCTAAAATTTTTCTTTCTAAAGCAAAAGCTTTTTGAATAAGATAGAATAGGAAATCCGAAGCTTTTCATGTTTAATAAAACAAGTGAGTGATTAAAAGTAAGTTATTAAGGAAGCCGGAAAGATAATCACGTTTGAGGAAAAGAACTTATCGTCTTGCTTTCAAGGAGTTTAGTTAAGTTAGAAGCATCAATTCAACAATATTCAAGCAATGCAAGTATGAAACACTTACAATTTTATAGTGGTTCGGCGCCAACGGCCTACGTCCACTTCCGAGTCCTCCTTCTTGAGGCACATCGGCATCTACTACCAATCTTCTTTAGTGAAGATCAAACCCTTACACTTGAGCTTACAAGGGAGACTAGATTTATAACTCTAAGCTCTCTCCCTTACCCTTTTTCTTTTTCTTACAATTCTCACACAATATTTTCTCAGAATATAATCCCCCAAAAGTGTTGTCCCTCAACCAAACCTAGTAGTGGATCCGGTTGCCTCATTGAGTTGATTTGGATTCCTTCCAAATCCAACTCAATTGGGACTCTAACCCTAACTATGATTCAATGATTACAATACTTAATGACCAAGTAAGCTTAATTAAGACCTAACTCCCGCATACTCCGGCAACCTCCGGCAATCTTATGGCAAGTCCTCCGGTCTTCTTTCCGATGATCTCCCTTCGCGTTCCCAACAAGCTTCCCGATTCCTTCGGCGAATCTCCTAGCGAACTTCTGGCAAGATCCCACTGCATCGTTCGAACTCAGCCCGATGCCTAGGCTTTATCTTGGCCCATCATCTGGTTGTAACTTCATTGATCCTACCATAGTTAGACCTGCACGATGTTAATTATGACTTAATTAAATACAATCATAATTACCAAAATATCCATTACAAGACCATCCCGACTCCCGATAAGCTTTTCGGCTACCCCCGATAATCTTCTGACGAGTCTCGGTTTTCTTTTGGCGAACTCCCCTGCGCCATCTTGGTAAACTCCCAATACTCTCAGCGAGCTTCCGACACACTCCTGGCGAGTTCTCAAACGCATCGACTCGATGCATGGACTTAACCTTGGCCAACCTTGATTGTAATAATCTTTCTATTATAATTAATCCTGCATCAATCAACTCTAATAATTCTGTTAGATCAATAATCCATTAATTGATTTCATCATCAAAATCTGAGATTTAACAAAAAGTTGACAAGAGACGAGCTTCGCGTACGATCGGCTAAGGGGTTGTGTTGGCATTACGACTAATCGTGGAGCCATGAACATCACTGCAAAATGGGCCGACTCCTCATGTTTGAACCAGCGAAGGATGAGGACAATGGAACATCTGAAGAAGCCCTTAGAAGCTAAAGAAGAAGCCATAGAGGAAGAGTCCCACCCGGTCGATTACGTAGTGCACGTATTAGTCGGCTAATCCAACTCGTAGAGGATGAAAGTTGGAGGACTTCTAAAACAGCAACCCATCACCATTCTCATCAACGCGGGTAGTACAAATAACTTCCTCAATAGTAAAGTTGCTGCACGTTTGGCACTTCAAATAGAAGGTTGCAACAAGTTTGATGTAAAGGTCGTCGACGGTCGAATCTTCAATTGCGACCAACGGTGCCCGCGGGTGAAACTACTCCTCCAAGACCAAGAAGTGGTAGCTAATTTCTTCCTCCTACCCATTGATAATTATGAAGTCGTACTCGGGACCAAATGGCTCACAATACTAGGTGATACTCCTAGAATTTTTCTATATTAATAATAAAATTTTATTGGAAAGAGAGACAGGTCACGTTATGAGGCAAGCACGGGAGCAAAATTTTCACTGTTTCATCGCAATGAATGGAGAAAGTTTTGCACAAAGCATATGGCGGATTCTTGATTCATATCCAACAGCCATATAAGAGGGAGAACGTACAAAACTCAGATCCTAAGCTTGTCCTTTTGCTGGACGAATTCACGGATGTTTTCTCGAAGCCGCGTGAGCTGCCCCCTAACCGATCGCATGACCACCGTATTCCTATTTTGTCAAGCAAACCTCTAGCAAATTTATGATCATACAACTATCCTCAATTGCAGAAGGATGAGATCGAGAACATTGTTAAAGAGATGCTTGACACTGGGGTGATTCGACAGAGTTGCAGCCCTCAATCCTCACTGGTGTTGCTAGTGCGATGGTACGTGGCGGATGTGTGTTGGCTATCGGGCTCTAAATGCCATCACCGTCAAGGATAAATATCCTATCCCAGTCGTAGATGAACTCTTGGATGAATTAAAAGGAGCCTGAGTCTTTATTAAATTGGATCTCCGATCCGGATACCATCAGATTCGGGTATGCACTGAAGATATTCTGAAAACTACATTCCGCACGTATAACGGCCACTACAAGTTTTTAGTAATATCTTTCGGACTTACAAATGCTCCTTCTACCTTTCAAAGCTTGATGAATGACATCTTTCGAAGGTTTCTACACAAGTTCGTATTGGTATTCTTTGATGATATTCTCATTTATAGCCCTACGCTTGATATACATTTTCAACACTTACGAAGTATTCTAACGATTCTTCGGGAGAATACTCTTTATGTTAAATAGTCAAAGTACAGCTTCTTACAACATAAAGTGGATTATCTTAGGCATATTATATCAGAGGATGGAGTGGTGGTAGATTCGTCAAAGATCGAGACAATGCAAGGATGGCCAAAACCTACAAACGTAAAATCACTACACGGTTTCCTTGGACTCACAGGCTACTACCAAAAATTCGTGAAAGATAATTGCAAGATCAGTGCCCCACTCACGTCCTTACTGAAGAAGGACTACTTCTTGGGGTCGGATAAAGCCTCTGCAGCCTTCGAACGACTCAAGGCAGCCATGATGACGATGTTGGTCCTAGCACTACCCGATTTCAGCCACACTTTTGTCATTGAGGTCGATGCGTCAGGAGTTAGAATTGGGGCTATTCTTATGCAAGATGCTCGACTCTTAATTTACACCGAGGCTTCCCCCACACTCCACACGAGGTTTTTACAGGGGATACTAATTACTATCAAATTTAAAATATGGCTGGATACATCAACCTTGAGGACAAGGCTGATTTTAAGAGGACGGGTTTGATAGGACTCTAAAGGGTTGAGTCCTAATCACTTAGAAGTAATCAATAAGAACCCTGCGAGATTGTAATAAAACCCCACCTAATCACTTCTATAATATAAAGAAGTGTGGCTAGGGTTTATTTTGGGGCCTTAGGGTTTAGTGGCCATCGCCCCTTTTACTGAGCTAGTCAGCCAGGGTTTTCCCCTGCTTAGGTCGGCTATAGAGCCAACCTAGCCGCCACCTATTCCCTCTAAAGTAGGTAGGCTATAGAAGGGGTAAAAGGGTAATTTTAGTTAGATAAGCACCCCATGGGCTAGGGTTTACAATCCTATATGATGATGTAGTCGCCCCCTCTCTTTTATCAAGCAATTATCAATTTTATTTCAGCCTTGTGCCAAATCTAGGAGGGTTCCAAGGGTTGATCCCCCTCATGGGTCAAAATCTATAGAGCTCCATCTAGGGTTCTATCACTATCGAATCACTTTTTGACATTAGGTATTATTAATCATACAACATTCATAAGCGGATCAATCAATGAACTCATTCTCCAATGAGCACTTGTATTGTATTCTTAGTGTCTCCACGCAAGTGGCCATGAGACTAGCTAGCCACCTCCATCATATGGATGGGTATACTGTACACCAGTCTATCCGGTTATCTCAATGTCCCTCTCAAGTAACCTATAACCGAAATTATTTAAAATTTATGTTTAAAGGTGAATCGATCTCATTATCATGATCTTATCACGATTCGACTCCCATTGCACAGAGCCAAGGACATCACTACATATATATATATATATATATATATATATATATATATATATATATATATATATATATATATATATATATATATATATATATATATGTAATAGATAATATAATATGAGAATATACCAATAATAATTATAAATAAAAATATCACGTAGCGTGTCACATATGTCATCGCTCACGTGATTGCCTTGCAGGACACTTGTAACTAGCAAACTCTCACTTGACCTAATGTCAATCACCTACATGTCTTATCCTCTTCAAACCCTTGTGATGCTCAAATACAATCTGAGCCATTGGTTTCATCAGTGGATCTGCAATGTTATCTTCGGATGGAACTCTTTCCATTGCTATATCTTTCTGGGCTATGATCTCTCTAATTAAGTGAAACCTCTGCAAAATAATTCTGATGAGACCTGGGTTCCCATGCTAGAGCTATCGCCCTGTCACTGTCGTAATATATGGGAATTGGCTCCACGTTGCTTGGTACGACTCCCAAATCTCTGATGAACTTATTCATCCACACCCCTTCTTTTGCTGCTTCTGCTACAACAATGTATTCCTCCTCTGTGGTTGAGTCAGCAGTAGTATCTTACTTGGAACTCTTCCAGCTTACTACTCCTCCATTCAGGGTGAAAACATATTCTGAGTTTGACTTGCTATCATCAATGTCGTACTAGAAACTCGAGTGCATGTAGCCCTCAACCTGGAGGCTACTTCCTCCATATACTAGTAAAAGATCCTTAGTCCTTCTCAAGTACTTAAAGATACACTTTACTATCTTCTAGTGTTCCAAACTTAGATAAGCCTGATACCTGCTCGTGACACTCAGAGCATGCGCTATATCAGGCCTGGTATATAGCAAAGTATAGTGATAGACCCTATCGTTGAGGCATAGAGTACCCGATTCATGTCTGCCATTTCATCAGGAGTCTTTGGGGACATACTCATAGAAAGTGATAATCTATTTCTCATCGCTATGAGACCTCTCTTGAAATTCTCCATGCCAAACCTTTTGATAATGGAGTCTATATACCTAGACTAGGACAAGCCAAATATCCTCTTGGATCTATCTCTATATATCAGGATCCCAAAAATATAAGATGCTTACCCTAAGTCTTTGATAGAGAAGTTTCGAGATAGTCAAGCCTTTTGCTGTGAAGAGCATTCCTAGATTATTCCCAATGATTATGATGTCATCCATATACAACACCAAGAAGGTGATAGCGCTCCCACTTACCTTCATGTACACACAATCCTCATCTTCATTCTAAACAAAGTCATAAGATATGATTGCATCATCAAATCTTATGTTCCAACTTCGGGAAGCTTGCTTCAATCCATAAATGGACCTAAGCAACCTATACACTTTATCTGGACTCTCTCTGGATACGAATCCCTCTGGCTGTATTATACACACCTCCTCGAGATTACCATTGAAGAATGTCATTTTCACATAAATCTGCTAGATCTCTTAGTCATAGTGTGCTTTAATAACAAAAAGAATTTTGATGGATTTAAGCCTGGCTATAGGTGAAAATGTTTCGTCATAGTCAACTCCTTGCTTTTGATGATATCATTTAGCTACTAGCATTGCCTTATAGGTCTCCACCTTTCCATCCACTCTGATCTTCTTCTTGAAGATCCATTTGTAGCGGATGGATACGATACACTCAGGAGAATCAATATCCTGAGAGTCCTCTCCACTAATATGTCCCACATATCTTTCAGGTGTATAAGGAGGTGTCCACTGTGATAGAATCTCATTGTCCCTGAAGAAATGGGTGAAATATGTACTTAAGGACTTTCCTCCTCAATCTGATCAAAGAGTCTTAATACTCTTTCCAATCTAGTTCTCTACTTCATTCTTATATTCCCTAAATTTCTCAAAGGCCTCAGACTTGTACTTCATCAAGTACATGTGTCCATACTTAAACAAATCATAAGTGAATGTAATGATGTATAAGTAACCACCTATAGCCTAAGTCGATATGGGACCACATACATCAATATGTACGAGTTACAATAACTTAATAGCTCTCTCTCTAGTTTCATTAAAAGGAGAGTTGGTCATTTTTTTACGAAGGCAAGGTTCACAAGTTGCATATGACTCAAAGTCGAATGGATTTAAGTATCCATCTTTCAACAACTTTTGAATCCTTCCCTCATGTATATGACCTAGCCTATAATGTCATAGGCATGTATTGTTCACCTTATCTATTTTCTTCTTAGACGTATTTATTGAATCTCAGATTTTGGTGATAAAATCAATTGGTGAATGTTTAATATAACTTTTATGTTAGAGGAAGTAATGCATGTCTAACTACAATAGAGGAATTGAGTTAAAACCAGATGATGGGCCAGAATCAAGTTTGGATATTGGGCCAAGGTTCGGATGATGTTCTGGGAGCTCGCTAGGAGTTCGCTGAAGGAATCGGGAAGCTCGTTGGGAATACATTGGAAGATCGCCGGAGGAAGACCATAAGATTCACCGTAAGAATGCCTGAGGCTACCGGATTGGTGAGAGTTAGGTCATTATTTAGCTTGATGGTCCTTATGGTTGTAATCAATGTGTCGTAGTTAGGGATTGAGTCATAATTGAGTTTGATTTAGAAATAATCCAAATCAACTCAATGTAAGGCAACTTGTTCCACAAAGGGATTGGATTGAGCTCAGGTCGAGCTCAATTAGTTGACCTGAGAATTGGTCAACGTGAGGTATAAGTCGGGATTGAAAAAGTGAAAGGAATCACTTTTCCAAAAATCCTGTGGCGGTTGTACCATCGGTGAGCCACGATTGTACCACCCCCACCAGCATTTCGGGCAGCAGGCGATGGTTGGACCGCCCAGGTTGATGGTTGAACTACCCGTACCCTATTTTCAGGGTAGCCTTCGACGATTGTACTGCTCGTACTTGATTTTTTGGGTGTATTTAAATTTTGGCTCCATTCTTCTGAAGTCAATTGGGGCCTATAAATATTCCAAGTTTTCTTGTATTTAGCATAAGTATTTAAACAAGTCATTGGGTAAAAATATATGAAAGCAAGTGTGTGCTAAAAGTGTGTAAGAAAAAAAAAAAGGGGGAAGGGAGTGAGCTAAGTGTTGTATTTTTGTAAAGAGTCTCCCTTGTAATTTTAAAAGTTTGTAATGGTTTGGTCTTCACCCAAAGAAGATCGGTAGTGGACACTGGTGGGCCTTGACGAAGAGGACTCGTAAGTGGACGTAGGCCAAGATTAGGGTCGAACCACTATAAATTGTGAGTGCTCTTTGCTTGTCTTGTATATTGCCTTTTATTGCTCTTAATTAGTCCATAGAAAGATATAATCATCATTCTCATAACTTTTTCTCTTAAACTGAGTTGTTAATTATCTTCAAACAAAATACAAAAGATGCTTCTGATTTTATTTCTTTACTTCTTGAAAGCAAGGTTTTTGAATCGAGCACTTTTACTTTTGTACTAATTCTCCCCCCTCTTAGTGTCAATTGATCCTAACAATTGGTATCAGAGCAAGGTATATACTCATTAGATTAACACCCACTTGAGTAAATGACCTTGTTTGGCATAAATGAGAGATATTCCATTTTGCGACCTCCCATGTTCAATGGGACGGATTACACGTATTGAAAAATAAGGATGTGTATTTTTCTCATTTCTATGGATCTTGATTTATGACACATTGTAGAGAATAGATTTGAAAAATCTTTCAAACCAATGAGCGAATTGAATAATTTGGAAAAGAAATTTTTTTTTCTTTGAATGCAAAGGCTATGAATGCCTTATTTTGTGCTCTTGACAAAAATGAATGTAATCATGTTTCTATTTGTGAATCTGCTTATGATTTTTGGCATACACTAGAAATCACACATGAAGGCACTAGTAGAGTTAAAGAGTCTAAGATTAACATTTTAGTTCATAGTTATAAATTATTTAGAATGAAACCAAGTGACTCAATTAGAGATATGTACACATGTTCCACAGATATCGTCAATGGTCTTAAAACGCTTAGAAAATATTTTTCAAATTTTGAACTTGTGAGTAAAATTTTAAGATCTCTACCTAAAAATTGGGATCCTAAAGCAACTGCTATACAAGAAGCCAAAGATTTAAATAACTTATCTCTTGAAGAACTTATTGGCTCACTTATGACATATGAACTAAATTGTAAAGCTCATGATGAGCTTGATGAACCCCTTCTAAATAATAGGAAGGATGTAGCACTAAGAACTACAAATGACTCCTTGAGTGAAACCTCGAGTGATGAGGACCATGATATTGCACTATTATCAAAAAAGTATAAAAAATTTATGAAATATAATAAAAATTATAAAAATAAAAATGAATCGAAAAAGGACAATATCATATGCTCTTAATGTAAAAAACTGGAACATTTTATAAATGAATGTCCGCAATTGAAGAAGAAGGCATCCTACAAAAAGAAAGCTCTTTCGGCAACATAGAATGACTCAAGCTCTTCAGATGAAGAAGACCACTCCAAAGAAGAAGTTGCAAACTATGCTCTAATAGTGATCCAAGATGAGTTTAGTGATTCTTTAAGCATTTCTTTTACCAAGTTATTAAATATGTTTCATGAATTGTTTGATGAATTTAGAAAAATTAGTAAATCTTTTAAGTTGCTTAAGAATGAACATAATTTGTGAGTTAATAGACTTGATGAATGCATGATTCATTGGTATCACAATCCTTATTTTAAATGTGAGATACTAGATAATGTTAAAGAAGAAAACATCATGCTAAAGCAAACCTTAGAAAAATTTGAAATAGGAAATGAATCCCTTAATATGATTATTGATAATAAGGGTTATATTAATTAGAAGAAATGGTATAGGCTTTATTGGTAACACTCAACAAAAGTCAATCATTTTTGTTAAAGGACGTATCTTAGATTTGCCATCGAAAATCAAATATAATTTTTAGGGTAGATTAGGACCTAAAGCCAATAAATATCTATTTAGAAAATATAGTCCAAACCAATTTGTTTGGATACCCAAGAGAAAAATAAACAACTAGAAACCATTAGAAAGGAAAGATAAAGTTTTGCATGAAGGACCTAATATAAAATTGGTACCTAAATTAAAACCATTTTTCTGTAGGTTTATCTTCAAACTAAAGCTAGGAGCATCAAATGGTACCTTGATAGTGGATGCTCAAGGCACATGACTGGAGATCCAACTTATTTTTCTAAGCTCACTAGCTTAAGTGAAGGAGTTGTCACCTTCGGAGACAACAACAAAGGTAATATCATTAGAAAAGGAACCATATATAACACATTAAACCTTTTGATTGAAGATATATTGTTTGTTGATGGCTTGAAACATAATTTGTTTAGCATTAGCCAATTATGTGATAAAGGTTATGTGATTAAATTTCAACCTAATGCATGCATAATTGAATTGCCATACAAAAATAAATCTTTAATTTTCTTAAGAAATAACAATGTGTATACTATAGATATTAAAAAGTTTTGTGATGAAACTTCATTTTCAACCTTAAATGATGATTCTTGGATTTGACATAGAAGACTAAGTTATGCTAGCATGAAAACTCTAAACCAAATTTCAACTAAAGACTTAGTAAGAGGATTACCTAGCCTAAAATTTATCAAATATAAAGTATGTGATACTTGTCAATTAGGAAAACAAATAAAGCGTAGCTTCAAGCTAAAAACTCAAATAACCACCTCTAGCCCACTTCAAGTTATCCATATGGATTTATTTGGATCAATTGACATTACAAAGTTAGGTGGAAGCAAATATGCATTCGTTATAGTAGATGATTATAGTAGATATACTTGCACTTATTTCTAGGCACACAAAAGTGATATATTTAAATATTTTATAAAATTTTGTAAAAATGTTCAAAATGAAAAAGGATTTATAATTTCATCAATACGTAGTGATCATGGTGGTGAATTCAAAATAATGACTTTCAAAATTTTTGTAAATCAAATGGGTACATCCATAATTTCTATACTCCAAGAAATCCACAACAAAATGGAGTAGTAGAATGAAAAGATAGGAGTTTACAAGAAATGACTAGAACCATGTTAAATGAACCTACCTAAATATTTTTGGGTCGAAGTCGTTAATATGGCATCATGCTATGTTTTAAGTAGGGTTCTTGTAAGACCATTACTCACTAAAACTCCTTATGAATTATGGAACGGTAAAAAACTTAAAAAAAATTATTTTAAATATTTGGTTGCAAATGTTTTATTTTGAGTGAAAAAGATGTCTTACAAAAATTTGATGCAAAATCTGATGAATGTATTTTTCTAGGTTATTTTTTTATTTCAAAAGCTTATCGTATATTCAATAAAAGAACTTTAGTAATTGAAGAATCTATTTATGTTATTTTCAATGAGATTTCTGAACCTAAGAAAATTGATTTTGATGATGAATTTGATTTTGGCACTTTGAATTTAAATGATAACTCTCCTAAAAGCCATTTGGATGAATCTACTTTCAAATCCTTACCGAAAGAATGAAAGTATGTAAATGATCATCCCAAGGAGCTTATAATATGAGATATATCAAGAGGTGTTCAAACCCGTTATTCTTTTAAAAAAATTTATGCTAATGCCGTATTTCTTTCTCAAGTTGAACTAAAGTGCATTGATGAGACCCAAAGAGATAATCTTGGGTTAATGCAATGCATGAAGAGCTTAATCAATTTGAGAGAAATGAGGTATCTTGGGTTAATGCATTGCATAAAGAGCTTAATCAATTTGAGAGAAATGAGGTATGGGAGTTTGTTCATAGACCTAATGATCGTTTAGTGATTGGTACTAAATGGGTCTTTAGAAACAAGTAAGATGAAAATGATATCGTGGTTAGAAACATGACTAGATTAGTGGCCAAAGGTTTCAACCAAGAAGAAGAAATCAATGATGATGAAACTTTCGCTCTTGTGGCTAGACTTGAAGCCATAAATCCTTGCCTTTGCATCTTTTAAAAATAATCTTCTTCCTAAGAAGTGTACTTTTATGGATTAAAACAAGCCGCTAGGGCTTGGTATGAAAGACTTAGTTCTTTTCTTATTTCAAATAATTTTTTGAAAGGCAAGGTTGATACCACATTATTTTTTAAGAATTTTAAAATGATTTTCTTGTTATTCAAACATATGTTGATGATATCATTTTTCATTCTACAAATGAATACTTGTGTGAATCTTTTGCCAAGTGTATAAGCCAAGAATTTGCAATGAGTTTAATGAGTGAGTTAATATTTTTCTTAGGATTATAAATAAAACACTCCCATGAGCACATCTACAAAGTTAGACTTAGACAATGAAGGAAAAAATTTTGACCAAAAATCTTATAGAGGAATGATAGGTAGTTTGTTATACTTAACGACTACTAGATCGGATATCATGTTTAGTGTTGGATTGTGTGTAAGATTTCAATATAACCCTAAGCTTTCTCACCTTAAAGTAGTTAAAGAATATTTAGATATTTAAAAGAAACTTCTAACTTAGGATTATGATATCCAAAATATAAAAACTTTGATTGACTTGCTTATGGGGATGTCGATTTTGAAGGAAGTAGGATAGATAGAAAAAGTACTACTAGGACATGTCAATTTTTAGGCCATGCATTTATTTCTTGGTCTTCCAGGAAATAATATTCGGTTGCTTTATCTAATGCTGAAGCTGAATATATTGCAGCTAGTACTTATTGTGCTTAAGTCATTTGGATGAAAAACACATTAGAAGATTACAGAATTCATCTAAAAAATATTCCTATAAAATATGACAATACAAGCGCAATATGCTTAACCAAAAATCTCATTCAACATTCAAGAACTAAACATATTGATATTAGACATCACTTCATTAGGGATCATGTAAACAATCAAAATATTTTCCTTAGAATTTATTGACAATAAGCATCAATTAGTGGATACTTTTATAAAATCATTAAATGAAGAGCAATTTTCTTTTATTAGAAGAGAGCTAGGAATGCTAAACTATGAAAATGCATGATTTGCTTGATTTGCTACCTTGCTTGAAATTTGCATAAGATGAATTAAATTACATGGGTAGCTCTTGATTTTTCTTGGATTTTGAAATTTATATCTATAAAATTGAGTATTTTTGTGATATGATATTTTCCACTTCCCTTCCTTATTTCTACTACCTTCTTGTTTACAAAAAAACAAGAGGAAGAAAATTTACATGAAGATGATGATTTGCTATTTTTCAGATTTATTTGATGTGTTTGCTTAAAATTTATATAAGATGATTTTAAATGCATGAGTAGCTCTTAAGTTTTTGAATCTTCCTAGATTTCTTGGATTTTTGAGCTCACCTTCGAAATATTCTTTTCAAAATTTACTTTTATAAGATTGAGAGCTCTTCTTAATGATGTTTTATAACTCTTCCCTTTTTTTTCCTTCTTTTTCATAAGAGGAAGAAATTTTTTTATAGCTCATATCCAATGTTACAAAGGGGGAGCAAAGACTCATATGCCTTGAAATCTTTAGTCATACATTTCACCTTTTTATTGATGACAGAGGGGGAGAAATAGATATTGATGACTTATGTAAAATTGATGCATAATTTTTTAAATTAATGAAAATCTTTGATGAGTTGATGTCTTAATAATTTAAAGAAAATTTTTATTGATGTATGAGTGTCTTGTTGCATCCTTAAAATATTATTTGCTTAAAATATTAATTGCTTCATGATATTTGAATTCAAGAATGTATGGTTCTCTTGAATTTAAGTTTTTCTTATTATGGCATGGATTTAGAGGGAGTAAGGTTTAACTCCCGTCATCAATTGATTGTCATCATCAAAAAGGGGGAGATTGTTAAATCTCAGATTTTGGTGATGAAATCAATTGATGAATGTTTAATCTAACTTATGTGTTAGAGGAAGTAATGAAGGTCTAACTACGAGGGAGGAATTAAGTTACAACCAGATGATGGGCCAAAATCAAGTTTGGGCATCGGGCCAAGGTTCGGACGATATTGTGCGAGCTCACTTGAAGTTCGCTAGGAGTTCGCCGAAGGAATTGGGAAGCTCGTTGGGAACATGCCGAGAGATTACCGGAGGAAGACTGTAAGATTCGTCACAAGAATGTTAGAGGGTACCGGATTGGTGGGAGTTAGGTCACTATTTAGCTTGATGGTCCTTATGGTTGTAATCAATGTGTTGTAGTTAGATATTGAGTCCTAATTGAGTTTAATTTGGAAGGAATCTAAATCAACTTAATGTGAGGCAATCGGGTCCATAAAGGGATTGGATTGAGCTCAGATCGAGCTCAATTAGTTGATCTGAGAATTGGTCAATAGGAGGTACAAGTCGGGATTGAAAAAGTGAAAGGAATCAATTTTCTAGAAATCCTAACGGTTGTATCATCGGTGAGCAACGATTGTATTGCCACTGCCCAAGATTTCGGGCAGCAGGTGGTGGTTGGACCGCTCAGGCCGGCGGTTGAACCACCCGTACCCTATTTTCAGGGTAGCTTCCGGCAATCATACCGCTTGTACCCGATTTTTTTCATGTGTATTTAAATTTTGGCTCCATTCTTTTAAAGTCAATTGGGGCCCATGAATATCCAAGTTTTCTTACATTTAGCATAAGTATTCACACAAGTCATTGGGCAAAAATCTGTAAAAACAAGTGTGTGGTTAAAGTGTGGGGGAAGGGAGTGAGCTAAGTGTTGTATTTTTGTGAAGAGTCTCCCTTGTAAGTTAAAAGTTTGTAAGGGTTTAGTCTTCTCTCAAAGAAGATCGGTAGTAGACATCGGTGGGCCTCGACGAAGAGGACTTGGAAGTGGACGTAGGCCAAGATCGGGGCTGAACCATTGTGAGTGCTCTTTACTTGTCTGTTTATTACCTTTTATTGCTCTTAATTAGTCCATAGAAAGATACGATCATCATTCTCATGACTTTTTCTCTTAAATCGGGTTCTTAATCATCTTCAAACAAAATACAAAAGACGCTTCCGATTTTATTTCTTTACTTCTTGAAAGCACAATTTTTGAATCGAGCACTTCCAGTTTTGTACTAATTTTGTAACCCCCCCCTCTCATCTTAGTGCCAATTGATACTAACAGTATCTATATTTATGATGTATGGAGAAGTGTCTAACACATATAACCAATTTATCAGGGTCCCTGTAGTGATGATCTCATCATCTATAATTATTGAACAACTATCGTTCTAAAAAACTAATTTATATTCACTAATTGTCAAACAAGAGATAGAAATAATATTTTTGATAATAGAGGAAACAAAATAGCATGTATCTAATGCAATAATAGCTGCACCAAGCAGATGTAGGGTGACCTCCCTAATAGTACTATAGTAACTCTTGCTCCATTGCCCATCTTGAGGTACATCTCACCTCTGGCCAATCTCCTAGGTCTTATCAGAACTTGCAATGAATTACATATATAATAAGTACTCCAAGTATCCAATACCCATATGTTGAAAATATGACAAGTGGAGACTGATCATGAATATACTTGAAGCATCTCCAGGCTTCTGTTATTCCTTATCTACAATGTAGTCCTTATAGTTCCTCTTCTAGTGCTTGTTTTGGCCATAGTGGAAGCACTGTTCTTTGTCCTTTGTTAGGTCTTTCTTGGCAATCTTTGCCTTACCTAGTCTTTCTTTACCCTTGCCCTTCTTAAGGGTCTTACTGGCCTTCCTTTTCTTCTTAGTCTCACTAATATAGAGAACTAACTGACTTCTCTTTCTTCATGATGCTCTCAACTTTCCTCAACATATTGAGGAGCTTAGGTAGAGTCACCTTAAACTTGCTCATATTAAAATTCATGATGAAGTAAAAAATTGAATCCGGTAGGGACTAAAGTATAAGATCAACACATAAGTTATCCTCTAGGACTATTCCTAGGCCTGTGAGTTTCTCAATCCACTCTCTCATCTTTAGGACATAGTTCTCAACCGATATCTCTTCTATCATTCTAGCTGGGAAGAGTCTCTTAGATATCTCATATCTTTGAGTTTTTCCTTTTTTTCTCAAATAGCTGGCGGAGATGAAGAATGATAGAATCTCCATCCATGCTCTCATATTGCATTTGTAACTCATGAGTCATAGAGGTCAACATGTAATATTTTGCTAATGTGGAATCATCTATATACTTCACATCGCGAGTGATTTCATCATCGCTTACCCCTTCTTTCGGCGTGGGCATAATTTGTATCAAGACGAATATGATTTTTTCCACCGTGAGAATAATTCTTCAATTGTGGAGTCAATCCGTGTAATTAGGACCAATGAGGCGGTTGGCATCAAGTATGCCACGCAGGGGGTTTGTGAGCGACATGTTTCTGTCAAACAAGATATAGTACAAATAAATAACATGCAGATTTTGAAGAAAAAATCACTTAAGATATGAACTTCTATCTTAATGTACTCCCACTTTTTTCATAACGAATCCCTCGACACGTGAGAAGAAAGTCTCCGACAGACTTCTAGTGGGGATCGGGATCCAATTGGCGTCTTAATGCAACCTCGAGGGACTCAACCAATTATACTAAGCCCAAATGGTAGGCAACTCTTCCCAATCACAACTCTCTGTAATTCCCGTCATGTTCAGCCTCCGAACCATCATTATCTCGAGAGACTCGACTAACCATGATGTTCAGTTAAGTCATTACCATGGTTACAAGATGAGTCTGATTTGATGATATGCCCTCGAGGGACTCGACCAAGCATACTATATCCTCAGGTCACTGGTGATATCTCTATGTCATAAGTAAGATCTCAATCATGTAGATAGGTGAGCTTCGAGGGACTCAACCAACTCAACATATGTCGTGATTCAATTTCTTCCTATAACGATGAAAGACCACATGGGTCAATCTTATTGACTCACGCTTACCGACTTAATATTATCACAGGAGGGGTTTTTATTTTGTATCGGTCTCCTAATATGTCGTGTCACACACATACATATTTAATATATATCTATATCGCATGCAAATATATATATATATATATATATAGTAGGTGTATAACATAAATCACATATGCAAGCCACACCGGATGATCATGAGCCGTCACCTAATATGATTAAGCCCGAGCCAATGGGCCTAATCATTCACAATAAGATCTATGTGTGAATCAGCACATCTCCATGCCCTGTGATCAATGAACTCATCATCATCGGTTCTATCGTATCCTCGTCACATCACCATGCATCGTGATCTCCCGCCACGGCATCATGGGTCCCGCTGTCACTTCCACGTTCCCGTCGTGCCTCTCCATGTAATTACAAAATAATCATATGCACGCAGGCCCGACAATAAATAAGAAAAACGAAGGCTCATAGGCCCCAATAATAATAATAATAATAATCATAATTATACACATCATAACACATGACTTATGATCATTTATCCACATCATACATCACATGTGTTGGGAAACCTCACTAGGAACATCACATGCATAGTGGAAATCAAAACAAAATTGGTTTCCCACATAGATAAAATCATCGTGTAAAAGATTGGGTTGCGAGAAAGTCGTAAAAACTAAGAAAACTGCGTTGCGTGATAGATTGATTAACTAGGGATATTGTATATCCCTGTATTCTAGATCTGGATGGAGAGGATGAAGGAAGTCAAGCGTCATCCTCTCTAGTGGCATCCACACGATGGATCTCTGCAGCAAAACTCCTCCAATCTGATCTCACAACTCTTGCGCAGAGGGAGAGAGGAGAATAGGAGGTGGTGGCCAAAGTTGTAGCCTATCAACCATGAACCTCCCTCCAATCAACCAAAAAACCCTAGGGTTCCTGCCTTAGTGGGTATTAGATCTCTATCCAATTATCCACTAATCTTGCATTATTGGATCTCTTTCCAATAATCTCCTTAGGCCTCTAATTGGGCCTTATACAAGGAGCTCATCAGCATAAGGTCTCATCTACTGCGAATAGGAGCTAATTAGATCTTCATCTAATCATCTATTCGTTGAAGCATTCACCATATGTGTAGGACCCTCTAGGCCCGATACCGAGCTGGTCGTGAGTCGCTCCCATTAGAACTCCTTCTAATATAGTGAATTATTATCCCATAATAATTCACATCACTCATCGACTATAGACGTACTAGGCCACTATGTCATAGTCCCCAACAATATAGGGGGATCGAATCTATCGGACCTGTCTGTCCACATTTACCGTGTATATATAATCCCTCATCCAGCTAATATCCTAGAGACCGTATATTGGATATGGTACTGTCAGATCACATACGAAATCCATTATAGTCTCCCTCTAATAAGATTCTCCTAGAGAACTGCTCTATCAATCCTAATGACCCTGGCCAAGGATCTGTTTGAGCAAACATATATGGGATATTCCTCTCATGATACCGAGAGTGGATGATCATTTATTGACACTCAATTGTCTTCGTAAGGTTAGCTATCAATCCTGATAACTAGTTGTACCAGATTTGAAACATTCCAAACTTATAATTCTGGCATCAAAGAAGGAGTACTCAAACAATGCATCATTGGTGTCTTAAGTCTAAGGACCAGATATACAACTGGGACTATGGAATCGTTGTCTGACATTAGGTATCATTAATCATACAGCATTCCATAGCAGATCAATCAGTGAACTCATTCTCCAATAAGCACCTGTACTATATCCTTAGTGCCTCCACACAATTGGCTATGAGACCAGCCACCTCCATCATATGGATGAGTATATAGTACATCGGTCTATCCGGTTATCTTGACCCTCTCGAGTAACCTATGACTGGGATTATTTAGAATTTATGTTTAAAGGTGAATCGATATCATTATCGTGATCTAATTCTTATTGCACGGAACCAATGACATCACAATATATATGTAACAGATAATATAATATGAGAATATACCAATATTAATCATAAGTAAAAAGATCGCATAGCGTGTCACACGTGTCTCACGTGATTGACTTAAAGGGCACTTGTAACCAACAATATGTACATTACATCACATGTATTACTACTATATAATAATTAATTAAACTATTTAATTAATTATTTTTCTGGAAATCAAGATATGTTGAGAATTTCTAAAATTATCAAGGGCATTTTTGAAATTCTAGATAGATGGATAGTCCTTAGAATTTTTAAAATTATTGAGGGTATTTTAAAAATTCTAGACAAAGGATACACCTAAGAATTTTTCAAATTCTAAGGGGCAGAATCATCCTTTTGCTAAAATAGAAACACTAATGGGAGCGACTCACGATTAGCAGAAGGATAGTCCTTTTGCTAAAATAGAATCGTCCTTTTGCTAGAATAAAAATTGTCCTCTTCCAGCCACCGTCGTCGTCGCCACCCCTGTACTACCCGCAGGCATGCGCTAACGCCCTCGGGTGGTAGCCCCTGCGGGCGAGCGGCATCGACTCGCACGACCACCTAGTCCACAAGCCCACCCACGAGCGTTGTACCGGTAGGCGACCGTCGCTGTGGGTGGGCGCTGCACTGCAAGCAGCTGCACCTGCGGGCGCCGTGCTGCATGCGACCGTCCTAACTGGCGTCGTGCTGTAGGCGATCCTGCATGCAGCCTGGCCACCCCTATAGGGGGTTTGGCCATGGGCAACCACCCCTACAGGCAGCTAGCTCACAGGTGGCCACCCCTCACCTATAGGCAGTGTTGCCTTTGTTGCCAACAATTGCAACAAACATGTAGAATAGTTTTACGCGATTCAATCTCATCACATGCAATTTAAAACTAACTTTCATGCGAACAACCTTGGCTCTGATACCACTATTGGGAAACCAAGCAGGAGCATCACATGTGCTACAGAAGATCGAAACAAAATAGGTTTCCCACGCAGACGCGAGAAAGTCGCAAAAACTAAAAAACCATGATACGTAAGAGATTGATTACCTAGGGAGATCGTATATCCCTATTTTTCAAGATCCAAATGGAATGATGAAGAAGGTCAAGCATCCTCCTCTCTAGCGGTATCCACACGATGGATCGGTATAGTGATACTCCTCCAATCGTAATCTCAGGTCTCGTAACTCTTGCGCAGAGGGAGGGAGGGACAAGAATAGGAGGGGGCAGCCCAAGATACATCCTATCATCTATGTGTCTCCCCTCCTATTTATAGAGAGCAAGCAAAAACCCCACGGGTCCTGCTTAAGTAGGTATTAGATCTCCATCTAATTACCCATTAGTCTTGCATTATTGGATCTCTATCCAATAATCCCCTTTAGCCTCTAATTGGGCCTTATGCATGAAGTTCATTAGTACATAGTCTCATCTAATGAGAATATAGGCTAATTAGATCTCTATCCAATTCTCTATTCACAGAAGCATCCACCATATATGTGTAATCATCTAGGTCAGATACCTAGCTGATCGTGAGTCTCTCTTATCAAAATTCCTAATATAATAACGTATTATCCCCATAATAATTCACTTGACTCATTGACTATGGACATACTACGTCACTACACTATAATCCCCAAACGATATAGGAGGATCAAATCTATCGAACATGTCTGTCCATAGTTACCGTGTATCTATAGTCCCTCATCTAACTAATATCCCAAAGACTATATATTAGATATGGTTTGTCAGACCACATACGGAATCCATATGAGTCTTGCTCTAATCGGATTCTTTCAAAGAACTTATTCTCTCTCAATCCAAATGACCATAACCAGGGATTTGTTTGAGTAAGCACAAATGAGATATTCCTCTCATGATCTGAGAGTTGATGATCTTTTATTAACACTCAATTGCCTTCGTAAGGTTGGTTATCAATCCTGATAATCGGTTGTACCAGATTTAGAATTTTCAAAACCTGTAAGTCCAGTGTCAAAGAAAGTGGTACTCATACAAGACATCCTTGGTGTCTCAAGTCTAAGGACCAGATACATAATTGGGACTATGAAATCACTATCTGACATTATGTATTATTAATCAAATAACATTCCATAAGCATATCAATTAGTGAACTCATTCTCCAATGAGCATCTGTACTGTATCCTTAGTATCTCCACACAAGTAGATATGAGACTAGTTGCCTCCATCATATGGATGAGTATACGGTAACACTAGTCTGTCAAGTTATCTCGGGACATCTCATTATCGTAATCTTATCATGATCCGATTTCCAATGTATAGAGCCAAGGACATCACAATATATATATATGCAATAGATAATATAATATGATAATATGACAATAATAATCATAAACAAAAAGATTACGTAAGCGTATCACACATGTCATCACTCACGTGATTGGCTTGTAGGGCATATGTAACTAGCAAGACATACCTACAAAAAAGAGGGGTTTACTTTAGGTACCCATTTAACTTTAGGTCCTTCATGGTTGACTTTGGCATCAAATCATTTATTGTTCCTTTAGGAACCCAAACTAGTTTATGAGAGCTATATTTTTTGAAGAACATACATAAGCATAATGATCAAATCTTTCATAAAAATTACATTTATCTTCAGGGGAATATATAGTGTAGATCTTTTTACAAATTTTATTGGCTTTTGTTGAGTGTTACTACTTACAAAGTCGATTCCTTCCTTTCTATAGACATAACCTTGGTTAGCAAGAATCATATTTAATGATTTGCTTCCAATTTTAAACATTTGTAAAGTTTGTTATAATAACATATTTTCCTTTTTAAGCGAATCTGGGTCTTTACATTTAGTGCAAGATGCTAACATATAATTGTTATGCTTATTTTTCTTTATCAAATTCATTAGAGAGATAAATGATCATTTTAAGCTCATCAAACAAATCATAAAATGCATTACGTAATTCATCATAAGAAAAAGATGTTTCGGGTGAGTCACATATCTCATTGTTAAAGGCCATCAATATATAGTTTGCTACTTCATCTTTTGATTTATTCTTCATCCTTTGATGCACTTGAATCATCCCAAGTTGTCTTGAATACTTTCTTCTTTTTTTGAGTCGGTAACTTCTTCTTAAGTTATAGATACTCATTTTTAAAGTGCCCTAGCTTCTTACGTTCATAACATATTATAGTATCTTTTTTTTTGTTCATTATTATTTTTATGAGTTTTGTTCCTTTTCATAAATTTTTTAAGTTTTCTTGTAAGAAGTGCAATGTTATCATCATCATCACTTAAGCTTTCGCTTGAGGAATCTTTTTTAGTTCTCAGTGCAATATCTTTCCTGTTCTTTGAAAGGTTTTCCTCTTGTTCGTCATGTGTTTTACAAGTCATTTCATAGGTCATTAATGATCTTATGAGTTCTTCAAGAGGAACATTATTCAAGTCCTTTGCGTCTTAGATAGCTGTTACTTTTGAATCTCAATATTTTGGAAGAGATTTTCAAATTTTAGTTACCAATTTAAGGTTAGTATAGCATTTACCAAGAGCTTTTAATCCGTTGACAACATCCATAAAATGGGTATACATATTACCAATGGTTTCGTTTGGCTTCATTTTAAACAGTTTCTAACTATGTACCAAAAGATTAATGTTCGATTCTTTTACTCTACTTGTGCCTTCATGAGTAACTTCTAATGTGTGCTAAATGTTATGTGCAGTGTCACAAGTAGAAACACGATTAAACTATTTTTATCCAAAGCACAAAACAAAGCGTTCACCGCTTTAGCGTTCAAGGAAAACATTTTCTTTTCAAAATCATTCCATTCATTCATTGAATCAAAATATTTTTGAAAACTACTTTCAATAATATTTCATAAATCAAAATCCATAGAAATCAAGAAAATTCTCATTTATGTTTTCAAGTAAGTATAGTCTCATTGAACATAGGAGGACAAGTGATAGAGCGACACTCGCAATTGCCAAAAAAAACATTAAGACTTACTTGGGTGTTAATTCAACTAAGAGAAACTTGGCTTTGATACCAACTGTTAGGATCATAATGACACTAAGAGAGGGGTGAATTAGTGATTTCGTAAAAAGATCCGATTCGAAAAAGTTCAAACGAGAATATGAACCGAAAATGTGTTTGACTTGAAAGTATAAGTAGTGAGTCAAATAAATTAGTAAGATAATGATAAGGAAAAGAAAGAAGAAAATGTAAATCAATTTATAGTGGTTCAGTCATCCCGATCTACTTCCACTCCCGATTCCTCTTCTCTCGAGGCTATCAGCTTTTACTACCAATCTTCTTTCCAACAAGCGAAGATCAACTACCCTTGTTACAACACTTTTTCTTTTACCATACTCCAGAAAGAACCTTTATAAACTTTTTCTCACAGACCTCACACCTCCTTAAACTAACCGCTAAACTCAACGAGGAAGTGAGTCAAACACTAAGAGTTTACAACACTTTTAACTCAAGGATTCTATCCCTTTTCACTTTTGTTTACACTTATTTATGCTCTTTCGTGCTCTATTAAATAAAAATGAGTGGGGTATTTATAGATCCCTAATGGCTTCAAAATTATAGCCAAAATTTTAAATCCCCGATTTTTTGGGGTACTAGTAGTACCACCATCGTCACTGGGTGACACACCATTGAACAGAGCCTAGGAATCTTAGCTTTAGTGGTACTACCACCAAACTAGGTGGTACCACCACCGCTTGAAATCTTGAAAAACCATAAAATATTGCTTTTCGAAGTATGGCGGTACCATCGCCCAGGTCAAACTCAAGTTATTGATTTGACCTTTCATTAGGCCCAACTCATCCCTGGTTCAGACCCAATGGGCTCCAAATTAAGTTTGCATGGTTACAGCCCAATACCAACTTAATTTGACTCTAAATGATTATAATTAAGAACTAACCACCTTAATACAATCACGAAGCTTTCAGCACATTGTCCATCATTCCGTCATGTCCTTTGATTATCTAACACTTCGTCCGAACCTTCGGCGCATCTTCTGACCTGATGCCCGAACTCATAGCACGAAGTTTAGATGTCGTCCAATCCTTCGGCCCGTCGTCCAATCTTTGACATGACAATTTTTGAACCAACATCTTGCTTTAATAATTTACCCTCCGATGGTTTAAGTCCATGATCGAAGTTTTCCTGCATTACTTATCTTGAAAGTATATTAGTTTATAAATCCATCAATTGATTTCATTATCAAAAGTAGAGTTCATCAAACGGTGAGGAGAAGGAGAAAATAGAAAAGGTTCCTTATGCTTCAACAGTCAAAAGGTTGATGTATGCGATAATATGTACGAGGCTAGACTGTATATGTAGTGGGTGTTGTTAGCAGATTTTTTATAAATTCAAGAAAAAAGCATTGAGCAATAGTAAAGTAGAACTTTAGATATCTCACAAAGAGTTTTAAAGTTTGTTTAAGCTTTGGAGGTGGACTACTTATATTGACAAGTTACACAGGCACAGATATGACAAGAGATATTAATATGAGGAAGTCCACATCAAGTTTTGTACTCACTTTTGTAGGGGAGTTATGTCATGACAATCCAAATTACAAAGGTATATTGTTCTCTCCACCATAAAGACAGAATATATTACTTCTATAGTGGTTTGCAAAGAAATATTATGGATGAAAGAATTCATAAGAATTATGGCTAAAATATAAAAATTATATAATGCATTGTGACAGCCAAAGCGTCATTCATTTATGTAAGAACCCAACTTTTTATTCCAAGTCAAATCATATAGATATCAGATACTACTGGATTCGAAATGTATTTCAAGAGAAGCAATTGCAACTTCAAAAAATTTACATAGATGATAACAACATAGACATGTTGATAAATATCTTATCGAAAAAAAGACAGGAGATGTACCGACGATTGGTCGACATGACCTCACATTAAGGAGTCATGGGATAACCTCCCTTATAGGTTGAAGGGGGAGGTTGTTGGGCATATGACCCATTAATTCAGCCCATGATCGGCTTTAATAACTTAGAACCCATATCAGCCATTAAACTCTTTCTCTTTTAACCTAGACTCGTGGCGACTAGGGCAGAAAAAAAAGAGGGCTTGTGACTACCGTGTGCGTGGCTAGGAAAAACCACAATAGCGACAATCGAGGGTAGAGAAATAAGAGAAGAATACGATATTAAGGTGTACGGTGATATAATCCTTATATCTCTATTATTCTCTTGTGACTGTTGATCGAGTTTTGTGCAATAGACTCATATATTTGTATGTTCATTATTTTTATAGTAGATTTACTTTCCTGATTTACCCTCATGATTTTTTCTCTTCGCGTTGGAGGGTTTTTTACGTAAATCTTGATGTTCTATGTAATTATGATTTTCATTTAATTTTTTCGCTGCATGTTATGATGTATTTGTTTGTATATAATTTTTTTATATCCCATAGAAAATAGCCAACCCCTGCATTACATAATTCAGCATTAAATGATCCATCACACTCCATACTAAACCTATAAATCGAAAGGGTCTGATTTAAGTTTGATTGGGTCGACCCTTAGAAACCTTAAATACCCTCAAATAGTCATGAGTGATAGCAATCATTAACCTGAAGCCGTCATAAAGTTGCAAGTATTACTGAGACCTTGTTATTAAAAGAGGCATTGCTTACTAGTAAGTCAACATCCATTATGCCATTCATCAAACTCATTGAAGTCAAACTAAAATTTTCAGCAATTATCTCCTATATTAAACTAGTAAATTGCACTAGAATAAAAGATGGTGATAGAGAATCATTACAATACTTGCTAACCGAGCACATCAGAGGATAATGTTACCGATGTAATCAAAGATAAGCAACTCGTTCCATTGCAGTTTTTATGAGAACACTTTGACTTTTGAGTAGACTTTCACTCTCCGCATCACCTTCCAACCAGGTTAGCTTTATTGTATAGGCTGGACACTACTTTTCAACAGTTAATATGCACTATTAATTGTAGCACACTTGTGTGGAGTTGAGGTCCATATCTATTTGTCAGCATCTTCTGGTTCCTAGCCAAGTAAAAACTCATAATCTTGACACTAAAATCCCATGAAAACTGTTATTAAATATATCAATTTTCTTCCATTAACATCAGTTAGCTTAGCAACAAAAAGGAAGACAGATGCACCATCAACATTGACAAAGGTAGGCTAATAACTCGAGAATATTATCAGTCCTAGCGATTCACATGATATTATCGAATGATACAAGACTTGGATAAGAATCTCCAATGCACTAGAATGCCCTTGTTGATGATCCTTTACTCCAACAATATCTAGAGTTCTTTGAACAATGTGATATCTCATACCAGGCAAATCCTTAATCATTCCTCCTCTTACTAATACTACAAAATGTTTTTATAAATTATGGTCAATACCAGGTATATAAGCAGTGATTTCAAATCCAGAGGTTAATCGTACTATGACAACTTTAAGCTAAGACAGTTTAGTTTTTTGAGGATGATAATAGAAAAGTTGACAGATAAGTCACCCTTATTGTCACCTTACATAACCATACATGAGATTTTCACCTCATATGGCTGCTCTTTGCATTGAATGAAACCACATGCTCCATAGTTTGTGTGGACCCCTCTCAATTCCTTTGAGTTTCATTCCTCCCTATGTGGGATACTTAATGTGTTAGCTATAACACTACAAGGATCGATACACATAGCACCTAGTATTCACCGTTTACGGCTAGGACTACTGGGGTATCTAATCCCATTTACTCTCTTAGTTTTCATCTCTCAGTGTCAGTGTTAACTTGGCAGAGTAAGTCACAGTCCAAATACTTAGTGTCCAAACATAACCGTATATTTCTTTTGAAACCACACTAGATGTTATTCATAAGCTGGTAGAGGTTCCTCTAGTTCCAAGAGCCGCCATGAACTCTGTTGGGGTATCATAGCAAGGGTTTATATTTACTTTTGAAGACCCACACCCAAAGCAGATTCTTATTGTTCAGTGGAATAAGTCATTTGGCACATATAGTCCTCCTAGCCATTCTCAAATCTCTAATCCCCTAACCCTCTTTTTCTTTAGGAGTGATAACAATGTCCTCTACCAAGTTCATTTTATTCTCTAATCCTCATAAGAATTCTCTACTAGGTTCTTTTATTCTCTTAATAATCTTCTCGGAAACTCTAGTATTCATAAGGGTTGAGTTAGTAAGTGAAGTTTTTTGAACTTGAGAGATGTCTTTTAAACCAGCCTTGAACCTTGATGAAGATTTTATCCACCAATAAGGTCTAAATTCTCTTCTTAAGCCTTTTACAAGTTATATAATAAGGGAGTTGAGGACTCGAGTCATCTTATTAACATTGGTCCTATGATGGAAAAAGACCTCATTTGTTTCAGTTGATAGTAAGGTTGGTTAACATTTCATACTTATCAACGATCTCTCTAAGGGTATTACAAGATCTAGAGTTCCCTTAAAGGCCACACGAAGATCATCAGCAAATATGAAATGCAAAATGTTAATCTCGTACACGTTAATCAGGGAGATGGCATTGGTTTTCAATTTAATCTTAAATAGATTACTAGGATTCTGCTGCACAAGGATAAATAGGTATGGGGATATAGAATCTCCTTATCTAATGCCATATTTACTCCTAAACCAATTAGATTCAACATTATTAATTAAGCAAGAAAAAGATAAGAAAGCAATACATAGATCCAGTCAATAAAAGATTTAAAAAATTAATATTGATAAGAGTTGTGATATATGACCGACCAATCTATTCTATCATAAGCCTTAGATATATCTAATTTATGAAGGGTCAAGAGCATTCTCGTACGAGATTTGGATATGTGATAGAACTCCAAAAGGAATCCTATAGATTTTGATCTCTAAGGGGGATCAATCCTTAGAACGCAATAGAGGTTCCTCCCTCCTGGAACCCGACACAAGACTGAATAAAAGATTAATCTTACTTGATAAAAGAGAGGGAGTGGCTACATCATATAAGGTTCTAAACCCTAGCCCAATGGGTGATTGCCTAAGTAAAATTACTCCTTTGCCTCTTTTATAGTCAATCTGCCTTAGTAGGAACATGGGGCAGTTAGGTTGACTCTATATCCAACCTAAGCAGGGGGAAACCTTAGCCAACTAACCCAGTAAAGGGGGGCGACGACCGCTAAGCCCTAAGGCCCCGATTTAAACTCTAGCTATACTTCTTTATAGGATAGAAGTGGCTAGGTGGGGTTTTATTACAATCTCACAGGGTTTTATTAATTACTTCTAGGGTGATTAGGACTCAACCCTACTGGAGTCCTATCAAGCCCGTCCTCTTAAAATCAGTCTTTTCCTCAAGGCTAAAGGTCCATAAACTCTGGGAATCGTGTCTTCAGCTCCTTGTAAGGCTCCCATGTCGCGTCTTCAGATGGTAAGTTATTTCACTTCACGAGTACTTCAGTTGAAGGGCATCGTCGGTGCATCACAATCCTCGGATCAAGTATAGCTTCAGGTTGGGCTTCAATCTTACCATCATTTATAGTGTTCGACAGCTGAGTCTACACTAACTCTCGTTCTCCTAATTTCGGCTTTAGCAAGAATACATGGAAGACGGGATTGATCTTAGCATCATTTGGAAGCTTTAATTTGTATGTCACGACCCCAATACGCTCCAAAATCTGATATAGTCCATAGAATCATGGAGATAACTTCATCGATGCTCTGGTGTTGATTGATAGCTGCTTGTATGGTTGTAGGTGAAGGTAAACCTAATCTCCTACTGAAAATTCTCGCTCACTGCGGTGAGTGTCTGCTTGTTACTTTATGCGGGTTTGAGTGGCAGTTAGGTTGTCCTTTAGTAGCTATAGAAGCTTGTCTCTGTCAATTAAATTTTGGTCAACCTGATCTACTTTGGTCGCACCAATTACATATTTCGGTATTACAAGGGGCGGTCGGCTATACAATGCCTCATAAGGGGTATATTTGGTTGATGAATGATAAATTGTATTGTACCACCATTCAGCCCAAGGAAGCCACCTTGTGCACTCTTTGGGCCGGTCACTGGTGAAGCACCGTAAGTAAGTCTCGAGGCATCTGTTCACCACTTATGTTTGGTCGTCCGTCTGTGGATGGTAGGTTGTGCTCATCTTCAGTTGGGTGCCTTGTAGTTGGAAGAGCTCGGTCCAAAGTTTACTTGTAAATATCCTATCACGGTCGCTCACAATTGACCTTGGCATCCTATGCAGTTTTATAATATTTTCCATGAAAAGTTTAGCAATGCTAGCAGCGGTATAATGATGTCTCAGCATAAAAATGACTATATTTAGTTAGATGATCTATCAACACAAAGATCGTGCTTTTACCTTCAAATGATGGCAGCCCTTCGATAAAATCCATGGAGATGTCAGTCCATGCTGAGTTCGGTATAGGTAGTGGTTGTAGTTTTCTCGGATTTGCCACTGTTTCACCTTTCTACTGTTGTCATACATCACATTTGGATACATAATTATAAATCAATTTTTTCATGTCCTTCCAAAAGAAGTTTTGCTTCACCCTCTTGTATGTTCTCATAAATCTAAAGAGCCCTACTGAAGGTGAAGAGTGCATCTCATGCAAAATAATCTGAATGCAAGGGGAAGAAGGAACAATTATAATTCGGCTTTTGTAGCGTAGGTCCTTCGAATCCCAAGTATAGTGACCCATGGAACCCGGATCCTTCTCCAATTTTTCTATGATGTCCCGGGTTTCTAGGTCATTCTCTAATTCCTTCCTAATGTCTTTGAGAAAGTTGGTGGAGGGAAGGGAGATGGCTGAAATTTTGGCTTGTCCCGGTAGCCGTGATAGAGCATCTGCAATAACATTATCTTTCCCCTTTCGATAAGTAATTTCATAGTCAAAGTCAAGAAGTTTAGTTACCCATCATTGTTGCTTTGGAGAAGATATTTTCCCGCTCTAAAAATATTTAAGACTTTGGTGGTCGGTCTTAATCTGGAAGCGTCGGTCGATCAGGTAGGGTCTCCACTTTGTGACGGCGTATATGATGGTAAGCATTTCCTTATCATATATGGGCATTTTAAGATATGAGGGAGACAAAGCTTTGCTGGTGTAAGCAAGGGGTCGGCCATCTTGCATTAGAACAGCCCCAATTCCAACTTTGGATGCTTCAGCCTCAATCATGAAGCTGCGGCTGAAATCGGGTAGCGTCGTCATGGCTGCCTTGAGTTGTTCGAAGGCTGCGGAGGCTTTATCCGACCATAAAAAGGAGTCTTTCTTCAGTAGGGACATGAGTATGACACTGATCTTGCTATAATCTTTCATGAATTTTAATAGTAACCCGTGAGTCCAGGGAGCCATGCAGCAATTTTATGTTCGTAAATCTTGGCCATCCTTGCATTGCTTCGATCTTCGTTGGGTCTATCGCTACTCCATCCTCTATTATAATATGCCCTAGATAGTCCACTTTACGCTATAAAATTACACTTTGACTGTTTAACATAAAGGGTATTCTCCCGAAGAATCATTAGAACAGTACGTAAGTGCTGAAAATGTATATCAAGCGTAGGGCTATAAATGAGAATTTCATCAAAAAATACCAACACGAACTTGCGTAAAAAACTTTAGAAGATGTCATTCAATAGGCTTGAAAAAGTGGAAGGAACATTTGCAAGTCCGAAAGGCAATATCAGAAACTCGTAGTGGTCGTTATGTGTGTGAAATGCAGTTTTCGGAACATATTCAGCGCATACCCAAATCTGATGATAACCGGAACGGAGATCCAATTTAGTGAAGACTCGGGCTCCTTTTAATTCATCCAAGAGCTCATCTATGACTACTATAAGATATTTATCTTTGACGATGATGGTGTTCAAAGCCCGGTAATCAACGCACATCCGCGATATACTATCCTTCTTACGTACTAGCAACACCGACGAAGAGTAAGGGTTGTAGCTTGGTCGAATTACTATAATGTTAAGCATCTCCTTAATGATGTTCTCAATCTCATCCTTCAGCAAGTGAGGATAGTGGTACAGTCTCAAATTTGCTAGAGGTTTGCTTGGCAAAATAGGTATGTGGTGGTCATGCGGCCCGTTCGAGGGAAGTCCTCACGGCTCCGTGAAAACATCTACGAATTCGTCCAGCAAGAGGGCAAGCTTAGGATCTAAATTTTGCACGTTCTCCTCCTTGGATGGCTGCTGGACATGCATAAAAAATCCACCATTTATTTTGTGCAGCACCTTCTCCATTCGCTACGTCGAAACGGTGGAAATATGACTCCCGCTCTTGCCCCCTAATGTGACCTATCTCCCTTTGCAATAAAACTTCATGATTAGTTTAGAAAAATTTCAGGAGATGTCACATAATATTGTGAGCTATTCAATCCTAAGCACGGCTTCATAATCATCGATGGGAAGGAGGAAGAAATCGGCTACCACTTCTTGGTCTTGTAGGAGTAATTTTACCCGCGGGCACCGTTGGTCGCAATTGAGGATACGGCCGTCGATGACCTTTACGTCGAACTTATTGCAACCTTCAAATTGAAGCATCATACATGCAATGACCTTGATATTGAGGAAGTTATTTGTGCTGCCTGTATTGATGAGAACGGTGATGGGTTGCTATTGGAGAAGTCCTCCAACTTTCATAGTCTGCGGGTTGGAGTAGCCGGCTAGCGCGTGCACTGCGTAGTCGGCCGGTTGGAGCTCTTCCTCTGTGGCTTCATCTTCGGGTTCAAGGCTTTTTTCAGATGGTTCACTGTCCTCATCCTCTACTAGTTCAATTACAAGAAGTCGACCCTTTTTGCAGCAATGTTCTCGACTCCACGGTTCATTACAGTGCCAACATAATCCCTTGGCTGATCATTCACGAAGCTCGTCTCTTGTTATTTTTTTTTGGTGAGAGGGCTCTGATGGCAGTAGAGGGGGCCGAAGGCTAAGGCATGGCTGGTCGGGGAGCGACCCTTGTCCTTCGTACTTTGTGGTTCAATCATTCTTCTTGGATTCTCGCGAAGGAAATTGCCACCGTAAGAGTGTACAATTGTCACATCTTTACTTCTCCTTGAATCTCCTAGGCCCTCAATAAAAGTCCCTAAAAGTTGCTTTTCAGACCAATCCATAGTTTAGTTAGATAAACATTCAAACCTTGTTTGGTATTCATATATTATCGAGGTTTGTCGAATCTTTGTCAATTGTTTGTCGATGTTGTCGAAATCGATTGGTCTGAAGCGATTAAGTAGTGCTTCCTTGAATCACTGTCAAGAGAGACCTCCATGGGTGTGCTCATACTAATTAAACTACTAAATAACATCTCCCTCGAGGTGGATAGCAGCAATCTCCACCCATGTAGCATCGGCGGTTCAATAGAACCGAAAATATCGTTCCGCGCACGTGACCCATCCGATCGGGTCTCCTTCCCATCTAGGGAAGTCAACCTTCATGCGTGAAGTGTTTGGATTAGGGATGATGTAGTCATGCTCTTGAAGATCATCTCGTCAATCTGAAGTTTCTTCTTGCTGTGATTTCTTCAGGCTAGGTGGTCAGCCCATGCTGAATTCGGCGAAAATGGATCACATCTTCTCCTCCATATAGCTTTCAAAGGCTTCGAACTTGGCATTGATGGTCTCCTTTGATGCCATGGTATATGCCTTTAGATCTGTAATATTGAGATCTTTCTTTTATTGTCGGGTTAATGGCATGAAAATTTTTAGAGAGGGGGTGACCAGTTGGATGCATGGATCAATTTAGATGGGAGTAGGTTACGATTTAGGGCTGATTTGGGATCAATTTAGGGTACAGTTTGGAAGGGTTTTTGGTGAAAATGGTAGGGTTTGCAGATAGAGAAAGAGAGTCTGAAAACCCACAAAAGACAACACTCAAATCCGATGGAATCCGATAAAGAAAGGTGTTGCGATATGCTATCCTACCGAACAGATTTTACGTCAGAGAAACGATGAATTCTCGACATAAATTCTATAGAAAAACTCAAGAAAAATATGCAAAAATCTTCGGTTGAGATCAGTAAAAAGTTTGACAAAATTTTAGTAGAATAATAGTAGGAAAATAGGGTAAAAGATGAAAGGCAGATCCTTCATCGTAAAATTTCAGCAATGCGTGATAACAAAAGAAGACACAATAAAACCAGTTCCAGAAGAAATTTTTTCAAGTGATCATAAAGCTAAGTTGATCTAGGGAATTATGTAAAAATTTATAAAAAAAAGGAGAAGCAATAAACCAGTTTCAATAAGCAAATAAGCGGTTGAAAATTTATGCAGCATTTTGCCTTCGCAACAACGATAACGTTTGCGTCGAACAAAATTTGTAGAGGATAAAATATAAAAAAATTCTTTAACATATAAGGTAAAAGATCTTGCAATATTGAAGAGGCGTGGGTGATAAAAATATACCAAATTTTCAGATCAAACACAGGGGACAGTCGTAGACTAATTTGATATGCGGCTAGGGTGGAAGGTGGAAGCGCGTGTCGCAGCAATTATATGAATTGTTTGGGAATGTGGAGGCGGCAGAGATGTCTACAAGGTAGCAAGAACATGGCTTTGATACCGGATGATAGAACCCTAGAATGAGCCCTATAGATTTTGATCTTTGAGGGGGATCAACCCTTGGAATGCTATAGGGGTTCCTCCCTCCTAGAACTCGGCATAAGGCTGAATAAAAGATTAATCTTGCTTGATAAAAGAGAGGAGGCGGCTACATCATTATATAGGATTCTAAACCTTAGCCCAAGAGGTGTTTACGTAAGTAAAATTATCTCTTTGCCCCTTATATAGTCGACCTGCCTTAGTAGGAATATGGGGCGGTTAGGTTGGCTCTATAGCTGACCTAAGCAAGGGAAAACCCTGACCGACTAACCTAGTAAATGGGGCAATGACCACTAAGCCCTGAGGTCTCAATCTATACCCTAGCCACACTTCTTTATAGGATAAAAGTAGCTAAGTGGGATTTTATTACAATCTTACGGGGTTTTATTAATTACTTCTAGGGTGATTAGGACTCAATCCTACTGGAGTCCTATCAATATGATATGTGCCACTTCAACATAAATTAGAATATTATCATAAATATTTCTATTAGACATAAATGAAAACTAAGAATGATCCATCATTAAGGAAAGGTTTCAACCTATTGGGTAAAATTTTAGATAGGATTTTATAGACTATAAGTTAATTGATGACTATAAATTATACGTAAATCAGTGTTATCATCTATATGGATTAAATAGCCTGCAATGTTATGCAATCAAAGTTCCAGAAGTCAAATGGGCACCTGTTCATGTAGTTCATCTTCTGAAGCTTCTGCCCACGCGTTGCAGATCCAGAAATATCTTATCTAGAGTATATATAAAGATCCACGGGAAGCAACTACATGACGAGTTTTCTTATGTTGGCTATTTATTCATTTAGATTATAGATGTACACAATCAATGATTAGTTTACATGAGAACTCAGCTTTCTCGCATCAGTTTCAAGAGTAGGAATATCAGTATGTATTATTTCATTTTAACAACGATTAAAAAGGAAAATTTAAGAATGATTGGTTAATGAAATATCACTTAAGATCAGATGACACACTGGGATGTCTTGAAACTGGCAAATGATACTGAAAGTTGACACAATGGATGTGCAAGCTTTTAAAAGATTAAAATATCTTATTCAAATCCCTTTTTTAAGATAGTGTGAGACTTTGATTATTAAACCTAATAATTTGAAGGTTCAGCTGTGATCTTTATTATAGCAAATAACAATCCATGTCTTCCTCTAACAACAAAAACACATCTAAGCAGAAGCACACAAAAAGCATTCTGGTTTACATTCTTCTCTCTAGCATCAGCAATCCTTCTCTTTCTTAATCTCTCTTTCAATCATGTCACCCCTCCTAAACTGTGATTATTTAATGATAATCTCTTAATCATCATGTATAGTTTTATGAATCTGCTATCTTTTATTTCTTTCATTATATTGCCAACCAAGAATCTCTGTTTTATTCTGATTAGAACAACAATTTAATAGTCATGCATATGGTTTGATTCCTTCCTTTTCTTTAGTCTTCCATGATAACAATTTAATAGCCACTACTGATCTCGTTCCCACCAAATCCAATACAAAAACGAGGGACGATGCCAAAAATCTTCCCGCAGAACACAACAGAAAAAGACCAACATGCTCCCTCCACATCCTTAAAAGTGTACTACCACTCTCCTTATTCTGAGGCAATGCCTCTCCTTTCGTTCAATCTCTTCTTCTTCCTGGTCTCGGTCTTGACCGCCATGGTTGTCACAGCCGTCAGATGCCAACACATTGTTGGGCAAATGGTCCAGATTCAACCCATAATGGGCTTTAGTGAAGCCCACAGCCCACAACCTCACTTATATTAACCTAAAACCTAGATTAGGTGGCTAGGATTGAGATTAAGAGAGCAGCGGCGGCTGGAAACGTGGGAGAGAGATAGAAGACTGCAGATTGATAGTAGAGGCCAGAAAACAAGAGATCCAGGAAAGGAAAGAAGACAAGGGCAGGAAAAGACTATTCTCAATCATTCAAATCTCAGGTTAGATCAGTTTGCAGTGGATTCTTACTGTGATATCTTGGGAAGGTTTTGGATATTGTGATTAGGATTATAGTCCTTGTATCCCTGTGATTCTCTTGTGGCTATTGCTTTGGGCTTGGGCAAGAAGCCTTGAGATCTGTATATTCATTATTTTGATAGTGGATTTTCTCTGGCTTGTCCCGTGGTTTTTTACCCTTCAGTTGAAGGGGTTTTCCATGTAAATCTTGGTGTTCATCTAATTATGATTTCTGTTTGATTCCGCTGTGTGTGACGGTCTTCTAGTATTTATTCGTATACAAAGTTGATTCTTGTTTTATTCCCATCAACTGGTATCAGAGCAGGGTTTTGGTAGTATTTAATCTTTTGTATCTGAACATGGAGGTCGGTAATATTTCTCGCATGATTAGTTTAAACGGAAACAATTGGATGATATGGAAACCAAGAATGGAAGATCTCTTGTATTGCAAAGATTTGTATGGACCTTTGCAAGGAGATAGTGCAAAGCCCACATCTATGACAAATGATGAGTGGAAGAGGTTAGATCGAAAAACAGTTGGCTTTATTCGACAATGGCTAGATGATAGTGTCTTTCACCATGTTTCTACTGAATGTTCTGCATACTCTCTTTGGAAAAAGTTAGAAGGTCTTTATGAAAGAAAAACGGCTGGCAACAAAGCTTTTCTGATCAGAAAACTTGTGAACTTGAAATATAAAGAGGGTACTTCTATTCCTGAGCATTTAAATGAAATGCAGAGTATTACTAACCAGTTATCCTCTATGAAAATGTCTCTTGATGATGAGTTGCAGACATTGTTACTTCTCAGTTCTTTGCCAGAAAGTTGGGAGACACTGGTGGTTTCCCTCAGTAATTCCGCACCAGATGGTACTATCACCATGAGTCAAGTAACAAGCAGTTTGTTGAATGAGGAGTTAAGGAGAAAGAATTCAGCAACTTCTCAGATTGATTCACAAGCACTTGTCTCAGAGAACAGATGAAGGTCAAAGTCAAAGGATAGAAGTGGTTCACGTGTGGGTAGAAGCAAGTCAAGGTCAAGGAAAGATATTGTTTGCTATAATTGTGGTGAGAAAGGACATTACAAGAATCAGTGCAAGCAACCTAAGAAGAACAAGAAAAGGGGGAAAGAAGTGGAGCATACAGAGTCAAAAGAGAATATCACAGCTACAGTACAAGGTAGTGATTATTTGATTTTGTCTACTTCCGATGATATTTTTTCTTGTGTGTGCCAGGATCTCGAGTGGATAATTGACACAGGTGCTTCTTATCATGCTACACCACGGAGGGAGTTCTTTGCTACTTACAGGTCTGGAAATTTTGGTGTTGTCAAGATGGGCAACTATGGCACAGCAAACATCATTGGCATGGGAGATATCCATATAAAGACCAACCTTGGTTGCAAGTTGGTACTTAAGGATGTGAGGCATGTGGTTGACTTAAGACTGAATTTAATTTCAGTTGGAAGGCTGGACGATGAAGACTTTGATGTCAGATTTCATAAAGGGCAGTGGAAGCTCAGTAAGGGTTCTCTAATTGTAGCTAATGGGAAGAAATATCATACATTGTATAGATTGCAGCCTAAAGCTTGTGGTGAGCAGTTGAATACTACAGAGAAAGACTCCAGCATGGAGTTGTGGCATAGGCGACTAGGACACATGAGCGAGAAGGGGTTGCAAGAACTTTCCAAAAGAGAGGTATTGTCATCCCTCAGAGGTACACGTTTGAACCCTTGTATTGATTGTTTGGCTGGTAAACAACATAGAGTTTCCTTTGTTAGTCCTGCCTTATCTAGAAAAATGCATGTCTTGGACCGTGTCTATACAGATGTGTGTGGTCCTTTGAGGACAAAAACTCCTGGTGGATCTGTTAATGTTCCTAGTATCAGTGGTGCACTTTATTTTGTTACTTTTATAGATGACTTTTCCAGGAAAGTTTAGGCCTATGCTTTGAAGACTAAAGATCAAGTTATTAATATCTTCAAAGAGTTTCATGCTAGAGTTGAAAGGGAGACAGAAAGGCAATTAAAATGTATAAGATCAGATAATGGTGGTGAGTACACAGGATTGTTTAATGATTATTGCAGGTCACATGGCATCTAGCATGAGTTGACAGTCCCTGGTACGCCTCAGCATAATGCAATTGCAGAGAGGATGAACCGCACCATCATGAAAAAGATCAGATGTATGCTTTCACAAGCCAAGTTACCCAAAAGGTTTTGGGATGAGGCTTTGAGGACTGCAGTTGATGTAATCAACTTATCACCATGTACAGCTCTAGATGGTGATGTTGCAGAGCATGAATGGTCAGGGAAAGATGTCTCTTACAGGCATTAAAGAGTGTTTGGTTGTCGTGCATTTGCACATGTTCCAAACAATGAAAGGTCCAAGCTGGATGGTAAGACAAAAGAGTGTATTTTTCTTGGTTACTCACATGATCAGTTTGGTTACAGGCTTTGGGATCCAGAAAAGCAGAAGGTGTTCAGAAGCAGAGATGTTGTTTTCTTTGAGGATCAAACCATTGAGGATTTGAAGAAGGAGGCACCAGCTAAGACTTCTGCAGATGGATTTGTAGACTGTGACCCAGTTATTCCTCCAGTATATCAGGGTGATGGGGGAGATGTGCAGGAAGATGGTGCAGAGCCAGATGTTGATCTACCTGCAGGACATGTTGAGCAAGAAGAAGAAAGAGAGCAAGTTCTCACAGAACCTCAGTTAAGAAGATCTTCTAGACAACGTCAACCTTCCAGAAGATACTCTACAGATGAGTATGTGATGCTTACTGATGCAGGTGAACCAGATAGTTACCAGGAAGCAGTTGAAAGTGAGCAGAAAAAGAAGTGGTTTATTGCTATGCAGGAAGAGATGGATTCTCTGCAGAAGAACCACACATATGATTTGGTGTAACTACCAGAGGGAAGTAAGGTCTTGAAGAACAAGTGAGTTTTCAGGTTGAAGACTCAAGAATATTGTTCTCAACCAAAGTATAAAGCTAGATTGGTTGTGAAAGGCTTTGGTCAAAAGAAAGGTATTGACTTTGAAGAAATTTTTTCTCCTGTTGTTAAAATGTCTTCTATCCGTGTTGCTCTTGGTATTGCTGCTAACCTAGACTTGGAGATTGAACAGTTAGATGTGAAAACAGCTTTCCTTCATGGTGATTTGGAGGAGAAAATTTATATGGAGCAACCAGAAGGCTTCAAAGTCAAAGGTAAAGAAAATCTTGTCTGCAAGTTGAACAAGAGCTTGTATGGGCTGAAGCAAGCTCCAAGACAGTGGTATAAAAAGTTTGATTCATTTATGATTGAAAATGAATATAAAAGAACAGCTTCAGATCATTGTGTGTACATCAAACGGTTTGGTGAGGATTTTATTATTCTCTTACTTTATGTTGATGATATGCTTATCCTTGGGAAAGATATGTCTATGATTGATAGGTTGAAGAAGGACTTGAGTGAGTCTTTTGCAATGAAGGACATGGGGCCAGCAAAACAAATACTGGGCATGCAGATTTCTCGTGACAGAAGAAAGAGAAAGATTTGGTTGTCACAGGAGAAATACATTGAGAAGGTATTGGATAGGTTCAGTATGAGTAATGCAAAGCCAGTTGGTTCTCCTCTTGCAGGTCACTTCAAGTTGTGCTCAGATCAGAGTCCGTCAAGTGATGAGGAGAAGGAGAAAATGCAAAAGGTTCCTTATGCTTCAGCAGTTGGAAGTTTAATGTACGCAATGGTATGTACGAGGCCGGACATCGCATATGCAGTGGGTGTTACTAGTAGATTTCTTGCAAATCCAGGTAAAGAGCATTGGGCAGCAGTGAAGTGGATTTTTAGATATCTCAGAGGAAGTTCTAAAGTTTGTTTAAGCTTTGGAGGTGGACCACTTGTATTGACAGGTTACACAGATGCAGATATGGCAAGAGATATTGATACAAGGAAGTCCACATCAGGTTTTGTACTTACTTTTGCAGGGGGAGCTGTGTCATGGCAGTCCAGAGTGCAAAGGTGTATTGCACTCTCCACTACAGAGGCAGAATATATTGCTGCTACAGAGGTTTGCAAAGAAATGTTATGGATGAAAGGATTCTTACAAGAATTGGGGCTGAAACAGGAAAACTATGTGGTGTATTGTGACAGCCAAAGTGCCATCCATTTATGCAAGAACCCAACATTTCATTCCTAGTCAAAACATATAGATGTCAGATATCACTGGATCAGAAATGTGCTTGAAGAAAAGCAGTTACAGCTTCAGAAAATTCACACAGATGATAATGGGGCAGACATGTTGATAAAGGCTTTACCGAAAGAGAGACAGGAGATGTGCCGACAGTTGGTCGGCATGGCTTCACATTGAGGAGTCATGAGACAGCCTCCCTTATGGGCTGAAGGGGGACGTTGTTGGGCAGATGGCCCAGATTCAGCCCATAATGGGCTTTAGTGAAGCCCACAGCCCAGAACCTCACTTATATTAACCTAAAACCTAGATTAGGTGGCTAGGGTTGAGATTAAGAGAGCAGCGGCGGCTGGAAACGTGGGAGAGAGATAGAAGACTGCAGATTGACAGTAGAGGCCAGAAAATAAGAGATCCAGGAAAGGGAAGAAGACAAGGGCAGGAAAAGACTATTCTCAATCATTCAAATCTCAGGTTAGATCAGTTTGCAGTGGATTCTTACTGTGATATCTTGGGAAGGTTTTGGATATTGTGATTAGGATTATAGTCCTTGTATCCTTGTGATTCTCTTGTGGCTATTGCTTTGGGCTTGGGCAAGAAGCCTTGAGATCTGTATATTCATTATTTTGATAGTGGATTTTCTCTGGCTTGTCCCGTGGTTTTTTACCCTTCAGTTGAAGGGTTTTTCCACGTAAATCTTGGTGTTCATCTAATTGTGATTTCTGTTTAATTCCGTTGTGTGTGACGGTCTTCTAGTATTTGTTCATATACAAAGTTGATTCTTGTTTTATTCCCATCACACATGGTCACCGTCGGACGTCACCATCTCCTTCCCGTTCAGGGTGGCGGTGGTTATCGACATCTTCGCAATCATGTCCTTAGTCACCTTACTCCTGCTTGTATATGCCAAGATCTGCCACTCTGCAGCTTCGGAACTCTTCGGCACAGCATTCGCCGTGATTGAAGATAGGATTTAGATATGATTTTCCCAACTGAATGAGCAAATCACGTACATTAGTTGAGGGAAAGTTGAGGGAAATCCTTCTATCTTCACCTGTATAAATTGATGATGAATCAATGAACTCAATGAGCATTTTCATTACTTCTTTCGATTTCCAATATGGTATCAGAGCCCCTCTCTCTATAAGAGAGATTATCTTTCTTTTATTCACTGTGTAACAACAGTTTTATCTCGTTTTGCTATCAAACGACAGCCTCTCACCGACGTCAAAACTTCTGGTGCGTTAGCTTCCTCCTTCCTCGTCGGACTTATTTTTGTCGGCTTCTATCTTTGATGCTTCAATCACCGACATCAAAGCCACTCTCCACGGCTTTTGTCCCAAGCGCCGACACCGCTGCCTCCTCTACCGCTACCTCCTCTACTGAGAGCACCTGTAAGGGTAGCAAGCTATTTTTTTGTTGTCCAACGACAGCAAATCCTCTTCTCTCGGTGAAGAGAAGAAGCATCTCCCCTTTGTGAAGTCTGCGGCACAACTGCTGTCGTTGCAATCTCTTCTTGCCAAGGGCTCCTCTCCCTCGTCCTCTTCTCTCGGTGAAAGAGAAGAAGTATCTTTCGCCTCCTCTTCTGTCAGCTCTGGTCGCCAGCCGCCACTACCAGCCACCGTAGAAGTGCTGCTCCTTTCCACAGTAGCTTCTCTTCCCAATTGCCGGCCATCATCTTCCACTCCTCCCCTGCGAAACCACAAATGCCCCTAATACTATCGCCAGTCATACCTGTCAAGCTCCGGTCATCCATCGCTACCACCATCAGCGTCGCTCCTTTCCCTGTCGACACCATCATCTGCCGTCCCTGCTGCCTCATCCCGCTGTCGCATCCCGTTGATGTCGCTGCTCTCATCATTGCAATCTCCTCTGCCGAGAACTCCAGTATCCTTCCTCTGCCTCCTCGTCGTGAAAGACGTCGAGGGCACCTCTTCCTCATCGGAACCCGCTGCCGCCGTGTTGGACAAGATCCAAGACCAGATCGACGTTGATCTCCTCGGCATCGTTCGGCCCCCTCTCCTACAGCCTCAGCCACCCCAAACGCCGACGCCGCTGCCTCCTCTACCGCTGCTTCGCAGTAGTGTCGCCATCCTCTGTCGCAACCCCTTGCTGCAGCGATAGGTGCTGGAGCAGCAGCATCGGCCTCCTCTATTTCTACTTCCCTCTATCGCAGCCGTGTTTCTTGTCGCTGCTGATGGCTCCAGCCGCAGCAGCAATTGCTTCCCATGCATCCTCCTCTACTATTGCTCGTTCCTTTCGCAGCAACTACCAGCCCTCGATCCTTTACTGCACCACTGCCATCGGCGCACCCCACCTCTTTGCTTGATCGTGACCAGATCTGATCTCCGGCCAACTGTTCCTTCCCGTCCCAGCAGTGCCCTCCTATTGCTGTCGCAGGCTTTTCTAGCCGACTGCCTGACCGCTGCCCCTTCTTCCTCCCCTACCGCTACACCCCTTGCAATTTTCTATAGCAATCGTCAATCATCCATTGCCACTGCTCCTTCTTCCTCCCGCCTTCATCACCATTGTAATTTTCTACAACAATAATCAAAAAGAAAAAAAGAAAGAAGAAACGAAAGTGAGCAAGAGAAGAAGACGAAGGGCATCAATGCCGTATCTTTCTTTCCTCACTTTCAGTTGCCTAGCGAGATCCTTCTATCCGCTGCTACTGCTCGGTAGCACTGACGCCTTCTTCCTTGGCAGTCGACCCCAACTCTATTAGTTCTCCACTCTGCTGTCCAACGACAACATATGCTCCATCCTTTCTACTGCGCGTGCCCTGTGCCAGACCTCCTCTCAACTATGCCTGCACCCTCCTTCTCAGCCAGGCTTACATGGCCATCGAAGTCAACTGCTATCAGACCTTCACCGTGGTTGACAACATAGTGGTCTCCTTCCTTCAGGTTCATTAGCATCTGTTCAAGATCTACGTCCTTCAAAGGTGCTTGATCTTGCGAGGGCATTATAGTCTGATGATAGTCCGATCTAATCGGATTTTCGAATTGGGCTCCAGTAGAATCGTCTGCTCCTTCTCAACCAGGTTGATATCGCCGTCAAAGTCAATCGCCATCAGATCTTCACTCCGGTTGACAACACAACGGCTTCCTTCTCAACTAGGCTAACATCACCATCAAAGTCAATCGTCGTCAGATCTTCATTGCGGTTGACAACACAATGACTTCCTTCCTTCAGATTCATTGTCATCGGTTCAAGATCAGTGTCCTTATAGGAGCTTGATCTTGCTGGGGCATGATAGAAGATAGGATTTAGATATGATTTTCCCAACTGAATGAGGAAATCACGTACATTAGTTGAGGAAAATTCTCCTATATTCATATGTATAAATTGATGATGAATCAATGAACTCAATGGGCATTTTCATTACTTCTTCCTATTTCTAACACGCCGGCCATGACTAGTTCTTCCTCCCTCAGCATCGGTTCTCCAGCATCGACAAGGCCGCCGCCGAGTCGCTTCCCTTATTTCGGTTCTTGACAAAGCCCAAGATGGCCTCGAGTGCGTCATCTGTCTGTTGAGGTTCAGAGACGTGAACGTCCTCCGCCTACTGTCGCAGTGCAAACACGCGTTCCATGTCAACTGCGTTGACCGCTGGCTTGAGTCTCACTCCACGTTCCAGTTGTGTCGAAGCCAAGTCGACGTGGAGGACGCCGTGCTCTTCAAGTGTTCCAACAGCTCTCACTTCCTGTTCTCCTCCGACCACCATGAGGACGGCCTCCCCGACCTCGAGCTGTTCATAGAGGGACAACGCTTCGACGACGGCAACCACCGCTGCTCATCAAGATTCAACATAGGAAGCAGCTTCAGGAAGATCAACAGGAGCACTAAGGAGAAGGTAGATCTCAAGACGCTGGACGAAGGCACCAATGATTCTCAACCCCTCCATAGATTCAAGCATAAGATCATAGTCTCCGACTCATGTTCAAGCGCTGGTGGAGCGACGTTAACGCGTCAGATTTGCTGTCGTTGATTACCGACATGTTGGACATGGTGTCCAGCAAAAGATTCACCGATCAGAAGGGAAGGTTGCAACTGATAGAAATAGGATTTAGATATGATTTCCCCTACTGAATGAGGAAATCACATACATTAGTTGAGGAAAATCCTTTTATTTTCACCTGTATAAATTGATGATGAATCAATGAACTCAACTGAGAGAAATCCTACTATCTATACATTAGTTGAGGGAAATACGTTACCGGTCCAGTGCTCAATGCTTCACTCCTTGGCCGCCCCCCGCCTCCTGCTGTCACCCACCCTGCCGATGAGCCCTTCTAGTCTGCCGCACCCCATTCCCTTTCCTCTATTCTCGCCCTCGAGGATCGGCTCGCCGCTCAGTACCAACAGATCCAGGTTCTCCTAGTCGACAACCAGTAGCTCGCCGTTTCTCACATTGCGCTGAAGCAGGATCTCAGTGCGTCCAAGCACGAACTCCGTCTCGCTGCCGCTTCGACAACCGAGACCAAGGCAGCAAAGGACGTTGAGGTTCGTGAGGTCTATGAGTGATCTCTCAAGGCGGGGGCGGAGGTGCGGGCATTAGAGGGGATGCGGGCCGAGTTGGCGCAGGTGCGATCAGATGTCCAGAGTCTGGGAGCCATGAGGCATGAGCTCGTTGAGCAGCTACAGGGGCTCAAAGGGCAACTGTTGAGTGCTCGAGCGGAGCACAAGCAGGCGAACACAGTCATGGCTGATATAGAAATCATGCGCAAGGAGATCCAAAAGGGCAGGGCTATAATAGAATTTGAGAAGAACGTACATGCTGATAACACTGAACAAGTCAGATAATGGAAAATAATATGGTGTTGATGGCTCGTGAGCTTGAAAAATTACATGTTGAACTTGCCAACGCGAGAAGATAGCACAAGTAGCGGTTGTGGCCTCAGCTAACTCAGGTTCAGGATATGTTGAAACTTATGGAAACCCAGGGATGGCTTATGCAGCGAATTTTGCTAGCCCACATAATTTCCACCAGAGAACTGCTGATAATGACCCTCAACTAATGTACGTGATTTTCTCATTCAGTTGACGAAATCATATATAAATTCTATCTTCTGTCAACAACCAATGAGAAAATTCTGATGATTAAGAAGGAGATGGAGAATAATAGATTGCTTGAGAACAAAGCCAGATGGATCAACAGCAGTAATTCAGTTGCCATGCCAAGCAATTCTTCTGCTAACTCGAGAGATTGTGCTCTCGTCAAGGGAAAGATCGATGTCGGAGATCACTAACCTGCCAAGATTTAGGATGATAAGGGATGCAGGAAGAAGTGGATGGGCAGAGGCGAAAGAGGAGAAGCTGAGGAGGATTTGGCTGCCGATTGCGAGGACAGTGCAGTGGTCTGCCGGCAGAGAGAGGAGATCACAGACACAGAATAGTAGGACAAAGGAAGTTGCAAATGTTTGATGCAGCATCGGTTTCAGATTGTTTGATCTGGTAATGGATATAATTTTAATCACAAATGGCACAGTCAGGCTGAGTTCTTCTTTGATTGCCTGATTTATGATTCTTCTTTTGGTTTCTTTTCAATGATTGAAATGGTTTTGTATCATCACAGAAACTCTGATTTGTAAGCTTGAAATTGAGAGTTAAAATCATAAGATTTAGAAGTTCAAAAACCAACGAGCTAATTCTTGTGTTCTTGTTGAGAAAATCATTATTCTGTTCTGCAATACAGGTCTGGTCTTGCAACACTGAACTCCAAGGTAAAGAATTGTCCCTTACACAGGCCTTCATAGTGAGAGATCAAACTGCATTTAGGATGGAACTACAATTGGGAAGCACTCAGAAAAGTCCATATGTGTTATTTGAAAAAAAGAGAAGTAATATCCATATCAGAAGCTTGGGGATTGTTTGGAATAGTCTCATCAGGAAGCACCACTAAGGCGTGTAGCATCAGTATCAGGATACCCAAATAGGACAAGTTCCTAAAAGCTAAAAGTAAAAGAAGCAGAGGCAAGAGGGAGAACAAGGATGCGTATTGTCAACATGAGACGAGACTGTGAAAGGCTTTCGTTACCTAAGTGCGTAAAAACCTAGCTACAATCATGTCGGTTTTAATCTTTCTATGCTATTAATTTTCTACAGTGCTAAATAGTCCAGAAGAATTCCAATTCCCTGTTCAATTTTCTTTTTGTCAAGAGTAACACCATTATGTCAGCTGTAAATCTTTGTCACCTGCCACTCAATGACCTGGTGAGTATTTTAATAAATGTGAGAAAATAAAAGACACATATTATTCAAACCTTTATTTATACAAGATTCAATTGAGGATTTCTCTCGACTAATGAACGTTCTCGTTCAGTTACAGTTCTGTTCAGCTAACATGCCTTCACAAGATCTTCTCGCACCGATGTTGTGACAATAAATAACAGGCGTAGAAGTAGAGTGAATATGAAGCTCCTTAAGCAAGTTGGTGATCCAATTATGTTCAGTAGCAGCAGTGGCAATAGCACGATATTCAGCTTCAGTAGTAGACCTGGCAACTGTCTTTTATTTCTTAGAACTCCAACTAATCGGATTGGCACTAAGAAAAATAATATAACATGATGTGGAGGTTCTATCATCAATATTTCCCGCCCAATCAGCATCGGTAAATGCATGAATATGAGGGGGAGAGTGTTTGCGAAGAAAAATGTCATGATCAATGGTCCCCTTAAGATAACGCAAAATGCGTTTGACAACAGTCTAGTGTAAAGTAGACGGCTGATGCATAAATTGAGATAATTTATTAACTGCAAAGGAGATATCTGGACAAGTAAGAGCGAGATATTGTAAGGAGCCAACTACCTGCCGATACTGAGTAGAGTCTATAGCAGGACTGCCATCACATAACTTTAATGAGTCACTAGAGGACAAAGGAGTGGTAACCTCTTTTACATCATGCATATTCATTTTCAACAGCAAGTCATAAATATACTTTCTCTATGAAAGGAAGAGACCAAAAGACGTAAACGTAGCCTCGACACCGAGAAAATAATTCAGGCGGCCAAGATCTTTAAGAGAAAATATGTCGTTCAATTGCTTGATAAATACTTGAACCTCCATAGAGTTATTGCCGATGACAATAATATCGTCCACATAGACCAGAAGATAGATAGTGCACCCATGTTGTTGGCGTAGAAATAGAGAGACATCAAACTTAGAGTTAATGAAGCCAACTGAAGACAAGTATAGACCAAGTTCAGTATACCAGACCCGTAGAGACTGACGAAGTCCATAAATGGCATTTGGAGTTTACATACATGCCGTGGATATTGAGGATGTATAAAGCCTGGAGGCTGTTCCGTGAAGACATCTTCAGTAAGAGTCCCTTGTAAAAAGGCATTGTTAACATCTAATTGGCGTAAATACCAGTCTTTGGATATTGCCAGACTTAGGATAAGATGAATTGTAGTAGGTTTGACAACAGGACTAAATGTCTCAGTGTAGTCAATACTAGTGCATTGATGAAATCCTTTAGCCACAAGTCATGTTTTATAGCGAGCAATCAAACCATCAGGGTTTCACTTAATTCGATAAACTCACTTGCACCCGATAATATTTTATGTGGAATGAGAGGGTATAAGAGTCTATGTAGCATTATGAAGAAGAGCATTATACTCCTCACACATGACTTTACGCCAATGTGAAGATTTTTGGGCTTGAGAAAAAGATGACGATTCAGCAGAGTCGGGGGAAGGTTTGGTACTAACATGGATGTTAAGAACTTGATGGGGTTTAAAGATACCACTCCTGGAACGAGTTTGCATTGGATGCTGGGAGGGTATAACAGTATTGGACGGTAAGAGCTGAGGGTTATCACTAGTGGAGTCAGACGAAAGGATGACAGAATCACCCGAACAATGTGAGGACAAAGGTTGGGGTTCTAGAAGAGAAGCTGGAGGAGCCGGAGGAGAGGAGGAAGAAGAAAGGTGTGGAACAGAAGTAACAAGAGAGTGTGGATCTGACAGAGGCATGTGGGGGGATGAAGATGTGTCAGAGGAACTCAATGGGACGACAGATTGCCCATGATCTCGAAAGGGAAAGACAGACTCCACAAAAGTGACATGTCTTGAAACAAAGACTTTAACTGAGTGAGGATCATAACATCGAAAAGTATTATGTTCAAGAGAATATCCGATGAAAATGTAAGGGCGAGAATGAGGCTGCATTTTATTAGAATTGTAGGGACGTAACCACGGATAACAGAGACAACCGAAGACTTTTAATGTTTGTAGATTGGGGTATTTTTGAAAGAGCTTTTCAAATGGTGATTGACAGTGTAGAATAGGAGTGGGCATGCAATTAATGAGGTAGACAATAGTTTGAAAAGCTACGGACCAAAAGGTAGATGGCATGAAAGCCTAATAAAGCATTGTTAGACCAGTTTCAGTAATATGACGATGTTTACGTTCGACAGAACCAACCATTTGAGACATATATATGGGAGACTTAAGGTGTTGAATACCGCAAGCAGATAGATAAGATGCAAGGGCTTGATATTCACCCTCTCAATCAGAATAGATAGTTTTAATAGTGGTCTGAAAGTAGTTTTCAACTAAATCTTTAAAGTTAGAAAAGACAATAGTGACATCAGACTTTTGACGAAGAGGATATAACCATGTGTACTTCGTAAAATAGTCTACAAAGACAACATAATATCTAAACTTATCAAAGGAAACAATTGATGCAGGACCCCAAACATCAGTATAAACTACCTCAAATTGTTTAGAGTAGGAAATAGAGGAGGTACCAAATGGTAGTTGATGACTCTTATTGCTAAGACAAGCATCACAGTAAGTAATAACATTACTTGATTTAAAAATAGGAATTGAATAGTGAGAAAATATTTTTTGTTGAAGAGAGGTAGAGGGATGACTAAGCCGATGATACCATATATCAACTAGAGCAGCAGTAGATGAGTTGGTAGTAGGCTGAGTGAGAAATAGGGCTGACGGCCATTTGTAGATGTTGTCTTTATTCAGATCGCGAACTAGGGATGCCCCCGTGCTCAAGTCCGTGACAAAAAAATAATAAGGAAAGAATTCAATGGAAGTATGATTTTGTTGACAGAATTGAGAGACTGAAATAAGATTTCTTTTGATGTGAGGTGCACATAAAACATTATTGAGTGTGAAAGAAGTGGTATTGGAATTAAACTTTGTAGAACCAATATGAATAATAGGAATCATTTTACCATCACCGACGATAATGTCTTCATGTTCGTCATAGCCGTTGTGGAGCGACAAATTCTGGAGATCGGAAGTGATATGGTGGGAAGCACCAGAGTCCACAATCCAATTGGACTGACTATCAGAAGGAGCAGTCATGACATTTGCCTAAGGCTAAATTGATGGAGCTGGGAGACGAGGTTGAGACCGACAAACTTTGGCTGTGTGACCAATTTTGTCACACAACTAGCATACGACTGGTTGCTAAAACGTAGGAGGAGGACGACGTGGCAAAAATGAAGCATTCAGATGATGGTTGAGATATGGAGGATATGGAGGAGGAAGCGATGGGTGGTTGCTCATAGAGGTGGTAGAAAAGTTGGCCACATATTTTGAAGTATTCTTGTAATATTTATGGTTGTGCCTTTTGGATGTGTGGTTGAACTGAGCTGTGATGGGAGGTCCTGGTAGCTTGGCGTCACGCTTCAGGTAAGTTTCATAGTCTGTCAGCTTGTCGTAAAGTTCTTCAAAGGAAATTGGAGAGTCGCATGCGCGAAGTGCTGCTGCCAGTTCTTTGAACTCTAGACTCAGTCCATTAAGCGTGTGGACGAGTTCCTCTTCATCAGAAAGTGAATGACCTATCAAAGCCAGGTCATCGATCATTAGTTTGATATGTTGTAAGTAGTCAACAACAATACTGCCCTCCTGCTTGAAGGTCATAAGGTTGGAAAGTAGTCCAAGCAAGCAGGTCCGTGAGTGGCTCGCTAATGTAATTTGTAACTTGATCCAAGCCTCCACAGTAGTGGTACAGGAGGAAACAAGCGGGGCGATGGATCCAGCAATAGAAGCTTGAATTGCTTAGAGAATGAGCCTATCTTGGCGTAACCATAGCTTGTAGGCTGAATTTGGTACTGGGTTAGGTTCTCCGGGAACTTGAATAATTGCTGGTGGACAACTGAGAGAGCCATCAATATAATCTAATAAATCATAGCCAAATAAGAGATTAGCGAATTGAGCACACCAAGATGCGTAGTTACCGCCTTTGGATAACTTAAAAGGAATGAGGGAGGCAACATTAATGGAAATAAGTCCTGTATGTGAAGAAGAAGTCTTAGCAGGTAAGAGAGTTGTGGCGTCATAGGTAGGTGACGAGGAAGACATATGGAACAAGTCAAAAGGAACTCAAGAGAAATGGTAGGATAGTGTATAGAAGCAGATGGTGTCACGGTGATAAAAAGGTGACAAAGATAAAATAAGGAAGAAAGAAGAAAAGAACCTCAGGTCGGAGTATAGAGACCTCAATCGGTAGAGACTGTTGTTTCAGAAAGTTGCAACAGCCTAATACTGCAGTGTCAACTTCTATGAAGTGGGTCTAGATGCCGAAGTTGACAAATGCAATGAAGTGGATGTGTGAGTAGTTTTGCTCACTTCAAGTGGTGTAGGATTGAAACTGCTGTTGAAGAGGGAAGGAGTCGAGGCCGAGAGCGCAAGCACACAGATCGTCAATTGAGGAAGGTCTGCTGGTAGCCAAAGTAACAGCAAGTGCTGGAGCGAGCTGTTGGCACAGATATGTAGACTGGAAGATACAGCACGACGGGCTGGGAATATGGCCACGGAAGTGCCGCTGCTCGTTGAGGCTGATGCGATAGCGGTGAAGCACAAGGAAGACTGCCTCGTGCAGGACTCCTCACTCGTGAGGCGAGACCAGGCAACCGGAGGTGGGTGGTTCCTGCGTGAAGAAGACCACGATGAGGTCTGCTACAGCGAAAGAGAGAGAGATACCCTGAAATTGCTTAGGATGGTACAATAGCAATAGCAACAGATGTCCTGTGGCCGACTTTAGAGTTGTAGATGGGGATGAGATCAGCGACCACCAGAATTTGCTGGAAGTGCAGCGTCTGTCTCCGCTGGAGGCTTCTCAAAAGTGTAGATTTTGGTGAAAGGTGCTTATGTCGTCACCAGAAGCGTCGAGGGCGTGGGGAAGAAGAGGAGGCCGGAGCTTCACTGGAAAGAGAAGCAACAGTTGTGCCACAGACTGCTTCTCTCAAGGACGAGTGAGAGAGCTATGACAGTGACCGACAAGGGTGGTTGGAGACACCGGGATTAAATAGGTCTCTGGACCTGTTTGAGGCAAGCAGGCACCGAAGAAGGGACGCTAGAGGATGATGATGGGCTGTCGTTTGACAGAGAGGAGGGCGCTGCTTGTGCAGGTGGAGAAGAAGAGGAAGCAGCCGACGATGATGAGTGACACTGGCTACGAATAGGGGTGGGACGCCGTAGGAAGTAGGGAGACTGAAGGAGAGGGTAGTGGTTGCGATGTGAAGCAGAGGAAGGGCAACAATCACATCGACGTGTTGGGCTGACTGCTACGGTAAGGGAGGAAGAAGGGCTGGCCGGCAGCTGTAGCAGGTGCAATAGAGAAGGCCGACGGAAAGGGGTAGCGAGCAGAGGAGCAGTAACGGGCAGAGAAGAGATGGGCTGCAGAAGCACGGTGCTGGCTGTGCGCTGTGGTATTGCTAGGCCAATCTCAGCAAAACAGAGAAAAAAAATGAAATAGAGTAACTGTTACTCTATTTCGATGGATGCGATCGACAACGGTGATTGCAGGCGCCAGAAGGAAGAAGCAACTTGAAGAAGAGGGTTGTAACCAAGATCTGTCGTTTGATAGCGGGAAGCAGCGGATGTGGGTTTTAGTAGATCTATTCCAATGAGAAAGAGAAGGTAGCAGCGCTCGCTGTGAGAAGTTGTCTGGCGACTGCGGCTTCACTGAAAAGGGATAGCTGATGCCGGGATATCGGTGCTGATCTTGTTGGTTACGTCGGTAGAGGAGGCAGATGTGCCGCGACGGTAGATGGGCAGGAGTCAACGGCAGAATCTGCATGTGGTCGGAAGCAGTGGAAACTTGTTACCATTTGACAGCGAGAAGAGAGCTTGCTCTAAGCAAGCTGCTCTGATACCATATTTTAATAGAAGTGAGAAAACAAAAGGCACATATTATTCATTGAGTGAACACTTATTTATACAAGATTCAGTTTATGATTTTCCTCAACTGATGAACGAGATCTTCTCGTTTAGTTACAGTTCTGTTCAGCTAACAATGAGAACATGAGCCGAAGGGGGTGTGGCTTTTGATAGCCTGGCTGTGCAGCTTTGTAAGCAGCCATGGTCTGCACCAAAAGAAGAGAGCCATCAACTTAACATGGCCAAACAACGGCATCAGCTTCACCATCAGCACAGCTTACCTCTACCATGCATGCAAAGACAGTAGTCATCATCCCAAAACAATGGTCGGCATTGAAGACCAGCGCACCCCATGCAACGGGTATGGGATCTTTATCCTACAAGCGCTGCCACATGTTAATGCATATAGGTGCAAGCAAGACATCAGAGAGGAAGAAAAGAAAGAAAGAGGTGGAGGTTCGAGTACCAGAGAGCAGAGGAGATCAGCTCGGGTCGATCGGTGTGGCAACTCAATTGGGTGATCTAGGGGCGATGCCGGTTTGTGCTGCTTGTAGTGAGCAAGTGGGCGTAAGCCCATACAATAAGGGTCAAGACCAGAAGAGAAAACCTCTCTAATACGGGCCATCATCTAACTTGTAGATCTTCATATACTACTTGCAAGTGTGTTGGATTAGAAAGAGAATTGGAGGGAGAAAAAGATTGGGTGATCGTTTGTTGTACATCTGTCCCTGTGATAATGCAATGAACAAAATGAGCATTGGAACACCAACCTCCACACATTGCCCACCTGAAGTTTCTTGTTGCTAGAACAATCCATTATAGTATCTACTATCCACTCATTTAAAGATGATTCACAAGTACTCTACAGATGACAGGAACAGATCATAACGATGATGAAAACAAAGAAAGGCAAATACAGTGGTATCATAGGGACTATGTCAAACAATCCAAACTCTACCAATGCAACCACCGACACCATTCCCAATAGGCTGAAGAATCTTGTTAACGTACTTTATGTCGTGGCCGAGATGGCAACACGGCTTGGTGGGATTGGTGGGAAACCCAATCGCAAAATCAAAGTATGCAAGATCGCCAATGTTGCTTTAAGCTGTCGAAGAGGGATTGGTGGGAAACCCAATCGCAAAATCTGCGTGCAGACTTCCTAAGATGCGACGGGTGATCGTCTCTTCCTCCAGGATGGTTGCGTCCTGCACAGAGGCCGGAATTGGGCGGAGGATCCTCCAACTCGGTCCCTCCGATGCTTAAGTCAGTCAGAACCGGAGCTCAAGGAAAGACAGAGTAGTAGTGTGTGTGTGGAATTTTTCGCCTCGATACTATTCACCAGGGTGGCTTTTATACCTCTCGCCTTGGGTCGACGTACGCAAATGTTTAATGGCTACTGGCGTCAACGTACGTAGGTGTTAATGCGCGCTGGTGTCTTAGACGATCGGCCCGTACTCTGGGCATCGACGTTGCCTGATCGCACATGTGGTGCCCTTCGGTGTTTCTCGAGTGATGGGATAGACCCGCGACCCATTCCGAGGTCATGGGCTGAGCTGGCTCAATGGTACCCGATTGGCTCAATCGTAGCAACCTAGGGGGCCCCCTTGGAATAGGGGGTCGTAACATGTCATATCATTCTCTTCCCCCAAAGGAGTCGTACCTTGGGAGAATCGAGAGGTACGACTTGGGGTCCAAGCTCGTCTTCTTGTTGGTCTCGTCAGTTGCATTGTGATGCTTGGGGATTTCGTCGGGTATGCCTAATCTTGTGTGACCGGAGCCCTGCGAGGCTCGGGGATTGTTGTAGTGGCTAGGAGTGCTTGGCCTTGGATCGGCCAAGGCATGGTTAGTAATGGGCCGACCGAGATTAGGTCAACAATAGACTGGTCGAGACTAGGTCAACAATGGATTGAACGAGACTAGGTCGGCAATGGACTAGCTGAGACTTGGTCAACAGTGGATTGGCCGAGACTAGGTCGACAATGGACTCACCGAGACTAAGTCGGCAATGGATTGGCCTGGACTAGGTCAGCAATAGATGTCTCAGTTGGCAATGGACCAGCCAAGACTAGGTCAGCAATAGAATGGTCGAGATTAGGTCGGTAGTGGACTTGCCAATACTAGGTCGGTAATGGACTGACTGAGACTAGGTCGGCAATGGATTGGTGGAGACTAGGTCAACAATGGATTGACCGAGACTAGGTTGGCAATGGATTGGCCAAGACTAGGTCGGCAATAGGCAAGCCGCTTCATGTGGGTAATTTGAACCGTAGTGGCTGTTGGTGCACCTCATGCCTTCTTGAGGTAGGTAATCCCCTGAGATGATGGGGTGCTGAGCTATCACATCATGAGTGGCTAGTTCCACAAGCGAAGCGCCTTTCTCCATGCAGTTTTTGAGGGGATTCGGACCCATTTATTGTAGATCTCCTCCGGATCATGAGGTGTTGCGCTATCTCCCTATCAAGAAGGCGAAAGGTTGCTTTGGGTAGCATGCTCATCACTTGAGGGTGTCCCTTCGATTAAAAGGTTGCCTCGGCCTATCCACCTACGTTCGCCCTTATAAGCCTTGTTCGTTGGGCAAGAGAGGGGGTGGGGGGGGGTGGGTGGGTGGTGGGCTGGAGTTGGAGTGGGTTTCCTTATTGCTCCTCATCTTTCGCTTGCCCTTCCTTCGCTCTCATGTCCTTCGACATCTACCTCCTCCGGTCATCTTCGAGTCCTCAACAGTTGAGTCTTTGCACCCTTCGCCTCCTATGTTTTCTCTATTTTTTCACCTTTCATTGTTTCTTTAGCAATGTCTCCCTCGTTGTCGAGTAGTGAGAGGAATTTTGGGGGTTCTTCCCCGTTTGGGTTTTCGTCTTCCCTGGATGAGAAGGCCACCAAAGCACTAGAGGCCATGCTCTAGGAGCGCAATGAGGATTCGATTATAACTGAGTCCTTTTTGTCCATGATTAGGTCTAGGTATCATATCTCCTCAGAGTATGTATGACCTTCATGTCCCGACGGTTGGTCAGCGGCCCTTTAATCCATTTTCGAACAAGTTCGGCCTATTGATCGATGCCTTAGAGGGGGGGGAGGGGGTGGGGGGGCGTGAATTAGTGCAAACTAAGATTTTTTTTCTAATGCAAAAGCTTTTCGAATAAGATAGAATAGGAAATCCAAAGCTTTTCATTTTTAATAAAATAAGTGAGTGATTAAAAGTAAGAAGCCGGAAAGATAATCACGTTTGAAGAAAAGAACTTATCGTCTTGCTTTCAAGAAGTTTAGTTAAGTTGGAAGCATCAATTCAACAGCATTCAAGCAATGCAAGAATAAAACACTTACAATTTTATAGTGGTTCGGCGCCAACGGGTTACAAGGGAGAAGATCAAACTTCTTGAGGCACACCGGCATCCACTATCAATCTTCTTTGGGTGAAGATCAAACTCTTACACTTGCTTACGAGGGAGACTTAAGAAGTTATTATCTCTAAGCTCTCTCCCTTCCTTTTTATTTTTCTTACAAATCACACACACTTTTTTTTTCACAGAATTTAATTGCCCAAAACAGTTGTTGGTGAATGTAAGAATACTTGGGTATTTATAGACCCCAAGTAGCTTCAGATTTTTGGAGCCAAAAATCAAACATACCAAGAAAAACCGTGTACGAGCGGTTTACCCGCCGTTTTGGGCGATTTATTCACCGTCAATCGTTGGTCGCCGCCCGTAATATGTGGTACGGGCGATCCAACCGTCGTCTGGGCGGTTTACCCGTCGACACCTGCTCGTCGCCACCCGAATTCTGTGGTACGGGCGGTCCAACCACCGCTCACCGACGGTTTACCTGCCAAAATTTTTGCAAAAGTGGTTCCCTTCACTTTTCAAATTTTGACTTGACTTTTATGTTGACCAGCCCTTTGGTCAACTAATTGAGCTCAACCAAACCCAATAGTGGATCCGGTTGCCTCATTGAGTTGATTTGGATTCCTTCCACTCAATGATTACAACACTTAATGACCAATTAAGCCTAATTAAGACCTAACTCCCGCATACTCCGGCAACCTCCGGTAATCTTGCGGCAAGTCCCCCGGTCTTCTTCCCGGCGATCTCCTTTCACGTTCTAACGAGCTTCCCGATTCCTTCGGTGAATCTCCTAGTGAACTTCCAGTGAGATCCCACCGCATCGTCTGAACTCGGCCCGATGCCTAGGATTTATCTTGGCCCATCATCTGGTTGTAGCTTCATTGATCCTGCCATAGTTAGACTTGCATGATGCTAATTACGACTTAATTAAATACAATCATAATTACCAAAATATCCATTACAAGACCATCCCGACTCCCGACAAGCTTTTCGGCTACCCCCGACAATCTTCCAGCGAGTCGCGATCTTCTTTTGACGAACTCTCTTGCGCCATCCTAGCAAACTCCCAATACCCTTGGCGAGCCGACACACTCCTGGCGAGTTCCCAAATGCATCGACTCGATGCATGGACTTAACCTTGGCTAACCCTGATTGTAATAATCTTTTTTGTCATAATTAATCCTGCATCAATCAACTCTAACAATCTTGATAGATCATAATCCATTAATTGATTTCATCATCAAAATTTGAGATTTAACAATCTCCTCCTTTTTGATGATGACAATCAATTGATGATAGGAGTTAATCCTAACTCCCCCTAAAACCATACCACTTAAATTTAAGAGACGCACTCACTCTTAAATTCAAGCAATCAATCATTCAATGCAAATTTCAACATAAATTTATATCAAGTCATCAAATCATGAATTGTAAAATATCTAAGTTATATCATCAAGTGTTATCAATGAATACTTTTTAATGTCATGTGTCATCAATATATATTTCGCCCCCTTTGTCATCAACAAAAAGGTGAAATATAGAGCTAATAATTTTCAAAACACATGATGACATTACTCCTTCTTAGTATATGCATTAATATAGAAGACTTAAATTCAAGAGAGTCACATCCTCTTGAATTCTAGTAAATCAAAGCAATAAGCATTTTAAGCATATAACCTTTCAAGTCTAACAAAGATTTGCTTTTTAAACTTTTCAACTTATCAAAAATTTTTAAGGATTATCATGAAGTTGAAAATATTTGAGAATTTTTCTTCAAATCATCAAGCATAGAAAATTTTCAAGTCATATAAAATTTCAAGTCATAGTGCATAGAAGATTTTCAAGTCATTAAACACATAAAATTTTCAAGTCATTAAGCATACCTTTCTCAATAAAATTAATATATTTGAAAATTAATCTCTAGTCATCAACCATACCTTTTATAATTAATAAGGAGAGAAATAGAGGAGGTGTTGTTGAATCATTTCATCATGAGAAGAGCTCTTAATAAATTTTAAAAGCAATATTAAGATGAGCTCAAAAGTCCAAGAGATTTAAAGACTACTTATGTATTTCAAATATAGCAAAAGTAATCACTTGATATATAAAATCATCTCTTGTAAATTTCAAATGTCGCACATCTTCATGCATTTTTTGAAAACAATAAGATACCAAATCATGGAGAAAGTTTTCAAAAATGTTATCACAAAAAGCTTATTATCATGAGATCTAGATTAGCAATTTATATATTTTCATGATTTAGCATTTATAGGTCTCAACCTCAATCTTGTAGATATATAAAATTTGAATATGAGCTCAACACATTTTCTCATGTAAATTTTAAGAAATATAATAATTAAATCTAGTAAGTTCTATCTTCTCTTTTGGGAAGTGCAAGCTAGCAAATTTTTGCTTCATTTGCATTGTTCAAGCTTGCAATTTTATAAGCTAACAAATTTTGCTTTGCCTTTGTCATTGTCAAAAAAAGGGGATGGTTGCAATAGTGCAAAACTTTTTCTATTTCACCATTTTTCAATATCGTGAAATATATCATGAAAGATTAACATAGTGATGAGATGTACAATTCATGAAGGTAAATTATGAATATCAAGAGATAAATTTGTAAGAGAAATAATTGAAATAAAATCTCTTGATTCATCAATAAGAAATCTTAAGTTGTCAAGTTCATGATTTGTATAAAAATCTTATTTTAAATAATACAAAAACATATAATAAAATATTTTGATTCATAAAAGATTTCAAGTTATAATTCTAAGAAATCAAAATCATGATATCATTTAATTTTAAAATCACTTTCAAGAGATTCGAAATGTAATTAATAGATTTATTAGTCTCTTGAAATGCTAGTGATTTTCTTTCTCTACTTTGTGTGAATAAGAATGCAAAATCAAGGTAGATAAATGAAAAATATCATATCACAAAAATATTCAATTTTAAAGATGTAAATTTTGTAGATGTGAATTTTGAAATTAAGCTTAAAACTTCAAGATATTCAAGGAGATTCAAAAGATTAAGAGCTACTCATGCATTTAAAATCATCTCATGTAATTTGGATAAAAAGTATTAAGAATTTCATAAGAAGGCATGATGTTAAGCTCAAATTATAAATCAAGTATTTTGTATGCATTTAGAAAGTTCTAATTTTCTTCGAAGCACTTATTCATCATTCAATGATTGCTTCTAATCATATTAAAAATTTATCTCCCACTTTTTGTTATTGTCAAGAGAAAATGATTGCATAAATTCTTTTCATCCATGTTTAATTTATACCAAAAAGTATAAGAGATATCACGTCAAAAAAGATATGATTTTATTTAATAAATTTTTTTTCCCCTCTTTTGTAAATATTACAAATGAGTCTTAGGGGATAATCTTAATTTATCCAAGATAATTTTTTTTAATAGAAGAATGATAAAAAAATTAATTATAATTATTAAAAATCATAAATCTCCTTTTTATAGAGATCAATAATGTGATTCCCATAACGAATAAGTCAAGTCAAAAAGTTAAGGGAATATTTATGATAATGTAAATCTCTTTTAATTTTCAACATATCACAAATTTAAGAAATACTAATAAGTTATACTAAGAAGAGAGTCATAAGTAATCATGTCATAAAGAATATTATTATCAAATCATAAATGCTAAGAACATGATTTATTTTAACTCATTTTTTCCTAGATGAAATTTAAAAGCTTTTGAAATCTTAGGAGACAAAGTAAGAAGGATCTTGATTCTTATAGAAATATCAAGTTATAGATATTGAGAAGTCAATATCATGTTTAGGATGAAAGGAATCTTAGTAAATAAAAAGATCTCAAATTATAAATTTTAATATTTCAAGATCATGATTTAAGTTATCAAATAATCAAAAGCAACTTAGTAAATAAAAAGATCTCAAATTATATCAATGAAGTTGGTGCTGGTTGCAGGTGCCCTACAAACCAATCACATGAGTGATGGCACGTGTGACACGTTGTGTGATCTTTTTGCTTATGATTAATATTGATATATTCTCACATTATCTGTTATATATATATTGTGATATCCTTAGTTTTGTACAATGGGAGTCAGATCGTGATGAGATCACGATAATGAGATCGATTCACCTTTAAACACAGATCCTAAATAATCTTGGTCATAAGTTACTCAAGAGGGACATTGAGATAACCGGACAGATCGGTGTACTATATACTCATCCATATGATGGAGGCGGCTGGTCTCATAGCCACTTGTATAGAGACACTAAGGATATAGTACAGGTGCTCATTGGAGAATGAGTTCACTGATTGATCCGCTTATGGAATGCTGTATGGTTAATGATACCTAATATCAGACAGTATTCCATAGTCCCAGTTGTGTATCTTGTCCTTAGACTTGAGCCACCAAGGATATCTTGTATGAGTACTCCTTTCTTTGACGTCAGACTTACAAGTTTGGAAAGTTCCAGATCTGGTACAATTGTTTATTGGGATTAGTAGCCAACCTTACAAAGGCAATTGAATGTCAATAGAGGATCATCCACTCTTAGTATCACGAGAGGAATATCTCATATGTGCTTGCTCAGACAAGTCCCTGGCCAGGGTCATTCGGATTGAGAGAGAAAGAGTTCTTCGTGAGAATCTGATTAGAGCGAGACTATGACGGATTCCGTATGTGACCTAACAGTACCATATCCAATATACGATCTTTGAAATATTAGTTGGATGAGGGATTATAGATATATGATAACTATGGACAGATAGGTCCGATGGATCTGATCCCCCTGTACCGTCTAGGGACTATGGCGTTGTGGCCTAGTACTTCCATAGTCGATGAGTCGAGTGAATTATTATGGGGATAATAATTCACTATATCAGAAGGAGTTCTTATGGGAGTGACTCACGACCAGCTCGGTATCGGGCCTAGAGGGTCATACACATATGGTGGATGCTTAAGCGAACAGAGGATTGGATGAAGATCCAATTAGCCCCTATTCTCATTAGATGAGACTCTATGCTGATGGGCTCATTGATTAAGGCCCAATTAGAGGCCTAAGGAGATTATTGGATAGAGATCCAATAATATAAGGTTAGTGGTAATTGGATGGAGATCCAATACCCACTAAGGAAGGAGTCCTAGGATTTTTTGGTGGCTCTCTATAAATAGGAGGGGAGACTCATGGTTGATAGGCTGCAGCTTTAGCCTCCCCCTCGTATTCTCCTCCCTTCATTTGCGTAAGAGTTGCGAGATTAGGTTGGAGGAGTTTCACTACAGAGATCCATCGTGTGGATACCGCTAGAGGAGGACACTTGACCTCCTTCATCCTCTCTATCCGAATCTGAAAATACAGGGATATATGATCTCCCTAGGTAAAATCAAACTCTCACGCATCATGATTTTTCAGTTTTTACAGTTTTATCGCGGCCCCAAATCTTTTGCATGATGATTTGATCTGCGTGGGAAATCGATTTTTGTTTTGATTTCCGCTGCGTATGTGATGCACCCACTGAGGTTTCCCAATAGTGGTATCAGAGCCAAGGTTTTCGTGCGAAAGATTGGTTTAAAACTGCGTGTGATGATATTGAATCACGTAGAATCGTTCTACGCATTATTGCTACATTTTCGCAGCAAAGGTAGCAAGGAAAGAGGGTGGCCGGCCACGGCTAGGTCCTTTGTAGGGGCGGCCGGCCACGACCAAAGCCCCTTGCAAGGGCAGCTGCCAGCATGTGCGGCCACCTGCAGGCATAGGCAGTGCCCGCGGCCAGGCCGCAGGGGGTGGCTGCTCGCTGCGAGACCAAAAGGGGTAGCCCCATAGCCAGGGCTGCTGCCTGCAAGGGCGGTCGCTCCTACAGGGGCAGCGCCCGTGCAAGGAGGCACCGCCCGCCCGCGAGGACGGCGACGGCGTAGTGAGGGTAAAGGAAGAGGGCTAGGGCATCCTTTTGAGAAAAGAACGATCATACCCCTCTGAATTAGGAAAATTCTGAGGATTGTCCTCATGTACAAAATTCTCAAAATACCCTCAACAATTCTAAAAATTATAAAGACTATCCTCTAATCCAAAATTATAAAAATACACTTGATAATTGTGAAATTTTTGAGGACTATCCTCTCATCTAGAATTATAAAAATGCCCTTGATAATTTTGGAAATTCTAAGCGTGTCCTGATTTTTTTAAAAAATAATTAATTAAATAGTTTAATTAATTATTATATATATCTAGTAATCCTACATATGATGTGATGTACATGTGATGTATGATGTGGATGGATGATCATGAGCCATGTGTTGTGATGTGTGTAATTGTGATTATTGTTATTTTTATTGGGGCCTGCGAGCCTCGGTTTTTCTCGTTTATTGTCGGGCCTGTATGCTTGTGATTATTTGTAATTACATAGAGAGGTACAACGGGAGTGTGGAGGTGACAACGAGACCCATGATGCCATGGTGGGAGATTACGACGTATGGTGATGCGACGATCCGACGGAACCAATGATGACGAGATCAACAATCACAGGGCATGGAGATGCACCGATGCACACATATATCCTATTGTGAGTGATTAGGCCCATTGGCTCGGGCTTAATCATATTAGGTGATGGCTCATGATCATCCGGTGTAGCTTGCATGTGATGTGTTATACACCTACTAGATATGTGTATATATATATATATTTGCATGCGATGTAGATATATATTAAATATGTATCTGTGTGACACGACATATTAGGCCGATATGAAACAAAAACCCCTCCTATGATAATATTACGTCGGTAAGCATGAGGCAATAAGATTGACCCACGTGGCCTTCCATCGTTATAGGAAGAAATTGAATCATGACATAGGTTGAGTTGGTCGAGTCCCTCGAGGCTCACCTATCTACGTGATCGAGTTCTTGCCTATGATATAGAGATGTCATCGGTAACCTGAGGACATGCTTGGTTGAGTCCCTCGAGGGCATATCATCAAATCAGACTCATCTTGTAACGATGGTGATGACTTAACATAATATCATGGTTGGTCAAGTCCCTCAAGACCATGATGATTTGGAGGCTGAACATGACGAAAATCATAAGAAGTTGTGATTGGTAAGAGTTGCCTACCTTTTGGGCTTAGTGTATTTGGTCGAGTCCCTCGAGGTTGCACTAAGACGCCAATTGGATCCCGATCCCCACTAGGAGTCTGCCGGAGACTTTCGTCTCACGTGTCGATGGTGTCGCGTGATTCGCTAGGAAAATAGTGGGAGTACATTAAGATAAAAGTTCATATCTTAATTAGTATTTTTTGTAAAGTCTGCATGTTATTTATTTACGCTATATCTTGTTTGTCGCTTGCAAAACCCCTATGTGGCATACTTGATGCCAACCGCCTCATTAGTCTAAATGCTCCACAATTTGAGAATTATTCTCACAAAAGAGAAAATTGTATATGTCCTTAACACGATTGTGCCATGCTGGAGGAAAGGACAAGCGAGGATGTGATTGCTCGCTTTGTGAAGTATATAGATAGTCCTAGAGGATAACCTGTGTGTTGATCTTATACTTCAGTCCCTACCGGATTCCTTTTCACAGTTCATTATTAACTTTAATATAAACAAGTTTGAGGTGACTCTCCTGGAGCTCCTCAATATGTTGAGGGAAGCTTAGAGTGCCATTAAGAAGGAGAAGACAGTTCTCTATATTGGTAAGACTAAAAAGAAAAGAAAGGCCAACAAGACCCTTAAGAAGGGTAAGGGCAAAGAAAGACCAAGTAAGGCAAATGTTGCCAAGAGAGACTCGGCAAAGGACAAAGGATAGTACTTCCACTACGACCAAGACAAGCATTGGAAGAGGAACTGTAAGGACTACCTTATAGATAAGGCGAAATAAAAGCTTAGAGAAGCTTCAAGTATATTTATAATCAGTCTTCACTTGTCATATTTTCATGATAACACATGGGTATTAGATACCGGGAGTGCTTATCATATCTGTAATTCATTGTAACTTCTAGTAAGGCCTAGGAGACTAGCTAGAGGCAAGATGGACCTCAAGATGGGCAATGGAGCAAAAGTTACTGCAGTTGTCATTGGGGAGGTCACCCTACATCTGTCTGGTAGAGTTATCATTGCATTGGATGCATGCTATTTTGTTCTCTCTATTATCAAAAATATTATATCCATCTCTTGTTTGACAATTAGTGGATATAAATTAGTTTTTTAGAATAATAGTTGTTCAATAATTATGGATGATGAGATCATCACTAGAGGGACCTTTGTAAATGCTTATATGTGTTAGACATTTCTCCACACATCATGAATATAAATATGTCTAAGAGGAAAAGAGATTAGGTGAATAATACAAACCTATGGCATTGTAGGCTAGGTCATATACATGAGGGAAGGATTCAAAAGTTGCTGAAAGATGGATACTTAGATCCATTTGACTATGAGACATATGCAACTTATGAACCTTGCCATCGTAGGAAGATGACCAACTCTCCTTTTAATGGAACTGGAGAGAGAGCCACCGAGTTATTGGAACTCATACATAGTGATGTATGTGGTCCCATATTGACTCAAACTATAGGTGTTTACTCATACTTCATTACATTCACCGATGATTTCTCTGGGTATGGACACGTGTACTTAATGAAGTACAAATCTTAGGCCTTTGAGAAATTCAGGGAATATAAGAATGAGGTAGAGAACTAAATTAGAAAGAGTATTAAGACTCTTCGATCAGATCGAGGAGAAGAGTACTTGAGTACGAAGTTCACCCATTTCCTCAGGGACAATAGGATTCTATCCCAGTGGACACCTCCTTATACACCTCAGCTCAATGGTGTATCAGAAAGGAGGAATCGCATGCTGTTAGACATGGTGCAGTCTATGATGAGTTTCGCTGACCTACCCGTCTCATTTTGGGGTACGCCCTAGAGACTGCAGCTTACTTTCTGAACAGAGTTCCATCAAAATTGGTAGTGTCTACACCATATGAGATATGGAAAGGAAAGAAGCCCGATCTTAAGATTGTTAAGATTTGAGGTTGTCCTACCCACGTTAGAAGACACAACCCCGGTAAGTTGGAATCAAGGACAAAATGGTGAACATTCATGGGATACCTAAAGGAAACTTGTGGGTATTATTTCTATCATCCCGAGGACTGAAAGGTCATTGTTGCCAAGAGAGTTGTATTCCTTGAGAAGGAACACATTCTTGGTGGAAATAGTGGGAGTGAGATAGAATTGAGCGAGGTTAGAGTACCTAGCTCAAGCACCATTCCAGAGCCTAAGTCTGTTCAGGTACCAACACATAAATTCTAATTTTACGTATGTCTAGTAGAGTATCTCACCCTCCTGAAAGATATGTGTGACATATCAATGAAGATGACTCTCAGGATATTGATCCTCAAACCTACGAGGAGGCTATTATGAGTATAGACTCCGGGAAGTGGCAAAAAGCCACGAATTCTGAGATGGATTCTATGTACTCTAACAAGGTTTGGAACCTTGTGGATGCACCTGAGGGTATTGTACCCATCGACTGTAAATGGATCTTCAAGAAGATCGAAGTGGATAAAAAGGTAAAGATCTATAAAGCAAGGATGGTAGCTAAAGAATATCGTCAATGACAAGGAGTTGACTATGATGAAACCTTTTCATCTGAAGTCATGCTTAAGTTCATTAGAATTATTTTGGTCATTGCAGCACACTATGACCATGAGATCTGGCAGATGGATGTCAAAATGACATTCCTCAATGGTAACCTCGAGGAGGAGGTGTATGTGATACAATCAGAGGGATTCGTATCCAAAGAGAGTCCAGATGAAGTGTGCAGGTTGCTTAGATCCATTTATAGATTGAAGCAAGCCTCTTGAAGTTGGAACATAAGATTTGATGAGGTGATCAGATATTATAACTTCATTAAGAACGAAGATGAGCCATGTGTGTACAAGAAGGTAAGTGGAAGCGTTATCACCTTCTTGGTGCTATATGTGGATGACATCATAATCATTAGGAATGACGTAGTAATGCTCTCCACGGTAAAGGCTTGGCTATCCAAAAACTTCTCCATGAAAGACTTAGGGGAAGCATCATATATTTTGGGGATCCGGATCTATAGAGATAAATCCAAAAGGATGCTTGGCTTATCCTAATCTAGGTACATGGACTCCATTGTCAAAAGGTTTGGCATGGAGAATTCTAAGAGAGGTCCCTTACCGATGAGACATGAAATATCACTTTCTAGGAGTATATCCGCAAAGACCCTGAAGAAAGGACAGATATGGATAAGATACCTTATGATGCGATGCAATGTACCAGGCCTGATATAGCACATGCTCTGAGTGTCACGAACATGTATCAAGTAGATCCTGGTTTAAAACACTGGAAGGCAGTAAAGTGTATCCTTAAGTACTTGAGAAGCACTAGGGATCTTTTACTGATACATGGAAAAGGTAGCCTCCAGGTTGAGGGCTACACAGACTTGAGTTTTCAGTCCGACATTGATGATAGCAAGTTAAATTCAGGGTTTATTTTCACCCTGAATGGAGGAGCAGTAAGTTGGAAGAGTTTCATGCAAGATACTACTGCTGACTCGACCATAGAGGCGAAATACATTACAGCAACAGAAGCAGCAGAGGAAGGGGTGTGGATAAAGAAGTTCATCAATGATTTGGGAGTCATACTAAGTAGCATAGAGCTGATTCCCATATATTGTGATAGCGATAGAGTGATAACTATTGCAAGGGAACTCAGGTGTCATCATAATTGTTCTAAGGAGGTTCTATATGATTAGAGTGATCATGACCCGAAAAGATATATAAATAAAAATAGTTCCATCCGAAGATAATATTGCAGATCCACTAACAAAGCCATTGGCTTAGATTATATTTGAGCGTCACAGGGGTCTGATGGGGATCAAACATATAGGTGATTGACTTTCGATCAAGTGGGAGATTGTTGGTTACAGGTGCCCTGCAAACCAATCACGTGAGTGATGGCACGTGTGACACGTTGTGTAATCTTTTTGCTTATGATTAATATTGGTATATTCTCATATTATCTGTTATATATATATTATGATGTCCTTGGTTCTATGCAACGGGAGTCAGATTGTGATGAGATCATGATAATGAGATCGATTCACTTTTAATCACACATCCTAAATAATCTTGATCATAGGTTACTCAAGAGGGACATTGAGATAACCGGACAGATCGGTGTACTATATACCCGTCTATATGATGGAGGCGGCTGGTCTTATAGCCACTTGTGTGGAGACACTAAGGATATAGTACAGGTGCTCATTGGAGAATGAGTTCACTGATTGATCCGCTTATAGAATGCTATATGGTTAATGGTACCTAATGTCAGACAGTGATTCCATAGTCCCAGTTGTGTATCTGGTCCTTAGACTTGAGACACCAAGGATGCCTTGTATAGTACTCCTTTCTTTGACGCCAGACATATAGGTTTGGAAAGTTCCAGATCTGGTACAGTCGATTATCGGGATTGGTAGCCAACCTCACAAAGGTAATTGAGTGTCAATAGAGGATCATCCACTCTCGGTATCACGAGAGGAATATCTCATATGTGCTTGGTCAGACAAATCCCTAGCCAGGGTCATTTGGATTGAGAGAGAAAGAGTTTTCCTGGAGAATCCGATTAGAGCGAGACTATGACGGATTCCGTATGTGACTTGACAATACCATGTCCAATATACGGTCTCTGGGATATTAGTTGGATGAGAGATTATAGATACACGGTAACTGTGGACAACTAGGTCCGATGGATTTGAACCCCCTTATACCGTCTAGGGATTATGGCGTAGTGGCCTAGTACGCCCATAGTCAATGAGTCGAGTGAATTATTATGGGGATAATAATTCACTATATCAGAAGGAGTTCTGATGAGAGTGACTCACGGCCAGCTCGATATCGGGCCTAAAGGGTCACACATATTTTTTGGATGCTTCAGCGAATAGAGGATTGGATGGACATCCAATTAGCCCCTATTCTCATTAGATGAGACTCTATGCGGATGGGCTCCTTGATTAAGGTCAATTAGAGGCCTAAGGAGATTATTGGATAGAGATACAATAATTCAAGGTTTGTAGGTAATTGGATGGAGATCCAATACCCACTGAGGAAGAAGCCATAGGGTCTTTTGGTGGCTCTCTATAATTAGGAGGGGAGACTCATGGTTGATAGGCTGCAGCTTTGGCCTCCCCCTCCTATTCTCCTCCCTCTGTGCAAGAGTTATGAGATCAGATTTGAGGACTTTTGATGCAGAAATCTATCGTGTGGATACCGCTAGAGAGGAGTACGCTTGACCTCCTTCATCCTCTCTATTTGAATCTGGAAATACAGGGATATACAATCTCCCTAGGTAAAATCAATCTCTCACGCATCGTGATTTTTTGGTTTTTGTAGTTTTCTCGCGGCCCCAATCTTTTGTACGATAATTTGATCTGCGTGGGAAACTGATTTTTATTTTGATTTCTGCTGCGCATGTGATGCACCCGCTGAGGTTTCCCAGCAATTGGATAGATTCAAACATATCCATTGTTTAAAACAAAATTATTTGAAAATATATCTAAAATTATCATAAAAAATCGCTTTTCGAAATTTTTTAATAAAGTCATCATAGATTGTTTTCCAAAAGAAAGTAGCTAAAAGTTTTCTAATTCATTTTTGTAGTTAAAGAGATTCAACAATAGTATCATTTTATCTCCTTTTTAAGATTAATTATCCTCCTTTTGGTTCTTTCATGTGATTTCTTTCAAGAATAATTTTTAAATTAATAATTTTTTATTTAAGACTAAAAACCAAATTTTATTTCAACACAGTCATTACTATAAGACATAAAATATTTTTAAAGCATAAATTTAACCAATCTCAATTTTAATATTTAAATGAGTCTACTTTTTACATATAGTGCAAGGAGTTGACAAAATCATCTTAAAAATGAAGCATATATATTTTCTATGCTCTAACATTCAACATAAGCATTCAATCATCATGGTATTTCATTGTAACATTTAAATCAATCATTCTACAAACTTAGTTAATATTTGAAACATTTTAATAATAGTCTTTACATTTAAACAAGCTAATGATTTTAACATTCACTCAAAATCTTATTTTTGTAAGTTTCAATATATTTTTCAATAACTAAGGTTCTTTGGTTCTAATTTATTTTCATACTTGTATACTCTAGCTATGCATCATTAATATTAATTGTATAATGATGAACCATTAAAAGATTCATTGTCAATAATTTTAATTCCAATAATTTTCTTATTACTACTTAGGCTAGTAAGCTTGAAGGAGTGCTAGATCTCAAGTAATATGACTTGAGCATCTACTTTCAAAATATTTTTATTGCTCCTAGCCTTAGGAAACAACTTTATATTATAGGAGGTTTTGACTTAGGTACTCATTAAACATTGGGTCCTTCATGAAGATTTTTATCTTTCTTTTCTAATCGATTTTCATTGTATCGAACTCTTTGAAACCCATACAAGATGATGAAGAGTATATTTTCTAAAAAGGTATTGTTTGCCTTATGTCCTAATTTACCACAAAAGTTACACTTAATTCTTGGTGGCATATTCAATGTAGGTCCTTTTACAAAGATGGTTGGCTTTTATTGAATACTTCAAACAAAGCCTATGCCATATTTATTGTTAATATGACCCTTATTGGCAAGGATCATATTTAGGGATTTATTCCCTATCTTAAATTTCTCAAGTGTAGTTCTAAGCATGCAATTTTCTTCTTTAATTTTTTCTACCATTTCACATTTCAAGCATCGTTAACTAACAAATCATGATCAACTTTAAGCATCTTAAAAGATTTGCCAAGTTTCCTAAACTCATTGAATAAATCATGAAACATGCTTAGTAATTTAGAAATGAAATATCTAAAGATTCACTAACCTCATGTTCAAATGCCATTAAGGCATAGTTAGCCACCTCTTCTTTGGATTGGTCTTCTTCCTCGGAGGAACTTGAATCATTCCAAGTGGCGGAGAGTGCCTTCTTTTTTAGTGCCAATTTCTTCTTCAGTTGAGGACATTCACTTTTGAAGTGTTCCAGTTTTTTGCATTCTTAGCAAATAATGTTATCTTTCTTTGGTTCCTTTTTATTTTTATAGTTTTTGTTCCTTTTTATAATTTTTTTAAATTTTCTTGACAGAAGTGCAATGTCATGGTCTTCATCACTCGAGGTTTCACTCGAGGAGTCATTCATTATTCGAAGTGTTATATCCTTCCTGTTCTTTAGAAGGGGTTCATCAAGCTCATCATGATCTTTACAGTTTAGTTCATAAGTCATAATGGAGCCCATCAATTCTTCAAGAGGTAGGTTATTCAAATATTTGGCCTCTTGAATAGCGGTTACTTTAGGATCCCAATTTTTAGGCAAAGATTGTAAAATCTTACTCGCAAGTTCAAAATTTGAAAAATATTTTTCAAGTGCTTTGAGTCCATTGACGATATCCGTAAAATGGGTGTACATGTCTCCAATAGACTCGCTTGGTTTCATCCGAAACAACTCATAGTTATGAACTAAAATATTTATTTTTTATTCTTTTATTCTACTAGTTCCCTTGTGTATGATTTCTAATGTGTGCCAAATATCAAAAGTTGATTCACAAACAGAAACACGATTAAACTCATTTTTATCAAGTGCATAAAATAAGGCATTCATAGCCTTTGTATTTAGAGAAAATTTTTCCTTTCCAAATCATTTAACTCATTCATTGGTTTTGAAGATTTTTCAAATCCGTTCTCAACTATATTCTATAAATCAAAGTCCAAAGAGATGAGAAAAATACGCATATATGTTTTCCAATATGTGTAATCTATCCCATTGAACATGGGTGGACGTGAAATGGAATGTCCCTCATTCATGCCAAAATAAGCCATTTACTCAAGTGGGTGTTAATCCATAGAGTAATAACCTTGCTCTGAGACCAATTGTTAGGATCAATTGGCACTAAGAGGGGGGTGAATTAGTGCAAGCTAAGATTTTTCTTTCTAAAGCAAAAGCTTTGCGAATAAGATAGAATAGGAAATCTGAAGCTTTTCATTTTTAATAAAACAAGTGAGTGATTAAAAGTAAGAAGCCGAAAAGATAATCACGTTTGAAGAAAAGAACTTATCATCTTACTTTCAATGAGTTCAGTTAAGTTGGAAGCATCAATTCAACAACATTCAAGCAATGCAAGTATAAAACACTTACAATTTTATAGTGGTTCGGCGCCAACGGCCTATGTCCACTTCTGAGTCCTCCTTCTTGAGGCACACCGACATCCACTACCAATCTTCTTTGGGTAAAGATCAAACCCTTACACTTGCTTACAAGGGAGACTTAAGAAGTTACTATCTCTAAGCTCTCTCCCTTCCATTTTTTTTTTCTTACAAATCACACACACTTTCTTTTTCATAGAATTTAATTACCCAAAAGAGTTGTTGGTGAATGTAAGAATACTTGGGTATTTATAGACCCCAAGTAGCTTCAGATTTTTTGAGCCAAAAATCAAACATACCCGAAAAAAACTGGGTACGGGCGGTTTACACGTCGTCAGTTATTGGCCGCCGCCCGTAATCTGTGGTACGGGCGGTCCAACCGTCGTCTGGGCGGTTTACCCACTGACACCTACTGGCCACCGCCCGGATTCTATGGTACTTGCAGTCCAACCGCCGCTCACCAACAGTTTACTCGTCGAAATTTTCGCAAAAGTGGTTCCCTCCACTTTTCAAATTTCATCTTGACTTTTACGTTGACCAGCCCTTTGGTCAACTGATTAAGCTCAACCAAACCCAGTAGTGGATCCGGTTGCCTCATTGAGTTGATTTGGATTCCTTCCAAATCCAACTCATTTAGGACTCTAACCTTAACTACGACTCAATGATTATAACACTTAATGACCAATTAAGCCTAATTAAGACCTACCTCCCGCATACTTTGACAACCTCCGACAATCTTGCGGCAAGTCCTCCGGTCTTCTTCCCGGTGATCTCCCTTCGCATTCCCAACGAGCTTCCCGATTACTTCGGCAAATCTCATAGCGAACTTCCGGTGAGATCCCACCGCATCGTCCGAACTTGACCTGATGCCTAAGCTTTATCTTGGCCCATCATCTGGTTGTAGCTTCATTGATCCTGCCATAGTTAGACCTGCACGATGCTAATTACGACTTAATTAAATATAATCATAATTACCAAAATATCCATTACAAGACTATCCCGACTCCCAGCAAGCTTTTCGACTACCCTCGATAATCTTCCAGCGAGTCTCGGTCTTCTTTTGGTGAACTCCCTTGCGCCATCCTGACAAACTCCCAATACCCTCGACGAGCTTCCGACACACTCTTGGCGAGTTCCCAAATGCATCGACTCGATGCATGGACTTAACCTTGGCCAACCCTGATTGTAATAATCCTTCTGTCGTAATTAATCTTGCATCAATCAACTCTAACAATCATGTTAGATCAATAATCCATCAATTGATTTCATCATCAATATTCGAGACTGGAGGGTCTCTCCCTCCCAGATAGCGCTGAACTCTTGGCGATATCTAGTGGGTTTTGTTGGGGAATGCCGGGCAGTTGAGATCAACCTAATGCTTACCCTATTTTTTGCCTACTTCCACTTCGGCAAGGGGCGAGGGAGCTACTACCTGATTTCGAGAAGCGACTTTCACACGGGCGATGCCCCCTTCGAACAATAAGGGATAGAAGTCCCATTTTTTCTTTGTGAGCGCCTTCAGGGGCTAGGGTTTTGGCCTGAAATGGACTGGCCACAATGTCGACAACTCCCTTCCTCTCCTAACAAAGGAAGAGGTGGAGCAAGTGGAGCACCTAAGGGGAATCATCTCTTCCTCCAAACCCATCAAGTCTATGAACGAGGACTGGTTGGTGGAGGCAGACCTTAGTCCAACCCCTGGGGGTATGACTCATTTTGTCTTCGCCATCTATCATATTTCTTTTTGTGTGCTTCGACTTCGAGACGTGTGCTAATAGATATTTTATTTTTGTAGGGATGAACCTCAAGGGGATAAAACAAGCGCTCGAGGGGCAGGCTCTGCGCCCCGAGCCTTCCCCGTCACAAACTGACCCTGCCACTGAAGCAAGTGCCACCTATGAGCCTGAGCCTCCTGCCAAGAAGACCAAGGTGCTCATCAGCAAGGAGCACCTCGCCCCCGTAAGGAGGCCCCCGCCGTAGTCGTTCCTAGAAAGGCAGCTCCCTCGAAAGCCCCTCATGTGGAGGGGAGTAGTAGACAAAGGGATAGGCTATTCCCAGCCTAGGTCTATATGCGATCTCTGTTGCATTCGGGCTCAGACACGGGATGAGCCCTTTCTTGCCAAATATATGGCGGACCTCCCTGAGCCCTTGAGGGAGGGGCCGCTGGAGGCCTAGTGGGCCACGCTAACGCCTCAAGGTCAAGTGTGGGCAGACGGGGCCGAGGCCCAATTGTTCTATTAGGGGCTCCTCTATCCCCCTTTAGCGAAGGAGGTCTACACCACCCCTTCCGAAGTGCTGCTTGACAACGCAGCCAAAAATTTGGTCACGATGAGTTGTTTCCTTCTTTCCTGCTTTTTGTATTCCTCCTAGGGTTTGTGCTAACATGTCGATTCTGCAGCACCATTGTTTCTCGATGGGCCAGATCGATCGAGTGTGTGACTCTGGGAGAGTGGCCGATGAGCTCTCCAAAATAATTGATGGACTTTTGGCCAAGGTTCGGAAACTTAAGGAGGTGGTGGGCCCAGTGGCAATGGTTCGATCGTCGTTGCAGAAGGCTAAGAGCTCCATCGTCGTGGAACAATGTGCCACCCCTGAGAGAGCCCGAGCGACACAAGGAGACTCTCATCTTCAAGTTCGGCTTGGAGAAGATGGGCCGGGTCAGCTACAAGTACGGGTACCAGGTTGCCCTGGCATGCTTCTGGGCAAGATACCGCCAGTTAGAGATCGAGGAGGATCCTTACGCCACTCTCCCGATGGAGGTGGAAGTCCCCTTCGATGATAGTTTGATCCTCCAATGGCTTAGGGGCGTTTTGGGAGTGTCATTGGCACCGCTTCCTCCCTCCCATTTTGTAATCGGCCTGGTTGGGTTCGACGTCAATGTTTGTACATCCCCGTCTGAGAATGTACTTTACTTGTTAATGGAAGCTCTTTTCCTTTGACCCTTGCGTTTTCGGTCATCTGTTATTTTGCTGAATGTGCCTTCTATCGACGGGCGATAGGATTAGGAGGTGGTCGATGAGCTCCAAACTCTAGTAGCTCGGAAACTGAGACAGTGGCTTGCTTTCTGAACTCCAGCGGTGGACGAAATTGTCTCATGATGTACCTTGTATTTTGTCAAAGCTAGTCCTAGGTTATACTGTTGCAATCTTCCTTCTTTTCTTCTCCTAATTTTTTAAGGAGACAAGTCATGTATCAGGATATGCTTTGCATCTGGTCGGGGTCAATTTTGGGTTTTCAGCCTTGACATCCTTATTGATAATGTTTCTTCCAATGTGTCAACCATCCCTTGTGCCTCTTCTTCCTTGGCCTAACGAAGGCTCACTAGGGCCTTGGCTCATACGTAGAATTTTCTTAAGTTAGACACATGCCACGTTCTAGGGAGTTGGACACCTTCTTGAGTAGCTAGATGATAGGTCCCATTGTGAATCATGTCAGTGACCCAATACTGCTTCTCCCCATTTGGGGCTAGTTTTCTTCGGGTGTGGGTTCGGTCACTAACCTCGGCCTTCCGTATCACCAACTCCCCGACCTTGATGGGTCGAGGATGGACCTTCCGGTTGTAAAGCCTTGTGCCGACATTTTTTACGCCAGAGCCCGTAAGTGTATGTTGGCCCTTCTCTCTTCAATCTGGTCAAGGTTCGCCCGAAGACCTTCCACCAAGATGCTTTCTTTGTAGTTCTCGACCCGAAGGGTTGGGAAGACCACACTTTGGGTGGCAACGCTCCCTTAGTTCCGAATGCCAGGTTGTAGGGAGATTCATTGGTAGCGGTCTTCAGTATGGTTCGTGATGCCCATAAGATACTCGAGAGCTCCTCCACCCATGTCCCTTGTGCTTCGTCGACCCTCCTCTTGAGGCCTTCAAGTATCGCTTAATTGGTTATTTCGACCAGGCCGTTGGTCTGAGGATGTGTTATCAAGCTGAATCTTAGATGGATTCTGTAGGCTATGTAGTATTCCTTGAATCTTGCGTTATTGAACTAGGTCCCGTTGTTGGTGATGATGGCCTTAGGGATGTCGAACTAAGTGTTCCATATGAACTTTTCAACCTACTTCTCAGTTATGGATGCCAAGGGTTCGGCACCCACTTGGTGAAGTAGTTGACGATGACTATGATGAACCTTCATTGTCCCAAGGTCGAGGGAAAGGGGTCGAGGACATCCATCCCCTATCGTGTAAAGGGCCATGCACAGTCGATTGGCGTCAGGGGGACAATTGGTTAATGTTGTACGTGAGCATGCTTCTAGCACTACGGGCACTGCTGCACATAGGCCAAGGCATCACAGCGCATGGACGACCAATAATAACCCTACCTAAGGGTTTTGAATTCCAGGGTACATCCGTCGATGTTTTCTCTGCAGACAACTTCATGGATCTTAGCCAGCACTATTTTCGCTTTAGTGGGAGTGAGGCACCAGTTGAGGGGTAGACTGAACGACATATGGTAGAGTCGGCCACTAATTTTATAATAGTGGGCTTGTGTGCATCTCAGTCATCATGCGACGCTCAGGTCGACTAGGAGGGTCCCATCCTTCTTGTAGCGGAGGATGTCCTCCATTCAATTAGGCATGACTTCAGTGGTAGCGACGTCTTGGCTTGATGGTTCGGGCGGTGATTACTTCTACAGTCAATGAGCAACCCCCGGCTCATGCCGAGGCCATCTTGGCTAGTACATCGGCTTGTGCATTCTCCCGAGGAACCCTAGTCAAGGAAAACCACTAAAAATGGTTAGTTAGATGTCGCACATCAGTAAAGTATTTTACCATGATCGGGTTGCGGGCCTCATAGTCCCCGTTGATGTGTGCGACATCAACGGGGACTATGCTGAAGACACTAAGCTCCTTTACGTTTAGTTCCAAGGCCTAGCGTAGCCTGGATAGTGGGGCTTCGTACTCGACCTTGCTGGCCATCAGGTCCCCTTAGGATGAGGCATGCTCTGCCTCTCTCATCTTTGGTCGAACTGTCGATGAACAGGGTCCACTCTCGTACCGTTCGAGGTGGATAAGGTGTTGTTCAAGGTGGGGCTAGCTCGAAAATGAAATTAGCCAGAGCTTGAGCTTTGATGGTTGTCCTCGGTATATATCGCACATCGAACTCCCCGAGCTTGACCAACAACCTGAGCATTCATCTTGAGACATCAAAGTTAGAAAGAATCTGGTGAAGGGACTGGTCGGTTGCCACTCTTATGGTGTGAGCTTGAAAGTAGAGGCATAGTTTTCTAGCTACCTGAATTAGGGCTAGGGCCAGCTTTTGGATTGGTGGATATCGTTCCTTAGGTCCAATCAACACGTGGCTAGAAAAATAGATGGGCCTCTGTGCGTCTGATTCTTCCCAAACTAGAACCAAGCTGCGTGCTTAGAGGCAGCCAAATATAATCTGACTGGTTTGTTTGGGCTCATTGAGGTGAGTTGTGGCAGCTAGGCAAGGTGTGCCTTCAACTTGTCAAAGGCCTCCTGGCACTCGAAGCTCCATTGGAAATCCTCGACGTGCTTTAGCCGCGAAAGAAGGGGAGGCACTTGTCTCCGGACTGGGATAGGAATTGGTTGATGGCGGCCATCCTCCCTGTTAGTCGTTGTGTCTCATTGATTATCCCAAGGGGTTGCATCTCGATTATAGCTCAGATCTTCTCCGGGTTCGCGTCCATCCCCTTTGGTGAATGATGAAGCCAAGGAACTTGCCGGAGCCTACCCTGAAGATGCATTTGGGGGGGGGGGGGGGGGGGGGGGGGGGGGGGGGAGGGGGTTATGTCACATTCTGAATTTCCTGAGTGTTCAGAATGTCTCATCAAGGTTCTACAAGTGAGTCTCGGCGACCTTGCTCTTCATAATCATGTTGTCGACATGTCCCACCATGTTCCTCCCGACCTGATGCCTGAATATCTAGTTGACCATTCTTTGGTATGTCACGTAAGTGTTTTTAAGGCCGAATGACATGACCTTGTAATAGTAGACTCCCCTATTGGTGATGAAGTGATAGGACTCCAGTAGGGTTTGAGTCCTAATCATTTCAATAGAAGTTAATAAAAAATCTGCTAGATTGTAATAAAGCATCTCCTATCTTATAAAGGAGTATAGCTATGGTTTGGATTAGCCCTTAGGCTTAGTAGCCGCCGCCCCCCTTACTGGGCAAGTCGGCCAGGGTTTCCCCCTGCTTAGGTTGGCTCTATAGCCAACCTAGCCGCCCCTTGTTCCTATTAAGGCAGGATGGCTATAGAAGGGGCAAAATGGTAATTCCACTTAGGCAAGGGCCCCCTTAGGCTAGGGTTTTGATCCCTATTTAAGATGTAGCTGCACTCCTCTTTTAATTAAGCAATTATCATCTTCAATTCAGCCTTTGTGCCGATCTAGGAGGGAGGAACTCCTATAGCGTTCCAAGGGTTGATCCCCCTCAGAGATTAAAATCTATAGGGCTCCTTCTGGGGTCTTATCATCTGGTATCAGAGCCGCATTCCTGCTGCCCTGTAGCCATCTCAGCCACCTCCACTTCCCAAGCAATTCCCACAATTGCTACGACACGCACCTCCACCTTCCACCCCAGCATCAGATCAAATCAGTCTGTCGCTGCCCCTTGTGTTTGATCTGGAATTCTGGTATATTTTTATATCTCACGCCTCTTCAATATTGCAAGATCCTTCATATTATACATGGGAGAAGTTTTTCAAAGTTTCCTTGCTGCAAATTTTTACCGTTGCAAACGTTATCATCGTTGCGAAGGTGAAACGCTGCAAAACTTTTCAGCCGATTGTTGCTACTTGAAACCAAACATTTGTTCATCTTTTCTAGCTGAAATTTTTACACAATTCTCAAGATCAAGTTGGCTTTCATCTGGATTTGATTTCATGTAAAACTCCTTCTGGAACTAGTTTTCTTGTACGATCTTTCACCATCACGTAGTTCTAAACTTTTACGATGAAGGAATCTGCCTTGTATCTTTTGCCTTATTTCCCTACTGTTATGCTACCAAAATTTCGTCAAAGTCTCTATTGGTATTGACAACATCCAAACCAAGGGTTTCTGCATAATTTCCTTAAACTTTCCTCTGGAATTGTTGAGAAGTCATCGTTTCTCCGACGTTAAACCGGTTCAGCAGGACAGCACATTGCAACACTTCTTTTCATCGAATTCTATCAGATTTGAGTGCTATTTTTTGTGGGATTTTGGACTGTCTTTTCCTCATCTCCAAACCCTACCATCCTCACTAGAAACCCTTCCAAATATTACCCTAAACTGAATCCAAATAGCCCCCAAATCAGCCTATTCCTATCCAAACCAATTCACCTTCCAACCGGCCACCCCCTTTCCCAAAACTCTCATGCCACTAACCCGACAACAAAAGAAAGATTTTAATATTATAGATCTAGAGGCATACACCATGATATCAGAGGAGGCCATCAACGCCAAGTTTGAAGCCTTTGAAAGTCGCATGGAGGAGAAGATGCGATCCTTATTCGCCGAATTCAGAATAGGCCGACCATCAAGCCCAAGGATATCACACCATGGAGAGACTTCAGATCGGCGAGATGATCCTCAAGAGCATGGACACATCACCTCTGATCCCAACAATCTATGCATGAAGGTTGACATCCCGAGATGGGAAGAAGGAGACCCGATCGGATGGATCTCGCGCACGGAGCACTATTTTCGGTTCTACCGAACCGTCGACGCCACATGGGTGGAGATCACTGCCACACACCTCGAGGGAGATGCTATTCAATGGTTCGATTGGTTTGAACACACCCATGGAGGACTCTCTTGGTAGTGGTTCAAGGAAGGGCTTATAAACAACTTCGGTCAGACCGATTTCAACAACATCGACGGACAATTGGCAAAGATTCGTCAAACCTATACAATACAAGATTACCAAACAAGGTTTGAGTGTTTATCTAATCAAACTGAAGATTGGTCTGAGAAACAACTTTTAGGTACTTTCATTGAGGGCCTAAAGCCAGAAATCTGAGGAGAAGTAAAAGTACAGTAACCGTACACTCTTATTGCGGTAATTTCCTTCGCACGTATCCAGGAAGAACGATTGAACCATGAGGCACGAAGGACAAGGGTCACTCCCTGACCAGCCATACCGAGGCCTACTGCACACTCTACTGCCATCCGAGCCCCCGCACCAAAAAGATTGACAAAAGATGAACTTCGCGAACGATCGGCCAAAGGATTGTGTTGGCATTGCGATGAACCGTGGAGCCGTAAACATCACTACAAAAAGAGCCCGCTCCTCATGATTGAACCAATGGAGGATGAGGATAGTGAACCATCTAAAGAAGGCCTTGAACCCAAAGAGGAAGCCATGGAGGAAGAGCCCCAATCGGTCGACTACGCAGTGCATGCGTTGGCCGGCTATTCCAACCCGCTGAGTTGGAGGACTTCTAAAGCAACAACCCATCACCGTTCTCATTGACACGGGTAGCACAAATAACTTCCTCAATAGTAAGGTTGCTGCATGTTTAGTACTTCAAATCGAAGATTGCAACAAGTTCGACATAAAGGTCACCGACGGCCAAATCCTCAATTGCGACCAACGATGCCCGCGGGTGAAGCTACTCCTCCAAGACCAAGAAGTGGTAGCCGATTTCTTCCTCCTACCCATCGATGATTATGAAGCCATACTTGGGATCAAATGGCTCATAACACTAGGTGATATCTCCTAAATTTTTTTTTAATTAATTATGAAATTTTATTGCAAAGGGAGACATGTCACATTGCGAGGCAAGCGCGGGAACCATATCTCCACCGTTTTGATGCAACGGATGGAGAAAGTTTTGCACAAAGTGCATGGGAGATTTTTGATGCATATCCAGCAGCCATCTAAGGGGGAGAATATACAAATTTCAGATCCTAAGCTTGCCCTCTTGCTGGACAAATTCGTGGATGTTTTCATGGAGCCGCGCGGACTGCCCCCTAACCGGTCGCATGACCACTGTATTCCTATTCTGTCAAGCAAACCTTCAGCAAATTTACGTCCATATCGCTACCCTCAATTGCAAAAGGATGAGATCAAAAACATCGTTAAAGAGATGCTTGACACCAGTGTGATCCAACCGAGTTGTAGCCCTTATTCTTCACCGGTGTTGCTAGTGTGCAAGAAGGACGGTACATGGCGGATGTGCATTGATTATCGGGCCTTGAACGCTATCACCGTCAAGGACAAATATCCTATACCTATCGTAGATGAGCTCTTGGATGAATTAAAAGGAGCCCGAGTTTTCACTAAACTAGATCTCCATTCCGATTATCACCAGATTCGGGTATACACTGAAGATATTCTGAAAACTGCATTCCGCACGCATAACGGCCACTACGAGTTTCTGGTAATACCTTTTGGACTTACGAATGCTCCTTCTACATTCCAAAGCCTGATGAATGACATCTTCTGGAGTTTTCTAGGTAAGTTCGTATTGGTATTCTTTGATGATATCCTCATTTATAGCCCTACGCTTGATATACATTTTCAACACTTACGAACTATTCTAACGATTCTTTGGGAGAATACTCTTTATGTTAAACAGTCAATGTGCAGTTTCTTATAGTGTAAAGTGGAGTATCTTGGGCATATTATATCAGAGAATAGAGTAGCGGTAGACACGACGAAGATCAAGGCAATGCAAGGATGGCCGAAACCTACAAACGTAAAATCGCTGCGTGGCATCCTTGGACTCACAAGCTACTATCGAAAACTTGTGAAAGATTACGGCAAGATCAGTGCCCCGCTCACATCCCTACTGAAAAAAGGACTCATTCTTATAGTCGGAACAAGCTTCTACAACCTTTGAACGACTCAAGGCCGCCATGACGACGACGTCGGTCCTAGTGCTGCCTGATTTCAGCTGCACCTTCGTGATCGAGGCCGACACATCCAGAGTAGGGATTGGAGTTATTCTAATGCAAGATGGTTGACCTCTCACTTACACCACCAAGGCTTTGTCTCCCTCACACTTGAAAATATTGGTATATGATAAAAAAATGTTTGCTATTGTACACGCCGTCACAAAGTGGAGACCCTACCTGATCGGCCGATGCTTCCAGATTAAGACTGACCACCGAAGTCTTAAGTATTTCTTGGAGCAGAAAATATCTTCCCCGAAGCAGCAATGTTGGGTAACTAAACATCTCGACTTTGATTACGAAATTACTTATCGAAAAGGAAAAGAAAATGTCGTTGTAGATGCTCTATCTCAGCTCTCGGGGCAAGCCAAAATTTCAGCCATCTCCCTTCCCACCACCGACTTCCTCGAACACATTAGGGAGGAGTGGAAGAATGATCTGGAAGTTCGAAACATCATAGAAAAATTGGAGAAGGATCTGGATTCCGTATGACACTACACGTGAGACTCGAAAGACTTACGCTATAAAGACCAAATTGTTGTTGTTCCTTCTTCTCCTCATATCCAAGTTATTTTTCATAAAATGCACTCTTCACCTTCGGCAGGGCACTCTGGATTTCTAAGGACTTATAAAAGGGTGAAGCAAAACTTCATCTGGAAGGGTATAAAAAAATTAATTTATGACTATGTATCCAAATGTGATGTATGTCAATGGCAAAAATGTGAAACAGTGGCAAGTCCCGGTCAACTACAGCCACTACCTATATCGGATTCGACTTGGACGGACATCTCCATGGATTTCATCGAAGGACTGCCACTATCTCAAGGTAAAAGCACGATCTTTGTGGTGGTAGATCGCCTAACTAAATATGCTTATTTTTGTGCTGTGAGACATCCCTATACTACTGCCACTATTGCTCAGATTTTTGTGGAAAATATTATAAAATTGTATGGGATGCCAAGGTCGATAGTGAGCGACCGTGACAGGGTGTTTACAAGTAAATTTTGGACCGAGCTCTTCCATCTAGAGGGCACCCAATTCAAGTTGAGCACAGTCTATCATCCACAGATAGACGGCCAAATAGAAGTGGTGAACAGATGCCTCGAGACTTACTTATGATGCTTCACCAGCGACCGGCCCAAAGAGTGGACAAGATGGCTTCCCTAGGCCGAATGGTGGTACAACATAACTTTTCATTCTTCGACTAAATGTACCCCTTACGAGGCATTGTATGGCTGACTGCCCCCTGTAATTCTCAAATATGTACTTGGTTCGACCAAAGTGGATCAGGTCGACCAAGACCTAATTAACAGGGATAAACTACTACGACTGCTAAAGGACAACCTAACTGCCGCTCAAGCCCGTATGAAGCAACAAGCAGACAATCACCGGAGTGAGCAAGAATTTTCAGTAGGGGATTGGGTCTACCTTCGCCTACAACCATACAAGCAGCTATCCATCAACACCAGAGCATTGATGAAACTATCTCCATAATTTTATGGACCATATCAGATTTTGGAATGCATTGGAGTCATGGCATACCGACTTAAACTTCCAGATGACGCCAGAATTCATCCCATCTTCCACGTATCACTACTGAAGCTGAAATTGGGTGAACATGAACTGGCCCAAACTCAGTTGTCGAGCACTACAATTGAAGGTGAAATCCAAGCTTAACCTGAAGCTATACTTGATCGAAGAATTATGATGCACCGCCGACGCCCCTCAACTGAAGTACTTATGAAGTGGAATAACTTACCATCTGAAGATGCAACATGGGATTCACACGAGGAGCTGAAGACCCAATTTTCAGAGTTTATGGATCCTCAGCTTTGAGGACAAGGCTAATTCTGAGAGACTTGATAGGACTCCAACAGGGTTGAGTCCTAATCATTTCAGTATAAGTCAATAAAAACTCTGCTAGATTGTAATAAAGTCTCTCCTATCTTATAAAGGAGTATGGCTAGGGTTTAGATTAGCCCTTAGGGCTTAGTAGCCGTTGCCTCCCATACTGGGCAAGTCGGCCAGGGTTTCCCCCTGCTTAGGTTGGCTATAGAGCGAACCTAGCCGCCCCTTGTTCCTATTAAGGCAAGATGGCTATAGGAGGGGTAAAAGAGTAATTCCACTTAGGCAAGCACCCCCTTAGGATAGGGTTTTGATCCCTATTTAAGATGTAGCCACCCCTCTCTTTTAATCAAGCAATTATCATCTTCAATTCAGCCTTTATGAGTCTAGGAGGGAGGAACCCCTATAGCGTTCCAAGGGTTGATCCCCCTCGGTAATCAAAATCTGTAGGGCTCCTTCTGGGGTCTTATCATGAAGGCAATATGTTCTTGGTCCTTCGGAGCCATACGGATCTGGTTATAGCTCGAGAAACCATCCATAAATGTGAGGAGCTCGTGCCCCGAGGTTTGGTCGACCAATTGATCTATACTCGGGAGAGGGTAACAATCATTTGGCCATGCCCGGTTAAGATCAATGTAATCAATGCACATCCTCCAGCTTCCATTAAATTTCATGACAAGGACTACATTGGAGAGCCATTGAGATTACTTAGCCTCAACTATGAACCCTGCCTCCATCAGGCGACCCACCTCATCGTTAATCGCCTTCTACTGGTCAGGGGCGAACTTATGAGGCTTTTGCTTCACCGGTCGTGCCTTAGGGGGGATGCTAAGGTGATGTTGCACAACCTCGGGGTCGATGACGGGCATGTCCTTAGGTTACCAAGCAAAAACATCGACGTTCTGATAGGACCCTTGTAGGGTTGGGTCCTAATCACCCTAGAACTAGTCAATAAAAAAACTCTGTGATAGATGTAATAAAATCCCACCTAGTTACCTCTATCGTATAAAGAAGTGTGGCTAGGGTTTATTTTAGGACCTTAGGGCTTACCGGTAGCTGCCCGCTTTACTGGGCTGGTCGGCCAAAGTTTCTAGCAGGTATAGGCGACCACAGAGCCATCTTAGCCGCTACCCATCCCTATTAAAGCAGGGCGACTATTGGAGGGGCAAGGGGGTAGGTTGTAGCCTATATAACCCCCTAGGGTTAGGTTTTTGAGCCCTATATAAGCTTGTAGCCTCCTCCTCTTTTCAATCAAACAAGACATCTTTTATTTTCAGCCTTGTTGGCCAACCCTAGGAGGTAGGAACCCCTATGGTGTTCCAAGGGTTGATCCCCCTCAAAGATCAAATCCTATAGATCTCCTTCTAGGGTTCTATCATCTGGTATCAAAGCCACGTTCCTGATGCCCCTACTGCCATCTTTGTCGCCCCCACCCATCCAAGCAATTCCCATAATTGCTGCAAGATGCACCACCATCTTCCACCCCAAGCCGTAGATCAATCAATCTGCCACTGCCCCCCTGCATTTGAATTGGAGATCTGATAAAATTCCACCACCCACACCCTATTACTACTTTAATCCTTACCTTTACACATCGAAGAAGCTTTTCCATCTTTTCCTCACTGCCGATTTCTATCATTGTAATCGTGATCATCGTTGCGAAGGTGAAACGCTGCAAAAATTTTCAACCGCCTGTTTGCTTCTTGAAACCGATTTCTTGCTTATCAATTGTGGACAAAATTTTTACACAATCTCATATATCAACTTAGCTTTCATCTAAGATTGATCTCTAGAACAATTTCTTTCTGAAACCAAACTTATTGTACTGCAATTCATCGTTGCATATTGCTGGATTTTTACGATGAAGAATCTGCCTTCTATCTTTGCATCAATTTTCCTACTGTTAAGCTGCCAAAATTTCATCAATCTTAATTGCTGCTATTCCTAACATATGAACCGAGGTTTTGCTACCAAATTTCTACATATTTGCCTCAGATTTTCTCTGGAATTTACATCAAGAATTCATTGTTTCTCCGACGCAAATTCTGTTCGGTAGGACAACACATATGCAGCACCCTTTTCATCGAATTCCATCAGATTTTGTTGTTGTCTCTCTCGATATCTTGGACTCTCTCCTCATCTTCAATCCCTACCATCACAACCTAAAAAACTCTACCAACCGCAGCCACAAACTGATCCAAAGCAACCCCAAAAATAACCCTAATCGTAGCCTACTACCTCACCGATCCTTCCACCCTTTCGGCCATCCTTCCTCCCATGCCCTTAACCTGACAACAAAAGAAAGACCTCAACATCATAGATTTTGAGGTCTATACCATAGCATCAGAGGAGGCCCTTAATGCCAAGTTTGAAGCCTTTGATACCCACATGGAGGAGAAAATTCGGACTATCTTCACCGAACTCAATATGGGCCGACCACCAAGCCCAAGGAAATCACAGCAAGGGGAAACTTCAGATCTGAAAGAAGAATCCCAGGAGCAAGGAGGCACTATAACTAATCTATATAATCCGCGCATGAGGGTAGATTTTCCTAGATGGGAAGAAGGAGACCCGATCAGTTAGATCTCACGCACGGAGCTCTACTTTCGGTTCCACCGCACCACCGATGCTTCCATGGTAGAGATTGCTGCCATCCATCTTGAAGGGGATGTGATTCAATGGTTTAATTGGTTCGAGCATACCCATGGAGGCCCTACCTAGCGATAATTCAAGGAGGAATTATTGAACTGGTTCGGACTGACCGAATTCGAGAACATCGATGAACTTTTGGCGAAGATTCGACAAACCCTAGCTATACAAAAGTACCAAACAAGGTTTAAGTGATTATCTACCCAAGCTTGTGACTGGTTTGAAAAGTAACTTTTAGGAACTTTCATCGAGGGCTTAAAGCCAAAGATACGAGAAGTGAAGGCGTGGCAACCTTGCACCCTTATGGCGACTATTTTCTTCACGCGGCTACAAGAAGAACGATTGAACCACGAAGCCCGAAGGACTAGGGTCACTCCCCGACCAGCAATGCTGAAGCCTCCACCCCCTTATACTACCATCTGAGCCCCTGCACCCAAAAAATTGACAAGAGATTAGCTTCGGAAGCAATATGCCAAGGGGTTGTGTTGACACTACGACGAACCATGGAGCTGCGAACATCGCTGCAGAAAGGGGTGGTTTCTTGTGATAGAACTAGTAGAGGATGAGGACATTGAACCATCTGAAGAAAGCCTCGAACCCGAAGATGAATCCACAGAGGAAGAGCCCCAATCGATTGATTTTATAATGCACTCACTAGCCGGCTACTCCAACCCATAGATGATGAAAGTGGGAGGACTTCTCAAGCAACAACCCATCATCGTTCTCATAGATATGGGCAACACAAATAACTTCCTCAATAGCAAAATTGATGCTCATATGGTGCTTCAAATCGAAGGTTACAATAAGTTCGATGTAAAGGTCAACGACGACTAAATTCTTAAGTGCGACCAATGGTGCCCACGGGTGAAATTGCTTCTACAAGACCAAGAGATTGTAGCTGACTTCTTCCTCCTTCCCATCGATGACTATGAAGCTGTGCTCGGAATTGAATGACTCACAACATTAGGTGACATATCCTAGAATTTCTCTAAGTTGATTATGAAGTTTTATTGTAAAGGCAAACATGTCACCTTATGAGGCAAGCGCGGGAGCCATATCTATATCGTTTCGACGCAGCGAATGGAGAAAGTTTTGCACAAGACATATGGAAATTTTTTTATCCATATCTAGCAGCCACCAAAGGATAAGAATGTGCAAATTGCAGATCCTAAGGTTGCCCAATTGCTGGATGAATTCGTCGACGTTTTCACTGAGCCGCATGGACTTCCCCCTACCCGACAGCATGATCATCGCGTTCCAATATTTCCGGGTAAACCTCCAGCAAACTCAAGGCTGTACCACTATCCTCACTTGTAGAAGGAAGAGATTGAGAATATCATTAAGGAGATGCTCGACACTGGAGTAATTCGGCCAAGCTGCAACCCCTACTCCTCGCTGGTGTTGCTAGTGCGCAAGAAGGATGGTACGTGACGGATGTGCGTTGACTATCAGGCTTTAAACTCCATCATTGTCAAAGATAAATATCTCATACCAGTAGAAGATGAGCTCTTGGATGAACTATAGGGAGCCCGAGTCTTCACTAAATTGGATCTCCGCTCTGAATACCATCAGATTCGGGTATGCGCTGAAGTTGTTCCGAAAATGGCATTTCGTACACCTAACATCCACTACGAATTTTTGGCAATGCCCTTTGGACTTATAAATGCTCCTTCTACCTTCCAAAGCTTGATGAATGACATTTTCTTAAGGTTTTTATGCAAATGTGTTGGTATTCTTTGATGACATTTTCATTTACAGCCCTATGCTTGATATACATTTTCAGCACTTACGAATTGTTCTAACGATTCTTCGAGAGAATATCCTTTATATTAAACAATCAAAGTATAGCTGCTTACAATGGAAAGTGGAGTACCTTGGGCACTTTATATCAGAAGATGGAGTGGCGGTAGACCCAGCAAAAATTGAAGCAATGCAGGGATGACCGAGACCTATGAACGTAAAATCACTGCGCGGCTTCCTTGGACTGATGACCAAAGCCTCACATATTCTTTAGAGCAGAAAATATCATCCCTAGAGCAGCAAAGATGGGTAACTAAACTTCTTGATTTTGATTATAAAATTATTTATCGAAAGAGGAAAGAAAATATTGTTGCAGATGCATTATCACGGCTACCGTTGCAAGCCGAAATTTCAGTCATCTCCCTTTCTTCCATGGACTTCCTCGAGGACATTAGGGAGGAACGGAAGGACTCAGAGACCTGAAACATCATAGAGAAATTGGAGAACGATCTGAGTGCCATTGGCCATTACACTTGGGATTCAAGGGACCTACGCTACAAGGGCTGAATTGTGCTTGTTCCCTCTTCTCCTTACATCAAAATTATTATGCATGAGATGCATTCTTCACCTTCAATAAGGCACTCTTGTTTTTTGAGAACATACAAGAGGGTGAAGCAAAACTTCGATTGGAGATGAATGAAGAAATCTATTTGCGATTATATAGCTAAATATGATGTGTGCCAGCAGCAAAAGGGTGAAACTGTGGCAAGTCTAGGAAAGCTACAACCACTAACTATACCGGACTCAGCATGGGCTGACATCTCTAAGGACTTCATCGATGGTTGCCACCATCTCAAGATAAAAATACAATCTTTATGGTGGTAGATCGCTTAACGAAATACACCCATTTTTGTGCTGTGAGACACCCTTATACCGTTGCCAACATTGCTCAACTCTTCATTGAAAATATTGTTAAACTGCATGGGATGCCAAGGTCAATTGTGAGTGACCATGATAGGGTATTTACAAGCAAATTTTGGACTTGAATTATTTCAACTATAGGGCACCCAACTCAAGATGAGCACAGCCTATTATCCACAGACGGTCGGCCAAACAGAGGTGATGAACATATGCCTAGAGACTTACCTGTAGTGCTTCACTAGCGATCAGCCAAAATAATGGACAAAGTGACTTTTTTGGGCCGAATGGTGGTACAACATGACCTATCATTCATCCACCAAATGTACCCCTATGAGACATTGTATGGCCGATCGCCCCTTATAATACCTAAGTATGTAATTGGTACGACCAAAGTAGACCAAGTCGACCAAAGTTTAATTGACAGGGACAACCTCCTACAGCTACTGAAGGATAACTTATCTATCACTCAAGCCTGCATGAAGCACAGGCCGACACCCATCGAAGCGAGCGAGAATTTTAGATAGGAGATCGAGTCTACCTTCGCCTACAACTATACAAGCAGCTGTACATCAACACAAGAGCCTCCATGAAGTTATCTCCTTGATTCTATGGACCATATCATATCATAGAGCATATTAGAGCTGTGGCCTATAGATTGAAGCTACCAAAAGGTGCCAAGATCCATCCCGTCTTTCATGTGTCCTACTTGAACCCTAAACATGAGCCGGCCTAGATCCAGTTGCCGAGCACCACAGATGATGGCGAAATTCAAGCCCAACCACAAGCCATACTTAATCGAAGAATTTTGATGCGCTGTCAATGCCCTTCAACTGAAGTATTGGTGCATTAGAACATCTTACCACCTGAAGATGCCACAAGGGAGTTTTATGAGGAGCTGAAGACCCGGTTCCCGGAGTTCATGGACCCTCAGCCTTGAGAACAAAGCTAATTCAAAGAGGGCATGCCTGATAGGACCGTAGCAGGGTTGGGTCCTAATCACCCTAGAAGTAGTCAATAAAATTGTCACCATCATCTAACAATTGGTCTTCAAGAAAATTGTCAACAAAGCTAATTCTAAACGTTGTCACCATCATCTAACAATTGGTCTTCAAGAAAAATAATATCTTTACTTTTAATAGTTATTCTTATTTATTGGATCTCATAATCTGTACCCAAACTCTTCATGACCATACCCCAAAAAAATATATACTTTTACCTTATTATCAAGCTTAGACCTCTTATGTTTAGGAATATGAACAAATGCTTTACACCCAAAGACTCAAGTGATCATAAGATACATTTTTCTCTTTTCATATTCTCTCTGGAATATCACCTTTTAGAAGAATTGATAGAGAAAGGTTTATCAAGTCTATTATAGTTCTTATAACCTCCCCTCAAAATGACTTAAGAAACTTGAGATGGGAAAACGTATACCTAATCATTTCTTCAATGGTTTTGTTCATCCTTTCTACTACACCATCTTGCTGAGTTTTATGAACAATTTTTTCAAGCCTGACACCATGGAACTTGCAATAATTCTCAAAAGGACCTCTGTACTCGCCATTATTATCTGCTCGAACATATTTTAGCTTTCTTTTAGTTTCTCATTCAACATTGGCATGAAATTCTTTGAAAACATCAAGTACCTTGTCTTTAGATTTCAAAGCAAAAGCCCAAATTTTTCTAGAATGGCCATCAATAAAAGTAATAAAATAAAGAGCACATCCAAGAGTTCTAGTTTGCATAGTACAGAGATTAGTGAGAACCAAATCAATAACATTTGATCTTCCAAATGGCGGATAAGTATGAAAGGTAACTCTATATGTTTTTTCAGCTAAGCAATGATCAAAAGATTTAAGAAATGTATTTTGCAACTTCGGTAAGAACTGCTTTCTAGCAAGAGTTTGAAGTCCCTTCTCACTAATATGACCGAGCTTCTTATGCCAAAGATCTATGTTTTTATCTTTTTGAATTGTATTAATTAATCTCTCCTTTATGTAACTTAGCTTCCATGACATTGAAAGAGTTTAGCTTATTTCCTCTTGCCACAACTAGAGAACCTTTGGTTAGCTTCCATTTACATTCACCAAAATAGTATGTAAATTTCCCATCATAAGTATGCCTATAGATATCAAGTTAAGACGAATATCCAGATCATGTCTAACATATTTGATCATCAATTTGCTCCCAATACTGGTCAACAAACAAATATCTCCAATACCCACAATCTTAGAGGTACCACTGTTTCCTATTTTGATATTGCTAATATCACCAGCAGTGTAAGATATGAAGAAATCACCATGAGAAGTAACATGCAAAGAAGCATATGAGTCAATAACCCAGTTACTGTCCTAAGCTGTAACACTAACACATCCGTGATCACATACAATAACAATATCACCTTCAACAACAACCATATTGGTCTCTCTCATTTTTCTTTCTTTCATTATGTTCTCACTTCCAAAACCTACACTCTTTCTTTATGTGACCCGACCTATTGGAGTTGAAACACTTGATATCTCTTCTATGTTGAATCATGAATTTTGATAATAAAATTAACTGATAAAGTTATAATCTAATCAATATTTTGAGAAAAACGATGCAGGACTAACTTCGATCATGAAAAGATAAAATAATTGAAGCAAAAGAATCAAATGTTACGCCACAGCTCGGGCCGGAAGAATCGGAGATTACACCAAGATCGGATGTTGCAGGAGTTAACACACCGATGGATCGGGCGATACGCCAAATATTCGGACGACTCGCCTAAAGTTCAGATGAACCAATGACATGTCGAGCAACATAGAACTCTTGTCTTTACTCGTTTATGTCTTGATTGTCAGAGGTTAGATCTAAATTGAGTTAGTTTTGGGTGTAACCATGCTAACTCAATTAAGGGTCTGATTTGGGCCCATTGGAGAGTACATTCAATGACACAAAGTTGGGTCAGGCGATGATACCACTAAAAGATATTATTCTATGTTGTGTCAAGCGATGGTACCATACAGTGCCAGGCGGTGGTATCGATAATAGTTAATGCTACAGGTGGTGGTACCACCCAGGCTAGCAATAGTACCACCAGAGCTCGGTCTCCCAAGCTCTGACAGGCGGTAGTACCGCCCAATGCACGCAACAGTACTGCCCATACCCTGTAAACCCAAAAATTTAAATTTTGACTTCATTTTTTAAAGTCATTTGGAGCTAAATAAATACCCCACTCATTCTTTCTTGAGGACACAAGAAAAGATAGCAAAAAAATGTGATTGAAAGTATTTTAAAGCTCTAAGTGTTGTGAGTTCTCCTCCTCGTAAAGTTTAGGTTTATTTCTAAGGGATGTATGAGACTTGTAAAAGTTTTATCCTAAACCTGTGAAATGAAGAAAAGAGTTGTAAGGGTAGTTGATCTTTGCCAATTCAAAGAAGATCGTTAGTGAAAGCTAGTGGCTTCGATGGAGGAGGAATCGGGAGTGGACATAAGTTACGACGACCAAACCACTATAAATCTAGTGTGCTCTTTTCTTTTGTATTTTTCATTCTTATTGCTTACTGTTTGGTTGCTCACAACACTTTTTCCAAGTTAAAGCATTTTCAATACGGTTTCATCGAATGATTTTTTGAATCGACATAATATTTCGAAAGTACTAATTCACCCAATTGGTATACCCAAGAGAGACTAAATGGTTTTAGCCAAGAATCAAGAGGGTCATTCTATCACTCGTCCTCCAATATTCAATAGGATGGACTACATGTATTAGAAAACACAAATGAGGATTTTTTTTATTTCTATGGACTTTGATCTATAGAATATTATCGAATATGATTTTTAAAAATCCTCTAGACCAATGAATGAATAGAATGATCTAAAGAAAAAATCATTTTCTTTAAATGCAAAGCTATGAATGCTTTATTTTGCACTATAGACAAAAATAAATTTAATCGTATTTCTATATGTGAAATTACACATGATATTTGACACATTCGAAGTCACACATGAAGGCACAAGTAGAGTTAAAGAGTCTAAGATTAATCATTTGGTGCATAGTTATGAATTATTTCGAATGAAGCCAAGCGAAACCGTTGGTGACATGTACACCTGTTTTATGGATATTATCAATGGTTTGAAAGCACTTGATAAAAATTTTACTAATCTTGAACTTGTTAATAAAATTTTAAGATTTCTTCCAAAAAGTTGTGATCCAAAAGTAACTGCAATTCAAAAAGCAAAGGACTTTAACTATTTTTTGATTGAAGAACTTAATGGGCCATTAATGACCTATAAGATGACTTGCATGACACATGACAAACATGAGAATAACCTTCCAAAGAACAGAAAAAATATTGCATTGAGAACAAAAGAAGACCACTAGAGTGAAAGCTCAAGTGATGATGATGACTTGACTCTCCACACAAGAAATTTTAAAAAAATCATAAAAATAAAGAAAACAAAACAAGAAACTAAGAACAAAAATGAACTAAAAAGGATAATCATTTGCTATGAATATAAGAAACTAGGACACTTCAAAGTGAATGTCCCCAACTGAAGAAGCTACCAAAGAAAAAGAATACAGTGAAGGTAACTTGGGATTAATCGAGTGCATCTGAAGATGAAAAATAAACCAACAAAGACGAAATGACAAACTACACATTAATGACTTTCGACAATGAGGTATGTGACTTAAACAAATCTTATTTACCTTATAATGAATTATATGATATTTTTCATAATTTATATGATGAGTTTAAATTAGTTGGTAAGAAATATAAATTGCTAAAAAATTATTATAATTCTTTTTGGTAAATTTGAAAAAATTAAAAAATGAGCATGGCAATTGTACGTTAACCTCTTGTACCAAATATGAAAAGTTAGACTTAGTCAAAAAGAAAAATATGGTTCTACAACAAACATTAGAAAATTTTAAAATTAGAAATAAATTATTAAACATGATACTTGCTAACAAAGGTTATGTACATAGAAAATAAGGAATCAGTTTTGTGAGTAGTAACACTCAACAAAAGCCAATTATATTTATTAAAGGTAGTGATTTAGAAAGCGCTAGGCGCCAAAAGGCACCAGGGTCCCAAAACGCCTGAGGCGCTAGGCGCTCGCTCGAGCGAAGCAAGACGCTAAAATAAAAAATATATATAATATAATTAATAAATATATAAAAAATATAAATATATATATAATTAATGCTTTATATTATTATGGTAATTTGACATGAAAAAACTAAAATAATGATTTTTAAGTGTTGTACTAGCTAGCTAACACATTCTTTATATTGGCCTAGAATCAAACTCATCATCACTTACACTTCGTGCGAGACATAGATGGACTAACAAATGCCTTAACATGCTGGTGCATAACTAGCATAACCTTGTAAGTTACAAAATCACATTGTTGCCAATACATTGTTAAAAATAAGTTAACAGTAGAGATGAGTAGAGACGAGGCGAGGCGCTGACCGAGAGCGAAAGCTGGCAGCGGAGAGTAGTAGGAACGAGACGACAAGCTAACTTGACAGAGACGAGAGGAGCGATAGCGACAATAGTGAGCGACGGCATCGACGGCTACGAAGAGCAACGACGACGGTGAAGACCAGCGAGGCCTTTGCTTCACACGCTTGGGACAATGCTCGAGCTATGGAGAGAGAGGAGTCTTCGTCGTCACATCTCATGGTTGCTGCAACAGCGGTTGGAGCTACAGTAGCAAGAGTAGGTGTGCAGGTACTACTGTCCTTTATAGGGCGATATTATTGCTACAACAATAGGAGTAGGTGTGCAAGTACTACTGCACTCTATGGGGCGATATTATTGTGTGGTGCGCCCACCAGGGAGAGAGAGAGAGAGAGAGAGAGAGAGAGATAGAGGGGAGGAAGAGGGACCATGGTTCTATCGACGGGTCCACGACTCTGGAGTTGGAAGGAAGAGTCATGTCGTTGTCACCACCATCATTTTGACTGGTGTGTTTGCTTTATCCACCCAAATGCACACATATGCACCACCTCTTAATCTCGCTCTTCATTCACTCGTTAACAGTCGAGGAATGTACCGCACCCCTCTTGGTTCCCCGCTTGGCTAGCTTCCAAAGTACTCGAGCTATGGAGAGAGAGGAGCCATCATCGTCGCAATCTCGTGGTCGCTGCAGCAGTGCTGCTCCTGCTCATCGAGCCACCTGTCTCACCACTCTCGGACAAAGGTTCATTTCCCCCTCCTCTTCCTCCTGTTCCTCCTTGCCTGAACCCGACGTTCCACGACAAGGACAAAAGAGCTATGGAGAGAGAGGAGCCATCTTCGTTGCCTCTCGTGGTCATTGCAACAGTGCTGCTCCTGCTCATCGTGCCACCCATCTCACCGCTTTCGTACGAAGGTCCATTTCCCCCTTCTCTTCCTCCTATTCCTCCTCCTTGCCTGAACGCGATGTTCCACGACAAGGACAGCGCTATTGTCGCTTGATATAACTCGGGTGCTCGCCCAAAGCGCCCGATGCCTGGGCTCGGGTGAGCACCTAGGCGGCGACGCCTCTTTGAAGCACGTCGCCTGGAGATCGAGCGAGGCGCTCAGGCCTCGCCTCGCCCTAGCGCTTAGGCGAGCGCCCAACAGCTTAGGCGAGTGCCCGAGCGCCTATTTATATCACTGGTTAAAGGACCCAGATTATATGTTTTTCCTAAAAATAAATATTATTTTTATGGTAGATGTGGATATTATGCTTATAAATATTTATTTAAAAAATATAGCTGATACAAATTAGTTTGGGTTCCTAAAAGAACCATAAATAACTTAATGTCATTAGTCAAAATAGGTAGATCTTTTCATAAGAGACCCAAAGCTAAATTGGTACCTAAAGCAAACCCCCCTTTCTTGTAGATATGTCTACAATCAAAAGCTAGGAACAAAAGATGGTACCTCGATATTAGATGCTCAAAACGCATGACCAGAGATCCAACACATTTCTATAAGCTCACTAGCCAAGACGAAGGATATGTCACCTTCAAAGACAACAACAAAGAAAAAATTATTGATAAAGGAAATATAAGAAATAAGTTAAACCTTTTGATTAAAGATGTTTTACTAGTAAATTATTTAAAACGAAACCTACTAGGCATTAGTCAATTGTGATAAGGGATATAATATCAAATTTGAATCTAATGCTTGCATTATAGAGATATCATACAAAAATAAATTTATGATTGCCTTAAGAAATAATAATGTGTAGATGACTTTTGTGATGAAACTTATTTTTTGATTTTAAACGATGATGCATAGCTTTGGCATAGAAGACTAGGTCATGTAAGCATGAAACTAATTTTACAAATTTCAACTAAAGAACTTGTAAGAGGTATGCATAGAATTAAATTTATCAAAGATAAAGTTTGTGATGCATGCCTAAATAAACAAAGAGTAGTTTTAAATCTAAAAATCAAGTAAGCACCTATAGACCACTACAATTAATCCATATAGATTTATTTGAACAAATTGATACCACAATTCTAGGAGATAGTAAATATATCTTTGTATAGCAGATTTACTTGACATACTTTTTGACACATAAAAGTGATCGAGTTTTACAAATAAGTTCAAAATGATAAAGCTTTTATAATTTCTTCGATTCGTAGTGATCATTGTGGTGAATTTAAATTATGATTTTCAAAAATTTTATAATTCAAATGGGTATAACCATAATTTCTCTACTCCAAGAAATTCACAACAAAATGGAGTTGTTGAGAGAAAGAATAGGAGTTTACAAGAGATGGCAAGAACCATGCTTAATAAACATGGTCTACCCAAATATTTTTGGGCCGAAGCTGTTACCACGACATGCTACGTCATGAATAATGTTCTCATAAGACCTCTACTATCTAAAACTCCCTATGAATTGTGGAACAATAAAAGACCGAATATTTTATATTTTAAAGTTTTCGGTTGGAAATATTTTATTTTTAATGAAAATGATACCTTAGGAAATTTTAATGCAAAATCTGATGAAGGTATTTTTCTTGGATATTCCTCTAATTCTAAAGCTTATCATGTTTTTAATAAAAAAACTTTAGCCATTGAGGAATTTATCGATGTTGTTTTTAATGAGTTTTTGAATTTAAGAAAAATAATTTTGATAATAATTTTGAATTTGAATGAAAATTTTTCTCTTCTAAACAACTTGGATGCATCTATTTCCAAAGAATTCTTACACAATGAATGAAAGTCTGAAGATGTACATCCTAAGGAGCTAATCATTAGAGATACATCATATTCGAACTCGTTCTTCTTTTAAAAAATTTTGTGCGAATGCGGCCTTTTTTATGCGCCAAAGGTTCGAATGCCCATGGATCAAGTAATATGCCGAAGAAGAGGATGACGCGCCAAAGATTCGAATGAAGCGTCAGATGAGCCAATAACATGTTAGACAACATAGGATTCATGCTTATGACAGTTTACGTCTTGATCAAAGTAGTTTAGGTTGAAATTGAGTTAGTTTTGGGTGTGTCAAGCGGTAGTATCGCTTAGTGCAGGTGGTGTTACCGCCAATATCTTTAAAACTTGAAAATTTTAAATTTTGACTCCATTTTTTGAAGTCATTTGGGCCTATAAATACTCCACTCATTCTTGCTCGAGGAAGCAAGAATTGATAACAAAAAATTGTGATTCTTGGCATGCAAACTCTATTATAATCTCTTATGAGTTCCCCTCCTCTTAAAGTTTCGGTTTCATTCTAAAAGAGGTGTGAGACATGTAAAGGTTCTCTCCTAAACCTATGAAAAGAAGAAAGGGTTGTAAAAAAGTAGTTGATCTTCGTCCATTGAAAGATCATTAGTGAAAGTCGATGGCCTCGACAGATGAGGAATCGGGAGTAGATGTAGGTTGAACCACTATAAATCAGATGTGCACTTCTTCTTTTACGACTTATTCTTATTGCTTACTATTTTAGTTGCTCACAATACTTTACTCACTTGTCAAAATACATTTTCGATAACGAACAATTTTTTGAATCGATGTAATTTTTCAAAAGGCTAACCGGCAAAGAATACTTGGAGCATTTCGAATGGGAGGCCTAGGAATTGAATCTAGGTAGGGGATTTCTTATTTTTTTCAACGAAGGGCTACAAATTTGGTTTCTAGAGGATGAGGGTAAAGTGCTTGCCCTCGGAAACACTAAGGTCCTCCAAGGAGTACATGATGCATTTTTGCTTCAGATTGGAACTCGAAGCAAACGAAACTAGTAGCTAAGGAGTCAGCGAGAAGATTCTCAAGCGCGGAGGAGTACTTCCAAGAATCGCATACCCGTCGAAACTCCTCTGGGTCAAGTTCAGTGCTCAAGGAGGACTAGTCCTGTATCTTCCAAAGCTTGGCTTCTAGGGCCACGTATGGTTTCCAAGAGCCGACGCCATGGGCTCCCCTGAAGAGTTCCCACCTGTGAGATGGGTGAGAAAGCCTTGCCAGATTCAAGGGGTGGAGATGGAGAGGAGCAACCTGCGGTACCATCGATGGGGCTGGTATTGTTTGTTGACGTTGATTTAACGAGTGGCATTTGGGATGGGGCATCATTAGTTGGGAAATCTATTGGGTAGGTAAGGGTGTATAAAGATTGTTGGAAGGAGAGTTGGAGAGTAGCAAATGAAGACAATGGTTGCTTCAAAGGTGAGCTAGGGATTTTAGAGGGAGGGTTTAAGGAAGATGGGTTAGGGGTTTTCGCCTCCGGCTCTATTCACTCTTTCCTTGTATAAGTGATCACAGGTTGAGCCTTCTGACTAGTATTAAAAATTCACACCATGCATGTGGGCACTGATCCATAATTTATATAATATTGATTCTAAATATCAATTTATTTCTAATTTTATATTTTCAACCATTTAGAAAATAACGTGTAAATATAAAAAAAATATGAAATTATATAAAGATAAGCAAGAGGGATATTATGATTGAACTAAACAAAAAGGTGCCTCTTTTTTTTTTTTTGTCTTGAGGGTGAAGTATTTCAGTGCCTCTGCCTCCACCCAGAGTAGCTTGGGTTTGGACAATATGTACTGCCGAAAGCTCTTAGTGATAGCAAGGAACAATCCATGATTCCCCAGCAATCCATGATGCATTTGGACATGTAGTATGCTAGAGAAAGTTAAATAAAACACCAAGAATAATTGGAAAGCCCAAGATAGATTGCAGTCAATGTTATTAGATTAGGTTATTCTAATAGGATGAAAATCCAATAATAAATATTTTGACTCATATATTTAAATTCATTAGACTTACATTTTGAGATACTACAACTCATTCTTGCAATCACCGCTATAAAGAGAGAAAATGATTTAGATTTTTTTAAAATTTGTCTAGTCATGTTTCTTTGGTGATCGGATGGTGAGTTTTTGTTGGATCGTGCTGATTTTCAATGGAGATATTCTTGACTCAACAATCTTCATTCTGAATAGTAAAGATCTAGTTTGGAGGTATTATTAATAGGGTTTTAGCTTCTTGAATAATAGTTATTCATTGAGTATTCTATCACTTATCAGTTTACTTTGACTTCTTGCTATGGAGTATTCAACCATTGCACTTGGTTAAAATTTTATCGATAAGCATGAAATTTCTGAATGTGCATGAAGATTAGTTCAATTTAGCTTATTTTTAGGTGAGCATATTCTAGACTAGTATTTCTTTAATCTGAATGATGGAGATTGCTTTTTGATGTGGTAAATACATTTTGATACTTAACAGTAGTTGCCCTCTATGAATTCTATTTCTATTTCTATTTAACAGGTAGTTGAGTTGTAGGTTTTAAATTTGTTGTTGAATAAATTCGTTTGTGGATGAGGTTCCATGGTTTTTATCTTTCACATTAATGGAGTTTTACACGTAAAAAATTACTGATATTTTTATGTGCTTGATTGTGATTTAATTGTTCATTACTCATATACTCAAGATAATGCTCCAAGTGGTTGAATCTCAGATTTTGATGATGAAATTAATTGATGGGTTTGTTGATCTAACGTGTGTGCTAGAGATGAATGATGCAAGATTAACTACGACAAGGCAATACAATCAGGTGTTGGGCCGGAGTCAAGTTTGGGCATCGGATCAGGGTTCAGACGATGTAGTGGGAACTTGTCACACCTCCCGAAGTATATCGCATTCGAGAGGGGTGACCCTATCTTAATGAGAAATACAATATAATTCATCCACAATCCGAACCCAGGATCTAAACTAAATTTGAGGATACTTATTAAACATTTTCAAAGATCATTCACATCCATTCAGGCAGTTTAAATCTTACACCACATCACTCGATAATCCATAAAACTCGAAGATTAACTTAACCAACCACGCTTATAAAACCATTAGTCTCAGAAATCTATACAAATGCAAAACCAACCGTTTTCCACCACTTCATATAATTGTAAAACTTAACATTCAAAGATTCCATACTAAGAGGTATTCTAACCTTTTTACAAGATACATCAGTTCATATTTATCTACAATATCTCATTACATACAAAATATTCTTATACAATATTTTTCAACAAGACTTGTCCAAAATCTACATATCTTTCCACTACCTCAACTCAGTTCTAACTTTTTCTATAAGCGATAAGTTAATCTGTAAAATTTATATAGCAACAAGGTGAGCATATAGAGTTCAGCAAGTGACTAACATATCCAAGACAAAGAATGATAGTTTTCAAAACAAACTTGATATCGAATAGCAAGGCAAGAGTGTAAAAATCCATAAAGAGTATCTCGTAGGGCTCAATTGAACAAGAGTGCATAAGAATTTAAGCAATACTGGAAGGCTCAATTGAATGATGGGCTTTAATTGGATCATTGACAGAATATGATCAGATAACATATCAAAAACATAGATGGTGAAGTGGGATCACAAACATAATCTGGTCCATCTGACCACCAAACAAAGTAGAGCATCACAGGCTCCAAGCATAACATACCCTTTACCATTTTTGGCAAAGGTCTAGAATATCCCACAAACACCAAAATTATATCTGAGCAATGAATTTGGCTTATATCGGAAGCCCATGTGGAACAATAAATTATGCATATACCTAAATAAAATAATATGATGTAATATTAATTAATATATAATATATTCAGATATATAAGAAAATTAGAGGCAAGAGCATCAAAGAATTCAATTTTGAAATGGATGAAGCAAGAATGGGCAAAACCAATACAATCACTATTCTGGTAGAATTCATAATTACATCTAAAATTTCTTTAAATAATCAAATATACTCAAAATTACTCAAAAAAAAGTATCTTTGGAAAGCTAAATCAATCTACTTTCAAATAAAATAAGTTTCATACAAATTGGAAGCCTATACAAAGAGTTATAGATGATTTGGCCGCCAATGGTCCGAAATCATAGTCCCTATTTTACATAATCCATAAGGTCTAACAAAATAGAAATTTCGACAAACATTTAGGCTCTAAATCTTTCAATCCTAGTATCAAATGAAAGATATATGAGTCTATTTTCTAATAAATCTAGTGTTACATAAATCAGAGACTCCAACAAAAATATATAAGTAATATAGTGATAAAAGGTCAGGAGGTACAGACTCTATTTTACAGATTTTATATGCTTAATTGAAATAAATATTTGGGCTAGCAAATGAATCCCAAATTCTTCAAACTTAAGTTCAAAAGAAATATATATGAATCTATTTTTGAAAAAACTAAGGTTTGTCCAAATTAGAGGTCTGTGCTAAAAGCTACAATAAGAACAAAGCATACAGGTTATAATCTTGACAATATTACATATTCATACTTAGGCATCCAACAAAAGAGATTTCAGTTTTATCCCAAATTTTCCTCATAATCAAAGTAAGAACAAGGATAAATTTAAGTAGAAAAAGGATAGAAGACATTATATAGGATGGGGTTAGAACACTTGCCTTTACAAATTTTGATCCCAAAGGTGTAGATTAGATAACAATCTCAAAATTCTCACTTCTTTCCTTCTCTTCTTCTTCTTCTCCTCAAGTTCATGTTACAGCCAAAACCCTTTTTTTTCTCTAACAATTAATTATTTATGCTAACATATAGGTTGATAGGTGTCAAGCATGCATGCAATGTACTTATGTGTCACCTATGCACATGCACAAGTGACACTAATTTAAACAAGGTGGTGACACAAGTCCTCACCATGTTTTTTTATTTTTTATTAACTTAATGTGAATCTTTCATAAATTATTTTATATTTTTAAGATTCACATTTAGATCCCTAGTAATTATTTTTAATATAAAATTATTTAATCAAAAAATTAATAAATAAATTCTAAAATTTATAAATGGGTCCTCATAAATAATTTAAAATATATCATTATAACTATTTCAGAAATGAGGGATATTATAGAACTCGTCAAGAGAACGTCGGAAGCTCGTCGAAGGTATCGGGGGCATGTCAGGAGTTTGCCGGAAGCTCGCCGAAGGTATCGGGGGCTTATTGGGAGTTCGCTGGGAGCTCGCCAGAGGTATCGGGAGCTTGTCGAGAGTTCGCTAGGAACTCGCTGAAGGTGATCGGGAGCTTGTCAGGAATGGTCGGGGGTTCGCTAAAAGATGAACGAGACTCGTCGGGAGTTCACCGAGAAGATCGTCGAGAGTTGGGAAGGTCACATGACATGATGGTCAAATTGATTATATTTGTATGTCGTAGTTAGCATCGGTTTGGTTTTGAGTTAGATTTGGAAGGTCTCTAAATTAACTTAAGTGAGGCAAACCGAGTACACTTTGGGTTGGATTTGAGCTCAGGTTGAGCTCATTTCGTTGACCTAGGAAGGGGTCAACAAGAGATATAAGTCGGGTATACAAAAGTATGGATAAATGATTTTGCAAGATTCCCGACGGTTGTACCATCGATAGATGGTGATTGTACCACCCAGGCGACGATTGTACCACCGAGGTCGGTGATTATACCACTGCCGCCCTATTTTTAGGGTGGCTTTCGATAGTTGTACCATCTATCGATGGTACAACCGCCGAGGTCGATGATTATACCACTACCCGTACCTAGATTTTTTAAATACGTTTAAATTTTTTGCTTCATTTTCTAAAGCCAATATATCCCAAGTCTTCTTACATTAAACACAAGTAATTGGGCAAGAAAACTGAGAAAATAGAGAAACAGAAAGGGGGCAAGGGAGTAAGCAAAAGTTTTGTAATTTTTGTAAAAGTCTCCTTTGTGAGTTGTAAGTGTAAAGCTTGTAAGGTTCATCTCCTGAGCTTATGAAAAGGAAAGTTGGAAGTGTAAGGGTTTGGTCTTCACTTGAAGAAGATCGGTAGTGGACACTGGTGGAACTCGAAGAAGAGGACTCGGGAAGTGGACATAGGCCAAGTTGTGGTCGAACCACTATAAACTGTGAGTGTCTCTTATCTTTTCTTTTGGATTTACATATTCTTACTTGAGCCTTCTTTAAGCAAGAAACTTAGCATCATTCTATAAAATTAAATATGCTCACTTGCTCTACTTGAACGAAATGCTTACAATATCATTTTTACTTTGAGCAAAAGTTTTTCTTATACCGAAGTTTTCAGCACTTGTATCCCCCCTCTTAGTGCCAATTGATCATAACAATTAGTATCAGAGCAATGTTCTACTCATGGACTAAGCACCTAAGTGAGTAAATGACTTCGTTTGGCATGAATGAGGGACATTCTATTGCACATCCTCTCATGTTCAACAGGACGAATTATACATCTTGGAAAATTCAAATGCATATCTTTTTTATTTTGATTTATGGTGTATATTTGGAAAAAAGTTTTCAAAGGTCATCCAATCCAATAAATGATTGGAATGATTATGAAAAACAAATATTTTCTTTAAATGTCAAAGCTATGAATGCTTTATTATATGTTTTAAATAAAAACGAGTTTGTCGGATTTCTACATGTGATTCAGCTTTTGAGATTTGACATACATTAGAAATGACATATAAAAGCATAATTAATCTAAATAAATCATTAAATGAAAAGACTTCCAAAAATAAATTTGAAGAACACCTTCTAAAGAACATGAAGGATAGTAAACTGAGAACAGAAGAAAACCTTCCAAAGAATATGAAGGAATTTGAATTGAGAATGACATATGATCCTCGAGTAAAACCTCAAGTGATGAGAAAATGAATCAGATAAATTAATGAATAAAAACCATAAAAATGAACATAAATTAGATAAAACCTCTTGCTATGAATGTAAGAAGTCGAGGTACTCCGAAGATAAATAGCACAATCAAGAAGAAGTGGAGAATCTCACACTTATGACCATCAACAATGAGGTAAGCGATTTCTCCAATGTCTCATTTACTTTTGATGAATTATCAAATATTTTTCATGAGTTTTATGATGAATTTAGAATGATTAACAAATCCTATAAACTACTTAAGAAATAGCATGTATAATTAGTTAGCAAATTTGAAGAAATGCATGATGAATCAATATCATGTATTTCTTATTCCAAGTGTGAGTCACTAGAGGTAATTAAATAAGAAAATAATATACTACAACAAACTCTAAAAAGATTTAAGATAGACAATAAGTCTCTAAACATAATCCATGTTGATAAGGGTCATGTTCATAAGGAAGGTATTGATATTATGAGCAATCTCATCAAAAGCCAACTACCCTTATTAGAAGACCCGCATTACACTCTTTGCCCGAAAATAGATATAATTTTTCTGGTAGATATGGACACTTTGCCTATAAGTATTTATTTAAAAAATATAGTCCACATAAATTGATGTGGGTTTTTAAAGGAACTATAAATAATCAAATACCTTTAATGAAAATGGGTAGAGTTTTCATGAGGGACCCAAAGTCAAATGGGTATCTAAATCAAAACCCCTCATATTATAAATTTGTCTCAAAACAAGGCTAAGAGCACTAAATGATGTCTTGGAAGTGGGTGGTACTCAAGGCACATGACTTGAGATCTAACACTTTTTCAAGCTCACTAGCCTAAGTAATAACAAGAAAAATTATTGGAAATAAAATTATTGGTAATGAATCTTTTGATGATTCATTGTTATAATTAATCTTGGTTGCTTTCAAAAGTGCGTGACTTTTCCATAGCTAGAGCATGCTAAAATTAAAACAAAGAAAATTTAGTTATTTTTAATGTAAAATTATCTAAGTTAAAATTTATAGAAAAAGAAATTTTAATGATAGATTAAAAATTATTGGTGTGAATGATTGAAATGTTGGATGGGTTATATGTTGACCTAAAGAATGTTGTATAATTGAATGATAGATTACTTTTGAATTTGAACATAGAATAAATAAAAATTTGGAAATGAGTTTGTCAACTTTTTGCACTATGTGTAAAGATTGACTTATTTAAATGTTAGAATTGAGATAAGTTGAATTTTTATTTTGAAGATGTTTTATTGCTTTGATGTGTTATAGTAATGACCTTTATGATTTCCTCTAAAATGAAATTTGGTTGTTGGTCTTAAGCAATAATTCATTGATTTGAAAGGCATTCTTGAAACAAATCACATGAAATAACTAAAAAGGAGGATAATTCTTCTTGAATATTTTTATCCGATCAATCCTTCAACAAGAGATAAAATGATACAATTATTGTTGAATCTCTTAAACTATAAAAATAATTTGATAATTTAAATTTAAAAAGGTTATTGTTCAAATTATGACCTTGAAATCTTAAAAATTATAATTTGAGATCTTTATATAAACCAAGATCATTTACTAAGATTCCTTCCCTTTATTAAGGAGAATTTTATAAATGAATCATAAGTTTATCTTTTTGGAACTATAATATGAATCTTTTTATAAACAATGATCTTGATGATTTAAAATCACTTATATATAAATTGAGATCCTGTATTTCCATATCTCATTTTGCAAAATTATGATCTTAATTTCTATAACTTGATAAATGAAGACCCTTCTTATTATTTGCTGTCCTAAGAATTATTTTGATTATCTAAGAAGAGATTTATCAAAATAAGTCATGTCATTTAGTATTTCATGATTTGATATTAATATCATTCATGACGTGATTATTTATGACTTCCTTGTTAGTATAACTTATCATCAAAATTAATATTTCTTAAATTTGTGATAAGTTAAAAATTATATGAGATTTGTTTTATCATGAATATTCCCTTGATTTTTTGACTTGACTTATCCTTTATGGGAATCGCGTTTAAATCTCTATGATTTTCTATTTTTAATAAAAAGAGATTTATGATCTTAACAATTATAATTAAGATTTTTATCAAGATTATTCTTCTATTTTATTAAAAAAAATTACCTAAATAAATTGGGTGTCTTGAGATTTATCTTAGATGAATTAAGATTATTTAATCCCTTAAGACTTATTTTTATATTTACAAAGAAAAAAAAGGGGAAGATAATTCTTAAAGGAAATCATGTCTTTTGGTACTTACAATTTGATTTTTCATCCTTAATGACATGATTAGGATATGGATGTAAAAAAGAAAAATTATACTATCATATTTCTTTTTGACCAAAGGGGGAGATATGATTAGAAGAAAATGGGATATGATGAATCTTATAATATTGAATGAGGAATAATTTGCTTAGAAGAAAATTTAGAATTTTAAATTTTCTAAATATATACAAAATGCATGATTTATAATTTGAGCTTGATTTAATATCATATTTTCTTTTGGATTTAACCTTTACAAATTGAGCTTCATATCAAAATTTACATGAGATGATCTTCAAAATGCATGATTTAATATTTTTTGGATTTCTTGATTTGCTATTTGTGTTTAAAATTACATAAGATGAATGCATAATTAGCCCTTGGATTTCTCAAATTTTTTAGCTTACCTTCAAAATGATTCTCATTAAAATTGATATTTATAAAAAGGGGACTCAAGATTTTTTATGATGAGACTTTACCTCGATTCATCGACCTTATATGAATATTTTTTAATGCACCCCCTCCCCCCATCTCTTTTTCTTCTTTCCTATTCAAAAAGGGGAAGAAAAGTTTTTGCTAAGAAAATTCTACCATTTATCCTATTTTACTAAGTAGGAGCAACTAAATAAATTTTTTATGTATTGAATATTTAGATATGTAATCATTACTTTTCATTTTGTTGATAACAAATGGGGAGAAACTAGAAAAATATTATGAACATTTGTCTTGAAATTATTTGCTCAACATCTCACCTTTTTGTTGATGACAAAGGGGGAGAAATAATATAAATATATATATATATATATATATATATATATATATATATATATATATATATATATATATATATATATATATATATATATATATATATATATATATATATATATATATGATAATATATTAATGACAAATGTAGAATATTAATGAAAAATGATAAGATAGGTATTTCTCCTGTTTGTTGATAACAAAGGGGGAGAAATGATTAATGACTTAAGGGAGAGAATTAATGATTGATTGATAACTTAAGGGGGAGAATTTGAAATTAATATAATGTTGCATCTTTGATTTATTGATAAAAATTGATTGAAATGTTATATCAGTTATATCAATTTTCAATAGTGGTTGGTTCTCTTGAATTTAAGCTTACTCTATTTTTAATTATGGTATGGACATAGGGGGAGTTAAGGTTAACTCCCATCATCATCAAAAAGGGGGAGATTATTAAATCTCATATTTTGATGATGAAATCAATTAATGGTTTTGTTGATCTAACATGTGTGTTAGAGATGAATGATACATGATTAACTATGACAATGTAATACAATCAAGTGTTGGGCCAGAGTCAAGTTCGGGCATCGGGTCGAGGCTCGAACGATGCAGTGGGAACTCGTTGGGAGATCGCTTGAAGCTCGCCGAAGGTATTGGGGGCTTGCTGGGAGTTCACAAGAAGCTCATCGAAGGTATCGGGGGCTTACTGGGAGTTCGTTGGGAGCTCGTCGAAAGTATCGGGAGCTTACCAGGAGTTCGCTAGGAGCTCGTTGAAGGTTATTGGTAGCTTGCCGGGGGTTCGCCAAAAGATGATCGAGACTCCTCGGGAGTTCGTCGGAGGCTACCGGGAAGATCGCCGGGAGTTGGGAAGGTCACTTGATATGTTAGTCAAATTGATTATATTAATATACCTTAGTATATCATAGTTAGTATCGGTTTGGTTTAGAGTCAAAATTGAGTTAGATTTGGAAGGTATCCAAATTAACTCAAGTAAGGCAAACCAGGTCCACTTTGGGTTCAATTTGAGCTCAGGTTGAGCTCATTTCGTTGACCTAAGAAGGGGTCAACATGAGGTATGAGTCAGGTACATAAAAGTATGAGAAAAATGGTGTTTGCCAGATTCTCGATGGTCGTATCGCCCAGGTGGTGGTTGTTGGGAAACCTCAGCGGGTGCACCACATGCGTAACGAAAATCAAAACAAAAACTGATTTTCCACGCAGATCAAATCATCGTGCAAAAGATTAGGGTCGCGAGAAAAATCGTAAAAACTGAAATACCGCATGTGTGAGAGATTGATTTTACCTAGGGAGATTGTATATCCTTGTATTCCAGATCCGGATGGAAAAGATGAAGGAGGTCAAGCGTCCTCCTCTCTAGTGGTATCCACATGATGAATCTCTGTAGTGAAACTCCTCCAATCTGATCTTGCAACTATTGCTCAGAGGGAAAGAGGAGAATAGGAGGTGATGGTTAAAGCTACAGCCTATCAACCATAATTCTCCCCTCTTATTTATAAAGAGCCACCAAAACCCTAGGGCTCCTTCCTTAGTGGGTATTGGATCTCCATCCAATAACCCACTAACCTTGTATTATTAGATCTCTATCCAATAATCTTTTTAGGTCTATAATTGGGCCTTAATCAAGTAGTTCATCAACATAGGGTCTCATCTAATGAGAATAGGGGCTAATTGGATCTTCATCTAATCCTCTATTCGCTGAAGCATCCACCATATGTGTGTGACCCTCTAGGCTCAATACCGAGCTGGCCGTGAGTCACTCCCATCAGAACTCCTTCTGATATAGTGAATTATTATCCCTATAATAATTCACTCGACTCATCGACTATGGACGTACTAGGCCACTACGCCATAGTCCCCAGACAGTACAGGGGAGATCAAATCCATCGGACCTGTCTGTCCACAATTACTATGTATCTATAATCCCTCATCCAAATAATATCCCAGAGATCGTATATTGGATATGGTACTGTCAGGTCACATATGGAATCAGTTTGTCTTGCTCTATTCGGATTCTACTGGAGAACTCCTCTCTCAATCCGAATGACCTTGGCTAGGGATTTGTCTGAGCAAGCACATATGGGATATTCCTCTTGTGATATCGAGAGTGGATGATCCTCTATTGATACTCAATTATCTTCATAAGGTTGGCTACCATTCCCGATAACCAGCTGTACTAGATCTGGAACTTTCCAAACCTGTAAGTCTGGCGTCAAAGAAATGAGTACTCATACAAGACATACTTGGTGTCTCAAGTCTAAGGACCAGATACATAACTGGGACTATGGAATCGCTGTATGACATTAGGTATCATTAACCATACAACATTTCATAAGCGGATCAATCAGTAAACTCATTCTCTAATGAGCACCTGTACTATATCCTTAGTGTCTCCACACAAGTGACTATGAGACTAGTCGCCTCCATCATATGGACGGGTATATAGTACACTGGTCTATCCGGTTATCTCAATATCCTTCTTGAGTAACCTGTGATCAGGATTATTTAGGATCTGTGTTTAAAGGTGAATTGATCTCATTATCGTGATCTCATCATGATCTGATTCTCATTGTATAGAACCATGGACATCATAATATATATGTAATAAATAATATAATATACGAATATGCCAATATTAATAATAAGCAAAAAGATCACGCAGTATGTCACATGTGCCATCACTCAACAGGGCACTTGTAACCAGTAGTGGTTGTACCATGCAAGTCGGTAGTTGTATCATCGGCACCAGCGATTGTACCATCCATACCTAAATTTTTCAAATACGTTTAAATTTTTAGCTCCATTTTCTGAACCCAATTGGGGTCTATAAATACATCAAATAATCTTGCATTAAGCACAAGTAATTGGGCAAGAAAACTGAGAAAATAGTATGCTAAAATTGTGCAAGAAAAAGAAAGGGGTTAAGCGAGTGAGCAAAAGTGTTGTAATTTTTGTAAAGGTCTCCCTTGTGAGTTATAAGTGTAAAGCTTGTAAGGTTCATCTCCTTAGCCTGTGAAAAGGAGAATGGAAAGTGTAAGGGTTTGGTCTTCACCTAAAGAAGATCGGTAGTGGACACCGGTGGACCTCGAAGAAGAGGACTCAGGTGTTGGGCCGGAGTCAAGTTCGGGCATCGGGTCGGGGTTCAGATGATGCAGTGGGAACACGTTGGAAGATCGTCGGAAGCTCACTGAAGGTATTAGGGCTTGTCGGGAGTTCACCGAAAGCTCACTAAAGGTATCGGGGGCTTGTGAGAGTTCATTGGGAGCTCACCGAAGGTATCAGGAGCTTGCCGAGAGTTCACTAGGAGCTCGCCAAAGGTGATCAAGAGCTTGTCGAGAATGGTCAAGGGTTCGCCAAAAGATGTCGAGGCTCCCCGAGAGTTCGTCGGAGGTTACTGGGAAGATTGCCGGGAGTTAGGAAGGTCACTTGACATGTTAGTCAAATTAATTGTATTAATATGCCTTAGTATATCATAGTTAGTATCAGTTTAGTTTAGAGTCCAAATTGAGTTAGATTTGGAAGGTATCAAAATTAACTCAAGTGAGGCAAACCAGGTCCACTTTGGGTTGGATTTGAGCTCAGGTTGAGCTCATTTTGTTGACCTAGGAAGGGTCAGGTATGCAAAAGTATGGAGAAAATGACTTTTGTAGGATTCTCGGCAATCGTACCACCCAGGCAACGGTTGTACCATGCAAGTTGGTGGTTGTACCGCTAGCGTCGGTAGTTATACCGCCCGTACTCAAATTTTTTGAATACGTTTAAATTTTTTACTCTATTTTCTGAAGCCAATTGAGATCTATAAATACCTCAAGTTTTATTGCATTAAGCATAAGTAATTGGGCAAGAAAACTGAGAAAATAGTATGCCAAAATTTTACAAAAAAAATAAAGAGGGTAAGGGAGTGAGCAAAAGTATTGTAATTTTTGTAAAGGTTTCACTTGTGAGTTGTAAGTGTAAAGCTTGTAAGGTTCATCTCCTGAGCCTGTGAAAATGAGAGTGAGAAGTGTAAGGGTTTGGTCTTCACCTGAAGAAGATCGGTAGTAGACACCGTTAGACCTCGAGGATAAGGACTCGAGAAGTGGACCTAGGCCAAGTTATGGTCGAACTACTATAAATTATCAGTGTCTCTTATCTTTTCTTTTGGATTTGCATATTATTACTTGAGCCTTCTTTACACAAGAAGCTTAGTATCGTTCTATAAGATTAAATTGCTCACTTACTCTACTTGAATGAAATACTTCCAATATCATTTTTACTTTAAGCGAAAGTTTTTCTTAAATCAAAGTTTTCAGCACTTGCATTAATTCACCCGCCTCCTCATAGTGCCAATTGATCCTAACACCAGCATATTCATACAACTGGGGGAAATTTTTTTGATAATTAAATGTCTATGTCTACATATATTTTTATCTATTTTTCCCAACAAAGTGGTATTAGACATAGGTTGTTGTTGCTTTTTACTTGTTTGAATTATGGAGGTTAATTTGGGTAGAATGGTTTATTTGGATGGCATAAACTATCACAAATGGAAAGGAAAGATGAGAGATATTCTCTTTGTAAAAAAGTTGTTGCTTATGTTTTTATCTCAAAAATCCGAGTCTAAAAATTATGAAAAGTGATATTTTGAGCATCAACAAGTTTGTGACTTTATTCAGTAATAGGTAGAAGATAATGTCATAAATTACATTGTTAACGAGACAAAAGCAAATATATTATTGCAAAAACTTGAGACTTTGTATGTTTTAAAAACTGATAATAATAAAATGCTTTTGCTTAAACAAATTATGCTTATAGTTTAAAGAATGTACCTCCATTTTTTATCACTTGAATAAATTTCAAGGTTATTCTGATCAGTTCTCTGGCATGGGTATAAAGTTTGAAGAAGAGATACTTGGACTTGGGTTGCCTAATACGCTACCTGATGATTGAGAGAGTTTTTAGGTATCATTGACAAACTCTGCTCCGAGTTGTACTCTAACTATGGAGTATATGAAAAGTGGTGTTCTGAACGAAGAAATGAGAAGAACTTTGGATACATCTAAATCACACTCAGAGGTTTTGGTTATTGAGAACAAGGAGAGAAGCAAGAACAAGGGTCAAGATCAAAATAAAAAAGGTAATAATGGAAGTAGAAGCAAATCAAAGTCAAAGTACAAGATTCTTGAATGTCATTACCGTGATAAGATAGGGCACATCAAGAAATATTGTTTCAAATGGAAAAAAGAAACCAAAGATAAGGGCAGCAATAACAATAAGCAAAATAAATAGGTCAATGAAAATAACATTGAACATGTTTCCAGTGTTTCTGATGATCTTACTATTGTTTATTATGCAGAGGATATGAACTTTATTAAGATTGTAACCAGTGGGATCTTCGACGGTGGTGCTTCCTTCCATGTTACATCAACGAATGACTTCTTCACTTCTTATACTCCAAGTGATTTTGGAGTTTTAAAAATGGGTAATGATAGTGTTAAAGGTTATAAGCACTGGAATTGTTTGTTTAGATATTGATATTGGGACAAAACTTGTTTTCAAGAATGTCAAACATGCACTAGATGTTCAGCTACACTTGATCTCTACATGAAGGCTTGATGGTGATGGTTATTGTGGCTCTTTTGGTGATAATCAATGAAAAATCACTAAAGGCTTTATAATTGTAGCTAGAGCGAAGAAGTCTTGTGGCTTGTATTGGTTGAAGGCTTCAGTCAATACTGATCATATTAATACAGTTGACTCTTCATATTTATGGCACAAAAGGCCAAGTCACATCAATGTGAAGTGGCTTAACTATCTAGCTAAGAGGAATTTGCTTTCAGGGTTGAAAGGTGCAAGTTTAGACATGTGTATTCATTGTTTGGCTAGAAAATAATAAAGAGTTTCTTTTACGTATCATCTTCCTTTTAGGAAAAATGAGCTACTTGAATTGGTACATTCAGATATTTGTGATCGAATGTAAGATCATTTGGTGATGCACTTTATTTTATGACATTTATTGATTATCATTCCAAGAAATTTTGGATCCATGTTTTGAAGTCCAAAGATTAGGTCCTTAATGCATTCAAGGAATATCAAACTTCTATTGAGAGAGAAATAGGAAAGAAATTAAAATACATCTGCACTGATAATGATGGAGAATATTGTGGGCTCTTTAATGTATATTACAGGAAACAAGGTATCAAGCATCAAAAGACACCAACTTAAATTCTTCAATTGAATGGCCTTGCAGAAAGGATGAACAAAATATTAATGGAGAGAGTCAGATTTGTGCTTACAGAAGTAAAATTGGCTAATTTTTTTTAAGGTGAGCCCTTGTACGCTATTGCTAATGTTATTAATTTAACCCCTTTTGTTGCTTTGCATCTAATAGGGTGTGTTATGTAAAGATGTTTCCTATAACCACTTGCATATATTTGGTTATAAATATTTTGTACATATCTCTAAAGATGAGAGATCCAAGTTAAATTCCAAGACTAGGCAGTACATCTTCATTAGGTATGGTCGAGATGAGTTTGGCTACAGATGTTATGATCCAATTGAAAAGAAGCTTGTTAGTGTTAGGATTAATTGGCAGTAAGAGGGGAGGGGGGGGGGGGGGGGGCTGAATTAGTGCTAATGTAAATATTTGGTTTTAGATATAATCTTTTCGATTAAACCAAAATATGAAATCCGAAGCTTTTAGTCTTTAGTAAAACAAATGAGTGATTGAATGAAAGTTGCTAAGTTAATAAGTAAACCCAAAAGATCAACAACGTGAAAACTTTACTTTCAAAGAGTGAGTTAAATCGGAAGCGTCAATACAAGAATATGTAATCAATTTGAAAGCAAAGAAATACTCACAATTTTTATAGTGGTTCGGCACCAACGGCCTATGTCCACTCCCGAGTCCTCCTTCTTGAGGCACACCGACGTCCACTACTGATCTTCTTTGAGTGAAGACGAAACCCTTACACTTGAGCTTACAAGGGAGACAAGATTTACAACTCTAAGCTATCTCCATTACCCCTTTTCTTTTCTTATACTTCATATAAGTTTTTCATAGAATTTTTCCCTCGGAAGTGTTGTATGAAATGCAAGAATACTTTGGGTATTTATAGGCCCCAATTTGCTTCAAATTTTTTGAGCCAAAAATCAAACATATCCAGAAAATTCGGGTACGAGCAGTTCACCTGCCGACTTGGGCGGCTCAACCACCTGAATACCTTGGTACGGGCGGTTCAACCACCCAGCCTGGGTGAGTCAAAGCCCAAAAACCTGGGCGGCGGTGGTACACCCGTCGCTCACCGACGGTTTACTCGTCGAAATTTCCATAGAAGTGGTTCCCTCCACTTTTCAAATTATGGCTTGAATCTGATATTGACCAACCCTTTGGTCAACCAATTGAGCTCAACCTGAGCTCAATCAAACCCCAATAGTGGACCCGATTGCCTTATTGAGTTGATTTGAATTTTATTCAAATCTAACTCAATTAGGACTCAATTTCTAACTATGACTCAATGATTACAACACTTAATGACCAACAAGCTAAACAAGACCTAACTCCCGCCAATCCGGCAGCCTCCAGCATTCTTACGGTAAGTCATCTGGTCTTCTTTCGATAATCTCCCGGCATGCTCCCAGCGAGCTTCCTGATCCCTTCGGCGAATCTCCTAACTAACTCCGGCGAGATCCCACTACATCGTCCGAACCCCGGCCCGATGCTCAAGCTTGATCCTAGCCCATCCATCATCTGGTTGTAACTTCATTGCTCTTGTCATAGTTAGACCTACATGATGCTAATTATGATAATTAAATATAATCATAATTACTAAACATCCATTACAAGACCATCCCAACTCTCGGCAAGCTTTTCGGCTACCCCTGACAATCTTTCGGCAAGTCTCGGTCTTCTTCTGGCGAACTCCCTTGTGCCATCCTGGCAAACTCCCGATACCCTCAACGAGCTCCCGACGCACTCCTAGCGAGTTCCCAACCGCATCGAGCTAATGCATGGACTTGACCTTGGTCAATCCTGATTGTAATAATCTTTCTATCGTAATTAATCCTACATCAATCAATTCTAACAATCCTATTAGATCAATAACCCATCAATTGATTTTTCCTTTTTGATGATGACAATCAATTGATGACAGGAGTTAATCCTAACTCCTCCTAAATCCATGCCACTTAAATTTAAGAGAAGCACACACTCTTATATTCAAGCAATAACATTCTATGCAAATTTTAACATAAATTTGCATCAAGTCATCAACTCATCAGTAAAAAGGAATTAAGCATCTATATCCAAGATGTCCATCCTTATCCAAGATATCCATGTATTTCAATAAGATCATGTGTTATCAATATATTCATCATGTGTCATCAATATATATTTCTCCCCTTTTGTCATCAACAAAAAGGTGAAATATAGCTAATAATTTCAAAGCACAGGATGACATTACTCCCCCTTAGTATATGCATATAAAAATTTTCTTTCCCTTTAATAAGGAGAGAAATAAGGGAAGTGTTGTTGAATCATTTCATCATAGAGAAGAGCTCCTAATAAATTTTAAAAGTAATACTAAGATGAGCTCAAAAGTTCAAGAGACTTAAAAATTACTTATGTATTTCAAAAATAGCAAAAACTGTCTCTTGATATAAAAAATTATCTCTTATAAATTTCAAATGTGGCACATCTTCATGCAATTCTTTTTTTTTTCCTTTTTTGAAAACAATAAGATAAAATCATGGAGAAAGTTTTCAAAAAACATGTTATCACAAAAAAGCTTTATTTCATAAAATCTATATTAGTAATTTATATATTTTCATGATTTAGCATTTCTAGGTCTTAACTTCAATCTTGTATATATATATAATTTCGAATATGAGCTCAACAAATTTTTCTCATGTAAATTTCAAGTAAATATAGCAAGTAAATCCAATCAATAACAAATAATTATCTTTATGTAGATTTTCAAAATCATCATTACATGCATGATCATCATACATGATTTCACAACATTATACCTTCTCCCTCTTTGTCATCAACAAAAGGAGAATTGCAATTAGCAAGTTTTTGATATATAAAAGCTTAGCAATTACTTTAGAACATGCAAACTAGTGAATTCATTCTTCTCTTTTGAGCAGTGCAAGCTAGCAAATATTTGTTTCCTCTGCATTTTTCTAGCTAGCAATTTTATAAGCTAACAAGTTTTGCTCCCCCTTTGTCATTGTCAACAAGATTGGATGGTTAGAATAGTGCAAAAAATTTCTCATTACATTATTTTTCAATAAATATATCAAGAAATATACCAATCATCACATGAAATATATCAAGAACAATTAACATAGTGATGAGATATTCAATTTGTGAAAATAAATTGTGAATATCAAGAAACAAATCATAGAATATCTTGATTCAGGCATAATAATTCTCAAGTTGTTAAGATCATGATTTATGCAAAAATCTCATTTTAAATGATAAGACATAAGAGATTTGATTTATTAAAGATTTAAGTTATAATTTCGAGGAATCAAAATCATGATATAGGTAAAGAACTCATTTAATTTCCAATAATCAAATTATCAAAATCATTCTCAAGAGATTCAAAATAAAATTAATAGACTTATTGGTCTCTTGAAATGCTAGTGATTTCCTTTCTCCACTTTATGTGAATAAGAATGCAGAATCAATGTAGAGAAATGAAAAATACCATATCACAAAAATACTCAATTTTAAAGATGTAAATTTTATAGATGTGAATTTCAAAATTAAGCTCAAAACTAAAAGATATGCATGGAGATTCTAAAGTTTTGAGCTACTTATGCATTTAAAATCATCTCATGTAATTTTGATAACGATCATCATGAATTCTAAAAGAAAACATGATAGTAGACTAAGCTCAAATTATGAATTATGCATTTTGTATGTATTTAGATAATTTAAAATTCTAAATTTCATTAAACAAATTATTTTTCATCCAATGTTATCATATCCAATTTGCTTCCAATTTTATCTCCCCCTTTGTTAATGTGAAAAAAAAGAAATATGATTGCATAATTTCTTCTTAACATACATATTCAAATTACGCCAAAAAGTACAAGGGGATCATGTCATTAAAGATAAAATCAAATTTTTGAATATCAAAAGACATGATTTCATTTAATAAGTTTCTTTCCTTTCTTTGTAAATAATAAAAATGAGTCTTTGGGGATAATCTCAATTCATCCAAGATAAATCTTTTTAATCAAAAAGAAGAATGATCCTGATAAAAATTTCAATTATTATTGTTGAGATCATAAATCTCCTTTTTATTAAAAAATAAAAAATCATAGAGATCAATAATGTGATTCTCATAACATATAAGTCATGTCAAGAAATTAAGGGAATATTTATGATAATACAAATCTCTTTCAATTTTTAACTTATCACAAATTTAAGAAATATTAATTTTAGTGATAAGTTATACTAAGAAAAAAGTTATAAGTAATCATGTCATGAAGAATATTATTATTAAATAATAAATGCCAAGAACATGATTTATTTTGACACATTTCTTCCTAGTTAAAATTTCAAAGCTTTTGAAATCTTAGGAGATCAAAAATAAGGATCTTGATTCTTATAGAAATATCAAGTTATAAATATTAAGAAGTCAAGATCATGATTAGGATGAAAGCTTTTCTTTAATAAAGGGAAGGAATCTTATTAAACAATCTTGGTTTATATAAAGATCTCAATTTTAATTTTCATGATTTCATGGTCATGATTTAAGTTATCAAAATCTCAATAATGTTGGATAGATTTAAACATATACATTCTTTGAAATAAAATCATTTAAAAATATATCCAAAATTAGCATCAAAACCACTTTTCAGAAAATTTTAATAAAGTCATCAAAGATTATTTTTCAAAAAAAAATAGCTAAAGTTTTCTATTTATTTTTGTAATTAAGGAGATTCAATAATAAATGTATCATTTTATCTTTGTTGAAGGATTCATGGGATAAATATTCTTTCAAGAAGAATTATCCTTCTTTTGAAATTTATTTCAAGAATGCAATGACATTTAATGTCAAAAATGAAATTTCCTTATGATCATTGCAAAAAAAAATTCAAACAAAAGCTTTGATTCATTTTAAATCCAATGATTTTTGCATGTTGGAAGATTCTATCATGTTATCAAGAAGTTTTTCTTTTAAAGAAAGATGATTTAATATATGATTTTTAGGTTCAAAAATAACATACATTATCAACACAAGTTAATACACATCAATATAATAATCATCATCAAAATCTTTCTTTCATGCATATGACTTTTATTTAAGTTAACTAAACTTTCTCATTTCAAATTCTAGTATGCAATTGTCATATATCATCAAGATTAACCATAATAAAAATTTATTTTTATTATTAATCTTGTTAATATTTAGGCTAGTGAGCTTGAAAGAATGTTAGATCTCAAGTTATATATCTTGACATCTAAAATATTATTCAGGGCTCGTAACTTTAATTTGACACAAACCTACAAGAAAGATATATTTGATTTAGGCACCCATTTTATATTAGGTCCTTCATAAAGAACTTTATCTTTCTTTTCTAGTTTGCTTTCATTGTGTAAAGTTTTTTTTTTCAACCCAAACAAGTTGGTGTGGACTATATTTTCTAAAAAGTCATTTGTTTGCCTTATGTTCTAATTTGCCACAAAAATTATACATGATTTTTTATGTTACATTTAATGTAGGTCCTTTTACAATGATGGTTGGCTTTTGTTGAACATTGCCAACAAAGCCTATGTCATTTCTATTATTAATATGACCTTTATCAGCAAGGATCATATTTAGTGATTTGTTACCTATTTGAAAATTTTTTATTGTTGATTTAAGCATGTAATTTTCTTCTTTCATATTATATAGCATATCACATTTAGAACATGGTTTATGTGATGCTAAGGAATTATGCATTTCATCAAGTATTTTAACTAACAAATCATGATCAACTTTAAGCAATTTAAAAGACTTGCTAAGTTTTCTAAACTCATCAAACAAGTCATGGAATATATTTAATAATTCTGAAAATAAAATATTTAAAAGCTCACTAACCTCGTCATTGATAGTCATAAGAGCAAAGTTCTCCACTTCTTGGTTGTGCATTTGATCTTTAGAGCTCCTTGGCTTCTTGCGTTCATAGCAAGAGGGTTTGTCCATCTTTACATTATTTTTAAGGTTCAAGTTTGTTAATTTTTTCGGTTCATTTGTCAAAAGTTCATGTCCAAGGTTCTTATCACTCGAGATTTTACTCAAGGAGTCATATATTCTTCTCGGTTCACATTCCTTCCGGTTCTTAGAAAGGTGTTCTTCTTGTTCATTTTTAGAAGTATTTTTATTTATTGATTGATTTATATTAATTATGCTTTCATGTGTGATTTTTAAAATATTTCAAATATCGAAAGTCGAATCACAAACGGAAACACGATTAAACTCATTCTTATCAAGAGCACAAAGCAAGGCATTCATAGCCTTTGCATTTAAAGAGAAAATCTTCTTCTCCAAATCATTCCAATTATTCATTGGAAGAGAAAATTTTCTAAATCCATTTTCAATAATAGTCCATAAATTAAGGTCTAAAGAAAGTAAAAAAACTCTCATCCGAGTTTTCCAATAAGTGTAGTCCATCCCATTGAACATGGGAGGACGAATGATAGAAAAGCCCTCTTGAAAGCCAATGAGAGGCATTTCTCTTGGGTGTTAAACCAAATGAGAAAAATTGAGGCTCTGATACCAATTGTTAGGATCAATTGGCACTAAGAGGGGGTAAATTAGTGCTAATGTAAATATTTAGTTTTAGATGAAATCTTTTTTATTAAACCAAATCTGAAGCCTTTAGTCTTTAGTAAAATAAGTGAGTGATTGAATGAAAGTTGCTAAGTTAATAAGTAAATCGGAAAGATAAGCAACATGAAAACTTTACTTTCAAAGAGTGAGTTGAATCGGAAGCGCCAATACAAGAATATGTAAGCAATTTGAAAGCAAAGAAATACTCATAATTTTTATAGTGGTTCGGCACCAACGGCCTACGTCCACTCCCGAGTCCTCCTTCTTGAGACACACTGACGTCCACTATCGATCTTCTTTGGGTGAAGACCAAACCTTTACACTTGAGCTTACAAGGGAGACAAGATTTACAACTCTAAGCTCTCTTCTTTACCCCTTTTCTTTTTTTTACACTTCACACAAGTTTTTCACATAATTTTTCCCATAGAAGTGTTGTATGGAATGCAAGAATACTTGGGGTATTTATAGGCCCCAAGTTGCTTCAGATTTTTGGAGCCAAAAATCAAACGTATCTGAAAAATCCGGGTACCGGTGATTCACCCGCCGACCTGGGCAGCTCAACTGCCCGAATACCTAGGTACAGGCGGTTTACCCGTCGGCCTTGGGCGGCTCAGCCGCCCGAAGTACCCAGATTCCTGGGTACAGGCAGTTCAACCACCTAGCCTGGGTGGGTCAATCGCCCGAAAACCTAGGTGATGGCGGTACACTCGTTCACCGACGGTTTACCCGTCGAAATTTTCACAAAAGTGGTTCCCTCCACTTTTCAAATTTCGGCTTGAATATGATGTTGACCAACCCTTTGGTCAACCAATTGAGCTCAACCTGAGCTCAATCAAACCCCAGTAGTGGACCCGATTGCCGTATTGAGTTGATTTGGATTTCATCCAAATCTAACTCAATTAGGACTTAATTTCTAACAACGACTCAATGATTACAATACTTAATAACCAACAAGCTAAACAAGACTTAACTCCCGCCAATTCGACAGCCTCCGGCATTCTTGCGGTAAGTCATCCGGTCTTCTTTCGGTGATCTCCTAGCGTGCTCCCAGCGAGCTTCCCGATCCCTTCAGCGAATCTTCAATCAAACTCTGACAAGATCCAACTACATCATCTGAACCCCAGCCCGATGCTCAAGTTGATCCTGGCCCATCATTTGGTTGTAACTTAATTGCTCCTGTCATAGTTAGACCTGCACGATGCTAATTATGACTTAATTAAATATAATCATAATTACCAAACATCCATTACAAGACGATCCCAACTCCCGGTAAGCTTTTCGACTACCCCCGACAATCTTCCAGCAAGTCTTTGTCTTCTTCTGACGAACTCCCTTGTGCCATCCTGGCAAACTCTCGGTACCCTCGGCGAGCTCCCGACGCACTCCTAGCGAGTTCCCAACCGCATCGAGCTGATGCATGGACTTGACCTTGGCCAATCCTGATTGTAATAATCTTTCTGTCATAATTAATCTTGCATCAATCAATTCTAACAATCCTGTTAGATCAATAACTCATCAATTGATTTCATCATCAAAATCTGATATTCAACAGTTAGAAATCGTGATGTGATTTTTGCAAAAGATCAAACTATTGAAGATATTGGCAATACAAAAAAGATAGAGCCTTAGAGGAATAATGGTTTGATTGATCCTACTCCTATCATTGACCAGGGTGATACACAAAATCATGATCAACATAATCAAGTTGAACATGAAGTCACAGATAAGGTAGATACTCCTGCTGATGAAATGGTTGAAAATGAATTGCTTGAAGCTGCACTTATAAGGTTTACCAGAGACTAAATTCCTTCCACTTGATACTCACCTAATGATTATGTTCTCATGACAGATGGTGAGGAGCCAAAATACTATGAAGAAACTATTAAGAGTGAGCAAAAGGACAAATGAGTTGTTGCAATGAAAGAAGAAACACAGTCTTTGTATGACAACCACACCTTTAAATTGATCAAACTTCCTAAAGATAGAAAAGCTTTGAAGAATCGATGGATTTATAAGGTGAATTCTCTAATCCACGATACAAAGCTAGACTAGTGGTTAAAGGCTATAGTTAGAAGAAAGACATTTATTTTGGAGATATTTTCTCACTTGTGGTGAGAATATCCTCAATTCAAGTTATTTTGGGTTTGGTTGCAAGTCTCGATATGGAAGTTGAGCAAATACATGTAAAAATGGATTTCCTTCATGGTGATTGGAGGAAGAAATTTATATAGAATAGCTTGAAGGTTTTATGGTGAAATAAAAAGAGAATTATGTCTATAAATTGAGAAAGAACTTGTATGGTTTAAAACAAGCACATAGGCAGTGGTGTAAGAAGTTTGAATCTGTTATAGTTCAATAGGGCTACAAGAAGACTACTTCTAACAATTATGTTTTTATGCAAAAATTCTCTGATAATGACTTTGTTATGTTATTGTTACATGTTGATGACATGCTTATTTTAGATCCTAACTCCTCCAGAACTTATAGCCTGAAGAAAGACTTGAGTAAGTCTTTTCCTATGAAAGATTTAGGGCCACCCAAGCTTATTCTTAGGATGAAAGTTATTCGTAACAGAAAATGCAAGAAGTTATGGATATCTCAAGAAAAGTACATTCAGAAGGTGCTATAATGATTCCACATGGATGAAGCTAAAACTATTAGTACACTTCTTTCTCCATCATTTAGAATGAGTGGCAAACAATCTCCTTTAAATAAGAAAGAGAAGGAATACATGCAAAAAGTTTCTTATGCATCTGTAGTTGGCAGTTTGATGTATGCAATGGTTTACAATAGACCAGACATAGCTCATGCAGTTAGTGTTGTGAGTAGATTTATATCTATCTAGGCAAAGAACATTGGAATGGAGTGAAATGGATTTTGAGATATCTCCGGGGTACTTCCAGTTTGAAAATTTGCTTTAGGTCTAAAAAACATATTCTTATAGGCTATACAAATTCTGATTTGATAGGAGATATTTTGATTTTAGAAAGTCTACTTCTGGTTATATTATTACCTTTGTAGGGGGAGCTATGACATCACAATCCAGGTTATAGAAATGCATTGCATTATCTGTTAATATCATAATGAGACTAAGATGGGGGGTTGAATTAGTGCTCTCGTAAAAAGATTTAATTTAAAAAGTTTGATCGATAAATCCATGCGAAAATACATTTAACTAGATGTGCAAGTAAGGATAGTGAGTGAAGTAAATCAGTAAGTAATAACAAGGTAAAGCAAGAAAGAAAATATAAATCAATTTATAATTGTTCAGTTGTCCTGACCTATGTCCACTCTTGATTCCTCTTCCCTCGAGGCCACCGGCTTCCACTACCGATCTTCTTTCCAATTTATGAAGATCAACTACCCTTATTACAACCATTCTCCTTTTACCAGGCTCAGTAGAGAACCTTTACATAAACTCTTTTACATAAGACCTCACACCTCCTTAGAATAACCTCTAAACTCAAGGAGGAAGAGAACTTAACCACTTTCAAAAGATTTTACACACTTCAATTCATAAGATTTCATTTTTGTTCACCGTTGTATCATGCAAGCATGAGTGTAGTATTTACAGACCTCCAAAGGCTTCAGAAATGGAGCCAAAAAATTAAATCGTCGAGTTTTCGAGGTACTAGCGATACCACCGCCAGCGCTAAGCGGTACTACCGCCAAATAGAGATTGAAAATTTGGGCCTTGGTGGTACCACTATCGACCTAGGTAATACTCCACCGCTTGGGTAGTATCACCATCAGCCACAGGCGGTACTACCGTCGGAAGTCCAAAAAAAAGCATAAAATAGTGCTTTCCGACAGTTTGGGTAGTACCATCGCTTGGGCCTAGCGATAGCTGTTATGATCAATTGGCACTAGGGGGAGGGAGTGAATTAGTGTAAATAATAAAAACTCAATTTAAAAAAAACTTCATTCAAAATAAAATCGATATCGGAAGCATTTCGTTTAAGTAGAGTAAGTGAGCAATTTAACTTATAGAATAATGTTTAGATTATTGCTTAATGAAAGCTCAAGTATGAACATGCTGTCGGTTACAAGTGCCCTGTAACCCAATCACGTGAGTGATGGCACGTGTGACATGCTGTGCGATCTTTTTGCTTATGATTAATATTAACATATTCTCACATTATATTATCTGTTGCATATATAATGTTATATCCTTGGTTCTATGCAATGTGAATCAGATCGTGATGAGATCGATTCACCTTTAAACACAGATCCTAAATAATCCCGGTCATAGGTTACGGAGAGAGACATCGAGATAACTAGACAGATCAGTGTACTATATACCCGTCCATATGATGGAGGCGGCTGGTCTCATAGCCACTTGAGTGGAGACACTAAGGATATAGTACAGGTGCTCATTGGAAAATGAGTTTACTGATTGATCCGCTTATGGAATGTTATATGGTTAATGATACATAATGTTAGAAATTGATTTCATAGTCCCAGTTGTGTATCTAGTCCTTTAACTTGAGACACAAATGATGTCTTGTATGAGTACTCCTTTCTTTGACGCCAGACTTATTGGAAAGTTCAAGATCGAGTACAACTGGTTATTGAGATTGGTAGCCAACCTCACAAAGGTAATTGAGTGTCAATAAAGGATCATCCACTCTCGGTATCACGAGAGAAATATCCCGTATGTGCTTGCTCAGACAAATCCCTGGTCAGGGTCATTCGGATTGAGAGAGAAAGAGTTCTCTAGTAGAATCCGATTAGAGCAAGATAAATTGATTCCGTATGTGACCAAACAGTACCATGTTCAATATACGATCTTTGGGATATTAGTTAGATGAGGGATTATAGATACACGATAACTGTAGATAGATAGGTCCGATGGATTTGATCCCCCTGTACCGTTTGTGGACTATGACGTAGTGGCCTAGTACGTCTATAATCGATGAGTCGAGTGAATTATTATGGAGATAATAATTCACTATATCATAAGGAGTTTTGATGGGAGCGACTTATGGCCAGCTCGGTATCGGGCCTAGAAGGTCACACACATATGGTAGATGCTTCAATGAATGAGGATTGGATGGAGATCTAATTAGCCCATATTCTCATTAGATGAGACCCTATGCTGATGGGCTCCTTGCTTAAGGCCCAATTAGAGGCCTAAGGAGATTATTGGATAGAGATCCAATAATACAATATTAGTGGGTAATTGGATGAAGATCCAATATCCACTAAGGCAAGAGCCCTAGGGTCTTTTGTGGCTCTCTATAAATAGGAGGGAAGATTCATGGTTGATAAGCTGCAGCTTTGGCCTCCCCCTCCTATTCTCCTCCCTCCGTTTGCGCAAGAGTTGGGAGATCAGATTAGAGGAGTTTCGCTACAGAGATACATCGTGTGGATACATACTGCTAGAGAGGAGGATGCTTGACCTCCTTTATTCTCTCTATCTGGATTTGGAAATATATGAATATATTATCTCCCTAGGTAAAATCAATCTCTCACATAACGTAATTTTTTTGGTTTTTGTGGTTTTCTCGTGACCCCAATCTTTTGCACGATGATTTGATCTGTGTGAAAAACCAATTTTTCATTTTTGATTTCCACTGTGCATGTGATGCTTCCGCTGAGGTTTCCCAATAGTGGTATCAGAGCCAAGGTTTTCATGCGAAAGATTAGTTTGAAACAACGTGTGATGAGATTGAATCACGTAGAATCGTTCTACGCGTTCTTGCTACATTTTTCAGTGAACGCGGCGAGGAGGGGTGGCCAGCCACATCCAGACCCCTTGCAAGGGTGGCCGGCCATGGCCAGGCCTCTTGCAAGGGTGGCCAGCCACAACTAGGCTGGCTATAGGGGCAGCCGGCTCGGCCAAGGCTCCCTACAAGGGGGCGGCTAGATGCCAGAAGGGGCAGCAGCCTGCAAGCAGCCGCCCGCAGAGGTAGCAGCCCACAGGCAACCGCCCTCGAGCACGATAGGTTGCGGCCAGCCCATAGGGGCGGTCGGTTGTACGACGCCCGTAAGGGGCTGCCGCCAGCAAGGGCGGTAGCGTCAGCGACAAGGGTGGTCGCCCCTCGGCAAGGCGGCTATCGGTGGGCAAGGGCAGCTGTCGCTTGCGCAAGGGCGATAGTGGCGGCATAGTGAGGGTGAGGGAAGAGGCTAGGGCATCTTTTGAGAAAAAGACTATCGTACCCCTCAAAATTTGAGAAATTTCAAGGTCTATCCCTATACATAATATTTCAAAAATACCCTCAATAATTCTAAAAATATCGAGGACTATCCTCTAATCCAGAATTCAAAAATACTCTTGACAATTCTGGAAATTCTAAGCATGTCTTGATTGCTAAAAAAATTATTAATTAAATAATTTAATTAATTAATATATATATCTAGTAATCCTACATATGATGTTATGTATATGTGATGTATGATGCGGATGGATGATCATGAGTCATGTGTTGTGATGTGTGCAATTATGATTATTATTATTATTAGGGCCTGCGAGCCTCCATTTTTCTCGTTTATTATCAGGCCTACGTGCATATGATTATTTGCAATTACATGGAGAGGTGCGGTGGGAGCTTGGAGGTGAGAGCGGGATCCATGATGCCATGGTGGGAGATCATGATGCATGGTGATGCGACGATCCAACGAAACGGATGATGATGAGATCAAGAATCACAGGGCATGAAGATGTGTCAATGCACACATAGATCCTATTGTGAGTGAATAGGCTCATTGGCTCGGGCTTAATCATATTAGGTGATGGCTCATGATCATCTGGTATGGCTTGCATTTGTGATGTGTTATACACCTACTAGATATATGTATATATATATTTGCATGCGATGTAGATATATATTAAATATGTATGTGTATGACATGACATATTAGGAGACCGATACGAAACAAAAATCTCTCCTACGATAATATTAAGTCGGCAAGCGTGAGGCAATAAGATTGGCCCACGTGACCTTCCATCGTTATAGGAAGAAATTGAATCACGACATAGGTTGAGTTGGTCGAGTCCCTCGAGGCTCACCTATCTACGTAATCGAGTTCTTGCCTATGACATAGAGATGTCACTGGTGACCTGAGGACATGGTATGCTTGGTCGAGTCCCTCGAGGGCATATCATCAAATAAGATTAATCTTGTAATGATGGTGATGACTTAACTGAATATCATGGTTGGTCAAGTTCCTCGAGACCATGATGATTCGGAGGCTGAACGTGACAGGAATCACAAGAAGTTATGATTGGTAAGAGTTGTCTACCTTTTTGGCTTAGTGTAATTGGTCGAGTCCCTCAAGGTTTCACTAAGACGCCAATTGGATCCCGATCCTCACTAGGAGCCTGTCGAAGACTTTCGTCTCACGTGTCGAGAGTGTCACGTGATTCACTAGGAAAATAGTGGGAGTACATTAAGATATAAGCTCATATCTTAATTAGTATTTTCTACAAAGTCTACATGTACGTTATATCTTGTTTGTTGTTTGCAAAACCCCTATGTGGCATACTTGATGCCAACCACCTTATTGGTCCAAAGGCTCCGTAATTTGAGAATTATTCTCACAAAAGAGAAAATTGTATATGTCATTAATATGATTGTGCCCACGCCGAAGGAAAGGACAAGCGAGGATGAGATCGCTCGCTTTGTGAAGTATAAAGATAGTCCTAAAGGATAACCTGTATGTTGATCTTATGCTTCAGTCCCTAACGGATTCATTTTCACAGTTCATTATTAACTTTAATATGAACAAGTTTGAGGTGACTCTACTTGAGCTCCTCAATATGTTGAGGGAAGTTGAGAGTACCATCAAGAAAGAGAAGTCAGTTCTCTATATTGGTGAGACTAATAGGAAAAGGAAGGCTAGTAAGACCCTTAAGAAGGGCAAGGGCAAAGAAAGATTGGGTAAGGCAAAGGTTGCTAAGAAATACCCAGTAAAGGACAAAAGATAGTGCTTCCACTGTGGCTAAGACGGGCATTGGAAGAGAAACTATAAGGATTACCTTGCAGATAAGGCGAAACAGAAGCTTGGAGAAGCTTCAGGTATATTTATGATCAGTCTCCACTTGTTAGATTTTCATGATAACACAAGGGTATTTATTGGATATCGGGAGTGTTTATCATATCTGTAATTCATTGCAATTTCTGACAAGACTTAGGGGATTGGCTAGAGGCGAGATGAACCTCAAGATAGGCAATGGAGCAAGAGTTGCTGCAGTTGCTGTTGGGGAGGTCACCCTATATATGCTTGGTGGAGCTATTATTGCATTGGATGCATGCTATTTTGTTTCCTCTATTATCAAAAATATTATTTTTATCTCTCATTTAACAATTAGTATATACAAATTAGTTTTTAAGAATAATAATTATTAAATAATTATGGATGATGAGATCATCACTGAAGGGACATTGATAAATGGCTTATATGTGTTAGACATTTCTCTACACATCATGAATATAAATATGTCTAAAAGGAAAAGAGATAGGTGAACAATGCATACATATGGCATTGTAGGCCAAGTCATATACACGAGGAAATGATTCAAAAGTTGCTACAAGATGAATATTTAGATCTATTTGACTATGAGTTATATGCAACTTGTGAACCTTGCCTTCATGGGAAGATGACCAACTCTCATTTTAGTAGAACTGGAAAGAGAGCCACTGAGTTATTGGAACTCATATATAGTGATATATGTGGTCCTATGTCGACTAAGGCTATAGGTGGTTACTCATACTTCATTACGTTCATTGATAATTTATTTAGGTATGGACACATATACTTGATGAAGTAGAAATCTGAGGCCTTTGAGAAATTCAGGGAATATAAGAATGAGGCAGAGAACTAAATTGGAAAGAGTATTAAGATTCTTTGATCAGATCGAGGAGGAGAGTACTTGAGTACGAAATCCACCCATTTCCTCAAAGACAATGAGATTCTAGCCTAGTGGACACCTCCTATACACCTCAGCTTAATGGTGTATCAAAAGGAGGAATCACATGCTGTTAGACATGATACGATCCATGATGAGTTTCACTAACCTACCCATCTCATTTTGAGTGTACGCCCTAGAGACCGCAGCTTACTTTCTAAACAGAGTTCTATCAAAGTCGATAGTGTCTACACCATACGAGATATGGAAAGGAAAGAAGCTCGATCTTAAGATAGTTAAGATTTGGGGCTGTCCTGTCCATTTTAGAAGACACGACCCCGACAAGTTGGAATCAAGGATAGAATGGTGCACATTTGTGGGATACCTTAAGGAGACTTTGGAGTATTATATCTATCATCTCAAGGATTGAAAGGTCTTTGTTGCCAACAGAGTTATGTTTCTTAAGAAGAAACACATTCTTGGTGGAAACAATGGGAGTGAGATAGAGTTGAGCGAGGTTGAAGAACCTAGCTCAAGCACCATTCTAGAGTCTGAGTCTGTTCAGGTACCTAGCACACAAGTTCTAACTTTGCATAGGTCTAGTAGAGTATCTCGCCCTCCTGATGTGGGACATATCAGTAGAGAGGACTCTCAAGATGTTGATCCTCAGACCTACGAGGAGGTTATTATGAGTATAGACTCCGGGAAGTGGTAAGAAGCCATGAATTTTGACATAAATTCCATATACTCTAACAAGATTTGAAACTTTGTGGATGTACTTAAGGGTATCGTACCCATCGGCTGTAAGTGGATCTTCAAAAAGAAGATCAGAGTAGATGAAAAGGTGGAAACCTATAAGGCAAGGCTAGTAGCTAAAGGATATCATCAAAGACATGGAGTTGACTATGATGAAACTTTTTCACCTGTAGCCATGCTTATGTCCTTTAGAATTCTTTTGGCCATTGTAGCACATTATGACTATGAGATTTGGCAGATGTATATCAAAACGATATTCCTCAATGACAACCTCGAGGAGGAGGTGTATATAATACAACCAAAGGGATTCGTATCCAGAGAGAGTCCAAATAAAGTGTGCAAGTTGCTTAAGTCCATTTATGGACTAAAGCAAGCTTCCTAAAATTGGAACATAAGATTTGATGAGACGATCAGATCTTATGACTTCGTTAAGAACGAAGATGAGCCTTATATGTACAGGAAGGTAAGTGGGAGTGCTATCACCTTCTTGGTATTGTATGTGGATGACATCCTAATCATTGGGAATTATGTAGAAATTCTCTCCACAGTAAAGACTTGGCTATCTATAAACTTCTTCATGGAAGACTTAGGGGAAACATCATATATTTTGGAGATCCGGATCTATAGAGATAGATTTAAGAGGATGTTTGGCTTGTCCCCGTCTAGGTACATAGACTCCATTATCAAAAGCTTTGGCATGAAGAATTCTAAGAGAAGTCTCATACCAATTAGACATGGAATATCACTTTCTAGGAGTATGTCCCCAAAGACTACTAAAGAAAGGGTAGACATAGATAATATACCTTATACCTCAGCGATAGGGTTTATCATGTATGTTATGCTATGTATCAGGCTTGATATAGCATATACTCTGAGTGTCACGAGCAGGTATCAGGTAGATCTAGATTTAGAACACTGGAATGCAGTAAAGTGTATCCTTAAGTACTTGAGAAGGACTAAGGATCTTTTTCTGGTATATGGAGGAGGGATCCTCCAAGTTGAGGGCTACACGGACTCAAGTTTTCAGTCTGACATTGATGCTAGCAAGTCAAACTCAGGGTATATTTTCACCCTGAATGGAGGAGCAGTAAGTTGGAAGAGTTCCAAGCAAGATACTACTGCTGACTCGACCATAGAGGCGGAATGCATTGCTGAAGCAGAAGCAACAAAAGAAGGGTCATGGATGAAGAAGTTCATAAGGGATTTGGGAGTCATACCAAGCAGCGTGGAGTTGATCTAATCCACTGGAAACACCTTTCTTTAACGCCAGACTTATCGGTTTGGAAAGTTCCAGATCTGGTACAACTGATTATCGGGATTGGTAGCTAATCTTACGAAGGTAATTAAGTGTTAATAAAGGATCATCCACTCTCGGTATTGCAAGAGGAATATTCTGTATATGCTTGCTCAGATAATTCTCTGTCCAGGGTCATTCAGATTGAGAGAGAAAGAGTTCTCCAGTAAAATTCGATTAGAGCAAGACAAACTGATTACGTATGTGACCTGACAGTACCATGTCCAATATATGGTATCTGGGATATTAGTTGGATAAGGGATTATAGATACACGGTAACTGTGGATAGACAGGTCTGATGGATTTAATCCCCCTGTACCGTCTGTGGACTATGGCGTAGTGGCCTAGTATGTCCATAGTCGATGAGGTCGAGTGAATTATTATGAAGATAATAATTCACTATATCAAAAGGAGTTCTGATGGGAATGACTCACGGTCATCTCGGTATCAGGCCTAGAGGGTCACAAATATATGATAGATGCTTCAGCGAATAGAGGATTGGATGGAGATCCAATTAGCCCCTATTAACATTAAATGAGACCCTATGCTGATGTGCTCCTTGCTTAAGGCCCAATTATAGGCCTAAGAAGATTACTGGATAGAGATCCAATAATATAATATTAGTGGGTAATTGGATGAAGATCCAATACCCACTAAGGCAGGAGCCCTAGTGTTTTTGGTGGCTATCTATAAATAGAAGGGGAGATTCATGATTGATAGGCTGCAGCTTTGGTCTCCCCCTTCTATGCTCCTCCCTCCATTTGCGCAAGAGTTACGAGATTAGATTGGAGGAGTTTCGCTGTAGAGATTCATTGTGTGGATACCGCTAGAGAGGAGGACACTTGACCTCCTTCATCCTCTCCATCTAAATTTAAAAATACAGTGATATACGATCTCCCTAGGTAAAATTAATCTCTCACATAATGTGATTTTTTTTAGTTTTTGTGATTTTCTCGCGACCCAAATCTTTTGCACGATGATTTGATCTGCGTGGGAAATCGGTTTTTTATTTTTGATTTCCGCTGCGCATGTGATGCTTCCACGAAGGTTTCCTAACACATGCAAATCCAAATAAAATTCAAGATAGGAAACACTCACAGATTTATAGTGGTTCGGCCTCAACCTAACCTACATCCACTCCCGAATCCTCTTCTCCGAGGTCCACCAGTGTCTACTACTGATCTTCTTTGGGTGAAGATCAAACCCTTATAGGCTTTCAGCTCAAGGGATACTTCTTACAAGAATACAACACTTAGCTCACTCCCTTCCCTTTTTATTTTTCTTGTACATTTTTGGCACCCAAGTTTTCACATAATTTCTAGCGTAAATTGTTGTGCAAAAACCTATGCTAAATGCAAGAAAATTTGAGGTATTTATAGGCCCCAATTGGCTTCAAAAGAATGGAGCTAAAATTTAAACTCACCCAAAAAATCCAAGTATGGGTGGTACAACCACCGAAAGCCACCCTAAAAATAGGGTATGGGCAGTACAATCACTGGCCTGGGCGGTCTAACCGTCGCCTGCTGCCCGGATTCCTGGTCGGCGACGGTACAACCACCGCTCACCGATGGTACAACCATCGAAAAATCTGAAAAAGTGATTCCCTTTACTTTTCTAATTCTGACTTGTACCTCTTGTTGACCAATTCCCTAGTCAATCAATTGAGCTCGATCGAAGTTTAATCTAAACCCCATAGTGGATCCGGTTTGCCTTACTTGAGTTAATTTGAATTCTTTCCAAACTTAACTCAAGTTATACTCAAACCTAACGATGCTAACTATGACTAATTAATTATAATCAATGTGATCATCAAGTCCAATAAGACCCTCCTAACTCTCGGTAAGCTTTTCGGCAACCCCCGATAATCTTTTGGATAGTCTCTTGGTCTTCTTCCGACGAACTTCCGATGCCATCCTAGTAAGCTCTCGATGAACTCCCGACAAGCTTCTGATACCTTCGGTAAGCTTCCAGCGAACTCCCGACAAGCCTCCAATCCCTTCGGCGAGCTCCCGGCGAACACCGACAAGCTTCTGATACCTTCGATAAGCTTCTGGCGAGTCTCTCAGTGAGTTCCCACTGCATCGTCCGAACCCCGGCCCGATGCCATAAACTTGACTCTAGCCTAACATCTAATTATAACTTTCTCTCTATCATAGTTATCATACATTAATCAGCTCTAATGCACATGTTAGATCAATAACCCATCAATTGATTTAATCATCAAAATATAAGATTCAATAATAGCACCACCTAGGCCTGCTTCAGGTCATCGAATTAGCCTTCAAACAAGCCTAATTTAGCCTTCGTTCAGGTCCAATGGGTTCCAATTTAAGTTGGCATGGATTCGACCCAATATTAACTCAATTTAACTCGAAACAACCATGAGCAAGAGTTAACCACTCAATCACATATCTACTATAATCACGAAGTAATCAGCATGTTGTCCAGCATTCTGGCATGTTATCTGATTATCCGACACTTCGTTCGAACCTCTGATGCATCATCCTTTTCTTTCGATGTATTGCCCGATCTATCGGTATATGTTCACTTCCCACAACATTTGATCTTTTGGTGCAATACTCGATCTACTGGTTACAAGTGCCCTGCAAGCCAATCATGTGGGTGATGGCACGTGTGACACACTGCACAGTCTTTTTATATTATTATTATTGGTATATTCTCATATTATATTATCTGTTGAATATATATATATATATATATATATATATATATATATATATATATATATATATTGTGATACCCTTGGTTCTGGTCAATGAGAATCATATCGTGATGAGATCACGATAATGAGATCAATTCACCTTTAAACACAGATCATAATCTCAATCATAAGTTGCTCGAGAGGGACATCAAGAAAACTAGACATATCAGTGTACTGTATACCCGTCCATATGATGAAGGTAGTTAGTCTCGTAGCCACTTGTGTAGAGACACTAGGGATACAGTACAAGTGCTCATTGGAGAATGAGTTCACTGATTGATCCACTTATGGAATGTTGTATGGTTAATGATCTATGATGTCAGAGAGTGATTTCGCAGCCCTAGTTGTTTTTCTAGTTCTTAGACTAGAGACACCAAGGATGTCTTGTTTGAGTACTCTTTTCTTTGACGCCAGACTTATAAATCTGAAAAGTTTTAGATTTGATACAACTGGTAATCGAGATTGGTAGCCAACCTTATAAAGGTTATTGAGTGTCAATAGACGATCATCCACTCTCGGTAACATGAGAGAAATATCCTGCATGCTCTTGCTCAGGTAAATCCCTAATCAGGTTGGTCGGATTGAGATAGGAGTTATCTAGGAGAATCTAATTAGAGCGAGACTTAGACGGATTCCATATGTAGCCTGACAATATTATACCCGATATACAGTCTCTGAGATATTAGATGGATGAGGGATTATAGATACATGATAACTGAGGACAGACAGTCCAATGGATAAGATCTCATATACTGTCTGAGGACTATGGTGCATAGTGGCATAGTACGTCTATAGTCAATAAGTCGAGTGAATTATTATGGGATAATAATTCACTAAGTCCGAAAGAGTTCTAATAGGTAGGACTTATGGCTAGCTCGGTATTAGGCACAGAGGGTCATATACATATGATAGATGCTTCAACGAATAGAGGATTGGATATGAGTTATCCAATTAGCCTCTATTCTCATTAGATGAGACGCGACATTGATGGACTCCCTGCATGAGGCCCAATTAGAGACCAACAAAGATTATTGGATAGAGATCCAATAATTTAAGGTTAGTGGGTAAGTGGATGAAGATCCAACACCCACTAAGGTAGGATCTCTAAGGTTTTTGTGGCTCTCTATAGATAAGAGGTAGGAACGGCTCTTATGTGATAGGCTGCACATTTAGCCACCACCTCCTTTTATCCTCCATCTCTCTGCACAAGAATTATGAGACTTGGGGTTATGATTGAAGGAGTATCGCTAAAGCGATCCATCATACGTATACCGCTAGAGAGGAGGACGTTTGACCTTCTTCATTCTCTCCATCCAGATATAAAAAAATAGGGATATACGATCTCCCTAGATAAACAATCTCTAACATGATGTAAATTTTGATTTTGTAGCTTTTTCTTGCACCAATCATTGTACGACGATTGTGATCTATGTAGGAAATCGGTTTTGTTTTGATCTTCTACAGTGCATGCGATGCTCCCGCTGAGGTTTCTTAACTCTATGTGATGAGATTGAATCACGTAAAACTGTTCTATGGGTTCTTGCTGCGATTCACAGCGAAGGCAGTGAGGATGGGGACAACCACCTATGGGCAAGCCGCTTGTAGGGGCAACCACCCACGAGCAAGTCGCCTGCAAGGGCTGCCACCCACGGCCAGGCCACCTGCAGGGACGATCGCATGCAGCTAGGACTATGGCAAGGGCGATCTCCCGTGGCCATACCCTTTGTAGGGGCGACCAGGCTGCAAGGGGCAATCGCTCGCAGCCAGGGCTGTTGCTAGCAGGGGCGGTCGCCTGTGGCCAAGGACACCGATAGGTGCAGCCACTTGTGGGTCAGGTGGCCGCGCGCAACTACAATGGTGCTCACCAATGGCCATGCCGCCTGTCGGGGTAGCTGGCTACGGGCACAACACCTGTAGGTAGGCCGCTTGCGGGCAGAAGTAGTTGGCAAGAGGGCTGTGTTTCTTAAGAAGGAACACATTTTTAGTGGAAACAGTGGGAGTGAGATAAAGTTGAGCGAGGTTGGAGAACCTAGCTTAAGCACTATTCCAGAGTCCGAGTCTAATACATAAGTTCTAACTTTACATAAGCCTAGTAGAGTATCTCACCCTCCTAATAGATATGTGAGACATATCAATGGAGAGGATTTTTAGAATGTTGATCCTCAGACCTACAAGGAGGCTATTACGAGTATAGACTTTAGGAAGTGGCAAGAAGCTATGAATCCTAAAATGGATTTCATGTACTCTAACAAGGTTTGGAATCTTGTGAATGCACTAGAGGGTATCATACTCATTGGCTGTAAATGGATCTTCAAGGAGAAGATCCGAGTAGATGGAAAGGTGGAGACCTATAAGGCAAGGATGGTGGCTAAAGGATATCATCAAAGACAATGAGTTGACTATAACGAAACATTTTCACCCATAGCCATGCTTAAATCTATCAGAATTCTTTTAGCTATTGCAGCGCACTATGAGTATGAGATCTGATAGATGGATGTGAAAACTGTATTCCTCAATGACAACCTCGAGGAGAATGTGTATATGATACAACCAAAGGGATTCGTATCCAGAGAGAGTATAGATAAAGTGTGCAGGTTGCTCAGGTCCATCTATGGACTGAAGCAAGCCTCCCGAAGTTGGAACATAAGATTTAATAAGGCGATCAGATCTTATGACTTCGTTAAGAACGAAGATGAGCCTTGTGTGTAGGAAGGTAAGTGGGATCGCTATCACCTTCTTAGTGTTGTATATGGATGACATCCTGATCATTAGGAATGATATAGGAATGCTTTTCATAGTAAAGGCTTGGCTATCCAAAAACTTCTCCATGAAGGACTTAGGGGAAGCATCCTATATTTTGGGGATCTGAATCTATAGAGATAGATCCAAAAGGATGTTTGGCTTGTCCTAGTCCAGATATATAGACTCTATTATCAAATGGTTTTGGCATAGAGGTCTCATATCGATGAGATCTAGAATATCACTTTCTAGGAGTATGTCCCCAAAGACTCCTGAAGAAAGGGCGGACATAGATAAGATACCTTATGCCTTAGCGATAAGGTATATCATATATGTTATGCTCTGTACCAGGCCTGATATAGTGCATGCTCTGAGTGTCACAAGCAAGTATCAAGCAGATCCAGGTTTAGAACATTGGAAGACAGTAAATTGTGTCCTTAAGTACTTGAGAATGATTAAGGATCTTTTACTGGTATATGGAGAATGTAGCCTCCAGATTGAGAGCTACACGAACTCGAGTTTTCAGTCCAACATTGATGATATCAAGTCGAACTTAGGATATGATTTCACCCTGAATAGAGTAGTAAGTTGGAAGAGTTCAAAGCAAGATATTACTGCTGACTTGACCATAGAGGCGGAACACATTGCTGCACCAGAAGCAGCAAAGGAAGGGGTGTAGATGAAGAAGTTTATCAGGTATTTGGGAGTCGTATCGAGCAACATGGAGTCGATTCTCATATACTATGACAACAAGGGGGCGATCGCTCAAACAAAGGAACCAAGGTCTCATCAGAAGTCAAAACATATTCTAAGAAGGTTCCACTTAATTAGAGATATCATAGCCCGGATAGATATAACAATGGAAAGAGTTTTATCCGAAGATAACATTGCAGATCAACTTATAAAGTCGTTGGCTCAGATTATCTTTGAGCGTCATAGGGGCCTGATGGAGATCAGACATATAGGTGATTGACTTTAGGTTAAGTGAGCGATTGCTGGTTATAGGTGTCCTACAAGCTAATCACGTGAGTGATGGCATGTGTGACATGCTGCACAATCTTTTTACATTATTATTATTAATATATTATCACATTATATTATCTATTGAATATATATATTATGATGCCCTTGTTCTATAAAATAGGAATTAGATCGTGATGAGATCACAATAATGAGACTGATTCATCTCTAAACATAGATCCTAAATAATCCAAGTCATAGGTTGCTCGAGAGAGACATCAAGACAACCGGACAGATCAGAGTACTGTATACCCATCAATATGATAAAAGTAGCTGGTCTAATAGCCATTTATGTAGAGACACTAAGGATACAGTACATGTGTTCATTGGAGAATAAGTTTACTGATTGATTCATTTTTGGAATGTTATATGGTTAATGATATCTAATGTCAAACAACAATTCCATAGTCCTAGTTGTGTATCTGGTCCTTAGACTTGAGACACCAAGGATGTTTTATTTGAGTAATCTTTTCTTTAACGTCGGACTTACAAATCTGTAAAGTTTTAGATCTGGTATAATCGATTATCGGGATTGGTAGCCAACCTTACGAAGGCTATTGAGTATCAATAGAGGATCATCCACTCTCGATATCATAAGAGGAATATCTCGCATGCTCTCACTCAGGTAAATCCCTGATTAGGTTTGTCGGATTGAGAGAAAAGGAGTTCTCTGGGAGAATCCGATTCGAGCGAGACTTAGACGGATTCCATATGTGGCTTGTTAGTACCATGCCCGATATACAATCTCTAGGACATTAGATGGATGAGGGATTATAGATACATGGTAATTGAAGATAGACAGATCCAATGGATAAGATCTTCTGTACCGTCTAAGGACTATGACACAATGGCCTAGTACGTCCATAGTCGATGTGTCAAGTGAATTATTATGAGATAATAATTCACTGAGTCTGAAGAAGTTCTGATAGGTAGAACCCAAGGCCAGCTCGGTATTGGGCCTAGAGAGTCACAAACATATGGTGGATGCTTCACCGAATAGAGGATTGGATATGAGTTATCCAATTAGCCCATTTTCTCATTAGATGAGACCCGACATTGATGAACTCCCTACATGAGGTCAAATTAGAGGCCAAAGGAGATCATTGGATAGAGATCTAATAATCCAAGATTAGTAGGTAAGTGGATGAAGATCCAATACCACTAAGGCATGATCCCTAGGGTTTTTGGTGGCTTTTTATAAATAGGAGGCAGGGGCAACTCTTATGTGATAGACTGCACCTTTGGCCACCCCTCCTGTTATACTCCCTCCCTTTATCCAAGAGTTGCGAGACATGGGGTGGCAATTGGAGGAGTATCGTTGTAGCGATCTATCGTGTGAATAACCAATTTTGCATTACGATTTTGATCTACGTAGAAAACCAATTTTGTTTCGATCTTTCACAATGCATGTGATGCTTGTTGGGAAACCTCAGCGGGAGCAGCACATGCGCAGCGAAAATCAAAACAAAAACTGATTTTTCACGCAGATCACATCGTCATGTAAAATATTGGGGTCACAACAAAATCATAAAAACTGATAAAACCATGTCATGTGATAGATTGATTACCTAGAGAGATCGTATATCTCTATATTTCCAGATCCGGATTAAGAAGGAGAGGATGAAGGAGGTCAAGCGTCCTCCTTTCTAGTGGTATCCACACGATGGATCTCGGCAACAAAACTCCTCCAATCTGATCTCGTAACTCTTACACAGAGAGGGGGAGGAGAATATGAGGGTGAGGTCAAAGTTGTAGCCTATCAACCATGAGTCTCATCTCCTATTTATAGAGAGCCACCAAAACCCTAGGGCTCCTGCCTTAGTGGGTATTAGATCTTCATCAAATTACCCACTAACCTTGTATTATTGGATCTCATTCCAATAATCTCCTTAGGCCTCTAATTGAGCCTTAAGCAAGGAGCCCATTAACATAAGATATCATCTAATGAGAATAGGGGCTAATTGGATCTCCATCCAATCCTCTATTCGCTGAAGCATCCACCATGTGTGTGTAACTCGACTCATCAACTATGGACGTACTAGGTCACTACGCCATAGTCCACGGACGGTACAGGGGGATCAAATCCATCGGACCTGTTTGTCCACAGTTATCATGTATTTATAATTCCTCATCCAACTAATATCCCAGAGACCGTATATTGGACATGGTACTGTCATGTCACATACGGAATCAGTTTAATCAGTTTATCTTTCTCTAATCGGATTCTGTTGGAGAACTCTTTCTCTCTTAATCCGAATGACCCTAGTTAGGGATTTATTTAAGCAAACACATACGAGATATTTTTCTTATGATATCGAGAGTGGCTGATCCTTTATTGACACTTAATTACCTTCGTAAGGTTGGCTACCAATCCTGATAACCAGTTGTACCAGATCTGGAACTTTCCAAACCTATAAGTCTGGCATCAAAGGAGTACTCAAATAAGGCATCCTTAATGTCTCAAGTCAAAGTATCATATACACAATTGGGACTATGGAATCGTTGTCTGACATTAGGTATCATCAACCATACAACATTCTATAAGCAGATCAATCAGTGAACACATTCTCCAATGAGCACTTGTACTATATCCTTAGTGTCTCCACATAAGTGGCTATGAGACCAGTCGCTTCCATCATATAGATGGATATATAGTACATCGATCTATCCGATTATCTCGATGTCCTTCTCAAGTAAGTAACCTATGACGGTGATTATTTAGGATCTTTATTTAAGGGTGAATTGGTCTCATTATCATGATCTCATCACGATCCGATTCTCATTGCATAGAACCAAGGACATCATAATATATATATATATATATATATATATATATATATATATATATAACAGATAATATAATATGAGAAATGCCAATATTAATCATAAGCAAAAAGATCGCGTAGCATGTCACACGTGCTATCACTCACGTGATTTGCTTGTAGAGCACATGTACCCAGCAATGCTCCCGTTAAGGATTCCCAACACAAGTGCCCTACAAGCCAATCACGCGAGTGATGACACGTGTGACACACTGTACAGTCTTTTTACATATTATTTATTAACATATTCTCACATTATATTATATTATATTATATATATATATATATATATATATATATATATATATATATATATATATATATATATATATATTGTAATGTCCTTGGTTCTGTGCAATGGGAATCAGATCGTGATAAGATCATGATAATGAGACTAATTCACCTTTAAACACAGATCCTAAATATTTCTGGTCATAGGTTGCTCGAGAGGGACATCGAGACAATCAAATAGACCGGTGTGCTATATACCTATCCATAAGATGGAGGTGGCTAGTCTCATAGCCACTTGTGTTGAGACACTATATATGCTCATTGGAGAATGAGTTTACTCAATCACATATCTAGCACAATCACGAAGTAATCAACATATTGTCCAGCATTCTAGCATATCATATGATCATCCGACACTTCATTCGAACCTCTGATACATCGTCCTTACCTTTGGTGTATCACCTGATCTATCGGCATATGTTGACTTCCCACAACATCCGATCTTTTGGCGTAATACCCGATCCTTCCATTCCGATGTCGAAACTCATGGCACGAAGTCTATTGTTTGGCACATCGACCAATCTTTTGACTCGACATTCAATCTCTGATATGATATTTCTCCGGCCCAACGTATGTTCTTCTGCTTTGACAATTAGCTCTGTGATGGTTTGTATTCGTGATCAAAGTTTTTCTTGTCTATAAATTCATCAATTGATTTCATCGTCAAAATATAGGATTCAACATTATCCACTATGGAGGTTGAATTTATTGTAGCTATAGATGCTTGCAAGGAGTTGCTTTAGATAAAGAAATTTATGAATGAGCTTAGATTCATACAAAAGATGTATGTATTATATTATGATAGTCAGAGTGTAATTAATCTTAGTAATAATCTTACTTTCCATGGTAAATCAAAATATATTAATCTAAGGTACTATTGGATACGAGATGTTTTGAATTCTAACCGGCTTGAACTTGAGAAATTACATACTGATCATAATGGCTCTTATATGTTCATAAATTTTTACCAAAAATAAAATTTGAGACTTGTTGGTTGGTTGCCGGTTTAACAAATTTTTCCACATAATCGTGAGGGGGAGAATTATTGGGTTAGGTCACTCCAATGTAGAGAAAGCCCAACAATAAATATTTTGGCCCATGTACTCAAACCCATTAGGGTTTTATTTTCAGACACTCATGATACACAACTCATTCTCGTAGCCACCACTTAGAGGGAGAATTTTCTACGTCTTTCTAAAATTCGTCCAGCCATCTTTCTCCAACGATCAAACGATGACTTTTTGCCAGATAGTGCTAATTTTTTGTGGAGATATTTTTGGCTTAGTAATCTTCATTCTGAACGGTAGAGATCTAGTTTGGAGATGGTCTTAATAGGGTTTTGACAAAATTTTAAACAATAATTATTCTATCATTAATCAGTTTATTTCGACTTCTTGCTCGGTAGTATTCAACCATTGAATTTGGTTAAAATTTTGTCAACAAGCATGAGGTTTCTAGTTATGCATTATAAATGGTGAAGATCAATTTGATTTGGTTATTTTTTTTGTTAGCATGTTCTGTATAACTATTTCTTTAATTTGAATGATGGAGATTATTTTTGGATGTGGTAAATACTTTTTGATACTTAACAGTAGCTACCCTTTGTAATATATCTCTGTTTGACGAGTATTTGAGTTGTAGATTTTGAATTTGTTGTGGAACAAATTCGTTTGAGAATCTTTGCTATTGTGAACAACATTTTTTATGGTGGAGATTTTGATTTGGAACAGGAGAGATCTCATAGTTTTTATCTTTCTCATTGAAGGAGTTCTTCACATAAAAATTTATTGATATTCTTGCGTGCTTGATTGTGATTCATTTAATTATTCATTATTCATATACTCAAGAGTCCTAAGATGTTCATACAAGTGACAAGAAATTTTTTGATAAATAATTATTTATATTCATATATATATATATATATATATCCCTTTTTCTCAAAAGATACAATACTCAAAACCTTAGGAGTTGATGCTTGTGCTGATACGAGGCCTTTGGCTTTATGCCATTGCTGAGAACAACTAAAAACCCATACAATATAAGTTTCTCTTTGAAATAAAGAATCGTTAGAATCCTTGTGAATTCTAAGCTTGAGGTAATCTCTATAGGGGATTGGCCTCCTTGGAACTCTATAAGGGTTCCTCCCTCCTTTGTGTTTTGCACAAAGGCTGAAAAATAATTGATCTGTTGATGAAAAAAAGTGATTGATTACAATGCTATTTATAGGGCTTCTAAATCCTTAACTCCTAATAGTAATAGGACTTCTACTCAAGACTCTTATTTCTAACAACTCCAACTCAAAGAAGCAACTCCTACTTCTAACAACTCCAATTGCTTCTCTAAGAAGTAACTCCTAGCTGGCCTCAACTAGGGGTTGCCGACGGTTAAGACTCATAATCCTTCTCCTCCTTTAATCTCTAACCCTAGCCGGCCCCTTTAACTATAGTACGGGGCGGCTAGCTAGAGTTTACATGTGGCATCCCCTATTAAAATTAGGAGTTAATCAACTAGAGTCCTAGCTACCCAATCTTGACTCCTAATCAGACTTTAGCTCAGTCGAATCCTAATCCTACTAGGATTTGGACTGATTTATTATAGATGACTCAAATCTTCTCCTAGCTGACCTAATATCAAGTCTAGGTTGACCAATAAAACTCAATCTAAGGAATCAGACCTAAATAATTAGGATACGACTCAACTAAGATCCTAACAGAAATCTAACAATCGACACTTCAAAATGAAAATTTTTGACTGACAATATTGAAAGGAATCAAGTGAAAAATATGATTTTGCAGGAGCACCTGATATCTAGCTGCTGAAAGTTGAGGGAGGAGAAGGAGAAGAAGATATAATGAGGAATAGATGATAGGAACTAGGGAAAGGTAGAAAGAGGAGTAGAATGGGATGAGAAAGCAAATTGCCAAACATAGCTTGCAGGAGCACCTGATATCTAGCTACTGAAAGCTAAGAGAGAGGAAGAAGATGTAACGAGGAACATATGATGGGAACGAGGGAAATGAAGAAGAGTAAAATAGAGAAAAATGGGATGAGAAAGAGCAGATCGCCCAACACAGCTTGCAAAGAAACGGAAGGATGGATTGGGCGTATACACACACACACTCCCCTTTGTTATCGTGTGGTAAAAGAAACCTCTTTTATTGAGGTTCAGGGAGTAATATGAGATATAAATAATTAGGAAATATCATGTAAATGGTAGAAACCATTCAGAATAATGTATATAATGGTATACTGTAGGAAAACCTATTTGTTGTTTCCACTGAAGTTCATGAACAGTTTGCCCACCATTGTGTACCTGAGATATAAGATTCTTTTGACCCACAACATTGGGTTTTATAGAAATCGTTAGCAGGAACAGCAGCAGGAGTTTTCCGGAAATACTTACAGTCAACTGTTTCTGGTCCCAACTCACACCTTCTCGCTAAATCATAAACACCTCCATTAGCTCCACATTAGACGTCCAAGAGACAATGTCTTGGAGCCACTCAATAGTGCTCTCAACTCTCAAGTGTACTCTCCTCCAGGTTACCAACCATATTTATCATGGGCTCGGACGGACGGACGGATGCAACATTCATTCCTTTCATTTCTTTCCTCATTCTTTTTCTGTTTTTTCCCTTAAAATGTTGGGTTGGCTTACTTCTTCATCTTTCCTCGTAACTATCACCCTTTTTCTTCCGCCAACTTGTGAAACCTTTTTTTCCCGAATATAAAATATAGCAGATCTGAACATCAAGTACACGACAAAAAATGTGGAGTGCGAATGTAAAACGTATCTAAATGCATTGCAAACCGAACTACTACCGACTTCATGGTGCTGGTGGTTTGACGTTGACATCGAATTCTGGAAACAATACTCTGGTTTCTCTGCAACTCATCACTTACTGTCAATTTTCAGAACATGAAACAGAACCGTAGGACAAATTATTCGTCCCATTTTCCGAACGAATCATTTGGCCATCCAATACCTAAAGATGGAACCATCACAATTGGCAACCAGATGTATCTAATTCAACTGATGGCAGAATAGAACAACTTTTGCCAAGCCGACTAAATTGTTTTCAGAATTCTTGGACTACAAACTTTGTACTTCCCAAAGGTGCAAAAGTTTGAGGTCTTAATGCAACACATATATATAGGTGTAGCAGATGATTTTTGTTACATCAAATTTTCTAATTTTTTATTTTTCAGGAAAAGAACATGAAACATAATGGGAGTGCAACTTAATAGAAGGAATATGCAACATATCTGAGTGACTACATGGACCATTCGTTCCTTATATGGGGCATCCAAACACATTAAACATCAAAAATAACCGAGAACATGCTACATTATATGTTTCATTGATGCCAAAGAAATAGGAAAAGGTCGGACATAACATTTTTAACCATACGACTTCAGACATCAACAAACACACACATCAGTTGCAAAGTATACACGCATGTGCCAGCTAAAAGTACTGAAACACACAACACCCTAGCACTCTTAACCAAGGCAGGCAAATGCTGGGTGTTTACTACTTTTTACATCGAAGCTTCACTCCAAGCACCCTTTCTAGTTTGGTAATTATCTGTTGATTTGGAATAGCCTTCCCTGACTCATATTCTTGGATCACTTGGGGCTTCTCATTAATTAGCTGAGGCATTATGGATGTCTTAGATGTAATTTGCAATAAATAACTTGACCAAAAACCCAACTGAGAGACAAGTTACCTGTCCAAGTTGAGCCTGGGTTAACTTCTTACCCAGTCGAGCTTGCATAATGTTCTTCTTCAGTTCGCTTGACACTCGCTCATCTTGTGAAATAGATGAACAGAATAAATATGAGGATTATGTCATAACAAGTAGAATACTTACCAGCACAATAATTGTGCAATATCAAGAACTCAATAAATTACCATTGAAGAAGTCAATGCAGATAGACCATTGCACCTTGGATCATATATAAAGATTACATGAATAAAACCCCAACTGATCTTTTGAAACCTTAACTTAGTGAGACAACCGCTAAAGCCCCCCAAGCCAAACTTTGCCAAACCTAAGTGATAAGGCCAACTACAATGTGGTAACTGGTAATAACAGAAATGAGACTTAATTATTGCTTCGCTTCCATTTTTGAGGGAAGAAAAATAAATATCGTCAAGCTTAAATATATTTGAATACAGTAATATACTTGGACCAGACTAGATCAATTATAGAGTAGGCACCACAACACGGCCATTTAAAAATATTTGAATCTGCCCATTTACATCAGAATAAGCATTCAATATGATAAATTTAATGCTTGCTCCAGGTTAATTTTCTCAGTTGATAGATCATCTTCAAGACCACATTAATTATTAATGCTCCCACTCCCCTACCCCCTCCTCCAAACACAATAATAATAATAAATATAAATATAAACAAAAGTGATATCTGCAAATATGAGGAACTAATGCTAATATTGGCAGAAAATGGCTAGGACTGAGATGCAAATTGATTAAATGAGTCATTTTTCTTCTTCGTCCCTTGCTGATAGAAGTAAACTTTCGCAACTATTTGAAAGTTAAGAAAATTTAACTTTAGAAGAGAATTTCTTTGGCAAGATACTTTTTCAGTTGTGTTACACCCATAGGAATATTCCAACTTTAATATCCAAAATCCAGGACTAGATCCTCTGAGAAATGGATATTTTCACAAATAAAAAAGGCAAATCACTTTTCCCTAAAGGACTCAAAAATATCATTAAGTGTTCCACCGACATAAAGTATATGACTTTTCTTCCAGAAGAAAATATGTAGCATGACCAAAAAAGAGTTATATATGCTGACAACATAAAATTTCTCTTAAGCATATTTAAAGATGCAAACAACTGCAACTGTTCAGGTGCTTCTAGGATGAGTTGAGATATAGGAATATATATACATCATTCATTGAGCACTCAAACATCATATGAGAAACGAGGAAACAAAATTCCAATAATTAAAAAGAAATAAAATACATGACATCTTCTTGATAGGTTCTTTATGTATTGGCCCTGATCCATGACATTAACAAAATTTTGCAAGTGTACAATCAAATTCAAATGTCTATAGACAATATCCTAAGTAGTACATTTGCAATCAAACATAAACGTAAATAGAATAACATGAACATATTAAAAGATATTAGCAAGCCAAAAAACAACTTAGTAAGTAAAAGAATCGCCTATTTCGAAGAAAGATAATCCATGAAATGAACAAGACTTTGCATATTTAGAAGCAAAACACAATTGCATGTAGAAAAGATCCTAATATGTATAATTAGGATCAAATCAAAACCACAATACTAAATAGAAATATACTACTCACGAGTAAGATTCTCAGTCTCATCATCGAGCTTCCTCGTATTCAGAGAAGTGCTGCTAGAAGCGGCCTTGTTCGTACCAGCGGTAGCTGCAAAACATAAAAAAACAAAGGATCATAGAACCCAATAATCAAAGCATAGATCAGATCTCTAAAAGAAAACAATAACCCTAGGATGAATCAACGGATTACACTTCTTGATAGTCTCGATCTCAGCTCCACTGCGTCGGGCGGCGTTGACAGCCTTCTCGTCCTTCTTAGCAGCGGCGGTGGGCGCCTTCTTGCGGATCACAATGGGCTCCCAGTCTTGCGTGATCGGACCGTTCCCTGCCATCGAGATCGATGATTTCTGCTTCGGATTAGGGTTTCAGAGGCCAAAATCAGAGCCGGGAGGAAATGATATCTCTGGGAGGAAACGACGAATCAACCGAGGAATATATATATATATATATATATCACCACGTAAGGGATTTGATTGGTTCAGTTTTCGTGGGCCAAACTTGGTAAATTTTATTGGGCAAAGCCTTTCGGCCCAAAGTGGGTTAACTTATTACGGTCGGTACTTGTAGACCCAATTAGTTTAATTAGGTTGGGTTAATGGTGATTGATTTGGTACCAGTCCGAGCAATGGTTAGAAAGATTCAGGGTTTAGTAATCGTGACGGTAGGTTCTGGAGCCAACGATTTTGATTTTATCAAATTTAAAATCGAAATCGAACTAATTCTAGATTAATGGATTTTGATTCGTATATCAATGGTTCCAATTTCGATTAGTAAACTGACGGTTCCGGTTTCAATTATTAAATCAACGATTGTAATTCTAGTTTTAAATTTGAACCATTTTAATTTAATAAAAATTTATAGCAATCTAATGATTAGATTTTATTTTAAAAAGTATTTTTAAATCGAACAAAAGTGATAGATATTTTGTCTGGTCCTTTAGTTGATATATCAAACAAATATTTATCGCCCTCTCAAATAATCTATTGTCTCCTTTGCTCTGTTTTGGTCCAATCATCAATATATATTTGAGGCACAAATGATTTGGGGGTCTTACTCAAATGGGTCTCATCTAAGATACAATCTTTTAGTGTTAAAAGCTTGCCTTACAATTATTATTTATATCAAAATTATTAATTTTTTATATAAAATTAGAAAGATTGCTGAATGGTGTACTCATTATTTAAGAATTAAAAATTCTAAAACTATAGGGTTGTCGCTAAACGTAAAAGAAATTACCCCTAAAGTTTCTTTTATATTTGTAATAATAATTATTATCTTTTACTAAATTTACCCCATCCATCAACTTACAAAATTTTGTATTTTTGAAACTGTGCAGGAAAATTATGTCAACTGGCTACTTTATGCGAACTTTATTACTATCACCTTCTTCTACAAAACAACATTCATAGAACTTCCTTAGTGTTAAAATGTTATATTTTGTAGATATTTTATGCTTTAGATATAATATAAACCTTTAACTTTTTGCATATTTTATGACTATCACAAGTTTTCATGAAAATAATGTTCATATATTTTTACCAGTGTTAACATATAGTAAGTAGTACCATGCCTGATATTTTATACTTTCAAAATGGTGTTAGAACAAGTACGAACCTTCCATTTTATGCGAACTTTCTGAATGTCTCGTATTTTTCATGAAACAACAATGCACTTAGACATCTCTAGTTCTAAAATATTCGACAAAATCAGCATTTTACGTTTTTGAAACAATGTGAAGAAAATCATGCAAGCCTTTCACTTTATTCAAACTTGATGACAATCATATATTTTTAGTGAAACAAGGTTCATGGGATTTCTCTTGTGCTAAAATGTTTTACATAGTTGGTATTTTATATTTTAGAAACAGTGTAAGAAAAATTGTGTTAGCCTTCAACTTTATGAGTGCAAAGTAGACATTTCTTATTTTTTGAAACAATACTAGGAAAATCATATAAGCCCTCCATTTTATGCCAATTTTATGATTATCATATTTTTCATGAAACAATATTCATAAGACTTCTGTAGTGCTAAAATGTTTTGCAAAGTCAATATTTTTTAATTAGTGTTAGAAAAATTGTGTGAACTTTTTAACTTTATGATTATATTTTTTTTTTCATATGACTTCTTTAATATTAAAATATAGTGTTGTCGATATTTTGTGCTTCTGAAATGGTGCGAGGAAGCCCATGCAAACCTTCTACTTTATGTAAACTTTATGATTATTATATTTTTAAAAACAATAATCATGAAATAGTGCTAAAATGTTGTGCAAAGTCGATATTTCGTATTTTTGAATTTTTTCGAGGAAAACCATGCCAACCATCAACTTTGTACAAACTTTATAATTTTTTATATTATTTTGTGAAAATATATTAATATGTTCTTCAACTTTGTGCAAATTTATGACTATTATATTTTTTCATAAAACAACATTCATAGGACATATCTAGTGTTAAAAATATTTTGTAAAATAACTATTTTATATTTTGAAATAGTGCAAGTAAAATCTATATGAACCTTTTACTTTGTGTAAAATTTATGATTATCCTATTTTTTTCACATTATAAGATTCATAATTCTCTAGTGCTAAAATATAGTGCTAAGTAGACATTGTGTCTTTTTTTAGAAAAACCATATAAACTTTTCATTTTGTATGAATTTTATGATTTATTTGTTTTTTCATTATATAGCATTTAAAGTGCATCTCTAGTACTAAATTATTGTGCAAAGTTATATTTTATATTTTCAAAATGGTACAAGAAAAAATCATAAAAATCTTCTATTGAATCTCGAATTTTGATGATAAAATCAATTGATGAGTTTATTACATTAATATATTTTTAAAATAAGTGACATAGAAAATATATTGATCATACACTTGAACCACCGAAAGGGCAAATGCCAAGCTCGAGGATTAGTCGATGTACCAAAAAATAGACTTTATACTATATGTTAAGACTGTTGAATCTCAAAATTTTATGATGAAATCGATTAATGGATTTTACGATCTAACTTGTGTGTTAGAGAAAGTGATGCATGATTAACTAAGACGGTGAAAAAGTAATACAATCTAATGTTCGGTTGGAATCAAGTTCGGGTATTGGTCCGAGATTCGGACAATGCAATGGGAGCTCACTGGGAGTTCGCCGAAGGTGATCGGGAGCTTGCTAGGAGCACGTTGAGAGTTTGTCGGAAGATGATTGAGAGACTTGCCAGAAGATGATCGAGAGACTCGCCGGAGGATGCCTGGAGTTCGAAAGATCGATTGACGTACCGGATAACAAGAATGATTTTAATTATGTCTTAGTATATTGTAGTTAATATTGTGTGTTTTGAGTCTTAATTGAGTTAGATTTGGAGAAATCCAAATTAACTCAATGTGAGACAACCGGGTCTATTTTGGGTTTAGATTGTTGACTTAGAAAGGGGTCAACATAGGGTATGCTTGGGTACGAAATAGTACTTAAAAAATATTATTTCGGGATTTTGGTTGGTGGTACCACCTAGGCGATGGTAGTACCATCGCCGCTTAAGGTTTTAGGCGGCTGTCGATGGTAGTATCGCCCGTACCCAAGTTTTTTTTTAAATAGGTTAAATTTTGGTTTCAATTTTTGAAGCCAATTGAGATTTATAAATACCCCAAGTATTCTTACATGGTAAAACAAGAAAATGGAAAGAAAAGGCAAGAAAAAAAGGTGAAAATACTGAAAAAATAATTTGTTGAGAACTTCCATTGTGTGCTTCAAGTGTAAAGTGAGGTTAAGGTAAGAGTGGAAGATTAAACATCTTCTGAACCTATGAAAAGCAGAGTGTAAAGGTTCTTCTCCTGAGCTTAGGAAAAAGAGAAAAGTGTAAAGGGTTTTGATCTTCACAAGTGGAAGAAGATCATTAGTGAACATCGACGGACCTTAACGAATGAGGACTCGGGAAGTGGACGTAAGTCAAGTTGGTGACTGAACCACTATAAATTTGTGAGCCTTTTTTACTTACTTTTTATTTTAGCACTCCATAGCTAAATCAAGATTCTTCGTTCGGTCTTAAGTTTAATTATTTTTTAACTTGATCTTGACAAAAAATGCTTTTAGTTTCAATTTTTACCTTAAGCATATTTTTAAAACCAAGTACTCTTTACACTTGCACTAATTCACCCTTCGTTAGATTTTGATTTATGGAACATCGTCGAAAATGGATTTTAGAAGTCATCCAATCCTATAAATGATTGAAAAGACTATGAAAGATAAATATTTTCCTTAAATGTCAAAGCTATGAATTCTTTGTTTTGTGCTTTAGATAAAAACAAATTTAATTAGATTTTTTGCTTATGATTCGACTTTTGATATATAACACATATTAGAAATCACACACGAAAGTATAATTAAATTAAAGAAATCAATAAATGAATTACTTACAAACATGAATAAGAAGAACATCTTCCAAAGAACAGGAAGGATACTGAACTGATAATACAAGAACAACCTCTTCCAAAGAACAGAAAGAAAATTAAATTAAGAACAACAAATGACTCTTCGAGTGAAACCTCGAGTGATGAGGACTATAATCTTGAACTCATGATAAAAGAACCAAAAAGATTCATGAAAAAAAATAAAAAATATAAAAATAAACTTAAAAATTATACAACTTTTTGCTATGAATGCAAGAAGTCGAGGCACTCCGAAGATCAAGAAGATAACAAAAAAGAAGTGGAGAATCTCACGCTTATGACTATCAACAATGAGATAAGTAACTTACCTAAAGCTTTCTTTTTTACTTTTGATGAGTTATTAAATATCTTTCATGAATTATTTGATGAGTAAAAAAGATTAACAAAACTTATAAATCACTTAAAAAGGATTATGCATTACTCTATAGTAAACTTGAAACTTCGAATGATGCATCAACACCATGTACTTCTTGCTTGAAATGTGAAATGCTAGATGAAATTAAAAAGAAAAATCCTATATTAAAACAAAGCTTAAAAAAGTTTAAGATAAGTAATAAATCTCTAAACATGGTCATTGTTAACGATGGTTATGTTCATAAGGAAGATATTGACTTTGTGGGTAATATTAATCAAAAACCAACTATTTTTGTTAGAAGACCCACATTGCATTCTTCACCCTAAAATAAATGTTATTTTTTGGTGGATGTGGATACTTTGCCTACATATGCCTATTTAGAAAGTATAGTCCATAAAAGTTAATTTTTGGGTTCCTAAATGAACCATAAACAACCAAATGCCTTTAGTTAAATTAGATAGAACTTTCCATTCCCTGACCCAAGTCAAATAAATAGCCAAATCAAAACCCCATATATTATAGATTTATCTATAAAAAAAAGCTAGAAACAAAAAATGGTAACTTGATAGTAGATTCTAAAGGCACATGGACTTGAGATCTAAAATATTTTTAAAGCTCACTAGCCTAAACAACAACAATAAAATAAATTATTAGAATTAAAATTATTTGTAATAAATATTTTGATAGTTCATGATTGCTTTTTGATAATGCATGGCTTATGCCTAGAGCATAGTATGATTGAAGAACCTTAGTTATTGTTAATGAAAAATTATCAACTTTGAAATTTTTTGAAAAATAGATTTTAATAATATTATATTGATTGATTTAAATATAAATGCTAATGTTGAATGATTGACTTGAAATATGATTGAATGTTGCATGATTGAATGTTAGATCATTCTTGAATTAGGGCTTGAAATAAAGTAAGAAAAAAGAAACACTATGAAATGAGCATGGTAAATCATTTCACTAAATCTAAAGAGTTAAACACACTTAAAAAAATCATTGGAATTAAACTAAATTGAAGCTTTTATTTAAAAATATTTTATTTTAATAATCTTGATGATTTCTTTTGAAAATATTACTTAATTTTTAGTTTTAAAATGTTTCAAAATATTTTACTTGGTTGAAAATATTTTATTATAATGATATTGATGATTTTTTTAAACTTAATTTTTGGTTTTAAATGATAATGCTTTAATTTGATATAGAGGAAAAAAAATCATATAAAACAAATCATATAAATCGAAACAAAAAAAAAGAGAATTTTTTTTAAAAAGACTTCTATCCTATCAAGCTCTCAAAAAGGGATAATATAATATTATTATGGTTGAATTTCTTAAACTACAAAGATGATCTTGATGATTGAAAATTGAATGAGATTTTTTTCATTAACTTTTCATTGAATTCTTCATCTGACTTATCCTTTATGGGAATCATTTTTAACCTATGTGATTTCTTCTTTTTAATAAAAAGGATATTTATGATCTCAATAATTATAATTTAAGATTTTTAATCAAGATAATTCTTTTATTTTATTAAAAAGATTTATCTAAATAAATTATATATCTTAAGATTTATCTTGAATAAATCAAGATTATTTACTCTCCTAAAACTCATTTTTGTTATTTATAAAAAAAGAGGGAGATTTATTAAAATAAATCATGTTTTTTGGTACTTGCAAATTGATCTTGCATATTATATCTGTAATAACATGATTTTCATTAAATAACCCATATATATATATATATATATATATATATATTTGTCTATGACTTCAAAATTAATTTTATACTATTATATTCTTCTCTTTTTTATATGACCCAATTAGTTGATCATAAATCTGTCAAGGACCCTTTTGTTATTCATGAATGAGCGATAACAAGAGCTAACACTAAAAAGATGAAAGAAGTCATAACTTATTCATTGGAATACATTTAGAAGGAACAAGCTGATCAAGATTTGGTCAAAGTTCTATGGATACAAGAAGAGCCAAAAAAGATCAACGTGATTCAGATAAGTCCATACCATGATGAGAAAGTCCAGCCTTGAAGAAATTACAAAATTTAATCCATATTTTGAAGAATAAAGGCTATTCAGCGGACCACATATTTAGAAGTATGGATAATTTTATTTTAGATTTTTTAAGGTAGAATTCATGAATGATTTACATTCATGAATAGAATATGAATATTATTTAATGTATTTAATTGGTTCATTCTCTTTGTACTTTGTCTTGCTCTGTACAAACAAGGCTAACTCTCTTTGTAAATAATAACTTTGAGAAATATAATCATCTTCCAACACCGTTGAGTTTTTGTTTTTAAGTTATTGCATTAACTTTAGCACTTATCAAGCTTTTCTGCTTGTGGCGTTCAAAAAACCTAAATATTTACTTTCTTTTTTAACTTATCAAACATTTTAGTTTGTGGTGTTTAGGGGAATCAAAGTGTTGTTCTAATTTTTGATAAAGTGATTAGAATAGTTCCTCTTACTTCAATCTTGAACAATCCGTCTTATTTCAATTCATTGGAGGGTGTCAATTTATATTCCATATGTATCGTAGCTCTTTAGCTATTGGAGTGTATGGTTGTTAAGTGATGATTTCCACCACTTCTCTTTGACAATGACCATGGGAGAGATTAAATTGCTATCTTACAACAAAATCATTAGATAAGAAATAATTTTCTTAGAAGAAAATTAGGAATTTAAAATTTCTAAATGAATGAGAAATGCATAATTTGCAAATTGAGCTTGATTTGCTATTATATTTTTCTGGATTTCTTAATTTTTATAAATTGAGCTTCTTATTAAGTCTAAATACATGATTTTCAGTCATATTATTTTTTAGATTTCTTGAGGTTCTTCTTGATATTTATTTACATGAGATGATCTTTTAAAATGTAATTGGTAGCTCTTATATTCCTCTCGAATTTTTCAACATTTTAAGCTCTATTTCAAAATGATTCTTTTCTTTTAAAATTAATATATATAAAAGAAAAAATATGATTCAAATTTCTTTTGTGATGAGATTTATTTTCATCCCCTCTCTCAAAAATTATTTCAATTCATGGATCTTTTAAATCCTTGATAATGTATTTTCAAATATATCCCCTCTCTTGATATTTGAATTTAGTTTTATACTTGATTTTTGGATCTTTGATCCCCTCCCCCCTCCCCATTCTTCTATTTTATTTACAATGGGGGAGAAAGCAATTGATGAGAAATGGATTAAACTATATTCTAATTCTTCTTTTTATTTTACTAAGAGGAAGAAATAGACTAGATGTATTAAATATTGTGATAAATATTTAAGAATGTTCAAATATAAGTTAAGCATTTCTCCTTTTTATTGATGACAATGAGGGAGAAATAACATAATTGATGGTATAAGAAATATTTTAAGATATTTAAAATATTTAAATTTGATACGAAGAAGATGGATGTTGTACCATGATTCATGATATGTTTATCATGTGAAATATATTTTTAGTTGAAATTATTTATCATATGATACCAAGAAGATTAATGCTTTGAAATTTTTTTCATGTATGGTATCGTGAATAGTTAAATTATGAAATTTTTAATATTATCAAAATTCTATACTTGAATTCAAAGGTGATAGGTTCTTTTGAGTTCAAGTTTGCTCACTTTATCCTATAGCATATACATAAGGGGGGTTAAGGTTAACTCCCGTCATCAATTTGTTGTCATCTTCAAAAAGGGGAAGATTGTTAAATCTCATATTTGATGATGAACTCAATTGATGGGTTTTATGATCTAATGTGTATTAGAGAAAGTGATGCAAGATTAACTACAATGGTAAAAAGATAATACAATCTAATGTTGGACCGGAGTCAAGTTCGGACATCGGGTCAGGGTTCAGAAGATATAGTGGGAGCTTGCCGAGAGTTCGCCGGGAGTTTGTCGAAGGTGATCGGGAGCTTGCTAGGACCGCGTCGAGAGTTTGCTGGAAGATGATCGAGAGACTCATCGGGAGTTCGCCGAAGGATGTCGAGAAGTTCATCGGGAATTCGAAAGATCGATTAATATACCAGACAACAAGAACGATTATAATTGTGTCTCAGTATGTCATAGTTAGTATCGTGTGTTTTGAGTCCTAATTGAGTTAGATTTGGAGAAATTCAAATTAACTCAATGTGAGGCAACCGAATCCACTTTGGGTTAGATTTGAGCTCAAGTTGAGCTCATTTTTTTGACCTAGAAAGGGATCAATAAAAGGTATGCTCTAGTACTACTATCATCGCTCGGGTTTTCGGGTAGCTATCGGCGGTGGTACCACGTTTTCCAGAAATATGTTGAACTTTGGTTTTAATTTTTGAAGTCAATTGGGGTCTATAAATACTCCAAGTATTCTTGTATGGTAAAGTAATAAAGTGGAAAGAAAAGGAAAGAACAAAATGTGAAAATACTAAGAAAATAATATTAGAATTTGTTGAGAACTTTCCTTGTGTGTTTTAAGTATAAAGTGAGGTAAAAAAAGAGTGGAAGATTGTAAATATTTCTCTCCTAAATCTGAATATGTAAAAAAGAGAATGTAAAGATTTTTCTCCAAACATAAGGAGAAAAGGAACGAGAGTTATTTTGTTCGGAACAGATAGAGGTCCAATGTTTATAACTTATTATAGGGGTAATCTTATAGGTAGAAGTTCTGCTACTAAGAAAATAATGGCCCCTATAGTAGACTTGTAATGACTTGTAAACAGTAAGATTATATTAACTTTTTTCGCAATAGTTAATAGTACTAGACAAATCTTGTCTAGTAGACTAGGATAATCCGAGCAGAAGGAGAGTGCAGCAACCTTGTGCTGAAATGAAATCTGGCACCTCTAAGATTGTTTCATTTCTACCTATTACTGTTTCTCTTTACTAGACAAGTAACCTCCACTGGCTTACTGTTTAACATCTAACAGTGGAATATGATATATTAAACTCGGCATAAGCCTTAAATCAGGAATGCCAGATTTCAACATCTAACAGAGGTCTTTTACTGAACGAACACCGGAATAAACAACTAATAAATGAGAAACAATAAGAATTGACCTGACCTCCCTTTGGCAACTAAATGAATCGCATACCAAGGAAGATTCATTTTTGCTACGAGTACCCCTACAATCTTATAGGTAGAAGTTCTACCTATAACCAAAGAAGCTACTAGTTGACAAGTCTGTTTGAAAGAAATTAAAATTATCATGTCTATTTCTCTTTGAGCAAAAAAGTCTGCCTGGTAATAGTTATATTTTACTATTAACTAGCAGAATACAATGATAATCCTAATCTACTAGACAAGACTTACAAATAGTAAATTTGGTATTCTTGGCTCATACCCGTCATGTTTGGCATGATAGAGTAATGTCACAATAAAGGGTTACCAGTACTCTCTAACATGGGACTTGGGAAAGATAGATTTTTTATTTTACTTAAGATTATTATTGATATATTACATATATATATTATGATATCCTTGGTTCTATGCAATGGGAATCGGATCATGATGAGATCACGATAATGAGATCGATTCATCTTTAAACATAAATCCCAAATAATCTCGATCATAGGTTACTCGAAAAAAATATCGAGATAACCAGATAGACTGGTGTACTATATATCCATCCATATGATAGAAGCGACTGGTCTTATAACCACTTGTGTGGAGATACTTAGGATATAGTATAAGTGTTCATTAGAGAATGAGTTCACTGATTGATCCGCTTATGGAATGCTATATAGTTAATGATACCTAATGTCAAACAGCGATTCCATAGTCCCAATTGTATATCTGGTCCTTAGACTTGAGACACTAAGGATGTCTTATTTGAGTACTCCTTTCTTTCATACCGAACTTACAGGTTTGGAAAGTTTCAGATCTGGTACAATCGATTATCGGAATTGGTAGCTAACCTTACGAAAGCAGTTGAATGTCAATAAAGGATCATCTACTCTCGGTATCATGAGAGGAATATCTCATATTTGCTTGCTCAGACAAATCCTTGGCCAGGGTCATTCAGATTGAGAGAGGAGTTCTCCTAGAGACTCCGACAAATTTTGTATATTACCTGACAATACCATGTCTAATATATGATCTTTGAGATATTAGTTGGATGAGGGATTATAGATACACGGTAATTGAGGACAGATAAGTCTAATGGATTTGATCCCTTGTATCGTCTGGGGACTATGACGTAGTGGCCTAATACGTCTATAGTCGAGTTGAGTGAATTATTATATAGATAATAATTTACTATATCAGAAGAAGTTCTGATGGGAGTGACTTACGACCAACTTGGTATCGGGCCTAGAGGGTCACACACATATGGTAGATGCTTCAGCGAATAGAAGATTGGATGAAGATCCAATTAGCCTATATTCTTATTAGATGATGGGCTCCTTGCATGAGGCACAATTAGAGGCCAAAGGAGATTATTGGATAGAGATCTAATAATGCAAAGTTAGTGGGTTACTGGATGAAAATCCAATACCCACTAAGGCAGAACCTCTATGGTTTTCGTGGATCTCTATAATTTGGAAGGGAGGCTCCTGGTTGATAGGCTACAGCTTTGGTCACCCCTCCTATTCTCCTCCCTCCCTCTACGCAATATTTATGAGATCTGATTGGAGGAGTTTCACTAGAGAGGAAGACGCTTGACTTCCTTTATCCTCTCCATTCAGATCTGGAATACAGGGATATATGATCTCCCTAGGTAAAATCAATCTCTCACGTATCACATTTTTTTAGTTTTTACAGCTTTCTCGTGATCCAATCTTTTGCATAACAATTTGATCTGCGTGGGAAATATGTTTTGTTTTGATCTTCTGCTACGCATGTGATGCTCCCATTGAGGTTTCCCAACAATGGTATCAAAGCCAAGGTTGTTCGTGCAAAAATTGGTTTTAAACTACGTGTGATGAGATTGTACCACCTATATTGCAGTGATTGGCAACGAAGGTAGGCACTGCCTACAAGTGAGGAGCAGCCACCTGCATGCAAGGGTGGTTGGCCATGGCCAAGCCCCCTGCAGGGGCAGCCGCTTGGAAGGGAGGTTAGGCCACCCGCGGCCAGCGACGCCAGCCGTAGGGGCTGTCGCTTATAGACAGGACGACTATTTCGCTTGCGACCAAGCCGCAAGGGGCGACTACCAACGGTGAGGCCGCAAGGGCAGACCCCGACCGCCTGTAGGGGCAGCGCCCGTGCAAGGCGGCACTGGCCGCCCACAAGGGCTGTCGCCCGAGGGCAACAACGCCCTCCCGCGGTGGTGCAGTAAGGGAAAGGGCTAGGGTTAGGGTTTCTTTTCAATAAATGGTCATTTCTACCCCTTAGAATTTAAGAAATTCTAGGGTCTGTCTTATGCCAAAAATATCAAAAACACCCTCAATGGTTCTAGAAATTCCAACGATTGTCCTCTTGTCTGGAATTCTGAAAATGCCCTTGACAATTCTAGAAATTCTAAGTATACCCTGATTTTTAAAATAATAATTAATTAAATAGTTTAAGTAATTATTATATATCTAGTAATCCTACATGTGATGTATTATCTAGATGGATAATCACGAGTCATGTGTTGTGATGTGTGTAATTATGACTATTATTATTATATATATGTGGGCTTATGATCATCTAGTGTGGTTTGCATATCTGATGTGTTTATACACCTACTATATATATCTATATATATATATATATATATATATATATATATATATATATATATATATATATATATATATATATATATATATATATATATATATATGTATGTGATGTAAATATATATTAAATATGTATGTGTGTGACACGAGATATTAGGAGACCGATAGAAAATAAAAACCCCTCCTACGGTAATATTAAGTCGGTAAGTGTGAGGCAATAAGATTGACCCACGTGGCCTTCCATCGTTATAGGAAGAAATTGAATCCCGACATAGGTTGAGTTGGTCGAGTCACTCGAGGCTCATATATCCATGTGATCGAGTTCTTGCCTACGATATATATATGTCACCGATGACCTGAGGACATAGTATGACTTGGTCGAGCAGTCGAGAGCATAGCCATCGAATTAGACTCATCTTGTAACAATAGTGATGACTTAACTGAACTTCATGATTGGTCGAGCAGTCGAGACCATGATGATTCAGAGGCCGAACATGATGGGAATCACAAGGAGTTGTGATTGACAAGAGTTGTCTACCTTTTGGGCTTAGTGTAGTTGGTCGAGTCCATTGAGATTGCACTAATACACCAATTGGATCTCGATCCCTACTAGGAGTCTGCCGGAGACTTTCGTCTCACGCGTCGAGGGTGTCGCATGATTCGGTAGGAAAATAGTGGGAGTACATTAAGATAGAAGTCCATATCTTAATTAGTGTTTTCTATAAAGTCTGCATGTTATTTATTTTTTGCTATATCTCATTTTGTTAGAAACATGTCGCTCATAAACCCCCTACGTGACATACTTGATGCCAACCGCCTCACTAGTCTAAACTATACAGATTAGCTCCGCAATTTGAGAATTATTCTCACAGCGAAGAAAATCGCATATCTCCTTGATACAATTGTGCCCACGCCGGAAGAAGGGGCAAGCGAGGATGAGATCGCTCGCTATGTGAAGTACATAGATGATTTCACGTTGGCAAAATGTTACATGTTGGCCTCCATGACTCCTGAGTTACAAAGGCAACATGAGAGCATGGATGCAGATTCTATCATTCTTCATCTCCGCCAACTGTTTGAGAAACAGGGCAGAACTCAAAGATATGAGATATCTAAGAGACTCTTCCAAACCAGGATGACAGAAGGGACATCGGTTGAGAACTATGTCCTAAAGATGATAGAGTGGATCGAGAAACTCACAGGTCTAGGAATAGTCCTAGAGGATAACCTGTGCGTTGATCTTATACTTCAGTCCCTACCAAATTCCTTTTCTCACTTCATTATGAATTTTAACATGAGCAAGTTTAAGGTGACTCTCTCTAAGCTCCTCAATATGTTGAGGGAAGCTGAGAGTGCCATCAAGAAGGAGAAGCCAATTCTCTATATTGGTGAGACCAAAAGGAAAAGGAAGACCAGTAAGACCCTTAAGAAGGGTAAGGGCAAAGAAAGACCAGGTAAGACAAAGGTTGCCAAGAAAGACCCAGCACAGGACAAAGGATAATGCTTCCATTGCGACCAAGACGGGCATTAGAAGAGGAATTGTAAGGACTATCTTGCAGATAAGGTGAAATAGAATGTTGGAGAAGCTTTAGGTATATTCATGATCAGTCTCCACTTGTCAGATTTTCATGATAATACATGGGAATTGGATACCGGGACTGCTTATCATATTTGTAATTCATTGCAGGTTCTAACAAGACCTAGGAGATTGACCAGAGGTGAGATGAACCTCAAGATAGGCAATGGAGCAAGAGTTACTGTAGTTGATGTTGGAGAGGTCACCCTACATTTGTCTGGTGGAGCTATTATTGCATTAGATGCATGCTATGTTGTTCCCTCTATTACTAGATTTGGGGCTGTCCTGCCCATGTTAGAAGATACAACCCCGATAAGTTGAAATCAAGGACGGAACAATGCACATTCGTGGGATACCCTAAGGAGACTTTGGGGTATTATTTCTATCATCCCGAGGACTGAAAGGTCTTTGTTGCCAAGAGAGCTATGTTCCTTGAGAAGGAACACATTCTTGGTGAAACAGTGGGAGCAAGATAGAATTGAGCGAGGTTGGAGAACCTAGCACCATTCCAGAGCTCGAGTATGTTCAGGTACCTAACACACAAGTTCTAACTTTGCGTAGGACTAGTAGAGTATCTCACCCTCCTGAAAGATATATGTGACATATCAGTGGAGATGACTCTCAAGATGTTGATCCTCAGACCTACGAGGAGGCTATTATAAGCATAGACTCCGGGAAGTGGCAAGAAGCCATGAATTCTGAGATGAATTCCATATACTCTAACAAGGTTTGGAACCTTATGGATGCACCTGAGGGTATTGTACCCATCGGTTGCAAATAGATCTTCAAGAAGAAGATCAGAGTGGATGGAAAGGTAGAGACAAGGAGTTGACTACGATGAAACCTTTTCACCTGTAGCCATACTTAAGTCTATTAGAATTATTTTGGTCATTGCAGCACACTATAACTATGAGATCTGGCAGATGGATGTCAAAATAACATTCCTCAATGGTAACCTCGAGGAGGAGTTGTATATGATACAACTAGAGAGATTTATATCCAAAGAGAGTCCATATAAAGTGTGCAGGTTGCTTAGATCCATTTATAGATTGAAGCAAGCTTCCCGAAGTTGGAACATAAGATTTGATGAGGTGATCAGATCTTATGACTTCGTTAAGAATGAAGATAAGCCTTGTGTGTACAGGAAGGTAAGGAAACACTATCACCTTCTTAGTGCTATATGTGGATGACATCCTAATCATTGGGAATGATGTAGGAATGCTCTCCATAGTAAATGCTTGGCTATCTAGAAACTTCTCCATGAAAGACTTTGTTGAAGCATCCTATATTTTGGGGATCCGGATCTATAGAGATAGATCTAAAAGGATGCTTGGCTTGTCCTAGTCTAGGTACATAGACTCCATTGTCAAAAGGTTTGGCATGAAAATTTCCAAGAGAGGTCTCATACCGATGAGATATGGAATATCACTTTCTAGGAGTATGTCCCCAAATACTCTTGAAGAATGGGTAGACATGGATAAGATACCTTATGCCTCAATGATATAGTCTATCATTTATGCGATGCTATATACTAGGCCTGATATAGCATATGCTCTGAGTGTCACGAGCAGGTATCAAACAGATCCAGGTTTAGAACACTAGATGGATACTTAGATCCATTTGACTATGAGTCATATGCAACTTGTGAACCTTGATTTCGTGGGAAAATGACCAACTCTTTTTTTAGTGGAACTAGAGAGAGAGCCACTGAGTTATTGGAACTCATACATAGTGATGTATGTGGTCCCATGTTGACTTAGGCTATAGGTGGTTACTCATACTTCATTACATTCACTAATGATTTCTCTAGGTATGGACACATATACTTGATGAAGTAGAAATTTGAGGAATATAAGAATGAGTTGGAGAACCAGATTGGAAAGAGTATTAAAACTCTTCGATCATATTGAAGAGGAGAGTACTTGAGTACAGAGTTCACCCATTTCCTCAGGGACAATGGAATTCTATCCCAGTGGACACCTCCTTATACACCTCAGCTCAATGGTGTATTAAAAAGGAGGAATCACACACTGTTAGACATGGTGCGGTCCATGATGAGTTTCACTGATCTACCCGTCTCGTTCTGGGGTATGCCCTAGAGACTGTAGTTTAACTTCTGAACAGAGTTCCATTAAAGTCGGTAGTGTCTACACCATATAAGATATGAAAAGGAAAGAAGCCCGATCTTAAGGTGGTTAAGATTTGGGGCTGTCCTGCTCACGTTAGAAGATACAACCCCGATAACTTGGAATCAAGGAAAGAACGGTGCACATTCGTGGGAACCCTAAGGAGACTTTGGGGTATTATTTCTATCATCCCGAGGATCGAAAGGTCTTTGTTGTCAAGAGAGTTGTATTCCTTGAGAAGGAACACATTCTTGGTGAAAATAATGGGAGCAAGATAGAATTGAGCGAGGTTGGAGAACCTAGCACCATTCCAGAGTCCGAGTCTGTTTAGATATCTAACACATAAGTTCCAACTTTGCATAGAACTAGTAGAGTATCTCACCCGCCTGAAAGATATGTGGGACATAACAGTGGAGATGACTCTTATGATGTTGATCCTCAGACCTACGAAGAGGCTATTATGAGTATAGACTACGGGAAGTGGTAAGAAGCCATGAATTTTGAGATGGATTCCATGTACTCTAACAAGGTTTGAAACCTTGTGGATGCACCTGAGGGTATTGTACCCATCGGCTGCAAATGGATATTCAAGAAGAAGATCGAAGTGGATGGAAAGGTAGAGACCTATAAATCAAGGCTGGTAGCTAAAAGATATCATCAAAGATAAGGAGCTGACTATGACGAAACCTTTTTCACCTGTAGCCATGCTTAAGTCCATTAGAATTATTTTGGCCATTGCAGTACACTATGACTATGAGATCTGACAGATTGATGTAAAAAAGTATTCCTCAATGGCAACCTTGAGGAGGAGGTGTATATGATACAACTAGAGGGATTCGTATCTAAAGAGAGTCCAGATAAAGTGTGTAGGTTACTTAGATTCATTTATGGATTGAAGCAAGCTTCCTAAAGTTGGAACATAAGATTTGATGAGGTGATCAAATCTTATGACTTCGTTAAGAACGAAGATGAGTCTTGTGTGTACAGGAAGGTAAGTGGGAGCATTATCACATTCTTAGTGCTATATATGGATGACATCCTAATCACTGGAAATGATGTAGGAATGCTCTCTACAGTAAAGACTTGGCTATCTAGAAACTTCTCCATAAAAGACTTAGGGGAAGCATCCTATATTTTGGGGATTCGGATCTATAGAGATAGATCCGAAAGGATACTTGGCTTATCCTAGTCTAGGTACATAGACTCCTTTGTCAAAAGGTTTGGCATGGAGAATTCCAAGAGAGGTCTCATTCCAATGAGACATGAAATATCACTTTCTAGGAGTATGTCCCCAAAGACTCCTGAAGAAAGGGTAGACATGGATAAGATACCTTATGCCTCAGCGATAGGGTCTATCATGTATGTGATGCTATGTACTAGGCTTGATATAGCACATGCTTTGAGTGTCACGAGCAAGTATCAGACAGATCTAGGTTTAGAATACTGGAAGGCAATAAAGTGTATCCTTATGTACTTGAAAAGAACTAAAGATCTTTTACTGATATATGGAGAAGGTAGCCTCCAGGTTGAGAGCTATACAGACTCGAGTTTTCATTCGAACATTGATGATAGCAAGTCAAATTCAGGGTTTATTTTCACCCTAAATAGAGTAGTAAGTTGGAAGAGTTCCATGCAAGATACTACTGCTGACTCGACCATAGAGGCAGAATATATTGTGGTAGCAAAAGCAGCAAAGGAAGGGGTTTGGATGAAGAAGTTCATCAAGGATTTGAGAGTCATACCAAGCAACGTGGAGTTGACTCCCATGTATTGTGATAGCGACAGAGCGATAACTCTAACAAAGGAACTCAAGTATCAACGGAATTGTTCTAAGGAGGTTCCATCTGATTAAAGCGATTATGACCCGAAAAGATATAGCAATGAAAAGAGTTTCATCCGAAGATAACATTACAGATCCACTAACGAAGCCGTTGGCTCAGATTATATTTGAGCGTCACAAGGGTCTGATGGGGATCAGACACATCGGTGATTGACTTTTGATCAAGTGGGAGATTGCTGGTTACAGATGCCTTGCAAGCCAATCATGTGAGTGATGGCACATGTGACATGCTGTGTGATCTTTTTGCTTATGATTAATATTGGCATATTCTCACATTATCTGTTACATATATATTGTGATGTCCTTGATTATGTGCAATGGGAGTTGGATCGTGATGAGATCATGATAATGAGATCGATTCACCTTTAAACACAGATCATAAATAACACCGTTCATAGGTTACTCAAGAGGGACATTGAGATAACCAGACAGATCGGTATACTATATACCCGTCCATATGATAGAGGCGGCTAGTCTCATAGCCACTTGTGTGGAGCCACTAAGGATATAGTACAGGTGCTCATTAGAGAATGAGTTCACTGATTGATCCGCTTATGGAATGTTATATGATTAATGATACCTAATGTCAGACAGTGATTCCATAGTCCCAGTTGTGCATCTGGTCCTTAGACTTAAGACACCAAGGATGTCTTGTATGAGTACTCCTTTCTTTGACGCCAAACTTACAGGTTTGGAAAGTTCCAGATCTAGTACAACTGATTATCGAAAATGGTAGCCAACCTTACGGAGGTAATTGAGTGTCAATAGAGGATCATCCACTATTGGTATCATGAGAGGAATATCTCATATGTGCTTGCTCAGACCAATCCCTGGCCAATGTCATTCGTATTGAGAGAGTAAGAGTTTTTCGAGAGAATCCGATTAGAGCAAGACTATGACGGATTCTGTATGTGGCCTGACAGTACCATATCCAATATACGGTCTCTAGAAAATTAGTTTGATGAGGGATTATAGATACATGGTAATTATGGACAGACAGGTCCGATGGATTTGATCCCCCCTGTACCGTCTTGGGACTATGGAGTAGTGGCCTAGTACATCCATAGTCGATGAGTCGAGTGAATTATTATGGGGATAATAATTCATTGTATCAGAATCGGTTCTGATGGGAGTAATTCACAGCCAGCTTGGTATCGGGCCTAGAGGGTCACACATATATGGTGGATGCTTCAGCGAATAGAGGATTGGATGAAGATCCAATTAGCCTCTATTCTCATTAGATGAGACCCTATGCTGATGGGCTCCTTGCTTAAGGCCCAATTAGAGGACTAAGGAGATTATTGGATAGAGATCTAATAATGCAAGATTAGTGGGTTATTGGATGGAGATCCAATACCCACTAAGGCAGGAGCCCTAGGGTTATTTGGTGGCTCTCTATAAATAGGAGGAGAGACTCATGGTTGATAGACTGCAGCTTTAGCCACCACCTCTTATTATCCTCCCTCCCTCTGTGCAAGAGTTACGAGATCAGATTGGAGGAGCTTCGCTGCAGGGATCCATCGTATGAATACCGCTAGAGAGGAGGATGCTTGACCTCCTTCATCTTCTCCATCTGGATCTGGAATACAGGGATATACGATCTCCCTAGGTAAACTCAATCTCTCACACATCGCGGTTTTATCGATTCTTGTGTTTTTCTCACGATCCTAATATTTTGCACGACGATTTGATCTGTGTGGGAAACCAGTTTTTGTTTTGATTTTTGCTATGCATGTGATGCACCCGCTGAGGTTTCCCAACAGGAGGTTCATCGGAAGGATGCCAGAAGTTCACCGAGAGTTTGTCGAGAGATCAATTGATGATCGGACAATGAAGATTGTGTTAAGTGTTGTAGTTAGCATTATAATGAGAGTTAAGTTTACTAACTCAATTAAGAGGTCATTAAACCTTAATTAGTGCTAATTTGGACTTATTATAAAAGTCATTTCAGTAACCCAGCATTAGAAAAGACACGGTATTCAATGACATAATCTCCATGATGATATAGTCTTCGAAGGTGTGTCAGGCGGTTGAACCGTCGAGACATAGTCTCCTAGATTGTGTCAGATGGTTGAACCGGGACACAGTCTTCGAGATCAGCACATCGGAAACTCTTAAAATTTAAATTTTGGCTCTAATATTGAAGCCATTTGGAGCCTATAAATGCTTTCACCCCCTTTCCCAATCCTTGAGGTACGTAAGCATTAAGAGCAAAAACTTATGAAACGCTTTTGTAATTCTTTGAGAGCTTCTCCTCATTTCGTCTTGTGTAGTTTTTTGTTTAAGGGAGAGCTTAGAGACTTGTAAAGGTTATCTCCTAAACCTGTAAAAATATAATAGAAATGTAAGAGGGTACTTGATCTTCACCCATTGAAGGAAGATCAATAGTGGAAGTCGATGACCTTAACAGAAGAGGAATCAGGAGTGGACATAGGTCACTAGACCGAACCACTATAAAATCGGTTTTTTCCTCTTCTTTGCTATTTATCTTCATTGTTTTCTTAATTAACTATTTACTACCTTTGCTTGTACTCTTAATAACATCTCTACGCTTAAACACATTTCTGGTATAATTTTTATTGATCAAATATTTAAGTCGATGTAAATTTTTCATAAACACTAATTCTCCCCAAACCCCCACACCCCCACCCCCCATCCCCACCCCCTTCTTAGTGCCGCTTTGGTCCTAACAAATGATATCAGAGCCACGTTTCTTTCCATTTGGATTAAAATTCAAGAGAAATGGCTTTTGTTGGCAATCAAGAGGGACTTTCTATCACTCGTCCTCCCATATCGAATGGGACGGATTATACGTATTGGAAAACTCGAATGAGAATCTTCCTACTTTCTATGGATTTTGAATTATGACATATTATTGAAAGTGGTTTTGAAAAGTCTTCCAAACCGATAAACGAATGGAATGATTCAGAAAAGAAGACTTTCTCTTTGAATGCTAAAGCGATGAATACTTTATTTTGTGCTCTTGATAAAAATAAATTTAATCAGATTTTTATATGCAAAATTGCGCATGAGATTTGGCACACACTGGAAGTCACACACGAAGGCACTAGTCGAGTCAAAGAGTCAAAAATTAATCTATTGGTGCATAGCTATGAGTTGTTTCATATGAAACCAAGTGAAACCATAAGAGACATGTACACTCATTTTACGGATGTCGTCAATGGTCTAAAAGCGTTTGTAAAAGTTTCTCTAATTTTGAACTTGTTAATAAAATATTAAGATCCCTTCCAAAAAGTTGAGATCCCAAAGTAACGATAATACAAGAAGCAAAAGACCTAAATAATTTTTCACTTGAGGAACTAATCAGGTCTTTGATGACTTACAAAATGACATGTATAGCACATGATAAACTTGAGAACAACCTTCCAAAGAATAGGAAGGACATAGCAATTAGAACCAAGGAAGACCACTTGGGAGAAAACTCAAGTGACGATGATGATGATGAGGACTTCGTACTTCTTACAAGAAAATTTAAGAAATTCTTAAAAATGACTAAAACAAAACAAGATGCTAAGAACAAAAGCGAACTAAAAAATGACTCAATAATATGTTATGAATGTAAGAAGCCGGGAAACTTCAAAAATGAATGTCCTCGAGTGAAGAAGAAGCAACCAAAGAAGAAGAAGACGCTCAAAGCTACTTGGGACGACTCAAGTTCATCCAAAGACAAGGAGCCAACCAACAAGGAAGAAGTTACAAATTACGTTTTAATGGCATTTGGCAACGAGGTAAGTAACCTAAACAAGTTTTCTTTATCTTATGATGAATTATTTAATATATTTAATGACTTGTTTGATGATTTTAAATTAGTTAGTAAAAAGTATAGATTGTTAAAGAAAGATCATGCTTCACTTGCTAGTGAATTTGAAAATTTAAAAAAGGAGTATGATGAACATAGGATAGCTCCTTGCACTATGTGTGAAGGATTAGATATACTTAAGAAATAAAATGTTTCATTAGAAGAAACATTAGAAAAATTTAAAATAGGTAATAAATTCTTAAATATGATCCTTGCTAATAAGGGTCATGTTCATAGAAAGGAAGGAAATGGCTTTGTGAGTAACACTCAATAAAAGTCAACCATCTTCATTAAAGGACCTATATTATATATTTTACCTAGAAATAAATATAATTTTTGTGGAAGAATTGGACACTATATATATAAATGTTCAATTAAAAAGTATAGTCCACACAAATTAATTTAGGTTCCTGAAGGAACTATAAACAACTCGATGCCATTAGTATTATGTAAAATTTTTCATAAGGAACCCAAAGGCAAATGAGTACCTAAACCAAAACCCCCTTTCTTATAGGTATGTCTCCAAACAAAGGCTAGAAGCACAAAATGATACTTTGATAGTTGATGCTCAAGGCATATGACCGGAGATCCAACTCATTTCTTTAAGCTTACTAGTCTAAATGAAGGATTTGTCATATTCAGAGATAACAACAAAAGAAAAATAATTAGGAAAGGAACCATAGATAACAAATTAAACCTCATGATTGAAGATGTGTTATTAGTTGATGGTTTGAAACATAATCTACTAAGCAATAGCCAATTGTGTGATAAATGATACATTATCAAATTTGAATCTAATATTTGTATAATTGAAATACCACACAATAAATAGTTCTGCCTTAAGAAGCAATAATGTGTACACTTGACATTAATAATTTTTATAATAAAATATATTTTTTGGCCTTAAATGATGATGCATGGATTTGACATAAGAGACTAGGATATGCTAGCATGAAACTATTAAACCAAATCTCAACTAAAAATTTAGTAAGAGGAATGCCTAATATCAAGTTTGTAAAAGATAAAGTTTGTGATGCATGCTAACTAGGAAAATAAATAAAATATAATTTTAAATTACAAAATCAAATAAGCACCTCTAGGCCACTATAATTAATTTATATTGATTTATTTGGACCAATCGATATTACAAGCTTAGGAGGTAGCAAATATATATTTTTTATTGTAGACGATTATAATAGATATACTTAGACCTATTTCTTGGCACACAAAAGTGATTCTTTTAAATATCTTTTTAAAATTTGCAAACTTGTTCAAAACGAAAAGAGTTTCATGATTTCATCTATATGTAATGATTATGTTGGTGAGTTTTAAAATTATGATTTTTAAAATTTTTGTGAGTCAAATGGGTATAATCATAATTTCTCTACTCCGAGAAATCCACAACAAAATGGAGTAGTGAAAAGAAAAAATAGGAGCTTACAAGAAATGGCTAGAACCATGTTAAACGAATATAGTCTCCTCAAATATTTTTGGGCTGAAGCCGTTAACACGGCATGCTATGTTATGAATAGGGTTCTCGTAAGACCATTACTCTTTAAAACTCCTTATGAATTATGGAATAATAAAAAACCTAATATTTCATATTTTAAAGTATTTGGTTATAAATATTTTATTTTAAATGAAAAAGATGCCTTAGGAAAGTTCGATGCAAAATTCGATGAATGTATATTTCTTGGTTATTCCTTAATTTTAAAAGCTTATAATATCTTTAACAAAAGAACTCTAATAATTGAGGAATCCATTCATATTATTTTTCACGAGGTTCCCAAATTAAGAAAAAATCATTTTGATGATGATTTTGATTTTGATACTTTAAATTTAAATGATAAACCTCCTCTCCAAAATAGCTTAGATGCATCTACTTTCAAGGAATCCTTACCAAGAAATGAAAGTATGTAGATGCTCATACTAAGGTGTTAATAATAGAAGATACATCAAAAGGTGTTCAAACTCATTCATCATTTAAGAATTTTTATGCTAATGCCGTATTTTTATCTCAAATTAAACCAAAATGTATTGAGGAAGCCCTAAAAGATGATTTTGGGATTATTTCAATGCATGAAGAGTTAAACCAATTTGAGAGAAATGAGATATATGAGCTTGTTCCTAGACCTAGTGATCGTTTAGTGATTGATACTAAATGGGTCTTTAGAAACAAGCAAGATGAAAATAGTATCGTGGTTAGAAACAAGACTAGATTAGTGGCCAAGTGTTTCAACCAAGAAGAACGAATCTTTTAAGAATTTTAAGTAATTTTAAATGGATGTCAAAAGTACTTTTCTTAATGGTTTCATTTCCGAAGAAGTTTTTGTTGAACAACCCCCAGTTTTGAAAATGATCTTTTTTAGAATCATATTTTTAAATTATCTAAGGCTCTTTATGGATTAAAACAAGCCCCTAGGGCTTGTATGAAAGACTTAGCTCTTTCTTTATTTCAAATATTTTTTTTAAAAGGCAAGGTTGATACCATATAATTTTTTAAGTATTTTAAAAATAATTTTTTAGTTATTTAAATTTATGTTAATATTATTTTTGGCTCAACAAATGAATTCTTATATGAATCTTTTGTCAAGAGTATGAGCCAAGAATTTGAAATGAGCCTAATGGGTGAATTAACTTTTTTCTTAGGATTACAAATAAAATAATTAAATCATGGTATCTTTATAAGTCAAACTATGTATATCTTAGATTTATTAAAACATTTTAGTATAGACAATGCTAAGGCAATAAACACACCCATGAGCACTTCCACAAAATTAGACTTGGATAATGAAGGTGAAAATTTTGATCAAAAAACATATATAGGAATGATATGTAGTTTATTATATTTAACTGCTACTAGACCAGACATAATATTTAGTGTTGGATTGTGTGTAAGCTTTCAATCCAATAATAAATATTCTCATTTTAAGGTAGTTAAATGAATATTTAGATATTTAAAAAGAACTTCTAATTTATGATTATGGTATCCTAAGTTTAAAAACTTTGATTTGCATGCCAATATTGGAGGTTGTAAAATAGATAGAAAGAGTACAACCGAGACATGCCAATTTTTAGGATATGCTCTTGTTTCTTGGTCATCCAAGAAATAAAATTCAGTTGCATTATCTATAACTGAAGCTGAGTACATAACAGCTGGTGCATGCTATGCACAAGTCATTTGGATGTAAAACACCTTAGAAGATGATGGAATTCACTTGAAAAATATTCATATCAAATGCGATAATACTAATGAAATATGTTTAACTAAAAATCTTATTCAACACTCGAGAACTAAATATATTGATATTAGGCATTACTTTATAAGAGATCATGTAAATAATCATGATATATCCTTGGAATTTATTGATATTGAGCATCAATTGGCTGATATCTTTACCAAGTCATTAAATGAAGAATAATTTAACTTTATTAGAAGAGAGTTGGGATGTTAAACCATCCAAATGCATGATTTGCTATTTTTCAGATTTCTTGAGCTTTTGCTTGAAATTTACATGAGATGATTCTGAATACATGAGTAGCTCTTATAGTCTTCTTTGACTTCTCGACTTTTTGAGCTCTCTTTCGAAATATATCTATTTGAAAATGAGATTCAAAGTTATTTCTGAGATAAGATTAATTTCTATCCTCTCTAAAAAATTATTTTAATTTTTTATATATACTTGATGCATCTTTTTAAGTATCCCCCCCACATAATTTAATTTTTTTTTGGATACTAAACTTTTGGATCTTTGACACCTCCCCGTTTCTTCTATTTTATATAGAAAGGGGGAGAAAGCAATTTCTTTATATGATAAAGGAGGAGAAAGCATTTTTCCTTTTTGTTGATGACAAAGGGGGAGAAATAATATAATTGATTACATAAGAGAGATATTTGTTCTGAGATCTTTGAAATGGTTGAGATAAATGTTGTATCATAATTAATGATATTATTATTTTATGAACATAATGATTGAAATTTTTATATGATACTAAGAAGATGAATGTTTGAAAATTTTATCATATAAGGTATCATGTATGGTTAAATTATGAATAATTATTAAAATGCTTGAATTCAAAAGTGATGGTGCTTTTGAATTCAAGTTTGTTTTATTTATCCTATGGCATATATATAGGGGGAGTTATGGTTAACTCCCATCATTAATTGGTTGTCATCATAAAAAAAAGGGGAGTTTGTTGAATCTCAGATTTTGATGATGACATCAATTAATGAGTTTTATGATCTAACATATGTGTTAAAAAAAGTGATGTAGGATTAATTGCGATAGTAAAAGGGCATTACAATCATATATTAGGCCAGAGTCAAGTTCGAGCATCGGGCCGAGGTTCGGACAATGTTGTCGGAAGCTCGCTGAGACCTCACCAGAGTTTTGCCGGGAAGATCATCGGGAGTTCACCAACAAGTGGTCAGGAGCTCATTAGGAGTTTGCTGGAAGAATGCTAGGAGTTCGTCGGGAGTTCACCGGAGGTTCATCGGAAGGATGCTGGGAGTTCATCGGGAGTTTACCGAGAGATGAATTGACGATCAAACAACGAAGATTATGTGTTAAGTGTTGTAGTTAGCATTATAATGAGTTAATTTTATTTACTCAATTAAGAGGTCATTAGGTCTTAATTGGATTTGATTTAGACTTATTATAAAAGTCATTTTAGTAACTCAGTGTTAGAAAAGACATGGTCTTTGAAGACATGGTCTCCAAGATGATACATTCTTCGAATGTATGTCAAGCGGTTGAACCACCCAGACATAATCTCCCAGATTGTGTCAGGCGGTTGAATCGCTCAAACATAATATCCCAAACTATGATAGGTGGTTGAACCGCCCAAAACACAGTCTTCGAGACCAGCACCTAGGGAACTCTTAAAATTTAAATTTTGGCTCCAATATTAAAGCCATTTGGGGCCTATAAATACCCCCGCCCCCTCTCACTCCCCCCAATCCTTACTTGAGGTATGCAAGCATTAAGAGCAAAGACCTTATAAAAATGCTGTTGTAATTTTTTTGAGAGTTTCTCCTTATTTCGTCTTGTGTAGTTTTTTGTTTAAAGGAGAGCTCAGAGACTTGTAAAGGTTATCTCCTAAACTTGTAAAAAGATAATAGAGTTGCAAGAGGGTAGGGTAGTTGATCTTCACCCATTGAAGAAAGATCAATGGTGGAAGCCGGTGATCTCAACGGAGGAGGAATTGGGAGTGGACGTAGGTCACTAGACCGAACCTCTATAAAATCGGTTTGTTTCCTCTTCTTTGCTCTTTATCTTCATTGCTTCCTTATTTAACTGTCTACTACCTTTACTTGCACTCTTACAAACATCTCTATGCTTAAACGCATTTCCGATATGATTTTTATTAAGTAAATATTTAAATCAATGTAATTTTTTTATAAGCACTAACTCATCCCCCTCCCCCCCCCCCCCCCCCCCCTTTTAGTGTTGCTTTGATCCTAATATGAACTCTGTACTCAAGTACTTTCATTGTTCACCTTATCTCATTTCCTCTTGAACACACTTTCGATCATGAGCTATAGGCCTAGCACAAATAAACTATTATGCAATGTTCCTCTAGTGATGACCTCATCATCCAAAATTAGTGAACAACTATTATTCTCAAAAACTAATTTATATCCCATAATTATCAAATATAAAATGGAGATAATATTTTTGATAATAGAAGAAATATAATTACATGCATCTAATGCAATAGTAGCTCCACCAGGCACATGTAGGATGAACTCACCAATAGTAAGTATAGTAACTCTTGCTCCAATGTCCATATTGAGATTCATCTTGTCTCTCGCTAGTATCCTAGGCCTTGTTAGAACTTGTAATGAATTGTATATATGATGAGCACTCCTGATATCCTATACCTATGTGTTATCATAAAAATCTGACAAATAGAGACTGATCATGAATGTATCTGAAGCTTCTTCAAGCTTCTGTTTCGTCTTCTTAGCAACCTTTGCCTTACTCGGTTTGTCCTTTCCCTTGCTCTTCTTAAGGGACTTATCAGTCTTCCTTTTCTTTTTGGTTTCTCCAATATAGATAATTGGATTCTCTTTCTTGATGGTGCTCTCAACCTCCCTCAACATATTGAAGAGCTTAGGAGAGTCACCTCAAGCTTATTCATATTAAAATTTATCATGAATTGAGAAAAGAAATCTGGTAGGGATTGAAGTATAAGATCAATGCATAGGTTATCCTTTAGGACCATTCTTAGATCTGTGAGTTTCTCAATCCACTCAATCATCCTCAAGATAGGGTTCTGAACCGATATCCCCTTTGTTATACTAGCGCGAAAGATACTCTTAGATATATTATATATTTGAGTTCTTCCCTGTTCCTTAACTAGCTGATGAAGACGAAGAAGGATGGAATTAGCATCTATACTCTCATATTGCCTTTGTAGCTTTGGAGTCATAGGGGTCAACATATAACACTTAGCCAAAGTGGAATTGTCTATATATTTTTTGTAGCGAGCGATCTTATCCTCACTTGCTCCTTCCTCCAACGTGGGTAATATCATGCCAAGGACATAAGTGATTTTTTCCACTGTGAGAATGATTCTCAGGTTGCAAAGCCAATATGTATAGTTTAGACTAGTGAGGCGGTTAACATCAAGTATGCCACATAGGGGGTTTATAAGTGACATGTTTCTGACAAGCAAAGATGTAGTGTAAATGAATAACAAGCAGATTTAATAAAAAGTAAACAATTAAGATACGAACTTCTATCTTAATCTACTCCCATAATTTATCTAATGAATCACGCGACACCCTTAGCACATGAAACAGAAGTCTCCGACAGACTTATAGTGGAGATCGAGATCTATTCGTCATCTTAGTATTACCTCGAGGGACTCGACCAATCACACTAAGCCCACAAAGGTATGCAACTCTTGCCAATCACAACTCCTTATGATTCCTATCATGTTCGACCTCTAAACCATCATGGCCTCGAGGAACTCAACCAACCATGATGTTTAGTTTAAGTCATCACCATCGTTACAAAATGAGTTTGATTTGATGATATACCCTCGAGGGACTCGACCAAGCATACCATGTCCTTAGGTCACCAGTGACATCTCTACATTGTAGGTAAGATCTTGAATCATGAAAATAGGTGAGCCTCGTGGGACTTTACCAACTCATTCTACGTCAGAATTTAACTTCTTCTTATAACAATGGAATGCCACGTGGGTCAATCTAATTGCCTCACACTTACTGATAATATTATCGTAAGTGGTGGTTTTTGATTCGGTCTTCTAATATCACATGTCACACACATACATATTTAATGTATATCTATATCATATATAAATATATATACATATCTAGTAAGTGTATAAGTAATCACATATCACATATGCATAATCACACCGGATCATGAACCACATAGCCTAATGTGATTAGGCCGAAGCTAGTGGGCCCAATCACTCACATGATGATCTATGTGTGCATTGACACATCTTCTTGTCATGTATTGATCCATCTCGTCATCATCAGTTTCGCTGGCATCTCCATGCATCACGATCGTCCATCTCGACATCTTGGGTCCCGCTAGCACCTCCATGCTCCCATCGTGTCTCTTCATGTAATTACAATATAATCACAAGCACGTAGGCCCCAATAATAATAATAATAATTACACAAATCAGATCACATAGTCCATGATCATCCATCTATATCCATACATCACATATACACATAATCATGTAAGACTACTAGATAAATAATAATATTTAATTAAATATTTTAATTAATAATATTTTTTGAATTTTGGGACATATAAGAAAATTTTTAATTTATAAAGGGCATCTATGAAACTTGGATAAAAGGATAGACATTGGAATTTCTATATTTTAGAAGAGCAAAGCTATCCTTTTAACCAAAAAGTCCTAATCTTCTTGCGAGCCTTGTTCTTACAACCGTCGCCTTCCCACGGGTAGTGCTGCCTGTATACGACACTGCTTGTGCTATAGGCAGCACCACCTGCACGTAACACCGCCCGTGCTATAGGCAGCACCGCTTGCGCATGGCGCTGTCTGCGAGCAGTGCTATGTTCACGCGTGGTGCTGCTTGCACGTGGGGCATCACTCATGTGTGACGCTGCCTCTATTATGCACAGAGGTGGCCGCATATGTCATAGGCGGTTGTTGCATTTACGCATGGCTACCGAGCAGCAACAGTTGCTTCCTCATTTTCTGGATCCAAAAATTACGATAATATCACAGCAAGAATGCATAAAATGATTTTATGCGATTAAACACAACACATGCAGTTTATAAGCCAATCATCGCATGATAAACTCTGATACTACTATTGGGAAACCTTATTAGAAGCATCATATGTGCAGTGGAAAAAATAAAATAAAAAGCTCTCCCACGTTTATCATGTCGTCATGCGTTGCTTAATGCATGAAAAATAGCAAAACCAAAAAATTGTGAATCATATAAGTTGTGTTATATAGGGAGATTATATATCCCTGAAATTTTCAGATCCAATAGGAGAGGATGAATGAGGTCAGATGTCCTCATCTTTAGGGGTATCCATATGGTAGATGCGACGAAGATGCTCTTCAAATCACTACTGGATCTCCCTCTCCAAGATCTGTCGGCCAAGGAGGAGTAGGGGCAGCCAATGGTATAGCCTATCCCCTTTCTTGGCTACACCTGCCTCCTATTTATAGAGTGCATTTTTAAACCCTAATGGATCTTACATTGGTAGGTATTTGTGCTGGTTACAAGTGCCCTACAAGCCAATCACATGAGTGATGGCACGTGTGACACGCTGCACGATATTTTTGCATGATTATTATTGACATATTCTCATATTATATTATCTATTGAATATATATATTATGATATCCTTGGTTCTATGTAGTGAGAATCAGATCATGATGAGGTTATAATAATGAGACATATTTGCCTTTAAACACAGATTCTAAATTATCCCGATCATATGTTACTCGAGAGGGACATCGAGATGACCGGACAGACCGGTATACTGTATACCTATCCATATGATGGAGGTGGCTAGTCTCATAGCCACTTGTGTGGGAATACTATGGGTACAATACAGGTGCTCATTAGAGAATGAGTTCACTGATTGATCCACTTACGGAATGTTATATGGTTACTGATACTTAATGTCAGACAACGATTATGTAACCACAGTTGTGTGTCCGGTCCTTAGACTTGAGACACAAAGGATGCATTGTTTGAGTACTCATTTCTTTGATACTGGACATACAAATTTAGAAAGTTTCAGATTTGGTATAGCTAATTATTGTGATTGGTAGCCAACCTTACGAAGATAATTGAGTGTCAATAGAGGATCATCTACTCTTGATATTGTAAGAGGAATATCCCGTGTGTTATTGCTCAAACTAATCCCTAGCCAGGGTCGTTAGGATTGAGAGAGTTCTCCGGGAGAATCTGATTAGAGCAAGACTCGAATAGATTTCATATTTTATCTAACAATACCATGCCCAATATATAATCTTTGAGATATTAGATAGATGATGGACTATAGATACACAGTAACTGAGGATAGACAGGTTCAATGGATTTGATTTCCTATACCATCTAGGGACTATGGCGTACTGGCCTAGTACTTTCATAGTCGATGAGTTGAGTGAATTATTATAGGATAATAATTTACTAAGTCCTAAAGAGTTATGATAGGTAGGACTTATAACCAGCTTGATATTGGGCCTAGAGGGTCACACAAATATGGTGGATGTTTCAGCTAAGTAGAGGATTAGATATGAGTTATCCAATTAGTCTCTGTTCTCATTGGATGAGAGCCAACATTGATGGATCATTGCATCTGGCCTAATTAGAAGCTAATTGAGATTATTGGATAGAGATCCAATAATAAAAAATTAGTAGATAATTGGATAGAAATCCAATACCCAATAAGGCAGGATCCACTAGGGATTCTTAGTGCCTCTTTATAAATAGGAGGAAGGGGTGGCACAATAGTGTTAGGCTTCACCTTTGGCCGCCCCCTCATATTCTAATTGGATTATTGGATCTCTATCTAATCACCCTCACCACTTGGATTATTGGATCTCTATCCGATAATCTCAATTTACCTCTAATTAGGCCTCATTCAAGGAATCCATTAATATTAGGTCGCATCCAATGAAACAAGTTCTTATTGGATAACTAATATAAAATCCTCCGTTGGTCACAACATCCACCATATGTGTACGACTCTCTAGGCCTAATACCGAGTTGGTTGGGAGTTGCACCTGTCAGAACTCCTTCTGACTCAGTGAATTGTTATCATATAATAATTAATTTAACTTGTCAACTATGGACGTACTAGGCCACTACGCCATAGTCCCTAGATGATACATGTGTTGAATCTCATATTTTGATGATGAAATCAATTGATAAGTGTTTAAATCTAACATGTGTGTTAGAGGAAGAATTGCAGGTCTAACTATGACATGAGTAATGGAGTTACAACCAGATGATGGGCCAAGATCAAGCATGGGCATCGGGCCGGGTTCGAACGATGCAGTGGGACCTCGTCGGGAGTTGGCTAGGAGATTTGTCGAAGGGATCAGGAAGCTCGCTGGGAACACGTCAGGAGATCACCGGAATAAGACCGCAAGATTCGTCACAAAAATACTGGAGACTGTCGGATTGGCAGGAGTTAGGTCTTGGTTTAACTTGTTGGTCATTAAGAGTTGTAATTATTAAGTCATAGTTAGGGATTGAGTCCTAATTGAGTTAGATTTGGATGAAATCCAAATCAACTCAATAAGACAACCGGATCCACTATAGGGTTTGGTTGAGCTCAAGTTGAGCTAAATTAGTTGACCAAAGAGTTGGTCAACATCAGGTTCAAATCAAAATTTGGAAAGTGGAGGGAACCAATTTTCTAGAGATTTCGGTGGGTAAATCGTCGGTGAGCGACAGGTGTACAGTCATCAACCAGGCTCTCGGGTGGCTGACGGCGTGTAAATCGCCCAGGACCGATGGGTAAATCGCCCGTACCTTAGAAACAGGGCGGCTAAACCACCCAAGATAGACGGGTAAATCACTCGTACTTAGTTTTCGAGCAGCTAACGATGGATAAACTGCCTAGGTCGATGGGGAAACCGCTTGTACTCTATTTTTTCAGGTGGGTTTATTTTTTTGCTCCAATTTCTGAAGCCATTTGGGGTCTATAAATACCCCAATTTTTTCTACAATCCATACAATAAATTTTGGGATTACATTTTGTGAAAAACAATTTGTATGAATTATAAGAAAAAGAAAAGGAGAAAGGGAGAGAGCATAGAGTTAGAAAATTATTGAAGTCTCCCTTGTAAGCAAAGTGTAAGGATTTGGTCTTCACCCAAAGAAGATTGGTAGTGGACACCGATGTGCCTCAAGAAGGAGGATTCAGGAGTGGATGTAGGCCTGTTGGTGCTGAACCACTATAAAACTTGTGAGTTCTTCTTTAGCTTTCCTTGCCTACTAATTTTGCATTGACGCTTTCGATCTCATTTACTCTTTGAAAGTAAGGTTTTCATATCAAACACTTCACTTACGATATTGCGTATCTTTCATATTTCCTTGCTCTTTTTTAAGTAATTTGTAAGCAAGTAACTTAGCAATCTTCTTGTAATCACTCACTTGCTTTATTTGATCGAAAAGCTTTGGATCTTCCTATCATGCTTAAAGTCAAAAAGTTTTTGCTTAAAATGAAAATTTACACTTGCACTAAGTTACCCCCCCCCCCCCCTTTTAGTGTCAATTGATCCTAACAATTGGTATTAGAGCAGGGTAGTTACTAATTGGATTAACACTCACTTGAGTAAATGACTTATTTTGGCATGAATGAGGGATATTTCATCTCACATCCTCCCATATTCAATGGGATAGATTATACGTATTAGAAGACAAGAATGCATATTTTTATTATCTCTTTGGACCTTGATTTATGGAATATTATTGAGAATAGATTTGAAAAATCTTCCAAGCCAATGAATGAGCTAAATGATTTGAAAAGGAAGAATTTTTCTTTAAATGCAAAGGCTATGAATGCCTTATTTTGTGCTCTTGATAAGAATGAGTTTAATCATGTTTCTGCTTATGAATCGGCTTTTGATATTTGGCACACACTAGAAATCACACACGAGGGGACTAGTAGAGTAAAAGAATCTAAGATAAATATTTTTATTCATAATTATGAGTTGTTTCGAATAAAATCAAGTCCATTGAAGACATATACACCCATTTTATGGATGTCGTCAATGGCCTGAAAGTACTTAGAAAATATTTTTTAAATTTTAAATTAGTTAGTAAAATTTTGAGATCTTTACCTAAAAATTGGGATCCTAAAGTAATCGTTATTTAAGAGGCCAAAGACTTGAATAACTTACCTCTTGAAGAATTGATTAGCTCTCTTATGACATATGAACTAAATTGTAAAGCTCATGATGAGCTTGATGAACCCCTTCCAAAGAACAGGAAGGATGTAGCACTTCAGACAACAAATGACTTATCGAGTGAAACATCAAGTGATGAGGACCATCATATTGCATTGTTAACAAGAAAATTCTAAAACAATATAAAAAGAATAAAAACTATAAAAATAAAAAAGAACTGAATAAGGACAATGTCATATATTATGAATGTAAAAATCTGGGATATTTAAAAAATGAATGTCCTCAATTGAAGAAGAAGCTGACGCTCAAGAAGAAAACACTTTCTACTACTTGGGATGATTCAAGTTCTTCGAATGATGAAGACCAATCCAAAGAAGAGATTGCTAACTATGCTCTAATCGCGATCGAAGATGAGGTTAGTGAGTCTTTAAGTATTTTTTTTGAAATTATTAAGTATGTTTCATGATTTATTTGATGAGTTTAGAAAACTTAGCAAATCTTTTAAGTTGCTTAAGAATGATCATGAATTGTTAGTTAGTAGACTTGATGAAATACATGATTCATTAGTATTACATAACACATGTTCTAAATGTAATATGCTAGATAATGTTAAAGAAGAAAATATCATGCTTAAGACTACATTAGAAAATTTTGAAATCGGAAACAAATCCCTAAATATGATCCTTGCCAATAAGGGTCATATTAATAGAAGGAATGATATAGGGTTTATTAGTAACCTTCAACAAAAACCAACTATATTTGTTAAAGGACTAACCTTAAATTTGCCACCAAAAATCAAGTATAGTTTTTGTGGTAAATTAGGACATAAGACAAACAAATACCTATTTAGAAAATGTAGTCAACATCAACTTGTATAGGTTCCCAAGGGAACTCTATACAACAACAAACAATTGGAGAAGAAATATAAATTTTTTTATGAATGACCCAATGTAAAATGGGTACCTAAATAAACAATATCTTTCTTGTAGATTTGTTTCCAAACTAAAGCTAGGAGCACCAAATGTTATCTTGATAGTGGATGCTCAAGGCACATGACCGGAGATCCATCTTATTTTTCTAAGCTCACTGGCTTAAGTGAAGGAGTTGTTACCTTCAAAGACAACAACAAGGGTAAAATCATTGGAAAATGAACAATAGGTAATACATCAAACCTCTTAATCAAAGATGTTTTGTTAGTTGATGGCTTAAAACATAATTTGCTTAGTATTAGCCAATTATGTGATAAAGGATATATGGTTAAGTTTCAACCTAATGCTTGCATAATTGAATTGCCACATAAAATAAATCCTTAATAACCTTAAGAAACAACAATGTATACACCATAGATATTGAAAAATTTTATGATGAAACTTTTTTTTCGGCTTTGAATGATGATGCTCGAATTTGGCATAGAAGACTAGGTCATCATTGCATAAAACTTTTAAACCAAATTTCTACCAAGGAACTAGTAAGAGGCTTACCTAATCTTAAGTTTATCAAAGATAAAATATGTGATACTTATCAATTAGGGAAAGAAATAAAGAGTAGCTTTAAGTTGAAAAATCAAATAAGCACCTTAGACCACTTCAATTGATTCATATGGATCTATTTGGACCCACGAAAATAGGGGACTTGCTTATAACTCATATTAGCTCCTAACTAGTAAGTAGTTGTCTATTCCTGCTCCAACAGCATAATCCACTTCTACTGATGATCCTATTACTCCTGGGGATTAACCTCAGGACTCGAAAGATGGGTTTCAATCCCACCCAAGTAATGGTAGTGTAGTGATGAAGGGTTCTCCACACGATAAGGTCAATCAAGCCAATCAATTACTAGTAGTATACAACAAGGGTCAAGTGCCAAGAGTAGAAAAATATGATACTGACAGTAGACCTAGACCTCGCAACAAAGCCAGAGTTAGATAAGTAGCCTGCCCGGAACCCCGATTTGATACCTATTTCTTGGCACATAAAAGTAATGTCGAATCTCAGATTTTGATGATGAAATCAATTGATGAATTATTGATCTAACAGGATTGTTAGAGTTGATTGATGCAGGATTAATTATGATAGAAGGATTATTACAATCATGATTGTAATGTTTTGAAAGTAGATGCTCAAGACTTGAGATCTAATACTCTTTCAAAGCTCACTAGCCTATGTAACAATAACAAAAATAATTATTTGAATTAAGATGTTTGAAGCTTAATCATCCTTGTTTCTATTATAACAAACCCTTTTATTGAAAATAGTTCATCATTTTATAATTAATCTTGATGATGTATAGCTAGAGCATGCTAGAATTAGAAAGAAGAAAGTGTAGTTAAATAAAAGTTATATGTATGAAAGAATGATTTTGATGATGATTATTGTATTTATGTGTATTAACTTGTGTTGATAATATATGTTGTTTTTGAACCTAAAAATCATATATGAAATCATCATTCTTTAAAAGAAAATTTTCTTGATAACATGATAGAATCATTCAATATAGAAAATTTTGGATTTTGGTTGAAAAATATCTCGTAATATTGACTCCACTTAAAAATGATTTACTCATCTGGATTTATCTTATCATACCCTTGATTGATAATGCATAGCTAGAGCATGCTAAGACTAGAACTAAAAGAACCCAAGTTATCATTAATAACAAATTACTCATGATGAAATTTACATAAATAAGATTTTGATGATGATTGAAAAATTGGTTTAAATGTAAAAACTATTGTTAAATAATTTAAATATTGATAAGGCCTATGGAATGATTGATTTAAATGTTACATTGATTGAAATGCTATGATTGATTTGAATGATAGAATTTTAGCATAGAATAATACAGAAAAGGGAGAGAAAAAAAATCACATGAAACAACTAAAAGGAGGATAATTAATCTTAAATGTCATTGTATTCTTGAAATAAATTTCAAAAGAAGGATAATTCTTCTTGAAAGAATATTTCTATCCTATGAATCCTTCAACAAGAGATAAAATGATACTATTATTGAATCTCTTTAACTACAAAAATGAATTAGAAAACTTTTAGCTATTTTCTTTTGGCAAACAATTTATGATGACTTTATTGAAATTATCTGAAAAGCGATTTTTGATGATGATTTTTGATATATTTTCAAATGATTTTGTTTTAAAGAATGGATATGTTTGAATCTATCCAACTTCATTAATATGTTGCTTTTTATTATTTGATAACTTAAATCATGATCTTGAAATCTTAAAAATTATAATTTGAGATCATTTTATTTACTAAGATTCCTTTCATCCTAAACACTTGACTTCTCAATATTTATAACTTGATATTTCTATAAGAATCAAGATCCTTCTTACTTTGTCTCCTAAGATTTCAAAAGCCTTGAAATTTTATCTAGAAAGAAATGTGTCAAAATAAATCATGTTCTTGGCATTTATGATTTGATAATAATATTCTTGATGACATGATTACTTATAACTTTCTTCTTAGTATAACTTATTACCAAAATTAGTATTTCTTAACATTATGATAAGTTAAAAATTAAAAGAGATTTGCATTATCATGAATATTCCCTTAACTTCTTGACTTGACCTATATGTTATAGGAATCACATTATTGATCTCTATAATTTAAAAAAAAAAAGAGATTTATGATCTTAACAATAATAATTAAAAATTTTATCAAGGTCATTCTTCTTTTCTATTAAAAATAGTTATCTTGGATAAATTAAGATTATCCCCTAAGACTCATTTGTAATATTTACAAAAGAGGGGAAAGGAAACTTATTAAACGAAATCATGTCTTTTAGGTTTGAATTTTTAATAACATGATATCTCTTATACTTTTCGACATAAATTGAACATGGATGAAAAGAAATTATACAATTATATTTCTCTCTTGACAATAACAAATAGTAGGAGATAAAATTTTTATTATGATTAGAAGCAAACATTGAATGATGAACAAGTGCTTAGAAGAAAATTAGAACTTTCTAAATACATACAAAATACTTGATTTACAATTTGAGCTTGGTCTACCATCATGCCGTCTTATGAAATTCTTAATACTTTTTATCCAAATTACATGAGATGATTTTAAATGCATGAGTAGCTCTTAAACTTTTGAATCTCCTTGAATATCTTGAAGTTTTGAGCTTAATTTCAAAATTCACATCTATAAAATTTACATCTTTAAAATTAAATATTTTTTGTAATATGATATTTTTGTTTCTTTACCTTGATTTTACATTCTTATTCACACAAAGTAGAGAAAGGAAATCACTAGAATTTCAAGAGACTAATAAGTCTATTAATTACATTTTGAATCTCTTGAAAGTGATTTTGATGATTTTGAAATTAAATGATATCATGATTTTGATTTCTTAGAATTATAACTTGAAATCTTTTATGAATCAAAATATTTTGTTATGTGTTTTTATATTATTTAAAATGAGATTTTTATACAAATCATGAACTTGACAAGTTAAGATTTCTTATGGATGAATCAAGAGATTTTATTTTAATTGTTTCTCCTACAAATTTGTCTCTTGATATTCACAATTTACCTTCATGAATTGTTCATCTCATCACTATGTTAATCTTTCATTATATATTTCGTATGATGATATTGAAAAATGATGTAATGAAAAAAGTTTTGCACTATCTATTTTTGACAATCTCAAATGGGGAGCAAAATTTATTAGCTTATAAAATTGCAAGCTTGAACAATGCAATGGAAGCAAAAAATTGCTAGCTTGCACTTCCCAAAAAAGAAGAAAGAACTTACTAGATTTATTTATTATATTTTCTTGAAATTTATATGAGAAAAATGTGTTGAGCTCATATTCGAATTTTATATAGCTACAAGATTGAGGTTGAGATGTAGAAATGCTAAATCATGAAAATATATAAATTTTTAATCTAGATTTCACGAGATTAAGCTTTTTGTGATAACATTTTTGAAAACTTTCTCCATGATTTGGTATCTTATTATTTTTAAAAAATGCATGAAGATGTGCCACATTTGAAATTTACAAGAGATGATTTTATATATCAAGAGATGACTTTTGCTATATTTGAAATACATAAGTAGTCTTTAAATCTCTTGAACTTTTGAGCTCATCTTAATATTGCTTTTAAAATTTATTAAGAGCTCTTCTAATGACGAAATGATTCAACAACACTTCCCATGTTTCTCTCCTTATTAATTATAAAAGGTATGGTTGATAACTAGAGATTAATTTTTAAATATATTAAATTTATTGAGAAAGGTATGCTCAATGACTTGAAAATCTTCTATACTCTATCACTTGAAAATTTTCTATGCTTATTGATTTGAAAATTTTTTATGCTTAATGATTTGAAGAAAAATTCTCAAATATTTTCAACTTCATGGCTATCCTTGAAAATTCTTGATAAGTTGAAAAGTTTAAAAAGCAAATCTTTGTTATACTTGAAAGTTTATATGCTTGAAATGCTTATTGCTTTGATTCACTTGAATTCAAGAGGATGTGACTCTCTTGAATTTAAGTCTTCTATATTTAATGCATATACTAAGAGGGAGTAATGTCATCATGTGTTTTTAAAATTATTAGCTCTATATTTCACTTTTTTGTTGATAACAAAGAGGGAGAAATATATATTGATGACACATAACATTGAAAAATATTCATTGATAACACTTGATGATATAACTTAGATATTTTACAATTCATGATTTGATGACTTGATGCAAATTTGTGTTAAAATTTATATTGAATAATTGATTGCTTGAATTTAAGAGTGAGTGTGTCTCTTAAATTTAAGTGGTATGATTTTAGTGGGAGTTAGGATTAACTTATGTCATCAATTGATTGTCATCATCAAAAAGGGGGAGATTATTGAATCTCAAATTTTGATGATGAAATCATTTGATGGATTATTGATCTAACATGATTGTTAGAGTTGATTGATGCAGGATTAATTACGATAGAAGAATTATTACAATCAGGGTTGGTCAAGGTTAAGTTCATGCATCGAGTCGATGCGCTTAGGAACTCGCCAGGAGTGTGTCGGAAGCTCACCGAGGGTATCGGGAGTTTGCTAGGATGATGTAAGGAGTTCGCTAAAAGAAGATCGAGACTCATCGAAAGATTATCGGGGGTAACTGAAAAGCTTGCAGGGAGTCGGGATGGTCTTGTAATGGATATTTTGATAATTATAATTATATTTAATTAAGTCATAATTAGCATCATGCAGGTCTAACTATGGCAGGATCAATGAAGTTACAACCACATGATGGGCTAAGATAAAGCCTAGGCATCGGGTCGAATTCGGATGATGCAGTAGGATCTTGCCGGAAGTTCGCTAGGAGATTCACCGAAAGGAATCAGAAAGCTCACTGGGAACGCGAAGGGAGATCGCCGGAAAGAAGACCGGAGGACTTGCCGCAAGATTACCGGAGGTTGCTGGAGTATGCAGGAGTTAGGTCTTAATTAGGCTTAATTGGTCATTAAATGTTGTAATCATATAGTCATAGTTAGGGTTAGAGTCCTAATTGAGTTGGATTTGGAAGGAATCCAAATCAACTCAATGAGATAACCGGATCCACTATTGGGTTTAGTTGAGCTCAGGTTGAGCTCAATCAGTTGACCAAAGAGCTAGTCAACGTAAAAATCAAGCCAAAATTTGAAAGTGGAGGGAACCAGTTTTGTAGAAATTCCGACAGGTAAACCACCGGTGAACGACAGTTGGACCACCCGTACCACAGAATTCGGGCGACGGGTAGCAGCTTTCGGCAGGTAAACCACCCAGGTGACAGGTAAACCGCTTGTACCACAGAATTTGGGCGGCGGTCAGTTGCTAACGGCGGGTAAACCGCCCATACCCAAATTTTTCAGATACGATTGGATTTTGGCTCCAGTTTTGAAGCCAATTTGGGGCCTATAAATACCCCAAGTTTTCTTACATTCAAGACAACACTTTTGAAGGATTATATTCTGAGAAAATATTGTGTGAGAATTGTAAGAAAAAGAAAAGGGGTAAGGGAGAGAGCTTAGAGTTATAAATCTAGTCTCCCTTGTATGCTCAGTGTAAGGGTTTGATCTTTACCCAAAGAAGATTGGTAGTGGATGTGGTGCGTCTCAAGAAGGAGGATTCGGATGTGGACGTTTGGCACCGAACAACTATAAAATTGTAAGTGTTTCATACTTGCATTGCTTGAATGTTGTCAAATTTATGCTTCCAACTTAACTAAACTCCTTGAAAGTAAAACGATAAGTTCTTTTCCTCAGACGTGATTATCTTTCCGGCTTCCTTAACAACTTACTTTCAATCACTCACTTGTTTTATTAAAAACAAAAAGCTTCAGATTTCTTATTCTATCTTATTCGAAAATCTTTTGCTTCAGAAAGAAAAATTTTAGCTTATACTAATTCACCCCCCCCCCACCCCCCCCCCCCCCCCCTCTTAGTGCCAATTGATCCTAATAAGTAATACATTTAAATATTTTATAAAATTTTATAAAATTATTTAAAATGAAAAAGGATGTATGATTTCTTCAATACAAGTGATCATGGTGGAGAATTTAAAAATATTGATTTTTAAAATTTTTATGATTTGAATAGGTATATCTATAATTTCTCTACTCCACGGAATCCACAACAAAATACGGTAGTAGAAAGAAAAAATAGGAGCTTACAAAAAAAAGGTTAGAACAATGTTGAATGAACATAGTCTACCCAAATATTTTAGGCCGAAACCGTTAATACGACATGCTATATTTTAAATAGGGTTCTTGTAGGACCATTACTCTCTAAAACTCCTTATGAATTGTGGAATGGTAAAAAACCTAATATTTCTTATTTTAAAATATTTGGTTGTAAATGTTTATTTTAAATAAAAAGGATGCTTTAGGTAAATTTGATGCAAAATTCAATGAAGGCATTTTTCCAGGTTATTCTTTTATTTCAAAAGCTTATCATTTTTTTAATAAAAGAATATTAGTAATAGAAGAATCCATTCATGTTATTTTTAATGAGTTTTTTGAATTTAAAAAGATTGATTTTGATGATGAAGTTGATCTTTGTAACTTGAATTTAAATGATAATACTCCTAAAAATAAATTGGATGAATCTTATTCCAAATCCTTACCCAAGGATTGGAAGTATATGAATGATCATCCTAAGGAGCTTATAATAGGAGAAACATCAAAAAGAGTTCAAACTCAGTCTTCTTTTAGAAATTTTTGTGCGAATGCCGCGTTTCTTTTTCAAATCGATCAAAGTGCATTGATGAGGCCCTAAGAGATAATTCTTGGGTTAATACAAGAAGAGCTTAATCAATGTGAAAGAAATGAGGTATGGAAGCTTGTTCCTAGACCTAATGACCATTTAGTGATTGGTACTAAATGTGTCTTTAGAAACAAGCAAGATGAAAATGGTATCGTGGTTAAAAATAATGCTAGATTAGTGGTCAAAGGTTTCAACCAAGAAGAAGTAATCGATTATAATGAAACCTTCACTCACGTGGCTAGACTTAAAGCCATAAGGATGCTCCTTGCCTTTGCTTCTTTTAAAAATTTTAAGTTATTTCAAATGAATGTTAAAAGTGCTTTTCTAAATGGTTTTATTTCCGAAGAAGTGTATGTTGAACAACCCACTAGTTTTAAAAATAATTTTTTTCCTAATCATGTTTTCAAACTTACAAAAGCTCTTTATGGATTAAAATAAACCCCTCGGGTTTGATATGAAAGACTTAGTTCTTTTCTTATTTAAATAAATTTTTAACAGGCAATGTTAATATCATATTATTTTTTAAGTATTTTAAAAATAATTTACTTGTTATTTAAATTTATGTTGATGATATTATTTTTGGATCTACAAATGAATCTTTATGTGAGTTTTGCTAAACAAATGAGCGAAGAATTTTGAAATGAGTCTAATGGGTGAGTTAACATTCTTCTTAGGATTACAAATAGAATAACTTGATGATGATATTTTTATTAGTCAAACTAAATACACATTGAACTTGATAAAAAATTTTGGGATGAAAAATGCTAAAGCATTAAACACTACCATGAGCACATCTAAAAAGTTGGAGTTAGATAATGAAGGAGAAAACTTTGATTAAAAGACTTATAGAGGAATGATAGGAAGTTTATTATACTTAACTGCTACTAGATCAGATATCATGTTTAGTGTTGGATTGTGTGTAAGGTTTTAATCTAATCTTAAACTCTCTCATTTGAAAGAATATAAATGAATCTTTAGATACTTAAAAGGAACATCTAAACTGGAATTATGGTATCCAAAATCAAAGAATTTTGACTTGATTGTCTATTCTAATGCCGCACTTGTTTCTTGGACTTCCAAGAAATAAAATTCAGTAGCTTTATTTACTGCGGAAGCAGAATACATTATAGCTAGTGCATGTTGTGCCCAAGTCATTTGGATAAAGAACAAACTAGAAGATTATGAAATAAAATTAAAAAATATTCCTTTAAAGTATGATAATACAAATGCTATATGTTTAACCAAAAATCCTATTTAATATTCAAGAACCAAATATATTGATATTAGACATCATTTTATAAAGGATCATATAAATTATCAAGATATCTCTTTGGAATTTATTGACACTAAGCATTAATTAGTGGATATTTTTATAAAACCCTTAAATGAAAAATAATTTGATTTTCTTAGAAGAAAACTTAGAATGCTAAATCATGAAAATATATGAATTGCTTGATTTCATGAGAATGAGTTATTTTTTATGATAATATTTTTAAAATTATCTTATTGTTCCCATGAGATTATTATCTTATTATTCATAAAAAGGGAGCAAATTTACATGATGTTTTGCTAGTTTATGGACTTATTTACTAGAAATTACATGAGATGATTTTAAATGAATGAGTAGCTCTTAAAGTTTTGAATCTCATTGAATATCGAGGAATTTTGAGTTTATCTTGATGATTTTAGAACTTCTCTCTAATTTTCTTTCCTTCACAAGAGGAAGAAAAATCTTTATGACTCATATCGTATTTTAAAAATGGGGAGCAAAAACTAATATGTCTTAAATGCTTAGCCCCACATTTTATCTTTTTAATGGGGGGAGAAATTAATGTTGATGACTTATGTAATTAAAAGGATATTGATAACTTATGTAATAACCTAAGGGGAAATTTTCAAATGTTTTGAAGTTCATGAAAATATCTGATAAGATGAAATTTTCAAATGTTTGAAGTTCATGAAAATCCTTGATGAGTTAAAATCTTTAAATATTTGAAATTTATGAAAATCCTTAATGAGTTGATGACTTGATTATTTAAAAGTAACATTTTATTGATATATTAGTATCTTTGAAATATAATTTGCTTGAAAATTAATTTTCTTGATTCACTTGAATTCAAGAGTGAGTGATTCTCTTGAATTTAAGTCTTCTTTATTATGGTATGGATTTAGGGGGAGTTAGGAGTAACTTCCGTCATCATTTGATTGTCATCATCAAAAAGGGGGAGATTGTTGAATCTCAGATTTTGATGATGAAATCAATTTATAAGTGTTTAAATCTAACATGTGTGTTAGAGGAAGAATTGCAGGTCTAACTATGACAGGAGCAACGGAGTTACAACCATATAATGGGCCAAGATCAAGCATGGGCATTGAGCCGGGATCGGATGATGAAGTGGGACCTCGCCGAGAGTTTGCTAGGAGATTCGCTGAAGCGATCGGGAAGCTCACTGGAAACACACTCGGAGATCGTTGGAAGAAGACCGAAAGACTCATCGCAAGAATGTCAGAGGCTACTGGATTGGTGGGAGTTGGGTCTTGGTTTAGCTTGTTGGTCATTAAGAGTTGTAATTATTGAGTCGTAGTTAGGGATTGAGTCCTAATTGAGTTAGATTTAGATGAAATCCAAATCAACTCAATAAGGCAACCAGGTCTACTATGGGGTTTGGTTGAGCTCAGGTTGAGCTAATTAGTTGACCAAAGAGTTAGTTAACATCAGGTTCAAATCAGAATTTGAAAAGTGGAGGGGACCACTTTTTCGGAGATTCCGACAGGTAAACCGCCGAAGAGCGACGAGTGTACTACTGTCGCCCAGGCTTTTGGATGGTTGACAACGGGTAAACCGCCCAGGGTCGATGGATAACCCGCCCGTAAATCAACTCAATAAGGCAACCAGGTCTATTATAGGGTTTGGTTGAGCTCAGGTTGAGCTAATTAGTTGATCAAAGAGTTAGTTAACATCAGGTTCAAATCAGAATTTGAAAAGTGGAGGGAACCACTTTTTCGCAGATTCCGACGGGTAAACCGCCGATGAGTGACGGGTGTACCACTGTCGCCCAGCCTTTCGGATGGTTGACAACGGGTAAACCGCCCAGGGTCGATGGGTAACCCGCCCATACTATAGAAAATAGGGCGGCTGAACTGCCTAGGACAGGCAGGTAAACCACTCATACCTTATTTTTGGGTGGCTAACGACGGGTAAACCGCCCAAGTCGACGGGTAAACCGCCTGTACCTGATTTTTTCAGGTGAATTTGATTTTTGGCTCCAATTTCTAAAGTTATTTGGGGTCTATAAATATCCCAAGTTTTCTTACATTCTATACAATAATTTTTGGGATTATATTCTAGGAAAAATAATTGTGTGAATTATAAGAAAAATAAAAGGGGAAAGGGAGAGAGCTTAGAGTTAGAAAATTCTTGAAGTCTCACTTGTAAGAAAAGTGTAAGGGTTTGATCTTCTTCACCCAAAGAAGATCGGTAGTGAACACCGGTGCGCCTCAAGAAGGACTTAGGAGTGGACGTAGGCCCGTTGGTGCCGAACCACTATAAAACTTATGAGTTCTTCTTTTGCTTTCCTTGCTTACTAATTTTGTATTGACGCTTTCGATCTTATTTACTCTTTGGAAGTAAGGTTTTCAAGTCAAACACTTCACTTACGATGTTGCTTATCTTTCGGATTTCCTTGCTTTTTTAAAGTAATTTGTAAGCAAGTAACTTAGCAATCTTCTTGTAATTACTCACTTGCTTTATTTGAATGAAAAGTTTTGGATCTTTCTATCATGCTTAAAGTCAAAAAGTTTTTATTTAAAATAAAAATATACACTTGCACTAAGATCAATTGTTCTTAGTGCAATTGATCCTAACAACATGGGGATTTAATCTATTAGACCCGTTTGTCCACAGTTACCTTGTATTTATAGTCCCTCATTCATCTATTATCTCAGAGACTATATATTAAGCATGATACTATCAGGCTTCATACGGAATCCATCTGAGTGACACTTTAATCAGATTCTCCCGGATAACTCCTCTCTCAATCCGAATGACTCTATCCAAGCATTTGATTGAGTGAGAGTACACAAGATATTTTTCTCATGATATCGAGAGTAGATGATCCTCTATTGACACTTAATTGCCTTCATAAGTTTGGCAACAAATTTCAATAACTAGTTGTATCATATCTAGAACTTCTAGACCTATAAGTCTGACATCAAAGAAAGGAGTACTCAAATAAGACATCATTGGTGTCTCAAGTCTAAAGATCGGACACATAACTGAGACTATAAAATCATTGTATGACATCGGGTATCATTAACCATCTAGCATTTTATAACTAGATTAATCAGTAAACTTATTTTTCAATGAGCATATATATTATACTCTTAGTGTCTCCACATGAGCGGCTTTGAGACCAGTTACCTCTATTACATGGACGGGTATACAGTACAGCGATGTGTCTGATTATCTCGATGTCCCACTCAAGTAACCTATGATCAGAATTATTTGGGATCCGTGTTTAAAGGTGAACCAATCTCATTATCGTGATCTCATCACGATCCGATTCTCATACAGATCCAAGGACATCACACTATATGTAACATGTAACATAAAGTGAGAATATGTCAATAATAATAAGTAAAAAGATTGTGTAGCATGTCACACGTACCATCACTCACGTGATTGGCTTGCAGAAATTTTAATTTCTCAAATTCAAACTAAAGAACTTATGAGAAGAATATCTAAAATTAAATTTATTAAAAATAAAATTTATGATATATGTTAATTAGAAAACATATAAAGAGTAGCTTTAAACCTAAAAACCAAATAATTACATCTAATCCACTACAATTAATTTATATAGATCTATTCGACACATTGATGTCACAAGTCTATGAGGTAGTAAATATATTTTTGTAATTATTGATAACTATAGTTCATACACTTGGACATGCTTCTTAGCTCAGAGAAATGATTACTTTAAATATTTTATTGAGTTTTATAAATAAATTTAAAATAAAAAATTTTAGTATTTTTTATTCATAGTGATCATGATGATGAATTTAAAAGCATCGTTTGCAAGAATTTTATTATTTAAATAGATATATATAATTTCTCTACTCTAAAAAATTTATAATAAAATAAAATTATTAAAAGTGATTAAGAGTTCACAAGAGATGACAAGAACCGTGCTCAATGAACATAACCTATTCAAATTTTTTAGACCGAGACCATTAACACAATATGCTATGCAATGAATAGGGTTCTAATAAGATCTCATATGTCTAAAACTCCTTATGAAATATAGAATAATAAAAAAGCTAACATTTCATATCTTAAAGTTTTTTAATATAAATATTGTTAGGATCGAGTTGGCACTAAGAGGGGTGGGGGGGGGGGGGGGGGGGGGAGAGGGGGAGCAAGGGTGAATTAGTGCAAGTGCAAAAATAACTCAGTTTCAAAAAATATGCTTGAGGTGAAAAGCGTTTTTCATTACAATCGAGTTCAAGAGCGATTAAACTTAAGACCGAATGAAGAATTTTGATTTAGCTACAGAATGCTAAAATAAAAAGCAAGTAAAGAAGACCATAAGTTTATAGTGGTTCAGTCACCAACTTGATCTACATTCACTTCCCGAGTCCTCCTTTATCGATGCCCACTGGTGCCACTAATGATCTTCTTCCATGAGTGAAGATCAAAATCTTTTACACCTTTCTCCTTTTCCCAGGCTCAAGAGAAGAATCTTTACACTCTCCTTTTCATAGGTTAGGAAAGAAACCTTTATAATCTTCCACTCTTCCCTTAACCTCACTTTACACTTGAAGTACATAAGGAAACTCTCAAATTTTATAAAATTTTAATCAAAATTATGACCATTTTTCTTGCACTTTATTATCACTTTCTTGCTCACGAATACAAGAATGCTTAGGGTATTTGTAGACCCCAATTGGATTAAAAAATGGAGCCAAAATTTACCATTTTCTGGAAAAATCGAGTACAAGTGGTACTACCACTGACACCGACGGTACCATCTTCAGCAATTGCTTGAAAACCTGGGCGACGACGGTACCATCGTCACCCATTGATGATACTATCGCTGGGCATACTTTCCCGTATTGTTCTATACCTGAGGTGTACCTCCTATTGATCCCTTTTTAGGTCAACGAAATGAGTTTAACCTGAGCTCAAATCCTAATCTAAAGTGGACCCGGTTGCCTCTCATTGAGTTAATTTAGATTTCTCCAAATCTAACCCAATTAGAACTTAAAACACATAATTACAATCATTCTTGTTATCTAGCATGTCAATCAATCTTCTGAACTCCTGGCGAGTCTCACGATCATCTTCCGGAGAACTCTCGATGCACTCCTGGCAAGCTCCTGATCACCTTCAGTAACCTCTCGACAAGCTCCCGATCACCTTCGGCGAGCTCCCGATGAATTCTCGGCAAGTCCTCGATCACCTTCGATGAGCTTTCGGTGTCTCTGGACAAGTTCCCACTGCATTATCACCACTTAAAGTAGGAATATCATTAATAAGAGCCAAAGAAAAAATAGTAAAAGTAAGAAAACCAATAAACTTTATGCTATGAAATAAATACTCCATATTAATGCAAATTCTAACCTTCCTGTGGCTAAAGGTACATCATACATCGAATTTACATCAAACTTTATTTTTAACTAGTAAGACCAATAACAAGAATACCAAAATAATTTTTTATACTTGTGGATCTAGAAAAATTAATACTTCAATTATTATCTTATTGTAGTTAACTTATAAAAGATAATTATCTCCTTACAGGGCCATGTGCTTACCCTTCATAAGTCAACTGCAATCTTACTTGATATCATTTATCCTTTTGTAATCATCTTACAAATTATTTTATCATAGATATAACTATTATCAATCAATATTATACTATAACTTAAGATGTGGCTACTCCTAAGTTACAAATATTGAAACTTTAAATGACATCTTATTATAGTAAGCTCATTAGTAAATAATCATGTTAATGTATCATGTAAAAAATAACGGAAATTGCATAAAATACATACATGTTCAACAAGTCACATAATTGCTTTAAAGGAATCTTAACAAATGTAGCAAGGTATAACTTTAATTCATTCAAAAAGACTAATCAATTACAAGCCATATAATGAAAATTAATTCAATATGCCCAAAAAATATCATCAATATCGGTAAAATAATTCAAGACATAAAAGAAAATCCTTTTACTTTATATGCCCAAAAACTACTTGTTAGTTCTAACATATTTCATGGTACATGCATATCTTAGAATTGATTTTATCCTCTTAAGTATTACCAAAATGACAAAACCAATATCATTAACGTTAGCAAATGGATGAAGCATGGCTCTAATATCATTAACGTTAGCAAAATAATCCATGAATTAAACGAAGAGCGCTGGAAGAAGAACCTTGGACTTCTTAGATGATGCCGGTATCTTCTAGTCTATGCCTTATGGAACTTTAAGGATGCCTATGCCTTGATGGATAGTTATAAAAGCTTAGTGCTTCAATTTATGAAATCTTTAGTATTATACTTAATTTTATCCTTAATGCTTTCACCCATCCTCAAAGCAATTGAAAGCATTTTGAGGTAATCTACTCCTTTGTGATTAATAAAATTATTTTATTTGATCATCAATGTTATCTAATTTATATCATTATTTTTATGATAATAATATAATTAAAATATTTAATTTAACATATGGACCATCTATATCGTGAGATTCCAATAACCTTTGGAATTCCAAACATTATATTGTTATAATGCTTTCAGAAGTAGGTAAAGCTCATCCTACATCATTAAGTCGGACAAATGAACACTGCTAGCCAGCTTAAAGTAGAGAATAAGGATGACGATATTACCACGATTAAGAATATTTGTAGGTATATATATATAAGTGCTACCAATTTACGAAGGGAGCCACTCTTCTTCTTCCTCTTCACCCTCCTTGGAGGAAAGGTTCTCTCTTATCAACGACAATCTGCTGATGATGGTCCCAATGGGCTTGAGAAGACTGTCATTCTCCTAGGAAGGGCTTCCAAGCTGCTATAACACTTAAGGAGGTGAACCACTAGCTTAGCTCATTTCTTCTCCCCATTCTACTTCTAATTTACCACCAGTTCCACGTTAGAGATGATAACCCTTGAAAGAGCTTGAGAAACAAAAAGGCAAGAATGGTTACCTCCAAAGAATAAAGGGCTAAATACATGGAATTGTTCCATAGCCAACTAGAAGATTTTGATTCATGCCTGGTTACCAAAGCGTTCATCCCTTGCTCGCTCAAAAGACTACAATTTCACCTAGCACATATATATGACATGAATTCTCTTACACATGAAACATTACTCGCTCTTAGTGGGTTATGAATCTATTGCACAAGATCCCCAAACGTTATATAGATGTGGAATTTACCGCTTGATATATATAACCATTAAATACTACACCAACAGAGAAGGTAATATATGGTCGAGTATGAGTTAGATAGATGAAACCTCCAACCGAACTTTTGTAGTGTCTTGTATTTGTCAAACATGTATTATCTTCAAGTTTCAATTTATCATTTATATTTATTGGTGTTATCGCACCTTTGCAATTAATCATGATAGATTTTTTGAGTAGATCCATTACATACTTTCTTTGTGAAATAAAAATTTTATCTGATCCTTGCTTCACCTCTAACCCAATAAAATGGTACATTAGACCTAGATCTAAAATTTCAAACTTAGTCATTATGCATTTTTTAAATTCTACTACAAAAGAATTAGATAAACTCATATATATAATATCAACAACATAAAAACAAATCATAAGAATATTATGTTCACCTTCTTTCTTTAGATAAAGGGTAGGTTCATTATCACTACTCTTAAATTTATTTTGAAGAAAATAACAATCAATTTTATTGTACCATATTCTTGGAGCTTGTTTAAGTCCATAAAGAGCTTTCCTCAACTTACATTCCTCTTTTTCAATTACTTCTTCAAAGCTTATAGGATATGAAATAAATAAATCAAATGTTGAATCATAAATTTTCGTTAGTGATTTGGATTTTTCTAGGGGAGTTTTATTTGAGGAATTATTTGATGAATTTGAACTGCTATTAGGTGAGGTGACGATGAAATTATTCGAATAAGATCTGTTACTTGATTCTGTGTAGTGACTAGTTTTGTTGGAATAATGAATTTGTATTTCACCTTCATTAATCTCCGAATTCAAACTTACCCTTTCAACCAACATAATATTTCTATTAATAATAACATTGCCACTAATAGGATTATACAATCGATATCCTTTGGATTGTACGGAATAACCAATTAAGATTTATTTTTCAGATTTTTCATCAAGCTTATGATGGTTTTATGAATTTACCAAAGCATAAGCAATACAACAAAAAAAATTTAGATGGCTTACACTTAGCTTTATACCATACCAAGCTTCAAAATGAGTTTGATTCATAATAGACTTTATTGGTGAGATATTCAACAAATTAATTATTGTTGCAATTACTTCTACCTAAAACTGATTTGGAAGATACTTTATTTCAAGCAAATTTCTTGTCATTTCAACGACAGTTTGATTTTTACGTTCGGCTACACCATTTTGCTATGGTGTATATAGTGTTGTCAATTCTCTATGAATACTATTTTCTTCACCAAAAGAATTAAACTCATTAGATAAAAATTCACCACCTTTATCTGTCTTAAGTGTCTTTATGCATCTATCACTTTGATTTTCTACAAGTGCCTTGAATTTTTAAAAATTATGAAATATTTCAGATTTTAATTTCAGAAAATATATCCAACTCATGCGTCTATAATAATTAGTAAACAATAAAAAATATTGGCTTCTACTAAACTTCCACTAAATGAATTTGTATCTGTAGGTCTACATAAGTCAGCATGAATTAATTCAAGATAAATGGATGTTCTTCATGCTTTTTCCAATAGAAAATAATTTCTTACCTTGTTTACCATAATGTATTCTTCACATACATCAAGTGTGTTAGTTTTGGACAATCCGAAAATCATTTCTTTCTGATTTAACAATTTTAAACCCTTACTGTTAAGGTGTTCATATCTTAAGTACCATAAATTAAACTAATTATTTTGAGTTGTAATAAGAACATACTTCTCAATATTTGAAACATCAAGTGGAAACATCTTGTTTTACGTTATTCAAATATTTACTATAATCAAACTAGATTTCTTATCTTTAGTAGTGTATGAATTATCATAAAATATAACTCAATATCCATCATCTATCAATAGTACATCACTCAATAAGTTATGTAATATATCAATAGTCCAACACTCAACAAGTTATGTGATAAACTATAATGAAAGAAAAAATTATCAAGATATTTTACCTTCCCTTGACTTGTCTTCAACTCGATTGTTTCTTTCTCTTCCACTTGGATTTGCTAGTTATAGGACCCTGCAAGCTAATTAATTGAGTGATGACATGTGTGACACGTTGCGTGATCTTTTTGCTTATTATCATTATTAGCAATTCTCACTTTATGTTACCTATTGCATATACTGTGATGTCATTGGATCTATGTAATAGGAATCAAATTGTGATGATATCATGATAATGAGACCGATTCACCTTTAAACACAGATCAAAAATAATCCCGACCATAGGTTACTTGAGAGGGACATGTGTTGAATCTCAGATTTTGATGATGAAATCAATTGATGGATTTTATTATCTAACCTGTGTGTTAGAGATAAATGATGCAAGATTAACTACGATAAGCCAATACAATCAAATGTTGGGCCAGAGTTAAGTTCGAGCATCGGGCCAGGGTTCGGATGATGCAGTGGGAACTTGTCCGAAGATCACCGGAAGCTCGCCGAATGTATCGGGGGCTTGCTAGGAGTTCGTCGGAAGCTCGTCGAAGGTATCGGGGGCTTGCCGGGAGTTTGTCGAGAGCTCATCGAGGGTGATCGGGGGCTTGTTGGGAGTTTGACGAGAGCTCATCGAAGGTATTGGGGGCTTGTTGGGAGTTTGTCGGGAGCTCGCCGAAGGTGATCAGTTGCTGGGAATGCACCGGGGGTTCGCTATAAGATGACCGAGAGTCGTGGAAGTTTACCGGAGGTTGCCAAGAATATTGCCGAGAGTCAGGAAGGTCACTTGACACGTTGGTCAAATTGATTATATTTGTATGCCTTAATATGTTGTAGTTAGCATCGGTTTGGTTTAGAGTCCAAATTGAGTTAGATTTGGAAGGAATCTAAATTAACTCAATTTGAGGCAATCGGGTCTGATTTGGGTTGGATTTGAGCTCAAGTTGAGCTCATTTCATTGACCTGGGAAGGGATCAATAGGAGGTACGATTCGGGTATGCAAAAGTATAGAAAAAGTGGTTTTTACAGGATTCTCGATGGTAGTACCATCGATGGGCGGTGGTAATACTGCCCAGGCAGCAATAGTTTCACTGCTGCCCCTGTTTTCAAAGGACTTTCGGCTGTAGTATTATCGGTGCCGACGGTAGTACCGCTAATACCCCATTTTTATGGGAATAGTTGGATTTTGACTCCATCTTTTATGTCAATTGGGGTCTATAAATATCCCAAGTTTTCTTGCTTGGAGCATGGTGGTGAACGAAAAAATGGGATAAAATTTTGTTAAAGAGTTGTAAAATTTGAGAGCTTCTCTTGAGTGCTTCAAATTGTAAATTGAGTCTAAGGGAAGTGAGAAAAACTTGTAAAAGTTTCTCTCCTGAACCTATGAAACGGAGAGAGTGAGAAGTGTAAGTCTTTGATCTTCACTCGAAGAAGGCCATTAGTGGATACTAGTGAGCCTCAAGGAGGACTCTGAAAAGTGGATGTAGGCCAAGTTTTAGCCGAACCACTATAAATTATGAGCCTTCTAACTTTACCTTTTGAGTTTATCTATTTTTACTCAAGTTTTCAATAAGCAAGATAGTAACTTAGTATTGTTCAAGGTTTAGTTGCTCATGCACTCAACCTAAATAAAATGCTTTTGATTTTTGATTTTATGTCGAGCAAGTCTTTCTAAAACTAAGGTTTTTCAATACTAGCACTAATTCACCCCCCTCTCTTAGTTTCAATTGATCCTAATAACTGATATCAGAGCCACATTTTATACTTATTGGATTAACATTCAAGTGAGTAAATGACTTATTATGGCATTAACGAGAGTCAATGCATCACAAGTCCTCCTATATTCAATGGGACGGATTACATTTATTGAAAAATTAAAATACATATTTTTTTTATTTTTATGGATTTTGATTTATGGCTTATCATTGAGAATGGTCTTGAAAAGTCTTCCAAACCAATGAACGAATGGAATGATTTGAAAATGAAGACTTTTTCTTTAAATATAAAAATAATTAATGCTTTATTTTGTACTCTTGATAAGAATGAGTTTGATCGGGTTTCTAAATGTGATTTAGCTTTTGAGATTTAGCATAAATTAGAAATGATGCATAAAAGTATGATTAAATTAAATGAGTCATTAAATGAAAAGACTTGAAAAAATGATTTTAAAGAACACCTTCCAATGAATAGGAAGGAAAGTACTTTGAGAACACAAGAACAAGACCTTCTAAAGAACATGAAGGATATTGAACTAAGAACAGAAGAACATCACCTTTGAAAGGACAAGAAGGAACTAGAACTTATAACAACATATGACTCCTTAAGTAAAACCTTAAGTAACGAGAACTTTGAACTTTTGACAAATGAATAAAAAAAGTTAATAAACAAAAATCATAAAAATAAACTTAAATTGGACAAAACCTCTTGCTATGAACGCAAGAAGCCAAGACACTTCAAAGATGAGGAGCACAACAAAGAAGTGAAAAATCTCACGCTCGTGGCCAACCACGATGAGGTAAGTAACTCACCTGAAAGCTCTTTTAATTTAGAAATATTAGCAAATTCTATAAACTACTTACAAAAGAGCATGCATCACTAGTTAGTAAACTTGAAGAAATATATGAAGTAGCACCATTACGCAGTTCATACACTAAATGTGAAACTTTAGAGGAACTTAGAAAGAAAAATATTGTATTACAACAAACATTAGAAAAAAATAAAATATAAAATAAATCCCTAAACATGATCCTTGCAAATAAGGATCATGTTCATATGAAAGAAGGTATAGGCTTTGTGGGTAACTTTTGTGGTAGATTAAAATATAAAATAAATCCCTCAACAAAAGTCGACTATCTTCGTTAAAGGACCCATTCTAAACTCGCCATCAAAATTAAGTGTAACTTTTGTAGTAGATTAGGACATATAGCTTATAAGTGTTCATTTAGAAAGTATAGTCTACATAAATTAAGTTGGGTTCCTGAAGGAACCATAAATGACCTAATGTCATTAGAAAAAATGGGAAGAACGTTTCATAAGGGACCCAAACTCAAATAGGTACATAAATCAAAACCTCCCATATTATAAAATTACCTCCTAAAAAAGCTAAAAGCACTAAATAATGTTTTGAAAGTGGATGGATGCTCAAGACGCATGACTTGAGACTAACACTCTTTTAAGCTCACTAGCCTAAGTAATAACAAGAAAAATTATTAAAAATATAATTATTGGTAACGAATCTTTGGATGATTCATTGTTAAAGTTAATCTTGATTGCTTTTAATAGTGCATGGCTTTTGCATAGCTAGAGCATGCTAAAATTAAAACAAGGAAACTTTAGTTATTTTTAATGCAAAATTATCTAAATTGAAATTTATGGAAAAAGGGATTTTGATGATAGGTTAAAAATTATTGGCATGAATAATTAAAATATTGGATAGGTTATATGTTGACCTAAAGTAGGTTGTATAATTGAATGAAAGATTAATTTTGAATTTAAACTTAAAATAAATAAAAATTTGGAAATGAGCTTGTCAACTCCTTGCACTAAGTGTAAAGAGTTAGACTCAAATCATTGAAATTAATCTAAATCGAAGCCCTTGTTTGAAATTTTTATTGCAATGATCTTGATGTTTTATTTTAATGAAACTCAGTTTTTTAGTTTTAAATGACCATGCATTTATTTGGAAGGCATTCTTGAAACAAATCATATGAAACAACTAAGAAGGAGAATATTTCTTCTTGAAAATATTTTTATTCTATCAAACTTTCAATAAGAGATGAAGTGATATCATTATTGTTGAATCTCTTAAACTACAAATGATTTAATGATTTAAAACTTGAAAAATTTATAGTCCAAATCATGATCTCGATATCTTGAAAATTATAATTTGATATCTTCATATAAATCAAGATCGTTTACAATTATTCTTACATTTTATTAAAGAAAATTATCCAGATGAACCTTGATTTATCTTTTTGATCTTTTGAAATTATAACGTGAGATTTTTTATGAACCATGAACTTGATCTTTTATTTGTTCTCCTATGTCTCCTTTGCAACTTACTAAAGAAAAGTTTTCATTCTATTCTGATCTTGACTTCTCGATGTTGGTAACTTGATTATTTTTATATTAATCAAGATTATTCTTATTATTTGATCTCCTAAAATTCCTCTTTGTTATCTATGAGGAGATTTGTCAAATTGAATCATGACTTTTAGTATTCACAATTTAATATCCTTCATGTCATGATTTATCTTTGACTTGTATTTATGAATGGTATACCTTACCACCAATTTAGTGTTTCTTAAAATTGTGATAAGATGAAAATTAAATATTTTTTAAGAACTTTCCCTTAACCTCTTGATTTGTTTTAATTCTTTATGGGAATCAATTTTCAATCTCTATGATTTCTTATTTTTAATAAAAAGGAGATCTATGATCTTAACAATTATAAGTTGAGACATTTTATAAAGATCGTTCTTCTGTTAAGAATATTTATCTAAATAAATTAGATGTCTTAAAATTTACCTTGGATGAATCAAGTTTATTTATTCCTCTAAGACTCATTTTCATTATTTACAAAGAAAAATGGGGAGAGATTTCTTTAAAAAAATCATGTCTTTTGGTACTTATCATTTGATATTTCATCTTTAATTACATGATTCCTTTATACTCATGGTCATAATTAGAATATGGATGTAAAAGAAAAATAAAACTATTGTATTTCTTTTTGACAATAATAAATGGAGATACAAAATCGTTAATTTGGTTAAAAGAAATTTAGATAGGAAAAATCTTCTAACGTTGGATGACAAATAATTTAATTAGAAAAAATTAAAATGATTTTAAATCTTCCAAATACATGATTTGCTGTCATATTATTTGAATTTCTTGGCTTTTCATCTTAAGAATTTTACATAAGATGAATGCATAAGTGGATCTTGGATTTCTTGGATTTTTGAGCTCATCCTCGAAATAATCTTTTCAGAATTTACGTTTATAAGATTGAGATTAAAAGCCTCTCATTGTGATGTGATCATTGTGCCCCCCTAGTTTCTTCTTCTTTCTTATTCACAAAATAGAAGAAAAATTCTTAATGGGAAAATTATGTCTCTTATCTTATTTTACTAAGGGGGAGCAATGAAATAACCTCTTCATGCATTTAATGTTTAGATATATGATCAATATTTATCTTTTTCTATAACAAATGCAGAGAAATTTGAACTATGATGAACATTTGTCTTGAACGTTTGCCTAGAAATTGTATGCTAAATATTTCACCTTTTGTTGATGACAAATGGGAAGAAATAGTATATTGATGACAAATGTTGAATATTAATGAAAAATGTTAAAATAGGTATTTCTCTATTTCTTGTAGATGACAAATTAGGAGAAATGATTGATGATTTAAGGGGGAGAAATTATTTATTATTTTAAAATCTTTAAAATGTTTGAAATTGATATTGTATCATGAATGTATGATTTATGCTATATTTTTGAGCTGGAAGATGAATATTTAAAATTTTTTGTCATGAATGGTATCATGCTTGAATTCAAAAGTATTGGGTTCTTTCGAATTCAAGTTTGTTTTTATCTTATAGCATTTACATATGGGGAGTTAAGGTTAACTCCATGATCAATTAGTTGTCATCATCGAAAAGGAGGAGATTGTTGAATCTCATATTTTGACGATGAAATCAATTGATGAGTTTTATTATCTAACCTGTGTGTTAGAGATGAATGATCTAGGATTAACTACGATAAGACAATACAATCAGATGATAGGTCGGAGTCAAGTTCGGGCATCGGGCTGTGGTTCAGACAATGTAGTGGGAACTCGTCGGGAGATCACTAAAAGCTCGCCGAAGGTATCAGGGGCTTGTTGGGAGTTTGCCGAAAGCTCGCTGAAGGTATCGGGGGCTTGCCGGGAGTTTGTCGGAAGCTCACTGAGGTTGATTGAGATCTTACTAGGAGTTAACCGGGAGCTCACCGAGGGTAATTGAGGGCTTGCTAGGAGCTTACCGAGAGTTCACCGGGAGCTGTTGGGAAACCTCAGCGGGTGCATCACATGTGCAGCGAAAATCAAAACAAAAATCGGTTTCCCAGGCAGATCAAATCGTCATGCAAAATATTAAGGTCACAAGAAAAATCACAAAAACTGAAAAAGAAAACTATGATGTGTGAGAGATTGATTTTACCTAGGGAGATCGTATATCCCTGTATTCCAGATCTGGATGGAGAAGATGAAGGAGGTCAAGCGTCCTCCTCTCTAGCGGTATCCACACGTTAGATCTCTGCAGCGAAACTCCTCCAATATGATCTTGTAACTCTTGCTCAGAGGGAGGGAGGAGAATAGGAGGTGGTGGCTAAAGCTGCAGTCTATCAACCATGAGTCTCCCCTCCTATTTCTAGAGAGCCATCAAAACTCTAGGGCTCCTTCCTTAGTGGGTATTGGATCTCCACCCAATAACCCACTACCTTGTATTATTGGATCTCTATCAAATAATCTCCTTAGGCCTATAATTGGACCTTAATTAAGGAGTCCATCAATATAGGGTCCCATATAATGAGAATATGGACTAATTGGATCTTCATCCAATCCTTTATTCGCTGAAGCATCCACCATATATGTGTGACTCTCTAGCCCGGATACCGAGCTGGCCGTGAGTCACTCCCATCAGAACTCCTTCTGATATAGTGAATTATTATCCACATAATAATTCACTCAACTCATCTACTATAGATGTACTATGCCACTATGCCATAGTCCCCAAACGGTACAGGGGGGATCAAATTCATCGGACCTGTCTATCCACAGTTACCATGTATCTATAATCCCTCATCCAAATAATATCCCAGAGACCGTATATTGGACATGGTACTATCAGGTCACAAACGGAATCAGTTTGTCTTGCTCTATTCAGATTCTACCAGAGAACTTCTTCTCTCTCAATCCGAGTGACCCTGACTAGGGATTTATTTGAGCAAGCACATATGGGATATTCTTATCATGATACCGAGAGTGGATGATCCTCTATTGACACTCAATTGCCTTCGTAAGGTTGGCTACCAATCCCGATAACTAGCTATACCAGATCTGAAACTTTTCAAACCTGTGAGTCTGGCGTCAAAGAAAGGAGTACTCATACAAGACATCCTTGGTGTCTCCAGTCTAAGGACCAGATACACAATTGGGACTATGAAATCACTGTCTGACATTAGGTATCGTTAACCATACAATATTCCATAAGCGGATCAATCAGTGAACTCATTCTCTAATGAGCACCTGTACTATATCCTTAGTGTCTCCACCTAAGTGGCTATGAGACCAGCCGCCGCAATCATATGGATGGGTATATAGTAAGTACACTAATCTGTCCAGTTATCTCAATGTCCCTCTCGAGTAACCTATGACCGAGATTATTTAGGATCTATGTTTAAAGGTGAATCGATCTCATTATCGTGATCTCGTCATGATCCAATTCTCATTGCACAGAACCAAGGACATCATAATATTTATGCAACAAATAATATAATGTGAGAATATGTCAATATTAATCATAAGCAAAAAGATTATGTAGTGTGTTACACGTGTCATCACTCACGTGATTGGCTTGCAGGGCACCTGTAACTAGCAGGAGCTTGCCGAGAATATGCCGGTGATTCGCCAAAAGATGACCGAGACTTACCAGAAGTTCTCCAAAGGTTGTCGGGAGTCAAGAAGGTTACTTGACACGTTGGTCAAATTAATTGTATTTGTATGTCTTAGTATGTCGTAGTTAGCATCAGTTTGGTTTGGAGTCCAAATTGAGTTAGATTTTGAAGTAATCCAAATTAACTCAATATGAGACAACCGGGTCAACTTTGGGTTGGATTTCAGCTCAAGTTAAGCTCATTTCATTGACCTGGGAAGGGGTCAACAGGAGGTACAAGTCGGGCATACAAAAAGTATAGAAAAAAGGCTTTTGCAAGATTCCCCATGGTAGTACCATCGTCACCCCTATTTTCAGGGGACTTTCGATGGTAGTACCGCCACCGCACCTATTTTCATGGGACTTTTAGCGATAGTACCATTGGTGTCGATAGTAGTACCGCTAGTACCCTATTTTTTAAGGGATTGATTAGATTTTAGCTCTATTTTTTAAGCTAATTGGCGTCTATAAATACTCAAAATTTTATTGCTTGGAGAAGCAAGGGTGGCGAATGAAAAAGTGGGATAAAATTCTATTAAATAGTTGTAAAATTTGAGAGCTTCCCTTGAGTGCTTCAAATTATAAATCAAGTCTAAAGGAAGTGAGAAAAACTTGTAAAGGTTCATCTCCTGAACCTGTGAAAAGGAAAGAGTGAGAAGTGTAAGGGTTTGATCTTCACCCGAAGAATGTCATTAGTGGACACCGACGGGCCTCAAGGAGGAGGACTCAGAAAAGTGGATGTAGGCCAAGTTTTGGCCGAACCACTATAAACTATGAGCCTTCTAACTTTACCTTTTGAGTTTATCTATTTTTACTCAAGCTTTCTTTAAGCAAGATAGCAACTTAGCATTGTTTAAGGTTTACCTTAAATAAAATATTTTTGATTTCTTATTTTATTTCGGGCAAGTCTTTCAATAGAGGCGACTGATCTCATAGCCGCTCATGTGAGAACACTAAGCATATAGTACATATGTTCATTAGAGAATAAGTTCACTGATTAATCCGCTTACGAAATGTTAGATGGTTAATGATACCTGACGTCAGACAATGATTTTGTGGTTCCAGTTATGTGTCTAGTTCTTAAACTTGAGACACTAAGGATGTCTTGTTTGAGTACTCCTTTCTTTAACGCTAGACTTACAAGTTTGAAAGTTTAAAATTTGGTATAATTGTTGGGAAACTATAGCGGGTGAATCATTTGCACAGCAGAAATCAAAACAAAATACTAGTTTCCCACACAGATTAAATCGTTGTGCAAAAGATTAGGGTTACGAGAAAAACATAAAAAATGATAAAATCACGATGTGTGAAAGATTGATTTTACCTAGAAAGATCGTATATCCCTGTATTCCAGATCTAGATGGACATGATGAAGGAGGTTAAGCGTCCTCCTCTCTAGTAGTATCCATATGATGGATCTCTGCAGTGAAACTCCTCTAATCTAATCTCGCAACTCTTGCACAGAGGGAGGGGGGAGAATAGGAGGTGGTGGCCAAAGCTGCCATCTATCAACCATGAGTCTCCCCTCCTATTTATAGAGAGCCACCAAAAAATCCTAGGGCTCCTGCCTTAGTGGGTATTGGATCTTCATCCAATTACCCACTAACCTTGCATTATTGGATCTCTATCCAATAATCTCCTTAGGCCTCTAATTGGGCCTTAATCAAGGAGCCCATCAGCATAAAGTCTCATCTAATGAGAATAGGGGCTAATTGGATCTCTATCTAATCCTCTATTCGCTGAAGTATCCATCATATGTGTATGACCCTCTAGGCCCGATACCGAGCTAGTCGTGAGTCACTCCCTTCAGAACTCCTTCTGATATAGTGAATTATTATCCACATAATAATTCACTCGACTCATCGACTATGGACGTACTAGGCCACTACGCCATAGTCCCTAGACGGTATAGGGGGGATTAAATCCATCAGACTTGTCTGTCCATAATTATCATTTATCTATAATCCATCATCCAACTAATATCTCAGAGATCGTATATTGGACATGGTACTATCAGGTCATATACGAAATCCATCATAGTCTCGCTCTAATCGAATTCTCCCTGAGAACTCTTTCTCTCATAATTCGAATGACCCTAGCTAGGGATTTGTCTGAGCAAACACATATGAGATATTCCTCTCGTGATACCGAGAGTGGATGATCCTCTATTTACACTCAATTACCTTCGTAAGGTTGGCTACCAATCCCGATAACCAGCTATACCAGATCTGAAACTTTCCAAACCTGTAAGTCTGGTGTTAAAGAATGGAGTACTCATACAAGGCATCCTTGGTGTCTCAAGTCTAAGGACCAGATACACAACTAGGACTATGGAATCGTTGTCTAACATTAGGTATCATTAACCATACAATATTTCATAAGCAGATCAATCAGTGAACTCATTCTCCAATGAGCACCTGTACTATATCATTAGTGTCTCCACATAAGTGGCTATGAGACCAGCCGCCTCCATCATATGGATGGGTATATAGTACACCAATGGGCCTAATCACTTATAATAGGATCTATATGTGCATTGGCGCATCTCTATGTCTTGTGATTGTTGATCTCGTCATCATCGGTTCCGTTGGATCGTCGCATCACCATACGTCGTGATCTCCCACCACGGCATTGTGAGTCCCGCTGTAACCTCCATGCTCCTGCTGTGCCTCTCAATGTAATTACAAATAATCATAGGCACGCAGGCCCGACAATAAACGAGAAAAACAAAGGCTCGCATGCCCCAATAATAATAATAATCATAATTACACACATCACAACACATGGCTCATGATCATCCATCCACATCATACATCACATGTACATCACATCATATGTAGGATTACTAGATATATATAATAATTAATTAAATTATTTAATTAATTATTTTTCTGAAAATCAGGACATACTCATAATTTCTGGAATTGTCAAGGGCATTTTCATAATTCTGAATCAGAGGACGATCCTTAGAATTTCTAAAATTATTGAGGGTATTTTAAGAATTTTATACACGAGGATAATCCTTAGAATTTACCTAATTCAGAGGGGTATAATCATCCCTTTCTCAAAAGGATGCCCTAGCCCTCTTCCCTTACCCTCACTGTGTCGCCGTCGCCGCTGCCCTACACAGGCGGCGACGTTGCACGCCGTTAGCGTGGGCAGCCGCCCCTGCGGCAGGCGCTACCGCCCTCAGGCGACACCTCACGGGCGGGCGGTGCCGCCTTGCGTTGGCGCTGTCCTTGCAGGAGCGGTCGCCCTTACAGGCGGCAACCCTCACTGCGGGGCTACACCTTGCGGTCTCGCAGCAGGCAGCCGCCCCCTACGGCCTGGCCGCGGGTGCTGCCTATGCTTCAAGGCGCCACCCCTGCAGGCGCCAACCATGCCCGCGGGCGACCACGCATGCTGGCGGCTACCCTTGCAAGGGGCTTTGGCCGTGGCCGGCCGCCACCTTGCAGGGGGCCTTGGTCGCAGCCGGCTGCCCCTTACAACCGGCCTGGCCGTGGGTGGCCGACCCTACATGGGGGCTAGCCGTGGCTGGCCGCCACTCCTCCTCGCTGCCTTCGCTGCGAAAACGTAGCAAGAACGCGTAAAACAATTCTACATGATTCAATCTCACCACACGATTTAAAACCAATCTTTCACACGAAAACCATGGCTCTGATACCACTGTTGGGAAACTACAACGGATGCATCACATGCACAGTGGAAATCAAAACAAAATACCGATTTATCACGCAGATCAAATCGTCGTGCAAAAGATTGGGGCTACGAGAAAAATGCAAAAACTGATAAAATCACGATGTGTGAGAGATTGATTTTGCATAGGGAGATTGTATATCCTTGTATTCAAGATCCAGATGGAGATGATGAAGGAGGTCAAGTGTCCTCCCTCTAGCGGTATCCACACGATGGATCTCTATAGCGAAACTCCTCCAATTTGATCTTGCAACTCTTGCGCAAAGGGAGGGAGGAGAATAGGAGGTGGTGGCTAAAGCTGTCGCCTATCAACCATGAGTCTCCCCTCCTATTTATAGAGAGCCACCAAAAAACCCTAAGGCTTTGGATCTCCATCCAATAACCCACTAACCTTGTATTATTGGATATCTATCCAATAATCTTCTTAGGCCTCTAATTGGGCCTTAATCAAGGAGTCCATCATCATAGAGTCTCATCTAATAAGAATATGAGCTAATTGGATCTTCATCCAATCCTCTATTTGGTGAAGCATCCACCATATGTGTGTAACCATCTAGGCCTGATACCGAGCTGACCGTGAGTCACTCTCATTAGAACTCCTTCTGATATAGTGAATTATTATCTCCATAATAATTCACTCGACTCATTGACTATGGACATACTAGGCCACTACGCCATAGTCCCCAGACGATACAGGAGAGATCAAATCCATCAGACCTGTCTGTCCACAGTTACCATGTATCTATGATCCCTCATCCAACTAATATCCCAGAGACCGTATATTGGACATGGTACTATCAGGTCACATACAAAATCTGTCATAGTCTGGCTCTAATCAGATTTTTCCAGAGAACTCTTTCTCTCTCAATCCGAATGACCCTGGCCAGGGATTTATCTGAGCAAGCACATATGAGATATTCCTCTCATGATACCGAGAGTGGATGATCCTCTATTGACACTCAATTGCCTTCATAAGGTTGGCTACCAATCCCGATAACCAGTTGTACCAGATCTGAAACTTTCTAAACTTATAAGTCTAGCATCAAAGTAAGGAGTATTCATACAAGGCATCCTTGGTGTCTCAAGTCTAAGGACCAGATACACAACTATGACTATGAAATCGTTGTCTGACATTAGGTATCATTAACCATACAATATTTCATAAACGGATCAATCAGTGAACTCATTCTCTAATGAGCACCTGTACTATATCATTAGTGTCTCCACACAAGTGGCTATGAGACCAGCCGCCTCCATCATATGGACGGGTATATGGTACATGATTTATCCAATTATCTCAATGTCCCTTTTGAGTAACCTATGACCGGGATTATTTAGGATCTGTGTTTAAAGGTGAATCAATCTCATTATCATGATCTCATCACGATCTGACTCCCATTACATATAACTAAGGACATCACAATATATATGTAACAGATAATGTGAGAATATATCAATATTAATTATAAGCAAAAAGATCACATAGCGTGTCACACGTGCCATCACTCGCTTGATTAGCTTGCAAGACACCTGTAACCAGCAATAATCAGTTATCAAGATTGGTAGCTAATCTTATGAAGAAAATTGAGTGTCAATATAGGATCATCCACTCTTAGTATCATGAGAGAAATATGTTGTGTGTTATCACAAATCGTAGGCCAAGGTTATTCGGATTGAGAGGAAAAGAGTTCTCCAAGAGAATCTGATTAGAGTGAGTCTCGGATGGATTCCATATAAAGTTTGATAATATCATGCTCAATATACGGCCTCTAGGATAGTAATGGATGAGGGACTATAGACACACGGTAACTGAGAATAGATAGGTCAAATGGATTAGATCCCCTTGTACTATTTGGGGACTATGGTATACTAGCCTAGTACGTCCATAATTGATGAGTTGAATGAATTGTTATGGGATAACAATTCACTAAATCAGAATGAATTCAACGTTAGAAAGAGTTCTGACAAGTGCGACTCACGGCCAGCTCGGTATTGGGCCTAGAGGGTCATACACATATGGTGGATGTTACAACGAATAAATGATTAGATATGAGTTATCCATTAAGCCTATATTTCATTGGATGAGACCTAACATTAATGGATTCATTACATGAGGCTCAATTAGAGGCAAATTAAGATTATTGGAGAGAGATCCAATAATCCAAGAGGTGTGGATAATTGAATAGAGATTCAATACCCAGTAAGGTATGATCCATTAGGGTTTAAGAGGCTCGTATAAATAGGAGACATGGATAGCCAAGAAAGATGATAGGTCACATCTTTGGCCTCCCCCTCCTATTCTTATCCCTCCCTTCTTTTCTCAACTGACCACCCATTTCCCTACTGTGTGAGGACAGTGAAGAAGAAAGGAGTTCTTCTTCCATGTTCGCTACAAGATGGTGCCCAAAAACTATGAGTTTTGGCTTAAATTGGAGGAGCATCGCTACAAGGTGGTGCACAAAAGCTATAAAGAAGGTGTGCAAAAACTATGAGTTTTGTGCTGCGATTTAAGGAGCATCGCTGCATCGATCCACCGTGTGGATACTTTTAGAGAGGAGGATATCTGACCTCTTTTATTCTCTCTTATTGGATCTAAAAATTTAAGGGATATACAATCTCCCTAGGTAACACTTCTCACATAAGTCACGGTTTTTCAGTTTTGTGATTTTTCATTCACCAATTCTCATAAGACAACATGATAAATGTAGGAAACCTTTTTGTTTTATTTTTTCACTGCACATATGATGCTCTTAAGGTTTCTCTATAGTGGTATCAAAGTCAGGTTCATCATGCAATTATTGGCTAATTAAATGTGTATGTTATGTTGAATCATGTAGAATTATTCTACGCATTCTTGTCGCGCCCGAAGAGGCGCATAGAGAGGCGGTGTGCATGCTTAGCCATGAAGGCAGAGCCCACGAGCAAACTGCCCGCGAGCAGGGGCGACCACCTGCGGACAGGTCGCTTATGGCCAAGGGTGGTCGTTCGCAAGAGCGGCACCTACCAGCACAACACCTATGGGCAGGCTGCTTGAGAGCATAAGTAATGCTCGCTTGAGGGCAACGGCGAGCTCCACTTCAAAATTTAAAAAGGATGATTCCATCGTTCAAAATTAAAAAAAAAAAATTCTTAGATTTATCCTTTTGTCCTAAATTCTAGAAATACCCTTAACAAATCTAAAAAATTCTCAGTATGTCCTGAATTTTAAAAAATATAGTTAATTAAAAAGTTTAATTAACTATTATTATTTATTAAGTAGTTCTACATGATGATAGTGTACATGTGATGTATGATGTGGATGAATGATCATAGACCATATGATGTGTGTATGTATGATTATTATTTAGGCCTACAAGCCTTTGATTTTTTTCATTTATTATCGGTCTTGTGTGCCTGTGATTATGTTTTAATTATATGAGGAGACACAATATGAGCATGGAGGTACCAATGGGATCCACGAGGCTTAGACAGACGATCATGACTCATGGACATGCACCGACATGCCAGTGAAATCGACGATGACGAGATAGATGATCATAAGACATAGAGATGTGCCAATGCACACATAGGTTATCATATGAGTAATTGGACCCACTGGCTCGGGCCCGATCATATTAGGCTATAGTCCATAATCATCCGATGTGATCGTGCTTATGTAATATGTGATTGCTTATACAACTACTAGATATGTATATGTATATATATATATATAGATATATATATATATATATATATATATATATATATATATATATATATATATATATATATATATATATATATATATATATATATATATATATATATATATATTATATATATATATATATTATATATATATTTACATGTGATGTAAATATATATTAAATATGTATATGTGACACGTCATATTAGGAGGACAAATCAAAATCCCCTCCTATGATAATATTAAGTCAATAAGCGTGAGAGGAGAATATTTGACCTCCTTCATCCTCTCTTATTGGATTTGAAAATTTTAGGGATATACGATCTCCCTATGTAACACTTCTCGCACAGTTTTATGATTTTTTGTACACCAATCATCGTACAATAACATGATAAACATTTGAGACCTTTTTGTTTTATTTTTCCTCTGCGTATGTGATGCTCTCAAGGTTTCCCAACAGAATTTGCTTGTTATCTCCAAGTTTAACATCCAACTTATGAGTTTCATTAATATCTCTAAATATTAATCTTAGGCCTAACATATGATTAGAACATCGACTATCCAAAAACCAAATATCATTTGAGATATCATTAACTTATGAATAAGTCATAAACAACTTATTATTATTTTATTTTCCTCCATATAGCTTGTTTGTTTTTCTCTTTTTCAACAGTTTACATTCGTGTGACTAAACTTTTTATAATAATGATACTGAATTTCACTCTTGAATTTTTTTTATCATAGTTTGATTGCTTTTGTTCATCATGCCCATCAAAATGTCTTCTTCCTCTTCCTCTTCTATCTCTTCTATCACGAAATCCTTCTTTGTCACGCCATCTTCCTATTGATTTTTTGTTTTCTTTTGAAATAGAAGACTCCCCCTTAACCTGAAATATTTTTTCTTCACTTTTCTCAAGTGACCTATTCAATCTTGCTTCATATGCTTATAAGGAACTCATTAGTTCATTAAATAAAAAAATAGATAAGTCTTTTGACTCCTCAGTTATAGCAACAACATGGTCAAATTTTGGAGTTAAACTTCTCAAAACTTTTGCAACAATTTTATGATCATGAAGATGTTCACCATAAGATTTTATTTGACTAACAATTTCAGCCGCTCGAGAAATAAAATTTTGCACCCATTCATTGCTTTTTATAAATAAAATTTTAAACTCACGACCAAGGGTTTGAAGTTTTACTATAATCACCCTTGATGAGCTTTGAAATTTATTTTAAAGTATTAACCAAGTTTGCTTTATAGTTGTTGCTATTGTAATTCTTGAGAAGATTGTCTCATGTACAGCTTATTGAATGAAGATCAGTGTCTTTGAGTCATTCTTTCTATTCTCCCTTAACCTGGTTTCTTCATTTGGATCTGTATTTTCATTCTCTATTAAATCCTAAAGATTTTGAGACTTGAATAAAGTCTTCATTTTAATACTCTAGAACTCATAGCATTTGTCCGAAAAGATGCGAATAAGGGGTTGAGACATAAAATTATCATTAAAAATCATAATGTCCAGTTTAAATTGAAACTTGGCTTTGATAGCATAACTGTTAGGGATAGAGTAGTAAGGAAACGATAAAAAATAGAATATATGCAATTAAACGAGAATACTTTCAATCAAGAAGATAATGTAATATTAAACATGAGGTAATATGACACTTACAATATATTCTCCAAATGCACATACTTTTCATCTTGTTTCATAAACTATGATCCTATTTATAAGACCTAATAGTAACTATCTCATCCCAATATCTCATCCATAATTAAGTATAGTTATTACCCTCACAACTAAATCACGGGCCACTATCTATAATATATCTGCAATTATCTAGGATATGTTAACTAGATAGATAATTTCTATAAATCAATGCTCAACAATTTGCACAGTTACAAATGATTGCCCGTTAAAAACCCCAAGTCATCTACAGCTAGTAAGATGGTACTCAGTCGATCAACATGGAGCTGCCGGACGGGGATGATAAACAAGGATGCAATGATGAGAGGGGGAGAACGGGGAGGTTGTCGCAGTTGCAGATCTCGATCATGTTTCCATCTGGGTCGTGGAAGAAGAGCTGGTCCACCTGAATGCCATCCTCCTCCACCTTAGCGGTCACGTACTCCACGCCCATCTTCTTCAGCTTCAGCATCAAAAGCTTCATGTTGGAGCACTGGAAGGAAATGTGGTTGTCCTTGGGGTTTATCACCCTCTTCCTTTCTGGGAGGGCCTTCTCCGAAGTGTTGCACTGCAACAAATGAATGCCAATTCCGTAGTTGAACAACCTGAGAAGAAGAAGAAGCGTCCAGTTAGTTTCACTGATCCCAGCATGCAGTCCTGAATCCATTTACTCTTCTGCCCAGATTAGAGATCGTAATCTATAAGAACTTGTAATTATGCATACCAAGCGCCTTTGAAGCTGAAGGAAGAAGGCCTCTTGATGCTGACAAAGCCGAGCACCTCCCGGTAGAACTTCACCGACTGGCTTACCGATCGGCACATGAATGACACATGGTTCATCGACATCAATGGCGGCATCGACGGCATTGCCTCCTCTTGGACCATCATCTCTAAAGCCATCGATCGACCTCCTTTTCTCACCACGGATATCTCGAGACTCAAGCTAGCTTGCCAGACAGGTTCACAAGTGAGAAGGCAAGGTAACGTGGAGAGGATTTCTTATATAGAGGATATGTTAACTAGATAGATAATTTCTATAAATCAATGCTCAACAATTTGCACAGTTACAAATGATTGCCCGTTAAAAACCCCAAGTCATCTACAGCTAGTAAGATGGTACTCAGTCGATCAACATGGAGCTGCCGGACGGGGATGATAAACAAGGATGCAATGATGAGAGGGGGAGAACGGGGAGGTTGTCGCAGTTGCAGATCTCGATCATGTTTCCATCTGGGTCGTGGAAGAAGAGCTGGTCCACCTGAATGCCATCCTCCTCCACCTTAGCGGTCACGTACTCCACGCCCATCTTCTTCAGCTTCAGCATCAAAAGCTTCATGTTGGAGCACTGGAAGGAAATGTGGTTGTCCTTGGGGTTTATCACCCTCTTCCTTTCTGGGAGGGCCTTCTCCGAAGTGTTGCACTGCAACAAATGAATGCCAATTCCGTAGTTGAACAACCTGAGAAGAAGAAGAAGCGTCCAGTTAGTTTCACTGATCCCAGCATGCAGTCCTGAATCCATTTACTCTTCTGCCCAGATTAGAGATCGTAATCTATAAGAACTTGTAATTATGCATACCAAGCGCCTTTGAAGCTGAAGGAAGAAGGCCTCTTGATGCTGACAAAGCCGAGCACCTCCCGGTAGAACTTCACCGACTGGCTTACCGATCGGCACATGAATGACACATGGTTCATCGACATCAATGGCGGCATCGACGGCATTGCCTCCTCTTGGACCATCATCTCTAAAGCCATCGATCGACCTCCTTTTCTCACCACGGATATCTCGAGACTCAAGCTAGCTTGCCAGACAGGTTCACAAGTGAGAAGGCAAGGTAACGTGGAGAGGATTTCTTATATAGAGGAGCTAAACGTTCTTTCAAACGCGGTTCCTGTCTGATTGCTCGTCCATTTCACACCTTTTGGCGCTTGTATGCGAAGACCACATTTACATCGTGGGTGACTGCTGCGAAGCTGGTGGTGTGACATTCTATACTAATTTCTACCTATCCATAATTTTTTTTATTTTATATATATATATATATATGTGTATATTTCGAGACGCTATAAGAACTTGAAATGGAGATGTCTCTTGCACGTCGGGTAGAAGATTCCCAGCGTTTTCTGGATCGGCATGCTGAGAATACCAAAGTACATGGAATGGAATGATTTGATAATGAAACGTGGTCCACAACATTAATCTCCTTCCAGTTGTCGAGTTGAAGGTTGGTGGATGCTGCTACTGGTTATTTGAATATCTTTTTGAGCCAAATAACCATGTGTACACTAATCAAGGAATGGCATATGAGACAATAGTGACCGTCTCTTTCCTTACATATTTCTATATCCTGATCTCTATATGCTCAGTTCTGTTGAATGGAAAGTGAGGATTTAATAACCCTGGCGTAGACGTGGCTGCTTAGGGGATTGATCAGAATTTGCTCCTTTGCATTGATCTTATCCAGCAGATGAACTGTTCGAGCTGCCTCCTCAAACTTGTTCTTAGGTAGGAAATCTCAATTTTGGGAGACCGCTATTTTGATTTTATTCCATCAAACTTATTATTGATTCAAAAGCTGTTTGTTTTTCTTTTTTTGCTCTAAAAAGGTACTATATAATTTTGATATAATTTAGAAAACAAATATTTTTTTAAATTACACAAAACATCAAAACCACGTGTTCTATGCCTCAATTATTTTTTTGTTTGCTTTCATAAAAGTTCAAAAATCACGTGTCGTTCTATGCCTCAATTGATATAAAAGTGTCGTTTTCTTTTTTTTCTTAATGCTATAAAAATCACGTGTTCTATGTAGTGACCAACATATCAAGAGTTCATAATCAGAAAAACGTAATACAATCTATAATTTATTTGAGTTTTATATATATATATATATATATATATATATATATATATATTTATATATATATATATATATATATATATATATATATATATATATATATATATATATATATTTATATATATGTATGGGTACCTTTGAGAGTATTGTATCATATATTCATGAGTCCAAAAATTAAAATATATTTAAAACAAAAAAAAGAGGATTCTAAAGAGAGCTTAAAAGTTGAGAAATCCGAAAAAAATATAAGAGCTATTCATGCATTTAAAGTCATATCATGTAAATTTCAAGAAGAAGCTTAAAAAATTTTAAAAATTATATGATAAAAAATTATGCATTTAGAAGGTTTAACAATCCTAATTCTATTCTAATAAAATAAAATTATTCTTTATTTAGTGGCTTTGTAAAAATATTAAATATTTTATATCAATTAATTCTAAAGAAATATCATGATTATTCACGTGAACTCTAATAAAGTGATGTCTAATATTCACGTGATCTCTAATAAAGTGATGCCTAATATCAGAATGAGATTTTTTTATTAAACTTATTGCACTAGTATTATTGCATTTGATATAAATATTTTTCAAGTGAATTCCATAATCTTCTAAGGTGTTTTTCACCCAAATAACTTGTGCACAACATATACCTACTACTATATACTCAACTTTGGTTGTAGATAATGCAACTAAATTTTATTTCTTAGAAGACCAAGAAACAAGAGTGTGTCCTAAGAATTGACATGTTTCGATAGTACTCTTTCTATTTATTCTACAACCTCTAAAATCAACATCCGTATAGGTAAGTAAATTAAAAATTTTGGACTTTGGATACAATAATCCTAAATTATAATTTTTTTTTAAATATCTAAATATTCGTTTAACTATCATAAAATAGAAATATTTAGGATTGGGTTAAAATCTTGTACACATTCCAATACTAAACATTATGTCTAGTCTTATAGCAGTTAAATATAACAAACTACCTATCATTCCTCTATATATTTTTGGATCAAAATTTTCACATTCATTATCCAAGTCTAATTTAGTATAAGTGCACATGGGTGTGTTTGTAGTCTTAGCATTATCCATATCAAAATATTTTAACAAGTCTAAAGTATACTTAGTTTGACTTATAAAGATGTCATCATTTAATTATTTTATTTATAACCCTAAGAAAAAAGTTAACTCGCCCATTAAGCTTATTTCAAACTCTTGGCTCATACTCTTAGCAAAAGATTCACATAATGATTCATTAGAAGAACCAAAAATAATATCATCCATATATATTTGAATAATAAGAAAATTATTTTCAAAATACTTAATAAATAATGTGGTATCAACCTTACCTTTCAAAAAATTATTTGAAATAAGAAAAGAGCTAAGTCTTTAATACCAAGCCCAAGGGGCTTGTTTCAAACAATAAATAATCTTGGATAATTTGAAAACATGATTCAGAAACATATCATTTTTAAAATTAGGGGGTTGTTCAATATAAAATTCTTCAGAAATGAAACCATTAAGAAAATCACTTTTGATATACATTTGAAATAACTTAAAATTCTTAAAAGAAGCAAAGGTAACTTTTGGCCACTAAGCTAGCCTTGTTCCTAACCACAATGCTATTTTGATCTTGCTTATTTCTAAATACCCATTTATTACTAACTACTAAATGATCACTAGGTCTAGGAATAAGCTCCCACACCTCATTTCTCTCAAATTGGTTCAACTCTTCATGCATTGCAAAAACTCAAGAATCATCTTTTAGGGCTTCATCAATGTATTTTGGTTCAATTTGAGATAAAAATATGGCGTTTGCATAAAAATTCTTAAAAGAGGAACAAGTTTAAACTTCTTTTGATGTATCTCCTATTATAAGCTCCTTAGGATGATCATTTACATACTTTCATTCCTTGGGTAAGGATTTGGAAGTAGATTCATCCAAGTTGTTTTTAGGAGGATTTTAATTCAAATATAAAGTGTCAAAATTAAAATCATCATCAAAATTAATTTTCTTAAATTCGAGGCTCACCTATCTACGTGATCGAGATCTTGCCTACGACATAGAGATGTCACCGGTGACCTGAGGATATGGTATGCTTGGTCGAGTCCCTCAAGGGCATATCATCGAATCATACTCATCTTGTAACGATTGTGATGACTTAACTGAACGTCATGGTTGGTCGAGTCCCTCGAGACTATGATGATTCAGATACCGAACATGACGGAAATCACGAGTTGTGATTAGCAAGAGTTGTCTACCTTTTGGGCTTAGCGTAATTGGTCGAGTCTCTCGAGGTTGCACTAAGATGCCAATTGGATCCCGATCCCCACTAAGAGTCTGTCGGAGACTTTCATCTCACGTGTCGAGGGTGTCACGTGATTCACTAAGAAAAAAGTGGAAGTACATTAAGATAAAAGTCCATATCTTAATTAATATTTTCTGTAAAGTTTGCATGTTATTTATTTATGCTATATCTTGTTTGTCACTTGCAAAACCCCTATGTGGTATACTTGATGCCAACTGCCTCATTAGTCCAAATACTCCGTAATTTAAGAATTATTCTCACAAAAGAGAAAATTGTATATGTCCTTAACACGAATGTGTCCACGCTGAAGGAAAGGACAAGCGAGGATGAGATTACTCGCTTTGTGAAGTATAAAGATAGTCAAAGGATAACATATATGTTGATATTATATTTCAGTCCCTACCAGATTTCTTTTCACTGTTCATTATTAACTTTAATATGAACAAATTTGAGGTGACTCTCCTTGAGCTCCTCAATATGTTGAGGGAAGCTGAGAGTGCCATTAAGAAGGAGAAGCCAGTTCTCTACATTGGTGAGACCAAAAAGAAACGGAAGACCAGCAAGACCCTTAAGAAGGGCAAGGGCAAAGAAAGATCAGGTAAGACAAAGGTTGCCAAGAAATATCCGGGAAAGGATAAAGGATAGTACTTTCACTGCGACCAAGATGAGCATTGGAAGAGGAACTGTAAGGACTACCTTGCAGATAAGGTGAAAAAGAAGCTTGGAGAAGCTTAAGGTATATTCATGATCAGTCTCCACTCGTCAGATTTTTATGAAAACACATGGGTATTAGATACCAGGAGTGCTTATTATATTATTCATTGCATATTCTAGCAAGACCTAGGAGATTGGTTAAAGGCTAGATGGATCTCAAGATGGGCAATGGAGCAAGAGTTGTTGTAGTTGTTATTGGGGAGGTCACACTACATATGCCTAGTAGAGTTATTATTACATTGGATGCATGCTATTTTGTTTCTTTTATTATCAAAAATATTATTTCTATCTCTTGTTTGATAATTAGTGGATATAAATTAGTTTTTTAGAATAATAGTTATTCAATAATTATGGATGAGGAGATCATCACTAGAGGGACCCTTATAAATGGCTTATATGTGTTAGACACTTCTCCACATATCATGAATATAAATATGTCTAAGAGGAAAATAGATCAGGTGAATAATACATACATATGACATTGTAGGCTAGGTCATATACATGAGGGAATGATTCAAAAGTTGTTGAAAGATGGATACTTAGATCCATTTGAATATGAGACATATGCAACTTGCGAACTTTGTCTTCGTGGGAAGATGACCAACTCTCCTTTTTAGTGGAACTAGAGAGAGAGCCACTGAGTTATTGAAACTCATACATAGTGATGTATGTGCTCCCATGTCGACTCGGGTTATAGGTGGTTACTCATACTTTATTACATTCACTGATGATTTCTTTAGGTATGGACACATGCACTTAATAAAGTACAAATCTGAGGTCTTCGAGAAATTTAGGGAATAAAAGAATGAGGTAGAGAACCAAATTAGAAAGAGTATTAAGACTCTTCGATCAGATCGAGGAGGAGAGTACTTGAGTATGGAGTTCACCCATTTCCTCAGGGACAATGAGATTCTATCCCAATAGACACCTCCTTATACACCTCAGCTCAATAGTGTATTGAAAAGAAGAAATCACACGGTATTAGACATGGTGTGATTAGACATAGTGTGGTCCATGATGAGTTTCGCCGACATACCCGTCTCATTCTTGGGGTACGCCCTAGAGACTGCAGCATACCTTTTGAACAGAGTTCCATCAAAGTTGGTAGTGTCTACACCATATGAGATATGAAAAGAAAAGATTTGGGGCTGTCCTACCCATGTTAGAATACACAACCCCGACAAGTTGGAATCAAGGACAGAATGGTGCACATTCGTAGGATACCCAAGGGAAACTTGTGGGTATTATTTCTATCATCCCGAGGACCGAAAGGTCTTTGTTGCCAAGAGAGCTGTGTTCCTTAAGAAGTAACACGTTCTTGGTGGAAATAGTGGGATAAGATAGAATTGAGCGAGATTGGAGAACCTAGCTCAAGCACCATTCTAGAGCTCGAGTCTGTTTAGGTACCTAACACATAAATTTTAATTTTACGTAGGTCTAGTAGGGTATCTCACCCTCCTGAAAGATATGTATGACATATTAGTGGAAATGACTCTCAAGATATTGATCCTCAGACCTACGAGGAGGCTATTATAAGTATAGACTCTGGGAAGTGGCAAGAAGCCATGAATTCTGAGATGGATTCCATGTACTCTAACAAGGTTTGGAACCTTGTGGATGCACCTGAGGGTATTGTACCCATCGGTTGCAAATGGATCTTTAAGAAGAAGATCGGAGTGGATGGAAAGGTAGAGACCTATAAAGCAAGGCTGATAGCTAAAGGATATCATCAAAGATAAGGAATTGACTACGATGAAACCTTTTTACCTGTAGCCATGCTTAAGTCCATTAGAATTATTTTGGCCATTGTAGCACACTATGACTGTGAGATCTGACAGATGAATGTCAAAATGATATTCCTCAATGACAACCTCGAGGAGGAGGTGTATATGATATAGCCAGAGGGATTCGTATCCAAAGAGAGTCCAGATAAAGTGTGCAGGTTGCTTAGATCCATTTATGGATTGAAGCAAGCTTTTCGAAGTTGGAATATAAGATTTGATAAGGTAATCAGATCTTATGACTTCATTAAGAATGAAGATGAGCCTTGTGTGTACAATAAGGTAAGTGGAAGCACTATCACTTCTTGGTGCTATATGTGGATGACATCCTAATCATTGGGAATGATATAGGAATGCTCTCCACAGTAAAGGCTTGGCTATCCAGAAACTTCTCTATGAAAGACTCAGGGGAAGCATCCTATATTTTGGGGATCCGGATCTATAAAGATAGATCCAAAAGATGCTTAGCTTGTCTAAGTCTAGGTACATATACTGTATTGTCAAAAGATTTGGCATGGAGAATTCCAAGAGAGGTCTCATACCGATGAGACATGGAATATCACTTTCTATGAGTATGTCCCCAAAGACTCCTAAAGAAAGCGCAGACATGAATAAAATACCTTATGCCTCAGTGATAGGGTCTATCATATATGCAATGCTATGTACCAGGCCTGATATGACATATGCTCTGAGTGTCACGAGCAGGTATCAGGCAGATCCAGGTTTAGAACACTGGAAAGCAGTAAAGTGTATCCTTAAGTACTTGAGAAGGACTAAGGATCTTTTACTAGTATATGGAGGAGGGAACCTCTTGGTTAAGGGCTACACGGACTCGAGTTTTTAGTCTGACATTGATGATAGTAAGTCAAATTCAGGGTATGTTTTCACCATGAATGAAGGAGCAATAAGCTAGAAGAGTTCCAAGCAAGATACTACTGCTGACTCGACCATAGAGGCGGAATATATTGTTGTAATAGAAGCAGCAAAGGAAGGGGTATGGATGAAGAAGTTCATCAAGGATTTGGGAGTCATACCAAGCAGCGTGGAGCTGACTCTCATATATAATGAAAGCGACAGGGTGATACTCTAATAAGGGAACTCAGGTCTCATCAGAATTGTTCTGAGTAGGTTCCATCTGATTAGAGCGATTATGACCCGTAAAGATATAGCAATAGAAAGAGTTCCATTCGAAGATAACATATCAGATCCACTAACGAAGCCGCTGGCTCAGATTGTATTTGAGCGTCACATGGGTCTGATGGGGATCAGACACATAGGTGATTGGCTTTAGGTCAAGTGAGAGATTGCTAGTTACAGGTGCCCTATAGGCCAATCACGTGAGTGATGGCACGTTTGACACACTGCGTAATCTTTTTTGTTATGATTAATATTAGGATATTCTCACATTATATTATTTGTTGCATATATATTATGATGTCCTTAGTTCTATGCAATAGGAATCCGATTGTGATGAGATCACGATAATGAGATCGATTCACCTTTAAACACTGATCCTAAATAATCCTGGTCATAGGTTACTCGAGAGGGATATTGAGATAATCGGACAGATCGATGTACTATATACCTGTCCATATGATGGAGGCGGCTGATCTCATAGCCACTTGTGTAGAGACACTAAGGATATAGTGCAAGTGCTCATTGGAGAATGAGTTCACTGATTGATCCGCTTATAGAATGTTGTATAGTTAATGATACCTAATGTCAGATAGCAATTCAATAGTCTCAGTTGTGTATCTGGTCCTTAGACTTGAGACACCAAGGATACCTTGTATGAGTACTCCTTTCTTTGATGCTAAACTTACAGGTTTGGAAAGTTCTAGATCTGGTACAACTTGTTATCGGGATTGGTAGCTAACCATACGAAGGTAATTGAGTGTCAATAGAGGATCATCCACTCTCGGTATCACGAGAGAAATATCCCATATGTGCTTGCTCATACAAATCCCTGGCCAGGGTTATTCGGATTGAGAGAGAAAGAGTTCTCCGAGAGAATCCGGTTAGAGCGAGACTATGGCGGATTTCGTATGTGACCTGACAATACTATGTCCAATATACGGTCTCTGAGATATTAGTTGGATGAGGGATTATAGATACATGGTAACTGTGGACAGACAGGTCCGACGAATTTGATCCCCCTGTACCGTCTAGGGACTATGGTATAGTGGCATAGTACGTCCATAGTCGATTAGTCGAGTGAATTATTATGGGGATAATAATTCACTATATCAGAAGGAGTTCTGATAGGAGTGACTCACGGCAAGCTCGGTATCGGGCATAGAGGGTCACACACATATGGTAGATGCTTCAGCGAGTAGAGGATTGGATGAAGATCCAATTAGCCCATATTCTCATTAGATGAGATCCTATGCTAATGGACTCCTTGATTAAGGCCCAATTAGAGGCCTAAGGAGATTATTGGATAGATATCCAACAATGTAAGGTTAGTGGGTTATTGGATGGAGATCCAATACCCACTAAGGAAGAAGCCCTAGGGTTTTGGTGGCTCTCTATAAATAGGAGGGGAGACTCATGGTTGATAGGCTGCAGCTTTGGCCTCCCCCTCCTATTCTCCTCCCTCCCTCTACGTAAGAGTTGCGATATCAGATTGGAGGAGTTCCGATGTAGAGATCTATCGTATGGATACCGTTAGAGAGGAGGACACTTGACCTCCTTTATCTTCTCCATCTAGATATGGAATACAAGGATCCCTAGGTAAAATCAATCTCTCACACATCGTGGTTTTTCATTTTTATAGTTTTTCTCATGACCCCAATCTTTTGCACGATGATTTGATCTGCGTGGGAAACCAGTTTTTATTTTAATTTCCACTATGCATGTGATGCTCCCGCTGAGGTTTCCCAACACTCAGGTCATCGGTGACATATTTATGACGTAGGCAAGAACTCGATCACATAGATAGGTGAGCCTCGAGGGACTCAACCAACTCAACCTATATCGTTATTTAATTTCTTCCTATAACGATGGAAGGCCATATGGGTCAATCTTATTATTTTACGTTTACCGACTTAATATTATCGTAGGAGGGGTTTTGTTTTGTATCGGTCTCTTAATATGTCATGCCACACACATACATATTTAATATATATCTACATCACATGCAAATATATATATATATATATATATATATATATATATATATATATATAGTAGGTGTATAACAAACACATCACATATGCAAGTCACACTGGATGATCATGAACCATCTACTAATATGATTAAGCTCAAGCCAATGGGTCTAATCACTCACAATAGGATCTATGTGTGCATCGATGTATCTCCATGCCTTGTGATCGTTGATCTCAATGTCATCAGTTCCGTGGGATCCTCGTCGCATCACCATGCATCGGGATCTCCCGTCACGGCATCATGTGTTTCGTTGTCACCTCTAAGCTCCTGTCGTGCCTCTCCATGTAACTATAAATAATCACAGGCACGTAGACCCAACCAAAAATGAGAAAAAAGAGGCTCGCAGTCCCCAATAATAATAATAATCATAATTACACACATTACAACACATGGCTCATGATCATCCATCTATATCATACATCACATATACACATCACATCATATGTAGGATTACTAGATATATAATAATTAATTAATCTATTTAATTAAATTTTTTCTTGAAATTAGGACATGATCAAAATTTCTAGAATTGTTAAGGGCATTTTCAGAATTTTGGATAAGAGGACAGTCCTCAGCATTTCAAGAATTATTGAGGGCATTTTTGAAATATTATGCATAGGATAAACCCCGAAATTTCTCAAATTCTGAGGGGTAGGATCATCCTTTTATCAAAAGAATGCCCTAGCCCTCTTCCCTCACCCTCACTGCGCCACACGCAGGCGACAGCTGCCCTTGCCCGTCGGCAGCCACGCTGCTAAGGGGCGACCGGTGCCACTGCTCCTGCTGGCGGTAGCCATGGTCGTAGGCCGCAACCCCTTGCAAGTTGGCCGCTGGCGACCGTCGCCCTACAATTGGTTGCCCCTATGGGCTGGTCGCAGTCGATCGTCCCCTGTGAAGGGGGCATTGCCGTGGCCGACCGCCCTTGCAGCGGGCCTGGCCGTGGCCAGCCACCCCTGTAGATGGCTTGGCCATGGCCGACTGCCCCCATTTTCTCGCTGTGTTTGCTGTAAAAACGTAGCAAGAATGCGTAGAATGATTCTACACGATTCAATCTCATCACACACGATTTAAAACCAATCTGTCGCATGAAAACCTTGGCTCTATTACCATTGTTAGGAAACCTTAGCGGGAGCATCACATGCGCAGCAAAAATCAAAAGAAAACCAATTTCCCATGCAGATCAAAATGTAGTGCAAAAGATTAGATCGTGAGAAAGCCACAAAAATCGATAAAACCACATCATATGATAGATTGATTACCTAGGGAGATCGTATATCCCTTTATTTCCAGATCCGGATGGAGAGGATGAAGGAGATCAAGTGTCCTCCTCTCTAGCGATATCAATACGATGGATCTCTGCAGTAAAACTCATTTAATCTGATCTCGCAACTCTTGCATAGAGGGAGGGAGGAGAATAGGAGGGGGAGGCCAAGGTTGTAGCCTATCAACCATGAGTCTCCCCTCCTATTTATAGGGAGCCACCAAAATCCCTAGGGCTCCTGCCTTAGTGGGTATTAGATCTTCATCCAATTACCCACTAACCTTGTATTATTGGATCTCTATCCAATAATCTTCTTAGGCCTTTAATTGGGCCTTAAGCAAGGAGCCCATCATCATAAGATCTCATCTAATAAGAATAGGAGCTAATTGGATCTCCATCCAATCCTCTATTCATTGAAACATCAACTATATGTATGTGATCCTCTAGGCCTGATTCTGAGCTGGCCGTAAGTCGCTCCCATCAGAACTATTTCTGTTATAGTAAATTATTATCTCCATAATAATTCACTCGACTCATCGACTATGGACATATTAGGCCACTACGCCATAATCCCCAAACGATATAGGGGGATCAAATCCATTGGACTTGTCTATCCACAGTTATCGTGTATCTATAATCCCTCATCTAACTAATATCTCAGAGACTGTATATTGGATATGGTACTGTCAGGTCACATACGGAATCAGTTTGTCTTGCTCTAATCGGATTCTACCGGAGAACTCTTTGTCTCTTAATCTGAATGACCCTGGCTAGGGATTTGTTTGAGTAAACACATATGTGATATTTCTCTCATGATACAAAGAGTAGATCATACTCTATTGACACTCAATTACCTTCGTAATGTTGACTACCAATCTCGATAACCAACTATACCAAATTTAGAACTTTTCAAACCTGTAAGTCTGACATCAAAGAAAGGAGTACTCATACAAGGCATCCTTGGTGTCTCAAGTAAAAGGACCAGATACACAACTAGGACTATGAAATTGCTATATGACATTAGGTATTAGAAACCATACATCATTTCATAAGTGGATCAATCAGTGAACTCATTCTCAAATGAGCACGTGTATTATATCCTTAGTGTCTCCACACAAGTGGCTATGAGATCAATTGCCTCCATCATATGGACAGGTATATAGTACACTAGTCTGTCCGGTTATCTCAATGCCCCTCTTGAGTAACCTATGACTGGGATTATTTAGGATATCTGTTTAAAGGTGAATCGATCTCAGTATCATGATCTCATCACGATTCAATTCTCATTGCACAAAACCATGGACATTGTAATATATATGCTACAGATAATATAACGCAAGAATATACCAATATTAATCATAAGCAAAAAGATCACACAGCGTGTCACACGTGTCATCACTCACAAGATTATCTTGTAGGGCACCTGTAACCGGCAACAATTCATAAGGAGTTTTAGAGAGTAATGATCTTACAAGAACTCTATTCATAATATAGCATATCATGCTGACAACTTCGGCCCAAAAATATTTGGGTAGGCTATGTTTGTTTAACATGGTTCTAACAATTTCTTTTAAGCTCCTATTTTTTCTTTCCACCAGTCGATTTTGTTGTGGATTTCTAGAAGTAGAGAAATTATGGTTGTACATATTTGACTCACAAAAAATTTAAAAATCATGATTGTGAAACTCACCACCATGATCACTATGCATAGATGAAATCATAAACCTCTTTTCGTTTTGAACAAGTTTACAAAATTTTGAATATTTAAAAGAATCACTTTTGTGTGCCAAAAAATAAGCCAAAGTGTATCTACTATAATCGTCTACAATAACAAACACGTATTTGCTACCTCCTAAGCTTGTAGTATCAATTGGTCCAAATAAATCTATATAGATCAATTGTAGTGGCTTAGAGGTGCTTATTTGATTTTTTGATTTAAAACTATATTTTATTTATTTATTTATTTTGCATGCATCATAAACTTTGTCTTTGACAAACTTAATGCTAGACAATCCTCTCACAAGATTTTTAGTTGAGATTTGATTTAATAGTTTCATGCTAGCATGTCCCAATCTCTTATGCCAAATTCATGCATCATCATTCAAGGCCGAAAAACACATTTCATCACAAAAATTATCAATGTCAATAGTATACACATTATTACTTCTTAAGATAATCATAGATCTATTTTCTGTGTGGTATTTCAATTATACAAGCATTAGATTCAAATTTGATAATATATCCTTTATCACATAATTAGCTAATGCTTAGTAGATTATATTTTAAATCATCAACTAATAACATATCTTCAATTAAGAGGTTTGATTTGTTACCAACGGTTCCTTTCCTAATGATTTTTCCCTTGTTGTTGTCTCCGAAGGTGATAAATCCTTTATTTATGCTAGAGAACTTAGAGAAATGAGTTGGATCTCTGATCATGAGCTTCTAGCATTTGTTTGGAGACATACCTATAAGAAAGGGGGTTTTAGTTTAGGTATGTACCCATATGACTTTGGGTCTCTCATGAAAAGTTTTACATAATTTTACTAAAGGTATTGAGTTATTTATGGTTCCTTTAGAAACCCAAATCAACTTACGTGGATTATACATTCTAAATGAGTATCTATAGGCAAAATGTCTAAGCCTACTATAAAGATTACATTTGATTTCAAGTGAAAAGTGTAATGTAGGTCCTCTAACGAAGACAGTTGACTTTTGTTGAGTATTACCCATAAAACCAATATCTTTCTTTTTATGAACATGACCCTTATTAACAATGATCATGTTTAGATATTTATTGCCTATTTTAAACTTTTCTATAATTTGTTGTAGTATGACATTTTCCTTTTTAATTACCTCTAGTGTCTCACATTTAAAGCAAGAAACATATGGTGTTGATGCTTAATGCATACTTTCAAGTTTACTAGCAAGTAATGCATGCATCTTCTTAAGTAATTTATAAGTTTTGCTAATATTTTTAAATTTATCAAATAATTCATGAAAGACATTTAACAACTCATCAAATGTAAAGAGGAGGCTTCAGAAGAGCTACTTCCCTCATCATGGATGGCCATGAGCGTATAGTTAGCCACTTCTTTGTTGTGGTCTTCATCATCTAATGAGCTTGAATCATCCAATGTTACTATGAAGGCCTTCTTATTGTTTGGAGTTGGCAGCTTGTTCTTCAACTATGGGCACTCACTTTTGAAATATCCTAGCTTCTTGCATTCGTAACATATTATATTATCTTTTTTTGGTTCATTTTTATTTTTATGATATTTATTTTTTTATTAATTTTTTGAGTTTTCTTGTTAGAAGCGCAACATCATTGTCCTCATTACTCGAGGTTTCACTCGAGGAGTCATATGTCATTCTCAGTGTCATGTCCTTCTTGTTCTTTGAAATGTATTCCTCTTTGGTTTTCAATGCAATGTCCTTCCTATTTTTTGGAAAGAGTTCTTCATGTTCATCATGAGCTTTGCAACTCATTTCCTAAGTCATTAGAGATCCAATTAGTTCCTAGAGAGATAAATTATTCAAGTCTTTGGCTTCTTGTATACTTTTGGGTCTCAACTTTTAGGTAAAGATCTTAAAATTTTATTAACAAGTTCAATATTAGTATAAACTTTACTAAGAGATTTTAAACTATTGATGACATCTGTAAAGCGGGTATACATGTCACCAATAGTCTCACTTAGTCTCATTTTAAACAATTCATGGTTATGTACAAAAAGATTTATTTTTGATTCCTTTACTCTACTTGTGCCTTTATGTATGACTTCTAAGATGTCTCATATATCATAAGCAAAATCACAAGTAGAAACTCGATTAAATTAGTTTTTCTCTAAAGATCAAAACAAGCATTTATAGCTTTGACATTTAAGGAAAATATATTTTTTTCATGATCATTCCAATCATTTATAGGATTGGATGATTTCTGAAATCCATTTTCGACAGTGTTCCATAATTCAAAATCCAACAAAATAAAAAAATTCACATTATAGTTTTCCAATAGGTGTAGTATGTCCCATTAAATATAAGAGAATGTGTGATGGAAGAACTCTTATTAATGTCAAAGAAAGTCATCTGAACTTGCTTCGGTGTTAATCCAATTGAGTGAGTCTTGCTCTGATACCAACTGTTAGGATCAAGTTGGCACTAATGTGTTCACCTCTTCTTTTAAACTCACTTTAAACTTGAAGAACACAAGGGAAGCTCTCAATTGATTTTCACAAAATTTTTCTAAAGATTTCATTTAACTATCTTAGCACTTTCTTGTTTTTCCATGCAAGAATATTTGGGGTATTTATAAACCCCAATTAGCTTAAAAAATTGAAGTCAAAATTTAACTTTTCTTCCTAAAATCTAAGTACGGGCGACACTACCATCGACGCTGGTGGTATTACCGATGAAAAACTTGGAACAATACTTTCCCGTACTGTTTCATACCCGAATCATATATTCTGTTGACCCCTTTCTAAGTCAACGAAATTAGCTTTATTATGAGCTAAAATCTAACTCAAAATGGACTCAGTTAGCCTCTAATTGAGTTAGTTAGGATTTCTTCAAGACTAACTCAATTAGGACTTAAACAATGATGCTAATTCTGACACACTAAAGCAAGTACAATTGTTCTTATTGTCTGGCATGTAAATCGATCTTTCAAACTCCCATCAAACTTTCCGGCATACTTTCGATGAACTCCCGATGAGCTCCCGATTCTCTTCCTGCGATCTCCTGACGTACTCCCGGTGAACTCCGATCATCTTCGACAAACTCACAACGAACTCTTGGCGAGCTCCCACTGCATCGTCCAAACTTCCCGACATATTTCGATGAACTCTCGGCCCAACATCAGATTGTTTTGTCTTTTCATAATCATAGTTAATCTTGCATCACTTAGTTCCAACACATAGGTTAGATCATAAATCCATCAATTAATTTTATCATCAAGATCTAAGATTCAACATAATATAAAGTATCAAGTTGCTAGGGAATAAAGTGTTCAGTAGCTCGAGAATTAGCTATAATAGTAGCTTGATCCAGTCAAATAAAGTTGCTTGGCTTTTGCCTTAAAACAAACTTATAGCTTTCCCTAACTAGTGAATAGAGGGGCACCACACCCCATAATAAGGCAACTTACTTATCTTTCTTATTTCAATGTTCTGGTTGACTAAATGATCAAATTTCGACTGAGCACTTGACTCGCCCTACTTAGTTGTACTCAAAGCCATATTTTATGGAGAGGAATGGGTGAATTAGGGCTTAACTAAAGGAGTGCAGGCTAAGGCTCAATATGAAAGAGATTCTGTTTTGCCGCTCTACTCAGCGGGAGATTTCAAGTATAGAGAAAGTGGCTTCCGCCTCGAGACAAAATGCCATCTATCACACTCCGAACTAACCCCCTGGGATTGAGATCCGGGCTTACCCACTCTTTCTTTCCTCCACTCCCTCCAATGAGCTGTTCCTACCAATCGTGGGGAAAGACACATAGATGACCGTACACACCGCAAGATATCTCAGTATTGATTTGGGTTTGAAATTGAAACCATTTAGGTTGAAAGCTGCTAATACCTAAAACAGTAAACACGATACCTACTACAGGTCACGCAAGCAGCTATGAATAAATTGTTGCAGGGGTGCATAAGTCTCGGACTGTTGCGCAGTCTTTGGTTACATATTTTTATACGTGGTGGTACTTCATGAAATTCTGTAAAGCCAGTAGTTAGCAGTGAGTTTTGGTAGGTTACTTGAATGATAGCAGTCAGGCATGTTAGGTTACTTCTCCCGCGCCAGGTATGTGCTGTTCAACAAACAAATAAAAGAAGAAAACTAGACTAGAATCTGCATCATTTGATGCGCCTACTGATAGCTTCTTATGATTATTTTTAATTACTATATGGTCTTCCTATTCTTTCTGGATTTTGAAGCACAAACAGACCCCTTTTATAAGTAATGGGCTATAGTATAGTAGTCGTAGAGAGAATTTATATTATTCTGGGTACATTCAGTTCCTTAACTCTTCAAGTAGTTATGGAGCAGTTGAGTCTGTCTCCGTGCATCAGCTTAAAAGTCAGTTAATTCTTTAGTTTACTTGGCGTGGGTTAAGTCGTTAAGTCTAAGTTCATGATGTGCCTTCGGGAGCAAGAGACGAGGCTAAAGAAGAAGCTGGATCAATCAGGGGTAGGAACAAGATCTAAAATAGAAATAATATTTTTAGAAGTGTTAGAAACAACATAAATGCTTAGTTCGATAATCTATCTGTCAGTGATTGGATTGTCGGTTATGAAAGTGGATTTCCATATTAAATACGAGTTCCTGATTTTGAAAACTCCCTAACGCAATGAACAACGGACTTGGATTTCCATATTAAATATGAGTTCCTATGTAACTAACTACCTACAAGAAGTATCCCACCCATAGAGTGGAAGCAGTGCGAGTTTCACCTTATACAGAAGCAAGTCGAAGCTAAATCTCCTAAAATGAATGCCCAATTAGAGGTTTCAAGATAAGAACCTAAAATCAAGCAAAAAACAAAGATTCTATTCACAATTCGGTAGTCCCCTTCCACACAGAATGCTTCCTCTCTAAACTCTCGCTATACCATTCTTTTTGGTGGGAAAGAGGGAAAGTCAAGCGAAAAATTGTTTGAGTGATTAGGCGTGGACATGATTCATTAAAGGGCTATATCTTTAAGAAGAAAAAGAAATAAGCTCAATTCTATTGAGCGGACGGACCTGAACGAAGAATCCAATTCCGAGTCCCCAAAGTAGTTCACTTAATTGAATCTATCGAGCATATGATATAATGGAGTATTTCACTCCACCACTTGCTTCTTGTGCTCTTAAACTCGAATAAGCATTAGCCGATAAAGACAGGATAGAAATTCTCTAATTTGATTCATTGACTCAACTTTTATAAATAGTTACTTGTTGCTGTTGAAGGTAATATCATTATTATTTATGATGATGGATGTGTTAGTCTTGCAGCTCAGGATAGTAACTAGGTAATTGACTCTGGTGCTACTTTTCATGTTACTTTCTCATGGTGATTTCTTCATATCTTACATTGCTGGAGATTTTGGCAATGTCAAAATGGGAAATAGTGGTACATCTAAGATTATGTGTATTGGAGATATTTGCTTGGAGACTAATATTGGGAGCAAATTAATACCCAAAGATGTAATACATATTCTAGATATTCATCTAAACTTGATATCTATAGGAAATCTTAATGATGAGAGATTTATGCACTATTTTGGTGAAAGCAAATAGAAGCACACTTAATATTCTCTAATTGTGGCGAGAGGAAAGAAGCAAAACTCTTTTTATGTTATGGAGGCTAAGCTACATAAATGAGCGATTAATGTAATCTAAAACGATGAAAGTATAGATTTTTGACATAAAATGCTTGGTCATATCAGCGAGAATGGACTTCAAACTCTTGCTAGAAGCAATTCTTACCAAAAGTTACAAGGTATATCTCTTAAATCTTGTGATCATTGCTTCGTTGGAAAAACACATAGAGTTGTCTTTCATACTTATCCATCATCTAGAAGATTAAATGTTATTGACTTGGTTCATACTGATATCTACACTATGCAAACTAGAACTCTTGGAGGTGCTCTTTATTTTGTTACTTTTATTGATGACCATTCTAGAAAAGTTTGGGCTTTTACTTTGAAATCTAATGACCAGGTACTCGATGTTTTCAAAGAGTTTCATGTCAGTGTTGAAAGAGAAACAGGAAAAAAACTAAAGTGTGTTCAAGCAGATAATGGTGATGAGTACATTGGTCCTTTTGAGAATTATTGCCGGTTTCATGGTATCAAGCTTGAGAAAATAATTCTGAAAACTCCTCAACAAAATGGTGTGGCAGAAAGGATGAACAGAACCATTGAAGAAAGGATTAGGTATATGTTTTCTCATGTCGAGTTACCTAAGTCATTTTGGGGGGAGGCTATGAGAACTATAGTTGACCTGATAAATCTTTCTCCATCAGTTCCTCTAAAAGGTGATGTTTTAGAGAGAGTATAGAAAGAGAAATATATATCTTATAATCACTTGAGAGTCTTTGGGTGTAAAGCATTTGTTCATATTTCTAAAGATGAGAGGTCTAAGCTTGATAATAAGGCAAAAACATGCATTTTCTTGGGATATAGTCTGATATACCACTTAATCAGTTTAGATCTTTTTCTTTTGTGAGATCCATCTATGTTGATGATGACATGCCATTGGTAAACAAAGATCTATGTTCTTGATGTTATTGTGATCATTTATTTATTCTGAAAAAGTTTTATTATAAACCTATTATCATTAATGATGATAGTGGAGGTTTGAGTGGACTACAGTCCCATGGTGTCTTACTTTGTGGTTGATTCATTATTCTATTATTTATCTTATTCTAATTAATATTTGTATTTGGTTATAAGTTGGTAATTTGGTGAGAAACCCATTTTGATATGGAAAAAAAAATTATTTCACTTCTATAGTTTTTCCCAACATAAACAGTAAAGAAGAGTAAGCTAGCATTTAGAGATAGAAAATGTAACATTTCGCCTAGTACTCTTTCTCTCAAGTAGGAAAGCAAAGAGACTCAACTCAATGTAGAGGTTATACCTAACTCAGATCTTGAGAAGTCCCTAATCATGCAGCTCGTACTTAGCGCTTCAACGTCCTCTTGGTAATATGGAGCTTAAAACAACTATAGAATCTATAGGAAAGATCAAATATCATTGCCAACACTATGGGCTGGTTATTCCAGTTAAGAGTGTTGGCAATGATATGTGATCTTTTTCGAATGTCCATGGAGCGAGGTGAGGATCCCGATTAGAAGCATCAAGCGGGTAATCTTCAAGTGTAGAGTTCTTGGTTCATCATATAAAGAAGACATAATCGAATCTCGACTACCCAAAGAGAGCGTAAAGTGTCGAACATTCCCTTTTAATTAAAGTTAACTTTGAATCCATAACCTGCACCAAAGCATTATCAATGAAATTCTTTAAATGATTCAACAAGAACTCTAGTTTCAACTGCACTCCCAACATGGATGAAAACCCTTGCTCGAACTCTACTTGCAGAAGCGCTTGCGGATTCCCATTGCATAGCTTCACAGATCCTATTCCTGCCTTGCTGTTGCTAATGGTGATTCAACAAGAACTCTAGTTTCAACCGCACTCCCAATAAATGAATCCAGCCTTCCTGCTCTAGCTTATGATTCTGATGATCGAGTCAGTCGACTTGGAAGCGAGACAAGAGTGTGTGTGAAGTGAATAAGTTCCTGAGGTGTTAACGATTTGGACCACTCTTAAGCGGATGGTGAATCCTATTCTTAAGGAATGGGATATTTCCTCGGTTTCCCAGAAGGGTTGGTGACCAGACCCCTCTCCTCTTCTCTGGTAGTCTAATGGTTCAGGGGGGATGTCAATTTCCTGGATTTTCTTGCTTCCTTTTCCCTTCAACCAGCCACTATCTTAGTTCCCTAAATCTAAATATAGGCAAGGGTTTATGAGTCTTTCGGTTGGAGCACCAAGACAGCAGAAGATAAAAGTTGGGAAACAAGAGACTGTTTAGAAGGATCTACGAGCAATACCAAAGTGTTTCAAAGAAGCGCTTTTTTACCAAACCCGAGCTATAGAGTAGAGCTTTGCAAAAGGAGTTCCAATTGTGGCAAACTCTATTAGTGTAATAAACAAAGGGTGGTAGATCGAAAGAGTCATGATTACCAACGTGATACCTAAGAGAATAACGAAGCTGGGACCCTTGCAAGAGATATTGTTGCGACTGAGATTTCACCACGAGGATTTACTATAGGCAAGATTCGTTGCTATTGTATTTAGTAGGAGTATAAGCGGGCAGCACTACACTACTTTGTTTGAGCTACATCAGTTACTTCCCTATGCTTCAACCACTACTCGGGCAAGGGTTAAGGAATAGCTATTCTGGGAAAATAAAGTAAGGAGTGAGTTTTCAGAGTAAGGAATGAGTTTTGAAGCAATGCTCTATATGGAATATATTTTATATTCTTAGATAAGATGCGCACATTCTTTGATTTCCCCGTTGGTTGAAGTTCAGTTCTCTTCTTTCTTGTTAAGTCGTATTCGGAAGCCGAAGATCATCTAGCTTGAATCGAAATATCAAATTTTCTTATTTGTTTACTTTCCAACTTTCATGAACTTTCCAGTTTCCCCATCTTTCCTTCTTGCTTCGTTTGTTGCTTCCTTTTGCATAGAACAAGAAGTGCTTTCTTCGTCGTTGGGAGCTCGAACTGCTTTACTTCCCTTGTCGACCCAACCTCTCGTTTAAGTAAAGGAAGGACCGCATCATGTATGTATGTTCCGGCTAGGTCAACTTATGCACAATTCTCCCAACCCTGATCTATCTCAGAAAAGCTGATGGAGCTAGGTTTATAATGATAGCAGATAGGATTTAGATATGATAATGGAGATGATCTAGATATGATTTAGATATAATTTAGAATGATTTCCCCAACTAATTGAGGAAATCTATTAGTTGAGGGAAATCCTCCTATTTAACTATATAAATGGATGAAGAATCAAAGCCCCTCTCCCTCTAAGAGAGATTACCTCTGCTTTTTTTACTGTCCAACGATAGCTTCTCACTTACGTGACCAGAGGACGATCCTCTGTGACCCCCGGAGGACGATCCTCTGTGGTTACAGCCCATATCTCCCTTCGCTGCCACCGTCGTGGCAGCCGTTGCCCTCAATCGCTCGTGACCCTTCGGCGTCGCCAGCGTTTTCTTCCGCAATGCATCAGAAACAGAGCAACCTCTGCTTTTTCTAATGCAGCTGTCGGACCTCATCTTCCTGCCACCGAGGTCCCTTCGCTGCTAGCACCCTCTTCGCTTTTGATGTCCAACGGCAGCTTCTGCTCCACCCACTACTGCGCTTGCCCCGTGCCCGCACTAGTTTCTGCTTCATACACTGTAAACTTTTTTTTCATTATATCGGTCCAAGATCGACGTTCTTGAGAGGAGCTCGATTTTGCGGGGGCATGATAGTAGATAGGATTTAAATATGATAATAGAGATGATCTAGATATGATTTTCTCAACTGACTGAGGAAATCTCATAAATTAGTTGAAGAAAATCCTTCTCTTTACCTATATAAATAGATGAAAAATTAATAAATTTAATTGGACTTTTCATTCTCACTTTCTGTTCTAACATATAATAGATTAAGTTAACCAATCATGCCCTCTCAACAAGTCAAAATTGAACTCATTATACAGAGAATTAAAGAATATTTCAAAGATCAACTATAGGCTCAGAAGAAACATAATCATTTGCTAGTATGATAGATATGGGACATTCTATCATAAATCTCATTTTAAACCAGAGAATCTAAATAACCATAGACTTCCATTGATAGTATTTGAAGCAGAAGTAGGTTTAAACGCAGAGTATCTTTACTCCGTTGATGCGCTTCAACTTTATAGTGCCTCTTGCTCTTGCTGAGAAAGCCTTACTTCAGTGAGTGTAGTAGGATTGGATTTCCTTTTCTTTACCGCTATGTAGGCTACGTTGAACTATTAAACCCAAAGAAACTTGACTTGAAGATGAAGACAAAATTTGAAGTTGTTGGGGTCGCCCCGCAATTGTAGGTGGACCGACCACTATTGGCCCCATCATTCTCTCCCTCTATAGAAATTCTTTTTGTCATGTCTTTACGGGGTGTACCTGTAAAGGATTGTAGCGAAGCTTGGATTGTAATTAAAAGGATTGTAGCGAAGCTTTGGATCTTTGGGGTATGTTGCGGGAGAGTTGATCGACTTGGATGCCATGGGCTTGTTGCAACTGGTGGCAGCCGAGACATGCCAATTGGACATATTTTGGCTAGTGGTGGCCGAGACATGCAACTCGGGCATGATTGAACTGATGGTGATCGAGGGATGCAACTCAAGTACGATTGGGTTGACGGTGGTCGAGGGATGCAACTCGGGCACGACTGGACTGATGGTGACCGAGGGATGCAACTCGGGCACGACTGGACTGATGGTGCCCGAGGGACGCAACTCGAGCACGATTGAACTGATGGTGACCGAGGGATACAACTCGTGCATGATTGGGATGACAGTGGCCGAGAGATGCAACTCGGGCACAACTGGACTGATTGTGGTTGAGAGATGCAACTCGGGCACGATTGGGCTGATGGTGGCCGAGGAATGTAACTCGGGCACGACTGGGTTGATGGTGGTCAAGGGATGCAACTCGAGCATGACTGGACTGGTGGTGGCCGAGGGACACAACTCGGGCATGACTGGGCTGATGGTAGCTGAGGAATGCAACTCGGACACGACTGGGCTAATGGTAGCTGAGGGATGCAACTCGGGCATGACTGGACTGATGGCGACCAAGGGTATGCATCGAGAGCACATGCTGATAGACTACGCATGCCTAGCATGCGGAAATCTCGACCTTCGTGGGTTGCATACGTGCAGATTCACGCTTTAGACGGCTGCGTGTCGCACACGTAATTCTAACGACGGTCGGTTAGGGCTGAAGTGGATCCGTATTTATTGATATTATGGGTTCCCTAGGTAGAGTTCTTTCTCTACCTCGGGCATGCGAACTGTCATTCGAAGGCTTTATAACCCCGCCTCCCTTGGCTAGAGACCTTACTTGCACTCCTGAACCCCCTTTGCTTTCATCTCGGTTTTTTGCAGTTCCTCTTCTTCTGCTCCCCTCATCCCCTTGATCAGGTCGGATGTCCTCCTTGGGTTCATCTAGTGTTAGGGTCGTTCCTTCTGCTAGTTCGAAAGGAACGCGATCGGAGGGTCCCGAGGCTAGTGTCTCGGGGTCATCGTGTTTAGGGATACCTTCCTCGGCAGATGCTCAGTCACAAAGAGATCTTGAGGTTATGAAGTCTTGTCATGACGTTGCCTCGATCATAAATGAGGAAGCCCTAGAGTCCATCCGGGAGTGCTACAGCATCCCCGAGGGGTAAGTTCTTCGGGCTCCTTTGCCCGAGCAGCGGCCTTACCAACCCGGGCCCTCCGAGATAAGTATCTAGGTGGATGCGTTGGAGGCTGGTTTGTGTTTTCCTTTGCATCCCACCACCATTGCGTTCTTGGATGAGTGTCGGGGTGCTGGTATTGTTCTATCCAAACCTTGTTCTTCACTTGCTTTCGTCTATATAAGAGTAGGGGTGGTTACTATTTGACAGCTCGGGTTAGTTTTAAGGTCAGCGGTGCATCGACCAACAACAAAGGTTGGAAGGCTCGGTACTTCTTCGTCAGTGGTCCGAGTTGGGGCTTCAGAGTTAACTGGTCGATTCATCTGATCACCAATGTTCCCCCCTTATTATCTGAGGAGGAGTCTATCGTGGTCAATAGGCTGAGGGGAATTCTTTCCCATTCCCGAGCAATCCGGGATTAGACCGAGATGTAGTTGGTCGAGGCTGGGCTCAATCCTGCTTCTCGGGGTATACCTGCTCTTTGATGCTTGTCGCATATGTCATAACCATCGAAACTCTAACTTGTTGGTCGGAACGTAGGTGCCATGGATTTGAATGTTCTGTGCAAGAAACCTAGGATGTCGAGCGGGAAGAGCGCTCCAGCTGCTAGAGCCGAGAGTTCACAGTTGGAGGAGGAAGTAATCCACATGGAGTCTTCGGCAAAGAGGTCCGTCGGGAGTTTGATTCCCGATCAGGCAGCTACTAACCAACCCGAGAAGCGGGTCAAGACATCGGTGAGGAAGCACAAGTCCCATCACGGTGAGGGGAGCTCCCGGCGGGTGGCTTGGGAAAAAGAACTGGAGGCTTCAGCAGAGGACTTGTCCCCCACCTACCGTCGACCGAGATTAATGAAGGATCTATTGGGAAACCTCAGCGAAAGCATCACATGCGTAGCAAAAATCAAAATAAAAACTGGTTTCCCACGTAGATCAATCGTCGTGCAAAAGATTGGGGTTGCGAGAAAAATCATAAAAACTGAAAAAACACGATGTGTGAGAGATTGATTTTACCTAGGGAGATTGTATATCCCTGTATTCCAGATCTGGATGGAGAAGATGAAGGAGGTCAAACGTCCTCCTCTCTAGTGGTATCCACGCGATGGATCTCTGTAGCGAAACTCCTCCAATCTGATCTTACAACTCTTGTGCAGAGGGAGGGAGGAGAATAATAGGTTGTGGCTAAAGCTGTAGCCTATCAACCATGAGTCTCCCCTCCTATTTATAGAAAGCCACCAAAAACCATAGGGCTCCTGCCTTAGTGGGTATTGGATCTCCATCCAATTACCCACTAACCTTGCATTATTGGATCTCTATCCAATAATCTCCTTAAGCCTCTAATTGGGCCTTAATCAATAAGCCCATCGGCATAGGGTCTCATCTAATGAGAATAGGGGCTAATTGGATCTCCATCCAATCCTCTATTTGTTGAAGCATCTATCATATGTGTGTGACCCTCTAGGCTCGATACCGAGTTGGCCGTGAGTCACTCACATCAGAACTCCTTCTGATATAGTGAATTATTATCTCAATAATAATTTAATCGACTCATCGACTATAGACGTACTAGGTCATTATGCCATAGTCACCAGACGGTACAGGGGGATCAAATCCATCGAACCTGTTTGTCCACAGTTATCGTGTATCTATAATCCTTCATCCATCTAATATCCCAGAGATTGTATATTGGACATGGTACTGTCAGGCCACATACAGAATCCGTCATAGTCTCGCTCTAATCAGATTCTCTCGGAGAACTCTCTCTCTCAATCTGAATGACCCTGGCCGGGGATTTGTCTGACCAAGCATATATGAGATATTCCTCTCGTGATACCAAGAGTGGATGATCCTCTATTAACACTCAATAACTTCCGTAAGGTTGGCTACCAATCCCGATAACTAGCTATACCAAATATGGAACTTTCCAAACCTTTAAGTCTGGCGTCAAAGAAATGAGTACTCATACAAGACATCTTTAGTGTCTCAAGTCTAAAGACCAGATACACAACTAGGACTATGAAATCGCTATCTAACATTATGTATCATTAACCATATAATATTTTATAAGCAAATCAATCAGTGAACTCATTCTCCAATGAGCACCTGTACTATATCCTTAGTGTCTCCACACAAGTGGCTATGAGACCAGCCACCTTCATCATATGGACGAGTATATAGTATACCGATATGTCCAGTTATCTCAATGTCCCTCTCGAGTAACCTATGACCGAGATTATTTAGGATCTGTGTTTAAAGATGAATCGATCTTAGTTTCATGATCTCATCACGATCCGATTCCTATTGCACAGAGCTAAGGATATCATAATATATATGCAATAAATAATATAATATGAGAATATCCTAATATGAATCATAACCAAAAAGATTACGCAGTGTGTCACACATGCTATCACTAACGTGATTGGCTTGCAGGGCACCTGTAACTAGCAATCTCCCACTTGACCTAAAGCCAATCACCTATATGTCTAATCCCCATCAGACCCCTGTGACGCTCAAATACAATCTAAGCCAGCGGCTTCGTTAGTGGATCTGCAATGTTATCTTCGAATGAAACTCTTATCATATGGAACCTCCTAAGAACATGCTTAGACTTCTGATGAGACCTGGGTTCCTTCGCTTGAGCGATCGCCCTGTTGTTGTCGCAGTATATGGGAATTGGTTCCACGCTGCTTGGTATGACGCCTAAATCTTTGATGAACTTCTTCATCCATGCCTCTTCCTTTGCTGCTTCTGCTGCAGCAATGTATTCCGCCTATGTGGTCGAGTTAACAGTAGTATCTTGCTTGAAACTCTTCAGCTTACTGCTCCTCCATTCATGGTGAAAATATACCCTGAATTTGATTTGCTATCATCAATATCAGACTAAAAATATGAGTCTATGTAGCCCTCAACCTAGAGGCTACCTCCTCCATATACTAGTAAAAGTACTTAAGGATACACTTTATTGCCTTCCAGTGTTTTAAACCTTGATTTGCTTGATACCTACTCGTGACACTCAGAGCATATGCTATATCAGGTCTGATACATAGCATCATATACATGATAGACCCTATCGCTGAGGCATAAAGTATCTTATCTATGTCTGCCCTTTCTTCAAGAGTCTTTGGGGACATACTCCTAGAAAGTGATATTTCATGTCTCATCGGTATGAGACCTCTCTTGTAATTCTTCATGCAAAACCTTTTGACAATGGAGTCTATATACCTAGACTGGGACAAGCCAATCATCCTTTTCGATCTATCTTTATAGATCCAGATCCCCAAAATATAAGATGTTTCCCCTAAGTCTTTCATGGAGAAGTTTCTAGATAACCAAGCCTTTACTATGGAGAGCATTCCTACATCATTCCCAATGATTAGGATGTCATCCACATATAGCATCAAGAAAATGATAGCGCTTCCACTTACCTTCATGTACACATAATGCTCATCTTCGTTCTTAACGAAGTCATAAGATCTGATCACCACATCAAATCTTATGTTCCAACTTTGGGAAGCTTGCTTCAATCTATAAATGGATCTAAGCAACCTGCACACTTTATCTAGACTCTTTTTGGATACGAATCTCTTTGGCTGTATCATATACACCTCCTCCTCGAGGTTGTCATTGAGGAATACCGTTTTGACATCCATCTGCCAGATCTCATAGTCATAGTGTGCTGCAATGGCCAAAATAATTCTAATAGACTTAAGCATGGCCACAGGTGAAAAGGTTTCATCATAGTCAACTCTTTATCTTTGAAGATATCCTTTAACTACCAGCCTTGCTTTATAGGTCTCTACCTTTCCATCCACTCTGATCTTCTTCATGAAGATCCATTTGCAGCCGATGGGTACAATACCCTCAGGTTTCTTCCACAAGGTTCCAAACATTGTTAGAGCACATGGAATCCATCTCAGAATTCATGGCTTCTTGCCACTTCCCAAAGTCTATACTCATAATAGTCTCCTCGTAGGTCTGAGGATTAACATCCTGAGAGTCATCTCCAATGATATGTCCCATATATCTTTCAGGAGGGTGAGATACTCTACTAGACCTACGTAAAATTAGAATTTGTGTGTTAGGTACCTGAACATACTCGGGCTCTAGGATGGTGCTTGAGCTACGTTCTCCAACCTCGCTCAAGTCTATCTCACTCCCACTGTTTCGACCAGGAATGTGTTCCTTCTCAAGGAACACAGCTCTCTTGGCAACAAAGACTTTTTGGTCCTTGGGATGATAGAAATAATACCCACAAGTTTCCTTTGGGTATCCCACGAATGTGCACCATTCTTTTCTTGATTCTAACTTATCGGGGTTGTGTCTTGTAACGTGAGCAGGACAACCCCAAATCTTAACAATCTTAAGATCGGGCTTCTTTCCTTTCCATATCTCACATGGTGTAGACACTAACGACTTTGATGAAACTCTGTTCAGAAGGTAAGCTGCAGTCTCTAGGGCGTACCCCCAGAATGAGACGGGTAGGTCAGCGAAACTCATCATAGACTACACCATATCTAACAGTGTGCAATTCCTTCTTTCTAATACAACATTGAGTTGAGGTGTATAAGGAGGTGTCCACTGGGATAGAATCTCATTGTCCCTGAGGAAATGACTGAACTCCGTACTCAAGTACTCTCCTCCTCGATCTGATCAAAGAGTCTTAATACTCTTTCCAATTTGGTTCTCTACCTCATTCTTATATTCTCTGAATTTCTCGAAGGCCTTAGATTTGTACTTCATTAAGTACACGTGTCCATACCTAGAGAAATTATCAGTGAATGTAATGAAGTATAAGTAACCACCTATAGCTTGAGTCGACATGAGACCACATACATCACTATCTATGAGTTCTAATAACTCGATGGCTCTCTCTCCAGTTCCACTAAAAGGAGAGTTGGTCATCTTCCCACGAAGGGAAGGTTCACAAGTTACATATGTCTCATAGTCAAATGGATCTAAGCATCCATCTTTCAGCAACTTTTGAATCCTTCCCTCATGTATATGACCTAGCCTACAATACCATAGATATGCATTATTCACCTCATCTCTTTTCCTCTTAGACATATTTATATTCATGATATGTGGAGAAGTGTCTAACACATATAAGTCATTTATAAGGGTCCCTCTAGTGATGATTTCATCATCCATAATTATTGAACAACTACTATTCTCAAAAACTAATTTATATCTACTAATTGTCAAACAAGAGATATAAATAATATTTTTGATAATAGAGGGAATAAAATAGCATGCATCTAATGTAATAATAGCTCCACCAAGCAGATTTAAGGTGACCTCTCCAACAGCAACTGCAACAACTCTTGCTCCATTGCCCATCTTGAGGTTCATCTCACCTCTAGCCAATCTCCTAGGTCTTGCCAGAACCTGCAACGAATTGTAGATATGATAAATACTCCCGGTATCCAATACCCATGTTTTATCATAAAAATCTAACAAGTGAAGACTGATCATGAATATACTTGAAGCTTCTCTAAGCTTCTGTTTCGCCTTATCTATAAGGTAGTCCTTACAGTTCCTCTTCCAATGCCTGTGAGTTTCTAGGACTATTCCTAGACCTATGAGTTTCTCGATCCACTCTATCATCTTTAGGACATGGTTCTCAACCGATGTCCCTTCTATCATCCTGGCTTAGAAGAGTCTCTTAGATATCTTATATCTTTGAGTTTTTCCCTATTTCTCAAATAGCTAGCGGAGATGAAGAAGAATAGAATCTGCATCCATGCTCTCATGTTGCCTCTGTAACTCAAGAGTCATGGAGACCGACATGTAACATTTTGCCAACGTGGAATCATCTATGTACTTCACATAGCGAGCGATCTCATCCTCCCTTGTCCCTTCTTCCGGCGCGGGCATAATTGTATCAAGGACGTATGCGATTTTCTCCGTCGTGAGAATAATTCTCAAATTACGGAGCCAATCTGTATAATTTGGACTAGTGAGGCAGTTGACATCAAGTATGCCATGTAGGGGGGTTTATGAGCGACAAGTTTATGACAAAACAAGATATAGCAAAAAATAAATAACATGTAGATTTTATAGAAAACACTAATTAAGATATGGACTTATATCTTAATGTACTCCCACTATTTTCTTAGCGAATCACGTGACACCCTCGACACGTGAGACGGAAGTCTCCGGCAGACTCCTAATGAGAATCGGGATCCAATTGACATCTTAGTGCAACCTCAAGGGACTCAACCAATTACACTAAGCCCAAAAGGTAGGCAACTCTTGTCAATCACAACTCCTTGTAATTCCTGTCATGTTCGGCCTCTGAATCATCATAGTCTCGAGGGACTTGACCAACCATGACGTTCAGTTAAGTCATCACTATCGTTACAATATGAGTTTGATTCGATGATATGCCCTCGAGTGACTCGACCAAGCATACCATGTCCTCAAGTCACCGATGACATCTCTATGTCATAGGCAAGATCTCGGTCACGTAGATAGCTGAGCCTCGAGGGACTCGACCAACTCAACCTATGTCGTGATTCAATTTTTTCCTATAACGATGGAAGGTCACGTGAGTCAATCTTATTGCCTCACGCTTACCGACTTAATATTATCTTAGGAGGGGTTTTTGTATCAATCTCCTAAAATGTTATGTCACACATATATATATTTAATATATACCTACATCACATGCAAATATATATATATACATATATCTAGTAGGTGTATAACAAATCACATATGCAAGCCACATTGGATGATCATGAGCCGTCACCTAATATGGTTAAGCCCGAGCCAATGGGCCTAATCACTCATAATAGGATCTATATGTGCATTGGCGTATCTTTTTGCCCGGTGATTGTTGATCTCGTCATCATCAGTTCCGTTGGATCGTCACATCACCATGCATCGTAATCTCCCGCTATGGCATCGTGGGTCCCGTTGTCACCTCCACGCTCTCGCTGCGCCTCTCCATGTAATTACAAATAATTATAGGCACGCAGGCCCAATAATAAACAAGAAAAACGTAGGCTCACAAGACCCAATAATAATAATAATCATAATTACACACATCACAACACTTGCCTCATGATCATCCATCCATATCATACATCATATGTACATCACACCATATGTAGGATTACTAGATATATATAATAATTAATTAAACTATTTAATCAATTATTTTTGAGGAAATCAAGATATGCTCAAAATTTTTAGAATTATCTAGGGTATTTTTATAATTTTGGATGAGAGGACAGTCCTCGAAATTTTTAGAATTGTTGAGGGCATTTTCAGAATTCTGAACACGAGGACAGTCCTCAAAATTGTTGAAATTTAAAGGGGTAGGATCATCCTTTTCTCAAAAGGATGCCCTAACCCCTCTTGCCCCATCTGCGCTGGCGCCGCTACCCCTGCTGGCTGCAAGGCTGGCTGCGGGCGGCAGCCCCTTGCGGGCGCCTTGCAGCCGGCCCCCTTTGCGAGCACCACGCTACAAGCGAGTGTGCCCATGGGCGGTTGCCGCCCTTGTGTGCTAACCGCAGCCTGTCGTGCCAGTAGGCGCCGCCCCTACGGGCTGCTGCCCTTGCGAGCGGTGCCGGCCTCCCTTGCGAGCTAGCCCTAGCTGCAGCCGACCACCCCCTTGCAGGGGGCCTTGGCCACGGCCTGGCCGTGGGTGGCTGGCCTGCATAGGGGCTGGCCGTGGGTGGCCAGCCTGCATAGGGGCTGGCCGTGCGTGGCCGCCCCTCCTCCTCGCTGCCTTCGTTGCGAAAATGCAGCAAGAACGATTCTACGTGATTCAATTTCATTACACGTAATTTAAAACCAATCTTTTGCACGAAAACCTTAGCTCTGATACTACTGTTAGGAAACCTCAGCGGGAGCATCACATGCACAGTGGAAATCAAAATAAAAATTAGTTTCCCACGTAAATCAAATCATCGTGCAAAAGATTGGGGTCGTGAGAAAAATCATAAAAATAAAAAAAACACGATGTGTAAGAGATTGATTTTACCTAGGGAGATCGTATATCCCTATATTCTAGATCCGGATGGAGAAGATGAAGGAGGTCAAACGTCCTCCTCTCTAGCAGTATCCACATGATGGATCTCTGTAGCAAAACTCCTCCAATCTGATCTCGCAACTCTTGCATAGAGGGAGGGAGGAGAATAGGAGGTGGTGGCTAAAGCTGCAGCCTATCAACCATGAGTCTCCCCTCCTATTTATAGAGAGCCACCAAAAACCCTTGGGCTCTTGCCTTAGTGGTTATTGGATCTCCATCCAATTGCCCACTAACCTTGCATTATTGGATCTATATCCAATAATCTCCTTAGGCCTATAATTAGGCCTTAATCAAGGAGCCCATCGACATAGGGTCTCATCTAATGAGAATATGGGCTAATTGGATCTTCATCCAATCTTCTATTAGTTGAAGCATATACCATATGTGTGTGACCCTCTAGGCCCGATACCGACCCGACCGTGAGTCACTCCCATCAGAACTCCTTCTGATATAGTGAGAATAATATATACAATAAATAATATAATGTGAGAATATATCAATATTATTCATAAGCAAAAAGATTATGCAGTGTATCACACGTGCCATCACTCACATGATTGGCTTGCAGGGCACCTGTAACTAGCAGGATCTATGTAGTATGCGGGTCCACAAAGATGATGAGGGCTACTACATCCTTCAAATAGCCGACTGGGCCCCTAGGGATCCGAGTGCCACGATGCAAGCTCGGTGGCTGAATCTCTCGTACCTGGCGAAAGTCTGGGACGACACCGAAGCAACCTCGAAGTTCGATCGGGGTGTGTTGCACCCGACCCCGGCCAAGGGCCTCTACACCTTGCCCTCAGAGATCCTCATGGCTCAGGCAGCGAAGCAAATCGTGCTGGCAAGTCACGTCTCAGTATCTATTGTCTTTACCCCCCCCCCCCCTCTCTCTCCCCCCCCCCCTCCTTTTTTTTGTTGGCCTCCCTTTACGTTTTGCAGGGGCACCATTACCAGATGGCCCTTCTGGATAGGGTTCATGATGCGGGTTGTCTGGGGACCCACATGGGGAGCCGGGCATCCCTTCTTGAGGCGGAGATCGAAAAGCTGAAGACAAAGGGGGATCCCGAGCAGTTGGTCGTCGCTCGGTAGCAGGTGGACAAGCTATAGGTTGACAACACTAAGCTGAGGTCGGGATTGGATGAGTTGACCAATCAGTTGGAACAAGCTGACCAAGAGCTAAACGAGCTTTGGGCGGGCTTGGTGGAGAGCCAGCGCCAGATGAAAGAGTAGAGAGCAGATCGTTGTAAGGCGAATGATGAACTACTGAAGCTGATGAGGGAAAATGAGTCCCCAAGGTCGAGCTGTCAGGCAAAAGCATTGCCGACTACAAACAGTCAGTCAGGTTTGAGTGGGGGCTGCGATAGATGGGGCAGGTTTCATGTTAATACGAGTATCGGGTCACCCTGGCCCGTTTCCAGGCCCGGTATCCCGACCAGGAGGTCGACAACAACCCCTTTACCGAACAGCCCGAAGACAGCTCAGTGCCAATGGAGACTCATCAGGAATTTGACAACTCCATCCCTCCCGAGGAATGATCGAGAGTCTTATCATTTTTGGTACTTTTGGTAGGTCGGTATGAGTGTTATGCATGTAACCCTGATCTCAGTCTCGGGGCTTGACCTGACTTGACTTATTTTGTAATCGACAACTTTTGTAACTGCATATTTCATTTAATGCAAAACGATCTTTTGGTTCCCGACCTATGCATAGAACTTTCGTAGATTGGATATGTGCTAGGTTCTTGGCAACTGTTTGTCGTCTAGGTTAGCAAGGATGCAAGTGCCTTCTCGGTACGGACCCTCCCAGGTCGGTGCCAATTTACCTCGAGTTTGAGTTGGATCACTTACCTAGGCTTTGCACAAGACGAGGTCACCCGTGGTCACTTGCCATGGACGTACTTTGCTATTGTAAAGCCTTACGATGACTTTCTTATATGTGAGTTCCCGGAGGTGTGACGCGACGCGCCTTTCCTCCAATAGGTCCAAGTTCTTGCATAGTTGCACATTCGAGGTGTCTCTTTCGTAATGCTCAGTTCTGAGTGTCGGAAAGACCATCTCGGGCGATAAGACCACCTCGGTCCTGAAGGTGATTCAGCCATTGATGTTTTTATGGTTGTTCTTGAAGCCCACAGGATGCTGGGGAGCTCATTGGCCTAAGTTCCTTATGCACTGGTGACTCTCTTCTTCAGACCTTCAAGGATGGCTCGGTTGGTTACCTTGACGAGCCCATTGGCTTGGGAGTGCGCGACCGAGCTGAATGTTAAAGCCTTGGCAGAAATCTTTGAACTTTTGGTTGTTGAATTATGTCCCATTGTTCATGATTACGATTTTGGGGATGCCGAACCTGGTGATGATATTCTTCCAAACAAAATTTTTGACTCACTTTTCTGTGATTGAGGCTAGTGGTTCGGCTTCGACCCACTTGGTGAAATAGTCGACCCCCACTATGAGCCGAGCAGGTCCATTCCCCACTAGGCGAATGGCCAGGCCGCATCAGACATTGTCATGGGAGTCACCGGTTAGTGTTGCACGTGAGCATGATGTTGACACTGTTCACATTTTTATACATAGGTCTGAGCATCCTTGCAAATTATCATCCAATAGTAGCCCTACCTGAGGATTTTGTGAGCGAGTGTACGGGCTCCGATATGCTCTCTGCACACCCCCTCGTGTACCTCGGCGAGCGTCATCTATGCTTCGCTCGGGTGCAGGCATCGTAGCAGAGGTCAGCTGAAGCCTCTCCTGTAGAGGCGCCCATTGATCATGCAATACTAGGATCCTGACTACTTCACCCGGTGCCCCTCAGCTGCCTCATCAGGAAGGATGCCCTCCGTCTTAAATCAGAGAAGTTGGTTAAGCCAACATTCCCTGGTTTCCACTACCGCCACCTTGGGCGCACTGATGGAAGGTCGGGTGAGCTTGGTCAGTTGAGCAGTTTGCTCGCTTATGCTTTGGTCTGGAGCAAGCATCACTAAAGAGTCAGCACATGAATTTTTGGTTTGTGGCACCTTGACGATGGTGAAATGCCGAAAGGTGTTGATCAGTCATCATGCCTCAACCAGGAATTTCGCCATGGTATCGTCTCTAGCCTCGAACTCTCCTCGGACTTGTCCAGCTACCAGTTGGGAGTCGGTGAAGGTCTCGACCTTCTCCACTTTGAGTTCCTCTGCCAACCTCAATCCTAAGAGCAATGTCTTCTACCTCATTGTTGGTGGCTTTGAAGTCGAGGCGGAGGGCCTATTCATATATCTGGTTTGTCAGACTCTCTAGTACGAGGCCGACACCCCCTCTCTTGGCATTCACCGATCCATCCACATACAGTCTCCAAACTGAGAGCGAGTCGGGTGGATCATGCGTAGGAGTAAGTTCCATAATGAAATCGGCCATTGCCTGCACTTTTATAGTCGTTCTGGGCACGTACTCGAGATCAAACTCCCCCAGCTCGACCAACCACTTGACATGCGGCCTGTGACATCAAATTTAGATAAAATTTGACAAAGTGGTTGGTCGGTTATTACCTTAATGGGGTGCCCTTGAAAATATGGTCTGAGCCTTCTTGCGGCCATCACCAGCGCTAGGGCCAGCTTCTCGATCGACGGGTACCACTCCTTTGGGCCGTTGAGGTTGTGACTTGAGAAACACACTGGCCTTTCTCCCTCCTTACCTAATGTAACTAGGACCGAACTGACGACCGTTGTCGATGCTGCCAAGTATAGTCCGAGGGGTTCCCTTGGGGAGATCGTAGAGAGCTGGGGTAGCTAGGAGAGATACGCCTTTAGCTCTCGGAAAGCTTCTTTACACTGCGAAGTCCAACAAAAATCTTTTACCTTCTTCAAGGTGTGGAAGAAGGGACAAGTTTTATCACTGGCCCGAGAGATGAACCGACTCAAAGTTGCTAGTCTCCCGGTAAGCTGCAGCACTTCACTATTCGGGGGGATCTCCTTTGGAGAATTGCCCCTATCTTTTCTGGGTTGGTGTCGATCCCTCGTTGGTGGATCACGAAATCGAGGAATTTTCCCGAAGTGACCCCGAAGACACATTTGCTGGGGTTGAGCCGCATTCCAATGCGTCGCATGGTTCAGAATGTTTCTGCTAAATCCCTCAAGTGGTTCCCCGAGGCTTTGTTATTACAATCATATCGTCAACATAGACCTCCATGGTACTGTCGATCTGGTCCTTGAACAGGTGGTTAACCATTCTCAGATAGGTGGCATCGGCATTTTTCAATCCGAATGGCATTACTTTGAAGCAGTACGTACCCTCCTTCTAGCGCCAAATGTTGGGGTTGCCCCGCAACGTGGGATGATGAATCACCCCGGTGAGGTCACCCATGTACGTAAGCTCGCTTCCGTGGCCTAACGACGTAGCAACTCAGTCTCGTTCTTTGGTCGGCCCCTCCGTCGGACGACGACGCATCCCCCCTGCAAGAAGACCCTGGCCGAGCTATTGGTGCTCGACTAGGTCCCTCCGACGATCAAGTCAGGGTTTGAGATAATTGAATGAGAATGTTTTATCTTCCCCCCGACCAGTGGTGGTCTGGGGATATTTATACCTGCATAGGTGAGCTCATCGTATGTGAGCCACGTAGTCGCTACAGTACCTGACACGTCGCCAACCACCCATTGTCAGGGGCACTGTTGGCTGGTTGGCTTGTCGCATTGGGTCTTCTGCCATGCCGCCAGCCACCAGCTGTCAGGGGCACTATTCGTTGGTCGGCCCGACACGTCTGCTTTGCCATGTTGCTAGCCGCCTGCTATCAGGGGTACTGTTCACTGGTCGGCCTGACACATCTGCTCTGTCTTGCCGCCAGCCGCCTGCTATTAGGGGCTCTGTAAGCTGGCCGCAGGACTTCCAATTGACCCTCCCGGGGTTAGGTCGGCGCTAGACGCGTGCCCGACGTGGTTGAACCGTGATGTGGCTGAGGTGGGGGTGTGGTGTTCTGGCGTTGGTGGACCGACCACTATTGGCCCATCAGAAATGAAGAACTGCTGTAGTGAATCAAATTGCCTGCTTGCGTTTATAAATGGTCAAAGTCACACATAATCAAAGGGAATTATCACTAGGTAAAGATAGCTCCAGTTGAGAATGTTTCTAAGATAAAGAAGGCAAAGGTAAAGACCAGTAGCCAGTAGTAGGACTTAGCTCGTTGCATCCATACTGCTACTCAGTAGTGTACCAAGTGCTCAGTCGGCTAAGATCAAAGGGATGAAAGTGAGGATCAAAAGGCACACTTTGATACGTTGTTGCAACACATATTTATACAGAGTTGGAAGGAAGATTTTCCTCAACTGATGAATGAGATCTTCTTGTTCAGTTAGGGACATCTGTATAGCTAACATGCCCCCCTGCCCGCAAGATCGAGCTCTTGTCAGGGACGTCGATCTTGGATCGATGCAAGGAAAAGTGTTTGTGGGCCAAAGACTTCATGAGGGATTGATAGGACTCCAGTAGGGTTGAGTCCTAATCTCCCTAGAAGTAGTCAATAAAACCCTGCTAGATTATCATAAAGTCACTCCTATCTTATAAAGGAGTATGGCTAGGGTTTAGATTATCCCTTAGGGCTTAGAAGTCGTCGCCCCCTTACTGGGCAAGTCGGCCAGGATTTCCCCCTGCTTAGGTCGGCTATTGAGCCAACCTAGCTGCCCCTTGTTCCTATTAAGGTGGGATGGCTATAGGAGGGGCAAAATGATAATTTCCCTAGACAAGTGCCCCCTTGGGCTAGGACTTTGATCCTTATTTAAGATGTAGCCGCTCCCCTCTTCGAAAGCAAGCAATTATCAATTTAATTTCAACCTTCTGCCGAATCTAGGAGGGAGGAACCCCTACAGCATTCCAAGGGTTGATCCCCCTCAAGGATCAAAATCTATAGAGCTCCATCGGGGTCTTATCATCTGATATCAGAGCTGCATTTCTGCTGCCCTGTAGCCATCTCAACCGCCTCCACCTTCCCAAGCAATTCCCACAATTGCTATGACATGCGCCTCCACCTTCCACCCCAACAGCAGATCAAATTAATCTGCCGCTACCCCCTGCGTTTGATATGGAAATCTGGTATTTTTTATCATCCACGCCTCTTTAATACTGAAAGATTCCTTACTTTATATGATGAAATTTTTTTCCAAATTTTATCCGCTGCAAAATTCGTTCATCGCAAATATTATCATCGTTGCAAAGATGAAACGCTGTAGAAATTTTCAGCCAATTGTTGCTTATTGAAACTAAACTTTTAGTCATCCTTTTTGGCTGAAACTTTTATACAATTTCATAGATCAGCTTAGCTTTCATCTAAGACTAATCTCATGAAAAAATTCCTTCTGGATCTGGACTTATAGCACTGCGATTTGTTGTTGCACGGTATTGAAATTTTACATTGTAGAATCTGTCTTCCGTATATTGGCCTCTTGAAACCAAACTTTTGTTCATCCTTTTTGGCCGAAATTTTTACACAATTCTCAAGATCAAGTTAACTTTCATCTGGATTTGATTTCATAAGAAAACTCATTCTGGAACTGGTTTTCTTGTGCAATCTTTTACTATCACGCAGTTCTGAAATTTTACGACGAAGGAATCTACCTTTCGTCTTTTGCCCTATTTCCCTACTGTTATGTTGCCAAAATTTCGTCAAACTTTTTACTGGTATTAACAACATCTGAACCAAGGGTTTTAGTATAATTTTCTTAAACTTTCCATTTGAATTTACATTGAGAAATCAGCGTTTCTCCGATGCAAAAACCGGTTCAGCAGGACAGCACATCGCAACACTTCTTTCCACCGAATTCTATCAGATTTAAGTGCTATTTTTTGTGGGATTTCAGACTCTCCTTTCCTCATCACCAAACCCTACCATTCTTACCAAAAATCCTTCAAAACCCTACCCTAAACTGAATCCAAACAGCCCCTAAATCAGCCTACTTCCTTATCGATCCACTTACCGAGACACCTACCTTTGCTGCCATCTATCCCAGATCTAAAACCTATTTTCCTAACCTTCATCTACTGCTATCACAGCCCTAAAACTATACCAATTCGTAGCCTAAACTCTACAAAACTGTAGCCCCAAATCTGTCCTAAACTGTAGCATACTTCCACACAAACCGATCCACCTTCCAACCGGCCACCCTCTTCTCCAAAATTTTCATGCCACTAACCCGACAACAGAAAAAAGATCTTAATATTACAGATCTTAAGGCGTATACTATGGCATTGGAGGAAGCCATTGATGCAAAGCTTGAAGCCTTTGAAAATAGCATGGAAGAGAAGCTACGATCCTTATTCGACGAATTTAGCATAGGTCGACCATCAAGCCCAAGGAAGTCACACCATGGGGAGATATCAGATCGGTGAGATGATCCTCAAGAGCATGGACACATCACCTCTGATCCCAACAATCCACACATGAAGGTTGACTTCCCAAGATTGGAAGAAGGAGACCCGATCGGATGGATCTCGCGCGCGGAGCGCTATTTTCGGTTCTACCGAACCGCCGATGCATCATGGGTGGAGATCGCTGCCATACACCTCGAGGGAGATGCTATTCAGTGGTTTAATTAGTTTAAGCACACCCATGGAGGACTCTCTTGGCAGCGATTCAAGGAAGGACTACTAGACCGCTTCAGACCAACCGATTTCAACAACATCGACGGACAATTGACAAAGATTCATCAAGCCTCTACAATACAAGAATACCAAACAAGGTTTGAGCATTTATCTAACCAAACTAAGAATTAGTCTGAGAAACAACTTTTATATACTTTTATCGAGGGCCTAAAGCCAGAGATCCGAGGAGAAGTAAAGGCGTGGCAACCATACACTCTTATCGCGGAGAACAATTGAACCACGAGGTACGAAGGACAAGGGTCGCTCCCCGACCAGTCATGCCGAGGCCTACTGCCCCCTCTACTGCCATCCAAGCCCCTGCACCAAAAAAATTGACAAGAGACGATCTTCGTGAATGATCGACCAAGGAGTTGTGTTGGCATTGCAACGAACCGTGGAGCCGCGAACATCACTGCAAAAAGGGTCGGCTCCTCATGATTGAACCAGTGGAGGATGAGGACAATGAAACATCTGAAAAAGCCCTTGAACCTAAACAAGAATCCATGGAGGAAGAGTCCCCACCGGCCAACTACGCAGTGCATGCATTGGCCGACTATTCCAACCTGCAGATGATGAAAGTGGGAGGACTTCTAAAACAGCAACTCATCACCGTTCTCATTGACACGGGCAGCACCAACAGTATGGTTGCTGCACATTTGGAGCTTCAAATTGAAGGGTACAACAAGTTTAACGTAAAGGTCGTCGATGGCCGAATCTTTAATTGCGACCAATAGTGCCCGCGGGTGAAACTACTCCTCCAAGATTAAGAAGTGGTAGCTGATTTCTTCCTCCTACCCATAAATGATTATGAAGCCATACTTGGGATCGAATGGCTCACAACATTAGGTGATATCTCCTAGAATTTTTCTAAATTAATTATAAAATTCTATTGCAAAGGGAGACAGGTCACATTACAAGGCAAGCGCGGGAGCTATATCTCCACCGTTTCGACGCAACGGATGGAGAAAGTTTTGCACAAAGCATATTGGGGATTTTTTATGCAAATCCAGCAGCCATCTAAGGGGGAGAATATACAAATTTCAGATCCTAAGCTTGCCCTCTTGCTGGATGAATTCACATACATTTTCACGGAGCTGCGCGGGCTGACCCCTAACTGGCCGCATGACCACTGCATTCCTATTTTGCCAAGCAAACCTCTAGCAAATTTGCAATCGTACCAATATCCTCACTTGCAGAAGGATGAGATCAAGAATATTTTAAAAGAGATGCTTGACACCGAGGTGATTCGACCAAGCTGCAGCCCTTACTCCTCACTGGTGTTGCTAGTGCGCAAGAAAGATGGTATGTGGTGGATGTGCGTTGACTACCAAGCTCGAACGCCATCACTGTCAAGGACAAATATCCTATACCCATCGTAGATGAGCTTTTGGATGAACTAAAAGGAGCCCGAGTCCTCACTAAATTAGATCTCCGATCCGGATACCATCAGATTCGAGTATGTACTGAAGATATTTTGAAAACTGCATTCCGCACGCATAACGGCCACTACGAGTTTCTGGTAATGCCTTTCGGACTTACGAATGCTCCTAATAATTTCCAAAGCCTGATGAATGACATCTTCCAGAGTTTTCTATGCAAGTTCGTATTGGTATTCTTTGATGATATTCTCATTTATAGCCCTACGCTTGATATACATTTTCAGCACTTACAAACTATTCTAACGATTCTTCGGGAGAATACTCCTTATGTTAAATAGTCAAAGTGTAGCTTATTACAGCATATAGTGGAGTATCTTGGGCATATTATATTAGAGGATGGAGTGGCGATGGACCCGACAAAGATCGAGGCAATGCAAGGATGGTCGAGACCTACAAACGAACAATCATTACGCGGTTCCCTTGGACTTACGGGCTACTACCAAAATTTTATGAAAGATTATAGCAAGATTAGTGCCCTGCTCACATCCTTACTGAAGAAAGACTCCTTGTGGTCGAATAAAGCCTCCGTAGCCTTCGAGCGACTCAAGGCAGTCATGACGATGACGTCGGTCCTAGTGCTGCCCAATTTTGGCCGCACTTTGGTCCTTGAGGCTGATGCATCAGAAGTTAAAATTTGGGCTATTCTTATGCAAGATAGTCGACTCCTAATTTACACCGAGGCTTCCCCTACACTTTATATAAGGATTTTACAGGAGATACTAATTACTACCAAATTTAAAATATGGTTGGATACAAGTCCATAGCACGAAAGAGGAGTTAAACTAGAAGAATTGTAATCCATGCTCATACCAAATAGGGCTTTCATCATCCTGAACCATACCAGAGGATAATCACCGTACCAGAAGAAAGATTGGCTATCATTAAAGACTAACCATGTGGCAACCTATGTAAGGAAAAAACTTTCCCCTGACAAACGCCGAAGCAGAAGAAAATTTCCTGAGAAAGATCAAGTCCCCCTACATCTTCAGCTCCACCAGCATGAAATTCAAGCATCAAGAAATTGGTCTCCCTATTTCTTTAGGCCTTGCAAAATTGGGGATCATATTGGGGCCCCAACCTGGAGATCAGATCCGTGCACTCAAAATTATAGTTGATCCTCCAAGTATCCCACCTCAAATGGAAATTTAAAGACGACGACTCAGCTCAAGTTCTTCCAACTGACACCCAAGCTAATAAGGAGCTGAAGACCCAGTTCCTTGTGTTTATGGTACTTCAGCCTTGAGGACAAGACTGATTTTAAAAGGGCGGATTTGATAGGATTCCAACAGGGTTGAGTCCTAATCTCCCTAGAAGTAGTCAATAAAACCCTGCTAGATTGTCATAACGTTACTCTTATCTTGTAAAGGAGTATGGCTAGGGTTTAGATTATGCCTTAGGGCTTAGAAGTCGCCGCCCCCCTTACTGGGCAATGTAAATTTCAGGGGAAAGTTTAAGAAAATTATACAGAAACCCTTAGTTTAGATGTTGTCAATACCAGTATAAATTTTGATGAAATTTTGGCAGCATAACGGTAGGGAAATAGGGCAAAAGATGCAAGGCAGATTCCTTCATCGTAAAATTCCAGAACTGCGTGATGGTGAAAGATCAAACAAGAAAACCGGTTCCAGAATGAATTTCTTCATGAAATCAAATCCTGATGAAAGCCAACTTGACCTTGAGAATTGTGTAAAAATTTCAGCCAAAAAGGATAAACAAAAGTTCAGTTTTCAAGAGGCCAATCGACGAAAGGAAGATTCTCCATTATAAAATTTCAGCACTGTGTGATGAAGAATCACAGCACTATAAGTCTGGATCCAGAAGGAGTTTTTTTATGAGATTAGTCTTAGATCAAAGCTAAGATGATCTACAAAATTGTATAAAAGTTTCAGCCAAAAAGGATGACTAAAAGTTCAGTTCCAAGAAGCAACAATCGGCTGAAAATTTCTACAGCGTTTCACCTTCGCAACGATGATAACGTTTGCGATGGTAAAATTTTGCAGCAAGGAAACTTTTCAAAAAACTTCTTCAACATGTAAAGTAAAGGATTTTACAGTATTGAAGAGGTGTGGATGATAAAAATATACCAGATCTCCAGATCAAATGTACGGGGCAGCGGCAGATTGATTTGATCTGCTACTGGGGTGGAAGGTGGAGGCGCGTGTCGTAGCAATTGTGGGAATTGCTTGGGAAGGTGGAGGCGTGGATGACAGCTATAGGGGTAGCAAAATCGCTGCTCTGATACCAGATGATAAGACCTCAGAAGGAGCCCTATAGATTTTGATCCTTGAGGGGGATCAACCCTTGGAATGCTATAGGGGTTACTCCCTCCTAGATTCGACACAAAGGCTGAATTGAAGATGATAATTGCTTGTTTTCAAAGAGGGGGGCAGCTACATCTTAAATAGGGATCAAAGTCCTAGCCCAAGGGGGCACTTATCTAGGTTTTACCGCTCCTATACCCATCCTACCTTAATAGGAACAAGGGGCGGCTAGGTTGGCTCTATAGCCGACCTAAGTAGGGGGAAACCCTAGCCGACTTGCCCAATAAGGGGAGCAGTGACTTCCAAGCCCTAGGGGCTAATCTAAACTCTAGCCATACTCCTTTATAAGATAGGAGTGACTTTATTATAATCTAGTAGGGTTTTATTGACTACTTCTAGGGAGATTAGGACTCAACCCTGCTGGAGTCCTATCACCCTTCCAGAAGAAGTTTTGTTTTACCCTTTTATAAGTCCTCAAAAATCTAGAGTGCCCTGCCGAAGGTGAAGAGTGCATTTCATGCAGAATAACTTGAATGTGAGGAGAAGAAGGAACAACAACAATTCAATCTTTATAGCGTAAGTCTTTCGAGTCCCACGTGTATTGCCCTACGGAATCCGGATCCTTCTCTAATTTTTCTATAATGCTTTAGATTTTCGGATCATTCTTCCACTCCTCCCTAATATGTTCGAGGAAATCAGTGGTGGGAAAGGAGATGGCTGAAATTTCTGCTTGCCTCGGGAGCCGAGATAGAGCATCTGCAATAACATTCTCTTTTCCTTTTCGATAATTAATTTCATAATCAAAGCCGAGAAGTTTAGTTACCCAACGTTGCTGCTCCGGGGAGGATATTTTTTGCTCCAAGAAATGCTTAAGACTTCGGTGGTCAGTCTTAATCTAGAAGCGCTGGCCGATCAGGTAGGGTCTCCACCTTGTGATGGTGTGTACAATGGCAAACATTTCTTTATCATATACCTACATTTTCAAGTGTGACGGGGACAATGCCTTGCTGGTGTAGGTGAGAGGTCAGGCATCTTGCATTAGAACAGCTCCAATCCTAACTCCGGACGCGTCGGCCTCGATCATGAAGGTGCGACTGAAATTAGGTAATGCTAGGACCGACGTCGTTGTCATGGCGGCCTTGAGTCGTTCAAAGGCTGTAGAAGCTTGTTCCGACCATAAGAAGGGGTCTTTCTTTAGTAGGGAAGTGAGCGGGGTACTGATCTTACCGTAATCTTTCATGAATTTCTGGTAGTAGCCCGTGAGTCCAAGGAAGCCACGCAATGATTTTACGTTTGTAGGTTTCACTCATGCTTGCATTGCCTCGATCTTTGTCGGGTCTTCCGCCACTTCATCCTCGAATATAATGTGCCCAAGATACTCCACTTTACGCTGTAAGAAACTGCACTTTGACTGTTTCACATAAAGAGTATTCTCTTGGAGAATTGTAAGAATAATTCGTAAGTGTTGAAAATGTATATCAAGTGTAGGGCTATAAATGAGGATATCATCAAAGAATACTAATACGAACTTGCATAAAAAGCTCTGAAAAATGTCATTCATCAGGCTTTGGAAAGTAGAGGGAGCATTCGTAAGTCCGAAAGGCATTACCAAAAACTTGTAGTGGTCGTTATACGTGCGAAATACGGTTTTCAGAATATCTTCAGTGCATACCCGAATCTGGTGATAACCGAAATGGAGATCCAATTTAGTGAAGACTCGAGTTCCTTTTAGTTCATCCAAGAGCTCATCTATGATGGGTATAGGATATTTGTCCTTGATGGTGATAGCGTTCAAGGCCCGATAATCAATGCACATTCGTCATGTACCGTCCTTCTTACGCACTAGCAACACTAGTGAAGAATAAGGGCTGCAACTAGATCGAATTACCCTGGTGTCAAGCATCTCTTTGACGATGTTCTCAATCTCATCCTTCTACAAGTGAGGGTAGCGATATAGACGCATATTTGCTGGAGGTTTGCCCAGTAGAATAGGAATACGGTGGTCATGCTGCCGGTTAGGGGGCAGCCCGCGCGGCTCCGTGAAAACATTTGTGAATTCATCCAGCAAGAGGGCAAGCTTAGGATCTGAAATTTGTAGATTCTCCCCCTTAGATGGCTGCTGGATATGCATCAAAAATCCCCCATGTGCTTTGTGCAAAACTTTATCCATCCGTTACATCAAAACAGTGGAGATATGGCTCTCGCGCTTGCCTCGTAATGTGACCTGTCTCCCTTTGCAATATAATTTCATAATTAATTTAGAAAAATTCCAGGAGATATCACCTAACGTTGTGAGCCATTTGATCCCAAGCACGACTTCATAGTCATCGATGGGTAGGAGAAAGAAATTGGCTACCATTTCTTGGTCTTGGAGGAGTAGCTTCACCCACGGGCATCGTTGGTCGCAATTAAGGATTCGACAATCGGCAACCTTTACGTCGAACTTCTTGCAACCTTCGATTTGAAGTGCTAAATGTGTAGCAACCTTACTTTGAGGAAGTTATTTGTGCTACATGTGTCGATGAGAATGGTGATGGGTTGCTACTTTAGAAGTCCTCCAACTTTCATCGTCTGCGGATTGGAGTAGTCGGCCAATGCATGCACTGCGTAGTCGGCCGGTTGGGTCTTTTCCTCTATGGCTTCCTCTTCGGATTCGAGGCCTTCTTCAGATGGTTCGTTGTTCTCATCCTCCACTGGTTCAATCATGAGGAGCTGGCCCTTCTTACAACAATGTTCGCAGCTCCACGGTTCATCGTAATGCCAACATAATCCTTTGGCCGATCGTTCACGAAGCTCGTCTCTTATCAATTTTTTGGTGCGGGGGCTCGGATGGCAGAGGGGGCAATAGGTCTCAGTATGGCTGGTCGGGGAGCGACCCTTGTCCTCCGTGTCTCATGGTTCAATCGTTCTTCCTGGATACGTGCGAAGGAAATTGCCGCCATAAGGGTGTACGGTTGCCGTGCTTTGACTTCTCGGATTTCTGACTTTAGGCCCTCAATGAAAGTACCTAAAAGTTATTTCTCAGACCAATCTTCAGTTTGGTTAGATAAACGCTCAATTCTTGTTTGGTAATCTTGTATTTTAGAGGTTTGATGAATCTTTGCCAATTGTCCGTCGATGTTCTCGAAATCGATCGGACCGAAGCGGTTTAAAAGTCCTTCCTTGAACCGCTGTCAAGAGAGTTCTCCATGGGTGTGTTCAAACTAATTGAACCACTTAATAGCATCTCCCTTGAGGTGTATGACAGCGATCTACACCCGTGGCATCGGCGGTTTGGTAGAACCGAAAATAGCGCTCCGCGCGCGAGATTCATCAGATCGGGTCTCCTTCTTCCCATCTTGGGAAGTCAACCTTCATGCATGGATTATTGGGATCAGAGGTGATGTGTCCATGCTCTTGAGGATCATCTCACCGATCTGAAATCTCTCCATGGTGTGACTTCATCGGGCCTGATGGTCGGCCTATGCTGAATTCAGCGAATAAGGATCGCATCTTCTCTTCCATACGATTTTCAAAGGCTTCAAGCTTTGCATCGATGGCCTCCTCCGATGCCATAATATACGCCTCAAGATCTGTAATATTGAGATCTTTTTTTTGTTATTGGGTTAGTGGCATGAGAATTTTGGAGAAGGGGTGGCCGGTTAGAAGGTGGATCGGTTCGAGTGGAAGTAGGCTGCGGTTTATGGCAGATTTGGGTGGCTGTTTGGTTTCGGTTTAGGGTAGGGTTTTAAAGGGTTTTTGGTAAGTATGGTAGGGTTTGGTGATGAGGAAAGGAGAGTATGAAATCCCACAAAAAATAGCACTAAAATCTGATAGAATTCGGTGGAAAGAAGTGCTGTGATGTGCTGTCCTGCTGAACCGATTTTTGCGTCAGAGAAATGATGATTTCTCAACGTAAATTCCAGGAAAAAGTTTAAGAAAATTATGCAGAAACTCTTGGTTTAGATGTTATCAACACCAGCAGAAATTTTGACAAAATTTTGACAGCATAACAGTAGGGAAATAGGGCAAAAGATGCAAAGCAGATTCCTTCATCGTAAAATTCTATAACTGTGTGATGGTGAAAGATCATACAAGAAAACCAGTTCGAGAAGGAGTTTTTTTGTGAAATCAAATCCAGATGAAAGCCAACTTGATTTTGAGAATTGTGTAAAAATTTCAATCAGAAACAATGAACAAAAGTTCGGTTTCAAGTAGCAACAATTGGCTGAAAAAATTTCTGCATCGTTTCGCCTTCACAACGATGATAACGTTTGCGACGACAAAAAATTGCAGCAAGGAAACTTTGGAAAACTTCTCCCATGTCTAATGGGAAGGATCTTGCAGTATTGAAGAGATATGGGTTATAAAAATATACCAGAATTCCAGATCAAACGCAGGGGGCAATGACAGATTGATTTGATCTGCGGTTGGGGTGGAAGGTGGAGGCGCGTGTCATAGCAATTGTGGGAATTGCTTGGGAAGGTGGAGGCGTGGATGACGGCTACAGGGGCAGCAAGATCGCTGCTCTGATACCAGATGATAAGACCCCAGAAGGAGCCCTATAGATTTTGATCCTTGAGGGGGATCAACCCTTGGAACGCTATAGGGGTTCCTCCCTCCTAGACTCGGCACAAGGGCTGAATTGAAGATGATAATTGCTTACTTTCAAAGAAGGGGGTGACTACATCTTAAATATGGATCAAGTCCTAGCCTAAGGGGGCACTTATCTGGGTTAAATTACCCTTTTACCTCTCCTATAGCCATCCTACCTTAATAGGAACAAGGGGCGGCTAGGTTGGCTCTATAGCTGACCTAAGTAGGGGGAAACCCTGACCGACTTGCCCAGTAAGGGGGGCGGCGACTACTATGCCCTAAGGGCTAATTCAAACTCTAGTCATACTCCTTTATAAGATAGGAGATGTCTTATTATAATTTAGCAGAGTTTTTATTGACTTCTACTAGAATGATTAGGACTCAACCCTGCTGGAGTCCTATCAGTGACGAAAGCCAAAAGCCGCCGAGGGAGAGGGAGAGGATGTCGACTCTGTCGTGCAGAAGCTATAGAAATGAAAAGTCCAATGGCGCCAGCTGAGTTCTGCTAGAACCGCGGGTGCAGCCAACTAAGTTTGGCAGTGCAAAAGAGGGCATAGACGCCAACAGGAAGGCAGTCGAAGCCAGGCTACGACACCTTCTTTAGGCTAAAGAAGTGCTTCCCGATTAAAGGGAGAAGTTAGCAGAGCCACTAGGCTACTGCAGGCCGCGATAGGTAGTGGGGTTCAAGCGATGGGACTAGCTATAGAGGAAGATCTTGTCCGAAGTGGTAGGCTGTAGCACCACAGTCGCCAGAAAATAGAGGATCCTCATCCCCAGATCAAAGGATCGGGGGTTCCTATTGTTGGGGCGTCGCTGAACAGATTACAAAGGCGACAGTAGCAAGGAGAAGGATCGATCCCAAGAGGCGAAGAAGTTATTACCGCTCACCAAGGATACACTATAGTCACTCACAAGTTGCAGATCTGAGAAGCAGGATGCAATTGGCGGGTTCAGCAGCGGGGTGCTAAATAACTGGTCTTTGGCTACTGGGAGAGAATGCTGGCAGCGTCGAACAGAGGAATGGAAAGGTAATCTCTCTTAAAGAGAGAATGCTGGCAGCGTCATCCTGTAGCAAAAGCTATCATTGGATAGCAAGGAGGAGGAGGGAGTCTCTCTTAGAGCGAGACTCTTAGCCATAGTAGTGAAGCCCTTCTCTGGAGAGGGGACCATCGACAGGGCACCGCAGAAGAAGAAGATCGCCGATGATAGGATTATTGTCATTGGACAACAACACTTCCATCTTGTTGATGAGGCGAGGGAAGAGGAGAAGCAGCCACTGGCTCTGTTGGGAAATAGCTGAGGAAGAACTTTGGTGCGGTTGGCAATGAGGGGTTGCAACTGTGGTGGGGGTTACCAAGAAGAGCTATAGTGGATGTCTTCAGTCCAAGGAGAGGCTGCCACTGGATGAGGTATAGTTCTTCGCTACAGAGGAGGAGGTAGGTGGTAGAGAGCAAATGCAGCAAGTCCTCACCGCTAACGGATCGCTGAAGGAGGAGAAGCAGCAAGGTGAGTCGCAGCAGGTTGCAATGGGCGACGACCATCGTCGATCATGGCTTCTTCGCTTTGTTGACAGGCTTTGTTGTTGGATAGCAACATAAATCACAGTGGTGACTTGAGAGCGGTGCATCGTCTGCCTCCACTCGCTCCTTGTCAACCACTGGCTTGGGTGCCTAGCCACAAGGAGGTCGTCGGAGGGAGCGGTTGTGGCTGAGGAGGAGGGGTCATATAAAGAGAGAGAGCCTAGGAGGTGAAGAAGCTGTTGCCTTGCACCGAAGAAATGTCATAGTCGTTGGGGAGGAGGATTGTGTGTGGTTATGACAGACGACAACAGAAGGCTGGAGATGTGACTTTGGCCAAAGGAGTTACAGCTTTGGTAGAGGAGGGCAGGGGTGCTAATGGGAAATTTTCTATCATTTGATAATGAGAAGAGAGTTTCTCTAGAGCTTTGATACCATGTTAAATATGGAAGTAAGGATTAAAAGACACATTTGATATATTCTTGCAATACATATTTATACAGAGTTGGAAGAAATATTTTTATCAACTGATAAACGAGATATTCTCATTCAGTTAAAAAAATCTGTATAACTAATATTATCCTTATACCTCTCGGTGATGTAAATTGACACTTCCAGTTGAAAGATCAGGATATTCCTTCGGAAAGAGAATAAGAGATAGCTCTGTAACCAAATAAAGATAAGAAGTATTTGTTGCTTCTGCACTCGCAAGTTAAAAAGCAGTTTTTTTTTCCCAATCTTTGTGTTGTATTCCAATCTTGGTTCTTGGGGTGGGAGTATTGGCAATTCCGTTTGTCTTGCTTCTTTTAAGTAAGTTGAAAGCAAGCTCGCCAAAACCAGTAGTTGAACTTGTTGCGCCAAGTCAAACAGTAATGAAATATTTTGAGGTCAGATATGAATCGAAGAAAAAACTCTTTTGCACGAAATCATTCTTCAACTTATATTTACACTCCAATTTCTTTCACTTTTTGCGACCTAACCTCAAACTTAAGGGACAAGATCATCACATGTCCAAAAGTATTATTCTTTTATTAATATTTTTTTTTTGCACTCTTCTCACTCAAGGAAGGAGGCTTGGGATGTATTTTTTACTTGCTTTTCCAGTTATAGATGCTAGTCTTTTTGTAATAACTGCTCTGTAGATGAAAGAATAAGAGAAGACCATTCATCAGCTCTTTGGTAAGGGTATTGCTTTGCTTTGCTCTCCTTTCGCTCCTCGAAACAATAAATATAGACTGATTTCTTCCCTTGCATTCGATCGTACATGTCTTTATGCCCTTGCTTCTGATGCTTACTTCCTCTTCTATTTTAGGCGATAGTTGAATATACCTATAGCGAGTCCTAATTTTCTAAAGTTCAGGGTCCAATAATAAATGTCAGCATAATAGAACAAACTTGAGGGTAGATCGAAAGACGTGTGTTAACCAGCTCTAGGCCAGCTCCCAGTAGTAAGTAGTTTTGTAAGGTTACTAAATTACAAAAGTTGTGCACGAGATCAAAAGCAGAAAAGAATGATGGAATTAATAAGCTAAACCGAGAAGAAGCAAGAAAGAATGGAATTAATAAGCAAAGCCGAGAAGAAGCAGGTAGACCAGTCCGGTAGTTGAGCTTTTATTTTTTGTAGAAATTATGAAGAATGAGAAGAGAATAGAAGAAGATACCAGAATTACCTATTTATATTGATTAAAAGATATAATATAAATATTTTAAAATACTGAAAAATCTATCATATCTAAATAAATCTTACCCTCATCTAAGGATTATTTTCAACACACCCCTTAATTCAAGTAGTTATAATTTAAAATTATTTTCAAAGAAATATTTTCTTCGCCAAAATTTTTGTAAAGACGTCGGCAAGCTGATCTTCGTTGTTGTAGCGACTGTCTTATGTTTTTTCTCTGTTCATAGATCTTTGAGAAATTCTGACCTGAAATATTTTATCGTTTCTCTTCACATTTTTCTCCTCGGTAGTCATCTTTGATGATATGATGGAGACTCTGTATTTGTAGGATTGAATCCCTTTGTATGCGGAAACTTTCTCTTTCTTTTTTTTCTCTTAGCTTTCTTCACATCATCATAAACTTTTACCAACTCTGTATGTATACTTTCATTATTGTTCTTGGAGTTTAGAGCTTCATCCCTTTTATATACATGTGTGTTATCAACATTATGACATGCATCATCTGAGATAGTTTGCATAGATCCACACAAATTTAGATAATCATAATTTTTATGTCATAATATTGATTCATCAATAAGAGTAGCAAAATCTGAAAATAATAAGGCAAACATCTTATTTTTTATCATCCTTGCAGTTGCTATCAATTTATCGATTTTCTTATCATAAATCAGATATTTTCATCATAAAAAATAACATAATATTATTTTCTCATTAGTTGTTCTATACTAATGAGATTTTATTTTAAATCAAGAATAAATAATACATCATCAATAATTTTTTTACCAGACTTTTTGTTCACAGTAACTATTCATTTTCCTTTTACTTGAATCTTTTTACCATTTCCCATATGCACAATAGATCTGATCGAATCATTAAGCTTCTTAAACAGACTTTTATCCCCTATCATATGATTACTGCATCCATTATCCAAAAACCAAACAGATCTAGAATATTTTTCATCAGATGCTATAAAGAAAATACTTTCTTCATCTCTTTTGTCATCATTATTTTCCTCATGATAGTTTGTTTGATTTTTATTCCAATAATATTTTTCAAAATATCCATATTTTTCATAATAAGAACATAAAGGAATATTTGGATTTTTATTTTTGTACCAACAATCTTTTTTAATATGCCCTTTTTTTTCAACAAAATATTTTTGAGTTTCTTTATTACCTTCATTTGATTGGTCTCGTCCTCTGTCCTTTTGATCTCCCCCTTAAGATCTGATGAATTCTCTTTTTGATCATTCTTCTGATCTATCTTCATTTGAATAATATGTTCCAAAGTTTCTTTCTGAAGATCTGTTCACTTTTCTGAATAATATGTTCACTTTCTGAAGATTAATTCATCAATAGATAATGTATTTGTATCTTTAGCTTCTTATATAACAGTAGAGATCATATCAAAAATTTGAAGATAAACTTCGTAAAAAAATTTCTACTACAGTTTGATCTTTTAGATTTTCACCATAAGACCTCATTTGATTCACAATAGAAGAAACTTTTGAGAAGAAAACATCAATCGATTCTGAATCTTTCATCATAAAAGTCTCAAATTCACGTCGAAGAATTTGAAGCTTTCAAATTTTTACCTTTTCTGTGCCTCAAAATATACTTTTTAGTATCTTTCATGCTTTTATTGATGTTGATGCCATCATGATTCGGGGAAATAAGAAATCATCTATTGATTGTTGTAGCATATAAAGGGCTTTTGCATCTCTTTGCATATTTTCATTCATCTAATCCTTTTGATCCTTAGTAATCTTAGGATCTTGCAGATCATACTCAACAAAACCATTTTCTACCAAATTTCATAATCCTTAAGAAATAAGCAGAGTTTTCATTTTAATAGCCCAAAAATGATAATTATCACCTTTGAAGATAGAAAGTAACTGATTAGGAATACTTACTGTAAGGCCCGCCATCTTCTCTTTTTTCTTTTTTCTTGGATCTACTAGTCTTCCCTTCCTTTTGACTGATGTATTCATTTTGATTTTCTTTGAACCAGGCTCTGATCTGATACCACTGTTAGCTTTTCTGCAGAACTTCAGGGAGAATGAGAAGAGAATAGTAGAAGACACTAGAAGTACTTTCAATCAGCAGTCTGCAGTGCTTTGGAATGAAATAAGAGCACCTATTTATATTGAGAAAAGATATAATACAGATATTTTAAAACACTAAAAAATCTATCACATCTAAATAAATCTTACCCTCATCTAAACTAGATTTAGATTTAAATATTTATCTAATCCTAATTCCTTAAATCAATCTTAACTACTTGGATTATTTTCAACATAATGCTTACGAGATCAATGCACTCCACTTTAGAACTTCCAAGCATTGCATCTGATCCTTATCTAGCACCGAACTCCACTTATACAGTAACGATTCAGATTATCGGTGCCTAAACTCAGAGGTCTATTGCTTATTTGGCTAACTAGTTTGGTGGGGGAGCTCTCTCTTATTCTGCTTTTCTCTCACACTATCGTCTCTTTAGTGCTATTGTAAAGGGTGTGTGGTACCTATCCTAACCAGCCCCCTATTTATTGATAGAGATCTAGGCGATACATATGACTTTTGAAACTATACAAGTTTAACATAAGTCAAATCAAAGTTTGAAACAAGTTACTAGTTAGTGTTAGTGAAATTCAAAAGAGAGGGAGGGGGGACAGAGAGATAGGGGGAATAAGAGCCCAGCCCCTAAGAGTCCCATGTATAGAAATATCGTCGGTTAAGTGGTTCAATTGTCTTTTATGTTCGAGTTTAATCTGCGCTAAGTAGTTCGGGTAAGCAGCTTGTTCTGCTGTAGCAAATGGGTTCGATTCTTGTGTCCGTGCGAGTTCCCTTGCTTGTTGAGTGCACTGCTACACCACCTAGTGTCATTCAGATAAGATTGTAGTAAAAGATTTTACACTTGATATAGCACTAAATAAATACACAGCATCTATTGCATCCCCATTGGGAACCGCAAACCTACACCTACACCTACACCTAGAAACTAAACTTGCATTGCAGACCCGAGCTCCCCTTGAGTTGAGGTGATGAATCGAACCCTCACTGATAAAGCGATTTGGGTCATTCTTACTTAAAAGCTACAGGATCCTGATTCTGGAACCCCACCACTTGCAGCTAACACAGATTCAACTTAGAATAGGAACTTTGATCTCCAGAAACTCCACTTTAAGAATCCCTTGCAAGATACCCTTACTTTTGAACCGTTACCGGTGCATATAAGATTTGAGATCTCTTGCACATGGGGTAGAATAATGTAAAGACAGAACATCTGCTTGGCTTTTGAACTGCAATACCATATTTATATTACCTTCCTGGCACTCGAACTATCAATGGTACTTTCGAAAACTAAACTTGCCACTTTCAACTGAAACTAATGATCCCGATCGTGCTTCTTTATGAGGTACAGTTACTTTAGGTGCAGAAGTATCAGAAGGTGATTGTTCTGCTAGCGCTCTCTGTACTGATTACTCATATGTTGGGTGTGAAAGTAGCAATGATCTAGATCGGGAGTTGGCGCAAGTTTCCTGAAAGCGTAGGGAGTTATCGTATTGTATTGTTTGGGGCTAATCTAATTTTCTTTTTTCTTATCCCCTTCAAATCAAAAGACTGAAAAAATCAAATCAAATAAGTTCACTGTCCCAAAGAGGTAGACATTTAGTCACGGCTCTGTTTGACGGGGATATCTAAACAGGATCCAAAGAGGCAAACATTTAGTCATTGCTTTGTTTGACGGGGATATCTAAACAGGATAGGATTTATTGGATGATTCATTCTAGTATAGTCTGGAGTCAGTCAAGTCATGGAATTGGCAGATGTTCACCCTCACCTGGAAATAATTCAATGAATTAAGTCAGCTCGGAAGCTTAACTCAATGATTGCAAGTCCACGATCTGCTCCTCAATTAAACTCTGCCTTCGAGATGGTTAAGGCTTGAAACACTTTTATTGAGAGTACAAGGGGAGGCAGGCTGTTCAACCCAACAAGTTACTACTAGACAAGAAGAAACTAACATAATATGTATTATAATAGCAGTTGTTATGAGGTACTACAATTCCTATTTTCAAGCGTTAGAAAAGTGGGATTGAGAAGAGGACTCACTTCCCTTCATTTGAGTACTTAGTTAACTGGCTGTAAACAAACCCTTATTTAATTGAAGCTGGTCTATAGTTAGCTGGCTGTAAACAAAGGCCAAGCCGAATTTATAAGAGGGCAATAAAGGTTAGTGAACCCGGATCCAATTAAAAATAGTAGAAACTAGAGTGAAAGAGTGATCCTATATTCATGAGATATGTGAGAAGACTTGACACCTTCTGACATCTACTATTCTTATATTCTTATACGATGGAAATCATCAACTTAGCAATCATATACCTCAATAACTAAAGAGCTATGATTCATATAAAATGTAAATTAACACTCTTCAACGAATTGAAACAAGACATACCATTCAAGATTAAAGTAAGAAAAAATATTCTAATTAATTTATCAATGAAAAAATAATGAAATGATTAAAACAACACCTTGATTCTCTTAAAACCCCACAAACTAACCGTTTGAAAAACATGATAAGTTTCAAAAGTTCATAGAAGAACTTAAAAATAAGACACTCATCAATGTTGGAAGATGATTATATTTCTGAAATTGTTCTTTACAAAATGAGTCAACCTAGTTTATATAGAGTAAGGCTAAGTACAAATAGAATGAACTGATTTAAATATATTAAATGATATTCATATTCCCAATTCATGACTATTAACCATTCATGAATCTACCTTGAATACCCAAAATAAAATATGTTCACAATTTTCAATATGATCCATCATGGCTGAATGGTCTTTATTCTTCAAAATGGATTAAATTTCATCATTATCTTAAGGTTGGACTTTTTCTTCATGATATAGACTTATTTAAATCGCATTGACTATTCTAGGCTCTTCTTGCATCCATAAAACTTTGACCAAATCTTGACTAGGTTGCTTATTCCAAATGATTTCCAATAAACAAATTAAGACTTCTTTCATCATTTTAGCCTTAGCTCTTGTCATTAGTCCTCCATGAATAGTAAAAGGGTCTTTGGCAAATTTATGATTAACTAGTTGGTTCATATCATTCCCCCATTCCAAAAAGGATTCATCCTCAAATCAACGCCTTCATCACCTACATCAAACAAAGATAAATCAGAAACATTGAAGGTTGCACTAATATTGTCATACTCAATTTGTAGTTCTAGCTTGTATGCATTATCATTAATTTTCTGAAGGACTCGAAATGGACCATCTCCACTTAACATTAGTTTAGACTTTCTTTGGCTAGAAAATCTTTCCGTCCTCAAGTGTAACCAAACCCAATCACCAGGTTCAAATATTACTTGCTTTCGACCTTTGTTGTGTTATTTCTCATATTTTAGAGTTTTCTTTTCAATTTGTGTCTAGACTATTTCATGCAATGCTTTGACAAAATCAGCTTTTTTCTTACCAACAAAATTAATCTTTTCTAAAGGTAAAGGTAGAAAATCCATAAGAGTTAATGGATTGAACCCGTACACAACTTCAAATGGGGAATGATTTATTGTAGCATGCACACTTATGTTATAAACAAACCGCACATGTGGCAAACATTCCTCCCAATTCTTCAAATTTCTTTGAATTATGATCCTCAAAAGTGTTGATAAAGTTCTATTTACTACCTTCATTTGTCCATCTGTTTGTGGATAACAAGTAGTTGAATATAACAACCTTGTATCAAACTTGCTCCAAATTATTTTTCAAAAGCGGCTAAGGAACTTTACATCTCTATCACTCATAATTGTTCTTGGAATACCATGTAATCTCATAATTTCTTTGAAAAACAACCCCGCAACATGTGTTGCATCATCTGTTTTGTGGCAAGGAATAAAATGTGATATCTTGCTAAACCTATCAACAATAATAAAAATAGAATCTTTCCCTCCTTTTGACCTAGGTAAACCCAAGACAAAGTCCATGGATATATCAACCCAAGGCTCACTAGGTATAGGAAGAGAAGTATACAACCAATGAGGCATTACTTTTGATTTAGCTTGTTTACAAATAATGTATTTCTCACGAAATCCCTCAACTTCTCTTTTCATGTGTGGCAAAAAAAATGATCATTTAACACATCTAAAATTTTTCTAGCCCCAAAATGTCCCATTAAACCTCCACTATGTGCCTCTCTCATAAGAAATTCTCTCATTGAACATTGAGGAATACACCAACTTATTTTATTTAAAAAGAAAACCATCATGCCTGAAAAATTTGTTAAAACCCCATTTCTCACATGCCCCATAAACATTAGCAAAATCATGGTTAGAATTGTATAAATCTTTAATGTACTCAAAACCCATAAAATTTGTATCAAGTTTTAGAAATTAGAGCATACCTTCTAAAAAGTATTAGCAACTACATTTTCATTACCTTGTTTGTACTTGATGATGTATGGAAATGATTCAATAAACTCCACCCATTTTACATGCCTACGACTTAGCTTTCCTTGTCCTTTGAGATATTTCAAGGACTCGTGATCTGTGTGTATAATGAATTCCTTGCACCAAAGATAGTGATGCTATGTCTCTAACACTTTTACTAAAGCATAAAACTCCTTGTCATATCTCGGGTAGTTAAAATTTGCTCCACTTAGATTATCACTAAAGAACATAATAGGTTTGCCTTCTTGCATTAAGACTCGTTCAATACCTATTTAACCCACATCACACTCAATCTCAAAAAGTTTTAGTATAGTAAAGCAAGCAAAGGTGCTAAATTGAGTTTGTCTTTATGCATTCAATTAATGGTACATCAATTGTAGAAAAATTCTTAATGAATCTTCTATAAAAGCTAGCAAAACCATGAAAACTTCTAACATCACTAACAATAGTGGGTTTCGGCCACTCCCTAATTACTTTCACTTTTTCTTGATCAACATATATTCCCTCATCATTAACAACATAACCAATAAAAGTAATTTCATTAGTGCAGAAAGTGTCCTTTTTTAGATTAGTATATAACTTTTTTTTGTAAGCATATCAAATATAGCTTTTAAATGTATTACGTACTCATCTAAACTTTTGCTATACACAAGTATATCATCAAAATAAACCACTACAAACTTTCCTATGTAAGCATGCAAAACATGATTCATCAATCTCATGAAAGTGCTAGGTGCGTTAGCTAGGCTAAAAGACATCACCAACCATTCATATAAACCATGTTTAGTTTTGAAACCGATTTTCCATTCATCACCTTAATGCATTATTATTTAATTATATTCAAATTTCAAATCAATTTTTGAAAACACACAATAATCATGCAATTCATCAAACATGTCATCTAGCCTAGGAATATGATGTTTATACTTTACTGTGATTTTATTGATGGCTCTGCAATCAACGCACATTCTCTAAGATCCATCTTTTTTAGGCACCAACAAAACGGGAACTACACATGGACTCATGTTTTCTCGCACATATCCCTTTTCAATAAGCTCACTTGCTTTTGAATTTCCTTGGTTTTTTGGGGTTGCATCTATATGCTAGCCTATTTGGTATGCTTGCACCTATAAGGAAATTAATTTGATGCTCAATTCCTCTAATTGGTGGCAAACCATTTGAAACTTTTTCTGGAAAGAGATCCTCATTTTTTTACAAAATATCAATAATAATACTATGCAAACTCTTATTAATTTCATTAGAATCAATCAAAATATCCTTCTACATAAGTACAAGGGCTGCCTCAAGGTTAAGGCTTTCTTTACATCACTCATTTTGGCATAAACACTCATTTTTCTTTCACTCAAGTCTTCCTTGTTTTCTCTCCCCTTGTGTTTCCCAACACTCATTTTTACCGCTCAACTCATTTTTTTTCTTTTTTTCTCTCTTTCTAGCTCCCTCTCCAAAGTTTTGGTTAATTAAGATTCAAGTTCCTCATATTGTTGCTTTATACGCACTTGGTCTTCAAAATTTATTTTTGGAGGCAGAGGTCCAAATTGATATTTTTGTCCATCCATGATCAAGAATAACAGTTCTTAAACCCATTATGTGTTACCCTTCAATCATATTGTCATGGTCTCCCCAACAACATGTGACCAGCATAAATAGGTATCATATCACACCAAACTTCATTCTTGTATCTACCAATTGAAAAGGAAACTAACAATTGTCGATTTATATTTACCACACCACTATCATTCAACCATTGTAACTTGTAAGGTTTTGGATGTTCGATGGTAGGTAATTTTAATTTTTCCATGAGTAAGGTACTTATCACATTTGTATAACTTCCACTATCAACATTCATGTTACATAACTTGTTAGAAATCAAATAATGAGTATGAAACAAATTCTCACGTTGTTCACCATGTTCATCATTTTTATTCTGCAAACTAAGTGTGCATTGAACAACTAAATTTTCACCTTTACTCTACATCACTAGCATCCTCTAATGACGGAGTGTCATCATCATCCTCTCTCTCATTTTCAGTTTTACAATCTCATCCTTCATGATCATAACTATCTTATTAGGACATTCATGTGTCATATATCCATGCCCAAGGCACTTAAAACACTTAATGTCTCTAGTTTGATTAGATTAATTCTCATCTTTACCCTTGTTGCCTAATTCATTTTTGCCTATAGTTTCACCAATTTAGGCTTAATAATAAATTTATCATCCTTTTTACTCTAATTTAATTTCCAAAAAGAAGAAGAAACTGAATAAGGTTTTGAATCATACCTTGCGCCTTTTCTTTTGAGTTGTCTCTCAATCTTTATACCCACATTTACCATGTCCTCAATCTTCACGTAATGTTGCAACTCCACAAGATCAGCAATGTTCTTATTTAATCCACTCAAGAATCGAGCCATGGTGGTCTCACGATCTTCCTCCACGTTAGCTCTTATCATGGCTATCTCTATCTCCTTATGATATTCCTCAACACTCATGGAACCTTGTGTCAATATTTACAACCATTGATGCAAATCTCTATAGTAATAGCGAGGGATAAATCTCCTCCTTATGATTTGTTTCATCTCCGACCAAGTCTCCATGGGCTTTTCACCATTTCTATGCTTGTCTTTAACACAATTGATCTCACCAAACAATAGCATAATCATAAAATTCAATAGCGGCTAATTTTACCTTTTTTTCTTCGGAGTAATTGTGGTATTCAAAGATCAGCTCCACTTTTCGTTCCCACTCCAAATAGGCATCTGGATTATTTTTCCCTTAAAAATGAGAAATTTTTATTTTGATGCTGCCTATGTTTCTATTTGCACTATCAAAACGTTCTCTTCTAGTTTATCTCCTATGATTACATCTTGAACAATTAGAGTAACATGATCATCATTCATGTCTTATACACCATCATATCATCATTGACAAAGGTTGGTTGTCTCCAATGTCATGGTCCTTGTAATCTATTAATTACATTATCATACCTTTCTAGATGATCTTTTATATTTTTCATTATTTTAAACATACGTTTAAATTATTGCTGCATTACTTGAACCAAAAGTTCATTTGATAAAGAACTCACTTCTTTTTCTTTAGACATATCAAAACTTAAAAAACAAAATTAGAACCTCACCAACACTCCCTCAAGTGTCTCACTCAAGATTGGGCTTTTTTTTTATACTGACCTCATCACTCTTGTCTTTTACCTCTCTTGTTTTGTTCTTTGTGTTTTTAGATGAACTAAGGTACTTAAACAAATAATTCAGATTATGGCAATTCAATAATAGTGAAATTGGGTCGATCTAAAAGAAAACAACATAAAGGAGGCCAATTTAAAGGTGTATGTATTACACTTCAATCATAATAGATTAGAATTTAAATATCAAATGAACAAAAAAAAAAAAATTAGAATTAAGAAATATTTCCAAACCGGAACAAGAATTCAAATGAACAAAAATAGAATTCTATAATTTGCAAGAATTCCTTGAATCTGCAATTATGATCTTTTTTTTACCTTCGATTTTTTTTTTCTCTCTCTCTTTTTTACGTTTGATTTTGTCTCTCTCTTTTTTTCTTTTTGATATTTGATTTTCTCTTTCTCGTTTCTTTTGTACTTTGATTTTCTCTTTCTCACTCTCTCTCTTTTTGTCTTTCTGATTTTCTTTTCTTTTCTTTTTATACTATAAATTATGAAAAAAAATAAAGAACATTAATAACATAAGAGGCACATCAATGAAGTTGAAGGAAGAACAACAATTATAAATATAGTGCTAAAAGAAGGAGAAGACGAGAAAGGAAAAGTTAAAAGACACCAAATAAATGGATACACAAATATCAAACTTGAGCCGAGCTCTGATAATAAATGATGGAAACCATCAACCTAGTAATCATACACCCCAACAGCTAAAGAGCTATGATACATATAGAATGCAAATTGACACCCTCTAACGAATTGAAACAAGATGGATCTTTCAAGATTGAAGTAAGAAAAACTATTCTAATAACTTTATCAATGAAAAAATGATGAAATGATTATAACATCACTTTGATTCCTTTAAAATGTCACAAAATAAAAGTTTGATAAGTTAAAAAGGAAGCAAATATTTGTTTTATGGTTTTGAACGCCACAAGCAGAAAGACTTGATAAGTTCAAAAGTTTATGCAAGAACTTAAAAACAAAATACTCACCAATATTAAAATATGATTATATTTTTTAAATTATTCTTTATAAAAGGAGCAGGCCTTGTTTATATAGAGCAAGACCCGGTACAAAAGGAATGAACTGATTAAATACATTAAATGACATTCATATTCTTAAGAATGTAGGTCATTCATGAATCTACCTTAAAAATTTAAAATAAAATATATTCATAATTTTCAATATGATCCATCGTGGCTGAATGACCTTTAATCTTCAAAATATATTAAATTTTATCATTCTCTCAAGACTGAACTTTTTATTCATGATATGGATTTATCTGAATCACGCTGACCATTCTTTGCTCTTCTTGCATTCATAAAATCTTGATCGAATTTTGACCAACTTATTTCTTCTAAATATCTTCTCATAAATAAGTTAATATTTTTTTCATCATTTTAGCTTTAGCTATTGTAATTAGTAAAAAGGTGTTTGATAAATTTATAATCGAAAAGTTGTTTCATCTCAATACCGCTTTAAATTCTCTGATGCCTCCATTTGCTTGCTCGACGCTGGTTGCTCTTCGTTTCTGTTTTAGTTTGCTCCTCTCTTGCTTGTCTACTCCCTCTCTTTCTCCATGTGCAAAAAAATTTATATGATATATGAATTGGCAACCTCCACCGTTAGTCAGCGGTTATGTATGTCTTTGTTGGCTTGGCGCCGATATCATAACTCAGTCACTTATCGACTATAATTATACTTTGAGAACAGAAACTGTCGGTTAAGCTATAAACCCATCTTTTCTACCCTTTAACGTAAAGGAAGCTGTCAACCTTGCATTGATTCTTTCTAGGGCAAAACAGAAGCAACTAATGAACTATACTATACCGATGGGACCTTCATTCATTAATAACCAACTCTAGAATGAACTGGAGGGCCGGTCCTTTATCCTTTATTAAGTACTAGACATCCTGACTTAATCTACCCTGCAACTTGCAAGGCCGTGGATTCATGCCATGGAAGCAGTCCCCTCTACTTTCTAATGTAGTTCGTTATTTACTGACTTTTCAGGATGGTTTCTTTCTTAGAATTTGAATAAAAGGATTTTGAATTTGAAAAGATGATTTCAATGACAACCGAGATCATATAGAGATGTAGAATCTTGCCAATATATATACCTAATTGTAGCTTACCTTAGTACTCCACTTTGTGAATTGACTTGTTGAATCGTTTACTTTCGGACTTACTGTGACTTTCACTTGCAACTTACTTTTAAACTTCTGTCAGATATTTTATTTATTTCTTTCCCAAACTTATATAACAGGAAGAGAAAATAGAAATATTAATGAAATGGCTGTGGCTACATATTATCTAGGAATGAATTGAAGAGCACTTGGAGTGCTTGCAACTCTTATTCATCTATTGAATTAGTTACATATAAGATATTCTGATTTTAAATTGATGTACTTATCTGTTTGCTAATACTCCCTTTCTTTCCCGCTAGCTTTTTATTTCACTTAGGAAGCTACATCTATTAAGCGCGTTATGAATTACGTGAACGGAACTGAACCCCTATCATATCGTTCCTTCTTGCTGCTTTGCTTACTGGTTGTTGGTTTCCTCCCTTGGCCACATCTAAGAATCGATAAAAGAGGAAGTCCTATGGTTCTTTGAGACTTTATCGATAAGAACCTCACAATTCCACTAGAACATGACTTTATGAAACAATAACATCACTTTGTACAATTCAATTCTTACCCTTTTGGGATGCCCTTATCCTATCTTCCCTTTTAGTCCAATGTGTCTATCCTATATGTTTAATTCTTAAATTTACTAGATTAATTTTTAAATTCTGTATAGCGAGTTTGCTTGTACTGGTTTTGAAGCAGTAAACAAAAAAAAAACCCTTTTTTGACGGGGTTTGGTAAGAATATCAGATAAATTGACCTTGCTATTAGAGTAATAAGGTTGCAACCAGGCAAGTTACTACTAATGTTACGCGTGTGAAGGTAAGATGGAGACAGAGGGTTATGCTGAACTTCAAGGATGGGTCGAGCAAACAAGTTTTAATGAATTATTTGTTGACTTGGCTAAAGGAAAGTATTATTCTGGGGAATAAGATACTAGCTTTGAAGCGGTAAGCGAAGTAAGCGGGAACGGAAGTTGAGATCGGTGAATCATCTATTTACTATGTTGTTTGAGTTTATTCATAAGTGTTATATGTGTTTTTTTTTAGGAGAGGACGGAAAGAAAGAGAGACAAAGACCCTGAGCTGAACCATTCTTTTAGTACAAAAAAATATACCTGAGAGTCAGTCATACATCAATTCTTTCTTTCCCATTGCTAGATACTAAAGGGAAGGAGGGCGAATGCCTTAAAAGAGAAATGAAAGGCAATACTAGCTAGGTTGAAATTATCCAATTATTCTATAGATCCTAAATCCACTATTTTTTATTCAAAAGGAGAGAGGCTGAGAACATCGAGATATAGTCAACGTGATAAAGAAAAGAAGCGGAATATTAATAGCCCTCCAGTTCTGCCATACACTGCCATACTCTAAATTATTCCTCGAACCAACTTTTGCTTTGCTTTCCGAGTCTTTGCTTTGCATGCTTGGTTTGACCATGTAGTCGTCCAAAGAATGAAGTTTGAGTGATTGTTCCATTACTTTTTAACCTATGTGATTTAACTCAAACAGGTCATTTTGTAGATTACTTTGGCACTGAAAGAGATGATACTGATTGACGACAGGCCGAAGAAGGACAGTCTCCTTTCCCGATCTTCTCCTTTCACTTTTTTACGCTTGGATTGGACGACTTAGCGTTTCAAATAGAAATAAATCCTTAATCCAGGCATGAAGAAGTCAATTATCTAAGACAATCAATCACCACCTGCGGGAGCGATTAGAGCAAAGGCAGCAGAGAACTCACTATCACATAAACACCTATTTCTATGCCTTCAACACAGGGGAACCTCGTTACGTGCAGGAGAAAGATCTGACTAAGTCCACTGGATATAATAACTCAACAGTATCTGAAGCAACAGAATAAGGAAAGTCGAAAACTCAATCAGCAGGAACAGGATCTTACTTTGATGTCCTAAGTTAATTAGTTGAATCCGTCTTTGTAGGCGACTCGAAATCAGGTTCTGTTCTCAATTCAAGTGACGTTCGTTCTAGTTTCAAGAGCAGGTGAGGGAGCAGTTGTCAGTTCAGAATCAACAATCATAAGTTCTTGTTTAAGTTGAAGGTAACTTTGCTGTTCCCTTTCTGTTTCCCTTGTTGGAAGTAAAAAATACTGCTTATTTTACTAGTCTGCTTAGACCACATTCATTTGTCCGTTTCTGCTCCCTTAGTACGTCTCTGCTCCCTTATCTAATAGTATAAGACCTTATCTTAGTATAATAGTTAGTATAAGACCGGAATGAGCTTCTTTCTAGTTAAATGCTATCACGGCCTCACTCATTATCGTCGACAACACAAGCACCAAAAGAAACTTGTTGAAGAAGCACCAAAAGAAGAAACTGCACTTTGCAAACGAGAGTTCTGTTATTGGCTTCATATCTTGTTGACTTTTAACTCAAACTCAACTTCTAGCTTTTTATTGCTGCTTCAGACGTCGAATCGAATCCATACTGCCCATGGAGTGGTTAAGGCCGCAAGTAATATGTCAGCTGCAATTCAATGATGTTCGAGTGTAATCCACAATAGAAATAAGCTCTTCTCTGTATTAGCCCAGGAACTACAAGTTTAGTATACCGGCGCTGTAAACCCATCCATCTTTCTCGCTTACTTCAGACGATTTGCCAGTAGCTCTGTTTCCTATAGATTAAACAACGATAAAGTAGGCTTTCACACCAGATTTATAATCCTTGCCTCAAACTGGAACTTACAATTCTTAGGAAGTGGAGGAACGAAGTCACTCGAGATAAAGGAAGAGGAGGAATCATCCTACTATAGAGAATAAGAAGTTTAATTCTAAAGCAGCAGGGACAGGAGTTTGCGGAATAATGAATGTTTTCCTCCCCCTCTACGCTCTCCATCCGGTGTTCAAGCCTTCAACCACAAATAAGAAGGTGTTGTCAACGAGATCAGATGCAGATGCAGGTAAAGAATAAGGATAAGAATATTAATCAGTAGAAGGAAGGATCAGGCCCATAGTAAATAAAGATCAAGTCAGTCAGATGCAAGTACCGCAAACGATTCTTTGTTAAGTCAACTCGATCATAAGTTGGATCGAGCAAGCAAGCAAGCAAGCAATCAAACTTATTACTCATTGTCGCGGGTTGCTAAGGCGAGTTTTGAAGCAATACAGTGTTGGGTTCCGCCTACGGGGGCTTAAAAAAGGTATATTGTCCCCCACCTTTAACAAACATTGGTAAAAAAAAATTAATACTGTTGGGGAAGGAGGAGCAAGGAAATGATAAAATAGAATACTACGATCCAATTAACGAAAACGTCTTCAATCAAGAAAATGACGTAGTATTAAACAAAAGGTAAAAGAACAAGAACACTTACAAGATTATCTTCAAATGCACACACTCACTCTCTTCTCTGTACTTTTGCTTCATTCACTAAGGTCCTATTTATAGGACATAATAATAATTATTTCACATCACTTTCTTCATCCCCACTATCTCACCCATGATTAATAACTACCCTCACTAACTCCTAAACTACCTCCACAACTCCTAAACATATTAACTACCTATGCAACTACCATGAATCAATTCTCAATACTCCCCCTTGATTTATAGTTACATACACCAATTTGAGACATAAAATAAATATGCTTCTGAACTGGAAGTGACTTGGTGAGAATATATATAACTTGTTCATCCGTACCACAGTACTTTATTGTTATAGCTCTATTTGCTACACGATCTATGATGAAATGATAGTGTATCTCTATATGCTTCGTTCTTTCATGAAATGTGGGATTTTTTGTCAGTGCAATTGCAGATTTTTTGTCATAAAATATTTCAGTTGCTTCTATTTGTTATTGATGAAGATATTCAAGAAGTCTTCTAAGCCATATAGCTTGACATCCTGCTGATGTTGCAGCTATATACTCTACTTCGGATGTCGACAATGCAGTTGTTGCTTGCTTCTTTGAACTCCAAGGTATAGCTCTTGATCCAAGGCTAAAAATATTGCCTGAAGTACTCTTTCTATCATAGAAATCTCCTACCCAATCACTATCAGTGAAATCAAATAATTTACATTAAAATTATGAGAATACCAAATTCCATAATCCGTAGTTCCAGCAATATAATGTAGAATTCTTTTAACAGCTCCAAGATGATGTTTACTTGGGCTTTGCATAAACCTGGATACTACACCAACAAAGAAGGTAATATCTGGTCGAGTATGAGTTAGATAGATCAAACCTCCAACTAAACTTCTATAGTATCTTGCATTTGTCATACCTGTACCATATTCAAGTTTCAATTTCTCATTTACATTCATGGGTGTAGCTGCAGCTTTGCATTTAGTCATGTTAGATTTTTTTAGCAGATCCATTGTATACTTTCTTTATGAAATAAAAATTCTATCTGATCCTTCACCTCCAACCCAAGAAAATCGTGTCGTAAACCTAGATATGACATTTCAAACTTATTAATCATGTATTTTTTAAATTCTACCACAACAAAGTCAGATAAACCCATATATATAATATCATCAACATAAAGAAAAATCATAAGAATATTATGCACATTCCTTCTTTAGATAAAGGGTAGTTCATTATCACTCCTTTTAAATCTATTTTGATTAAAATAACAATCAATTTTACTATATCATGCTCTTGGAGCTTGTTTAAGCCCATAAAGTGATTTATTTAGCTTATATACATTTTCTTCATGTCCTTTAACCAAAAAACCTTCAGGTTGAAAAACAAAAACCTCTTCTTGTAAATAAAAACATAGATTTCACATCAAATTGATAAATATGCTACCTCAAATAAGCAGATAAAGCTAAAAAGGCTCTCACGATTTCGAATCTAATAACTCGAAAAAAAGTATCATCAAAGTCAATACCTTGTTGCTGCGAATATCCTTTTGCTACAAGCCGAACCTTATGCTTCTGGATACTTTCATCTGCATTATACTTTGTTTTGTATACCCATTTCAAACCAATAGCTTTCTTTTCTTTCGGTAGATCCATTAGCTCCCATGTTTCATTTTTCTCAATTGACTTGATTTCCTCCTTCATTGCTTTTCGCTATTTCTCTTTTTCAACTGCTTCCTCAAAACTTATAGGATCTGAAATAAATAAAGCAAATGTTGAATCATAAATCTCTGTTAGTGATCTAAATCTTCCTGGAGGGGTTTCATCTGAGGAATCATTTGCTGAATTTGAACTGCTACTAGGTGAGGTTGACGTTGAACTTGTTGGAGCAGGATCCGTCACTTGATTCGGTGGAGTGATTAGTTCTACTGGAATACGAATTTGTGTTTCACCTTCATTGATCTCTCAATTTTAACTTGCCCTTTTATCAAATATAATGTTTATGTTAATAATAACTTTGCCACTGATAGGATTATACAATCGATATGCTTTGGATTATAAGAAATAACCAATTAAGATACATTTTTCTAATTTTTCATCAAGTTTATGATGATTTTATGAATTTACCAAAGCATAAGCAATACAATAAAAAATTCTTAGATGGCTTATAGTTGGTTTTATACCATACCAAGCTTCAAAATGAGTTCGATTCATAACAGCCTTTGTCAGTGAAATATTTAACAAATAAACAGCTGTTGCAACTGCTTCTGCCCAAAACTAATTCGGAAGATACTTTCGTTTAAGCAAACTTCTTGACATTTTGACAACAGTTTGATTCTTATGTTCAGCTACACCATTATGCTCCGGTGTATATCATGCTATTAATTCCCTACGAATACCATTTTATTCATAAAAGGAATTAAACTTATTAGACATAAATTCACCACCTCTATCTGTCTGAAGTGTCTTTATGCATCTACCACTTTGTCTTTCTACAAGTGCCTTGAATTTTTTAAAGTTATCAAATACTTTATTTTAATTCCAGAAAATATACTCAACTCATGAGGTTATAATCATAAGTAAATAATAGAAAATATTGACTTCCCCCAAATGATTTGTATTCATAGGTCCACATAAGTCAGCATGAATTAATTCAAGACAATAAGATGCTCTTCATGCATTTCCAACGGAAAATGGTTTCTTACTTTGTTTGTCATAAATGCATCATTCACAAACATCAATTGTATTAATTTTAGGCAATCCGTAAACTATTTCTTTTTTATTTAACAACCTTAAACCCTTAAAGTTAAGGTGTCCATATCTCAAATGTCATAAATTTATCTTATTCTTTTGATTTGCAACAAGAGCATATTTCTCCATATTTGAAACATCAATTGGAAACATCTTATTTTGCATCATGCAAATCAAGCCAGATTTCTTATATTTAATAGTGCATGAACCATCTTCAAATATAACTGAATATCTAATATATATCAATCGTCCAATACTTAACAAGTTATGTGATAAGCTAGGAACATAGAAAATATTATTAAGGTATTTTACCTTCCCTTGATTTGTCTTCACCTCAATTGTTCATTTTCTTTCTACTTGGATTTGCTTGCTATCTCCAAGTTTAACTTTCAATTTTTGAGTTTCATCAATATCTCTAAATATTGATCTTATGCCTGACATATGATTAGAACATCCACTATCCAAAAACCAAATATCATTTGAGATATCATTACCTTGTGAATGAGTCATAAACAACTTACTATTGTCTTCATTTTTCTTTACATAACTTGCTTGCTTTTCTCTCTTCCAGCAATCTGCCTTCATATGACCAAATTTCTTACAATAGTGACACTGAATTCCACTCTTGTAGTTTTTCTGAACATAGTTTGATTGTCTTTCATCATACTCATCAAAGTGTCATCTTCCTCTTCCTCTTCCATTTCCTCTACCACGAAATCCTCCTCTGCCACATCCTCTTCTTGTTGATTTTTATCTTCTTTTGAAGTAGAAGACTCCCCCTTAACCTGAAATATTTTTTTCTCACTTTTTTGAAGTGACATGTTCAACCTTGTTTCATGTGCTTGCAAGGAACCCATTAGTTCATCAAATGAAAAAGTAGATAAGTCATTTGACTCTTCAATTGCCATAACAACATGATCAAATTTCGGAGTTAAACTTCTCAAAACTTTTACAACAATTATATGATCACGAAGATGTTCACCATAGGATTTCATTTGATTAACAATTTCAGTCACTCGAGAAATAAAATCTTGCATTAATTCATTGCTTTTCATAAACAAAATTTCAAACTCATGGCGAAGGGTTTAAAGTTTTACCATAATCACCCTCGATGAGTCTTGAAATTCATTTTGAAGTATAAACCAAGCTTGTCTTGAGGTTGTCGCTGTTGCAATTCTTGAGAAGATTGTCTCATGCAGAGCTTGTTGAATGAAGAACAATGTCTTTGAGTCCTTTTTATTCTCTCTCAACCTGGTTTCTTCATCTAGATCTGCATATCCATTCAAGTCCCAAAGATCCTGAGACTTGAATAGAGTCTTCATCTTGATACTCCAAAATTCGTAGGATTTGCCCGAGAAGATGCGAATAAGGGGTTAAGACATAGAATTATCATAAAAGCCATAATGCCCAATTCAGATTGAAACAATGCTCTGATACCACAAATGTTGGGGAAGGAGGCGCAAGAAAATGATAAAATAGAATATTACGATCTAATTAACGAAAACGGTTTCAATCAAGAAAATGACGTAGTATTAAATAAGAGGTAAAAGAATAAGAACATTTACAAGATTATCTCCAAATGCACACGCTCTCTTCTCTGCACTTTTGCTTCATTCATTAAGGTCCTATTTATAGGACATAATAGTAACTACCTCACGCCACTTCCTTCATCCCATTATCTCACTATCTCACCCATATTAATAACTACCCCCACTAACTCCTAAACTACATACACAACTCTTAAACATAAACCACTACTTCTAAACATGTTAACTACCTATATAACTACTATGAATCAATTCTCAATCAATACCCCTTCAGTTGAGATTAGTTGGCCTAGAATGTTTCTTTGTTTATTATTTACCTCGCTATTCATTAACTCTTGTTAGAGCATTCAATTCCGAAGCACTTTGATAGAAGATAAGAGTAAGTTATGATTTAGATATGATTTCCTTAACTGAATGAGGAAATCACGTAGGTTAGTTGAGGGAAATTCTTCTATCTTCACCTGTATAAATTGACGATGGATCAATGAATCAATTGGGCATTTTCATTACTTCTTCCTATTTCAACATGGTATCAGAGCCCCTCTCTCTATAAGAGAGATTACCTTTTTTTTTCTTCACTGTCAAACGACAGCTTTTATTACCGTTTGTTCGTCGACAACCCCGCTGCAAAACTGCAGATACTCAGGGGTCATCTGTCGCCACCCTCCCGGACATTCTCTGCTCCGGAGATCTCTCCTACCTCATCTGCAGTAGATGACAACTTCTACACCCGCTCGCCAGCATCGTCTCTCCTGCAGCCTTTGTTCTCTCTGCCAAGAGCATCTGTAAGGGCCACTGCCCATCGTCTCTCGGTGCTTTGTAGAGAGGGCACAACAAGTTCCTTTTTGCTATCAAACGGTAGCAAATCCTCATCCCGTCGACTGCCCTTTTGCGAAGCCGCAATTGTCGACTCCTCTTCTGCAAAGCCGCGATCTCTGTTTCCTGACAACAACAAAAAAAAAAACAGAGCATCGCCAGCGCCGTTTTCATTCGCTGCTGCTGCCGTCACAGCAATAACTCGGTCGCTTCTCTTCGGTGCAGATCTCTCTCTGCATCGTCTCTACACCTCCAAAGAAGGGACTGCAACATTGTGGTCTTAAAGTCAGGGAAGAAAGGGAAGCACACCTTCACTACAACGGCTTCCTCATCTTCTCCTTCGGCAGTTACTATGCTCGCTGCCGACCCCCCTTACTCCAACAATTGCAGTCGCAACTGCAGCCCTCACCGGCCACAACTGCTACCCTCTCCTTAGATCTATCGCTTCTTGCTGTCAAACGACAGTCTCTCATCGACATCGAAGCTGGAGACTTCTAGTGCGTTGGCTTTCTCAATTCCTCTACCGAGGTGTTCTTCTGCACGAGGCCATCTTCCTTGTGCACCACCACTGTCGCATCAGCACCAACAAGCAGCGACACCTTCCCTACCCCATCAGCAATAAGTTCATTCTCGCTGTCAAACGACAGTATATCTACGACCGCACGCTTCTCCCGCTGCCCTTCAGATCTATCGATCGCCCCAGCCGTAGCAGCATCTCCTCCGCTGAAGTCAACCGTTGTCAGACCTTCATCACGGTTGACAACACAACGGTCTCCTTGACATCGAGTAAAGATCAGTGTCCTTTACAGAAGCTTGATCTTGCGGGGGCATGATAGTTCGATCTAATCGGATTGTCAAATTTGGCTCTAGCAGAATCGTCTGCTCCTTTCTTCGGATTCATCGTCATCGGTTCAAGATCAACGTCCTCAGTTCAAGATCGACGTCCTTACAGGAGCTCGATCTTGCGGGGGCATGATAGAAGATAAGAGTAAGTTATGATTTAGATATGATTTCCTTAACTGAATGAGGAAATCACGTAGGTTAGTTGAGGGAAATTCTTCTATCTTCACCTGTATAAATTGACGATGGATCAATGAATCAATTGGGCATTTTCATTACTTCTTCCTATTTCAACACACTTTGTATCAATTTCGAAAACAGCTTATTCGCTTCGTATCTCTCACCCGGTAAAGTTCCTTTTGTATTATGGTTGTCTCCAATCCACTAAACGATAAAGACAATTATGCTCGGACGCATTTTAGACAAGCCTATTCTTGAGCTTTTGTATCCCTAGTCATGTCAGGCCAATAGTAACCTTGTCTTTGCAATTCTCTTCTCTAGTGTAGAGGCTTACCGGTGTTGTTGTCCCACAGACCTTATCATGAACTTAATAAAGTTTCTTTGCTGCTTCTTAAACCCCCAGGCACCGAGCTCTAAGACCCCATCGGATATCTTGTACTGGTGCTGGCGGTTATTCCGCCTCAACCGACTGGACCACTTTTGTCTATTTGATAAGAAGGAAAAACCATCTAGCATGCGGTGACTTTGTTTGATCAAATGCGGATTCCTCCACTTAATCCTTTGCTTTCAATCTCGCTTCGATCAGAGTTCGTCTTTGCTGCAGCGGCGTCTTCCTTGGGAGATACCACGCTACCTATGTAGAATAGAGTTCCCAATCAAATAAAGTAAAGCACCAACCTCTCCCTAGCTAGGTGTACTATCTTCTACTTTATCTACTTTTAACTTCAATTGTACTTTATGATGCAGAAGCGCTTTCTGGTTCAGCTACCCACCTATTTGGTTACCTCTATTTCTATATTAAGTTCAATCCAATGATTTGTCCTTCCAGTCGGGCTCAACAAATACTTCATCTTATCTATCGAGCTAAAGTAAAAAACACTATTGGATTGTGCGAAGAAGTACGCATAAGCGAGAAGATGCTGTGCCAGGAAAGTTAACGAGAGAAAAATCATCAGCTAGATCATGATCAAAGGAAGGTTTATCATCTGCAATCGGTTCCGCAAACTCCTCTTTATTGTTGTTGGCGATGTGACGAGAGAATAATCTGTGTCAGCAATAAGTGAGAGCTAAGTTAATAATGTGAGAGCTAAATAAACCTTGAATTGAGTTATCCACTATTCTTGGCGTTCTTAAGGTTATTGGAGTAAGTAGAAGTATAAGAAGGATCGGAAGAAGTATTTGAATAAGGGGATCTGTATCTGTTTGCAACAGAAAATCAGTCAGCAGTTCGCTTGTCATAAGTTCTTGTCGACTCTTAATCTCAATCTGGCATTCAATGTCGCTTTCATAAGTTCGAGTCCAACTGTTTTACCAGCCAAAAGAATGGGAAGACGCCGACCATCAAATATGAGATTGAGTGAGCCCACCTATTACAATATTAGTCAAATATAGGAAATCAAATAGGCCCGGAAAAAGACAAATATAAGGATCTCTCTCTATCTGCAACCTAAAGAAGAAGGTGGTAATCAAGAAAGAATGAGTGTAGGGAGGACTAAGTAAAAGAGTAGATTTAATTCTGTGCATCAGCATAAAGTATCAGTGAATTCTTTGTCTGCAAGAGAAGAAACAGCTCTGTTAGTGAGCCGAAGCGGTAATCTTCCATCAATCTTTACTATCGAGCGTCAAAGAGAACTCTACCGCTTTCTGAATGTCTTTATCTGCAGCTTCCTTTAGATTTGATTCTGCCTCTTAACTTTCCTTTCCGCTTAAAGCTTTTTAACCGCTGCTTCCTGTTGGCTCTAAAAACCTCTCAGCAATAAAGACAGTTAGGTAAGTTTATATTTCTTTTCCTAACTAGTAGGATGTATTTTCGATCATTCAACTAAGATTGTCATATCATCATAATGGAGCTAACTAGACATCTCCAACTCGGTCTAGACAGTGACCTCAAGATTGACACTGCTCTACCCCACCGTCCAAGCAACATAGGGAGGTGTGACGCGCCCAGACGACGTCAACAGACAAATCGTTGGTTCGTCCCATCGACCAAGGAACATGACACAAACAACACACTCCAAATAATGCCAAAGTTTGCTCCAACCATTCCAGGGCACCAGCATGCATTAATATCCATGTACTATCATGAACTTAGCTGGTTTTGCCTAAGTCGTGCGGCACCATTATGTGTCTATCCGTAAAAGTAAACTTTCTCGAAACCTCCTATAGTCCCTTAGGACTTACAAAAGAGAAAACATGTTAGAGAATGCATTTTTCATAGGATTCACAAGCAACCATTTCAGTAAATACTTTATATAGCTAATGTAAATTATAAACTATTGACTTTACAAACTCTGATTGGTTGCACACAAAAGATCATGGTCCATTATAGACCAAAGTCTTCACAAGTGTCCACATGATACAACTCTCATTTACAAGCTAAAATTGGCCACAAAAGCTAATCAAACTAGGGCTTTATTGCTAGCTCGCTACTTGCTGTACAAAGTATGAACAAAACCTGAAAGACAGAGAGATATATGAGCATTACATTGAGCACCCTCTTTATATTTTTGTATGTGACATTCTCCCTAACTTATTCGTTTGACATCCTCGTCGAAACCACTGCAGACGCTGCATCTCCTTGCCTTTTCTTGAATATTCAATCTTCTACTATGGCAGCAATACACCTCTTGGCTCCCAACTAGTCTCCGCCGCTGTTGTTGAGTAGTCAAACTTTGATTTGTCATGCTGCTTCAACTCGTCAATGACTAACTCTGGTGTGGGTCGGCTGACTTGTGTTGATCCTTGTTAATTCTTGCGGATCCTTTTTGATAAAGAAAAAGACCTTGTTTTACACCAGCATCTCAAACATCTCAAGCCGCTTAAACTTGCTGGATGCTTGTTGGAGCTTTAACGAGCATCACTTTGCAGACATTGAAGTTTTAAGGTCATTCATTCACAAAATTCGCCCATTGATTCTTCTTCAACTTAGTTGTTGCTTCCAAGTATGTTCACATCACTTTCACTTTCGATTAACATTCTATTAGAAATAAAGTGGTCAATCTACTCCTAGTAGCACCGATCACCAATGGTAAGGATTTGATAACTATTGTCTTCTATTAGGTTTTTTTGAAGGGTCTTTGAACTTATGCAGAGATTCTCTGCTGGATAAATAAGAGAACTGGGGTACTCAGTTTTGCCCATTCTCTTAAGAGTTGAGAAGGCAAAGGTTACTTAACTACACCCGCCTCCTTGAGGTACTTCATGCATTGAGCTAGTTATTGGTCTTAATTCGCTCTTTGCTCACACTTCTGAAGCATCCAAAGTATTTGCACTCCTTATGTTAGCTACTTTGATTCGCCTTCTCTCTACCATCAAACTTTCATAATGCAAGAAGTTTTGCCTGAAAAAGTATAATTTCACCCCAACTTGGAGCAAATCATTGATAGTTTTGGTCGCCTCTAGGATTGTACCATCTTCTCCATTATCTTTGTCGCCTACTCCTTTGAGTAGAAAATGTACATCATAATGTACTACTTACTTCGTTCCTTGGTTGAGCACTCCTGCATCAACCCAAAGTCCCTCCTACTTTCGGCTATCTTTGATAGTTTTGGTCGCCTCTAGGATTGTACCATCTTCTCTATTATCTTTGTCACCTACTACTCTGAGTAGAAAAGGTACATCACCACGTACTGTCTACTTTGTTCCTTGGTTAAGCACTCCTGCATCAACCCAAAGTCCCCCCTACTTTCTTATGAAGTTCCTTGCCTCTACCCTTCAACCTTATCCTAGTACTTGGAGTTTGCCTCTGTATTCTCTACCTCCTCGGCCCTTTTCACCACCAACGCTCTCCCTCCATGAAAGCAAATGATTGATGACTCCATGGAAGTCACACCTCTACGGTACCATGGCACTACCAAGCCTATGACACTACTATCTGTTGCCTTACATCTGCATCCGTAGATCCGCCTCTATGGCACTGTGGCACTCCTCCGAGTCAACCTCTATTCTAACCGACGCTTTATTTTTTGGTAGCTGAGCCCCTCTGAACTCGTCGTCGCTTCCTCGCCCCTTTCAACCACATACTTCAACACCTCTGTGTTATCTGAGTAGTTCTCCTTGGTCTATGGAAAGATATATTGTAACTCTCATGCATGGCTAATTATGTTCTCCTTAACTTTCTTGGTAGCAATGTTCACTTGCTCAGCCTTATCGTTTGAATTGTCAGACTCCCTTAAGCGAATATAAGCACTAAAGTAGTCCAACTCTTCAGCCGCTCCGCTCATACCTCTGTATGATCAAGTTCCTCATGGGACTCACTGGTATTTGCATTCAAAATTCTGCCTTGATGGTACATAGCCCCCATATGCTGATGACCAAGACTTTCATCCGATGTAAGATTCGATGCACACACAGAAGACCCACCTCTACGATACCAAAGAATTCACTCCTTGAATCCATAGTCCTTCTTGCCATCATGTTGTTCACTGAAGTGGACCTCCCAATAGCTCCTGATTATACCTCCATATGATCAAGTCCCTCTTGGGACGTCTCCTACGTATTTTATATTGCCTTGAACTTACGATCTACTGCACCATGTCGCCTCCTGGTGACATCTCTATTGCATTCATATTCTTGTGGGATGAACTTGGATTATGATATCTCCATGTGTGGCTTCTGCCAACACATCATAGGGCCTTCGTTACCTCTGATTGTGTTCGCTCCTTTGGCAATTAACCTTCACCCACCCATTATCGGGTCAAACCCGGATGAAATATTGCTCTAGGACAGTTCGTCACCTAGTAGCTCTTGAAGTCCTCAAACTTCACTGAAATTGGTGCATCATTGTTTGGATCCTGACCTTCTATTCTCCACCGGCATAATCTCTATTGTGCATCACTTTCTTCATGATAACTCGAATGACAACACTATGACATATTCTTCAAGAGTACATACCTTTGCATCCTCTTGCCCCGTGCTAAGGCCTTTTGATCTTAACTTCACCTCCACAAGTTGCCTCGAAGCTCCCTTCGTCTTTGGCACCATACAGGATGAGTCCGCCCCATTAGAATGAAGAACCCATGGAATGATATGATCTCATTCTTGCTTCTACAAGAGTTCATGTCCTTGACCTATGTCCAAGGAAAGCTACATGTCTTCGCTCCATGTTCCATCTTCTATATCGACTCCCTTCAAACAGTTTGGATACTTCACCAAGTTCCACCCAAGTTGCTCCACCCCTCGATTTGCATTTAGTTGATGGTGGTCCTTGCATCCACCATTCTACGGGTCAGCCCTCTGTTGAATCTGATTTTCACATTGGCTCTAAGTGTGGTTTCATTTGATGTTGTCATGGTCGCTCTCCCACTTAATCTCGCAATGCATCCACTAATGAATTACCTCATGCGAGATCATGCGATGACTCATCACCACTCGCTTAGTCTGTTGAGCTTTGTGGAGTTGTTGTCTTGAGATACTCTTCCTCAACATGTGCGATCCACTGCACATGATTCTTCGTCTGGAAAATCATAGATATCTGTCATGTTGGAGCAACTTTCCTCTTTGCATTCTTTCCTTTTGAAGTTTTGGAGACCACCATCCCCTTAGATTACTTTGTGTTGCTGAATAAACTATACATTGTTCTGCCCCCACAAATGCACTTGCTAGATTATGACTCATAGTCAATACAACCCCCTCTGCACCCTCTAAGGTCTAGCAACATGTTGAACTTGTTGTATACTTCAGCCTCTTATGGACATATCCTTCCCATGCCGAAGATAAAGTTTCAATGCTCCATGGCGTCAAGTTTTGGTTGCCTTGGGATGGCCAGGAACACTCCATCGTCTACATACAAGCTCTTAAATAAGTACCGAGTTCTTCGAGTTAGCAATTCCCTTCACTTTTGTGAGCTTTGCACAACTATTTCGGTCGATGTACAATACATCCCATTTTGTATGATCTCATCTTTTACCAAGCACCCTGCTTGCCTTAAGCACCGTCAAGTTTGGTTGCCAATATCAAGCCGTAGCTCGAACTCAGCCATCCCAACCTTTATGTGCTATGTATTCTTCCTAGCTTGCTTGTCCTCATGGTGCCTTCGCGCAAAGGGTTGGTCATTCCTTTAAATGTCAATCATGGATGCCCATTCCTCTGAGCAGCTCTTTTCCCTACATCTCAACGTCCGTTTCCCCCAAACAGTTGCGCATGCTAGCTGCCCTCCATGCAGCCCAGCTAGGTCCCCCACGTTTGCTTAACAAGTATTTCTACGTGTGCTTGTCCCGCTCTGATACCAAATGTTATAAACTTAGTTGGCTTTGCCTAAGTCGTGTGACACTATTGCATGTTTATCCGCAAAGGTCAGCCTCCTCGAAACCTCCTATGATCCCTTAGGACCTATAAAAGTGAAAATGGGTTAGAGAATCATTTTCCACAGGATCTACAAGTAACCATTTCAGCAAATACTTTATATAGCCAATGCAAATTACAACCATCGACTTTACAAACTGTGAATGGTCGCACACAAAGAATCATGGTTTATTATAAACCAAAGTCCCCACAAGTATCCACATGATACAACTCTCATTTAAAAGCCGAACCCGGTCACAAAAGCTAACTAAACTAGGACTGCCAAGCTTATTGCTACCCCGTTATTTGCTGTATAAAGTATGAACAAAACTCGAAAGACACGGACATACATGAGCATTACATTGAGCACCCTTTTTATATTTTTGTTTGTGACAGTACGGTGGTACCGACGATCATTAAACACCCTCGTACGGTGTCCCCCCAGCATGAGGTATAAAAGCCATCGTGGTGAATAGTAAAGAAATAAAAAAGAGAGAAAAGACAACACCTCAACCTCCCTTAGAGAGAACCCAAGCTCGCCACTAACTTAATCATCGGAGGGGCCGAGCTGGAAGGACCCTCCGCCCGGCTCAGGCCTTTTTTGCAAGATATGGTCACGAGGAGGAGGAGGAGACGAGCACCACCATTGGCTTGGGAAGACGGCCTATGGGTCTAGAAGCAGAGCCACTTGTCCGTCGCATCTTCTTCACAATACGTTTGAGCTGCATGGACGCATTTGTGCACTCGACGTGGACCAAGCCGAAAATGACACCTCGGACTCGATCCGGCTCATGCCTTTTTTGCATGACACGGTCGCGAGAAGGAAGGGACAAGTGCCACCAAAGTCTTGAGAAGACGACCTGCAGGTCTAGAATCAGAGCCACCTGTCCGTCGCATCCTCTCCGCAATATGTTTAAGCTATGTGGATGCACTTGTGCACTCGGCGTAGACCAAACCGAAGATAGCACCTCAGACTCGACGTAAAGGACAACAACATAAACCATAAGCACACTTGTTCTTGTGCCAAGTCGACTCCAATATCAATTTATGAATGAGTAAGATATCTTGTGGCTTATCAGCGTGCATTAGTATCATAGTAGCGTGAGGAAAGCATAAGTGCCCTAGTTAGATGAGAAGCTATGCTCCTTTTTTACCATACTCTAAGGGGGAAAAGAAAGCAGTTAGAGCAGTTTCAAAGCCAGTATCCGAAGCGGGATTATCTGCAGTGCCAACTTCATCTTATACAGAAGCCGAATGCGAAGAGCATCGCACGTGGGCTATGCGGTGTTAGTTTAATCCCTTGTTGGATCTCAGTCTACAAGATCGGAAGCCAAAGCAGGATAAGACTTAAGTTGAAAGATCTGAAGCTGTATCGTAAGCATAAGAATTGCCTGTCCTAAATAATTTTATTGAAAAAGGAGGAATTGTGTATAGACTCCCTAAAGCACCCCGCATAAATTGTTTGCTTGTTAAATCTCATGCACCATACTTCCTTGCTACTCTATTTGTTTCTTTTCACCGACAAGAGGATCTTCGATCTGTACCCACTCCTCATTGTACATTATTTTGATTATCTTAGCACTTTCGCAATGAACATTTTTCTGCTGTAGCCTCCTTTGTATGCCTCAAAAGCAAGCAAATTCCCGAGGGGTTTTGGATACGATCGAATAGGTTTCATTCCATGCTGTTTTCTTACGGCCAGTGGCTGAGATGAGAAGTATTTCAAGCTCTTTTATTTCAGTAAGTTTGAAAGCCTTTACTTACCAGCATATGGGTCAAGGGCGATGGATAGAATACTCATATATGCTTTAAGGGGGTAATATATAATATGCTTTAGGTACATTCGTTTACTCTGGCTTTTGCTCCATCCACTCACAAGGGAAAGATTATTGTAGTAAAATAACTTTTTTCTCTTTTATATATCAAAATAAAATTTAAATATTAATCAGAATAAGATAAATAATAAAATAATAAATCAATCACAAAATTAGATATCAATTTTTAACATGAAAAATCTAATATGAAAAAATTTATGCGACTGTAGTCCATTCAAATCTTCGCTATCACCAATAATGATAATAAGTTTATAATAAAACTTCTCCAGAATAACTAGAGGACCACAATAACATCAAGAACATAGATCTTGGTTCACCAATGGCATGTTATCATCAACATAGATGGATATCTCAAGAGAAAAAGATCTTAACTCACTAAGTAAGTATATTATAAAATCATCATAGAGAGAATAAATCACATATCAGTACCGCTAAGTTTGTAGAGCTTGTTGCAAGGATTCTCTACATAAAATTTGAGCCAAAACTGATGAAATTTTATTATTCGATCCTCTCACAAATGCTTACTTTCTCTCTCTTCATTCCTCGTCATTGTTTTTTTTTTTTCATATGCCCCGCCTCCCATCTACTTAGGTTTCTTCCTTTTTTTCTTTTTTTTAATGATAAATCTGATTTATCAACATATCTGATCCATTCTCATCGGTATCCACATTTTCTAAGTATCATTCTTTCATCTCAAGCACGTCATGAATCTAGTGACACCTTACATCAATATGCTTGGATCTAATATGATATGTTGAATTATTGGAGAGGTAAATGATATTTTGACTATCACAATAAACATTATATCCTTCCTGTTTCAAACCGAATTCTTGTAGAAATTTTTTCATCCATAAAACTTTCTTACAAGCTTCAGTAATTGCTATGTATTATGCTTCTATGGTTGATAGAGCAACATAATTTTATAACTTAGATTGCCAAAAGATCGCTCTCCCTGCAAAAGTCATCAAGAACCCCGATGTGGATTTCCTGGAATTAGTATCAACTGTCATGTATACTCTGTAACCCTCTAGCACAGGTTTACCAATGCTAAAATATAAACACAACCTAGTAGTACCTCTCAGATATCTTAATATCCATTTTACTACTATCCAATATTCCTTACCAGGATTAGAGAGAAATCGACTAACAACTCCAACTATATAAGCTATATCTAGCCTAGTGCAAACCATATCATACATCAAACTGCCTACTGCAGATGAGTATGACACTCATGACATTTCTTCTTTTTCTTTCTCACTTGTAGGACATTGTTTCGAACTAAGCTTAAAATGACCTATAAGTGGAGAATAAACCGTTTTGGCTTTATCCATGTTGAATCTTTTAAGAACCTTTTCAATACATACCTCTTGAGATAACCAAATCTTTTAATTCTTTCTATCACGAAGAATCTTCATGCCAAGTATTTATCTCACCGATCCTATCTTTCATAGCAAAAGACTTACTTAATTGCCACCTAGGCTTCTCAATTTTACCAGCATCATGGCCAACAATCAGCATATCATCAACATATAGTAGGAGAATAATGAAATCATTATCTGAAAACTTCTTTGTAAACATATAATGGTCATATGTGGCTTTATTGTACCCTTGGCTCATCATAAAGGAATCAAACTTCTAGTACCATTGTCTAGGTGCCTGTTTGAGTCCATATATATTTTTCTTAAGCTTACACTAGATTTTCTTTTTCCTTGACTTTAAAACATTCTGGTTGCTCCATATAAATTTCTTCTTCTAAGTCACCATGTAAAAATGTAGTATTCATATCAAGTTGCTTAACTTTCAAATTAAAGCGAGCAGCCAAACTAAGAACAACTCGGATAGAGAACATTTTCACTATAGGAAAAAATATTTCTTCAAAGTCAATACCCTTTTTTTATTGAAACTTTCACAACTAATCATGTCTTATATCTTTGTTTGAGTTATTATTTTCAGTCTTCAATTTATAAACCTATTTATTCTTGAGAGTTTTCTTCTATGTAGGTAACTTTACTAAGTTATAGGTGTGGTTTTCAGCAAGGATTTTATATCTTCATGCATCGCTTTCACCCACCCACTCATTCTTATATTCATGTACAATAGCTTCTTGGTAAGTTTCTGGCTCTCCTCTGTCAGTAAGCATAAGATACTAATGTGGAGGATATCTTATAGATGATCGTTGCTCTCTTGCTTCCTCGGCGTGGTCACCAGGGTCGGCGCGTACGTAGCCAATCTAATCGATGCCCATCCTGGTCCTGATCTCCAAGTTATGGTCGCTTTCGTTGTCCAACGATAGCTTCTGCTCCACCCACTACTGCGCTTGCCCCGTGCCGCAACAACTTCTACTCCACCCACTACAAACTCTTTTTATTACATCGGTCCAAGATCAACTCCTTGACAGGAGCTCGATCTTGCAGGGGCATGATAGCAGATAGGATTTAGATATGATAACATATATGATTTAGATATGATTTTCCTAACTGAATAAGAAAATCTTGTAGATTAGTTGAGGGAAATCCTCATCTTTACATGTATAAAAGATGATGAATCAATAAACTTAATTGGGCTTTTCATTCTCACTTCCTATTCAACATAAAGAAGTAGAGTAGTCTGCTACAAGTATACAGTCTAGTATACAAAAGGGTGTATCGATCATATGAAAGCTGTTAGTGTTGGGTATAGAACTAGGCAGGGGTCGGAGAAGAATAGGGATGAGAAGCATAAGCTATTTTAATAGAATCCACAGTTGAAATGGAAGTTGGTAGGGCAATTTAAATAGAGGATGCTAGAGAAAGAAGTTAAAGAATCAACGGTGCCAGTTAGGTCTACTAGATTACTTAGAAGGAAGGGAGATGAGATGCTATACTATGTAAAGAATGAACTTGGGAAAATAAAAGCATACTTGTTATTGGGTTTAACATCTATTTATACAGTGATGAAAGGTAGATTTTCCTCAACTGATGAATGAGATCATCTCGTTCAGTTAGGGAAATTTGTTATAGCTAACATGCCTCGGCAAGATCGAGCTCCTATCAAGGATGCCGATCTTGGACCGATGGAAGGAAAACAGTTTACGAGCCAAAGACTTCGTGAGCGAGTCGGCTAGTTGGTCAGCTGTGTGGACATGAGAAACACGGAGCTGCTTGCGGGCTACTTGATCTCGGACAAAGTGAAAGTCAATAGCAACGTGCTTCATGCGGGAGTGAAAAACTGGATTTGCATAAAGGTAAGTGGCCCCGATGTTTCACAGTAAATAACAGGTATAGAAACAGAATGGAGTTGAAGTTCCTGAAGCAAGTGGCTAATCCAATTGAGTTCAGCAGCAGCAACAGCAACAACAACAGCTCGATATTCAGCCTCGGTAGTAGATCTAGCAACCATCTTTTGCTTTTTAGAGCTCCAGCTTATCAGATTAGCACTAAGAAACATAATATACCCTGATGTAGAGGTTCTATCATCAACGTTACCGACCCAATCCGCATCTGCAAAGACATGAAGCTGAGAGGGAGAATGTTTACGAAGAAAAATGCCATGATCAATCCTTGAGATAACGCAAAATACATTTGACAACAGTCTAGTACAAAGTAGATGGTTGATGCATAAATTGAGAAATTTATTAACCAGAAAGGAGACATCAAGACGAGTGAGTGCTAGATATTGTAAGGAGCCAATAACCTATCGATATAGAGTAGGATCTGTAGCAGGACTACCATCACAGAGTTACAGTGATGCACTTGGAGATAGAGGAGTGGAGACTGCTTTAGCATCTTGCATGTTTGTTTTCAACAGTAAATCATGAATATACTTTCGTTGTGAAAGAAAGAGACCAGAAGATGTAAATGTAGCCTCAACACCGAGAAAGTAATGCACGGTACCAAGATCTTTAAGGGAGAATCGTTCTGCCAATTGCGTATTAAATGCTTGAACCTCCTTTGAGTCATCGCCTGTGATAATAATATTATCCACATAGACTAGGAGATAGATGGTGCACCCATGATGTTACCGTAAAAATAAGGAAACATCAGACTTAGAGTTGATGAAGCCAATTGAAGACAAGTAGAGACCAAGTTCAGTATACCATGCTCGTGGAGCCTAACGAAGTCCATAAATGGCCTTTTTAAGTTTACAAACATGCCGCGGATACTGAGGATGTATAAAGTCTGGAGGTTGTTCCATAAAGACATCTTCAGTGAGGGTCCCTTGTAAAATTGTAAAAAGGCATTGTTAACATCTAACTGACGTAAGCACCAGCCTTTTGATATTGTTAGACTTAGAAGAAGCCAAATAGTAGTAGGTTTGACAACAGGACTAAATGTCTCAGTGTAGTCAACGCCAGGTCGTTGATGAAATCCTTTGGCCATAAGTCGTGCCTTATAGCGAGCAATTGAACCATCGAGATTCCGCTTAATTTGGAAAACCAGAGGAGGGGTGAGAGTCCAAGTAGAATTATGAAGAAGAGCATCATGCTCCTCATACATGACTTTACGCCAATGGGAATATTTTTGGGTCTGAGAGAAGGAAGTTGGTTCAACAGAGTCAAAAGAGGGTTTGGTGCTAGCATGCAAATCTAGAACTTGATGTGGTTTAAAGATACCACACCTGGAACGAGTTTGCATAAGATGCCGGGAGGTGACAGTAGGACTAGGGGGTAAGGGTTGTGGGTCAGTACTGGTTGAGGCAGACGGAAGACGGAGGGACAATAGAAGTATCTTGGGGTGGTGAGGACAAAGACACTAGGGGGAGGAGCCGGAGGAGAGGAAAACTATGGAACAGAAGTAACAAGAGAGTGTGGATCTAAAGAAGACAAAATAGAGAAGGAAGATTGTTCACAGAGATCCAATGGAACGATAGATTATCGATGATCTCGAAAGGGAAAGATAAACTCCACAAAAGTAACATATCTGGAAACAAAGACTTTAGCAGAGTAAGGGTCATAACATCGATAGGTGTTATGTTCAATAGAGTATCCTATGAAAATACAAGATCGAGATCAATGTTGCATTTTATTAGAATTGTAAGGATGTAACCACGGATAATATAAACAACAAAAAACCTTTAAGTTTTGTAGGTTGGGGCGTTTTTGAAATAGCCTTTCAAAAGGTAGAAGGCATGGAAGCCTGTTGGAGTAATGTGAGACTAGTCACAATAATATGACGATGCTGACACTCAGTAGAGCCAACCAGTTGCGGGGTATATGGTGGGGACTTGAGATGTTGAATACCAGAGGTAGTGAGATAAGATGTAAGGGCTTGATATTCACCGTCACCATCAGAATAGACAGTTTTAATAGTAGTTTGAAAATAATTCTCGACCAAGTTCTTGAAGTTAGAGAAGACAATAGTAACCTCAGATTTTTGACGAAGAGGATATAACCCGGAGTTCTTCAAAGAGTTCTTCTTTAGATTAGTCACCATCAGAATAGTCAGTGAGCTTGTCATAGAGTTCTTCAAAGCAAATCGGAGAGTCACGTGCTCGAAGTCCGACAGCCAATTCTTTGAACTCAGTAATCAATCCATTAAGCGTGTGGACAAGAACTTCTTCATCAGTTAGGAAATGACCTATCAAAGCTAGGTCACTAATAATCATTTTGATATGTTGTAAGGAATCGGCAATAGTACTTCTCTCCTGCTTAAGGTTCATAAGGCTGGAGAGAAGTCCAAGCGTGCGAGTCGGGAGCGATTCGCGAAGGTAGTTTGTAACATTGTCCAAGCTTCCACGGAAGTGACACAGGAGAACACAAGCGGAGCAATGGACCCCACGATAGAGGCTTGAATTGCTTGAAGTATTAGCCGATCTTGACGTAACCATAGCTTATGGGAAGAATTCGGTACTGGGCTGGGTTCTCTTGGAACAAGTATCATTGCTGGTGGACAACTAAGAGAACCATCAATGTAATCCAATAAATCATAACCAAAAAGAAGGTTCGAGAATTGAGCCCGCTAGGACGCATAGTTACCACCCTTGGATAATTTAAAAGGAATCAGGGAAGCGGCATTAATGGAGGTGAGTCCTGAATGCGGAGTAAAATTGCCAATAGGAAAAAGTGTTGGAGCATCAGAGGTAGAGGAGGAAGACATCAGGGAACTAATAGTAGATAAAGGGAAAGCAAAAGTTAAGTGATCTCGCTGAGAAAACAGTGTCAAAGATAGTAGGAGTGGGAGTAGGAAGCCGATTGATGAGTAATACGACTGAAGTGTCCAAAGAAATTGACGATAAAAGAAATGAAAAATTAAAGGAAAAGAAATGCTACCATGTCTTGATACGACAAACAAAAGTGTTGGATTGCAGAAGCTTGTTGGAACTAGCGATCGGGTGCAGGAATCCTGCTAGAACTAGCCCATCCGAAGAGTAATCCGATAGTGAAAGAAGGAAGAAGTTGCCACTCTTGAAGGGAAGAAACTTTGCAGGTAAGTGACCATCGGCAGCTGAGAAGAACACAAGTTGCGACGACTACCCTCCAAGAACTGGACTACAAGGAGGTCATAATTCGGGGAAGCTGCAAATGAAGTTCCCCAGTGTCGGCCAGCAGAAATCGGCGACTGTGACAGCGGACGATGCTAGCACCCTTGGAAAAGGGGAATGAATACAGGCAGCTTTAGTGCAGCACCCGGCAATTCGAGGTCGTCGCCAGAGTAGAGGTAGCACTGCACACCTACAAGCAGAGTGAAGGGAGTGCTATCAATCTCTCTCTCTCTGCACTTGATGATGTTATTGTTGCTCTGAGAATGAGGTGCAGTCACATTCCTTATAGGAACAGCAAGCTGACTCAGATCCTCAGTGACTAGCTAGGCCACAATTCAAAGGTTTTTGATGATTGCGCACATTAGTCTTGGCGACGATGATGCTACGGAGACTGTATGTTCTCTGATCTTTGCTAAAAGAGTCAGGGAGGAAGCCGAAGGGGAGCAGGCGGGGAGAGGCAGCACTAGTACTTGGAGACGCGGCTGTGGTGTCCACAGTTGGATTGCTCTTTGGAGCTGCTGAAGGAGTGAAGATGTTCCAATAGGGTAGCCGTTGCTCGGTGTTGGAGGCGCAGCATCCAGAATAGGTCGTGGGTGCAGAGACAACATGCGTCGATCAAGGCAGCACTTTCTACAGGAGGAGCAAAAGTAGCGGGTAGAAGAGTACCAGGTAGCAGCCATTTTCGTCACATTGTCGAAGAGGGGAAGAAGAAGAAGATGTAGTGGCAGTAGAGGTATGGCCGACAGGAGTGGTTGCAGCTACAATTGAGGAGGGGAAAGGCAGCGACAACAAGCAACACAATAGAGACGGAGTAGAGAGTGAGCCGCTCACTACGATTGCTGAGGGCTAGCAAGCTGCAGGGGCAGGGGAGTAGAAGGCAGGGGATGGAGAGGGTTGCAGCTACAGCTGTAATTGTTGGAGTAGGGGGTGATGGCAGCGGGTGCTGCGGCTGGCTGTAGCAAGGGGGGTCGACAGCGAGCATAGTAGCTACCGAAGGAGAGGGCAGCAGTTGCGTAGCAGGGGAGGTAGCGGCGGTGGCAGGGGAGGCACAGTGCTACAGCAGGGAATGGCAAGGGCTGTAGCAGGGGACAGCGGCATTGCTAGGAAGGTGGGCTGCGGGAGTGGCGCAGCTGTCACTGTCATATTCGGAGGCGAAAGTGATGGTGGGAGCAGGCAGTATCCCTTGGAGGTGCTCTCGGTAGAGAGAGCGGAGGCAGCGTTCTAGTTGCGGGGTTGATAAAAACAGAGGAAAGAGTGCTCTGTTTCGTCAATAAAACAGAGATCTGGCTGCAGCTCCACAGAGAAGAGGAGAACAGGGGCTGCGATCGAATGGTCACATCCTGGAGAGCAGTGGAGGAGCCAAGATTAGCGGTGGTGAGGATGGAGGCGGTGCCGCGGCGCTGGTTCTGCTGCTCGACGACGAGGCCACGGTGGACGATGGCACGGGCGGTCTCCGAGAGGGTGGACTTGAGGTCGAGGGGAACCACACCCACCCTCTCTTCGAAGAAGGAGAGCACGGGGATATCCGCGAGGTCATAGCGGACACGGAGGCAGACGACCGACGGGGCATTGGCAAGGGTGCGAAGAGTGGAGAAGCGAGGGGTGGTGATGCTGCGGGGTTGCGGTCGCTGTCGAGAAGTGATAAAACTGTCACTGGACAATGGAAAGAAAAAAAAAGAGTAATCTCTCTTATAGAGAGAGATGCTCTGATACCATATAAAGAATGAACTTGGGAAAATAAAAGCATACTTGTTATTGAGGTTTAGCATATATTTATACAGTGATGAAAGGCATATTTCCCTCAACTGATGAACAAGATCATCTCGTTTAGTTAGGAAATCTGTTATAGCTAACACACTATATGTTTGTTTTAGAAGAAATGATTGGCAGTGTTTGTTGTAAATCTCTTGCAGAAGAGAAGAAGTGCACTCAACGAATAAGAAAGAGAACCCACATAGCACAAGATGTGCCTATTCTCACTTCAAAGTAACTAATTTTCGTGTAGATTCTGGGGGTTAGGGGTAGGCGTATCTATTGTAATTCTTCATACCGAGTCTGAGGTGTCATCACGATTAGGTCTGATCCGAATATACAAGAACGCCCTCACAACTATGACGTGCCAAGGAGAGTATGTGACAAATTGATGGCTCCGCTTCTAAATATCTGGGTTGTCTTCTTAGGACCTGGGTAGCACATGGCTCCTCCTTCCTCTCCTTGATGTTCGTGTCTTGTAAAAAAGGCCTGAACCAGGTGGAGGGTCCTCTCGGTTCGACCCCTCTAATGGTAAAGTTAATCCCAAGGCTAAGTTCTCCTCAAAGTATTGTGAGGATGTTTTTTGTGTATCCCTCCTCCAATACTATTCATTGGGGTGGCTTATATACCTCCTAGGAGGGGGTCACCATACGAGGATGTTTAATGATCAACGGTGCCATCGTACATGGTATTAATGTGTGCTGGCACCTAGGGATGGTTGGAGCAGATTTTGATGTCGATGTCATCTAGGCTACGTTGTGCGTTGCTATGTTCCTTGGATGATGGGATGGACCGATGATCTGCCTGCTAATGCCATCTAAGGGTATCATATATTCTTATGCCCCTTGGGTGGCGAGAGACAGTGGCGTCAGATCCTAAGGTCTCGGTCTGAGTTGAGATGGAGGTGCCTAGTTAGCTCTACTGTAAATGATCTAGCAATCTCCGTTAGATGGGCCGAAATATGTCGTATCATTCTCCCCCTCCCCCTGAAGGAGTCGTGCCTTGGGAGAATTACGAGGCGTGGCTCGGGCCAATGGCTCATTCGTATGTTGATCATGTCTTGGAGCCTATAGTTTTTGTAGGATGGAACGTGGTGAATCGGCCGGGACTGAGCCACAATCAGATTGGTATTGGATTGCTGAGGCCGAGTCAACATGATTGGCCGAGACTTAGTCGACATGAGACTAGCCGAGGCTTAGTCGACATGATTGGCCGAGACTAGTCGGCATGAGATTAGTTGAGGCTTAGTTGGCATGATTGGCCGAGACTGGTCGATTGGACTGGTCGATTGGATTAGCCGAGACTGGCCGAGACTTAGTCAGCATGACTGGCCGAGACTAGTCGGTTGGACTGGCCAAGATTTAGTCGGCATAGGACTGGCCGAGACTTAGTCGACATAGGACTAGCCGAGACTTTATCGGCATAGGACTGGCTGAGACTTAGTCGGTATAGGATTGGCAGAGACTTAGTCGACATAGGACTAGCTGAGACTTGATCGACATAGGATTGGCTGAGACTTAGTAGGCATATGATTAGTTGAGACTTAGTCAGCATAAGACTAACTGAAACTTAGTTAGCATAGGACTGGCTGAGGTTGGTCAGCATGAGACTTGCTAAGGCTTTGTCGGCATGACTGGCCGAGACTGGTCGGTTGGACTAGCCAAGACATAGTCGACATAGGATTGACCAAGACTTAGTCAGCATAGGGCTGGCCAAGACTTGATCAGCATAGGACTAGCTGAGGCTTAGTCGGCATAGGACTAGCCGAGGCTTAGTCGGCATAGGATTGGCCGAGACTTAGTCAGCATAGGACTGGCCGAGGCTTAGTCGGCATAGGACTGGCTAAGGCTTAGTCGAAATAGGACTGGCCGAGGCTTAGTCGGCGTAGAATTGGTCGAGACTTAGTCGGCATATGACTGGCCAAAGCTTAGTCAGCATATGACTGGCCAAGACTTAATCAGCATAGGACTAGCCGAGGCTTAGTCGGCATAGAACTGGTCGAGGCTCAATTGGCATAGGACTGGCGGAGGTTCAGTCGGCATAGGACTATTGGCTGAGACTCAGTCGACATAGGACTAGTTGAGACTTAGTCGACATAGGGCTGGCCGCTCTTGACTAGGAAAATTTGAACTACAACGATTGTTAGTGTGTCTTGCTCCTTTCTGAGGCTGGTGCCCCCTTATGATGATGGGGTGTTGAGTTGTCATGCTATGTGCGGACGATTCTGCAGGTGGGGCGCTTCTCTCTGGGTAGTTTCTAGAGAGTACCATACCCGAATCCTTCTTACCCCATATTAGGGATATGTATCATATCTTCGGCGTGTACGATCTGCACGTGTCAGAGGTCGACCAACGATCATTTGATCTGTTTCCAATGGATTTGGTGATAGGACTCCAGCAGGGTTGAGTCCTAATCTCCCTAGAAATAGTCAATAAAACCTATGAGATTGTAATAAAACGTCACAGCCACTTCTATCAAGAAGTGTGGTTAGGGTTTAGATTGGGGCCTTAGGGTTTAGTAGTCGTCGCCCTCTTTACTGGGCTGGTCGGCTAGGGTTTCCCCCTGCTTAGGTCGGCTATAGAGCCAACCTAGCCGCCACCTATTCCCTCTAAGGCAGGTAGGCTATAGAAGGGGTAAAAGGATAATTTTAGTTAGCCAAGCACCCCCTAAGGCTAGGGTTTGGAGCCTATATAAGCAAGTAGCCTCCACCTCTTTTTAGCAAGCAATCATCTATTTTATTTCAGCCTTGTGTCAAGTCTAGGAGGGTGGAACCCCTACAGCGTTCCAAGGGTTAAAATCTATAGAGCTCCTTCTGGGGTTCTATCATCTGGTATTAGAGCAATGATCTTGTTGCCCCTGTAGCTATCTCAACCATATCCACCATCCCAAGCAATTCCCATAATTGCTGCGACATGCGCCTCCACCTTCCACCCTAGCCGTAGATCAAATTAATCTGTCACTGCCCCCTGCGTTTGATCTGGAAATCTAGTATATTTTTATCATCCACGCCTCTTTAATACTACAATATTTCTTACTTTACATGTTGAAGATTTTTCTCAAATTTTATCCGCTGTAAATTTCGTTCATCATAACGTTATCATCGTTGCAAAGATGAAACACTATAGAAATTTTTAATCGATTGTTACTTCTTGAAACTAAACTTTTAATCATCCTTTTTGGCTGAAACTTTTATATAATTTCATAGATCATCTTAGCTTTCATCTAAGACTAATCTTATGAAAAAACTCCTTTTGGATCTGGACTTATAGCATTGCGATTCTTTGCTGCATAGTACTGAAATTTTACAATGCAGAATCTACCTTCCATTTATTGGCCTCTTGAAACCAAACTTTTGTTCATCCTTTTTGGCCAAAATTTTTATACAATTCCAAAGATCAAAATAGCTTTCATCTTAGATTAATTTTGGAAAAAATTCCTTCTGGAACTGGTTTTCTTGTGCAATCTTTCACCATCATGTAGTTTTAGAATTTTTATGACGAAGGATCTACCTTTTGTCTTTTGCCCTATTTCCCTATTGTTATGCTACCAAAATTTGGCCAAACTTTTTACTGGTGTTACCAACATCTGAACCAAGGATTTCTGTATAAATTTCTTGAACTTTCCTCTAGAATTTACGTCAAGAAGTCATCATTTCTCCGACGTAAAATTTGTTCGGCAGGACAGCACATTACAACACCTTTTGTCATCAAATTCTTCAGATTTAAGTGCTATTTTTTGTGGGATTTCAGACTCTCTTTTCCTCATCTCTAAACCCTATTATCCTCACCAAAAATTTCTCCAAATCTTATTGGGAAACCTCAGCGGGTGCATCACATGTGCAGCGGAAATCAAAACTTAAAACCGATTTTCCACGCTGATCAAATCATCGTGCAAAGATTGGGGTCGAGAGAAAAAATGCTAAATCGAAAAACCACGATATGTGAGAGATTGATTTTACCTAAGGAGATCGTATATCCCTATATTCCAGATCTGGATGGAGAAGGTGAAGGAGGTCAAGCGTCCTCCTCTCTAGCGGTATCCACACGATGGATTTCTGCAGTGAAACTCCTCCAATCTGATCTCGCAACTCTTGCACAGAGGGAGGGAGGAGAATAGGAGGAGGTGGCTAAAGCTGCAGCCCATCAACCATAAGTCTCCCCTCCTATTTATAGAGAGCCACCAAAAATCCTAGGGCTCCTTCCTTAGTGGGTATTGGATCTCCGTCCAATTACCCACTAATAATGCATTATTGGATCTCTATCCAATAATATCCTTAGGCCTCTAATTGGGCCTTAATCAAGGAGCCCATTAGCATAGAGTCTCATCTAATGAGAATAGGGGCTAATTGGATCTCAATCCAATCCTCTATTCTCTAAAACATCCACCATATGTGTGTGACCCTCTAGGCCCGATATCGAGCTGGCCGTGAGTCACTCTTATCAGAACTCTTTCTGATATAGTGAATTATTATCCTCATAATAATTCATTGGACTCATCGACTATGGACGTACTAGGCCACTACGCCATAGTCCCCAAACGGTACAGGGGGATCGAATTCATCAGACTTGTCTATCCACAGTTACCGTGTATCTATAATCCCTCATCCAACTAATATCCCAAAGACCGTATATTGGACATGGTACTGCCTGGTCACATACGGAATCCATCATAGTCTCGCTCTAATCGGATTCTCCCGGAGAACTCTTTCTCTCTTAACCCGAATGACCTTGGCCAGGGATTTGTCTGAGCAAGCACATATGGGATATTCCTCTCGTAATACCGAAAGTGGATTATCCTCTATTGACACTCAATTACCTTCGTAAGGTTGGCTACCAATCCCGATTACCAGTTGTACCAGATCTGAAACTTTCCAAACTTGTAAGTCTGGTGTCAAAGAAAGGAGTACTCATATAAGGCATCATTGGTATCTCAAGTCTAAGGACCAGATACAAAACTGGGACTATGGAATCACTGTCTAACATTAGGTATCATTAATCATACAACATTCTATAAGCGGATCAATTAGTGAACTTATTCTCCAATGAGCACTTATACTATATCCTTAGTGTCTCCACACAAGTGGTTGTGTGACCAACCGCCTCCATCATATGGACGGGTATATAGTACATCGATCTGTCTGATTATCTCGATGTCTCTCTCGAGTAACCTATGACCGGGATTATTTAGGATCTATGTTTAAAGGTGAATCGATCTCATTATCGTGATCTCATCACGATCCGATTCCCATTGCACAAAACCAAGGACATCACAATATATATGCTACAGATAATATAATGTGAGAATATGCTAATATTAATCATAAGCAAAAAGATCACACAGCATGTAACACGTGCCATTACTCATGTGATTGGCTTGCAGGGCACTTGTAACCAACAATCTCTCACTTGACCAAAAGCTAATCACCTATGTGTTTGATCCTCATCAGACCCCTGTGACTCTCAAATATAATCTGATTAAGCGGCTTCGTCAGTGGATCTGCAATGTTATCTTCAGATGGAACTCTTTTCATTGCTATATCTTTTCGGGTCATGATCGCTCTAATCAGATGGAACCTCCTCAGAACATGCTTAGACTTCTGATGAGAACTGGGTTCCTTCGCTTGAGCGATTGCCCCATTATTATCGCAGTATATGAGAATTGGTCCCACGCTGCTTGGTACGACTCCCAAATCTTTGATGAACTCCTTCATCCATACCCCTTCCTTTGCTGCTTCTATTGTAGCAATGTATTCCACCTCTGTGGTCGAGTCAGTAGTAGTATCTTGCTTGGAACTCTTCTAGCTTACTGCTCCTCCATTCAGGGTAAAAATATACCCTGAATTTGACTTGCTATCATCAATATCGGACTGAAAACTCGAGTCTGTGTAGCCCTCAACCTGGAGGCTACCTCCTCCATATACCGGTAAAAGATCCTTAGTCCTTCTTAAGTACTTAAGGATACACTTTACTGCCTTCCAGTGTTCTAAACCTGGATCTGCCTGATACCTACTCGTGACACTCATGTGCTATATCAGGCCTGGTACATAGCATCACATACATGATAGACCCTATCCCTGAGGCATAAGGTATCTTATCAATGTCTGTCCTTTCTTCAGGAGTCTTTGGGGATATACTCCTAGAAAGTGATATTCCATGTCTCATCGGTATGAGACCTCTCTTGAAATTCTTCATACCAAACCTTTTGACAATAGAGTCTATGCACCTAGATTGAGACAAGCAAAGCATCCTCTTTGATCTATCTTTATAGATCTGGATCCCCAAAATATAGGATGATTCCCTAAGTCTTCTATGGAGAAGTTTCTGGATAGCTAAGCTTTATTATGGAGAGCATTCCTACATCATTCCTAATGATTAGGATGTCATCGACATAGAATACATGAATGTGATAGCACTTCCACTTACCTTCCTATATACACAAGGTTCATCTTCGTTCTTAACGAGGTCATAAGATATGATCGTCTCATCAAATCTTATGTTCCAACTTTGGGAAGTTTGTATTAGTCCATAAATGGACTTGAGCAACCTGTACACTATATCTAGACTCTATTTGGATATGAATCCCTCTAGTTGTAACATATACACCTCCTCCTCGAGGTTGTCATTGAGGAATGCTATTTTAACATCCATCTGTTAGATCTTATAGTCATAGTGTGCTTGTTGCATGGCCAAAAAAATTCTAATGGACTTAAGTATGACTACAGGTGAAAAGGTTTTGTTATAGTCAACTCCTTATCTTTGACGATATCTTTTAGCTACTAGCCTTGCTTTATAGGTCTCTACCTTTCCATCCATTCCGATCTTCTTCTTGAAGATCCATTTGCAGTCGATGGGTATAATACCCTCAGGTGGATGTACAATGTTCTAAATCTTGTTAGAGTACATAGAATCCATCTCAGAATTCATAGCTTTTTGCTACTTCCTGGAGTCTATATTCATAATAGCCTCCTCGTAGGTCTGAGGATCAACATCCTGAGAGTTATCTCCACTGATATATCCCACATATCTTTTAGGATGGTGAGATACTCTACTAGACCTATGCAAAGTTAGAATTAGTGTGTTAAGTAACTGAACAGACTCGGGTTCTGTAATTCTATCTCACTCCCACTGTTTTCACCAAGAATGTGTTCCTTCTTAAGGAACACAACTCTCTTGGCAACAAAACCTTTTGGTCATTGGGATGATAGAAATAATACCCACAAGTTTCCTTTGGGTATCCCACGAATGTGCATCATTCTGTCCTTGATTCCAACTTATCGCGGTTGTGTCTTCTAACATAAGCAGGATAGCTCCAAATCTTAACAATCTTAAGATCAGACTTCTTTCCTTTCCATATCTCATATGGTGTAGATACTATCGACTTTGATAGAACTCTATTCAGAAGGTAAGCTGCAGTCTCTAGGGTGTACCCCCATAATAAGACGGGTAGGTCAGTGAAACTCATCATGGATCGTACCATGTCTAACAGCATACGATTTCTTCTTTCTGATACACCATTGAGCTGAGGTGTATAAGGAGGTGTCCACTGGGATAGAATCTCATTGTCCTTGAGGAAATGGGTGAACTCCGTACTCAAGTACTCTCCTCTTCAATCTGATCGAAGAGTCTTAATACTCTTTCCAATTTGGTTCTCTACCTCATTCTTATATTTCCTTAATTTCTCGAAGGCCTTAGATTTGTACTTCATTAAATTCACGTGTCCATACCTAGAAAAATCATTAGTGAATGTAATGAAGTATGAGTAATCACATATAGCATGAGTTGACATGGGACCACATACATCACTATGTATGAGTTCCAATAACTCAGTGGCTCTCTTTCTAGTTCCACTAAAAGGAGAGTTGGTCATCTTTCCACGAAGGCAAGGTTCACAAGTTGCATATGTCTCATAGTCAAATAGATTTAAGTATCCATCTTTCAGCAACTTTTGAATCCTTCATTCATGTATATGACCTAGCCTACAATGCCATAGGTATGCATTATTTACCTCATCTCTTTTCCTCTTAGACATATTTATATTCATGATATGTGGAGACGTGTCTAACATATATAAGTCATTTATAAGGATCCCTCTAGTGATGATTTCATTGTCCATAATTATTGAACAACTATTATTCTCAAAAACTAATTTATATCCACTAATTGTCAAACAAGAGATAGAAATAATATTTTTGATAATAGAGGGAACAAAATAGCATGCATCTAATGTAATAATAGCTCCACTAGGCAGATGTAGGGTGACCTCTCCAATAGCAACTATAGCAACTCTTGCTCCATTACTCATCTTGAGGTCCATCTCGTCTCTAGCCAATCTCCTAGGTCTTACCAGAACCTGCAATGAATTGCAGATATGATAAATACTCCCGGTATCCAATACCCATGTGTTATCATGAAAATCTGACAAGTGGAGATTGATCATGAATATACTTGAAGCTTCTCTAAGCCCCCAATGATAACATCCATTTGCTTCTCCACTGGTCCCTAGGAATGCGGGAATGACTCTTGGGGCCTCTTGACATAGCGCTCGAGATACCCCTAGTGTATGAGCTCCTCGATTTGATTCTGGAGGTCGTAACATTCTTCAGTGTCGTGGCCATAATTGCGGTAGAATCGATAATACTTTAACATATCCTTGAGCTCTCTAGAACTCTTCATGGGGTTGGTTGTTCTCAAAAATCCCTTTTCTATGATTTCAAGGAAGATCTCTATCCGGGTTGAGTTCAGGGGAGGTAGGAGCGACCTTGGGTAGGTGGTTCTGGTCGCTCGGGCCGCCTCCTCGAGAGCTCCAAGGGCTACCCCTGGGGCTTCTCAGCGTGGGGCCTCTTATGATCCTTGCATTTCTCGGCCACTAGCGCCTCGACGGCCATATACTAGTTGTCATGCTAGAGCATCTTTGGGATGGTCATTGGTGGTCGCTCGATCAATGACCAGAAAAACCTAGATGGTCGAAGCCCCATAAAAAATGCTTGCATAATTAAGGAAGGTGGGCATCAGATCGGGTACTACCCTGATTTCTTAGGCGAAGCGTGAGATGAAGTGGGAGAGGGGCTCCTCGTCTTTTAGCTTAGGCTGAGGAGTATTGGTACATATGGCTTCGGCTTAGCGCTGGCTAGGAAATTGAATTCGAACTCCTTCACCATATGGCCAAAGGATGAGAATGAGAGGAGCTTCAAACGATTGTACCACATCTGGGCAAGGCCTCGAAGTGTGGTCAGGAAGGCTCGATATATCAACGCATTGGATGTGTCGTATAGGGCTATTTGGGCCCGAAAGGCAGGGATGTGCTCCGTCGGGTCAGAGTTCCTGTCGTAGACTTCCAATGAGGGTAGACGGAAGTTCAGGGGGATCAACTTGTCTTTGGATCTCTTGGACGAAAGGGGATCTCCCGGGAGAGCCTTCTCCCTGCTCTTCTTTGGACTTGTGAAACTCCTTCTGGACTTCATCCAACCGACGGTTAACCTAGCATAGTTGGGCCTGGAATGAGTTTGAAGAATTGGACGATAAGGTGTTTGGCTCGGGAAGGCTCAAGAGAGCCAGACGTTCTTTCGAAGCCCCATGTTCAGGAGGGGGTCGTTTGGTCTCGAATGGCTCTCCACTAGAGTGGTAATAATATTCTTAGGTCAGTTTATCAGGCGCCGACGAATCCGATGATGCTTGGAGAGCTCCCTCTCCAAGCATGCCCGGAAGAGGCACGCTTCTGGGGTGTGCCCAGAAGAGGCCGGGTTGCGGTGCTAGTGGCAGTGCTCACGATGGCATGGCTTGCGAGGGGAGCTAGGGAGAGGATTTGCTTGGGGAATGAGAGTGATGATGGACTGAACCATCCCGAGTAAAGCTTAGACCTATTGTGTGAGGTTGAAGAATGCCTCCGACGAGACAACGGGTTGCGTCGCTCCACCACCGAGGAGTGAGAGCCCCGGGTCGTTAAACAATTTGTACCTATTTGGGGTTTGGGATGAAACATTTCCATCCAAAGGAGGAGGGAAGGATGCTGGTTCCCCAAGGGTAGGGATCAGATTCGCTACGTGAGTGTCTTCCTTTGGGTGCTCCCCGAGGTTGGATGGCTGCTGGCGTTCTTATGACATTGACCCTCCTTCTAGCATCAAAGAATGTTATGGTTCTTTATGTCGAGTCCGATGTATCATCACGGTTAGGTCCGATCCGATGCGTAAGAATGCCCTCGCAGCTCTGACGTGTTGAGGAGGGTACATGATGGACTGATGGCTCTGTTTCTGAATATCTAGGCTATCTTCTCAGGACCTAGGTGGCACCTAGCTCCTCCTTATTCTCCTTAACATTCGCGTTATGTAAAAAGGCCTGAATCGAGCGGAAGATCCTCTCAATTCAGCTCATCCAATGCCAACGTTAGTCCCGAGCCTAAGCTCTCCTTGAAGTATTATGATGATGTTTTTTGTGTATCCCTCCTCATATATTATTCATTAGGATGACTTATATACCTATTGGGAGGAGGGGTCATTGTACGAGGATGTTTAATAATCAGTGGCACCATGGTACATGAGTATTAATGTGTGTTGGCGCTTGGGGATGGTTGGAGTAGACTTTGGTGTCGATATCGTCTAGGCTGCATTGTGTGTTGCTGTGTTCCTTGGATGATGGGATGGATTGACGATATGTCTGTCAATGCCATCTGGGGATATCACATCTTCCTATGCCCCTCAGGTGGCGGGAGAGAGCAGCGTCCGATCCCAAGATCTCGATCTGAGCTGAGTTGGAGGTGTCTAATTGCTTCTGCTGTGGTGATATGATAATCTCCATCAAATAGATCAAAATATGTCTTATCAATACCGTTTTATAATTTCAAAAAGGACCCACTACAACTAGGCATTCTCAAATAGAAAGCCAGAACATGAAAGTGATATAGATAGGAGATGATCTTATTTATATGACTTAGTAGAACCGCTACCACCGAGAAAGACCCTGCTCCATCTGTTGCTTCAGATCCTTATTCTAATCATTCTTATTCTTAGAGGGCCAACAAAGTCAATCACAGAACAAGACTAAAAGCTAGCTGTTTACATTCTCGTTGCCAACACAATACCTCCAATTCAATAATGAAAGGGTTCTATACAATACTGAAATTAAATGATTTGGCTTACCAGTTCCACGCGAGCCTCCCTTGTCAAGTCGACCTCATTACCGCATCGCCTTTACCCCTCTTTATCTTAATCTTGTATCACCTTTACCTTTTTTATCTTAATCTTAAAGTTTCAAAGCTTCAATGCAAAGAGAGTGTACGCCACTAATAGGGGAACCTGTCCTTTTTCATATGGCACTCCATCCTCTCCCCTGGTAAATTCTATCGATCAATTTCATATCGATGCGAGCAGCACAACTCTTTCTTTTCTTTCCTTTTCCCTCTTTCTCTGTGGTTGCTCCTCTCAATTCAAACAGTAATTGAATCTTGAACGATGAAGCTTAGTGAGCGGGCGGGCCGGGCAACATGACATTTACATTAGTATCCTTACTTTCGAGTTCTATTCTGAAATTCCTGATTCATAATTTCATTCTTATTTCGACCCTCTACCTTTCACCGGAAGGATGTATGTGAGGCTCACAATTTCCTTGACTAGAAAGGAGACGAGTGCGGCTTTCCAATAAGATGAGATGAGATGGAAGTCCAACTGGTACTAGCATTGTATGATAGACCTATTCTTCGGCCTCCCATGCGCGTTGAAGCTGAAGATAGAAAGTCTACATCGATTTCAGTCAGTGAGAAGGGGATCCCCCACTTTCTGCTTTTGGGATGGGAAAAGGGGCCTCGCCCGAGCGGTAAGTTTCATTCACTCTTTCAGATGATATATTTCGGGAGTCTGAAAAGAGCCGGAGGATCCTCTTAGCATCGGAGAGCAAGAGTAAAAAACATTCGAAACTAGAGTATTGAATAGAAGATAGTGTACAACTTATAGAAGCACAGTAATAAGACTCGGAAACTGATGTATAAAGCAACAACGCTCCGAAACTAATGCGCAATGGGGAACAATCACACCTTGTTGTAGTTTCTAGGTATAGAGGCATAGGTCAAACAAAGAGTGTGAAAGCCTTTAGTGCCCTTTCTTTATGTGGTCGAAGTGTTGAGTTCGCCTTTTTATAAGTTAGTTTTGAAGTCAGCAGTAAGGAGAGTTTTTCCGTTGTTACATGATAGGTGCACTTACATTCAACAAGCCGTTTCGAAAGCCCTACCTAGCACTCAGCAGTAGAAAGGAAGTAAGCTGCAAGACGAGTTCTGTCACTTTTAAGTCTGAGTGAGGGGCAGAAGAGACTACTTCTGAAGCACTAAAGTTGCCAGGCATTGTATAGAAAATCCTTAATTATTTAATCAGAGGATTGGGCTGGATAGTCAAATTAACATGAATTGAGTTTACTCCCGTGATTTGATGTAGGTGTCTTCTGTACTTCCCCCAATCCGTATGAAGCAAAACTAGGCTCTGGATGACCTTTAGATAAGAGCAGGCCCCTTTTCAGAGAATACCTTTCACGATCGAAGGCTCTATGAAACTACGAATTCCTATCCCATTAAGACCAAACATAAAAGGATGAGATTAGTTCCAAGTCATACTTTGAAAGCTTTTGAGGAAATATAATATATGGAATAACCAATAAAGTAGAGTTCAGGAAGAAGATAATATTCTTGCTTTGAAGCAGAAAAAAGAGAATCCAACGGGATCCCATCTGTTGCAGAATTGACTGGTTCTGTTTGATTGCCCTTCACCTTGACTTATACTTTATTTCTTCTTCTCTTAAGAAATAAACTATAGTAGTTAAGGAATAAAGAGAATCCAACTGCTTACTCAACTTCAAATTCTGCTTCAAACCTACTTCTGTTTCGTTTTCGTTGTCCATGGTAGTTTACAGTGCAAATAAAGGAAAGTAGTACTTTTCAAGGCAAAGGGGTGCGTCGAGAAGAGGTTGGCGACTCGCCTGCTTGTTCTGGTGGTATTCCACCTGTTCTTCTTCTCTTATCCTGAAATCTGACATTTCAACTGGGAAACAGCCCTTATAATTCATTTTGTGCCTATAATCATATTTAAAAAATGAATGAATTTTATGCCCAAAATCGTATTTCAACGATACCCTTCCCGTCTCTAAGAACGACTGTTGCTGTTTACTTTAAACTTTGGGTAAGGAATCTTACTCCTAGTTCTCTACTCCTACTTAGGAATGAAAGGTGATACCATAAGATTATATGGTTCTTTATAATTGAATAATATATATTATAAAATTAATTAGATTCTGATAATAGATATTAGTCTATATTAAATTAAAGTCTATATTATCATAGGATATTTTAGGGGATGCTTTTGATAGAAGGAACTTTCTTAATAATCTATCTTAAACCTCTGCTGTCACCTATAAATAGATAGGACCTCCTCTAAACATAATATGTAAAATGCACAGAATAAAATGGTGCATATGACATAGAGTTGAGGGATTATGACTATTCTCTCAATCTCCCAAAACCATCAAGCACAGTGGCCCTATGAAAGGATCAGAAGAGAGGAGAAGAGTTCTAGATCTGTTATAGTTCTCTTGCAGATCAATGTTGCGATGATATTCAGATCCGAAAGACGATGCTTTTACATATCTAAAGGGATCTTATTCAGATGACATCTAAATGTACGCATCGTAAACAAATCTAATACTATTTGATTTCAATCCTGGCATAAAATTTTTTGCATAATAGTTTGCATAATTATAGTTTTTATGCTTATAATTGGTATTAGAGCCTAGGTTCTTAAGATCAAATATATTAGATTTATTATTTTATTTATGATGTTTTTAACGATCTGAATATCTTGTCAATCTGTATTCCTATCTGTTCTGATGATATGAGATTTTTGATAATCGATCTTGGATGATCGTTGTGCAGACGCAACAATCTCATTACGTACTATCGGATCTATCTACGGTAGCACTGCACAGCAGCAGCAATGGCCACGCTATCGATGGCCCAGGCCATGCGTTGGCCGGTCGCGCGGGCAGTCGCATCTAGCGGCGAACGCTCGTGGGTCTGCCACAAGCGGCTGGCCATAGTTGCGTGCAGCAGAGGTCGCGTTAAGCGACCACGGCATGCAGTAGTGGTCGTGCGCAAGCGGAGGCCGCGAGCAGGTCTGCCATAAGTGGCAGGCGACAGTTGTGTGCTGCACCACTGCGTGCAGTAGAGGCCGCGCAATCGGCAGCCTCGCGCACCAGGTAGCATCCTAGAGGCCGGCTTGCACAGAACCCGTGTGTAGGCCGCGGCCATGCTGGCCGCAATCGTGCGCAGGCCGCAGCCACGTGCTGGCGGTCGCACAGGCGACGACGGTGATAGTAGGGGAAGGAATTAGGGTTAGGGTTTTCTTTCCTTTAGAGGGAATTACGATTTTGCCCTTTATCTTAAAATTCCATTTTTACCCTTCTACCTAATTAGGGTTTCCCTTTCCGATAAAATTATAGTTTTGCCCTTCGACTAAAATTATAATTTTGTCATTTAGCCAAAATTATGGTTTTATCCTTCTATAGAATAGGATTATTTATGATTTTGCCCTTCTATGTTTTATTAATCCTATTAACATTTCTGTCTTTTATAAATTCTGAAATTTCTTTTATGTTATATCATAGAATTACAGTTTTACCATTATGAAATTGAGAAATTATGGTTTATTTTCTCAATTATGAAATTGATCAATATATAATCTAATGAAATTTAATCATGATTATATTTTTGATTACTCGTTGATTAAATTTAGTTTTTGATTAAATTTGAATTAATAGATCTTGATCAATTTTGTTATTTTGATCAAATTTGTTTAATTGAGCTTATGGGATTTCTTAATTAAATAAAACTAATTAGTTTAATTTAATTAAAAAATTATAAATTATTTTTTTGTTATATCATATGAATTATTAATTACATGTGCTAAATCAAATTATTGTTTCTTGGATATTTATTCAGTTATTCACATGTATATGTTAGGAATTATGAAATAATATATTTTTTCACATGAAGGTATGATTTATGTATTATCATGATTACAGTTATCATATGAGTTGTTTCGCGCTGATTAATGTTCAATAATTATTATGGTTGTTACTCTATTATTGAACTGTTTTAGCATAAATAAAATTAAATAAACTTGATGAATATTATTTGTAATTCATGTCTGACTAGTAGCTACCAAAGTGGCCTGGAATGGTAGGCTTATAGGATATGAAATATAATTAAGGTTTTGTCACTTATAGGATACTTTAATTTTTATTTTATATTACTGCATTGGTCTTGTAGTTACCAAAGTGGCCTAGATCAATGATTTATAAAATTACATTAAAGAACAAGTCCTAAATGACATTAAGGAAATAATATTTAAAATTACACACATAATTAGGAGATTTTAGATAATCTTAAAGAATAATCTATTTCAAATAATTATGTGATGGGGTAGGATGATACTATTTTGGATATCCTTATAGTTTAAATTTGTATACCCAAAGGTAGCAAAATTATTCCACAAGGATGGTATCACTCCTCCATAAATGATCTTGTGTGAACACTAGATATATCAATATTTTTACCCAAAGGTTAAATATTGATGATATCAATAGTTTACCATATTTTGATAAACTCAAAGCATTAATGTTATTTTATGTTCTGTAGTGGTATTTTCGTCCATGTATTCTCATGCTTCTAGTGTCCCTGTACTCTCTGGATCAAATTATTCAAAATGGCTAGAGCATGTTCAATTTACATTGGGTATATTAGATTTTGATTTGACATTGAGCGTTGAAAAGCTCACAGAATTAACTAATAAAAGTACTATAAAATAAGTTAATGAAATGAAGCCTTGGAAAAGATCTGATAGGTTCTGTTTAATGTTCATAAGAATGACATTTGCAAATAATATAAAGACTTCATTACTAGTTACAACTAGCGCATGTGAATATTTAAAGGTTATTGAAGACAGATTTAAATCTGCTGATAAATCATTGGCTGGCACATTAATGAAATAACTGACTACAGCTCAGCATGATGGTACTCGAGGAATTTAGGATCACATTCTCAATATAGCTGATAAAGCTGTAAAACTTAATGCATTGAGAATGAATATTGATGAATCTTTCCTTGTGTAATTCATTCTTAATTCTCTTCCTTCTTAGTTTGACCCAATCAAGATTCACTATAATACAAATAAGGATAAGTCAGACTTGAATGAGTTAACTAGTATGTATGTTCAGGAAGAATTAAAATTAAGGTAGGAAAATACATATAATGTTTTGACTACTACTCAAGGAGCTGATAACAAGAAAAGAAAATTGAAGCATCATCCATCAAAGAAATTTATCGGGTCTAGAAATGTTAAACAGACTATTGAAAAGAAAGCTATTATAGTAAAGTAAGAAAGGATATGTAAATAATAACTATATTAAACGTAGGACTTGGTTCGAAAAGAAAGGGATTTCTTTCAATTTGGAAACCAAAAGAACATGAAAGATTCATAATTATGGAAAATCATCTCAAAGCAAAAGTGGTATCAGTAGGGACTTATCAATTACGCCTAGAGACGGGTCATCTAATGAATCTTGAAGACACATGTTTTGTTTCTATCATTTCTAAATATTTAGTTTCTTTGTCTAGAATTGATGAGTTAGGATATTATCCTTTTTTTGGTTATGGTAAACTCAATATATTTAATGATTCAATAAAAGTTGGTTCTGAAATTCTGTGTGATGGTTTGTATATAATTAATTTGAATCTTTAGTTTACAAATACATTATTGACCCTGCAATCAAGTGTTGCAATGAAATGTAATTTCAATAATGAAATATCTTATATATTGCGGCATAGACGTTTAGGGCATATCTTCAAGGAAAGAATTAAAAGATTAGTCAAGGATAATATTTTAAAAAATTTAGACTTAACTGATTTTGATGTTTGCATATATTGCATTAAGGGAAAGCAAACTAAGCATACAAAGAAAAATACCATAAGAAGTAAAGAACTTCTTGAAATTATTCATACTGATGTAAAGAACTTCTTGAAATTATTTATACTGATATCTGCGGACCACTGCATATTTTCTATTTTAGTGGAGAAAGATATTTCATCATATTTATAGATGATTGATAGGACTCCAGCAAGGTTGAGTCCTAATCATTTCAGTAGAAGTCAATAAAAACTCTGCTAGATAGTAATAATGCATCCCCTATCTTATAAAGGAGTATGGCCAGGGTTTGGATTAGCCCTTAGGGCTTAGTAGTCATCGCCCCCCTTACTGGACAAGTCGGCCAGGGTTTCCCCTTGCTTAGGTCGGCTATAGAGCCAACCTAGCTGCCCTTTGTTCCTATTAAGGCAGGATGGCTATAGAGGGGCAAAAGGATAATTTCACTTAGATAAGTGCCCCCTTAGGCTAAGACTATGATCCCTATTTAAGATGTAGTCGTACCCCTCTTTTAATTAAGTAATTATCATCTTCAATTTAGCCTTTGTGCAGAGTCTAGGAGGGAGGAACCTCTATAGCGTTCCAAGGGTTGATCCCCCTCAAGGATCAAAATCTATAGGGCTCCTTCTAGGGTTCTATCATCTGGTATCAGAGCCATATTCCTGCTGCCCTATAGCCATCTCAGCCGCCTCCACCTTCCCAAGTAACTCCCATAATTGCTACGACACACGCCTCCACCTTTCACCCCAACAGTAGATCAAATCAGTCTGCCGTTGCCCCCTACGTTTGATCTAAAATTTTGGTATATTTTTATAACCCATGCCTCTTCAATACTGCAAGATCCTTCATATTATACATGGGAGAAGTTTTCTAAAGTTTCCTTGCAAACGTTATCATTGTTGTAAAGCTGAAACGCTGCAAAAGTTTTCAGCCGATTATTACTACTTGAAATTGAACTTTTGTTCATCGTTTCTGATCGAAATTTTTAAACATTTTCAAGATCAAGTTGGCTTTCATTTGGATTTGATTTCATGGAAAAACTCCTTCTAGAACCAGTTTTCTTGTACAATCTTTCACCATCATGCAGTTCTGGAATTTTACGATGAAGGAATCTGCCTTGCATCTTTTGCCCTATTTCCCTACCGTTATGTTGCCAAAATTTCATCAAAATTTATACTGATATTGACAACATCTAAACCAAAGGTTTCTGCATAATTTCCTTAAACTTTCCTTGGAATTTACGTTGAGAAATCATCGTTTCTCTGACGCAAAAATCGGTTCAGCAGGACAGCACATCGCAGCACTTCTTTTCACCGAATTCTATAAGATTTGAGTGCTATTTTTGTGGGATTTCGGGCTCTCTTTTCCTCATCACCAAACCCTACCATCCTTACCCAAAACCCTTCAAAACCCTACCCTAAACTGAAACCAAACAGCCACCCAAATCAGCCATAATCGCAGCCTATTTCCTTATCGATCCACTTACCTTTTTAGCCAACTTTCCTTACAGAGACACATACCTTTGCTGTCATCTATCTCAGATCTAAAATCTATTTTCCCAACCTTCATCTACTGCTATCACAACCCTAAAACCACACCAATTCGTAGCCTAAACTCCATAAAACTATAGCCCCAAATCTGTCCTAAACCGCAGCCTACTTCCACCAAAATCGATCCACCTTCCAACCGGCCACCCCTTCTCCAAAATTCCCATGCCACTAACTCGACAACAGAAAAAAGATCTCAATATTATAGATCTTGAGGTGTATACTATAACATCAGAGGAGGCTATCGATGCAAAGCTTGAAGCCTTTGAAAACTGCATAGAAGAGAAGATACGATCCTTATTCGTTGAATTCAGCATAGGCCGACGATCAAGCCCGAGGAAGTCACACCATGGAGAGACTTCAGATTGGCAAGATGATCCTCAAGAGCATGGACACATCACCTCTGATTCTAACAATCCATGCATGAAGGTTGACTTCCCAAGATGGGAAGAAGGAGACCCGACCGGATGGATCTCACGCGCTATTTTCGGTTCTACCGAACCGCCGATGCCACACGGGTGGAGATCGCCGCCATACACCTCGAGGGAGATGCTATTCAGTGGTTCAATTGGTTTGAACACACCCATGGAGGACTCTCTTGGCAGCGGTTCAAGTAAGGGCTTTTAAACCGCTTCGGTCCGACCGATTTCGACAACATCGACGGACAATTGACAAAGATTCGTCAAACTTCTACAATACAGGATTACCAAACAAAGTTTGAGCGTTTATCTAACCAAACTGAAGATTGGTCTGAGAAACAACTTTTAGGTACTTTCATTGAGGGCCTAAAGTCAGAAATCCGAGAAGTTAAAGCACGGCAATCGTACACCCTTATGGCGGCAATTTGTTTCACGTGTATCTAGGAAGAACGATTGAACCATGAGGCACGAAGGACAAGGGTCGCTCCCCGACCAGCTATGCTGAGGCCTACTACCCCCTCTATTGCCATCCAAGCCCCCGCACCAAAAAAATTGACAAGAGACGAGCTTCGCGAACAATCGGCCAAAGGATTATATTGGCATTGCGACGAACCGTGGAGCCGCGAACATCGCTGCAAGAAGGGCCGACTCCTCATGATAAACTAGTGGAGGATGAGGACAACGAACCATCTGAAGAAGGCCTCGAACTCGAAGAGGAAGCCATAGAGGAAGAGCCCCAACCGATCGACTACATAGTGCATGCATTGGCCGGCTATTCTAATCCGCAAACGATGAAAGTTGGAGGACTTCTAAAGCAACAACCCATCACAGTTCTCATCGACACAGGTAGCACAAATAACTTCCTCAATAGTAAGGTTGCTGCACATTTAGCACTTCAAATCGAAGGTTGCAAGAAGTTCGACGTAAAGGTCACCGACGGTCGAATCCTCAATTGCGACCAATGATGCCCGCGGGTGAAGCTACTCCTCCAAGACTAAGAAGTGGTAGCCGATTTCTTCGATGATTATGAAGCCATGCTTGGGATCGAATGACTCATAATGCTAGGTGATATCTCATGGAATTTTTTAAAATTAAAATTCTATTGTAAAGGGAGACAGGTCACATTGCGAGGCAAGTGCGGGAGCCATATCTCCACCGTTTCAACGCAACGGATGGAGAAAGTTTTGCACAAAGCGCATGGGGGATTTTTGATACATATCCAGCACCATCCAAGGGGGAGAATATACAAATTTCAGATCCTAAGCTTGCCCTCTTGCTGGATGAATTCGTGGACATTTTCACGGAGCTGCGTGGGCTGCCCCCTAACCGACAGCATAACCACTATATTCCTATTCTACCAGGCAAACCTCCAGCAAATTTATGTCTGCATCACTACCCTCACTTGCAGAAGGATGAGATCGAGAACATCATCAAAGAGATGCTTGACACCGGGGTAATTCGACCGAGTTGCAGCCCTTATTCTTCACCGGTGTTGCTAGTGCGGAAGAAGGACAGTACATGGCAGATATGCATTGATTATCGGGCCTTGAACTCTATCACTGTCGAGGATAAATATCCTATACCCGTCATAAATGAGCTCTTGGATGAATTAAAAGGAACTCGAGTCTTCACTAAACTGGATCTTCATTCCGGTTATCACCATATTCGGGTATGCACTGAAGATATTTCAAAAATTACATTCCGCACGCATAACGACCACTATGAGTTTCTAGTAATACCTTTCGGACTTACGAATGCTCCTTCTACTTTCCAAAGCTTGATGAATGACATCTTCCAGAGTTTTCTACGTAAGTTTGTATTAGTGTTCTTTGATAATATCCTCATTTATAGCCCTACGCTTGATATATATTTTCAGTACTTATGAACTATTCTAACAATTCTCCGGGAGAATACTCTTTATGTGAAATAGTCAAAGTGCAACGTTAGGTAACTAAACTTCTCGGCTTTGATTATGAAATTACTTATCGAAAAGAAAAAGAGAATATTATTGTAGATGCTCTATCTCAGCTCCCGGGGTAAGCCAAAATTTCAGCCATCTCCCTTCCCACCACCGACTTCCTCGAACCTAGTAGGGAGGAGTGGAAGAATGATCCGAAAAACCGAAGCAACATAGAAAAATTGGAGAATGATCTGGATTCCGTAGGGCACTACACGTGGGACTCGAAGGACTTATGTTATAAAGACCGAATTATTGTTGTTCCTTCTTCTCCTAACATTCAAGTTATTTTGCATAAAATGCACTCTTCACCTTCGGCAGGGCACTCTGGATTTCTGAGGACATATAAAAGGGTGAAGCAAAACTTCTTCTGAAAGGGCATAAAAAAATCAATTTATGACTATGTATCCAAATATGATGTATGTCAGCGGCATAAAGGTGAAATAATGGCAAGTCCCGGTAAACTACAACCGCTACCTATACCAGATTCGACTTGGACGGACATCTCTATGGATTTCGTCGAAGGACTGCCACTATCTCGAGGTAAAAGCACGATCTTTGTGGTGGTAGATCGCCTAACTAAGTATGCTCATTTTTGTGCTATGAGACATCCCTATACTGCTGACACTATTGCTCAGATTTTTATAGAAAATATTATGAAATTGCATGGGATGCTAAGGTCGATATTAAGTGACTGTGACAGGGTGTTTACAAGTAAATTTTGGACCGAGCTCTTCCATCTACAGAGCACCCAATTGAAGATGAGCACAGCCTATCATCCACAAACAGACAGCCAAACAGAAGTGGTGAATAGATGCCTCGAGACTTACTTACGATGCTTCACCAGCGACCGCCCCAAAGAGTGGACAAGATGGCTTCCCTAGGCCGAATGGTGGTACAATATAACTTTTCATTCATCTACTAAATGTACCCCTTACGAGGCATTGTATGGCTGATCGCCCCCTGTAATTCCTAAATATGTACTTGGTTCGGCCAAAGTGGATCAGGTCGACCAAGACCTAATTAATAGGGATAAACTGCTACAACTACTGAAGGACAACCTAATTGCCATTCAAGCCCATATGAAGCAACAAGCAGACAATCACCGGAGTGAGCGAGAATTTTCAGTAGGAGATTGGGTTTACCTCCGCCTACAACCATACAAGCAGCTATCCATCAACACTAGAGCATCAATGAAACTATCTCAACGATTTTATGGACCATATCAGATTTTGGAACGCATTGGGGCCGTGGCATACCGACTTAAGCTTCCATATGACGCCAAAATTCATCCCGTCTTCCACGTATCCCTACTGAAGCCGAAATTGGGTAAATATGAACTGGCTCAGACTCAACTGTCAAGCACTACAATTGAAGGTGAAATCCAAGCACAACCTGAAGCTATACTTGATCGAAGAATTATGATACGCCGACAAAGCCCCTCCACCGAAGTACTTGTGAAGTGGAATAACTTACTATCTGAAGACGTAACATGGGAGTCACACGAAGAGCTGAAGACCCAGTTCCTAGAGTTTATGGATCCTTGGCCTTGAGGACAAGGCTGATTCTGAGAGGGCGGACTTCATGGACTCCAACAGGGTTGATTCCTAATCATTTCAGTAGAAATCAATAAAAACTCTGCTAGATTGTAATAAGGCCTCTCTTATCTTATAAAGGAGTATGGCCAGGGCTTGGATTAGCCCTTAGGGCTTAGTAGTCGCTGCCTCTCTTACTGGGCTAGTCGGCCAGGGTTTCCCCCTGCTTAGGTCAGCTATAGAGCCAACCTAGCCGCCCCTTGTTCCTATTAAGGCAGGATGACTATAGGAGGGGTAAAAGGGTAATTCCACTTAGACAAGTGTCCCCTTAGGCTAAGACTCTGATCCCTATTTAAGATGTAGCCCCCCCCCCCCCACCCCTCTTTTAATCAAGCAATTGTCATCTTCAATTCAGCCTTTGTGCCGAGTCTAGGAGGGAGGAACCCCTATAGCATTCCAAAGGTTGATCCCCCTTAAGGATCAAAATCTATAGGGCTCCTTCTGGGTTTCTATCAATGACCTGTCTAGATATAGCTATTTTATCTAATACATGAAAAGTCGCAGGTCATTGACATTCTTGAAGTGTACATAAATGAAGTCGAGAGACAATTAGATAGAAAAATTAAAATTATCAGATCTGACAGGGGTGGTGAATTTTATGGCAAATATGATGAATCCGATCAGAATGTTGGTCCTTTTGGTAGATTCCTAGAACAACAGGGTATTTATGTTCAGTATGCATTACCAAGTGTGCCACAACAAAATGGTGTTACGAAAGGCGAAATCGTACTCTTATGGATATGGTTAGGAGTTTGATAAGTTATTCCTCTGTACCTAAGTCAATATGGGGTGATACTCTTAAAACAGTTATGTATCTCTTGAACAGGGTTCCTAGTAAGTCAGTTCCATCAACTCCATTTGAGTTATGGACCAATAGGAAACCCAATTTGAAACATTTTCATATTTGGGGGTGTCCTGCAGAGATAAGAATATTTTCTGAATATTTTATTGGTTACCTAGAAAGATCCAAGGGATATAGATTTTATTGCCTTAATCATAATACAAGGATAGTAGAATCTGGTAATGCAAAATTCCCAAAAAAAGGTGAAATCAGTGGGAATAAAAAATCTTGAAAGATCAATTTTGATATTGAGGAGATTCAAGCTAATTCTCCTGTAACATCTTCTATTCAAGAAATTATTGTTTCTCAAATTAATGAGAGAATTGATGAGGGTGAATAACAAAATAATATTGATGAATTCTCACATGATGTTGATGTCGCCACTAATGGTCTTGTAGAACAATCACAATTGGCAGCTTTGATAAGATATCAAAGGAAAAGGAAACATGTCATTTCTGATGAATATGTGGTATATCGCAAGAATCAAATTATAATACAGGAATTAAAAGAGACCCCTTATCGTTTTCACAAGCTATAAAAAGTAATGATTCTGAAAAATGGTATGATGCAATGAAAGAAGAGTTAAAATCAATAGACCAGAATGGTGTTTAGGAACTCGTTGAATTGCCCAATAATAGAGTCGGTTGTAAATGAGTCTTTAAGACAAAATATGACTCGGTGGGCAATATCGAACGATATAAAGCCAGACTTGTGGCCAAAGATTTTTCTCAGAAAGAAGGCATTGATTATCATAAGACTTTTTTCTAGTTTCTTGAAAGGACTCATTGAGGATCATCATGGCATTAGTAGCTCATTATGATATTGAGTTACATCAGATGGATATAAAAATAATATTTCTGAATGGGGATCTAGATAAGAAAATATATATGGAACAACCTGAAGGATTCATAGAAAAGAGAAAGGAAAGTTAGGCTTACAAACTTAAGAAATCCATTTATAGCCTTAAATAAACTTCCAGACAATAGTATATAAAGTTTCATGATACCATTACTTCCTTCAGATTTAAAAGAAACACTATTGATTAGTGTATATATCTGAAGGTTAGTAGGAGTAAGTTTATTATATTGGTCATATATGTGGATGATATATTGCTTGCTAGTAGTGATATTGGTTTGTTGCATGAAACCAAGATATTTCTCAACAAGAACTTTAAGATGGTTGATATCAATAAGGCATCCTATCTTATTGGCATTGAGATATTCAGGGACAGATCTCAATATTTGTTAGAACTGTCTCAGAAAGGTTATATTAATCATATCTTGGAGAGGTTTAATATGCAGCTTTGCTCAGCCAATGATACACCTATTACTAGAGGTGAAAAATTTAACCAAAACGAATATCCGAAAATGACTTAGAAATGGATCAAATGAAGAATATTCTTTATGGGTGCATAATTGGAAGACTATTATATGTTCAAACCTGTACAAGACCAAATATCGGTTTTGCAATTGTAATGCTGTGTAGATACCAGAGTAACCCAAGAATGGAATATTGGAAAGATGCAAAGAAAGTAATGAGATATCTGCAAGGAACAAAAGATTATATGCTCAAATATAGGAAATCATATCAGCTTGAAGTGACGGGATATTCAAATGTTGATTTTGCAAATTATCTCAGTAGTAGGAAATCCACTTCAAGATTTGTGTTCATGCTAGCTGGTGGAGCAATTTCTTTGAAAAGTATAAAATAATCACTTATTGCATTATCTACGATGAAAGTTGAATTTGTGGCATGCTTTGAGGCCACAAACCAAGCTTTATGGCTGCAGAATTTTATCTCGGGACTTAGTGTGATCGACTCAATTGTCAAGCCGCTAAAGATATTTTGTGATAATACCGCAGTAGTTTTCTTTTCTAAGAATGACAAGTACTCTAATGGTTCCAAGCACATTAAGATGAATTACTTGGTGGTTAGAGAAAGAGTCCAAAAATAATAAGTGTCAATTATAAATCTGAGCACCACTATGAAGATTGCTGATCCATTTACTAAAGCTTTACAGTGCAAAATATTTAAATAACATATTCTTAGAATGAGACTTGTGAGCAAGCCATAAAAGATATGATGATGCATGTTTAAGTGGATGCTATTATTGATATTTCTTTTGCATAATTAAAGTTATTTATTTTTACTATTCTGTTTGTGTTTATATTTATGCATATTATGGTTGAATGCAATAACAAGATTGTCTTGATAAGACAAATTATATGTGTCATTATAGACTATATAAGAAAAGATTAATAGTGTTATAGTATATAGAAGGAAGTGTGACATTGATGACATACAATCACTATGACTCGCATTGATAGTTGGACTAAATATAGTATTATTATGTTTATTGGACTTATTGACTTATTTTTAAAATATGGTCATGTATAAAATGATTTTCAAAATTTTCAGAATCTAATTATGTAAAATTATTTTCAAATATATTTTGTTTTGTTTATTTTGATTTTGAACATCTTTTATATCTTATCAATTAATAGACCAAGTGAGATAAGATTATGTGGCCCTTTATAATTGAATAAGATATTTTATGGGATTAATTGGATTCTGATAAGAGATATTAGCTAATATTAAATTAAAATCCATATTATATTGAGATATTTTAGGGAATGCCCTTGATAGAAGGAATTTTCATAATAACATATCCTAGACCCTCTGCTCTCGCCTATAAAAGAGATATGACCTCCTCTAAACCTAATATGCGAAGTGAACAGAACGGAACAGTGCATATGGCATGAAGTTGAGTGATTATGGCTATTCTCTCAATCTTCCAAAACCATCAATCATAATGGCCCTATGAAAGGATAGGAAGAGAGAAGAATGGTTCTAGATTTGTTTTAGTTCTCTTGCAGATCGACGTTGTGGTGATATTTAGATTCGGAAGAGTGCTTTTGCATATCTAAAGGGATCTTATTCAGATGATATATAAAGGTACACATCATAAACAGATCTAATACTATTTGATTTCAATCCTAGCATAAAAATTTTTCACATAATAGTTTGCATAATTATAGTTTTTATGCTTACAGAGATGATAGCAATTATCGTGAAGCTGACCAACTTATAATTTATAATAAAATATTTCATGTCCTGCCCCAACATCTTCCATTTGGAACTGCATCTGATCTTGGGGACTTATCTTTTGGAACTCTACATTTCCCGCTTGCTGCATTCTGATCTTGTTGGTTCCATTGCAAGTTAAGAAATGAATTCTGATAGAAAAGATCCTAGTGCCAACGAAGTAAGGATTAGTCGTGGGCACTTATTCATCATGAGATAATCTTTTAGATGGAAACGACTTAAACTCATTCTTAAAGAGGAGATTCTTGAACTCGTATTCGCTTTAAAAGTGTAGAAGTAACAACCTAATAACACTCAACTCGCCCCATCCTTTTAACAAACTTCCATTCCCCGTTGAGGAAACTCTATTATGAAATTGCGTTACTGCAATAAGTAAAGTAAATTTTGAAATTCCCAATAAAAGGATTATTTTTTGAATGCCAACAAGATTCCATCTCTAGATGTGCTATTGGAAGTATACCTCGTTCTTCCTTTTTATAACACATGGTAGGCTAGAAGGAGTTTAATTCTTCCTTTCTTAATGACAAGAACCGACTTAAACACTGTCAACCTAAGCGACAGTTCAAGGTTAAGGTTAAAGTACTATTTCTGGAGCTCACACTACATCTTTTCTTGTCGACAAGTTTACTTAGACACGACATCCCTTTCTTTTTTACTTTATAACACAAGTTATTATAGCATTAGGAGCTCATTGTTGCTCCCTTGCTCATTCTCTTACCTTTACGTAAACTAATTAACACATACTTATCTAAGCTAATAGTCCCATTGCTATGTAACTAAACTAATTGTCTCGTTGCTATGTAACTCAACTGATTGTCCCGCTCTAGCTCAAATAAAGTACTCTCCTCTCCTCTCCTCTCCTCTCTCTCATTGAATACCACTTCCATCAACTCAAACCTCGACTCACTTAAGAATAGTGAACTCAACACACTGAAGAATATTTGATAGTGGGGACCGGATCGGACCTATCATATAATTGATTAAAAAGTTGCTCCTGGGTATAAGGGAACTGATAGTTTGGGGTGCACCCATGATATGAGTTTTATTCAGAAAGCAACAACAATCGGGTCTGTTCCTGTTGGACTTGACAAAAACAGGACTCCAAGGTTAATGGATTTGGTTTGGGTGATAGTTCCTTCTTGAGCTTGGCATTGGCTATTGCGATTCGTTCCTCCATGCCTTCGAGGGGATATGTCTTTTGAACTCAAGTAACCCGCTATTGTTTACAGGTGTACTCAAGTAACTATTGATTCTTCCTGGGGAATCCAGAAGTATATCGTGGGCAAGTATTTGTAACACTGGATGTGCTTACCCCTTTTTTAAATCTAAATATGTAGGCTAACTTTGTCCCCCATTGGAACACTCTTGAAGAGAGATTAAATTCTACAGAGTTAGTACCCCGTGATGGGACAAGATAGCTAAGGTCCCCAAAAATTGACTAAGATGTGATTGTTCGAGAATTCAACAAGAGAAGAAACAGTGCGATATCAAGTTACAAGTTCAGTTGAGTTCGGGTACGAGTGGAATCATTGATAGAATCAACCAGTAGTGCGAGCAAGTGTTGTCGACGAGTCTCCTTCAGCTTCCGTTCAGTTGAGTTCGAAGGTATGGTCCAAAGAAAGGGTTGATACTTTCCTTCTTATCCTAGTTGATACTTTCCTTCTTATCCTTGTTCTTGGCACTCGGAAGAGTCTCGATAACCCATTTTTTAAGGAGCAATAGAAAGAATTCACCCTAGAACCATCGTATAAGAACTTGCCATTGAAATGATCAAGCACTTTAGGGAGATCACCTTTACCCATGTGAAGGAATCTATAATCGCTTCACTGACTCGCTAGCCCTTATAGAATGAATACACAGCTGCTCTAGTACATATGCTAGTACACCGAAGTGAGTAATCAGCCGCTCTAGACAATCAATTCCAATCAAACACCATAGTGAAAGTTCTATTTCTTGGTCAATTCCTAGAGTTGATATTCTTAAAGCAACAAAATAAGCTGGATAAAAGGCAGAATCTGTATCGGATTAGGATCATCTGCATAAGCTGTATCGAGATCAAAAGCAGTTGAAAGGTAGTTAGCTGCAATTTAAGTTCTTGACCATGTGTCTGACGATAGAGGTTCTTGGCGTTTGAGGTGAGGAGTGCGGTTCAGAGTGTTCCATTGACATAAGTACTTATTCTGTGATTTACTTTCCCTTTGTTGGTGTAGAGAAGAGAAGAGTTGAGTTAAGAATTGACTTTCCTGCTTTAATTCCTTGTTTGTCTGCAAGAGAAGTTTCTGTTTCCCATACTCCGTATATAGTATAGAGCTACAGCATCCTTTCCCTATCTCCCTACTCCGGATATGTATATAGTATCCATCTTCTCGGCGCCAAGACAAAAACTCTCCTTTATAACTACTCTCCAACTAAACTTCTAATATATTCTATTGCATATGATCCATCTTATGTTGTCAATGTCTCCTTTTCAAAGCTCCCTTATGCGCCCCGACCCGATAGTCTTGAGTGAGCAGTTCAGTTGTCAACAACCAGTGCACAGTTACTAAGACCTTTTATTTATATAATTCCCGACTTGCCTTACCTGTACTAGTACAACAAGCTTAGGAAGAAGCAGGAAAAAGAGGTAAAGATTTGGGGTCTGAAATTGTAGTTCGAGCGGCAGAGCCAGCTGTTAGTAGTGTTCTTCATAAATAGTAAGCAGTGTTCTTTTTCGTTGGAAGCAAGAATCAGAGTAAGCTGTTTAGAAGCAGTAAGCAGTTAGAGAATAGAGTGAGCGGGAAGCAATGGAAGAGAACAAGCTAACAAGTAGTAGAACGACACACCATCCTTCCCTATCTTTTAAATTCGACCGGGACTTGGCTTCCCTTTAGGTGAACTCAACTTTTAGTTAAAAACAGTGAAGAATTGAATCTCTCTTTTTGCATTTATATATACTTGTGGAATAGAGAAGCTCACTTTAGCTTTAGCCATAGAGTTTTCTTGCGTTGAGTAAACAAATACAGATCTTTCTTGCGTGGAAGATCATATTACAGTAATTTATTCTGTTGACTATCTAGCCTGATGGGAATAAAACAGGAATCAATTTTGTATACGAACAAATACTAGCAGACCGTCATGCACAGCGGAATGAAATGGAAATCACAATCAGATGAACACCAAGATTTACGTGGAAAACCCCTTCAACTCGAAGGGTAAAAACCACGGGACAAGCCAGAGAAAATCCACTATCAAAATAATGAATATACAGATCTCAGGCTTCTTGCCCAAGCCCAAAGCAATAGCCACAAGAGAATCTCAGGGATACAAGGACTATAATCCTAAACACAATATCCAAAACATTCCCAATAGATCACAGTAAGAATCCACTGCAAACTGATCTAACCTGAGATTTGAATGATTGAGAATAGTCTTTTTCTGCCCTTGTCTTCTTCCCTTTTCTGGATCTCTTGTTTTCTGGCCTCTACTGTCAATCTGCAGTCTGCTTTTTCTCTCCCACGTTTTCAGCCGCCGCTGCTCTCTTAATCTCAACCCTAGCCACCTAATCTAGGTTTTAGGTTAATATAAGTAAGGTTCTGGGCTGTGGGCTTCACTAAAGCCCATTATGGGCTGAATATGGGCCATCTGCCCAACAACCTCCCCCTTCAGCCCATAAGGGAGGCTGTCTCATGACTCCTCAATGTGAAGCCATGCCGACCAACTGTCGGCACATCTCCTGTCTCTCTTTCGGTAAAGCCTTTGTCAACATGTCTGCCCCATTATCATCTGTGTGAATTTTCTGAAGCTGTAACTGCTTCTCTTCAAGCACATTTCTGATCCAGTGATATCTGACATCTATATGTTTTGACTTGGAATGAAATGTTGGGTTCTTGCATAAATGGATGGCACTCTGGCTGTCACAATACACCACATAGTTTTCCTGTTTCAGCCCCAATTCTTGTAAGAATTCTTTCATCCATAACATTTCTTTGCAAACCTCTGTAGCAGCAATATATTCTGCCTCTGTGGTGGAGAGTGCAATACACCTTTGCAATCTGGACTGCCATGACACAGCTCCCCCTGCAAAAGTAAGTACAAAACCTGATGTGGACTTCCTTGTGTCAATATCTCTTGCCATATCTGCATCTGTGTAACCTGTCAATACAGGTGGTCCACCTCCAAAGCTTAAACAAACTTTAGAACTTCCTCTGAGATATCTAAAAATCCACTTCACTGCTGCCCAATGCTCTTTACCTGGATTTGCAAGAAATCTACTAGTGACACCCACTGCATATGCGATGTCCGGCCTCGTACATACCATTGCGTACATTAAACTTCCAATTGCTGAAGCATAAGGAACCTTTTGCATTTTCTCCTTCTCCTCATCACTTGACGGACTCTGATCTGAGCACAACTTGAAGTGACCTGCAAGAGGAGAACCAACTGGCTTTGCATTACTCATACTGAACCTATCCAATACCTTCTCAATGTATTTCTCCTGTGACAACCAAATCTTTCTCTTTCTTCTGTCACGAGAAATCTGCATGCCCAGTATTTGCTTTGCTGGCCCCATGTCCTTCATTGCAAAAGATTCACTCAGGTCCTTCTTCAACCTGTCAATCATAGACATATCTCTTCCGAGGATAAGCATATCATCAACATAAAGTAAGAGAATAATAAAATCCTCACCAAACCGTTTGATGTACACACAATGATCTGAAGCTGTTCTTTTATATTCATTTTCAATCATAAATGAATCAAACTTTTTATACCACTGTCTTGGAGCTTGCTTCAGCCCATACAAGCTCTTCTTCAACTTGCAGACAAGATTTTCTTTACCTTTGACTTTGAAGCCTTCTGGTTGCTCCATATAAATTTCCTCCTCCAAATCACCATGAAGGAAAGCTGTTTTCACATCTAACTGTTCAATCTCCAAGTCTAAGTTAGCAGCAATACCAAGAGCAACACGGATAGAAGACATTTTAACAACAGGAGAAAAAATTTCTTCAAAGTCAATACCTTTCTTTTGACCAAAGCCTTTCACAACCAATCTAGCTTTATACTTTGGTTGAGAACAATATTCTTGAGTCTTCAACCTGAAAACCCACTTGTTCTTCAAGGCCTTACTTCCCTCTGGTAATTGCACCAAATCATATGTGTGGTTCTTCTGCAGAGAATCAATCTCTTCCTGCATAGCAATAAACCACTTCTTTTTCTGCTCACTTTCAACTGCTTCCTGGTAACTCTCTGGTTCACCTGCATCAGTAAGCATCACATACTCATCTGTAGAGTATCTTCTGGAAGGTTGACGTTGTCTAGAAGATCTTCTTAATTGAGGTTCTGTGGGAACTTGCTCTCTTTCTTCTTCTTGCTCAACATGTCCTGCAGGTAGATCAACATCTAGCTCTGCACCATCTTCCTGCACATCTCCCCCATCACCCTGATATACTGGAGGAATAACTGGGTCACAGTCTATAAATCCCTCTGCAGAAGTCTTAGCTGGTGGCTCCTTCTTCAAATCCTCAATGGTTTGATCCTCAAAGAAGACAACATCTCTGCTTCTGAACACCTTCTGCTTTTCTGGATCCCAAAGCCTGTAACCAAACTGATCATGTGAGTAACCAAGAAAAATACACTCTTTTGTCTTACCATCCAGTTTGGACCTTTCATTGTTTGGAACATGTGCAAATGCACGACAACCAAACACTCTTAAATGCCTATAGGAGACATCTTTCCCTGACCATACATGCTCTGCAACATCACCATCTAGAGCTGTACATGGTGATAAGTTGATTACATCAACTGCAGTCCTCAAAGCCTCATCCCAAAACCTTTTGGGTAGCTTGGCCTGTGAAAGCATACATCTGATCTTTTCCATGATGGTGCGGTTCATCCTCTCTGCAATTGCATTATGCTGAGGCGTACCAGGGACTGTCAACTCATGCTGGATGCCATGTGACCTGCAATAATCATTAAACAATCCTGTGTACTCACCACCATTATCTGATCTTATACATTTCAATTGTCTTTCTGTCTCCCTTTCAACTCTGGCATGAAACTCTTTGAAGATATTAATAACCTGATCTTTAGTCTTCAAAGCATAGGCCCAAACTTTTCTGGAAAAGTCATCTATAAAAGTAACAAAATAAAGTGCACCACTGATACTAGGAACATTAACAGATCCACCAGGAGTTTTTGTCCTCAAAGGACCACACACATCTGTATAGACACGGTCCAAGACATGCATTTTTCTAGATAATGCAGGACTAACAAAGGAAACTCTATGTTGTTTACCAGCCAAACAATCAATACAAGGGTTCAAACGTGTACCTCTGAGAGATGGCAATACCTCTCTTTTGGAAAGTTCTTGCAACCCCTTCTCGCTCATGTGTCCTAGTCGCCTATGCCACAACTCCATGCTGGAGTCTTTCTCTGTAGCATTCAACTGCTCACCACAAGCTTTAGGCTGCAATCTATACAATGTATGACATTTCTTTCCATTAGCTACAATTAAAGAACCCTTACTGAGCTTCCACTGCCCTTTATGAAATCTGACATCAAAGTCTTCATCGTCCAGCCTTCCAACTGAAATTAAATTCAGTCTTAAGTCAACCACATGCCTCACATCCTTAAGTACCAACTTGCAACCAAGGTTGGTCTTTATATGGATATCTCCCATGCCAATGATGTTTGCTGTGCCATAGTTGCCCATCTTGACAACACCAAAATTTCCAGACCTGTAAGTAATAAAGAACTCCCTCCGTGGTGTAGCATGATAAGAAGCACCTGTGTCAATTATCCACTCGAGATCCTGACACACACAAGAAAAAATATCATCAGAAGTAGACAAAATCAAATAATCACCACCTTGTACTGTAGCTGTGATATTCTCTTTTGACTCTGTATGCTTCACTTCTTTCCCCCTTTTCTTATTCTTCTTAGGTTGCTTGCACTGATTCTTGTAATGTCCTTTCTCACCACAATTGTAGCAAACAATATCTTTCCTTGACCTTGACTTGCTTCTACCCACATGTGAACCACTTCTATCCTTTGACTTTGACCTTCCTCTGTTCTCTGAGACAAGTGCTTGTGAATCAATCTGAGAAGTTGCTGAATTCTTTCTCCTTAACTCCTTATTCAACAAACTGCTTGTTACTTGACTCATGGTGACAATACCATCTGGTGCCGAATTACTGAGGGAAACCACTAGTGTCTCCCAACTTTCTGGCAAAGAACTGAGAAGTAACAATGCCTGCAACTCATCATCAAGATGCATTTTCATAGAGGATAACTGGTTAGTAATACTCTGCATTTCATTTAAATGCTCAGGAATAGAAGTACCCTCTTTATATTTCAAGTTCACAAGTTTTCTGATCAGAAAAGCTTTGTTGCCAGCCGTTTTTCTTTCATAAAGACCTTCTAACTTTTTCCAAAGAGAGTATGCAGAACATTCAGTAGAAACATGGTGAAAGACACTATCATCTAGCCATTGTCGAATAAAACCAACTGTTTTTCGATCTAACCTCTTCCACTCATCATCTGTCATAGATGTGGGCTTTGCACTATCTCCTTGCAAAGGTCCATACAAATCTTTGCAATACAAGAGATCTTCCATTCTTGGTTTCCATATCATCCAATTGTTTCCATTTAAACTAATCATGCGAGAAATATTACCGGTCTCCATGTTCAGATACAAAAGATTAAATACCACCAAAACCCTGCTCTGATACCAGTTGATGGGAATAAAACAGGAATCAACTTTGTATACGAACAAATACTAGCAGACCGTCATGCACAGCGGAATGAAATGGAAATCACAATCAGATGAACACCAAGATTTACGTGGAAAACCCCTTCAACTCGAAGGGTAAAAATCACGGGACAAGCCAGAGAAAATCCACTATCAAAATAATGAATATACAGATCTCAGGCTTCTTGCCCAAGCCCAAAGCAATAGCCACAAGAGAATCTCAGGGATACAAGGACTATAATCCTAAACACAATATCCAAAACATTCCCAATAGATCACAGTAAGAATCCACTGCAAACTGATCTAACCTGAGATTTGAATGATTGAGAATAGTCTTTTTCTGCCCTTGTCTTCTTCCCTTTTCTGGATCTCTTGTTTTCTGGCCTCTACTGTCAATCTGCAGTCTGCTTTTTCTCTCCCACGTTTTCAGCCGCCGCTGCTCTCTTAATCTCAACCCTAGCCACCTAATCTAGGTTTTAGGTTAATATAAGTAAGGTTCTGGGCTGTGGGCTTCACTAAAACCCATTATGGGCTGAATATGGGCCATCTGCCCAACATAGCTCTATTTCTAATTCATTGATTATTTACGAATTCCCTAATCGTTAGCTAGCTCTTTTTTATGCTGTAGGGCGCTTATCTTCTAGAACAAGTATAAAAAAGTATCGGGTATAGAACAAGTCTGAAGTACTTAGTAGTCGGCAACTCCAACCAGTGCAGGAACATAGCAAGCCAAGCAAGTACCTTTAATTGAAAACAGAATGTTTGATTCCTTTCGACCGAGATACTTACATGTTTCTAATTCTTATCCAGTAGATTATATCGTTGACCTTACTTTCCGGGTTGGCTAGAGAAGGAATTAGCTGGAGCGGCACAAGACTTAGTGTTATTGTTTGCAGGTGCATTCCTTTTATTTATGGTCGCTAAGTAACTACTAATGTTACGTGGCAGCAAATATTAGTTATAACAGCCAAGCAACTAGTCGACAAGAAGCTGTGTGTCAGTAAAGTAATAACGCTCTCTTTTTTTTTGCTGAAGACTCAAATGCCACTGTCTTGATAACGGGGTGCAGGTAATGTTTACTGACAAATCAGATAATGAAATCTCTATCGAATAAGGGGGTAAGTATCAAATTTAGTTAGAGGAGAGTACACTCCAAAGCTTTCAAGGGAATCATAGCGCGCAAGCAAGTCAGCTGCAGAAAGGATTGTTTGAGTTTAATCGCCGAGAAAAGATGCTGGGCTGGATCAGAGCTTTCTCTTTGCTTTAACCGAGTAATAGAGTTCGGGTGCGAGTGCGGTATTGCAGTTTAGTTTCGAGAAGAAGCTGTGCCAAGGGAATCTGGGTTCTCTCAAGATTTCATTTAAATTCTTACTTACTGAATAATTAGAGTTCCCCGCTAGGTATGTTTGTGTTACGATTCAATTCAACTCAATTCTTCCATTGCTGTAACAACAAAAGAAATAGAATAATTCACTAGGTATGATAGATATAGGTAACCCACCAGGTGCTCTTTCTTTCAAGTAAGAATGAAAACTACAAGGTCAAAATCATAGGATGGAGCTAGGGGTGTGTGTACACATAACGCATATAATGACTGACAAGTTCTATTTTCAGCTCGCTCGGTATCTTCTCGAGTCGCGAACACTTATACCTGAAACTCTACTTGTTGAATCAATTGTTCCACAAGCGAGATTGCCTTTTGAATGGAAATTGGACTCTCTCCCCTGTATTACCCGGCTCTCCTCGAACACTTTGCAGCTTCAGACCGGACGAGGTGAAAATAGGACTTGTTAGTCATTATGTGCGTTATGCGTACACCCCTATCTCCCATGCAATTAAGCATTGGGACAGTCAAGGTGATCATTCATTTGAATATTACTAGCCCGCAAGTTTCATATCCTAATGACCATAAAATTCAAATGATAAGTATTGCATGAGTCCTAGTCCAGAAGAGTCTATTTCCAGAAAGTTTTGTATTGCTCACGCTTCAACAACAGCATTAGCTTCAGCAGAAGGAATTAATAATCCTTACTCTCCAACTGATCGAGTTCTGGGTGAACTCATATGTTAGAGGAGCTCTACGCAAGAGAGTTCTACTTATTTTGTTGCTTGCTTGTTCGATAACCAAACTGCTAGCTCTAAATAAAATCATTAAGCTGTAGCTGACTATGATTCAGCTTCCTATAGGTTGTTCATTGATTTGCTGAAGTGCCGGCCCAGCACAGCACCACTTCCGACAACTAAGGTCAAGCTAGTTCGAGATGAAAGTATTGATGAGATAGAGGAATGAAGAGCATTATCTATTGGGGAAAGAGGAGTAAGGAAACGAAAAAAAATAGAATATTATGATGTAATTAATGAAAATACTTTCAATCAAGAAAACGACATAGTATTAAACAGAAGGTAACAAAACACTTACAAGATTATCTCCAAATGTAATCACTCTTTGCTCATTTCATGAACTAGGGTTTTATTTATAGGACATACTAGTAACTACCTCACCTCACTTTCTCACCCGACTATCTCACTATCTTACCCATGATTAACCACTATCCCACTAAATCCTTAATCATGGGCCACTACATCCACAACTCCTACACATATTAACTACCTACGTAACTATCATGAATCAATTCTCAACACTCCCCCTTGATTCATAGTTACATATACTGATTTAAAACATGAAATAAATATGCTTCTGAACTGGAAGTGACTTGGTGAGAATATCTGCAACTTGTTCATCCGTGCCATAGTACCTCATTGTTATGGCTTTATTCGCTACAAGATCTCAGATGAAATGATAGCGTATTTCGATATGTTTTATTCTTCCATGAAATGTTGGATTCTTAGTCATTATAATTGTGGCTTTGTTGTCATAAAATATTTCCGTTGCTTCTTTTTATTCTTGATGAAGATCTTCAAGAAATCTTCTAAGCCATATAGCTTGACAAACTGCTGATGTTGCAGCTATATATTCTGCTTCCGATATCGACAACGTAGTTATTGCTTGTTTCTTTTTCAACTCCAAGATATAGCTCTTGATCCGAGGCTAAAAATATTGCCTGAAGTACTCTTTCTATCAACCAAATCTCTTATCCAATCACTATCAATAAAACTAAATAATTTACATTTAAAATTATAAGAATACCAAATTTCATAATTCGTAGTTCCATTAATATAACGTAAAATTCTTTTAATAGCTCCGAGATGATGTTTACTTGGGCTCTACATAAACCTAGATACTACACCAACAGAGAAGGTAATATCTGGTCGAGTATGAGTTAGATAGATCAAACTTTCAAACAAACTTCTGTAGTATCTTGCATTTGTCAAACATGTACCATATTCAAGTTTCAATTTTTCATTTACATTTATGGGTGTAGCTGCAGCTTTACAATTAATCATGTTAGATTTTTTGAGCAGATCGATTACATACTTCTTTGTGAAATAAAAATTTCATCTAATCCTTGCTTCACCTCCATCCCAAAAAAATAGTGCAGTAGACCTAGATCTGACATTTCAAACTTATTCATTATATATTTTTAAAATTATACCATAATAGAGTTAGATAAACCCATATATATAATATCATCAACATAAAGGCAAACCATAAGAATGTTATGTTCACCTTCCTTCTTTAGATAAATGGTAGGTTCATTGTCGCTCCTCTTAAATCCATTTTGATGAAAATAATAATCAATTTTGCTATATCATGCTCTTGAGCTTGTTTGAGCCCATAAAATACTTTCTTTAGCTTATATATCTTTTCTTCATGTCCTTTAACCAAAAAACCTTTAGGTTGAGTAACAAAAATCTATTCTTGTAAATCTCCATTTAAAAACATAGATTTCACATCAAATTGATAAACATACTAACTCAAAAAGCAGCTAAAGCCAAAAAAGTTCTCACGGTTTCAAATCTAGCAACTAGAGAAAAGATATCGTCAAAATAAATACCTTGTTGTTGCGAATATCCTTTTGCTACAAGTCGAGCATTATGCTTTTGAATACTTCCATATGCATTATGCTTTATTTTGTACACCTATTTTAATCCAATAGCTTTCTTTTCTTTCGATAGATCCATTAGGACCCAAGTTTCATTCTTCTCGATTGACTTGATTTCCTCCATTACTTTTCGTCATTCCTCTTTTTTAACTGCCACCTCAAAACTTATAGGATCTGAAATAAATAAAGCAAATGTTGAATCATAAATCTCTGTTAGTGATCTAAACTCTTCCTGGAGGGGTTTTATCTTTGGAATCATTTACTGAATTTGAACTACTACTAGATGAGGTTGATGATGAACTTGTTGGAGCAGGATCTGTCACTTGATTCAGTAGAGTTACTAATTCTACTGGAATACGAATTTGTATTTCACCTTCATTGATCTTCAATTCCAACTTGCCCTTTTATCAAACATAATATTTCTGTTAATAATAACTTTGTCACTAATAAGATTATATAGTCGATATGCTTTAAATTGCAAGGAATAACCAATTAATATGTATTTTTTAGATTTTCAGCTTATGATGATTTTATGAATTTACCAAAGCATAAGCAATACAAAAAGAAAAAATCTTAGATGGCTTACACTTGGCTTTATACAATACCAAGCCTCAAAAGGAGTTTGATTCATAATAATCTTTGTTGGTGAAATATTCAACAAATAAACTGTTATTGCAACTGCTTCTGCCCAAAACTGATTTGGAGGATACTTTCCTTTAAGCAAACTTCTTGTCATTTCGATGACAGTTTGATTCTTACGTTCGGCTACACCATTTTGCTCTGGTGTATATGGTGTTATTAATTCCCTACGAATATTATTTTCTTCACAAAATAGAATTAAACTGATTAGACAAAAATTCACCACCTCTATCTGTCCGAAGTATCTTTATGCATCTACCACTTTGTCTTTCTAGAAGTGTCTTAAATTTTTGAAAGTTATCAAATGCTTCATATTTCAATTTCAAAAAATATATGTAACATATCGACTTCCATAAATAATTTTATATTTATAGGTCCACATAAATCAATATGAATTAATTCAAGACAATTAGATGCTCTCCATGCTTTTCCAATAGGAAATGATTTCTTTCTTTGTTTGCCATAAATGCATCATTCACATACATCAAGTGTACTAATTTTGGGTAATTCATAAACCATTTCTTTTTTATTTAACAACCTTAAACCCTTAATGTTAAGGTGTCCATATCTCAAATGCCACAAATTTGAATCTTTTTTTTATTTGTAACAAAAGCATGCTTTTCAATATTTGAAACATCAATTAGAAATATCTTATTTTACGTCATTCAAACATTTGCTATAATTAAATCAGATTTTTTATCTTTAATAGTGCATGAACCATCATCAAATATAACTGAATATCTAACATCTATCAATTGTCCAACACTCAATAAGTTATGTGATAAACTAGGAACAACGAAAATATTATCAAGGTATTTTACCTTCCTTTAATTTGTCTTCATCTTAATTGTTCCTTTTCCTTTCACTTGGATTTGTTTATCATCTTCAAGTCTAACTTTTAACTTGTGAGTCTTATCAATATCTCTAAATATTGATCCTATGCCTGATATATGTTAGAACATCCACTATCCAATAACCAAATATCATTTGAGATATTATTAACTTGGGAATGAGTCATAAACAATTTACTATTGTCTTCATTTTCCTCCACATAGCTTGTATGCTTTTCTCTTTTCTAGCAATCTATTTTTATATGACCAAACTTTTTACAATAGTGACATTGAATTCCGCTCTTGTAATTTTTTTTATCATAATTTGATTGCTTTTGTTCATCATGCCCATCAAAGTATCATCTTCCTCTTTCTCTTCCACTTCATATACCACAAAATCCTCCTTTGCCATGTCTTCTTCCTATTGATTTTTTATCTTTATTGAAGTAGAAGACTCCCCCTTAACCTGAAATGCTTTGTCTTCACTTTTTTTCAAGTGACATGTATAATCTTTCTTCATTTGCTTATAAGAAATCCATTAATTCATCAAATAAATAAGTAGATAAGTCCTTTGACTCCTCAATTATGATAATAACATGATCAAATTTTAGAGTTAAACTTCTCAAAACTTTTACGATAATTATATGATCATGAAGATATTCACTATAGGATTTCATTTGGTTAATAATTTTAGTCACTCGAGAAAGAAAATCTTGCACCGATTCATTATCTTTTATAAATAAAATTTTAAAGTTACGACAAAGGGTTTGGAGTTTTACCGTAATCACCCTTGATGAGCCTTAAAATTCATTTTGAAGTATCAACCAAGCTTATTTTGAGGTTGTCGCTGCTGCAATTCTTAAGAAGATTGTCTTATGTACATCTTGTTAAATGAAGAATAATGTCTTTGAAGCCTTCTTTCTATTCTCCCGCAGCCTGGTTTCTTCATCTGGATCTACATATTCATTCTCTATCAAGTCCCAAAGATCTTAAGACTTGAACAGAGTTTTTATCTTGATACTCCAAAATCCATAGCATTTGCCCGAGAAGATGGGAATAAGGGGTTGAGACATAGAATTGCCATTAAAAGTCATAATGCCTAGTTTATATTGAAACCTAGCTCTGATACCACAAATGTTGGGGAAGTAGGAGCAAGGAAACGAAAAAAATAGAATACCACGATGCAATTAACGAAAACACTTTTAATCAAGAAAACAATATAGTATTAAATAGGAGGCAATAGAACACTTACAAGATTATCTCCAAATGTAATCACAATCTACTCACTTGCTTCATGAACTAAGGTCTTATTTATAGAGCATACTAGTAACAATCTAACCCCACTTTCTCATCCCATTATCTCACTATCTCACCCATGATTAATCACTATCCCACTAAATCCTTAATCATGGGCCATTACCTCTACAACTCCTACACATATTAACTACCTATGTAACTACTATGAATCAATTCTCAGTATTATCTACACAAGTTAGAATTTATGATAGGTACAACTAGAAATGAATTGATAAAGTATTCCCTTTTACTAAATTACTTACGGAGGGAGTCATCGATAACCTATCACTAATTCAAAACAACATATAAGAAAACCTATCACTAATTCAAAACAACAAACAAATAGTAGGTGGTGGAGCAATCTAGTTTTCGTACATATGATTTGATTTCGTCGGGGTGCTTTTCTTTTGGTGCCGGGCAATAAGTAACGGTTCAGTGTCGTGCATAGAGCAGATGCGAATATAAGCTTTGTTTTAATTTTTGAGTTAGTACAAGTACTTATAGAATGGGAGACTTCAGTGTTAGGTGCAGTTTGAAATGCAAGTTCAGGGAAATCATAATCAATTACTTTCGGTCCTACTCCGAAAATGAAACTGGACTTTAGGATATCTCTTATCTTACTTATTAGCACCCGTAAGTTGAGTAAGTTGTTGAAATTAAACTTGTTCAGTTATCATGAAGAGATTAATTTCATCAGAAGAAAGATTCATTTCATCCAGAGAAAATATTTATGGAAGGACAAGTCAAATTGACTATTGATTCTTAAAAGGGTTTCTTGAAATAGAGAGATTCATTCTTAGTGCATAAATGTAATGTATCTTAGAGGACTAGATAAACCCCATATGTTGAGTCATGAAAAATATAGAGTTTGTGAAATTATAAAAATATTGAGAAAATATAGAAGATTTAGCCCTCTCCTACTCTTCCTTATTGTGATAACTCTATCCTTTCTTCCTATCCACTTCAACAATTGGTATCAGAGCTATAACTTTATCCTCAAGCACCTTCCAACTCCAAATCCTAGATTGACAAAAGAAAATTACAACATATGGTGCATCCAAATGAAGGTTCTTCTAGGCTCCTAAGATGTATGGGAGTTTGTTGAACTAAGTCCAGCAGAAGAAGGAGCAATGAATGCAAAAGCAAAAGAGCAACTCAAAGAGAGAAGAAAGAGGAGAAAAAGACTTTGTTCATGATCTACCAAGGGCTTGATGATACAATGTTCGAGATCATCGCTCCAGCAAATACTTCACAAGAGGCTTGGGAAATGCTTCAAAAAGCATTTGGTGGTGTTGATAAGGTAAAAAAACTCCGTCTATAAGTTTTACGAGTCGATTTTAAAAAATTACAATAAGGTACTTCTGAAACTATTTTTGATTATTTTATAAAAGTTATTTATATTGTTCATCAAATGAGAAGAAATGGTGAACAAATAAGTGATTAAAGAGTGATAGAAAAGATACTAAGATCACTAGATTCAAAATTTGATTTTATTGCTGTTGCGATTGAAAAGTCTAAAGATTTGGAAGAAATATTTCTAGAACAACTTATGGGTTCTCTTCAAGTTCATGAATAAAGGATTACAAAAATAACAAAAGAAAAAATTATGGAACAAGCACTACAGACCAATCTTACTCTTGAAAATAAAGGTGAATCAAATTTTCAAAGAGGAAGAGATCATGGACAAAGAGGAAGAGGTGGCAGAAATCAGACCTATCAAGAATATCCAAACAATAAAGCTGGTGGAGAAAATTTTAGCCAATGAGACCGAGGTTATGATCGAGGACGTGGCCGAGGCCGTAGACGTGGTAGAAATTCTAAAAGGTTTGAAATACAATGCTATATTTGCAAAAGGTATGGGCATTAATCCTTTGAATGCTATTATAATCCTAACAATCAAGGTGATAAGATAAATTTTATTGAAAAAAAAGAGAAGAATAAAAATCAAGTTTTGCTAATGACTTATGATAATTTGAAGGAAGATCAGTCTATGATATGGTATCTAGATACAGGAGCTTCAAATCACATGTGTGGCATTAAAGAATTATTTTCAGAAATGTATACAAGTTATTCTGGAAATATTACATTTGGTGATCTGTCTCAAAGACCAGTAAGAGGCAAAGGTAAAATTGTTCTTCGACTCCATAATGACAAAGAATTATGCATTTCAGATATTTATTATGTGCCTGATATGAAAAATAATATTCTTAGCTTGGGACAATTACTTGAAAAAGGTTATAATATTGAGATGAAAGATATGACTCTCTCAATTTATGATAAGACTAAGACATTAATCTCACATGTGAAAATGATGAAGAATAGAATGTTTCCTCTACATTTATGTATTTTTGATCGATCAAATTATTTTAAGACTGATATTGAGGACATTTCTACATTATGATATCTTAGATATACACACTTAAATTTTGAGGCTTTAAAACTTCTACAGAAGTTTAATATGGTGACAAGAATGCCAAGAATTGATCGCCCATCAAAATTATGTGAAGTATATGTTATGGGTAAGCAAAAAAGAAAGCATTTCAAAATCAATAGAACAAAAAGAGCATAGCATCGACTTGATCTGGTACACTCAGATGTTTATGGCCCTATTAGCCTAGTATCACTTGGAGGAAGCATGTATTTTCTTACCTTCACTGATGATCATAGTGGCAAAACTTGGGTCTATATTCTAAAGGAAAAGAAAGAAGTATTAAGCAAATTCAAGGAATTTAAAAACTTGGTTGAAAGATAAAATGGTTGTAAGATTAAATGTTTACGAATAGATAGAGGTGATGAATATACATTAAATGAATTTGGAAGTTTTTGTAAAAATAATAAAATTTTACATCAATTTACTATGCTATACACACCTCAACAAAATGGTGTTTCAAAAAGGAAAAATAGGACTATACTTAATATGGTCCAATGCATGTTAAATGAAAGAAAGATTCCTAAAGAATTTTGGGGGGATGCTGTTGCTTGTGCAATTTATTTGCTTAACAGGTTTTCAACAAGGCGAATTAGTAATTCTACACTAGAAGAAGTATGGAGTCTGCCGAAACCAAGAGTTGATCATTTAAGAATTTTTGGAGTGTTGCATTTGCCAAGATACCAGACGAAAAGAGAACAAAACTTGAAGATAAAAGTCAAAAATATATTTTATTAGGTTATGCTGAGAATTCCAGTCGATACAAAGTCTACAATCCTATAATAAATGAAGTTGTGATGTCAAGAGATTTTGAGTTTAATGAACAACAGATTTGGGACTAGAAAAGTAATGAACAGCATAAGAAAGCAATATCATTAGAAGAGGATATAATACAAGCAAACACAAAAGTGGCTTTACCAGAATTATCACGGAGATCAGCTATGTCACATGATTCAAGAAGTCTGATTATAAGAAGGACAAGACCGATTCAGGAGCTATATAATATGACTCGAAGAATTGAGATTAATAATGATGAACTTTCTCTAAAATTGAGATTAATAATGATGAACTTTCTCTATTTTATCTTTTTGCAGGATATGATCCATTAACTTTTGAAGAAGCTTGCAAAGAAGAAAAATGGAGACAAGCTATGAAGGAGGAGATTAATGCAATCAACAAAAAAGATACATGGGAGCTTACTATACTTCTAGAAGACCACCAAGCGATCAGTGTTAAGTGGATCTTCAAAACAAAAAGAAATGCACAATGAGAGGTGGAGAAATATAAAGCACGATTGATCGCAAAGGGATATAAACAACAATATGAGATCGACTATGAAGTAGTGTTTGCACTAGTTGCTCGATTGGAGACAATAAGATTACTTATCTCCCTAGCAGCTCAAATGAAATGAAAACTTTTACAAATGGATGTCAAATTAGCATTCCTTAATGGAGTTCTTGAAGAAGAGGTATATGTTCAACAACCCCCCAGTTTTATTATTTATGAATAAGAAGACAAAGTATACAAGTTAAAGAGAGCTCTTTATGGGCTTAAACAAGCCCCAAAAGCATGAAATTCTCGGATAGATATTTATTTGATTCAAAACAGTTTTTTTAAATATCCACATGAACATGCTCTCTATACAAAATCTAACATTGATGGAGATATCATGTTTGTATACCTGTATGTAGATGATTTAATATTTACAGGCAGTAGTAGCTCCATGATTAAAGATTTTAAGCACTCTATGAAGAAGGAGTTTAAGATGACCGACTTGGGCTTAATGACTTATTTTCTTGGTATCGAAATTATACAAAATAATGAAAGAATTTTTATCTCATAAGGAAATTATGCAAAATAGGTTCTAAAGAAGTTTTCTATGAAAGATTGTTATCCTACAAATACACCTATTAAATATGGCACCAAGTTGACCAAGGAAGGCGAAGGTAAATACATTAATCCAACTTATTACAAAAGTTTAGTTGGATATTTAAGGTATTTGATATGCACTCGACTTGATATACTATTTGGAGTTGGTTTAATAAATAGATACATGGAATCTCCTAAGACTTCTCATTTAAATATTGCTAAAAGAATTTTACGATATATTAAAGGATTGAGTATGGAATATTTTATTCATCATCAAAAGGACTAGATCTTATTAGATATAGTGGCAGTGATTGGGCTAGAATCTACGATGATCAAAAGAGTACAACTGGATTTGTGTTTTATTTTGGTGGAGCTACATTTACTTGGTCTTCAAAAAAATAACATATAGTTGCTTTATCAAGTTGTGAAGCAGAATATATAGCAGCATCTTCTTGTGTTTGTAATGCAATATGGCTAAGAAGATTACTTCAGGAACTTCATATGCCACAGGAGAAGTCAACCAAGATTTATGTTGATAATAAATCAGCTATTGCCTTAGCTAAGAATCTAGTCTACCATGAAAGATCAAAGCATATCGACATAAGATTTTATTTTATAAGAGATCATGTCAAAAACAAAGAAGTTGAGCTACATCATATCAAGACAAGTGAACAAGTGGCTGACATTTTTACAAAACCTCTCAAATTTAAAATATTTCAACAACTTCGAAGGAAACTTGGCATGTTGGACGGAATAAGTTTAAGGGGGGAGAATATTGGAATTAAACTTGTTCAGTTATCAAAGAGATTAATTTCATCAGAAGAAAGGTTCATTTTATCCAGAGAAAATATTTATGGAAGGACAAGTCAAATTGACTATTGATTCTTGAAAGGGTTTTTTTGAAAGAGAGAGATTCATTCTTAGTGCATAAATGTAATGTATCTTGGGGGGACTATATAAACCTCATATGTTGAGTCATGAAAAATATAGAGTTTGTGAAATTATAAAAATATTGAGACAAATATAGAAGATTTAGCCTTCTCCTACTCTTCCTTAGTGTGATAACTCTATCCTTTCTTTCTATCCACTTCAACATAAGTTTCATATTTGAATCATTTAGATCAGATTATAGTTAAAGAATTCTTTCAGTCAGCTAGTCATGGCTTTGGCTCCTCTGTGTTTGACGAACTTGCTTACCAGAAGTTGGGAGTGTAAATTATTACTGGAGTTAATATTCCTACTTGTTTTAAGATCTGAGGCAGTGAGAAGGTGCAGCAGAATAAAACGGGTACCTTGTAAATGGTGGATTATTCGAGTCGACAACAACAATAACTTCACTTTAAGACCCAGCTCGAACTCATTCATTTTCAATTGAATCTTTCTAAGCTCAGAAGAGAATCTTATAGGAAAATTCTTATTGGAGAAGCACCCAAAAAACTCTCCTTTTAAGACTTGTATTAACAGAAAGAAAGAGACTTCCGTCTGTAGAATAAGCAAGGGATGGATTCTATTCAAATGAAACAAGTGCGGTGTTAAGGAAGGGAAAGAGCAACTCAATAATTCATCGCTAACACGCTTTAAACTCTTCCAATGCGAGAAGGGTGGATGCACTTATATTCCCTTCTCTTAAAGCTACGGGAACAAGTTTAGTGAGCCAGCCTCTAAATCAGGTGGAGCAGTATAAGATTCAAAACAAGGGGGTGCAGTGTATTTACATAAATCTCTCCCAGTAGTACCAGGTGCCAGAAAGGAGATCTAAATAAATGATTCACTTCCCATAGAGTTCTGATGGAGATGCCAGTCCAGGATAATACAGTAATTAATAACAGAGGTAATATAACCAGACAAGTAGACAAGCAACAGTAGGTGTTTAGCCGATTCTCTGGCTTTAAAGAATGAATATCAGCTCAGATATCTTCTTCACCTATACTTTATTTATGGGCTTAGATTCAACAACCAGAGGAGATACTCGTATTGATAGTATTACTTTAATATGAGGAGGCTCGCTTCTAGGTTAGATCTCGCTCCCGCTTTTGTTGATGCTTAACGACTGACTTTTGTAGTGATCAAATATCTACCAAAGACTACTAGTGAAACACATCCCGCTTCCATTCCCCTATTGCTAGGGACCTAGTTGCCATAACCTCAAAAGTTTAGACGACTACGATTCTGTGCATGAGGCAAACATTCCCTGCCTCTTTTCGGATTTCCTCTATTGCTAGGGACCTAGTTGCCATAACCTCAAAAGTTTAGACGACTACGATTCTGTGCACGAGGCAAACATTCCCTGCCTCTTTTCGGATTTCCTTCCTGCTTCGTTGCTTGCATCTGATCTGGTCGAAATTGACTTAACCCATTCAACTCAGGATTATACTAGAACAGAACCTAGACAACAACACTCAAACTAGGATTACAAAATAAGCTATCCCCTACTGAAGACAAGGAAAGGAACTATAGTGCTAGCCAATCCAATGGAGTTTATAATTTGTGACGCTATTTAACCTTTGGGACTTATTTCTAATAGGAGAATACAAGTGATTGACACAACAGATAGGATCTAGATACGATAACAGATATGATCTAGATATGATTTAGATATTATTTAGATATGATTTCCCCAACTGAATGAGAAAATCTCATAGATTAGTTGAGGGAAATCCTCCGCTTTACCTGTATAAATAGATGATGAATCAAGGAATTTAATTGCGCTTTTCATTATTACTTCATGTTTTAACAGGGTACCAAAGTCACTTGCCTAGAGCAAGCTTTCTTCCCTTGCCCGACGTCCTCTTTTTTCTTTCTCTCGGTGAAGAGAAGTGTCTACCCTCACTTTTTTTCTAGCGTTTAGTAGTGACATCCTCACTTTTCTCTAGTGTCCGACAGTGACATCCTCCTCATCCTGCACTTGAGCATCCTACCGAAGAAGGATCGCGCGGCTCCACCGTGTCCGACCACGCGTAGCGCCAGAGCCCGATGAACAACAACAACCCAGGATGAAGCATTTCTGCAGTCATGTCACCCTTCTACTTGCATCAACAGATCTGATCACCTCCTCGTTCTTCCGCAAGAGAGGTGCCACTCCTTCTCTCTGCTGCCAGCGCCGACTCTTGCGCCCTCTCATCCTGCTCACAGCCATCGAAATAGAGCAACCATTGCTCTGTTTCTTCTGTTGCTAAGACCGGCCTAGCGATCCTGCTAAGGGCCACCGCCCATCGTCTCCCACCTCTACCTCCTCGCCTGCGCAACTGTAGCTGCTCCCATAGGCCGTCGAGGACCAACCCGACTCCTGGCTCCTGGCCGCGGTCCATCTTCGGCTTTCCCTCCGACTACTGACCCGCTCAATGCCCCAGATCCATTCTACGATCCAGGATCTTATCGTTGATCCTGGCCCATCCCTTCCCATCCGCTCCTTTGCTCCTTTTGGCTCGTCAAAAAACATTCTTGGGAAGTCGATCAATGCTTCATGCCTCTTCTCCTTCTCTTACGCGCACGTTGGCTAGCGGAATTCGACTTCTTTTGGCGAAGGTTATTTCTCCTCTTTGACAAGACAGACTTGGTTATTAATTGCCTTCCTCCAGCTAACAAGATTGCTAGAGGAGAAGCCTCTATCGCTCTACTATCAGTGAGTTTCTCCCTCTGCAGGTGTTCTTGCCCGCCACTTCCTCCCTCGGTGAAACTCCACGGAGTTCCTCTCGTCATGCAAAGTTTCTCATCACTCTAGCAGAGGAACACTTCCCTACTCACCGCAGACCTTTCGCTGCCTTCTAGCCTCAGTAGCGGTGATTTCTTCTTCCCCTCGGAGACACCCCGCATCAATCTCTCACTATCATCCTCCTCCTTAGCAACTTGCCTCCTCAGCCTGCCTCTGTTGGAGATGTCGCTACCGACCTCGCTTCCTAGTAGCATCCCAAGCACACAATCTTCCACGCACAACCACTCTTGCTGCAGGCAGGGAAACATAGTAGGCAGGTGAAGGAAAAGACCCCTCCCTCATCCGCAGGTATGGAAGCACAGCAGCAGTACAATCACCGATCCTACAAAATAATAATTTTTGTCTTCTCTTGTTACAACAACCTCTAGTTCCCGCAATTTGATTGGCCATGCGGCTGATTTGCAACAGGCACTTCAGCAAGACAAATTTTTCAGATCCAACCGAGATAGTGATTGATATTTTTTCTCACAATGTCTTCATCATCTATCTCTCACATTCCTGTCACTGTCCCCACAGGAAGTAGTAGCACTTCTCAGAATACAGGACTTGTCTCCATCAATGCTGCAGCTCTCATCCATTTTAAATTATCCAAAGGAGGAAACTACACATCCTAGCATACTCAATTTTCTAATCTTCTTATTGGATATGATCTATTATGTTATGTTGATAGATCTTTCAATTGTCCGCCAGCAATGATCAACATCCCCGGGACTGCAACTCCAGTATGAAATCTGGAGCATAAACTATAGTTATGCCAAGATTGTCTCATTCTTTAGGCGATTCAAGCCTCTATTGTTGGATCCGTCGCACCACATATATCTTCCTGTGCTACTGATGTCGAAGCTTGGTGCAAGTTGCAAACTACATTGGCAAATTGCTCACGCACTCACATGCTCGGCCTCCTCTCTAGTCTAATAAACATAAAATAATAGGGAAGTACCATCATTGATTATTTCTAAAATATAAAGATTATCATCGATGATTTACTTTAATAGGGCACAACCTCAGTGATGATGATATTATTGTCCACACCCTCAATGGTCTTGGGGCTGGGTACAAAGAATTGGTAGCAGCAATACGGGCATGTGACTCATCGCTATCGTTTGAGGAGCTGTACGACAGGTTGACTGACTACGAGACTTACTTGAAGCACAAAGATAGGGCACCAGGACCACCTATCACTGCTCAAGTTACAAATCTAAAAGGAAGAACAATCAGTATTCTAAGCCTGTCAACAAGAGTTTGGGTCATGCACCATCTTACCACAATCCAGGTAGCAACTTCTATTCCCAACAACCTTAGTATCCTAGTCCTATACCTTAAGGTAGCAATATCAATTACCAACAACCTTGGTGTCCTGCTCCTATGCCTCAACAATGAATAGTCTGTCAGCTGTGTGATAAAGTTGATGACTCCACCAAAGTCTGTCGGTCTCATCCTCGACCTTCAGCTTCCATGCCCCAAGTGTATCTCACTGTTACCCCGACTTCTGATTAACATTCTTGGATTATGGACTCTGGTTCCTCCCATCACATCACCTCGGATCTTCAGAACTTGTCCCTTCATAACAGTTATGGTGGTAACGATAACATCATCATCGATGATGATAAGCGACTTCCTATTACTCATACTGGTTCTACAATGCTTAATTCAAATACTCTTAACTTTACACTCCATAATGTGTTGTGCGCTCCTCATATTAAACGAAATCTTATTTCTGTCTCCCAATTCTGTAAACAAAATAATACTTCCATTAAATTTTTTCTTGACCACTTTCTTGTCAAGGATCTGAGCATGGGGGTATCGTTAGTTCAAGGCCAGAGTAAAGATAACATATATCAGTGGCCATCAATCTCTCAGCCCACTACCTACTCTTCTATTGTTGCTCTAATGGATATGTGGCATCGACATCTTGGCCACCCTTCTTCCTCAACTCAACAAAAGTTTTTCTCTCGTTATTCTCTTTCAACTTTTAAAGCTAGCTCTATTTTTAATCATTGTGATGCATGACTTAGTAAAAAAGTCATAGACTGCCATTTGAAAACTCTTCTATCTCTTGCACACAACCATTTTAAATTCTTTATATTGATGTTTGGGGTCCTGCACCAATTATTTCATTTGACAAATATAGTTCATTCTTTCTTCAATCACTTTCTTAATTTCCATCATGGTACCAGAGCCTCTCTCTCTCTAAGATAGATTACCTCTTTTTTATTCATTGTCCAACGATAGCTTCTCACCTACGCGCTCGGAGGACAATCCTCTATGACCCCTAGAGGACGATCCTCTATGGTCACAACCCATATCTCCCTCCGCTACCACCGCCATGGCGGCCACTGCCCTCAACCGCTCGTGACCATTCAGCATTGCCAGCATCTTCTTCCGTAGTGCAACAAAAGAAAGTAACCTCTGTTTCTTCTACTACAGTTGCTGGACCTCCTCTTCCTACCACCGAAGTCCCTTTGCTGCCAGTGCCCTCTTCGCTTTCGCTGTCCAACAACAACTTCTGCTCCACCCACTACTGCACTTGCCTCGTGCCACACCAGCTTCTGCTCCACCCATTGCGAACTTTCTTTATTATATCGATCTAAGATCGACATCCTTGACAGGAGCTCGATCTTGTGGGGGCATGATAGCAGATATGATTTAGATATGATAATAGATATGATCTAGATATGATTTAGATATGATTTTTCCAACTAAATGAGAAAATCTCGTAGATTAATTGAGGAAAATCTCATCAAAGCTTTTCATTATTACTTTCTATTTTAACACTTAGGAGAATAAAAATGCTACTGTAGAGCTCCTAATACTTCAAGCTATATTGATTTCCTCTTAGCTTAGTAGCCTCAGAGTTTCTACTTGCCTATCGTGCACTTGCTGGATGCTTCTTTGATCAATAGGAATGTAGTAGCAAAATCATAGAATTAAGGTACAATTCACTAACAGCCCAATTATACTAATGTTGCTTGTTTGCTTGTTCCCCCAGAAACGAAAGTAAGCGTTAGCACAAGGACTTGATGTAGGAGAGCTATAGACTTTCATTTATATCTTTGTGAAAGCAAGCCCTTCTCTTATATTTTTGTGTGTGAAAGCCCTTCCCTTGACTCTCCACTGTCTAAAGAATGAATTGATTCGGACCTGAACTCAGTTTTAACTTAATCCTTCTTGCTAATGTATATAAATGAGTAAAATAACCACTCCGTGTAGTATGCATTCCAAAAGTAAATCCAAATACCGCTGTGTAGTATGCATTCAAAAAGTCGATTCAAACTTATACTTCGACAAAATAAACTACACCTTTCAAACTATTTTGCATCACCTAACCCATAAGTAAAGGAATACCCCAATTTCTTATCGAGCACATATGGGAAGATTGCTTTGTCTCACTATCAGTCAACAAAAATACCCTCACTCTTTCGAGCTGCCAACCCGACCCGACCTCTATTACTCCTTCAGCAAAGAGAAAGCCAATAAGAAATTTACTTGCTGTTGACTCGCAATCACCTCTCTAACAAACTTTACTTGCTGTTGACTCGCACCTTCCCACTCTGTCTTCTTTATATGATGAAACATACTCTGGTGCCTTAATCGTGGAGTGGGCAGTTGATCATGAAATTAAACAATTCCAATTCTGTCGTGTCGAACAGAGATTTCTGAACTTGTATAAGATAATGTTTGAACAAGCCAATCCAGAAATAAGATACGATAGAATTCAGAAATGATAAATAAGAACGAAAGGTGAAAGGTAGAGGTTGGTGCTCTAGCTCCAAGTCTTGAGAGGTCGGGCAGGACGTAGTGGAGTTTCAATTGAAGAAAGGAGAGGTCGGGCAAGCTAATGGACTCGATTCTTTTCCTGCTTATGTGCTTCGATTCAGGGCGAGGGGGGATGGAAGACAATTAAAGGGATCAGGGGACTTTATGATCGAAGAAAGGGAAGGTGAATCTGCAAAAGAGAAAGATAGAGTGCTCCGCTTCTCTTCTAACTTTCACTCGAAGGACTGAAACTAGTTCTTTCTCTGAAGCACAAGCAGGGGAATATCTACAGGAAGCAAAAGAACTACTGAAAACTAACTTTCGCTCCTTTGTGTAGCTTAATAAAAAAATACATGTAAATGAGGGATCAAATATGGTTGAATCCTATTTTTGATTCAGTGGGTGTAATGAAGATGGAGTTAGGTACTCAAGGGATTGATTCCACTCATACTGCATAGTCCACGTGGGCTTGAGATTCGATAGGAGATTCGGCTTTGTATAAGAGGAAAGAAACGGATTGGCCTGCTTCGGCTTCATATCTTGGCTTCTATTCTAGATGCGCTAGATCTTACCTAAGGATTAGAATAGAGTCTAAGAGCACTAGGCACTAGATAGGAGAGAAGGATCACTAGCTGTTAACAGATTAGATTTATATAACTGAACGAGAAGATCTAGTTGATCAGTTGAGGGAAACCTTTCTTCCTAAACATGTATAAATAGGTGTGGAAATAAGAGATCAAATGTGCTTTTCTTTCACTTTCTATTTTATCATGGTATCAGAGGTTCTCTCTTAAAGAGAGCTCCTCAAATCTACGACAAAAACAACCCTTCGGATCAATCCTAGAGGTGCAGCCATCTATGACGAAGATTGATCCTGGTCTTCTCGTCCATATCTCCTACTGTCCCTTACTTCCCTGCCGTGCCACCATCACTCATTCGTCTTGACTTTTTCCTCCTTTAGGCAGCGACACTCCGCTCCTCCTCCTCCTCCTCCTGCTGTGATCGCTCCTTCTTTCTTGTGATGGCTCCTCCTCCTCCTCCGATAGCTCCTAGTGTTGCTTTCCCGATCCCTAGCCCCCCCTCCCACAGTCCCGTCGGCGACCACGGCCTCTGTGACACCATCAACAACGCCCGCTTCCACGGTCAATGCATCATCTCTTTATCGACAAGATCCACCGATTCGCCAGTAGTAGACCCTCTCTCCCTCGGCTACTACGTCCGTCGGTGAGGTTTCATTCACCATCGTTCAACTTCTCATAAGATTTAAGGGGTTGTTGCTGCAGACCCCACCTTTTTCCTCTACCTCCTGTCGAGCCTCCCTGTTGTCTATCCCTGCGTCACTCTGGATGCCACTGCAATCTATCAGTCGTTGGCACTCCTTTCAGCAGTGTGTCTCTCGTCGATAGCCGAAGTTCGGCTCTTCTCGCCGTGCAGCGTATGTTAGGGCCATCGTGCATCTACATCATCACCGCCCAAATCAGCCCTTTCCCTGCTATTGCTACACTAGCAGGTGCCATTGACATCACAATCCTCGTCGCCCTCCTTAGGGTTGGTGGATCCTATAGCAAAAAAAGGACACTGCCACCGCTCCTCTTTACAATTTGGGTTGTGTAGTTGCAATCCGTTGCTGTTGCCACCTATCCTCAAACCTCTTCCTTCTTCCTTTGTATGGGAGAAAGCACGACTACCTCTTTCTGCCCTGCATCACCTTTTTCGCCTTCTGTCTTGCTGAGGCCACCTAAGCCCTCCTCCGACTCTCTCCAGTTTTGCCATAGATTGTACTGATCTGAGCCACCTCAGCTCTGATAAGATCGGCCTTGGCTGCACTGCTATCTTGTTGCTCTTCTCCTTGAGGTTAGGAATTCCTCTAACATCCACCAACCATCACGTAGTGTCAACACAGCCTTCTCCTCTGCATCATTGCAGATCCCATGAACAACTAGCAGCAGGTTGAGGAGCGATTATTGTCATTGGACATGCATCTCACAGATCGACAAATTGACAATGACTGCGACTGCAGTTTCCTCCCCGATCTCCTCCTCTACTGTAGTTACCTCCTCTTCTGAATTGTAGGAGGCGAACACCGTCAAGAAGCCTTTCTGTACTGTAGTCTATCGCTACCTGGGGATTCTTCTCACAACTCCCAAATCAACGACTGAGACTGCAGTTTCCTCCTTAACATCCTCCTCTGCTATAGTTCCTCCTCTCTTGGACTGTAGGAGGTAAATGACATCAAGAAGCCTCTCTCCACTATAGCCCATAGCAGCAATCATTGCTATATGGGAATTCTTCTCGACTACTGAACTTGGTAGAAGCTGATTGTACCTATCACAATCCCTTTTCTACCTGATTCGATGAATAAATCTCGCCAGTGTTGCTACCCGTTACCTCCGCTGTAGGCACCGCCATTTTTCTCTTTTTTGCCCAAGCACAACAGCCCTCCATCCAGACAAAACACCGGATGAATTACCTTCCACTGGTGCTGCAGTAGCAGCATCCTCTCCTTCAGTAGCCACAAGCACGTGCCTGGTACTACAGCCACAGGAGGAACACCAACAGGATCTCTATAGCAGAACCATTCTTGCCAGCGACCAAAAGAGACAATTGATATTGTTTTAGCTCTATCTCTTAGATCCTATCGTCTTCTTCGGTCGCGTCATCACTGCCCATCACTCAACGATAGCATTCGACTGTGACAAAGAAGGACACCTCTCCTAGCATCATGTTTTACCGCTACAAATTGAAGTTGAAGCCCAATTAAAAGCCTCTTATTGTCGATTGCTAGAGCCTTGAAGTCTTTATCCCCGATGTCTTCCTCATCTATCTCTAACCCGCTAACTCTTTTTCTTGCATGGGAACCCTAGTGCCTCTTCTCATGAGGGCCTTATTTTCATCAACACAGCCTCTTTCATCTCCTTTAAATTATCCAAAGGCAACAACTATGCACCCTGACGTGTGTAGGCTTCTAATATTTTATTTGGCTATGGTTTACTAGGTCATGTTGATGGCTCCCTCAGTTTCCCATCAGCAATGATTCACATTCTAGGTGACCCAAGTCTAGTACCAAATCTAGCTCATACAATTTGGTTACGCCAAGATCGCCATATCCTCTAAGCCATTCAAGCCTCTGTTGTTGGATCCATTGCCCCGCTCATATCCTCCCGTGCTATTGCTATGGAGGCCTGAAAAAAATTACAAACTACCTTAGCAAATCGCTCGCGTATTTGCATGCTCGAGCTCCTTTCCAGTCTCATGAAATCAAAGCAAGAGAGAAGTACTATCGCTGACTATCTACAATATATAAAAATTATTATCGATGATCTGACTTTGATAGGTCATTCCTTTAGTGATGAGGAAGTCCTCATCCACACACTTAATAGACTAAGTGACGAGTTCAAGGAATTGGCAGTGATACTTCGAGCTCGCGACTCTCCAATCTCATTCGAAAAACTTTATGACAAGTAGACCAACTATGAGGCATACCTGAAGCGTGACGATAGGTTGCCAGGATCTCCCATCATAGCCCATTTCAATCACAAGTCCAAAAGGAAATGCAACAAGTATAGCAAGATTGCTCAAAAAGGTGTGGCCAAATTTCCTCCGGACTCTATGGGCACCAATCAATCCTTCCTTCCTCTACATCCTCTATACTTCAACCATCATCAAGGTGGTCCCTTCTAGCCACGCCATCCTACTCATGCGACTTAGCAACAAGTCGTCTGTCAGTTATGTGATAAAGTCAGTTACTCTCCAAAAGTCTACAAGTCTCGACCTCGACTTTATGCTCCGTCAAGCTAGCCTCAGGCAAATGTTATGACTACTCCTACTGATAGTCAATCAAATTAGATCGCGAGCTCTGGTGCTTCCCATCATATCACTTCTAATCTCCACAACATATCGATCCACAACAATTATAGGGGAAATAAAGATATTATCATCGGTGATGGTAAAGGCATTCTATCACTTACACTAGATTTACAATGCTTAATTCACATACCACTTCTTTCACACTCGATGATGTTCTTTATGCACCCCACATTAAATGAAATCTTATTTTCATCTCTCAATTCTACAAACAAAATCATGCTTCCATTGGATTCTTTCTTGATTATTTTATTGTTAAGGATTTGAGCATGGGGGCATCCTTGGTCTGAGGCTAGAATAAAAATAACATTTATGAATGACTGTCAGCCTTGCATCTCACTTTACCTACTACTAACTCTTCAACTGGTACTCTGGTCGACAAGCATTGACGTCTCGATCATTCGAGGGCCTTCTATCTAACAAAAAATATTTTCTCGCTACCTTCTTTCTGCTTTTAAATTACATAGTGTTATTACTCACTGTGATGCTTGTCTTAGCAATAAGAGTCATAAACTACCTTTTGGAAAATTCTGTATGTCATGCTCTAAACCGTTTGAAGTATTTATACCAATATTTGGGGTCCTGCCTCCGTCATTTCTTTCGACAAGTTCAGATGTTATATTATCTTTGTAGACTATTTTACCAAGTACACATGGATATATCCTCCCGGTCACAAGTCTGAAGTTCCTACAATCTTCTCTAACTTTAGGAACTTGTTCAAGAACTACTTTCATACTACAATTAAAACAGTCAATTCTGATAGCAGGGGTAAATATCAAGCCCTCGCATCTTGTTTGTCCACTTGCGGCATTCAACATCCCAAATCACCTTCATATACTCCTCAACTAGTTGGCTCTGTAGTCTATCTTATTAATCGTATACCAACTCCCATCCTATAATATCAATCACCATTTGAAAAATTATTTCATAAATGTCCTAATCTGCAAACATTAAAAATATTTGGTTGTTTGTGTTATCTGTGGTTACGTCCCTATATCTCCCATAAGATGCAATCTATATCTCGGCCTTGTGCTTTCATTGGGTATTCTCTTAAACATAATCCCTTCTAGTGCTATGACCCCCATACTAAGAAAGTCTTTGTGTCATGACATGTCACTTTTGTGGACTCTATCTTTCCCTTTCATGATCACAAGCCACCTATCGTACCTCTGGATTACTGCAATACACCTTCAACCAAACCCTTAAATACATCTCCTCTAGATCTACACTATCTTCTTACCTCAATTTCATAGCTTTTTCCTCCTTCCAATTCTCCACAGGTTTCGCCTGTTCCTGGACCATTGCCTCTAGCACCACAACCTCTACCTTCACCTCGACAAGGAACTTCTACCGACTCTCAGCCTAACTAACCTATGATGACCTACAGCCTTTACCACCTACCACTATCACAACCCCTAAGCATCCCATCCAAACTTGTTTCAAGAGTGGTGTCTTTAAACCAAGACAAGTTCTTGACTTACATGTTAGCTCCAACTCTTCACTCGACTCTACTAAACCATCATCATTTACTCAGACAAAAAAATCTCTATATTGGCGTAAAGCAATGTGTGAGGAATATGATGCTCTTCTTCATAACTCTATATGGACTTTTATTCCTTCCACCCCACACAAACATCATTAGGCGCAAGTGAGTTTTGGGAATTAAGCGAAACCTCGATGGTTCGATTGCTTGATATAAAGCTCGTCTTGTGGCCAAGTGATTTCATTAGAGAACCAGTGTTAAGTTCATAGAAACATTCAATCCTGTTGTTAAACCTACCATAATCTGGCTTATACTGAGTATGATGATCTCTAAAGGTTGGTGCTTATGACAATTAGATGTGAACAATACCTTTTTACTGGGGATTCTCACTAAAGACGTCTTTATGGAGCAACCTCCTGACTTTATATATCCTCATTATTCACGACATGTCTGTAAACTACAAAACGTTATTTATGGACTCCGTAAGGCTCCATGAGCCTGGAATACTAAACTTGGCCTATTTTTGTCCTCTATTGGCTTCATCAACTCTAAGTCTGATGTCTAGCTATTTCTACTACAACAACATGGCGGCACCATCTACCTTTTAGTCTATGTGGATGACATTATTGTCACATGTGATAATTCTATGAAGGTTTAGACATTTATTAAGCAATTGACAGATCGATTTTCTCTCAAAGATTTTTGCAACCTAAGCTATTTTCTGGGCGTGGAAGCTATATTTACGTCTTCTAGACTCTTTCTCTCACAGAGAAAATACATTCAAGATTTGTTATTTAAAACAAATATACAGGAAGTGAAAGTGGTTACCACTCCCCTATCTACCAACGAGTTACTCAAGTTATATGATGGTAGTCCTACTACATACCCTACTCAGTATCGATAGGTTGTTGGTTCCTTATAGTATCTAGCTCTTACCCATCTAGACGTCTCCTTCGTAGTTAATAAATTATCATAGTTTATGCATCAGTCGTTTACTATACATTAGACTACTATCAAATGCATTCTGCATTATCTTAAGGGGACCATTGATCATGACATCTTTCTTTGCAAACACTCTCTCCTTTATCTTCATACTTTTGTTGATGCTGATTGGGTAGAGAATATTGATGATAGAACTTACACATCATGGTATCTTATTTTTCTTATTGCTAATCCAATTAGTTGGAGTTCCAAGAAGCAAAACACAGTTGCTCGGTCTACAACTGAAGCTGAATATTGTACCATCGTCACTACTGCTATCGAACTCAATTGGATCATGACTCTACTCAAGGAGCTTCACATTGCCTCCACCCTTATGCCTGCCATTTATTGTGATAATATCAATGCTACTTACCTTTGTGCCAACCTAGTATTCCACTCCCATTTGAAACCTATTGCTATCGACTTTCATTTCGTACGAGATTAAGTTGTTAGCCAGCAGCTCCGTATTTCTCATGTATACATGGTTGATCAACTAGCCGACTCACTCATGAAGCCTCTTGTTTATAAACTCTTTTCTTTACATCGATCCAAGATCGATGTTTTTGATAGGAGCTTAATCACACGGGGGCATGTTAATAGATCAGATTTTCATAACTGAATGAGAAGATCTCGTTGATTAATTAAGAAAAATTTTCCTTCCTAAACATATATAAATAGGTGTGAAAACAAAAGATCAAATGAGCTTTTCTTTTCATTTTCTATTTTATCACAAGCAACTAAAAAACTACATACTGTAAGGCTTTATCGCGTTATGTCCGGTATCAAGAGTCTTTTATTAAGACATAGATTAGGAACCGAGTGGGGAAGTGAGCTCTACTCTAAAGACTGCTTTGCCACCTAGAGGGATATCCTTTTTTTCCTTTTAGTATGATCCAAGAGCTGGATCTTATCGAAGACCGGCTTACTAAGCTTTTTCAGTAGGACAACAAAAAAGAAAGGCCTTTCGTTTTCATGTTTGATTCTACTTATTTACTATCATCCACATATAGTACCAAGAAGGTGGTAGCACTCTCACTTAACTTCCTATACACACAAGGCTCATCTTCGTTCTTAACGAAGTCATAAGATCTGACCGTCTCATCAAATCTCATGTTCTAACTTCAGAAAGCTTGCTTCTGTTGAATCTCATATTTTGATGATGAAATCAATTGATGGATTATTGATCTAACATGATTGTTAGAGTTGATTGATGCAGGATTAATTATGATAGAAGGATTATTATAATCAGGGTTGGCCAAGGTTAAGTCCATGCCTTGAGTCGATGCGTTTGGGAACTCACCAGGAGTGTGTCGGAAGCTCGCCAAGGGTATTGGGGGTTTGCCAGGATGGCGCAAGGGAGTTCGCCAAAAGAAGACCGAGACTCGTCGGAAGATTGTCGGGGGTAGCCGAAAAGCTTGTCGGGAGTCGGAATGGTCTTGTAATGGATATTTTGATAATTATAATTTTATTTAATTAAGTCATATTAGCATCATGTAGGTCTAACTATGGCAGGATCAATGAAGTTACAACCAGATGATGGGCCAAGATAAAGCCTAGGCATTGGGCCAAGTTCAGACGATGTGGTGGGATCTCGTCGGAAGTTCGCTAGGAGATTCACCGAAGGAATCGGGAAGCTCACTGGGAACGTGAAGGGAGATCGCTGGAAAGAAGATCAGAGGACTTGCCGTAAGATTGCCTGAGGTTACCGGAATATGTGGGAGTTAGGTCTAAATTAGGCTTAATTGGTCATTACGTGTTGTAATCATTGGGTCGTAGTTAGAAGTTAGAGTCCTAATTGAGTTGGATTTGGAAGGAATCCAAATCAACTAAATGAGGTAACCAGATCCACTATTGGGTTTGGTTGAGCTCCAGTTAAGCTAAATCAGTTGACCAAAGAGCTGGTCAATGTAAAAGTCAAGCCAAAATTTGAAAAGTGGAGGGAACCACTTTTACGAAAATTCTGACGGGTAAACCATCGGTGAGCGACGATTGGACCGCCTATACCATAGAATTCGAGCGACGAGTAGTAGCTTTTAGCGGGGTAAACCACCAAGGTGACGGGTGAACCACCCGTACCATAGAATCTTAGCGGCGGCTAGCTGCTGACGGCGGGTAAACCGCCTAGGTCGGCGAGTAAACTGCCCGTACCTAGATTTTTTGGATATGGTTGGATTTTGGCTCCGGTTTTGAAGCCAATTTGGGGCCTATAAATACCCCAAGTTTTCTTACATTCAGAACAACACTTTTGGGGATTATATTCTGAGAAATATTGTGTGAGCATTGTAAGAAAAAGAAAAAGGATAAGGGAGAGAGCATAGAGTTGTAAATCTAGTCTCCCTTCTAAGCTCAAGCGTAAGGGTTTGATCTTCACCGAAAGAAGATTGGTGGTAGATGCCGGTGTGCCTCAAGAAGAAGGACTTGGAAGTGGACGTAGGCCGTTGGCACCAAACCACTATAAAATTGTAAGTGTTTCATACATGCATTACTTGAATGTTGTTGAATTGATGCTTCCAACTTAACTAAACTCCTTGAAAGCAAGACGATAAGTTCTTTTCCTCAAACGTGATTATCTTTTCGGCTTCTTACTTTTAATCACTCACTTGTTTTATTAAAAACGAAAAGGTTCATATTTCCTATTCTATCTTATTCGAAAAGCTTTTGCTTTAGAAAGAAAAATCTTAGCTTGCACTAATTCATCCCCCCCACCTCTTAGTGTCAATTGATCCTAACAACTTCTATCCATAAATGGACCTGAACAACCTACACAATTTATCTAAACTCTCCCTTGATATAAATCTCTCTATTTGTATCATATACACCTCCTCCTCGAGGTTGCCATTGAAGAAGATCATTTTTACATCCATCTGCCATATCTCATAGTCATAGTATGTTACAATGGCCAAAAAAATTATGATAGATTTAAGCATGGCTACGGGTGAAAAGGTTTCATCATAGTCAACTCCTTGCCTTTGATAATATCTTTTAACTACCAGCCTTGCCTTATATGTCTCCACCTTTCCATCCACTCTGATCTTATTCTTAAAGATCCATTTGCAGCCGATGGGTATGATACATTCTTGCCACTTCCCAGAGTCTATACTCATAATTGCCTCCTCGTAGGTCTGAGGATCAACACCTTGAGAGTCCTCTCTGTTAGGATCAATTGGCACTAAGAGAGAGGGGGGGGGGTGAATTAGTGCAAGTGTAAATTTTTAATTTAGATGAAAATTTTTCTATTAAACTAAGATAGGAAATCCAAAGCTTTTCATTCTTAGTGAAAAAGAATAGCAACATTTGAATGAAAGAACTTATCGTGAAAACTTTATTTTCAAAGAGTTGAGTTAAATCAGAAGCGTCAATACAAAAATATCTAAGTAATGAAAGCAAGTAAACACTCATGAGTCCTCCTTCTTGAGGCACACTGACATCCACTACCAATCTTCTTTGGGTGAAGACCAAATCTTTACACTTTGCTTACAAGGGAGACAAGATTACACTCTTTGATCACTCCCTTATCCCTTTTTATTTTTTTAATTATCACATAATATTTTCTTAGAATATAATCCCCAAAAATTATTGTCTGGAATGTAAGAAAACTTGAGGCATTTATAGGTCCCAAATTGGCTTCAAAATCGGATCCAAAATCCAATCGTATCCGGAAAATCCGAATACGGGCAGTTCACCCACCGGCTTGGGCGGGTCAGTCGCTGAAATTGCCCAGATTCCTGGGTACGGATGGTTTAGCCGCCCAGCTTGGGCGGCTCAACCGCTGATAGTCACCCGGAATCTTGGGTACGATGATACAATCATCGCTTACCAACGGTTTACCTGTCGGAATCTTCACAAAAGTGGTTCTCTCCACTTTTTGAATTCCGGCTTGAACCTGATCTTGACCAATTCTTTGGTAAACTAATTGATCTCAACCTGAGCTCAATTAAACCCCATAGTGGACCTAGTTGCCTCTTTGAGTTGATTTCCAAATCACACTCAAATCGGACTCACTCTTAACCTACGACTTAAAGATTACAATCAAACATGACCACCAAGCTTAATGGCCTCACTCCCGCATTCCGATAACCTTTGAAATCTCCAACGGCGAGTCTTACGGTCTTCCTCCGGCGATCTCCCAGCGAGTTCCTAGAGAGCTTCTCGATCCCTTTGTTGAATCTCCTAGCGAACTCCCGACGAGCCCCCACCGCATTGTCCAATCCTTGGCCTGATGCCTAAGCTTGATCATGGGTCCATGTCTGATCTGTAACTCCTCCCGTCATGGTTAAACCTACATAATACTAACTATGACTTAATTAATTTTAATCATAATAGCCACAAGTCCACTTTAAGACCTTCCCAACTCCCGACAAGCCTTTCGGCTACCTCTAACAATCTTCCGGTGAGTCTCGGTCTTCTTCTGGCGAACTCCCTTACGCCATCCAAGCAAGCTCCCGATGCCCTCGACAAGCTTCCGACGCACTCCTGACGAGTTCCCAACCACACCGTCCGAACCCCAACCCAATGCGTGGACTTGACTCTAGCTAAACCTGATTGTCACATTCTCTCTGTTGTAGTTAATCCTACATCAATCAACTTCTAACAATTCATGTTAGATCAATAACCCATCTATTGATTTTATCATCAAAATTCCAGATTTAACAATCTCCCCCTTTTGATGATGATAATCAATTGATGACAGGAGTAATCCTAACTCCCCTAAATTCATGTCACTTAAATTTAAGAGAATCAAATACCCTTAAATTCAAACAAACAAAATTCTATGCAAATTTCAACCCAAATTTGCATATCTATGATATCAAATCATGAGTAAAAAGGAATTGTGCACTCATATCCATATCCAAGATATATCAATCAATATCCATATCAATATATATAATTAATATCATATGTCATCAATGTATATTTCTCCCTCATTGTCATCAACAAAAAGGTGCAATATAGGGCTTAGAATTTTAAGGCACATGAGTTTTTACTCCCACTTAGTAAAAATACGACATGAGTCATAAAATTTTTTTTTTCTCTTGTGGACAAGAAGGAAAGAAAATATGGGAGGAGTTATAAAACATCATTATGTATAGCTTTCAATTTGTAGATATGAATTTCGAAAATAAACTCAAGAATCCAAGATATTCAAGAAGATTCAAGAATTTAGGAGCTACTCATGCATTTTAAAACATCTCATGTAATTTCAAGCAAGGGTAGCAAATAAATTTGTAAGATAACATCATGCAAAATTTTCCCCCTTTTTGTTTTTATAAATAATAAGATAAAATCATGGAGAATATTTTCAAAAACATTATCACAAAAGGCTTAATATCATGAAATATAGATTATCAATTTATATATTTTTATGATTTAGCAATTTTAACTCTCAACCTCAATATTGTAGATATAAGATTTTAAAAATTTTAAATATGAGCTCAACAAATCCATCTTATATAAATTTCAAGAAAACTTAGCAAATAAAGCTAGTGAGTTTTTTCTTCTCTTTTGAGAAGTGCAAGCTAGCAAATTTTTGCTTCCTTTATAATATTTAAGGTAGCAATTTACATTATGCAAGCAAACAAGTTTTTCTCCCCCTTGATAATTTTGTTATGAAAGAATTTTCTTCCTTTTCTTTGAATAATAAATAAGAAACAAAGGAGTGAGGTGAGAGACGTCGTATCACAAAAATAGGGCTCAATCTTTTAGATATAAATTTCAAAATCCAAGAATTGATATCTACCCATGCAATTTAATTCATTTAAATCAAGAGTAGCACATCAAGTTATTCATCAAAGATTTAATATCAAAGACTTATTTCAAGTATCATAGAAGTTTATGTTATATATATTTCCCTTTGTAAACATTCATCAAGATTCATGAAACAAGAATAATCTTTTAAAACTATCTTATCACAAAAATTTGAATCCTCTTCTTATGTTCATTTTAACTAGAGTGATTTGAAAGTGAGCTAAAAAATCTACCAATTCCAAGTAGAATTAAGAGCCACTCATGCATTTAAATTGTGTGATTTTCTAACATAAATAGCAAATCATGTATTTTTGTTGATCACCTTTCATTTATATTTTGATAATAAGCATCAAAAATTCCAAAGAAAATATGATAGCCTAAATTTTTAATCAAGAATTTTGCATGCATATTTTGATAAGAAATGTAATTTGTAAAATCCAAGAAATCCAAAGGAAAATATGATAATACATCTAGCTCAAATTATGAAATATGCATTTTGCATATATTTAGAAAATTCTAAATTTTATTCTAAGCACATTGTTTCTCGTTCAAGGTTATCATATCCAATTTGCTTCCAATCATATTGATAATTTTATCTCCCTCCTTGTTAATGTCAAAAATAAATTTGATTGCATAATTTATTCTTAACATCCATATTAAAATTACACCAAAAAGTAAAAGATCATGTCATTAAAGATAAAATCAAAATTTTGAATATCAAAAGACATGATTTCATTTAATAAGTTTCTTTCCCTCTTTTTGTAAATAATAACAATGAGTCTTAGGGGTTTATCTTAATTCATCTAAAATAAATCTTTTTAATAAAATAGAAGAATGATCTTGATTAAAATTTTAATTATAATTGCTAAGATCATAAATCTCTCTTTTATTAAAAAAGTAAAAATCATAGAGATTTAAACATGATTCCTTAAAGGATAAAGCCAAGGAATCAAGGAAATTGTTCATAATAAAACAAATCTCATATAATTTTTAACTTATTATAAATTTAAGAAATACTAATTTTGGTGATAAGTTATGTCATTCATGAGTTTTTAAAATAAGTCATGTCAAGATAGATATGGATATCAAAAGACATTCATGAATATTAAAGATATGATTTAATTTAATAAATCACCTCTTAGATGATAAAATAGAATCTTAAGAGATCAAAGAAGAGTCTTTATTAATAAAGATATCATTTTGTAGATATCAAGATCATTAGCTAATTTTAAGGATGAAAAAGTAGAAGATCTTGATTTATATATATGAAACTTCAAGTTTTCAAGAATGTGGTTCATAAGAAAATTTTCAAGTAATAGATCCGAAGAGACAAATTATGATTCATTTACATGACTTTCTTTGAATGAATTTATATAAGAATTTCAAAGTATAATTTTTTTTTAACTTGTCAAGATTATGATAAAATCATCAAAATATCAATAACGTTGGATAGATTCATCAATCATATTTTAAAACAAAATTATTTGTAAACTTATCCAAAATCATCATCAAAAATCACTTTTTTTGAAAAATTTCAATAAAGTCAACATAGATTGTTTTCCAAAAGAAAATAGCTAAAGTTTTCTAATTTATTTTTGCAGTTAAAGAGATTCAATAATAAATGTATTATTTTATCTTGTTGAAGAATTCATGGAAAAAAAATTCTTTCATGAATAATTGTCTTTCTTTTAAAATTTATTTCTAGAATGCAATGTCATTTAAAGTCCAAAAACAAAATTTCATCAAGATCATTGCAATAAAATATTTTTAAATAAAAGCTTCAATTCATTTTAAATCCAATGATTTTTATATGTTGGAAAATTCTATCATGTTATCAAGAAGTTTTTCCTTTAAAGAAAAATGATTTTGTATATGACCTTTCAAATTCAATGTTTGGTCATTTAATCTCAAGACAATGTACATAAATTCAAGCACACAAATCAATACATTAATTATCATCAAAATCTTTCTTTCATACATATGACTTTTATTTAAGATAGCTAAACTTTCTTCTTTCTAATTCTAGCATGCTCTAGCTATGTAAAGATTATGTATCATTGAAAGCAATCAAAATTAATTATAACAACGAATCATCCTTAAGATTCATTACCAATAATTTTATTTTCAATAATTTTTCTTGTTATTTGCTTAGGCTAGTGAGCTTTGAAAGAGTATTTATTAGATCTCAAGTCATGTGCCTTGAGCATCTACTTTCAAAACATTACTTAGTGCTCCTAGCCTTGTTAGGATACAACTTTATATTATATGAGGTTTTGATTTAGGTACCCATTTGAGTTTGGGTCCTTCATGGTATGTTCTTCCCATTTTTTCTAATGACTTAAGGTTGTTTATAGTTCCTTTAGGAACCCAAATTAATTTATTTGGACCATAATTTTTAAATGGATATTTATAGGCTTTATGTCCTAATCTACCACAAAAATTATATTTGTTTTTAAGTGGCAAATTTAATGTAAGTCCTTTCACAAACATGGTTGGCTTTTGTTGAATGTTACCAACAAAGCCTATATCATTTCTTCTATTAATATGACCCTTATTGGCAAGGATCATATCCAAGGATTTATTTTCAATTTTAAATTTTTCTAACATTGTCTTAAGCATAATATTTTCTTCTTTAATGTTGTCTAGCATTTCATATTTAGAACTAAGATTATGTGATGCTAATAACTCATGCATTTCATCAACTTTACCAACTAACAAATCATGTTCATTTTTAAGCAACTTAAAAGATTTGCTAAGTTTTCTAAACTCATCAAATAAATCATGGAACATGTTTAATAATTTTAAAAAAGAAATGCTTAATGAATCACTAACCTCATCGTCGATGACCATAAGAGCAAGGTTCTCTACTTTTTGGTTGTGCATTTCATCTTTGGAGCTCCTTGGCTTCTTACATTCAAAGCAAGAGGTTTTGTCTATCTTTAGATCATTTTTAAGGTTCATGTTCATTAATTTATCAGGTTCATTTGTCAAGGGTTCAAGGTCTTCATCACTCGAGATTTCACTCGAGGAGTCATATATTCTCAATTCAAGTTCCTTCCTGTTCTTTGGAAGGTATTCTTTTTGTTTATTTTTGTAAGATATTTCATTTAATGATTCATTATATTTAGTATGCTTTCATGTGTTATTTCTAATGCATGCCATATATCGAAAGCTAAAAAAACTCAATCAAATTCATTTTTATTAAGTGCACAATATATGGCATTCATAGTCTTTGCATTTAAGGAAAATATTTGTTTTCTATAATCATTTCAATCATTTATAGGATTGGATGACTTTTGAAAACCTTTTTCAAAAATACACTACAAATCAAAATCTATCGAAATAAAAAAGATACACATTCAAATTTTTAAGATGTGTAGTCTGTCCCATTAAACATAGGAGAACTTGTGATGCATTGACCCTCATTAATGCTAAAAAGTGTATTTCTCTTGGGTGTTAAACCAAATGAGAAAAACATAGCTCTGATACCAATTGTTATGATCAATTGGCACTAAGAGAGAGGCGGGGGGGGGGGGGGGGGGGGGGGGGGGGGGGGGGGGGTGTGAATTAGTGCGAGTGTAAATTTTTAGTTTAGATGAAGACTTTTCAATTAAACCAAGATAGGAAATCCGAAGCTTTTCATTCTTAGTGAAACGTGTGAGTGATTAAAAGAGAGTTGCTGAGTTAATAAGCAAACTAGAAAGATAAGAATGTTTGAAGAAAAAAACTTATCATAAAAACTTTGCCTTTAAAGAGTTGAGTTAAATCGAAAGCGTCAATACAAAAATATGTAAGCAATGAAAGCAAGGAAAGACTCATAATTTTTATAGTGGTTCAGCGCCAATGATCTATGTCCACTCCCGAGTCCTCCTTCTTGAGGCACACCGGCAACCACTACCGATCTTCTTTGGGTGTAGATTAAACCCTTACACTTTGCTTACAAGGGAGACAAGATTAAACTATTTGATCACTCCCTTACCCCTTTTCTTTTTTCTTACAATTCTCACATAATATTTTCTTAGAATATAATCCCCAAAAATTATTGTTTGGAATATAGGAAAACTTGGGGGTATTTATAAGCCCCAAATTGACATCAAAATCGGAGCCAAAATCTAATCCAATCGTATCCAAAAAATTTGGGTACGGGCGATTCACCCGCCGGCCTGGGCAGGTCAATCGCCCAAAGTGCCTAGATTCCTAGGTATAGGCGATTCAGTCACCCAACCTGGGCAGCTCAACCTCCCGAAATCCTAGGTATGGTGGTACAATTGCCACCTACCAGCGGTTTACCCGTCGAAATCTCCGCAAAAGTGGTTCCCTCCACTTTTCAAATTCTGGCTTGAACCTGATGTTGACCAATTCTTTGGTCAACTAATTGAGCTCAACCTGAGCTCAATCAAACCCAATAGTGGATCTGGTTGCCTCTTTGAGTTGATTCCCAAATCACACTCAAATCGGACTCACTCTTAACCTACGACTTAAAGATTACAATCAAACATGACCACCAAGCTTAATGACCTCACTCCCACATTTTAGCAACCTTCAAAATCTCTAACGATAAGTCTCATGGTCTTCCTTCGGCGATCTCCCGGCATGTTCCTAGCGAGCTTCCCGATCCCTTCGATGAATCTCCTAGCAAACTCTCGGCGAGCTCCTACCAATCGTCCAATCCTTGGCCCAATGCCTAAGCTTGATCGGGTCCATGTCTGATCTTTAACTCCTCCCATCATGGTTAAACCTTCATGATGCTAACTACGACTTAATTAATTTCAATCATAAGAACCACAAGTCCACTTCAAGACCTTCCCAACTCCCGATAAGCCTTTTGGCTACCCCCGACAATCTTTCGACAAGTCTCGGTCTTCTTCTAGCGAACTCCCTTGCGCCATCCCCAATACCCTCGGCAAGCTTCCGATGCACTCCTGGCGAGTACCCAACTGCACCGTCCAAACCTCGACCCAATGCTTGGACTTGACTCTTGCTAAATTTGATTGTCACATTCTCTCTGTCGTAGTTAATCCTACATCAATTAACTTCTAACAATCCATGTTAGATCAATAACTAATCAATTGATTTCATCATCAAAATCCGAGATTTAACACTCTCTACTGATATGTCCCACATAACTTTCAGGAGAGTGAGATAATCTACTAAACCTATGCAAAGTTGGAACTTGTGTGCTAGGTACCTGACAGCCTCAGACTCTAGAATGGTGCTTGAGCTAACTTTTTTAACCTTGCTCAACTCTATCTTACTCCCACTATTTCTACCAAGAGCTCTCTTGGCAACAAAGACCTTTCGGTACTCGAGATGATAAAAGTGATACCCTAAAGTTTCCTTAGGGTATCCCACGAACGCGCACCATTCCGTCCTTGATTCCAACTTGTCAGGGTTGTGTCTTGGGTAGGACAACTACAAATCTTAACCATTTTAAGATAAGGCTTCTTTCCTTTCTATATCTTATATGGTATATGTTTGAGATAGAGATGAGGAACAAAAGATATGATTTATTCATTGTTGTAATGCTTATTTATATAGAGTTGAAGGAGGATTTTCCTCAATTGAAATGAGATCTTCTCGTTCAGTTATAGAAGCAAAGTTGTTCAGCTAACATGCCCCCGCAAGATCAAGCTTCTGTCAAGGATGCCGATCTTGGATCGATGCAAGAGAAAGAGTTTACGAGTCAAAGCCTTCTTGAGGGAGTCTGCAAGTTGATCGATCGTGTGGACATGAGAAACACAAAGCTACTGGCGGATGACTTGATCGCGCACAAAGTAAAAATCAATAGCAATATACTTCATGCGAGAGTTGAAGACTGGATTAGCACAAAGATAGGTAGCACCAATATTGTCACAATAGATAACAGGCGTAGAAGCAAAGTGAATGTGAAGCTCTGTAAGTAAGTTAGTAATCCAATTAAGTTCGACGGCAATAGTGGCAATAGTATGATATTCCGCTTCGGTAGTAGACTGAGCAACCATCTTTTATTTCTTAGAACTCCAGCTAATCAGATTAGCACCAAGAAAAATAATATACCCTGATGTAGAAGTTCTATCATCAACGTTACCAGCCCAGTCTACATCGGCAAAGGCATGAGCTGAGAGGGAGAGTGCTTGCGAAGAAAAATGTCATGATCGATGGTCCCCTTAAGATAACGTAAAATATGTTTGATAGCAGTCTAGTGTAAAGTAGACGGTTGGTGCATAAACTGGGATAACTTATTAACTGCAAAGGAGACATCTGGACGGGTAAAAGTGAGATATTGTAAGGAGCCAACTACTTGTCGATACTGAGTAGGATCTGTAGCAGGAGTACCATCACATAATTTCAGTGATTCAGTAGCAGATAAAGGAGTGGTGACCTCGTTTGCATCTTGCATGTTCATCTTTAATAGCAGATCCTAGATGTACTTTCTCTGGGAAAGTAAGAGGCCAGAGGATGTAAATGTAGCTTCAACACCATGAAAATAACTCAGGTTGCCGAGATCTTTAAGAGAGAATCGGGCAGCCAATTGCATGATAAATGTATGAACTTCCATAGGATTGTCACCTGTGATAATAATATCGTTGACATAGACAAGAAGATAGATGATGTCCCCATATTGATGACGTAAAAATAGAGAGACATCAGACTTGGAGTTGATGAAGCCAACTGAGGACAAGTAGTGACCAAGCTCAGTATACCAGGCTCGTGGAGCTTGACGAAGTCCATAAATGGCCTTGTGATGTTTACAGATATGCCGTGGATACTGATGATGTATAAATCCTGGAGGTTGCTCTATGAAGACATCGTTAGTGAGAGTCCCTTGTAAAAATGTATTATTGATATCTAGTTGGCGTAAGCACCAGCCTTTGGAGATTGTCAGACTTAGGATAATCCGGATTGTAGTGGGCCTTACGATAGGACTGAATGTCTCAGTGTAGTTAATACCAAGTCGTTGATGAAATCCTTTGGCCACAAGTCGTGTTTTATAATGAGCAATCGAGCCATCAGGATGTCGCTTAATTCGAAAGTCCCACTTACACCCGATAATGTTTTGTGTGGGGTTAGAAGGAGTAAGGGTCCATGTAGCATTATGAAGGAGAGCATCATACTCCTCACACATGGCTGTACGCCAATGTGGAGATTTTTTGGCTTAAGAAAAATAAGTTGGTTCAACAGAGTTGAAGGATGGCTCAGTGCTAGTATGTAAGTCAAGAACCTGACGTGGTTTAAAGACACCGCTCTTAGAGCGAGTTTGCATAGGATGCCGGTAGGCTGTAGTAGGGTTGGTGGGTAAAGTAGGAAGATTGTGGCGGTTTGAGTCAGGCTAAAGAACTACAGAGGTTTCTTGGCGAGGTGAAGATAAAGGAGACAGTTCTAGAGGTAATTGTACAGGAAGAGATGGAGCCAGAGGCGAGGAGAGAGAAGACTACGGAACAGAGGTAACAAGAGAGTGTGGATCCAACAGAGATACGTGAGAGGATGAAAAGGTGTCGTAAGAATCCAATGGGATGACAGAGTGCTTGTGACCCCGAAAGGGACAGACATACTCTACAAAAGTGACATGCCTAAAAATAAAGATTTTAGCAGTGTGAGAGTCATAAAAGCGGTATGTATTATGGTCTAGAGAGTATCCAATAAAAATGCAAGGGCGAGAATGAGGTTACAATTTGTGAAAATTGTAGGGATGTAACCATGGATAATATAGACAACTAAATACTTTTAATGTATGCAGATTAGGACGCTTGTGAAATAACTTTTCAAATGGTGATTGATATTGTAGAATTGGAGTAGGCATCTGATTAATAAGGTAAACAACAGTTTGAAATGCTACAAACCAAAAAGTGGATGGCATGGAAGCCTGATGAAGCAACGTCATGCCCGTTTCGATAACATGTCGATGTTTACGTTCAGCAGAACCAACCAGTTGAGGAGTGTATGGAGGGGATTTGAGATATTGAATATCGGAAGCGGACAACTGGGACGCAAGGGCTTGATATTCACCCCCACCATCAGAGTAGATAGTTTTAATGGAAGTCTAAAAGTAATTCTCGACTAAGTTCTTAAAGTTGGAGAAGATAGTAGTGACGTCAGACTTCTGACGAAGAGGATAGAGCCATGTATACTTTGTAAAGTAGTCTACAAAGATAACATAGAATCTAAACTTGTCAAAGGAGATAACTGATGCAGGACCCCAAACATCAGTATAAACAACCTCAAATGGTTTAGAGCAGGAAATAGAAGGTGCACCAAAAGGTAATTGATGACTCTTATTGCTAAGACAGGCATCATAATGAGTAATGACATTACTAAATTTAAAAACAGGAATAAAATAGCTAGAAAGCAATTTTTGTTGAATAAAGGTCGAGGGATGACCAAAACGTTGATGCCAAATGTCGACTGGAGCAGCAGTGGAGGAGTTCGTAGTAGGTCTAGTGAGGAATAAGGTTGATGGTCATTCATAAATGTCTTTATTTGGGCCGCGAACTAAGGATGCCCCCGTGCTCAAGTCCTTGATAATAAAATAATCAGGAAAGAATTCAATAGAGGTGTGGTTTTGTTAGCAGAAATGAGAGACAGAAATAAGGTTTCTTTTAATGTGGGGTGCACATAAAACATTATCGAGTGTGAAAGAGGTGTCATGTGAATTAGGCGATGTAGAACCAGTATGAGTGATTAAAACTCTTTTACCATCACCGATGACAATGTCTTCATTGCCATCATAGTTGTTGTGGATCGACAAGTTCTGAAGATCGGAAGTGATACGGTGGGAAGCACCAGAATCTACAATCCAATTGGGCTGACTTGTAGACGGAGCAGTCATGACATTCACCTAAGGCAAGTTTGATGGAGCTGGAAGACGAGGCCGAGACCAGCAAACCTTTGCAGAGTGATCGAGTCTGTCACACAATTGACAAACAACAGGCTGATGAAATGTAGAAGGAGGATGATGTTGCCGGAAGGAAGTATTATAACGATGGTTGAAGGTTGGAGACTATGGAGGGGGAACAGGTGGTATTGTGCCCATAGGATGTAAGTTGGCCACACCTTTCGAAGCTTGCTTATTATATTTACGGTTCGACCATTTGGGTTTGTGGTTAAATTGAGCAGTGATAGGAGGTACCGGCTGAGATCCTGCGAGCATATCGCGACGCTTCAGGTAAGCTTCAAAGTTTGTTAACTTGTCATGAAGTTCTTCAAAGGAGATTGGAGAGTCACGTGCCCGAAGCGCTACTGCCAGTTCCTTGAATCCTGCACCCAGTCCATTAAGTGTGTGGATGAGAACCTCTTCATCAATTAGAGAATGACTTATTAAAGCTAGGTCATCCATAATCATTTTGATATGTTGTAAGTAGTCAGTAATAGTACTGACCTCCTGCTTTAAGTGCATAAGGTTGGAGAGTAGGCTAAGCATGCGAGCCCTCGAGCGATTCATGAATGTAGTTTGTAACTTGATCCAAGCTTCCGCAACAGTAGCACAGGAAGATACAAGCGGGGCGACAGAGCCATCAACAGAGGCTTGAATCGCTTGGAGAATAAGGCGATCTTGGCGTAACCATAGCTTATATGCAGAGTTTGGCACTGGGTTAGGTTCTCTAGGAACATGGATTAGTGCTGGTGGACAACTAAGAGAACCATCAATATAACCCAATAAATCATAACCAAATAGAAGATTAGAAAACTGAGCTCGCCAGGATGCATAGTTGCCACCTTTGGATGGTCTAAAGGGGATTAGAGAGGTGGCATTTATGGAAATAGGTCCGGAGTACGAAGAGGAAAGGGAAGTGCTAGCAGGAAACAAAGTAGGAACATCAGAGGTAGACGAAGAAGCCATTTAAGACTCACCAAAGGTGGTAGCCAAGAACTCGAGAGAAGAACGCAGAAAGTTCAAGAAATAGGTGACAAAGGAAGCAAAGTGATAAGGATGAATCGAAAATGAATACTTCAAACCACAGGGTTACCTCCTTTGGATGCAGATGGGTGATTATGGTATTGCAAGCTTGGGCAGCATGCCAGTGTTGCCAAAACTAATCCAGAACGTTGATGAGAAGCAACTGCCACAAACCAGAACGTTGCTTGGAACTGGTGGAGACTTGTTGTTTCAACTTGGAGTGGCAACTTCTATGAAATGGATCTTGATTGCAGTATAAAAGGCAGCCTTAACGTTCGATTGTGTCTTAGAGCTACACTCGATGTATGTTGCAGCACCAAGTTGTTTCCTGAGCTCTTCTCCTTGAGCTGGAGTTATTGTAGTTGCACCTGGATGATCAGCAAGATATCCTTTATCTTCACGAAGATCTAGGTTTGTTCCAACCAGAATAATAGGAACATTTGGTGCAAAGCGTCGTAGCTCGAGCATCCACTGTAGTTCGCCGGGAAGGGGAAGTAGCAGTTCACCGGGCTCTGGAGGCTGCCACACACGGCTGAAGAAGGGGACGCAGCAGGGTAGGCTGCAGTTCGCCGGGATCTGGAGGCTGCCACACACGGCCAGACCCGGTGGGAGGAAGCAGGGCTCTGAAAGCTGCCACACACGGCTGAAGAAGGGGAAGCAGCAGGGTAGGCTGCAGTTCGCCGGGCTCTGGAGGCTGCCACACACAGCCAGACCTAGAGGGAGGAAGCAGGAGAGGTAGCGCTTGCTACTGAATCAGGGCTCGTCTTGGTGTAGCGAAGAACCAGTACTCCTCTTCCTGCAGCAAGGGCAGCAAACGTCGGCAAATTCTGCTCCTGGAGCTATAGGTTCGGAAGGAGAAAGTGGCACAGGCGACGTTTTGGCAGCAGTAGAGAGAACGCAAAGCAGAAAGAGAGAAGGGTGCAGCAGAATGCCAAGCAAGCAGAAGACGACACCGTGGAGTGCTGCTCCTCAGGGTATGAGTGTTGCTGCTGAAGACAGCATTGTGGCAGGCAATAGAGGAGGAAGCAGGATATCAGCTACAACAGAATGCAGCCACAGAATGGAGGGCGTCTGTGACACTATTGGCCTCAGTGGTCCTGCCACCAGCGCTCCGTCCGCTCGCTGCTGCAGCCGTCACAAGTTGCCGGATCGATAGAGACTGCAAATAGCAATCTCAAACTCTATTTTCAAAGGTGGCAGAGCTGGGGAATGAGAGAGACTCGAGTGGGATCGATAGCAACTCCTGAAATGATAGCTTGATCGCCTCGCAGAAATGAAGGGAACAATGACCGCAGCGGTAGAGGACGCCGTGGATGCGGCAACGGAGGCTGTGATCGCCGATAGGCAACGAGGGAAAAGGTTATTGTGCTGTCGTTTAACAACGAGAAGAGAAGAAAATCTCTGTATTATGGCTCTGATACCATGTTTGAGATAGAGATGAGGAACAAAAGATGTGATTTATTTATTATTGTAATACTTATTTATATAGAGTTGAAGGAGGATTTTCCTCAATTGAAACGAGATCTTCTCATTCAGTTATAGAAGCAAAGTTGTTCAGCTAACAGTATAGACACTACCGACTTTAATGAAACTTTATTCAGAATATAAGCTACGGTCTCTAAGGCATATCCCCAGAATGAGATGGGTAGATCAGTGAAACTCATCATGGACCATACCATGTCTAACATCGTATAGTTCCTCCTTTCTGATACACTATTAAGCTTAGGTGTATAAGGAGGTACCCACTGGGATAGAATCTCATAGTCCCTGAGTTACTGGGTGAACTCCGTCCTCAAGTATTCTCCTCCTCGATCTGATCGAAGAGTCTTAATACTCTTTTCAATCTGGTTCTCTACCTTATTCTTATATTCCTTGAATTTCTCAAAGGCCTCGGACTTGTACTTCATCAAGTACATATGTCCATACCTGAAGAAATCATTAGTGAATATAATGAAGTATAAGTAACTACCTATAGCTTGAGTCATGGGACTACATACATCGCTATGTAGAAGTTCCAATAACTCAATGACTCTCTCTCCAGTTCCACTAAAAGGAGAGTTGGTCATCTTTCCATGAAGGCAAGGTTCGTAAGTTGCATACGACTCATAGTTGAATGGATCTAAGTATCCATCTTTTAACAACTTTTGAATCATTCCCTCATGTATATGACCTATCGTACAATGCCATGAGTATGCATTATTCACCTCATCTCTTTTCCTCTTTGACATATTTATATTCATGATGTGTGAAGAAGTGTCTAACACATATAAGCCATTTATCAGGGTCACTCTAGTGATGATCTGATTATCCATAATTATTGAATAACTATTATTCTTAAAAACTAATTTATATCCAATAATTATCAAATAAGATATAAAAATAATATTTTTGATAATAGAGGAACAAAATAACATGCATCCAATACATTGATAGCTCTACCAAGCAGATATAGGGTGACCTCCCCAACGGTAACTACAGTAACTCTTGTTCAATGTCTATCTTGAGGTTCATCTCACCTCTGGCCAATCTCCTCGGTCTTGCCATAACCTGCAATGAGTTGTAGATATGATAAGTGTTGGGAAATCTCAGCGGGTGCATCACATGCGTAGCAGAAATCAAAACAAAAAACTGGTTTCCCATGCAGTTCAAATCATCGTGCAAAATATTGGGGTCGCGAGAAAAACGTAAAAACCGATAAAATCACGAAATGTGAGAGATTGATTTTACCTAGGGAGATCATATATCCCTATATTCCAGATCCGGATGGAGAAGATGAAGGAGGTTAAGCGTCCTCCTCTCTAGCGGTATCCACACGTTCGATCTCTATAGCAAAACTCCTCCAATCTGATCTCACAACTCTTGCATAAAGGGAGGGAGGAGAATAGAAGGTGGTGGCTAAAGCTGCAGCCTGTCAACCATAAGTCTCCCCTCCTATTTATAGAGAGCCACCAAAAAACCCTAGGGCTCCTTCCTTAGTAGGTATTGGATCTCCATCCAATTACCCATTAACCTTGCATTATTGGCTCTCTATCCAATAATCTCCTTAGGCCTCTAATTGGGCCTTAATCAAGGAGCCCATCAGTATAGGGTCTCATCTAATGAGAATATGGGCTAATTGGATCTCTATCCATTCCTCTATTCGCTGAAGCATTCATCATATGTGTGTGACCCTCTAGGTCCGATACCGAGCTGGTCGTGAGTCACTCCCAAAAGAACTCCTTCTGATATAGTAAATTATTATCCTCATAATAATTTATTCGACTCATCGACTATGGACGTACTAGGCCACTACGTCATAGTCCCTAGACAGTACAGGGGAATCAAATCCATCGGACATGTCTGTCCACAGTTACCGTGTATCTATAATCCCTCATCCAACTAATATCCCAGAGACCGTATATTGGACATGGTACTGTCAGGCCACATACAGCATCCGTTATAGTCTCGCTCTAATCGGATTCTCTCGAAGAACTCTTTCTCTCTCAATCCGAATGACCCTGACCAGGGATTTGTCTGAGCAAGCATATATAGGATATTCCTCTCGTGATACCGAGAGTGGATGATCCTCTATTGACACTCAATTGCCTTCGTAAGGTTGCTACCAATCCAGATAACCAACTGTACCAAATCTGAAAATTTTCAAATTATAAGTCTGGCGTCAAAGAAAGGAGTACTCATACAAGGCATCCTTGGTGTCTCAAGTTTAAGGACCAGATACACAACTAGGACTATGGAATCGCCATCTGACATTAGGTATCATTAACCATACAGCATTCCATAGGTGGATCAATCAGTGAACTCATTCTCTAATAAGCACTTGTACTATATCCTTAGTATCTCCACATAAGTGGCTATGAGACCAGTCGCCTCCATCATATGGACGGATATATAGTACATCGATCTGTCCGATTATCTCAATGTCCCTCTCGAGTAACCTATGATCGGGATTATTTAGGATCTGTGTTTAAAGGTGAATCGATCTCATTATCGTGATCTCATCACGATCCGATTTTCATTGCACAGAACCAATAACATCAGAGTATATATGCTATAGATAATATAATGTGAGAATATGTCAATATTAATCATAAGCAAAAAGATTACGCAGTGTGTCACACGTGCCATCACTCACGTGATTGGCTTGCAAGTGATAGAACCCCAGATGGAGCTCTATAGATTTTGATCGTTGAGGGGGAACAACCCTTGGAACGCTGTAAGGGTTCCTCCCTCCTAGATTCAGCACAAGGCTGAAATAAAATTGATAATTGCTTGATTCAAGAGAGGGGGCGGCTACATCATTATATGGGGATCAAAACCCTAGTCTAAGAGGGTGCTTGCCTAAGTAAAATAACCTCTTTGCCCCTCCTATAGCCAACCTGCCTTAATAGGAACAGGGGGTGACTAGGTTGGCTCTATAGCTGACCTAAGCAGGGGGAAACTCTGGCCAACCAACCCAGTAAGGGGGCGACGGCCACTAAGCCCTAAGGGCTAATCTAAACCCTAGCCATACTCCTTTATAAGATAGGAGTGGCTTTATTACAATCAAGTAGGGTTTTATTGACTACTTCTAGGGAGATTAGGACTCAACCCTGTTGGAGTCCTATCAAACCCGCCCTCTTAAAATCAGCCTTGTCCTCAAGGCTAAAGTTCCATGAACTCAGGGAACCGGGTCTGCAGCTCCTCATCAGCTTGGGTGTCAATTGGAAGAACTTGAGCTGAGTCATCATCTTTACATTTCCATTTGAGGTGGGATACTTGGAGGATCAACTATAATTTTGATCTGGTTGCACAGATTTGATCTCCAGGTTGGGGCCCCAATATGATTTCTAGTTTTGCAAGACCCAAAGAAATAGGGAGACCACTTTCTTGAGGCTTGAATTTCATGTTGGTGGAGTTGGAGATGAAGAGGGACTTGATCTTTATCAGGAAACTTTCTTTTGCTCCGACATTTATCAGGGGGAAGTTTCTTCCTTGTATGGGCTGCCACATGGTTAGTCTTTAGTAATAGCCAATCTTTCTTCTGGAATGGTGACTGCCCTCTAGTATGGTTCATGATGATGAAGACCCAATCTGGCGTGAGCATGGATTGTAATGCTTCTAGTTTAACTCCTCTTTCATGCCATGGACCTGTATCCAATCATATTTTAAATTTGGTAGTAATTAGTATCTCTTGTAAAAACCTCGTATGAAGTGTGGGGGAAGCCTCGGTGTAAATTAGGAGTCGACCATCTTGCATAAGAATCGCCCAAATTCTAACTCCTGACACATCGGCCTTAATGACCAAAGTGCGACTGAAATCGGGTAGCTATAGGACCGACGTCATCATCATGGCTGCCATGAGTCGTTCAAAGGCTGTGGAGGCTTTATCCAACCACAAGAATGAGTTTTTTTTTAGTAAGGATGTGAGCGGGGCACTGATCTTGCCATAATCCTTCACAAAATTTTGGTAGTAGCCCGTGAGTCCAAGGAAACCGTGTAATGATTGTACGTTTGTAGGTCTCGGCCATCCTTGCATTGCCTCGATCTTTGTCGGGTCCACCACCACTCCATCCTCTAATATAATGTGCCCAAGATACTCTAATTTATGCTATAAGAAGCTGCATTTTGACTATTTAACATAAGGAGTATTCTCCTGAAGAATCGTTAGAACAGTTCGTAAGTGTTGAAAATGTATATCAAGCATAGGGCTATAAATGAGAATATCATCAAAGAATACCAATACGAACTTATGTAGAAAACTCTGGAAGATGTCATTCATCGGGCTTTGGAAATTAGAAGGAGCATTCATAAGTCCGAAAGGTATTACCAGAAACTCGTAGTGGCCGTTATGCGTGTGGAATGCAGTTTTCAGAATATCTTCAGTGCATACCCGAATTTGATGATATCCGGATCAGAGATCCAATTTAGTGAGGACTCGGGCTCCTTTTAATTCATCCAAGAGTTCATCTACGAATGGGATAGGATTTTTTTCCTTGACGGTGATGGCATTTAGAGCCCGATAATCAACGCACATCCGCCACGTACCATCTTTCTTGTACACTAGCAACACCGGTAAGGGGTAAGGGCTGCAGCTCGGTCGAATCACCCCGGTGTCAAGCATATCTTTAACAATGTTCTTGATCTCATCCTTCTGCAAGTAAGGATACTGGTATGGTCACAAATTTGCCAGAGGTTTGCTTGACAAAATAGGAATGCAGTGGTCATGCGGCCGGTTAGGGGGCAGCCCGCGCGGCTCCAAGAAGAAATCCGCGAATTCATTCAGGCAAAGGGCAAGCTTAGGATCTGAGTTTTGTATGTTCTCCCTCATAGATGGCTACTGAATATACATTAAGAATCCACCATGTGCTTTGTGCAAAACTTTCTCCATTTGTTGCGACGAAACGGTGGAAATTTGGCTCTCGCGCTTGCCTCGTAACGTGACCGGTCTCCCTTTGCAATAAAATTTCATGATTAATTTAGAAAAATTCTAGGAGATATTACCTAGTGTTGTGAGCCATTCGATCCCGAATACGGCTTCACAATCATCAATGGGTAGGATGAAGAAATCAGCTACCACTTCTTGGTCTTGGAGGAGTAGTTTCACCCGCGGGCACCGTTGGTCGTAATTAAAGATTCCGCCGTCGACGACCTTTACGTCAAACTTGTTGCAACATTCGATTTGAAGGGCCAAATATGTAGCAACCTTACTATTGAGGAAGTTATTGGTGTTGCCCGTGTCGATGAGAACGGTGATGAGTTGTTGTTTTAGAAGTCCTCCAACTTTCATCATCTGAGGGTTGGAATAGCCGGCCAATGCGTGCACTGCGTAGTTGGCCGATTAGGACTCTTCCTCCAAGGCTTCTTCTTTAGGTTCAAGGACTTCTTCAGATGTTTCATTATCCTCATCCTCTGCTGGTTCAATCACGAGGAGCCGACCCTTTTTACAGTGATGTTCGCGGTTCCACGGTTCGTCGCAATGCCAACACAACTCCTTGGCCGATCATTCGCGAAGCTCGTCTCTTGTCAACTTTTTTGGTACAAGGGCTTGGATGGCAGTAGAGGGGGCAGTAGGCCTCGGCATGGCTAGTCGGGGAGCAACCTTTGTCCTTCGTACCTCATGGTTCAATTGTTCTTCCTGGATATGCGCGAAGGAAATCGCGGCCATATGTGTACGATTTTCGTGTCTTTACTTCTCGGATCTCCAGATTTAGGCCCTCGATAAAAGTACCTAAAAGTTATTTTTCAGACCAATTCTCAGTTTGGTTAGATAAACACTCAAACCTTGTTTGGTATTCTTGTATTATAGAGGTTTGACGAATCTTCTGCTAATTGTCCGTCGATGTTGAAATCTGTTGGTCCAAAGTGGTCTAGGAGCCCTTCTTTGAATTGCTGCCAAGAGAGTCCTCTATGGGTGTGCTTAAACTAATTAAACCACTGAATAGCATCTTCATCAAGGTGGATGGTAGCAATCTCCACCCGTGTGGTGTCGGCGGTTCGGTAGAATCGAAAATAGCGCTCCACGCGCAAGATCCACCTGATCGGGTCTCCTTCTTCCCATCTAGGGAAGTCAACCTTCATGCATGGATTATTGAGATCAGAGGTTGATATGGCCATGTTCTTGAGGATCGTCTCGTCGATATGAAGTTTCTTTGTGTTGTGATTTCCTCGGGTTCGACAATCGGCCAATGCTGAATTCGGCGAAAAGGGATCACATCTTTTCTTCCATGCGGTTTCCAAAGGCTTCAAGCTTTGCATCGATAGCCTCCTCTGATGCCATAGTATATGCTTCTAGATCTGTAATATTGAGATTTTTTTTCTGTTGTCGAGTTAATGGAATGGGAATCTTAGAGAAGGGGGTGGCCGGTTGGAAGGTGAATCGGTTTGGATGGAAGTAGGCTGCGGTTTATGGCAGATTTGGGGCTACAGTTTTATGGAGTTTAGGCTGCAAATTGGTGTGGTTTTAGGGCTATGATAGTAGTAAATGAAGGTTAGGAAAATAGATTTTAGATCTGGGATAGATAGCAGCAAAGGTAGGTGTCTCGGTAAGGAAAGTTGGCTAAAAAGGTAACTGGATCGATAAGGAAGTAGGCTGATTTGGGTGGCTGATTTAGGGGCTGTTTGGATTCGGTATAGGGTAATATTTAGAAGAGTTTTTGATGAGAATGGTGGGTCTTAGAGATGAGGAAAAGAAAGTCTGAAATCCCATAAAAAATAGCACTCAAATCTGATAGAATTCGGTAAAAAGAAGTGATGCGATGTGCTGTCCTACTGAACCGATTTTACGTCGGAGAAACGATGACTTCTCGATGTAAATTCCAAAGGAAAGTTCAAGGAAATTATGCATAAACCCTTGGTTCAGATGTTGTTAATACTAGTAAAAAGATTGACAAAATTTTCGCAGCATAATAGTAGAGAAATAGGGCAAAAGACAAAAGGCAGATTCCTTCGTCGTAAAATTCTAGAATTGCATGATGGTCAAATATTACACAAAAAAACCAGTTCCAGAAGGAGTTTCTTCATAAAATCAAATGCAGATGAAAGCCAACTTGATCTTGAGAATTGTGTAAAAATTTCAGCCAAAAAGGATGAACAAAAGTTCAGTTTCAAGAGGCCAATAAACTGAAGGCAGATTCTGTATTATAAAATTTAAGTACTGTGCAATGAAGAATCGCAGTTCTATAAGTCCAGATCCAGAAGGAGTTTTTTCAAGAGATTAGTCTTAGATGAAAGCTAAGATGATCTATGAAAATTTATAAAAGTTTCAGCCAAAAAGGATGATTAAAAGTTTAGTTTCAAGAAGCAACAATCGGTTGAAAATTTCTGCAGTGTTTCACCTTTACAACAATGATAACGTTTACGATGAACAAAATTTGCAGTGGATAAAATTTGGAAAAAATCTTCAACGTGTAAAGTATGGAATCTTGTAGTATTGAAGAGGCATGGATGATAAAAATATACCAAAATTCCAGATCAAACGCAGTGGGCAGCGGCAGACTGATTTGATTTGCTGCTAGGGTGGAAGGTAGAGGCACGTGTAGTAGCAATTGTGGGGATTGCTTGGGAAGGTGGAGGCATGGATGATGGCTACAGGGGCAGCAGGATCACTGCTCTGATACTAGATGATAGAACCCCAGATGGAGCTCTATAGATTTTGATCCTTGAGGGGGATCAACCATTGGAACGCTGTAGGGGTTCCTCCCTCCCAGATTCGGCACAAGGCTGAAATAAAATTGATAATTGTTTGATTTAAGAGAGGGGGCGGCTACATCATTATATAAGGATCAAAACTCTAGCCTAAGGGGGTGCTTGCCTAAGTAAAATTACCCCTTTGCCCCTCCTATAGCTAACCTGCCTTAATAGGAACAAGGGGTGACTAGGTTGGCCCTATAGTTGACCTAAGCATGGGGATACTCTAGCCAACCAACCCAGTAAGGCGGCGATGGTCACTAAGCCCTAAGGGCTAATCTAAACCCTAGCCATACTCCTTTATAAGATAGGAGTGGCTTTATTACAATCTAGTAGGGTTTTATTGACTACTTCTAGGGAGATTAGGACTCAACCCTGCTGGAGTCCTATCAGCAGGGCACCTGTAACTAGCAATAAGCACTCTCGGTATCCAATACACATGTGTTATCATGAAATTTGACAAGTGAAGACTGATCATGAATATACCTGAAGCTTCTCCAAGCTTCTATTTCGTATGGTCTGCAAGATAATCCTTACAGTTCCTCTTCAGTGCCCGTCTTTACCATATTGGAAGCACCATCCTTTGTCCTTTACCGAGTCTTTCTTAGCAACCTTTGTCTTATGCGGTCTTTCTTTGCCCTTGCCCTTCTTAAGGGTCTTATTGGCCTTCCTGTTTTTCTTACTCACCGATATAGAGAATTGACTTCTCTTTCTTGATGACACTCTCAGCTCCCTCAACATTTTGAGGAGCTCAAGGAGAGTCACTACAAACTTACTCATATTAAAATTCATGATGAAGTAAGAAAAGAAATCTGGTAGGGACTGAAGTATAAGATTCACTACACAGGTTGTCCTTTAGGACTATTCCTAGACCTATGAGTTTCTCAATCCACTCTATCATCTTTAGGATATGATTCTGAACTGATGTCCCTTCTATCATCCTGGCTTGGAAGAGACTCTTGGATATCTCATATCTTTGAGTTCTTTCTTATTTCTCAAACAGTTAGGAGAGATGAAGAATGATAGAATTGACAACCATGCTCTTATGTTGCCTTTATAACTCAGGAGTCTTGGAGGCTAACATATAACATTTTGCCAATGTGGAATCATCTATATATTTCACATAGCGAGTGATCTCATCCTTGCTTGCCCATTCTTCCGGTGTGGGCATAATTGTATCAAGGACGTACGTAATTTTCTCTGTTGAATCTCAGATTTTGATAATGAAATCAATTGATTGGTATTTAATCTAACCTATGTGTTAGAAGTAAATGATGCAGGATTAACTATGACGAGACAATACAATCAGATGTTTGGTCGGAATCAAGTTCGGGCATCGGGTCGAGATTCAGACGATGTAGTGGGAACTCATTGGGAGATCGCCGAAAGCTCACCGAAGGTATTGAGGGCTTGTTGGGAGTTCACCGGAAGCTCGCTGAAGGTATCGGGGGCTTGCCAGGAGTTCGCCGGGAGCTCACCAAGGGTGATCGGGGGCTTGCCGGGAGTTCATTGGGAGCTCACCGAAGGCGATCGGGGGCTTGCCAGGAGTCCGATGGGAGCTCACCGAAGGTGAACGAGAGCTTGCCGGGAATGTGCCGGAGGTTCACCAGAAGATGAGCAAGACTTGTCGGGAGTTCGTTGAAGGTTACTAGGAAGATCGTCAAGGGTTGGGAATGTCACTTGACACATTGGTCAAATTGATTGTATTTGTATGCCTCAGTATGTCGTAGTTAGTATCGGTTTGGTTTAGAGTCCAAATTGTATTAGATTTGGAAGGAATCTAAAGTAACTCAATATGAGGCAACCGGGTCCACTTTGGGTTGGATTTTAGCTCTAGTTGAGCTTATTTCGTTAACCTGGAAAGAGGTCAATAGGAGGTATAAATCGGGTACATAAAAGTATGAAAAAGTAGCTTTTGAAGGATTTTTTATGGTAGTATCATTGGTTGGTTGCAGTATTACTACCCTGGCGGTGATTATACCGCCCAGGTCGGTGGTTGTACCACCACCACCCTATTTTCAGGGTGTTCTTGACTGTAGTACTGCCTGTACCATGGTTTTGTGGAAACCTTTGAATTTTGGCTCCAACCTGAAGCCAATTGGGGTCTATAAATACCCCAAATTGTTTTGCTTGGTGAAGCAAGGGTGGTGAATGAAAAAGGAAGAAAAATCTTATAAAAAATGTTATAAAATTTGAGAGCTTCCCTTGAGTGCTTAGAATTGTAAAAGTGAGTCTAAGGGAAATGAGAAACTCTTATGATAATGTTCCTCTCCTGAACCTGTGAAAAGAAGAGAGAGAATTGTAAGAGGTTTAGTCTTCAACTATGCAAGAAGATCGTTTAGTGGACTCCAATGGGCCTCGACGAAGGAGGACTCCGAAAAGTGGATGTAGGTCAAGTTTTGACCGAACCACTATAAAATATGTGAGCACCTCTACTCTTGCCTTTCTATTTGCATTTGAATTTAATTATTTTTAATTAGTTCGATGAAAGGCATGAGTATCACTTTTTGGTTTTGTTTTAAATTGCTCACTTATTCGCTTTCAATGAAGTCCACTTTCGATTTCTATTTTACTCTAAGCAAAATTAACTTTAAACCGAGATTTTAGCACTTACACTAATTCACCCCCCTCCCCCTCTTAGTGCCAACTTGATCCTAACAATTGGTATTAGAGCCACATTGTACTCATTAGATTAACACCCAAGTGAGTAAATGACTTATTATTACATTAACGAGGGTCAATGCACCACAAGTGCTCCTATGTTTAATGGGACTATACCTCTTGAAAAACTTGAATGCGTATTTTCTTGATTTCGCTATATTTTGATTTATGGTGTATTATCGAAAATAATTTTCAGAAGTCATCCAATCAAATAAATGATTGGAATGATCATGAAAAATATATGTTTTCTTTAAACGAATGCTTTGTTTTCTACTTTAAATAAAGACAAGTTTGATTGGGTTTCTAAATGTGATTCAGCTTGTGAGATTTGGCATAAATTAGAAATGACACATAAAAGCATGATTAAACTAAAAGAATTATTAAATAAAAAGACATGCAAAAATAAATTTGAAGAAGACCTTCCAAAGAAAAGGAAAGATATTGAACTAAAAATAGAAGAACATTACATTCCAAAGGATAAGAAGGAACCAGAACTAAGAACGACATATGACTCCTCGAGTGATGAAAACTATGAACTTGAACTCTTAATAAAAGAATCAAAAATTTTAGTGAAAACAAATAAAAATCATAAATATGAACTTAAATTGGACAAAACCTCTTGCTATGAACGCAAGAAGCCAAGACATTTCAAAGATGAGGAGTACAACCAAGAAGTGAAAAATCTCATGCTCGTGGCCAATCACGATGAGGTAAGTAACCCACATTGAAGTTCTTTTACTTTTAATGAGTTATTAAGTTCCTTTCATGAGCTTTATGATGATTTTAGAAAGATTAGCAAATCCTATAAACTATTTAAAGAGGAGCATGCATCACTAATTAGTAAAGTTGAAGAAATGCATGAAGTAGCACCATCACACAATTCATGCACTAGATATGAAACATTAGAAGAACTTAGAAAGGAAAATATTATATTACAACAAAGGTTAGAAAAATCTAAAATACTGAATAAATACTTAAACATGATCCTTACAAATAAGGGTCATATTCATAGGAAAGGCATTGGCTTTGTGAGTGGCACTCAACAAAAGTCAACTACCCTTATTAGAAGACCCACATTACACTCTTTGTGCAAAAAATGGAAATCAGAAGCGTATCTTGAAATTATAATACGTAAGTGAATCAAACTTAAGATCAAAATTTTTAATTTAGCTAATGAATGCAGAAATTAAGTAAAGAGAGATCCACTCACAGTTTATAGTGGTTCAGTCAAAAACTTGGCCTACGTCCACTTCCTGAGTCCTCTTCGTCGATGTCCATCAGAGTCCACTACCGATCTTCTTTGTGTGAAGACCAAACCTTTTACAAGCCTTTCAATCTCAACTCACAAGGGAGACCTCTTGACTTACTCCCTTGCCCCTTTTCTTTTTCTTGCATATTTTTAGTATACTTCTTCATAGTTTTTTTTTTACCTAATGACTTGTGTAAATGCTTATGCTAAATGCAAGAAACTTGAGGCATTTATAGACCCCAATTGACTTCAGAAGAATGGAGCCAAAATTCAAACGTATCTGAAAAATTCGGGTATGGGCAATACAATCACCGACACCGACGGTACAATTGTTGAAAGCTGCCCTGAAAATGATGTGGCAATGGTACAACCGCCGACCTGGGTGGTACAACCACTGCTCACTAGCGGCTCAATAGCCGGGAATCCCAGAAAAGTGATTCCCTTCACTTTCCAATCTCAGCTTATACCTTTTGTTGACCAATTCTCTAGTCAACCAATTAAGCTCAAGCTTAGCTCAATCCAATCTCAAACGTGGATCGATTACCTCACATTGAGTTGATTTAGATTTCTTCCAAATCGCACTCAATTAGGACTCAAACCTAACTACGACTCACTGATTACAACCATATAGGACCATCAAGCTTAATAAACGACCTAACCCCCGACAATCTGGCAACCTCCGATATTTTTACGACTAGTCTTATGATCTTCCTTAGACGATCTCCTGGCATGTTCCCAGAGAGCTTCCCAATTCTTTCGTTGAACTCCTAACGAACTCCCGGTGAGCTCCCACTATATCGTCTGAACCTTGTCCCGATGTCCAAACTTAATCCTGGCCCATCATCTGGTTGTAACTCAATTCCTTAGTCGTAGTTAGACCTGCATTACTTCCTTTAACACACAAGTTAGATTAAACACTTATCAATTGATTTCATCATCAAAATCCGAGATTCAACAATATCCCTCTTTTTTATGATGACAATCAATTGATGACAGGAGTTAACCTTAACTCCCCCTATTTTCATGTCATAGTTCAAATAGAATAAACTTAAATTCAAGAGAACCAAACACTCTTGAATTCAAGTATCATGATATGATATTTCAACAATTTTCATTAATAGATGTAAGATTACACTCATTAATGATATAACATCAATTTTAAATATTTTGCTTTAAGATATCAAATTATCAAAGATTTTTAAAGTAAATAACATGAATTTCAAAATTATGCATCAATCATACATTTGAAATCTCCCCCTTTGTTTATCAATAAAAAAAGTGATGTGCCCATTTAAAATTTTTCTTACATATGTCATCAATTTGTTATTTCTCCCCCTTTGTCATCATCAAAAAGAGGTGAAATAATAAGTAATTTTATGATACATAAGATCATAATGTGTCAAAGTTTTTATATTTTTACAAAATAAATTTTGTATTGCTCCCCCTTAGTAAAATAGGATAAAAACCTAATTTTTTATGAAAATTTTTCTTCCTTTTGTAAATAAAAAGGTAGAACTAAGGAAGAGGAGGGGATGTCAAAGATTCAAAAATTTAAAAAATGGTATATTCATCAAAAGTTTAATATCAAAAACTCATATCAAGCATCATAGAAGTTTATATCACATAATTTTCTTTTATAGATATTCATCGTAAATTAAAATGATCTTTGAGAAAGGATAAAAATATTGTCACAAAAGGAACTTTGAATCTTATTCTTGTCAATATCAAGGTAAATCTTTTTGGAAGGTGAGCTCAAAAATATGAGAAATCCAAGAAGAGCTAAGAGCTACTCATTCATTCATCTTATGTAAATTTCAAGCAAAAGTAACAAATTAAGAAATCCAAGAAATTATAAATCATGCATTGGAATGGTTTCGCATTCTTAGCTCTCTTCTAATGTAATCAAATTGATCTTCATTTAATAGTTTTATAAAAAATATCCACTAATTAATGCTTAGTGTTAACAAATTCCAAAGAAATATCTTAGTTATTCACATGATCCCTAATAAAGTGATGTCTAATATCAATATTTTTAGTTCTTGAATGTTGAATGAGATTTTTAGTTAAACATATGACACTTGTGTTATCACATTTTATAAAAATATTTTTCAATTGAATTTCGTAATCTTCTAATGTATTTTTCATTAAATGACTTGAGCACAACAAGCACTAGCTGCAAAATATTCAGCTTCAGCAAATAAAGCAACTGAATTTTGTTTCTTGAAAGACCAAGAAACAAGTGCATGCCCTAAAAATTGACATGTCTTTGTAGTAATTTTTCTAACTATTCTACAACCACCAAAATCGATATCAACAAGTAAATCAAAATTTTTGGATTTTGGATACCATAATCCTAAGTTGGAAGTTTCATTTAAATATCTAAATATTTATTTAACTGCTTTAAGGTGAGAAAGTTTAGGATTCAATTGAAATCTTACACATAATCTAACACTAAACATAATATTTGGTCTAATAGCAGTTAAATATAACAAGCTACCTATCATTCCTCTATAAGCTCCTTGATTAAAATTTTCTCCTTCATTATCCAAGTCCAATTTGGCAGAAGTACTCATGAGTGTGTTTATGGCCTTAGCATTTTCCATACCAAATTGTTTTAATAAGTCTGAGGTATACTTAGTTTGACTAATAAATATATCATCATTCAATTATTTTATTTATAATCCTAAGAAAAAAGTTTAACTCACCCATTAGACTCATCTCAAATTCTTGGCTCATACTTCTGGTAAAAGATTCACATAAAGATTCATTTGTTGAACCAAAAATGATATCATCAACATAAATTTGAATAAGAAGAAAATCATTTTCAAAATACTTAAAAAATAATGTGGTATCAATCTTACTTTTCAAAAAATTATTTGAAATAAGAAAAGAACTAAGTCTTTTATACCAAGCCCTAGGGGCTTGTTTTAATCCATAAAGAGTTTTAAAAAGTTTGAAAACATGATTTGTAAGACCATTTTCAAAACCAGGGATTGTTCAATATACACTTTAAAAGATGCAAAGGCAAGGAGCATCCTTATGGCTTCAAGTCTAGCCACAGAGAGTGAAGGTTTCTTCGTAATCGATTCCTTCTGCTTGGTTGAAACCCTTGGCTACTAATCTAGCCTTGTCTCTAACCACGATACCATTTTCATCTTGCTTTGTTCTAAAGACCCATTTAGCACCAATCACTAAATGGTCATTAGGTCTAGGAACAAGCTCTCATACCTCATTTCTCTCAAATTGATGTAGATCTTCATACATTGTATTAACCCAAGAATCATCTCTTAGGGCCTCATCAATGCATTTTGGTTCGAAAGAAATGCAGCATTAGCACAAATTTTTTTTAAAGAAGAATGAGTTTAAACACCTTTTGATGTATCTCCTATTATAAGCTCCTTATAATAATCATTTACATACTTTCATTCCTTAGGAAAGCATTTGAAAGTAGATTCATCCAAGTGGCTTTTAGGAGAGTTATCATTTAAATTCAAAGTGCCAAAATCAAATTCATCATCAAAATCAATTTTCTTAGGTTCGGAAATCTCATTGAACATTAATAGATTCTTTTGAGTACTAAAGTTCTTTTATTGAATACATGATAAGCTTTTGAAATAGAATAATAACTAAGAAAAATGCCTTCATCGGATTTTGCATCAAATTTTCCTAATGCATCCTTTTCATTCAAAATAAAATATTTATAATCAAATACTTTAAAATAAGAAATATTAGGTTTTTTACTATTCCACAATTCATAAGGAGTTTTAGTGAGTAATGATCTTACAAGAATCCTATTTAAAATATAGCATGTCATATTAACGATTTCAACCCAAAAGTATTTGGGTAGGCTATGTTCATTCAATATTGTTCTAGCCATTTCTTGTAAGCTCCTATTTTTTTTTCTTTCTTCTACTCCATTTTGTTGTGGATTTCTAGGAGTAGAGAAGTTATGGATATAACCATTTGATTCACAAAAATTTTGAAACCCGTGGTTTTGAAATTCACCACCATGATCACTATGTATTGACGAAATCATAAAACCTTTTTCATTTTGAATAATTCTATAAAATTTTAAAAAGCATTTAAAAGAATCATTTTTATGTGCTAAGAAATAAGTCCAAGTATATCTATTATAATCATCTACTAAGACAAATGCATATTTACTACCTCCTAAACTTATAGTATCAATTGGTCCAAATAAATCCATATGGATCAATTATAGTGGCCTAGAGGGACTTATTTGATTTTTTGACTTAAAGCTACTTTTAATTTGCTTTCCTAATTGTCAAGTATCGCATATTTTATCTTTAATGAACTTAAGGCCAAGTAACCCTCTTACTAAGTCTTTAGTTGAGATTTGGTGGAGTAGTTTCATACTAGCATGACCAAGTCTCCTATGCCAAATCCAAGTATCATCATTTAAAGCCAAAAAACATGTTTGATCATAAAAATTTTCAATGTCAATAATATACACATTTTTGTTTCTTAAGGCAATCAAATATTTATTCTTGTGTGGCATTTCAATAATACAAGCATGATATTCAAATTTAATAATATATCCTTTATCACATAATTGGCTAATACTAAGTAGATTATATTTCAAGCTATCAACTAATAATACATCTTCAATCAAAAGGTTCGATATATTACCTATGGTTCCTTTTCTAGTGATTTTTCTGTTGTTGTTGTCTCCGAAGGTGACAACTCCTTCATTTAGGCTAGTGAGCTTAGAAAAGTAAATTTGATCTTCGGTCATGTGCCTTGAGCATCCACTATACCATTTGGTACTCCTAGCCTTAGTTTGGAGATAAATGTACAAGAAAGATGGTTTTAATTAGGTACCCATTTTACTTTGCGTCCTTCATGAAGAGCTTTACCTATTTATTTATTTAAAGGTCTCTAGTTTTTTATGGTTCCTTTAGAAACTCAAATTAATTTATATGGACTATACTTCTTAAATGAACATTTGTAAGTCATATGTCCTAATCTATCACAAAAGTTATATTTTATTTTTTATGACAAGTTTAGAGTAGGTCTTTTAACAAAGGTAGTTGGCTTTTGTTGGGTATTGCCCACAAAGCCTATCTCTTCTCTCCTATGAACATGACCCTTATTAGCAAGGATCATGTTTAAAAATTTATTCCCTATTTTAGAATTTTCTAATGTTGATTGTAATGCAATATTTTTTGTTCTTCTAAACTTTCACATTTAATGCATAAACTATGAGATGATGATGCTACATGTATTTGTTCAAATTTACTAACTAATGAATCATGATCTTTCTTAAGCAGTTTTTAAGACTTGCTAATGTTTCTAAACTCGTCATAAAGCTCATGAAAAATATTTAACAATTCAACAATAGAAATATTAGACGACTCACTTTTAAAATGTCCAGGCTTCTTGCACTCAAAGCATATAATGTTGTCCCATTTTGTTTCATTTTTATGTTTATAATTTTTGTTCCCTTTCATAATTTTTTTTATTTTTCTTGTCAATAGTGCAATGTCATTATTCTCATCACTCGAGGTTTGACTCGAGGAATCATCAGCAGTTCTCAGTGCTAAATCCTTCATGTTCTTTGGAAGGGGTTCTTCAAGTTCATTATGAGCTTTACAGCTCAGTTCATAAGTCATAAGTGATCCAATAAGTTCTTCAAGAGGAAAATTATTTAGATTTTTATCCTCTTGAATTGCATATACTTTAGGATCCTAACTTTTGGGAAGAGATATTAATATTTTACTAACAAGTTCAAAATTAGAAAAATATTTACCAAGAGCTTTAAGACCATTAATACATCCGTAAAACGGGTGTACATGTCTCCAATGAACTCACTTGGTTTCATTCTATACAATTCATAGTTATGAACTAAAATATTAATTTTAGACTCATTGCCTCTACTAGTGCCTTCGTGTGTGCTTTCAAGTGTATACCAAATATCATAAGCAGTATCACAAATAGAAACTCGATTAAATTCATTCTTATCAAGTGCACAAAATAAAGCATTCATTGCCTTTACATTTAAAGAAATTTTTTTCCTTTCCAAATCATTCATTTCGTCCATTGGTTTAGAAGATTTTTCAAAACCATTCTCAGCAATGTGTCATAAATCAAAATCCATGAAAATGAGAAAAATATGCATCCTTATTTTTTAATACATGTAATTCATCCCATTGAAAATGGGAGGACGTACAATAGAATGTCCCTCATTCATAATAAACAAAGTCATTTACTCACTTGGTTGTTTAGTCTAATGAGTAGAACCTTACTCTGATACCAATTATTATGATCAATTGGTTCTAAGAGGGGAGGAGGGGTGAATTAGTGCAAGTGTAAAAATTTTGGTTTAAGGAAAACCTTTCTTATAAGTACAATCGGGAAATCGAAAGTGTTTCTTGAAATTAGAATATGTAAGCGAATAAAACTTAAGATCAAAAATTTTGATTTAGCTAATAAATGCAGAAAATAAGTAAAGAGAGATACACTCACAGTTTATAGTGGTTCGGCCAAAAACATAGCCTACGGTCACTTCCCAAGTTCTCTTCGTCGAGGTCCACCGGATTCTACTACCGATCTTCTTTGGGTGAAGGCCAAACCCTTACAAGCTTTTCAATCTCAACTCACAAGGGAGACCTCTTACAAGAAATACAATACTTGACTTACTCCCTTGCCTCTTTTTCTTTTTCTTACACACTTTTAGCACACTTTTTCATATATTTTTTTTTGCCTAATGACTTGTGTGAATGCAAGAAAACTTGGGGTATTTATAGACTTCAACTGGCTTCAGAAGAATGGAGCCAAAATTCAAATGTATCCAGAAAATTTGAGAATGAGCGATACAATCGTTGGCACCGACAGTACAACTATCGAAAGCTACCTAGAAAACTGGGTGCGATGGTACAATTGCCACCCACCGACGATTCAACCATCGGGAATCCCGAAAAAGTGATTCTCTTCACTTTTCCAATCTCGATTTGTACCTTCTATTGACCAATTCTCAGGTCAATCAATTGAGCTCAACTTGAGCTCAATCCAATCTCAAATGTGGACCCGGTTGCCTCACATTAAGTTGATTTGGATCCCTTCCAAATCAAACTCAGTTAGGACTCGAACCTAACTATGACTCACTGATTACAACCATATAGGACTATCAAACTTAATAAACGACCAAACCCCCGATAATCTGGCAACCCCCGACATTCTTGCGACGAGTCTTATGTTCTTCCTCTGACGTGTTCCCAGCGAGCTTCTCGATTCTTTCAGTGAACTCCTAATGAACTCCCGGCAAGCTCCCACTATATCATCCGAACCTTGGCACGATGCCCAAACTTGATCTTGGCCCGTCATCTGGTTATAACTCAATTTCTCAATCATAATTAGACCTGCATTACTTCCTCTAACACATAAGTTAGATTAAACACTCATCAATTGATTTCGTCATCAAAATCTGAGATTCAACAGATACTTTGCTTATAAGTGTTCATTTAGGAAATATAGTTCATATAAATTAATTTGGGTTCCTAAAGGATCTATAAACAATCAAATACCTTTAGTGAAAATGGGTAGAGCTTTTTATGAGGGACCTAAAGTCAAATCGGTACCTAAACCAAAACCCCTCATACTATAAATTTGTCTCCTAACAAGTCTAAGAGCACTAAATGGTATCTTGAAAGTGGATGCTCAAGCTATAAGACTTGAGATCTAACATTCCTTTCAAGCTCACTAGCCTAAGCAATAATAATAAGAAAAAATATTAGAATTAAGTTTATTAACAAGAAATCTTATGATGGTTCATGATCATAAAATTAATCTTAATTGTCTTTTGATTATGAGTGATTTATGCCTAGCCAATGCATACTAGTACAAAAATGAATTACAACAAAGAAACATAAGGTATTTTTTATGCAAAATTATGTAAGTAGAAATTTATGGAAAAAGAGATTTTGATGATAGTTTCAAAATCATTGGCTTGGATATTTGTTGATTTAAATGCAAAGGCTATTGTTGAATGACTTAAATGTTATGGTGATTTTGACTAAGTTAGCTTAAAAATATAATGTTGAGTGATTGACTTGAAATATGATTGAATGTTTGTTATTGAATGTTAGATTATTCTTGAATTTGAGCTCAGAATAAAATAAAAAAAAGGAGAAAGAAAAATCATGCTTCATTTTCTAGTATTTTATTAAAAAATAAAAATATGTTTGAAATGAAAATGAAATGAGCATGGTAACTCATTTCATTAGGTCTAAAGAGTTAGACTCACTTAAGAAAGAAAAATCATTAAAATTAAAATAACTCAAAGCTCTTTTTTGAAAATTTTTATTGCAATGATCTTAATGTTTTCTCTTTCAAATGAAACTCAATTTTTGACTTTAAATGACATTACATAAAGGTATTATTAAAATAAATTATATAAATTAAAACAATTAAAAAGAAGAAAGTATTTTTTAAAATGTCTTAATCTCTATTTTATTGAGTTTTCAATAAGAGATTGATGAATCTATTTATGATATTTTTAAATCTCGATTTTGAGGATTTCATGATTTAAACTTGAATAAGTTATTATCCAAATCATGATCTCTATATTTTGAAAATTATAACTTGAGATCTTCATATAAATCAAGATAGTTTAATATGATTCTTACGTTTTATTAAAAAAATTATCCAAATGAATCATTATTTATCTTTTTGATCTTTTGAAATTATAACATGAGATTTTTTCATTATGAACTATGATCTTGATAACTTGAAATTTCCTACATAAGAATCAAGATCTTTTATCTTTTCTCCCTTGCAACTTGCAAAGAAAAGTTTTCATTCTATTCATGATTTTGACTTTTTGATGTTTGTAACTTGATTATTTTTACATGAATCGAGATCTTTCTTATTACTTGATCTCCTAAAATTTTTTTTTGTTATCTAAGAGGAGATTTGTCAAATTGAATCATAACCTTTGGTATTCACGATTTGATATCCTTCATGTCATGATTTATCCTTGACTTGTATTCATGAATGGTATACTTTATCACCAAATTAGTGTTTCTTAAAATTGTGATAAAATGAAAATTGAAAATTTTTTATGAACTTTCCCTTGACCTCTTAACTTGTCTTACTTCTTTATAGGAATCAATTTTTAATCTCTATGATTTTTTTTCTTAATAAAAATGAGATTTACAATCTTAACAATTATAAGTTGAGTCTTATATTCAAGATCGTTCTTCTATTAAGAAGATTTATGTAAATGAATTAGATATCTTAAAATTTATCTAGGATGAATCAAGTTTATTTAATCCTTTAAGACTCATTTTCATTATTTATATAAAAAAAGGGGAGGGATTTCTTAAAAGAAATCATGTCTTTTGGTACTTATCATTTGATATTTCATCTTAATTAGATGTAAAAGAAAAATTAAACCATTATATTTCTTTTTTACAATAACAAATAGAGAGACAAAATTATTAATTTGTTTAAAAGAAATTCGGATATAAAAAATCTTGTAACATTGGGACAAATAATTTAATTAGAAGAAAATTTGAAATGATTTTAAATCTTCCAAATGCATGATTTGCTATCATATTATTTGAATTTCTTAGTTTTCATCTTAAGAATTTTACATAAGATGAATGCCTAAATGGATCTTGGATTTCTCAAATTTTTTAGCTCATCTTCGAAATAATCTTTTCAGAATTTACATTTATAAGATTGAGATTAAAAAAAGCCTTTCATTGTGATGTGATGATTGTTTTCATCCCCCTGGTTTCTTCTTCTTTCTTATTCACAAAGGGGGGAAAAAAATTTATGAGAAAATTATGTCTCTTGTCCTATTTTACTAAAGGGGAGCAATGAAATAACTTCTTCGTGCATGTAATGTTTAGATATATAATCAATATTTATTATTTTTAATAACAAATGTGGAGAAACTTGACGTATGATGAGCATTTGCCTTGAAATTGTATGCTAAATATTTCACCTTTTTATTGATAACAAAATAGGGAGAAATGACATGACATTTGAATTCAAGAGTGTTTGGTTCTCTTGATCCATATGCTTTGAAAATCTTTGATGTATTGATGAAATTTATTTGAAATGTTATATCATGATATTTGAATTCAAGAGTGTTTGGTTCTCTTGAATTCAAGTTTACTTTATTTAGATTATGGTATGAACATAAGAGGAGTTAAGGTTAACTCCTGTCATTAATTGGTTATCATTATTAAAAAATGGGAGATTGTTGAATCTCGAATTTCGATAACGAAATCAATTGATGGGTGTTTGATCTAACCTGTATGTTAGAGGTGAATGATGTAGGATTAACTATGACAAAGCAATACAATCAAATGTTAGGTTGGAGTCAGGTCCGGGTATCTGGCCGAGGTTCGGACAATGCAGTGGGAACTTGTTGGGAGATCGCCAAAAGCTTGCCCAAAGTATTGGGGGCTTGCCGATAGTTTGCTGGAAGCTTGTAGAAGGTATAGGGGGCTTGTTTGGAGTTCGTTGAGAGCTCATCGAGGGTGATCGGGGGCATGCCGGAAGTTCGTCGAAGATGATCGGGAGCTTACCGGGAATGCATTGGGGGTTCACCAAAAGATGACCGAGACTCGTCGAGAGTTCGCCGAAGGTTATCGGGAAGATCGTCGGGAGTTGGAAAGGTCACTTGACATGCTGGTCAAATTGATTGTATTTGTATGCCTTAGTATATTGTAGTTAGCATCAGTTTGGTTTAGAGTCCAAATTGAGTTAGATTTAGAAGGAATCCAAATTAACTCAATGTGAGGTAATCGGGTCCACTTTGAGTTGGATTTGAGCTCAGGTTGAGCTCATTTGGTTGACGTGAAAAAGGGTCAATAGGAGGTATGAGTCGGGTACATAAAAGTATAGTTTACGAATTTTTGATGGTAGTACCACTGATGGGTGGCGGTAGTATTGTCCAAGTGATGATTGTATAGCCCAAGTCGATGGTTGTACTGCTATCACCCTATTTTCAGGGTGCTTTCGGTGGTAGTACTGCCAACACCGACGGTAGTAATGCTCGTACCCCAGTTTTATAGAAAGCTTTGAATTTTGGCTCTATTCTGAAGCCAATTGGGGTCTATAAATACCTCAAGTTTTCTTACTTGGAGAAGCAAGGATAGTGAACAAAAAATGAAGAAAATTCTTGTGAAAAGTATTATAAAATTTGAGAGCTTCCTTTGAGTGTTTCAAAGTGTAAAATCACTCACTTATTCGCTTTCAACGAAGTCTAAGAAACACTTCTGATTTTGATTTTACTTCAAGCAAAATTTACTTTAAACCAAGATTTCAGCACTTGCACTAATTCCCTCCCCCTCCCCTCTCCCCCCCCCCCCCCCCCCCTCCCCCCCCCCACTTAGTGCTAACATGATCCTAAAACTCTGTTGTGAGAAAAATTCTCAAATTACGAAGCCAATCTATGTAGTTTGGACATATGAGGTGGTTGGCATCAAGTATGCCATGTAAGGGGTTTGAGGGTGACATATTTCTAACAAACAAGATATAGCACAAATAAATAATATATCGATTTTATAGAAAAATTAATTAAGATATGGACTTCAATCTTAATCTACTCTCAGTATTTTCCTAGCGAATCACGCGACACTCTCGGCATGTGAAATGGAAGTCTTCGACAGACTTCTGGTGGGGATCGAGATCCAATCGGTGTCTTAGTGCAACTTCGAATGACTCGACTAATTATACTAAGCCTGAAAGGTAGACAACTCTTGCCAATCACAACTCCTTATGATTCCCGTCATGTTTGGCCTCTGAATTATCATGGTCTCGACTGCTCGACCAATCATAAAATTCAGTTAAGTCATCACCATCGTTACAAGATGAGTCTGATTCGATGATATGCTCACGAGTGACTCGACCAAGCATACCATGTCCTCAGGTCACCGGTGACATATCTATGCCATAGGCAAGATCTCGATCACGTTGATATATGAGCCTCGGGTGACTCAACCAACTCAACCTATGTAGTGATTTAATTTCTTCCTATAACGATAGAAGGCCACGTGGGTCAATCTTATTACAGCATGCTCACCGACTTAATATTATCGTAAGAGGGAATTTTGTTTTGTATCGATCTCTGGATAACTATCAAACAGAAGTTTCACATGTCTAGGAGCTCCATCCACCCATGTTTAGGTGAAGTCAGAGGGGGCCAATAGAGCATCGCGGGCTCTAAGCATAACTCCATTTGTCATTTCTGGTAAAAGTTCACATTATCCCATAAACACCATAGTACAAAAGGACATGAGCAATAAAATTGGCATATAACGGAAGCACATGTGGAATAACGAAATATACATGTGCCAATATAAAGCAATACAATTTACTAGTATGGTGCATGTGAGGCTTAATCCAGTGGTGGCTCCACGCTGTGTTGAGTTCAAAGCACTCCTTCCACACGTACCCCTTTCAGGCTAGGGTCCCCTTACCATGCCCGAATATTAGCTCAATTTATCATAACAAAATAAAAGCAAATATTACTATTACAATAAGAAAGGATTAGAATACTTGCAAGGTTATAACAATTTAATTTATCATATCAAGATAAAAGCAAAGGTAGAACACTTGCATGGTTATAATATCTAAATTTATCATATCAAGATACAAGCAAAGATTGGGATTGCAATAGGAAAGGATTAGAATACTTGCATCGTATCAAGTAATTTATTATGATACAAATTACTAGTATGGTGCATGTGAGGCTTAGCCCAGTGGTGGCTCCACGCTGTGTTGAGTTCAAAGCACTCCATCCACAAGTAGCCCTTTCCGACTAGGTCCCCTCACCATGCCCGAATACAATCTCAATTTATCATAATAAGATTAAAGCAAAGATTAAGATTGCAATAGAAAAAAATTAGAATACTTGGAAGGTTATAATAGCTCAATTTAAAGAAAGAACTCTAGAATGAATTTAATTTTCAAATGAAAGAAACAAGAATAGGTAAAATTGACACGATCCCTACTTTGGCAGAATTCAGGAGGCACATTACATAAATTATTTGAACATCCAATCATACTCTGAATTACTCAAGAAAGGTGTCTTTAGAAAGCAAAATCAATTAAGTTTCAGATATAATAAGTTTTATACAAATTGAAGCTTCTAACAAAGAGTTACAAATGATTTAGTAACCAAATGTTTTAGAACAAAAGCTCTATTTTGTAGAATCTATAGGATCAAATTCAATAGGAGACTGGGTACGTATTTATATTCTAAATATTTTAATCTAGGTATTAAAATAAATATCTTAGTATCTTGTTTTGCTCAAATTAGAGTTCCCAACATGAAGTTATAAATAGTTTAGTATCAAAAGATCAGAAATTACGGTCCCTATTTTACATAATCTATAGGGTCAATCGAAATAGAAATTTGGATAGTCATTTTGACTCTAAATCTTTTAATCAAGATATCAACAAAAATATCTATGAATCTATTTTATAATAAAATAGGTTTTGCCATAATTGGATTTTTTAACAGAAAGTTAGAATGAATTTAGTATCAAAAGGTCAGAGAATACAAAGTCTATTTTACAGATTCTCAAAACAAGAGTTTAGATAGGCATATGAACTCCAAAATTTTTAATTTTAGTATCAAATGAAAGATTTATGAATCTACTTTCAAATAAGATATGTTTTGCCTAAATCAGAGTTTAATGGAGAAAGTTATGGCAAAAATAATATATAAAGGTCAGAATTTATAAATTTCAGAGATTCATAAATTTATAATTGAATGGGAGAGATATCATGCTCTAAGCCACAAATCTTTTAAAATTATATCAAATTGAGATGTTATCAAGGATGAAGACATTATATAGGATGGGGTTAGAACACTTGCCTTTGAAGATTTTGATCCCAAATGTATGGATTTGATCAAAATCTCAAAACCCCCAAATCTATTCTTCCTCCATTTCTAAACCCAGGATCCAAACTAAAATTTGAGGACACTAAAAAATATTTAAAGATCATTCACATCCATTCATAAAAGTTGTGCAGTTTATAAATCTTACATCATATCACTCGATAATCCACAAAACTCAAAGTTAACTTAATAAAAACATTAGCCACACTTAGAAAACCACTAGTCTCCGAAATCTATACAAATGCAAAACCAGCCATTTTCCACCACTTCATATGATTGTAAAACTTAACATTCAAATATTTGAGAGGTATTCTAACCTTTGTACAAGATACATTAGTTCATATTTATCTATAATATTTCATTACATGCAAAATATTCTTATACAACATCTCCCAACAAGACTTGCTCAAAATCTACATAGCTTTCGACTGCCTGATCTTAGTTCTAACTTTTCCTGTAAGTGAAAAGCTAACATATAAAATTTATATAGCAATAGAATGAGCATATAGAGCTCAGCAAGCGACTAACATATCCAAGATAAAGTATGATAGTTTTTAAAACAAACTTGATATCGGATAGCAAGGCAAGGGTATAAGAATCTATAGATAGCATCTCGTTAGATACATAATCATAAATCATTTCATTCGAAATACATTTTAATTATAATAATATAGGAAGAGTAGTTGGAGTATATCATTGGTATGAAATATCTCGAAACATGTCAATGTCATATAAAACAACTTAGAGCATATCAATGGAATGTGAAATGATTCAGAGCATATCAAATGCAGCATAATATCAATGGCAAATGAAATATTTCGGAGCATATCAATAAGAATACGAAATATTTCAAAGCATATCAAAGATGTATAAAGTGTTTCGGAATATATCAAAGGTATATGAAATAATTTGGAGCATATCAAAGATGCATATGACATATTTCGAAGTACATCAATAGTGTATGAATAATCTCAAAGCTTTTCAAATGAACAATTAAGGAACAGAAGCTCAAATATCATATCAGACATAACATTCATTTCATTCTTATCCAAAATACACAAACAAACTCATAAGCAATACTTTATATATCATATCAAAGACATAGATGGTGGTGTGGGATCAGACAGAATATAATCCATCCATTTCTAGATAACCATCAAATATAAGTCTCCTACATCTAGGAGCTCCATCCACTCACATTTGGGTGAAGTGAGAGGGGGGCAGTAGAGCATCATGGGCTCTAAGCATAAATCTATTTACCATTTCTAACAAAGGTTCACATTATCCCACAGAGTACAAAAGGACATGAGCAATAAAATGGCATATCTCAGAAGCACATGCGAAAAAATAAAATATACATGTGCCAAAATAAACAATACAATTTACTAGTATGGTACATGTGAGGCTTAGTCTAGTAGTGGCTCCATGCTGTGTTGAGTTCAAAGCACTCCAGAGTTAATCCTTCCATAGGTAGCCCTTTCCGATTAGGGTCCCCTCACCATGCCCGAATACTAGGTCAACTTATCATAACAAGATAAAAGCAAATATTGAGATTGCAATAGAAAGGAATTAGAATACTTGTAATGTTATAATAGCTCAATTTAAAGAAAGTACTATAGAATGAATTCAATTTTCAAATAGATGAAGCAAGAATAGGCAAAATTGACACAATCCCTATTCTGGCAGAATTCAGGAGGCACATTGCATAAATTATCTGAATAATCAAATATACTCCAAATTACTCAAAAAGGATGTTATCGAAAATATAAATCAATCTACTTTCAGATAAAATAAGTTTCATACAAATTGAAGTTTCCAACAAAGAGTTACAAATGATTTAGTAACCAAAGGTCAAGGAACAAAATCTCTATTTTTTAGAATCTATAGGATCAAATTCAACAGAAGACTGGATAAGTATTTGTATTCCAAATCATTTAATCTAATATCCAAAGAAAGGTCTAGGTGTCAAGTTTCCAATAAAATATGTTTTGCTCAAATCAAAGTTCCCAACACGTCACGGACAAAAATGTAAACAAGGTGTTCGATGAAATGTTCATGTTTGTCCGTGTCCTTCGGTTTGTGTACATACCTTGTACAGTAAGTAGTGGGCTTGCAATAAGCTTGGCAGCCCTAGTTTGGTTTGCTTTGTGGCCAATTTTAGCTTGTAAATATGAGTGTGTCTTGTAAGCACTTGTGGGGACTTCGGTCTGTAATGGACCATTATACTTTGTGTGCAACATTTCTTATTTGTATTGCCCATGGGTATAATTTGTATTGGCTTTATAAAGTGTTCACTTGAGCAGTTGCTTGTGGATCCCGTTGGAATTACTTCTTTTGGCCTGTTTTCTCTTTTGTAAGTTCTAAGGGACCCTAGGAGATCTCAGGGAAGGTTGACCTTTGCGGATAGACACGCATAGGTGCCGCATGGCTTAGGTAAAATTAGCTAAGCCCGTGACATTGTGATATCAGCGCGGGACAAGCACATACAGAAACACTCGCCATACAAACGTGGGGGACCTAGCTGGGTTGTGTGGAGGACAGCCAGCACGTGCAACCGTTTGGGGGAAACAAACATTAAGATGTAGGGAAAGGAGTCTCGCTCAGAGGAGCGGGCATCCAGGTTTGGCATTCAGAGGAATGACCAACCCTTTGCGCGAGAGGCACTATGAGGACAAACAAGCGAAGAAGAATGTGTAGCACACAAAGATTAAGATGGTTGAGTTCGAGCTATGACTTGACATTGGTAACCAAACTTGATGGTGCTCAAGGCAAGCGGGGCACTTGGTGAAAGATGAGACCGTGCAAAGTGAGAAGTGTTGCGCAATGATTGAAAGAGTTGTGAAAAGCTCACAAAGGTGAGGGGAATTGCTAACTCGAAGTATTCGGTACTCATACAAGGGCTTGTACAAGGACCACAGAGTGTTCATGGCTATCCCAAGACGTGATCAGAACTTGGCGCTATGGAGCATCAGAGCTTTCTCTTAGGCATGGAAAGGATACGTCCATAGGTAGCTGAAGTGTGCAACAAGTTCAGCACATTACTAGACCTTGAAGGGTGTAGTGGGGATTGTATTGGCGAAGAGTTGCAATATAGCAAGTGCATTTACAGGGGTAGAACAAGGCAAAAGTTATTCAGCAAGACGGAGTAGTCCAAAGGGGATGGTGGTCTCCGAAACTTCCAGTAGAAAGAATGCAAAGAGGAAAGTTGCTCCAACATGACAGATATCCAAGAGAGATAAGTCCTAGTTCTCCAGAGGGAGAATCATATGCAACGAACCGCACATATTGAGGAAGGGTTCCTCAAGGCAATATCTCCACAAAGCTCAACGGACCGAGCGAGTGACGAGGAGTCATCGTATGATCTCAAATGAGGTAATGCATTGGTGGATGCATTTCGAGATCAAGTGAGGGAGCAATCCAAGGAAACATCAAATGAAGGCACACTTAGAGTCGATGTGGAAATCGAACTCAACGGAGGGCTGACCCATGGAATGGTGGATGTGAGGGCCACTATCAACTCAATGCAAATCGAGGAGTGGAGTGATTTGGGTGGAACTTGGTGAAGTATCTAAGCCACATAAAGGGAGTCGACATAGAAGATGGAACATGGAGCAGAGGCACGGAGCTTTCCTTAGACAGAGGTCAAGAGCATGAACTCTTATAGAGGCAAGAGTGGGATCATGTTATTCCATGGGTTCTTCATTCTGATGGGGCGGACTTATCTTGCATGGTGCCAAAGATAAAGGGAGCTTCGAGGCACATGCAAGTTACCTCAGAGATGCATTTGACAGAGTAACTAAGGTGATTCAACTTGCGGAGGTGAAGTTAGGATCAGGAGACCTTAGCATGGGGCAAGAAGACATAGAGGCGGGTACTCTTAAAGAATATGCCACAATGTTTCCATTCGAGTTGTTAGGAACAAGTGGTACATAGCAAAGATTGTGTAAGTAGTGGATAGAAGCCTAGGATCCAGACAATGGAGCACCAATTCTAACGAAGTCAGGGGACTTCAGGAGCTACTAGGCGATGGACTATCCTAGAGCTATGTTTCATCCGGGTGTGACCCAAGAGTGAGTGGACAAAGGTGAATTGCCAAGGGAGCAAACAAAAAAATCGGAGATGGCAGAGGCCCTACGATGTGTTGGCAGAGGCCACACATGGAAAAGTCACAGTCCGAGTTCATCACACAAGAATCTGTATACAATGGAGATATCACCAAGAGGTAACATGGTGCAGTGGATCGTGGTGGAATAGTTCATGGCAATGCAACACATGCGGACATGTCCCGTGAGGGATGCGATTATGCGGAGGTATGATCAGGAGCTACTGGGAGCTCCACTTTGGTGTACGATACAACAAGAAGAAGGGCTATGGATTCAAGTGAATGCTATGGTACCGCAGAGGTGAGTCTTCCGTGTGTGCGCATCGAAGCATGTATAAGAGGAAAGCATTGGTCATCAACATATGGGGGCTATGTACCACCGAGGGATAAGTCAGATTGTAAGTACCAGTGAGTCCCATGGAGGGGACTTGATCATACAAAGGTATGATCAGAGCGGCTGGAGAGTTGGACTGCTTCAATGCTTATATTTGTCTAAGGGAGCCCAGCAAGTCAAAGGATAAGGCCGAGTAAGTGAACGTTGCTACTAAGGAAGCTAAGGAGAACAGAATCGGTACGAGCCCTACAACAATATGGCGGAGGCCATGCATGAGAGTTGCAATCTATCTTTCCATCGACCAAGGAGAACTGCTAGGAGGACACAGTGGTGTTGAAGCAAGTGGTCGAAAGGGGCGAGGAAGTGATGACGAGTCTAGAGGGGCTTAGCTACCCAAAAAAGCAAAGTATCGGTTAGAAAGGAGGTAGACTCGGAGGAATGCCACAGTGCCACAGAGGCGGATCTACCGATCGTGAAGAAAGGGACGCAGATGCAAGGCAACAGATAGTAGGGCCATGGGTAGCAGTGCCATGGTACCGCAGAGACGGGACTTCCGTGGAGTCATCGATCCCTTGCTCTCATGGAGGGAGAGTATTGGTCGTAAAAGGGGCCGAGGAGGTGGAGAATGCAGAGGCAAACTCCAAGTACTAAGACAGGGCGGAAGGACATAGGCCAAGGAACTTCATAAGACCGGTGTCGATGGGCTTCTCATCAAGATAGTCGAAAGCGAGGGATTTCGGGTTGATGTAGGAGTGCTTGACCAAGGAACGAAGTAGGTAGTACGTGGTATTATACCTTTTCTACTCAGAGGAGTAGGTGGCAAAGGTGATGGAGAAGATGGTACAATCCCAGAGGCGATCAGAACTATCAAATACTTACTCTAAGTTGGGGAACTCCAAGTTAGGGTAAAACTTTTTGCTCTTTTCAAGCAAAACTTCTTGCATTCCAGAAGTTCAATGACAGTGGGAAGGTGAATCACAGTGGCTAACTCAATCCAAGGAGTGCAAACACTTCGAGTGCTTCAGAAATATGAGTAAAGAATGGGCAAATATAGGTAACCAGTTCAATGCATGAAGTACAAACTCGAGGAGGTAGGTGAAATCGAGTAACATTTACCTTCTCAACTCAAGAGAATGGGCGAAACTAAGTATCCCAATTCTCTCAACTCGATGAGGCGAGTGAAGCCAAGTAACCTTATCTTCTTAACTCCTAAGAGAATAGGTGAAGTTGAGCATCTCAGTTCTCTTACTTATCCAGCAGAGGAGCTCCGCATAAGTTCATTGACCCTTCAAAGAAAGTTTATAAAAGATAATAGTTAAATCCTCACCATGGTGGTCAATACTACTGAGAGTAGATTGTCCATTTCATTTCCCAATTGAATGTCAATCGAAAGTGAGAGTAATGCGAACCTACTTGAAAGTGACAACTAAAAGTGGAAGAAGGTTTAATAGGCAAATATTGTGAAGGAAGGACCTCAAAAACTTCAAAGTCTGTAAGGCGATGCTCATTAAAGTTTCAACAAGCATCCATCCAGTTCAAGCAACATGAGTATACTACGATACTGGCACATAAATGGTAGGTCTTTTCCTTCATCAGAAGGATCCGCGAGAGTCAACAAGGATCAGCACAACTCAGCCAATCCTATACCAGAGTCAGTCATTGGTGAGTTAAAGCAGCATGGCAGATCAGAGTTTGACTACTTAATAACAGTGGTGGAGAGCGGCTGGGAGCCAAAGGGGTGTGTTGCAGCCAAAGCAAAAGATTAAAGATTCAACAAAATGCGAGAAGATGCAGCGTCTACAACGGCTTCAACGATGACGTCGAAGGAACAAGTGGGGGAGAATGTCACGGACAAAAATATAAACAAGGTGTTTAATGAAATGCTCATGTTTGTTTGTGTCATTTGGTTTGTGTATATACCTTGTAAAGCAAGTAGCGGGCTTGCAGTAAGCTTGGCAACCCTAGTTTGGTTTGCTTTGTGGCCGATTTTGGCTTGTAAATACGAGTGTGTCATGTAATCACTTGTGAGGACTTTAGTCTGTAATGGACCATTATCCTTTGTGTGTAACCTTTCTGATTTTGTATTGTCCATGGGTATAATTTGTATTGGTTTTATAAAGTATTCACTTGAGCAGTTGCTTGTGGATCCCGTTGGAATTGCTTATTCTGGCCCATTTTCTCTTTTGTAAGTTCTAAGGGACCCTAGGAGATCTCGGGGAAAGCTGACCTTTACGGATGGGCACGCATGGGTGTCGCACGGCTTAGGTAAAATCAGCTAAGCCCGTGACAAACAGGAAGTTATAAGCAATTTAATATCAAAAGGTTAGAAATTATGATCAATGTTTTGCAGAATCCATATGGTTAATAAAAATAGAAATATGGGTAGTCATTTGGATTCCAAAACTTTCAATCTAGGTATCAATAGAAAGATATATGAATCTGTTTTCTAATAATATAGGTTTAGCTATAATTAAAATTTTTAATAGAAAGTTACAAGGAATTTAGTATCAAGAGGTAAGAGATTATAAAGTCTATTTTATAGATTCTTTAGGGTCAAGTAAAATAAGAGTTTAGACAGGCATATGAACTCCAAAATTTTTAATTTTAGTATCAAACGAATGATCTAAGAATCAACTTTTAGATAAAATAAGTTTTCTCTAAATTAGAGTTTAATGCCAAAAGTTATGTTAAATATAAGACAGAAAGGTCAGAATTATTAAATTTCACAGATTCATAAATTTACAACTAAATGGGAGATATATCATGTTCTAAGCAACAAATCATTTAAAATTATATCAAACTAAGACATAATCAAGGATGAAGACATTACGTATGATGGGGTTAGAACACTTGCCTTTGAAGATTTTGATCCCAAATGTATGGATTTGATCAAAATCTCAAAACCCTCAAACTTATTCTTCTCCTCTTCCTTTTCTTCTTCTTCTCCTCTCAAGTGCACGTTACAGCAATCCCTTTCTTCCCTAATAGTTATTTGTTTTAGCTACCATATGGGTTGTTAGGTGGCAAGCATACATCTAAGATGCTTATGTATCACCTATACAACATGCATAAGTGGCACACCTTTAAATTAGATAGTGACACGTGTCCTTCCCTCTCTTTTTTTAACTTAATGTGAATCATCCATCATTCATTTTAATTTTTTATAAAATAATCATATATATATATATAGTAGGTTTGTACCACATGTCACATATGCAAGCCCCACTGGATGATATGAGTCATCACCTAATATGATTAAGCCCGAGCCAATGGGCCTAATCACTCACAATATGATCTATGTATGCATCGACACATCCTCATGCCATATCATCATTCATCTCATCATCATCGGTTCTGTCATATTCTCATCGCATCATCATGCGTCGTGACCACTTGTCACGACATCATGGGTCCCACTATCACCTCCACGCTCCTGTCACGTCTCTCCTTGTAATTATAATATATATATATATATATATAGTAGGTGTGTAACACATATCACATATACAAGCTCCACTATATGATCATAAATCGTCACCTAATATGATTAAGCCCGAGTCAATGGGCCTAATCACTCACAATATGATATATGTGTGCATCGACACATCCCCATGCCCTGTCATTATTCGTCTCATCATCATCGGTTCTGTCATATTCTCACCGCATCACCATATGTCGTGACCTCCTGTCATGGCATCGTGGGTCCCACTATCACCTCCACGCTTCTACCACGTCTCTCCATGTAATTACAATATATATATATATATATATATATATATATATATATATATATATATATATATATTCATTAGACATCTCAGATAACGAAGGGTACCTAACACTCTATTCCTGACTATAAAGAATAAGCCCTCTCGTAAGCAGCAAAGAATAAGCCCTCTCGTAAGCAGCGCCAAACCGATAGCTCCCTCGGCTCGGAAGTGAGTTAAGAAGATGGGAATATATAGATGGATGTTCTGCGTGCTCTTGCTGTCGGCCTTGGCAATCTTCCTTTCCTCTCTAGATTTCGGCCTTTCCATCATTGAGATCAATTCCAATTTACTTGATTTGAAGCAATCAATAAAGAAGAACCGGAAAAGAAAATGAAAAAGACCTAAAACGAAAAAGCTGTAGCCTACTTTAGTGGAGTGGAGAAGCCACAGCCGGGGTTCCTTGATCCGAGGTAGCAAGGGATGGATTCTAGAACCTCTGCTGCTTTAACGTTCGGATTGCCACCTGGCAGACTCTACATGTTAATTTCACGTGACTGCTTCCTTCTAAGAAGTAACAAGTTATTGTTCAACGAATCACACTCCATGATATTGATGACACACATAGAGTTAATGGTATTGAATAACTAATAGATTAGATTGAGCAGCAGCTCGTAGAGACCACCTTCCTTATAAAGAAAGAAATAACATATCTATCTTTATCTTATCTTAAAGAAAGAAATAACATATCTATCTTATCTTATTTTATTATCTTATATATATATATGTGTGTGTTTCTATCCATATCCTGACATAAGAAGCCAAATAGGAGCAAGCAATACTTGAAAGGGCGATCTATGAGGAAAGACCTATACTGAGATCGTCTAAAACGCCCAAAAGGCATTACTAAAAGAACTTAGTAGAATGGATATGACCACTATAGTTAGTAGAATGGATATGACCACTATAGACGGTGCAATACTAAACAAACGCACATTTCTTCTAGACGTGATAAGGTCCTCTTTCAAAGTGTCGTTTAGTTCCATCTGCTAGAGCTTGCAGAATTCCCAAGGGGGGCTCAGGCCCAATACGTTGTTGTATCGCTGCAGATATTTCTCTTTCTTTTCTAACCACACAATTCAAAGTACTTCCTCCTATTGTCATTCCGGGGTACAAAGATCTATAGGCGTCCATATACAAATAAATAGATAAGGATTCCGATGTCTCAAAAGAAATGATGGTTTGCATTTCAATATAGTATAGTAGAATAGAATTAGGCATTTTTGCTCTATCAAAGCGTGCGGATCTATTACGCTTCACTTCTAAATGATCATAGATAGGGTCTGTCTCCTCCAGGAAAGCCTTATAGAGCCTGTGGAATAAGAGCATAAATATGGATTTCTGCATTTCACCGATATTCGTACCAAATAATGAGCTAAGGTAATCTCCTTCCTTCCTTTTGCCATTGTACTTTCCCAATCGAATTCATTTTCACACTCAACATTATCAATTTGACGAAGATCCCATTGTTTGTATTCCAGAAGCTCGTAACTAGGGAGCCCGTCCGGTGGAAGAGAAAGTCTGCTTTTATCAACGAAAGAAGAATTCGGGTCGGGCCCTTAGTAGCTTCTGCAACTGGATAACCTGCACTTCAAACCGATGGGGCGGCTTCCGACAACACAAGATAGGTCTTTTCAAGGACATCATTAAAGAGAATAGGCTCTGCCTGTCTTTCTGGAGAATAGGCTCTCTCCTTCCTCCGAATAGGCTCTCTCTGTGGGGAGCTGGGGAAGGCGGAGGGGTAAGCAGTCCACGAAGCAAAACCCCTTGCATTACAGAAATAGTTATGAACTTACTCAATTCCCTTAGTCTCCCTCCACGCTAGCTAATCTAATAGTTTTTAGTTCTATTCAATCTTCGTGACTTCGTTTAACCTTAACTTAATTAAGAACGAAGGCCACCATCCTTCTTATTCTTGATTGATTTCTTTCTCGAGTTGATTTCGGGTAAGGCCCGGGGAGAGTAGCTGAGTGGTCAAAAGCGACAGAATGTAAATCTGTTGAAGGTTTTCTACGTAGGTTCGAATCCTGCCTCTCCCACTTATTGTTGTTGTAGACTTCACTGAAATCCTGCCTCTCCCACTTATTGTTGTTGTAGACTTCACTTAATAGAAAAGAGAAAGTAGGCGTCAGCGTAGGCCGATCGAAGCTCTTTCTCTTTCGTAAGATAGACTGATGGCAATTGTATCATATGCTAGTTAGAGAGGTTGGCGAACTACTACGATCGTTAGATATTCCCAGCCTCTTAGCCCTCTAGTTTTGAAGCAATGCTCTGTTTTTAATAGATTCTATACTCTATCTTATCTTAACGCAATTTAATAGATTCTACACTTTCTCTTATCTTAACGCTATATTCTTTAAGCAATGCAAGTATGATCGAGGATTTATTGGAGAGGGATAGGTGGATGAAAAAGCTCAGGATGGAATTCAGAGTCTTTGTGCGAGCCGTATGCGGTGAGAGTTGCACGTACGGTAACGAGGGGGGTGTTCAGTCTAGTAGTGCAGTTTGGCCTACCCACCCTATTTGTTCCATGATCTATGGGTCTACTGGAGCTACCCACTTCGATCAATTAGCCAAGATTTTCACTGGATACGAAATCACTGGTGCTCAATCTAGTGGTATTTTTATGGGGATTCTATTTATCGCTGTAGGATTCCTATTCAAGATCACTGCAGTTCCTCTTCGGGCGGCTTTAGGACGGACGACCCCCTATAGGTAGTAGGGTAGGATGGGTGGTACCGCTCATATTGTGGCTAATCCTCCTAACTGCACGCGGGCTTAGAGCGCGTTTCAACTAATCACTACCTCGTAAGAGCGTTGAGACCATAGCATGTTACACAAAAGCTAGCTTTCTCTGTAGTGTTGTCACACAGCTGCCCGACTAGAAGAGCAACTCGCTCTGTAGTGTTGTCACACAAGATAAGCACGCCTTAGCCAGCTGGCCGGGCGAATCAAAGTTCTCTTCCGGTCAACTGTCCACCCAGTCAAGTGCAAAAAACACAGTGGAATCACGCAACGCACGTAGCTGGTGTGCTTCCTGCCCACGAGGAAAGAATAGCTACAAGGATAAGATTTTACTGTTTGCAGCATGGGAGCTGATTACCCAAATAATCCCTGGGAAAAAAGAAAAGATATCTCGGTAACGAAAACCATAGGAGGCTGTATTAGCGAGATCCAACGGTGAACTGCTGCCAAAAAGAAAACCGCCTGGAAGTCTGAGGACCTTTAGTACCCTACCCCCGAACCAGCAACCTTCGCGCCAGACAAGTAACGGATAGCCGCCAAGCCGCCAAGGGCCAAGACACGCCAAGTAGACAAGACGACAAGCGCCGACTTCAAAACCAATAGAATTCATTCATTTCATTTAGTTATTAGCTGGCAAAATGCATATGAATTTAATGTAGTGTAGTTATTTTATTAGCTGGCAGTGCTCATTTTCTTTGATGCTTACCTATACTTAACGCCCATTGAAAGGGCTAAGCTTCTTTTCTTTGATGCGGGCTCTTCTTTTCAGCTATCGTTTTCTAGCTGGGTATGTTCTTTGTAGTTTCGGGCGCACTAACGCTTTGATGCCTCAAGATGCTTACGTTAGCTGGTACCGCATTCAAGAATAATGGAATAGTGGGGAATTCCTAAAATATCCAATTTGAACAAAGAGGTATTTTACGAAGATCTTTCTATCAATAGATAGGAATGAGTGTTCGATATAGGAGATAGGATCTATCTGCTCTCTCTCTATTTTCTTTGAGTTTCAATTTAGAGATCAATAACTATCCAAAATCATAAGATAGGTAGATGATTAAATAATGGATACATAGACAGAAAAAGGGATGTCCATGTTATTCCTATTCACAGAAAAAGGGATGTCCATGTTATTCCTATTCATTGATAATTCTCTAGATCTATATTTGTGAGCACTCTATAAGGCAAGTAATAAGTAATGTAATTAAGTAGCACACTATATGGGCTTAGCCTTCCCTTTTCATAATGCCTTCCTTCTTTTGCCCTATCTTTTCATAATGCCTTCTTTTCTTTTGCTTGCTCTATTTTTAGAATACGGAATTTCGGCTCGGGAAAGCGCTGGCAACAACATAAAGGAAGGGGTCTATGTAGCTGCTGTGCCCGCCCACAGAGCAGCAGGTTCGGCATCTACTACAAAAGATAGAATCAACTTCTGATAACCACGTCTGTGCTAGGCAGCGTGTGGAATGACCGGACCTTTTGGATATATAATCCAAGCCGATAGTAGAGTTACGTGAACAGCCGTCTGATGGAAAACCACTTTCATGTTCGGTTCATAGAGCACTTTTTTCGTTGAGAATTCCTCGTTCTCTTTTGTGTGAATTCGCCAGCTAGAATTGACCACTTTTGGGGCCCTATTCAATCTCTCGAGCCCCGAAGAAACCCCTCCTCTCTCGCTCGGACTCAATCTCTCTTTTGACTCAATATATGTGGGCACCCGATATCTATGAGGGTTCACCCACCCCGGTTACAGCATTCCTTTCTCTTGCGCCTAAAATATCTATTTCTGCAAATATGTCACGTGTTTCTATGGTTGGTTCCTATGGAGGTACATTGCAACAAATCTTCTTTTTCTGCAGCATTGCTTCTATGATCTTAGGAGCAGTGGCCGCCATGGCCCAAACGAAAGTAAAAAGACCTCTAGCTCATAGTTCGATTGGACATGTAGGTTATATTCGTACTGGTTTCTCATGTGGAACCATAGAAGGAATTCAAGCACTACTTGTATACATTTTCATCTATGCATCAATGACGATAAATGCATTCGCCATAGTTCTAGCATTACGGCAAACTCGTGTGAAATATATATCAGAATTAGGAGCTCTAGCCAAAACCAATCCTATTTCGGCTATTACCTTCTCCATTACAATGTTCTCATACGCAGGAATACCCCCGTTAGCCGGCTTTTTTAGCAAATTCTATATGTTCTTCGCCGCTTTGGGTTATGGGGCTTACTTCCTAGCCCTAGTGGGAGTAGTTACTAGCGTTATAGGTCGTTGGGCGGCCGGAAGGTTGCCATGAGTAAGGTTGGGGAAGGCAGTATTCCGTGCACTGGACACGTAGCTTACCGAATCAGTTGCAACACGGATGGGAATGCATACTACGAAAGACAGGGTAGAGTCTTATGCATCAACCGTCGACTCCATATCCTTGTACGAGTCCACAAGAACTACACGAGATGAACCTGGGTTTGGTGAATAGAAGTTGGCCTTAGGTCTAATAGGACTCCTAGTTACTGCGCGCTATCGTATACTGAGGTGCTCCCCATCGGTTGTTGGAACGACGCGAGCCGGGCCTTGATTCCATTCATAAAGATTCCGGGACAGAGGCTTTCAGCACCTTATCATTTTGGGCAGAAAACGAATCGACATCTCCTTGTGATACAGCCCTTTCCATTTGAGTTGGGAAAGAACAGCGAAGTCCATCCGAAAAAACAAACCCAAATGAATAAATAAGAGGAGAGCAAAGTTTCAATGGCGAGCGAACGAAGCGCATGCAGAACGGGCACGTGGAGTAAGTGTGGTGGAAGAGACCGAGCTCATTCCTTGTTCTTACTGGGCTGGGCGCAGTGCTTTGTTTCCTGGCAAAATCAAGGATTTGGGGCTTATTCCAAAATCAATAGTCTTAGAAAGATAAGATAGATACATATATTTATACTTATAAGATAGATCCATATATTTATACTTATATCTAAGAAAGGCATCTTTTTATTGTTCGCCCCCCCGCTTCAGAAACGGCTCTGCTGCAATGGATGGCAGAAGGTCCGTAGTACCCGAAGCACTTGAGTGATACAGTAACCGGGAAGGGACCTAGAAGTGCCTACTACTTTACTACTACACTTGGCTCTACACATTTACAGAGCTAACCCCTGTCCAGTGTCTGGCAGAACGTTGGGGGCTTCAATCCTTACTCCTTATTCCCCATCTCAGCCTAGGCTAACGGAGCCTTACTTATGAAGGGGATAAAGTGGAGCCTCGAGAAGCACTCTTTAGAGTAAGATCATTCCCTCTGCATTCTCTACAGGGATCTCTGCCTACATAGAAGCGGGGCAGTGATGGAAAAGATCAAACACACGGGTATTTCTTGCGGGCTGTCAGCATACCAACTATTCCAAAGATCATACATATTTCAAATTCCGCTTACTTTTGAGTCTCCACACCACAAACAACAGAGATAGAATAATCTTTCAAAACGATACCTAACCCCTTCCTAGAGCCATGTATTGTAAGTGATCCGAACCTGCCCGGAGTGAATCCCAAAACTAGAGGCAAGTTCTGTTGGTGAGCCGTATGATGGGTAACTATCTCTTGCGGTTCGGAGAGGACTCAGCTAATTTTGAGTACCCCCTTTTCTTCGGGGTAGATCTTTTCACTCTATTTAATTATATAAGAATAGCGAAAAGAATGTTTTTTGATAGACCTAGGACATGGATTCTATTTAAACCTATGGATCGTGACAAGTCGTTACTACTAGCAATGACTTCCTCTTTCATTACTTCATCCTTTCCATATCCCTCTCCATTGTTCGATCTTACTCATCAAATGGCACTCCGTTCATATCTGTAAGTTCGATCATTAACAAACAAAACAAGGTTCAAAGAAAGGGTGGGACATTAACCTATCAGGAGGGGAGAGCAGCTTTGAGCTCCGTAGTGAAAGCATCATCGGCGCCAGGATACCGGGTTAGAGTTGAAGTCCCGTTGGCATTAATATCAGATTTGAAGTTAGTAGAGTTGTTCCTGCTACTACTGGAAAGAATCCAACCACTGTTTTTCATAATAGAGCTGCTGGAAAACAGGCTTATTGTCCACCCGGCTTTTCACTATTGTTCTGACTATCCTATCTGGTCAATCTTACCCCTTGCCTTGAAAACTAGAACCAATGCTTCTATCCTTAACTACTGATTTGAAGTTTGCTTTTCCTGCACCTAAATCTTACTTTAGCCCCGGAGCTCCCAACGTTGTCCCCGCAATGCCTATGTCTTCCATGAATATGTTTCCCATACGGGTATAGATTCGCTACTCCTTTAGATAATTCTGCAATTCCTTATTAAGTTACCTTATGATATAGTAGTCGTGAAATATAGTAGTCGTGTCATAGTAGCAGTATTGCTAGTCGTAGTTGAATTTCCCGGGTTCTCGTTCAATTGCTAGATGCGCTAGACCTTACTCTAACTCTGACTTTTATACTAGATGCGTGGCGCGGGACCGTATTCTCTATCCCCCTTTTGACTCTACAAACACATAACACGAATTCGAATTTGCGTAGTTGCTTTTGATGGCCCGTTGCTTGTCCACAAAGACATCAGTAACAATAACAAATACAAAACTTATTATATGCTTTTATTCACAAACTTAGCTGTAAACAAATAACGAAAAGTACTTAATATTGCTACATTCTCATCAGGCTTACTTGACTAGCTGTTAGCCTTACTTTGCTTGCTTTTAAACTAGAGCACTACCGACCGCTCTACTGACTTCTACAGTTTCTCTTGTAACAATGAATTCCACTAATGCCTTTCGCTCTGTCTTCCCATAGTTAGCCCACCGCTCTTTGCTTTCATTCCAGTATCTAAGCTTAGGCCTACCAACCTAGTCTTATTTTCCTTTATCTGAGGCTTGCTCTACGACCTATTAGTCCGCTCTTCCTTGGTTTTCTCCTGTATTCCTTGTTTCCACCTTGTACTGCTTACTTGCTCTCTTTAGCGAAACCCTCGCTCCTACTATCCTTATGAAGTCTGGCTGCTGCTATTCCTTGGTATTACTATTAGAATATCAACCAGAAACCACAGACTAAGTAATTGAGTCATCAACGGCGGAAAGGAAGTCTTGTTAGCACCAGTTAGAGGTTTAGCCAAGGGTTAGTAAGACCTATAGGCATCAGAGCAAAGATATAGACCAGTAGCTGTTGACTGAAAGCAAGGTTATTAGGTTTCGAACTCAAGCCTAGCAATGGGCAAAGGCAGACTGCTTAGTGAAATACAGAATTTAGGCATGGCATGGCGGGCTCGAAGACTTGCAACGAGAGGGTTTTAGTTTGAAGTGCACAAGTGAGGCTCAGAGGTTGATGAGTAGGCTTGGGCTGCTGTCAGTTAGTTGTGATTAGCATTGATTGAAATCTGATAGTTATTAGGCAGTTCCCAGCGAAAGTATTACCGGCGAGTTAGTGGGTTTCCCGGCTTAGAGGTTGGTTCAAAAAAACACTCTGCCACGTAACTACTGACGCACTAAGAGAGTGTAGCGGCGCGCCGACAAGCTATAGTTTAGCGCTAAAGCAGTTTCGCGGCCAAAAGAGTGTAGCTAAGCACCAAGACACATACGTGACGCGGCTGAAAGAGTGTAGCGGCCCGCCGACAAGCTATAGTATATAGTGCGTCAGTAGAGTGACGCGGCAAGTTATCGGTGGTTGCTTGGCCGGCTACTGACGCGCTATTATAATAGCTTGTCGGCCGGCTACTGACGCACTATATGTTATAGCTTGTCGGCAGCTTGTCGCCGACTTGCCTACTTGCCCATTCCTTAGTAATGCCTTGGTTAAGTCTCTCGCTCTTGTCTTTGAGCCTGTCTTTGCTTGGTTGAAACTGACATTGCTACTAATAAGAGTTGAGCCGGGTTAGTAGCAGTTCGGTGATTGTTATCCACTAGTCCAATTCGCTCTGACATACCTTATTCTTAGTTCGGTTTGTTCAATGTCGTTGCGCTTGGCTTAGCTACACATTATACGTTACTTAGCGGCTCGGCTACTCCTTTGTTTGAGTATGACTATCGCTATTCTTTTCCCTTGAGAACTGTTTGCTTGGGTGTTCAGTAATGGTTGCTATTCCTAATTTCGTTCAGTCCAATCCCTATGAGTTGGTATTCTGAGTCAAGTTCATTGCTACCTATGTGCTATTGATACAAGCAATATAGTCTTATGCTATTGATACAAGCAAGTTGGAATTGGGCTACTAGATATCAGATTCACCTAAGTAGAAGAAGAATTAGGATACGCCCCGAGTGTGGTATCGCTCTCGTTCTGATACTTATGAAGGGTTGCATTTATACGGCGCCAAGCAACCACCGGCCAAACAACAACTAACTGGCCGCGAAACGTGTGTTTCTTGGTGCTTAGCTCTACCTGCCGCAGCACTACTGACGCACTATATGTTATAGTTTGTCGGCGGGCCGCTCCGCAACACACTGCCGCGTAACATTATACGTTACTTGCCTGGCTAGCGGCTTGTCGGCAGCTTGTCGCTTTCTAAGGCCTCCATGCCAGTCTTCCCTTTCTTTCTTTATAGATAGGAGCCCCTCAAAGGCGGAAATGACTTCGCCACTTACCAACGCTATCTTTCCTACGAGATAAAAGAAAGGCTTGCAAACAGGGCAAAGGGGACCAACCAATCTCACAAGAAAAAGTGTTCCAGCTAAGAAGAAAAAGTAGCACGGTACGGGCAAGTCCTCTATTATTAGTGTAGTGTGAATTAGTCAAGAGCTTAATATGTTTTAGGATACCGGATAAAAGGAAGCATACTACTGAGATAATAGTTATTCATGTGCACATCCCATAGGCAAGGAAAGAGATTATTAGAAAGTCGAAAGCCAAGCCAGTGAGACCAGAGAGAGAAAGTATAGTTATATAAAGAAGAGAAACCAGTTGCCAGAGGAGGCTATGAAATAGTTGCCAATGATAGCTTTGGCAAGCTCACTCAAGGATCGAGGAGAAAACCTCTTGTCAATAAATCCGGTTTGTTTTCATAGAATTAAGTAAGCGAATAGAATGAATGGAACGAGTATAAGGGCTAGTTAGTAGGATCGTTTTCTAAGTGTTCCAATTATACTATATATTATTGACTAAAGCTTGTTCCCTCTATGCATTACATTAGGACATAGGCAGCTAGTAAGGACAACGTTTACTACTCGGGCAATGAGAGCTCGAAGGGATTATTTCTATTCTGCTTAGTCACACTCCCCAATGGGCGTATTAATATAGGTTATACCGATTCTATAAGTTAATATAGGTTATACCGATTCCATAAGAAAGTAAACCCGCTTCGTATCCATCTCTCGATCCGTCAAGAGCCTGGAAGTGTAAGAGTAAGGTATAAGAAAGAGAGCGCATATCCGCTTTTCGTCGAGTAACGGTTGTTACTCAATTTGACTTAACTTAAGAATTGATTTCATATTACTTAACAACATATGGATTCTACTCTTATGTGGAGATAGCTATCTAATTGACTTATAAGGCAGAGAATATGGATAGAATTACTACTAATAACAATTAAGACTTGTTTAAAGTATTCCAATTAAGATTATAACAAAACTATGAGCATAGAATTTGCTACTAATGGCAACTTATGACATGGATTAACTATTCAGTGCCTTAATATGGATAACTGCCTCAGTGCCTAAGAAACCAACTACTACGGATAAGACCTTCGCTCTAAACTCATACTTGAACTCCCGCCTAGGAGTAGGGCATTACTCGATATCACTACTACCATCCTTTATCTCAATACGCTACCCGTTAGCTGCATTCCGTGCCTTCTGTCTCAAACTGAAACTCCTGGGGAGTGCTAAAGGATCAATTGCCGGTGGTCCAAGGCTAAAAGATGGTGAAGTCAATAAGGAATTACTATAGGGAATAGCATAGGGGAATAGCAGACTAATAACAAGTAAAGACAGAGTGAAAACGAAGAAGCTATGGAATAGAGAAAGAAGCTGGTGGGTTGTTTGCCGGGTTACGGCTTACATTTGATGCATAGTTTTGTTGGATATATATATATATATATATATATAGTAGGTGTGTAATAATATCATATATGCAAGCCCTGGATGATCATGAGCCACCCACCACCTAATATGATTAAGTCGGAGCCAATGGGCCTAATCACTCACAATATGATCGATGTGTGCATCGACACATCCCCATGCCCTATCATCATTCGTCTCATCATCATCGGTTCTGTCAGATTCTCACCGCATCACCGTGCGCCGTGACCTCCTATCACGACATCGTGGGTCTCACTATCACCTCCACGCTCTCGTTACATCTCTCCGTATATATATATATATATATATAGTAGGTGTGTAACATATATCACATATGCAAGCCCCATGGATAATCATGAGCCGTCACCTAATATGATTAAGCCCGAGTCAATGGGCCTAATCACTCACAATATGATCTATGTGTGCATCGATACATTCCCATGCTCTGTCATCATTCGTCTCATCATCATCGGTTCTGTAAGATTCTCACCGCATCACCATGCGTCGTGACCTCCTGTCATGACATCATGGGTCCCACTTTCACCTCCATGCTCCCGTCACGTCTCTCCATATAATTACAAAATAATCAAAGGCACGTAGGCCCAACAATAAATGAGAAACACAAAGGCTCATAGACCTCAATAATAATAATAATCATATGTACACACATTACATCACATGGCTCATGATCATCGATCCACATCATACATCACATATACACATCACCATGTAGGATTACTAGAAAATAAATAATTAATTAAACTATTTAATTATTTATTTTTCTAAAATCAAGACATATGATAGTACTCTAGCAAGGTCGGGTCCATTGGTTCCAAATTAATTAAAACTAAGTCACGTTGGTCTGTTTAGTCGAAGTCAGTTATGGGTCGGTTAGCCCAATAGAGTTAGTTATGAGTTGGTTGGAGTTTGTTATTATGTTCAGTTAGGGTGAAGTCGGTTATTATTTTTAGTTAGGAGTTTTATTTGATTCCTAAATAGTTAGTTAAGAGTCCAAGTTTAGTATGACTCTAAGTCCAAGCCTAGAAGGACTTTTGGTAGAGCCCTATGAATAATGATGTAAACTCTTTTATCAATAAATGGATGAAGGAGTATGAGTTTTAGCCAATAGGTAAAATCTCAAGAGGCATATCCCCTCGAAGTGATCTGGGAGGCCTGATCCCCTCTAAGTGATCGTTTATCCCCCTTTTCTATCTCCATCCACTATAGAATCTTGTGGGGTTTCATCATTTTGTATCAGAGCATCGATAGAAACCTTTGGGGTTCTATCAGTTGGTATCAGAGAAGCATTCATGTGTACTTTCACTGTCATTCATCATCCACATCGTTGCACTTTAAGAGTCCAGGTTTAGTGGGACTTTGAGTCCAAGCCTAGAGGGATTCTTGGTAGAGCCCTATAAATAATGGTGTAAACTTTTTTATCAATCAATGAATGAAGAAGTATGAGTTTTAGCTAACATGCAAAACCCTAGGAGGTTTAATCCCTTATAGAGATCAAGGAGACAGATCCCCTCAAAGTGATCTAGGAGGCCTGATCCCCTCGAAGTGATCATTTATCCCCCCTTTTCTATCTTCAACCACAATAGAATCATATAGGGTTCTATCAATTGGTATCAGAGTATCGATAGAAACCTTTGGGGTTATATCAACATGCTAGGAATTTTCAGAATTGTCAAGGTATTTTTAGAATTATGGACGAAAGGATAGACCATAGGAATTTTCAGAATTGTTAAGTGTGTTTTTAGAATTATGGATAAAAGGACAGACCTCAAAATTTCTCAAATTCCTCGGGCATTATCATCTTTTTGCCACCAAGAAAACCCTAACCCCTACTGCCCTTGTTCTTGTGGCCGATGTCGTTGCCCCGGTGCAAGCGACGGTACTACGTGCCACCGGCGGTTGCCTCTACCTGCGGGCGACCGCCATAGTCCTCGGGAGGTAGCCCCTATAAGCGGTCAGCATAACCTCGCTCGGCCACCTGGCCCGTAGGTGGCTACCCCTGTAGGCAGCCTAGGCGCAGCCTCACCGACCCTGCAGAGGCCACGGGCAGCCACCCTTGCAGGTGGCATGGCCGCCCCTACAAGGGGCTTGGCCGTGGGCAGCCACCCACGCAAGCAGGCAGCCAACCCGCATGTGGCCGCCCCTCGCCCGTAGGCAGCTCTACCTTTGCTGCCAATCACTACAACAAATGTAAAGAATAGTTCTACGCGATTCAATCTCATCACACACATTTTAAAATCAATCTTTTGCGTGAATAACCTTAGCTCTAATACCATTGCTGGGAAACCAAACGGGAGCATCACATGCACAGTAGAAGATCAAAATAAAACCGATTTCTGACATATATTAAAATCATCGTGTAAAGATTGGTGCGAGAAAAATCATAAAATCAAAAAATTGCATTATATGTGATATTGTTTACCTAGTGAGATCGTATATCCCTATTTTTTGATATCTGGATAGAGAAGATGAAGGAAGTCAAGTATCCTCCTCTCTAGTGGTATCTACACGATGAATCGCTGCAGCGATACTCCTCCAATCATAGCTACAAATATCGTAACTCTTGCGTAAAGGGAGGGAGGAGAATAGGCCAGTGTGGCTAAAGGTGTAGTATATCATCTATGTGCCACCCCTGCCTCTTATTTATAGAGAGCTACTAAAAACCGTAGGGGTCTTGTCTTAGTTGATATTGGATCTTCATCCAATTACCCACTAATCTTAATTATTGGATCTCTATCCAATAATATCCTTTGGACTCTAATTGGACCTCATGCAAGAGCCCATCATTATAGGGTCTCATCTGATGAGAACAAAGGCTAATTGGATAACTCAGATCCAATCCTCTATTCGCTGAAGAATCTATCATATATGTGTGATATGTGTGTGACCCTCTAGGCCCGATACCGAGCTGGTCGTAGGTCGCCCTCATCAGAACTCCTTCTGGTATACTAAATTATTATCCCCATAATAATTCACTCGACTCATCGACTATCGACGTACTAGGCCACTACACCATAGTCCCTAGATGGTATAGGGGGATCAAATCTGTCGGACCTATCTGTCTAGAGTTATTGTGTATCTATAGTCCCTCATCCAGCTAATATTCCAGAGAACGTATATTGGACATGGTATTGTCATGCCATATACATAATCCATCTGAGTCTCGCTCTAATCGAATTCTCTCGGAGAACTCCTCTCTCAATCCAAATGACCCTAGCCAGGGATTTGTTTGAGCAAGCATACAAAAGATATTCCTCTTACAATACTAAGAGTGGATGATCCTTTTTTGACACTTAATTACCTTCATAAGGTTGGCTACCAATTTTGATAATCGGTTGTACCAGATCTAGAACTTTCTAAGCCTGTAAGTTCGACATCAAAGAAAAGAGTACTCATACGACACATCATTAGTGTCTCAAGTCTAAGGACTAGATACACAAATGGGAATATGGAATCACTGTCTGACGTTATGTATCATTAACCATACAATATTTCATAAGCAGATCAATCAGTGAACTCATTCTCTAATGAGCACCTGTATTGTATCCTTAGTATCTCACATAGGTGGCTGTGAGATCAGCCGCCTCCATCATATGGACAGGTATAGAGTACACCAGTTTGTCCAGTTATCTCGATGTCCCTCTCGAGTAAACTATGAATGACCAAGATTATTTGAGATATGTGTTTAAAGGTAAATCGATCTTATTATCATGATCTCATCACGATCCGGTTCCCATTGCATAGAACAAAGGATATCACAACATATATATGCAATAGATAATATGATGTGAGAATATGTCGATAATAATCATAAGCAAAAAGATCACACAGCGTGTCACACGTGCCGTCATTCACGTAATTGACTTCCAATGCACTTGTAACCAGTAATTTCTCTCATGATACAAGAGTGGATGATCCTCTATTGACACTTAACTGTCTTTATAAGGTTGACTACCAATCTCGATAACCAATTATACCATATTTGAAACTTTCCAAACATATTAGTCCGACGTCAAAGAAAGGAGTACTAAAACAGGGCATCCTTAGTGTCTCAAGTCTATGGACCAAACACACGACTGGGACTCTGGAATCGTTGTTTGACAATAGGTTCATTAACCATATGACATTTCATAAATAGATCAATTAATGAACTCATTTTCTAATGAGCACATGTACTATATCCTTAGTGTCCCCACATAAGTGGTTATGAGACCAATCGCTTGCATCATATGAACGGGTATATAGTACACCGGTCTGTTCGGTTATCTCGATGTCTCTCTCGCGTAACCTATGACCGAGATTATTTAGGATATATGTTTAAAGGCGAATCAGTCTCATTATCATGATCTCATCACGATCCGATTCCTATGCATAGAACTAAGGACATCACAATATATATATTCAACAGATAATATAATATAAGAATATGTCAATAATAATCATAAGCAAAAAGATCGTGCAGCGTATCACATGTGCCATCACCACTCACATGATTGGCTTGCAAGGCACCTGTAACTAACAACCTCCCACTTGACCTAAAGCCAATCAACTATGTGTTTGATCCCCATCAGACCCTTGTGATGCTCAAAGACAACTTGAGATAATGGCTTCGTTAGTGGATCTGCAATGTTATCTTCAGATGGAATTATTTTCATTGCTACATCTCTACAAGTTATGATCTCTCTAATCAGTTGAAACCTCCTTAGAACACTTTTGATGAGACCAAAGTTCTCTTGTTAGAGCTATCGCCCTGTTGGTATCGCTATATATGGGAATTGGCACCACGTTGCTCAGTACGACTCCCAAATCCCTGATGAACTTTTTCATCCACAACCCTTCCTTTGCTGCTTTTGCTGTAGTAATGTACTCCGTCTTTGTGGTCGAGTCAGTAATAATATCTTATTATGAACTCTTCCAACTTACTTCTCCATTTATGGTAAATATATATCCTGAGTTTGACTTGCTATCATCGATATTGGACTGAAACTCGAGTCCATATAGCCCTCCTGTGGAGAGCATTCCTACATCATTCCTAATAATTAGGATGTCATCCATATATAGCACCAAGAAGGTAATAGCGCTCTCACTTACCTTCTTATACACATAAGGTGTATCTTTGTTCTTAACAAAGTCATAAGATCTGATCGTCACATCAAATCTTATGTTCCTTCGGAAGCTTGCTTCAGTCTATAGATAGACTTGAGCAACCTGCACACTTTATTTGGACTCTTCCTAGATACAAATCCATCTGACTATATCATATACACCTCCTCTTTGAGATTACCATTGAGGAATGCAGTTTTCAAATCCATCTACCAGATCTTATAATCATAGTGTGTTGCAATAACCAAAAAAATTCTTATGGATTTTAGCAACGTTACAAGTGAGAAGGTTTCATCATAATCAATTACTTACCTTTGACGATATCGTTTAGACACCAGCCTTGCCTTATAAGTCTCCACCTTTTCATCTACTCTGATCTTCTTCATAAAGATTCACTTGCAGCCGATGAGTATAATACTCTCAAGTGTATCCATAAGGTTCCAAACCTTGTTGGAGTATATGTAATATATCTCAGGATTCATGGTTTATTGCCACTTTCCGGAGTCTATACTCATAATAGCCTTCTCATAGGTTGGAGGATCATCATCTTGAGTGTCCTCTCCATTGATATGTCACATATATCTTTCAGGGGGGTGAGATATTATACTTGATCTACGCAAAGTTGGAACTTATGTGTTAGGTACCTGAACAAACTCGAACTCTGGAATAGTACTTGAGCTAGGTTCTCTGACCTCGCTCAACTCTATCTCACTCCCTCTTGGCAACAAAGACCTTCTGATCCTCGAGATGATAAAAATAGTACCCATAAGTTATCTTGAGGTATCCCACGAACCTGCACTATTTTGTCCTTGATTTCAGCTTGTCGAGATTATGTCTTTTAACGTGGGTAGGGCAACCCCAGATCTTAAAAACCTTAAGATCGAGCTTCTTTTTGTTTCATATCTCATATGGTGTAGACACTACCGACTTAGAAAGAATTCTATTCAGAAGATAAGATGTGGTCTCTAGGGCATATCCCCATAATTAGATAAGTAGGTCAGCAAAACTCATCATGAACCACACCATGTCCAACATCGTGTGATTCCTCCTTTTGAATACACCATTGAACTGAGGTGCATAAGGAGGTGTACATTAGGATAGAATCCAATGGTCCCTAAGAAAATTGATGAACTCTATACTTAAGTACTCTTCTCCTCGATCTGATTAAAGAGTCTTAATACTCTTTTCAATCTGGTTTTCTACTTCATGTTATATTCCCTGAACAGACTCGGACTCTGGAATGGTGCTTGAGCTAGGTTCTCCAACCTGACTCAACTCTATGTCACTCTCACTATTTTCCACCAAGAGCATACTCCTTCTCTCAACAAACATATTCTTGGCAACAAAGACATTTTGGTCCTTGGGATGATAAAAATAATACCCACACTTTCCTTTAGGTATCCCATGAACTTGCACTGTTCCGTCCTTGATTTCAACTTGTTAGAGTTATGTCTTCTAACATGGGCAAGACAACCCTAAATTTTAACAACCTTAGGATCTGACTTCTTCTTTTTTTCATATCTCATATGATATAGACATTACTGACCTAGATGAAATTTTGTTCAGAAGGTAAAGTTATGGTCTCTAGGGCGCATCCCCAGAATGAGATGAGTAGGTCAACGAAATTTATCATAGACCGCACCATGTCTAATAGTGTGTAATTTCTCTTTTCTGATACACTATTGAGCTGAGGTGTACAAGGAGGTCTCCATTGGGACAGAATCTTATAGTCCTTAAGGAAATGGGTGAACTTTGTACTCAAGTACTCTCCTCCTCAATCTGATCGAAGAGTCTTAATACTCTTTCTAATCTGGTTCTCTACTTCATTTTATATTCCCTGAATTTCTCAAATGTCTCGGACTTGTACTTTATCAAGTACATATGTCTAAACCTAGAGAAATTATTAGTGAATGTAATAAAATAGGAGTAACCACCTATAGCCTAAGTCGACATAGGACCACATAAATCACAATGTATGAGTTCCAATAACTCAATGGCTCTCTCTCTCTCTAGTTTCACTAAAAGGAGAGTTGGTTAACTTTCCACGAAGTCAAGATTCATAAGTTGCATATAACTCATAGTCGAATGGATCCAAGTATCCATCTTTTAGCAACTTTTGAATATTTCTCTCATGGATATAACCTAGCCTATACGTATGGCTCGTTCATCTCATCTCATTTTCCTCTTAGACATACATTCATGATATGTTGGAGAAGTGTCTAACACATATAAGCCATTAATCAAAGTCCCTCTTATGATAATATCATCATCCATAATTATTGAACAATTATTGTTCTTAAAAACTACTTTATATCCACTAATTATCAAACAAGAAATGAAAATAATATTTTTGACAATTAAGGGAACATAATAACATACATCCAATGCAATAGTAGCTCCACCAGGCAGATATAGGGTGACCTCCCCAATAGCAATTGCAGCAATTCTTGCTACATTGCGCAGCTTAAGGTTCATCTCGCCTCTCGCCAGTCTCCTAGGCTTTGTTAGAACCTACAATGAATTACAGATATGATAAGCACTCCCAGTATCCAATACCCATGTGATATCAATAAAAGTCTAATAAATTCAAACTGATCATAAATGTACCTAAAGCTTCTCCAAGCTTCTGTATCACCTTTACTACAAGATAATCCTTGCAATTCCTCTTCCAATCCCTATCTTTGTCGTAGTGGAAGCATTGACCTTTGTCCTTTACCAAGTCTTTCTTTGTAACATTTATCTTACCCGGTCTGCCGTTGCCCTTGTCCTTCTCAAGGGACTTATCAGCATTTTTTTCTTTTTGGTCTCACCAACATAGAAAACTGACTTCTCTTTATGGGGTAGTGTCATGTCAATGACATACATGATTTTCTCCGCCAGAGAATAATTTTCAAATACCGGAGCCAATCCATATAGTTTGGACTAGTGAGGCTATTGCCATCAAATATGTCATGTAGAGGGTTTGCAAGCGACATATTTTAAACAAACAATATGTAATATAAATAAATAACATACAAATTTTATAGAAAATTAATGATTAAGATATGACTTCTATCTTAATCTACTCCTATTATTTGCCCATGGCCAGGCCCAGCCAGGCCACAAGGGGCAGTCGCCCATGGCCAGGGATACCGCCAATAGGGGTGGAAAGTTACAATGGTGGCTGCCTGTCGGCCAGGAGGCCGCGCATAATCACGTTGGCGCCCGCCAGCGGCCATGCCGCATGCAGGGGCAGACGCAGTGCCCGCAAGTAGGTTGCCTATAGCTAGAGGCAGCACCCACCCGCAGGGGTGGCCGCCCGAGGGTAGTGGCGACTACCCACGTGCAAGGGTAGACGCCTCCTACGTAGGCGCAGTGGCGGCAACCCACTAGAGGTGGGCAAAAAGGGCTAGGGCTTCTTTTTGGCAAATGGATGATTTTGCCCCTCGAAATTTAAGAAATTCTGAATATATCCTTTTGTCTAGAATTCTAAAAATGCCCTTTACAATTTTAAAAATTCTTGATATATCCTAATTTCTAGAAAAATAATTAATTAAATAGTTTAATTATTTATTATCTAGTAATCTTACATGGTGATATGTACATGTGATATATGATGTGGATGAATGATCGTGAGCCATGTGATGTGATGTGTCTACATGTGATTATTATTATTATTGGGGCCTGCGAGCCTCTGATCTTGTTTATTGTCGAGCCTGCGTGATTGTGATTATTTTGCAATTACATAGAGAGGCACGGCTAGAGTGTGCAGGTGACAACAGGACCCACGATGTTGTGGCGGGAGATCACGACATATGGTGATGCGGCGAGGATCCCATGGAACCGATGATGATAAGATGAATGATCACAGGGCATGGAGATTTGTCGATGCACATATAGATCCTAGTGTGAGTGATTAGGCCCATTGGCTTGGGCTTAATCATATTAGGTGGCTCATGATCATTCGGTACGGCTTGCATATGTGTTATAACCTACTATATATATATATATATATATATATATATATATATATATATATATATATATATATATATATATATATATATATATATATATATATATATATATATATATATATATATATATATATAATATGTATATGACACGACATATTAGGAGACCATTATAAAACGAAAACCCTTCCTAGGAAAATATTAAGTCAGTGAGCGTGAGGCAATAAGATTGACCCACGTGGCCTTCCATCATTATAGGAAGAAATTGAATCACAACATAGGTTGAGTTGGTCAAGTCCCTTGAGGCTCACCTATCTATATGATTGAGATCTTGTCTATGACATAGAGATGTCACCGGTGACTTGAGGATATGGTATGCTTAGTCGAGTCCCCCGAGGGCATATCATCAAATTAAACTCATCTTGTAACGATGGTGATGACTTAACTAAACATCATAATTGGTCGAGTCCCTCGAGACTATGATAGCTGGAGGCCAAACATGGTTGGAATCACAAAGATTTATGATTAACAAGAGTTGCATACCTTTTGGGCTTAGTGTAATTGGTCGAGTCCCTTGAGGTTGCACTAAGACACCAATTGGATCTTGATTCCCACTAGAAGTTTGTCGGAGACTTCCGCTTTACGTGCTGAGGGTATCACATGATTCGCCAGAAAAATTAGTGGGAGTAAATTAAGATAGAAGTTCATATCTTAATTAGTTTTTTTTACAAAATCTGCATGTTATTTATTTATACTATATCTTCTTTGTCAAAAACATATCACTCGCAAACCCCCTATATGGCATACTTGATGCCAACCACCCACTAGTCCAAACTACATGGATTGACTCTATAATTTGAGAATTGTTCTCATGATGGAGAAAATCATATATGTCCTTGATACAATTGTGCCCATGCCAGAGGAAGGGGTAAGCGAGGATGAGATCACTCGCTATGTGAAGTACATAGACGATCCCACTTTGGCAAAATGCTATATGTTGGCGTCCATGATTCCTAAGTTACAGAGGTAACATGAGAGCATGGATGCCATCTATCTTCATCTCCGCCAACTATTTGAGGAACAGGAAAAAACTCAAAGATATGAGATATCCAAGAGTCTCTTCTGAGCTAGGATGATAGAAGGGACATCGGTTCAAAACCATGTCCTGAAGATGATAGAGTGGATCAAGAAACTCACAGGTTTAGGAATAGTCATAGAGGATAACCTATGTGTTGATATTATACTTTAGTCATATCATATTCCTTTTCTCGCTTTATCTTGAATTTTAATATAAGCATGTTTGAGGTGGCTCTCCCTAAGCTCCTAAATATGTTGAGAGAACCTGAGACTACCATCAAGAAAGAGAAGCCTATTGGTGAGACCAAGAAGAAAAGGAAGGCTAATAAGACCCTTAAGAAGGACAAGGGCAAAGAAAGACATGATAAGGTAAAGGTTGTCAAGAAAGACCTGGCAAGGAACAAAGGATAGTGCTTTCACTATGGCAAAGACAAGCATTGGAAGAGGACCTGTAGGGATTACCTTGCAGATCATCCAAAATAGAAGCTTAGAGAAGCTTTAGGTACATTCATGATCAGTCTCCACTTATCAGATATTCATGATAACACATGGGTATTGGATACTATGAGTGCTTATCATATCTACAATTCATTACAAATTTTAGTAAGACCTAAGAGATTGGCCAAAGACGAGATGGACCTTATAATGGGCGATGGAGTAATAGTTGCTATAGTTGCCATTAGGAAGGTCACCTTACATCTGTTTTGTGGAGCTATCATTGCATTAGATGCATGTTATTTTTTCCCCTTTATTGTCAAAAATATTATTTCCATTTCTTGTTTGATAATTAATTGATATAAATTAGTTTTTGAGAATAATAGTTGTTCAATAATTCTGGATGATGAGATCATCACTAAAGAGATATTGATAAATTGCTTATATATGCTAGACACTTCTCCACACATCATGAATAATGCATACCTATGGCATTGTAGGCTAGGTCATATCCAAAAGAGAATGATTCAAATGTTGCTAAAAGATTGATACTTAGATCCATTCGACTATGAGTCATATGCAACTTGCAAACCTTGCCTTTGTGGAAAGATGACTAACTCTCCTTTTAGTGGAACTAGAGGGAGAGCCACTAAGCTACTAGAACTCATATATAGTGATGTATGTGGTCTCATGTCGACTCAGGCTATAAGCAGTTACTCATATTTCATTACATTCACTGACAATTTTTCTAGGTATGGACATATGTACTTAATAAAGTACAATTCTGAAGCCTTTGAGAAATTTATTAAGAATGAAGATGAGCCTATGACTTCGTTAAGAATGAAGATTTTATGACATCAAAGTTAGAACATAAGATTTAATGAGACAATCAAATTTTATAACTTCGTTAAAAATGAAGATGAGCCTTGTGTGTATAGGAAGGTAAGTGGGAGCGCTATCACCTTCTTGGTGTTGTATGTGGATAACATCCTAATCATTAAGAATGATGTAAGAATGCTTTCAATAGTAAAGGCTTGGCTTTCCAGAAACTTCTCTATGAATGACTTGGGGGGAAAACATCCTTTATTTTGGGGATTCGGATCTATAGAGATAGATCCAAGAGGATGCTTGGCTTATCCAAGTCCGGGTACATGGACTCTATTTTCAAAAGGTTTGGCATGGAGAATTTCAAGAGAGGTCTCATATCGATGAGACATGGAATCACTTTCTAGGAGTATGTTCCCAAAGACTCCTGAAGAAAAGGTAGACATGGGTAGAATACCTTATGCCTCAGCGATATGGTCTATCATGTATGATATACTATATACCTAGCCTGATATAACGCATGCTCTGAGTGTCACGAGCAGGTATTAGGCGGATTCAGGTTTGAAACACTGGAAAGCAGTAAAGTGTATCCTTAAGTACTTAAGAAGACTAGGATCTTTTATTGATATATGAAGAATGTAGCTTCCAGGTTGAGGGCTATACGGACTCAAGTTTCCAGTCTAACATTGATAATAGCAAGTCAAACTTAGGGTATGTTTTCACCCTGAATGGAGGAATAGTAAGTTGGAAGAATTGCAAGCAAGATACTACTGCTGACTCGATCACAAAGGTGGAATATATTACTACAGCAAAGGAAGGGGTGTGGATGAAGAAGTTCATCAAGGATTTGGGAGTCGTACCGAGCAACATGGAGTCGATTCCCATATACTACGATATTAACGGGATAATAGCTCTAACAAGGGAACCCAGGTCTCATCAGAAGTGCTTTGAGGAGGTTCTAGTTGATTAGAGAGATCATAGCCCAAAAAGATATAGCAATAGAAAAAGTTCCATCCAAATATAACATTACGGATCCATTGCAAAAGCTGTTGGCTCATATTATCTTTAAGCATCATAGGTGTCCAATGGGGATCAGACACATAGACGAATAACTTTAGGTCAAGTGGGAGATTGCTGGTTACAAGTGTCCTGCAAGCCAGTCATGTGAGTGATGACACGTGTGACATGATGTATAGTCTTTTTGTATTATTATTTATTGGTATGTTTTTATATTATCTATTGAATATATATATTATGATGTCCTAGGTTCAGTGCAATGGGAATCGGATCATGATGAGATCACGATAATGAGACCAATTCGCCTTTAAATACATATCCTAAATAATCTCGGTTATAGGTTGCTCGACAAGGACATCGAGACAACCGGATAGACCACTATGTTGTATACCAATCCTTATGATGGAGGCGACTCATCTTAAAGCCACTTGTGTGGATACACTAAGGATATAGTACAGGTGCTCATTGGAGAATGAGTTCACTAATTAATTCGCTTATGCAATGTTGTATGGTTAATGATACATGAAGTCAGATAGCGATTTCGTAGTCTCAGTTGTGTATCTGATCCTTAGACTTGAGATGTCAAAGATGCCTTGTTTGAGTCCTCATCTCCTTGATGTAATTTTCAGTTTTGCGGCTTTTTCTCGCACCAATCTTTGCACAATGATTTTGATCTACGTAGGAAATCAGTGCATATGATACTCCCACTAAGGTTTCCCAACAGTTTACAAGCGACATGTCCTAAATAAACAAGATGTAATATAAATAAATAACATGAAGATTTTATAGAAAATTAATAATTAAGATAAGGACTTCAATTTTAATCTACTCCCACTATTTTCCTAGCGAATCGTGTGAGACCCTCGGCATCTGAAATAAAAGTCTCCAATAAGCTTCTGGTGGGGATCGGGATCCAATCGGTGTCTTAGTGTAACCGCGAGGGACTCGACCAATCACACTAAGTCCAAAAAGGTAGGCAACTCTTGCCAATCACAACTCCTTACGATTCTCGTCATATTCGACCTTCGAATCATCATAGTCTGGACTTCTCAACCCACTATAAAGTTTAATTAAGCTATCACCATCGTTACAAGATGAGTCTGATTTGATGATATGCTCTCGAGTGACTCGACCAAGGATATCATGTCATCAGGTCACAAGTGACGTCTCTATGTAATATGCAAGATCTCGATCAAGTAGATATAGGTGAGCCTCGAGGGACTCGACCAACTCAACCTATGTCATGATGTAATTTCTCCCTATAACAATGGAAAGCCAAATGGGTCAATCTAATTACCTTATGTTCGCCGACTTAATATTATCATAGGAAGGGGTTTTGTTTATTTTGTATCGGTCTCCAAAAATGTCGTGTCAAACACATACATATTTAATATATATCTAAATCGCATGTGTATATATATATATATATATATATATATATATATATATTTATTTATTTATTTATTTATATTTATATTTATATTTATATATAAAATACATACATATATATATATATATATATATATATATATATATATATATATATATATATATATATATATATATATATACATATATATAATATATATATATATGTATATATATATATATATATATATGTATATATATATATATATATATATATGTATATACATATATATATATATGTATATATATATATATATATATATATATATATATATATATATGTATATATGTATATATATATATATATGTATATATGTATATATATATATATGTATATATGTATATATATATATATGTATATATATATATATATATATATGTATATATATATATATATATATATATATATATCTAATATGCGTATTATCACATATCACATATGCATACCACACCAGATGATCATGAGCCATCACCTAATGTGATTAGGCCCGAGCCAGTGGGCCTAATCACTCACAATAGAATCTATGTGTGTATCGACGCATCTCCATGCCTTGTGATCATCCTTCTCATCATCATTGGTTCTGTTAGATTCTCGACGCATCACCATGTGTCGTGATCGCTTGCCACGGAATCGTGGTTCGTGCTAACACCTATATGCACCCGCTGTGCCTCTTTGTGTAATTACAACATAATCACAGACACGCAAGCCTGATAATAAATGAGAAAAATGGGAACTCGCAAGCCCCAATATTAATAATAATCATATTTACACACATCACAACACATAGCTCATGATCATCCGTCCACATCATATATACACATCATCATGTAGGACTACTAGATATTTAATCATTAACTAAATTATTTAATTAATTATGTTTAGAAATCGAGACATATCAAGAATTTTCAGAATTGTTAAGCGTGTCTTCATAATTTCGAACTAGAGGATAAATTATGGAATTTCTCAAATTTCGAGGGGGATATTTGTCCTTTTACCAAAAAAGGAAGCCCTAGCCCTCCTACCCCCCTTCCAACTCGGCACAGCCGCCACTACCGCCCCTACGCATCGGTGGTGTTGTGCCGCTAGCGACCACCTTTGCCCGCGGGTAGCCACCCTTGTGAGGCCACCCTTACTAGCGAGCGTCGCCGTATATTCATACGACCAACTAGCCTATAGGTGATCGAACATTTGTGTGCAGCCACCTAGCCCACAAGTGGCCCGCCACGGTCACTATGGCAAAAGCGACAGCCCCTTTCAGGCGGACCCTAGTGCTGGCGGTCGCCCATGTAGATAGCCTGGTCGATGGTGGCCACCCTTGCAAGCGGCCTGGCCTCCCCCTACAAGGGGCTTAGCCATGGGTCGTCACCCCTCGCCCGCAAGCAGCTTGCCTATGGGCACTATCGTCGCTGTCAATCGCTACAACACATAATAGTTCTATATGATTCAATCTCATCAAAAGTAGTAAAAACCAATCTTTTGCATAAGCAACCTAGCTCTAAGACCAATATTGGAAAATCATCAAAGCATTACATGTGTAGCGAAAGAACAAAATAAAAATAGTTTCCCACATATATCAAATCATCGTGTAAAGATTGGTGTGTGAAAAACTCGTAAAATCAAAAACCATGATACGTAAAAGATTGATTACCTAGGGAAATTGCATGTCCCTGAAAATCCAGAATCAGATGGAGAGGATGAAGGAGGTCAAACATTCTCAGCGATGCTAGATTGTTATAACGATGCTCCTCCAATTGTAGCCTAAAACTCGTAACTCTTGCGCACCTTCTTACAACACTCGTGGAAGCAGATTTGTTATCTTCTTTGCTGCCCTCCCGCAGTAGAGAAGGGTTGGTCGGCTGAGAAGATGAGGGAGGGAGGAGAATTAGAGGGGGTGGCCAAAGGTACAGTCTATCACTAATGTGCCACCCCTACCTCCTATTTATAGAAAGACACCCAAAAACCCTAATGGATCTTACTTTAGTGGGTATTGGATCTCCATCCAATTACCCACTCCTCTTGAATTATTGAATCTCTATCCAATAATCTTAATTGACCTCTAACTGGGCCTCTTACAAGGAACACATCAATGTTGGGTCTCATTCAATGAGAATATGGGCTAATTAGATAACTCATATCCAATCTTATACTCGCTGAAACATCCACCATATGTATGTGACTCTCTAGCCCCAATACCGAGCTAGTCGTGAGTCCTACCTGTCAGAACTCCTTCTGACTGAGTTAATCGTTATCCCATAATAATTCACTCAACTAATCGCTTATAGAAGTACTAGGCCACTACACTATAGTCCCTAGATGGTAGAAGATATCAAATTCATTGGACCTGTATGTCATTAATTACCATGTATCTATAGTTCCTCATCCATTTAGTATCCTGAAGACCGTATATTAGGTATGGTACTATCAGGCCACATATGAAATACATTTGAGTCTTGCTCTAATCAGATTCTCTTGGAGAAATCTTTCTCTCTCAATTTGAATGACCCTAGCTAGGGATTTGTCCGACCAAGAACACATGGGATATTCCTCTCATGATGCCGAGAGTAGATGATCCTCTATTAACATTCAATTGCATTCATAAGGTTGGCTACCAATCTCAATAACCGACTACACTAGATCTGAAACTTTCCAAACCTATAAGTCCGGTGTCAGAGAAATGAGTACTCAAACAAGTCATCCTTGGTGTCTTAAGTCTAAGGACCAGACACACAACTGGAACTACGAAATCTCTGTTTGACGATAGGTAACATTAACCATACAACTTTTCGTAAGCAGATCAATCAGTAAACTCATTCTCCAATGAGCACATGTATTGTATCCTTAGTGTCCCCACATAAGTGGTTATTAGACCAGTCACCTACATCATCTGGATGGGTATACAGTAGTACATTGGTCTGTCTGTTTATCTCGATATCCCTCTCGAGTAACCTATAACCGGGATTATTTAGAATCTATGTTTAAAAGTGAATTGGTCTCATTATCATGATCTCATCACGATCTGATTCTCATTGCACAGAACCAAGGACATCACAATATATATATATATTCAACAGATAATATAATATAAGAAATATCAATAATAATCATAAGCAAAAAGATCACGCAGCGTGTCTCACGTGTCATCACTCACGTGATTGGCTTATAGGGCACCTATAACCCGCAAAAAGCTTCCTTTTTTCTTTTAAGAGTGAATTGTACAAGGGAAGGGTTAAAATTGAGTTGAAAAGGTTGATCTCTTGAGCCTGAGAAAAGGATAGCGTAAAGGTTATTCTCCTGAGCCTGTGAAAAGGAGAAATGTGTAAGGGGTGTTTGATCTTCGTTTGTAAAAGAAGATCGATAGTAGACACTAGTTGGCCTTAAGTGAAGAGGGATCGAGAATGGACATATATTCAAAGTTTTGACAGAACCACTATAAAATCTGTGAGCATCTCTACCCTTGCCTTTCTTTACTATTGCATTCAAATTTAATTGTTCTTAATTAGTTCTAAGAAAAGCACAAGCATCTTCTCTCAGTTTTCTCTTTACTATTATTCTCGAACTTTGTCACTCTTAATTATTTCTAAGAATATAACTTATGATTTTGGTTTTACTTCAAGCAAAAAAATTTGAACCGAGTTTTTTTATCACTTGCACTAATTCCTCCCTCCCACCCCTCCTCCTCTTAGTGCCAACTCAATCCTAATATGACTGTCTTTTGCTTCTTTGAACTTTCAACTGATTGAATTTACATCAAGAAAGATAATATATTATGATGTTGAGGTTATGTCTTTAATGTTTCTTGCCTAGTCAGCATTAACGAACATATGAAGATTAAGTGGTGAATGTTTTAAAAAAAAAGAGTACATGATTGAGAGTCCTTTTGAGATATCGTAGGACTCATTTTACTGCAAACCAATAGATAGTAGATGGTCGATGCATGAATTGAAATAATTTATTAATTACAAACTGGATGTTTGGATGAGTAAGAGACATACTGTAAGGAGCCAACTTCTTGTTGATATTATATAGGATTCGTAGTAGCACTGTCATCATGTAGCTTAAGTGATTCAATAACAAAGAGTGGAGTAGCAACCTCTTTAGCATTCTACATATTTATCTTCGATAATAGATCTTGAATACACTTTCTTTGTGATAGAAAAAGTCCTGAAGATATGTAAGTAGCTTCCACTCCTAGAAAGTAACACATGGTTCTAAGATCTTTGATGAAAAATTGATCCACCAATTGCTTGAGAAATTCCTTAAGCTCCATAGGATTATTGCCTGTGATGATAATGTCATCCACATACACCATTAGATATATTGTACATTCATTTTATTTTCTTAAAAAATAACAAAGTATCTGATTTTGAGTGGATGAAGCCAATTGATGTAAAAAATGAGTCAAGTTCGGTGTACCAGGTCCTTAGAGCTTGACAAAGTCTATAAATAACTTTTTATAATTTGCAAACATGTTTTGCATATTGAGGATGTATGAAGCCTAAGGTTGTTGCATAAAGACATCTTCAGTTAAAGTCTTCTATAAGAAAGTATTATTAATATTCAATTGTCATAATTCCAAGCCTCTAGTGACTGTCAAACTCAGGATAAGCCAGCTTGGTGTTGGCTTAACAATAGGATTGAATGCTTCTGTGAAGTCAACACCAAGTCATTGATGAAAATCTTTAGCCACTAGATGTGCTTTATATTTAGCAACAGATTCATCTGGGTTCCGCTTAATTCAAGAAACTCATTTACACCTGATGATATTTTGTGTGATGAAAGGATACAAGGGTCCATGTAGAATTATGTAGTAAGGCATCATATTCTTTGCACATGGTTTTACACCAGTATGGAGATTTTTGGGCTTGAGTGATGGTGGTGGATTCAATTGGCTTTGGAGAAAGATTTATTGTTTGAAGGTTAAGTATTTGACATAGTTTAAAAATATCACTTTTGGAACGTGTGGTCATGGGATGGCTAGGTGCGATGAGATTGTTAGATTGCATTGGTGGAGAGGCATTAACAAGTACCTAATCAAACGAAGGTACTTCAGAGTCACTAGGTCCAAGAAAAGGTACTGGTAGTGTTTCTAAGGGTAGTGTTTCATCGATATAATGAATTTGTGAAGGAGTAATAAAGGGAATGATGAGTTATTGAACTGGAGGAACAATAAAGTGTATATCTTGGTGGGAAAGACTGGATGTGTGGTGAGAGGGTTGTTTGATAGGGTGGAAGGAATTCTCCAATGTTTTATATTTGTTGGAGTAGCTCTCATGGCTAAAGATCCATATTTTTAGATGAAAAAGGTAGACTCTACAAAAATGACATGACATGATATAAAGACTTTTTAAGTTTGGAGATCATAGCATCGAAAAGCATTATGTTCAAGAGAGTATCCTATGATGATGCAAGGCTTAGATCTCAGTATTAACTTATGAGATACATAGGGTCATAGTAATGGATAACAAAGACAACCAAATACTTTAAGCTTTGAGAAGTTGATGAAATAGTTTTTCAAATGGTGACTGAAATTGGAAGATTGGAGTGAAAATATGATTAATAAGATAGACGATAGTTTGAAAGGCTGCTGACCAAAAGGTTGGTAGCATGGAGGCTTGAAAGATGACAATATCAGTTTCAACTATATGCTAATGTTTTCGTTCGGTAGAGCCAACTAGTTAAGGAGTAAGTAGTGGTGATTTAAGGTATTGTATACCCCAAGTTGAAAGACAGGATATTAAGGCTTAATATTCACCTCCGCCATTAGAGTAAAGAATTCAATTGAGGTATTATTTTGTTTGTAGAATTGAGATACATAAATGAGGTTTCTTTTAATGTGAGGTGCACACATAACATCATCGAGTGTAAAAGTGGTAGTGTGTGAATTAAGTGTTGTGGAATGTAATAAGAATTATGCTACCATCACCGATGATAATTTTGTCATTGCCTTCATAGTCATTATGTATAGATAAATTTTGAAGATCAGATGTGATATGCTGAGAAGCACCGGAGTCCATAATCCAATTAGTTAGGCAAGCAGTCAAAGTAGTCATGGTGTTCGCTTGAGGCCAATTGGATGTAGCAGTAAGACTCAGTCGAGATCAACATACTTTGGCAAAGTATCCGACTTTATCACACAATTGATAGATGACTCTTTGTTTATTTGGATTGTCGGGACATCGAGGCTGCTGATGGGTACTGAAGTTGCCAACCCTGATAGTTGTTAAAGTTTGGATTAAAAAATTGGTCGAGATATGTTTGTGTATTACTCATATGTCGAGGAGGCATTTTGGTTGATCCTTTGTTGATGTTCTTAGTATTTTGGTGGCTCCTTCTCTTAGATTTTTGGCTGACTTGAGCTATGATGGTCGATCCTAGAATGTTATCATCATGTTTCAAATATGTCTCATAGTTAGTTAGCTTGTCGTAGAGTTCTTCAAATGGTATCGATAAGTCACGTGCCCGAATTGCTACTGCTAATTATTTATATTCATCTCCGAGGCTATTGAGAGTATGAACTATGACTTATTCATCAGTGAGGGAATGATGACCTATCTGATATGACCCGATTAGTTGATTATAAATCTGCCAATGACCCTTTTGTTATTCATGAACGACCGATAACAATAGCTAAAGCAAAGTCATAACTTGTTCATTGGAAGACATTTGGAAGAAACAAACGAGTCAAGATTTGGTCAAAGTCATATTGATGCAAGAGAGCCAAAAAAGATCAATGTGATTCAGATAAGTCCATACCATGAAGAGAAAGTCCAGCCTTGAAGAAATTGGAAAATTTAATCCATTGTTTTAAGAATAAAGGTCATTCAGTCATAGTGGACCATATTTAGAATTATGGATAATTTTATTTTAGATTTTTCAAGGCAGAATTCATGAATGATCTACATTCATGAATTGAGAATATGAATGTTATTTAATATATTTAATTACCTTATCTTGCTCTATATAAACAAGGCTGACTCTCTTTGTAAAGAATAACTTAGAGAAATATAATCATCTTCCAACATCGGCGAGTATTTATTTTTAAGTTCTTGCATGAAATTTGGAACTTATCAAACTTTATGCTTATGGTGTTCAAAAACCTTAAATCTTTGCTTTCCCTTTTAACTTATCAAACATTTTAGTTTGTGACGTTTATGAGAATCAAAGTGTTGTTCTAATTTTTTATTATTTTTTTCTTTGATAAAGTGATTAGAATAATTCCTCTTCAATCTTGAACGTCTGTCTTGTTTTAATTCGTTAGAGGGTGTCAATTTGTATTCCATATGTATCATAGCTCTTTAGCTATTTGGGTGTATGGTTGTTGAGTTGATGATTTCCACCATTTGGTATCAGAGCTCGGCTCAAGTTTGAGATTTGCATATCCATTTATTTGATATCTTTTAGCTTTTCTTATTCTCTTCAGCATAATAGCTATAATTGTTATTCTTCCTTCATTGTTGTGCTCTTATTCTTCTTATTTGTTTATCCAAAATTTATAGTATAAAAAGAAAATAAAAGAAAAGAAAAGAAAAAAATCAAAAAGTTAAAAAAAAAAGAGAAAAGAAAAGGACAAAAGAAAAAAAAGGAGAGAAAATAAAAAAAGAGAGAAAATCAAAGGTAAAAAAAGATTTTTTTTTGGTAAGTAAAAGATCAAAATTGTGGATTCAAGAAATTCTTGCAAATTACATAATTCAATCTTGTTCATTTAATTATTATTACGATTTGAAAATCTCTCTTTATTCTAGATTTTTTTTTTCTGTTCATTTGATATTTCAATTCTAATTCTTGAATGATCGAAGTGTAATTAATACATACACTTTTAAATTGGCCTCTCTTTTTTTATTGCTTTTATACCTACCCAATTTCACTATCCTTGAATTGCCATGATCTAAATTGTTTGTTAAGTACCTCAGTTCATCTAAGAACCCAAAGAATAAAAAAAAAGAGGTAAAAGACAAGAGTGATGAGATCAGCATTGAGAAAAGCCAAATCTTGAGTGAGACACTTAAGAGAGTATTGGTGAGGTTGTTCTAATTTTGTTTTTCAGGTTTTAACATGTCGAACGAAAAAGAAACAAGTTCTACATCAAATGATCTTTTGGTTCAATGCAACAACAATTTGAATGTATGTTCAAAATAATGGAAAATGTAAGAGATATCTAGAAAGGTATGATGATGCAATTAATAGATTACAAAGAGGACCACGGCATGGGAGACAACCAACCTTTGTCAATGATGAATATGATGGAGTAGAAGACATGGATGATGACCAAGTAACTCTAATTGCTCAAGAAGTTAATCGTAGGAGACAAACTAGGAGAGAATGTTTTGATGGTGTAAATAGAAACATTGGCAGCATCAAAATGAAAATTCCTTTTGTTCAAGGGAAGAATAATCAAAATGCCTATTTGGAGTGGGAACGAAAAATGGAGTTGATCTTTGAATGCCACAACTACTGTAAAGAAAAAAAAGATAAAATTAGCTCGCTATTGAATTTTGTGATTATGCTATTGTTTGGTGGGGATCAATTGTGTAAAGACAGGCGAAGAAATAGTGAAAGGCCCCCCGAGAGACTTGGCAAATCTTGAGGAGGAGATTTATCCCTAGCTATTACTATAGGGATTTGCATCAACGACTGTAAACTTTGACACAAGGTTTCATAAGTATTGAGGAATATCACAAAGAGATAGAGATAACCATAATAAAGGCTTATGTGGAGGAAGACCATGAAGCTACCATGGCACGATTCTTGAGTGGATTAAATAATAACATTGCTGATCTTATAGAGTTGCAATACTATATGGAGATTGAGGACATGGTATATGTGGCCATGAAGATTGAGAGGCAACACAAAAGAAAAGGCACAAGGTATGCTTCAAAACCTTATTTTGATTCTTCTTCTTCGTGGAAATTGAATTAGTGTAAAAAGGATGATAAACCCATTGTTAAGCCTAACATTGGTGAAACTAAAGGCAAAAATGAATTAGACAATAAGGGTAAAAGTGAGAATCAACTGAATCAAACTAGAGGCATTAAGTGTTTTAAGTGTCTTGGGCATGGACATATGGCACATGAATGTCCTAATAAGAGAGTTAAGATCATGAATGATGAGATTATGGAATTGTGAGAGAGATGATGATGATGACCCTCCATCATTAGAGGATGCTAGTGATGTAGGGTATGCTAAAGGTGAAATTATAGTTGTTCAACATACACTTAGTTTGCAAAAAAAAAATGATGAACATGGTGAACAACATGAGAATTTGTTTCACACTCATTGTTTGATTGCTAACAAGTTATATAACATGATTGTTGATAGTGGAAGTTATACAAATGTGGTAAGTACCTTGCTCATGGAGAAACTGAAATTACCTACTATCAAACATCCAAGACCTTACAAGTTACAATGGTTGAATGATAGTGGTGTGATGAAGGTAAATCGACAAGTGTTAGTTTCTTTCCTAATTGGTACATATAATGATGAAGTTTGGTGTAATGTGGTACCTATGTATGTTGGTCACTTGTTGTTGGGGAGACCATGGCAATATGATCGAAGGGTAACACATGATGGGTTCAAGAATTGTTATTCTTTGATCATGGATAGACAGAAATATCAACTTGGACCTTTGCCTCCAAAGATCATTTTTGAAGACCAAATGCATATAAAACAACAGTATGAGGAGCTTGAATCTTCATTAACCAAAACTTTGGGGAGGGAGTAAGAAAGAGAAAAAAAAATGTGAGTTGAGTGGTAAAAACAAGAGTGTTAGGAAACACAAGAGGAGAGAAAACAAGGAAGATCTAAGCGAAAGAAAAATGAGTGCTTATGCCAAAATATGTGATGTAAAGAAAGCCTTAACTATGAGGTAGCCTATACTTGTACTTATGTACAAGGATATTTTGATTGTGTCTAATGAAATTAACAAAAAAATTGCCTAGTGTTATTGTTGATATTTTGCAAGAAAATGAGGATCTCTTTCCCGAAGAAGTTCTAAATGGTTTGTCACCAATTAGAGGAATTGAGCATCAAATAGATTTCATTCCAAGTGCAAGTATACCAAACAAGCCAGCATATAGATGCAACCCCGAAGAGACTAAGGAAATCCAAAAGCAAGTAAGTGAGCTATGAAAAAGGGTTATGTGCGAGAAAGCATGAGTCCATGTGTAGTTTCTATTTTGTGTGCTGATTGCAGGGCCATCAACAAAATCACGGTAAAGTATCGACATCCTATTCCTAGGTTAGATGACATGTTAGATGAATTGCATGGTTCTTGTGTGTTTTCAAAAATTGATTTGAAATATAGATATCATCAAATAAGAATGCATGAGGGTGATGAATGGAAAACTGCTTTCAAAACTAAACATGGTTTATATAAATGGTTGGTGATGCCTTTTGGCTTAACTAGCGCACCTAGTACTTTCATAAGATTAATGAATTATGTTTTGTGTGCTTACATTGGAAAGTTCATCGTCGTTTATTTTGATGATATACTTGTGTATAGCAAAAGTTTGGATGAGCATATAATACATTTAAAAGTTGTTTTTGATGTGCTTAAGAAAGAAAAGTTATATGCTAATCTAAATAAATGCACTTTCTTCACTAATGAAATTACTTTTCTTGGTTATGTTGTTAATGATAAAGGAATACATGTTGATTAAGAAAAAGTGAAAATAATTAGGCAATGACCAAAACCCACTAGTGTTAGTAATGTTAGAAGTTTTCATGATCTTGCTAGCTTTTATAGAAGATTCATTAAGGATTTTTCTATAATTAATGTACCATTAACTGAATGCATCAAAAAGAATATGGGGTTTAGGTGGGGTAAAGAATTAATTTGCTTAAAGACAAACTTAGTTCAATACCTTTGCTTGTTTTACCTAACTTTCTAAAACTTTTGAGATCGAGTGTGATACGAGTGAGATATGTATTGGAGTCTTAATGCAAGAAGGCAGACTCATTACATTCTTTAGTAAGAAGCTAAGTGGAGCAAGTATTAACTACCCAATATATGACAAGGAGTTTTAGCTTTGGTAAGAGTGTTAGAGTCATGGCAGCACTATCTTTGGTACAAGAAATTTATTATATATATCGATCATGAATCCTTAAAATATCTCAAAGGACAAGGAAAGCTAAGTCATAGGCATGCAAAATGGGTGGAGTTTATTGAATCATTTCCCTACATCATCAAGTACAAACAAGGTAAGGAAAATATAGTTGTCGATACTCTTTCTAGAATGTATGCTCTAATTTCTAAACTTGATGCTAAATTATTGGGTTTTGAGTATATTAAATATTTATATAATTTTGACCATGATTTTGCTAATGTTTATGGGGAATGTGAGAAAGGGGTTTTGATAATTTTTTCAGGCATGATTGTGTTCTTTTCAAAGAAAATAAGTTGTGTATTCCTCAATGTTCAATAAGGGAATTACTTGTGAGAGAGGCACATAGTGGAGGTTTAATTGGGCATTTTAGGATCATAAAAATTTTAGATATGTTAAATGATCTTTTTGCCACACATGAAAAGAGATGCTGAGAGATGAGAAATGCATTACTTGTAAACAAGCTAAATCTAAAATAATGTCTCATTGGATGTATACTCCTCTTCCTATACCTAGTGAGCCTTAGGTTGATATATCCATGGAGTTTGTTTTGGGTTTACCTAGGTCAAAAGGAGGGAGAGATTCTATTTTAGTTGTTGTTGATAGATTTAGCAAGATGGCACATTTCATTCCTTGCCATAAAACAGATGATACAACACATGTTGCAGAGTTATTCTTCAAAGAAATTATGAGATTATATGGAATTCCAAGGACAATTGTGAGTGATAGAGATGTGAAATTCTTTAGTCACTTTTAGAAAATAATTTGGAGCAAGTTAGGTACAAGGCTGTTGTATTCAACCACTTGTCATCCACAAACAGATGGACAAACATAGGTAGTAAATAGAACTTTATTAACGCTTTTGAGGGTCATATTTCAAAGGATTATGAAGAATTGGGAGGAATATTTGCCACATGTCGAGTTTGCTTATAACAGAAGTGTGCATGCTACAACAAACAATTCCCCATTTGAAGTTATGTATGGGCTCAATCCATTAACTCCTATGGATTTGCTACCGTTACCTTTAGAAAAGGCTAATTTAGATGGTAAGCAAAAAGCTAATTTTATCAAAGCATTGCATGAAAGAGTTCAGACACAAATTGAAAGGAAACTCTACAATATGAGAAACAACATAACAAAGGCCGAAAGCAAGTAGTATTTAAACCCGATGATTGGGTTTGACTACACTTGAGGAAGGAAAGATTTTCTCGCCAAAGAAAGTCTAAACTAATGCCAAGAGGAGATGGTCCATTTCAAGTCCTTCAAAGAATCAATGACAATACATACAAGCTAGAACTACCATGTGAGTATAGCAATATTGGTACAACATTCAATGTTTCTGATTTATCTTTGTTTGATGTAGGCAATAATGGTGTTAATTTGAGGACGAATCCTTTTGAGCAAAGTGGGAATGATATAACCCAATTAGTTGATCATAAATCTACCAAGGACCCTTTTGTTATTCATGAAGGATCGATAACTAGAGCTAAAGCTAAAAAGATGAAAGAAGCCATAACTTGTTCATTGGAAGGCATTTGAAATGAACAAGCTGGTCAAGATTTGGTTAAAGTCCTATGGATGCAAGAAGAGCCAAGAAAGATCAACATGATTCAAATAAGTTCATACCATGAAGAGAGTCCAGCTTTGAAGGAATTAGGAAATTTAATCCATTTTTTGAAGAATAAAGGTCATTCGGTTATGGTATATTATATTTGGAATTGTGGATAATTTTAATTTAGATTTTTCAAGATAGATTTCATGAATAATCTATATTCATGAATTGGGAAGATAAATATTATTTAATATATTTAACTAGTTCATTCTCTTTGTACCTTATCTTGCTCTATATAAATAAGGTTGACTCTCTTTGTAAAGAATAACTTAGAGAAATATAATCATCTTCCAACACCGGTGAGTATTTATTTTTAAGTTCTTACATGAACTTTGAAACTTATCAAGCTTTTCTGCTTGTGGCATTCAAAAACTCTAAATCTTTGCTTTCCTTTTTAACTTATCAAACTTTTTCATTTGTGGCGTTTATGAGAATCAAAGTGATGTTCTAATCTTTTATCTTTTTTTCTCATTGATAAAGTGATTAGAATAATTCTTCTTACTTCAATCTTGAACAATCTATGTTTTCAATTCGTTCGAGGGTATCAATTTGCATTCCATTTGTATCGTAGCTCTTTAGCTATTGGGGTGTATGGTTGCTAAGTTGATGATTTCCACCACTATCAAAGCCAAGTCATCAATAATAACTTTTATATTTTACAGATAGTCAGCAATAATACTTTTCTCTTATTTGATTTTTATCAGAGTGGAGAGGAGACGGAGCATGTGAGTACAAGATCGATTGGCTAGGGTGATTTGCAACTTGGACCATGCTTCCGCTATAGTACTACATGAAGATATCAGTAGGGTAACAGATCTAGCAACTGATGTTTGAATTGCTTGGAGGATAAGACGGTATTGTCGTAACCATAGTTTGTGAGTAGGATTTGGTACTAAATCAGGTTCTCCTGGTATTTGAATTTTTTCTAGTGGACAATTTAGAGAGCCGTCCACGTAGCCTAAGAGGTCATATTCAAATAGAAGATTAAAGAATTATGCATGTCAAGATGCATAATTGCTACCCTTGGATAAATTGAAAGGTATTAGAGTTGCAGCATTGATAGAGATTAGTTTTGTATGCTGAGAAGAATTATTTTTCCCTATAGGAACAATAACTAGAGTATCAGATATAGATGATACAAACATTATAAGGATATATACCGATTTGAAGGATCCAGATATGCATCCGTAATAAAAGGGTTGTGATTCTTTGGCTAAGTTATTTACTAACAACAAAGCGGTAGATCAGGAAGGATCTTGCCGAGGGATGGAAGGAACCCACGTCTTGCTGTCGCTGCTACTTGACTAAGAGAGAACATTGATTTCAAGTAGTGGAGCGGCTGGATCTGGAAGATCAAGGCTGCGGCGCAGGGACTACAGAGGAAAAGGTGACTATTTGCTACAGATCTGCACCGACAAGTTCAGCGACTGAAAGGTCGAGCAATCGGTGTGGGGAGTTGCAGTAGGAAGACATGGATGGGGTCGGCGAGGTGCAGACCTTGCTAAGCGAAGTAGGGTAGAAGGGGAAAAGCAGGGAAGAAATGCCTTCCCCGTGGATTGAGTGTCATGCCGATGGCAAAGGAGGGTCAGTAGTATCGTCTCCGGTGGAGACGCAGGAGATGACAGCGGCAGGGGAGGAGGACGCTAGCGATGAAGGAGGGAGCAGCGCTGATGGTGGGAGCGACTAACGGCGTAGCTGCGTGGGCTTCAGTGGCGTCATGTTCCAAGTGGGGCAGACCTCGTAAGTAGTTTGGAGGTTGTAGCAACGAGGGGAAGGAGCGGCCTAAGGTGTCGCCGGTGATGGTGGGGTGGGCGCTTGCCGCCAAGCACCTGAGATGGAAGGGGGGCTATAGCCATCGAGTAGACAACGATCTTGGGCTGGTAGCAAGAGTAGGTGGAGCAGCCATCGACGGAGGTCGGGGTCATCGACCTCGTCATCGAGTTCAGGAGGGGGGGTTGGGGGCTGGGCTCGGCGACAAGGGCGAGAGCGAGGGAGCAGGGCTTCGACCGTCAGCGAGAGGTGCACTAATGAAAGAGGTGTTGGCGGTTGAGAGATATCTAAGGATGGGGGGCTGAGAGCTTTCCAGAATGGTGCCAACCTGGCGCTTGTCATCATCGTCGACGATGGAGGAAGACGAGGGATGCCACGTTACGGACCCGATGCAAGGAGGCCATAGACCTATTGGGGCTCAGGTTCAGTAGGGAGGCCCGAAGGGCTGTGGAGGAAAGTGAGGACAAAGCATTAATTGTGCCATAGACCTCACAAGTTGTAGAGACTTCTTCTCTTCACCATGTCAACGAGAATTTGCTGTCATTGGACAGCGAAGAAAGAAGAGGTTATCTCTCTTAGATAGAGAGACTCTGATACAATGATAGATTAAAACCTGAGAAGAGCAAAGATTGAATCTTTCATTAACATAAGTCATAGCCCTATTTATACAAGTTAGAGGATGAGATTTCCTCTATCAAGGTTAGATAGAATCATCATCTAAATCTTCAGGTGGTTGGAGATCATCTCTTATGATTAGAGATAATATCATCTATTCTTATGTTCTATTAAGTTGGAAGGAACGACGCTAGAAACAAACAAGCGCTCTCGCAATGGAACAAACAATGGAACAAGAAGCAAGGCAAAAAAAGAAATACCAGAGTAATAGTAGTTTTGTTACTCATTTACATAAAGGAAAGAAAGACTAGATAGTGGAATGGAAGGTTTGCAGCTGATTCTATCCTGACTTGCCGCTCTTCTAGCTTGATAGACTCAAAAAAAAGGTGTTTGCGAGAGGTGCCTCATCAGAAATCCTTGGTTCCTACTAGGTCTTTACCCAAGATCTTCCTTTGAAACTCGCTCCTGTGGATGACTTTTTTGACAGGATATGGTAATGGATCGAGTGCGCTTTCCTTTATCAATGGCACAAAAGCTTTATCGGGTTGGTTGGGATCTCGAGATCAACGTAGTGAGTTTCCACCCCCAACAGCTATGGCAAGTACAATAGCTTCACACTCCTTTGTTTCAAAACCAAACTTATTCTATAACGAATCTGCTACCAACTCAATCTAACTGAACCTCCATTAAATTCAATTCAACAAGCCTTGCGTGAGCATTGGCAACGAGATCAGAAGCTGGGGAAGGTGAGGAAGTGGGAAGTCTAGTTTTAACCTAAAAAGTATAGTTTTTGGGAAAACTCTATGGCTCTAAAGTCAATTCTTTTCCTGCTATGCGCTTTAGAACTTATTATAGAACCATAATACTCTTATAATAGTTGGGTGGTAGCAATGACCTCTTTCCCTTGCTGCCCGAGTGCACTATTGGTTTGTCGATTCTGAATCTCTATCTTCATCTTGGTTCGGAACAAATTTAGTGAGCTCCCGTTGTACCAAACTTAGTGAGCTAACTCATACTGATGATCGCTACGCCCCCATATTTATTTGATCTAAGGATTTGATCGAGCACTGTATTTGTTGACTCTGTCTGTCCATTTCCATCGGATAAAAAGTAGTCTTATATATGCAATCATGAAGCTACAGTGTTTAATGCACAGTTGCTTGAAGGTACAGGTTCGACAAGGATCTCTACATTCTTTTCTTAGGCGTCAATGCTTTTAAAAGAGCAGGGGATGGGGGTCGAGGCTACTTGGTTGGGTGTTTTTTCGGCATTAATTGGTCAAGGAAATATAAATCAGATAAAGACAAGTCAAGCGCTTATAAGCTAGTTCAGTTCGATCAAGTTTCAATCCTAGTTTATGAGTCATGCATTTCTCAGCGATCAAGAAGGCCAGCTATTTGGAGGGAAAGGCATTCTTCTTGGCTCAGTATAGCCCGTATCCCATTATTGACAGCTTCAGATCTGTAGGAAAGAGAGGGAGTTCCCATCTATCATCCTTTTTCAAGGCAGCCCTCACTCAGAGATTCCCCAATCCTTTCTCCCCTTCACCTTTTATAATAGTGTTGGCTCCCACACTAAAAGAGTATGCTTTGTAGGTCTTGGAAATGGCTCCCTTTTCCTGTTCCTAATTAAGATCCTGCTCTTAACGCTAATCTTTCAATTGAATCTCTATCTTTGACATATGATATAGAAAGAAGTGAAGGGATAACTTGTTCCCCTTAACTACAATAAGTCATTTGTTTATTCCGGTATAGTCCTGTTTTTTATTACTAGATACTTAACTTGCACTGTGTATTTTGTTTCTATCAAGCCCCTGCCCTACTGGTTCCCTTGCTTGATCTCGGATTTAAGAATATGCTTAACGCTTCTGGTCGTCAATGTGCCACTAACGCTCTACCCTCAAAGGTAGTTTCACATAATATAGTTGAAAGATGGGCAATAGTGAGTCCATCTAAGGAAGAAGTCTCAAATCAATTAAGGATTATAGGTCTAACTAGATGTGGTAGAGAGAAGGGCTTAAGAAAGATAAGGAATAGTAAGAATTTATAGATTTCTCCACTCACTAATAATCTTTTTGTCCACATAGAAAGATGTGGTAGTTGATCAACCAACCTTTCTCAAACTATCCTGGAACTTGCCCTGTCCGCTACGTCACCTCAGTGTCGAAGGAAAACAATCAATCAGGTCAATCAGGTGCTCAAGCCAACAACAACTCTCAATCTGGTGTTGCAATAAGTGAATCTGGTGCTTAAGCCCTAAATAAGAGAGCTATCCTAGGAACAGAAAGCACTTTTGATTATGGGCAGACGTTGCACATTAGGAGATTTGAGTGCCTTTGTGTTACTAAAAAAAGTCCTTGCTTGTTGAATTGAGCTATCATCATATGGAAATTAGTAAACAAGCTGCTTTGGTTGCCGGAATTACTACTTGGCCTTTGACCGATTGCCATTAATTATGATTAGTAAGATGGACGGAAGAAGCCCAAAGAACAAGTGCCAAAGTCAATCTGCTATTCAAGTAGAGGTCGTGTGGAGGTGTGTGTTGAAGTAGATGGAAGCCAAGAATCAGCTGGATTGGAATAAGGATTAGATGCTCCTTTCTAAGCTACAAATAGGACTTGCCCCAAAAGGTGATTAAGGGATGGTTGACCAAGGAAGTGCCACATCTGATTCTCTAAGAATGCCAATTTATGTCAGTTTCTTCTTTTCTTGGCTTGCTTGGTAGACAGGAGTTGTGAATTTATCTTCTTTCTACTGTAGCACTTTGCTTCCAATGAGATTGAACGAACAAGCAAGCTGCGGGAACAACCTTTCTTGCAATTGAGTTCGGGTCAGCTCGATCAAAGGAAAGGCTGCCTAGCAGAGTTATTAAGGTGGGTTTGTTTCTTTTTATAGACTATTAATGGGTTTGTTGTTATATTAGTATGCATACAGTGCATTACACTCGCTAACTAATTGATGTTTGCATCTAAGGACCGAACAAGCAAGCAACTACTAATATAATATAGAGTCGTAGGCCTCGGGTCTCTCTCTAACTTTGAATCGAATCAAAGCGTTCTCCTATAAGGACATCATGAGATGTAGCGTTCATTATCAACGCAAGAATGGATAAAACTGAACTTAACCCTACCCCTAAGGAGTGATTTGTTGAAAGTTAAGCTCGAACCTACGCTATAAGATAAGAAGCAATGAATGATTTTAAAAGATAATGTCTAGGTCCAAAACAAGAATACTCTGTGTGCAAGTGAAATTAAAACGTTAGCAATGGTTGCTTATCAAGTAGTTACTTGCCAGCCAGTCTTATGCCTAAGCTTATTTGGTAGTTGCTACCTTTAATAACGAGTTTGCCCACAAGTCTTTCTCTGAATTTATGATGTAGAGATGGGGAAGATGGTTCTACTTTGATTTTTTGGGTTAGCTCATTCATTTGAAAATTTTGGTACTGTCAACCAACCGAAAATCCCTTCTACTCATCAACCAGTAGTTTGATCACCTTTATGGTGTCCATTGTTTCTTATCTTTATTTCCTTCAGATAAAGATAAGAATGCAACGCTTAATCTTTTAGATAATTTATAGCGTCGAGAGAAGATGTTGTCGAGTTAAGTCAACAAGATCAGGAGTTTGAACTGTGATCGCCTAGTACCACTCCTACTCATACTTTATTACTAAATTTGATTTTACCAGGGAAATGATGGTTTGAGGGCTGAAATTGTTAAATGAGGTTCTGACTTTCGAATTGCGGGATAGGACCCTAACCCTTAAATAAAGGTACAAGTGGATTAGTTACTTATTGAGACCCATCTTCTCTGGCCAATTATTATGTTCTGTTTCAAGACACCTCACATCAAATCAAGCAAGCAACTGATTGACGCCTCGCAACTGATAAAGATGGAATTAAGGATCAAATGGCTCACTTGATATATTGTTGCAATACATATTTATACTAATGAACGAGATCTTCTCGTTCAATTAGGAAAATCTATACAGCTAATATGCCCCCACAAGATCGAGCTCCTATCAAGGACGTCAATCTTGGATCAATGTAAGGAAAAAAGTTTGCGGGTCAGATACTTCATAAGGGAGTTGGCGAGTTGATCAGTCGTGTGGGCATGAGAAACACAGAGCTGCTGGCAGATGACTTGATCTCGCACAAAATGAAAATCAATAGCAACATGCTTCATGTGGGAGTGGAAAATCAGATTGGCACAAAGGTAAGTAACAACGATGTTATCACGATAAATAACAAGCATAGAATCAGAGGGAATGTGAAGCTCCTTGAGCAAGTTAGTGATCCAATTAAGTTCAACAGCAGTAATGGCAATAGCACGATATTAAGCTTCAGTAGTGGACCTGACAACTGTCTTTTGTTTCTTAAAACTCTAACTAATTGGATTAGCACCAAGAAAAATAATATACCCTGATGTTCTATCATCAACATTTCCAACCTAATTAGCATCAACAAAGGCATGAAGCTGAGAGGGAGAATGTTTGCGAAGAAAAATGTCATAATCGATGGTCCCCTTAAGATAACACAGAGTGTATTTGACAGCAGTCCAGTGCAAAGTAAATGATCGATGTATAAACTGGGATAATTTATTAACTGCAAAGGAGACATCTGGACGGGTAAGGGCTAGATATTGTAAGGAGCCAACTACCTGCCGATACTGAGTAGGGTTCTGTAGCAGGACTAACCATCACATTACTTGAGTGATTCATTGGTAGATAGGGGAGTGATAACCTCTTTTGCATCCTACATATACGTCTTGAATACCAAATCTTGAATATAGTTTCTCTATGAAAGAAAGAGGCCAGAAGACATAAACATAGCCTCAACACCAAGATAATAACTCAAGTCGTCAAGATCTTTAAGAGAGAATCTATCGGTCAATTATTTAATAAATGTATGAACCTCCATAGAGTTATCACCTATGATAATAATATCGTCCACATAGACTAGAAGACAAATGGTGCCCTCATGTTAATGGCATAGAAATAGGGAGACATCAGACTTAGAGTTGATGAAGCCAACTAAAGACAAGAATAAACCAAGTTCAGTATACTAGGCCCGTGGAGCCTAACGGAGTTCATAAATGGTCTTTTGAAGTTTACAGGCATCCCGTGGATATTGAGGATGTATAAAGCCAAGATGTTGCTCCATGAAGATATCTTCAATGAAAGTCCCTTGTAAAAAGATATTGTTAATATCTAATTGGCGTAAGCACTAACCTTTGAAAATTGTTAGACTAAGGATAAGCTAGATTATAGTAGGTTTGACAATAAGACTAAATGTCTCGGTATAATCAACACTGGATCGTTGATAAAATCCTTTGGCCATAAGTCGTGCTTTATAACGAGCATTATGAAGAAGAGCATCATACTCCTCACACATGGCTTTACGCCAATGTGAAGATTTTTGAGCCTAAATAAAAGATGTTAGTTCAAAAAAGTTGATGGAAGGTTTAGTGCTAGCATGTAAGTCAAGAACTTGATGTGGTTTAAAGACAGTACTCTTGGAACGAATTTGCAATGGATGTCTGGGGGCTGTAATAGTATTAAGGGGTAAAGGCTGAGGGTTATCACAGGTTGAGTCAGGTGGAAGAACAACAGAAGTTCCCTAACGAGGTGAAGACAAAGGTTATGTTCTAGAGGTAGTTGCACAGGAAGAGGAGTAAACGATGGAGAGGAGGGAGAGAAAAGCTACGGAACAGAGGTAATAAGAGAGTGTGGATCTGGCGGAGATGCGTGTGAGGATGATAGTGTGTCGTAAGAATCCAATGATATTACATATTGCTTGTGATCCCGAAAGGGAAAGACAAACTCCATTAAAGTGACATATCCAGAGACAAAGACTTTAGCAGTGTGAGGGTCATAACATGAGAATGTATTATGTTCAAGAGAATATCCAATGAAAATACAAAGACGAGATCAATGATGCATTTTATGAGAATTATAGGGATGTAACCATGGATAAATAGACAATCAAATACTTTTAATGCTTGCAGATTAAGGTATTTTTTAAATAGCTTTTCAAATGGTGATTGATATTGTAAGATAGGAGTAGGCATTCAATTAATAAGGTAGACAATAGTTTGAAACGCTATAGACCAAAAGGTTGATGGGATGAAAGCCTGATGGAGCAGTGTTAGGCCAGTTTCAACAATATGTCTATGTTTACGTTCGACAGAGCCAGCCAGTTGAGGAGTATATAGAGTAGACTTGAGATGTTGAATGTCACAAGCAGAGAGCCAAGATGCAAGGGCATGATATTCACTCCCGCCATCAGAATAGATGATTTTAATAGTAGTTAGAAAGTAGTTCTCGACTAAGTTCTTAAAGTTGGAGAAGACAACAGTTAGACTTTTGATGAAGAGTATATAGCCACGTGTACTTTATAAAATAGACTACAAAGACAACACAGAATCAGAACTTGTCAAAGGAGACAACTGACGCATGACCCCAAACATCAGTATAGACAACTTCAAATGGTTTAGAGCATGACATGGATGATATGTCAAAAGGTAGTTTATAACGCATATTACTAAGACAAGTATCACAGTGAGTAATAATATTACGAGATTTAAAAACAAGAATCGAATAACGAGATGAAGTAATTTTTGTTGAATAGAAGTAGAGGGATGACTAAGACGTTGATGTCAAATGTCAACCGGAGCAGCAGTTGAAGAGTTAGCAATAGGTTGAGTGAGATATAAGGCTGAAGGCCATTCGTAGATGTTGTCTTTATTCAGGCCTCGAACCAAGGATACCCCCATGCTCAAGTCCTTAATAAGAAAATAATCAAGAAAGAATTTAATGGAAGTATGATTCTATTGACAGAATTGAAAGACAAAAATAAGGTTTCTTTTAATGTAAGGTACATACAAAACATCGTCAAGTGTGAATGAAGAGATATGTGAATTAAGTATCATAGAACAAGTATGAGTGATAGGAATTCTTTTACCATCACCGATGATGATGTCTTCATTTCTGCCATAATTATTGTGGATCGATAGGTTTTGGAGATCAGAGGTAATATGGTAGGAAGCACCAAGGTTTACAATTCAATTGGACTGACTAGTAGACGGAGTAGTCATAACATTTGCTTGGGGCTAGGTTGACGGAGCTCGGAGGAGAGGTCGAGACTGACTGACTTTTGCAGAGTGACTGACTTTGTCACACAACTGGCATACAACCAATGGAGAAACCACAGGAGGAGGACGATGCAGCTGGAAGGAAGCACTATGACTGCTTCTTTTGGAGCATAGAAGTAGAAGGAAGAGAAGGGTTGGTGCCCATCGAAGTAGGAGGAAAGTTGGCCACACCTTTTGGAATATTTTTATTATATTTATGATTTTGTCTTTTGGATTTTTGGTTGAACTGAGCTATGATGGGAGGTCCTATTAGCCTATCATCATGCTTCAGGTAAGCCTCATAGTATGTCAACTTGTCGTAAAGTTATTTAAAGGGATTGGAGAGTCATGTGCTCGAAGTGCTGCTACTAGTTCCTTGAACTCTGCACTCAGTCCATTAAGCGTGTGGACGAGAACTTCTTCACCAATTAGGGAATGACTTATCAAAGCTAGGTCATTGATAATCATTTTGATATGTTGTAAGTAGTTGGCAATAGTACTTCCCTCATGCTTAAAGTTCATAAGGTTGGAGAGTAGCCCAAGCATGCGAGTACGTGAGTGATTTACTAAGGTAGTCTATAATTTGATCCAAGCTTCCATAGTAGTAGCACAGGAGGACAGGAACGGGACGATGGATCCAGTAACAAAGACTTGAATTGCTTGGAGAATAAATCGATCTTGACATAACCATAACTTGTAGGCTGAATTGTGTACTAGGTTGGGTTATCCTAGAATGTGGATCATTGTTAGTGGACAACTAAGAGAGCCGTCAATATAACCTAATAAATCATAGTCAAATAAAAGATTAGAGAATTGAACACGCCATAACGCATAATTGCCACCTTGGATAACTTAAAGGGGATTAGGAAGACAACATTTATGAAAATAAGTCTTGGAGGTGGAGAGGGATTGCCAGCGAAGAAGAGAGTAGGAGCATCAAAGATAGATGAAGAAGATATTTGGAAATCACCGAGAGTTATAATTGAGGAGAAATAGTACAACTTGAGCATTTGAGAAGCAGGTGGCAAGGAAAGTAATAGTGATGAGGTATGGGAGGGAAAGAAAAACCTCAAACCAGCATAGAGTTACCTCCATCAACTGACGTCAGTGCTTCTGAAACATGCAACGGTTCAGAAGATAGAAGGCATGCTACTATGAGAGGTGCCCGTCAGTTGTCACAGCTAGATGCAAATGTTTTAGGAATAGGCAGCGAAGAGGTCGAGGAAGAACGGATAGTCCGAATAGTAGGCTGTTGTAGAGGAAACAACAAAAGATCGACCTGGCGAGCAGAACATAACTTTTGATACTACAACATCAACCTGTTTGTGCTAGCAATTATGCCTGCTACCACCAGCGTGAGAATGGTGCTTGAGTTGGTCCGGCGATCTTGCAAGTGACCATCTTCATGGTGCCACTAGCAGCAAATCGCTGCAGCAGAGCAACAAACGCATGTTCGAAAGGAGAGGGGGCACAAGAGGTGCTCGGGCCATAGAGTTGCAACAGATAGAACTCGAAGTTGGAAGAAGGGTGCAACAACGTCCCAAGCAAGGTAGAAGATGGCACCATGGAGTGCGGCTCCTGAGGGACGAGTGCTGCTGCTGAACTCTTCAATTGTGTCATTGGCATGGCTCAATGGCAACTCTTTGAAGCTGTAGAAAGAATAGGAATGGCGCCGTGCAGCGTCTCAGGGCACTGTTAGCAGGAAAGTGCTATGGGAGGGGATCGCAAGACACAGCGCCTCAAGGGAAGAGCTGCAGCAATCCCCTTAGCAGATCTGACTATCACCTACCCAAAGCAATAACTAGTTCTAGGCCAAAGTGGAGAGAGGCTTAAACGAGGAGCAAAACACCCTGTTCCTAGAGCTATAAGGCCAGATGGGAAAAAGGTTGCAGGTCAGGATGGGAGAGGAGGACGCCAGAGTAGGTGATTTATGATAGAGGTCGACGATAGGAGCGAAAGGTGATAGCAGCAACCCGTCGGTACTATCGAACGGGTGCAGCAGTCCTATTCTACCTAAACCAGCCCTTCCAATGTCTGAAATGATGCAGCACACAATGAACGTCATCAGAGATATTGAGACTGCCACTGTTGAAAGATGTGAAAGCCACACAAATCCAGAGTCTTCCAAACTTCATAGCCTGTAGTGAGAAGGGAAATCGCTCCTCTGCTAGTGCGATGCGGCAGAAGCTTCTCCCTTTCACCGGGAGAAGTCAAATTCCTCCAGCCAAGACAAAGGGAAAGTGCTGTAGTAGGGAATCAAAGATCTGAAGCAGAAGATTCAAGAACCCAGATACTATGAGCATCAGCTTCTCAGCGAGCGGCACAGGGAGGTCGACTATCTCATGAGCTGCGACATCCTAGAAGGCGCCGCGTTTGCTCTACGTCGTCCAAGTAGAGAACTTTTGAGAAGGAGAGTAGGATGAGGGGCAGGTCGAGGTGCAGAAGAGGTAGAAATAGCACCAGACGACGATGGCTGGGGGAGAGGGAGATCCTGAGGACAACACTGGTGATGAGAGCAGTGGGAGCAAGCGTCGTCGATAGCATTGCAGAGTTCTCGGGTGCCGACGGAATAGCAGAGAGTATGGATAAAACAAGGAGCAAGGAGTTATCCGTTGAGAAGAATGGGTAGATAACTCTTCCTCTGCCAGCAGGAAGGAAGAGTAAGAAGAGGGTAGATTACTCTTCCTCTGCCAGCAGGAAGAGTAATAAGAGGGGATTCTGACAGAATCTGTTGAGACAGGACTTACCTTCTCTGCTATATTAGCCTTTTAGTCTCCTTTCAAGTACTGCCTCATTAATATTCTTGAGTTTACTTGAAAATAGGACTTCAGCCTCCCTCTCACCAACCCCCTAAAATACCATTTATAATCTCGCCACAACTAAGCTAGTACCGACTTATTCTTGTTTGCAATTGAAAAAATAAGAAGAGGGTTTCCTCCGAGCCCTAACTAATCTTCGTTGAATATCACATAAATTGGGCCTCTTGAACTTAAATCTTCAATCTACTACATTAAGGTACCTTTCTTTGAGCGGAAGCGGGACAAGCTGCAACACCTGATTCACTTATTGCTTTGAAAGCTAACGAACCTAGTGTCAAGTCGGAAATGAATCAATTCAATTTTTTCTGTGGCGAGGTGAAGTAGAGAATTGCCAATTACAATTACAGGATCAGAAGAAACAGAATAATTATAGTTATTGCTCTTTTAATAGATATATAAGTAACCAATAATGGGCTCTTTTAATAATTGTAGCGGTAATAAATCTCTTGATTCATTACTTGAAGAATCGATAGCTGTTTCTTTTCTTTCGCCAACACAAATTTCCTTTGGCCAATATCTAGCATACCTAGCGAATTCTTCGCTTGCCTTTTATCTGCCGCATCTTTATGCCCTTGCCAATAACACTGAATTGAATCTAGTGCGTTAGTACTTGTCAACTACTTATTTTTTATACTTCTAATCATGACATTCGAGTCGTTTAACCCAAGTTATATAGGAAAAGGAATGCACATAAAGACTCCAAACTGCTTACAACATTAAAGATATTAAGAAAAACACTGGAATAGAATCTTGCTTACCTGTTGGCTCTAAACTAAAGTAAAGAATCTTATCTAGCTTGAGCTAAGGCATGAGCTAAGCGGAAGGTTTGGAACCATAGTAGCAAAATGCATTTAGTTTATCAGGCCCTGGAGTGATTCACTCATTTATGTAAGTTAAATACTGTTAGTTTAATTACATGAGTAATGACATGTATGATATGTTATGTGATTTTTTTAATTATTATTATTATTGACATATTCTTATATTATATTATCTATTATATATATATATATATATATTGTGATATTATTAGTTTTGTGTAATGGAAATCGGAACGTGATGAGATCATGATAATGAGTTCGATTCTACTTTAAACATAGATCCTAAATAATTCTGATCATAAGTTACTCGAGATGGGCATCGAGATAACCAGACAGATCGACGTACTATATACTCGTCCATATGATGGAGGCGGCTGGTCTCATAGTCACTTGTGTGGAGACACTAAGAATATAATACATGTGTTTATTGGAGAATGAGTTCACTGATTGATCCGTTTATATAATGTTGTATGGTTAATGTTACCTAATGTCAGACAACAATTACATAGTCTCAGTTATATATATGGTCCTTAGACTTGAGATACCAAGGATGTCTTGTTTAAGTACTCTTTTCTTTGATGTTAGACTTACAGGTTTGGAAAGTTTTAGATCTAGAACTGCTGGTTATCCGGATTGGTAGCCAACCTTACGAAGGTAATTGAGTGTCATATTAAGGATCATCCACTCGCGGTATCGTGAGAGGAATATCTCATATGTGCTTGCTCAGACAAATCCCTGGCCAGGGTCATTCAGATTTAGAAAGAAAGAGTTCTCCGGTAGAATCCGATTAGAGCAAGACAAACTAATTTTGTATGTGACTTGATAGTACCATGTCCAATATACGGTTTCTGGGATATTAGTTGGATAAGGGATTATAGATACATGGTAATTATGGACAGATAGGTCCGATGAATTTGATCATCTTGTACCGTTTGGGGACTATGGCTTAGTAGCCTAATACGTCTATAGTCGATGAGTCGAGTGAATTATTATGGAGATAATAATTCACTATATCAGAAAGAGTTCTGATTGGAGCAACTCACGGCCAGCTCGGTATCGAGCCTAGAGGATTGGATGGAGATCCAATTAGCCCCTATTCTCATTATATGAGACTATATGCTGATGGGCTCCTTGCTTAAGACCCAATTAGAGACCTAAGGAGATTATTGGATAGAGATCCAATAATGTAAGCTTGGTGGATTATTGGATGGAGATCCAATACCCACTAAGGCAGGACCCCTAGGGTTTTGGTGGCTCTCTATAAATAGGAGGGGAGACTCATGGTTGATAGGCTGCAGCCTTAGCCTCCCCCTCATATTCTCCTCCCTCCCTCTGCAAGAGTTGCAAGATCAGATTGGAGGAGATTCGCTGTAGAGATCCATCATGTAGATACCGCTAGCGAGGAAGACGCTTGACTTCCTTCATCCTCTTGATAGGACTCCAGCATGGTTGAGTCCTAATCACCCTAGAGATAATCAATAAAAACCCTATGAGATTGTAATAAAATCTCACATAGTCACTTCTATCCTATAAAGAAGTATGGCTAGGGTTTATTTTAGGGCCTTAGGGCTTCCTAGCCATCGCCCCCTTTACTGGGTTGGTTGGCTAGGGTTTCTAGCAGAGGGGCATGGCTTGTGCAGCCACTTAGGCCACTACCCCCTTTATTTATGCATAGTAGCTATAGGAGGGGCAAAAGGGAGAATTCACTTAGAAAACACCCTCCTAGGGTTAGGGTTTGGAGCCCTATATAAGCCTGTAGCCTCTACCTCTTTTCATCAAGTACGATTAATCTATATTCAGCTATATGGCCGACTACTAGAAGAGAGGAACCCCTATAACGTTCCAAGGGTTGATCCCCCTCAAATATCAAATCTATAGGAATCTTCCTGGGGTTCTATCACATCTCCATTCGGATCTAAAATACAGGGATATATGATCTCCCTAGGTAAAATAATTTCTCACATGATATGATTTTTTCGATTTTTGCGTCTTTCTCGTAGCCCAATCTTTGCACGACGATTTGATCTACATAGGAAACCTGTTTTGTTTTGATTTCCACTGTGTATGTGATGCTCCCGCTGAGGTTTCCTAATAGTGGTATCAGAGCCAATATTTTCATGCGAATGATTAATTTTTAACCGTGTATGATGAGATTGAATCGCATAGATGTTGAATCTCAGATTTTGATGATGAGATCAATTGATGAGTGTTTATCTAACATGTGTGGTAGAGAAAGATTTGCAGGTCTAACTATGACAAGAGCAATGAAGTTACAACCATATAATGGGCCAAGATCAAGCTTAGGTATCAGGCCGGGTTTGAACATTGCAGTGGGACCTCGCTGGGAGTTCGCTAGGAGATTTACCGAAGGGATCGGGAAGCTCGCTGGGAGCACACCGAGAGATCACCGAAAGAAGACCGGATGACGTACCGCAAGAATGCCGAAGGTTACTAGATTAGCCGAAGTTGGGTCTTAGTTTAAGCTTGTGGTCTTTAAGCATTGTAATCGTTGAGTCGTCGTTAGAAGTGAGTCTTAATCGAGTTGTATTTGGATGAAATCCAAATCAACTCAATAAGACAACTAGGTCCACTATTGAGATTTGATTGAGCTTAGGTTGAACTCAATTGGTTGACCAAAGGGTTGGTCAATATCAGGTTCAAGCTGAAATTCAAAAAGTGGAGGGAATAACTTTTACGGAAATTCTGACGGGTAAACCACCGGTGAGCAATGGGTGTATCGCTGCCACCCAAGCTTTCGGGCGGCTGACCCACCCAGGCTAGTTGTTTGACCCACCCAAGGCCGGTGGGTAAACCGCTCGTACACTGGTGTTCGGGTGGCTGAGCCACCCAAATCGGCGGGTAAACCACTCGTACCTAGTTTTTCTCGGTATATTTGATTTTTAGCTCCAATTTATGAAGCCACTTGGGGTCTATAAATACCCTAAATATTTTTGCATTCACAATAACTCTTTTTAGGCAATTAAACTCTGTAAAAAATGAATTGGGTATGATTTGTAAGAAAAAGAAAAGGGAAAAGAGAGAGCTTAGAGTTAAAAAATTTCTTAAAGTCTCCCTTGTAAGCAAAGTGGACGCAAGTAGTGGACACCAGCGTGCCTCAAGAAGGAGGACTCGGGAGTCGACGTAGGCCGTTGGCGCCAAACCACTATAAAAATTGTGAGTGTTTCCTTGCTTTCATTGTTACATATTTTTGTATTAATGCTTCTGATTTAACTCAACTCTTTGAAAGCAAAGTTTCCATGATAAGTTCTTTTCTTCAAATGTTACTTATCTTTCTGGTTTTCTTAGCAACTTTCTTTCAATCACTCACTTGTTTCACTAAGAATGAAAAGCTTCAGATTTTCTATCTTGGTTTAATCGAAAAGTTTTCATCTAAACTGAAAATTGATACTTGCACTAATTCACCTCCTCCCCCCCTTCTTAGTGCCAATTGATCCTAACAATTAGTATCAGAGCAAGGTACTTATTCTTTGGATTAACACCCACTTGAGTAAATGGTTTGTTTTGGCATGAATGTGGGACATTCCATCTCATGTCCTCCCATGTTCAATGGGATGGATTACACGTATTGAAAGACAAGGATGCATATTTTTCTTATCTCTTTAGACTTTGATCTATGAAGTATTATTGAGAATAGATTTAAAAAAATTTCCAAGCCAATGAATGAATTAAATAATTTGGAAAAGAAAATTTTTTCTTTAAATGCCAAGGCTATGAATGCCTTGTTTTGGGCTCTTGATAAGAACGAGTTTAATTGTGTTTCCGTTTGCGAATTGACCTTTGATATTTGACACACTCTAGAAATCATATTTGACACAAGGCTATGAATGCCTTGTTTTGGGCTCTTGATAAGAACGAGTTTAATTATATTTCCGTTTGCGAATTGACCTTTGATATTTGACACACTCTAGAAATCATACACGAGGGGACTAGTAGAGTAAAAGAATCCAAGATAAATATTTTAATTCATAACTATGAGTTGTTTTGATTAAAACCAAGTGAGTCCATTGGAGACATATACACCCGTTGCACGGATGTCGTCAATGGCCTAAAAGCACTTGACCTAAAAATTTTTAGATCTTTACCTAAAAATTAGGATCCTAAAGTAACTGTTATTCAAGAGGCCAAAGACTTAAATAACTTATCTTTTGAAGAATTGATTGGCTCTCTTATGACTTATGAACTAAATTGTAAAACTCATGATGAGCTTGATGAACCACTTCCAAAGAACAGGAAGGATGTAGCACTTCGGACAACAAATGACTCATCAAGTGAAACCTCGAGTGATGAGGACTATGATATTGCTTTGTTATCAAGAAAATTTAAAAAATTTATAAAAAGGAACAAGAACTATAAAAATGAAAAAGAACCGAAGAAAGACAATGTCATTTGCTATGAATACAAAAAATCGGGACATTTCAAGAATGAATGTCCTCATTTGAAAAAGAAGCCAACACTAAAAAAGAAATCACTTTAGGCTACTTGGGATGAATCGAGCTCTTCGGATGAGAAAGATAACTCCAAAGAAGAAGTGGCTAACTATGCCATGATGGTAATCGAAGATAAGGCTAGTGAGCCTTCAAATATTTCTTTTTCAGAATTATTAAATATGTTTCATGATTTATTCAATGAGTTTAAAAAACTTAGTAAGTCTTTTACATTACTTAAAGTTGATCATGGTTTGTTAGTTAAAAGACTTGGCGAAATGCATGATTCATTAGTTTCACATAAATCATGTTCTAAATATAATTTGCTAAAAAATATTAAAGAAGAGAATATCATGCTTAAAACTACACTAGAAAATTTTGAAATAGTAAACAAATCTCTAAATATGATCCTTACAAATAAGGTCATATTAATAGAAAAAATTACATAGGCTTTATTGGTAATGTCCAATGAAAGTCAACCATGTTTGTAAGAGTACCTACATTAAACATGCCACCAAGAATCATATGTAATTTTTGTGATAAATTAGGATATAAGATAAACAAATACCTATTTAGAAAATATAGCCTTCACATCAACTAGTATAGGTTCCAAAGAAAATCTTATATAATAAAAATTAATTAGAAAATAAAGAAAGAGTTCTTTATGGAGGATCAAATGTAAAATATGTGCCTAAATCAAATATATCATTCTTATAGATTTATCTCCAAACTAAAACTAGGAGTACCAAATGGTATCTTAATAGTGGATACTCAAGGCATATGACCGGAGATCCATCTTATTTTTCTAAGCTCACTAGCTTAAGTGAATGAGTGGTTACCTTCGGAGACAACAAAGGTAAAATCATTGGAAAAGGAACAATAAGTAACACATCAAATCTCTTGATTGAATATGTGTTGTTAGTCGATGGCTTAAAACATAACTTGCTTAGCATTAGTCAATTATGTGATAAAGGATATGTGGTTAAATTTCAACCTAATGCTTGCATAATAGAATTATCACACAAAAATAAATCCTTGATTGCCTTGAGAAATAAAATGTATACACCATAGATATTGAAAAATTTTGTGATGAAACTTATTTTTCGGCTTTGAATGATGATGCTTGAATTTGGCATAAAAGATTAGGTCATGCTAGCATGAAACTTTAAAACCAAATCTCTACCAAGAAACTAGTAAGTGGTTTACCTAATCTTCAGTTTATCAAAGACAAAGTATGTGACACTTGACAATTAGGAAAATAAATAAAGAGTAGCTTTAAGTTGAAAAATCAAATTAGCACCTCTAGACCACTTCAATTGATCCATATGGATCTATTTGGACCAATTGACATTACAAGTTTAGGTGGTAGTAAATATGCATTTGTTTTAGTGGATGACTTTAGTAGATATACTTGGACCTATTTCTTAGCATATAAAAGGGATACATTTAATTATTTTGTAAAATTTTGTAATGTTGTTCAAAATGAAAAAGGATGCATGATTTCTTCAATACAAAGTGATCATAGTGGAGAATTTTAAAATAATAATTTTTAAAATTTTTATGATTCAAATGGATATAACGAAATCCATAACAAAATGGAGTAGTAGAAAGAAAAAATAAGATCTTACAAGAAATTGCTAGAACAATATTGAATGAACATAGTCTTCCCAAATATTTTTGGGCCAAAGCCATTAATACGGTATACTATGTTTTAAATAAGGTTCTAGTAAAACCATTGCTCACTAAAAATCCTTATGAGTTATGGAATGGTAAAATGTCCAATATTTCTTATTTTAAAATATTTAGTTACAAATGTTTCATTTTGAATGAAAAAGATGCTTTAGGTAAATTTGATATAAAATCTGATGAATGTATTTTTCTAGGTTATTCTTTTATTTCAAAAGATTATCGAGTTTTTAATAAAAAAACATTAGTAATAGAAAAATCCATTCATGTTGTTTTTAATGAGCTTTCTGAATTTAAGAAGATTGATTTTGATGATGAAATTGATTTTAATACTTTGAATTTAAAAGACAACACTCTTAAAAGTAACTTGGATGTATCTACTTCCAATACCTTACCCAAGGAATGGAAGTATGTGAATGATCATCCTAAGAAGGTTATAATAGGAGAAACATCAAATGAAATTCAAACTTGATCTTCCTTTAGAAATTTGTATGCAAATGCTGTGTTTCTTTCTCAAATCGAGCCAAATTGTATTGATGAGGCCTTAAGAGATGATTCTTGGGTTAATGCAATGCACGAAGAACTTAATCAATTTGAGATAAATGAGGTATGGGAGCTTGTTCCTAGACCTAATGACCATTTAGTGATTGGTACTACATAGGTTTTAGAAACAAATAAGATGAAAATGACATCGTGGTTAGAAACAAGGCTAGATCAGTGGCCAAAGGTTTCAACCAAGAAGAATAAATCGATTATGATAAAACATTTGCTCCGGTGGCTTGACTTGAAGCTGTAAGGATGCCTCTTGCCTTTACTTCTTTTAAAAATTTAAGTTATTTCAAATGGATGTTAAAAGTACTTTTCTAAATGATTTTATTTCCGAAGAAGTGTATGTTGAACAACCTCCCGGCTTTGAAAATAATCTTCTTCCTAATCATATTTTCAAACTTACAAAAGCTCTCTATGTATTAAAATAAGCCTATCGGCCTTGGTATGAAAGACTTAGTTCTTTTCTCATTTTAAATAAATTTTCAAAAGGCAAGGTTGATACCACATTATTTTTTAAGTATTTTAAAAATAATTTACTTGTTATTCAAATTTATGTTGATGATATCATTTTTTGATCTATAAATGAATCTTTATGTGAGTATTTTGCTAAAAAAATGAGTCAAGAATTTGAAATGAGTCTAATGGGTGAGTTAACATTCTTCTTAGGATTATAAATAAAATAACTTGATGATGATATTTTTATTAATCAAAATAAGTACACATTGAACTTGATAAAATGATTTGGGATGGAAAATGCTAAAGCATTAAACACCCCCATAAGCATATATACAAAGTTGGACTTAGATAGTGAAGGAGAAAACTTTGATAAAAAACTTATAGAGGTATGATAGGAATTTTATTATATTTAACTACTACAAGACCGAATATCATGTTTAGTGTTGGATTGTGTACAAGGTATCAATCTAACCCAAAACTCTCTCATTTGAAAGCAGTTAAACGAATTTTTAGATACTTGAAAGGAAAATCTAAACTAGGATGATGGTATCCTAAATCAAAGAACTTTCACTTGATTGCCTATTCTGATTTTGATTTTGGTGGATGTATAATAGATAGAAAAAGTACTACCGAAACATGTCAATTTTTGGGGCATGCACTTGTTTCTTGGATTTCCAAGAAACAAAATTCAGTAGCTTTATCTACTACGGAAGCAAAATACATTGCAGCTAGTGCATGTTGTGCCCAAGTCATTTGGTGAAAAACGCACTAGAAGACTATGAAAAAAAACTAAAAAATATTCCTATGAAGTGTGATAATATAAGTGCTATATGTCTAACCAAAAATCCTATTCAACATTCAAAAACTATATTGATATTAGACATCATTTTATAAGAGATCATGTAAATTGTCAAGATATCTCTTTAGAATTTATTGACACTAAGCATCAATTAGCGGATATTTTTATAAAACTCTTAATGAAGAACAATTTGATTTTCTTAGAAGAGAACTTGGAGTGCTAAATCATGAAAATATATGAATTATTTGATTTCATGAGAATGAGCTATTTTTGTGATAACGTTTTATTGTTTTCATGAGATGTTTATCTTATTATTCACAAAAAGGTGAAAAAAGTTACATGATGATGATTTTGTTATTTTACAGATTTATTTGCTATGTTTGCTTGAAATTAAATAAATAATTTTTAAATGCATGAGTAGCTCTTAAACCTTTGAATCTCCTTGAATATTTTAGATTTTTGAACTTATTTTTGAAATTTTACCTCTACAAAATTAAAAGCTTTTTTTTAATGATGTTTTGCAACTCCTTCCTTGTTTTCTTTCCTTCTTTTTCACAAGAGGAATAAAGTTCTTTATGAATCATATCGTATTTTAAAAAGGGGGAGCAAAAATTTATTTTAGCCCTAGATTTCACCTTTTTGTTGATGACAAAGGGGAAGAAATAGATGTTGATGACTTATATAATCAAATGGATGTTGATGACTTATGTAATAATTTAAGGAAAAATTTTCAAATATTTGAAATTCATGGAAATCTGATAACTTATGTAATAATTTAAGGGGAAATTTTTAAATGTTTGAAATTCATGAAAATCCTTGATGCATTAATGACTTGATGGAAAAATTTTAAATGTTTAAAATTTATGAAAATTCTTGATGCATTGATGACTTGATGGAAAATTTTCAAATGTTTGAAAATCCTTGATGCATTTATGACTTGATACTTTAAAAGCAAATTATTATTGATATATACAAGTCTTATTGCTATCCTCGAAATATGATTTGCTTGAAGTATTGTCTTAATTCACTTGAATTCAAGAGTAAGTGATTCTCTTGAATTTAAGTCCTTTTTATCATGGCATGAATTTAGGGGGAGTTAGGTTAACTCCCGTCATTAATTGATTGTCATCATTAAAAAAAAGGGACAGATTCTTGAATCTCAAATTTTGATGATGAGATCAATTGATGAGTGTTTATCTAACATGTATGTTAAAAGAAGATTTGTAGGTCTAACTATGACAGGAGCAATGAAATTACAACCAGATAATGGGCCAAGATCAAGCTTAGGCATCGGTCTGAGTTTGGACGATATAGTGGGACATCGTCGAGAGTTCGCTAGGAGATTCACCGAAGGGATTGAAAAGCTCGCTGGGAGCACATCGAGATATCACCGGAAGAAGACCAGATGACTTGCCGCAAGAATGCCAGAGGTTACCAGATTGACGGAAGTTGGATCTTAGTTTAAGCTTGTGGTCTTTAAGCGTTGTAATCGTTGAGTCATAGTTAGAAGTGAGTCCCAATTGAGTTGGATTTGGATGAAATTCAAACCAACTCAATAAGGCAACTAGGTCCACTATTAGGGTTTGATTAAGCTCAATTGGTTAACCAGAGGATTGGTCAACATCAGGTTCAAGCCATGGTGATTATTATTATTATTGGGGCCTGTGAGCCTCCATTTTTCTCGTTTATTATCAGGCCTGTGCTTGTGATTATTTGTAATTACATGGAGAAGCACGGTGGGAGCGTAAAGGTGACAGCGGGACCCATGATGTCATGGCGAGAGATCACAATGCATGGTGATGCGACAAGGATCCGACAGAACCGATGATGACGAGATCAACGATCACAAGACATGGAGACGAGCCGATGCACACATAGATCTTATTATGAGTGATTAGGCCCATTGGCTCAGGCTTAATCATATTAGGTGATAGTTCATGATCATCCTGTGTGGCTTGCATATGTGATATGTTATACACCTACTATATATATATATATATATATATATTTGCATGCAATATAGATATATATGTATGTGTGTGACACGATATATTAGGAGACTGACACGAAATAAAAACCCCTCCTACGATTATATTAAGTCGGTAAGCATGAGGCAATAAGATTGACCCACGTGGCCTTCCATCGTTATAGGAAGAAATTAAATCATGACATAGAGATGTCGAGTCCCTCGAGGCTCACCTATCTATGTGATCGAGTTCTTGCCTATGACATCGAGATGTCACCGGTGACCTGAGGACATAGTATGTTTGGTCGAGTCTCTCGAGGGCATATCATCAAATCAGACTCATCTTATACCGATGGTGATGACTTAATTGAATATCATGGTTTGTCAAGTCCCTCGAGACCATGATGATGCGGAGGTCGAGCATGACAAGAATCATAAAGAGTTGCCTACCTTTTGGGCTTAGTGTAATTGGTCGAGTTCCTCAAAGTTGCACTAAGACGCCAATTGGATCCGAATCCCCACTAGGAGTCTACCGGAGACTTCTGTCTCACGTGTCGAGGGTCACGTGATTCGCTAGGAAAATAGTGGGAGTATATTAAGATAGAAGTTTGCATGTTATTTGTTTATGCTATATCTTATTTGTTAGAAACATATCGCTTACAAACCCCCTGCATGGCATACTTGATGCCAACTACCTCACTAATTCAAACTACACGGATTAGCTCCGTAATTTGAGAATTATTCTCACAACGGAGAAAATCGTGTATGTCCTTGATACAATTGTGCCCACACCGGAAGAAGTGGCAAGCGAGGATGAGATTGCTCATTATGTGAAGTATATAGATGATTCCACATTGGCAAAATATTATATGCTGGCCTCCATGACTCCTGAGTTATAGAGGCAACATGAGAGCATGGATGCAGATTCTATCCTTCTTCATCTCCGTCAGCTGTTTGAGAAACATGAAAGAACTCAAAGATATAAGATATATAAGAGACTTCCAAGCCAGGATGACAGAAGGGATATCGGTTGAGAATGGTATCCTAAAGATGATAGAGTGGATCGAGAAACTCACAGGTCTAGGAATAATCCTAGAGGATAACCTATGCATTGATCTTATACTTCAGTCCCTACCATATTTTTTTTCTCACTTCATCATGAATTTTAACATGAGCAAGTTTGAGGTGACTCTCCTTGAGCTCCTCAATATGTTGAGGGAAGCTGAGAGTGCCATTAAGAAGGAGAAGCCAATTCTCTATATTAGTGAGACCAAAAAGAAAAGGAAGGCAAGCAAGATCCTTAAGAAGAGCAAGGACAATAGAAGACCGGGTAAGGAAAAAGTTTTGCCAAGAAAGACCCGGCAAGAGACAAAGGACAGTGGTTCCACTACGGCCAAGATGGGCATTGGAAGAGGAACTGTAAGGACTACCTTGCAGAGAAGGCGCAACAAAAGCTTGGAGAAGCTATTGGTATATTTATGATCAGTCTTCAGTTATCATATTTTCATGATAACACATGAGTATTGGATATCGAGAGTGCTTATCATATCTGTAATTCGTTGCAAGTTCTAGCAAGATCTAGGAGATTGGCTAGAGGCGAGATGGACCTCAAGGTGGGCAATGATGTAAGAGTTATTGTAATTACTGTTGGAGAGGTCATCCTACATCTGCCTGGTGGAGCTATTATTGCATTAAATGTATGATATTTTATCCCTTCCATTATCAAAAATATTATTTTCATCTCTTGTTTGATAATTAGTGGATATAAATTAGTTTTTGAGAATAATAGTTGTTCAATAATTATGGATGATGAGATCAATACTAGAGGGACCCTTATAAATGGCTTATATGTGTTAGACACTTCTCCACACATCATAAATATAAATATGTCTAAGAGGAAAAGAGATGAGGTGAACAATGCATACTTATGGCATTGTAGGCTAGGTCATATACATGAGGGAAGGATTCAAAAGTTGTTGAAAGATGGATACTTAGATTCATTTAACTATAAGTTATATGCAACTTGCGAACCTTGCCTTTGTGGGAAGATGACCAACTCTCCTTTTAGTGGAACTGGAGAGAGAGTCACTAAGTTATTGAAACTCGTACGTAGTGATGTATGTGGTCCCATGTCGACTCAGGCTATAGGTGGTTACTTATACTTCATTACATTCACTGATAATTTCTTTAGATATGGACACGTGTACTTGATGAAGTACAAGTTCGAGACCTTTGAGGAATTTAGGGAATATAAGAATGAAGTCGAGAACTAGATTGGAAAGAGTATTAAGACTCTTCAATTAGATCAAGGAGGAGAGTACTTGAGTACTGAGTTCACCCATTTCCTCAAGGAAAATGAGATTCTATCCCAGTGGACACCTCCTTATACACCTCAGCTCAATGGTATATCAGAAAGGAGAAATCACGCACTATTAGACATGGTGCGATCCATGATGAGTTTCGCTGACCTATCTATCGCATTCTGGGGGTATGCCCTAGAGATCGTAGCTTACCTTCTGAACAGAGTTTCATCAAAGTCGGTAGTGTCTACACCATATAAGATATGGAAAGGAAAAAAGCCCGATCTTAAGATGGTTAAGATTTGGGGCTATCTACGTTAGAAGACACAACCCCGATAAGTTAGAATTAAAGATAGAATAGTGCATATTCATAAGATACCCCAAAGAAACTTGTGGGTATTATTTCTATCATCCCGAGGAACGAAAGGTCTTTGTTGCCAAGAGAGCTATGTTCCTTAAGAAGGAACACATTCTTGGTAGAAACAGTGGGAGTAAGATAGAGTTGAGCAAGGTTGGAGAACCTAGCTCAAGCACCATTCCAAAGCCCGAGTCTATTTAGGTACCTAGCACACAAGTTTCAACATTGTGCAGGTCTAGTAGAGTATCTCACTCTCCTGAAAGATATGTGAGACATATCAGTGGAGAGGACTCTCAGGATGTTGATCCTCAGACCTACGAGGCGGCTATTATGAGTATAGACTTCAGGAAGTGGCAAGAAGACATGAATTCTGAGATGGATTCCATGTACTATAACAAGGTTTGGAACCTTGTAGATGCACCTGAGGGCATAGTACCCATCGAGTGCAAATGGATCTTCAAAAAGAAGATCGGAGTAGATGGAAAGGTAGAGACCTATAAGGCAAGGCTAGTAGCTAAAGGATATCGTCAAAGACAATAAGTTGACTATGACAAAACCTTTTCACTTGTAGCCATGCTTAAGTACATTAGAATTCTTTTGGCCATTGCAACATACTATGACTATGAGATCTGACAGATAGATGTCAAAACAATATTCCTCAATAGCAACCTTGAGGAGGAGGGGTATATGATATAGCCATAGGGATTCATATCCAGAGAGAGTCAAGATAAAGTGTGCAGGTTGCTCAAGTCCATTTATGGACTAAAGCAAGCTTCCCAAAGTTGGAACATAAGATTTGATGAGACGATCAGATCTTATGACTTCGTTAAGAACAAAGATGAGCCTTGTGTGTACAGATAGGTAAGTGGGAGTATATCACCTTCTTGGTGTTGTATGTGGATGACATCCTAATCATTGGGAATGATGTAGGAATGCTCTCCATAGTAAAAGCTTGGCTATTCAGAAACTTCTCAATGAAAGACTTAGGGGAAGCATCCTATATTTTAGGGATCTGGATCTATAGAGATAGATCCAAGAGGATGCTTAGCTTGTCCCGGTCTATAGACTCCATTATCAAAAGATTTTGCATGAAGAATTCTAAAAGAGGACTCATATCGATGAGACATGAAATATCACTTTCTAGGAGTATGCCCAAAGACTCCCAAAGAAAGGACAGACATGGATAGGATATTCTATGCCTCAGCGATAGGATCTATCATGTATGTTATGTTATGTACCAGGCCTGATATAGCACATGCTCTGAGTGTCACGAGCAGGTATCAGGCGGATCTAGGTTTAGAACACTGGAAGGCAGTAAAGTGTATCCTTAAGTACGTGAGAAGAACTAATGATCTTTTACTGATATATAGAGAAGGTAGCCTCCAGGTTGAGGGCTATATAAACTTGAGTTTCCTGTCCGACATTGATGATAGCAAGTCAAACTTAGGGTATATTTTCACCCTGAACGGAGAAACAGTAAGTTGTAAGAGTTCCAAGCAAGATACTACTACTGACTCAACCATAAAGGTGGAATACATTGTTATAGCAGAAGCAGCAAAAGAAGGGGTGTGAATGAAGAATTCATTAGGGATTTGAGAGTCCTACCAAGTAGCGTGGAGCTAATTCCCATATAATATGATAGCAATAGGGCAATAGCTCTAGCAAGGAAACACAAGTCTCATTAGAATTGTTCTGAGGAGGTTCCATCTGATTAGAGAGATCATAGCCCATAAAAATATAGCAATGAAAAGAGTTCCATCCGAAGATAACAATGCAAATCCACTGACGAAACCGCTGCCTCAGATTGTATTTGAGCATCGCAGGGTTTTGATGGGGATCAGACACATAGGTGATTGGCTTTAGGTCAAGTGGGAGATTGCTAATTATAAGTGCCCTGCAAGCCAATCACGTGAGTGATGACACATGTGACACGCTATGCGATCTTTTTGCTTATGATTAATATTGGCATATTCTCATATTATATTATCTGTGACATATATATTATGATGTCCTAGGTTCTGTGCAATGAGAATTGGATCATGATGCGATCACGATAATAAGATCCATTCACCTTTAAACACGGATCCTAAATAATCCCGGTCATAGGTTACTCGAGAGGGATATCGAGATAATCGGATAGAATAATGTGCTATATACCCATCCATATGATGGAGGTGGCTGATCTCATAGCCACTTGTATGGAGACACTAACGATATAGTATAAGTGCTCATTGGAGAATGAGTTTACTAATTGATCCGCTTATTGAATGTTATATGGTTTATGATACCTAATGTCAGACAGTGATTCCATAGTCCCAATTGTGTATCTGATCCTTTGACTTAAGACACCAAGGATGCCTTGTATATGTACTCCTTTCTTTGGCGTCAGGATTTGTAGCTAAACTTATGAAGGTAATTGAGTGTCAATAGAGGATCATCCACTCTCGGTATCATGAGAGAAATATCTCATATGTGCTTGCTCAAACAAATCCCTGGCTATGGTCATTCGGATTGAGAGAGAAAGAGTTCTCTGGTAGAATCTGATTAGAGCAAGAAAAACTGATTTCATACGTGATCTGATAGTACTATATCCAATATAGGGTCTTTGGGATATTAGTTGGATGAGAGATTATAAATACATGGTAACTGTGGACAAACAGGTCCAATGGATTTGATCTCCCTATACCGTCTGGGGACTATGGCGTAGTGGCCTAATACGTCCATAGTCGATGAGTCGAATGAATTATTATGGAGATAATAATTCACTATATCAAAAGGAGTTCTGATGGGAGCAACTCACGACCAGCTCGGTATCGGGCCTAGAGGGTCACACATATATGGTGGATGCTTCAACGAATAAATAATTGGATGAAGATCTAATTAGCCCCTACTCTCATTAGATGAGACCCTATAGTGATGGCTCCTTGGTTAAGGCCCAATTAAAGGCCTAAGGAGATTATTTGATAGAGATCCAATAATGCAAGGTTAATGAGTAATTGAATAGAGATCTAATACTTACTAAGGTAGAAGCTCTAGGGTTTTTTGGTGGTTCTCTATAAATAGGAGGGGAGACTCATGGTTAATAGGCTGCAGCCTTGGCCTCCCCCTCCTATTCTCCTCCCCCCCTCTGTAAGAGTTGCAAGATCAGATTTGAGGAGATTCACTATAGTAATACATCATGTGGATACCGCTAGCGAGAAAGACGCTTGACTTCCTTCATCCTCTCTATCCAGATCTGGAATACAAGGATATATAATCTCCTTAAGTAAAATAATCTCTCACATGATGTAGTTTTTTCGTGACCCAATCTTTGCCTGATGATTTGATCTATGTGGGAAACCTATTTTATTTTGATTTTCACTACACATGTGATGCTCCCACTAAGGTTTCCCAATAGATCAGTTAGGTTGGAGTCCTACTTGGAATCTAAATTAGCTCAAGTGAGGTAAACCGGGTCCACACTTGGGTTTGGATTGAGCTCAGGTTAAGCTCAATTAGTTGCCCTGAAAAGAGGTCAACTGAAGATACAAGTCAGGATTGAAAAAGTGGAAGAAACACTTTTCATGATTCCCAAAGGTTGTACTATCGGTGTACGATGGTCGTACTGCCCAGCGCTTATGGTTGTATCACCCATACCCGGATTTTCAAGATACATTTAAATTTTTAGCTCCAATGTCTGAAGTCAATTAGGGTCTAGAAATAACTCAAGTCTTCTTGTATTTAGCACAACAATTAGGCTAAAAATTTTATGAAAAATTATGTTCTAAAATTATGCAAGAAAAAGAAAGAGGCAAGAGAGTGAAAAAAAAAAGAGTTGTAATGTTTGTAAAAGTCTCCCTTGTGAGTTGTAAGTGTAAAGCTTATAAGGTTCCTCTCCTAAGTTTGTGAAAAGGAGAGTGGGAAGTGTAATAGTTTGGTCTTCACTTGAAAAAGATCATTAGTGGACATCGGTGGACTGTGGCAAAGAGGATTCGGGAGTGGACATAGGCTAAGTTATGGCCGAACCACTATAAATCTATGAGCTTTCTACTCTTACCTTATTTATTATATTTAATTATTCTTAATTAGTTTGAAAAAAGACACATGCATTATCTGTCGACTTTCCTTTAAATCATTTGCTTACTCGTTTTCAATGAAGTCTAATAAACACCTATGATTTTATTTTTTACTTCAAGTTTTTCAAATCAAGTATTTTTACATTTGTATTATTTCACCCAAACCCCCCCTCTTAGTGTCAATTGATCCTAATAATTTGTATCAGAACGAGGTTCTATTCATTAGACTAAATACCTAAGTGGATAAATGACTTTGTTTGACATGAACGAGAGATATTCTATTGCACGTCCTCCCATATTCAATGGGATGAATTACACGTATTAGAAAATAAGAATGCATATTTTTTTATTTCTATAGATTTTGACTTATGGCACATAATTGAAAATGATTTTGAAAAGTATTTCAAACCAATGAACGAATGGAATGATTTGGAAAATAAGACTTTTTTTTAATTCAAAAGCAATGAATACTTTATTTTGTGCTCTTGATAAAAATGAGTTTGATCAAGTTTCTTCTTATGATTCAACTTTTGATATATGACATACATTAAAAATTATATATGAAAGCATAATTAATCTAAATAAATCATTAAATAAAAAGACTTCCAAAAATAAATTTGAAGAACACCTTTCAAAGAATAGGAAGGATAGTGAACTGAGAACAGAAGAAGACTTTCCAAAGAACATGAAGGAATTTGAACTAAGAATGGCATATGACTCATCGTGTGAAACATCGAGTGATGAGAACTTTGAACTTGAACTTTTGATAAAATAACTAAAATATTTAATGAATATGAATAAAAAATATAAAAAATAAACTTAAAATGAGCAAAATCTCTTGCTATGAATGCAAGAAGTCGAGGCACTCCAAAGATGAAGAATACATAAAAAAGAAGTGGAGAATCTCATGCTTATGGCCATCAACAATAAGGTAAATGATTCCTCCAATATCTCATTTAATTTTGATAAATTATCAAATATTTTTCATGAGGTTTATGATGAATTTAGAATGATTAGCAAATCCTATAAACTATTTAAGAAATAACATGCATCATTAGTTAGTAAACTTAAAGAAATGCATGATGCATCACCATCACACAATTCTTGCTCTAAATATGAAACATTAGAAGTTGTTAAAAAGGAAAATATCATGTTAAAACAAATTTTATAAAAATTTAAAATAGAGAATAAATCCCTAAACATGATTCTTGCAAATAAGGGTCATGTTCATAAGAATGAAGGTATTGATATAGTGAGCAATACTCTTCAAAAGCTAACTATCTTTATTAGAAGATCCACATTACACTCTTTGCCCGAAAATTGATGTAATTTTTGTAATAGGTGTGGACACTTTGCCTATAGGTGTTCATTTAGAGAATATTATCCACATAAATTAATTTGAGTTTATAAATGAACTATAAACAATCTTAAGCCATTAAAGAAAATGGGAAGAACCTTTCATGAGGGACCCAAACTCAAATGGGTGCCTAAACTAAAACCCACCATCTTGTAGAGTTGTCTCATAACAAGACTAGGACCATCTTAATGCATATGACTTGAGATCTAACACTCTTTCAAGCTCACTAGTCTAAGTAATAATAATAATAATAATAATAAATTATTAAAAATAAAATTATTGGTAATAAATCTTTAGATGATTCATTATTATAATTAATCTTGATTGCTCTTAATAGTGCATGACTTTTGCATAGCTAGAGTATGCTAAAATTAGAACAAAGAAAGTTTAGTTATTTTTAATGTAAAATTATCCAAGTTAAAATTTATGAAAAAAGAGATTTTGATGAGAAACTAAAAATTATTGGCATGAATGATTGAAATATTGGATGGGTTATATGTTGACCTAAAGAAGGTGTATAATTGATTGATAGATCACTTTTGAATTTGAACAAAGAATTTGGAAATGAGTTTGTCAACTCCTTGCGCTATGTGTAAAGAGTAAAACTCATTTAAATGTTAGAATTAACATAGGTTGAATTTTTTTAAATATGTTTTCCTTATTTTGCTGTGTTATATTAATGACCTGATGATTTCTTCTATCATGAAATTTAGTTTTTGATCTTAAATGATAAGTCATTGATTTGGAAAGCATTCTTGAAACAAATAACATGAAACAACAAAAAAGGAGGGTAATTCTTCTTGAAAATATTTTTATCCTATCAACCCTTCAACAAAAGATAAAATTATACTATTATTATTGAATCTCTTAAACTATAAAAATAAATTAATGATTTAATTTAAAAAGATTATTGTCCAAATCATGACCTTGAGATCTTGAAAATTATAATTTGAGATCTTCATATAAAACAAGATTATTTACTAAGATTCCTTCCCTATATTAAAGAGAATTTTATAAATGAATCATAATTTTATCTTTTTGGAACTATAACATGAATCTTTTTATAAAAATGATCTTGATGATTTGAAATCACTTATGCATACATTGAGATCTTGTATTTCTATATCTCATTTTATAAAATCATGATCTTAATTTCTTGATATTTATAACTTGACAACTTTTACGAATTAAGACTTTGCTTACAAATTTGATCTCCTAAGAATTCTTTTTATTATCTAAGAAGAGATTAATTAAAATAAGTCATGTCATTTAGTATTCATGATTTGATATTAATATCCTTCATCACATGATTATTTATTACTTCCTTCTTAGTATAACGTATCACCAAAATTAATGTTTCTTAAATTTATGATATGTTGAAAATTATATGAGATTTTTTTTAATCATGAACATTTCCTTGATTTCTTGAACTTGACTTATCCTTTATAGGAATCATGTTTAATCTCTATAGTTTTCTCTTTTTAATAAAAAAGAGATTTATAGTTTTCTCTTTTTAAATGAATTAAGTGTCTTAAGATCTATCTTGGATGAATTAAGATTATTTAATCCCTTAAGATTAATTTTGATTATTTACAAAGAAAAAAGAGGGGGAAGATAATTCTAAAAAGAAATCATATCTTTTAGTACTTACTGACATGATCCCTTTGTACTTATGATCGTAATTAGGATAGCGATGTAAAAAAGAAAAATTATGCTATCATATTTTTTTACAATAACCAAAGGGGGAGATATAATTATTAATATGATTAGAAGAAAATTGGATTTGATGAATCTTATAACATTGAATAAGGAACAATTTGCTTAGAAGAAAATTTAGAATTTTAAATTTTCTAAATATATACAAAATGCATGATTTACAATTTGAGCTTGATTTACTATCATATTTTTTTAAAGATTTTTTGACCTTTATAAATTGAGCTTCTTATCAAAATTGCATAAGTAGCTCTTGAATTTCTCAGATTTTTTAGTTCACCTTCAAAATGATTCTCATTAAAATTGACATATATAAAAAGGGGATTCAAGATTTTTTTGTTATGAGACTTTATCTCAAGTCATAGACTTTATATAAATATTTTTGAATATACCCCCTCCCCCCACTTGATATCTTTGAGATACTAAATGCTTAGATCCTTGATGTAACCCCCATTTCTTCTTCTGTCTTATTCACAAAGGGGAAGAAATTTTTTTATGAGAAAATTATGTTTCTTATCCTCTTTTAATAAGGGGGAGCAACGAAATAAATTTTTCATGCATTTAATGTTTAGATATATAATCTGTTGAATCTCGGATTTTGATGATGAAATCAATTAATAGATTTTATGATCTAACTTGTGTGTTAAAGAAAATGATACAGGATTAACTATGACAATAAAGGGTAGTACAATCAAATATTGGGCCAAAGTCAAGTTCAAGCATCGGGTCGAGGCTCGGACGATGCAATGGGAGCTCGCTGAAGAACGACCGAGGGTCAGACGATGTTGTCGAGAGCTCGCCGAGAACTCACTAGAAGTTTACCGAGAAGTTTGTCAGGAGATCGCCGATAGGTTGTCGAGAACTCGCCGGCAGTTCACTAGAAAAATGTTGGAAGTTCGTTGAGAGTTTACCGAAGGAAATCGGGAGCTCACCGGGGATTCATCGGAAAGATGCTGGGAGTTTGTCGAAGAGACGATCGGACAACGAAGATTGTACGTTGAGTGTCGTAGTTAGCATCATAATGAGAGTTAGTTTTACGAACTCAATTAAGAGACAAGTATGCCTTAATTGGGGCTAATTTGGACTCATTATTAAAGTCATTTCAGTAACCCAAGGTCAGATACGACACGATCTTCAAAGACATGATCTCCAAGATGACACAATCTCCCAGACTATCAGGCGACGAAACTGCCCAGAACGCAGTCTTCGAGACTAGCACCTTAGAAACACTTAAAAATTAATTTTTGGCTCCACTTTTGAAGTCATTTGGGGCCTATAAATACCTCACTTTTTTTGCTGGTGAATGAGAAAGAATCAAGAGTGAAAAACTTATGAAAACGTTGTTGTAGTCCCCTGAGAGCTCCCCTCATTTCTTCTTGTATAGTTTTTATTTAAGGGAGAGCTAAGAGAATTGTAAAAGTTATATCTTGGACTTGTAAAAGGAGAATAGAGCTGTAAGAGTGGTGTTTGATCTTTGCCTATTGAAAAAGATCATGAGTGGAAGCCGGTGGCCTCAAGTGAAAAGGAATCGGGAGTGGACGTAGGTTAAGGGGATCGAACCACTATAAAATCGGTTTGCTTCGTCTTCTTTGCTCTTTATGTTCATTGCTTAATTGTCTACTATATTTAATTGCACTCTTACAAATATCTCTATGCTTAAACGCATCTTTACATTTAAATGTATTTTCGATACGATTTTTATTGAGTGAGTATTTAAATCAAAGTGAAATTTTTATAAGCACTAATTCAAACACGCCCTAAACCGCCTCCCCCCTCACCCCCCCCCCCCCCCCCCTCTCTTAATGTCGTTTTGATCCTAACAATTGGTATCAGAACCATGTTTCTCTTTATTTAGCTTTAAATCCAAATAAAATAGCTTTTATTGGCAATCAGGAGGGATTTTCTATCACAAGTCCTTCTATGTTCAATGGGACAAACTACACATCTTAGAAAATTTGAATACATATATTTTTTATTTCGATAGATTTTGATTTATAGTGGATTGTTGAAAAAGGTTTTCAAAAGTCATCCAATCCGATAAATGATTATGAAAAACAAATATTTTCTTTAAGTGCCAAGGCTATGAATGTCTTATATTGTGCTCTCGACAAAAATGAATTTGATAATATTTTCTCTTGTGATTCGGCTTTTGAAATTTGGCATATATTAGAATTAACACATGAAATCACACTAAATCTAAATAAATCATTAAATAAAATATCTTACAAAAATGAACAAGAAGAATACATCCCTAAGAGCAAGAAAAATTTGACATTGAGAACCCAAAAACACCTTCTAAAGAACACGAAGGAATTGGAACTAAAGAGAACATATGACTCATCGAGTGATGAGAACCTTGGACATGAACTCTTGATAAAAGAATCAACAAATTTAATGAATATGAACAAAAACCTTAAAATGGAGAAAACCTACTGCGATGAATGCAAGAAGCTATAGTGCACCAAAGATGAAAGATCTAACGCTCGTGGCCAACCACGATAAGGTAAGTAACCCACCGAAAGCTCTTTTACTTTTAATGAGTTATTACTTTCTTTCCATAAGATTTATGATAAGCTTAGAAAGATTAGCAAATCCTATAAATTACTTAAGGAAGAGTATGCATCATTAGTTAGTAAACTTGATGAAATGTGTGAAGTAACACCATCATATAATACATGCACCAAAGATGAAACCTTGCATGATGCTTTACCATTATAAAAACAAAAATTCAACCAATCTCCATTCCAATATGTAAATGAGTCTAACTCTTTACACATAGTGCAAGGAGTTGACAAACTCATTTCAAATTTTTTACTTATTTCAAGTCTATCTAATATAACATTCAAATCAATCATTAAATATGTTTTAAAATATTATAGTTTATTTAGAAAGATCTTTAGTTATAACCATGGAAAAAAATCTTCAGACTCATATAAAAATTTTTTTGTTTGGATAAATATCTTTAAGAGTCAATAGGGTTGTTTTATATATATATATATATATGTAATACCTTTCAAATCATAGAAGCTAATATATCATTAACAAAAACTCATTTTAATAAATTTTAACATAAATATAAAAAATTTTCAGAAAATTTACCCTGGAACCATTCAGATACGCACTTTTTTTTTTCATTTTGAGCATAATACTTCCTTTGAATCAACAAAAAGTATAAGATGGTATGATCATATATATATATATATATATATATATATATATATATATTATAGGCAAAGGTAAATGAGGAGGATAAAATCCATTTGCTACCATGCGTCAAGATTTTTAATCAACTGCTAACATCAACCTAACTTCGATTAAATTTTCATTTGTTCTAATAATGGCTAATACTTAAAATCCATTTATTCACAAAACGGGATGAAGGCAGGTTGGAGGCCCCGCCGGCCCATTGTCTCCACCACGTGCCGTACCGGTTACGAGCGACAAGTGTTATGCCGTTATATATAGTCTTCAAAACTCTGGTACAAATCGAGATCCAATTTAGATCGAGGAAAAGAATAAAGCGAGCTGACCTGGTATTGTGTATTAATTTGGATGTTCATCGCAATCCACGTCAAGGAAAACATGGCATCAGGCGACCAATTCGTGCGAAGTAGCTTCATTTCCTTCGTTCTTTTGTTTTGATTTCCTTCTTCTCTTGTTATTTTCCTTGTTGGGGATTTTGGCACCGATTTCCTCTCCCCCTACTCCGATCCAATCCCCTCCTTCCTCCTTCTTCCAAGCCAAAGATTAGATAAAACGTGAGGGACATAATTCACATTTGGTACGTGGATCCTCCAATTTCTTATATTTCTTGGTGTTTTTTGGTTCTTGCAATTGTCGGACTATCGTGCCATTTCCGCTGTTTTCGAATCGCCGGATATTAGTCAATCCCTAAATGGATTCTCAGTTTTGGGCATATATATTGTCTCAAAATTCTAGCTTTTAATGCGTTTAAAACTATGCGTGAATGATGGCCTTTGTCAATCCAAATATCCTTGATTTCGATGAAGTTTAGGTTAAGATCTGTGGTTTTTAAAACGCTGACATGGTATGTCTAATTTTATATCCTCTCGTGGTGATAAAGAGTTGATCCTGTTCGTTCTAGTTTTGTCGATTTTGCTACAGTGCATCTGGATGAATTGATCGATTCCAGGTTTATAGTTAGTCAACATTTCCTTGAGTTTGTTCCTGTTCACGAAATTCTTGTTCTTTAAATCTTTGAACATGTATGACACAGTTGTAATGGTAACAGACTTGGATTGCACGATGTCAAACCCACAAGGTCCACCCAACTTTGGAAACTTGCAGTCTGGTGGATGGCATTCCTTCCTTCCTCCAAAATGTCCGATTTTTACTGCATCAACATCTGCAGATTTTGTAGGTACTAAAGAAAATTCAATATCTAGGGAGGGGTTAAGAACGCATCAGCGTACTGCATCTGAGAGTTTTCTTCTTGAGGAGCAGCCCTCTTGGCTCGATGATCTTCTTAATGAGTCTGAGATGCCTGTGCGGAAAGGATCTCATCGGCGGTCATCTAGTGACTCTTTTGCATACCTGGACACATCTAGTATTTCATGGAATGGAGACAGTTTAACCCAGGATGACCACAAGTATCGTACTTCAGCAGCAGTGCCTTCATGGGGACCTCAGGAATCTGACTACCTCAAAGACATGCAGCTTGCATCTTATTATACTGATGCAAATTCAACAGCAGGAACTCGAAGTAGAGGCTTAGAGTTTAGCAATAAAATGACTCCCTATCCAAGCAACAGTCTTCCATCAGCAATGGACAAGCTTGTACTTCCAGGTTCATCTTCTGCTACTAAGAAGTCTGATGCTTTATCATCTACTCTCATGGAAGCCCAAGTCAAAGAGGAGTGTAATCAAGATCAGGTAGGCTCTTCTGATACCAAGGAAGGCCCACAGGCTAAGCATAGTCAATCCGAGATGGAAGCAAGGCGAGCTAAACAGTTGAGTTATGATCCTTATATTTCTCATGCTTATATTTATTTTTAAGAAGCATTCATGCTCTTGCCAATTTCTAGTAGTCCAGAAGAAAATTACTGCCATTAAAAGAATATAGAAAAATAAAGAACACCTGAATTGATTAAGATGTCATCTACAGGTCCCAAAAAAGTTTTTTCTACATAATATGGCATCAGACTTATCATTAATTTGTCCTAATATGGATTGAAAAGCTTCATAATTACAATTTTTTATTAATAAATTGTTTTACATTCATCAAGGATTTAGATACCAATTTGACCAGTACCTATCAACCAGTTATTACCAGTCAATTGAATTCAACCATTTAAGCTTATAGTTCGATATTGATACATATATGGTGCAGTGTAGTCAAAGGTGATAAGCACTAAAAATCACAAAGGTTCCAAAATGCCCGATGCGCTAGGTGCTTGCTCAAGTGAAGCGAGGAGCTCAATAATATTAAATTTTAAATATATATAATTAAGGAGAAAGAGGGAGCTATCAGAAAGGTGGGGTGGGGGGTGGGGGGCGGGTTGGTGGTTAAGGGGGATGGGGGTTGAGCGGCAAAGAGAAGGAGAAGAGGGGTATAGCTATCGAGGAGGTGTGACAACGAAAGTCGATAAGGCGAGGATAGACAAATAGGAGCTATCAGGGAGGAGAGGGGGACTGTCGGGGTTTGGGCAAGCGATGACGAAGAAGGAGAAGGTGACAATAGCATGAAGGGAGCTATCGAAGAGGAGGGATAGGGGTGGGGGGCATCGAGAATGCTTAGTGGGGGATGACAGTGGCGGAGGGGGAGGAGAGAGAGGGAGAGCAATAATATGTGGAAAGGAGAGAGAGTGAGAGAGTGTTACCGTGAGAAAGACATGACTAGGGGGTTGCTTTATGCATAGAAGTTGCTCGCTAGTCATCAAAGGCCACTTTTGTCTATTGTAATGCTTTAATTATAATTAGGGTAATTTTGTAATTTAATATAATGAGAGGAAAACAGGGTAGGGTTAGTCCCCCCTCGTATTTACAACTGCCAGCCTCTCCTCTTTGATCATGATAAAGAGCATGACTATCAAGGAGAGGATGGCATCCAATATTAATTTTGTGTTATGATATCCAATATGGTTAGTTATTAATTTCATGTTTTATGACATCCAATATAATTAATTATTAATTTTCATGCCATGTATGAATATATCAAGTTTTGACTTAGTGTCTGGAGACTTAATGTTGTTATGGTATTGAATTTTTACAAAGCATACAATCAATAGCATACATTTAATATGTTGTTTGAATACGATGGATCTTATTTTTTTTAAAAATAATTTTATTTTATTTGACATGTGATATGATGAATGTTTATATAGCATATGTTACGAGGTTCACTATAGTTAAATGATTAATTATTTTATATCATGTAATAAAAATCGTGAACCTTGATTTGTTGTTTTATAAAGATGTATAATTGTGCATTTTTGACATATAATGTATGTTATTAAATTACGTAATCGTTATATATCTAATTTCAAGTTAGGTTCTTGATAGCTTTCTTATTATAGATTTATACCCCATTGCGGATTCAAGGTTGGTAAACCTTCAGACCTACAAAATGCTGATGTGTGAGGATAATTAAATATAATGAAAGGAGCCTAGGGTTAGGGTTTGTCCCCCTCTTGTTATATTTACAGTTACAACGCCAACCTCTCCCCTAATCATGATAAAGAGCACAGCCATCAAGGAAGAGAGGGATGACATTAAGGCATCATCTACAAGAGATAAATATAAAGATCTGTATCCTTGACTTTCATGGCTACTATAGATGCTATGATGTAGGGATCCAAAACTTTTGTTTTTCTGTCTTCTATAAAAAAAGTATTATTATCCTATAGGGATCCTTAATCATGTTTTCTTTCTTCTTATCTTTGTCAAGAAAAAAATATTATGTCATAACGAATCCTCTTATTCTTCAATAATTTGGCACCTCATATTTTCATTGAATTTATCAAAAAAGCTAAGGTAAGCCAGAGTCCCCGTGAAAAGAGAATTGATAAATTACAAGTTGACTTTACCCTATGGAGACAATATGATAAGTTTAGGAATTTTCAAATGGGTGATTAGTAAACTCATCTACAACCCTTAAAATTTCACTATTTTCACAAAGAGAGGATGCTGAACCCTAAAGCATGAGAAGGCATGATTCACTTATCTCAGTGTACTGATAGCAATAGCAATATCAGCAAGCTTTAGTGCTGGTGCATCATTGATACCATCTCCCATCATTACAACAATCTCACCCATGTCCTTTAGTAGCTACATGATATCTTGTTTATGCCACGGCTGCGACCAGTCGCCTGCGAGTGATCTCGAAGCAATACTGAATTGTTCACAAATAAAAATATTTCTTTTCTTATCTTTTTAAGTAACTCCATACATCCACCTTAACATTCGTATCTCAACAACACACTTCTATGCATGTTCTTCCTTAACTATCCAATACTCAATTCCATCAAATATTGTTGGTCTAACAACTAGTTTATAAAATTTTTCTTTTGATCTCAATGGTATTTGATAATCACAGAAAACTCTCGCCCCTTGTCATTTTAACCATTCTATTCTTATACTATGAATAATATCTTTATTAATCTATCTATTTTTTAAGTAATTGATCCAAGATACATAAAGCTTTTATCTTACCCATCCAACTTAACTATATTCTCTTATGTATTCCTAGTAATATTATAATTATATCTCATATATTTCGGTTTACTCCTACTTAATTTAATTCTTTTAGTATCTGTGGATTACTTCTATAATTCAAGTTTATAATTAATTCATTTTAAACTCATTAATTAAGATAGTATCATCAGCAAATAACATTTACTAGGGAGGTCCATCTTGTAAATGGCTAGTAAATTCATCCATGAAAAGATAGAGAGTTAATGTGAATCCTTGATGATATACTATGTTAATAGAAAATTCACTAGATACGCTCCCTACAGTTAGATGGTAGCTACATTATCATGCATATCCTTAATAATATTAATATAATTAGTGGATACAATTTTCTTTTCTAAACCTTCCATAATAAATCTCTAGAAACTCTATCGTAGACTTTCTCTAAATCAATGAAAATCATATGCAATTCTTTCTTTTTCTCTCTATACTTTTTCATTAATTATCTTGATAAATAAATAGCTTCTATTGTTGATATTCTAAATATAAAACCAAATTTATTTCAGAGATATATATTTTAAATGGTATCCTACTTTCGATATAATATAAATATTTATTTACTAAGTTAATTAATAAAAAAGTATAGTGAGAAAAATTTTATATCGGAATTGATAATGGATGAACTTACTAGTCATTATTAGTCGTTTACAACATAGACAATTTTATATTGATAATAGATGAACTTAGTAGTTATTTATATGAAAGACCTTGCTTGTGTATATTATGTACGGATGATATTATCTTAATTCATAAGAGTATAAATGAAATTAATTTTAAATTTGAATTATAAAGGTAATTTTTGAAACTAAAGATTTTAGATTAAATAAGCCTAAAATTGAATATAAGAGATGTAATTTTAATCAAGGTTTGCAATCTCGTACCGTACCGACGTATCGATCAGTTATCGGTGCGGTATGTACCGAACTATACTGAGTGTATCGATACATGGTACACTAAGGTACCGAGCTGTACTGAGTGTCCTGGTCTTCTATTAGACCGATAAGTACCAAGCATACCGAGCAGTACGATACGGTATTGCAAACCTTGATTTTAATAATACTAAAAAATACATAGGACGATATAGTTAAGTTGAATGTACAAAAAACTCTATTAAGTAAAAACTTTAGGTAGTTTGATCAATTATTCAATAAGATGGAGAGATTGATGATGATATTATTAATAAAGTAAAAATAGAATGGTTGAAATGATGAGGGATGTTAATAATCTTATATAATCTTCAAGTATCTTTGAGATTTAAAAAAAATTATAAGTTGCTAGACCGACAATGCTTTATGAATGAGTATTGGATAGCTAAGAAACAATATATACAAGAAGTTTGTGTTGCTGATATAAGATTAATGAGGTGGATGCATGTAGTTATTAGGGAAGATAAGAAAATAAATATTTTCATTCGTTTATAATTAGGTATTACTTTGATAGATGATAAAATGAGGGAGAATTATTTAAAATGATATAGATATGTCATTCTGATATACAGATGCAGTAGTATATCCATAAAATTATCAGTAACAATGAGAACTTTTACACAAGGAACATACCTCATTAGCATATCCATGATGTTTAAATATTTGTTGATGCGATAGCATCAGCAACTGACTTTTGTGCTCTTGCTTATTGTGAAATTGAAAAGGATGTGTCAGCTCCCCTGAAAACTGATTCCTGCACTTCAACTGGATATACATTCTATCCCTATTTGAGCTAGGTCTTGTTTTATGTGGATGATATCATCTTAAATCACTAATTTATGGATTTATTTTCCAAATAATATACTCCTGTTACATATACTACTGCAGGCTTTATCAATATATTCTCTCATTAACCATCACTGACGATAATTATAGGAGTTGAATAAAATGTACTTAATTTAGAAACATCATGACTAATGTTATGTTATTTTTTTTAATAACTACATATAAATAATGCTAAATGATTATGATTTGATCTATATATTCACTCTCTTTATCATAGGCAATTTGCTCAAAGATCTCGAGTACGCAAGCTTCAGTACATTGCTGAGCTGGAGAGAAACGTTCAGGCATTACAGGCAAGTTTTAAGCAGAAGCTTTTATATATTTCATAAGAAAATGTAGAATGTTTTAACTAGTATCTGATCCTTTTCTCATATATCACACTTTACAGGCAGAAGGACTAGAACTTTCAGCTCAATTGCAGTTTTTGGATCAGCAGAATCTTATACTGAGCTTGGAGAACAAATCGCTGAAGCAACGATTGGATTGCCTTGTACATGAACATCTTGTGAAATGCCGTAAGTACTTAGATTAAGATATAAGAAAATCAGTATATTCTTGTCTTGCATATTTTTCCTTAGGGTTTCCTTGGGTAACATGTTCCTTTAGGTGTAAAGATGTATGCTGTCAAGCCAAGTAAATCACTTTAGGCTTTTATCACCTGCTGAGATTAGAAACTTCCCAGTAGAGCTGCTAGTGCCAAGTGAATTCCGGTCAAAGTGGAAGATCAGAAACATCGACTTGATACCCAACTCATCAAAGACATTCAAGACCACAGACTGTCCATGAATTAGACTAGATAACCCTCCTGACATTAGATATGGATTTCCTTTTGATGAGTTAGGTATCAAGTCAGTCCTATTGAATGCTCGTTCCTCAATTCAACCCAATATGTAAATGCTACTGGCTTATGGAAAGGGATGAGATTTTCTAGAGGACTTTTGTTGGAGATGACTTTTTATGTTAAGAATCTTGTATGTGATGACATAATTTAATTTTGTGGAAGACTTTACTATAAAGGACTTCCAGAATGTTGATATTGGACCTGGCTTGTAAGCTATCACCAGTTGGTAACTTTTCATCTACCAGGCGATAGTTGCCAAATTACATGTGCTTGGGGTCTGCTAACCTAGTATACAGTCATGCTTTTAGAATGTGTTGATTTACAAATATTTTTGAGGCAATATTTCACAAATTACTTAAGATTATGGAACTGAGAAACTCTTAGTTTAACTAGAATGTACAATGTGTTTATTTAAAGACTCTTTCTGATGAATTAATCAGCTCTGAATCCTCTTGAACCTAAATTTGAAATTATAGCATTAACATGAACTGATCAGCAACTATTAGCAAACTCTATATATCATGTATTGCTGGGAAAATTGACAATGAATTAGATAATGATGAATATACAGCACCACCGCACCGTCAAGATAATTTAATTTGACTAGGGCTACTCTTGCTGCTTCAGTTCTATTGTCCAAAAAGCAAAACCAGCTCTTGTTCTCTTATTGTGGAAAACTAAAACTTATAAGCACTTGCTAAGTCACTGCTAGTTACATTAACTGCAAAAAGTTTGTTATGAGAAATATTTGTTTTGCTCAACTCAAACCATTATGTGAAAATTCCTTATCTGTTCAGAACAGTCTCATACTAAATTCGAATTGTGTACTTTTGCTTTTGAATTGCACAGTTCAGCATGAGACATTGGGTCAAGAGGTTGCACGCCTTAGAACTTTGTATCATCGTCAACAACAGCAGCAGCACCAGCCACCTCCTCCTACTCACAGACGCAGTAAAAGTAGGGACTTTGATTATCAGTTTGCCAATCTCTCCCTAAAAGGAAATGAATCAAGTTCAGGTCCAGGTCAGCTCCACATTTGAAGCTACACTTCATCAGCTGTCTGACCATGGTTTAAGTTCCACCATAGAGCAAGCTGTATTCTGCCATCTTGTCTGAGGCGAATACTTTTGCAATATGATTTTAATTCTTTTAATAGGTTTATTATGTGCACCTGACGGTCATCCTCAGCTATTGAGTGATTGCTGGTACTCGACAAGTCCATGGTGTTAGGTTTTTCTTAAAGCTACATTTTCCTTTGTTCATCTCTATATAACAAGTCATTTGTTTACCACTTTTCGCCCTATTTTGGATCATATCTTGGATTTCTTCTTAGTGAATGATGACCAAGAAGCTACAGTATGTGGCAACTGACGAAAATTAAATTCATGTTGTATTGTTCTTTGATGGTTGATAAATTCCTGTCTGATTCCTGAGCATGGAATTGGTTCAGTTGCTGTTCCAGGTAATTTTGGGTTATCGTTTTAGTGCCTGCCTAGTTTCTTGGCACTGAGAAACATGTAGAAGGTGTGATGATGAGACAACCCTAGTGTACAAAATGAAATTTAAACTCTCTCACTCTGGTTACTTAACAACTGAACAATTATTGCTTCATCCTTTTTTAGACCGAGTTTAAAGTCAATTTTCGCCTGTTTTTGTCACGTGGATTCCAGCAGAAGGGAAGAACAATTGTCATAATTTCCTCTGTTCATTAATCTCAATGCTCCGTTGCATTGAGAAAATAGCATTATGGAAGCTGGATTTATTAAGGACTTTTAGCAAAGGTTATATTCGCTGTTGAGGTCTATCTTTCGTCAGAAAATATTTGTGTGGGTTGAAAATGAAGATGAGCTAGAGACTAGTCTCATACCATCGATGATTGAAAGACTTGGCTAATATAGAATGTGTTTACCTCGTTAAGTATTTATTGAATCGTGATGATGTCTCATCTAGTTCTTGTTCATTTTTCATGTTCTAGAGAAGGGAAAGGACGAGCCATTGAAGTAGAAGCCCGATAGATACCTTGAATCGGTTTCGGGTAGAATATTTGGATGAATATTTAATAACTTGGCATTTTTGAGATTAAATTTAACCTCTTAATCAATTAATAAACAATTTTACGAGTTACAATTTATCTGATCAACTGTTTAGTCTTTTAGAAGCAATTCTATTTTAATTTCTTTGAACTTTATCAATAATAAAACTTCTAAAATAATACTCTAAATTCAACAACAATGTAAATTTAATATTTTAAAGTTATCATTTATTGAAAAAAGGTACTAAAGTAAACCATAACAATGCTACAAAATCAAGTTTGTAGTAATAATGTGCTACAAATATAGTATTTAATATTCTAAATTAAGAGTTACATTTGATCTAACGTTGAGCAAAATTAAATTAGTATTCTTTTGATTAACCGGCCAAATTTTCTAGAGTTAAAGTTCTTAAATTAGCATAAAATAAAATAAACAAACAACTCATCTATGTAATATAATAAATTATTTTTGAATTATACATTTATTTCTCAAACCTAAATGGTCTATCGTTTAACAATAACTATTACTATAATTAATAATAATGATAATAATATATTAAAAGATGAAAAGGTATATCACTGAAGGCGATAACAAAGTCTCGAAGAATACGAACCATCAAAACTAAAAGCGTTACCACCGAAGGCGAACCCAACTTGGAAGTTTCCTTCCGCCATGGCGCTTCTCACCTATTCCTCCACCATTCCCTTCTCCTCGTCGTCCTCTTCTACTTCCCTCTCATCTCGACGCTTTCCCGCGACGCTCTTCCGAACTCATGTCTCGGTACCTCTCAATCCCTGGCGGTTCCGGTCCCGCCTTCCCCGCCCTCACGCCCCTCTGCGGGCGAAGGCGACGCTTACCGTCGACTCCCCGGCCACGGGCGATGCCTCCTCCAGGAACGGTTCCCCGAGGGTACTACTGCAGGTGAAGGATTTGAAGGCCGTCATCAAGGAGTCCGGGCAGGAGATCTTGCGGGGGGTCAATCTAACCATCCACGAGGGCGAGGTTGGTCGTTCTCCCTTTCTACCTCGTCATCCTTCGATTTGTCTTCTTGTTAGGGTTTTAGTTTATTGACTGAAGGAATTTCTAGTCAGGTTCACGCGATTATGGGGAAGAATGGATCCGGAAAGAGCACGTTTTCAAAGGTGACTCTGATGTCTCTCTCACCTTTTGTTGTTGTTCTCGTATAAATTGTTCATATCATATAGAAATGTTTTGATTTAGCCAATGTATTGTTTAATGAGGTCATACTGATGAAGAGTAGGATTCTTTTGATACTAAAATTTTGGATTCCTAGACACATTACTTTGAGCTTATCTGGGTAAATAGATCATCAAACTTGTAGTATTTACATCTTGTTGCTGTTATTGTTGTTGTTTTATCTGTAGATAGTGATAAGGATTAAACAAGTGTCAAAAGCAGTAACATGAGTTGATGTAAGTTATGTTGAGGATAGATGTAGCAGTTAATGTAAAAACTCTTTTAAATTAAGCTGGATGTTAGTTTGTGCTGTGAGCACTAGTTTATTTTTCATAACTGCAAAGTGCAGAAGGCAACAACTGTTGACTTTGATCGCTTGGTTTTGTTTTTTCACTATTCTCCTATACTTAGGACATAGAAAACAAGACACTTTATTAATAAAAATCATTGTGCCCCAGTTTTTTCTTTTTGGAATAAGTGCTCCTTGCTTTGTTGAGGCTGCTGCATGAGAAATGATTCTACAGTTATGTCAAGCAGATTGGCTATACCTAGGACATAGAAATGATTCTACGGTACATGAGCAGATTGTCTAGCTGTGATCTTTATGTTCCTTGTACTTTTTATGGTAATGGTTTGCTTATTGCAGGTTCTTGTCGGCCATCAAGATTATGATGTAACTGGAGGTAGTGTGCTTTTCAAAGACCAGAACTTGCTTGAAATGGAACCAGAAGAAAGGTCCCATGTTGGGCTTTTCATGAGTTTTCAGATCCCTGTGGAGATACCAGGTGTTAGCAACTTTGACTTTCTGCACATGGCATTCAATGCTCGAAGAAAAAACCATGGGTTACCACCGGTAGAACCTCTTGAGGTGTGTGAATTTTGAACGTCTGTTCTTTGGGTTGTAAGCTATCATGCTGTTGATGTACTTCTTGATCATTCTTTCTGTTTTGTAACACTGCATGCCATATCTTATAGACAACAGAGGGTAACTATTCCGATTGGCAGACATCTTGATGCTTTGTGATTTTACTTCAGAGCTATTATCTTAATTTACAATTTTCTTCAGAGATAATATGCTTATTAATAGTTTTGCTTATTTGCTTGCAGAAAAGTAGAAATGTCTCTTATATATTTTCACAAATAAATAGTTGACCAAAGAAATTATGCATTTCCACGTATTCGACAATGGCTGTCCAATGTATGTTGCTTGATATTTCAAATATTTTTTTAGTTAAAATTTTTTGAACAAACATAGAGGGAGATGTTTAATCAATTTAATAAGCTAGATAAAAGTGGTTTCGATGTCATTGTAGTTGAGCTCGATTTCAGCCAGCTCAATCATGCCAAAAACAGTGGGTTAATCAATTGAACCAAATGTTTAAGAAAATATTTGAAAGTAACAAATTAATGCAGAATAGGACTCTGGAGGAAATATTAGAAGATGCATAAAAGTTTTATTGACTTACCCTAGGAAGTGTGAAAAGAAATATGTTCTAAGAATGCATCAGTCATCAAGATCACACGTACTATGTCATATTCTTATGCAATATTAGAGTCATGCATTACATATCAATCTAAACTACAAATGGTGACCTGAATTTCTGATGAATTTTGATGCATCACAGAACTTATATTCATTTCATGGTTCAAGTTCTCTTCTTGACACATAAATTCAGAATTGTGATCCAGGGATTGTTTTGTCACCTCTTCCATTGAAGAGGTAAGGCATGCAATTGGGAGAAATGCTAATTCCATCTCCTATTGAATGGTTTGATGGTTCTTATAGAGCATTAGTCAGTTTTTTATAACAACGTGATGGCTGTTTATTTTTCTTTCTATGTTGAGATTATGAAATAGTTATATTGGTTCTGTTCAAGGACCAACGTACAATATTGACCGTTGGTATCGGTACCTAGGCAGATCAATATGTATTGGTACCAATGTACTAAATGTCGGTACATTGACACACACTCACGGTTTAATAAAACCTGAATAAAATCCCGAAAACAAAAAACCCCTATTTTAGTGATTTTTCCGCTAATATAATGGTACTTTGATTGTATTTGAATTCGAATAAAGTGTATAAGACATAAATAAATAGAACTTCTAGGTTGTGAGGATGAGAAACTTAATTTATGATTCTTTGAGGAGCATCTTTATCGTATGATCTTTCATCGAAGGAAGGTGCTTCCATTGATCTTGAATCACCTATAAAGATATAAAGATACAAGTTGAGATGTTGGATTAAGTTCTGAAACTTTAGGATTTCGACAAAATAAACTATCAAGAATTTGAGATAATGTTTATATATACCTATACCTGCCTCTACTTCAAATGAACCATGGAATTTCACTGTTGGTGGGTCGGGATCCTTGATCTTATGAATTTGTATATCAATATGGTAGGTTTGTCGAATCTAATTTTGGGACTGTTTACACTACATATTGTATTGGTAAATTATGTTATTGATGATTTGATACAACATTGTGATAACAATCATTGCATTATCATTAACAACATGTGTTAGAGGAATCTTCTAAGGCAAGCATGACTATGACATATAGGATTGCGGAGGTTGGAGTGCATTGGGAGTTCAACCATCACCACTAACGATTTGTTCTATATCGTAAAAATGATTAGACTTGGAAAAAAAAACCCATTGTCACTATACCTCTGATGGTGTAGGATCCTTCACGATATGAAGTGTGAATACACTAAGCTCTTATCGGTGTCAACATTTGCTTAATATCATCGATTGCCTTTCTCTATCCTTTTGACCATAAACGATATGTGCGGATCCTCAAGCTCCATGATCTAAATCTTGGGTGGCATGTGTAAAGTGTTGTTCCTCCATCCATACTTCATTCTGAGATTGAGAAGCTAGAACAATCAAATGGGTGTAGTTGCCATTATCGATTGAGGCATTACTATTGATGTCGTAATTGTCTTCACGGACCTCATGGAGTGCTTATTGTGAGGGAGGTGTCTCATCACCAAATTGAATGTGTCTCATCATCGAACATAAATTGTTGCTCGTCAATCATTCCAACAGATTGGTTGTTGCTGCCTTCCTTTTTCCCTTCACACGTTTGGTAGAAATCTATGATTGTTGGGTGCCATAGTCCCTCCTAGATTGACTCCTCGATGCGTGACCTTCGTATCCTAAGGGCAATCTTTCTCCTGCTGGGATGTTCCGATTTTATAACTTTAGTGAAGAAATGAGATGGACTTGGGGTTTTCCTGCTTGTTCTGCCTATTCTTTGCTGCTTCCATCCATTCCAACATCGATTGAAAATCTTTGTTGTGAAACTGGAGGTCAAAAGGATCAATCTCTGGCTTTTATGGTTTCTTATTGAGTTCGATACATTATATCATGCATGTTGTAGTGCACATGTACAAGCTTGTTTATATGATAGTCTGTTGTTGACCTTAGTGTGAATCAAATCAAATGTTGGCTAATTATGCTCGATGATGATGTTTGTGAAAGCATAATGTTTGGGTGTGGATCCTCGAAATTGTAGTTATCACTCGGCTGCAAATAAATATAATTATTAGCCAAACAAATCATTTGAATTCATAATCGATGAAAATGTGTATTACTATATTGACACTATAGCATTAGCTGCCGTGTCACTTTTTGGTAGGAGTCAATGCATGACATCCTTTGAGTGTGCAACATATCTGACTGGTGGCAGCACTATATTTATACTGAAACCCAAGGTCTAGGTAACATGTTGCAGTGTTTTTAATAGGCGCTTGGGCGCTCACCTAGGCACTTGGGCAAGACGAGGCGAGGTGAGGAGTCATCCCTAAAAGAAGAATTATGTGCAATGGATTACACATGTTAAGGAGGGGGTACCTCAAAACAACAGCTCCATAAAGTTCAACAGATCGAGCGAGCGACGAGTTGTTGCATGATCTCATACGAGGTGATGCGTGGGTGGACATTGTGAGATCAAGTGGGGGAGCGACTCCAGGCAATGCCAAACGTAGGCACACTTAGAGCCAATGTGGAGATTGGACTTAACAGAGGGTTGACTCCTAGAATGGTGGGCACGAGGGCCACCATCAACTCGATGCAAACCGAGGAGCGGAGTAACTTGGGTGAAACTTGGTGAAGTGCCCAAGCTATATGAAGGGAGGCAACAAAGAAGATAAAACATGAAGTGGAGGTACGAAACTTCCCTTGGACAGATGTCAAAGACATAAACTCTTGTAGAGGCAGGAGCAAGATCATGTCGTTCCGTGGGTCTCTTGTTTTGATGGAGTAGACTCATCTTGCATGGTGCTAAAGTCGAAGGGTAATTCCAGGCACATGCACATTATCTCGGTGAAGCATTTTATGGAGGAACTAAGGCGACTCAACCATTGGTTTAAATAGGCGCCCGGGCATTCACCTAAGCACTGAAGCGAGGCGAGGCTCGAGAGCCTCATGGGTGGACTAGGCAGCGCGCTTCAATGGCGGTCACTTGAACCTAGGTGTCGGGCGCCTCGGGTGAGTACCCGATTCAAATAAAGCAATTGAACTAGACTTTTAAGTCTGGTTCGGTTCAACAGTGTTTAGTTGGTTCGATCGAACCAACTAACTAGTTTCTTACTTGTAAAAGACATCGTCACATGCCTGCACGACCCCGAACCATCCCTAGTGTTGCTTCTGCCTCCATCGCTGATGCTTTCTGCTACCTCTATTGTAGATATAGCAGATTGAGCCTTCCTCTATGATCGACGAACAGGTTCGACGGCCTAGCAAGAGCCTATAGCTTTCTTCCGCCATCGCTCTATGTGTAGTTCCTTCCACTATCGAGGGAGAGGACCGTAAATTCCTCCCCCATAGACGAACACCTTTGGAGCTTCCTTCGCCCATGATGTCATTGTCTGCAGCTTCCGCTGCTGCCGTTACTATCATTCGCAGCTTTCGCTGTTGTCGTTACTATCATTCGCAGCTTTCGCCGTTGTCGTTGCTACTGTTTACAGCTTCCTCCACTGCCGTGGCTGTCATCAATAGCTTCCTTCGTTGCTGCTGCTACCATTCTGTCACGAACGGTCATCGTGCACCCGCAACATCTTGCTCAACGAACCGTTCGTCGCTTTTGTATGCTTGTACAGATGTTTGGCAATTTTGCCTTAATTTTATGTGGTTTTACCTGAGAAATATAAGCGAAAATAGTTTGTAACACTATAATGCGATCGCTCATAATGTCGGGCCAAACCTGCCCAAAACAGCTCCATTTTCGCGTGCCGCGACCTGATTTCTGCAAACCGCGGTGTGGCGGAGTGTTAGCCATCTCAGACCCCTGGAACCCTTTGGGTGGCATAGTGTCACGAGCTTAGCTGATTTTGCCTAAGCCGTGCGGCACCCCTGCGTATCCGTCCGCAAAGGTCAACCTTCCCCGAGATCTCCTAGAGTCACTTAGACTCACAAAAGAGAAAACGGGCCAAAAGAAGCAATTCCCACGAGATCCACAAGCAACTGCTCAAGCAAACACTTCATAAAGCCATATGCAAATTACATCCATGGACATTACAAACTCAGAGAGGTTGCACACAAAGGATAATGGTCCATTACATACCGAATTCCCCCACAAGTGCTTACCATACATACTTATATGTACAAGCCAAAATTGGCCATAAGCATCGTGGCGAATCGAGCAAGATGGGGCAAGTTGGATCTTTGCCCCAAGCAGCCACAGGTGGGCTACAAGTATAAACTCGCTCTCAAGCTGTTGGAGCTACTTATGAGGAGCACGACAGTGAACAAGATGAGCGAGAAGTTAGGTACTCTTCGCAAGCGGAGGAGGGACAATCTGGAGCGTCGATCGGGAATAGAAGCCACAAGGAGAGACTTACAATGGCAAAAACCCGCCTTGGCGTTCTTGAAGCGAGTTTAGAGGAACTCTACTAAGGCCAATGAAGGCTCCTCGAGGCAGAGAACTCGTAAGAAGAAGCTGAATGAATCTCGAGTCGACAAGGTTGAGTCCCTAGTCGATCGACTGACAGAAGACACCAAAGATTCCGTGCAACATATGTACGAAGTTGTGGTGGAACTCACGTCCAGGGTAACATTGCTCACAAGGACTCTTAATCGGGAGGGAGCAACACTCGCGTTGCACCGCCACAAAACTGGAACAGCCAGGGATGCCAAAGAGCTTGAGAAGTTCCTGTTTGACGTGGAACAATACTTTCGAGCTATGAGGTCTGATTCTGAAGAAACCAAAGTTTCAATAGCAATCATATATCTGAATGGAGATGCTAAACTTTGGTGGTGAACCCGTTGGGAAGAGAGCCAGCAACGTCAGTGTCGAGTGGACACATAGGAGGACTTGAAGCCGGATTTGAGAACTCAGTTCCTACCCGAGAACACAAAGTTCGTCGCAAGAAGGAAGCTGAGACAACTTTGCCAAAGTACTTTCATTCGAGACTATGTGAAGAAATTTTCTACGTTGATGTTGGACATATAAGATATGTCCAAGAAGAATAAGCTATTCAGCTTCCTCGATGGCCTGAAGTCGTGTGCACAATAGGAATTGAATCGAAGGAATGTCACTGATTTGATCGGGGGAATTGCAGTCGTAGAAAAGCTAAATTGCGCACCCAAATATTCCATAATGAAGGAGTCCTGGAGCGAATAAAGGAAGAAGAATTTCTATAAAAGACTAAGCTAAAAAAGCAAGTTCTCAAAACCTAGCGGTTGCTTCTTGTGTGGAGGATCGCACATGGTAAGAGAGTGCTCTTCAAACAGACACTCAATGCCTTAACTGTATCAATCCCCCCCCACAAATCGGACAAGGGTAATACTGTTGCCCTTAGTTCGAGCAGTTTAGAATCCAACAGCGACGATAAGGAGTTGCAAGGATCTCGAATGGGAGCAATGCGTTTGTTGAATCAATTGCAGGGAAAGTAGGGGATAATATGAAGTCGAAGCCTCAGAAAGCAGGGAGTAGCGGGCTGATATATGTGGACATCAAGCTCAATGGCCGAACAACCCGTGCAATGGTGGAAACGGGTGCCACCCACAATTCTATTGTCGAGCGAGAAGTAAGGCGACTTGGGTTAAATTTGGAGAAGAATCCAAGTCGTATGAAGGCTATGAACTCGGAGGCTCAGCGGATCTCCGAGCTGGTAAAGGGGGTCCCCATCAAGATCGGAACATAGAACGGAAGCACAAACATGCTGGCGGTGCCATTGGACGAGGAATGAAGTTCATGCATGTGGTGAAGTTGGTGCCATTACCGTTCCTAAACTCCCTATGCATAATGGGAGGCGATGACCTCTGCGTGGTTCTAGTTTTTGAGGGAGGAAACAAGGACCCACAATAAATCTCGACATTACAATTGAAGGAAGGGGTACGAAAAGGAGAATTAACTTTCGTGATCGCTGTAAAGCTTGAGCCACTTGATGTGGAGGCCACTCATGAACCTACTGGGATGACAAATGTTCTGAAGGAGTTCATATACGTCATGTCACCCGAGTTGCCAAAAACTATGCCATGACGCAGAGGCGTGGATCATTATATTGAGTTGGAGTAGGGAGTGAAGCCTCCAACGAGACCATCATATCGCATGGCCCCTCCAAAGTTGGCATAGCTTAGTAAGCAGTTAGCTAAACTGCTAAGCGGTGGTCTCATTCACAGCTCAAAAGCATCATTCAGAGCTTCAGTCTTTTTTTGAAAGAAACAAGATGGGTGCCTTAGATTATGCATTGACTATCGGGCCCTCAACAAAATGACGGTGAAAAACAAGTATCCCATCCTGCTCATCATAGACTTGTTCGATCAACCGGGCAAGGCAAAGTATTTTTCCAGACTCGACCTTTGGTCGGGGTACCGTTAAGTGCACATTGCGAAAAACGACAAAGCGAAGACTACCTGTGTGACCAGGTATGGAGTGTTCGGGTTCTTGGTGATGCCTTTCAGCTTAACCAATGCTTCTGCCACATTCTGCACTCACGGACCAACTATTCAAGGAGTATCTAGATAAGTTTATGGCCGTCTACTTGGACGATATTGTCGTCTACATCCAAACACTCGAGGAGCATGTCGAGCACCTTCGAACAATTTTCAAAGTTATCAAGGAGAACACTTTGTTCGTGAAGAGGGAGAAGTGTTACTATATTCAGACAGAGATTTTGTTCTTAGGGCATCGAATCGATAACGGATCCATTCTAATGGACAAACCTAAGGTGCAAGCTATGGCAAAATGGCAAACACCAAAGAAGGTACCAGAGCTGAGATCCTTGGTTTCGTCAACTATTATCGGTGCTTCATGAGTATTCGAAGCGCGTAACTGCACTGACAGAGTTGTTGAAAGAGAAGTCTTGGAGATGGTCGGACAATTGCGAAGCGACATTCCAAGACTTGAAGATTGCTGTGTTGAAAGAACTGATACTTAAATTGCCAGACTATGGGAAGTCCTTTGAAATCCATATAGATGCTTCAGACTTCGCTATTGGAGGAGTACTTATGCAAGAGGGTTACCAGATGACCTACGAGAGTTGCAAGCTCAATGAGACCGAGCGGCGATATTTGGTACACGAGAAGGAGATGACAGCGGTGGTCCATTGTCTACGAGTTTGGCGACACTACCTTCTTGAAGCGCGACTTATGCCAAGGACGGACAACATTGCATTGAGTTAATCTCAAACACAAAGGAAACTCTTCCTAAAGCAAGCACGATGGTAGGACTTCTTGGTTGAGTTCGATATGACAATGGAGTATAAGCCTGTAAGAGCAAATTTTATGGCCGATGTGTTGAGCTGGAAAGTGGAGCTGGTGAATGCCCTACAGCTGGAAGGCGGAGGCCGAGTAAGTCAGTTGCACTCCAACTTCCTTTCCAGGATCAAGGATGGATTGTACATGATCCCTAAGCAGTAACCCTAATGCAACTCATCAAAGAGTACAAGGCACAATGATTTTAGGTCTAGGAGGGACTCATCTACACTAAAGGGTACAGAGTGTATGTTCCACCGGCGGACAATTTGAGGCGTGAACTCTTGTGAGAGTTTTACAATTCTATTTGGGCTGAACATTCGGGTATTCATTGAACATTGGCTTTCGTGGAGAGGGCCTTCTATTGGCCGAAGATGGGGATCGACGTGGAGGAATATGTTCGAACATGCTTTACTTGCCAACTAGGCCATGAGACTTTTGGACTTGCTGCCCGTACCAGAAAGGTCATGGGAGAGCATTTCCTTGGACTTTATATCAAGCTTGTCAGTAATAGGGGGACTAGGATTGATACTCGTGGTGGTCGATCGGTTTTTGAAGTACGTAACATTCATTGCTGCACCCCTACACTATTCAGCAGAGAAGGCGGCCAAGTTGATGATGAAGAATGTGGTGACGTATTGGGGCGACCCACACAATATCATTAGTGATCGAGACGCACGGTTCTTGGGAGTATCTGGACTCAACTATTCAAACGACTGGGGTCCAAGTTATACTTCTCCACTCCCAAACAAATGACCAGATTGAAAGAAGAAATTCACACCTAGAGCAATATCTTTAGCACTACGTGAGTGTCAACCAATGAGATTGGGTGAAGCTGTTGGACATAGCTCAATTCTCCTACAACTTACAGCGGAGCTCTACGTCCAACAAGAGATTATTACGGGACAACAACCGTCGACTCCTCACACCTTGGCTATTGCTTATACTAGGAGTAGTCCGTCAGTATATCACTTTGCAAATGAATGACATTGAAACATGGATATTGTGTGGACTTGCTTGCAGAAGACATCCAAAAAGATGAAGAAGTGGGCCGACTTGAGAAGACGACCACATGAGTTCAAACTTAGCGACTTGGTGTTGGTGAAACTCCAACTAGCATCACTTCAATTCTTTAGGCACAAAGTGCACAAAGGATTGGTGTACAAGTACGAAGGGCCCTTCCCAATTATCAGCATGATAGGTAATTTCTCCTATTTTTATCCTTTAACCGATGCTTTTGATTTCCTAACTCCTGGGCGTGGTCCTAGCTTCTTAACTGTAGTCTACCTCGTGGCTCAAAATTCACAATGTTTTCCATGCAAGCAACTTAAAAGCCTACCACTCAAATTCACAAGATATTTCTTGAAGTGTTCCAACTCGACTATCCCTCAGCAGAGCCTCCTACGAGAAGCGAGTTGAAATTAGATTTATTGCCTTACTTAGATAATTGGGTTCTCAAGCGTTAAGTGGTGTCTAAGCCCAACTTATATACATGTGTCAACTAATTGTACTACTGGAGCAAGTATGTTTGATTCGAGTGTTGAAGTTTTTATTTGACTGACACACATATATAGATAGAATTTGGTAACCAAGGATAGGAGATAGGTATTCGCAAGACAAAGCTATCGAATGGAGCGGAGCAAACAGAATACTTGGTGAAGTGGTGAAAGCTTCCTCGAACATAAGCCAGTTGGGAGCCTGAAGACACCTTACGACATGAAGCCTTCGTCAAAGTCTACTAATAAGCGTCAACGAGGGCGTCGATAGTTTAAGTGGGAGAGATGTCATGAACGGTTGTTGCGCACCCGCAACATCTTCGCTCAACGAACCGTTCGTCGCTTTTACATGCTTGTATAGATGTTTGACAGCTTGTTTTGCCTTAGTTTTATTTGGTTTTGCCTGAGAAATGTAAGCGAAAATAATTTGTAAAGCTGCAGTGCGATTGCTCACTGCGTTGGGCCAAAAATGCCTAAAACGGTTTCGTTTTCGTGTAGCCTGATTTCTATAGACCACAATGCAACATAGAGTTTCAGCCATCTCAGACCTCTGGAACTCGCGGGTGGCACAGGGGTGGATGGGGCTTTGGTAAATTGTCGGGCGTTGAACATTCTTTACAAGTTGAACTTATCTTCGCGCCTAACACCCGATGATCAGTTGTTTGTGGACTTGCGATTGTTCGTTCTACCTTCTAAGGTTCTCGTTCTCTCCTCTCTTTTCTCTCTTGTACTTAAGATGTTTGTTGAATTGCTTATAAAGCTTCTTTCTTCGCGAGATGTCAGGACTTGTCCACTACTCGCTTTCAAACTAATCAACTTGCTCTTTTACAAGTCTTTCGGGACCTGCACGAGGTTGCAACAAAGCTGACCCATTGCGGACAAATAACGCAAGGGCGTTTCATGACTTAGGCAATTCCAGCTAAGTCTGAGACATTGGTGTAAGGCTGCTTCACGACTTAGGCAATTCCAGCTAAGTCCGTGACTTTGCCGCAAGTGTGTCGTACGACTTAGGCAATTTAAGTTAAGTCCGTGACAGTTCACAGCTTCCTTCATCACCGTTGCCTTCTCCTTCTCCACTTTCCACTGTTGGTGACACTTTTCTCCTCTTTTGCTACTGTTAATAATTCTTTTCTCCCCTCTAGCTATTGTTAACAGTAGATTGTTAACTACTTTTCAAAGCAATCTCTATTTACTAGATTGGTAATATATTATTTAGATTTTAACACTGCTAGTCTTTGTTTATTTAAAATTATTATTAGAGTTTCAAGATAAATGACAAGTGTACAAGACAATTCATTAGATTCTTTAAAAAATTTAAAAATTGATCATACTTGGAAATATAATTATCTAAAGGATCCTAAAGATCCTAATGTAGTTACTTGTATCTTTTGTGATAAGAATACTAGAGGTGGCATTTTTCATGCAAAGCAGCATCTAGTAGGAAATCTCAACAATGCATTAGCCTACAAGAAGTGTCGGCTTGATGTAAAAGAAGAGTTGCTGGCTTATCTGAATGAAAAAAAAAGATACAAAATAACGAATCTTATAGGATTTTATCAGAAGATAGTGTTGAACATATCAGAGATAATGAAGAAGAAGATTATTCAGAAAGTGTCAATCCCAATGGGAATAAAGTATGTGATAAAAAAGGAAAAGAAATCATGGTTGTTAAGAAGGGTAAAAAGGGACCGATGGACTTATATATGTATTAAGGATCATAAAAGCACGGGTAAGTAGGAGCTAAATTAAGACAAATAAATATAAGTGATGCTTGTGATAAGAAAATAAGGGGTAGAACAATTCAACATATTGCTCGCTTTTTCTATCAGGCTAGCCTTCTTTTTAGTGCGCCTTATTTCGATAATTTTAAAGAAATGATTAAAGCTATTGAAAGATATGGTGGGGGATTAAAACCTCCAATTTAGTATGAGATGCGAGTTTCATTACTGAAAAAAAAGTTGGATTATACAAATAACTTATTAAAGGGCTCTAAAGAATCATGGGTAAAGCATGGTTGCACTATTATGTCAGATGCTTGTACCGACAAGAGACATAGGAGTATAATTAATTTTATGGTTAATTGTTATATAGGAACCATGTTTGTGAAGTTAATAGACGCATCAATTTTTGCGTAATCTAGAGAAAAGATATATGATTTGCTTGACGAGTCTGTAGAAGAAATTGGTGAACAAAATGTCGTTCGAGTTATAACCGACAGTAGAAGCAACTATGTGTAAGCTGATAAGATTTATCTTTTGAAATTTTGAATTATTTTATCTCCAATTAAAATGAAAGAACTATATGACTCCTAAGTCTTATCAATTTTGTTATCCTTTATCTTAAGTAAATTATTTGAAGCAAAAATACAACCCTTATATTGGAGTTTATATGTGACAATTTGCAATGATTTTATGTTGGAGGAGATTGGAAAGATTCTTGAAATCAGGAAGACTTTAGAAATGGTAATATTTGTCGTCGGATTTCTCTATAATCATACTGAGGTTTTGAATATAATGAGAGAATTCATAGACAACAAAAAATTGGTGAGATATGGTGTCACCCGATTTGCTATTTTCTTCTTGACATTACATAGGGTATATCGTCAAAAACATAACTTGAGAAACATGTTTACCTTAGAGAAATGGATGACAAGAAGTGGAAGACAAGAGGGCCAATGACATTATCTTAATGTTGTCTTTTTGGAATCTTTTAGTTTATGTATTAAAGGTAATGGGCCCTCTTGTTTGAAACTTCGAGTCCTTCGTTTATTGGATAATGAAAATAAGTCTATAATGAGTTATGTTTATGAGGTTATGGATAGAGCAAAAGAGATAATTCAAAAGTTTTTTAATGGAAATAAAGAAAAATATAAAAAAATATTTGCTATAATTAACAAAAGATAAAATTGTTAACTTTATTATACATTATATGCATTAGGACATTATTTGAACCCAAAATTCTTTTATAAGAACACCTCCGTTAGGTTTCATGCAAAAGTTCTAAATGGGTTATATCAGTTCATTGCAAGATTGGTTCCAAGCCTTAAGATGCAAGATAAGTGAATTATCTTTATATAAGAATGTGGATGCTCTTTTTGGAATTCTAATGGCAGTTCGATCTTGGATTACATCCTTAGGTATTAATAAATTGATATAATTAATTTTATCTATAGTATGTTAATATGTTATTGCAAATAATAAAATAAATTTTGCAGCTGAATGACAGAGTCTATTTGAAAACTCCATCATGAATATGGAGAAATTAACTATCAAAATTTTTAGTTTGACATGTAGTACTATGGGTTATAAGCGTAACTAGAGTGTCTTTGAGTATGTAAGGATCACAAAATATTCTTGTTGTAATTAATCTATGTTTTTATATAGATGTATTAATATATTTTCAAATTATATGATATAACAGATCCACTCAAAGAGAAAAAATCAGTTAGAGCATCAACGATTATATGGTCTTGTTTATATAAAGTATAATCAAACATTGAAGGCTCGTTATGATTTATGAAATAGCATTGATATAATCTCATTATAAGACATTGATGATTCAAATGAATGGTTGGTTGGAGAAATGGGTGCGAGTTTGCAAGATGTTGAAGATGACTTTATATTTGAAGTTGATAGCTTGACATGAGGAGATGTGGCAAGAGCTTCAAGTGTTGGAGAATTACTGATATATATAAGACAGATGACAAAGGGAAAAATGAGTGTAAAAGCCTCAGGCTCATCTTCGACCATTGTTAAAGAGGAGAAAACATATTTTGATGAACAATGAGAGGAAGAGAAGGATGAAGATATGTTTGAAAATAACGATATTGATCATGATGAATGAATTTGATACAAAACTTTTTTTGATATTTTATTATTAGAAAATAGATAATGTGATTTTATACTTTAGATTTCTTTCAAGTTGATATTATATTTTTATGTATATAATCATATTTATCAATTATATTATATATTTTTATATTTTAGAGAGTCTTTTCACTCAGGCGAGCACCTAACGCTTCGGGCATTTTGGGACCTTAGTGCCTTTTGGCGCATAGTGCTGTTTAAATCACTAAACTCAACTTACTAAGACAAAGTTGGGGTTAAAAGGCCTTGGCACAGGGCAAGATGATGCGAAAGCGGGTACTTTTAAAAAATATGCTGAAGTGCTACCATTCGAGTTGCTGCGAAGGAACGGTACGCAGTGGAGATTATGCCGAGAACAGGGGCCCAGGATTCAGATAATGACGAACCAATTTCAACGAAGTCGATGGACTATCCTAGAGTTGCACTTCGTCCAGGTGTGACCCGAGAGCGGTGGACGAAGGTTGATTGCCAAAGGTGCGAACACAATCGGAGGTAAGACCCTGTAATATGCTTGTAGAGGCCACACATGGAGAGATTACAATCCGAGTTCATCTCACAAAGATCATAATACATTGTAGATGTCACCAGGAGGCAACATGGTGTAACAGTTCGAGGCAATGCTACACATACGGAAAGAGTCCTATGAAGGACTTAATCATACGAAGGTATGATCGGGAGCTACTGAGAGCTCCACTGCCGTGAACAACATGACGACAAGAAGGGCTATGGATTCAATGAGTGAATGCAATGGTACCGCAGAGGTGGGTCTTCAGTGCGTGCATCGAATTTTGCATTCGATGAAAGCCTTGGTCATTAACATATGGGGTTTATGTACCATCGGGAGGGATTTCGAGTGCAAGTACCGGTGAGTCCTATAGGGAGGACTTGATCATACAGGGGTATGATGTTAGGACCCTAGCTAAGTTGGGTTCTATTCAGGTTGAGTCATGTTAGTCAGAGTCAGTTATGGGTCGGGTGAACCTTATCAAGTCAGTTATAAGTGGTTAGAGTTGGTTTTTATCTTCGGTTGAAGGCTTGCTGACCAATTTTGTGGACAGAAGGCTTGCTGACCAATTGGCCTATCAAATTGATGCCTATGACAGATTTGAAGTCAAGGTTGCTGATGCTCGAATTCTAACTTGTAATAGTAAGTGCTCAAAAATCAAACTGATGGTACAAGGCCAAGAACTGCGGGTGGATTTCTTTTTGATACCCTTGGAGGACATCGAAATAGTGCTTGGAATTGAATGGTTGTCAACTCTGGGTGATGTCACCTGAAATCTTTCTAAACTAATTATGAAGTTTTTTATTAATGGAAAGCAGGTGATCCTCAAAGGAAGACGTGGAAGCAAGATCACAACTGCTAGTAACCATTGAATGGAGAGGCTTCCTCATAAGACTTCAATGACGGCTGCACCAAAAGGCCGACCTATTGCTTACATAAAGTGGAGACTTTATTTTGATTGATCACAAGATTGTGACGCGTGGCAAATATCCTGGATCGAAGTAGCCCCGAAGTTCGATGCTGCTCAACCTTGAGGACAAGGTTGATTTGAAGAGGGCGGGCTAAGTTGGTCCATCTATTCAGGTTGAGTCATGTTAGTCAGAGTCAGTTATGGGTCGGGTGAACCTTATTAAGTTAATTATAAGTGGTTAGAATTGGTTTTTATCTTCGGTTGAGACGAAATCAGTTATTATTTTCAGTTAGGAGTTTATCAAGTTAATTAAGAGTCAAAGATTAGTGGGACTCTTGGCAGAGCCCTATAAATAAGGTTGTAAACTCTTTTATGGAAATCAATCAATGAAGAAGTATTAGTTTTAGCCAAGGCAAAACCCTAGGAGGCAAATCCCCCTGAAGTGATCTAGGAGGCTCGATCCCCTCGATGAGATCGATTATCTCCATTTTCCACCTTCTTCCTCCACGATATAAACCGAGGGTTCTATCATATGATTGGAGCAATTGGACGGTTAGACCACTCCAGATATCATATTCGCCTAAGGACCTTGACAAGTCTAATGACAAAGGCTGAGTGAGCGAATGTTGCTACCAAGGAAAAGGAAAATATTACAACGCATCTTGCAACAGATGGTGGAGGCTATATATGGGATTTGCAGTTTGTCTTTCTATCGACCAAGAGGTACTGCTCAACAAGGGTTTAAATAGGTGCTCGGGTGCTCGCTTAGGCGCTCGGGTGAGGCAAGGTGAGGCTCGAGCGCCTTAGGCCTTAACCAGACGATGCGCTAAAGTGAATCGCTGCTTGGGTGCTCGCCTAAACTTAGGTGTCAGGCGCCTTGAGTGAGCACCCGGCTCAAACGAAGCAACTGAACCAGACTTTCAGTGTGGTTCAGTTGAACAGTAGCTAGTTGGTTCGATTAAACTAACTAAGCTCGGGCGAGTGCTCGATTCAAATGAAGCAATCGAACCAAACTTTTAAGTCTGGTTTAGTTGAATAGTAGCTAGTTGATTCGATTGAACCAACTAAGCTATGTACTATTACTATACATCCTCGCGCCCCACACCCTCCTCGCATGACCCCAAGCCATAAACCCAGCGCTGCCTCTGCTTTCGCTACTAACGCGCAGGACCAACGCTTCCTATATCGTTGACGGATGGGTCTGACTACCTAGCTTTCGTGCACGGTTCCCTTTGTCATCGTTGCTTCGATGTGCAACTCATTCCACTGTCAAGGGAGGGGACTACAGCTTCTTTCGCCACCAACGGACACCTTTGAAGCTTCCTTCGTCCACAACATCATCGTCCGCAACTTTTGTTGCCGCTGCTACTACCTCGCGTAACTTGCTTCGTCGCAGCTGTTGTCATCTGAAGCTTCTGGCATCAGTGCTGTCGTTTGAAGCTTCCTCCATCATTGTTGCTGCTGTGTGCAGGTTCCTTCGTCGCAACTGCCGTCATCCGAAAGTTACTCCGTCATTGTTGCCCTCTCCTTCCCTACTTTCCATTACTGGTGACTTTTCTCCACCTATAACTGCTGTTAACAGTAGATAACTTTTTTCTTCCCATCTAACTACTATTAATAGTAGATAATTTACTTTTAATAGTAGATTGTTAAACTATTGTTATCATATACTAGTCCTTATTTAGATTTTAACATTGCTAATACCTATTTATTTAGAATTGTTATTAGGGTTTCAGGTTCAATTGCAAGTGTATAAAGCAATTCAGAAGATTCATAAAAAAAATTCAAGAAAAGATCTTGTTTGAAAATATAATTATCTAAAGGATCCAAAAGATCCTAATGCAATTACTTGCATCTTTTATGAGAAGACTACTAGAGGTGGTATTTTTCATGCAAAGTAGCATCAAGTAGGGAACTTCAAGAATGCATCAGCATGCAAGAAGTGTCCACATGATGTAAAAGAAGAATTGTTAGCTTATATAACTGAAAAAAAGATGTAAAGGAATGAATCTTACAACATTTTACTCAAGGATAATGTTGAACATATCCGAGATTAAGAACAAGAATATTCAGAAAGTGTCAATTCAAGTGGAAAAAGAGTATATGATAGAAAAGGAAAAGAAGCTATGATTGTTTAGAAGGATAAAGAGGGATCGATGACTTGTATATGTATCAAGGATCACAAAAGTAACAAGGGCAAGCAGGAGCAAAATTAAAACAAACAAATATAAGTGATGTTTATGATAAGGAAATATGGGGAAAAACAATTAAGCACTTTACTCTTTTCTTTTATTCAGGCTAGCCTTCCCTTTAGTACTTGTCATTTAGACAGTTTTAAGGAGATAATTGAAGCTATTAGAACATATGGTGGGGGATTAAAGCCTCTAAATTATTATGAGTCACGAGTTCCATTACTGAAAAAAGAGTTGGATTATACAAATCACTTATTAAAGGATCATAAAGAATCATTGGTAAAGCATGGTTGCTCTATCATGTCAGATGTCTGGATCGACACGAGACATAGGAGTATAATTAATTTTATGATTATCTATTCTTTGGGAACCATATTTGTAAAACCAATAGAAGCATTATCTTTTATGAAATCCGAAAAAAAAAATATAAGAAGTTTGTGGAAGAAGTTTGTGAACAAAATGTCGTCCAATTTATAACCAACAATGGAAGCAACTGTGTCAGCTGGTAAGATTTATCTTTTGATTTTTTTAATCTTTTAGTTATATAATATCTCCAATTAGAATGAAAGAACTATGTGACTTCTAAGTTTTAACAATTTTGTTATCCTTTATCTTTGACAAATTAATTTTATGCAAAAATTCAATACTTATATTAGACTCCGTGTTGTATTGATTTAATGTTGGAGGATATTGTAAGTTGGAACGATTCCTAACATCAAGGTTTTACTTATTGAGCGATAAAGCTCGTACCGCCCGGTACATACTGGTCCGGCAGTTGATCGGTACGTGGACCGGCCGCTACTGGGCGGTACCGCTAAAATCGACCGTCGGCGGTCGATTAAGGAAGAAAAGGGAAGAGAAAGAAGAAGAGGAAAAGAAGAAAGAAGAAGAGGAAAAGTACCTCGCCCGCGCGTCCTCACCGCCCGCGGTCGCCCTCGAGCCCTCGTTGCCGCTGGCGATTTTTCTCCCTGCGCGGGGAGAGAGATCGAGGCGACGTCGCCTTTATTTGCTTTTTTAAATATATTTAATAATTTTTAATATTATATTATATTATAGTATATTATATTATAAAAATATTATAAAATATTTAATATATCGGGCGGTATGTACTATGCATATCGCTCGGTACTGGTACCGTACCAGTACCGACAAAATGTTGGTACACCGGTACGTAAAACCTTGCTTAACATCAAGAAGATTTTAGAATGGACAATCTTTGTCGTTGGATTTCTCTATAATCATATTGGGGCTTTAAATATGATGAGAGAATTAACAAGCAAAAAGGAAATTATGAGTTATGGTATCACTTGATTTGCTACTTGACATTATAGAGCGTGCATCGTTAAAAATATAACCTGAGAAACATATTTACCTCGGTGAAATGAGTGACAGGCAAATGGGCAAAAGAAGTGGAAGGCAAGAGAGCTGGTGATATCATCTTAATGTCGCCCTTTTGGAATCTTATAGTTTATACATTAAAGGTAGTGGGCTTATTTGTTCGAGTCTTTTGGTTGGTAGATAATGAAAGGAAGCCTACAATAAGCTATATTGATAAGGCTATGTATAGATTGTACTGTTAACCAGCACAACACCCAGGAGCTACCTAGGTAGCACATGGCTGGATGGGCCTTTGGGGTCGTGTCTAGGATTGGTTCGTTGTTTTGTTCCACAGCAGTGCCATCTGGGCACTTGTGAGGACTTTTGGCAGTGGTGGACCACCTTGGACACTTTATCACGTGACCATTTAGAGCTTGTGAAGTCTTTGTTTGTAATTTGCATTACCTATCAAGTCTTTGTTTATAAAGGCTTTGTTTCCATTATTGTCATGCTTCCGAGATCACAATAGGATCCAGATCTAACACTAGGTGTGAACTCATGGATTTTCCTCAGCTTGTTTTCCATAAATTAATCCACCCTCCAAGAGCCAGTGCCACATGCCTTCTGAAATAGTCCAGCCTAGGAAATAGTACCCTTCATCGGGCTTTGGCCTAACCCTTTTGTATCTAAAGGAGCAAGATGATTATCTAGCTTAGGAGCAGCAACCATCTCTCACCTGGACATCCCTCTGTTCTCTAGTGTTGGGGGAATGGGGGGGAAGGTTCCAAGGGCAGAGGTGTCAAAGGAGGTGAAGGAGTCATGACCCTTTCGTATTTAATGGGCAAGAGCATTATCTAGCTTAGGAGCAGCCACCATCTCACCTGGAGAGCCTTGTATGACTACGGGTGGGGAAGAGGAGCAAGGTTAGAGCCACTCTGTTCTCTAGGAGAATAGGGGGGAAGGTTGTCAACAGCTGTCCTTTTGCACCTCTCTTGTTATTGGATAGAAATAATATTATTTAACTATCACAACTTTCATATTCAGGTTGAGATCCTCCAACATGGTTCATGAAGTCTGGCCCAACTGATAAATATCTTCCAGTATTTTACTAGTCCATGGCAAATGAACTGGGATAATTGAAACTGTTTTTACATTTTTAATTTTTAGATCTGGACAGTTGTCTATTGTTGAAAGTTCCTTCTCCTCCTCGTCCTCTTTTCCTCTCCATCTCCTTTTCCTCCTCTCCTTCCCCATCCTCTCCTCTCCTCCTCTGTCTCTCTCTACTGACTGGTATGTCGGTACTCGGTCGGTACACTGTCTTGGATGCGGGACATGTATGGGTCTTGGACACCTCGTCCTCCACTATCAATAATTCTCACTTTGCCATTATCAGAGCAAAAAGCAAGAGACAATTGCTTGTTCCATGCCAAAGCAGAGTACCAAGCCGTGACGTACACTACTGGAATGATTGTATTGCTCCATTGGTGACTTTCTGATCGCAGGCTTCATTCGAAGACCCCAACACCATATATGACAGCATACATGATCACTGGAGCTTGTCTACCATCTTTCATTACTTATATTGTGTACCTTTAATTTTGTTGTATTAGCTATGTAATATGTATATCATAAAAAGGACTCCTTTATAGATATATATCACTATTGCTTATATGATTTGGTTTTCTGCATTCTCTATGTTGTTTAACTCACCATTGGCTAAGAATGTCATTTATGTTTTAACCTTGCAGTTCTACAGTTTGGTGACTCCTAAGGTCGCTTCTTTGAATATGAATCCAAAATTTCTTGACAGAAATGTAAATGAAGGCTTCAGTGGTGGTGAAAAGAAACGTAATGAAATCCTGCAACTTGCAGTATGTATTACTACTTTTCTGATATATGGCAAATAAATCTATGAAAGCACCTGCTTACTTTACCGTTTTTACATTCTATCGGTTTTAAATACCAAAGGTTAAGTAAACACAGAATATGCTTGATAAAATTTCGAACAAGTCACAGTATTGGTTTGAAAAGTCCATAATTAGGGACTGGCAGATTATTGTCTCATTATAAATGATTTGTCTCTTGTTATTCTGGTGTCATGTCGATCTTCATAATCTTTTGATCATAATTAAGCTACTGAATTCTTTAAAGCCTATCAAGAAAATTGAATTTCTTATGTCTTCAAAGTTCAAACTTCTTTTTCTCTTGTACCAAAAGCTTGTGTTTTGACGAATCAGATACATAAAGAGGCTTATTCATAGAACCATTTTTTCAAGATTTTACTTGGCTAAAGATTTTACTTCACAATTTCTTTCTAACGGCTATCTTGCACTAGTATGCATAACATTTGATGTTTTGCTCGGACCGGGACAAAATGGGTGACACGTACCAGTCTGAGCATTGATTGGTACGTGGACCTACCCCAGTCCGGTTCACCATATAAAAGGGAAGTGGGAGACCATAGTTTCTCACATGCGAGTGCCGACTTCACAATGCTCATGAGCATCGCCTCCGCCTTCGTAGGGCTCGTGAGCATTGCCTCCAATGCTGCAATCAATGGTGACCTCTGCTTGCTGCGACCTCACTGCACTGTCACGTCTCAGGTAAGGTCTCTTTTCTTCTTCCTCTTCCTCTTCCTCTCTTCTTCCTCCGCCACTTCCTCTTCTTCCCTCGTTCTTTCTCCTTCCTCCGCAATCCCTTCTTCTTCTCCCTTTTTTCTTCCTCTCCGAAACACTGGTATGTATCAATTTACTGTGTTGGTACATTAGTACAGATCCAGTACGTGCAATGCTGCCGTTCGGCACGCTGGCTTGGACTGGCATGGTGAACCTTTGTTTAAATTGCAAGTATTCTAATACGGAATTGCTTCTCTTGCGAAGATTGTGCCAAGGCATTAATGTCTCCATAAATTCCTGAACAAGCTTTGTCATGAGCCATAAAATCATGGTTTGTTTTTTTTTTCTTTGATTGTCAGATGTTTAGATTATTTCCAAAGTTCTCCTGGTACTGTGCTTGAAGCTTGTGTGGAAAACATGTCCTTTTTCCTTAAGTAAGCCAACTTCTCTTGCTCCAAATAGATGGAGAAACATATAGATGATATCTGGTTTGAGTTCAAAATTAAATTCAGATTAGGAATCAACTAAAACTGGAATTGCAATGATCAGTATAGTTCAGAATTAGTATAGTATAGTTCAGAATTACTGAAATTGGAATCAACTAAAACATGTTCTTCTTATCCCTTTTACACGTATAGTATATTTTAGAATTAGTTATTAATTTTCAGTTTTACCATGGATTGATCCACTTTTCTTTTAATTCCTTTGGCAATTTAAGATACATTTTTCTGAACGAACCTATAAAACATGAATTTGTATCACCACCAAAAAAAGCATTTTATTGGTCACATATTATAATGCTCATGTCAAGTATGCCACTATGATGAATTCTAGGTGCAAAAAATTCGAGAAGCACCATTTGAACTTTGACGCTTTTGCAAATATTCCCTAAAAGTATGTGAGCTATTTTGATATAGCCCACTTACCCTTTGCATCCAACTCTTATCAATAAATCGTTAAAGACTTGAATGATTCGAACAGGGCCTAGATGACTAATAGAAAGACTGACATGGCAGAGATATTATTTTTTTGTTTCTCTTTCTCCTTTTCTTTCGTTTTCTTTTCTCTCTCTGTTTGTTTCTCTTCTTATTGTCCTCGTATTTTTCCTCTTCCTTTTCCTCATGATGTTATGTTTTGATCACTTAAACCATATTTGGAAAAGACAATGGCAAACTAGAATGTAGTCCATTCTGAAATGTTTTTGCATTGGCAAATAACTGTGACATTTCTTGTTTATGTCGGTATTCATTTTGAACTTTTCATCTTCAGAAATATTTTCATTATCATCACTATCATCTGATCTTTTTGTTTTTTCAGGTTCTTGAGGCAGATTTGGCTATTCTAGATGAAATTGATTCAGGGTTAGATGTCGATGCACTTCAAGATGTAGCAAATGCAGTTAATGGGCTGTTAACACCGAATAATTCTGTTTTGATTATCACACATTATCAACGCCTTTTGGACTATATCAATCCGAGCTATGTTCATATAATGGTTGGAGCCTCATATCTCATTAGGATAACAGTCAAAGAAATGCTTATATGTAGTCTATATCTTTTGTTTCAGTACCCCTATTCAATTCTTTGGTATTATTTATATCAGTATTCTTGCTAGTTATCCCTATCATTAGGACAATTAGATTAATATGGTGCTTGTCGTCTAAAATTCTGCTTGTCTGAGGCTTGCTACATGATATGTCTGAGGCTTGCTACTTGTCTGAACTTATGTTAGTGATAATTTCACTTTATTTCTCTAAATTTTTTTGGTAAATGTGTTTGTTTGCCAATTAAATATGAAATTTAACTAAATGAAGATCATCAACAGGACGTAAACTACAAATATGAGACATTTACTATTGGACATGCTTTGTTTCTTTGGCTTTTTAGTTGTTTGAGTTTCATGCTGTACATTACATTGTCTTATCACTGAACTGTCTTGCCATCAGTAGTGGTAGGCAGAACCAACAAAAAATGACATTGTATACTTGTGAACTACCTAATTCACAGGACTCAATTCTCTTCTGGTCTTGGTCATGGAGTTGAATTTGTAAACCACTTCAAGATTGTATCTGAACTTTGTGCATCATTTGTTTCTTAAGATTCCAGGTGTCTTTTTTGCCTTTTTCATTTTCAGGAGGAAGGCATGATTGTAAAGACAGGTGATGTATCATTAGCAGAACAGCTTGAGAGGGAGGGATACAGAGGCATCTCTATGTCACAATCGTAGAGCTGGTATGCAGATTGCTTAGTTTCAATCTATTCACAGTCGTATCTGTTCCCTCAGTGTTTCTTTTTCTGAGCTTGGTACATGAATGATTGTCTTGTCTGGTATCTAAGCCGTGCCTCCTGATGTGGTAGATTGCACATCCACGTGCCTTGATGCATCATTTGAAATCACTACTTGCTGTACTCCTGGCAGATTATCATTGTCCTCCACTCAAAAGGGTATGATAAAATATTGTTATCTACTAAGGTGGTTGCAATAGGTGTCCTTGTCACCTTAACTCGGTTGCAGTTGGGTGGATGTTATGGGGCATATTACTGTAAATCTTCTCGTATATTTTCTTTAATTTCAAGGATCCAAATGGAGTTTGGACGTGTTGGAATTATTTTTGCAGAAAAAAATGATTCTCTGAAGACGAATAATTCTCTATTAATGTTATGTGAATGATTAATTATTTCAGTCCTGTAATAAATATTATTTCAAAGGTAACATGTAAGTCATCTGTGCCAGCTTGCAAGGAATTGTTTGCTTTGGTGATTTTTGCATGATTTCATTGTTTCGAGATGAACCCCCGATACGCACCTATGAGGGTTCACATGACCCTGCTTCTCATAAGAACTTGGTACCTCTACTCAAACGTGCTCATCACATTTATTTTCATTGGAACGAGCTCAAGAGGCGTCATTTGTTTCTGGTGTGTTACCTTTGGGGAAAAGTTGGATGCTAAAGGTAAGATAGAGATGGCTCCGATTCTTTATGAGATCTTATTTCTCTACTCCACATCTGATGTGTGAATAAACATGTTTATCGTATCTAAATTATGGATGAAGAACGTCAAAAAGAATTACGGGAACAATGGTCTGATCAGGGATTGTAATAGTGGGCAGTAATCAGAATAATGTTCGACACTTAACATAAGGGCACTAGATAATATTTCACCGGTAGCATATCTATTTTGGTGGAACAAATGCTTCGACATGAGAGGGAGAATTTGGTGATATTGCTACTTCTTTAATTATTGGAGAATTTGGAACAAATGCAATATTGGAGCTTTAAAATATTTTACAGATATTGCTACTTCTTTATTCTCAACAGATGCATTTTTCTGAGAATTTGGTGAACTATTGAAGCTTCCATTTTGATCAGAGTTCTTGATCAAGTGTTTCATGGAATTAGTGTCATAAGCAGTGGACCATGTCATGTCCTTCATCTTCCATATTGATTGTTTAATTTTGTCATATTGCAACGAAGGGAAAAAGAAATAGCAGCATCAAGCTTCTCTTGTCCTTCATCTTCCTTTGACTCGAAAGTGGTGATATATAAAACAACAAATTGACACAACATCTGATCATTTCACCTCAAAGAATTGACAAGATTGTCGTTTCTTACCTAAAAATTTAAAGTGTTTCAAAACCCTGAAAGAGTCTAAGGTCTACTGGTTAGAGACCAAAGAGAGACAAAATTAGAACCGTAAGTTTCTCGGTCAATAAAATTAAAATTCATGATGAAATGAGAAAATTAATTTAGTAGGGACTAAAGTATAAGATTATGGCACATATTATCTTCTATGATTATTCCTAGACTTGTGAGTTTCTCGATCCACTCTATCATCCTTAGGACATGATTATCAATCGATGTCCCTTCAGTCATCCTGGCCTGGATGAGTATCTTAGATATCTTATATCTTTGAGTTCTTCCTTATTTCTCAAATAGATGACATAGATGAAGAAGGATAGAATCTGTATCCATGCTCTTATGTTGTCTCTGTAACTCAGGAGTCATGGAGGCTAACATATAATATTTTGCCAATGTAGAATCATCTATATACTTCATATAGCGAGCAATCTTATCCTCTTCATATAGCAAGCGATCTTATCCTCGCTTGCCCCTTCTTCCGGTGTGGTCACAATTGTATCAAGGACATATGCGATTTTCTCCGCTGTAAGAATAATTCTCAAATTGCGGAGCCAATTCGTGTAGTTTGGACAAGTGAAGCGATTGACATCAAGTATGCCACGCAAGGGCTTTGTAATTAAAAAAAAAAACTAATTAAGATATGGACTTCTATCTTAATGTACTCCTATTTTCTTAACGAATCACATGACACCCTCGACACGTGAGATGAAAGTCTCCGGTAGATTCCTAGTGGGGATCGGGATCCAATCAGCATCTTAGTGCAACCTCGAGGGACTAAACTAATTACACTAAGCCCAAAAGGTAGACAACTCTTGTCAATCACAACTTATGATTTTCGTTATGTTCGGCCTCCAAATCCTCATTGTCTCGACTGCTCGACCAACCATGAAGTTCAATTAAGTCATCACCATTGTTACAAGATGAGTCTGATTCGATGTATATGCTCGACTGCTTGACCAAGTCATATCATGCCCTCAGGTCACCGGTGATATATATATAGTAGGCAAGAACTCGATCACGTAGATAAGTGAGCCTCGAGGGACTCGACCAACTCAACCTATGTCGTGATTCTATTTCTTCCTATAACGATGAAAGGCTATGTGGGTCAATCTTATTATCTCACGCTTACCGACTTAATATTATTGTAGGAGGGGTTTTGTTTTGTATCGATCTCCTAATATGTCGTGTCACACACATATATATTTAATATATATCTACATTACATGCATATATATATATATATATATATATATATATATATATATATATATATATATATATATATATATATATATATATATATATATATATAGCAGGTGTATAGCACATCACATATGCAAGCCACATCGGATGATCATAAGCTATCACCTAATATGATTAAGCTTGAGCCAATGAGCCTAATAACTCACAATAGGATCTGTGTGCATTGACCCATCTTCATGCCTTGTGATTGTTGATCTTGTTATCATCGGTTCCGTCGGATCCTCGTCGCATTACCATGTGTCGTAATCTTTCGCCATGATATCGTGGTCCCATTGACACCTCCACGCTCCCACCGCGCCTCTCCATGTAATTGTAAAATAATCACAAGTACGCAGACCCGATAATAAATGAGAAAAACGGAGGCTTACAGGCCCCAATAATAATAATAATCATAATTACACACACACAACACATGACTCATGATCATCCATCTACATCCTATATCACATGTACATCACATCATATGTAGGATTACTAGATATATAATAATTAATTAAACTATTTAATTAATTATTTTTTAGAAATCAGGATATACTCAAAATTCCCAAAATTGTCAAGGACATTTTTTTAAATTCTCGACAAAAGGATAGTCCTTGAAATTTCTAGAATTGTTGAGGGTATTTTGAGAATTCTGCATAAGAGAATAGAGTTAAAATTTTTGAAATTCTGAGGGGCATAATCATCCTTTTCTCAAAAGGATGCTCTAGCCCTCACCTTCTGCCCTCATCCAATGGCGGCCACCTTGCCCACGGGCGATCGCCTTTGCGGCAAGCACCATTGCCCCTTGGGCGGCAGCTCCTATGGGCTCTATGCCCACAGGCGCCTCCCTCGCAGGCTGGCATCATCCTCGAAGGGGGCACCTCTGTGGGCGCCGCCCTTGCGCGCGCCATGTCCGCAAGTGCCGCCCTTGTAGGTGCCAGCCGTGCCTGCAGGCGACCGCACCTGCTGGCAACAGCCTTGGCCGTGGGCGGCCGCCCTTGCAAGCGATCCTAGTCGCGTGCGACCGACCTTGAAGGGGCCAGCCTGCTGCCACTACAGGTGGCCTGGCCATGGCTCGCCACTCCTCCTCATTGCATTGGCTGTGAAAATGTAACAAGAACGCGTAAAATAATTCTACACAATTCAATCTCATCACACGTAATTTAAAACCAATATTTGACACGAACAACCTTGGCTCTAATACCACTATTGGAAAACCTCAACAGGAGCATCACATGCACAGTGGAAGATCAAAACAAAACAAGTTTTCCACACAGACCCAATCTTTGATTTGATCTGCATGGGACTTGTTTTGTTTTGATCATTGCATATGTGATGCTCCCGCTGAGATTTCCCAACAATGGAAGCATTGGCCTTTGTCCTTGATCGGATCTTTCTTGGCAACCTTTACCTTACCTGATTTGCCCTTGCCTTTGCCCTTCTTAAGGGTCTTATCAGCCTTATTTTTCTTATTGGTCTAACCAATATAGAGAATTGGCTTCTCTTTCTTGATGGTGCTCTCAGCTTCCATTAACATATTAAGGAGCTCAGGTAGAGTCACCTCAAACTTGCTCATATTGAAGTTAATAATAAATTAAGAAAAGGAATCTAGCAGGGATTGAAGTATAAGATCAACATACAGATTATCCTATAGGACTATTCCTAGACCTATGAGTTTCTCGATCTACTCTATCATCTTTAGGACATAGTTATGAACCGATGCCCCTTTTGTCATCCTAGCCCGGAAGAGACTCTTGGATATCTCATATATTTGAGTTTTTCCCTATTCCTTAAACAATTGGTGAAGATGAAGAATGATGAAATTGATATTCATGCTCTCATGTTGCCTCTGTAACTCAGGAGTCATGGAGGCTAACATATAACACTTTGCCAATGTGGAATCTGTTGGGAAATCTCAGTGGGTGCATCACATGCGCAGCGGAAATCAAACAAAAATCGGTTTCCCACGTAGATCAAATCGTCGTGCAAAAGATTGGGGTCGTGAGAAAAACCGCAAAAACCAAAAAACCGTGATGTGTGAGAGATTGATTTTACCTAGGGAGATCGTATATCCCTGTATTCTAGATCCAAATGGAGAAGATGAAGGAGGTTAAGTGTCCTCCTCTCTAGCGGTATCCACATGATGGATCTCTGTAGCGAAACTCCTCAAATCTGATCTTGCAACTCTTGCTCAGAGGGAGGGAGGAGAATAGGAGATGGTGGCTAAAGCTGCAGCCTATCAATCATGAGTCTCCCCTCCTATTTATAGTGAGCCACCAAATCCCTAGGGCTCCTTCCTTAGTGGGTATTGGATCTCCCTCCAATAGCCCACTAACCTTGCATTATTGGATCTCTCTCCAATAATCTCCTTGGACTTATAATTGGGCCTTAATTAAGGAGCCCATCAATATAGGGTCTCATCTAATGAGAATATGGGCTAATTGGATCTTCATCCAATCCTCTATTCGTTGAAGCATCCACCATATATGTGTGACCCTCTAGGCCCGATACCGAGCTAGCCGTGAGTCACTCCCATCAAAACTCCTTCTAATATAGTGAATTATTATCCCCATAATAATTCACTCGACTCATCGACTATGGACGTACTAGGCCACTATGCCATAGTCCCCAGACGGTACAGGGGGGATCAAATCCATCGAACGTGTCTATCCACAGTTACCATGTATCTGTAATCCCTCATCCAAATAATATCCCAAAGACCGTATATTGGACATGGTACTATCAGGTCACATACGGAATCCGTCATAGTCTCACTCTAATCGGATTCTCCTGGAGAACTCTTTCTCTCTCAATCCGAATGACCCTAGCCAGAGATTTGTCTGAGCAAGCACATATGAGATATTCCTCTCATGATACTAAGAGTGGATGATCCTCTATTGACACTCAATTGCCTTCATAAGGTTAGCGACCAATCTTGATAACTAGCTGTACCAGATTTGAAACTTTCCAAACCTATAAGTCTGGCGTCAAAGAAAGGAGTACTCATACAAGACATCCTTGGTGTCTCAAGTCTAAGGACCAGATACACAACTGGGACTATGGAATCACTGTCTGACATTATGTATCATTAACCATACAGCATTCCATAATCGGATCAATCAGTGAACTCATTCTCCAATGAGCACCTGTACTATAATATCCTTAGTGTCTCCACACAAGTGGCTATGAGACCAGTCGCCTCCATCATATGGACGGGTATATAGTACACCGATCTGTCCGGTTATCTCAATGTCCCTTTTGAGTAACCTATGACCGGGATTATTTAGGATCTATGTTTAAAGGTGAATCGATCTCATTATCGTGATCTCATCACGATCCGACTCCCATTGCACAGAACCAAGGACATCACAATATATATGTAACAGATAATGTGAGAATATGTCAATATTAATCATAAGCAAAAAGATCACACAGTGTGTCACACGCGTTATCACTCACGTGATTGGCTTGCAGGGCACCTGTAACTAGTAGAATCATCTATATACTTCACATAGCAAGCGATCTTATCCTCGCTTGACCCTTCCTCCGGTGTGAGCATAATCGTGTCAAGAACGTATACGAGTTTCTCTACCGTGAGAACAATTATCAAATTATGGAGCCAATCCATGTAGTTTGGACCAGTAAGACGGTTGGCATCAAGTATGCCTTGTAGGGAGTTTACAAGCGACATGTTGCCTGAATTAATAACATATAGATTTTATAAAAAAATAATTAAGATATGGACTTCTATCATAATCTACTCCCAATATTTTCTTGTCAAATCATGCGACACGCTATACATGTGAAATAGAGGTCTCTAGTAGACTTCTAGTGGGAACTAAGATCCAATTGACATCTTAGTGTAACCTCAAGGGACTTGATCAATCATACTAAGCCCAAAAAGGTAGAGAACTCTAGCAAATTACAACTCCATGTGATTCTCATCCTATTCGGCCTCCGAACCATCACAGTCTTGAGGACTCGACTGTTAGGATCAATTGGCACTAAGAGGGGTGAATTAGTGCAAAAGTGGTAGTGCTTGATTCAAAAGCCTTTGCTTGCGAAAAAAGAAGAAATAAACTCAGAAGCATCTTTTGTACTTTGTTGGAAACGATTAAGAAACTGATTTAAGAGAAGTCTTGAGAATGATGCTCGTATCTTTCTATGAACTAATTAAGAATAATAGAAAGTAGTAAACAAGACAAGTAAAGAGCACTCACAATTTATAGTGGTTCGATCGTAATCTTGGCCTACGTCCACTTCCCGAGTCCTCTTCATCGAGGCCCATCAGTATCCACTACCTATTTTCTTTGGGTGAAGACCAAACCCTTACAGGCTTTTAGCTTACAAAGGAGACTCTTTACAAGAATTACAACACTTGGCTCACTCCATTCCCATTTTCTTTTTCTTGCACACTTTTAGCACACGCTTTTTCTTTCATAGATTTTTGCCCAAATACTTATGTAAATGCCTGTGCTAAATGTAAGAAAACTTGAGGTATTTATAGACCCCAAATGACTTCAAAAAATTGGAGCCAAAATTCAAATGTATCCAGAAAATTTGGGTACGGGCGGTACAATTGTCGGCGCCGACGGTACTGTCGTCGAAAGCTTCCCGAAAAACTAGGTGGCGATGATACAATCACCGGCCTAGGTGGTACAACTGCTAACCTAGGTGGTATAACCGTCACCCACCAACGATACAATTGCCGGGGATCTTGGAAAAGTGATTCCCTTTACTTTTCCAATATCAACTTGTACCTTCTATTGACTAATTCTCAAGTCAACTAATTGAGTTTGACTTATGCTTAATCCAACCTCTTAGTGGACCCAGTTGCCTCACATTGAGTTGATTTAGATTCCTTCCAAATCAAACTCAATTCGAACTCAATCCCTAACTATAACTCACTGATTACAACCATAAGAACCATCAAGCTAAACGATGACCTAACTCCCACCAATCCGGTAGCCTCCGACATTCTTGTGACAAGTTTTACATTCTTCTTCTAGCGATCTCCTAGTGTGTTCCTAGCGAACATCTCGATCCCTTCGACGAACTCCTAGCGAACTCCCGGTGAGCTTCCACAGCATCGTCCGAACCTTGGCCCGATGCCTAAACTTGATTCTGGCCCATCATCTGGTTACAACTCAATTCCTCTGTCATAGTTAGACCTGCATTACTTTTCCTAACATATAAGTTAGATTAAACACTCATCAATTGATTTCATCGTCAAAATATGAGATTCAACATCGACTAACTATGATATTTAGTTAAGTCATCACCATTGTTACTAGATAAGTTTGATTTGATGATATGCTCTCGAGGGATTCAACAAAACATACCATGTCCATAGGTCATCAACGACATCTCTATGTCATAAGCAAGATCTCGAACCATGTAGAGAGGTGAGCCTCGAGGGACTCGACCAACTCAACCTATGTCTTGATTTAATTTCTTCATATAATGATGGAAGGCTAGGTGGGTTAATCTTATTGCCCTCCTCATACTCACTAACTTAATACTATTATAGGAGGGTTTTTTTATTTTGTTTCGGTCTCCTAATTTATCGTGTCACACATATACATATTTAATATATATCTACATCGCATTCAAATATATATATATATATATATATATATATATATATAGTAGGTGTATAATCACATATAACATATGTATGCCGCACTAGATGATCATAAACCATTACTTAATGTGATCAGGCTCGAGCTAGTGGGCCCAATCACTCATAATAGGTTATATGTGTGTATCGGTACATCTCCATGCCTTGTGATCGTTCGTCTCGTCATCATCGGCTCCGTCGGATCCTCAACATATTTCCATGTGTCGTGATCGCTCTTCATGACATTGTAGGTCCTATTGTCACCTTCTCGCTCTCGCCGTGCCTCTTTTTGTAATTAGAACATAATCACAAGCATGCAGGCCCAGCAATAAATGAGAAAAACAAAGGTTTATAGTCAATAATAATAATAATCACATATACACACGTCACAACACATGTCTCATGATCATCCATCCACATCATATGTACACATCATCATGTAGGACAGCTAGATAATTAATAATTAATTAAACTATTTAATTAATTATTTTTCTGAAATTCGAGATATGTTAGGAATTTTTAGAGATATTAAGGGTATTTTTAAAATTTTAAAAAGGACAAACCTTGTAATTACTCAAAATTTAAGGGGTAGAATCATCCTTTTATAGAAAAACCCTAATCCCTTTGCCCAATCCAACGGGCTGTCAACGTCGCCCTACGTAGGCAGCAACTTTCGACAATCAGTTGAGAAGATGATGGAGGAAGGAGAATAATAGGGTATAGCCTATCACTATTGTGCTAGCCCTGCCTCCTATTTATAGTGAGCCCCAAAACTGTAGTAGATATTGGATTAGATATGTGTGTGTGTATATATAAATACACACACACATATATTTGTATATACATATATACTCATATATATATACACATATATATAT